>OZ017798.1:25234362-28080612 GCA_963969395.1 Pseudoscleropodium purum
ATGAGAGGGTAGCGACTTAGCGTGATCAGAAAGTCTACTTCTGCCTGCAGAACTCGGATGTTCGGGAACTTGGATTTCTTGAATACCTTTGCAGCGAATGTGCAGCCCAACCAAGTTGCCTCATACACTGTAGAAGAAGCCCCTGTCCCAATGGGTTGGACTAGTTTCAGCTCGTCTCGCTGAATTCGCAGATGCTCGGGTATTGAAAGAGCACTGTCACTTCGTTGAATTCCACCACCGCCCATCACTGGTGAATCGTTTAAAATAGCTTCTTCGCCTTGGGGTACTATCCACTTCCAAACGCTCAGCAACATGTCTTGGCCAGAAAATTTGTTGGACACAGCAAAAGACTTCTTGGACCTGATAATATTCAAAAGGTAACAGATTTCACGAAATCCTGGTCGCCTGTTGGGCTCAGGATCCCAACACTGTCTTATGAGACCCTTGAGATCCTCATCCAAATCGCCAGGGAGCTCAGGTCTCTGGCCTGCATGAATCTGCTCCAGTAGTTTTTCTCCTTCTATTCCATCAAAAGGATACTTTCCTGTCACAACTTCAAAACAAGTCATCCCGAAGCTATAAACGTCGCTTTTCTTCAACAAGTCGTCGTGAGGAGGCTCCAAACCCTCATAAAGTTTAATAGCCTCGGGTGCAGTCCATCGGGGCCGACTCCGACTTGCTTGTTTGAACGCTTCCTTGTCCCAAACTTTGCCAAGTTTCTGAGAGCCTCTAAGGTCAGCAATCTTCACGTCAAGATGCTTGTCAGATTTCTTCACCAGAATGTTCGAGCACTTGAGATCTCCATGCGCATACTGCTGTGTGTGCATGTACAGCATGCCCTTTGCAATCTGGGTTATGATGTCCAGTTCTTCAGGACGCGTGAAAGGCCGGGATTTCTGTGCAGGGGAAGGCTTCAGCATCTCATTCATGAAGTTTCGCAAGTCAGTATCCATCAACTCCATCAGGAAAACACATTTTTGTGCATCTTGACCGAAAAATACCAGCTTGACAATATGGGGGTGTCGCATTTTCTCGAGAGAACCAACCTCCATCAACAGCTGCTTATTGTTCCAATCAGCCCCATCAGTTGCAGCAGATTTGAACACCTTGACAGCATATTCAATACCCATACATTTGCCAAAACGTACAACAGCCCAACCCAGCTCGTCCACTTTATCTTGCTTGCTCTTAAGCACAACCTGGCGCACAGGTTTCTCGATTTTGATAGTGGTCAGATCAATTTCAAGAGAATTGAGCAACTCGTCACTGGAATCTAAAAGACGACTCTTCTCCAGCACCACCTGGGTCACTTTCTCCATGTCCATTTCTGCTGTGTGCTCAAAGTCTGGGATTTGAGCCATGTCCGCAGGCATCGTCTTTAAATCCAAGTTAGCATCCTTTGTCAGCGTCTGCGTCCTCTGGTCTCCTGAGGATGATTCAAAGTCTTTCACTGGCCCACGCTCGCTATAACTCTCGAAGTCGAATTGCGCCTTCAAGGTATCAAGCTCCTCGTGAATTTCCTTGAATGATTCTCGGTTATCTGTCCGGCCCACTAAGATGCTGATACTTTTGGAATCAGCATAGGAAGATACAAGAGCCTCTCCTTTTCGTAGCACAGTGAGGAGCTCATCAAGAGCTGGATAGTGATTACGATCGCTGCCATCAGAGGAGTTTCCGCCATTGAAATTCTTATCCCACCCCAGCCCACTCTTGAATCCTTCACCAATAGCACTGAAACGATCGGCAAGGCGCTTGCACTGCTGCTTGTTCGCACGCACAGTGCTGGAAAGCGCGCAGGCATGGTTGATGACTTCTAAGGCTTGCCGGACTTGCGGAATCGGCTCCATGACCATCTCCCATGCACCACATTCTGAAATGAAGAACTCCATCAAAACAGATTCTTCTCAGGTTCACGTCTGACTTATTAAGAAGAGCTGAATGCACTCCAATGTTTGCAACCATGATAAATATTCATCAGATGTGATGGAAATCAGAAGGAGAGCTTAGCTGATTGCTATAGTTTATACTTGTCAGTCCCAGGTTCCCAAGGAAAAAGTCAGACACCACAACCCAAGCTTATACATGGTATAAAGCAACTCACATCCAAAGATTCGATATTAGAAGTTAAAAATACCTTCAGAATGTCCTGAAGGGCTTGAACCATCAAGTTTCACGAAACCGGCACCTGCAATCACCAAAACTTCGAAGTTCAAAACTCAAATGGATTTTCACTCAAAGCTGGCAGACAGCCAACACCGGAGAAGGAGCTTGCCGTCACCTACACAAACAAACAGAAGGCAACTAAAATTAACAAGTTTACTTTCAGTTCTTGTGAACAAGAGCACAGATTGTAAGTATAATCTGAAAGTGGACTAATGGACATGTTGAGAATACATTGGCAATCCAAAATAGTAGGGAAGGGTATACTAAACTGATAGGAACCTAATCCTATCTCCTATACTAATCCTTGTTACCAATAGCAACTCACTATACGTACCTTGGTTGGGCTTGTTATCACGTGACAGTAGTTGGCCCATTTCTGTCCGACTAAAATTGGTCTGCAACCTCCCATTTTGAAGTTACATAAGAAATTCATACAGAGTGCAAAGAATTGTTCTCAGAAAATTTTGCTCTTGTACCCCAAAAATTCTCCACAATGGTGTACATCTACTCAAAATCACACTCCTTTAGAAGCTGGAATGCTGTAAGAAACAAAAAAATGGAATCCTCTACCTTACAGACGATAAGAAAGCTCGACTAGGTTATGTAACAGACAGTTCTTGTCATTCACCATAAGACTAGACCCCCGATGAATGTTGCCAAGCACAGAAGATCATGAACATCTAACCCCACCGACAAGGTCCCTGCATCCACTAGTTTACTCCCAAGCTTACAGACAACGGCTGATACAACCAAAAAAGTTGCAACAGGAATAAAGCATACCAAGCATACCAAGTATGAGAGATGAAATCTTGTAAGTAGGCTTGTCGGTGACTTCCTCCTCCAAGTTCCACACTATTAATTTCTGTAGGGATTACTTGCCAGAATTTTTTGGAACCAAAGTTCTATTTCAGTAAGACGTTAACCTAGAGCTTTGTTTCTGTTTGCACTACGTAAGTACATCTTCAGATTGACCGAAAACTCCAACAAACAAGAGCACAATGAATTGAAAGAACACCAAGTAATACCAAAACTGTCATAAAACCGAGACGAATCTGAGAATACCCTTTCTCGCACCACATCACTGGCTGTCGACTCAGCATTCAATTCCGAGCACCTCCGAGCACTGCAGAAAATCTTGAGCCGCCAAAGCATAAGCACTTAGTAGACGTCAACCATGGCTGCCTTCCCTCGAAGGAAACCTCCAAAGAAACCTGAAAGACTCACAAATCTCACACGAAAAACTCTCTCTCTCTTGCAAAACTCGTTGCCCCTCAAATACCAGAAGCAACAAAGATGAATGGGTCTAAACTCCATCGACACGGCCAATGTCGGTACAGACTCCTGCATCTTGTACAGACTATTTCGAATTTTAAACTATTGAATAGGCTGTGATGATAGAAACTACATTTGAATCTGCACTAGGCTCACTGTTCTGCGCTGTTCCTATGCCCCTGAACTTCAATGACTGGAAAGTATGTGGAAACCGCTGATTTCCAATTTCATATGATCACGCACAATCTTAAATTTGGTTAAAGAACTCACGCAGATAAGAAATTCTGGAAGTGATGCGAAGAGCAAAGAAATAATGCATGCTCTCCAGCTTGACAATTAAAAGCAGTAACGTATTGACTGACCTTGAAAGTATTCCACTTCATCTGCCCTGCTTATCAGAGGCTAATGTATCCCAAAATGCTCTAGAAAGTTAGACCTTGTAATCAACTGCTTGTTAACAAATTACTGCATGCCATATTGCCATCTTGCCCTAAACCATCTTCGCCATATTGCAATCTTCGAAACGATTCACAACCTGGGTAGCATCGCATTCCTTAGATTCAAGTTGGGGAGTAATCCTTAATAACATTCCGTGATTTGACGAGTCGCATGAATTTGGAAGCTTCACCCCCACCAAAGCTTTTATCTGCTATATTATATGTGTACGCAATATATGTATTGTGTATAAAAGAACCATGTTGGATTTGTACTTTGCTTTTGACACAACTCTAAAACTATCCACAAGCCTCTTGTTTTCATCAAGGGGGACTGCATTGTTGTGAGATAATTATTAATCCTTGAAGGACGCAGCCCCCAGTGACCAAGGTAGTCATCAATAGGTGCATTCTTTGTTTCTATAATGGACAATGAAGTCATCCATCTACGACTTTTTGGCTTTAGCATCTTTCAAGGGTTAAACATTATTTCCATGATGCATAGAGACCCTCACTACCACAAATGACTTCTTAACCCCTAAATTCCCATTATCCCCTCGAAGAACAAATTAGATTTTGGGTAGGTTCTTGTGACCTCAATTTTTGGTGAATTGTTTTGAAACTTTCCCATAAGATAGAAAAATTGATTATCTAAGTGGGAATATAATTTTTATTTCAATTGGTGCTTGGGAGCAAAAGTTATACCACAAAAAGACTAAAACTGAACTCAAGTAGCACAAAAAAAATCGCAAAAAATCAAAATTTATTTTGATTTTTTTCTACTGAAATGTTTCATTTTTGTCTACATGTGAAGCTTTGATTTGTTCTATTTGGACTAATAATGAGAAAATTAAAGACAATCTTATTTTTTAGGTAGTTTCAACATCTCCTTGAAAAAATAACTTTTAGGATTCATTTCTAAATGCAATTTTCAAAATTTTTGACAATTTTTTTTGGGAGAATGTTGTGTTTTCTTGCTAAAACAATCTCACCATTGGGATTACTGTCTTTCAATCCCATCTTAGAGTTATTAACGATTTAGTTTTTTTTCCAATCTTGGACCTACTTCTACTTAGCATTTTTTTAGAGAATGAAAATCAATTGTTTTTTTTTTTTAATTTTTTTTTCCTAGACTTTCAACTCAATTCTTCAATATAAAAAATTTTAAATTCAAAGTCTGTAGTGCAAAAAAATTCCACAATTTGCGGTCAAAGTCATCTAAAATTGTAGGCTAGTGTTCAAAAAAACTTTCTTTTTCAATTTTGAATGCTAATATCTTTCAATCTATACGGTTAAACTTCATGAAATTTTTACCACATGATCTCAGACAAGTGAAGTGCAAGATCCTATGGTTAGATTCTAAAAATATGATTTTTTTCGTTTTCTTGGGTGAATGCAACAAAAATGGCAGTTTTGAGTGGTTTTTGACAAAAAAACGGCCTTGGGAATTTAGGGGTTAAGGTAATATAAATGAGCCCATTGTGGGCAAAATCATATTAGCAGTTTATATTTTACAACTTGGATGTATACCACCATTACAATTTTAACTTGCTCCCATTTGTGTCTGCAATGAACTCATTTACCTTATTACTATAGGAAAAGAGCAAACTTTTCTTTTGCAATCCTATTTGGAATGGATTCTACTAATACACATGCACCTATTATGAAGGAGTCCTCAAAGTTTCCAAAACAAATTCCGAGGTCATATCTCAAAGTATGGTCTCTCATGTGGTCTTCAAAAGATTGAAGTGCAAATTAGTCACTAAATAGAAAAAAATCTTAGTACAATATTCATAATAGCGCTTCTATTATTTTAGAAACTTCAAGGTGCAATAATATTTGGGTATCATTGGAAAATGCTCCCTCACTTAATTTCCTTGTGAAAAATCCTTACTAACTTCTCTCATCCATAAGTTAGTTTATATCCTTGATTCCTTGAACAATGCAAGTAAATATTATAGAACAATTTACTCTTGACAAATGAAATCCTAAACTTAAAGATTTTATTTCCATTCTTGAAGAAATTGAAACATGTGATCTTGATTGAAGTAATGAAGCTATTTATATCCATGAATACATAATTTTGAATGAAAATTAAATTATTTTATTCATCCAACTATGACAATGTATTCCTACTTTGATTTTTTGGGATTCCTTCTTGTGATTAAATTCATTCATAAATGGAAATGTTTCTCAAAATATTCTAACCTTTTTTTCTCCCCAAAGTCAACATCTTCTAAAAAGTTACCACAAATAAAATTCCAAACTAAATTAGTATTTTTTCATAAAGATATTCAATCTTAGTATCTTTAAAATTCAATTTATTACACCCACTACTTTAAATAAATAGAAAACTTGTCAAAAGGTATTTTTAATCATTAGTGTTGAAATTCTTTGAAAAATTTTGTTCAAGAAAAAAAAATTACAAAAGAAGGCAAAGCATTTCATAGAATATCCAAAGAGGTGAGCTTCATTTTCTAAAAAAATTAATTATTCTCTTGCAAGATGTGATGAACCTCCTATTCATGTATACATTTCATCATTAATTAGAGATGTTGTAACAGTAGTTAAAAATTCACCAAAACATCAATAGTGAAAAAACCAGTGAGCTCACTAATGCACCTAATTTCAACATGAGTGGTGGTGTTTTCTACCACTATTTATTTGGAGCGTGTTTTCCACTACAACGAGATTCTTATTCTTTCACTTTGAATTGACATCGTTCATTCGATACGACGGAAGAATTCCTTCCATTTCTTCCACACGATGGATGAATTCTATCCGTCCTGTCAATACCGGTACTGTACAGTACAGTTTCTGAATCCAGTGCAGAACATCGCGTCGTCAATATACCGGTCCCCGAAACCCTAATGGTGTTGCTCCTCGTCTTCCTCGGAGTGAAGCTCTAGGCTCGCAATGGCTGACTTCAGTTTAGTCAGGCGTTCCGTTCACTGCCATACACTACGTCCCTTCCTTTATAAGTCTGTGATTGAAGGTGGTTTCTGATGATTTGCGGTATACTATCACAATTTGCTTCTTATTTCTTGGTCATGCTTTGCGCGCGTTTATCGGAAGGCCACAAGTCCCTCGCGAGAATTCAGCGCAGTAGACGCATGGTTTTGACTCCTTAGCAGCGTCGGTTTGCAAAATTCTTCAGGTGAATATTGAATCAGTTTTTTTATCTTGTCCGTGTGAAGTTTTGATGAGTTCTTTAATTCTGTGGCGGCAGCCTTGTTTTTGTACGAGATTTTCGGCGTTTTGCTTTGTGTCTATGCCTGTTGTGTTTACGTCAATTTATGATGAAGTTTTATTCAATTACTAAAAAATTCATATGCTACAAATATGTATGGAAATTTTGAAGTATATATCAATGCACGGTGATTGCGATGGCGGCGCGGTTAAAAAAATGCACGGTATGCTCATGGAGGTGCAAATTATAGACAACGGAATGTTGTGCAGATGGTTGTACATTCTGTTGGCGCTGCTGCGGTTGTTTTCTGTCGGAGAGGAGAATCTGCCGTGTGGTTAGTTCGTTGAGGTTTGGGGTTCGCAAAGTGGTAACTTTGGTATATATTTTGTTTTATTTTATTGGTTTCAGGTTTTAGTGCAACTCTGCTATTTGCTTTTGTCTCTGCCAATTGAGTGTTCGTGCGTATATACTCCCTGAAATCATCTGATTTTCTTATCGAACTTCATCTGCGTCGTAAGTTCACCGTCATTTTTACAAGGATGACCTAGCCATCGACCAGATGGGATGACCTCAAACCATCCCTTACAGCTGGAGAGAGAGTTCCTCTTTGACAATTTGGGGGCCTCTTATTCTCTTATTACATTCTTTTATGTCCAAATGTAGCTTGGAATTTGTAAAGGGCAATTACAAGTCGCTTCAGATTAGTGAGCTCACTTTCAAGTGCAGTTAACTCACTCGCAAGTGTAGTTAACTTACTCTCAAGTGTGGTTAACTCACTTTCAAGCGTAGTTAACTCGCCTTTAATACAACTATAATTTCCTCTGAAGCATCGACTCTGCTTCACCGAAATTTTTATCATTGGAAAGTTGTTTGAAGATCCATAACCCTGGAGGGAGCCCCTATTTTATCATTTATGATATGGGCGAAGTTGTAGGCCCGTTGAGGTTTTGGGGCCAGACTAGGATCTAGCCCTGAAGTTTGATGAATTTGGCGACTACCGAGGGTCCAAGACGCCCTGTAGCTATTTGAACTTTTCGGAGAATGTATTCAAGCCCATGTCCCTCTCCATGCAGTTGAAATTCACTTTCGGCTCCGGCAAGCAAGTCCGGTTGGTTTTAGTTCGTTGATCGTTGGTTCTGTTGTGGACGTCTTTCCGTGCGAATACACTTTCACTTTGGGGCATAGAATCAGCAGGACCGCATACAGTTGTAGGTTGCTTTTCCCTCGGTTCATGGCTCTTGTTGTTGGAATATTTTACATCTGATTATAGATTCCATCCCGGAAAGCTATGAATAACGGCATTGTGGGCTCTTTACTCTGCGTCTTTCGACAAATCCAATATTCATGGAGCATATTATCTTTTTTCAGATCAATTGCGAGCATCAAGGACTACAATAAGATGGAAAGCTCTGAGCAGGAGACATTTTTAAATGAACCTGTGCCAAAGACTGTCATGAAGATTGATTTGAACGGAAGTGTGAAAGATACAACAGTTGAGAACACCTCAGATGATGCCCCATCTGCAGGTGGAATATTGTCAGAAACAATGGAGCCTCGAGAAGAACACACTTCTGACGTAGACACAAAAGACAAGGAAATGGACGGCACAATAGCCGAAGTTTCTGAGGCTGAGCAAGATGCTCCTAGGTGTAACTCTACGGATTTACATCTCTTATGTTGGCCATATAGTCGTCTTCTTTGCCCTCAAACTCTCTGCTGTGACTTAATATTTAGTCGTGGTTCTGGTCTCTTCAGGTCAACTAATTACATGGTCTTGAAATTTTCCTACACACAGGTTAGCAGAATTATAACAGATATATTTTGTGCATTTGGCTGATGTGAATAGAACTATGTATCTTGATGGTTTTGCATCTGTCTGGTGGCTTTTGACTACTCGTTTGTACTAAACTATTGACTATACGTTTTGGGCAGATGGATGTCATCGGCAGTGGAGACATATGCAATTCAATGCAATGCTTGCTTTAAATGGAGGATTATACCGTCAAAGGAGAAGTACGAGGCTATAGGGGAGCATATTCTGGAGCATCCATTCATATGTATCACCGCCCAGGAATGGCGAATGGATATAACATGCGATGATCCCGCGGATCTTGACGAGAATGAACCTACCGTGCTGTGGGCAATTGATAAGCACAACATACCTTGTCCTCCAAAAGGATTTTACAGAAAAGTTGTCCTTCGAGCTGAGAACGCTAAGAAATTTGCTGATATGTGAGTTCCAACCCCTTGAAACCTCGTGCTTCGGATTTGCTGACTCTGCAATATATTACAAGTTTCATTGTTCTGGCCGCCTGATAAGTTATACTATCCTGGAGCAGATCTTTTTCTGATGTTTGACATGTAGGTTGCTTTCCATTCAAATCCTTTAATTTACAGTAGATGAGTTGTTGGCATGAAAGCTTTAGACCAGTGCAACTTATTGACTGCATTACTTCGAGTTATATTTCATGCTCGTGAATGGAGGTTACTGCGATTTCTTGCTTACATTCTCTAATTTTGACTATTTCCTCAGCTACTACAAAGCACCATGTGGGAAAACTCTTCGCTCCAATGTTCAAGTTCAGAAGTAAGCACACGCCTCATATACCATTTGTTCACTTTCTGTTATGTCCAATTCTTCCTATGCTTTGATACCTAGGGTTTACCTTCCCACTATTATGGATACTCTTTACTTCAGTGCGCTTGATAGAAGCAACATCGGAGTTCTTCGGCGAAATCTCCATGCTAATTTCTCTTGTATGAACTTTACTGAAATCTATCCTGCCCTAAATTTGGCCATTACAGGTATTTGGACGAGCATCCTGAACTTGACGCAAAAGTTTCCCAGTTCTCTTTCACAAGCCCGAAAGGTAAAGCAGAAGCTATGGGAGCAGGCGTGTCTAAGAGGCCTTTGAAAGATGGAACACAGTCCAGCACCGAGTCTCGTAAGCGAATGAAAGGTAGCATCTCAAACCCTGAGCCCATGCGCGTGAAAGCTCCAGTTCATGGCCAACCGCCCCATCCGCGACCTCTTGCCGGTAATGGAATTCCAGTGAAGTCCGAAAAGCTGTCTGCATCGAAGACAAACGCTATGCGTCAACTTAAACCAAAACCGGAGAAGGATCATGCTTCAAAAATTGCTACTCATCGTTCGCCGATGGCAGTTAAAAGGGAGAAATTAGAGACTGACAGAGGTACTCGATGAATCAAGACGAACAGACAGTCGCTAATCCTGCGCATCGATCAAAGCCTGCCCAAGAGCAGGCTTTATATACAGTACATGGTGAGATGTTAACACTTTCGTACGTGCACTTGAGTCATCTTCACGAACCTTGACATAGATTTACAGAGGCCGTGCAGCGGTCGAACGCTTGGATTTTTGATCAGGTGAATTGTAGTCCCATGTTTTCACGGAATGTCCTTTGAATGGGTAACCAGGGCAAAACCTAGACTCTTGATGAGTTAGTGGAGAATCTACTGCTCCAAGAGCATAAAGAAAACTCTGTAAAGCACAATTAGTCATTAGACCTTGGTGAGCACAGCTCTCAACATTTTGTTGTGTGTTCCGACCACTGTTGTGGAGGCGGCCACTATCTCTCGTATAATATATCAACAAATCTTGATGTATACCGTATCTTGTTTGGACGCTAGTGCCCAAAAGGGGCTTAGAAATGGTCGAACAGTTCATGTTCACTCTGAAAAATGATTGATTTTTTGTGAGCAGTTTTTGTAATGGTATATTCACTTCATATTAGTGAAAATAATTTATATCCATACCATAAGTTAGATTGGTTGTTTTGTGTGTTTGTTTGTTGTGGTGAGATCTCTTGGACTATGTGTCCCTTGATCACATTCTTGGTACCTTCTAAAAGTCCTTAGCAAGGAGGGATGCATAGGCTTTGTTTCATGGTGTTTTAACTTACAGAAGAAAAGAAATCAAATTTTTAAGTTTTTGTGAATTAAAAACTAAAAAATTAGTTTTAGTTTTATTTTGGCTATAGCAATGGTATATTTACATTAGTTCATATTGAAATTTTATTAATTTTGAAAGAAAATAATTCTTTTCTAAAGAATAAGGATTTTTTTTTTAAATTTCAAATGTTGCAAGTCTCAAAATTCTTGGTAATAAAAGAGTATTTCAAATCTATTGAGGTATTTTATTAGTGTAACCATCTTTATATTGTACAAACATAGGCAAGCCTTGCTTTGAAATAACTAAAATTATAAAGAAAATTCTTGGAAGATAAAGATGTAAATTTTGAAAAAAAATGATAATTTTTTTTAAACCATTTTGCTACATTTTGCATGGACAATACTTGTGCAAAGAGGTGATGCATTGTTATACTCTATCCCAATGATATTATAATTTTACAACTCTTTTTATTTACTACAGTAAAGTATTCATACATTGTCTCCTTAAGTGGCTATCTACTTTATCAATCAACCAATAATAGATATTTCAAGGAACATGTTACTCTTTCTTAGATAGGGAACACATTTAGAACCTAGTTGGTTTAATGAACCTCCTACCTTATGCTGGTGTGTGTTATTTCTTAAGGAAAAATAAATAATAATAAAATAGCTAAGAGAAGAAGGTGAGAAGTTAAAAGAAGAAGACAAAGATGTAAAGCCAAAAGATGAAGAAAGAAGAGAGCAAAATCATAAACTTTAAAAATGGCTCATTATAATAATCCAAAATCTTTTTACCATGTAACAATGCAATAGCCTAAAGTAACTAATGGATGACAAAGAATCTTTCTATTTAAAACAAAAGTGCAAATGCTCATCATTAGAATTTTGTATGGGACTGAAGGAGGCCTTACATAGTAGTTTGAGTTTTTTTATAAACGATTCACAAAGTACCTAAAAGGATGATTTCCATAGTGACTAGCTTATTATTTTAGGATTAAATCAAGGTTTAGAACCACCAACTAAATTACTATTTCAATGGCCTCTCAAAACTTTGTGTAAAGTGTTTTAGGATCTATCATGCAAAGTGTTCCATATTATTAACCTTATAAAGTAGTTTGCTCTAAAAGTAACACTTTAAAATTTTGTCTACCATTTTCATGGACTTTTATAGATGGGAAGATTTTTAGCTCATTTTGCAAGAGAAAGAGATGTGGCATGTAACACAAGTAATGGAGCATTATAGAATTACTTATGAATTTTCAAAGATTTCTATCATAGGCACCTATTTGTGACCACAAGTCTCCCAAAATATGTTCCTTTGCAACTTATAAAGAAATATGAGGGAATCTAAGAGAATGATTTTGCTCTTGCAATAAATAACACCATTTATGCTCAATCTACTCAATGGCTAAAGAGGTTGATTTAAGGACCACCTCATATCAAGTCCAAAGCTAATTATAAAGTCAATTTGAAAAAATGATCAATTCTAAAACAAACTACCTTAATGCAAGGCTAGTAGTTGTAGTGAAAAAAGGAAGTCCATTTCCTAGCGAATTACCGTATTGTTGGGCACTTGGGTAGACAAATATTAGAAGAAATTTGAGACATTCCAACTCATGTTTTGTTTTAAATCTAATACAACTACACAAAATAGTGAAATCAAGTTGTCCCATACTATTTTCTTGACATTTGACACTATATAAATATTGATTTGTATTGCACAAGAATGCATTGCTTTTTAATTAGGTGTCATTGTAATTGAACCTTCATGTGTACAAAAGGAAATATCTATAGAAATAGGCAATTTCATTAAAATGGCAATATTCCAGATGCCATTTGTATAGTGGCAAAAGAGAGTTTTCTACCGCACGAGGCCACAAAACACTGCCCTATGTGCCCATGGAAGGCGTAGGTATGTTGAACCACTCATAAAACCAACAAAATTCACAACTTTGTCCCAAAAACAATCCCATTTTTTGTTGAGATTTTTAGACTTCTGCCAAAATAGTTTCCTACCATTTCAACAAAATACCGCCATTTTAACGAAATTCCCCATAGAAGTGTTTGTTGACTTTGATGACTTTTATAGTAACTTTCTTCAAGTGAGGCAACCTAATTGATAAGGCAACCTAATTTCACTATTATGTGTATGTTCAAAATAATACAATTCCAACATTATTCTAGTCACAGTTTTGTTAAATTTTAGCATTATTTTAGTCACAACACGGTAATATTAACCCTAAATGTATTTGGTGCAAAAAATGGTTAATGATTGATTTTAGATGCAAAATTATAGAAAGAGGATTGAGATTTTTGAGCCTTTTTTTAAGATTTTTTTGAATCTATCTACAATGAATGATGGTAGAAATTCCTTCATTGATGTATTATTGACCTATGTACATGTATATAAGAAGATGCTAAAAGTGGATGACAAAAGATGCTCTTTCAATGTATTTTGACAACTTGAACATCATTGTTCTTTTGATATGAGTTTTAAACATTAAAACATTCACTTTTGAATTTGAGCACAACTAATGATATAAAATTTACTAAGTAATTTCTACTCCAATTTGAAATTCAATAAAGCCCCCTAAAATGAAACATTTCATTGCAACTTTAGACCTATAACCACGATCTATCAATTTTCTAAATATAAAATGATATAGAATTTTAGTTTATATCATGTCAAAATCGAATAAACTTTGTAGAAAAGGTAAAGTGTTTTCAAGAACTCTAAGGTAAACCTACTTGTGATAAGCAAATCACCCATAACATGCACCTAGGGAACTCCCCCATTAGAGTCTTCTACCAACCCATGAAATTTTTTTTCTTAAAAATGGAATTAAGATTGCATTAGGTTGATTTGCAGTTGTTATCAAAGTCTTGGGATATGGTTATATGCCACATTTAACTACTTTTGGACTATTCAATGAATTATAGACTATAACATCAGGAGATCTTTCGATGTTTGTATAGATCTCTGAATGTTTTGGATTATCTCCTAATGAACATTTTTTTCCTTGTGATCACTATTATTAATTTTAGACTTTCAAAAGTTCAAAAGTAGTTAAATGTGGCATATATGGAGTTATTAGTAATTGTCGTAGAACACTAACACCTTTCTAGTGTAAATTGTTAGTAAAAAGTTATTTTTTAAATTTCTTTATGTCATGTCCATGTTAAGAAATCTTATAACCATGTTAGAGAATGTTATGACTGCTTTGGATGGTAAGATGACCATCATGGAAACACTTTTTTGCTGATTTTGGGTAGTCTACATACCTTTTGGGGCCAACTGGATAGCAAGCTTCGAAAATTCGTAAAAAATTCATATTGTATCAAAAAAATAAAATTCTAGCTTCTTCCTTCATTTCTCACATTTGTCTTTGTATGGAAAAAAATCTGATTTTTTTTGTTAATGGCAATAGAATAGATCAACCATTCTGCTTATCATAGGCAAGATTATTTTAAATGGAAGTGTGCAATATTTGGAAGGGGAGAATTCTCAGGAAAATCGGAATAGTTCGCCATCAAGATCATAGGGAGTGCCCCTTGAAAAGTGGAAATAATAAGTTTTCAACTTATAGAAAACTAATTATAACATTGAACTTAAACTTTTGGGATGACCTTTAGTTTGACAACATGACAAAGCTACTCCTGAAATATAATTTCTCCCTACTCACAAACAATTGATGACATCATAAAACTTGGCAAAAGCAATTCCAATTCTGGGAAACTTGAAAATTGTTTTCAGATTTATAATGGAAGTCCGTTGGGGTGCATCAAAAGTGACTCCCCCACCTCATTGAATCCGGCTGTCAAATCGTCACATCCAGCTCATAATCCTGAAACAAATCACAAACCAGCTCCAGATGGCAAAACGTAGATGAACGTATTCAAATCTCATCCACCACCTGGATGAAACACGCTCACCGCACTAAGTAGTTCCCTTCCTCGAAACCATGTGTTAGCGGAGCGGCGCTCGCCGGAATTGCAGCTAGTGGCGCAGAAACCTCTCATCGCCATCGCCATAGCTAATCTATCGCTCACATTGTCACGCTCTCCGTCATCAGAACCAAGTCTCAAAAAACTATTGCAACAACAACAACTGTAAACAACAATCCAAACAACTGGGTGGAGCTTCTGTCAGTCACCATGGCTGCCCACTTCTCAAGATCTGCGCAGCTCGGAGTCCTCGTCGGCATTGCGTTTCTCTCTGTCGTCTCTGCTGCTGGTGAGTATAAGGGTTTACGCTTTTATATTCTTCCTTCCTTTCTGTGGCATTTACGACATTGTTCTCATCGCTTTCATGTTTTGTTCGAGAGGGGAGTGTTGGGGTGCTTGTGTCTGTTAAGAGTCTTTGACAATGTGGGAGGTGACAATGCGCGTCGTTTCTGATGCTTGGGTTCTGTGGTTTGGAATTTCTGGACTTAATGAATTAGTGTAATGAACATTGAGAGGAGAGTACTTGAGAAGTGCGATCTGTGTTGGTTTACTATCGTTTTTTGGTAGGGCCACGGTCTAGAGTAGCGTTGATTTAGTCGTTTTTCCAATGTTTTGTAATTGCATCTGAGAGGCTACAGCTCAAGCACACAGGATTCTGGAAAAGAACAGAGCAAAATATTCAAATGTTCAAATGTTGTCAAGTAAGAGTGTCACTAGTTTGAAGTATTAGTTCTTGTGGATTTAGGGTGTGCTATAGCGAAGACTCAATTTCCATGCAACATGAGCATGAATGGGGTGGTGTTAGCGATATGGTGGTACTTGGTGTGAACGTGTTTTGATAGGGGATTCAAATGCCGAAGTGAAAGTATTTCTTATAATTTGATACTTATGACGGGATTAGATGGCAGGAATTGAATAGGGTTTAGGAATGGCGTATGTTGGTTTCTCTGGGTTCTTGAAGAGACCAGCCTTCCAAATTTTCAAATCCAGTGAAGGGAGTAAAATATGTGCTCGGCTGGATGTGCCATTGATCATGCAGGCAATGGAGAAATTGAAGATGGGGCGATGGGAGCGGGGATTCCTACCAGACATCTTCTCCAAACAGTCCAGCGTGAGCTTCTGACCCCTTGGTTGTGTTATTATTGGTCATTGCGTTGGGTTGCAACTCTTTTGCGACTGTTTCTTCTAATGAAGGGCTCTGTCTACCTAAAATGTGAAGTAGCGGCTTCAGTCATTGGTACATGCACAATTTTTGGAAACTTGCTTGAAAAATGGGGTCATCTGCGGGATCGTCTTAACATCTGACTTGGAGGAAGAAAACCTGTGGTATGTCGGGTTTCCACTCTCCGGGTCCTCTATTGTACAAACTGGCCAATGAGTGTCGTGTGAAGACAAGTCTAAACCTCCTCCGTTGGACTTCATAACTCTTCTATCTGATGTACATTACGATAGGAACACGTTTTATTAGCCCTAAAGGATCAAGGATTCATAGTTTGAAGATATCCAATTCGATTGATCATGTTGTGGGAAAACAAATTTCTAAGATGGATCCAATTTTTATATCACCGAAATCAGGGTAGAACATTTCATGTGTTGGTCAAAATAATTAATTGAAATGTATAAAAGAAAGTATCCAGATGACCTCCTCAAAACTGCTCAACTATGAACTTGAGATCCTTCAGGGGTAAGACACAACACGTTACAGTTGGCCCAAGTAGTGTAACAGACTTGGATGATGTGAACGTGATTTTGTTGCTGAACGTGTTGGTGTATGTGTGCAGAATGCCCAGTAGACTTCGCAAGCCAGAACTACACCATTGTGACGAGCGTGTGCAACGCCACAGACCTCAACACCACGGCTTGTTGCGAGGCGTTCGTCATTTTTGCATGTCCGTTCGCGCAGTACATCAACGACCAATCCAACAACTGCGACACGACCATGTTCTCGTACCTCAGCAATGCCGGGAACTACCCTACCCAGCTGTTTGAGACTTGCCAAGGGGATGAAAATGGCCTGCCCTGCCCATTAGTGCCGGAGCCCTCCCCCAACCCTTCCAGTGCCACCATGGATTCCGTGCCTTGGAGACTCGTCGCCTCTCTTGTGATTCTCCTCATCACACTTGCATGGCACTCATAATGTTTCTGACCATTTATTTATTGACTCTAAACCGAAGGGGAGGAGGATTTTGATAGACAGAAGCTACCCTATCCTGAGGAAGTTTGAGGACCTACCTTACTCGAAAAACGATACTCGAAAGCTACAAGCGGGCTAGTGCTAGTGCTCCAGGGACAGCACTAGGAATGTAGTTCCTTGTTTCAACAACCTCTACTTGATGGTAGTTATGAGTTGGCGCCTGGTTGCAGGATTTCTAGCGTAGTCTTTCTTCATTTAATATGAGAATTGGAATTTTGGTTCGCTCATCCACAAGGAGGGTTGGATACTTTTCTGGTTTGCAGTTCATTTCTTGGTCTTCGTTTGTAAGCTTAGGTTACGAGGCTTTAGTAAAGTCAGAATCAGAAGTAAAGTGGTGGGATTCTATTGACACAGTTTGCTCATGGCAATGTTTTGAATCATTTTTTGGGCAGTATCTGTGCCTTTTTGCATGATTCCAAAGTGGTTGCAGGATATCTAGAATAGTCTTTCTTCATGTATCAGAAAGGAATTCATGTTAGCTCATCCAGAAGCTGTGGACATTTCTGGTTGAAGTTCATTTCTGTGTCCTCGGTAGTAATATTAGTTTACGAGGCTTTAGTATAGTCAGCTTCAGAAGTTATATGGTGGGATTATATATTGACACTAAGGTAGCAACACCTAATCTGATTGTGACTTGTTTGCAAAACTGTCCGATATTTGTCTCAATGTGTAGCCTTCATACATGAGAGCTACTTTAAGGTAGAAGGTTTGTAAAGCACTCATTTAAGAGTCAATTCCAATTTTTAGAAACTCCTTGAAATACTTTTCCAATGAGCTTTCATAGTAATAAATTTTGAAAGTTGAAGTGCAATGCTCACCAAAAGTACCCACCTCTTGAAATGTAAAATACTTGTACATTGATGGTGTTAAGAAGAAAGTAAGACATACTTCTATGCTAGAAGATGCTTTTAGATTCTAGTTTGTTTTATGACCTTGAACCTCATACCTTATTATACTAGAGAAGTTGCAAGGTAGTGTCGATTTAGCTTCTTTAATAGTAACCCTTGTAGGTTTTTGACTATGTTTTCACCAAAAACACTCCAAAATTGCCACTTTTAGTACAAGTACTAAATTTTTGAAAAAAAATTTCAAACACATACAACCATAGAAACTTATAGTACATTAGTTTGAGAAGATGTGGAAAAAATTTCAGAAATTTCGACCATGTAAATTGCAAGATATAAGCATTTGAATTGACAAAAATCCTTTTGAAGGCCCTATGAAAAACTAGGTAGCTAAACTTTACAAGGTCACATTTGTATGAAAAAATGTCCAAAATGGTGGTGCTTCTTTGATTCATTCTTCAAGGCAAGTTGACTACATGCTTAAAAAAATTCACATCATTTGGAATTGTAATATATAGGAAAAAAATATTAAGTAGAAAGAAATAGAGAATGATTCAAAATACTAAATTGTTAAGGATTTAGTTAAATGGAATTGAAAAATGTCAATCCCAATGGTTGTATTGTTGTACTAAACAATTTACATCCATTGTTTTTATTTGTTTTTTAAATGTTGAAAATTGAGTTAATTAAAGGACTTCAAAGTTTGTTTAAGTATAAAAAGAATCCATAATTGCCAGCAAACTAAAACTCACTCATAACTTTCATCTCATGAATCAAGATGAAATGATCCAAAGCTTTCTATGTATATATAAATCTTGGAAAATAAATTTTCAATTTTTATTTCTTAAAAAAGTGATTTTTTAATAATTTTTTTGAGTTGATTAGGTTGCCATCAAGCAATAAAAAATCACATATCATACAATAACTTTTTAACTATGTAGTCAAATGTAAAAGAAGTTAGTAGGTAAATACAATATTGACCATAAATTCTGAACAGTAGAAACTTGATGAATTGCCAATCAAATAGACAAATTAGAATGAGAATATTTCTAATCACAAATTTCTAAGAATTCTAGTTATGATTTATAATTGATAAAGAGTTGTTTTGAAGAGTTATGGGCATAGTGGTGTAAGCCCTTATGTTAAGACTTTGGACTCAAAGTGTTTTTATTTCACTTTTGTACTTCATTATTAGGTTTTATAGATAGAAAGTCCTAAAAAGAATGTTAGATTGCAGTCGTAAAATACTTACGTATACAATGTTTTACTTTTAGAAGCCTAGAGTGCCTAAAATGCTCCAATCTCTTGTTTTTAGATGAATTAGGTGTTTTATAAGTAATATAGTTTTAGTGTGTAGGAACAATTGCAAAATACCCTCTCCAAACTATAACCAAGCCCAAACCTATAGTATATGTGTTAAAAGCCTAATCTAAAATTGGAATTAGAATTTCATGTATGTAAGATCTCTTTTAGGTTTGGAAGATATCACAATAGGTGAAATTAGAAGTTGCAGGATATAATTGATTTGGCACTATGGTTCACCCAATTGACTCGCTCTAAGGGTTTGCCAATGACTTCACTATACTACCAAATTGGTACTACCCTATAGCTTCTTTGGCATTAAAATACTATATGTTCAAATAAAAATATATTATATAGTATTTGATCACCAAATCGGCAAGATTGGCCAATGATGGTTAATAGAATCAATAGTCTACCACTAGAAGAAGAGCATGTTGGCTCCAACAAAAAACGTCATCTGGATTTTGTTGAAAACCTTCTTTCTAGTGCGTGAAATGTGTTGGATTGCGTTAGAAATAGGGTTTTCAACAAAATCCAGATGACATCTTTTGTTGGAGTCAACATGCTTTTCTTCTAGTGTACCTTAGCTAAAGTTGAGGCATTAGTAGGTGATCATTTAAGCAATTTAGGAGCAATCATGAATAGTACGAGGTGGTGGAAATTTTTACCTTGTAGGAAGATAGGAAATATAGGGATAGGAAAATTTTCAAAATATTGTTCTTGAAGCTAAAGTTCCTATGAATTTGGAGAGCAAAAAAGTACTCTTTACCAATAGCCAATGTTTAGAGTCTCTTCCAATTTTGGTCATTCAAGAATTATT
Source organism: Pseudoscleropodium purum (assembly GCA_963969395.1). NCBI lineage: Eukaryota > Viridiplantae > Streptophyta > Bryopsida > Hypnales > Brachytheciaceae > Pseudoscleropodium > Pseudoscleropodium purum. The sequence continues at coordinate 25,254,440 of OZ017798.1, forward strand.
TTGGTACTCACTACTTTGGAACATGTGTCATAACCTTATTGGCCCAACCTTGAAAGGACAAAAAAGTACATTCTAAACTTCAGTTGAAATTTTGTTCCACCTTTGTTTGAAAATACAGCACCCTATAAGTTGAGTACAGAACATAGTTGACAATTGGTGCCTCAACCTTACCATTTCTGTAGAAAACAATGGCTCAAAAATGAGTAGAATCAAGCATATTTAGCACTTCCGTATTCCACCCATCTACCCCCATTCCACCATGAGTCACACTGGTTCCAAAGTGTTTGTCAGAGTCGGGCAGCCCGTGTTGGGTTGAGAACAAGTGGAGGAAGGGAGACGCCGGGAGACGCCCGGAGACGCAAGTTCACGGCAGTCCAGTAAGGAGCCAGCAGGGTCTCCGTCATTCCCAGCCGCGTGGACTTCTTGTGAAGTGGATTCTGTGATTGTGGGTGGCCATGACCACCAACTCTAAGGAAGGTGCAGTTTCTGAACCCTTACACGACACTGTTTTTTGGCCAATGAATGATAATAAAAATTTCCATGATGCAAGAGAAGTGCAACTGTTCATTTTCAGAATTTTGTGTGAAAAGGGGAGGTCTTTAGAGTAGTTTGACTTTTGCATGGGTGCTTTTGTATTTTTTCTAAGCCAACAATTCACATGGTACCGAAAATAGAGGATTTTCACTTTGACCCAACTCATCTTTTAAGGGTTAATCATAGAGCATTGCCACTAGTTACGCCACTTAGCCTTAGCAACACCACTTTTTGCTTGCCATGCTCAATTTCAAATATAATAAACGGTTCTCTACTAGCACCTCATTACATTAAATTAAAGTAGTGTCGTTTCTTCCATCACTCCTACATTTTCTTGGCAATATATAAAGGGCCTTTGTACTGGGTAGTTTTACATTCACACCAACTCCGTCATCTTTGAATGTAACTTTAGAAGAAGATGTGGACACTGATGAGAGGTGTTAAGGAGAAGAACTATACTCTGACAGTAGTAAGGACTTTATAGAATTATTGGTGCATAGCATTGGACCTTAAGTGCACTGCCACATCTCACGAGGCAATAAGTGCCTCACCACTTCTTCAAGCCATGGTCCAATTTTGCAAAATTGGTGGTGGTCATGTTTTGAAGTTTTGTATTTTTGAGGCAAGATGCTAAATTTGTCTTTGAAAGTGGGCCTTATAGGGTGAATTTTGTATTTGTGTTTTGTAGGATAATGGTAAGAGAAAAATCCCCCTATTTTGTGCCATATTAATCCTATGTTCTTCACTTGTCCTAGCTAATTTTGGGGCCTTTGGTTGCAAATATGAATTTGCAAATTTGCAAATTTTATCACATGTGTCAAATAAAAAATTCTTGTGTTGTCTCCCAGGATAAATTCACCCTACAAAGTCTACTTTAAGGGACATGGTTAGCGTCCTACATTTTTTATTTCCTTGCCTTGAGTTTGCAATATTTTAAGTCATTAACCCCTAAAGGACCAAACTGCGTTTATTGACAACATAGAAATTTTGGGCAGATATGTTGACTAGAGATTTTCATGTTTTTGGCCCAAATTTTGATAGAAGATGTGGACAAGGAATATCTTTCATTAGCACTAAATTTCAAGACATTTGGAAATACGAGTCAAAAGTTATGGCCTAATTTGTAGTTTGTTTCTCGACTCGGGCAGTTTGGGCAGATCTGAAAAAATCATTTTATTCAAAAATACAAATTTGAAATTGGTTTTCTAGATTTATATATACATTAAAAGCTTTGAACCATTCCATTTTGATCAATGAGTCAAAAGTTATGAGGTGTTTTAGATTGCAGGCAGTTATGGATTCTATACCCCAAAATAAACTTTGAAATCCTTTATTGAACTCAATTTTCAATATTTTTGGGAAAAAATAAAAACATTATGTGAAGATTGTTTATTACAACATTACAACCTTTGGGATTGGCATTTTTTGTTTCCATAACAAAATTATTAATAATTTAGTATTTTGAACCATTCTCTACATCTTTCTACTTACTATTTTTTTCCTATATGTTGTACAATTTCAAATGATCTAAAAAATTTCAAGCATGTAGCCAACACGCCTTCAAGAATGAATCCAAAGAATTTCAATCATTTTGAACATTTTTTCATATAAATGTGACCTTGTGAAGTTCAACTGCCCGATTTTTTGTAGGGACAAAAAAATGATTTTTGTCACTTTAAATGCTAATATCTTGCAATCTTCTCGGTGGAAATTTCTGAAATTCTTACCACATCTTTTCAAAATAGTGAGCTTTAAGATCCTATAGTTACATGTGTCCAAAAATGTTTTTTTTCTAAATTTTGAAACATGTATAAGAAGTGGCAGTTTTGAAGCGTTTTTGGCAAAAACATAGTCAAGGAACTTTAGGGGTTAAAATTGAATTTTGGCATCATGACTTCAATAGATTCAAGTTATAAGTTCAAATTCTAAATCATGTCCAATACCTTACATTAATAAATAATTAAGCAAAATTTGAAGCATGTTTAACTTTTTATCAAGTAGTCTATCAATATCCGGAAAACAAAACAAAATTTATTTAAAGGTCTTGAAAAGCATTGATTGAGCTTGGTTGATCAAGATTCAACCGTCCAACATTAGAGTTGTGTCTAGCTATGAGATTTAAATAGAGACACACCATGAGAAATTAGATCCCTCATTACTTCAGTGGCTTAATATGTTATTTCTAATAACAAGGCTTTGTTTTCACATTAACCCCTACAATTCTTTGATGTTTAGAGGTTCAAAACTACTTCTAAATGCTCATCCCATAAGCAATGCTAAAATCTTCATGTATATTTATTTTTTTAACAAATCCAATAGTAAAATCTTGTAGTTTACTTGTTCAAGTACATCCTCTGCCCACTTTTAGGGTGAATATCTCTACCAATTGCAAGTCCAATGTGTTGAGACTTCAAAATGTAGGCTTTTTAGCCCATCCAAAAGGTAAAGTTTTGTCTTTAGTCAACATTTTAAGAAAAACTCACGTATGTCCTATAAATTGTGCATGTTGAAAATTAGTTGAAGACATATATAAAAAGAATTTAATCAAAAAAACTTTCATGTTCACATTTTAAAAACTTATAATGTCAAAAATAGTTCTAAATGGAAGGGAAAACTAAACCATTAATAACTTTTACAAGAAATTGAGAATTGCTATTCAACCGTAAAAATGTTCTAGACTTCTAGTTAATTGGTATGCCATCTTTTTTTTTATTTGAGAATTTTTAAAATTGAGTTCAAAAAAATAAGTTCATGTATTTTTACTACCTTTATTGGCCATAAAATAAATATAGATGACCGAATTGGATGTATGTTTTGTAAATTTTTGAGCTATTTTGGTATAATGTGAAAAAATTTGGTGATAATTTAGTTGTTGTGTTGTCCAAATTGGGTATTTTGGTCACTGATTTAATTTCAGATGGGAGTTGTTTTGTTGCCTAGTCAATTGGTTTGGCTGTCTAAGTTCCAAGTTGTGAGTTCCATGTTGATAGGTAGTGAATGGTGTGTTAAGTGAGTCAACCGAATTAGGTGAATGGCCAGCCGTTGGTATTGAATGTATGTTAATATTGTATCTTGTGAAATCCTAGTTGGGTTGATGTCAGTTGGCTATCTTCCCCGATTTGGTAACTATCTTTATGATTCCTATTAGGTCTGGTTTTGTTGTCATTGTTTTTCATCCACTATTGAGAGTTGCCAGTGCGTGTTCGAGTTGATCAAGGTTGTGTATGTTGCATTTCCTTTGTGTGTGTTCTTGTATGCAAGTTGTGTGTGATTCCCAACTGGAAATTGTGTTTGTATCAATTCAAGTTGGTTCGGAGTGGTTGAGTTTTTGAATTTTTATCCTAGTCGGAAATATGTGTACATGCCAATGTATGGCAGTGCATGGTTGTGCAGATTGTGAAGATTATTTTGGAAGTTATCCAAATCGGGAGTGAATTTCAAGGAGTATAATTCAATGATAGAGATTTATAGAATTTAGTGCTTAAAGGAGATTTTGTTGCAAATGATGATTGAGCAATTAATGTAAAATCTTGTATAACCTGTGTTTTTGGAAGTGAACCAAATAGTAATATTTGATGGATTAGATTGAGCCTAATCGAAAGATTATCCAATTAATAGTGAAGTGTGTAGTAATTTGACATGATGTTAATGCTGGGAACAAATTGTAAATGTTGATGTGATCACCAATTCGGAATTACTTGAAAAAAAAACTTTCTTATCGAATTGGGTGTTTGTATATTGGGAGCATGTGAGATGTGATGGTTTTAATTGTAAATCCAATTTGAATCTGAGTTAAGAATTGCATTTTGATAAAGACATATGGTGAGATGCTAGATGGAATCTACGAATGTGGTTTGTAGTCTGATCTATGAGTCCAAATCAGAATATGCATGTGTGTTTTAATTTTAAAATTGAGTTGGATTATATTATGCTATGTTGTAGTATGGTGTGTGTGCCTAATTGGAGTATGCATTGTGTTTGAATTTAACAGTCCAAGTCGGCATGTGAATAAAGCCTGAATGTTGTTGTATGTTTAATTCCAACTTGGTTGTAATTAGTACATATTGTTATTCCAAGTTGAGAAGAATTATCTTAAGTGATTGAGAGTAAGTTGTTTGAATCCAATTTGTGAAGATAATTGATAAACCTACAAGTCATGGATAGTAAAAGGAGTAAAACCAAATTGGAATGTAAGAGTTGTTAATTATGTAAAAAGAAAGATTATATAGAAGTAGATTGTACTACAAAGGTGAATTTTGAGTTGGTGAAATGTGAAGTTGTAATTCCTCATTTGAAAGACAAAAATCAATTGGTAAAGATCGAGTCTGAGTTGGAGATTAAGAAGCCATAAGCAGTACCTATTTCAAGGCCGCTTTGAGATTGTTGCATAAACAAAATGTTTGGCTAAATTCCCAATCGGAGTAAGAGATCAAGATTAAAGAATAAAGAAAATAATTAACAATTTGGAAGTTTTTCTTAACCCTTGTGGCCTTTAAGAGGGGAGTGGTAAATTTAGCAATTAGATTTATCGCGTGAGGAAAAACATTTGCAAATGTGGTTAAAGAGCATATTTCCTAAAATATTCTATAATTACAATAACCTATATGAATTCAAATAGAAGTAATCCTATTATATTAGTCTCCCTAGGAATGAACTTTTACTATTAGCTTAGGTTTAGTTTTCTAATTACAACCTTAGTTTATCTACAATAAACTCCTTGTAACTTTCACGTCATTTTTCAAAATTGAATGGTTCAAATGTTTTTGAGTAAGTATCAATCTATACAATCCAATAAAATTGGTTAATCTTTCTTAGTCTATATTTTTAGTTGTCTAGTTTAACATTGAAATTGAAAAATCCCTTCTAACTTTTGTAATATTTATTAGAATAACCTCAAACAAAGTTTTACAAGTAGGTTAGGATGATTAACAACAATCTAAATTTTTTTATATAGATATACCAAATTCCAAAGTCAATAGAACATGCTAGAATTATTAAAAATTCAAATTCATTTCTTTAGTGCTTTAGAGGTTAAGTAGGGAAGTCAATAGAGCAATCACATTCTAAAAGCTTTCTTTTAATACAAAGGTATATTTTCCTTTTTTTCAATATACAAATTGCATTTGTCAATATACCTAAGGTGAACATATTGTTGGGTGAATGCTTTTAGTGACCAATGTGATTCCAATATCAAAATTCATAACTAATTCCACAAAGGTCTAAAAAATTGAAATGACTTGATTAGATGCCAATTCTATTATTTACTAAAATCAAAAGCCTCCAAATCAATTGCAAATCATTTAGCTCTCAAATGGGCACTCCTACCTCACTTACTATCCATTTTAGCAATGATTCTAGTGCCTATCTAGTAAAAGAATAGACATAACCATTTGCCCTAACATCAAACTAAGGGCATGCTTACATGCTAGCACCTCAAGGGATGTATACCATGAAAAAAATAAGGATACACATGCAAACATCCACTAATTTATAGGAGGGTATTATTTTTCATCTACTATTTTTTTGGCACTCTATGATTATATAATTTTCTAATTTGGGTCATTAAAAAGGGGGCATACATTAATTTTAATTTTCAAATGCCATGAATATATTATATACCACAAATTTTTCTTTCCATTGTATTTTTTTTACCCCATTTTTTTTTCCAACCCCATTGAAATTCAACACTTTTCTAATTGAAATTAGTAAATGAGATTTATAATCTAAATTAGAATCCTAAAACACCATAAATGCACTTATGTAGTGGCATTTTGAGAGTTTCTAGCACAAAATAGTATACTTTGAATATGCCACTCATAAGGCAACAACATTTAATACTTTTGGACAAAAAATAAGAATAAAAAGGGGGTATCCTAGGTCTAATTTTTTTTCTAATTGAACCTACTTTTCTATATCCTATAGTAGCTTAAAGACATATTATGACATTTTTGTACCCTATAGTATACAAAAACAAATTATAGTTTTATCTCAAATGTTTTTTAGGCACCCTATCATTTGTTTGCACATAGTTTTCTATTGATATTATTCACTGCACCCCCTCCAAGGCTAGCCTAGTAGGCATCTTTGCACCTAATCTAAGTAATAAGACAAAATTGGCTCAACTAATTGTTTTGCTAGGGTAGGCAATGGAAAAAGAAGAACTCAATTTTCAACCTCTATTAGTGCTTCCCTTATTGGTAGAGGCTAGCCAATTTCAAAAAAATCTATTATGTATTGAGTTTTTTATTGTATCCTTCCTTCCTCCACCCACCAAGTCTATATGAAAGTGCAATTGCTATTTCCTCATGTAGCACCTCCTATTGCACTTTGCCCATCAAGCTAGCATGTAAAGAGGTCCTAATAGATACCTAGAAGCATCCATTCTATGTTACAACATTGACCTACACAAGAATACTAAGTCTAGCCATTTGTACTCTAAGATACAATTCACAATTCTTCTATACTAGTGTAGAGAAATGGCCCTCTAAATTTGTTGCCTCCATAATGGTTTAAATATCATATTTGTTAAGGTATAGAACCTATTTTTGACAAAGGCTCCATTTGTGCAAGATAGGATGACCTATTTTCATGAATAAGGGGAATATGATGTCAACCAAGGCCTTTGTTATTGTGTGATGAATAACACATTGACACCTAATGAAGTTACTAAGACTTGTTTTAGTTTTACGCTTCTCTAAAATGGATTTGCCTATACATGGAGAACAAGTTATAGTATATCTATACTTCCTTCATTTTTAATAATTCCAAACTTGATGGAAAATTAGCAAAAAATAATACAATGTTTGGTATTTATATTCCCTAATTAGAGAAAATTATCCCCCCCTTGCTCAATCATACATATGCTAAAACTCTAAAAAAAATGTTAGAAATAGGTCATATATATTATAGAATTTCACCCCCTTTTACATCCTCAAAGAGAAATGTTAGATGTTAAACATTGCTAATCATTCAAAATATCTTTTGTGAATATCCCTTTCCGTGTATTATAATAGCCAAAAATGATAAGTTAGAATACATATTATTTGTTAATAGCCCAAAAAATTAAAAATATATATTATCTATTATAAATTATAACACTCTAAGCATTAGAAATCTTCTACTTCCTACTTGTAACATATATAGAGAAGATCATTTGTATATTGGTTGTACTATATTCCAGGATCTTTGTAATGGCATCCTCAATGCAATACTCCACTTCACAATCATTCTCTATTCAAAGTAATGTTTTTATTGATACTTCAATTGCAAGTGACATTACTCATAAACCAAGCCACTTTAAAAATAAAAAAATGAAATGAGAGACATTGTTCTGTCATCATTATTCTAGCTTCCTTATTCCATATTTCTAGTACTATAAGGACAACTAGAAGTCTTTCTTAGCATAGCTACTTGTTTCATTTATTTTGGGTAGTGCAAAAAATAAGTTCTATTAGATTATTGAAGCCATATACATTCACATCCATTGTATGAAGTATGTAAATGTGTTTAGATGAAAAATTATTTACTTGTCTAAAAAATATTTAAATTCATCTCCAAAAGAGGAATTTGTTTGATGCATTTGTAGTAATTTGGTAAGTTCTTCCACTACAAAACATGCAATCTTTTTGCAAATATTGTTGAAAATGAAACCCTTAAAATTCCTCCATATGTGCTCTATAAAGAGGGTTGCGATTATGTGAGCCTAGGAGCATGAGCACATGAGCCTAGTTGACTATACACCTATGTTATAGTTGTTTATATTATAGAAACCTTCCATGATTATAATGTAATTATAATATAAGTACCTATATTATAGGTGTTTATAAAAATTCCAAATTTAACTACTTGTGAACTATTCAATGAATTTTGAACTAAAACATCTAAAAATCTTTAAATAATAACATCATGAGATCTCACAATGTTTGTATAGATTTTTGAATATTTTGTATTAATCTCCAGATCTCTTGATGATTTGCATAGATCTCCCAATGTTTTGGATTATCTCTAGATGATTGGTTTTTTTCTTCCAAGCACCCTCAATGGTTGTTATATATCTACTTATATATATATATATATATATGCTCAAAGCTCACATGCTCGCATTTTCATGCTCACATACTAGCATCATTGGCTCTATAAATAGTTAGTAATCAATCTTATTAAAATGTAGAATATGATTTCATCTCATGTGTCAAGTACAAGAATTTACCTACTTGTAAATAGTAGAGGATTTAATAGAGTTGCCATATTGAAGAAATATGACATATTGACATATTAAGCTCAAAAATAAAATAAAGACTATGAAAGGTTCTATTGCCAAATACAAAATGCTCTTTTGTACTACATAAACTCAATTCAATCCCAACTTCTCCTTATTCTTCTATTATAGTTCTATCCATACCATATTACAAGACTAAAAACTTGGTTTGGTCTTATTGTAAACTAATAGGAAATTAAAGACAAAAGCTACGATAGTATAGCCATATATATAAGTGTGTGCGCACGTGTAGGGATAAACCGCTAGGCCTTGTTACTTTATTTGTAGCTACCCAAATAACAAAAATGTCATTACAAAATTGGCCTAAGCCAAATATTTGGAGTCATAGATGGAAAAATGAAAACTAAGCAAAAAGTTTGAACTTCTAAGGTAGGGACATCCAAATGTGCTACTAATAATCACATTTTCAAATGCAGTACATCTTCTAAATCATTATGTACCTAATCTTAGGAAAATAATTTAGAACATCCTCGAAAAAAAATTGACCCTTCATAACTTTTGCATATGGTATCCAAATGGTGCATTTTTTGTACATTGAAATCTTCTACTTTTTGCCTACTAGAAAATCTTTAAAAATTCATCAATCCAAATAAGAATAGTAATTGTTTACTATAGAAAAAGTGTTGATTTAAGGTGCCACTACCTTATCTATCAATGATGACACTCCTAGCTAGTGCCTACCAACTATTGTATTGTATAATTTCAACTATCTAGTGTATTGTAGCTATATAGGTTTTGTCATAATTGTCACCATTTAGGATAGACTTATATGTGGAGTTGGAATTGAAAAACCAATTTTAAGTTTTGCCAAGATCAAAATTGGTTTAGACTTCCATGATGTTTATAGTTTTATGTAAGTAGGGAGAAACTAGAATTTAGGAGTAGCTTTGTCTTGAGAGTAGGAAGAAACTACATTTGGGTGTAGCTTTGTCTTGTTAAATCAAAAGGAATCCAAAAATTCAAGTCTAATGTCAAAAATAGTTTGGCGAAGTCAGAAACTTGTTACCCCTACTTTTCAAGTACTTCTCAAATAATTATGCTAGCAAACTATTCCGATTTCCCCCTTACAAAATATTGCACACTTTCATGCACTGGAATTAAAAAGTGGTTTCCCTTACTAAAAACTTTTTCTATTCCAACCACATGGAAATCCATTTTAATTTGCCAAAATGACTTGATCTACTATAGGAAAAGTATACTCGAATATTCTCATTTTTAAATTGACAAATTGTTGGCTTTAGATCAACTAAAGTGAAACATAATTACATCAATATAAAAAGTAAAAAAATTTGAGTACATTTTGGTGTACAAAATTTGTTGCTATTTGAAAATTGAACTTTAACCCCTAATAAGGACAAACAACTATACAAGAGGCTCTATACTTGGAATATATATTGGATCACTTTTTTTTATAAAGGTAGTTGTTCAAACTTCCTAAGGGTAGCTTTTGTCTATACAAAGCTTCTTCTTCTTTGGCCCAAAGCCCCAAAAACTATATTGAAGGTAGGAACATCCAAAATTGTGATTAATCTTATTTTTTCACTCTAAAATCTCAATGATTTTATATAACTTAAAGTTTTTTTGTTAAAAATCTTAGTTCCAAATTAATGCAATTGTAGTCTAGCAATGTTGCAATGATACATCTATTGGGAAGACAATACATAATCATTTACTAGTTCTAGATCAAATAAAAAGAAGCTTTGCATTAACACAAGCTATATGCAAGGAAATTTGAATAAGATGTTGGTAGAAAATTAAGCTAGTGGTACAAGCTTGTAGAATAAGGTAGGAGGTGCAAAAACAATTTAGGCTCTAAAAGTGCTATCAAATGCAAAGATACATAAATTAGATCTTCAATGTCCCAATAGTTAACATTTCAAGCTTGAGACTTTATAAAGCCTTATACCATTCCATTTTCAACATTTGCAATTAATTCCTTGGAAAGCTGAAAAATATGTACAAAAGTGCATTATATATTGCTTCCATTTATCTTTCAAGGGAAATATAGTGAAAAATATTTAGTGTGTATAATCCCCCAAACCTTAAAGGCAATGTTTTAGCACTTCTTGTCTTAGCTACTTTAGTTGTTTTAACCTTGTAAGGATTATGTAGACCATTTGGAAATGATGGATAGTCAAACAATATTTTTTCATATCGAAGAATGGATGATTTTCATCCAATTTTTTGTGTGCAACTTTATCAATGTTGTATCCACATCATTGAGTTAGTTCAAGTCATATTACTTGTTTGTTGATTTTATATGTTAACATAGTTTGTCAAAAAAATAGTAAACCTATACAATGTATTTCCTACTTTGAACTTTTTTTTTCCTTAAAATTGATTTTTACACTCAAAAAGATTTCTTTAGCTTTTCAAAAAAATTGAGGAACTAAAGTGTTTGAGGCATAGATTCTACTTTGCTAAAAAAAATGACAAAATCCATAAAAAGAGCATTTTATTGAAATTTGAAGTTGTCATCTTTGACTGCATTTTTAAATATACAATGGCATTGAATTGTTATCTATAATATTATTTTATATAATATAACTTACTTCTATGCTCTCAAATTTCCAAATTCTTTTTGCATGTTTTGTATTCAATATGAATTTCTCCACTTTTTCTTCAAAAATTCAAGATAATTTGAAATTTTCTCCAAAAAATCTGAAATTTTTTATGACATTTTCTTGACATGTAATTTCATTTCTGAATTTTTTTAAAAAGAAAATCACTAATAAATAGCACCAAAAGGGAAGACGGAGAGTGGAGGGTTTTAAGGTTTGCCTAACTTATCCTTTGATCCATCCTTTGAAGCTTCACCGGCACGTGTCGTCGTGGTCGTTTTGAGCCGCACGTGCTGAATTCCGCTTCCGCAAAAACAACAGTATGACTCAACTCTAACCTCGAAGACCGCAGTCAGCCCTCCTTGAATCTTTGGTCTCCTTTTCTCTTGGTGGTAAGCTTAAATCAAACTAAATCCACATAAGAAACAAACCCAGCCAGCATTCCCCAGGCAACCGACTTCATCACAGAGTCCCTCGCTCCCATTAGTTGCTCCACATGCGTTTTGTCGGTTTTTCCAGCTCCATGGCCCACCTGTGGAGCGGGCCATGGAGATCCCCACACCACAACAAGCTCGTGACACGCAGAATCTCTTGATTTCGAAGTTAGTTTCCACCCAGTTGCACAGGAAATGCAGAGCACGCAAGCTACACTGGTATTGCACGGAACCTTCAATGCAACCCCTGTCCCCGCAGGTCCACTCACACCAGGACAAGCTGACGACGACCCCTTCAAGTTGACAACAGTAGCTCAAACCCTGCCCACACAAAATGAATCAATGAATATTCCTCACGGGCGGGATCACTCCCCTTGAAAGCTAGAACGGTTCTAGCTCTCTGCTGTTCTCTAGCTCCTCTTCAAGCCATGGCAAGCCTAGTTGCAGGGAGAACAAGAGAGTTCTCTCAGTCACTGTTGTGTACGTAGACTATGTCCTGCTGTTCTCGTGAAGTTTCTGTGGAGCTCCCTGTGTCTGGATCGATCGGAGCTTCTGGATATTTGTGTTGCGCTTGGGGATGTCCAGGAAGCTCACGCAGTCACACATGTGAGCTAGCTAGAGGGGGGGGGGGGGGGAGGGGCGATCAAGTACAGCGTGGCAGCTTCTTCCACAACCAGGAAGAAGAGAATGCTTGGGCTTGCTAATTTAAGACATAGTTCGAGTTTTTGCGAGGGTTTGCTGCGCGCGTACGATACTGTAGTTCACGTTTTGTCTGGGTTTTGTGGAAGAGAGTTCAACGATTTGCAGTGTTTATTTTATTGTGAGACTGCTTGTTTTGTGAAGAAGTGGTGAGTAGGAGTGAAGGTCACGTATTGTCCTAGCTAAAGACGGTGCAGAAACGTGGAACTAGTGGGAGGAGACAGAAGTTTGATACCATGGCTGGAGAAGAGAGGTGGTGAGAGTACGTAGTGTTTTTGCAAACTTTGTTAGCTCGCGAACGGTTTGGTCTTGACAAGCAACAGGTGAAGCAGGAAGAAGATTCTAATTCACGACAGGTAATATAGCGTCTCGATCTAGTTTGCTACGTCTTCTTGAGAAAATTCTGAGAGTTGTTTCATGCTGCAGTATCAGCATCTTCTGCTATTCTCACAGGAAGCTCGTGAGATGTCGCTTTTTCAAGGCAGTGTATGTAAAATGTGTGCAAGGCTGAGGTTGTTGGTGGGACTCAACTTAACTTAAAAGCTACCGGTAATGTGATTATACACAAGATACTCGGTGCGGAGATTTATCAAGATGGAGATTTGAATAGGACCCTAACTTTTGGCGTACAGATAGCTAGAGTTTCGGTATTTGAAAGGTTTTAGACTTGGCTATGGAGTTTCTGGTCATGTTTGCACCGAGCTATGGCCAGTGAATAATGAATAGAACTTGTGTATTCTTTTTGGCAAAAGGAGTGGGTGTGCTTGGAAGAGTTTAATTGATGCTGGAATGTAAGTTTTTGTGCAGGAGGGTGAACAGAATGGCGTGTCATTTTAGGCTACGTATTGTTGCACTTGTGCTTCTTCTTCGTTTCTCCGCGGTCGTTTCCACTCCTCAAGGTACAAGCAGTAGTTAATTGCTATTTTCCTGGATTTGATAAGCTAGCATGATGATCTTCTTCGGTATACTCATTAAATTGACAATTTTCATATGCCCATTTTCAGATCTAACAGTAATAAGTTTGGCTAAGTAAAATTTGGAACATGTAATATATATTTACAAGGGTACAACCCATTGAATCCAATTAGAAAGATTGGGGTTTTCTATATAAGTTTTGTTTGATGTGGAGAAATCGAATGAACAGAGCATACTATCCAGTGAAAAGCGGACAGCATGTTTTTTTATTAATCCCCCCACTTTCAATTTTCGAAAATCACAGGCCATCGATCTGCTCACAGAAAAAAATTGTAACCAATCCCCAAGCCGTAGATTTGGGATATTATATCGTACACGAATACATATACGAATACTGTATGGGGGTATAAATACGAATACAGAAGAGGTACACTGATATATGAATCAAATACGGATATGGGGAATCGAAATCCCGTATCGACTGTGAATCCTATTTTCACTCTGGAATAACAAATACGGTCGGTCGGTCGGTCGGTGGGTGGATGGGTTTGAGTCCGGGTGGGGGTTGGGAATTGTAAAAAATTATGTTCTATTAGGAGGTTGGGGAGTAATAAAATGAAAAATCCACTGAGTTAAACTAATTGTCTAAAATATATGACAGCAGAGCATACTGTGAGTGAATGTCAAAAGCATGCATTGAATTGTCAAAAGCAACGTAGACTTTCGTTTTGATTAAGCTTTAATACCCCTTTTAAAAGATTCCCCCCTGACAGAGCATACTCTGTGAATGTAAAGCATGCATTGTTCCCTGCCTGCTCCTTGCGCCAGACCACTTGTGGCTGGCCTTTTTGTTTTGCTTCCCCTCTGCAATGAAATTACTCTCATTTGCTTAAATGAAAAAAAATAGAGCATGCGTTGAATTGTCAAAAAGCAACGAAAACTTTCGTTTCGATTAATAACCCCCCACTTTTTTCTTTTTCTTTTTTTTTCATTTAAAAAAAAAGAGAGCACGTGATTTCGTGGTTCCATTTGATCTCTCTTGCAGTTTCATTCCAGTTTGTTTGACAGTCCGTGGGAATCTGTGGATGGGTTTGAGCAGGGGATGTGCTGAACCAAGTGGCAACAGCTTGGCAGGCCACTGTTCCGACCTGGACCCCTGGAACGGATCCCTGCACAGCTGCCTGGGTGGGGGTGGGATGCGATGCACAAAATCTCCACGTCATCTCTTTGTAAGCATCTGCATTTGCTTGGATTGTTTTACCATGTTACCACCCTGTGAGGCACGGGTCCATGAGGAAAAATCTGTACCCCCTGGGAGAGGGAGGGCCGTTAAGGTTTTGTTTTTCAGCACCCCACAATGCAAGTGCAGAAAAAAAAAAATTCAAAAAAAAAATCGAATTTAAAAAATATTAGAACTTGATGTGGTGCTGATGTAGTACAAGTAGTGCCACGTCAGATGCTTTCATTAAAAAATAAAAATAAAAAATAAAAAAACAATTTTAATTCCTCCTTAATTGCACTTAGAGGTTCAAAACTTGTAGACCTCCCGAGGATTGAATTTTTTTGTGATACAATCCTCCAAATTAGATCAAGAATGTCACATTTGAAAAAATCTAAAACCTATAGAGGGCCGTTAAGGATTCATTTTTTGACCCCCTGCAATGTAAGTACAAAATAATAATTAAATAATTAAAATAACTATTTTAAAAATATTAATAATAATATATATATATTTAAATAATATGAAAAAAATATGAAAATCTGATGTGGCGCTAATGTGGCACAAGTAGTGCCACATCAGCTGCTTTTATGATAATATAAAAAAGAATTGAATTCCTCTCTAATTGCACCAAAGGGGTTCTAGGCAATTCAACACTCACAACCTTTCCAAGGGTTAAAATTTTTTGTAATGAAATCTTGGAGATCCACAGCCTTTGCATAGAGTATGGGGAAAATGGGATTATGACTCTACACTTGATTCTTCCTCTTTCTAATTGTATTGTGCTATGTAGCAATGAGAGTAATAGGAGAAGGTTACAATTTTTAGTGTGGCTATTATACAATTGGTGGAGGTGGAGGATTGGGAGACTTAAAACAATTATTGGACATAATCCTCTCTTGTAATTAGACTAAGATTATACCTTGGTGGAAGCTTACAACTCTCTAAGATATGGTGGAGTAACAACTTTAGAGGATTCATGACTTTGGAGCCTTCTCATCTTTTCTAACTACTATATGCAATGTGGTGATGAAAGCAACAAGATAGGAATATGAAACTACATTACAAGAATTCTAAAGCCAAAAGAAGGCTATAAATTTTGAATCCCCATGGTACAAGTAAGGGAAATTAAAAAAAAATAAAATTGAAATCTAATGTGGCACTACTAGTGCTATGTTACCGCCACATCAGATTGACTATTTTTAATTTTTAATTTTTTTTTCAAATTTTTTTATATTTTTATATTTTTATATATTTTTTATATATATATATTTTATATATTTTTTATTTTTTTATATATTTTTTTAATTTTAATTTTAATTTATATATATATATATATTTTTTATTTAAAATTTATTTCTATATTATTTATTTATTTATTTATTTATTTATTTATTTATTTATTTATTTATTTATTTATTTATTTATTTATTTTTTTATTTATTTATTTATTTATTTATTTATTTATTTTTTTATTTATTTATTTTTTTATTTATTTATTTTTTTATTTATTTATTTATTTATTTATTTATTTATTTATTTATTTATTTATTTATTTATTTATTTTTTTATTTATTTATTTATTTATTTATTTTTTTATTTTTTTATTTATTTATTTATTTATTTATTTATTTATTTATTTATTTATTTATTTATTTATTTATTTATTTATTTATTTATTTATTTATTTATTTATTTATTTATTTATTTATTTATTTATTTATTTATTTATTTATTTATTTATTTATTTATTTATTTATTTATTTATTTATTTATTTATTTATTTATTTATTTATTTATTTATTTATTTATTTATTTATTTATTTATTTATTTATTTATTTATTTATTTATTTATTTATTTATTTATTTATTTATTTATTTATTTATTTATTTATTTATTTATTTATTTATTTATTTATTTATTTATTTATTTATTTATTTATTTATTTATTTATTTATTTATTTATTTATTTATTTATTTATTTATTTATTTATTTATTTATTTTGCACTGCAAGAGTGTCAAAAATAAAAAATTGGAAGCCTTCCTTGGTCTTAGAATTCTTGTAATGAATACTTAGAAAGTTTTATTTTCTACAACTTCAGACATTCTAAAATAGGATGAATTGAAACCAAGCAACTACAAAAAAAGAATGCCCTAATAAATGTTGATAGTAAATAGATACTCATTGCAAAATATTCAAAGTGAGGACATTCACATTAGAGCATTGATTTGAAAATCTATCATTTGACCTTTTATAACATTTGCATACATTACATTAGAGGATTTTTTCATCCTTGAGAGGGCTGTAGGTTTCCACATTGTGGGAACAACCCTATGGGGAGCCGTAGCAACTAGTTGATGTGGCATAGCAATTGCCATGTCTAAAATAATTTTTTTTTTGCATTTCAAGAGTAAATTTATTTATTTATTTAATTTTTTTTTGTTGAGAACAACTGTTCCCCGAAACTGTAGGGGAGGGCAGTTCTCAACATACTTGCTTGAAGCAGCCCTCCCTGAGTCCATAAATTCTCTAATGCTATAACTCCATGCTTTGACTTCATTAAATTTTAGCCATGATTTGGATATGGGCATCCAAAAAATCAAACCTCACTTGCACTCAATTATGGCTATTAGTGAATTTTTTTTTTGAAATAGTTCTTTGTACTATAGTGACTACTTGCACAAAACCTATGTAAGGTCAAACTTTTGAAGTCCACAAACAATCAAGCTATATAAGGTCTATCAATTTTAGCAAGCCTTCTTGTCAAGGTTTTATATTATTTCATGTAAAGGATTTCTATAAGTCCATAAATGTACACCAAGTCTTATTAAGATTTGACTCTATTTGTAATGATCAGAAACCTGACGAATTCAAATTTACAAGGGCCTATACCAACAGCAATTGGAAACTTGACAAGCTTGCAATATTTGGACATCAGCAACATAAAGTATACTTCTGCCACTTTAAATAATGTGACAGGTGACATGGCAGCTTTGGCTCCATTGCAAAATTTACAGCTGATGTAAGTTAGAAACAAAAACGTTTTTATTTATTCAATGCATTGATTGAACTCATCGTTGCACATGCCTATTTGTAAATAGTTTGAATGTCTACTTGCAATTTTATGGCACTTAATTACTCCCGATGCTTTTTTGTATCTCACAGAAATTCCTCGCGGAACGTTCTTGGCATCACCAAGTTCCCAGAGGTCATCTACACGCTTCTAAACATGAAATCTTTGTAAGATCAACTATCCAATCTCAAATTTTCAATCAAATTTGAATCAATTGCATCGAAATTAAGGCATAAACATTAATCAAAGAAAGGTGGTTTTCTTCTTCTTAAAAATTGAAATTCTAACTTTTAGATTTAATTTTTTTAATGGAGTATTAGATGTGAGTTTAGCTTGGTGCCTAACATTTGTAGCAATTGTTAGAGCTCAACTTTCTCAATTGTAATTGACAACAATAAAAAGAGACCCGGTCAAATATTGAGAGTATGCTTGGTGCTTAGTAAGTGGCTTGTATTTATCTTCTTGTTGCTTTTGTGTCTCCCACTAAAGAAGAACTCACTATTGTGGGATAAAAGGATTTGGCTTCTTTTTTCTAGGGTGTGTGTGTGTGTGTGTGAGGAAGCTCTTTGAAAATGTTATCATGGAGCTCCCTCCCTCTAAACTGAAGAAAAGAAATGACAACTTATTATTGTAAATCTAAACAATGTGGTGTGTGATTTTGAAGGATAATGGACCACAATTTGATTCAAGGTCCTTTCCCAATTGGGCTCACAAATTTGACAAAGCTTCAATACATGTAAGTTAAACTCTTTTCAATCATTGTATGGTTGAAGGATTGTTGAAATTTGGGCTCTGAGCCAAGTGTGCAACTAGTTTGGTCTCTTTTTTACAATTGTAAATAGTGCCTCCGGATCCTCTTGAGCTACACTCACACCAAGGGGGAATATCTAAACCTTAAAACCAAATAAACTCCACTGAAACCAATGGTGAAATTAACTTCACTATTCCTACTTCCAGTGTCGATCTTCCGTCATATTAGGGTTTTTTTAATCCCTATGAAGGTTAAGATATCCCCTCAAGGTGAATTTACTTTGATTGAAGATACTTGCTTGGGAATCCAAATTCTAATATCTATAATATCAAATACAATGTGTCACAACATTGTGTCATTTTATCATTCTCTTGTTGTCAAGTAGATGGACATGTTTTAATTCAAAATAAGCGTTATCATTTGCTAGACGTACACATTTGTGGGGTTGAAGAGCTTTGGTTCAAATCCTATTGGGTTGAACTCTTGCACAACAATTTGAATGTTGCAAGTTTTGCCACAAGTTGATTGTGTAGATAGGTAAATGTTACTTGCACATTGAATTGGAGCAAAGTAGCTTACAAATGTAATTGATTAGAGTTGAATTAAGTGAAGTCGTCCCATTCAAGATACTTGGCTTGCAACATCAAATTTGTTGAAATGGATATTAAATTTCAAGGTTTGGTCTCTAATGCGTAAATCTATTGATTGTTGTGCAGGTACTTGGGAAATAATAGTTTCACCGGACCTATTCCTAGAGAACTTGGACAAATGACGTCTTTAATTGAACTGTAAGCACATGGAGTCAAAACTCAATACTAGCATATGTTGTCTCGATAGATTGCACTTGAAATTAGACGTGTTAAGTTGGGAAAATATCTTACAAGTTGTGGTTCATGTGAGGTTTGCAGGACCATATGGGGTAGTAATTATAATTGTAAGCTTCCTCCGGAACTTGGCAACCTTGGGAACTTGACATACTTGTAAGTGGCTCATGGCAGCACAATCCGCGTGCTTCTAAATTTCATTCTCTTGGCTTGAATTGAGATTAACTTTTCATTAAGACTAAGCCTATAAAGTCTAGCACCATTGTAGATTTGAAGTTGTAGATAGGTTCCTAAAAAATGCCACCTCTTGAAAATTTTCCTTTTTAACAAATTTGTGTAATTTCTCTTTGTGCAGGAACTGCAATCGGTGCTTTCTGTGGGGTGGTCTTCCCCCTGAGTATGGGAAGCTCAAGAAGCTACAAAAAATGTAAGTAGACTATGGAAGGTGAATGGGGGAAAAGTATTACCAAAATCAATGGTGTTAGAAGAATCTACATTCCATAGAAAAGAGTGCTAAAAATTGAATTATTGTGTAATCAAGCAAGTATTGTTGCTAGTCTTTTTCCCTTTTAAATTGCAACAAGAAAGTGGCAATGTAGCTTAGTTCATTGTATAGCTGCATTGTAGATTTAGCTTATTTCATCTAAGGGACTAGGTCTTAATTTTCAAAGAGTAAGAAATAAACAAGAAACAAACAAGAGATTCAAACTATTTCACTTTTTTTGGCTAAATATGTATTTATAGATAGTAGGAGCTAATAAAGTTTGTTTGTTTGTTTTTTCCTCTACCCTAGGCATTTTTATAAGAACACTATCACAGGACCAATTCCGAATGAGTACCAAAACTTGGAAAGCTTGATAGAATTGTAAGTTGTACTCAAACCTCTCAAATTAGTGACTTGCTTTTACCTCTCTTTAGCATAGTTCTAGTTTTAAGGTATTTGGAGCCTTGTGGTGATTATTGTATTCAAAGCAAGCAATTCTCATAACATCATCATTATTTAAGTAGGTCAAGATGTTTTACACAATATTTGGCTAGAAGCAAAATCATTTGCAATTGTTAATTCTTAACCCTGAACTAATACAAATACAAGTCAACAAGTTAATCTTTTTTCAAGTGCAGTGTTCTTCAAAGACTCTTTATTTGCATGGATTACTAATGTTTTGTTACAATGAATTGGCTTTGATTGTTCCTGTTGTTTTCTTTTCTTCTTTTCTTTTCAGGAGATTAGAATCAAACAACTTATTTGGTTCTGTGGAGCCTTCTTTGATTGGACTGCCAAAGCTCAATTTGATGATTCTGAACTTCAACCAACTTCACAAAAGTCTTCCGCCCTACATAAACCGAACAAACACCAACTTAACCCAATTCTTAGTGAAGTGCAATTATTTCACGGGATTGTATCCAATCCTAGACGCAAATTTCTCGTAAGTGTAGATTAAACCACTCTTCAACAATGGATTGTATGGAAAGAGGTCCTCAAATTGATTGAGTTCCTTAAACTTTGCCTATCTTCATCTTGAAAATGTATAACACTTGTAGGTTGAGGCAATTTTAAAAACGGAGTTGGTTTATGAACCTCTTTCATCAATTGTGATATTTATGGCAATTTCAATGTAAGCTTTGATTGAGATCTTATTGAGCTATCTTGGATAGAATACTTCCATATTTTCTTGGTCACAACTCACATGCATAACACACACATGAGTTCTCTCATATTATGACAATAGATAGTGTTGTGTGTAAATGTGACATGAAAGAAGTATTGAAGATCATAGAAACTAGGAATCCTTCTTACTCTTGGACAACTTCTTAGTATGATCATTTGCATGCTACAGAATAAATTTGGACTAGGTACATTTGTTTCCTATGGTTTTGTTAGAGGACAAAGGATGTAAAATAGAGAAGCTCTAGGTTAGGGAATGCAATAGGAACTAACCATTGCCCATTGATGTAGGCTTTCTGAGCTGGATGCAAATTGTTATGACAATCCTGGTGCGAATGGTACCTTGGACGTGCAGTGCAGTCGTCAACTTAGCTGCATTCCCTTTCAAAATTACTTGAATTCTAATGGAGGTTGTCCGCCATGTCCCGACGGACAGTACATTGCCAACCAAACACTTTGCATCTGTTATGGAGGTAGGAATAACACAACTATAAAGAAGACATTGAAATAGTTCCATAATGTAGCAAATCTAATATTCAACATATTCCTTTTCCAAATCTACCATTTGACATTATCTAATTGGTCAAACCCTAGGAATCCCTTTTCACCTTTTGATTGAAATCCAGGTAAGAAGGCTTCTTCCAATTCATTCCATTCACTTTGTAGGGGATTGATATTAATGAAAATCCTCATCATCTTGGTTTTGTGATGCAGATAAGACATTGTCAAAGAATAAAGCTTCAACTGGCACCATTGCGGGAGGTGTAGTGGGGGGAGTGGTAGCAATAGCTCTTCTTCTCACTTGTTTATATTGTCTTCAACGACGACGACGAAGATACAACCCTCGTCGTGATGTCTTCTACACTGTTCGCGACGGTAATGTATCATCACTAATAAACCTCATGGATAAGTCTTGCCATGTTTTAGGGTTTAAGAAATCCAATAATGGATATGTAGAGAACGATTAGGGATCACTTGGATATAGAATATTTCATAATTTGCTTAAACTCACAATTGGCGAGAGTAACTTAGAAGGATTCTTGAAATGACAATTGATTGTTGGAAGAATGGTATCATTGAAAGTACATTGTTGCAATGTGTTTGAATGACCTTGTTATTTTGTTTCAATTTTTTGTTGTAAGAAAATATGTTGTTGCAAACAATTGGAAATAGGCTACATTGGAAGTTACTTAAACTCACACATGGTGAGAGTACCTTAGATCAACATTCAAATGACTATTTAATATTGTAAAAATAGTGTCTTTGTAAGCACATTGGAGCAATATTGTTGTATTGTTGTGATGTGTTTGAATTACATTGTTATGTTGTTTCAATATAATGTTCTAAAAAGCCTATTGCTGTAAACATGTGACTGCAGGTGACAAAGAGGAGCCATGGGAGCATCCAAAAGGAGTGCGTCGCTATACTTTGGATGACCTCTCGCGAGCCACAAAGAATTTTAGCAAGGAGCATGAGATTGGATCCGGAGGGTTTGGGAAGGTGTTCTTTGGGGACTTCCCGGGGAATAAGACATTGGCTATCAAACGTGCATCTACGTCCACTAGTGCTAATGGCCAAACGCAATTCCGTAATGAGGTCACTTGCTCAACCCTCATCCCTAAAAACTTTTAGCATTTACTGATGAAGTGGCAAGTTCTAAAAGTTTGGGAAGGAATCAATATTTAAGAGCTAGTTTTTCCAATAACCCATATGAATCTTTACACCTCCAATTATTCATAAGAAACTTGAATTGGTCTGTTATCATATATTTACATGCATGTGTTTTGTTTGGTCTCACAGGTGCTGCTATTAAGCCGGTTGCACCACAAAAATCTGGTTCGCCTAGAGGGATTTTGTGATGAGAACAATTTACAAGTGAGTTGCTTCTACTAATTGGTGTAGCTTGTTATGCTTGTTGTGAACTAGCTAAGGGGCAATTTCCATGTACTGCCTGACCATCACGTGCCTAATATCAATTTCAGAGGTAGTGTGGCGAGAGGGGTCAAATTGATATTAGTATGGCTAATGGATTGATATTGTTATGATTGTTTGTTGAGACACGAAGTGTCTTGAACTTTGTTATTGACAATATAGAGAACTTTAGTTGTATGACTTTGTAATTATTTAAATGGATTGCTAATGAGATGTTTGCTATTATGAACAGATATTGGTGTACGAGTATATGATAAATGGAAACCTTCACAATCACCTTTTCAGTAAGTCTTGGCCAATATCATTTTATTCTCTACTTTAGTACATGCTAAAAAGTCTGAATGATTCTAGTAGTCCAATGTATGCTACATCCTTTAACTTCTGATAATGTTGGTGTAGGGAAAAATGCGGGGAAGTATTTGAATTGGTATAAGAGATTGGAGATAGCCGTGCAAATAGCTCAAGGCTTGGAATACCTCCACTCTTTTGCAGTAAGTCTAAGTCACATAAGTTCTATGCTCTTTCGTATGAGCAAGGAAAGAAATTCAGATTTCAATCTTAATCGAATGTTATGTTTGCAAATGCGATGTGACTTATATAAGTTTTTCTTACTTCCATTCAATCCTTGATGTCCATGTGGGCTCATTTGAGAGTGATTGCCTACTTGGCAATGAATTTAATTGCTTCAGAAATGGACCAGTTTCTAGAAAGTTTCAATGCCTTAGATTCTTTTTGTACCACAATGAATAGGATGTGTGTTGTATTCTATTCCAAAATGATATGGTATCCTCTATCTATTCATCTTTAATCCAAAGTCACAAGAAAAGAAGAAGAAATTGTAGTTCTAGGTTTCAAATGGGTCAGCCTTCTAAGACAATTTGCATTGAATTTGCCTCTATTGGATGTATAGGATCCACCGGTGATTCATCGGGATGTGAAGCCAAGCAATATCCTATTGGATGAAAATTTGGTAGCCAAAGTAGCTGACTTTGGGATCTCCAAGGAGTCACCTGAGTTACAAACGCACGTCTCTACAAACCCGGCTGGCACTGTGGGCTACTTCGATCCAGAATATTTCACAACTCAAAAGTTGACTATAGCTAGTGATGTGTACAGCTTTGGGGTGGTCCTCCTTGAGCTCCTAACAGGCCAGAAAGTTATTGATCACAATTCTCGCGGTGAAGAGTACAATCTGATTAAATGGGTAAGCAGTCACTCAACCCAATCAAGTAAGGTCAACTAGCCTATTACCACTCAGATTAGCAATCTGGGTATCTTGTACATGATGCTTATTGTTGCTCGTATTTTTTACAAAAAGAATTAGTTGAGTGGACTCAAATACAATTGGAATCATATTAATCTAATGAGAATTGAAATTGAAATGAATCATCAAACTCCTCTGGTGCAAGAATATGGGTGGGGTTATGACCATCTCAAAATGGTCCATGATAAACTAACCCACCACCCTAATCCCTTTAGAGGAGTATTTTGAAAACACAAGTTTAACATCCTAAAAACACCTCATTTTATTGCTCAAAGCTGCAACTTGTTCTGACAAGAATTTGTTCACAACTAAGTCCATTTGAACCAACATTTAATGAACTATATTTTTATCAGCCCATTTGTGGCCATTTGGGTACTGAGAGATTAACCATCATTCTCAATCTGAATTTGATGTTGTAGGTGGAGCCGAGATTGAAGGAGGCTGGAATTGACCTCATCGTAGACCCTAAGCTTGAAGGCAACTACCCTCACGATGTTTTCCTACAGATGGCAAACCTTGCCCTTCACTGCAGCGCGTCTGAAAAGAAAGATCGACCCACTATGAAGGTACTTTCAAATGTTGCTTTAGTTAGTGAATCAATCCAAGGTAAAATAAAAAATAGAAAAATTCATATGCAAAGCTCATAGTCGGGTATATTAGGTTTCAAAGTACATTTCTATCATGAGTTTAGGGTATGATTTTGTTTTATTATTGGTACATTTCCTTCCTTTCCATTGCGCTACTTCAGTAGTTTATTGCAACTCCTGTGGACATGGAAACGGACACTTTCGGCCATTAGGGTTTAGATTATAGTATAAACTGCTTGCTCTCAACATCTACTGCAGGACAGCTGAGAGATTAGGGCATGATTCGTTAGGGATGTCAAAGCTCTGGACTTCTGGTGCAAGATTTCACTGTCTCTCTCTATTTCGGACCTTGCGTGATTCCGAGCTGGAGAATCTGGTCCCAAGAAAACGACCAACAGTTTGCAAATTGTATTTGAGAGTTGCGTCTTCTTGCAAGATTAGAAAGCTCACACTTCAACACCCCTTTTGCGGTTTTGTGCAGTCTGTGGTGAGTATATTGGAACCTTTACTACGAGAAGCGGATCGCCCCCAACCAACAATGGAGTCCATGTGGATGGAGCCCTCCGACACTACACACACTCCAGACACCGAAACCCTCTTCACTCATTCCACGGGCAGCTCTTCCAACCGCTCCTTCAGCGTCCACCCGATCACACGCACCCATGAAACTACAGTTCACCCCAGATAGCATTATCCCACCCTAATCCTAACCCTAATCCTAACCCTAAACCCCACATTCACTTTCTATCCAGAGACTCTGAGGTAATGCTATGATCCTACTCGTTTTGATCTGCGTTGTGTGCTAGTGGCTGAGCTGAGAACGAAGCGTCATGGACTAGATTATCCTCGGAGGTTCAAGAGCACTACTAGACATAATGCCGAGTTCTACTCAAGCAGGAATGTCCAGACTTGTACTTCTTGGTAATTCTAAAGGTCTTCGAATGAGTAGAAGAGTTATCAGTTATAATCTTCTTCTGAGTAGCCAATCAGATATTGACAAGGTTTTCTCAAACACTACGCTTGGCATCATGTTTTCATAACAGAAGCAGTCGGCAATGGGCAAACGAAGACCAAGTGCATGACTTTGGGTTTGCTGTGGCGAGGCCAGTACAATCAATGAGACTTAGAATGGGTCACCTCAAAAAAGAATAAGACAATCAATATGGAGGCTAATTCAGGCCAACTGAATTTGAATTGGGGTGGGTTTATGGAGCAGGTTCAGGTAGATAGGGCTTGAGAGGCTTAGGTGCCTTGTACCGTAGTTGTGCAGAATGTAAAGATGAGTTGAAAGTATGGAGCCTGTAATCTGTCGCTCTCCACTCTGTTACAGCTTAGAAAGTTTTTGGTTTAGGAATTCCTGTGTAGAACAGGTCACTTAGCCGTGCTGAGAAACTGCAGTTTGGGATAAACAAATTGGAAGTTTGTTAGCTTCAATCTCAGTGAAGCTTTTTTGATTATTCACTCACTGGTGTATGACTTGCTTGTGGACCAGCAAATTCACTTTTTTCACTTCTGCATTTAAAGTTTTAGGGTTTTGCACAAGCATATTTTGTTTGCCACTTGAGGTACTGGTCTGATACTGCTAAATGTGGCGAAAGGATCATTTGAGCATCGTTCCGTAGAACTGCCTGGCCTTGGTTTTGTTGAACCTTGGCAATTCAAACAGGATTCTTAACCTTCTTTAGCATGCAGTTGTTGAATAAATTATACTCTTTTATAGATTATAGGTACATCCAAAACCAACTTAAGGCTCTTACATAATAGCTTGTAGGAGATGAAGAGTCCGTCTTGGAAAAGGCTTGGAATTGGGTGTAGTTGCCTTACAATAGCTCTATGAAATGTTAAGCTACCATAGATGATATTTTGCATTCTTTAGAATATGATTTCCAATATACTATGCCTAGGGATTTGTAGCTATAAAATAGTTTGGACATAGGGACCTCAAGAAGATATGTCATTTTGCATTTTTCAAAAAAAAATTATTTTATTTTTAGGTTCACATCAAGGCTATTTTTCATTTATTACATATGAAGTGCCAAAGTGGTGATATAAAAAATTATAGCAGTGCTTCAAATTTCAACATTTATCTACACATCGGATAGAAAATATCACATTAGCACATGTCACATGTCTATAATTTTTTTCATTCACAATCTAGTGATTTCATCTAAGATTTTTTTTAATTTTGAAGTTTTTTGGTGAAAAACTTCATGGTTTGTTGCCATTTTTTGAACCCAAGTTCCTTTTCTTTTTTTCTAGTGTAATCTAGTACTATAATGCCAAAAAAAAACTTGGTTCACAAATGAACAACATCCACCTTTTAGACCCTTAATTGTCTCCAAAAGTCTCTTATGCTAACTTTTCACTGCATCTCTCTATCCCTTCAATCTAATTGCTTGAGAGACAATGAGATTAGAAGTCAAACAATTTGATTGTAAGATAATGAGCTATAAGGTAGCTTGCCCATATTTTGCTCGTATTCTAAGAACTACCCCTCTATTATTGGACCATGAATTGTTACTATAGGAATGCAAAATTTTCTAGTGGTGAATTGGTGCCAATTAGAATTTACTATTGCACAATTTTATAAGTGATTGGAGACTAAGCTTGATTTGGAAGTACCAAAATTTCAATGTAAATAATGTAGTTATGAGTGGTGGGACACTTTGTGCCATGCTAGGCAATTACCTATAGCCTTCAATACCACCCTGCTACTACAAGCTTTAGAAAAGCATCTCTAATTCAATTGAAGTCTAAAAATTACAAATCAAATTGTAATGGATGTGTCTCCCTCTCTTTTTTCCTTAAAAATTTATTTTCTATTACTTTAATCCTTATAGAAGAGATCCTACACCAATATGTTCTTAAATGGGTATTTTTTTGGCATCTCCCATCTCAAACAATATGATAGTTTGATGAGTATACACACTTTAACTTGTGAATAAAAGACATTGAGCTATAGACTATGAATATGAAAGTGCAACATGTGTACACTCTCAATTTGATTGCTTGGGAATAATTCAGATGTAAGCCACAAAAGCTATAGAAAATGATAGTTCAACAAGTATGCAAAATATTCTAAAATGTCTTTGAAAAGAGGCTTGATTTAAGAGAAAATATATTCTACAAGTGTACTTTTTGCATGTCCCTACATCCATTGTCTAAAAATTACTCCTATTTTATGATTCTATTTATAGATTCAAAATTTTCAAGTTTTATCATTGTAGTTAAATAAGAAATTCTTGCGTTTTTTTGTAGGTTAAAATTCCACAAGTTCTCAGTCATTGACTTGCATACCTTCAAAAACAAGAATAGTGTATCATGAAGCTCTATCGAAAGTAAACATCAATATTAGTTTATTGATGGTGGATAGAAGGGAAATTAACAAAAATATTCAAATAAAATAAATAGTAGGGAAATTGATAAAGATGATTTAAAGTGACAAGTATTAGAACTATTTACAATAGATGGTCGTAATTGTTGCTAAAAAATTAGTGAAACAATTTTAAATGTGTGATTGTAAAATTTTATGTAAAATTTCTCAATTGTCTTAGTTTGCAACATAATATTAAAAAATTATCATTTTTAATTTTTGTGTGTAGATGTATGGCAAACAAATTGTTTTGTAAAGGATGAATTTGAACACAATTTAATTCTCTACACAATGAAATATATATTCAACAAATCTTCAATGCTGACAAAATCACATTAAGGCATACATTCCAAACATAACAAGAGATTCATATACTAAATTATGTTATAAAACTTTGTTGTGACACCATTTTTAAGTAAACAAAGAATGATTGATTGTATTTAATCAATATTTGTTGTCACATTTATAATATTATTATGCATTTTATATTGGCCATAATTATGAAACTTATAAATTTGTGAAAAAGTTTGCCATGGTTAATGAAGAAGAATTGATTGCATTTTATCAATATTTGATAGAACATTTATAACAATATTGTGCCTTCATTGACCACAATTATGTAACTTATAAATTTGTGCAAAACTTGCCTTGGTAAACTGGGGAGGATTAATTGTGCTTTATTAAATCTGAAAGAATATTTATAACACTACCATGTATTTTATATTGATCATAACTATGTAATTTATAAATTTGTTGGAAATTTAACTACAATGAAATCAATCTTTTTTCTAAAACAATGAATTGCTTTATAGATGTGTAGTATTATACACAATATGATGGGATTTTATTTTTCACAATCCCATTTAAATATTGAATAATAATATTCAGTGACTCATTTATGAATTAGGCAAAATCACATTGTATTAAAGATTTAATTGTTTGTTGTTGTATAAGTGTTAAATAATATACTACAAAGTTTAAAAAGAATTAATCTTCAATATACATATATAAATTGGTACATCATTTATTTATTTTTATTGAAATGATTGAAAACATTTTTCAAACTTTTGACAACAATTTATATCTTTCTTTTCTTTTTGCCAATTTTTGATTTATTAAATGATTTATTGATAAAACTGCATGTAGTCTTTAGTTTTTGTTTGTAATTTTCAAATGTTTGAAAATTTGAGTTTTTTTTACTTTGTTTTGTTTATACTTAATCCTTAAAGCCTTAAAGGATGGACTAGTGACTTTGGAAATTATCCATTATTCCCGTACCATGTATGTAATTGGAATAAAAAGATCCAAAAGCATTGATTTGGAAGTCAAACTATTGAAGAAAACCTCTCTTTTTCATATAAAATTTGGAGAATGAATAGTTGCACTTCTATCCTATGCCAAAAGATTCTTTGTCATTCATTGAACACAAAATATCTAAGTTGTTGTTTATGGATTAAGTAATTTTTCTTGGATGTCATTGAAATAATTTCAAAATTAGCTTCTTCATCTCTTTCAATTTATATTTGATTTTATATATCATTGTTTCTTAAAAAAGATTTTTCTATATTCAATACTTCTACATTAATTTTTTGTTTATATTTTATATGCTGGAAATATTTTATAACTTGATTATATGTTCATTTACTATTTTAAAAAAGTTTTTTAAACCATTTCCTCTATTTTCAAAACTATTATTTTTTTTTTCATAGATTAATATACTTGATTAATAAAAAATAAAAATATTTAAATTCTTATATAAATACATTATTTTTTATATCATTTTTATATCATTTAAAAATATATTTACCCATAAATTTTCCATTTTTCTATTCATTTCAATTCACCAATTTATCCTTTTCTATTTTTTATTTCATGATATATACTTTAATAATTATTGATTTTAATAGGATTTTCAAATTGAATATTAGGCATATATTGACTAATTTGTGAATTTTTTGGGTAATTAGATTTGGTATAATGGTATTTATAGCCTTTTTGTTTTAGATTGTATTAAACTTGTTTTGTTTTATTTCAAATTACATTGAGTTTACATTTGTTCTTCTATTGATTCTTAGTTTATAATTATTGTCTTCAGGTTGTAAATTCAAATCTATAATATTATTTTACATTGTTTGAGCTTATAAAGAAAATCATCTAAATTTTCAATTAGCTCAAAATGACTATTTCCAAAATCTATGCAAAGTCTTATAATGTAATTTCCTACCAAAAGTACTAAATTATACATACATACATGTATATATATAATATTACCTCGAGTAATTAGATATCCACATAATTGAAAAAAATCATCTCATAATCTAACAACTGTACTAAATTAGATTTTATCTATGTATTGATCTTCATTTCAAATTGCTTTATTATATTCTAACTTATATTGTGTCAAAGATTACAACATTCAATTTTTTATTTAATTTTGTGATATCAAATACAAACTTTTCCACTGATTGTACAAACCTATACAAAGACACTAAAAGTACAAACATACAAATATACAAATATACCTATAAGACAATATAAAAATCTTAGTTTGATCAAACAAACTATTGAATTGAAATTCAAACATAAATCCGATACAATCTTTTTTTTTTTTTTTTATCAATTATATCATTCAACTTATGCTTCACACTTCAATATGGATGGACCAACATCTCTATTAGATTTTAAAAATAGAATGCCAGAGACAATTTAATTTAAACTCTTAGAGAACACCTACACAAAAATAAACAATAGTTTACAACTCAGTGAGATGATTCTCCATTTACTACCTTGAAAAGCTTACTCTCCTTACAAGTATGGTCTCCTACTAGAGTGAAACACAATGAATGGCCTAACCAAAGTAATTGAAGAAGGCAGGGAGAAGTGCATTACTTGGCACCAATCAAATTAATTGTGTAGATGAAAGGTGTCATGTTATCATTCAATCCCACAATGACAAGCTCACAAAAGTAAGATCCAAATCTGATCGAAGTCCAAGTGCTTTGTCTACAACAACAATACCAAATTACACATGCGTTACATTTCTTGCTCACTTGAATTCCTACTTGAATTCATTGACAATTGCAATTTACGCAATGAACTATAAACCATATTTATGATCTATAGACAAATGAAAACTTAAACTTGAAAATGAACTAGACACTAATCCTTCAAATATTGTAGGCAAACAAGGACATAGAAAGGGTTCACATGTCTAGCTATAGAGGAACAAATCTACGTGACCAATAATAGAAATGCATTGCAGAACATTCTATAACCTAGAGGTCAAGCCTTTTCCAACACCACACCAAACAATGGAATATCCTTCTCCTATATTCTTAGGGAGGGATTTAATTAATGTGCCAACTCATACCTTAATAGCATGGACCCTATTTGCAGGAAGGAAAGGTACCTTGCAAAACTTGCATTAGTAGGAGCCCGTGTTTTTTCTTATGTTTCAATGTGACAAGCACGTTCTAAAGAATATAAATGTGATGATGTTGTTTTGGCTGGGGGAGGCTAAATTGAGGAATACATACCAAAAAATGTGATGACATTACAGTTAGAACAAGGTGATGTTGTTTGTTGCGGGAATATTGAAAGGAACATGACGAAGAACATGGTTGCATATTTTGAAATGTCCATAGAAACGCAACGCTGCCACATTGGCAATGAGGGACTTTTCTAGTGCGGGTAACTTTGGGAAAAAGCAAGTGGGGTTAGGTTAAATGCTGCCCTAAAATGGAAAACAGAAGCAAAGGGTAGGTCCTTCCTATTCATTTCATGAATACATGTATGGAGGGATGCTAAAGTTGAATTTCTATAGCATTTCCATAATTAGTGCATATATATAACAAATACCTTAAAGAAGAATGAAAGAGTCTTCTAATATAGAATACTTGAATGTAATTTTACTTTTGAGCATGGGTTAGTGTCCACACATAATACGTGGAAGAAAACTAACATTTTGTTCAAGTTAAGCAAATTTGGTGAAGGGGAACATTTCCAGTGGACAATTTTTTAAAGTTTAATATCATTGAATTTGTAGTGACTATTGTAATTGGTAGTTTAAGTGTTGAAGGGGCACTATCCCTCGGGGAGACAAATGGAATCTTGGTTAAGCACCTACGGGTTCTTTTTTTTCCATGATTTGCAAATCTATTTTTTTAACAATGATAATTTCATTGTGTATGGGAGAAATTTTTTTTCTTTTAGATTGGTGCTCAGGAACAAAAGTTATGTCCAAATAAGTTGAGAACAAGGAATGGGTGGTAGCTACTTCATATTCTGAAATATAAATTTATTGTTTTCTAAAATTTTTTAGCTCACAAATTAAATTTTTGTGTATATGCAAAACTTGGATTCATTTCATTTGGATTTTCTACAAGGAGGTTTTGGTCCATTTAGCTCTTTGGGCACTTAGAGCATGATTTTCAAAAAATAGATTGTAGGATACATATGTGAATGCAATTTCTACAATTTTTCCAATAATATAATTTGGTTTGGTTTATTTCATGAACTAAAACAATCTCCCCACTGGACTGACATGCCTTTTAACCCCTAAAGGACGAAAGCCTTTTCTTTGCCAAAAAACACTCTAAACTTCCATTTCTATAGCAAAAGGTAAAAGATTCTAAAAATTATTTTTTGCCCACATATAATCATAGGATTTTACACCTAACTAGTATGAAAATGTGTGGAAAAAATTTCAAAATTTGTGACCGCCCAAATTGCATGATATAAACGTTTCAAGTGGAAAAGACAAATTATTGAATACATTGTGGGACAAGATTTTTTAGCTTTGAACATTTTTAGGTTTAACTTTTTGCACTACAAATTTTTGTGCTTTAAATCTTTATGGTATAGAATAGAGTTGAGAGTTTAGGAAAAATCCGGAATATTCAAAAAAACTTAATTTTTATTCTTTAAGAAATTGTAAAGTAGAAGTAAGTAAGAGAGAAGGAAATTCTCAATTATTAATAGCTCAAGAATAGAATTAAAATGCACTAATTCCAATGGTGAGAGTATTCTAGAAAGCAAGATAAACCATGTGGACTTGTTTTTGAAAAATTGTACAAATTGCATTTAGAAATGAATCCTACAAGTTATTTTCCAAAGAAAATGCTCTTATTGCTCTAAGAACAAGATTGTTTGTAACTCTCACATAAAAAATCCAAATGGAATGAACCAAAGTTGTACATGTATCAAAAATATTATGTATGAAGGAAATTTTTTTTTAAATTTAAAATAAAAAATTTTGAATTTTTTTGTTGCCTCCCGTCCCCTATTATGAGCTTATTTGGGCATAACTTTTTCCCCACGAAGCTAATCCATTTTTGTATCTTCAAAAAAAAATTCAGAAAAGAAAGAAAAAATTTGAGCTCATAGGTACCTGCCCCAAATCCCATTTGTCTCCTTAAGGGATAGTGGTCCTTTAGGGATTGATTCCATTTTAGACATACTATTAATTTGGATTAAATTTCTACCTTATACCTACTTGTATTGAATAATGTTCAAATGCATAAAAATTTAATGTTTTTGAATTAATTTTTTCTTTTAAGACTTTCAACTAAATTCTATATTATAAAATTTAATAACTCAAAATTCAATACTATACAAAATTAAAATTACAAATGTTCATAGTCAAACAAGCCTATCCCAAAATGTATAGAAAAAATTGTTTTTCCTACAACAAATGTGGATATTTTGCAGAATGAGCACTTATGAATTCAGAAATTTTATCCACGCATTCACATATTAATTAGGTGTGAGGTCCAACAATTGCATTTGCAGAAAAAACAAATTTGTTTTGGATACATTTTAAAGTAAAAGAAATCCTAAAATATCCACTGTTTTCATTAGTTATTTTTAAGAATGATGTGCTTTTGAAGTATTGCTTCAACATTAAACATTTGATTTTGATGATGAATGATTATGATTTTTCAATTCAGCATTGTGAGCAAAGGTGTTGACTACAAATCTTCATTTTCTATTGTTGAGGACTCTTCTAAATTAGCGTGATGTGAAATACATCTTGCAAGGAAAATCACAATAGATATTTGATTTCACAAGATATATGATACATTTAAAGAAATAGAGAAAAATTTTAGAGTTTACAATTTTAGTCAGAACCAACATTTTGGATTTGACCTAGGACAAGAAGAATGATAGAAAGACTACAAATGACTTGCACACATTAGCAAGGGCTTAATTGACTGCAAGTGAATATTTAGAAATTCTTGGGGGCTAAGGTAAAATGGTGACTACATGTTAAAAAATAGGTGAAAGCAAACCACATAGCATTTTTTTTCCAAAAAGGGCACTTACATTGACATTTGAGTAATATAGTGCCCAAAGAGGATGAAGTGGCATGCCACATTAGCATGCTTTAATGCCATCTTAGAATTTTAACATTGTCATAGATTCATAGTAGACGTTAGCTAAGATGTCTTGTATCACATATAGATGTTTTTTGTGATGTCAACTAAGACATCCTTTGTAATGTTTGGATGTTTTTTACAAGACAACATCATGTTGATTATAATACTTAAATCTGAAAATTTGTTTTTAATAATAAAAAAATTACATTGTAGATGTTCCATATAGTTTGTCTTCCCTCCTACCACCCCTCTTGCATAAATAACTTGCCTTCTCATATCAAAATACTTATAATAAGGCTTTTCAAGTCATTCAATATTATTGCCAATGTGGTGTATTTTGTATAATGTATGGCATATTGTGTATAGCATATTTGGAATGGTATATAATGTATGGTGTATAATGTATTGTATATGACATACATCTAAGCTAACATCAGAATTCATGTTTCAAGAAACATCTCAAAAAACGTCTAGAGGTCAAAATTGATGTTGCTAAAAACAATATTCAAATTCTTATGGATGTCTAAATTGATGTCACTAAAAACAATATGAAAATTTTCAAAAAACATGATGTCAACTGCCACTTCATTTTCAAGTCAGATGAAGAAAATTCCTATGTGGCATTGCCTACTTGCGTGGCGCTTATGTGGTTGCCACATGGCACATTTTGGGCACTTTTTTTTAACCATGTTTGTTGTGACGTTTCTCTAAGAACATGGCATGTTTTTTAGATTTTCTTGTGTTTTTTCCATGTCAATCTTGACAGATTTTTTTGCGCATCCATAGTTCACATACTTAATGTTTTACTAGACATCTGCACACGTTACTATACATATCCAAAAAAAACACTTTTCTTCTAGTGATGGTTAATAATGTTATGTATCACATATTCTTCAAGTAGGATTTTGATTAAAGTGGCCACTAGCACCAATTTCCATGAGAAGCGAATGAACCCTACTAAACCTTGTTAATGAGGTTGTGAATCAGAGAATAAAATTGCATCTGCATGCACACATGAGGTTGAGAACCTCATTGGCGCTCTTTATGAACAAGTCAAATTTGGGGTCCAATGCTATCAACGTTGCTCCTCCATCCTAGCCAAAATCTTGAATTTTGAAGCACAACAGCACACAACCATCACATGGGACACACATCAGGAACCACTTTCAATACTCTGCACAACAAAATGACACCTACAAATTACCCATCCAAAAAAAAGTACCTCAAATGGACACCATGGCCATCTTACATGATGGGTGCATAATGAATTCGAGAATGCACAGAGCATTGAAATTTGGACTACTGTCTGTCTCAGGTCATTTGGAGAACCTCAAGAATAAACATGGCTCAATTAATGAGATTGATAACCATTTGTTAGCAAACACCGCTGAGAACCTTAATTTTGCCTCTTCTTGTAAAGGATTTCTGAGAGCATGAGACCAGACTCACAAAGGTTTTCAGGTGCATGATCCATCCCTTTTGCAATTGATGCAATTTATGCCGAAAGTTTAGTTGTTGTTGCCTGGGTAAAAGAACCAACAAACAAGCATCATAAATTAGGCTTGCATCCACTCTTGGCATCTCCACGATATGCACCAACCATTGGTTACATTGTCTACACGTATGTGGCAAGACTTGAGCAATCAATATACACTTGGTTATAATTTTGTGACCGGTTCTGCTTGATGAAAAGCATACGTGTTAGAATCACACTAGTCGAGGATTCACCCACTACCCTCGGTAATTTTGTACCTTCCTTCTTGTTTTTCTACTGTCCATTTTTTTCCCTACTGATTGAATTGTTTTTAGACCCTGTGGGCCCTCACTAGATGGATGAAAAGTACTGTAGCAACTAGTTTGATGGATGATTGTATGCTATAGCAATCGTCTTGATGGACATTTTTTAATTATAGCAATAGGTATGGTGGATAAAACTATAGAATAGACTAGCATGATGGATGAAATGGCATTAACACATGCATGTGTTGCAATAAACAATAGCCACAAGCTTACAAATTTTCACCACATCTAAATTTTTCTTACTAAAGCAAAACTTGAAAAGCTACTACATCATTTCACTTCCCTAATGCTACCATCAAAGCAGAAAAATACATATCTTTTGTGAAAACAAAACTCACATGAGTAACATTGCTAAATGGCGCAGCTATAAGAACAAGAGTATCTGATCCTCTAGGAATAGGAACTACAAGAGCACTAATAGAAGCACTAGTTCCAGTAACAATAGTACTACATGGAATAACTGTTGCATGCTTAAGATACGGCACAACTTCATGTACATCTATACAATTAGAAACAAGAAATATAATCAAGATCTTGGATAGAATTTTTTTAATATAAACAAGAACAACTCAATAATTTGAACTTCACAAATGAAAAGTAAACAATGGTATTACCTTTAATAGATGGTGTATGAGCAATTAGAGACACACTAGATGTGGGAGGACCTTTAGTTACTAAAATAGGAACATCCATAGTAAGGCTACATATTGATTTGGGAATTTGAATCCCTTTAGTCAATGAGCTTGACAAACTAACAAATCTCCTACTCAAAGAATTTGCATCTCAATCAAGACTCAATAACTCCTCGTTAGGACAGAAGATGGCAAGATGCTAGTGTTAATTTCAACAAAATCTCTCTTCAACTCTAGGCATATTGGTCTCACTATAGAAAATTTGGTTTGCATTTGATGTTGTTGTATATTTGACCAAGGAATCGTCACTTGGTCATTCACAGTCCAATGACAATTTACTACACAACAACAATTATTTTTAAACCATAAACAAGTAAGTACAAAAACCATATATAATTGACAAAGAAGAAGATTAGAAGATTCAATGAAAATGAAAAATATGCAAGCCTACTTCTTATAGAGTCATTCCATAATTGTGCTGGAGGAGGCATCACTGAGGAAGAAACAAGCTGGGATTGATTATAAGGATTTGGGCGATCCATAACTTTACTACCACAAACAAATTGTGGAGGTATTTGTTGATATTGACCATATGGCTAGGTGGAAAATTGCTTACTTTGATCACCATTTTTAGAGACACTTGGATTTTGACTAAGGCAGTTAACTTGTAAATCTTTTAAAATTGAGGGAAGCATAACAAGATATTGGGACTGAAGTAGTTGTCTAGGTATATCACTACTTGTAGCATTACATATGGCTTGAACGCCAAAGGTCGATTGTAGACACTCATACTTCGGAGTTTCAAAAGACACTTGACGATTAGAATCAGAAAGGCAAATTACTATCCCATTTTAGAGACCAAAGATTAACATCTACAACTAGCATGGATGAGGTTACATTTGTAATTGTCAGATGGAATGTAGTTGCTGTAGATAACTCAACGTTAGTAATGTTGAAAAAAATTAGAACTAGAGCAATTTGAAGCTGCCAATATTCCATAACTATTGACTAGCGGCATTGTTCATATATCATCAAAGAACTACCAAGAAATGATCCCCTACTTACTCTTTGAATTGCTTGTAGTATAGGTGGAAAATTATATCAATCAACATACAATTACCAATATACAATGCAACAAACATTAGGACTATAAACTTGAAACAACTTGAAACTTGAACTAAAAAGCAAGTCTCACCTTATGCTCCAAGTCTAATGTTGCATCATATTTGTCCAACATATTAGGATTCATGTGACCATTTACACTACAAATGACATATTTAGGAACACCAACTAGACTCATTCTCGCGATTGTAGTCGCTCTGCTAGACTTGTTTGTAATATCACCAGTAACTCCTGCAATTTTGGCCATTTTCTTCACCCCAAGTATGAATGGTACCTATGCCAACATTTGTTCGTTTAAGCCAAACATTGGTTCTATGTTCATCTAAAACTCCTAAGAAGAATGCATTTGACTTCATATCATTAGCCAAATGTGTATCATATTTCACCCAACAAGCAACAATATCTTCGTCATAAGAAATCATAGGTCTTCTAAACTATTCTTGTTGAAATTTGGTAACAACAGCCTTCTGATTTTTTGATGTCCCCTTTGTGTACATACAAAGAAAATCAAATAGCAATGAAACAAACCAGATTCAATTCCAAGCAAATGAAACAAATTAAGCTATCAATGAAACTATAAGATAAGATTGAACTAGGAACCAAAGACGATGCACAACAATCTAGTAATGAAACAAACCAAGCTACTAATGAAACTACAAGTAAAGCAAAACGATAAAAAAAACTTACTCAACAAATTTCTTGCCATTGATAGGATTGATTTTAATTTGAAAATTTTTTATACTCCAAGTCATGTAATTCTTGATAGCCACAAATTAGATAAACTATAGTGTAGTTCCAAGCAATTCGTTTCTGCTACCCCCTAGGATGGTGCATTTGGTGTGATTCATGTGCCATGATAAGAGATTCTTCAGCAAATGAAATCACCTTCACTTTCCTCCTAGGTTTGTTAGTGCCACTATCAATAGACATCATTGCCTCTACTACACAAGTTATTATTTCAAAGAAAATACACTTCCAAAATGTGAACTCAACTTCATTTACCTTAGTTAATCTAATGTGTTTCTTTTGAGCCCTCTACAAAATTCTGTTGAGGGAATTATAGAGGTTCCCTATTGAGCCAGATGGATAATGTTCTCTAAATTTTTTGCACATTGTGAAAAAGAAATGAGTCATCAGCTCTACTAGTTCCTCAATTCTATAATCGTCAATTGACTTAGAATTTGCATGATTTGTCTCACACTTCCACAAATTAAACCAATTTTTCAACTACTTATTGTTTCTAATACTAGGATTCCCTCCATCATCCATACACTTATCCAATAGGTTTCGATAAACCTCTTTAAATATGCAGGTTTGTAGGTTTGTGCTCTTTACAACAATACAAGAATTTTTAGTGCCATCTTTCAAATGAATAGCTTGAGGCTCAATTGGCATATCGTAGCTATCATTAGAATTATAGAAAGCCTCTATTATAATGATGACATTACTACAATGATCTATAGATGTCACCACAGGAACTACAAATTCCAGATTACAATCAACATCTCGTTGGAAACCATCAACATCAATAGAGTCACTAGATTGACTAGTATCTAAACTCTCAAGGAATGACATGAATGTCCAATTTGATATAGAATGGTCTTGGATTGATATAAGATCAAGATTTGGATGATCATTTGCAATTGCAGAGGGTTGCAAAATATCTACAGCTTGAAAAGGATCATGTGTGTAGTGTATTTGCAATCACAACTGGCTCTAAGATAGGATCTACAATCAATTCTAATGCAAGATGTACAAAAGGCTCTAAAATACGAGGTACACCTTTAGAAAATCCACATGAACTATTTGTCACAATAGCTACAGTAAACAACATGACTTTTGACTCTCAAAGTGAAGATGTGTCAACAAGTAGAATTGGTCTATTAGCATAAGAACACTTTGTAAATTTATGGCCAAGGTTCTATACAGACTTTCTGGCATTCTTCTTCTTCTATTGAAGAGACCTAATTGGCAGCTATTCCTACGATAGCCTCAATATCAAATCAAAAGTTCAACTACCTAGCACAAACTTCTTTACATTGGGAAAAACTACAAAACCCTCTCTAATCTGTTTTAAACTAAGCCTAGAAGACTTCCTAATCTCTAACATTTTGAGATGTTTCTTGTCTATCAAATTTAGTATACAATTTTTTGAAAGAATAGAACCAAAGATTCAACAATTCTTTAATTGTTGAAAATTTGATTCTATTTTTTCACAGCTCTATTGTAAATATAAGATCATCAAAGTAACAAAAACTCCTACATTAAATAGAGCACACATGCTTAGCAAATAGAAAACTAACTAAAAGCAATGCGATTTCAACCACATGACTCTGACACTAAAGTAAAAGCAATGTAAGGGCTCTCAAACTGTGACTATCAAACTAAAGCTCTCATACTTGCACTACACACTTGCAGGCATGCAAGTGTAGCATACAAGAAACAAGCAAATCAAAGCAAAATTGACGATGCGCAACAAGCCAAAACAATACTCTACAACATTAGCTGCAATGAAACCCTAAGTCACATATGAACCAATGAGAATTGTCATGTCCGTTGTTTGCTCCTTTGCCAACTCACCCCGCCACCAATAAACAGGCTAAAAAAAAATTAATTTCAGATATAAATGGGCTAGAGTACTAGTTGGACCTAAAATCCGTTTGAGCTTTTCAGCTCACGTGACTGATTACATCGAGTAACCTTGCCCTAGAGCCTAACTATGAATTGTAGCACGTGCCTCTAGGGCGAGGTTACCTAATCCATTACCTTCTAATTGTAGTTGGGATTAGGGTTCTAAAATTATACAACTTAAAGACTTTGATAAAGAAGAAAATATGCTAGCACTAGTGAATTTTTACATCACAAATGTCCAATTTTCTTACTCGATCTTCTATACATGACATTGAAAAAGGGCATTGCCACACCTGAGTGATGTATTCCAGCTTTCAATTTTTCCTACAAACTGTGTGAAACAAATCGTTATCCAAGAGTTCAACTTCTTGTAGCTTGGATAGATTCTCCACCACATTGTACTCTCACTGCAATCCTATCTTGTTCAAAATGGCTGAGATTTCTATGTTTCCCAACTTACCCAATTTACAAAGTTGCAAATCAATTCAATAATCTTGGAGCCCTTAGGTAATTGAATTGCAAAACTTAATAGTGCCCACTAAGCTACCCCTACTATTGGACTATGATTTGTTACTATAGAAATATAAAATACTCTAGTGGTAAATTGGTGCCAATTAGAATTTACTATTGCATAATTTTATGAGTGGTTGGAAATTAAGTTTGAGTTGGAAATAGACAATTTCAGTGTAAATAATGTGGAGTTATGAGTGGTGGGACACTTTTGTGCCATGCTAAGCAATTACCTATGGCCTTCAATACCACCCTACTACTACGAGCTTTAGAAAAGCATCTCTAATTCAATTGAAGTCTAAAAATTACAAATCAAATTGTAATGGATGTGTCTCCCTCTCTTCTTTTTTTGAAAATTTGTTTTCTACACTTTGATCTTTATAGAAGAGATCTTATACCAACATTCTCTTAAATGGGTGCTTTTTTGCATCTCCTAAAGGAGCCAACCCATTTCCAACTACTTAAGCAATTATGGACATGTGGAGTGTAGATTTCCTAAGTGTAGAAAATTTTCCCTTATACCGAAATAGAGTTTGGAAGGATTACATAATTTTCCAAATTTTTTTAACTCAAAGTATAGTTATTATGAATTTTTTTAGGTGAATTGTACTATATGATCTATACTAGTCATATAGACTTTTCTATTTCCAACCATAGGCTGGTTACAAATCAACCAAGGGTTGATTGCAATATTGAGAGCCTCACAACCAATCATCATGCGCCACAATTACTTTGGGAACCGCACCACAACTTCACAAAAATGGAACAACCTATGGGTTGGAAATGGGGGGGTGGGTGATCAGAAATGAGTTGGCTTCCTTATCACAAACAATGTGATAGTTTGATGTGTATACTCACTTTAATCTAGAGTAGAAGACAATGAGCTATAGACTATGAATATGAAAAGTGCAACAAGTGTATACTTTTAATTTGATTGCTTGGGAATGATTTGGATGTAAGCAGCAAAAGCTATAAATAGTGATAGTTCAACAAGTATGCAAAATATTCCAGAATGTCATTGAAAAGAGGTTTGATTTAAGAGAAAATATATTCTAGAAGTATATTTTTTGCATGTCCCTATATCCATTGTCTAAAAATTGTTCCTATTTTATGATTCCATTTATGGATTCAAAACTTTCAAGTTTTATCATTGAGGGTAAATAAGAAATTTCTGCATTTTTCCCTAGGTTAAAATTCCACAAGCTCTAGGCCTG
The DNA here is from genome assembly GCA_963969395.1 of Pseudoscleropodium purum. Classification (NCBI taxonomy): domain Eukaryota; kingdom Viridiplantae; phylum Streptophyta; class Bryopsida; order Hypnales; family Brachytheciaceae; genus Pseudoscleropodium; species Pseudoscleropodium purum. The sequence continues at coordinate 25,296,840 of OZ017798.1, forward strand.
ACTCATTGACTTGCATGCCTTCAAAAATAAACATATAAAAATCTCAGCTCCCAGGACACCTTTGCAGGTCCCAATTTCAGTGCTGGAGTTCGAAAGTCGTTTCCTTACGGCGGGGGGTGACCCGAGGAGACACCGGGTGTGCCCCACGTCATCCAGTCGAAACCCCGGTCGTCTCTCTCAAAGCTCCAGCTCTCGGGACAAACATCGCTTGCGCGCCGGGGAACGCGTCCGACGACGACGAGGAACACGACGACGCCCTTGCGCAAAACCATTGCCGAACCCCCACAAGCACTTGTAGGGCCCTTGGGGATCAGAGTTCGAGAGATTGCCTTTGCAGGGCCCTTGAAAGGAGACATTGAGCATCGAGCAGGCCAAGGCAATGGCGGAGTTTTTGGACGCCGAGGCCCTGAATGGCATTCGGATGTCCTGGAACGTGTGGCCTTCCACCAAGCTGGACGCCGGCAAGTGCCACATTCCTTTGGCGGCGCTCTACACACCTCTGCACGGTGGCGGCCACCCTTGCACGGTGCTGAATTACGCACCCCTGCGCTGCCGGACGTGCCGCGGCGTGCTTAACCCTTTCTGCTCCGTCGACTACCACGCCAAGATCTGGATCTGCCCCTTCTGCCACCAGCGCAACCCGTTCCCTCCTCACTACGCGTCGATCTCCGAGCAGAACGTGCCCGGGGAGCTTTGGCCGCAGTGCACCACCGTGGAGTACGCGCCCCCGCCCGCGCTAGGGAGCGAGAAGACCTCACCTCCCGTGTTTCTGTTTGTCATTGATACGTGCATTATTGAGGAGGAGTTAGGGTATCTGAAAGCTTCCTTGACGCAGGCGATCTCGCTCGTGCCGGAGAATGCCTTGGTCGGGTTGATCACATTCGGAGGGCATGTGCTGGTGCACGAATTAGGGTTTTCGGATCTTGGGTGCCCTAAAGCGTATGTGTTCCGGGGATCCAAGGAATTGAGTAAGGAGGAAGTGCTCGATCAGCTCGGGTTGCCGTCCGGGCCTGTCGGGGTTTTTCAAAGAGGCGCGCTTGGGATTCAATCTGCTGCTGGTGGTCCAGGTTAGGAACTTTTATTTTCTCAATACTAGTTGTTCTCTTTTTTTTTTCTAAGTTTGATGTCGATCATGCCTTGTTTATGCGTAGAAACGTGGATCGTCTTCGACTTCACCGGAGAAGATTTTGTTTGTTGACACGAGAATTGGTGTTTTTTCTCAGTATTCTTGCTAATGAGTCCAACCAAATGTAGGATGAGTTGTTGGTGAGAGGGGTCAGTCAATAGCAGACGGGATCCTGTTCCTACCTGTTTTTAGTATCTACTTTAGTCTTCATTATATCTCTGAGCATCGCATTGTTGAATCTCTTTTTAGATCCGATGCTAGAATTACTGTCGATTGCAAGTGTACGATCGTCAGAAGGATGCGACGGGCTAGAGATTCATGTTCCATCATGCGTGCTGAGAAGTTTTGATTTCGGGTGCTGAGAGATCGACCGTGACAATGGTGATGTAGGGGCTCCCAATGGAACCTATTCAAGTGGAATAGATAGGTTTTTGCGGTCGGTGGCGGATTGTGAGTTCACGATTAGCTCATTGCTTGACGAACTCCAAAGAGATTCCTTTCCAGTCTCTTCCGATCAAAGGCCTTTGCGATGCACTGGTGCAGCTCTTAAGGTGGCAGCGGGGATGTTAGCTGCTTGTAGTCCAGACACGGGAGCTCGAATTATAGGGTTTGTTGGTGGACCCTGCACGGATGGTCCAGGAGTGATTGTTTCCAGGGAATTGACGGACCCCATTCGATCTCATAAAGATCTCGCGAAGGATACAGCTGCACATTTTAACAAGGCTGTGAAGTTTTATGAAGGCCTTGCAAAGCAACTCGTCTCACAAGGGCATGTACTTGATATTTTTGCGTGTGCTGTAGATCAGGTCTGTATTCTCTGTTTTTGACTTTGTGGCTATTGTTGTCGATGTGGTGTAGCTATTTCATGTCGTGTAACCTGCTCGTGTTTCTGCCTGATCTTGTACAGTGATGTTTTCCTGGGCACTCTGTTTCTAGGAAACAAGCTTCTCTTCATTCGTGGTGTTTGTACTCTTGTTTTCGGATGGGGTGACCTCAAGTTTCTTCTGGTTTCGTTTTTGATTCATTTGTGTGTGAAACTTATTACTGCCAATGCTATTTTCCTGCACAGATTGGAGTGATGGAGATGAAGTGTGCGATAGAGAGGACTGGTGGTTTGGTCGTTTTGGCTGAGAGTTTCGGACATTCAGTATTTAAGGATTCCTTCAAGCGGGTCTTTGAAACTGGCCATCATGCTCTTGACCTATCGTTTAATGGTGAAATAGAAATTAATTGCTCGAAGGATGTAAAAGTGCAGGGTGCCATTGGTCCATGTGCTTCTCTGAGCAGAAAGGGCATTTCTACTTCAGACACGGTCATAGGCCAAGGAGGAACCACAGCGTGGAAGATGTGTGGACTTGATAGAAGCACAACATTAGCATTTTTCTTTGAGGTGAATCTGACGACGCAGGGTTCAGGGGTTCAACTAGGCGGTCAGCAATTTTTCCTTCAGTTTGTTACGCAATATCAACATAGGGATGGACAGCTCAGGTTGCGGGTAGTCACAGTAACGCGTCGATGGGGAGCGTCATCTGCCAATTCAAGCACAGAAGAAATGGTGTCCGGGTTTGATCAAGAAGCTGCGACGGTTATACTAGCTCGGTGGGCGTCGTTTAAAATGGAGAGTGAAGATGAGTTTGATGCCACGAGGTTCTTGGATAGGTTGCTGATTCGGGTTTCACAACGGTTTGGGGACTATCGTAAGGAGGACCCTTCTTCATTCCGATTGGCTCCTACTTTTGGCCTTCTGCCCCAATTCATGTTCAATTTACGGCGGTCTCAATTTGTACAGGTGTTTAACAACAGTCCCGATGAAACAGCGTACTTCCGAATGGTGCTGAACCGTGAGAATGTCACAAATTCGTTGGTTATGATCCAGCCCTCACTGATATCATATTCATTAAATGGTCCTCCTGAGCCTGTTTTGCTGGACGTGGCATCTATTGCTCCGGATAGGATTCTGCTCTTGGACGCTTACTTCAGTGTGGTCGTCTTCCATGGTATGACAATTGCGCAATGGCGAACTGCTGGGTATCACCTACAACCGGACCAAGTAGCCTTTGCTCAGTTGCTACAAGGGCCGCAAGATGATGCCCAGGGAATCATCACGGAGCGCTTTCCAGTGCCCAGATTGGTGGTTTGCGACCAGCACAAGTCTCAAGCCCGGTTCCTGCTTGCAAGGTTGAATCCTTCTGCAACTTATAATTCAGCAAATATGCCTGCCCCGGGAGGTGACATTATCTTTACGGATGATGTGAGCTTGCAAGTCTTTGTAGAGCACTTGCAAAGGCTGGCAGTAGCCCAGTCTTGATGATCCCAGGTGATGTAGTTTTTCATCATTTGAGGTACAGTGGTAGGGAACTATGTGACAGGTAGAACAAAGAGTGGTGGTCAGTTTTGGCTTCCTTGTACCAAACATTTTCTCTCGATGCTGTCTTGATCATTAGCTCCTCCTGTAGGATTCTAGCTCCTTATTCTTCTTCCGAATCTGCACAGGCAGTCTTGTGCAGAAATCGAGATTTGAGCACTAGTCTATTGCAGACATTCTGTGAATCACCTTGGATGCCAATCCAAAGAGGAATGCAGTTACTGATGCTGGTGTGATATCATATACAGGACGTAACTAATTTCGGGTTAATTGTGCATCTTGTTTTCAGGCTTTCAGATTTGACTAACCTTCTGTGGGTTTCTGCAGATGTTTCTGTAGTTATGTTAATGAAGTTGTGAAGTTCTTTCTAATTAGATCCGACCTATATAAAGGAGGTCTAACTCGTTTTCTGATTGTCAATATATGGATGGGTTGTAATTACACGACTTGGCAATTGAAACTCTTGCACTAAATTTCATCTTACGGTGTGCATCCAATCCATTTTCGTGCGTAACTTTGGAATTAATGCCCTAATGAAGCTGAAATTTATAAGGAGTGTTCATGACAGATTTTTAACAGACTTAAAATGGTTAAATCTTTACATTTGAAAAGCTGTAAAATCCAAGAATAACATTTGAAATAATATGCAGAAGTTATATGAAATCAAAGTGGAATTAATAGATTTTCTAAAATCATCCCCTCATTTTTTAATGTACTCATGTTGAATAGTGTGCAATGTTTGATATTTCTTTACCCCCCAAAAGGCTAAGGAGTCTACTCCAAGTTTATTAAGAACTTAGTTAAGCTATATAGACTTCATAATTTGGATTTTTATTGGTGGTGGGGAAACACATAGACAATTGCCATTGGATTTGAAATTTTTGCATGAAATCCTTATAATGGATGTTAATCATCTTAATTAATATATGAAGCTTCATTCTCATCAATTTGAAAAAAATCGCAAAAGTTACACTATTTTTTTATTTCATTGTTAAGGTGGGTAGCTAAAAGTATATTCTAAAAATGAATCAACCTAATTTTATTTGATTGCTTAGATTGATTGACACATGTACAAAACTCTTAAACCATTCAATTTCAATTAATGAGATAAAAATTACAAGTTTTATTTCATGAATAATGAAGGTGAAAAACATATGATTCTGTTTACCTACTGGTTCACATGTACAAATTTTTTTCTAGTGCAGTCTGGCACCAAAAAGCTAGAAAAAAAAGCCCTGATCGCAACGGCTTTATTTATGAAAGAAAACTAAATTTGCCATGAATCAACCTAATTTTATTTGATTGCTTAGATTGATTGCTCTAGAAAAAAATTTCGAACTGTTTGCACAAGGTGCAGGAGTCTGTACCGACATTGTCCGTGTCGATGGAGTTCAGGCACATCCATCTTTGCTGCTTCCGGTATATCCAGGGCAAGAGGTTCCGCAAGAGGGAGAGAGAGTTTTCTCGTGTGAGATTTGTGAGTCTGTTGGGATTCTTTTTGAGGTTTCTCTTGAGGTTTCCTTTGGGGAAAGGTAGCCATGGTTGACGTCTGTTGAGTGCTTGTGCTTCGGCTGTTCAAGCTTTTCTGCGGCGCTCGGAAGTGGTGGGCGTTGAATGCTGAGTCGGCAGCCAGTGGCGTGGTGCGAGAAAGGTTATCCTCAGATTCGCCTTGATTTTATGTTAGTTTTGGTATTACGAGACTTTCATTAAATTCTTCGTGCTCTTGCTTGTTGTTCAATCTTAAGAAGTATTTACATACCGCAAACAGAAACAGAGCTCTAGGTTAACATCTTACTAAAACAGAGCTTTGAATCAGTTCTGGTGGTATGTTCTGGATGCTGCTGCTGTGTTTCCTTCTTTGTTCATTAGGATTAGTTGACCTGCTGTGAGCACGAGCTAGAAACTCTTCGGGATGTAATTATTGCACTTGGAAATTAGATCTTATTGATGTTCAAATCTTTTGCGTTCTGAGCTTGTTTATGCTTGGCACAATCGCAGGTTTTGGCAAGTAATCTGTACAAAAATTAATACCGTGGAACTTGGAGGAGGAAGTCACCAACACACTTGCTTGCAGGATTTCGTCTCTCATGCTTGGTATGCTTTACTCGTGTTGCAACTTCTTTGGTTGTGTCAATCGTTGTCTGTAAGCTTGGGAGTAAACTAGTGGATGCAGGGACCTTGTCGGTGGGGTTAGATGTTCATGATCTTCTGTGCATGGCAAAATTCATCGGAGGTTTAGTCTTATGGTGAATGATCAGAGCTGTCTGTTACATAACCTAGTCGAGCTTTCCTGTTGTCTGTAAGGTAGAGGATTCCATTTTATGTTTCTAAAAGCATTCCAGCTTCTACAGGAATGTGATTTTGAGCAGATGTATACCATTGTGGAGAAATTTTTGGGGTACAAGAGCAAAATTTGTTGAGATCAGTTCTTTGCAGTCTGTATGAATTTCTTAGATAACTTCAAAATGGGAGGTTGCAGACCAATTTTAGTCGGACGGAAATGGCCCAACCACTGTCACGTGATAACAGGCCGAACCAAGGTACGAATAGTGAGTTGTTATTGGTAACAAGGACCAGTATAGGAGATAGGATTAGGTCCCTATCAGTTTAGTATCCCCTTCCCTATTATTTTGGATTGCCAATGCATTCTCAACATGTCCATTAGTCCACTTTCAGATTATATTTACAATATATGCTCTTGTTCAAAAGAACTGAAAGTAAACTTGTTAATTTTAGTTGTCTTCTGTTTGTTTGTGTTGGTGACGGCAAGCTCATTCTACGGTGTTGGCTGTCTACCAGCTTTGAGTGAAAATCCATTTGAGTTTTGAACTTCGAAGTTTTGGTGATTGCAGGTGCCGGTTTCGTGAAACTTGATGGTTCAAGCCCTTCAGGACATTCTGAAGGTATTTTTTTACTTCTAATACCGAATCTTTGGATGTGAGTTGCTTTATACCATGTATAAGCTTGGGTTGTGGTGTCTGGCTTTTTCCTTGGGAACCTGGGACGAACGCTTATGAACTACAACAATCAGCCAAGCTCTCCTTCTAATTTCCAACAGATCTGATGAATGTTTATCATGGTTGCAAACATTGGAATGTATTCAGATCTTCTTTGTATGTCAGACGTGAACGTGAGCAGAATCTTTTTTGATGGAGTTCTTTATTTCAGATCATGGTGCATGTGAGATGGTCATGGAGCCGATTCTGCAAGTCCGGCAAGCCTTAGAAGTCATCAAGCACGTCTGCGCAATTTCCAGTACTGTGCGTGCGAACAAGCAGCAGTGCAAGCGCCTTGCCAATCGTTTTAGTGCCATTGGTGAAGGATTGAAGCGTGGGATGGGGTGGGATAAGAATTTGAATTGCAGAAAATCTTCTGATGGCAGCAACCGTAATGACTATCCAGCTCCTGATGAGCTCCTTCCTGTGCTACGAAAAGGAGGGGCTCTTGTATTGTCCTATGCTGATTCCTAAAGTATCATCATCTTGCTTGGCCGGACAGATAACCGAGAATCATTCAAGGAGATTCACGAGGAGCTTGATACCTTGAAGGCGCAATTCGACTTCGAGAGTTATAGCGCACGTGGGCCAGTGAAAGACTTTGAATCATCCTCAGGAGCACAGAGGACCCATGCGCTGACAAAGGATGCTGACCTAGATTTAACGAAGATGCCTGCGGACATGGCTCAAACCCAAGACTCTAAGCACACAACAAAAATGGACATGGAGAAAGTGACCCAGGTGGTGCTGGAGAAGAGTCGTCTTTTGGATTCTAGTGACGAGTTGCCCAGTTATCTTAAAATTGATCTGGCCGCTATCAAAATCGAGGAACCTGTGCGCCAGGTTGTGCTTAAGAGCAAGCAAGATAAAGTGGACGAGCTGGGTTGGGCTATTGTACGTTTCGGCAAATTTATGGGTATCGACTTTGCTGTCAAGGTGTTCAAATCTACTGCAACTGATCTGGCTGGTTGGAACAATAAGCAGCTGTTGATGGAGGTTGGTTCTCTCGAGAAAATGCGACACCCCCATATTGTCAAGCTGGTATTTTTCGGTCAAGATGCAGAACAATGTGTTTTCCTGATGGAGTTGATGGATACTGATTTGCGAAACTTCATGAATGAGAAGTTGAAGCCTTTCCCAAAACGGCCTTTCACGCGTCCTGAAGAACTGGACGTTATAACCCAGATTGCAAAGGGCATGCTGTACATGCACACACAGCAATATGCGCATGGAGATCTCAAGTGCTCGAACATTCTGGTGAAGACATCTAACAAGTATCTTGACGTGAAGATTGCTGACCTTCGGAGCTCTCAGAAACTTGGCAAAGTTTGGGATGAGGAGGCGTTCAATCAAGCAAGTCGGACGAGGCGGCCCCGATGGACTGCACCCGAGGCTATTAAGCTTTATGATGGGGTGGAGCCTCCTAGCTACTTGTTGAAGAAAAGCGACGTCTATAGCTTCGGGATGACTTGCTTTGAAGTTGTGACAGGAAAATATCCTCTTGATGGAATAGCAGGAGAAAAACTACTGGAGCAGATTCATGCAGGCCAGAGGCCTGAGCTCCCTGACGATTTGGATGAGGATCTCAAGGATCTCATAAGACAGTGTTGGGATCCTGAGCCCAACAAGCGACCAGGATTTGGCGAAATCTGTTACCTTTTGGATATTATCAGGTCGAAGAAGCCTGTTGTTGTGTCTAACAACTTTTCTGGCAAAGACATGGTGCTGAGCGTTTGGAAGTGGATTTTGAAATGGATTCTCCAAATTTTTGTAGTCTTTGCGGGACTACTGGGGACAGTACAGAACAAGCTACTTCAAATGATTCTAGTGTGTGGGGCATGAAGGGCGATGGTGGGATTCAACGAAGTGAAAGTGCTCTGTCAGTACCCGGGCATCTGCGAATTCAGCGAGACAAGCTCAAGATAGTGCGACGCATTGGGACCGGGGCTTCTTCTACAGTGTACAAGGCAATTTGGTTGGGTTGCGCATTCGCTGTGAAGGATTTCACGAACCCCGGAAATATCCAAGTTCTGCAGAACGAAGTAGACTTTCTGATCAAGCTAAGTCGCCACCCTCTTATAGCGATGATGGTTGGGTTGTCCGTGGATGAAAATCAGCGGTGCTCGGTTGTGATGGAGTTCATGGATGGCAATTTGCGAGACCTGATTGTATCTCGAATGCCGAAAAAGAAGGCCATGGCTTCTGAAACGCGAGGTTGAACCTTTTCAACTCCATGAAGCTCTGTCTATCATCTCCAAGATTGCATTGGGAATGGAATTTCTACACTCCAAAGACGTGATACACAGAGACTTGAAGTCAAGGAATGTGCTGGCGAAAGAATATGACAAGTGCATCGACGTGTGAAGCTGGTGGATTTCGGTCTGTCGATAAATGAGGATGAAAGTGAAGGACATATCTTGGGTGCCGGCACTACCTTCTGGCGGGCACCTGAAGTGTTCCCAAGAGATCCCAATTGGAAGAAGCCCGACAATGTTCTGAAGCTCGACTTGAAGGCAGCAGACATCTACAGTTTCGCCATGACATGCTATGAAGTCTTGACAGGAAATGAACCGTTTTCGGATCTACGACCTTCAGAATATAAACGTGTGATTGGCGGGTACAGACCAACGCTGCCTGCTCAACTGCATCCACGACTGAAGGCGCTGATTAAGCAATGCTGGCATGGGGATCCTGTTGAGAGACCAAAGTTCACGGAGATATGTGAAGAGCTCAAGAAGATTCAAGAGGCATTACCAAGCTCAATCTGCTCAATTCTGTAGTGTGTACTGTTCAATCCCTTCTTGATGTTGCAGAAGTGAATTTTGAGATGTTTGGAATATGCAATCAGAGTTACTCCACGTAGAGTCTCATGTTGCTATATTTGCCCTACGATCACCTGGTACTTCAGTTTAGGTTTACACCTGGAGTACAAAATCTGCTGGAACTTTGTAGATAATGTTGAGGGGTGCCACTAATAGGTTCAATTGCTTCTCCGCTAAGAAAATGTGAACTGAATTTCTGCAGGTTTTTTTAAAATCTCTTTTGAGCATAATGTAGAATTTCTAATGTGCAGTTTATAAGTGGGTTATATTAAGATGGTTTCGCCAAAGAAGTATGAATTCAAGGAGTACATCAATTACCACTATGGTGTTTGTCACTAGGATCTCTAGATTTGTTCAAACTCTCATATTATTTTAAGCATTTTTGTAATGACTGATGTTTTCAAACAAATTACATTAAAAATCATGTAAAATTTGTGTTAGCTCTTTTATATATAAAAATACCACATAAGAAAAATATCATATTTCTGAAATATATCTTTTAACATTGGAAACTAATGAATTTTGACCAAGAGTAGACACAAAATGTTCTTTAAGGATTATCAATTAATTTTACAATAATGTAGTCATTCCAATCTTTAGAGCATACAAATTAGTGCAAATTCAAACTTTAAAATATGAATATCTAAATCACCTCCAACCCAAGTGTGATCCTTATTTGTGAGCCTAATTGTGCCCTCTTCCATTCTAATGTTAGTAGTGGAAAATTGTAAAAAGATTGGCATCAGACAACTTGAGAGAATGGAATTGGGGTTGAAAGGGTTGGAATCAAGTTAAAAAGTCATCATGGTTTTATAACTTTAAAAAAAGTCACCATGCAATTAGACACATGACAAAAGGATCATTCATTATTCTACAATTTGAAGGGAAGTTTTTGGATTACTACTACAATAGTGTAGGGAGTCTAAAGAACCACATTAGAATCCAACAACAAGAATAGTACCCCTAGGAACAACAATGGGAAGCTATATATTTATGCTTTGACCACCTAGAACATGTCTTTTTTAACACCTTGAAAATTGATTTGAGTAAAATACAAGTGAAAAAATCTCTAATTTGTTGTTCTATTGCAATACAAAACTATAAATGGAGATTCAAATATAGGCAACAACTAAAAGGATGACAATGGATCATTCTATCCAATTAATTAATTCTTTCTTCTTCTATACTAGAGAAGACTTGCAAACAAAACGAACTTTTGAATGAATAATGTTGGACATTGAGTAATAAGCGATCTAAATTAGTGACCTTAAATCATCACTTGCAAGTTCACAAACAATAGGAGAGATAATGCATGAATGGACCATGTGCAATTCAATATGTATGATGCATCTTTCTACATACATACAAATCTAGATAACCAATTTCAAATTTATATTTCTTTTAAAAGTGATTTTTAAGAAATTTTCTGAGTTGCTTGCAATTCGTTGAAAATGGCATCTCATTCAATAACTTCTAAACCATGTAGTCAAAATTTATGAAAATTGTTTTGCCTTCAAGTTACTCATGAGGTACATGTTGTGTGAAAATTTCAAAGAAAAAAAATAAAAATTTCATTTATAGTGAGCTCCCTATGAATGCTATGTTCTCAAAAAAGCATGTTCAAAGTTTTAGGGTTAAGAAAATGTCTTTCAATGGCATAATAAACAACTTGAAAGAACATGGAACATGGAAAGATCATTTGTTCATTGTTCAACCCAGATTGTTTGTTTCTTCTTGCTTGGGGTATGAAGTGAATATGGAAATTTGCTCTAGTTCACATATTTGTCTTTTGATCCCTATAATCAATAATTAGATTGTTTTGCACCATATTATATTGAGTACAATACTCACCACAACGACCATTCAACATGAAGTTGGATCTAATTTTAAGGTATGTTTGCACTTGGTGTTAAGGATGATGTTTGCAATGTGAATCTAGTCTAGAAGTAGGTCTAAATTTATTCCTAAAACCCAAAGTAACAACACTCTTTATCACCAAGTGCAAACATACCTTTAGGTAACTAAGTAGTACCATTCGAACTTACGATCAAAAGACTAAACAATGCTAAGTGATGCAACATTACACCAGAAGCATTGGCCTCAATCCAGATGAAACCCTACAAATTGTAAGCTTGTCCACTTCAATAAATCTCACTGGAAAATGTTCTCCAAAGTTGTGGATGATGTATTGCTTTTTTCAGAGTCAAACCAAATCATCAGTTACTTCATTTATTAAAGTAGAGCAGCATTCAACCTTACGATCAGAAGACTGAACAATGCTAAGTGATGCAACATTACACCAGAAGCATTGGCAAATGAAACCGTACAAATCCAATGCACTTCAAATAAATCTGGAAAATGTTCTCTAGAGTACGTCATGTAAGGTAAACTTGCCTATGACAGGCAGAATGGCTGATCTGTCCTATTGCCATTAACAAAAAAAATCTGATTTTTTTTTGTACAAAGACAAATGTGAGAAATGAAGGAAGCAACTAGAATTTTATTTTTTCGACAAAATATGAATTTTTTGTGAATTTTCGAAGTTTGCTGTCCAGTTTGCCCAAAAAAGTCTGTAGACTACCCCAAATCAGCAGAAAAGTGTTTCCATGATGGTCATCTTACCACCCAAAGCAGTCATAACATTCTTTAACATGGTTACAAGATTTCCTAACATGGATATGACATAAAGAAATTAAAAAATAACTTTTTACTAACAGTTTACACTAGAAAGGTGTCAATGTTCTATCACAGTTATTAATAACTCCATAACCATATTCCAAGGCTTTGATGACAACTAAAAATCAACCTAATGTAGTCTTAATTTTATTTTTAAGAAAAAGTTTCTCATGGGTTGATGGAAGACTGTAATGGGGGAGTTCCCTAGGTGCCTGTCATGGGTGATTTGCCTGTCATAGGCAGGTTTACCTTATAGCTTTCTTCAGAGCCTAACCAAATCATCAGTTGCTTCATTAAAGTAGAGCAAGTTCAGGGTTTGAGGTAGCTCCACACGTTGAGACCCCTCTTTATTAAAAAAATCATGGTACAATTGTGAAAAAAAATCTTGGTTAAATCAGTAATTAAGATGTAATCAGTAATTAAGATGATCACTTTCAGCGTTGGGTTCTTCAGACCTTCGAAATTGGATGCCAATGCAAGCGGGATATCGATCACTCTTGGTGATTGTCAATGAACCGTGCAATGATCAGGATCATTTGCTTCGCAATGTAGGCTGGATCGATTGAGCAACCCTTGTAGATCGAAGGACACGCACCTTCACGTCTTTACATGCTCTACCGAGGCAATACAACCATCGTTTCTCATCTGCAATCGCTAGAACTTCAGGAAAGGGGTGCGGATTGAACAACAATCACTTAGATTTGGTGCAAAGCTTTTACTTGTGAGAGTTTTTGATGCTTGGCGCTTCGTTAACAACTAGGATCAAACACATGGGAAATGGGTTTTTTTCCATTGGAAGACTCCAAAAATGGCAATTTCGTGCACACATTCACAGCTGACAGCTCGCGTGTTCAAATGAATGTTAGTGATGACACGTACCTGATTCACACAGTGCGTTGTTGTACGTAAGGCTACACTATTGAATTGACGGCTTCCAGCGGTTGCAAGCTAGTAAGTCTGTAAGTTAACCTGTCACTCTGTAGTCTCTACGGTACTTAAGCTTAAACCCTGCACTGTCCGATGCCTTCTTCTAAATAATGTTGAACTACCACTCTTGTTTGCACGCCTAACCACTTCACTGCTATTGCACTCCTCTCCTGTAACCTTCGTCACTTGCCTATGCAAATATCATGTAACACAGACACTGAAGTGGAAATCTCAAATGTGTTGCTCAATTGATTCAGAAGAGTCTCTAGATCGACCACCCCCAAACCAACAAAAAGTGTATCCATAATGGTCACTTTACTCACTTACAGAAGTTACAATATTTTTGAACATGGCTACAACATGAAGGCTTTAAAAAATCACTTTTATATGATAAATTTACACTCAAAAGGTGGAAGTACCTGTTGCAATCACTAATCACTCCATCACCATCATTTAAGACATTGATTGTGGCCACTAACTCAACCTAATGTAGTCCAAATCTCATTAATTGAAAAGAGATTGTAATAGGTCATTTCCTAGGTGTTTATCATAAGTGGTTTGCATACTATAGGCTAGTTTACCTTACTTGGTTTAAATATTTCCATATGCACTCCGACTCTTGGTTTAAAGCTTGGTTGGTTGAGACTTTTCAAGCATTTGACCATATAGTGATTTTTTGCAATTTTCCAAGGTACTTTGATTATCTTTGTAGTATTTGTGACACTAATTGGCTAATAAAGTGCAATTTGAAATATCACTACTTTGCACTAGTTTCAAAATAAAATTACAATGATATTCATTTTGTGCCTTTATTGATGGGTAGTTACAAGAAACACTTGTTGGTTTTGGCTCAAAATAGTCTTATTACTAGGGTTCCGTCACTTCCGTGACTTTTGGAATAAAAAATTAACAATAAATAAAAATATATGGATAATTTATAAAGCATTAAAAATAATATATGTGTAAAAATTCAAACCTAAAAAAATTTATCTCTAAAAGTTATACCCAAATAAAAAGAAGCCTAGAAAAATATATGAAAATAGATACTTTTGAATTTGATTTTTAGAAAATACTAAAAAAATTGAAATAATTGAAAAGAAAATTCTAATCTTTTCTCTAGTACTATATGAACAAAAAATTCATCATAAAAAATTTTCCCCTCTTTACAGTGCTTGCGCAAACAATGTCCACTTTCAACCCATGTGTAGCCCTTACAACCGGTTCTTTGCCAAAAATCTCATTAGACATCTTTAGAATGTCAGCCCACCTACAAAAAGTCAAAACCCTAGCTTTAGAAGCGCATTTCTAGTCCCCAAATAGGACTAGGAACCCCCAAAACAACCAAGGTAGACACCCAATCAGGGCCACTTTAAAAATAATAAATTATTTTTAAAAAAATTGAAAAAATTATTGAATGTCTAGATCAACAACATGCACCTCTCCTCCAAATTTCAACTAAAATGGACTTAAACCACAAAAGTTATGAAGAAAAACGACTCCACAAAGACTAAAGGGACACAAAAAATGACAAGTGTTTCTTGCAATCACCTTGATATGGGTATATTTGCATATTATTGTGTCTTACATCTTCAGTGTATAGGTGAAAGTATCTCATATCAAGAGTTATTCTAATAACTATTAGAGCTAATGATAAAGTGCTCAGACTTTAGTCTCCAATTGCAAACTAATTTAAAAATATGGTTCCAATAACAAATGCATGGTAGTTCATCATTTGATCTTGAATTAAACTTTATACTTCCAATTCTCTTTTGAAGATACAATCCTTCATCTTACATGTTCCTTGCTTATGAGATCTCATTAGTAAAAGTAAAATTAGTGATGAAACTCAAAAGAACTTTTTTTGAATCCAAAAGGAGTTTGATCTCCAAATATCTATTTTTTCCCATTAAAAAAAAGAAACTCTGATTTTATTCTACTTCACAATAAACTCTAAATGTTCCATGCAAATTCAATCACATGACAAGCAAGAGAGTGACTAAAAGGAGTAAAAGAGCATACGAGAAGGTGATATTAGAGAAGGTAATAATATTATATAGTTCTGGTTGATGATGGAAACATTGTTCATCCTAGCCAGTTCATCAATATTGTCATATCAGGAAAGTACCTCGCTATTGAAACAATATTGTTGCAAAGGGTAAATAATATAGTATTGAAAGTGTATTGTTGCAATACAAAAGCAAGACTACAACAATGTAGTTTCAATGGAAATGCACTGTTATTAGAGGATTTCTAGGCTGAGGGAGGGCCGCTTCAAGCAAGTGCGTTAGGAACTGCCCTCCCCTGCAGTTTCGGGGAACGGCTGTTCCTGACAAAAAAAATTTATTAAAAAAAATGAAAAATAAAAAATAAAAATTTACTCTTGATATGCAGAAAAAACCAGAAAAAATTAATTTCATTTTTTCTTTTTTAATTATTGTTTTTGAACGTGGTAGTCGCCATGCCATGTCAGCAAGTTGCTACGACCCCCTGTGGGGCTGTTCCCACAATGTAGGAACCCACAGCCCTCCCGGAGGTGAAAAAATCCTCTAATGTCACACTAAAATTATATTGTTGCAATATTGCTTTTGTACTGCAACAATACACTTTCAATACTATACTGTGAAAGGCGTGAAACCATTGAAACAGTATCGCAACAACACTGGGGGTTAGTTCCCGATGCGGCGTACTATACCACGATTTCATCCGTCATCTTCGTCATCATGCTGTCAACTTGTCATCCATGGCGCATTTCGCTCTTGAGCTTTCATGTCCTGGCGATGGAGTTGCAGTCTTGAATTGGCTTTCGATCAAAACCCTAGAGCGCAGATATCACACCCTTGCCGCACTTTTTGTGAATTTTGCATGAAGCTCTAAGTCGATGTCGCAATTTTACTGATCGATGTCTGACAAAATTTGGCGTGATATGGTGGCGTGATGACGAAGATGGAGCAGGACGAGGAGAGAGTGGAGCTCCTGCGGGAGATTGCGGAGCTTTTGCTGTCCGGGGGATACTTTCGAGCTCAGATATCGACTCTCTCTCCATTTGATATCCTCACTGGAGGATTGGCATGGGCGATCGCGGCCAGCAATGTGGATGTGGATTTCGACGTTCTCTACGACGACGATGCCACCCTGGGCTATAAGATGTAAGTTTCTGAATATCTCGCTCTTGTGGAGGAGGATCGAGGGGAGTAGTAATGCTTTGGGAAATTAACTGGAGCTAGATCGTCTTCGTCATCCTAAAATCATTGATACGGTGGTATGAAATTATTGAAGGTTTGTTGGAAATCACATTAATTAGGAAGCAAAAAAATTCAAGATTGAAAATAAAAAAAAGTATGCAAACCAAAAAACTTTCACCTAACCTTGAAAATTTAAATTTTTTGGGGGGAGAAGAAGTATAACGGGAGTATTGCGGTCAGCATGCGACTAGATGTGGAGTGAATTTCTTAGGCTTAGATGTCTCAAAGTAGAGCAGATTGGATTTGAGCGATTGATTTTTTGTGTCGCTAGTCGACTTTGCTCATGGAATGGCTCTGTTATGAGCCAACCTGGTTGTCGCCCGCTGCACAATGGGATTCTGGTATTCGTCTTGTAAAATCGGGATGATACTATTACAAATTGGAGCTATGTTCCAGTAAAAAAAAATTACACGAATTTGAACCAGATTGCTATAAGAGAAAATAATAGACTAATATCATTAAAGGAGTTTTGGGGACAATTAGCTAAAATATGTAAGATTTTCTACAAATATTTTGTCAAAATGAGCCGAAATGTATCAAATCTAGTAAGCTGCTACAAAATTAGTGAAATCTAGAATATTCTACCAACATGGCTATCATTAGTCAAAGTCATTTAGTGATTTTTGCGAAGTTTGTAAAAACATATCAGCATCACTGCTATGTTCCAAGAAGCGTGAAGTAGTCTCCTACAGGAAGAGTTATTTATGGATCTTGCGGACAGGCCTAGTACCTTTCTCTTGAGATTTTTGCTTGTCATGGGAAAATTTCCTAGGTCTTGGCCAAGTGAACATATTCGACAATCATGAGGTTCTTGACTGAATACCTTTCTTGCAATTTTGATTCATCGCAAGAATGTAACAAATGTGATTAATGCCCTTGATTATAGCTTCTGGAGAATTTTATGAATAAGAGAGCTCTTCTGGTGATGTGCAGCAAGGTTGGGGAGGCTATTGAGGAGGCATTAGATCGCATGGGGTGCCCTTACCCGCTTCAGGCGCACCAAATTCAGGGTCTCGATTATCCCGCTGTTCTGTTAGTTGTTCAATGGCTGGTGAAACGAGTTTTACAAAGTAGAGAAGAATCCGGCGATCAGGTTAGTGCGCTTGTAGACCTAGGAGTGAGATATTATATCTATGTTTATTCTGTTTTCTGATGACCGCTCATTGGTAGGGTGCATCTTTGCTAGTAGTATCAGTGGATTTTTCTTGTGATTTTGAGGGTATTTATAGAATCCTTGCTTTTGCTTAATATTTTTTGTTTATTCTTTCAAGTTTTGTGTGGGAGTGTTTAGTGGGGCACATATTTTCTGATCTTTGTGAAACGGTTGTTTGATAGCTGAGAAAATATTCGCTGTGGACGTTTCATCGACACTATGAGCTCCCTGGAGAAGCTTCTGATGAGCATGCTCACCTGGTAGGTCTTTACGGCCATTCTACATTCCGTAAGCATATGTCCATCATGAGGAGACTTTCAAGCCCGTTTCTCCACGTCTAGTTTTATCTTAAGCGTTGTCATCCTTATTTAGTTAATCCGGCACTAGAGCCGCCTGAAAATGGTGTTAGATTCACACCTGTTTTGAGTTTTCCCCTGATTCTCGGACCGTGACTCATCGCTCACATACGAAATAAGTCGACGTGATGCGTGATACAATAAGATCGTCCATTTTGCCTTCTGAAAGTGCACCTTGCCACCTAAATTTATGCAGATGATAGATTTATTTCTTTATCAAAATGTAAGAATGGTTGGTTGCCACATGCAGGATAGGATAAACCTTACACGGCAATCTTTAACAGCAGACTCTGGTGATCAGCAATACCTGCAGATCAAGTAGGCTTACTGCTTTATATTCTACTTCAGTTTGTGCTTGATGTTTCATTTGCTACACCTTAAGTCACATGCTTCTGACGGTGGATAACTTTGAGTCGTCATTTATTCATTTCTCATGGTCATTCACAAACAGGATAACTGTAAGAGGGGTATAGTTGGCATTCTCATAATGTGTAATGAATCTAAACGATCAGCATCATTTGTATTGCAAAAGCGTACCTGAAACTGTCCAATTGAATCCCTTGTAGAAGTACTCTTGCTGAGCTGGTAGATGTAATGTTTGCTGTTCGAGAAAATTCTTGTGACGACGACTTAGGATGTAGCAGGTTGCTGAACCATTCTGTAACCCTCCCAGTGTGTGGTCTGTTATTCTCTTACTGTGATCTTTATACCAGATTGATATACAGCGAGTGCAGGATAGTCGCTCCTAACCTTTCTTCGTGCTGTTATGCAGTGACAGTCTTTTGGAACTTCAGTTAAATGATGCCAATGCTCTGCGTCCGGAGTTAAAGGTTATTGATGTTAGTTCCTCTCTCGAGCAACATTTATACTACATTCTATAGCTGCACTAGATTTTTTATCGAAGTGTAATTTAGCTAATCTTTACAGTACCATAACATAGAATCTGGTAGTGCTGATATCAAATCCTTAATGCAATCTGTCATAGATCACTTTGTAACGATTCTTGAGCCTGTTGGCCTTGAGCAAGCTTGATGTACTTGACTGCTAACTCCTATGTAGATCCCTAAGTCAGCATGATTGAGAGCCACGTCAAATAATATTTTTTCGTTGTCAGTTCTGTTTAAGTAGGTAGAAGCTATCTGTAGTAACATGAGTGCCCTCTGCTTCTTTTTAATTAATTTGTTGCTGTCTGGTGCAGACTGCAGCTCTTGAGAAACAGATAGAGTTCCAAAAAGCTAGGATTCAACAGCTGCAAATGAAGAAGGATTCTGCAGTGAGTGCTGCTGAAGACATTGATCTTTCAATAAGAAAACAGGTGCTTGTCATGCAGTTTTATATTCTTGATTGTTCAATTCTATATCACCTGGTTACCAAGATGAGATTTAGGAGATTATTTCGCATGTCATTCATACCTGAATCCGCTGCTTGTGCAACCTTCTCTGTTTTCTATCGAAGGAAAATGTTTTCTTCAAAATCTGATCGTCGATATCAAATCATCGCGATCATGTGAGACGATTTTGAATCACAGTGTTTGATTGAGAGATCTTCTTGCTTGTGTGCATTGTTTGCACGTGGGCCCTTTTTAGGAAGGCAGGAGGAGCATTGGGCAGAACTGGTTGCAGAGAGAGCAGAACTACACCATGCCGCAGATGATGCGGATGCAGGCCCAGTGGTTAAGGACATAATTTCTTTGTTACAAGAAACGAATGTATGCCCATGACCATTGCACCGATTCGTCCTTCTTTCCTTCCACTAGTGTTGTAATCCTTCTCTTTGTCATTGAAGGTTGATGTATATTATAAGTCTCGATTCAAGAGGTAAGAGTCAGGAGATAGATTAAAATGAATTCAGTTTGATCATGGCTGGCACGATTTTCATTTAGGATTTGTCATCTTTGACTGGTGATAATGCTCATGCAGTTTTGGTGTCATCTCATACATGGGCAATGTATGTGGTCAGAACCTTAAAAACATGGAAACTGAATTCCGAGCAAGCTGTAAAAAGAAGAGAGCGGAACTGGTTGCTCGGATTAAGCAGCTGCAAGATCCAGCACTAAATCTTGCAGAGCAAGCGGAAAGGCAAGCTGATGTTGAGACCATGTATGAGGCTGATTTATTGAAGCTCGGATCTGTTCGAAAAGTAAGAACAACTTGACTTTCGATCATTTACTTTGAAATTTGGAATTTTCAAATTGCCTTCTTTGTTGGAATGTACAGTACAATTTCTGTCGTTCCTCTCAATGAGTGACTATCTATTTGTTGATAAAAACTTATGCTAGTGGTTTACGGTTACTTCTGTTCATACAACATCAATCACTCCTATCGTTTGTTGCTTGATTGTCCCACGTGATAAATTGAACTTTATATTTAAGCATACTTCATGTTATCCAGGAGCTTGCCAAGAAATGCCGGGAAGTTGCCCGCTTGCAAAGGCAGTTGGATGATGTGCCCACACAATCTGAGCTTATTCAGTAGGTCGCAAGAGAAACTCTGGATTTTGTTATACTTCGATTGAATGACTGCATGGTGGAAGTTGTGCCTTTGACCTTAATCAATTCCTCAGTCTATTTCGTAGCCAATTGTTTCTATTGAGACCTACGGGAGAAGAATGTACTGCACCTCTTATTCTGTAGAGGAACTATTTTCCTCACCACTTTTGATTGCAGTCTCATAGATACTCCATGATCTCGGGGGTGGCAATTAGAGGCTGATAGTGCAGGATATCAACCTTCTAGATGCAAAAACAATTCTTATCTGACTGTGTTATTTGTTGGAGGATTCAGGTATGAACGTCGATTTGTGGAGCTCTATCTGCACATACAGGTTTAATGCTTAGACATCATTATCCTCTCCTTGCAGTCGCTAACAACCAATTGTTATCATGTGATCTAATCGCCCGCCTCTTTATTTTGTAGTCACACGGAGAATTTGGAAGGTTGTCCCCTGATCTGAGGTCTCATTCTGTTGTTGTTTCCTATTTTCGATTATCTCAGCGGAAGCTAGCTGAGACAAGGAAATATTATGCGACTTATAATGCACTTGCTGAAGCTCACGAGCTCACTATGAAAGAGACTTCTTTACTTAACTCGATCCATTCTCAGGTGTGTACACTTTTCACTCTGTTGTCCCATCTTGCGTCTTCTACTGTCTGGTGTAGATTAGAATGGAATGAAGTGATTTGTTGCAAGATACGCTGGTTGTCTGCATCATGTGAGCATGTGTTCTGTTGATCAGAAAGGATGATGATGCTCGGTTAAATCATGGATGTCATTTTTTGTTTTTTTTGTATAGTGAGGTTTTTGTCGCTTTGCAGTTTGAGGTTGCAATGACGACTCCAGGAGGGCGTGCCAAATTTGTGGAGTCAATGGAAGGAATTGTGAAAGGGGTGAAGCAGGTACAATGACTTCTCTCGGTATTTCTAGTTGCATTTTTGAAATCTGATTCTGTTGAGAATACCAAGCGGGAGTAAAGGTCATCCAGTGCGTACTATGTCCTGTACCTTTGCCTACACTCTGATTTTAGGTTTTAGCAGTATGAAATAATTTGCACAAAATCTGTTTGCAACGCGCTCTAACCTACAGGCTAAGAGGCTACGATTCCTTCTGATGGATTCCTAAGACTTCGAATGGAACTTTTCATTCTTCACATGGTGCTCTTTATAGTATGGAAATTCCGTTCATGTGTCTGAAACAGCAATGGTCCCTTGATTTGATGCAGAAATTGTTGAAGATGGAAAAACGATTAGAGGCAGAGAAAGATACATACAATGCTTTGAAGGAGAAACATATGGCATGTGTCACTGCCCAGCGAAATTACTTCTCACTTGTCAAGCAGTTCCAGGTATTTCATTTTCACTTTATTCTTAAGGTTAAAACTAGCTTACAAGAATAAATCTACTGTGCTTCCGGATTTGAATTAGGTTTCTTCTAAGCGTGACAACCATTCAGCAAAATACAAGAAATTATCCACGTCTAATACCTTTTTTCATTCCCTCTTCTATCCTAGATCTCCTCTACAGAAGCATTGGAAGAAACCAGTCTTCTTAGCACTTAAAAAACTAAAAATACCAAGAAATTCGGTGCGAATTTGGATATACTTTTCTACTAATAGTACATGATTATTGTGTCACGTGACTCATTTTAGCTGGTTCGCGTTGCAGGACGAATGCGCCAAAAATGAGAGATTGCGAGCAACTTTGGAGTTATACGCTGACGTTAATTCGAGCGATGTCCCTATACCAGCCCTTGTGTCTTCCCTTGAACACGACCTTAACTCTTTTGTACCCCCTCTTTGATGCTCGAAACAGATTCTTGTTCTCATTCTAGTTGATTCCATGCAGATCTGTTGCTCCATTTTACACAGATTTTCATTTACTTTGAATAGAAAATTGCCTCTTGTATTGTACCAATATTCTGAGTGCTTTTGTAGAGGAACTAAACGACCAAGGCCTTTTTTCTGTGAAATACCACTCAAAACTGTAGCAAATAGTAAAAGAATTTGAAAATTGTTTTTTTTGCACATCTAACGATAGGATCATACACTTAACTAGTATGAGGATGTGTAGAAAAAATTTCAGAAATTTTGACTCTACAAATTGCAAGATATCTGTGTTTAAAATTTAAAAATAAGTTTTTCAATGCATTGCATGACTAGATTATTTGACTTTGAACCTTCTCAACTTTGATTTTTTGCACTACAAAGTTTTGAGCTTTAAATCTTTATGGTGGAGAATTGAGTTGAGAGTCTAGAGAAAAAAAATTTACAATTTTTCTTTTTATTCTTTAAAATATTATTTAATAGAAGTAGGTACAAGATAGAAGGAAAATCTAAATTATTAATATCTCTAAGATGGAACTAAAATGTACTAATTCCAATGGTAAGATTGTTCTAGCAAGCAATCAAAACAATGTGGAATATTTTTTTTGAAAATTTATAAAAATTGCATTTAGAAATGAATCTTAGAAGTTAGTTTTCAAAAAGATGCTCTAATTGCCTTAAAGACAAGGTTGTTTGTAATTTTCTCATAAAAAATTCAAATTAAATGGAACAAAGCTTTTTGTTTAGAAAAAAAATTTTAATTTTTCAAATTTTTCTTGCTTCTCTTTCTTCCCTATTTGGAGTTTATTTTTTTTACTTCTCCCTCTTTCTAGTTTCATTCCCTTGGATAGAATAGACAATATGACTATGTTAAAGTGGTGATATCAAATGGGTGAAGTTCACTAGACATCCCAAATAAGTAGACAATTTAAATAGATAGTCCATCCAATTAATAACTATGCAAAAAAAAAACTCTCCCTAGGCAAAGTTGATGTATGTTGAGGATTTCTTTTTTTTCTTCTAAATTTTCTTCTTTATTATGCCACCAATATTCTAATCACATGTATTTCCAATTGGGACCTTAAAACATCTTGAAATAGTTTGAGTTCATGAATCGTAGGTTAATTCTTCTTATAACATGGAAAAGGATTTAAGCCATCTAGAATGGATTGCTTCTTTTAGTTGGCCACATTGTGTTGCTCTTCATGGTTGGTGTTATAAGATAGTTTTGTCACAATAATGAGTTGTTGATTTGATAGCTTCTAACTTTGACACTTGGTTTGCTGCAATCATTGTCAATGTGTTCATTAACATAATTAGTGCCATTCTTTAAGAGTTATTTAGGCATTGATTTTGGTTGTTTTTTGGTCCTTATTTCCCCAAAGTTTTGGTGCAAGTTGTCTTGGATGGTTTAGAAGGAGTGAATGCAAGAGAGCCTCAACTTGTCTTTGAATTGCCAAACCGCTTCAAAGTTGACTATTTCTTGAAAAGATGCAATGTACTTGTTTAACATACACACATTGCCTTGGAAATTCTTAGCCATTTGATTTGGGAAGAAAAAAAATTTAAGTACCCTTGATGCCATCCTTTTTTGGGGGGCGAAATTTGATGCCATTGAAGGAAGGTTGTTGGATCTGAAAAGAACATTTGTTGGATGCTTGTTCTTGGAGAGATCATGAACATAGTTACTTGAGTTAGGGTTCTGAGCTCAAGCGAAGATTGACTCTTCTATCGCAGTTGCTCCTATGAAAGAAGACTAAGAGTTTTGTTGATGCATTGTTGCTCCTATTCCACCTCTCCCTCCACATTTGCACTTTCACATGAATGTCCATTTGTTTTGCTAGCTTTTGTTTGCAATTTCTCTCATTTAGCTTGTTTAACTACACATTTCTATGTTGAAGAGAGAATCTCAGACTTTAGTGCTGCTATGAGGAAATGAAACAATGTTTTCTTCTTTGTGTTGCTTTTGTCTATTTAGATGTTGTGAAGGTGTAGATGATGACTCTTACTCATTTAGTATTAGTATTTGAGGGATAGATTTAGGTTGCTTTTGTGAAGACATTTTATTGAGAGAAAAGGCATATATAGTGAAGATTAGGTTTATAATACAAAAAGTTTAGATAGCAATTAGCAATGCTTTCTCCACAATTTTTGTAACCCTCAATTTCTAAATGGAAATGGAAGATAAAAGTGTATTGCTTTGAATCTGCTTTCTTTTCATTATGTTTTGTGCATTGTGTGTGTGCCTATCTCAATCATGGGGAGCATGAATGAATTGATGGATTTCTCTTCATCAACATGTCTCATACATAATCAGATTATAGTCTATATTTCTACATGGATGAAGGAAAAATAGCTTTATTTATCCTATATGTAGATGACTTATTCATTATTGAGGATAATATAGCCAAAATTCAATGGTTGAAGTAGCAATTACTTAAGGAATTCAGTATAATACACCTAAGACAGCTCAAATTCTAACTTTGGGTAGAATTCATCATAAACAAAGTTAGCATTTTCATCACTTGAAGAAACTACATAGCAACAATTTTAAAAGACTTAATAATGGAATATTACAACAATTGTACAATAGTTGTAATAGAAGGGCAAAATTCAATAAAGACGAATCATTCAAGCCATTAGATATTTTCATTTTTCAACCCCTATAGAATAACAGAAAGCTACGAGTTCCCTTGGGTTACAAGACTCTATAAACTCTATTGCAACAATTTCTTGACATGGCATAGCAACTGCCATGTTAGATAATAATAAAAATAATAATTTAAGAAAATACATATTAATTAAAAATAATAGTAATTTTTTTTATTAATCTTAAATTATGAAAAAGTCTGATAGTGTACCTTAAGTTCGCAGCAAGGGGAACATGCCTAAAAAGGTCCTCCTCTTGCCTAAAATCTCATCTAATACATTGAAGAAGGCATTTATTACAAGTTGATTGACAAAATTATATATCTTTTAAACATGAGGCTAGATTTATCGTTTGTAGTGAGTACTCTTAATTGCTATATGCAAGCCCCTTATACTTCACATTGCAATGTTGCAAAGCAAGTCCTTCAATATATGCAACAAAAGTTTATGGCATCTAGTATTGAAGACGAAAAAGCACCAAAATATTTACTTTTACTAATGTAGACTGGACAAATGATATCAACGATTGGAGATCTATTACAATTTTTACATTCAAATCAATGAGAGGACCAATAACTTGGCAATCAAAGGAGATGATCATTGTAGCAACCTCCTCCACTAATGTAAACATTAGAAGGGAACTTGCAACCCGAGTTGTTGGGAACTTAGAAATTGTACCCCAACAATAGTTTGATGTGTTAGAGAGACTATTACATCAAAAAATATTATTTAATCAATTTTTTTTTTAAATTGAAAAATTATTACTATTATTTTTTACTATTATTTTTAAATAAATTTTTATTATTTTAATATTTTGACTATGCATTGTTCATTACAACAAGGAGAATTGGATTGAAATGGCCCTCCTAACCCCTCAAAAAACATCTAATGGACTAAGGTTGTTATTGAAGGTATCAAGGAAGCCATCTAGCTACGCATACTAATTGAGCAAATCACAAGTGAAATTTTGAAACCTATTACAATTCATTGTGACAATCAAAACACGTTGAAGTCTATTAGAAACCTAGTTTGTCATAAAGGTTCTAAATGTGCAAAAGTATGGCACCATTAAATTAGAGAAAATCTTCTTTTAGAAGTTGCCAATCTTATCTATCTCCCATCTAGTAAACAAATTGTAGATATATTCACTAAAGCCTTGGGATGTATTTAGTTTTTAAAATTAAGAGATGCCATAGGAAGAGTTAGTGTAGAAGAGCTAGAGGCCTTTGAAATTTGCAATTTTCAAATGCCTAGGTGGTTACTATGTCAAATCAACAACTTTTGTTTTTTCACATAAACCATTGACTTTTAACTTTTGGTTGCCTTTGGACCATGAAACAACTACAACTATTGATCTTCAACTATTGCCCCAACTCTACCTCTACATGACAATACGATGCTCTAGTTGAAGGAGGGTGTTGAAGCTATTGTTGCTACAACTTGTAAGCGTTGGTTGTCACTCTTACTTTTACCTTTAGTTTTAGATCTACTTTTTTCAATAGTTTAGAGAATAAAAGAACATGTTGGTCTAGCTCTCCTCATTCCATATTTGATCTCTCTCTTTGTAGTTAGTGTTTTGCACTAGCTTCTAATACTTGTAGTATTTATATATTCATTCAACAGAGGACACTACTAAACTATATAGATTAGGGCAATGAAATCTCGTAGAAGGGTGTTGCGACTATAAGGGCACAACTACACTATGTTAGAAGATCTCTTGCAAATTGTCATGAGCAACAACTCGGTTGTCAATGCACGCTAGGCTAAAGAGATTGCCAAAAAGAAACAACCCATAGTTGCCGGTTAGGTAGGGCACGTGTCTAGTGACTACTAGTCATCAAGCTCAAAAACATTGGTTAGTTAGTCTTCACTTCACCTTGTTACCGAGTTGATTAGTAGGTGATTGTTGGAGTAATCTATAAAAGGGACAATTGAGTCAAATTAAATACTAAATAAGGATAATTAACTACCTAATACATTTAAAGGGAGATTTCATTTTAAAAAGTATATTAAGTTAATTAATGTTGATCAAGATTATTTGAGTAATTTAAAAAAAATTAGTTTTTCCTGTGTCATTGTCATAGTCAAATTAAAAATAAGATTAATTTTCTAATTTTTTAATTCATAAAAACTTCAAAATTCAATAACTTGCATGTTGTAGATCGGAATACCATGAAACAAAGTCTGTACACCCTTTTTTGCAGAGAACTTTCTATTGGTATCAAGAATGTGATGGGAAGATGCACAATCCAAGAGATCTCACCATAACAAACAAATAAAAAAAAAAAAAAATTTAAGATATGGATAATATCAATAATATAAATTTCTTAAAACAAGTTCCACACTTGAACATAGAAACTTGGGTGTAAATTATAGGAACTAATTTGGCAAAGAAAATTTATTGGATGGTAGAAAATTCAATAGCTTCATTTGAAAATTCTAGCACCTCAAATCGAACTAAAACCCTAATTGACCTTGAATCATGAATCCTTTGGGCAAACAGATAGTCATGGGGAATATTGTTGTGTGTATTTTGGATGATTTTGTTGTGTTTTTAGGGGATTTTGAGATATTTGGGTTCAAGTTTGATCTAAACCCTAAATTTTCAACTCCCTTTTCATTTGTTAAACCTTAAACATCCAAAGTGTTCTCTAAAATTGACAGTTTGAAAGAAATTATTATAAAATAATATTTAAAATAATATTTTGGTAGTGATATACAAATAAAAGTTGTAGATTTTGAGTTCAAATTCCATCTATAAAGTTAGATTTACCAATGCTATTACCAATATTACTATTCAACAATGGAGATTTCTAAAAAGTTATAATGTGAGTATTTTGGGATGGGTGTAGTGGTTTTATAGTTCTTTTTTTTTTTTTTTTTTTCTTTAGGGTCACTTGACTTAATGTGAATTAGGGTATTATTGGTTTATCCAAAGACACTTCGCCCTCATTTGAAAGAAAAAAAATGATCACTAAGGGTTTGAATTACTTCATTATAAAATAGCCACCTTGGTCACTAAGCAAGTGCAATTGGCAACCAAATCAAGTGAAGATGGACTCTTGAAGGAGTTGGCTAGTCTCTAGAATAGTATTAGTGCACAAAGTCTTTGGCTCCACCTACTTTTTAAAATTAAGTTACAATAGTGACTATGACTATGATATGTTGCAGTAATAAAGTTGAATCTCCATTTCATAAATGGTTATATTGGAAGGCTTGTAATCAATACATCTTAGTCACCATTACCTCCAATGTAGCTTTTATTGATAGAAAGCCTCCTATAGTAATAAGACTAAGGACTGTCCCATTGTAACTTCACCCTGTAACTTTGTCGCAGACATTTAAATGTTTCATAGATGAGAGAAAATTCTCCTATATAAACATAAGTGTAATTATTCATCTCTAGAGTTTTGTTGTGAAAAGACAACATTTTCTATAGTAGTTTGACTTCCAATGAATACTTTTCCATTTTTTTAAGCAATTGTGAACGGGACCACAAAAGGTTGTTCAACTCCAACAGGTCCAACACTCCCAGTGACACTCGTCCTCATCTTCACCGTTGGATGCCCCCAGTCATCCAACGTCTCTGAATTTCCCATCCCCTGTGGAGGTCCGTGTATGGCAGAGCTAGCGAAGCAACGGACTTACCAACGGTTTTCGGCGATGAATGTTCCTCACGTGGAAAGTCCCATCCCACATTAGGCAACAGAACTGAACCGGAGAAGGAAGCGGCGGCCGCAAGGCAAGCTTCCCTTAACATCCTTCATTCCCCAACATCTCATCGTTATTCCGAGTACCAGTTGCTGTTCTAGAGCTTCGCGTGCATCCTACGCGCACAACACACCTTATTTATTACACACGCAGGCAACCTGGAGAAAAGCCCTTCCTCTTACTTCCTGCCAGAGGACGCAGTCGAAGACGCAGCCCAGGGTTGCAGGAATTATCTAGTCGCGAATTAATTTAGTTGAGGGGGTCCGATTGATCGAAGAGATTTGTTGGCGAGGGTGTAGCACCGTTTGGTGCTGGGGAGATTCAGTTAGATAGCTCTCGGCGGGGTCGGAGTAAACCACATTCCGTTAAGGAGAGAATTTCCGCGGCGCCGGCGCCGGGGAGAGGTTCGAGAAATAGGAACCCTGGTTTGGGCTTTTGTCGATTTGGGTGGTTTTGGGTTTCAATTTTGGGTTGGAGGGTGGAATTTGGGGAATGGAGGCACTGTTTTAGGTTTCTGTGAGGATTAGGGTTTTGGGGTTTCGCGTGGTTCCTACGCAGAGGTTGTGCGTTGGGAAGTGAGGGCGTTACCTTGGGCTCTGTGGGGAAAGTGGGGAGTGTCGATGGGATTCAATCTTACGAGGAATTAGTTGCGTGAGGATTTCTGCTTATTGAAGAGTTTTTTGGGGGAAGAGGGAGTGGAGGTATTGCGTTTTTGTTGTTTAAGATTAGAATTCGAGGGAGGAGTGGGAGGGGTTGTAGTCCTGGGGAATAGATAGGGCTTTCGAGCACTGAGCGTTCTGCTTCTGTATGCCAAAGCGAAAAGCTTCAATGGCTGCGTCCTCAGCGAAGCGACGGGTGAAAGCGGCGCCCCCTCCGGAGGATATCACCCTCAACACGTCGAAGCTTTCGATTGCTAATAATGAGGATTCCGATGACGAGTACCGACCGTTCAGCACATTGTGGAAGGAGGCTTTTCCTGTGGGCACGGAATGGGACCAGTACGACAAAGTATACGAGATCGATTGGGATTTCACCAATCTGGAGAAGGAATTCGAACAAGGCGGCATTCTCCACGGCAAGCGTGTGTATCTCTTCGGATGCACGGAGCCTCAGCTCGTCCACTTCGTTGAAAACTCGCGAGTGATTCACATTCCTGCTGTTGTGGCAGTCACATCCCCGTTTCCGCCTTCGGATAAGATCGGGATCAAGTCCGTTCAACGAGAGGAGGAGCTCATTGTGCCAATGAAGGAGATGAAGATGGACTGGGTGCCGTTTATTCCTCCCGATGTGCGAGACTGGAGTGCCGTGGAACGCGTGAAGACGCAGATATTCACCCTCAAGTGCACGCAACGAAGGGCGGCGTTGAAGCAGTTAAAGCAGGAGAGGATAAAGAAGTACGAATATTGCCTTCCTTACATCTACTCGCCATTGAAGGAGGACGAGACGGTGGACGAGACGGTGGTGAACATTATGTATCCTTTCGATGACGAAGCTCAACCTCCGGTGGTGTGTGAGTACGACTGGCAATTTGATGAGTTTGATGAGTTTGTGGACAACTTGGTGACCGAAGAGGAGTTGCCTGCTACCGAAAGGGAGAAATTCATGGCGCATTTGAAGGAAGTCGTGAGCGAGGCGAGGAAGAAGGTGCGAGAGGCCAAGCAAGCAAGGAAGAAAGCGCTGGAAGACATGAGCAAGGAGTCGATGGAAGGGTTTCAGAACATGAAGTTCTTCAAGTTTTACCCTATTAAGAGCGAGAAGTACCCCGACATTACGGAGATGAAGAGTGCTTTTATCAACAGGTACTACGGGAGGGCTACAGAGGTCTTGTAAACCAGTCCTTTTTTCTTTTCTTTTTCGTAGCTGTTGTAGGCTCAAGTCTTTCTGGAAAGCGATTCGACCTGTTGCAGTTGCACAGCATTATATTGTAGGTTGGCTTGTGTTGGGGCCCTTATGTGGGTTGGTACAATGGGAAGCTGTCCTGCCAATGCATGGATGCTTGCCCGATCAGGTGCACTCCTGCCTCACTCCACCTCGGAGGGTTGGCGTTGTGCGATTGAGTTTGTATTTGCGGGGTTCACATATGGGTGAGCAATCCCAAAGGTGGTGTGGACAATGTAGTTAGTGTGTAGCTTATACGAGGAAGTAGATAGTCAGCAAGTTTTGGAGAGATGGAAACCTTCAAAGTGCTCCATTTGGGCAAATTAATTCTTTGTAAACGCTTTTACTGTTAATCAAACCTATTGCTACCAAAATATACTTTATAATCACATGTCAAGAATCTTTCTATTTGAATGAATACTTGCGACTACCGGTAGTACTTTTGAATGACAGACTCCCCAGTGCTATCGGAGCATTGTTAGCTCCAGTGAC
Source organism: Pseudoscleropodium purum (assembly GCA_963969395.1). Lineage (NCBI taxonomy): Eukaryota > Viridiplantae > Streptophyta > Bryopsida > Hypnales > Brachytheciaceae > Pseudoscleropodium > Pseudoscleropodium purum. Next base: position 25,327,549 of record OZ017798.1, read on the forward strand.
CGGTGCATGTCGTTATTATAGCTGCTGTGTGACACTCTTCACATTTCTTCAGCATTTGCTCTTGGTGATGAAGACTTAGACTAGTTCTTCGTCTACATTACTCTGCCTACACCCCTGATTTCAAGATACATTGAAGAGAACGTAAAACTCAGCTGTGCCTGTTCTGTTCACGAGAAACAATTTTGACTTTGAAAATGCAGTGCGTGTGCCCAATCATCACCTTTCCTTCCACGTGCAGTACAAATCTCTGGAAACTGCATATGATTTGTAATATCATAACTTAATGGAAGGTGAATCACATAAGCTTGCCCATGCTGTTGAAACTGGTGTAAGCCAAGCTTGTAGTGCCAAGTGATGAAATTTCCTTGGATCTTTATGACAGGTAAGCTACTTCATTTTGTGGCCCCACTTGTCCCCATGTGCATCGTTGCCTTATCCTACATACATTGGTTTTATTGTTGACGAAGCCACTTGATGCGGAGCCTAATAACTTACACCAAACGATATGCATCATTATTGACGTCCTTATTCCGACTTCGTAAGACTTTTCTTTCTCTTGAAACAAGTAAAAGCTTTAATTCACTGCAGAAGAGGCACAACAGTCCAGCGACACTGTCGCTGATCAAAGACATTTTAATAAGACTTTGGCTTCGTATACGATCCCTACGTCAGCATGAATTTCCTTCCGTATGAAACCGAAGTTGCTCAAATTGAATCCCTGTGTTTAGTTTGAAGGGATAATGGCTACCAAACAGACCGCAGTGATAGAGTTTTTTTGTGAGTGATGAGTGTATGCCATCAGAATATGCAACCAGAATAAAGGTATGTTTGTACTTGGTGTTAACCCCTAAAGTTCCTTGACTATGTTTTCACCAAAAACACCCCAAAATTGTCATTTTTAGGACAAGTACCAAAAAAAATTTACAAACATTTTTGGACAAATCCAACCATAGGATCGTGTATTATGATAATTTAAAAAGATGTGGAAAAATTTTCAGAAATTTCCACCATGTAGATTGCAAGATATTAGCGTTTCAATTGACAAAAAGCCTTTTTCTAGCCTTGTAAAAAACCAGGCAGCTGCACTTTACAAGGTTACATTTGTATGAAAAAATGTCTAAAATGGTTGCAACTCTTTGGGTTCACTCTTCAAAGCAAGTTTGCTACATTTTTGAAAAAATTCCGATCATTTGGAATTGTACAATATATAGGAAAAAAATAGTAAGTAGAAAGAAGTAGAGAATGAATCAAAATACTAAATTGTTAAAAATTTATTTATGGAACTGAAAAATGCCAATCCCAATGGTTGTAATGTTGTAATAAACAATATTCACCTAATATATATATATATTTTTTCCAAAAATATTGAAAATTGAGTTCAATAAAGAACTTCAAAGTTTATTGTAGAGTAGAAATCCATAACCGCCCACAAACTAAAGAGAGAGAGAGAGAGACACAGAGAGAGAGACAGAGAGAGAGAGAGCCCACAGAGAGAGAGAGAGCCCACACCTTCTATTAAAATTTGGACCAAAAATATGGAAATCTCCGCTCACATGCACCTGCCCCAAAAAATTATATTGCCGAAAAAGGCACCTTAATTGGTCCTTTGGGGATTAAAGAGTGTTGTTATTGAGGGTCTTAGGAACAAATTTAAACCTACTTATGGGCTGAATTTCCATTACAAACATCAATCCTAATACTAAGTGCAAACATCACCTTAGGTTCATGCAAGATGGATAATGACACCAACATGCACTTTTCGTCAAGTATCTTACTTTAATTAATTATCTATGTGCAAAGCAATCCAACTTCTCCAAAATTTTAATATGAAAATGAGCTTCAAGACAAAAAAAAACACAATTTTAAATGTGGTCTTATCCTAAACAATTTGAACTAATATCTCCCATCACCTAACCTTTGAAATGTCTCCTATCAATTGAATTAGAATCCTAAAAGGTTTGTCATTAGTGTACGTTGAAATCTTTCTGATCAACTAAACCTTGAAATATTTCTCATCATGCTACCATGGCTATAAGCTAGTAGCCTTAGACCTAGTACCCAAAATTAGTTTGCATGTGCATTTGGGATGGATAGCCATTAGCCAACATTTTCATTTATTACAATATATTGTATATTGGTATTTTCAAAAATAAAAAATTGAATTAATTTGCCCTAATATATTCCATTTTTAAATGAAAAAAATCATCAAAGATCAACCAATTTTTCGGACAAAGCAAGTAGCAAATTAAGATGACATCACCACATTTGAATGATAAACAATTTTCATCCACAATCTACAGTGATACTTGTGGATGCAAGTAGCTTCATTACAAGTTATACAACACTGCTTTGACATATTATTATATGTGACACAAATGTACCAAAGTAACACTCTTCTTCAAATACTAAATTAATATAACCTCCTTAATTTGACTTCTTGAGAGATTGTGATATAACAAGCCAAATCATTTGAATGCAAGACACATGTGCTACATGTAATGATAGTGTGACAAGTGTATGGTATATTTTGTAAATGTCATCCAAGAGAGTGTGTGTTCAACCTTTAAATGATAGGCTAAGCCCATTGGATCTAGTTTCAACAGAAAGTGTCTATAAGAATTCTTTTGGGAATATTTTGACCTATAGGACCCACTTCTACAAGGAATAAGGCTTGATATGCATTGCATTTAGGCCGCGAAGTCAAAGCTTTGTTCATTGGTCAATTTTACATGCCCTAACTGCACAAACATTGGACATGGACAAGGAGATTTTTTTATTCTTCCTTGCGTTGCGTGCTAGGTCAAGAAATGGTTTAAGGTTTAACAAGGTCTGCTTGTATGGTAACCAAATATTATTGTTGCAGTGATACTAATCTCACTCCCTCACTATTACTGGTAATACAAATCACTGTACCTTGAAACATTGCAAAAGAATTCCCTGTGTAGGTGGGCTGCCTTGCATGCTGTGGCCTCATGCTTCAACACCCAACAAATTTCTCCAATCTCCTCGGGATTTCGCAAAGCACTGTGCATACAATTTGACGGCGAAGTGCGAAGACGACGAGATTACGACGGGGAACTCGGAGGCAGCAGCGAATGATACTGGAAATACACTTGCACAATTCGGCAGTAGCAACACAGGAACGATTGTTCTATTGCAGCGACATTCAATCGCATGGAATCAGAGGATAAACCCGAAGAAACGAGTCCGAGGAAGGATGATTCTGTGACGCCTCCGGATTGCAATGATGCTTGCACTTCGGCAGAAGATCCATTCGAAGTTACCACTGTTTCTGGAAACAAAAGTGGCGCGGATCGAGTATTAATCACTCCCCTGGATGTTCTTGCAAAGGGAACCCCTCCTCCCACCACGGGTGATCCAAGCTCCGGAAGAAATCACGTCGCTGCTGCAGTTGTGAGCGGTGATGGCGGTAAGGGTCGGGTCATTCTCTTAGAGGCGATGGAGAAGAGCACGCCAACACCGGTGATTCGAGCCGCGCAAGGAATTCGATCCATTAGGGTTTTAAGCAGCCATGGCGTTAATGAGCACACAGAAGATGAGATAGAAGAGAGCACGTCGGGTGGCAATCAATCGCCGTAATCCTAATCACGAGGACAATAGAGGAGGTTGATTATGGTCGTAGATGGAATGAAACGCGTTTTCAGAAATTTTAAGGGTCTGTTTCAAATGGGATCCGCGCTTCCGACTTACCGCTTTTTGCATGTCAAACAGTGCATTCACTTCCACCTAATTATTCTCTCCTACTTTGTACATTCATCTAATTGAAACGGACTCAGGAAATTTGCAACTATGAGTTTGGTCAGTGCCTTGAGTTAGGATTGCGATTTCCTCATCAATGGCGCTGAGAGAGCATGAAACGTCTGAGGCTCACACCTGGTACATCGTTCACATCACTTGGAATGTTTTTCACTTTCTTTTTTGAAGTTTTTCCCAACTGGAATTTAATGATGCCTATTGCATTCCCAATGTCGGGAGGTCTTTGCTACGAAGTCGTGATTTGATTGAAGTCCCTTTCCAAAGAGCTTGTGGACTTCGAATTTTGTGCACTATGCGTTGTACAATGCTGCCAACACGTCCTCTATCCTTCGCACTTGTTTTACCCTACTTTTGAGGATTTAAGGGTTGTGGTTTAAAGTCTCCTCAGACAGGAAGTCATTGACACATGCCACATTACTAGAGTATGAATTTTTTTGGTGTTTTGATTGAGGTGTCTGTCCTACCAATTGAAAGAGCTTGTAGAATGCGAATGCTGCGCTCAATGCATTGTACAAACATTGTTGATCTGACACTCCAGAGTCATTCTTAGCACCGACTTTTGCCTGCTTTTGTTGGGTTGAAATTGGATCATAGGTTTCCGTTTAGAGAAACCTCACACTGGATCTTAGCGATGTTGGTCACATTGCCGAAGTGTGCAATTCAGACATAATTTGATGAAGTTTGTGTCCAAGCAAATGAAAGAGGTTGTAGAATGCCAATGTAGTGTACTGTACAGATATTGTCAAACAACGTGTCCCTCTCACTGTCAAACTCAGCACTCGGATTCCCCTGCTTTGAAGAAATTAAGGGTTGAAATTAGGTCTCAGGGCTCGGTGTTTTTTTACCTTCATTTTGCCGCTAACTCCACCCACTGTTCCAATTAGACGTGATTGTATTTTCTTGACAATGACCATTCGTTGCAAGCTTTCACTTATCTCCAAAATCCTCTGTCTTCGAAGTCAAATCTTATTTGTACATTAGTCGTGAATTTTTTATTATCTTTGCCTAATTCTCTTCCATATATTCTACTGCCAACAGGCACAATCGCACATCCCGATATTTCTCTGAAATGATCTACTCTGCAAACCTGCGTCTTGGTGAGGCTGCAGGAGTAACTGCAGAAGAGATTTCAGGAGTACGTGTGGTGAGAAGCGTGCCTCGTCCAAGGGAACGAGATTTGTCTGCAACTACTGCGTACAGCAGTTGTAATGAGCTCTAATATCCAAAGGAACAATAAGTTAGTGTAGTGAGATATTTGAGCATGAGATTGTAGTAGTTCAATTGAATCATTCTTAGTGTTTGGATAATATGGTAAGTTTGACTAAAGAGTTCTCCGTAACTGGTTTGCAGAGTCGGAACAAATGGGCCCAAAGAGGATGCCCGAGTGAGTGTCTGAGTGAGTATTTTGAAGGGTTCGATTAATGTCTGTAAAACTTGACTATGTCGATCGTCTTCCATGCCGCGCGCCTGGGAATTTTCGTACTTCAGATTTACTCACCCAGTTGTAAAGTGTTTTACAAAGCAATTGTTAGAATTCGGTACCAGGTGTGTACCCTTCCATACTCACGTGCGGTAACTATGCAAGTGTCGGTGCAGATGTGGGCCCTCGCTGTGGTTTTCATATCCAATTTTTTCATTGACCTTGTCTTTCTCTGTTACGTACTGCTTTACAATTCTTGGTACTTGTTGGTGGGGCTGCGGGTTGGCGCTTGGAAACTCTGCGTCGCCAATCATATGGTGCAATGAGTGCTGCTTTGATGAGATTCAAAGGTGTTTTGATGAGCTTGGTGGTAACGTTCCTCTGATTGATTGGTTCCTCGAGTTTTTAGAAGAGCTTGGGGGGAGGTTGCAGGTGGTGGATAAGAAGAAGAAGAAGAAGAAGACGAAGAAGAAGAAGGTGAGCGTGTAGATCTTCAGGAAAGCTCACTCATTTTTTGTTGTGTGTGTTTTCGTGTGTCATGATGGGTTTAGCCATAGTTTGCTCTTCATTGAGTTTACGTGGTGGTAGAGAGCCTTACGAGGTTTGGAAATGGCGAGAGTGACTGTTGGGCCGGCCTTGAGCACGTTTTTATTTTTTTTGGTGAGGGAGACAGTGGACATGGCAACGTGTATCTGATTTCATCTTTGACTAGGTTAGACAACTATTGCTATTTTGTCAAGTGCACTCAGTACCGAGGCCATTTCAGAATTCAGATGATGACTTGCGCTCCTGAACTACTTCCAACGTCTCTCTAATCTCTCGAAAGAAATCATGTTCGCAAGCCTTCGTTACAGTGATGTCTGTTTTTCTTTAGATACATTAGATTGCACAGGTCAAGGCAAGAAGCTTGGGATAACAAGAAATCCTTCACCTTGCTTCGTGCCAAAATCAAATTTTTGTTCACGTAATCTTGTTTTTTTCGATACCGACTGTACACTAATTTAAGTGACTAGATGAGGCTTCCTTTCATTCACATATGTGCCATTCTGAAAACATTACTGTCAATTTCGTTAAATTGGCAGAATTTCTAGGACTTCACCCCTTCCCAGGCCGCGCGGTCTGGAAGGCAAATTTATAACAATCCTAGTTTTGGGAGCTTTTTGTATTTGAACATCATGATTTTGGGCTCCTAGAATTGTGTCAATTTAACAATATTGAGGATCATTTTAGATTACAAAGGTTCAAGTTATCTTTGTCGGTGGATTAGACACTTATTACCTCGAATGCTATATAAGATGTCATAAACGCAACGGATTGTTTTAAACTTGTGCATGGATCTCACCCCGGTTGTGCATGATGGTTCAAATTTTATGCCTCTTACTCAATCTTGACATTGTTGGTTCAAATTCTTACTGCTTGAAATTAAGCAAAGCTCATGTTGCATTGATTGAAAATTCACTTATTCTTGCAGAGGAGCAATTTGATTTTGGGTAAAGAAGCCTATCTATCAGCCATGGTGGCTCCCTCAATACTGGATGTTCCCGAGATGATGAAAGCTGTGAGCTACTCCACTTACGGTGGCGGGGCGGAAGGGTTGGAGGTGATTGCCATACCTGTTGTTTTTTGTCTGCTCCTCACTCATTGCTGTGAAATCCATGAAGTAGAGGATACTCAAATCATTCGGTACCTGATCCCCTCTCCTAAACCGACCCTTGTTGCCAACTGCAACTTATCGCTTTAGAAGTATTTAAAATCATTCCCCACCAATTCAGTCATTTATGGTTTATTTGAAGTGTTATCAATATAATCGTAAGTGTCACTATGGAATGTCTTTAACTTCACAATGGCTCAACTGTAAAGTGACGATCAAGTCTTTAACATGATCGACAGGACTGGAAATCACTCCAATTTTATCTTAGAGTAAAAGAATTACACTCCAATTGTAGTTTGACTATCCATGCACATCAGCTTAAATGAACTGTGTGATCTCTCCAATAGGAATTACGTCCATCTTCCAATGGAAGCACATAATTACATTAATTGGATAAAATTGCTTAAAGTGACGGAAAGAGTGTCCTCCACCTTACTGATCACGTTCGCCAGCAAGGAAACTTTTCGACCTCCCAATCTTCACTTGGAATTTGATCATTCAGTGCTTTGAAATTAAAGTTTCCCAGTGAATTCTAAGTAGTTGGATGTGAAATTGTGCGCAGTATGTGGAATTGCCCGTTCCAAAGCCGAAGAGAGACCAGGTGCTGGTGAAGGTGGAATCTTGCAGCATTAACCCTCTCGATTGGAAAGTTCAGAAAGGCTTCATGAAGCCTGTTCTGCCCTATAGATTCCCACATGTGCCAGGTGAGCTTCACACTGACTTATTACACTTCTGCGTATCCTACACACCTGATGCTAAATTATCACTCATGACTTTTAAGTTTAGTTGAATAAGAGCATTCACTTCAAAGTTTTCAGTGAAAACAAGAATTTTGATTTGCGTGAATGTGTTGGGTGACAGACAAAAAATCATACAAAGATTGAAATATTCTAGAGGAACATTAATGGGAATTAGATTACGTCATACCTCTTCTATCACCTTTTAAAATCTAGTAAGGTAAGGTAAACGATAGTATTAGGAGTGTTCCTTAGGAGTGTTTCTAAGGTACAAAAACACGAGATGTAGAGAGTTGTGGAGAGGTCTTTGGATTCTACAAAGAGCCAAGTGAACCTTTCTGACTAGTAATCCCTCACTTTGTACAATTCCTTGGTGAGGACGAACCTAATGCTAGCATCGTTTTCTCTTTGCTTGTAAATTGATATCTGAGCAGGCGCAGACATTGCTGGTATGGTTATCAGCGTGGGTCCAGGAGTGTCAACATTTGTGCCTGGTGACAAGGTTGTGAGCTGCCTAGGCAGGGTATGATCTCAAAAACTTGGAATTACTGACTTCATTGTGATTGTATACACGGTAATCCCCTTAATTTGAGTGCTTGGAAGACAGTCATATTAAAGTTCAAATAGTCTGAATGTGAGATCTGTTGTGCTACAATCAATGGTAGTAAGGCAAGAGTGCAAGATATTCTAGAACTTCATTGAAGAGAGCGTTAGATTAAAGAGTTCTGCGTGTTGCTATGCTCTTGATTAAGGTAGAAGATACTCTTTTTGTCACGTTAAGTATTTTTACCAATTAATAGGTTATAAGGTCCAAACTCTCTTGAATCAAATTTTTCTTGCTCACTGTATGAATTTCTGGTTCTATTGTAAAAAGTGGGAGGTTGTAGACCAGTGCTAAGGACCAGTAAAAAACTCCATTTCCATTCAAACATCAGTGGCCTTAGGCATCTTCCCAAGTCATGCTTACACTTGGTAGTAAGGCAAAGCTAATAGCCATAAAATCGTGCTTGTTAATAAGTCCAAACAAGTGTAGGACTAACTTTCCAAGAGAATATGACATGTCCAATTTTGTAGAAAACTTCTCCCCCAATGCCTATTCGAAGTAAGTTGTAGATTTTTCTAGAGTCTAGACAGTATAATCTGACAGCAATGGCTTGGACCAGTGTTAAGTTTTGAATTGAAGACCTCTAGTTATGGGAACCATATAGGAGATGCGATCGAGTCCCTGGCAGTCACCAGAAGAAACCTGTGTTTTCTATGACGCATTTTTTGTGACGTTCACTTGTTTTTATGTCAACAATGACTTCGGACATGACATTAAGACGTTAGTTTAATACAAAAACAAATAGATGTCACAAAAAATGCGCCTTAAAAAACATGGGTTTCTTCTAGTGAGTTTTTGTATCCTCTACTCGATGGTCATTCTTGTTGGAATTCAGTCATTTTCGAAAGCTGCAACAACAAATTCAGTCGTTTCCAGTTCTCACCAGTAAACTGGGTGATGTGCTAGCTTGCTTCAGGTTGGTGGGGGCCTTGCTGAATATGCAATTGCACCAATAACCACGACAATTAAAAGGCGGCAAGAGGTCACACCAGCCCAGGGTGTTTCCATGGGTATCAGTGGCTTTGCTGCTCTTCAAAGCGTCAAGAACTCGGCAGGAATTGACATTGATCAGGAGGGTTCCATGGAAAGGAAAAACCTCCTCATTAGGGCAGCATCTGGTGGAGTTGGAACCTTGGCAGTGCAGGTACTCTTGTCGTTCCTCAAGTATTTCCTGAAAAAAACACTACATTTCGCCACTAGTAGAAAGGAGATTTTGGGTTTAGTGCAAGGTCATGTTAATACATCAATGGAAAGAAGGAAGAATGCTTTACACGGAACATCCTAGAACAAAGTTACGATTCATCCTCTAGACCAATTTATACTCCACTTAAAGATACCATAAATTTCCTTGACAATGTCATTTTGGTGTCAAAAAGTTGTCCTATATTCTCTCCCGGACGTTTGCTTCTTCCACTATTCTTTGCATCATTCTAAGAGCTCTACGTAAGCCTGCACATGCAAGATTTCTTCAAAATTGACGGTTTCGCAAGTGGTTCAAGAATGTTATGCATGAGTGAGTGACACAACATAACATTCTTGAATAGGAATGGACATTCTTGCGCCAGTGTCTCTGGACCAAGAATTACTCGTCCAGTGGGGCACGAACCGTGTAGAAGCTTGAATTCGAGATTTTCTATACTGAAAAGAGCCTCAAATTCTATGAAAGGAAAGGCTCCCTTGACGTGATTCCGTAAAGTTCAAGAATGTTGTAAGATTTTGGAGGCCTTGCTATTATTATCTAGGATTCCTTAAAATCGATCTCAAATATTTGTAGTTCACGCACTCAAGTGTAAATAATCTTGTGGTGAGGTTGCAGATTGCCAAGCTAGGAGGCGCGCATGTGACAGCAACCTGCAGTCCTGAGAACTTCGAACTCCTCAAGAGCTTAGGGGCAGATGAAGTCCAGGCTCCGGATGACTTAGCAAATCCCAATAGGAAGTACGACGTGATCATCAATTGTGGTCCTCACATGTCATTCCGTCACTACAAGCCCTCCCTCGCGCGCGCCGGCTTCGTGATCGACTTGAACGCGTCGCCGCGAGGCTTCCTGACCACAGCTCTGCACGCGCTCTCCCTGTCGAAGCCGCGCTATTTCCCCTTCATGCACATCCCCAACAGCGCCGACTTGTACCTTCTCTTCAACCTCCTGCACTTGGGGAAGCTGAGGGTGGTGGTGGATTCCTCGTATCCCTTGGGGAAAGCTCGGGAGGCTTGGGCAAGGTGTATGGAGGGCCACGCTGTTGGGAAGATTGTCATTACGTGCTGTGAGCCCTTGCCGAGCCTTCCTCGTACCCCTCGGTCCTGCACTCAACACTCTAAAGCACGTTCACTTGCCGTAGTACCAGCATGGTGATTGGTTCCTCTTACCCATTGAGTTCTGCCTGGAAGGCTTGGGTTTATATGTATTGGGGGACGCGCTGTTGGGATGATTGATATTACACGTTGTGAGCCCTTGCTAGCCTTCTCGATCCATGCCCGTAAACCCTATGCGTACATCACTTGGTGAAGGTGAAGCTTGTGATTATTTTCTTTACGTCACTGGGTAAAATCCCGCAGCCTTGGGCTATGTATATTGAGGGACCACTCCAAGTATGCCTCCCATCGAATGCGTCTGCATGGCCATAGACATAGATACTCGATCTTCTAAGTTTTCTGGAAGACTCAAATATTGTAGATACACCCAAACCTCTTCAATAGCACCTTCTGTAATATTGCTTTCTTTGATCAATCATCAAACCCAAGGCAATGGACGTACCCACCTCAAAGCCGTATGCTATTTTCAGTGCCACATTTTCTTATATCACAAGAAATTGCACACAAATGTGATAATCAGCAGTTTAAAAACACCTTGCGACCCCAGATGATTTTTAATTTTTTTTAATTTTTATAACATACGGCCTGTAAGGGCCGCAGCTGGATTGACATGACACAACATCCAAGGCAACCCGGCTTGAGCCAGATACTTCTTTTATGTCTCTCTTACAAGAAACGCTTTAATATCACAATGCTATAAAATCCCATATCATCGCGTGGCAGTTCGCGTGCCTAAGTTGCGACATTCAAAAATCTCTGTTGCATTTGCATGCCTATATGAGTCCCGCATTTGGCTACTCATCTAATGTTGCTGCTCAAACGATAAGCTACCTCTGTATCAGAAATGAACATCTACCAACAATGGTTTGATGTTGATGCACTTCACACAAGTTGATACCATACGCGTCAGGCTCCCTGTACTGTACAATTTGACCAATTCTACTGAATTACACAGTGTACAAATATACACCTGAGGCGGTGTCAAATCTAGCAGTTTCCGCTCCAGAATTCTTTAGTTTGTCTCCAATTGCAAACCCCGCCCTGCACAAGTCTCAGCCCAAGAATCTCATATACAGAACTTTAAATCAAACCTTTTCATACTGTCTCATACTCTCGCAACCTTGTGGAGCATTGCTTGGGGGAGAATTTGAGGTTGAAAGGCTAGTATCTTTGAATCAACCATGCCAGTAATTTGGTGATGAACCCCAGTTATTTTCCTTTAGTTTCACTACAGTAGACCAATTCTTTTTAAAATTTCGACAGACATAGTGGCTGCGCTTGATTATATCAACTGGTTTTTTCACAAAATATAATCGAACTGGCTGACTAGTAACTAACCCCTGATTGCTGTGGAGTATTCGCACGAGTCTCTCGCCTCAAAGTAGGGTGTCGTCCAATCTCAGATCCAATACACACCCCTGCAAACTCTGCGTCCAGTCCCCGCCAGTCGCGTTCTGCCGAATACACCGCCAGGTGGGCGGGCACTGCGCCAGATCACACAGGAGGACGCCGCCCTTCGGGTGGAAGACATACACAAGCTCCCTACGGGCGGCGCCCTGAAGCTCGTACCTCAAATACGAGGTCGCAGAATCAGTCGCGGCCGTCACGTCCGCAACGTCACGCACTGCGGGGCAGAGCACTTGCTGGAAGAGCGCATCAGGCATCACGCTCACCGCCCTCCACGCTTTGTGCTTCCCGATCACGGCGAGCTCCCAAATCGCAGCGCCGGCGACGCTGCGGGCGGATCGGTCTTCCTCCCGGAACCCGATGAGCAACAGGCGCTTGTTGGACTCCACCAGCACGGGAGGCAACACGTCCGCGACTTGCTCATGCCCCTTCCAGACGCGCTTCAGCGACGGGTACTCCGTGAAGACGAGGTCCGGGGGGAGCGCCACTCGCAGCGGGCGCCAACGGAAGGTCTTGGTGTCGTACGCCATGAATGCGTGATTCTCTGGAAGCCATGGCAGTACGTGTCAGGGGTAGATGATTTCTCAGGAGTAGTGAGTTTGAGAGTAACTTAGTTTAAGAGGCAAAGATGAGCTATTTTAGTGTTTCAGACTTGTGCCTCCGGAGAGGAGATGATTAGGTGGTGCGAGTTCACTGCAAGTCCTTTCTTACGAAGGGCATAATTAACGCATTCAGACAAGATTCTTGGATCCAATATTGAGGATGACCAAATTCGGAGACGGATGAAACAGTAAAGTCACAAGAATCACCCTCTGTTGAGATGACCAATGGTAGGGTACAAAACTGGTGGACTCGTGGGTACTTGGAAACCCTAACTTTTCTCCAATTTCTAATTAGAGAAGAACAAGTCCCGACAAGTCGAATCATGAAGATAAATCTCCAATCACAAGACAAACGATGAGTTTGCGATGAAGAAAACTGTTACTCACCTGGTTGTTACTCACTCCGGCAAAATCCCAGCATGGGGAAATTGGCACACTTCACTGAAACCCACTACATTACAGACACGGCATTAGGATTGGAGTTTGGGAGTTTATACCATACCTCGGTGGGGATCGAAGGAGAGTTGTTGGTTGAAGCGCATGTGATACACGGTCCCATCGCAGAACGCCGTGGAGGTTCGCATCTCCTCGCACACATGACTCTCCGGTCGATTACTAAACTTCTCGCACGCAGTGCGCCAGCATTCTGTTCTGGAGTCGTAAACCTCCGTAGTACCCACTCGCTCGTTGTATTCCATTCCCCCCGCCACCACCAATTTGTAACCACCATTCGCTTCCATGAACATGGCGACGACAGGCTGCTGACGCCGCTTGAGCAGCGGCGACAGATTCTTCCACGACCGCGTCACAGGATTGAACACGCCGAACCGGATGAACTGGCTCTTCATGGCGCGGATGGCGAACACCATGAGCCCAGAGGCCGCGCCGCACACCGCGATTTTAGGAACCCCAGTGGCGAACCTGGGCAGAGAGCCTGTGAGCTTTTCCCAGTCGTCGCGCGCGGGGTCGAACGCGTGCAAGTTCATGCCGGGTTTGCTATTCTCGAACAAAAACAGCCAAGAGCGTCGCCCGTCACGAATCTCACCACCAGCTCCCAGAATCCTTGCAGAGTAGATTGCGCGATCCCAACTCTGGCGGACGAGGCGCGAGTGAAATAGCGTCGTCAGCGGCAGCAGCGCGAGAATTCTGGCCACCAGCTCGGGTTGCAGGTGGCTCCATAATTTATAATCCAACTCTACTCTAGCACTATTGAGGCTTCTCTTCCCCGCAGAGGTTACAGCTCTGTTCGACATATCGGAATTTCGGTGCTGCAAGCTCGAATGTGTACTCGTTGATGCACTGCTGGTTCCTGCACGAAATATCTGCAAATTCTGCACCATACCCATGGCGAATATATCTGTTACGAATCCCCAATCCCGCAGGTGGTCACGCTTTCAGTTAGTTCATCTACTGCTGGGCGTCATGTCCGAGGTCAACAAGTAACACCCCAAAAATTTGCGTGTACGCTTTGCCAAAACGCATTTTCTCCAGGACGATGGGGACGCACTGGAGAATTTTTCAAGACGTACTCAGATTAAAAAAGAAAAAAAAGGATAGTGCTTTGCGAGGGAAAGGAGATTAAAGGAGAGGCGAAAGCGGATTTGTGGTGTGTACACCAGCTGATCGGATTAGAACTCGCCCCAACCGAGGCGACCACGGCGAATTCACTACTACCTCGGTCATTTCTACGACGACATCTCTTCCGTCAGTACAACAAACGACCTTCTGACTAACGTCCCTGCAATCTCATGACGTACAAATTCGCTACCCCGAACTGGCCATGGCTTCCAGGGATTTCGAAATTTTACCCGCTTGATTTGCGAAGCTCTCGATCAGCAGAATCGTATCATGAACGACCGATATATATATGATCCAAATTGAGAGCTAGTTAGCTAGTTAGTGATGAAAACTTCCGTGCTAGCTGATCGAATCATGAACTCTGGAGGAGCTAGACTAACGCCGCGCGCGGCAACAGACTGAGCCAGTCGATTACAGCCGTGGTGCACAGAAATGCGCGCAATCGCAAGGACAGCCGACAATTTATCTTATTCTATCAGACTATCACCCCCCCCTGCAGATTGGGATGGCCCATGCTTCCGGTACCCCAGGCAATGCCGTCCTTGCGCTACTCAAGTCCACTTCTATCACCACTCTCCTGGTACTACCGGTTCATTCAAGCAATCTCATTACTCCATTAACTCAAAATTTACTCTTGCACTTATGGAATTGAAGAAAGTGGAGTGCAAAGCAGCAATCGGCGCTGGGAATATATATCATTGATATAAACCCAGCTCCCTTTCATTCGCACATTTAAGAGGAGTTTCGTCGTCATATCATGGGAGCTTCCTCCAAGGATTAAACACTTTGATGGAAAGCCCGCCCCATGCACACAATTCGGTTGAGGCCTATTTGTGGACACTAAGATATGTACCCACAGTGCATATTTCAGAATTTGACGTGTGCATCACTGCTGGCATTTGCACAGTCCCCGGTAGAGTAGTGGCATTAACTGCATTGTGGCACATAACAGAATACAACAGGATGGTAACGATGGCTTCCCTTCTCTTTAGTTTGAGCCTTTGAAGTTTTACCTTGTCAAGCAGACTTCGTCATCACTGCCCACTTAGTGATTGCTATCAAAACTAGCCTCAAAACCTGGCTTTCAAAGGAAATAATTCAGGGTAAGCGGATCCTGCAGGGCTTTCATTATTACTCGAAATAATGAAATAATGATATTGGTTCGAAAATAGATTCACTGTGCTTCCATGATTTTCACACTTTCGAAAATTCGGGTTGGGTTCTGCATCCCATCATTCCGTGAGTGGACCGGGATATCACTTGATGTCTCTTTTTGTCACGACCTTGGGAGGGAACGGAGAATTCACTTGATGACTCTTTCTGTCATTGCCTTGTGAACGGGAGGTTCTTCACTTACCTCAGAGGCAGCCAAATTCTTTTGTTTTTTTGTGGTGGCAGAGCGACTTGCCCTTTGGAATGTATGCAAAGTAACTGGTGGTCGGGTAACTCTAAACCGCCACTTTTTTTTTTCTTCCTATCATTGGACTAGTCGAATTTTCATATTTTCTTTCTTGTTGGCAAGTGGAAGGAGGTTCCAATGCACCAAAGAACATGGCATTTGGATACCATATACAAAAGGTATGGAAGGTCAAAGTTTTTTTGGTAAATGTTCTAAAATCGTTTCTTCAATGTGCATACATATTGATTTTTGAAGATGTACACATAGTAATGATGGCACTTCACCTAGACATGGTGCAATCTAAGGTGTACCCACCTTAAGGGAAAAATGGATAGAATCATTCATTTGTGTACTTTCATCCGCAAAACTTATATATTAGTAGTAGCTTTCATCGAAATATATACCTACTTACAAATCTAATCATTTTTTGAGAAGGATTTGGTGATTTCATCCATTTTTCAAGCATTTTTCTTAGTGTTAAAGAAGTTAGTACCTACCTCAAGTTAATTCATTTAGTACGCATCATTGATTGTTTTTATATAATGTATTTTCTACTAGAAATGATTTTTATTTGTTTATTGCTTATTGAAAAAAGAAGGTCCAAATGTCTTCTTTTTTTCGACTTATCTCTATGTCATCAAAATTTTGAAAATAAATTTTGTTGTAGTTGAAAGATGCTATGTAAAACAATTTGTTTGTCTCAACACTAATTGAGTTAAATTGAGTAGAGAGTGAGTCTAAGGCAGGCACCCAAAAACTGCCACTTTGCTATTGTGCCTAATTACTATTTTTATAGTGGCCAAATTCTCATATTTTCTTATTGGCAAGTGAATGGAGGTTTCAATGCAACTAAGAATGTGGCATTTGGATACCATGTGTAAAAGTTACGAAGGATCAAAGTTTTGGATAGAGATTCTAAAATCATTTCTTCCAAATAGGTACATTTAGAGTGTTGATGGTGGTTTTGGATCAATTGCGCATTTAGAGGACTAGCCTTATGTCTCAATCTCTCAAGGTAAATTTGGCCTAAATTTTGGTGCTATTCTTCAAAATTTGTTCATTTTGTAATTATCCATCCATATCTAAAGTTAGGTTGTTTGTTTTGTTTTGTTTGTTATAGTGAGATCTCTAAGACTATGAGTCCCCTAGTCATGTGCTTTGTACTATTGGAAAGCTCTTGGCAAGGAAGGGTGCATAGGCTTTGATTTGTGGCATTTGAATCTAGGATGTGAAAGTTATTCAATTTTGAAATTTTTATGAACTAAAAAATTAAGAAATTATTGTACTACTTATTGTTAAGTTTGTTGGTTTGGTTTGATTGTTGTAGTGAGATCTCCAAGACCATATGTCCCTTGATTGTGTTCTTGGTACTGTCAAAAACCCATTAGCGAGAAAGGATGTATAAGCTTTGTTTTGTGGCCTTTGGAACTATATGTAGTGTGAAAGTTGTTTTTGAGTTTCAAAGTTTTTATTTAGGAATTAAAAACTTAAAAAATTACTTTTACTTTTATTTTGATTGTGGCAACTTGATTTTATAACTTAAATTAGTTAGTTTGTTTTTTATGTTGAGATCTAAGAAAATGTAAATCCCCCTACAATGTTTTCAGTACCTATTACAAAAAATTTGGAGCCAACAGTGGGCCGTTTGACTTTTTGGAATTGTGCAAATCTAGAAAAATAAAAATAAAATCTTTTTGTTTTTCTTTAAAAAAAAATTCTTCTTAGTTCCCAATCTTGCATGGCACACACCATGAACACGTAAAATAATTTTTTTATAATTTTAAATTTTAAAATTAATTAATTTTTTTCCTACATATGCACATTTACATGTAGTCAAATGGCCCACTACTAGGTCTAGATCTTTGGTAATGGCTTGAAAGCTCTTCGCTAAAAGGGTGCATAGACTTAATTTGTTTTATAGCATTTGGATCTACAATGAGAAAATTGTTGAATTCAAAGTTTTTATAAATGAAAAAATTGAATTAAATTATCTTTTATTTGAAAAATTCATTTACATTGTGTGGCCAATTGCCACAAAACAAAGTCTTTGTGCTCCTTTATGCAAAAGGCTTTCTATTTGTACTAGTTTTGTGGCATTTGGATTTATAGTGTGAAAGTTATGGATTTTTTTAATTCAAAAATTGAATGAAATTATCTCTTATTTTGGAAAAAACATAATTTACACATCACATATCCCAATGCCACAAAACAAAGCCCTTGCACTCCTTCATATACATGTTTCTATTCAAATCAAGAACACAACTTCTTGCACCGCAACAAAGTGCTTGCATTCCTTTGTGCATTGAAAAATTAGAAAGTATTTTTATCTTTATCTTGATTGTGGCTACAGCATAGGGCACACTAGACTATCCATACTATAAGGGGTTTTTTTGTTTTTTTTTGTTATAATCAGATTTTCTAGACCTTGTATCCCCCAATAACATTCTTTGTATCAATGGAAAGCTCTCTACAAAGAGGGGTGCATAGACTTTGTTTTGTGGCATTTGGACCTACATTGAAAAAAATATTGAATTTCAAAGTTTTTATCTATAAATAAAAAACTTAGAAAATCACTTTTACTTTTATTTCAATTCTAGCAATGACATAGGGCACACTAGTTTATACCTTAAATTAGGTTGCTTATTTTCTTTGGTTTATTTTGCTTGATACGTTGAGATCTAACAAAGAATGAGTCTACTAGTAGCATTCTTGGCATTGCTGAAAAGTTCTTTGCAAGGAGGGGTGCATGGACTTTTTTTCTTGGCGTTTGAATATATTGAGTAAAAGTTATTGAATTTCAAAGTTCTAATGAATCAAAAAATTGAATTAAATTATCTTTTATTTTGGAAAATTCATAAATTTTACATTGCATGTCTAAACACCACAAAACAAGTCTTTGTACTCCTTTATACATGAGACTTTCTATCTGTGCTAATTTTGTAGCATTTGAACCTACATTATAAAAATTATGAATTTTTTTAATTAAAAAATTGAATGAAATTATCTTTTATTTTGGAAAAAACATAACTTTCACATTGCTTGTCCAAATGAAACAAAACAAAGCCCTTGCACCTCCTTTGTGCATAAAGCTTTTTATTTGTACCAAGAATGCAACCTCTCGTACTAAAGTGTGAAAGTTATTGAATTTCAAAGCTTTAATGAATTGAAAAATTGAAAAATTATTTTCATTTTTATTTTAATTGTAGCAACATTACAAGGTATACTAGTCTTTTACCTTAAATTAGGCTATTTGTTTTGTTTGTTATATTGAGATTTTTGAAACCATGCGTCCCTTAGATGTGTACTTGGTACCATTAGAAAGTCCTTAATAAGGAGAGGTGCACAAGCTTTATATAGTAGCCTTCCAATTTACAACAAAAAAATATATTGAATTTCAAAATGTTTATAAATTTTAAAATTTTAATTACTTTTATTTTATTATACTATAGCAACGGTACAAAGCATACTAGTTTATACCTTAAAAGAAGTTGTTTATTTTGTTTTTGTTTATTTGTTTTATTTGTTGCAATGGGATCTCCAAAGTCGTGTGTCCGCCATTTATGTTTTTTGTTCTAATAGAAAGTCCTCAATGAAGAAGGATGCATTGACTTTATTTGTGGCATTCCAACTTAAAAAATTATTTTTATCTTTATATTTTATATTATATTAGAGCAATGGCACAAAGCGTTGTCGGAGTAAAAACGTTTTGCTTTGGGAATATGCAAGGAATATGACTATAACTAAAAATGACTTGAAACTAAAAGATGTGGAAGAAAAGTATATCTCTCTTGGTTCAATCTAGTGTTCAAAACACAAATTGCCTTCAACTACCAAACCTATTTGTACTCAGAATCTGAGACATCTAGTAGTGTCCAAGGGCAATTAGGTTTAAAAACCTCGTTGGTATCTACTGCCAACCCAAAGTCTTAAATGCAAACACCTTCAAGTTGTTTTAATAACTACTTGAATAACTGCAACTATCTACAAAGTAAGGGCAACCTGCATCTGCACTTGCATCACCACCAAACCTTATAGTCTGTTAGTCATCACTCCAGCTTCACCACAAGGAGAAACTAACACCACTCACTTGGTGCACATTCAATGGTCTCGCCGGTCATTAATCCGATCTCACCACCACAATACAACTAAAAATTGAAAGTGCCTAACCACAAATACAAAATGGAATAAAATCCTCTATGGGAAAAGGTACCAAGATAAAATCTAAAAAATCCATACTAAATCCTCTTTTCCAAACAACAATTAAGCAAAATGTTGAAAGGAGAAAGGATGCATTAAATGCATTCAAGTGCAAACCTCACCCAAACTCTCTAACTGAGAAGGTTGCAAACATTTCTTCATTCAAACTCTCATAACTTTCACTAAAATAATCTAAATGTCTTGAAATTTAAACTCATAGCAAGATATAAAAGATTTCTCTCATGCTTCCAAATTTCAGAAATAGAAGTGAATTTTACAAGTCATAGTGTTTACTCAAATCTCTGTCCTTCTTCATTCGGGTGGCAACAAACCCTCTTTTACTCTCATGCTCATAACTTTTCACTCACAAATTCAAATCAAACAAACTTAATCTCTTTGAAAGTACAAAAACTTAATAAATCAACTTCCTGAATGTCATTGTAAAATCTCATATACATCAAAAATTCTCTCTCCTCGAAGTCATAGTACTCTCCCAACAAAACTATCTATCTCCTTGAGGAAAATTCCTTCTTCTCCAACTTCAAAGCCACATCATTCCATGCTTAAGCCATATGGACCTCTTTTCTCTAATTGACCTTTCTATTTAACCTCTTTAAAACCCTATCTACCCCTTCATTTAAATCAAAACACCCTTTTGGTCAATAAAATGACATTTAAGGTACGAATGTCTCTTTAATTCACAAAAGGGCAATTTGAATCTACTCCTTTCTCTTTCAAATCCACCAAACAATTTCTAAAAATACTTTCATCCACAAACCAAAGTCTAATACTTAAGCAAATATCTATTAGAAGTAAAAACCTGTAGTTTCAAGAAGAAGATTATTTCATTTGTAAGAATTTGAGGATGCATCCAATAGTGATGGCAACATAATTTGTACGATCAACTTTAGTTAATGGGTTAACTAGCCCTTCTAATCATCGTTGATGACCGTGACTTTCCTTAATAGGCTTGACCGTGCAATAATATTAGTCTTCATTTAATCCTTCAAAACTTTTTTCGAATGTCACCTCTCGACTACCGCAATCAACACATTTGATTTATAGTAAAATCACTAGCTCTCGAGCGTCTCATGGAAGATTCCCATACCATTGTTGCTTTAAATGTAGTTGTTTGGGCGGTCGAAAAAGACTAGCCTCATCTTGCAGGTGCTTATAAAACGGTCCAAGAGTTGATGGCAAAAGAGACTGATCCGACAATTGAAATAAGGAAAATTCAAATTCGGAATACAGTTGAGGTTTTTCATCTTGAGATTCAAAAAGAACCCTTCGAGTTTGACATTGAAGAGTTAAACTTTACACCAAAATATAAACTTTATAGAATCGAGAGGACTACTTCAAACTAATGAAGCTTTTCTAGGACTAAGTCTTTTTTATTAGCTTCGTTAGTTACAAGCGTCATCTTGAAGCCACTCGAAGCATCATCAAAAAGTTTCTTTGTTTCGAATAATAAAATCTTATCACAGTAGTAAATTAATACAAATTTATAATATACACAAATTTACAATATGACAGCATATTAGTATATATAAAAAAAAAGTATAGAAGTATTGATGATTTAAAATCATTTTCCTCATGCATTACCTTGATGTTTGTTGTAAAAAGTATTGAACTCGGTTGTCAAAGTGGGCAAAAAATAATGTATTCTAAATTGGATGCTAAATTTTTGAAAATTTATTTTCAAAAAAAATAATTTTTGTATAGAAAAAAATTATTCTAGAATATTGGTAGGATATTCTTAGTTTGTGTACATTAAATAATTATTCAATAAAAAATGTTATTGAAGTTGCCTTCTAGATTTTATAATATAGATTTTGGGATTTGGAAGTAAGTAACTCTAGAAATATATCTGCCCTACTTTTTGTTTGCAATAACATAACTCTTCTTTTAGGTTACAATTAAATTTGGCAAATTCCATTAACCCTTAAAGGAAGTTGTCCATACCTATACGGTGATTGTACAAAGAAGACCTAAAAATACAAATGTTGTTTATTGTTGCATAGTGTGTAAGTGTGTTGTATGGGGCTAATTTTTTATAGCTTTATAAGAACAATGGAAGAACATGTTATTAAATTTGGATAATTTTGGAATAAGTAGAGAATTGTAAATATTTTCTTGTATTTAGCCTTGTAAAGAAGGAATACGGAAATTATAGACCACACTATGGTTCTTATTTGCATTATAGATTAATATGTGATTCATGGGATCTATTTATACCAATGCATTGAACAATCTTCATGACTTCATGGGAGAATTAGAAGGTTGTTCTAAGAAAAATTGTTTGGGGGAGGTACTTTTTATTTTCATGGATGATTAGATATAGAAATTTGAATATATTTTTGGAATCAAAGTTTCCAAAATTAGCTTGCATGAAGATCTTACAAAATTCAAAATTAACCACTTGAACATAGGGAGAGTATTTACTTTTATTTATAGCAAGGTGGAAACTTCTTCTAGGATTGTTGCTACATTGCAAGAAATACTTGTTTTCTTTTATCTCAAAACAACCTATTTTAGTGAATACTATGACTTTTGGACTAATTTTTTTTAAATGAAATAGAATATGAATACTTTGATGTTTAATTTTTAGAAAATAGTAAAAAATTCAAAAAACAAATAAAAATTGGCCATTTTCCTTATTTGAAGGTGCTCCTTCTCAACCATTTGCATCTTGGGAAAAGAATCGTATCCTCTACACTAGAGCAAAGCGATAGTGTACTTTCAATACATGAGGAAGATAGACACTTTATTATTATTATTAGAAAATCTCTTCATGGACTTGTGTAACTTTAGTAG
The DNA here is from genome assembly GCA_963969395.1 of Pseudoscleropodium purum. Taxonomy (NCBI): domain Eukaryota; kingdom Viridiplantae; phylum Streptophyta; class Bryopsida; order Hypnales; family Brachytheciaceae; genus Pseudoscleropodium; species Pseudoscleropodium purum. Next base: position 25,350,048 of record OZ017798.1, read on the forward strand.
AAATCCTTGTATTCCAATTTTGACATTTTTGGGTTAACAATAGTACTACCCCCTTCAAATGGCAAAAGTAGACATCCAATTTGGAGTTATTTAAAAATAAAACAAGACAAGTGTTTCTTGGAGGGTTGCTATTATGTGAACATAGAAGTGTGAGCCCTTGAGCTTAGAATACTATACACCTATGTTGTAGGTGTATATACTATAGAAACTGTGTATAATTATATGGTATATATATTACAAATACCCATATTATAGGTGTTTATGATACATACACCTTTTATAGTGTATGGTATCTATACTATAGATACCTATATTGTAGGCTCAATGCTTACAAGCTCACATTCTTGGGCTCACATACTAGCACCATTGGTGTTTCTTGCAATCACTTTCTTCTTCAAAATGTTTGAATTATTACTTGAGACAACTCCTACTTGATACCAAGTTGCTAGGACCACATTAGAAAGTGAAGTAGGCTTCTTACACTACTACAAACCTAGGCCATATATACTAGAAAAATGACCCACAAGAAAACCTACATGACAGAAATGACTACAATTAAATCTCCTTGTAGTCATTTTCCTAGTCTATGTAGCCCAAGTTTCTACTAATGCTAGTAGATAGAGAAGAGGTAAAGCTCTTATGATATTCCTATATACTTGGTATATGAGGGACCTTCTTAGGCCTTCTTCGTCAATCATGCTATGAACATTACAAATGTTAATTGCATAACTATATTAAATTCTTCATCAATTAAAGCTAGTTTATAATGTGAATTCAAAATACACCAAAAGCTACCAATTTGGAATGCCAAATACTATTTAGAGGTAGTTGCAAGAAAGGATGTTCGTTTTTTGTAGCGTTTTGTCAAAAATGTAGTTTCTGCACTTAGTACTATGAGTACTAAAAATAGAACAATCTCAACCTTTGATAAAAAAAATCAACAGTCAAAAGTATTGTTTTGAGTATTATAAGTACTTGTAGTACTAAAATATAATTGTTTGAAAAAAAACTCAAATTGTCATAGAAAATAGATATAATGAGGTATAAACTAATAATAAATAAAAATTCATGAAACAAAAAAATTTTAAAATTGGCTATTTATGAGGATTTGATAGTAATTAGATTTCATTAAAAAAATGAAGCCAAGACCATCTTCACTATTTAGAAGTACACACACACACAAGGGCCCCCTATTTGCATGTATGTGGACGACATAAAAGGATTTTTTTAAAGGATTTTTTGGTGGGCAAATGCCTCTCTAGTGTAGGAATATCGCAGTAAAATTTAAGCTCTACATCATTAATTATGGGTACTCCATAGTACTAAAAATCCCTAAATTGCAAAGTGTAACAAATTAGCTTAATTGAAATTTTTAATTATAATTTTTTTTTGAAAATTTCTGAAAAATAAGAATTCTCTTTATGAACAAGTTGGCCATCTTTAATAAAAAGTTCAAGTACATTGGCTTCATTCTCCAAATGTTATGGCCAAACTAAACTCTGCAACTCAAAGTGTGATGGAAAATAAGACCATTCTTTCTTGCAACAACCCTTAGCTTCTAATAACCACAATACCACACACATATCATAATAATAATATTTTTGAAGAGAGAGGGAGAAATAATCCAACCACTTTAAGTAAGGTAAAGTGAGCCCATGATTGTAGGCAAAATGTGAGCCATAGTTATTACATTGAGCAAATCGTCTGTCCAAACTGTCCAATAAGCCCACTCTTTTGGGACATTCGTTGACCTTAATCTACCTAATGTGACTACTTTAAGGTAATCACATTGTCTATTTGGTCCACCAAGACTATTTGCTATGTCTACCTACCTGATGATCCTAACTTGTCTAATGTAACAACAATGCCGAAACTTCCCTAGAAGCAAAAGCTAGGATAGAGGAGGCCATTGAGCATGATGAGACATAGATGGAACGTTTGGAGCTTGAACTAAAGCAAGTAAGACAAGTTGTACAATATATGATGGAAAAAATTTGTGATTGTTACTAACTGGCCATTTCAATCTCAAGGTCGTTGAATTTGTTTCTTTGCAAATTGAGATTCTTTTCAAACTTGTTGAAGTCTCTTGCCAATTTTTTGTAATTGTGTGATTTTTTGGGCTAGGGTAAAACATTGACTTCTAGTGATTAGAAAGCAAATATTTTTACCCTAGTTCTCCCTTTAAAATGTGCATGTGCGATTTTGGAATTGATTGGGTTTTAATATTCATTTTTGAACCAATTGTATATGATACTATAAGCATGTCTCATAGATGGTGATGACAATGAAATCTACCTATTCCTCATAGCAAGTGAAGTAGCTTGAATTCGTTCAAGAGGCCAACTTGATGCAAGTATTAGAATTGATACAATCCTCATCAAGAGCCCATCACCAAGTAGAGACAACCAAGACAAATATCAAGATAGAGATATAGTTCTATATTTACCATTTGGAAGCAGTTATAGAAGGATTGCCTTTTATGTTAGAAAGATGAGTATTAATACAAAGAGGTGTCAGAGCATACATTTTGAGGTAATTCCTTGTGTCATAAAGAATGCTTATCGACAAACAAGAAGTATCCTAAACTAATTTTTAGTGTAATTGAAGATATTCCATCTAGAAGATAAGCTAACATAATAGTTATCACATTGAACGAATTGTTTGTCAAAATTGTCCAACTTACTCACTTATCTATGACATTCAACAACTTTGACTAACCTAATGTGACTACTTTAAGTTAATCACATTGTCTATCCAACTGTCCAGGACATTTGGTTATCCTAAGAAGTCTAATGTGACAACAATGATGGGAGCAAACCCATCAATGTAGACAAACTTATAGTAGTGGAGTACATTTCAAAACTTGAATGTGCAATCACCACCATCATAATTTTGTTCACAATGGGCTCATTTTCCTTATGGTAGTCTGTACATTTTAGGAGGCCGTTGCTTTCAATGACCACTCTGTTTCAACTTCAAAAATTTGTAACTAATTCCACCAGCAACGGTCCAGAAAATAAGAAACAACTTGGATTAGATTTCAATTCCATTTTTTCTTCCTACAGAAATTTACCAAAATTTACCGAAAACTGTTCCAAGGAATTTAGCTTTCCCCCCAAAAAGGCAATCGTCTCTGAAATGGTCGTTTTAAGAGCATACTACCTTAGTTGGTGAACATAACTTACGGCATACAATTTTTGAACTTATAACTAATCCAAGTCATAACCATACCAAAGGTCTCCGTCACCTGTTGAACGCCAGTTGGGAACTGCAAAGGCCGTGCAGGGCTTTTCTTTTGAGCGCTCCAATGGTAGGTGCGAGAGGGCCTTCAGTCTTTGCTTCCTTGTACGAAGCTTAAGTTGCAGGAATGGACCAGTATTACGGTTCTGGCGTTGTTCTTGCACTCCAAACTGTTTGAATTGCCAAGCTCCATCACTTGCAAGTATGTCCCCCGTTTGACAAGCCGGCTGACTTCGTTGTACTCCAGGTCAGGAACGATTGACATCTTCATCAAGGTTCCCTGAATTGTCAAGCTTAAGGCGAAATCCCACATCAGGGAACCAGCCACTCGTCGATCGGGTACAGCCGATTGAAGTGGGTGACCTCGATCCGTCCTGCCGTGGGTTTACTTACGGCAAAACACGCATTGCTCATGGCAAATTTTACTGACTGCAGGGGAAACTGTGTGCGAACGGTGCCTTGAGTGTTCCTCCATTGTGAGATTTTGTCTTTTTTGAGGTTGGTATCAGTTGAGAGTCACTGCGTTTATTTATTTTGTTTTTTCTGCGGGAGGGGGGGAAGAAGGCAGTTGCGAAAAGCAATCCTCACTGGAGTCATGAAGCTCTTTACATCCTTGAGCATTGATGAAAGGGAGAAGTCAAAGTTCTATGATAACGCCGGCTAACATTCACTCATCCGAATTTGCATACATTCATTCAAAATGGAGCGATATTCTCTGCAGTGGAGGTTTTGTAACAATTTCGCGATTTCATCCATGGCGAGAAGGGGAATATATCTCCTCCAAATTTTCTTGGGTTGCTTTTGAGCGAAAGATCGCTCCAAAAAGTCCCTGGTCTGTTCATCTTCAGTTGGCTCCGATCCTGCAGCAACTGAAATACCCCAAGGATAAGAATGAGTGACACCCAAAATCTGACTGCATTTCCTTGTTAGGTGGGAGACTCGAAAGCTCCCGTCTGACATACCTGTCCACCCTGCCTCCTGTGGGTTGTTTCATTGCACAGTAGAAGGTCATGTACTCATTTGCAGACACAGCCTTTGACCCTCAGCACAGACATGGTCTCAGGACTACCTCCAATCGATCTCCTAATACCCAATTGGTCATTTGTGAACAGAATTGAAGCACCAGTTGGTCCACAATAGCCTCGAACATAGATCCTTCTTCATCCGTGACCAAGTGGGCTATGGCAGAGGAAAATGAGCGGCCATACAGCCATAGAGTTAGGAAGTAACAACAACAACAATAAAAAAAGTCACCGGCAAGGATCTTGACATAACTCTCAGTTTGAGTTTGAATGTTCAAACATAAAATATTTTCATTATTCCACCACCCTGGCACTTTCAGGAGTTTCAGGACGCTCAACCTCAAAACGTAAAACTACACAATCCCTAGTTTTTAGACTGTTTGTTGATTTGTGTCACATTTTTGGTGCACGAATAGCGGCAAGTTAACAAACTTGACAATGTCAAGCGTTGAACCGTCCAGATTCCAGGCCCTTATCCACGGGTCAGACAGTGGCTCCATTTCCCATGCTCCCAGGTGGGTATGGCTGGCCCCAACTCAAGTGAGAAAGTTAGAAAGTTCATTCGCAGGTCAAGATGAAAGAGTTGGAAGCAAGCCAGGACGGTCCTAAGCAGTACCTCGGTCAAAGAAATACTTGCAAGGATCCAGTAAATGTTCTGAGACTAGTAGCTAGTAAGCCTATCCAGCTTCCTTTGCACTGTGACCATCAATTTCTTGACCACTTAGAAGCTTAAGTTTGTTGGTCGACATATGTTCTTGTCACTCGTCTGGACCACTTTACGTTGATCTAGTGGCAGCGAGTTTTTAAAAAAACTTAGACTTTGATGGTGCAGAAATTTGTTTTATATAAATTCATGTTGTCTCATTCTGTTCAATGTCAATTTTATTCTAGTGAAGTCAACTTCGTCAATTAGGTGGTGGTATTCCACTGCTTTGGCAATTTTCAGGACGAGCGTCCTGCAACTTAAAGCTATACCTGTCCTTGTATATCCACTTTATGTAAGGTATAAGAATGTTGGAAGGGCCCATTCTTTCTCTTTGCCTTGACTGCTGACTTTGATCTCGACACATTTTTCGAAAACCCAACTCTAACTTTGCTCAGGGTGGGTACTGTAGCATGGAGTGGGCTTTCAGTGGACAATCGGGAGTAAATTAGAACGAAACAGAGACGATTTGTGAAGTGTGATGCAACCATACAAGATTGCAGATACTTGGGATATCTTTGTTCAACGAAATTTTCAGGGCAATCGGAACCGTTGTGTTGGAAGAGATACGTCACCGTATAGAGCGTAATTATGCAATTGGTAGAGATATCACCATATCGGGGGTGCAGCAGTGATTGACAGATGCCTAGCCTACCTCACATGACAAATTTTCCAAACATCTGCCGATGCGGTTCAACGATGGCTGCACTCGGTAGCTTCAAAATGACAAATTCCTCCGATCCTCCGATCCTCCGATCCTCACGTTCCGTCTACAATTTTCAGTGAATTTTTCAGAGTGGGATTCTTCTGAACATACGGCGCAGTGGAGTTTTTACACGCGTCTGTTCCGCTACCATACAGTTCATTGCGCAAATCAGGGTACCTAGAGAGAATTGAACAACAACTAGGACGACGACATAGCTACGTACTTTCGGCGTTTGAAACAGTCGTCGAGCTTGAATACTACCAGCCTGTATGACAGATACAAGCGACATACGCATCTTTCGGCGCTATTTCCTTCTGCCGGCATCGATCTTCTCCTCGCCAGTCATCTTCTTTTTCTTTATCATCACTGTCAAGGTGACCACATCCACTCTTCTCCGTTGTCACGTTTTTGTACCGTCGACATCAGAAGCGACCACATCCAAAAGCTCCACCAGTCATGCACGTGGCCACTTTCTTCATATGCTCGCGACACTTTCTTTTGCAAATTAAGTTAATCCATGGACGTATGCGAAACCAATCTGAAGTGTAGATTCATGTATTCTGAGCGCTCTACTCATCCAAACGGAGATCAGTTTTTTTTTGCATAACGTGCGTGGAGACACTGCCTACACCTGAACTTCTTCAGAGTTCATCACCCAATTCTGCTCATGTCTGAAGCAACTGGCTGGATTTTTATCATCTTGTGAGCAAAAACGTGTTAGATGGGCATAGAAGATTTTCAGCTGCATTGGAGGGCTGTGATTTTCCTGAGGTTTTCAAACCCTACAAACTCGTTGCACCTACTATGTGACATGGCACAACAACTGCCATGTCATTAAAAAAAATTCAACTTTTTTTTTTCATTTTTTCATTTAAAAAAAATTCTGACAATGGCCATTCCTTGGGTACCGGGGGAACAATGATGGGAACAGCCTTGAAACAACCTTCCTAGCCCCCCCCCCTCCCCCCCCCAAATCCTCTAATGCTATAAAGGGTTAAGCTTAGTAGGCATGACCATTGTGGGCATTGCAAATGCTTTGCCGAATTGGCACAAATGGCTTTTTAGAACCAAATGTGTGAGTGAAAGTGGTGAATTTGACTTAACCCCTAAATGCCCAAGGCCTATTTTGAGCCTCTAGAAATTTGCTCTAAATTGAACAAAAAGCTAACATTTTGATAAGTTGTATCAAGTTTTTTTGAACTGTAACCATACAAATTCAATCTAGAGATGTAAAGGATCACATAGGAAGAAAAAACACAACAATATCACTTATAAGTTGGAAGATTATAACGTTTGACCATGAAGGTGTTAAAACTAAAAAAAAAAATTCAATTCACTTTTCACAAGTCAAACCTAGAAAGTTGGTGACCAAAAATATATGAGGTTTAAGGGCCTAATATAAATAACCCCAATCAATTTATAGCTTCTCAAAATTTACTCTATAATTTTTTTAAATGAATTTTGAATGTGATTTTTTGTTCAAGTCCTAGTGTGTTTGAGGCTCATTTGCAAAAGCTCTCAACACTATGGGAAGTCAAGATTGTAATGGGTACCCTTGCACAAAATCTAGAATAGAAAAATTACTATCATTTATTTTCAAGATCGGATATTTGATGCTAAAACTAGATTTTGAGAAGAATCTTTTAAAAATATAAATTACTAAAAATAGCAATTTGGTTAGGTTTTATTTAACTTCAAAGTTTTGCAAACACCAGACTTTTGTACCTCGAGTATTTAGGGGTTAATTTTGTTTTAAAATAGCCATGTTGAGTTTTTCATTAAGACTTTACTTTCCATTTCAAACAAATGTTTTTATGGTCTCCAAATGGGCATTTCCAAATTGTTGTCCTTGAATAGTAGAGAAGAGAATGTTTAGTTCAACACCATATATAGGCTGGAGTATTGTTTCTTATCTTCTATTCTACAAAGATATACTCCCTCCATCCCAAAATGATCTTATTGGACAAAATGTTTTGGATTAATGCTAAAAATAACATTTCAAGACCCATTTCATGTTTTAACTTCTAAGTAGAGTTTGATGCACTCTTAGTGTCCTAGAAATTTTGAGTTTTAAAGCCCTTTTCAAAGTGCAACTTTGGAGTATTGACAAGTGGAATGTTTTGAGCATTTTCAAAGAGCACCATTGGGCATTTAATTGTTGATTGTAAGGTCATCATTTTATAGGCATTTAATATGGACTCAAGACCATGTATAGTCCTTTGTTTCACCTCCCAAAGCTTCATTTTCTTCAATTGGGCAATATTCAATGAGATGCAAAAAAATAAGAACAGACAATGTTGATTGACCTCTACAATCATATTATTTGAATTTTGATTGATGATTGCATTGATGGAAGAAAACCTACTAGTTGGATTGTTGTTTTGTTGGTCTTAAATAGCAATTGAAAGCCCAAATTTGACCAATTTGCAACACCACAAGTACAACAAGATCATTTTGGGAGAAAAAATTAAGGCCAACATTATGGGACTAAGAGAATATTTTACTTCTTCATCCACTCTAAAGCTATTGCTAAAGCTAGTATCAGTGCCTTTAGTGTGAGATAGTCCAATGAAAATCTTTGCCAACTACCAAGCTTCCTACTCCTCTCTATTGTATATTATAAATGCATGTGCATTCAAATGCCACTAATTTGTTGGCTCTAATTGAAGGGGAAGAAACTTTGCATTGACAAAAGTTATACGTGAGGAAGATTAAATAGGACCTTACTCGAAAAGTAATTAAGTTGGTGTTGCAAGAACAAAGCTTATTCTAGTATAGTTGTTTGTTGGATTTGTAATTTTGATAGTGTTATGAAAAAAAAGGAATTATGAGCAGTTGCAAATTCATGAGAAAGAAAGAAAAATCCGTTTAAAAAAAATTTGGACTTTAATGAATAAATCTTGAATTTTGGAAGTGTAGCTGTTGCAAAATGGTGTTAATGTCACATTTAGGTTAGGCTTACAAGGGTTTAGGGTTTAGGGTTTTAAGGTTTAGATTCACAAGGACGACCCGAATTCAACCTGGCCTCCCGCAGTTTCTCCATCGTCATTCAGCAGCTCAATCCCGACTCCCGAGTTTCGTGATGCGGCACCACAGCTCTTACTTACTACATCTTCTTTCATTTCCATATCTGGTCCCATCTTGGTAGTAGTGCTCAATGCAATTTTCAATTATGTCGGCAATTTTTCTTTGAAATGGCAAAGATTCTTCCAGCTGTATAAAACTTTTAAAATGTAGACGTGTCCGAGTTTTTGGAGGAAGAACCACTTCTGCAATAGGCAAATTGCCAATTTAATGAATATGCATGAAATTCAAAGGCTTAGTTTTCGCCCAAATGCAGACAATTCTGCAAGGGCTGGTAATTTGTGGGAAAGCTACAACTAATGCAACTGCTGTTTGGATTTAGTGCAATTTACGACATTCAATTTATCAAGATTTATTTGCCGAAATAAACTGAATTCGGTCTGGACAACGAATCGGTACTTTTCCTGTTGAGCATAGTCACTATTATTGGACTGGAAGAATTTTTATATGCTCTTTGTGGCTACTGCAAGAGGATTCCAATGCATCAACAAATACGCTTCCGATACCTCGAATAACAGCATCAAGAAGGTTCAATCGATCATGAGAGGATGTTTGGGTGTTATTAGGATATAGCAAGAACAAATGTAAGAACGTGACAAATGAAATTGTTACACAGTTTTGCATTTAGTGTAAGAGAATTTTTGTGCATTGGAATCCTCTTGAAAATTGGGACAAAAACTGTTTTTGAAAAAGAATAGGAGACACTCAACCTACAGCTTAAAACGTGATCACTGGAAGAAATATCTTCTGTGGTGCAATTGTGATTGAAATGCCGGTGCGTAATCAAGCTCTATCTCTTCATTCATGTCGGTTTTAGGACCAGAGCTCTACTTTTTCTCCTTGTTTGAGAACTCTGTTAGCCAGAAGTTCTTTGGATTGCATTGCAAAGGCCATATAGAACTCAATATTCATTATTTTAGCGAATTTCAGCAAGTCCAAATGTGACGATCAAGTACTTGGGATTCAGTAGGACTTTCAAGTGCTCATCAGATGGGTTCACTTTGTAATAGTTCCCCTGAAATGAACCTCAGAGACGGAGAAGGTGAATTTCTTTTCTGAAGGTAGCAATTCAAATCTTCTCGTTTCATTTGTTTAAAAATAAATAAATTTAAATTTAAATTATATATAATATAATATAATATAATATAATATAATAAATATAAAATTGAAATCTTCCTGGAGACCTGCACCCTCACTCTGCACATACAGGTAGTCAATAACAACTTATTCAAGTGAGCTTGTAGACTTGTAGTTATTCCCACCCTTGGTGATGAACACACCAGATAGTAGTCAGTCCCACATTGACATAAGGTATACAACCTATTTCTGACAATGTTAAGCATTTTAGCATATGTCTGACTGAGCAATGGTAGGAGGGGGATCATTTTCTGCAATCAAGGAATAGAAATAATGAAGATTGCACTATTTTTTTGCTAATTTTCCATCAAGTTTGGAATTAGAAGAAACTAAGGAAGTTTAGATTATAGTCAAACTTGCTCTTGATGTATAGTCAAACCTATTTCTGGGAAGTGCAAAACTAAAAACTGGTCATATTGGCGTACAAGACAAAGAATACAAGAAACTAGAAATCAATATGTCAAGGTTTTACATCTTAATTATAAGAAGGGTCTTTGTCACAACTCATTTTCCTACATTTTGTGACCTAGAAGTTGCAAAGCCAAGTACGCTACAAATTGAGAAGACAAATTTGTTATTTTAATGTCTATTGATTGAAGACTCTAGGCAAAATACTCTAAATGGCTAAAGTACACAAATTGTTTCCGACTAGAGACCTATTTTCATGAATATGAGGAAAATGATGTGGGCTTTCATTTATTTAACCCCTAATCACTCAAATGACCATTTTTTAGTTGTTGCCTAACTTTGGGCAATATTTTAGAGCAAAAAAAATACTTTTTTAAAGTTTTCTTTTCTTTTTTGTTAAAATTTTGGATTGTCTTTCAATATTTATATTCAAAACTAAGATCACTCTAGGCAAACAAAAATTATAAGAAAAAGAGCATGAAGTGTTTAGAATTAGCCTATTGTTGAAAAGCTTACTATTTTAGAAAAGTGTTGGTGTTTTCACTACTAAATCTTATGCATTTCTTCACAAACCAATAGAAACCACAATTTCAACCAATCAAAAAAAATTCAAATGTTAAAGAAAGAAATTGTATTTTTGGTGAATTTTTGAAGTTATATCTTCAAAATTCATTTTTAAAAACTATAAAAATTACAATTTTGACCATATAAATATTTTCTACTTTCTCTACTTCACATTATCATAGTTCATACAAACTTTAAAAAAGTTATAAAACTTATATTTTATAACACATTTGTATTTTGTCCAAATCTCTTAGACATTCATTTATTGGAGGGAACCAAAACTAGATGACCTATTAGCAAAGCAAAAGTTTCTCTATGGATAGAAATGGTGGTTTCTTTGATTGGAAATGTTTTTGCTAATATATCATAGTAAATGGATTTGCATTAATGGTAATTGTGGGCGTCTAATTTGACAATCTAATTTTGATTGAGCAACTTTAGGGCCATCCCTTGCTAACTTGCATACAATGAATGTAACAAAAATATAATCACTCACATTGTGAAAATAAAAAATCTTGTGGTTGAAAATTTGAGATTTGGATGATGATTGTGCCTAAATAAGTGTCTTGACTCTCATCTTAAGGTGTGCCCATGCCACCTTGGTGAGCAAGAGGGACGTTGAGGATGACTCTTTAAGCCTTGCAAGAGATGAGCTATGAGGAATTGGAAGTCTCAAGCAATCAAAGCATTGTAGCACTCTACTTGGGACAAATAAGGTGGTGTAATGCAAATGCTTGAAAAACTTGTGAGAAGATGTATCCATGGGTCTAAAGAATATGAGGATCCCAATTGATAGTCAAAATGTTATGGCTCCTCAAAGTTTCTAGAGTCTTGGTGTGTCACGATTGTGTCCTAAGGTGTGGGACTTGGAAGTAAGAATTTGAGGATGATTCCTTAGGCTAAATGGGGCATGTTGCTTATCATTGTAAATTTTAGAAGATTAGCTTTCTAGAATGCTAAGGATTACAAGGAAATCAATTGATAGATGAAAGTTATAGGCATTCAAAGACGGTAGAGTCCTAAAGTACTACACTCCTAAAGGACTTAGATCTTTGGAGGGCCATGACTTCCTTGTAACTTGTTGGAATTGGAAAAGTGAATAATCCATGGTGATCTATAAAAAGATCAGATTACAAAAATAGGCTTGCATTTTAAATTTGGAGTCCAAAAAAAAGTTATCCCTATAATGAAAGTCCTTAAGGCCCGGTTTGGAGAAACAACTTGGAATCGGGTGGTCATCCAAGTTGGAGAGCAACTTGAGTGTTCCTGAAGACCCATAGGATAGAGGGTCTACCAAATCCCACACATAATACTATGAGTAGGGGTGGTCTCCCTCCTCCCTTCCGATTGGTGCTATAGTTAACCAAAGTAGCCCTTAGTAGTGAGGTCAATGTTAGAGCCTCACCACCACTTGCATGTTACCATATAGTGCTTGTGCACTCCTTGATACCTATTGGATGTGTCACACTCCACAATAAGCTACAACATGAGTCTTACTTGATGAATCCCAAAAAATGAGTCCTGATAAATGAATCCCAAACTAAAGTGGGTTGGGCCAAGTGTGGAGTTGGCTACCATTCAAGGGCAATTTACACTAGTAGAGAGTCCATAGTACCGCCATTGAGTACTTGGACATCAATAGGAATTCCATCCCATGTCATCAAATGACATCCTTGATATCTTATAGGAGTTAAGTGTTGGTGTCACTAAGAATTTAAGTGCTACAAGAAGCATTCGAAGGTGAACTTAAGGTGGGAAGTATCACTGAGGGGGCACAACACTTAATGATTAGTTTAGCCACCACTCCATTCACTTCATATCATGTTTGCAAGTTTCAAGCTATGTACACCAACTTGAGAGAATTAGATTATTTTATTTAGAACTTGAGAGTTCTATTAGAAGGCAATAGTGCAAAACCATGGCACCACATTGTTAGGATTCAAATTATGTGAATGGGAAGAGTTGTGAGAAATTTGCTCCAAACTAAGAGATTGGGGATGGCTTCCATACAACTCATGGAAGTAGTAGCAACAATGAGGATGATTTTTTGCATAAAGGGTAATAATGCAATTATATAATACAACAAGTCATGCACAACTTTTGTAATTCAATGAGATTGAATTGCATTGGATCACATACGCAACCTTAAAGCAAATAGAAGGTGCAAGAATCCCCCCTTTGTACAATAGTAGTTGCACAAAGCTAGCAATGACAATTGACATTGTGGATAGATTCCTACTAGTGTTTGTATTTTCAATTACCATGTTTAAGGTGAACAAATGTAGTAGAGGGAAGGAAGGGCTCACTCCAAATGACAAAGCACACCACATCTTAGTCCATTGAGGAGATAGAGTTGGAATTGGAGAACCTCCACAAGGTGACATGCAAGAGAGTGACCATGACTGGTATGTACAAGCTAGTACTTGCCGACAACAATGAGTGAAAAAAATTAGTTATAAATAGAAGAGTTTAAGACGTGGGCACTAGTTGCATATGATCAAGGTATGAGCATATATGGCACTACAAGAAACCATAGCAATCCATATTCTGATATTCAACATTTAAAGGGTGGTGCTATGGTCACAAAAAGAGTAGAAAGAGGGGACCTGTAGATATTTTGATTAATTAAGCATGGGGAGGAATAAATTATAACATACCTATTAAGCATGTGTGAGAGAAGTTTGGGTCTATTGCTGATAGCGTTGAAGCTAAAAGTGTTTGAGATCATCAAGCATAGAGTCACAAGATTCAAAAAGGGGATACTAGAAGATGGTTGGCTATATTGGTTTTAAAAACAACATTGGAACTAACATTGCATAATGCACAATTATTAGAGGCATCATAGGCAACTAACTTATGTAACACAAATAAGTTATATTATTCATTTTAAGTTAGATAAAAATAATTATATTAATGATGTTATTTGAGCTTGATCATTACTACAAGCAACTATCAAAATTATTTTTTTAACATTGATGTTTATAGGTACAAGATCAAGAAATTAATTTTTTTTAAATTCAATTCTTTAGTTCTTCTATGAACACAAACAGAAAAGAGTAAAACCCACCTTTTAGTAATCTAGTTTCTCGATCTTGTACACATAAAATTCTCCAAAATTATGTCTAACAGTTTTTAGTAATATCTAAATAGGAAAATGCATGGTATTTCTCCACTTTGCTATATTTTTTTGAATTGTTATAGGATATAGGTTTTCCAATGATTGTATTTAAGATGTAAATGCAACTTGTAAAATATTATAAGCTTCAATTGTAAAGAACTCTTTAATCTTATGAATTTCTTTTGCCGATGGTTTTATATTGCTTTTGTTTTTGTTTGATTGTATATGTCTATAAACATTAATGTTAAATAAATAGTTGTGTAAGATGATCGTAGTAATAATCAAATTCAAATAATATCATTAATATAATGCAAGTGGTGGTCAGGCTCTAATACCAACCTCACTACTAAGGACCACTTTGGCTAACTATAGCACCATTTGGAAGGGAGGATGGAGAGCACCCCTACTCATAGTACTATGTATGGGATTTGGTTGTACAATTCTACAGGTTTATCCTAGTATGGTGTGTCAAACTATTTAAAATTAATGCAAGTTGAATTATTATTTTATTGTTCTAATTTCCTATAAAGAATGTAGTCAAACTAAATGATTTAATTTGTAGGTGATTCAAGTGATTCACATAGGTTTATAAGTTATAAGCTTAACCAGTAAACACTGGAAAAACGTTTGATGAATGACTTGATTGTTCACTGTAGAAATAAAGATTGCACCGATTGGTCCAATAATCCAAACATTTTGATGACTAGTGTAGTCATGAGTGGCGTCCTTTAATCCTTAAAAGATGGATTGGTCTATTTTGGTACCATGTGAATTTTTGAATTAAAAAATGCAAAAGCACTCATTGGAAGTCAAGATACTATAGAAGACATCCCCTTTTCACACAAATTTTGGAGGATGAGTAGTTACACTTTTATCTTACATGGAGAGATTCTTTATCATTCATTGGCCAAAAAACGTCCATTGTGTTATTTATGGGTTAAGGGTTTAAAGTACTCTTCGTTTATGGATCAAAGATTTAAGTTACTCTTCTTCTAAATGACATCCCTAAACCGTCAAATTTAAGTAATTGTATCAAAGGCCATATTGCCATACGAGTCGTTTGGCACGTGTCAATTCTTCGATCAGTCTATGAATGAAAGAAAGGAAGTTAAAGTGCAAGCACCTCAAAGTGTCCCTATACTCAATGACACCCCTTTCTAAGAAGGGGAGTCCTTCCACAACATAAATGTAAACATACCAAACAGAGCTTATTAATAGTTGACCTACACGATAAGCCATGTATGATTCACCTACATTTGCATTTCAGAATGACTGCCCTTTCTCAGAAAGGGGAGCCATTGGGTGCGTCTACCTTATGCGCTCCCAGATTCGCACTTTGAAATGAATGCCATTGTTCTGGACATTTGGGGGCGGTGATTCAACATGCACAGACCTTAATTGTTTTCAACCGACTTCGCCTTACCAGCAGACAGTTGAAGCCTAATGGACGAGTACGACGATTCAGCATCAGTAACACTTTGACAATGTGTTCAGGACACTTAGGAGTACGTTATTGTGAATCTCCCTTCCGTGAGCCGCATACACGTGCAATTTTTTTTCCTTTCTTTTATCTCTCAACTAGCTCCAGCCAACAAGGTTTCGACATTTTTTTATTTATGAATCTTGTATTATCAGCAATATCGATCAGGTATCTACTCTAGCTCCCCCAATTCATGTCATGAGAAGAAAACTTTGCAGATGTGGTCCTAGCTGAGTTTCATTCCGATCGTTTTCAAATACTTGACCTTCGGGAGACCGTGTACTAATCGGTTGCTGCTTCCGTCAATTCATTAAGTGAGGCATAACTAATTCAGGAACCCATGCAGAGCAGCCAAGAAAGACATATGATACTCCGTTTCTGGGATTGTAAGGAGGTGGGGATTTCTCCAACGATGATTTAATTTCTCAAGAGCGAGAATCGTAGCAAGCAATAGACCATCTGATCGGTCCCCGTTGCGTGACTGGACTTATATACCAGGCTTTGAGCTTCGGTGTTCGATGTTTGACCATAGATGCCTACTGGGGTTACGTTAAAAGGAAGGAAAGTACTAACCGGACAAACAGTCTCAGGCGCTGCGAAGGAAGGCCGATCGAGAGTCCGAAGGCAAGCACCAAGAAGCAGGAAAGAAAAGGACTGCAGAGGGTCCAAAGGGAGGGCCAGCGATTGCAACCAGGAAATTAAAAGAACCGTCCTGCCATATCTTGCCCGAAAGAGCTGCTCCGTTGCAGGCAGATTTAATTTAGCTGCGACGGATCACCAGCGTCGCCAATTGCAGAAACTCATTCTTTGCGTTCTTCCCATCCTCTTCTCGATCTTTGCCTGCAACGTACGATGGCGACTTCTTGCTAAGTGGTACATGAGTTTAAGGCCGAGTCATGAATGAGTGAGGTTCAAACCAATTCCAAATCTCATGTAGATGAATGTATCTGTACTTACTGACCCAGCCTATAAAACAAGGTGGTAAGATCGGATTTGAGACCAGTACTCTATTTTCAACTGACATGCAATATATACCCAACTACATACCCAACTACAAAGCAGAGAGCACTTAACCCAAAATGTCCTACTAAACCTAATCACTCTTCAAAAGTCTTTAGTTTCTTAAAAACCTTAGACATTCTTATATCTAAGCACGCCCATAACCGTGATTCTAAGTCTGCCACGGTAAGTTTTTCTGTCACGTAGTCCATTTATCGTGATGCAAAAACTGGAAACTTCAATTTCGTTAAATTGGCGATATTCCATTACTTCGGCATGGTTCAGGCTGCGCGACCTGAAACCAAATCTGTACCTGTCTCAGTTTGTGGCCTGGAATTAGACCTTTGTGAAGATACATGTCACAATTTTCGGCTTATGGAAGATCACCAATTTAACAAAATTGACGTTCGAAGTTCTTCAACGATTGCGCAGTATTGAAAACAGGAAACAAACAGAGTTTCTTGCAGGCCAAAAAAGACTCTGGAATTTCTTCTCATGCTGTGCACGCGTATAGAACTGTACTTTGTTTTTCTTTGAACCAGAAACTTCAACCCGTTCAGTAGCAACCTGTTATTTAACCGCCCTCTGTTCCACTATGTCAACAGACTTGTATTTCACATTACACCAAGAAACCGGCAAGAAACTGGACTAAACTTCTTACTGGTATATCTCTTGCATTCTGAAACTTCTGCCCCACTTGAATTTTGGATACTTTATGGTCTCTGAACGTAAGGTTGATGTTACTCAAAAACAAGTGGGTCAAGAGAACACCGCCATCGTATACAATTATTACACTCAAAGATCAACAGTACTGACGACTAAGAAGGGAAATAATGTGATTCCTATAAGCTCTCTAGCTCAGTGTTCTGTGAACGAAAAAGAGCCTGTACTTCCCGTAAACTCTCCTGCTGTCGGGTGAGCTTCGGTGAGAGGTCTTGAACAAACAGACAGTTGATTCACACTTGAATCGGAGTTCTTCTTCGTATTGTAGACTTTGCGCTGATAAGATCTTCTCATTGACTTGTCAATTTTGCAGATGATTATGGTTTCTTTCTCTTGGGCACCATGCTGTACATGCCTTTAGATCATCATCGGTAATTACAGCTAAAGTTCCTAATTACTTCGCTTGATCTCAAACACCGCCTCTTTACTGTTTTCACAGGTTTGGTGGCTCCAGTACGTGCCATTCTACACTCCAATGAGAACATTACAAACTGAGGAGTCTTGAATTGTTATGGAGACAAAGCTAATTGGGTGCTATCAGTCTAGCTCGTTTACGTATTTGTATAGAGTAAACCCACCATTGAACGTACACTTCCAATCACCACACGCGAAGAATGCACTGTGCAGTGAAGGGCAGCAGTGTTCTTTTTTTAAATTTCAAGCATAGTTGCCTTTAAGTTTCATTAAAAAAATGCAAGAGGGAACCTTTTTGCGTTATTTTTTTAAAAAGTGAATCTTAACATGGCACTAAATAATTGTTCCAAATTTCACATCTTGCAAGTTCCTATTGTACTGTCAAAGTTCCCATTGGCAAGATTACTCTATGTGATCTTGAGCTTTTGTTAAACTAAAAAGTTGAGCATAAAGGCTTTGTTGACATCACTTGAAAGTATCCATTGCTAGTGCACTTCAATCGGTCAATGCAACCTCAGTCCTCCAAATCAGAATACAAGTCTGTAATGACTTGTTGAATAGTAAATTCAAAACATTCCAACAACAACCTATCACTTTCTAGATCTTACATCGAAATGGAAAAAAAAAATGAAAAAAAATAATGAATAGTTGTTGGCTATATTGTGTCGTCAACTATTACATAGTCATGTCGTTTCAATTGCATGTTGTGACTGAACATAAACACTTTGATATAGGGTGTGTATCACATTTTGCTACATGAGCAATTTCAGTAGCTCTCCAACGACATTTCACTCTAAACATTTGATTTTGAATTGTGCACGAAATCACAATTCTAAATCCGGACAGAAACACTGAACACATACAACAGAAAGTGCTCTCCAAGCTTGTAATATGTGTTGTTGTGTTTCATGAGAGGAACGTGACAGACATTAAATGGTTTAGTTAGATCAGCAGAGCTCTCATGCAAAGTTTCCATGCATCAACATCAAATTTCCAAGATTTCAGATTTCAAGCTCAAATTTTTGTGAACTATTGATCACATTTCGGTGATACATATAATCTTTAGGTGCATGAATTTATTGACTTCAAAACAATGGGGAGGAGGCTTTACATAAACAAAAGCTGCACCTAGTGAAAACCTACAGAAAATGTGAGGAAGTTTTGAGTAGACCAGTGCTACTTGATACAATCTTCAGTCACACTTACCACGGATTTCAAATCAAGCAAACACATGAGACCATGTGATAAGACACTAATAAAAGTCATGTCCTGCTCCAAGCTGGGAGTTCACACAATTAATTCTATCCAAGTTGAAAAGATTTCCTTGCTGGAACAACACATGCAAAACATTGGTAAGCAAGTGAAGACACTGCACATTCATTGGAGGTCAAACTACTATCCAAGAAATCTTCTTCACACAAAATTCCAGGGATGAACATTTGCACTTCTGTCCTACATAGAAGGATTCTTTATCATCCATTGAACACTTATTGTTTGCAACATCTTTTTAGGGTTAAACTCTTGCTCTTCAACTTGAATCTTATAAAGTGAAGGAATTGGATGTTAACTTTCCCTCCAAAGGTGATTAGGATTGTATTCATTTCTTTTTACAATTGTATGAGTCTCGTATGTTTATGTGAGTTCACACATTGATGTGAGAAGAAATTTAGTACTATAATTCAATCTTGTTTCCAACTTCATTATTTAACAAGTTTTTGACAACAATATTAGAAATCCTCCTCCCTTATTAAGGGAAGAAAGTCCAGTTCTTCACAAGGTCATCAATTTCATCCTTTGTACTTCAAAATTTGTCCTTTTCTTTCAAATTTGTTATCTTCAAATGAAAACTTACATTCATTTGAATCCTTAGATTCAAATTTTTTGTCACTTGAGAACCTAAGGTTTAATTGTTCAATGCATCTTTGATAAGAATGGAGACAAACATAGCCCTTCACTACTTGAAGTTTAAGGTGTGAATTTGAAGTAAGCAAAAATAGAGAATTTTGTTAAAACGATAGTCATTTTGAAACTTTGGCACTTTTTATATAGTTTAGACCATGTGGTCTAAAATCTATATCAATCCTCGATGGCACTTTTGCAGTTCAAAGCACACCATTTGAAAATGACTTTTGCGGTTTAGACTGTGCAGTCTATAAATGACATATGGAATATCACCAATTTAATATTAAAAAATCTATAAAAATGAATTGAGATTGAAGATGAACAATTTGTAGAAATTCAAATGAAAAGAAAGCAACAAATAAAGATTAAAAAAATGTCATGTCCTTGCAAGATATCCATAACAAGTGCAAGAATAATTAGAATAAAACAAAGTAGTCAAAATTAAACATTAAACATAATGTACAACGAGGAACTAAAGTCTAAAACTTGACAACAATGATCAACTTCGGAGATAGACAGCTAACTTTGACTCGTACCCAACCCAACAAGTTATAATTCCTAAGTCCCACTCTCCCTCTTAATAACCACTCTACTCAACAAAATATCCTCCTCCTCCCTCATATTATATACCCTTTTATATCCGCTTTTGTTATTCCTTCATGCATTATATAGAATTCCTATTAACCAAGCTTCTTGTAGAGCACCATCCCATTTGTCCCTTCATATCTTGAATCATTTACAACAATTTGATTCATTTACAATTTGATTTCTACATGTGGCCTAACAATTGTGCCACTGATTTTAGATAAGATAGAACAATCCAATGTCGTTAATTAGTCACCCAATTCCAACATTAACCAGACCTTCATATTGCGTCAACCACCCAACCATTACCACAATCTTAGCAACCCTTTAGCATCATCACAATGCACTTAGGGAAGGGACGTACACACACGTCTACCCACTCACGCTTTACCAACTTACTCCTAACAAACTTTGAAAAATCACAGAAATTTCACTTCTTGTCAGAATGTCTCCATTCTTCTTGCAAATGGCTTCTCTCAAACTTCTCAATCTTTCAAAATTATGTGCGTTGACAAAGAGCTTCTCCAAGGTACTGACTACACAGCAAATCTCCTTTGTAATAGCTGGGCATGTTTCCCTTCACTTCAATTCCAAAATTCATCCTTAGTTTTCGAGGGTACAATTTTCAAAGGTTTGTTTTCTGGGGTATGATTTTCACAGGTTCATTTTCTGCGGTACAATTTTCACAGGTTTGCTTTCCATCAAAAAATCCGAGTCCGTTCTTCCTCAATTCAGGCTGCATGGTACAAAACTCAGATCATGTCATTGCTGGGTTGAGTTTTTGTTTTGTTTTTTTTCCAAACAATGAAATGGGATTCCATTGCAAAGTCCTTGCTGGTTTCACTGGACAAGCTGGCTGGCTGACTGGGTCAAATGACTGGGATGAAAAAAATAAAAAAATAAAAAAATAAAAAGCCCAAATCCCCAGACCCAGAGGGCTGAAAAAGTTGAAGTTCCTCACAAGAGATTGATGGCAGATTTGCTGACAACTAAGGGAAGGGACTTAGTTGGTAAGCGTGTAGCATGGAAGGAAGGGAAAGACCCGCCTGGAGCATGCAGGAATCCCACCTGGCTTTCGGATGTGGGGGAACGGAACTATTTGCCACCTGGGGGGGACACATATAACACCACATTCATGTACATACGACCAACATTTCTGCCACCAAATGTTCACGTCCAGTACATGTACAAGGTGGAGTTGAGGTACAAATTGGATCCACTGACGGAACTTCAGGTACTGCAGACCTTGCTTGCAAATTAAATCACATGTGGCGCCTCCAATATGACACACTACAGTATACTTAAGCTTGAGTTAAACTTGATCCTTTCTAAGCTTAACTTAAGATAAACTTGATCCTCTCTAAGCTTCAGTTAATGGTATGGCTCAGGCCTTGGGTTCCTATTTTTATTCACATGTGTGATTTCACTTCACTTGTGGAAAATTGGCGAAGGCGGGGTACGCGTGTACTTACATACCATGGTAGATTTGGGAGATGTACACTTTGATCCTTGTTTTTTTATCTGACCATCTGTGCGACAATTTTCATAAAAATTCGACTTTTTTCTTTTCAATACGTGAGAAGCCTGCATGAGTGATGGATATTTTAGAATGCGATTTCAATGGACATTAAGTTATATTAAAGAAGTTCAGGGAATGTTGGGCCAGGGAATGTGCTATTCCAAAGTGTTTCATTAGAAAAGGCTCACTGACTGACTGAGTGACATCATTCACTCTTGGTGGTGAAACAATGGAAGAAAATAATGAGGGTGATAATAGTTGCCTTTTTTTTCTTTTTAATAAAGATGAGCATTCTTTTTGTATGTAGGGCTTTGTAACTTTTAGATTGAGGCTTTGCTGCTGCTCTCTATGATCCCCCTCTTTTGCCTGCTTTTGATTCTATACCTTGGAAAGAAGGACAATAAGTTTCTGTGGAGCTTTTTGAAGGCTCTGATAAGTTTAAACAAAAGTCATTTTCTAACAGATGAAAAGTGAAAATTTTTACCATGGATGCAAGCATATAAGGTAGGTATTCCTCAAACCGACATTTTTTTGCTATTGAGCCTATTTTCTATTATTAGTTTGGTCAGATTTTCATATGTTCTTGTTGGCAAGTGAAAGGAGGTTCCACCACACCAAAGAACATGGCATTTGGATAATGTATGCAAAAGTTATTAAAGAACAAAGTTTGGTTCTAAAAGCATTTCTTCAATGTTGGTAAAGAATTGACTTTGGAGATGTACACATAGTATAGATGGAAGTTTAAAGTCAATGGCACATGTGGGTGTATCTACCTTATTAGCTTTGTCAAGTAAATAAAAATTTCAACTGGATCTGTGAATCAAAAGTTATGAGGCTTGAAGTTTGGGGCAAATTGAGCATCATCATGTTCATAATGAGAGGACCAATAGTGTGGACAATAATCATGGAAGCTTTGAATTTTTTTCTATTAACTTTGAAGTCTTATATCTCACAACTTATAAAGTATAATGGGCTAAAAAAAACATTTCTACACATTCTTATAGTAGTATAGGTCAATACTAAGTAATTGAAAATGAAAACAAAACTTCTTTTTTTCAATTTTCACTCAATGCATCAAAAGTGGCAATTTTAGGACAATTTTAGAACCATTAGCTCAAATTCTAGTGTAAATTAATGAGATTTTTTTTTGAGGGGGGGGGGGGATACTTGATTTAGATGAAGAATGCTTTCTGTTGATAGTCGAGATTTTGATTCTTTTAAAATATGAACTATCCCAAAAAATTGAAATCTTATTCATGTAGTTCCTTATATTAAACGTTCTCTTAGTGCAAGATGTTTTTTGTGTATTAGACACCTCTATTGTTTTTGAAATTTGGCATGCAAGTAAGTAACATATATATATATATATATATATATATATATATACACACAATGATTTGAGTTCCTATAGTAGGATAGTGCATCCTCTACAAAATTGAGTCAAACTATGTAGACCCTATTGGATAGAATCCAAAATTTCTTTTTTTCTAACTTTTAACATTGTAATTTTGCAATGTACGCTATCAAATGGTTTAAATTTTTCACAAAATAAATCCTATAATAGTTTAGTACAAATTTGTACGGTGGAAAGTTTGAAGAATGTTTTAACATTTTGATTATTCTAAATACACTAGAAAGTGGCAGTTTTGGATACTTTTGGTGGAAAATAGTCGAAGAATTTTAGTGTACAAAAAAATTCTGCATAGGGGCATAAGGGTGTTATTTTAGATTTTCTTAATAGGTTCAAATTTGTTGATTCAAATTTACACATATGAAGGAGATGCAAACAAAATTGAAACTTTTTTTAAAGTATGCCCTTGAAGTTCATTATTACCCACCATTATACATTGATAAATGTAGAGAGGTCTTTAAAAGCCTCTAACTCTTCCTTAGTGCTCCAACAAAGTGTTAAAAAGGTCCTTGTAAAGTAGTATACAATGCTATGTCATATTCAAGTGAGAACACCCATTGTCCATTTGAAAATTGTCCCTCAAAATGACCAAGTTCACAATAATTAGGCCCTAATTCAAGCCCATGTAGACCATGATGAAGGTCTTAAAAGTTGTAGGCTCCCAAAAGAAGAACCTTTGGGCACTACCAAAGCTCCATTTTTTAGACTCACCAAATATTGAGGAATCAATATAGATTTCTTGTTGTTTACTTTAGATTTTGCACCCTCCATTTGAGCTTACATAATTATGGAAACATTGCAATGGCGATAGCCTTGGTCTCGTCTTGTTTGTTGTCAACTTTTTCCCACAACAATGGTGGTGATGTGTTGCAAAAATATCAATTAACTTGCAAGGAAAGCATGCTAGTAGCCTATCCCCTTTCATATGGCACATTTTTTCAAGGGATACAAGACATGCTTTGAAAGGACAATTGTTATAATCATTCACAAAGTTGCAAAGAATTAAACAATTTTGCACTTCGCATGTACACCATCAAAAATGACACTTTGAAGAATAGGAAAAAGGGGGCCAATATTTTTATTCAAGCAATAAATCATGAGGTGTACTTATACATGAATACAAAAAGAAAATGACATTTTCTTCAACTAGGTCTTCCATTGAGACAATGTATCGCCTTTTGTTCAATCATTCCATACTACTATAGTTAAATCTTTTGATTGTAATTCAATATTTAGCAAAGTTAGAGTAGCTCCATTGCATCAACATAGGAGGGAATGTAAAATATTTTTTATAGAGTGACTCCGCGGTCTAGTTTCCATTCCGTCTCCGTTTCTTCAAGAAGAGTCGCACCACAATCCACACTATGCTCTTCAACACCTTATTCAACTTGTTCATTTCACATTATCAATGTCATCATGAAAGAGAATATTTCCTCCATAGATGAAGGATTGAGTCATTGCATGAGCTCTTGCATGGCCATAAAAAATCCTAAAAATAACATGGACGGAGCCTGGTAATGTTGCCTAGGAAAGTCTTTTGCAACGATGCAGTAGAAGCCTAAAACATTGCTTTCCCCGTGATAGTCCCGATCATATCTGCATTTCAGTCTCCAATATACTAACAAAGCTATTTATGTAACCTACATTAATTAATTTAAGAATGCAATAATTACATTTTTACACATCACGAATATTTTTAGTCAAATTTTTTACCAAGGATGAAATCTTGTAACATTTTAAAATCAACGAGTATAGGTAACACAAAATATCATTATTTATTGTTTACATATAGTGTTGGATCATACTAGTCAGCCTGTGACTCAGCCCTAAAAAATAATTGATAGCGTTAGTTGGAAATCGGGGTAACATGGCTTAATTGGACGGACAACTCGTTACGATGCATGCATGCATGCTGATTTCCACGCCAGCAACCGCAGTCCAGTCATTCCCAACTGAATTGCAGCCGGTTTCGTCTCCTGGACGGAAGTGCAATTCTTACGGTAAGCTTAGTTCGGAACAGAACAAACTGAAACTGAACCGAAACTGAACCGAATGTTTTCAGTCGTTCTTTCCGTCGGGACTGAGTTTTCCGTCCGTCACTTTCGTCCCCTTCCCCCTTTCGTCCCCTTTCCCAGGGTCCCAGCTGAGCTGCACACGGCGGGCGGGCGGGCGGGCGCCAAGCCCCGACAGACCCTGAGAGTTGGGCCACCCCAGCCTTCCGTCTGACTGGGCCTTCACGTGCAATCGGATTCGAACTAGAGATTTGCAGGGGCTTGCAGTTGCTTCCCCCCAGTAAGGTAACTCTGCCTATGACAGTCCAAATGGGAGCCAGACCAGCCTACAATCAGAGGTAACTTGGGCTCATTCAGGCAACTTGGGTAGAGAAGCATCGTGCAGTGTTGGGGGTATTTTTTTGAGTTTTACCAGCTATTTTCCTTTAATTCCCACTAAGGTAGGTACGTCCAAATGTGCCACTGCCCTTAAACCACCATCTATACTATGTGTACATCTCCAAAGTCAGTTCTGGACTTATGTGGAAGAAACACTTTTAGAACCAAACTTTGTTCCTTAACAACTTTTGCATACAATATCCAAATGCCACATTCTCTGGTGTGTTGGAACCTCCTTTCACTTGCCAACAAGAACATTAGAAGAAGTTTGAGGGCTCTGGAAGCTTGTGAGTTATCAAGCTAGGAACATGACCGGTGCAGCATCGGAACTTGACTGTTGACATGGTTAAGACCCTACCACGTCATTGTTTCCCCCCAATTTTTATTTTTATTTTTATTTTTTTCAAATTTTTTTTTGCATTTGAAGATTTATTTTTTTATTTGAATAAAAAAATTCTAACAGCAAGCCGTTCCCCTTGCTGCGGGAATAGCTACGGGAGAACAAGCCCAAAATGGCCTTTCAGTGCCTTCAAATTTCTTCTAATGCATATGAAAATCTGACTAGTCTAATACTAGAAAATAGGCTCAATAGGAAAAAGTGGCAGTTTGGGGAGTACCTACCTCAATTTAGTACTGTACATGAAGATCTTATTAGGCACCTAAGTGCTGAAATACTCTCTTTGTTGTATGCAAAGGGGTTGGGTAGCTAGAATTATTGCTCTTGAGATTTCGACATTCTACTGACCGAATTCTTTTTGTGTTTGGCAACTTCTAGTTTGTTTTGTTTTAGGAAACTTGTCATGTGGAGCTCAAGGTGTGACGTAGGTTTCAGAAATATTCAAAAATTTAGACTATATGGATAAAAACTTTCTACAACATTTTGGACATTTCAATTTTAATATTCCAAACATTTAGACATCCCAAAAAATACTTAATTTATATCTAAACCTAACCTTCATGTAGGATACTAGTGTGCCATGTGCCGTTTAATTGCCACAACCAAAATAAAAGTAAAAATATTTTTAAAATTTTAAAATTTTTAAAAATTTCAAAACTCAATAACTTTCACACCATAGGTCCAAACACCATGAAACAAAGCTTGTGCACCCCTCCTCACAAAGAGCCTAGGGATACATAGTTCTAAAGATCTTACCATTATAAACAAACAAAACAAAGCACAACCCTATTTAAAGTATAGATGCCGTTACCATAGTAACATATAAAAAAAAAGTAAAAGTAATTTCTTAATCATTTATGAATTCAAGAAAACTTTGAAATTCAATGTCTTTTTTGTCATGAGTTGGAATGCTACCAAAAAAAAAAAAAAAAAAAAAAAAAAAACTTCACAAATCCATAATATTCACATTGTATGTCTAAATGCCATGAAACAAAGTTTGTCCACTCCTCCTTACTCTCAAGGCATTTTGACGGTACAAAGAATACAACTAGAAGATACATAGTGCTATGGAACAAACAAACATCCTAGTTCCAATTCCACTTGATAACTTTGATTTAGTTGCTCATTTTCACCAAATTGTCCTTTGCACACAGTAAGAGGCAAATTTTCATATACATTCAATAAGTGAAAACTTAAAAGTTTTTCCCTCTTAACATCGCAAAACGAGATGTGGTCTAGCCTAAGCCTTGTTCAAGTGGCAATCAAGAGCAAGATTAAGAATTCTATTTTTAGTATATTTATTATCCACTTGAATTTATTAGTTTTTTAATAATTAAAAAGATAACCCCCCCCCCCCTTACATTTTGCTTAGAAATTATTATTGAAGTACCACAAAAATAAACTCGAAATATCTAAAACTCTATTGCAAAAGTTCAAGGTTGGTCAATTTTTGTTGATAAATCACTAAAAATTTACATTAGAGAAAAGAAGATGGTTTGCACAATCTACCTACTATAGGGCATCTTCAATGGGTCATTCTATGGATCCTTAATCATTTAAAGTGCTACAAAGAAGCACTTGAATGATATCAAGATGTGTAGTCATTAGAAGGGATTTGAGGGCAATGGAAGCCTACGAGTTCCCAAGCTACGAGGAACAAGAGAACTACGCCATTACAACAATATGACATGGCCGAGCCCCTACCACATCATATAAAATTATAATTATTTCTAAAATAAAATTAAAAAATTTAATTCTCTCTCTCTCTCTCTCTCTCTCTCTATATATATATATATATATATATATATATATATATATATATATATAATTCTTATTTTCTAACAACTAACCATTTCTTCATTGGAGAGGAATCAATGAAACAAGCTTCTTTTGATGTCAAATCCTTTCTAATGAGTAAATGAAAGACTACAATTTTTCATCTATTATATTTAAAGGTATCTTGAGTATATTTGCAATGGTTGGTTATGGGAATTACCTCAATAAAATATCATTAACCCTCTACAAAGAAGACGCTTAAAAATTGAATTATAAAAGATGCATTTTCAATGTATGCTTGCAACTTCTCTTGGCAACTTCTAACACTTTTTCTTGATTAAATTATGACCATACAATTGACTTTCACAATTGTTTTTTGGAAATTGATTCATATTTTAATTTGAGACTTTCCGCTCAGAACCTTTCTACTCAAGTCACTTGAGGTGCAACCATTCAAATTTAAAGTAATAGAAGTCTAGGGAAATGGATCTACTTAGAATAGTAAGAACTTTTCAGTTATATTATTTTATTCAATAAAGTAATCTATTTTTAGAATAATTTTTTAAAAATCTTTATAAATGATAATTTGACCTTGGTATTCAAATTGGAGAATTTACACTAAAATTCAAACTAAAGTTATGCTAAGACCTTGACAACAATATTGCAATGGTGTGTTGTCTCCTTAATTTACACTACTTCATTTTACAAGCCTTTTTACTATGAGCTTAGTGGGGTAGTTAGTATAGTCTTACCATTAGGGTTTCAATTGTGAAATGTTATATATAGAGAGAGACCAAATTGTTTTCTAGAAGTCATGTAAAAGGTAATGAAATTACAATTCTTAATGCACTGACATGCCTCTCATGCATCACATGTATAGAGGTGGGAAAAGAAATTCATTTCTTATTAAAAGCCTTTTACAAATAGTCACTGGTTCCTAACCAAAATTTTAACTAAATACAAATTATAAAAGGTGCTTAAGAGAGAGAAAAGTTATTCAATTTTGAAGCATATCAAACAAGGAGAAGTAGTAGTAAAAATATTTAGAAATAATAAGCTAAAATCACATTTTGAAGGTTTCAAAAGTTGCTTTCAATTCACTATCAATTTATCACTATTTTAATACTAATCTATGATCAATATACAAAACATTTGCATGATTTAAGGCACTTTCATGTTCTAAAGACCTTTTTAGAGCCAAACAATGTTCGTGGATGTTGATGACTATAGCACATTCTTTGGAAATTGTGCATGCAAAATAGTCTTGGGTGGGGATAAAGGAATGGTAGAGCAATTGTCTACAACTCAAATTTCAATACATTTTGTCCTACTTTTTGAGTTTTTAGAATGTGAAGTTGATTTTGAATTTGGTAGAGAATTGATTCTAGAGGAAGGTCCAAGTCAAGAATGAATTTTTCGTCCACAACTCTAAATACAATTCCATATAGAACCTACCATTAGAAAAAAATCTGAACCCTATGGAGGGCCATTCAGGATTCATTTTTCAGTACCCCGCACTACAAGTCCAAAAACATAAAAAAATAACTTTAAAAAAAATTAAAAGTATGAAAACCTGACATAGCACTGACATGGCACAAGTAGTGCCACATCAGCTGCTTTCATTAAAAAAAATTTAAGTATTAATTCCTCTCTAATTGCACTCGGGGGAGTCAAAACTTGCAGACCTCCCAAGGGCCGAATTTTTTTGTAATGATCATTTATTGGAATATATAACTATATTTGTACTTGTTGTGTACTACAATATGTTCAATGAGATATTTTGTATGCCGTTGTAGTCAAATACAATAATAGTGGAATATAGTATATACAAATGGAAATGAAAATTCATCATTACAAATGTTATTAGGACTAATGTTGGGAGGCTTTTGATTGAATGTATCTAAAATGAATTCTTCAAAATAATTCTTATTGAGCAACATTCACAATAGTTGTATATTTTTAGACACCCTTCCAATATCGAATGAGATGAAAACAAATAATTCAAGCAGTATCACTTGGTTGATGCAAAGAAAATCATCATGGAATGTCAATTGCATATTAAAACTAGAACACTTGTTGAAAGTAGAAGTATTTTCCACTCGAACAATGTTATTATTACAAGTGAGCATGGACTGCAATGAAGGCACAAAGGGACAAATTGCACAATGAACAAAGGGAGCATACGAAATACATGATGAAACAAAAAAAAAATGGCACAAACTGCATAGATGCACGATGAATGCAAGATGTGGAAAAAAAATAAAATATGTGGCATGCAGGCAAGCTAAAAGTAAGCTACCAAAAGTAAAAAACTCTTCAAGAATTTTTCTTCACACCCAAATTCTTCATGGAAAATAATGGACACTTTCAATCTTCAAAAAATGAGAGCTCCACAAGCCACAAAAAACCAACTAGAAAGCACTGCATCTCCATTCTTTAAGAACAGAGAATGGGATGAAGAAGGTGTGACTACCCCTAATGAAATTTGAGCCTAAATTTTTTCCTAATGAGGTGTACAAACCTTATTATTGTACAGTACAGAGTACCATCCAAAATCAAAAATTCAATTTTGCCCCTGACATGTCCTCGTACTGAACATTTCTGGTCTCAAATGTATCCCATACAAACAAGTGAGCCAAGGTGGTTCCATGAGAAATTAACGCCTACCCTATTTGGTCCCCACTTAACTGCGGATCTAGCCTGGTAGCCCCTCCAATGATGGTTTCCGAGAGGCCCCGTGATTAAAATAATGATGAGTGGGGTGCTGACTCCAGAAATTCATGGTCAGTTACGTAGTGAGAGGGAATGATGCCCTCGGGGGATGGAGCCTTCCTGGGAATGGTGTCATGGACCCCGGGATATGACAAAAAGAGATGAGCTGGCAGAAGACTGTTTCCCCACCAAAATCTGACGTGGTCCAGTGGGTTCAGTTGCATGACCACGAACTAAGGAAATGGTTATTATAATATAAGGTAACTCTCCCTATGACAATCCAAATGGGAGCTAGCCCATCACAGGCAAAATTGTACTAATGGTATACATTCTAGTTCTTGAAATGTGCATCACTAGAAATTTTATGCCTGTGATGGACTGGCTCCCATTCGGACTGTCATAGACAGAGTTACCTTAATAATTGAACCAACAAAATTTCAATTTCATGGAGATTTCTTCTCCAAGATAACTTACGTGCATTGAAGCTAGCCATGAAGGATAGTGAGACCATAGCATTCTGTGGTACACGAAATGGACTACATACTGTAATGTTCGAGAGCTGGGAGGCTCGGTAGCATTATGGGACATAATGTCAAGTCTAATAGTTCATCTCAAATGTCTGTACCTATACTTTTCGCAAATCTAGAAGTATAGAAAGAAGGATTGCGTTATGAGTTATAATACATTTTTGACTATTCAATGGAACGGTGACAAATTTGCCTTGAAAGCTGGACTTGGCAATATGTTTCGCAAACTCTTGTCTATACACACAAACTCTTGTCTGCTAGAAGCTTAAAACCCATTTTCAACCACTTAAATAATTCATCATTAGCTGTCAGTTAGGTTGGGGGGAAGGGGATTCATTGTGTAGGCAAATAGATTTTGGATAGCATTGAATTTTTTTTTGGTCATTTTTTAATCCGAGAATAAAATTATCATGAAATTTTTTTCGTCAAGATTCTATGAAATCTATTTTTGTTATATAGATAACCTTATTTCCAACCATGAATCTTATATTCACAGTCTCTAACTAGCAAAAAAAAACTTCAAATAATCATGTGCTCTATGAAGATGAAACTGTCCAATACATACCAACATGGAACAGGTTATGAAGGAATTACAATTATCTGAAGACATCACCAATAGAAAATTTTTGGGGCCTCTGAGTGCCTGCGAGTTATCACAGCTTGTGAACGCAGGAAACAAGTTCAGCGCAGTGATTTGATGTGGCCGAGACCCTACCACGTCATTGACCAAAAAAAAGATTTTTATTTATTTATTTTTTATTTATTTTTACATTTAGAAACTAAATTTTTTTTTAACAACGAGTCGTTCTTCTCGCTGTGGGGAACAGCTGCAAGGGAACAGGCCTGAAACAGACTTCTGGACCCCCCCAAAACTCTTCTAATGAGTCAAGGCAAGAACCATCCCACAACAAGGAATGAGTTGAACTTACCCCCATGGTGCGCCTCATAAATGCACCATGCTTTGCATAAGCTATCACCAAAACTACGTGTAATTGGAAACATAACACTCTACATTATGGAAATGGGGTGTGATGAAGAATGAATTGGCTACTCTAGAGTAGGAAAAATTCCATTGGTTTGTAAGGCAAGTTAGGTGTTCAAAAAGAAATTATGTAGGAAATCAGGCTTGCATGATCAGGCATGATGTGTTTTCTCATCCCAACTTGGTTCATACTGTGGGTGACAGCTCACGTAGAACAAGAGCAACAAAAATGTTCAGGAGGTGTACATTGAAAGTATAAAATGATTACAACATGTACATTGATAGTCACAATGATCACCTGCATCAGTTCTGTAAACAGTCTATGGTTGGAAATTGATTTGCCTACTAATCAAGAATAGGACGAATAGAATCTTCACAAAAAAATTTATAATAATTTTGTTTTTGAGGAAAAAACTGTCAAAATTTATGAAATACTTCTTTAATCTATTTCTCTACATGGGGAAGTTTTTTCCTTAACCTTCACTATGCTGCAAATTATAGGCTAAATTGCTCAAGTGGTTGGAAATAGGTCATCATCGTGATAGTCAAATTATGGGGCACTCCATCCATCAAATTTCTAATTTCATCCAACTTGCCACCCCAGGGACCTGACTATTTGATCCAATACAGTTTGCAACTTTCGTAATAAGAACATTCTAAGAGCATCTCCAGTCTGCATAGCTGGGGAATTGCAGGTCCAAAAAAAAGAACATTACCCAAATTCTGAACCCTGTAGAGGGCCATTAAGCTTAATTTTAGAAATAAATGTTAAGAAATAAAATAAAATATTTTTAAAAATTCAAATCTAAAGTAGTACTGATGTGGCACCGGTAGTGCCATGTCAGATTTCAAAATTTTCAAAATAAAGAATAAAAACTAATTTTTTTCCCCCTCTATGATTGCATCAAGGGAGATACAAAACTCACAAACCCTCTCAAGGCCTAAAATTTTTCTTATTGGGTTTGATACCAGAAAACATAACTCCCCAAAAGGTGAAACAACCCATTGCGATCAAAATTACGAGTAAGCCCTCATGCCATTTGAATGTTTTTTCCCACATAAATACAATAGGCTGTGAAAAATGAGAAAAGAGGTTTAAGGGTTAGATTTTACATTTATCTTTTATAAAAGGGTTTATCTGTATTTGGAATCTCCGTAAAGGCTTGCTATCCTCTTATATTTGCATTCAAAATTTAGGACCTTCTTCAAATCCATATATAGGGTGATTATATCTAAAATCAGAAGTGCTTGCAAAACCAATTTTTTGAATTATTCATGTTGACTTTTGTGCTTCTATAGTCAAATGCAAGTGATCTATCAAAAATAAAAAGTTTCAAAATTGATGAGTTGGAATTTACTACTCAAGCAAACTCAATTAGTCCAAAGTTGATTCACAAATTATTCAATATTGCATCGTTATTCTATAAATTATTTGAACATTATTTGTTTTTTGGTTATTGAAAGAAGAAAAGAACTGTATTCTTTGCTTTGAAGTCATTCAATATTTGGTAAATAAAAATATTTTGGTCGAATAATGAAACGTAGAATAGCTAATGCGTTTCACTCTATTTGCAATCTAGTTTTGAACTTTTACTAAAAGGTATTTTAATAAATAAGAAGAGAATATCTTCTTTTCTTTGAAGTCCTCAAAAATTTGGAAATTTTAGTTGCTCTCTTATAAAAATGCAATATAAAACAACAATGCATCTTGCACTATTTGACTCAATCAACTTAGGTAATTATATTCCGCTCAAAAATATTAAAAAAACAAACTAATTGTAGCTCTAAGCAAATTTGTTGGCAATGTTGGTCAACAACTAGGACTAATTAACCTAAGTTTCTAAAGTCACTATCCACTGAAAAGAGGTTGTCTCACTTCCTCCCCCAAAATCAGGAGCTGTCCGATTCATTTAAAAAAAAATTCCACCCCCCTCCAACAAAAATCAATAACCATCAAATGTACACACAAAATACGGTATGAATACAAATACGAATACAATATAGCTATATATGGATATGGACGATGGGATATGGATATGACAATATAGAATTATTCCATATTAATTGTTTGCAATCCCACCCTCCCAAAATTATAAGAGGGGGTGGGGTGGGGTTAAAATTAAAATTTTCATTAAACTTCTTTTTGCCACGATGCATAGTTTTACACTATGCTATGCCCCATGAAGTGTCTATAACAGCCCAGCCACATTATCTAATATTCATTGAATGTATTTTGAAATTGTAGTACCAAAACAAAACATAAACAACATTGTTGTAGATTTGCCCCTACATATTTTTGCTTAAAATTCAAGTTATCTTAACCCGAAATCCAAGAGTCAATGTTGGTCCTATATGATTTTGCTTAACCCCTAAAGCTCCTTCACAATATTTTTGCCCCAAATGCTCTAAAAATACCATTTCTTGTACAAGTTTCTAGAAACATTTTTGGGCACATGTAACCGTAGGATCTTGTAGTAAATTAGTTAGAAGAGATGTAGAAATTTTTTTAGAAATTTTCATAATGTAAATTGTAAGATATTGGCATTTGAAGTGACAAAAATCATTTTTTTTTCCCTGCAAAAATATGGGTACATGCACATCACAAGGTCACAATTGTATAAAAAAGATTCAAACTAGTAGTGCTTTTTTGAATTCATTCTTTAAGTTATGTTTGTTGCATGCTTGAAAAGTTTTAGATCATTTGAAATTGTACAACATATAGGAAAAAAATAATAAGTAAAAAGATTGAGAGAATAATTCAAAATACTCAATTATTAACTATCTATATATGGAATTGGAAAATGCCAATTCCAATGTTTGGAATGTTGTAAAAACAATCTTCATCTAATATTTTTATTTTTTTCTAAAAGTATTGAAATTGAGTTCAATAAAAGACTTCAAAGTTTATTTTGGAGTAGAAAATCCATGATTGCCCTAAAACTACATTAGAGGATTTTTGAGGCCAACAAGAGACTATGAGTTTTTATGGCCTAAAAATGCTATGAATGCATTGAGAATGCTACCAGTAGTGCAGTCCGACATGGTCATGAAAGTGCCACGTCACTTTCTAATTTTTTTTAATTTTTAAATTTCAATTTTTTTTGCATTTCAAGATCTAGATTTTATTTTTTTGACTACTGGTTGTACCCTTCACTATAGGGGAACAACGACGAGAATAGGCCCAAATTGGCCCTTTACAGACCTCAAGTTTCCTCTAATGACAACACCTCAAGTAACTTTTGACTTGTAGATCAAAATGAAATGATTCATATCTTTTTTGTAAGTATAAATCCAAAAAATCAATTTCAAATTTGAGTTTTTGAAAAAAAATGATTTTTTCAAATCTACCCAAACTACCTAGTTACAAAAAAAGAAACATACTAGGCCATAACTTTTAACTTGTATTTCCAAATGTCCAAAAATTTATTGACATGAAAGATATTCCTCATCCACACCTTCTATTAAAATTTGAGCCAAAAACATAAAAATATCTAGTGATAGGCACTTGCCTAAAATTTCTATGTTGCCAAAAAGTGCAGCTTGATCTTTTAGGGATTAAAATATAATTTATCTTGACACTACATCCAAAAGTCAACATTGGCTCTACATATTTTTGCGTCAAATGCAAATTATCTTAACACTACATCCTAAAGTTAATGTTTGATATTCCTCTAATCATTGAAATTTCTTCATTTCTTCAAAACAACCTTATATACCCACTTTAAGAGAATCTTGAATCGTCTTCAATTTCTAAAAAAATTAAAACAACTTGTTATTAATGATCTTGTTTAGATGCATATTTATATGCTCCTAGATGTGTACTTCAAAGGACTTGACCATTTTGTAAGTGTGAGAGAAATGAATATCGCAATTGAATAGATTGTAATTTTAATTTAATTCCAACAAATGTAGGAAGCACGTTGCAAAAATTGCAGATTTTGACAAACTCTATGGATCTCAATAGAAAAGCTTGAGGTCAACTTTGACCCAAAATAAATGTAAAGTTTGAAGCCAATGCTTTTAGAAATTAATAAGCCACTTTGCCAAATCCAAGGAAAATCAAACATGAAGAAAGTCAAAATGTTGGAAAAGATTCTTGTACAACAACTTGATCCCATGACATCTAAATTCATTCCTCTAACCTTACAACAAATCAAGGACACTATGAAAAAACAATGAATTCATGGGAAGACGTGATTATGTATGACTTTCCTGTATGCAATGAAGAAAACCGTTCATCATCCAAAATTAAGTGAAAAAAAACCATTTCGTAATTGCCAAATAACTTATTTCATAAAAAAATGAACCTCCCAGCCAATTTTAAATAATTATTTGGCTAAAATGTGGCCAAAGGTGACCTCATGCTACAGTACTACAAAATCTCATAAACAAATAACTCGCCGTAGTGCCGTACCCACCCTCTCCTACCCCCAAATCCCCAAATATAATGATGCTCCTTGCCGATGGGATAAACTAAAAGTCTGACGGTGAGTTACGAGATTCAATGCTACAATAAACCCACGAAATGATAAATATCATCCACTGGATGAAACTTCGACTCTCAGAGGACCGACGGACGGACGGATGGATGAAACTTCGACTCTGAGAGGACGGACGGGGACCGACCGACGCACCGACCGACGGATGGATGACTGACCAGGATGTTTACAGAGCCCTGTACCATACGGTACTATTCATGAGAGACCATAAAGCATCAATTAAATACGGAGTTGTAAAGCCCACTCCACTTTCATTAGCCTCATAATATCCATGGCTAATAAAGCTGGTAGGCGGCTCAGTACTTATTACTGTAAGCTTACCTCCACTTTGATGGGTCTTCCACCCTCCTAATACAGTACAGGAAGTTACAGTACTGTACAACATCCCCCAGGCCCACCAACCCACTTGACATTTCATTACGTTTCCAGTGGGATTCGGCAGGTGATCTCGACAGTAAAGCCTGCGTCTTGGTACTGTACAGCTAGAGGAATCCGCAGGCGTCGAGTAGTAGGGACACTGGAAATCTGAAATGTACAGCGGTCGTTCATCTTGAACCGTCTTTGGTTGCTCGTGAATCAACCCCCCCCTCCTTTTTTTTTCTTTTACTGCAAAGACGAAGGGTAGGTGGGTAGTGGGTACCCCACAAACCGACACTTTTTTGCTACTGTGTTTGTGGTTACTATTATGAGACTGGTCATAAATTTCAAAACTTCTTGCCCAGAAGTTGAAAGGAGGTTTCGATGCATCGAAGAACATGGCATTTGGATATGGTATGCAAAAGTTACAAAGGGTCAATCTTTCTTTTGGGCAAAGATTCTTGCGATTATTTCTTTTAGCAAGAGATATATTGATTTTGAAGAGATACATAAAGTGATGATGGGAATTTCGGGTCAATAGCAAATTTGAGAGTGTTGACTTTATCGTAAGAGCATCCTTTGAGCACAACCAAAATAGCAACCTAGACATTGGAAACTCTAGAGGCCTTGTGAAACTCTTGTATAGTCTTTTGACCAAATGCATTGCTTCATAGCAAACCTTAAGATAATCTTTGATGGTTGAATTTTGCATAGAACAATGGAATAAGGTAGAGATAGGGTAGTTTTAGGGAGGTAAAATGATTACATGAAGCACTTTAACAAAGGAATCTTGTCAAATAATGAATCTTGTGGTTGTTGTCCATCAATAGTAGTGTCCAATTGACAAAAACTTAAAGCCAAGGAAGGGTGAGAGTGACAAACTTTGTTCAATATTTATTATTCTATTACAAATGCTATAAAAAAATTTAAGAATTCTATAAATTTTTTTCTTCTAGTCAACTCCTTAGAATGAATGGTTTCCAAACAATTTGGTCTCTACTTTTATAATTATTCTTTTGCCAAACATGCCTAATAAATATGGTAAATAATCAAAAGATTTAATTGTGATAATTTATTTCAAACCTATATTTTCTAAAATATAATTTCTTTCTTATTACATGACAATCCAGAGCATTGTAGACATTGCACCTTCTTTGTAGTTCATTCCATCTTATTGTTTTATTTCAAAAGTGTGATAATTTCATCACATTATTTGATAGCGTTAGGTGTTCTACACAATCAATTAATATCAAGAGTCATACAATTTAACTCTAAAAGGATGCACCAAAGATAGCACATGCTATCTAAGTCTATATGGCTTAAATAGTAGAACTATCTTCAATAAACTCTTCATTCATTCTTGTCATAAGACCAAAGTTACTCTTCTTTTTCTTTTTCTTTTTTGATATCAAGAGATAGAATATTTTGCTATTATTTGATGTTGTAAAATCAACCAATTAGTCAAACCTACAAGGAAAAACAAACATTGAAAAACTCACATAATTGAGAACACATTAAAGAAGTGAATGACAATATGCTTGAAAAAGTGTATGGCCACACAATTATATAAAAAATTTAATTTGTTTGTTTGAAATTTGAATGTCTAGACCTTTAGGAATTAAACAAGTCATTATTCATTGAATAGTCCTTGATTCTCTAAAATAACTTCATTTTATTCATGAAGATGCCTTGTTGGATTGTGGACATTTTTTTTCACTTGAATGTAGAAAATAATAAGAAAGTGATTACAAAAATTCAAATAAATTTTTGGTGGTTTATTCTTCTTTTTTCAATAGATGAATAACTACATTACTACAAAATCTTAGGATGATATTATTCTTTGGGATATATAAATACACTTTGGGATGAATACATTCACAATTTTATGTTTTCTATCAAACTAAAATGTTTTTTTAAATAATTTTAGATGTACTTACCTTATGCAAACAAAATTTCCACCTCTAGGAAAGGTATCTACTTTTCTAGATATCTACAACTCTTATTTGGTTATGATTTAGATGACACTTGGACCATTATTTTTGGAATAGGAAAAAATCAAGTACCTAAATCTCATCTTTATCAATTTCTACGGTGCTTTGTGCATATAGTATCTAATAATTGGAAAGAACAAGTCTTTGTTCAATGAAAAATGTTATAGAAGTAAGGTTTAATATTTCACTTAGTTTAGTAGTGCAATAAACAATCTTCATTTGAATGATCAAAACCAAGTCACAAATAAGTTATTTTCTCTTGTTATGCTCCTATTCCTTGGATTTTTTCACCATGCTAATGCCAAGTCTATTTTTTGAGGTAAATTTGTCACCATTCCATTGGATTGTCATAGAAGCATTACATCTCATGATGTCCTTCTTTCTACACCCTTAAATTTACAAAAGTATAGATACAAACATTCGTAATGAACTATTTGGACTTGACATTATGTCTCCTAATGCTCTTGAGTCTCCATGCTTCTCAAGCTTCCATTACCTAATCCATCTTCTCCATCATTCTAATAACTTTTGGGGAAAGTCCTAGAGAATGGCCTTTGATTAGATTTCTATATCCCTCTCCCTAAAAAAACTCATGTTCATTGATGAGCATGATATTTTGTATAATCAATGCGTTATGCAAGCCCACCCATGTAATTGGACATTATGGATTTTTCATCATGAAAGTTTTCTATTTATTGAAGAAATCTATATCATCTCTTTCACTTTTGGGAAAGAACGATGACCGTTAAAAAACCCAAAGAAAGAAACAATCAATTTGTCTCAAACGGTGAATTCAACCTAGGTGGAAGGCCGAGTGAGAGGTACCACTCTGGCTTATGCTAGGAGCTAGAACAAAAAACCTCGTTTTTATGCCAAGTGTTTAAAAACTTTTGGTGTATAATGCCTCTCATGTCTTCACTACATTTCATTTCTTGAATTTTTGCGAGGGCAGGAAATGAAAGAGATGATGTAAGGTAGAAGCACCTATTTCGGATAGGCCCCTTATAATTGCTTTGTAGGCTAACCCATTGTGGATGCAATGGTCATTCAAAAAGATTTTTGATTTGTACATTCTCGTCCACTCGTCTCTTTTCCCTCCTGGCCTAGGGAGAAGCGCCAAAGCTAACCACAATAGGTGAGTCTATGAAACTAGAGTGGTCCGGGTGCAAAATCCACTTTTATATTCAATACAATATTCATTTTTTTTGGCATTCTTCCACAACCTTATTTTTGCACACATTGAAAGTAGCTCCCCATGAATTTCCCTCATCATCGTACAATCTGAAATGCTTGAGTTATCCAAAATAGGTACTTCTACCTTACATTCCTCTAATGGGCAATAGCCCTTAGTCACTGGGAATTGCTGAGAAAAATGAGCTTTGCCCTCCTTGTCGACCCCTAGTTTTTTTGCACGATATCTTCCTTCCTCCCTCCGCCGGCATTGCCCTATTCGAATGTCATGGATTCTCCCAGCCTCAGCAGTTTTGCGAGGTCGTTGCAAGCATTGACCCAGGCTATTTAGAGACATGGCTATTAAATAAGTCTAGATCCACAAGGGACAAGGCAGCCGGCGCTCTGACCCCTGTGACAGTCACGCCATCGCGCGATCGCAGCCGTCAAATCCTCCCTCTCGCTTCCCCAGCTCCTCCGGCTTCAGGCTTCTCCACTCCCATCCCCCGCCCCTCTATCATTCTCCTCAAGTGGAGTACAGGCGCACAACCTACAGCCGTCGCTGCCAGCATCTTCCACAGACACAGAATTCCTGTCCGCTACGGAGAAGAAGAGCAACACCATCATCAATAGTGGCGTCCATGGGGTCTCTCTCATTCCCAGTACACGAAGTTTGCATTCTCACACAGAGTTGGCACTGGAGGAGGTGAATTATTGGAAGGTTCGCATTGATCAACGCGAGCTCGTACCTCCGTAAGCGGTACGAGGAGCTGGCGCACAGGGGGTACTGATGTGGTTGCGGCTGTGGTTGGAGTTGATTCAGTGGGTAGGACCGTCGAAATGGAAATTTGGTTGGAGTTGGGGTTGGGGTGGAAGTGGAGAATGAGAAACAGGGGTTGTAGTTGTGAGGGGAGGATGTGGAAGGGGAGCTTCTGATGAGGGATTCAGAATTGAGGATGGTTGGGTTTAGGGTGGTTGACAGGAAGCTCGTGAAGGAATTCGCGGTACAGGAAGTGGCGTGATTGTGATGATCGCAGCAGAGGTAGGACGAATTTTGATGAAGAGTCCGGTTTGGGGAGATGTGAGGAGGTGAGTGGGTACAGGGATTAGGATTGGGGGGAAGTGGGCGAGCAGGGATGTGGAGGCGTTTGATCGTTGGAGGTTCAGTGAAGCGATGAAATCTCTGGCAGGACTTGAAGCATGGCACACGGGGTTGGTCGCAAGTTTTCTAGCTATGGCGCTGTATGTGAGTGGCGACGTCGGGGCGTTGTACAGCCGAAGTGACATCGCCACGAAAACTCCCCACTTGTGGTGGTACAAGACGTCGGAGTATTACTCTTTCGGGAGCCGTCGCGAGATGGAGGCGAGCTTGAGCAGCGCGTTCTCGCTTCTGGTGATCTTTGTTGTGGGCGTCACGACGGGTTTGTTCTGGAAGGCGAGCCAGAAAGTGACGACGGGGAAGGAGATTGTGGTCGTGCCGGAGGTTCAGACCCCTCCTCCGCTCATCACGTCGTCCACCAGCCTTCCGCGCTTGTTGTACCGCACGTCCACCGTGGGCGCGGTGCGCGAGTATACGTTGCTGGACATTCTGGCTATGACGGAGAATTTCCATCGGGAGCTTGGAAAAGGTGGGCAAGGGGTGGTGTATTACGCGAACTCGCTCCCCGAGGATCCGCCGCGCGCCCTGGCCGTGAAGCGTCTCCAGAAGGGCACCAATGTGTTGCAGCTCCACAACTTGGAGAATCGGAGCCAGGAGGTGGTGGAGAAGGAGTTTTGGGCGGAGCTCAATGCGATTTCGCGGCTGCATCACCGCAACCTTGTTGCGCTTCTGGGCTTCTGCATCGAAGAGGACGACCTTTTTCTCGTCTACGAGTACATGG
The DNA here is from genome assembly GCA_963969395.1 of Pseudoscleropodium purum. Taxonomy (NCBI): domain Eukaryota; kingdom Viridiplantae; phylum Streptophyta; class Bryopsida; order Hypnales; family Brachytheciaceae; genus Pseudoscleropodium; species Pseudoscleropodium purum. Next base: position 25,391,744 of record OZ017798.1, read on the forward strand.
CGAACGGCTCCCTCGACCAGCATTTGCACAGCGGCGTCGACGACGCGCATCTGGACTGGAAGGCGCGCATGCGCTGCGCGGCGGAGGTGGCACAGGGGCTGGAGTATCTGCATAGTCACGCCAGTCCTTCGTTGGTGCACCGCGACATCAAAGCGGGCAACATTTTGTTCGACGAGGACATGCAGGCGAAGATTGCGGACTTCGGGTTGAGCAAACCGTTGCACGCGGATCATCACGTCACGGTCTCCACGCGCGTACGGGGTACGCACGGTTACGTCGACCCAGTGTATCTTATCAACGGCGTGCCGTGTGATAAGATCGATGTGTATAGCTATGGCGTGGTGTTGTTGGAGCTCATCACGGGACGGCGCGCCATCCAGCAGCGCGTCAGCTTGGTGACTTGGTGCAAGGATTTCTTAGACATTGAGGAGCCCGTGATGCGGCATTTGCTGCCTCGCATGGTGGACGCCAGGATTAGCCCCGCGGACGTAGTTTACGAACAGTTGTACGATGTGGTGAAAGTGGCGCAGATGTGCGTGGAGGATAGGCAGGAGAACAGGCCCTCCATGAAAGAAGTGGTGGTGTGGTTGCACAACGCCAATTGCAAGGAATACTCGTGCAGCTCCGAAAGCAGTCTAGATGTAAGCATCACATACATTACTTGCCTTTCCGCATTGTTTCTACATCTTAAAGCCTCAGAGATTTCTCATGGGTTCCGTGTCTGTTTCGTTGTTTCTGTTTTGTAGACGTCGCTGGATTTCACGTGCAGCAATGGCTCCACTTTCAGTTCCTTCAACGACCGTTCAATTGCACCTTCGGTATACGCTCGGAGTAGCGGCGGGTAAGTAGGGTTTCTTCTCGTCTCTCATTCTTGCAAACCCTAAATCAAGCTCAATGGGAGGGAATCCATTTCATTTCCTTTGAATGGTTTTCCGTTACACTCGGACCTCTTCTCTTAAACCTTCTATAAATCGTCATTTGACATTCTGGAATATCTTGCACACTTGCCACACGATCATCACTATAGCACACTTAGCACACATTCAAACTTCTTCAGAGTTATTTTTTGGGACTCCAGGTCTTTAAATTAAAGGGGTCAGGGCGAATTAGAATGCTTTTTTTTTCTGGTGATTCTTGTCCCCATTTTCAAGAAGATTTTTACGCACGAGAATATGTATCATTTGGATTCAAACCTCGGAAATTGGATCCTGATGAAAAGGGATTTCATGCTGTAAGGTGATTAGAGTTTGTGCGTTTTGGCAGGTCTCCCACGTATGAGATCAAAGACAACACGATTCTGGTGAAGTGCACAGTGGGGAACAACCTCCGAATCGTGTTGCGGTGCAAGATCTGGCCCACACCCAAGAACTTCGGCTTGAACAAGATCGAAGCGACGCTGAACGGCGCGTTTCTGTGGAAGAAGGGCTTGTGGTGGTACAACGCCAAGAGCAGCCGCGAGTTCACCGTCGACGAGGAGATCACGTTGACAGCGGAGTGGAATGTGACATTGCGAACTCCTGCCATGTTCAGCAAGCACCCTCTTCCTGCTCACGATCCGAGGCGAAGCCAAGGCCCCTTTTGTGTGGAGTATCTCCGGCTGAAGGAGGACGGGCGCGTGTTGGTTGAGTATCTGGGTGACAGATCACCGCTCCTTGAAAATTCGGTACGATTTTGGGTTACAGTCCATCTCACCTCACCTCGTTTGGAAATTACTTTTGTACAGTTGCTCATGTCATGCCTATCCCTCTCCTCTCTTGTGCTTGGATTCGAATTCGTTCTATTGGTATTAGAGTTTTAGTGGCTGGCTTGTGTATTGGATCGGCGTTACTCTCGGCTTCTTCAGCCTGGTTTGTCACCGTAAATAGTTGCAATGAAACGCATTTCCTGAAGTTTCGGGGGCCTGTTTCAATCAGTTAGATGTGCAAAATAAGAGACTATGATTTGGTGAAGTGAATGTACAGCTAGTATCTCATGAGCCGGATGCATCAACTGGTAAGGTGGAATCGCTGAGCTCATTTGAAATGGACCCCGAAAATTAGGAAACGTGTTTTAATGCAACTATGATACTTTAGTTCTGTATTGTCGTTGCAGTTTCTAAGTAGTATAATAGACATTCTGTAAATGGGCGACTGTCACATGTGTTCAGACATGTGGAAGTTGTCCAATTAGATGTGTACTCAAGGGTGGTAGATTCTGAGGATGGAATGTGTATTTAGAGAGAATGCAATTCGACAGGGGTGAGGGTAGTCATGACAGTCCTAGCCTTGGCACGAGATTATGTGGCACTTAATGCTCTTCGTATAGTTGACACTTTTAAGCATATGACACTAGCATCATCCAGTCAAACGGTGTTAGGCAAGAGGGAGTCATTAGTGATTGAAGGAATATCAATATTGTCGTCGATGAGTACCCGGACAATGAATGTGAGAGTAATAACGCCATGAATGGATATTGCGTAGGCACCGAGAAGGAAGAGCTCGTTCAAGAGGGGAGAGAGGATGTTGCTACCCAACGCAGATCTCACATCAAATCACACGGGTGCCATAGTGTGTTGTGCCGTGCCATGGGCTGCTCAACCCTAGCCATGTAAGTCACCGCTAGCTTGTAGACGGAGCCACAGCACCTCGGATTATGGGAGCTCTCTATTTCATCTTCTCTAGTGCCAGAATCTAATTTCCAAGTGGGATTCAAGTGGGTCTCCACCAATGTAGGAATGAAACATGCCAAAATTTGGAGGCCAAATTCAATTTTCTAAGTTGGAATAGAGAGCCCTCAACGGTAATAAACATGGACGAGTAGAAAGGGTTAGGAAGGATTCCTTTTGGATCTACTACTGTCCTCTACATTGGTTGCTTTCCAGTCGATTGGTACTGAGATTCGTTGAGGTTTTTTTTGCAGAGGGAGAGCGTGGAGGCTAGACACAGCGTAGAGGCTAGACACACCAGGAGGGGTTCAGGCTCTGGGTCAGCAGGACGGCGGCAAAGCATGAACAACACTCGCAGGACCTTGGTCGCAAGGCGTTCATCTTCAGGACAGTTTGGTGAGTGGCGTTAATTTCCTACCGTCCAGCTGAAGCTCCATGTCGACGAAGATTTTGACCGTAATTTGAAGCTTGAAAATAAAGGATGGGACACTTCCATGAAGACATTCAACATTACTCACCAAGCACCAAGGTTGCAGGAACTGTAATTGTGGTTTTCAACTCTCTGTTGACCTATCTCGGAAAGAGAACAACCTACACCCTTTCTAGAAATCCCTTCTGTAAGATGCTTTGGAAGGTGCTGGGTTGAACTGCAACCCTTGGTGCAAAACCTTCAGGTTCGAGGTGCAGAACGTTGGAAGGTGAAGGTGTACTCCCCATCTTTGTGTCTGTACTGAAGATTCATAAATTATACCTGTGTCGTTGGGCTGTTTCTGCTACATACTTTGGACCTTATATTTGATCTAATCTATGCGCAGCTTTGTAGTGTACACTCAGTAGTTGAGCTGTAAATTTCTACAACCAGGATTGAGAGAGAGTTCCATATAGTTTCACTGCGAGCTGTACAGGCGGTTTAGGGTTGAAAATAGACGGAGTTGTGTACATATGAGAAAGGCCTCACAAGGAAAGGCGATTTCAAAGCATTTTTTTGCAAGTTCCAGAGACAAACTATACATTATGCGTATGAACTCTACTCCCACAGTTGCTCTTGTAAGTAGGATTTCTGCTCAATGTGGATTCTGATTCCCCTTGATAGCAGGGATTTTTTTTTTTTTTCCATTTTTAATGAAAAGCCATAGTGTTGATACAAAATGTTACAAGGGTGCTCCTAATTTCAACATTCATCCATATATTGGATAGAAAATATCACATTAGCACATATCACATATTCATAATTCTATTTTAATCCACAATCTAGTGATTTTATTCAAGATTTTTTTAGTTTGAAGTTTTATGGCAATTACGAACCTTGTTAGTACTATGTTTTTCAAGGGCTTGGTGTAGGGCCCATTATGTTGGTGCCAATTGATGACAAATTGCCAAAAAACAACACATTGTTTGATAGATGCTTTGAATTCTCATAAGATTTGTGGCATTGCTAGGCTTTGTTGATTGTAGTAGAAGTAGTGTGCTTAGCAAGTTTGCTTTTATAGACAAGCTAGTCTAGATGCAATATGTTTTTAAAACTAACCCCTAAAGATTTTTGACTTTGCAATGTTCATTTAGAAGAGCTTAGGGTTCATTATGAATACCCCTATCTTCATCATTTGAAAATTGAGAATTCATAGTGTATTCATGTTAATAGAACTTTTGAGTCTTCTTTTGACTCCCAACAAGATCATTTAATAATAGGAATCTTTACTCAAATGTTTATTGGATGTAGTTACCTTGTTCATTTGAATTAATCATTAGGATTCATAAGGGTTCGGATGCAAATTTGATAATCTACCCCTTAAATATTTTTTTGACTATGTTTTCACCCAAAATGCTCCAAAATTGTCATTCTAGTGCAAGTACCAAATTTATAAAAAAGAAATTCGGACATGTGTAACCACATGATCTTGTTGTAATCTGGTTTGAGAAAATGTGAAAAAAAATTCAGAATTTTCCACCGTGTAGATTGCAAGATATTAGTGTTTGAAGAGACAAAAATCCTTTTTTTGGCTGTGCAAAAAATCAAGCAAGTGCACTTCACAAGGTCACATTTGCATGAAAAAATATCCAAAATGGTGGTTATTCTTTGGATTCATTCTTTAAGGCAAGTTGACTACACGCTTGAAAAATTTCAAATCATTTGGAATTGTACAACATATAAGAAAAAATTAGTAAGTTGAAAGAAGTAGAAAATGATTCAAAAATTGTTAAGAATTTAATTATGGAATTGGAAAAATGCCAATTCCAATGGTTGTAATGCTGTAATAAATAATCTAGATCCAAGGTTTTTATTTTTTTCCATAAATTAAAAAAATTGAGTTAAATAAAAGACTTCAAAGTTGATTTTAGAGTAAAGAATCCATGATTGCTTGCAAACTAAAACTCCTTGTAACTTTCATCTCATTAATCGAAATAGAATGATTCAAAGCTTTCTGCATATAAAAAAATTTTAAAAATTAATTTCAAATTTTTATTTCTTAAAAAGAAATTTATTTAAGAAATTTTTGGGCTACCCATTGAATATTGAAAATTACATATTATACAATAACTTTTTAACCATGTGGTCAAAAGTTATGAAAATTGTTGGACCTTAAAGCTACTCTTTGGACACATGTTGTGTGAAAATTTCATTTGTAGTGAGCTGCCTAAAATTTTTTTGTTGCCAAAAAAAGCAGTTTGGGCATTTAGGGGTTAACTTCAAAATCTTGGGTTGCCAAGAATGAAGGTTGCTTTTTAATCATTAACCTTGGAAGGACTAGTTCTTTATTCATATTTTCAAAATTGTAAAGATGTATTTCAAAATGACACTTAAAAGAATAATTGAACCCTTAAAGTCCCAAGGCTTGATTTCAAGCCATTTTTCACTTTCAAACAAGGCCTCTTTGGTGCACTATTTGTTGTATTCTTTTGGATTCTTGGGAAATTTTTATTGGATATATCTTTCATTACTAGCTTCATGCCTAGAAAATTTAATAAATTACAAATTGGACATTGTGATTTTCAAAATGCTATAGTAATTGTTATCACTGGTTTGAAATTTGGAAAGCATTATAGGATGAAGTTTTCAAATTTACACTTATAGTATATTTTTGTTGTATTCAATATACCTTCATTGAAACTAATATGCCTTGTGTTGTTGTTATATTATAATATAATAAAAATGAAAGTAATTTTTAAAATTTAAAATTCATAAAATCTTCAAAATTAAATATCTTTTTTGTTGTGAGTTGAAATGATATAAACAAAGCTTGAATATCCCTCATTATAGAGGGCTTTCCAAAGGTACTAAGAACACAATTATAGGATATATAGTCTAAGAGAGCTCACCATCACAAATAAACAAACAACTTAGGTTAAGGTATAGACTAGAGTGCCATGTATTGTTGCCATGTTGAAAATAAAAATAAAAGTAATTTTTTAATTTTTTAATCCAAAAATAACTCAAAAATTCACATTAGGGAAAAAAAACAGCCATCAAAGGGGTTGCTTTCCTTTGAGAAGTTCCCAACAATGAAACTTGCAACCTTGTAAGGAACAGTGGCCAAAATTCAGCATTAAAAGAAATTAAAATTATTATTTTAAATATTAAATATTAAAAAACTAAAAAAAAAAAAATTTCATATTAAAATTATGATCTGGAAAAGGACAATCTGACATGGTTGCACTCATGCCACATTAGATTTGAAAATTTTGTAATTTTGTATTCATTTTAATATTAAATTATTAAATATTTTTATAATATTTAAAAAATATTATAATTGAATTATCCCTCACTGATCAAGTCTTGTAGTTTGTTAACCAAAAAAATAATTGAATTTTTCGGCCTCTGTTTTCTACTCATTCCCTTGTTGTTTGGGACTCACAGTTCTTTTCAAGATTCATTTTTTTCCTAATGTAACTTCCACAATGTAGATCAAAACACCATGAAACAAAGCCCATGCACCCCTTCTCGTAGATAGTTTTCTTATGATACTAAGAACATGATTGAGGGTTGCTGCTACAAAGATTTGTGAATAGCTTTGGAATAGTATGGGGCCTTTATTGTAGAAATGTTTTATATATAATCATTATATCCTTAAACACCCTATAGAATCCTAAATCTATTCCTCAATTTCCTTTTTCTGAATCCCTATCTTACAATTGTTACAATACCCTAAAAACTACCATATCTAGCTTTGATCTAGTATAAATGATGGACAATAGCTTCAAATGACTTGAAACTTCACCACAATGTAGATCACCTACTCAACTACTCATTAATTAATTTTCATCCCAATCTAAGATATTTACCAACTTCTATGAACATTTGGACTACCCCACTACTCACTTTCTAACATTCTCTATTCCCACACTCCAATTGTATTTTATGCATAATTTGTAGATCCCAAGTCCATTGTAGCCACAATTATGACACAAAGTAGTATGTAAGTAAAAGAAAATTATCCTCTAAGTTTCATTTCGATAACACAAAAACTCAATAAGATTCATGCTCCTCAATACACCCTTCTTGGTTATCTTAGAGTCCAAATACTTCCACTTTGAAACCTCATAACTCCTTCATAATAGATCTAGATCTGAAATTTAGAAGTGAGATGAACAATTAAAAATTGTATGGGTACACTAAAATTTACTTCCAAAAACCTTGAATTCAAATGAAGAGCAATCAAACCCATTACACAATCAACCTTGCAATTGTTAAAGTGCTATTTTTTTATAGGTATAAATTGTAAAGAACTCCAAATCAACACTTGCATGATTAAATTTTCAATGGTGAAAAATATGTATACACTTCACTCTTTCCATTGGAATTATTTTCAAAGAAAATGGATAAGTGCAATTTTATAGATCTCAAAAATCAAGTTAGATTGGCAAATTTTGCTCAAAGTTGGAAAATGAAGTAAAATTAGCAAATTGTGCTCTTCCACTAATGTATATATATATATATATATATATGTCTTTGAAAACCTCTCAAAAATCAAATATTACCTTTTTCAATGAAAAATAAAATTTTGAATAGTTGATTGTAATATTTTGTTAAACGGTCTAAGGAATTTAATTGCTCACACCAAAATAAGCCTAAGATTTTGGATTGACCATATATAATTGACTGGCTGGTTAGAGGTTAATAACCTTTATCTTATCAAAAAAAATTTATCCAATATAAACCTTTGATCAATTAAAAAAATATAGATTTGGACATTTTAGATTCAAATAAATGGCTTGGCATATTTCTACAAAATAAATTTGATCATGACTTAACTCCAAAAAGTTGTGTACTTCTAATTTTGGTTTTCTAATTTTAAAATACTACCTCTTGAAATACAAGTCTTGAACCAAATGCAACAAATAATGAGAATGAAGTAAATTTGCGCATTGATTTTTTAATTAAAAAAAATATAATATAATTTGAAAAACAAAATAAAAATTGGTCAATTGTAATGATATGGAGATTGTCATTTACAAAAAGAGCCACCAAAATATAAATTTCATGTTTCAAACGCTCAAAAAAAGATTTCACTATGCAAACTTCCATAAATATTTTTTTAATTCATATAATATTTTATAATCTATTAGAAGACAATCTCCGCCAAATTTTAGTTTCAAATTTCTTTAAATGGATATTTTATATTTTAAAACCATAGGAGCAAGAAACTTTTCAAAATCAATATTTTCTACCAATTAAATGTAATAAATCATAAAACATTAGATATACATTTAGAATGTCCAAATCTACTTCCACTAAAAATTTTAGTCATGTTGGATCATTCTTCTCAACATTGTGTTTGGAAAACGTTCAACACACAAGGTTTGACAAGAAATAGAAGGAATTTGTTTTGTAATAGCCTACCATAGTTGGATTTAGTAGTGTGATTTTTGCACCACATGTAACATCAATGACTAGATAAATTTTGGGGGAAAATGAGACCAATTTTATAATTAAAAAATCAGTCATTGAGGATTTTAAAGAAAAGTTCCAGTTTTTTTGAATTTTGACGAAGCTAACAAAAAAATATAGTTAAAATATTATTTAAATTTTAATTAAAAATATTATTTTCTTATTTAAATATCCTACCTATGAATTTAAAGACCACATTATAGTCTTGTGGAATTTATGGAGCTAAATGAGTTTATGAATAATAAGAGTTAATGGAGTTTATTAATATGAACCATATTTTCATATTTGGATGCTTTTATAACATCTTCAATGTATATCTTTAAACCATTTGATACTCTCCAAAATGAATGGAAAATATTTTAAACTAATCTTATATTTTATGAAATTCAGGTCAATACTTTTTATTCTTTTATTATGCTTAAGTTATTTCAGGTATCATTATATAGATTTAGATTTAGATGGTTCTTGTACTTGATTGCACATGTAATTGAAATTTGTCATACATTTTCAATAAGATGCCCTGTAATTGATGTATAGTCTTTTCCACAAACATATAATGTAGTTGAACAACTTGAAATTAAAGTATACAAGCAATATAGAAATGTAAATGTAAAATGACATAATGTGGATGCATCTAAGTGTGTATGTCTTAAGTTACTAGCTTAAAAACATGAAAATATTAGATGATTGATAAAAAATATTATAATTCATAATGAAATAAGTTAAGGAACTTTTCATGTAAGGAACCTTTTGCCACAAAAAAGCAATAATTAGGCCATGAAAAGAGTATAATTTGTTGACAAGTATATGTTTGAAATTTAAAAAATATGAAAATGTACAACTACCAAACAATATAAGCTTGTCTATAGCTTTAGTGAGAATATAAGAAAAAAATTTCATTTATAATTTATTCAAACAATACCTATATATTTACACTTAGAATCTCTTTAACCCCTAAATGATTTTGACTAAATTTTCACCAAAATCACTCCAAAATTGCCATTTGTATTACAAGTAGCAAATTTATTAAAAAAAAAAATTTTTTGGACACGTGTAATAATAGGATCTTGTAGTAAGCTTGTTTGAAAACATGTGGAAAAAATTTCAGAAATTTTCGTTGTGTAGATTGTAAGATATTATTTAGCATTTGAAGTGACAAATTTCCTTTTTTGAGCACTGCGAAAATCCAGGCATTTGTACTTCAGAAGTTCACATTTGTATGAAAAAATGTCCAAAATGGTGGTTACGCTTAGAATTCATCCTTTAAGGCAAGTTGACTACATGCTTGAAAATTCTCAAATCACTTGGAATCATAGAACATATATGAAAAAAATAGTAAGTAGAAAAGAGTAGACAATGATTCAAAATACTAAATTATTAACAATTAATTTATGGAATTGAAACTACTAATCCCAATGGTTGTAATGCTGTAATAAGCAATCTAAACCCAATGTTTTTAATTTTTTCCAAATTTTTTGAAAATTTAGTTAAATAAAGGACTTCAAAGTTTGTCTTAAAGTAGTGATTCAATAACATCCCACAAACTTTCACAAACTAAAACACCTCATAACTTTTGAGTCATTGATCAAAATGGAATGATTCAAATCTTTCCAAGTATATAAAAATTTAGAGAACCAATTTCAAATTTAGTTTCAAAAATGATTTTTTAAAGAAGTTTTTTTTGTAGCACAAGTTGCCCATCAAGCAATGAAAAATACATATCATACAATATCTTTTTAACTATGTAGTCAAAAGTTATGAAAATTGTTGGGCCTTAAAGTTACTCCTTGGGCACATGTCATGTTAAAATCTTAGCAAAAAAAATAAAAACTCCGTTCATAGTAAGCTGCCCAAATTTTCTATGTTGCCAAAAAACGTAGTTTAAGTATTTATGGGTTGAATATTGAGAAGTTGAGACATTATATAAAGGAAATAGAAAATAGTTTAGTTGAAATAAATCATTTTTCTAAAACGCAAATTCAAAATAATACGTTTTAAGCTTTTTGCAAAGATTTATATGTTTAAAAATTAAATTGATTTCAACTAAAATATACAAAATAACTAAAATATACCAGTGAATGTTTGATGAATAATATTGAAAAGTTCACCTCAATTTTTCTTCAAACACTAAATAATATTAGGATCCATATAACAAATTTCCTTGCTTTAATAAGTGTAACAATCAGAATCAATTGAAAACAATTGGAATAACAATACATTATTAACTCCATAAATGTGTATGTGTGAATTTCTATAATTAGATTCCTACATTAGATTCATATACCATTGGATATTTTTGAGATTTTGACATAAAATATGGCTTACATACAAATTGCCAATTATTACTTCTATTTTTTCCAATTACATGTCTAGATCAAAAGTTATAATGTTTTCAATTTCCAAGGTGAGGAAGGCCACTTAGAACATGTACTAAAACCATGTTGTCTGTATGAAATTTGGCAAACATGTAGCTAATTGCTAGTATAATATAATAAAAAATATTGAAAAATAAAAACTATGTAGAGTGCAAAAATCATCTTCCAAAGCGAATACAAATTTGATGATGTAATCAGGAGGGTTGAAAGAAATGACTTTTCTTTAAATAGTCTATAAGTTTGGCAATCTACAATGTCAATATTTCAAATTATTTTTCCAAATACATTTCCACACTACTTTAGTACAATAAAAAAAGATAATTTTAGCCATTAAAGGACTAGAGTACATTTGGTGCATAAATTGCTAAAAATTGCTACATTTTAGGGTAGTAAAACCCCCTTTTTTAAAGTCAACCATATAAACTTATTGTAGACTACTATGGGAATGAATGGAAAAAAATTCAAAAAATTTAACCATGTAGATTGAAAGATTATAAAATTAAAAGTTAGCAAATTATTTTTTGTCCAATCCTACATGGTAGGGGCATTACAAAATCTGAACCTAACAGTGGGCCCTTTGATTGCATGTAAATGTGTGTATGTAGAAATTAAAAATAAAAAAATAAAAAATAATAATTCATTCATTTCATGTGATCTTGGTGTATGCCATGCAGAATTGGGGACTAAATTTTTTTTTCAAAATAAAAAAAAAACAATTTTTTTTATTCCCCTAGACTTGCACAATACTAGAAAGTCAAATAGTCCACTATTAGGTCTAGATTTCCTCTAATGCAACAAACTCCTTGCAAAGTGAGATTTTTGCAATATACAAGGGGGATATTTTTGAAACTTGCATCCTATATTATCTTAGATACATATGTACCGAATTGTAAAAGGCAGAAAAGAAATTTTACACATGTTGCCCAAAGTTGCCTGTCTTATTGAGCAATGTTTGGGCAACAAAACTTTTGAAGTTTAAATATAGGTATCCGATTAGAAAAAAAATTATATTTCCAACAAGGTGGTATATATCCACACCTTATGTTGGTGTCAAAAAGATTTGTTCAAAATTAACTTTGTAGTAACCTATCCAAATTTTCATTTGATTGTTCAACAATCAATTGGTTATTTAGGAGTTGAGAGAAAAATACCATGTTTTCTTCAATTTTACTTAATGTAGTAGAAAAAAAAATTAGATTTTGATAATTTTTGTATACAATGTATCCCATGCTTTAGATGTGGAAATCATTCTATTTAGAATTCGACTATACTTAGGCCATCTTTACACTAGAAGGAAGTGAGGTAGTAGAAATCAAGTTTTCAACCAATGAAAATTTTGAATATTGAAAAGACCAAAGGGTGTAATTTTTTACTCAAAACTTTCAATTATAGGGAGAAAATAAAGTATGGCAACACTTTTGTCTTTTGAGGTCATAAAAGTGTAAATTTTCTTAGTTCTTTAAAATTTATATTAAACCCATTTACCCAAATGGTGGTGGATGCAAGAAAGACCAAGTATTTTTTGTAACATTTAGCAAAAATTAGAGATGGTTTGGGCATTGAGTACTAGGAATAGTTGAAGGGAAAGCTCATTGGTCAATTTCAAACTCTTGATCATATTGTAAATCTATTATATGATCGACAAATGTCTTTCATGAGTATTGCATAGTTTTAGATATATACACTAATACCATGTCCCAAACTCCCAATTTTTCACGAAAAAGGATGAGGCCAAATCCATCTTCAATGTTTAAAAGTGTGCATATCAAGGATCCCTAGTACAAACGTGGACATAAAATAAAGTGTTTTTTAATTACCTCTTAGTAGGGACATGCTTGCTTAATGTGGAAATAGACTACTAAAATTTTAACTCTAGATCATATATTTTGGATACTCTCTAGTACTAAAACTTATGAAACCTTGAGTGTGATATTTTAGCAAAATTGACTTTTAATACAAAATGATTTTTAAGATTGCACAATTTGAAATCTAGATGATTGCCAGAAACACTTGTCCTATATTCCTATTTCTTGTCCCCTTGCCCTTTGATAGGTGTTTTTTTGCTCATAATTTTTGCATTGTTTATCTATTTGATATGAAATTTGGAATGAAGGTGCAATGTAGAAGTTTCAAGCTTTGAGTATTTTTTTCAATTAAAAAAAATTTAGTTTGCTATTTTTAACCTATTTCCAATTGGGAGCCTATCTTAAGCATTTCGAGGGATTTTAGTCCTATTTTTCAAGGTTGTCATAACGAACAGCATATTATTGTTCACAGACGAATCAGACCGATTAGGGCTAATCAGCTGCCAACTTTGAAGCCCTGTAACTTTTGCAAAAAATACCCAAATTGGGCATATGATATGTTTTTTGACATCTACAGTTTCTGTAAATACCGAAAAAACATATCATATGCCCAATTTGGGTACTTTTTGCAAAAGTTACAGGGCTCCGAAGTTGGCAGCCGATCAACCCTAATCGGTCCAATTCGTCTGTGAACAATAATATGCTGTCTATTATGACAACCTTGCTATTTTTGACCCAACAATGCAAATTGAAAGCTAAAAATTGGACATGTTTTTAGGTACACTAACATTACAAAGATTGACAATGAGTTTTATAAAAATAGCATGTAGTTGGTAGCACTTATGGGGTCAAAGTGACCTTCTTTTGCGTAAACGCTACGAAGAGGGGAAAAAAATTCTACAAGAATTCTTTGGTGCAATGTAATTGCAATCTTGTTTAGCAAAATGGTTTGTTTTTATAGAATTTTATAGAATGTTTTTAGAATTATTAAACATGAAAATGTCCATAAATCCCTTTTCTGATATTTTCTACTCCTTGGTGATTGCAAGAAACATTTGTCATTTTTGGTGTCCTCTCGGTCTTTATGGAGGTGTTTTTCCTCATAACTTTTGCGGTTTAAGTCCGTTTTAGCTTAAATTTGGAGGAGAGGTGCATGTTGTTGATTTAGACATTCAATAATTTCTTCAATTCTTTTAAAAATAATTCACTATTTTTAAGGTGGCCCCGATTGAGTGTCTACCTTGGGCACAATGAAAAACTTGCGAAAGTCAAGATCGATTTGATGTCCGAAATCCTTTCTTCCAGATTGATTCTATCTCAGAGAAGTTCCATTCTTCCAGATCTACATCCTTCTTCCACCGAAGCCCTGATAGGCTACGTGTTAAAAACGTTCCGGGTTTCTGGCCTTACCTTAAACACCGATAGTATGAAGAAGGTATGCACACGGAACCCTATGCAATAAATATGGAAAGCACCGGCACTACAGGTGTGCTAGCTCCGACGGATCGATCCCAATTAATCGGAGTGCATGCTGGACCGGTCGCCCGTTGTCATCGATCGAGCTCTCGCTCCCCGACGAAACTGTTTGATATTTGAACTTGAACTTTTCAATCATTGTTTGACATTCCTGTAGCTAGCTATTGCCGTGGATCCAACTCTATATCGATCCCACCTGATCAATCTGATCACCACACCTCCGTGCCCGCGGCCTGACGCCCCAGTTCTGGTTCACATTACACACCAAATTTATTTCAGTTCAGAGACAGATAAGGAACCTAATAGTGGAGCACGAGCGATTTCAGTTTGGGCGGGGACGAGGACTATTTCAAAATGATTGATTTTTTCGGTGAAAACCCATTCCAGGGTTCCGGCATAACAGGAGCATCGACGAGCACCACACGGACCGGTCTAATATTAGCACAGGAAGGAATGACATCACCGTAACTGAGTACCATTCTTTCTATTCATCCATGAGCTGCTCTGGATTGGTGGGGCCTAACTGGTAATGTTTAAGTGGAAGAGTTTTACTTAATAGGCAGTTGGCTACTCCTTGGGAAATAAACGGTAGGAATATTAGTAAGATTCTTTGGGCTTGATCGTCAAATTTCCTATGCAACAGTACGGTCTACATCCCGAATTAATCCGAGTATCACCTACATATCATCCAAACATCACCACAGTATTCATGACCCTTGTTACACATGAGTGTTATAGAAAGTAAATTGTAAAATCAGCGTCGGAAGTTGGGACCCCCTAAAAAAAGGTTCAAACTGTGATCCTTAGTTTTCTTTGCTACCGATATTTTAACCGAAGACTTTACGAAACGTCCATTTTGTTAGGCTAGCCTAATTCCACGACTTTGCCGGATATGTAAAAATCTAAACCTGTCTTAGAGTTTCTCTTGCCTTGAGCAGACGAACATCACAAATTTGGTGCCCAGAATCACGCCAATTGACTGAAATTTGACGATAACAACTTCACTAGGTCCATTACATACAGAGTTGCAGACTGTCGGCAAAGTCCTCAGATTCTGTGGAACCTCATTGTTAAAGAGATCCCCGTGTTCGCTAACGTTTCTGAGATTCCTGAGCTCAAGTCAACCTGAACAAAGATGCGTTCCCATTTATTTCACGAGCCAGTACCGGCATCCAGAATTCCAGATTACATCTCGATGACTCCCGAAAATCAGGCCTTTCCCGTCCGAGTCACGTCCACTCCTGCCGATATACTATTTCGGAATGCTGATCTCGAGACCCTCCATTCCGAAGGCAGTCCACCTGGTGATTAGATAGCACTCAAAGCACGCTGGCCGATCAGATTGCGGCGTGCTAGCACACATCATGCCTTTCATTTAATAAAGTAAACTCCATATGTGCCAAACTGATATAAACTAAAATAAATAAATAAACACGAGAGCAACTGAAAGTCAAGTTGCAATTGGCCTGCTAAATAGAATTCCAGAAAAGAAAATGCATAAATTCCAGCACACAATGCCATTTTAAGCTTCGACACTGGAGAACATGCAATTTGCCGCCTGATTATGAAGGACCGCTTAACCGCTTTTGCAATCTCCTTGGAAGGACCGATTGACTTTTGCAGTGTCCTTGAAACTGCATAGACATCATGTGGATGGTTGCTCTCGCAGACTCGCTCCCCGAGGCCGGCCGGAGCTCCACATTGCGAGCTTCCCGAGGGATGGTTTTCGGGACTTCCGTCAGTTCGACGCACAAGCCTGTGCGCACTCAGATTCGAACTCTTTGTACCACGATGTGTGATTATTCCAATCATGGGATCGCCTGTTTTCTTAATTCTGTTTTTTCCTTTGTCAAGAATAGGTGTTAACAATGAGTGACAAATCGCCTCGTATTTCTTAATATAACGTGTTTCAGTAAAAGTGGCGAAGTTTCAGTTGCTTGACTGAAACTTCAGATGTGTACCTGTCGTGGTTTTTGAGCTCTGGTCACTTGAACTACACGGTTTTTAACTGTCTGAAACACGAATATGATTGAGAATTTCACCTCCGACTGAGCGAGTCTTAATTGATTTCTAATTTTTTGTTGGTAAGTTATCCTTTTGTTGCACGTATGTGGCTGAGGTGGCATGTAGTTTATGTTTTTGTGGAATGAAATCACTGCTCATTTTTATCAAATTTAAGTTGAATTTTGTTTGCAGCAATTTTTGGTTCAAATGGGCGGGCAAATGGGCCACGGCTTTGCATCATGGGCTTCCTGGCACCTGAGACTCCGAGAAAAGCAATCATTATGGCTGAATCTCTAGTTCTGAGGAATATATTGAGGCCTATGTTAAGGCTTAATTAATTATCAAAATAACTGCATTAAGAGTCCAAGATTAGCATAGGAATGGGAATGATTCCAGATGTAACTTACCAAGATGGCCATTCAGGTTCCGAAACCCTATCAATTCCATGATTATTTTAATTGAAGTGTGAAAGTGTCGGATTTGTGTTACGGAACGGAAATTCATCATCCCCAATGATGAGAGTTTAGCGTTCATCAATTGGCATCCGCAGTGTGGAATGCATTGTCTGGAATCAATTTGACTTCAACGGTGTCGGTATCGGTATTCTTGCTTGCTCAAAGCATTTCTGTTTCACTACATCAAAACGTCGTTGACTCTTTGCTGTTCGTGTCGGTATGTGCATCTTTGAAGATGCGTAACGTACTCGATTGAAGAGAAAAAACCAAAGCCTCTTCAGTCACCAAACCACTCGATAGAAACAACCAAAACAAACTCAAAAGTCATATGTGATGAAAAAAGGACCACCTTTTAGTTTTAGCTAAACTTAGAAACGTGGATGCATAAGATGGCAGTGTTGGACTATGTTCAATCTGTAATGAACAATTATTTCTCAAAAAGACCATTAGAAATTGGGGTAATTTCCTACAAAGTCCAAGTTGAATGAATCTTTTTGAAATTTTGAAGCAAGTTTATAATTAACCCTTAAATGCCCAAGCCTTTTCAAGTATGTTTTGACTATGAAAAAAGAGCACAAACTTATAGTTATCTCCATTGAAGCAAACTGTGTTTTTTTTCAAAATCTAATTGCACGGATGTTTAACCCCCTAAAGGACCGGATTGCGTTCTTTGGTTCTATAGAATTTTTGGGCTGGTCATTTGACCAAATTTTTTTATATTTTAGATTGAAATTTTAGTAGGAGGTGTGGACAAGGAATATCTTTCATATGCAACAAATTTCATGACATTTGGAAATAGGTGTCAAAAGTTATGGCACAATATGTTGTTTGTTTCTCAACTCAGGTAGTCTAGGCAGATCTACAAAATTCACTTTTTTCAAAAATTAAAATTTGAAATTTATTTTCTATATTTATATATGTACGGAAAGCTTTGAATCATTCCATTTCAATCAATGAGTCAAAAATTATGATGAATTTTAGTTTGCGGGTGGTTATGGATTTTGTACTCTAAAATAAACTTTGAAGTTGTTTATTTCACTTAATTTTCAATATTTTTGAAAGAAATAAAACCATAGGATTTGCATCGTTTATAAAAACATTACAACCATTGGGATTGATATTTTTCAATTCCATAATTAAATTCTTAATAATTTAGTATTTTGAATCATTCTCTATCTCTTTTTACTTACTATTTTTTTTCCTATATGTTGTATAGTTCCAAATGACTTGAAAATTTTCAAACATGTAAGCAACTTGTTTAGAAAAATGAATTCAAAGAAGCACCACCATTTTGAACATTTTTTCATAGAAAAGTGGGCTTGTAAAGTGCAATTGCTTGGTTTTTTGTAGAGTTAAAAAAAGGAATTTTGCCAATTCAAATGCTAAAATCTTGCAATCTACACGGTGGAAAGTTTTGAAATTTTTTCTACATCTTTTCCAATCAGTGTTCTACAAGATCCTACTATTATATAGGCCAAAAAAAGTTTTTTTCCAAAAATTTGGTACTTGTATAGAAAATGGCAGTTTTTGAGCAATTTCAAGGAAAACAAAGTTAAGGAACTTTAGAGATTAAAGAGCTTTTCTATTAGCATGTACACCAATTTTGAATGCAAAATTGCATAAGAGTGTTGAGATTGGAATAAGAGAAACGTATATTTTCTATTTTTAGTACGTTGCCCTTTTCCACAATTTTTCAAAAATTTGCATATAAATGTTTTTTGGAGTTGGAGGTGACATGAACAACTACAAATTGTGTTAGCACACTGAAATGCACTTTCTAAAAACTTAATTTCACATGAAAAGCTATTAAACTCATTACACAATCCACTTTGCAATTGTTAAGATGCAAATTTTTTTTATAAGTACAAATCACAAATAACTCCAAATCAACACTTGCTTGTTAAAATTTTCAATGATGAAAATCATGAAAACACTTTACTCTTTTCATTGGGACCATTTTCAGAGCAAATGGATGAATACAAGTTTTTAGATCTCAAATCAAGTGAAATTGTTTAAAGTTGGGAAATGAAGTAAAATTAACACTTCCACTAATGGATGTATATGGCTTTGGAGACCTTTGAACTGTCATACATGTATCCTTTTCAATGAAAAATGAAAATTTTCTATAGTTAATCCTAAAAACTACTTGAAAAAAATTTAAAAACAGTCAAACAAATTTAACTACTTATACCAAAATGAGCCTGAAATTTCAGATCAACCATATATGGTTAGTTGGTCATTTAGGGATTAATATTCCTTTGTTGAAATATAATTTTCTCTCCAACTAGGTGTTCCATATTTGAATCAAAGTTATGTAGTCTATAGTTCTTAGGCTAAGCATTCTAGTTTGGGTAGCTTATGCAAAACCTTCTTCTATTTCTAAAATTTTACAAGTAGTTAATTGACTTCTTAACATGCTATAGTGAGCTATGATAAAAGAAATATATTTAGTACAAAAAATTAAATTCAAGAGGATTCAAAGTTTGTTGATTTTGTTGGCAAGTTTAGGAACAATTTGTGATGACATTAGGACTTTCATGGGAAATTTTGTTAAAATGGTAATATTCTATATGCCATTATTCCATTCATCTCTTTCTAGTTAACTCTGAAGTCTAAGATTGTATAGATTTCAGAATGCATGGTTGAAATGTAAAAGTGCCAAGTTTGTAGAATACTACCATTTTAACAAGGGTTGTTATTATGTGAGCATAGGAGTATAAGCCCATGAGCCTAGAACACTACACTTATATTATAGGTGTATATACTATAGAAACCATTCATGATTATAGGATATATATGTTACAAATATCCATATTATAAATGTTTATGATACAAACACCTTTTATAGTGTGTGGTATCTATATTATAGGTACCTATATTGTAGGCCCAATGCTCACAAGCTTGCATTCTTGGGCTCACATATTAGCATTGTTGCCATTTTAACAAAATTTTGATTATTTAGAAATAATGTTTTTTTAAATTCAAGAAAGACTTATACATAAGAATTTGTAAATATAATATCCTTATTAATTATAAAAAAATATGTGGATATTGAATTAGGAATTTTCAAATACAAACAACTAAATCATCTATTGTGTAAGTGGTTAAGTTTGTTTGGCCTTCAAAAAAGTAGCACATTCTAATGTATCATTTACTCAAATTTGACATTTCAGCACATGAGAATGTGGGAATATCAGGGTTGACGAATCTCAACGTCCGCCCCAAAATAGCGTCCGTTTTCCGGACGTCCGGACGCACGGACGCTAGCGAACGCAACGTCTCGACCGCCGTCGGAAAGCGGATGGGCGGGGCGGACGGCCCGAGGCGGACGCCTAGATCGTGTAGACCAGATCAGTCCGCGCGTCGATCGGACGGCCGTAATCGGGCGGATGGACGGACGGGGGACAGGCGGACGCTGCGTCCGCCGGGACCGTGAATGTCAGCGGACGCTGCAGACACAACGTCCGTGTCCGGACGTTGTGTCAACCCTGGGGAATATGGCATCCATGACTATCAACAAACATAGTGGTGAAGTCTTTTTCTAATTCATCTTATAAACAAAAAAGAAATGGGATAAAGTATAAACTTAAATGAAGCCAAATTGAATTTTACAATCTATTATATTTAATCCTTAAACAACATTTTTTGGCTTAGCAAGCTACCCAAGGAAGAATCATAAATCTCCTTGAAGTCGGGCATGGATCTCGTTGCTTATCTCCAATGATTTGTAATCAAGGCATATAGAATTGAGCAATGCTTTGACTTTACAACCTAATTGTGGTACTTGAGAAGCCTTATTTTCTATACTTAGGAATAAGTTCAGTAGATTGAAACATTCTCAAAAAAAATTCTAAAGCCACTTTTTTGTTAGGAGTTCACTTGAAACCAAGTCTAAAGGGCTTAGCCTTTTAATAAAAGGTTGATCTTCTTTCAATCAGAAAATGAATTATAAAAGGCTCCAGTAACTTATGAGGGCTTTGAAATGAATTGTTCATTGGAATATGCAAGCTTCAATATTTACTTCTACTCTCATGCAACTTTAAAAGTTGGATGAGCTCATGATCACCTTCAAACCTACATGTCTCCTATTCTGTATCTTCAATGTTTGAATTGATTAAAAAAATTGAATCTTCATTGTTGGGTTCTATTAATTTAGACTTTAAAATGGTGGAATATATTCATAATTGATTATTCAATATATTTATTTATAGAAGATCAAAACAAAACAAAAAACCAAAGTTGGAATTAACCTTGGATGACATGACCCCGTCACCAAGGTAATCAATTAAAAATTATCAAAATTCAAGATGAAAAGGTGTATTTTTTTTGTCCTTTAAAAAAAATTCATTGGACATTTTTAGCCATCAATGACCTTAACAAAGAATATCTCTAATAAATATAAATAGAAGCAATAACTAAATATAATTTAACTACATGAAAAATTGGTTAAATATTCAAAACTAAGGATTCTAGTAATCACCAATGAATTTTTTTCCCTTTGAAAAGTGATAGTGTCGTATAAAACAAAGAATAAAAACAACTCAATGTGGCTCTATAGAATGGGGAGTGGAGAAGATGGCAAAGGTTAAGTACCACTTAGAGCTTGTTTCCATGCACTTTCCAACCTACAATTTTGGAAGGGATAGAGTGATGCACATATTCACTTATATTTCTCAACCTATCATGGAGATGACTAGTCTTCTAAAAAAATACACACTTTTCAACATTTACTAGCAAGGTCTTCCAACTTGATGGGTTTCCATCTTTATTTTTAAAAATAAAACACGAGGTCAATAGAACTTGTCTCTCACCTTTTTAGTTTTTTCTTTGAAACTCTTCTAGAGTTTAAAAAAATCTTGGAGAGCTTTCAATTTTATTTAGTCTTATTGGGTGAATACACAATAGCCCTCCCAAATTTTTCCATGATAATGTAGACACGTGAAAATAGGAAGCTGTGTGGAATTGCGCTCATAGAGCATCTCCACTCTTTCATAATGAAACTACCTTCTCAAATGAGTTTCTCCAAGCTCAAGTGTCCTTCATGTCTCTTCCAACAAAGTAAATCCCCACCCTTTCTCTCCATATCCGTGGTACTCAACATGATCACTTGATGTGCACTACAACTCTCCACTTTCCTTGGTGGGAGTTGCTATAATTGTTAGACATTTCCAAAAAGGATTATAGAAACATAGTCAAACAAGTAGAATTCAAGCTCAATGAAGAGATCAAGGAGGGCCTGTTAAGATAGAGGGTTGAGGGCTCATTTTATAAAGCCCAAGCTCCTTTTTTTCTTGGATGTGTCTAAGAGGGTAGGCTCTCCATAGACTAGACCGGTTTCCTTCCCAATGAAAGAGAGGAGATGCTCTTAGGGATGTCAAGGCTACCCCAATAGTTACCAATGAACTTCAACACACACAACACTAGTTACAATTCATTCTTTGGTTCTTGTTATGTTTTCTGTTTTTGTTTTATTTGACACAAATGAAACAAATTCACTTTGTTTTATTCATTTTTTAAAATTTTGATGACAAATGGCAAGCCATTGCATTAAAAAAAAACACCAACAAACAGCCAAGCCAAAAGGCTGGACAAATGAAGGGAAAAGAGCACAAAAAGAAGAAACCATACATTTGAACTCAAAAGAATTCACTCTGTTTTTGGAGAAACTTCTGACCATTTTCTGGCGATTTCATCCATGAAAAAACTGATAATATTCCCGGCCTGGCAATGACATGTAAGTACCCCAACCAGATCCAAAGAAACACAGCTCGGCAAAGCTGCCATTCTCTCAGTAAGAAAGTACCCACCTTCTCCTCTAAAGTCCACAGGAACAACAGAGCTGACTTCGGATTCAAGGGCAACGTACGAGTGTAGTGCAGTGCACACCACTGGCGTTGTTGAACTCGTGCGATAAGTTAGTATCGTATCCGCAATACATTCAAGTAGCATGGACACATAAATTAGCACATTCAAAGATCTATACAAACATTGTGGGAACAAGGGATCCCGTGATCTTTTGTTCAAAATTCATTGAATAGTTCAAAAGTAGTTAAATGTGGCATGAAGTCAGGGAATAGACACTCTTGAAGTTGCAACAACCCAAAAGTGGTAAGGTGAGGGAAGTAATCCATTTCTGACCACTTAAGTAATTTCTCGTGTAGATCTACAAGGTGGGTTTCTTCACAAGGTGAATTTTTTCATGTTTTAGCAACAAGTAGCAATAGGTTTGTATAATTTTCTAGATTTTTTTCCACAACAAATGATTACTTATGAATTTTTTAGTGGAAGACGGGCTTTCTTCCAGAATGGTGATATCATTAGAAGAGTTTTGGGGGGTCCAACCAAGGGTTGGTTTGCAATATTAAGAGCCTTATTATCCAATCATAATGTGTTGCTCCGGATGCATTGGGAATTGCATCATGATTAATTGTTGCTCATCTCTTCTGCATGGCGTCGATTAGAAATGGGTTGCCTCCCATCGATCCTCCCATCTCTAATCGTTTACATGATTCTGGGACAAATCATGAGCAGTATGAGACAATGCAAATCTTTTCTATATAGAAAGATAAGAAATATAGGGATTACACATTTTAACATAATTTAGGAGAGCCAAAAAGTGCTGCAAATCCATATCCAATGTTTAGACTCATCTAATTCCAATTATTCAAGAGACTATTTTTTCTGCTCAATAATTTCCAAACACTTTATGACACTGTTGGACATGTGTCATGACCTTATTAGTCCCAACTTTAAAAAAGAGAAAGGAAAAAAAAACATTCCAAGCTTTGATTGAAATGTTGTTCTAATCTTCATTGGAAATAACTGCATCTTAAAGATTAGGAATGATTCCTTGGTCAAAAATGGGTGGTTCTACCATAGACTAAAATCTTAAACAATAGATACATATTCATTAAAAAGATATACACTATTATAACATATGGCCAAATAGTGGCTTTAAAACATGTGTATGAGAGCATTTCCAAGCTACTTCTAAAACAATCAAGCCACAATAAGAGTTTGAAGGGGCTATGAAACTATTTTGTGAGTGGAGTAGTTCAAGAACCATTGTGGTTATGCTTGCTCTCTACAACTCATTACTAGGAACAAGCTGAAAATTCATCTTGTTTGAAAAGAGACAAATAGAATTTGAATTCAAAAGTTTTGATAATAAGGACAATTGTTGCATTTCTTGGCCACCTCAAGTAGAGCTCCAATTGTGGCCATGAGAGTGGCACATATGATCATGTATTGCAAAAATACTCCCCAAAGTAGCTAGACTCATGACTTTGGCATTTTGAGTCAAGATGTATCAAGGACAACAAGGGATTTTCTAACTAGCACTTGACCCTTTATAACTTTCACTTTTAAATGTTACATTCTCCATTATAATCCCCTTTCACTCTAATTCCCTTCATTTGACTGATTGGGAGACATTCATATTCCATGTCCAACAATCTTGGAATGTGAGACACCTGTGTCACAATCAAATGATACTGCGACAAGTGTGCAAGATATTCCAGAGTGCGATTGAAGAGAGTCAAATTGAAAGAGGTTTTGAGTGTCAAAAATGCGTCCAGAGTGACAAGACTCAGTCACGTACGTCTGAGCACTGAGAAGTGACATCGACGTGTGTCCCTACCGCTGCGAAGAAACCCTGATAAAGCGCCCATCATCTGGCACTGACTTGTGGTTCCGAAAGGCTTTAAGCTTATCTTATTATTCCAGTCGAAGCAGCGCGACGGAAGTCTCACCGACCCAACAGATGTAGAAGTTGGCAGGCGGAAGACACCGTAATAAGGCGGAATGATTCTAGAACGGAAGATAGCGAGCTCCCTCTGAGTCAACGTGAACGGAAGTCGGCCTGCACGGGGTTCGAGGCCTTCAATGGGCCTTATTAGTGGCCTGACGCAGTGTTGTACTCCTCTAAAACTGTCAATAATTCGAATCAACTTCGGCTGTGCAATCCTTGCTCACGCAGTAGTCACGCCACTGAGCCACTCTATTGAACCGCTTCTCCCTTCTTTCTCCTCATTTCCTGGAAAAATCTCAGAAAGTGGCAATCAATCAAGTATGTTCAATACGTACAGCCGCTTACTGAACCGCACGATGGTGGTGGATTCGTTGCTCTCAAATTGATTATTTTATAAGTCCTTAGAATAGATCGATAGATCTTTTCAGGTGTACCGGTACTGGTATCCCATCCAATGTTGGATCGATGCTTGAATGTTCCAATCAAAATCACTTCGACTTTGTTTTGCAATGGGTTGACATTCAAATCCTTTACTTACTGCGCGCATGTGCGCATCAACAGCTAAACTTGTCGAAACTTTCATTTGTGGGCAAGATGATGATTCCAAAACAAATTTTATACCGATACAAACCTCCGAAATCAAATCCGGCTTGTATTGGTTCTGTCCAAAGGACGCAGACGAAGTTATCCTCTGGCATTCTGAATCCAAGGTTCCAAATTCTATCTAAAATAGTGTGCTCGTAAAGCGACCTTTTAAGAGCTGACTGCATTTGGGGGAAGCTAAACTCTTTGAAACAATTTTCAAGTAAATTTTCTTAGGAAGAAAAATGGAATTGGCATGTAGCCCAAGTGGTTTCATATTTTTTGGACCTTCTTGGAATTAGTTACAAATTTTTGAAGTTCAAAAGTAGTGGTCACTAAAAGTGACCTCCTCCTGAAATGTACACTTGTAATACATTGAGGAAAGCAAGATGTACCTCTATGTCAGTGGTTGCTTTTAGAGCCAGGTTGCATTTAGAACACCCTACCTTACAAGAGCATTCACAACTACATTCGCACTACACAACCCGGTTAGGTTTTGATTGGAGTGGATAGAGCATTACGCTCACAATATTGTTCTTATTTTCAAAAGTGGATATTTTTAGTTGATTGGTTTGCTTGAATTCTTGTTTAAAATTCTTGTATTTTGCAATATTTATGAAAAATCAATTGCATGAAATAGTGCTTGCTATGAAAAAAATGACAATCATGAACTATACTAAAAAAAATATCATAAAATAAAGAAATAAAACATAAAGACATTAGAATCTACAAACAATGCAAGAATCCATATTAGTTAGTAAAAGACTATAAGGTTTCAAAAAGAAGTAAAAATGAGCATCAATCAATTTACCACTAAAGAAGATTAACAAAGTTAAAAAAAAAAAGATAACATTGGAAAAAATTCTAGGAACAAATAAAATTGCTAGTAAACCTTTATTACAATAATAATGTATAATTTATAAATGGATTATATGACAATAAAAAAAATCATTAAGAATAACATCTAATATAATTAGTGTGATACTATTCACACCTGTATATATGTGAGCATTCTTACAACCCTTTATTACGAAATTGGTCAAATTTTCATCTACTAATTTTCATTAAAAAAATCAGAGCCATTCATTCCTCTACTTGATCCTTGGCTACCTAGGTTCAATCATCATTGCAATCATCCCTTTTTTTTGGCACCATAGGGCCAGATTGCACCATTTCAAAATAAATTTCTACTTTTCACTAGATAAATGTAATTTTTTTTGCCAAAAATTTTCCATTTCTATTTAAAATGTGGATGAAGTTGCCAAATTTGGATGAAAAAGTACATGCATATGATTGGAAAGTGTTTTTTTGGTCCAAAAGTTGGATGGATGTAGAAATAGAATGCCTACCAAATTTTAAGTGATCGCTATTCTTGCACTTTCTTAGAAAGTAAAAAAAATGTTGATGTAATGGGCTTTGTCATAGTATAATATAAAATGTATTTAGATTTTATTTTTAACAATATAACTATATTTTATATTATTGATAATATCACATATATAAGTAACATTTCTGAGATTATGTATGAATCTCACTCACAATCAATTTATAGATAAATTATATTTCTAGAAACAAGAAAGAGAGAGAGAGTAAAACTGTTAATAATATTTTTTTAAATTTCTTTTGAATTCATTCCCTAGTTTTACTACATGGAGTCACTAGTACAAAGAAACATAGCTCATAAAGACTAGAGAAATGACTTAAAAAAGAAGATTGAAGTTATAGACTTGACTATCAATAGATGTTTTTATAGCATTTTTTTTAGTCTAAGCAACTCTAGTTTCTGTAAGTGATTTTGAGACATGACACGGAAAATTGGCATTACCTTGAAAACTAGTTTGACTTGAAAATTTTATTTTTGAAGGATTTTGTAAAAAAATTTAAAAAAATTTAAATATATATATATATATATATTTCAACTTGCACTCATTCAAAATAGTGTGACTCTAGTAAATTAGTGTTACATGCATAAAGATATTTAAACCAAAAGCCAAACCCCTTCCAATTGTGACCTCTGTTGTTGGGCTTGATTGTATATGTTGCATCCTAAATTCCTAATGTATAGTGAAAACTTCAAAAGTTGGTTTTACATCAACTTCAATACAAATTTAAATTTCAAAGGGTTGCAATTGGGTTGAAAAGCCTCACTGATTCCATAATTTCAATGAACTCTATCATGTGGTTTCTACACATGGCAAATTAAGCTTCATTCATCATTCTAAATTCTTGAAGGTTGCTTGTAGATTACTATTGCAACTTAGTAGTAGGGGTAAAGTAAAGAGTCAAATAAGAATCAAAATGGACAAGAGAATTCCTCTCCTAAGGACAACAACTAAAAGCTTGATGCTTTGACCATCTAAGGTAGGAGGTTCTAAAAGCACATAGGCTCTAAAAGCACTCACCTCCTTAAATGTACATTGTATGCACATGTTTTTTAAGCCTTCAACCATGTACAAACAATGTACATTTAGGAGGTGGACGCCAATAGAACCCTATGCCACTTCAACTTCAAAATTTCATAACTAATTCTACAAAGTTCCAGAAAATATGAAACGACTTGGGTTAGATGCCAATTGTACTTGTCTTTCAAGGAAAATTAACTGAGAGATATTTCAAGAAGTTTCACCTCCTGAAAAGTCAATTCCAACTCTTCAATGGTTGATTTATGGACCTCCTACCTTAATTGGTGTCTTTTTTTCTCTATACTCAAAATTGATTTGACTGAAATACACGTGAAAAATTAATTCTCTGATTCGCCATTCAACCTGCAAAAAACCAAAAAATTTCAAGTCCAATCAATTAGTCTAAATATTTGCAACGACCCAAGGCTTATCAATTGAAAATTGAATTCAGAGTAAGGTAGGTAGTACCCCAAAATGAAAATTCAGTTAAGCCGTTATACAACCCCTGGGAGTCCATTCCTTATCTTGACCTGTGTAGCCGCCGGGGCATTTGGCTTGCAGTCAACGTCGGTGGGAAGCTTCTGGTCAGTCTCGCTTGCATTTCTGGGCAAGAAACCCACCAGCATGCTTCTTATGACATATCAATGGTTCAGCCGCACGGGGAACAGGCATTTTGAAAGTCAAAACTTGAATTTTCACATAGTTCTTCATTTTAAATGTTTTAAACAATAACTGAGGAAATGTAGTTCTAGTGATCTACTTTTTACACCATTTGAATTTCTTTTTTTCAAAATTGTTAGAATTGTAATTTTCATGACACTTTGAAAGATAAGTCATCTCGAAAGCTCAAAAAGTACGCCATTTTTGACCTTTTTTTCTATCAAATTTCTCTTGGAGTACATCCATTATAACGTCATGTTTTTCACTAATATTTGCATATTTTTTTGAAAATGACACACTATTTAAAACATTTTTGTAATTTTTATGATTTTTACAAATAAATTTCTTTACAAAAATCATAGAAAATTCAATTTGAGGTTTTTTAAATATACAAAATAGAGGGATTCAATTTTAGATGTGTATTACTACATGTAAAAAAATATCAAAATTCCTTCACCAAATCATTGGGAACTCAATGCACCTTCCAAAATATAAAAACAAAAGAAGAAAAACAATAGTAAACCCTAAAAGGTAGGCACTCAATAGAAGAATGTTCATCCAATGTCGAAATCTATCTTTCTTAGAAATGGAAAAAATCCGAGTCATTTTTTGCCTTTTAGGGGGCTTGCCAATACTTTCATCCATTTGTCCATTTCCATCCAACTTTGAATATTTTCTTAATCCACTTTGCCATATATATTTTATTCTAATTTTAAAATGGGACCCAATCCATTATCGACCAGGGACCTATTCTCGTTATATAGGCTACTCTCTTTCCAATCAAGGGAAAGCAAGAGATTAATTATAATACAATTTCCAATGCAATCATGTCACTTTACGATTGGTTGCAATTTTGGTTGACTTTGCAACCGACTTGAGGTTGGAAATAGGAAGCCCTATATGATAAGAATAGGTCAAACAAAATCTTCAACTAAAAGATACTTAGTAAATAGTAATTATGTTTTGAGAAATAAAATTCTAAAAAAAATTTGGAATCCTTCTAAATTCTAATTCTATAAGTGAGAAAATTTCTCCACTCAAGAAAATAGCGCTCCAAATATGTGAAATTACTTAAGTGGCTGAAAATGGATCAGCTCCATTTAGAGCATTCCCATGCATCTTGCAAAATAGATGATTAGCCAACTGAGGCTAACAAAACTACCCCACTTGTCCCACAAAATGGATGACTTGCTAACAAATTGATTGGTAAAGGTCAAGACGGCTTGCAAAATGGAATATAGTTGCTAGCCTGTAGACAACTTGCTAACAGACTGCAAGACAAAGTTGGACAAAATGCTGCGGAATTTGCTACACAAATGAGACAAATGCACTACGGCACTTCTGCAGAGCGAGACAAAACATTGCAACACATCCTCGACGTGCCTGTAGGTGATTTGAAGTTGAAGTCCCAATTCTGAATCTCAATCTCCACATTCTTGTCTCTCTTGGCCTGTTAGCAAGTTGTGGGTGAGGCACAACTCACCACCTAGCTTGCAAAGTGGATGCCTCTACATTTTGCAAGCCAGAAATCCACCACATTTTCCAAGATAGGTGGTGATGATCTTACAAACAATAGCAGTGATTGTCACTCTCTATGTACCGTAATCTAGAAAAAAAACAAAAAACTGATGTGAACTGCCTGCCACCAAGAGCGAGTCGGTTTCCCCGGGAGTTGAATGGATCAAACCAAGGAGAGAGCTCCGTCCGTCCCGGTCATTAACTCACCGTTACCGTCATTAATTCCGTTGCTGATTCGGCACATGCCTGGCCACGTCACAGCGCCAGCGGGGACGTGTCTGGGTGGCGGGACCTTTTCAACCCCTCCCGTCCGTCGTCACGTGATGCAAATTCACTTAACCCCAATTCGTGGCCTAAGTGTGAACGCGCTCGTGGAGCTATTGGAGTGCCAGTTGGACCAATCCGAGAGCGGGAAGTGCCACGGTGGAAAATGAAAAAAGTTAGAGCGTTCCCGACTGCTCTTCTCTGCTCTGCTCTGTTGCGGGGAGGATTCATCACCGCTGCGTTTGATTTGATCGGAGTGAGGAATTTCAGCAGAATAATGGGCTGTGAATTAAATAGGAAATTCATATAAAGTTATGGTGGAAGTCCGTCCTGGGGAACTAATATACAAAAGCACCAATTTGCAAATGACGACAGACATGTAACTCCAAATTGCCTGACGGTAGGGGAAAGAAAGAGAAAACTCGTGTTCCAACCCAAGAAAAAGAAAAAAGAAAAAAGAAAAAGAAAAAGAAAAAGAAAAGTTCAGTGTAAGAACACTGCCCAATTTGTGAGGGGGCAGGGCATTAGTGCAGTGTACTTAATTAATTAGTGTAAATAATTAGTTAGTATAATTAATTAGTTAGTTAAAAGAAGAGAAAATTTGTGTTTTAACCCAAGAAAAAGAAAGGAAAAAGAAAAAGTCCATTGTGGAACATTGCATTGACTTGCTTGATTTGTGAGGGGATATTAGTGAATTTACTTACTGAGTTTACAAATAGTGTGATTTGGCAAATTAGTATCATGCATTCTACTAGTGGTGGAAACCAATTTGTTGTTTTCATTTTTTGTGAAGAGCTAAATTGGCAATATAAAATATTATAGTGGTGCTCTAAATTTCAACATTTATCAATATATTGGATAGAGCACATATCACATGTCTATAATTTTGTTTTCATCTAAGATTTTTTTTTATTTCAAACTTTTTTTTTTTGCAACAAACCTCATGGTTTGTTGCCATTTTATAGCCAAATTATTTTTTTCTCATGCAATCTGGCACTAGAAAGCCCCACAAAAAACAACCCTAGTGAAAACTACATAGTCAATGTAGACTATGTAGTGGAAATTGAAACCAACAAGATGATTTGTCAATTGGTATGATTGGTCACGTGGGTTATGTCTTTAGTCCATGCAAATCATCTTTCTAATAGTGGAAGCTTGTAGTCAATCATAATAGTTTTTAAAATATATGTATGTTTTTTAAAACATATAGGACAATGATCTTTTTTCTATTAGTATGTATGTTTTTCTCTTAAGGTTTTTCAAACTTGCATTTTAATTTTCTATGAAGTAGTCTTCCCATAAGGTTAATGTGGCTTTTAATTTCAACACTTTTAGTATTATTAAAGTGGAAAAACAATTGTACCGGAGTCTTATCCTCAATTCAAGGATATTCATCATACTAAAATATGTATTATTTGGATTCAATATGAAGTTCTTTTGGCTTGTACCTTCTCAAAAATCATGAGTTAGTCGGGATTCTTCACCTATTCTACATTTCCTCAACTTTAGGCATATCTATAACGTATGGAAACTTTGGGGAACTCTACCCAGCTGAAATAAATGGAAGCAACCACTTTTGACCATTTAGGCACCAAATGAACTCTTGGACCAAACGTAAGAATTTGACCTTTGCTTGCACTTTGCTTCCTGACAGAAGTCTGTAACAGCCACTCTAACAGAGTTGACTCTTTTGTTTCAAAATGAACTCAAAATATTGAAAATTAACTTCATCTTCATTTGTGTAAAAGAATAAAAATAAAAAACTTTATCAACTGATAGCTGATCTTTCAAACTATCAGTACTGATGTACTTTAATGACAGCAAATTCATAGCTGTTAGAGCGTCCCCAGTCCACTTCGGAATTAGAACTTGAATTTAATTTGGAAGCACATTCAAAAACCTTTTGGATAGGTACAAGAAAACTTAGATTATAACATTTGACAATAAAAAAGAAATTGCTTCAAAGTTAGCTAAAAAGACAAAAAAATTTATAGAGGAGTTGGCAATTTGCAAGTACGAACACTCTAAATTGCTTCAAGTTCTTTGTAAACTTTTTTAAAGAACCACTAGAGGTTGATGAAATTTTTTGGTATAGTTGCATTGCAACACATTCTTTTTATATAAATAAATATAGATTTTAATCCCTAAAGTTTTATGACTAATATGTTTTACCAAAAAAAATCTTTAAAATTATCATTCCTCGTGCAAAGAGGTACTAACAATGAATGAAATACTTTTTAAAATTTTGCATATGCAATTGTGACATCTTGCACAAGACTTGTATGAGAGTGTGTGGAAAAAATGTCATACACTTTGACCAAGTAGATTGTAAAATGTTAATTAGTATTCAAAGTGACTAGAAAACTTTCTTTCTTTGTACCTTGCTTATCTAGATTTTTGACTTTGAATCCCCTTAACTTAACTTTTTGACTCCATAGAGTTTTGAAGCTTAACCCCTAAATGCCCAAACTACGTTTTTTGACAACATAGAAATTTTGGGCAACTCAC
The DNA here is from genome assembly GCA_963969395.1 of Pseudoscleropodium purum. Lineage (NCBI taxonomy): Eukaryota > Viridiplantae > Streptophyta > Bryopsida > Hypnales > Brachytheciaceae > Pseudoscleropodium > Pseudoscleropodium purum. Next base: position 25,424,074 of record OZ017798.1, read on the forward strand.
TACAAATGGAGTTTTTATTTTTTTTCTTTGAAATTTTAACACAACATGTGTTCAAGGAGTAACTTTAAGGCCCGACAATTTTCATAATGTTTGACTACATGGTTAAAAAATTATTGTATAATATGTGTTTTTAGTACTTATTAGGCAGCCTGGGCAATAAAAAAACTTCTTTAAAAATGGCTTTTTTAAGAAATTGAAATTTGAAATTGGTTCTCTGGATTTATATATACTTGGAAAGCTTTGGATCATTCCATTTAAATCAATGAGTCAAAAGTTATGAGGTTTTTTAGTTTGCAAGAGTTTGTGGGTCATTATTGAATCTCTACACTAAGACAAACTTCAAAGTCCTTTATTTAATTCAATTTTCAATATTTTTAGAAAAAAATAAAAACATTAGGTGTATATTTTTTATTACAACATTACACCCATTGGGATTGGAAATTTTCAATTCCATAAATAAAATATTAACAATTTAGTATTTTGAATCATTTTCTCCTTTGTACTTACTATTTTTTTCCTATATGTTGTACGATTCCAAGTGATTTGAAAATTTTCAAACATGTAGCCAACTTGACTTGAAGAATGAATGTAAATAATAACCACCATTTGGAGCATTTTTTAATACAAATGTGACCTTATGAAGTGCAGCTGCTTGGATTTTCATAGGGCCTAAAAAATGATTTTTGTCACTTCAAATGCTAATATCTTGCAATCTACATGGTGGAAATTTCTGAATTTTTTTTCACATCTTTTCAAACTAGCATACTACAAGATTCTATGGTTACATGTGTTTAAAAATGTTTTTTTTTCAAAAATTTGATACTTATACTAGAAATGGCAGTTTTGGAGTGGTTTTGGTGAAACATAGTCAAATTTATTTAGGGATTAAATCTTTAGTTTAAAAAATGTTTGTTGAAAATCTAGGAAATATATTTAATTTTAATTTTTAATTAATAACTTTCATTCTTGAAAAAAATTGTTAAATAGAAATATAACATAAAAGTGTAGATAATATCATTATAGTTCAACATTTTGTACTTAGGAGGGCAAAACTCAATTTCCACCCATACACAAAAGGAAATAAAATTTAGACTCAAATAAAGCTAGTACTAGTTTTCTAACCTTCAAAACAAATTTAGTAAAACCATTCCAAGACTTTAACCTCAGAATGTCCCACTGCCTCAAATATGACGTCTCCAAATTGAAAGATTTCCTTATTTGATCATTGGAATCTTTTCATCATTACCGTCATTTTATGTGGATTATTTTTAGGTGATAGTTTGGATTTGAATTTTAACCCTTGAAAGCCGAGGTGGACGTTTTGTGTCCGATGGATGATAAAGAATCAAATTGTATAGGACAAAAGAGCAACTATTCATCCTCAAAATTTATTTCGGAAAGGGAAGATCTTCTACAATAGTTTAACTTGCAATGACTACTTTTGCAATTTTGGAGGCTAGTGATTCATATGGTAATAGAAATGGATTATTTAGAAGGTCACCCCTTTGGCGTCTAAGGTTTAATAAACATGAGTTGAACACTTGGGGTTAAACCTTTACGATGATTTAAATCAAATTATCCAGTAAAAATACATGTCAGATTTAAGAAATTTTTTATATAGACATGATGAGCAAGTACTGTTAGTATTGGCTTATGGTATGCATATGATTGATTGGGCTGAATGAAGCTTCTGATACGAACTTCCTTGGAGCTTCTTCCCATGCCCGTGAACTCGAGGTCAAGTACAAGATTACAGTACAAATAATAATACCTTAAATGAGAGCATTATTATGTGCTGACTTTCAATCACCCCTCGTCAAATTTTGAAAACATTTGTACCTATTTGTTTGTACGCATCTCGCATACCTACCTTACCTGAGTACCAACTTGGGATGAAATTGCAGGATACCTTTGAGGTGTTCCAAAACTGGCCCTGCAGTACAACACTAAACTTCTCGAGGGTGTACTTCCTATGGAGTGTGTTCTATGTGTACCCAAAAAAATATTAGAAAAAAAAGAGCATTTGATAAGGTAGATCAGCCTATTACCACCAAGATTTGGTACCTAGGTTATCATCTTGGAGGAGGTCTTTGTCAACTCGAATGTTATGAAGAGATTGAAAAAGTTTGAGAGAAGTAATTTGCAAGTAGAATCAAGATGTTCTAACAAGAAATGAATTTTTCTGTGATTTTTCAAAGATTGTTGGGACAAAATTGGTAAAGTGTGAGTGAATAGATTTGTGCTAAACTACCATACGATGACGTGTCCTTTCCCCAAGTGCATTGTTGTGATGCTAAAGGATTGCTAAGATTGTGGTGATGGGTAGGTGATTGATGTAGATGGGAGTCTCTAGGAGATGTCGTGGAATTAGGTGATTGACAACATTGCCGGGTTGTTTTACTTTAAGTAAGTAACTTGTTTAGAGCATCTCCACTCTTTTAGTGGGAAAAAGTTCCATATTGAAAAACACAAGTGACATTCCCCAAGTCACTTAAACAAAAATCAAAATGCCCATCTTATGATAATTCACTACTTGAAAAGATTAAAAAAAGATTAGGGAGGATTGACACTCTTGTTGCCCCGTGGTTTATCTGTAGGGAAAACAATGGAATTTTTTAATTTGCTACCCATTATAAAATTTGCAAATTCTGAATTCATTTCTGGAATCAAAGGCACCAAATTGGTTTAGAGAGGTGAAGAAATACAAAGTTTACGAGGCACAAAATAGGAGGCAATTTTGACGTTTCCCCCTGGCTGGGGGCAATAAGGGGGCCAATCTTCCCTGGCCGTAAAAAGAAGGTTCAAAGTCACTACGCCACCAAGGCAGTCCCGGTCAAGGCCTTCCTCCCAGACCCGGTGTGAACAGGACACAGTCCCCAAGAAGCTTGGAGTCCTTTTGCGTCTCTCAGTGGGAGCCCCCGGCTTGGTGCCAGAGCCCTGTCCTGGCAGCCTCCGTCGGCAACGCGTTTTTGCTCTTCACAAATCCTGGATCACCTGGAACCTCAACACTGCTTTTTCTCACATGACAATTTACTGAAATCTTTACCCCACTATAAGACTGCCTCCATCCTGGTTTGCATGCTGTCGACTACAGTAGGCACAGATTGAAACATCAGTCGCCACTTCAATCTCCTTACTTCAAATCCGTGTGCACAATCACTTTCAATCGGAATTTAAAGTCAATGGAGTTAGTTAGTTGGGATTGATGTGTTGGGCTTGAGTTCCCTGTTCGACTCACATTGGTTGTAGAGTCAATCACAAGTGGTGGCATTGCACGAGGTTGACAATCGACAAATTGAATAGCAGTTCACTTGTGTCGGTCGAGGTGTAGAAGTAGTCGGGCAGGAAGATTTATTGTTGCAATTAAACTCGTGGGATCGTTGCGGAGTTGTGATGGGTTTGATTATGTGGAGGTAGATTGATTGCGGGTAACTGAGGGAGATCGACATAAGGAGCGATTGATCAAGGTTTACCAATCGGAATTGGGCAGAGACAGGTCTGAGGATTTGTGTACGTACGCACCCTCGTCGGAAGAAATTTTTGGGGATATATTCATGGTTTGGAATCGTGAGTTTGCGAAGCTTCGAAAGGTTTGTGGCAGACTGCGCGTATGGCCTTATAATCGGAATTAGAATTTCGTTGGATTTCGGACTGTCAAGGAGCGACGGACGCAATCAGATCGAATTAGCATTGGCAAGATCGAAGACGGAAGATTAATTTCAGTTGCGGGCTTCAAGAATCGTGAAAGATTCAGCACCTGGTCCAGGTTGTTGCGGTTTGGTGGCTGCAATTTTTCACTTCGTGGATGGCAGATTTCGAGCGCATGAGGTCATTTGAATTCAATCGAGGAGAGCATTCGTGATCGCGAGCGAGCTCATTCCATTTGAAATCACAGCGGATTCCCAAGATTGACGATGCAATCGCATGGAAACTGAAGAGCAGTAGCATTACATCGATCCATTAGCAGCAATCACTCGATTATTTGAAATTTCGTCGACGCCCATACAGTAAACAGTCCCCGAATACACAATTTCGGGGTCGCTTGGTCATGATTTGTGTGCGCATGCAACCAGGAAGAATCGACAAGCTGGAGCCAGCGACGGGCCCTCCGGATTACATCCCTCGCTCGCGTAGCCGCACGACGGAGGTCATTTCCAATGCCATGGAATTCTTACCGTCCCCTTCAGGGGCAGTAGAAAATCCTTCCCAAGGATTCTTCACGAGCTCGGAGGCGCAATACATGAGTTCCAGCCCCTGGAGAGACCTCTTGAGCTCATGCGACCGTGACGAGGGTCTGGGCGCCGTGCTCGCGGGTCACAAGCGCCCCCGCGACGAATTCCTTAGTAGAGCTTGGTCCGACCCCAGTGTGATTGCGAATCTGTCGCGGGACATGGAGATTCAAGCGCGCGCGAGTGAAGTGGTCACACTCTCGTGGCCGCCAGCAGCGGCGAATCCGCTCGGGGAAGTGGTGTCGAGGGCCACAGAGTCGCGATCGTCACCTGGAGCGGCCACAGCGTACAGCAGCAGCCCCAGTTGGATGAGCAGCTGCAGCTCAGACTCCGGTATCCAGCACTCTGACATCTGCTGCAAACCTTACTTCTCGCCTCCTCGCAGCAATCCAGGTAACCCCCCACTTCCACCACCATCTTAATCCATTCTACTTTTTTCAAACTATGAAATTTGACACTTTCAGTTTTTGATGCTTCACACTTTAAGTGTCGCTCTTGTGTTAAGCTTAGCTCACAAATTTGGGTCTGTAAGCCGTAGTTTGAAATGGGCCGTAGACTCGGATCGCAGGGTTTAAGGGTTCCGATCTGGGGTTTATGAATCTCACGCATGGAATTATTAGAATCACTCAGAGGGAGCCTAGCGTGGGCCTCGTTTACCATTTCTGTTACCCTGTAGTATTGTTAGACTGGTAGTTATATGGAATTCTTTAATAGTGAATTGTCGGAGGAGCCCACCGCTTTCACTGAAGAGGTGAGTCAGGGCTGCTTTCACTGTGAACCCTCTCGTGAACCTTCAAGCAAAGCTAATTCCCAACCTTGATGAAATTCATGTTTGATAGTGTTCCTGCTTATCAGCAATTGGTGGTGCACCTTCGTTGGGGCGTTAGTCGGAGTTGAGCAGCCACCACCAGTGCGCTCTCCCATTTTCTACTCATTTTGGTGGGACCATGGCTGCATGTACCGGAAAACCTTTGTTAACTCATCTATAAAGCGATGAAAAGCGTTTCGTGATCATTTCAATTCGCTAGGTTGGTCTTCTCAGTGCGCATCCCTCAGGACGTGACAATCGCTTGCTGTTGCAGATTCTCAAATGCGCGGCGGTCGAAGCGGGCATGATGAAGCGGAGCTAGGACTAGGAAACGTGACGCGCGAAGCCGCCGTAGCAAGTGAGGGCGTCACCATCACGAGCACCGGGAGAGTGAGGAAGCAGAGGTTTCGCGGCGTGCGGCAGCGGCCGTGGGGCAAGTGGGCTGCGGAGATTCGCGACCCCAAGAAAGCAGCGCGCGTCTGGCTGGGCACGTTCGACACCGCGGAGGAGGCCGCAATGGCGTACGACGTCGCGGCCACCAAGTTCCGCGGCGTCCGCGCCAAGCTCAACTTCCCCGACGGCAAGCTTCCCCCCACCATCACGCCCAAACCACCATCGAGCGCCACTGCGATCACCACCGCCGCCGCGTCCACAACCATCGTCACTTCAAATACCGTATGGCCGTCACGCGCGGAGCCGTCGCGAGCACCCTCTTCTTCGCAATTCCTTTGGAGCAGCATGACGACGAATTCCGACATCGTCACCACACAACATGCCGAGCTCGCAGTATCACCCTCCAGCGCGACGCTCTTCAAATCCTCATCTCTGGTGGATCCCTACTTGCTACCCGCCGCGACCTTCAACGTCATCGACATGGCCATCCCCAACACATCCCCACCACCACCAATCCAAACCCCAAACCAATTTGAGTCCCAATCCCAGTCCCAATCGCAATCCCGGAGCAGCTTATGGTCATCCCGAGCTCTCAATCCACCATCGCCGCTGTCGCTCCCCCCGCAGCAGCCATGGCCACATTCCAGCAACCCCAATTTTCACAATGTAAGCCACTACGAAACCGGTCCGGGAATTTCTTACAACCCAGAAGCATCAAACACACAAGCTGGGAATCTATACCAGAACCAAGCCGATCCGGTAGCTTCTTACAATCCAGGAACTTCATCAACGCAATACCAGAATCATCCGTATTTGCAGCAAGCAGCGGCTGGAGTTTTGGCTGAAGATCTCGGGAGGTATACTTCGCATCCGCAATTCGTAGAGAGCCCTGGAGGACTTTCTGTACCGTTTGGTGCAAATGTGGCAGCAACGAGTAGCGGTGGAAATTTATTCGCCGGGATGAGCAGCTCCGATGTGGAATTGTTTTCGTATGAGCAGATTTTCGAGCAAGGCGAGTCGTCATCTTCGTTGTGGAGCCCGCGCGATGTGCCGTCACCGCCTGGCTTTCCGTCTCTGTTCCAGTTCCCCGACGATCAACCCCTGTAGATTTTAGAATCCTAAATTCAATCTCTTGCCACAGAAGCATCAATATTGGTGGCGACTGTTCGTGCATTCTCCATGCCAACTTCTCTCTCTCTCTCTCTCTCTCAAATTTGAGTGAAACTGTGAATTTTTTTGAAGATTCACCGTTTCAGCCAAATGAATTGTGGGAAGACTGAGAGGATTGCAGCCATATTTTCCATTCATTGAGATGTGGAAGTGGGGAATGTGAGTGCACAGCCTTCTCCTTTGGGATCTGTAGGGAATTCTTTCACTAACATGACGATTCTTTTAGACGAATAATTCAATTCTTGCCCGTGAAAGTCTCACTCTCCTCGTCGATTGGGATCGAGGCATGTCTATTGTACATGAAAATTTTGCATTCTCGAATGATAAGCGGCTGACTCACTAATTGTAGAATTGAGAGACGGTAGTACTTGACTACTCGGAAACTAGAATTCCACCTCAAGCTGCGTTTTAGGTGTTGTAGATTACTTTTTATGTGTAGAATTGGAAAACAGACAATTTTTTTTTTAAAGTTTTTGAAATCAATTTCATTCTGTTGATTCATTTCTGTGAACATGAAGGTGCGTACATGGATTTAAATGGGATCTAAAAGCTCCAAAAGAATGGTATTCCAACTGGTTCAAGAATGGAATGGAATGGATGTCTTCAATGAACGAGACTTGTCTTTGAAGTGATTGAAGCAGGGCTTTTACTTTTGGCGAAATCTGACCTTTCTGCCTTCATTCCTCCAAAAACTGATCTCTAGAGTGAGGGCAACAGAGGAAACACTAGTCCAAAAAAACAAGCCCTATATTGAAGCGAATAGGATGGCAATGCTATTTTGCTTCTAAGTGTACATCTTGTAGTTTGTGACCAATTCAAATCTATAACTGCAATTCAAAAGTCATCTTCTACACAAGATGGTCACTTGCTTATAAATTGCAGGGTCAAGAATGAGTGAAAGGATCCATTGAATGAATGAACAACCAATTTTTATAAGCTCCTAGTTTTAAGAGTTGTTGACAATTTTAAATTAACACTTGCATGTGTGTATGAAAGATCAAGTTTGGATCACAACACGAAAAGAGTGTGAGATGATGATATTAACTTGTAAATGCCCAAAGCATCAAAGTTTGGTGTTTATAAAACCTTGAAGTTAAATAAAGCCTAACCAAGTTACTATTTTTAGTAGTTTTAATTTTTGAAAAGTTCCTTTTGAAGTCTAGTTTTAGCATCAAACATCCGATCTTGAAAATAAATGATAGTAATTTTTCTATTCAAGATTTTGTGCAAGGGTACCCATTACAATGTTGACTTTCTGTAGTGTTGAAAGCTCTTGGGAATGAGCCTCAAATACACTAGATCTTGGAGAAAAAATCACATTCAAAATTCATTTAAAATAATTATAGAGTAGATTTTAAGAAACCATAAATTGATTGGGGTTATACATGTTAGGCCCTTTAACCTCATTTTTTTTGGTCACCAACTTTTTAGATTTGACTTGTGAAAAGAGGATTGAAAGACTTCACAAATGCATCACTTTTGTAGTTCTAACACCCCCATGGTCAAACATTATAATCTTTCACTCCATAAGTGATATTGTTGTGTTTTCTTTTCCTATGAGATCTCTAAGATGTCTAGTTTGAATTGGTACAATTACAATTCAAAAAAATTGATACAACTTATCAAAATGTTGGCATTTTGTTTAGTTTAGAGCAAATTCCGAGAAGCTCAAAACAAGCCTTGGGCATTTAGGGGTTAAATGAGTGCATGGTTTGTAATTGGATATAACATGCTAGTACTATCTGTTCTTGTATTAAAACCATTTTATAATTAAGTAAGCTTGTGGAATGAGTAGATTTTTAGTAAGATTGGGTCATATTGTCATAGAATTTTAGATGTAAGTGAAATGTGGAATAGTCCTACAACTTGAATTGACATAAACGACTCAATAGTGTTCAACTTTGATACAAAGTAACTTATACAATAAAATTCTTTAAATTCTAATGTCACTTCAAACAAATTCTAATTTGATATGCTAATGCAAAAAAATTAATTTATTACTCTCTTTTATAATCAAAAGCTCTCTTTATACAAACATTTGATTTTAAAATGGACTCACTTGAATAACGCATTCTCGACTTTATTGTAGAACTTTGGATTTCTTAGAAAAATAACTTTTATTGACAAAGAAGTTGAAATCTAATCAATAATAATTTAATCTAGTTGAGTGGTGAATTCTATATAAGCCTATGCATTAAGTGTAGGCCCTACTACAAGTGAGACCACATGCAATGAATTAGACCATGAAGTAGAATGGTGACTAAAAAGGTTGTTATGGCTCTAATTGATTTTTCAAACTCAACCACAACTTGTAAAAACTCAATCATCTAAATAAGCATATCAACATATTTCATATTATTAAATTGTCTAATGTTTTGCTAGGTCTTATTAAGAGTTAAAAGGTGATTCTACCACCTTTACACTATCTATGAGATTTTCATATATATATATATATATATATATATATATATATATATATATATATATATATATATATATATAATATATATATATATAATATAATATTTTATTTTTTAAAATTTTATTTTATTTTCTTATAGCATAGAAAGACACCATCTATGCAAATGTATCAAGTAAGAAATCTTTGATGAAATTTTATAAGAAGTGCATCAACACTAAAGAGGAAGGCAATGCTCTCGAAGGAGTTTAGTTCTCCTTTGTGTAACATGAATGTGTTTTACTCTAGTAGTTTGACCTAACCTATTTCAAAACTTGCCCACATTCTTTCATCCAATCTTCCCAAATGTGTCTAAATTCTTGATTGATGTTTTTTTCTAATTCCTATTACTAAACTTTAATGGTCAATTACTATATTTTGAAGAAAAGAGATTGATTTTAGATTTTCTAAGCATGCATTTATGGAACATTATATTAATAACCTATCAATTTCAAAAGTGTTGAAAATAATTTATCCAAAATCAATCTTCGACTCTCATAAATAGAGGTTGTACAACTTAGGGAAGAATTGGTACAATAGAAGTCAATAATAGAGGTTGCTTTTAGAAATAGATCACCATTATATGAAACAACCATTTTAAGCAATTATCAATTGTCTAGTTATAATCCTATCCATTTCATACCTCCAAAATGAGTTTTTTCATAGTTTTGTAGTAATATTTTCAAAAATATTCTAGTGTATTCTTATAAATAGAGGTTATACAAATTTTGATGGCCTATATTCATGCACAATTCTATCAATGGTTTAGGGTAATGTTTAGAATGAAGATGCTAAGAATATTCAATGAGCATAACATTCACTAGCCTTCACAAAGGTTGACTTTCAATTCCTCTTTAGAATTCTCATCCACAATATTCATTGACACATCATAAATAATTTAAGTAAGCTTGAGTACTGGGATAGTGGTAGAATATTTATATTGTGCTCCATTTGTTTTGGTAATTCTAGGATTAGCCAAACAAATTTACAAATAAATGTAAAGATGGTTTGCCCAAAATCCAAATAATCTATTTAGTCAAATGCCAATGTTGTTTAAACATCTACTATGAGGAAAATTTTGATAGTAAAATGTAGGAATTATTTCATTGATATTCACAAGAAAGAAGGGTGGAGAAGTTGTTTCTATAATAAAAATCTATTGTTCATCATGAATCCTCAAAGGGTATGGAATAAATTGAAGATGAAAGCTTGACTACTCATTGTCAAAATATAGAATTTGTGTTTGAGGTAGTATTTCTGATCTAATTTAGGCCTAATAGAATAAATATTTCCAAAATATCTTGGATTAAAATAAGTTGGGAAACCAAGCTAAACTTCATCTCCAAAATTCTTTTTGTGATTTTGAGTCACCAATCAAGAGATATGAACAAAATTTAGAGAAGATGTTTGAAAATGTCAAAAAAAATATCCCTTCCAACTCTTCTCTAAAATTTGTCCATAACTTTTGAATGGAGCCTTCAAATCTCAAACAAGTTTTCAAAGATGAAATCTATCTTTATTTTTCACATTAACCTTATTCAATTTTTTGTTGAAATTTTTTTATTCTACTATACCTAAATGAGGTTTAAAATTTTGCTTTGAATATAATTCTTTATTTTTGAGTTATCTATGAGTTGTTAAATTCTTACTAATTCTAATTTACATGTCCCCCATCAATTGTTTTACCTCCTACCATTCCATATGTATTTAAAGAACATGTTCTTTCAATTCTAAATACAAAAAATTAAAGGCTGTAGAAGCAATGCAAGGTAGTAGTTGAATTCAATGTTTTCAATGAATTGAATGTTAAATTTTTTTAAAGGTATGGTTGAAAGCATTAAAACTAATGTTAATACTTTAATTATAAATGTAGGATAGTAGTGCTGAAGGTGCTATTCAAGTACAACATTGATAAGTTTCTAGTTGAATGCCACTTGCCCTTGTAGCTATAGATGGATGTAGAATATTTTACATCATTCCGTTGGGAAAAGGTAGCCTAGTTAATTACTACTTTGTATTAAATGTTATGAGTAATTTAGGACTTTTTTAAGTGATAGTTTGGACAACTAATATAAGCCTACCTATTACCAAGTAGATTTGCTAGCCAATATCTTGGAGAAGCTATTTATTAACTCACATACTATTTAGAGATTGAGAAGTTTGAAAGAAGCCATTTGCAAATAAAATTAAGACATTTCCACAAGAAATGAATTTTTTGTGATTTTTCAAAGTTTGTTGGGACTAAATTGGTAATGCATGGGTACATCCATACTAAACGTACACTTAATATGTCCCCTCCTCAAGTGCATTGTTATGATGCTAAAGGATTGTTAAGATTGTGGTAATAGGTGGGTGATTAGTACAAATGGGAAGATCCCATAAATATTGGATTTGGATAGTGACTAATAACATTGAGTTGTTCTATCTTACCTTAGATTTTTACCAAAACTAATAGACTATGATTTGTATTGAAGATAAATTGCAAGAGAAGCATCTTTTGTAATAAAGTGATTTAGACATTTGAAGCAAAGTAGATTTTGGTTTAATAAGAGTTCAAACATAATTTCTTCATTTTTGCAAGTACTCCTCTCATCCCCATTGAGACATGAAATCATTAAAACATCATTATACATCAAGTGACTAACTATGAATATACTACAATTATCCCCATTGAGACATGAACTACTTCAAAAAATCATTAAAAAATCATTATACATCAAGTGACTAATTATAAATATACTACAATTAAATTTAAAATGTACTTCCATTTCACAAAGCAATTATAATAAGCACTAGAAAACATTCATCATCCAACCACTCAATGTTGGCTCTCTTTGGGGTACAAGATATAGTTTACACATGTAAGCACCACTTTGAAATTTATAATTCAATCATACATGTCCAAAAAATACATGCCAAGAGAATCTAGAATCCTCTTCAAGTGCTTCTCCAAACCCAACAAAACCAAGACAAACTAATACTATTCCACGCTCAGATGCTTATTTGGGCACTCTTAAGCGTGCTACTTTTAATACATCTGTAGTAGACTTCAATACCAATACCAATCCGACAATGGTGCTACAACTATTCTATGCCTAATACTCTAATACACCACTGCAAACAATCATAAGAATCTAAAAGAAAAAAGCTTCCTATTTGGGCCAAATGCACGAGTGCAAAAAAAACACATTCATTATGCACTACTGACTCAGAAATTCTGTCGGAGATAAGACGTTGAATTAAAAAACCTCCTTCCTCCACTAAATCTCAAACAGCGTTTATGGTTGAAAGAAAAAATCCAACGAGGCTACATCTCCACGGCATTTACTAGAATCTTCCATTCCGAGTTGCACAAAGGGAACAACTCTCCAAAACACAGACAGACACCAGAATCCTAACAAAGGGTCGAACACCAACAGAGTCCAACCAACGACTCGAAATAGCCTACTGAAACTTCAAGCTCCTTGTCATAACACGAGGAATCGTCCCAAGCAATTCACAAGTCTCTATTTTTGCTAAGAACCCTAAAATACAGAGGAAAAGCTGTCTCAAATTCCCCAATAATCAAAACCATAATGCATGTCTTCATCACTGTCAAATCACTAGTACATGTACACGCCACTCTCCCAAAACTCGGAGCTCCGACCAACTCTAAGCATCATTTCTCAACAACACTTGGAAATAAAACGACGGAAAGGGGAAAGAGAAAATACCGCAGGCTACTTCTACACTCTCCAACTCGGTGAGACGAATCTGGCTCGTCTCTAGCTCAGTACTCTACATACTCCACACTCTCCGCACTGCCAGGCACCTCATCTCCGGAAGACACAACCAAGATCCTATTCACACTCCATCCCAACACTCGGGATGCTGCTATTCGTACAATCATGTCGATCAAAAAGCAAAGACTTCCTCTCAAGTCCACCACGTATCTACACCGCTGTCGTCCCCGACCAACCCGACGGGAAGACTCGGCAGCCTGCTCAAACTGGGAACCGAGTACAAGCTCTCGTGTTTCACTGCCACCCCGACGCTCACAGGTTGCAACACTGCGACAGAGCTGGGCACCGACGACGAACCCGACTCGGGAATTCCGGGGGACGCAGGAGACACCCCGCAGCTCGTGAAAGAGGCTGAGATGGCTTCTCCTCCGCCATCGCAGGAGTGCCTTCGAGGAGTTCCTGCATCTGCATTGTTGTCCGCGTATGCCTGCAATGCCGACGCTGCTCTCTGCTCCGACTGATCCGAGTCCGCGCTTCTTGGGCTCACCAGCAACGGAGTCGATGGGGCCGTCGTTGCTGCCTGCCCGGAGGCCGACGTCGTATCGTCGCCCATATCCTGCTGCAGTATCACCACAACAAAACTACTCAATCAAAGGCTAATAACTCGACACTCCAAAATGCCACTCGACCAATTTCAGGAACCACACAGCATATGAAATACAGAAACATCAACGACGCAACAAACTCTTGGCCTGCTCAAAAATGATCCGCTCAAACAAGCCGGGAATCATCGCTGCCATACCGAAAGCGAATGAGGAATAGCGCCCGGAGTACTTGTCAAGTCCTCTGCCCAACTGCACTTTCCTTTCATTCCCCTCTCGTCATAAACTGACAACAATAGTTTCTGTTCCAACAAAGGCAAATAAAATAAAATGACCAATCAGATCCGTGATCGTCTCTTCCACCCATCCACACACAGTGCAACTCGCCCATAAAATCAAGAGCAACCCCAGGCTCTGCATAACTTGCAAACACAAACATTGCTAACACTCTCGATCAGTCTGTCCAGACAAGTCAACCCACTGGACTTACGTGTTCGTCGAAGTCGGGGCTGGCCAAGTTGATGGACAGGTTGCGCATCAACAGCAGGACCTGCATCACACCCACGGAACCAACTCAAAGACGAACAAAACCACGACTCGCACACCGGAGCTTCCTCTGCAACATCCTGATCAGACACTAGCACATCGATTCACGTCGATTCAAGTACTCCAGTGCCTACAATCCGACTAGATCCCAGCGACTTTCGGACAACGGCGTTCTTCTTGCAGCGTCCCATGACCCTTGCAAGAACAAATAAAAAATACTCATCGCATCACAAACTCACGGTTTCCCGGTCGATGGCAGTCATGTCCTTCAGCTTCCGAAGGTGCCCGGCGACGCCGGGGTCGAACACACTGCCGATGAACTTGTAGACCTCCGCGAAATCAGGTGCAGCTGGGACCAACACAAACACGTTTACGACATCAGTTCGCAACTAACGCCGGTCTACACCACAACACTCGCATCACTGCAAAACCTGGTCCATGCACTCACGTCCTAAATGAGCACACCAAGAAAGCTATTCCGCTTCATCGTCACAACAGAGAAAACAATGGAAAGTAGCTCACATCGTATGCAAGACTCCGGGCCAAGCTGACTAGCAGGCAGCGCATGATGCGGCCAGCCGCCGGGAGAACTTCCACTCAGGCTGTTACTAGATGCGCGCACCGCAGTCAAACTCACGCCGCCCAGTTCGGGTTTGATGCCTGCACAGAAAGAACACCCACTCCATTGAGGACTCAACCCTCATACATCGTTCGCGAGACTTCTCTCCTAACCCGACAGTCATTTCCAAATCTTCGTGGCCCCCGAAGCTCCGAGAAAGACCTTTCTCGTACATCCGCAAGGAAAGACATGCGACGGCGTGGAGAGCACAGAAGGATGCCATTCACAGTTCAACCGCGGTCACTCATACACTTTGTCAGAAACGTACACCATGCCACAAACACGTGCCAAAATCCGCAGAAAATGATCGACAACCAAGAGCCCTGAAGATGAAGACATTGCCCATCCGTCACCGGATTCGATGTTCTTCTCCAACCAATGACACAAACATATCTCCGCCATGTTCCATCATAACGCACCGACAATTCCCACCAAACCCACTCTCAACATGCAACTCAAGCAACCGAAATCCCAGATTCATAACACCAGCACTTATCGACCGCACAATGGACAAGGCCGCCAAAGGTCCCTACACCATTTTACAAAGACCGCATCTCTTGCAAGGCTACTGGGAGGGGAATGAATTCACTTGTGACCTGCATATCAGCCATTCATCGTGTTCCCTTCCCCAAACCGAAAGGGACCATCCAATCAAGCAAATACAGACAAAGCTACTCACTCCCCCGGGACATCCTCTCATGAACTCCAAGTACGAACTGCGATCCTCGGTCCGGTTCGGTACACAAGTGATGCTACTATACACGCCATGACCCGGTTCGAGAAACACCCCACACTCGATGCAGACAAGGACCGAGCACTCACCGGGTGCATCATAGGAAACACTCGCATTAGGAGAAACGGAATGTTGAACCCAGGCTGACATAGACGGGCTAGCCGAGGACATGGCGGGGCCTTGAGAGCCTGTGCCATAGCTAGACTCCGACTGAGCAGCCTGAGTTCTCAACCCATCCGAAGCCTGCACTTGTGCTGCTAGTCCACATCCCAACGAAGTATGTGATCATGTCAGTCCCAAGCCACACATTTCTCAGCCTCAAGAAATCCAAAACACTGTCAATCCTTCTGTGTGTGCAGTCTGCAAACCAACCCTTCGGCACACATGACGCCATGCTCACGACCTTCTTGAGAAGCCAATTCCATCGGCATCACGAACCACACCCGCTCAGCATTACACGACCAGTCCGTATTGGACGACTCCGTTGCAAGAGCACGTCACCAGTTCTCCAACAGTAACAAAGCCATCACATTCTCGTCTCCTGGTGAAGCTCTACTCCCAGTCGAAACATCCGACTCGTTCAAGGTGAAAAAGAATATGGTGGGACGCACCCAAGCATCCAAGGGCTTCCACACGAACTGCCATTACTAGTCTGGCCCTCCGTCGTGACCATAGACCCAAGCTTCCTCACCTTACCTCCCGCGCACTTGATCATCCACGACGACAACGCCCATATGCACATGTTCAGACACTCACTCCAGATCTCATTCGGACATGAATCTGAAGCTGAAGGGACTTACCACATTTGGGTGCCTTCTGGGGATACGGCTGAGCGGATTTCCGTTTCGGACGCGGTGGAGGAACATGCTCCCCAGTCCCATTCTTCTGAACTTTCAAAAAGTACTTCTGCGCGTGACTTCGAATCTGCGCACAAACCAAACCCACGCGGTCACAATCAAACTCGACTCCATCAAACCCCTAACAACTTGTCCGGGAAACAGTACCTCTTCGCCAAGTGGACGGGTCCCCAGTCCTACATCGCTCATCAACGATTTCCACAACACAGACTTCAAGCAGTCTTCCAAAATCTCATTTCTACTACAAATCCGAATCTTTCCTTCACCGGAACGACACAGCGCACTACAACACGCAGGACCCGAATCGTTCCTTCACCCCAGGCCGTCCCGTGACATGAAACTCAATCCACGACCGTGCACATCCTCACAATGCTCAAGATACAGGCCAGACGATGCATTACCTGAATCACTGTCTTAGAACCCACGAAAGCTTCGATCTTCTTCCAGTCCCGGTCGAACCTGCAAAACCAAAACAGAAGCATACGACCATCAGAGGACGTCACGAAATTCCTGTTCAAAAGGCCCATCCTCCAACCTATCGCTCCCCGCTGCGCTACTGCCCAAAAATCACTCCCAAAACGGAACGCAGACACGATTGGCCGTCACACGAGCTGACGACAAGTTCCCCATCCAGAAATCAACCTGCTGATTTCAGACACCGCGTCTCTCACACGGTCGACCCACTCCTCCCATGACAACGCTCGACTTGGAAGCCGACTAAAACGACAGCATCGCATGGTACCCCCCACAACCAAGTCCCCCAGTACCCGAGGGCTGACCACCACAGCGGAAATTAACATCGCCGCTTTACTGGCCACCCTCGATCCCCCAAATGGGACCTCAGGACCATGCCTTCATTCACAAAACCACCACAAACGGACAGAAGGCGGTTGAAATCAATCCGGCAGATGCATGACCGGCACAGGTCAACAGCTCAAGGATAATGGAGCTACTTGCATGCTACCCTTACAACCCACGTACCATCCCTCGCAAAGGAACCAAGGACTCCAGAAAACTGGGAAAAAAAACTGTTTGCAAATAACCAGGTGCGATAAAATAACAACAAAAGAATGCGGACCTTCAGGGTCAAATCATGCCCTCGAATTCCATTCAACGGACAACAGAATATTGTCAGCCAGCCTAAACCATTCCTCATTGGAGGAGGGATAATACCTCCCTATATGCCTGGGAGTGAACTTAGTTATAATCTGTACAGAATCATTGACTGGCTGGGAAGTTGCCATGCTGGGGGCTCCCACTTCATGTGGAAGCAAAAGGGACCGACCCAGCGTTAGTTAACAATGCTATCAACAGAAGAAATGACACACCTCGCCGGACTCGACCTCAGCAGCATCTTCCTGAACTACCAACAACATGAGACCATGATGCACTATCACGCGACCACGTCCCTAAACGACAATCCAGGGTCCGCTCCTCCTCCGCGGAATGAAGAGTACCAAACAACTGCCCAGCTCCAACATTCGCGATTTCTGAAAACCTTACGCTACCCAAGGTTCCATGCCAATTCCGCGACCTCAGCAATCTTCATGCCTACGGAAAACACCGCTCAGCCATGTGATTCTTAACCAGGTCGATTTCCCCAAACCAGACAGTGCTACTCGCTCATCTCTCACCCAAAACACAACTAACCGGGATGGACGCACTCACAATTGCAGGGCTTCCAGAAACTTATCGTGCTCCTGCTCCGTCCAGCTCTCCCTCGACTTGGTAATCGTGTAAGGCTTTCGGATCTTCTTGGAACCGTCTTCCGACACGGATGGGGAGCTCATACCAGGGATCGTAGATCCTGAAACCATAACACCAAGCATCTCCGCGCTAGCCGCATTCATGTGCCGCCTGTCCAAACCCCTCCTGCTCTGCTGTCCTCGAGAGCAATCTAACCTCCAATCCCAGTTGGAATTCCGATGGCCTCCGCAACTTCCTCCTCGCCTCCTCGCCTTCTTCGTTTCCTGTATGTCTGTGTTCAAATTCCAACTATCTTACGCTTCCAGGATGGCTTCCTAAACAAAACCCACCTCCTACGAGTTCTGACCACCAGGCTTCCCAGTAAATAACACTATATCAACAGCGGCAATTTCCTGCATCACAGCCAACCACACACATTCAATAACCTTAACACCGGATCTCGCAAGCGCCGGGAGGCTCCCGTCACAACCAGAATCCAACCGCAGTACCAACATTCCAAGCTTAATTCCACCACGGTTCCGGAAATGGTCCCATGCGCAAGATTCCAACAGACCTAATCTCTATAGGACCAACCAAATCCACCACACGAATACGCTCAGCTGACCACAAAACTCGGCCACCACCACTGCCAACCCCTTAGCAAATTCTACACCCCAACTGAGGGCTACTTAGGCCAACCAAGCACTCACAAGATTCGGCCCCAATTGCACGCCCGGACGACGTCTCGCAGTGACACCATCACATTCGACCACAACAGCTTGCACACATAACACAAGCCCTACTTTACAAACCCACCCACCGCGAAACCCACCCTCAAAATGCAAAGGCCTGCCAAAACTACCCTCGCGTCCAGGCATTTCCTGCCATTCTTGACACCGCGCACCTTACCAGTCCAACTAAGTTAATTCCGAGAATCTCAACACAAGATGAGCGACTCGCAACACGAGATTCCCAACACCTGAACTCACAGTCGTGCCAAATGGTAAAAACATCGACTGACCGAACTCCCTCCCTCCCTCTCTCTCTCATCTGTGCACTTGAAATCCGACAGAAACAGACGCCACAACAGCAACGAGGGAAATACCTTTAGTGAAAAAATGGTGAAAGAAAATCAAAGAAAACGAGAGAGACGAGCTGTTGACAGGTGGGCCAATTCTACTGGAAAGGTGTAGGCGAGCTTGCTTCGTCCTTGCGAGGGGGGAGGGGAGGGGATCCCGCCGCTTTCTGTTTTCCACTTTGGGTTTTTGTGTTCCAAAATTGTAGTCGAAGCAGCTCTCTCTTTAAGGATTTTAAAATTTATCTTCAGTGGGCTTCAACAAAATCCATTACTTAACTCTGTAAGGATGGACTGGTCTCCACAGAAATCAAAATTTTCCAGTACCATGGGAATCAATCGCTAAAAAAAATGGAAAAGTATTCATTGGATGTCAAACTACTGTAGATGATGTTCCCTTTTTACAACAAAACTCCAAGGATGAATAATTGCACTTCTATCCTATACAAGAGAATTCTCTGCCATCCATCCATCAGACACTTAGTATCCACAACATTGTTTTAGAGTTAATAGTGGCTCTCATGGTGAAACCCATTTGTGATCCCCCATTTGGGTTGTACAAACTGCTCTCTTTCCGTGCAAGTAGAGATGAGTAGTGATTAATTATGGTTTAGTTTCCAATGTAAATGTAGTGCATTGTGATTGGTTGCAAGACTCTTAATATTGTAACTAGCCCTTGATTGGAAATAGGACCTATATGATCAGTATAGGTCAAACAAAATCTTCAACCGAAGAATTCATAGTAATTATGTTTTGAAAAATAAAAATTGTAGAATCCTTCTAAACTCTAAGAAAAACTTGCACTCCAAATACCTACAATTGCTTAAGTGATTGGAAATGAGTTGGCTACCTTAATATATGGTGAGTACTCCAAAAATCGCCATTTTTTTGTTTTTGTGCCTAATTACTATTATTAGATTTTTTGTTGGCAAGTGAAAAGAGGTTCCAATATACCCAAAAATGTAACGTTTGGATACTATATATAAAAGTTATGAAGGATCAAAGTTTTTTCGGGTAGAGGCTTTAAAATAGTTTCTTCCACATAGATACACATTGATTTTAGAGATGTGCATAGTAATGATGGTAGTTTCAAGTAGTGGTGCATTTGGAGGTGCCTACTTTATAGGGCACTTTACATTAAGGTCCAATTGTTGACTCACCATTTCAAAACCAGAAAAATCAACCAATTACCAATAGGAGAACCTAGATTCTTAAATTGAGCCATCATTTGGTCCTAAAGGCTTTAACTATTGAAAGCCAATCCAATTTTTTTATATTACATTATTGTTTATGTGACAATATTTTGAATACTTGCTAAGCGTCATTAGTTTTTGACATGTTTCTTTTCTAAATTGATGAGGCTTGGCAAATGCTAAAATTTATTTTTGTAAGATTATTTTCTTTCATTCAAAATCAAATTTTATTAAAATGATTTAGTGAGTTTGTCCTCTATTCTTTAAATTATAGTTTTTCAACCATGACCACTAAATGTAGTAATCTGACTTTTTTAATTAGAAATAATTTTCCATCCACATATTTATACTTTACTCTTTCAATTTGTTAATAAAATAATTATTAGTTCAAAGCTACCAACACTATAAGAAATTGTTGTCTGATGCAACTAGGCCAAATGACTAGAAATTTATCATATTGCAATTGTGAAATGCATAAATGACTTCAGGGCCTAGCTATCATTTCAGACAAGTCATTTATGTACATAAATGACTTCGAGTTTATTATCACCATCTAATGTTGCCTTGGATGGAAAAGTGGATGATAACATTGAGGGGAAAAGATGGATAAAGAAAAGAGTGTGAAGAAGATGTGTTGAAATTGCCACATGGAAAGTGCAACTTTTTTCCCAATGACATGGACATCCATGTGTTCAGTTATTTTAAAGTCATTTTTCAATTATGAGTGACTCCTTATGAATCTAATGTGGACTTCCACGTAGGCAATCATTTACTAGTCATTTCAAAGTTACAATAGACCTATTACAAATCTAACGTGGACAACCTCATCAAAAGTAATTTTGAATGTAGTCATTTAGAAGTTGTGGTGGAGTCTTTGCACTACTATAATGGACTGACATGTAGCAAGTCATTCCATAGTCATTCTAAAGTGATATGGATTTAGGGTTTTGGATTAGGGTTTTCAAGTTGCGGCAATGTGTACAAAAAGGAGTGTACTAACAATTGAATGGGGAATAGTCATTCTACAATCACATATGAATAAATTTAAAGTATTGCAACGATATATAATATACAATATAGAATATACTATACATAATATTTAGCAAGTGTATTGCATGGCTTCCAAAGCCACTTAGTGCATAAGTGTAAAGTGTTGAAATGACAAACCTTTTATACAAGTAGGGTGATAGGAGGCAAGACAAACCATGTAGGACATATAAAACATAGAAATTGTGTTATAAATAATATTTTATATCTTATTTAAGAATAGTAGATTAATTGTTTTCAAAAAACTTTGAACTAATAAAAGTTGAGAAATCAATCTCATTTTCATTTCTAGAAATCTATTTTAGATTTTGAGCCTTAAATCAAAAGTTGTAGACAAATTTGAAAAGAGGATTGGAAAAGATATTTTTTTAACATCTTTTTTTATTCTGGTAGTGTAGAAAACGTATTGTAGTCATTTCCATGTCATTACCCAACTGCAATACTATAACTTATGTGACTTCTACTTGATTAGGTCTAGTCATGTGAAAGTGATAGTAGGCCTCTAACTATGAATTGGTATTGTAGAAGGTCATTGAACATTAGGAATGTTCTAATTTTTTTGCAATCTGGTTTTCAATTGTAGGCTTAACAATGGAATTGTATGCATGCATTAATTGTCAAGGTCCAAGAATGAGTAAATCCATCTACTCTAGAGCCTATAGGGTTGATTGTTCTTCAGACATTGCTAATTTTGGTAAAGTCAATAAATATAGTGGGTGTAATTGAATTGATTGTAGAAAAAATCTTGTTAGTGCAAAAAAATTACAAAATGACCTAAACATTCATATTTTTTGGTTAACATTCATATTTGTCGGGTGCCCATTCTGTCACATGGCTCTAGCCTTTGTAATTGGGTCCCTAAACAATGCAAAGTTATCCCATCACTACAAGAGAAATTATGTCCAAATAGACAAGAAATTTGTCAACTAGGGTGTCAATTCAAATGTGTTGATTCGGACGTACAATTGACAAAATTGTGTCAATTTCTTCTCTGTTTGGACAGAATTTTTGTCAATTCTTATTGATCTGTTGACAAAATTTCTATTGATTGTCCTCCATTTAGGTGTAAAAATAATAATAATTCATTTTCAATTTTTCTCAATAAATGACCACCACATGGCAAGTACAAAACAAATCCAATAGAGATTACTACATAGATAGAATTTTAACAATAGATTTTAAAAGTTATTTGATAGCTAGGTATAAGGGAAATTTTTCATACATTGACGATAGAAGAGAGGGGACTTCATTGGTTGCTATGAAGAGAAGATAAGATCTTTATATTAATGGGGTGATAGAGGGTTGAACAAACTATATGGGGTATGTGAACCATTCATAATCTTAATTCATATATCCCATATGATTTGTTCTACCTTCTACCACTTTATTTGTATAAATATCTTGTTTTCTCCTCTTCAATCATCAAAGGCTCTTCTATTCTACTACTAGGGTTACAAGAGTACGTCTCTTTAAAATCTAACATATAATTTGTAGGCCATAGTTTCAAATGAAATTGAAAGCAATGAACATCATCATGATTGGTACCGCCACAATGGTTGCACTTTAACTAATATTTCCACCATTAGAAATGCACGACCAAAACAACAGAAATTCAACTGATTTTTGTTATTTGGGACAGTAGAATGATTGTTTTGTAACTTTTTGTGAAAATCAACAAAATGGCAAATTCTTTTTGTTGATTTGAATAGTGCAATAACCAAATCAACAAGTTTTTGTTGAATTTGGAATCTTTTTAGAATACTTTTGAAATCTTTGGAATCTTTGGAATCTTTTTGAAATATTTCAGAATCTAAGTATAATGATTTAAGAAAAAATTAATCATGTAAAATTCAGTCTTTTTTCAATTTAGCAGACTTTGGAGTCCATTCTCGCATAAGAGAATAAAAAGTTTCAAAAAACTTAGAACTGAGAAAAGTTGTAAATTCAAGGTAACTTTCACCTCCAAAAAACCTTTTGTGATTTTGATTCTTCAATCAAAAGTTATAGACAAAAATTAGAGAGGGGTAGTTAGGAACATTTATTTTGACATTTTCAAACATCCTCTCTGATTTTTGTCCATAACTTTTTATTGGAGACTCGAAATCACAAACAGTTTTTTTGAAGGTAAAATTTAGTTTGAATTTACAACTTTTTTAAATTACAAGTTTTTTGAAAAAATGTGTTCTACTATGATTAAATGACCTCTGAAGTCCGCTGAAAATACAAAATACATGAAAAAACAATGAAAAAACTAAATAAATAAAATTCTAGTTCTTATGTGCTCACTTAAGTATTTAGGTGGTTTAGTAGTCAGAACCTTGGACCTCCAAACATGAGGTTCAAAGTTCGAATCCCTTTGGAGGCACCTACCCGCATGGCAAGTGGCCTAGGTGGTCTTTACCCACATGGCCGGCTACCTAGGTGGCCCTGCCCACATGGCTAGCCACCTAGGTGGCTATCCGGGTAGAAAAAAAAATATTTTAAATAGGCACCGTCCAAAAAGAAATTATAATTATAATTTTTTTTAAATAATTAAAAAAAAGTTTAATTAAATTAATTAATTTTTATTTGTCCAAAACAACAAAAAAAATCAATAGATTTCAATTTGATTTCGTCCAAAACATTACCTCTAAAATGACTAAATCATTCAATAGATTTGAGTTGAAATTTTGTTGTTTTGGTCATGAATTTTCTAATAGTGTTGGAAGACTTGTTTTGGGGCCCTTGTAATGCTTCAACTTCTCTACAAACCAAATAATATTAGTTTTTTTAGCATACTTCCTAACTTTAATGCCATGAATATAAAATTGACTCTATTGATATAAAATATTGTAATTCAATTTTGAACATTTATCAATTAACAAATTTATTTTGTAATGTTGTGGAGTTTTTTTGTTTGAATTGAAAAGCTTCATTTTCAAAGAAACATTTAAATAAAAAAATGCATGTGTTTTCTACAACTCACTCTGGATAACGGCTCAATTCAAAGTTTGTAACAGTTGTTGTTCCCCTATATTTTATTGCCGCCTTGTCATGTGCTTCAACTACTTCTTGTGTGCTTAAAATAATTCAAAATTTTTTATAAGAGCAATCATCTAACTAATTGAACCTTGATTAAGAATAAAATACTATCTAGTTAATGCTTGTATGAAAATAGATGACACACAAATGTTTCATGAATTATTCTATCGTACTATACAAGATGTTATATCCATTGGTATAAGTGAATTTATGATATTTTAAAATGAAATTACCAAAGGTTCCCAAATATAGGTATTTGTTTCCTTCCATACATCCTATGCAAGCTTCCCGACATCCATTTTGATGGTGCTTGAAAATCACAAAATTTAGAAGCACAAATCAATTGATGATTTTTCACAAGTTCTAATTAGCTTTGACCATCTTAGTATGTTGGATATTTGTTAGACTAGAGTAGATCATAATACTGCAATGACTACCAAATGATATTCAATTGAAGTTTATTCATACATATTACAAAAGATTTTAGTAAAGATGTCCAATTCGATTGAGGTTTTAGGGAAAAATTAGAAGAATGGATTCAAAGATGTTTTTGTTACCTTACTACTCCCTTGAACTTGGATAGGCCTTTTGAAAATCCACTACTTTTTAATAGATCCATCAATTGCAGCATGATGATTAGTAAGAATAAATATTTTCCAATCTCTTTAAGCTTGTGAAAACATGAGAATTAAAAATCTAAGATTTGAACCATAACAAAACGTAAATGTAAATCAAATGTATAAATTCTATAGGTACCTTTTGTTTTTGTTCAATTTTGTTTCTATCCAATTGAATGATTAAGGTTTCTTGAATAATTCTACTTAACTTCAAAAAGCTAAAAGCATTTTGACTCCATCCTATTGATCCTATCCTAGTTTAATAAGAAAGTGGAGGGTAGTATGCTACAGTAGCTTGTACCAAGCTAGGTTTTTCCTTCTAATATACTCTCTTTAACCACCACTATTATAAAGTTTCTTTTTGCTACTACAACTTCTTAGATTTTAGACGTTGGAGTCGCAACAAAATGCTAGAGCAATCCAATACGCAATTGAAGCCTATTGAAGCCTAGTATGTGTAAATTGCCGATTAGGACTAAATTTTTGTAAATTTTTTAGAAGATGGAAATGCATTTTGACTCTTTTGGAAAATTGTTTGTCATTTTGGTGTCCAATTGGATTATTTTGTGATTCTGTTTTAATCCACATGGGATGCTTTTTGCTGATCAGTGAAGTAAGTTTTGTAAGTATTTCAAAAGAGTGATAGGAAAATGTATCTAATTAGAGATGTTTTGACAAATTAGATTAATAATTGATTGTAGTCCAAGTTGGTTGTAATGATGTCATTTAGTAGAAGTCAGTTCTAATTTGGCAGTACAAGCTTAATTGGAAATCCAAATGTGTGAGTTACTAGTTGGATGTCATGTTTGTCCTAGTTACTTGGTTGTTACATTGGCCAATTTGGAAGTTATTTTAATTGTTGTTGGTTGTCTCCTTCCAGAGTTGGTAATTGTCAAGGTTGGAATCCTAATAAATCCATGTCTCCAAATTGTCTTTCACCCATTGTTGAGCAAGTGCATGCGTGTCCCAACTAGTCAAGTTGTGTAGTTTTTTGTGCGGATGTTTGTGTTTTGTGTGTGAGTGTTAAGTGTTAGTGTAATGAAGTGATTTGTGATGGAATCTTATGTGGTTTATGTCCAAATTGGAAAGTTTGAGTGTGAGACGGAGAAGTATGAGATGGGAAAAGTGTGGTGTTTAAGTGAATATTAGCATTGAAGAGTGAAGAAATTAAATTGGTGTTTAAGTTACAAGTTAATGTGGGCTAATGATAATGAGCAATATGCTAGAATTAGAATATCATTTGATGAAAGCCTAATTGGGAAAGCTTAATTGCACATGAACAATTTGTGATGGTGATTTGATCACCAATTTGGAATTAATATCAAAAAGATATTTTTAGCCAAATTGATGTGTTATATTTTGCATGATGAATGTGTAATTTAAATGATGTAAAATGTAAAGACTATGAATTATAAATTCCTAGTGTATGAATAGGATGAAGAATTTTGTGTAATCTAGGAGTAATTTATGAAAGCTCTAGTTGGGAGTTTATGAGTATGTTCCTGTAGTTTTAGTCTTAGTTAATTGTTGAAATATATGTGTTTGTTTTACTGAGAAACCAAATTGGATTTATATTAGTATTGTGATTGGATTGTCCATGATTAATTGAGCATTACAAATTGAAGTTAGTTAAGCTTGAATGCTGTCTTTGGTGGTTTTTAGCCTTGTTATTAATCTATGTATGTTAAATGTCAAAATGGAGTGATTTGCCTGAGTTAGTGTTAGGAGATTAATTGAATCCAATTTGTCAAGTATCATATTAAAGCATATGTGTCGTGGATGATAAGAATAGTAATCTCAAGTTGGTTCGTAAGAGCTATAAATTTTGTTATGAGCAAAAGTATATGAAATTAAATTGTACTATGAATGTGAATTTCAAATTGGTGAATTTAGATGTTGTGGTTTCCCTATTGCAAGACAAAGATCAATTTGATAAGATCCAACCCAAGTCAAAAGCTTAAAAGCCACAACAAATTGTACCAGGTCAAGACTGATTTGGACATTGAAGTGCCTCAACCAGTAAAGCAATTAGCAGAGTTCCAATTTGGAAATTAAAGAATTAAAGAAAATAAAGAAAAATATAAAGATAAAATAAAGAACTAATTGGGAGATTACTTAACCCTTTGCGGCCATTAAGAGTGGAGTGATGAATTTAGTAATTAGATTACCGCGTGAGATTCACAATTGCATATGGTTTAAATGAACAATTTCTTTTCATTCTTTGTTTGCAATGTCCTATTAGATTTTATTGGAAATAATCCTATTTAAACTCTTAGGCTATCACGTATTGTAGAGAAGCTTGATATTCCAAATAGGAAATAACAAGTTTAAAGGATAAGTTCATTTGGGAAGGCTCATTAGATGATTTTCAACCTTCTTGGAGGGCTGTAAGTTCCCTAGGCTACCAATGTTGGGGGAATAGCTTGCAGCTGCTACCTAATATGGCATGGCGATAGCCATGTCACAAAAATTAAAAAATAAAATAAAATAATAATTTTTTTTTTTGCATTAAAATATTTTTTTCAAAAAAACAAAATCTAACAGCAGTTGTTCCCGATTTGCTAAGGGAACAACATCAAGGGAATAAGCCTGAAACAACCTTCTAGCCCCCTCGAATCTTTTCTAATGCATTAGAAGATTTTTGGGGCCTCCGGAAGCCTGCGAGTTATCATAGCCTATGAATGCAAGGAACAGGTTTGGTGGAGCAAAATGACGTGGCCGAGACTCTGCCACATCATTGTCCAAAAAAAAATTCAACTTTTTTTGGCATTTGAAGAATTAAAATTTTTGAATTTCTTATTTTTGAATTTTTTTTCTGATAGCGGGTTGTTCCCTCTACTGTAGGGAACAATTGCAAGAGAACATGCCCAAAATAGGCTTATGGAGCCCCCCCAAAATCTTCTAATGTCGACTCTTTTCTAATAAGTAGAAATGTAAGTGGGCATCTACAATTCTTTTGTCGCCTTGGATTGCTTAGATTTTCATTCACTATTACGTGGTGGGCTCGTGTCCCTTTCCATGTATATGTTGCTATAACAACCTTACATTAGGAGCCATGTCTCCAAGTGTGCTAGAAATGCTCTAAGTTACTATGGCTCCCCTATTGTTTTAAGCTTCTCCTTTTATAGTCTTTAGAACATTAACTCTTTACCACTTTCTTAAGAATCTTCCTTTATTTATGAAAAAAAAAGATATCTCTTTTGTTGAATACTTGTATAGATTTAAGATTAAGATTTCTACTTTTCAATGCTCAATATGCTTCCTTTTGCTAGGGATCACCTCACATTTCAAAGAATGCAAAGGGATCTCTAAGTAAACCTAAAATGATAGAGCATATGACAATCTAGTTAAACATGAAAGGCTTATACTTTGGATGTTTCATTTTTCCATCGAAATTTTTATTTCTTATCCTTCAATGATTAATTCAGATGTCTTCTACAAGCTATACAAATTTCAGATTTTTTTGTGAAAATTTGAAGTTGTAATGAATTTTTGAAAAATAAAAGTGAAAAAAATCAAATCAAATACAATATGGAATAAAAGCTTAAATTTATTTATTTTTTCTTGTTTGTGCATATCATGGTCTAGTATATTTTGGCTTAAACCAAATTTGGGGGTCATAGTATAATTAAAAAATCAATCATAGCAATAGGCCAAAAGTTCAAATGGTAATAGAGTATGCAATTTTTGTGATTTTCCAAAATTTCAAATTGAATGAGAAGCAAGATTTATTAAGTTTTATTTCACTTGTTTAGTTCAATTTAAAAAAAAGATAATTTTCATGGTTGAATTTTAGACAAAGAACAATGATTTAGGAATTTACCAAATGCACTAAAAAGGCCTCTTGTATGATTTGTGAATTTAGCCTCTTCTTCTCTCTCTCTCTCTCTCTCTTTTTTTTTTAATTCTTCAATGAGGGGCTTTCTACCACCAAGTGATGCACGCACGCATGCACACACACACACACACATACATATCCAAAAAATTCTCTATAAAAAATTTGGATGAAAATCATCTATTTTTGAAGGAATAACAATGCTTATTTCACCATTCATATTCATCAATATAAATGTTTAAAGGTTAAGAGTTAAGATTATTAGAGCATCATCAATTGACAAGGAATACCGTGCATAATATTTTTGATAAATATTGTGCTCACTACATGGAGCCTCAAGCCTTCTTGTAACATATCTTGAGCCCTTAGTCCAATCTACCCCTATGATCCAACACTCTAAATAGCTACTAGCTTCATGTTGATACAATTGTATTTTTTGTTTGCCAAACATTGTATAACAAGGCAACTATCCTTTCCAAATTGGAAAAGTAGAATAATGCTTTGCTGGATTCTTGGGAGGGACTTATATGATAATTTAAGGATTGGAGTTCACTAAAGAGCCATATAAGACAACTCTGTTCACTGTAGAGGTCCCTTTTCAAAGATGCAAAAAGGACCCTTCCCTCATTGGTAAACAATGTTAGAGGGAACTTCTTTTGGCCCCCTCACAGCAATTATACTGATTCTGTGTCTCGTTCTCTGCCCCATTGATGATGCTCTTATACTTGCCGGGCACTGCATTGGTGACCGGCAAACGATCTGCTGTGACGAAGCCTAGCTCGCACAGGCTTAAGGGCGCAAAAGAAGGGCCAACTGCAAGGGGCTTCCAGAGTTCCAGGGCTTGGGAAGTCAGTCACAGTAGGGAATGTCGTAGTTCTGAAGTTGGGGCAACCACCCAGTCCTGAATTCAATGCACTTGGAAGAAGAACAGCAGCACATGCTTGCTAACCTTACTTCTGTCCGTAACTTGATTGCGTAACATACTGACCAACATTGAAGACAGCCAGGATCCCTCATATGCATCCGCAACGAGAAGAAGGAATGCTCAGCTTTCACGGAACAAGCCCTCCACGGTGGCACCTACTCTAAGTTAGCTGCCCTTGCACCATTTTCACACTTCCTTGCTCACTCTGCAACCACTAGAAGAAGAAGTTACCAACAACAGCGACAAGAACTCGCTTGAGATTTTCCTGCTCTTTGTGGACTCTTTTGGAACTTCTGCAGGCCACCCACATTGAATTTCGAAGTCGTGTCATCACTCTTGAGGAGGAGCGGATCGTGGGATTGGGCGCCATGGTGCGACGCAAGGAGATTGCCGTCGTCGGCGTCACAGCTGCTGGCCTCGCCGTCACGGCCCGCGTCGTCCTGGGCATGCTGCGGCGCAGTCATTCTGGTGTGTCTTCGTATTGGGTTCTGGCCAGATTGGACTGTGGGGCTTGGATTTAGGGGATCTTGAATTGGGGTGGTCGAGATGAGACAGTCCTGCGTTTTCGTGGTTGAATTTCAGGGGATCAGGAATTTTTAGGGGTTTAGGAATGTGGCGCATCATTAGTTGGAGTATAATTTTGCGAGTTGCGGATCATTGCTGGTGTTCAAGAGAGTAGGGTTATTGCAGTTTTGATTTTCCGAGAGTTGGGTAGAAAGCAAAAATGCTGGGGTGATTTTCGAAATTGGCTGAATTTTTTGTATTGTTGGTTTTGGGATTCGGAAAGACTGAAGTTTGGGGGGGTGCCGGGTAGATGTTTCGGATGGGATTAAGGTTCGTCTCAAACTGTCGGCTTCGGATATATTGAGATTAGCAGAGCAAGTAATATCGACATCAACGAGTGTTCATGACGCCGTTGCTGCTGTTCCAATCGATCAAGTATGCCTCCACCGAAATCTGAGGTCAATGCATTATGCAACGATGATGATTTTTCGTGTTTCACGGAATGCAAATTTAAACCCGTGTTCCAGGACTTATTGATAACGAGGTTGGTGTTTTGATTGGTGTTTTTCCAGGTCAATTATGAGGATGTGATTGCGCCTTTGGCAAATCTAGAGGCCGAGGAGTTTGCATTGGTTCAAAGCTGTGTGTTTCCTGCCCTGGTGTCGACTTCGAAGGAAGTTCGGGATGCCAGTTCTGAGGCGGAGAAGAGAATTGATGCCTACAATGTGAAGTGCAGGTATTGTAAAGTGTATTTCGATGCTAGTTTGCAGTCTAATGTGTCTTGAATGTTGTATGATACTCTTTATGTGTTTTATTGTACACATGTAAAGTTGTAATATGCTCGTGTAATGGGATGTCTTACTATTTGGAGCTATGTGCAGTATGCGCGAAGATGTTTACCTTGTTGTGAAGGCTTTCGCTGAGAAGAAGGACCCTTTGAGCCCTCAAGCACAGCGCTTTGTGGACTATTTGGTGAGTGCCTTTCCTGTCCTTTTTCCGTAATTTTGCGCATGGGTGGCTATTAGGTTCTTGGTAGAGGGTACAATTTGCGTCATTATAAGCATTTTAACATATGTATGAGTGGTTTTTGGGAGATCACTATAGAGCTCTGGAGAGATCACTTTGAGTACGAGAGCCAAATCAGTTGAGATCAATTTTTTATCACTTTGTATGAATTTCTAATGCAATTTCAAAGTGGGAGGATGTATACCACTGTAAGTGACATTAAACAAACGCATAGATCAGTGGCCATTGACATTTAGCCAAGTCATGTTAACTTGCATCTTGCTAATTGAAGGCCAACCGGGTTTAGTATTTCTAATTTATATCCCGATCAGTTTGAAATTAGTGGTGGCGTAGGTGTTCCAAGAACTACAACGTAGTTACTTAATTTTGATGTTGATGGCTCGCTAGTGAAGACGCTCTTATGCCTATTGCTTGTTGCAGGTCAGAGATTACGAGAGATTGGGTTTGAATCTATCTGCAGACATAAGGAAGAAGGTCGAGTTTTTGAAGACCACCATTGGCGAGCTGTGCATCGAATTTCAGCAGAACATGAATGAAGAGAACCTTCGCCTCTACTTCACTGAAAGTGAGCTGGCAGGATTACCTGCGGACTTCATTAAGGTCGTAATTCTGTAAGAATCTAATCTTGCTTGGTACTTCTGTGAGATTTGAAAGTTGCAAGCACGGAGTCAGTGTTGTAAATTTGTTGGAGATCGTGTCTTTAATGGTCCGTTACCGGTATTCTTGTTTGGATCGTCTTCGTAGGTTTGTGAGTTTCTGTTAGTTTTTAATATCCTTTTTTATTCGTGCCTCCTCTCTTCAGGAACTTACTCGTGATAGCGAAGGCAAGCTGGAGATCAACCTGAAGTATCCTCATTACTTTCCTATTATGGAGCGATGTAAGGTATTGCCAGTGCCAACTCCAGAATTGAGGCTGTTCTGATAAATGATAGACTCCCTAATAAGCATAAAGGAGCTGCATTACAAGCTTCATAACGGTAACTTGTGTTATAATGCCCAGTATTCTGAAATTTATTGACCCTTCTTATAATTTGCTGTTAAGCCTACGCTGTCTGACATAGGAATTACACATGCTTAAAGACGTTTTCTCTTGTATATGATGGTGTATTATTGTGTTAGAACTCCAGATACTTTTTTATCATTGTTCTCTGGTCACTAAGGCTGCAAGATCTACATTGGGCAGGTGGGAAGTACAAGGAAAGCTGTGGCAATTGCCTATGATCAGCGTTGTATGGACGAGAATGTGACAATTTTGGAGAAAGTGGTATGTGCTTTATCCGAGGAACTATGTTGTACCGTTCATTTCACCTGGTCTGGGACTATCAGGCAAGTTATTTACGTAGTTGGTCTCGGTCATTTGCTTTGTGTTTCTACCAGGTAGCGATGAGAAATGCAATGGCACAGTTGCTAGGTCACAGGAATCACGCTGAGTATGCAATAGCTACGCGCATGGCCAAGTCTCCCGCGAAGGTAATATTCCCCTTTCTTTTGTAATTTTGCTTATTGAATGTTTTATGGCAATACACATAGAATAACTAGACTACGGCTCATTCATACATGCATTAGCTGATGCAAGTCATCACATGTTGATGTTGGGTCTTCTTGTTTAGGTGAAAAGTTTCCTGGAGAACATATCCAACAAGATTTCCCCTCTTGCCAAGAAGGAGCTTGCAAAGCTAGAAGCCATGAAGGTATTTATTTGTCAGCCTGCTGGTGTAACTTTGTCATTGAGATGTGAAATAAGGCACTGCTTCTGTGGCTCTTAAGCGCTTGCAAGTGGTTTGCATACTTTAGGTAGAGACTTTTTCAGCATATCTTGATGTCTAGAATTGTGATTAGGGGACAATGCTTTATCGCCTCCAGTTATTGATTTATGTGCATAACTCCTCTGTGCAGAGGGAGGAGGAAGGTGATGAACCTTTTGGTTTTCAAGATTTTAGGTACTACATTCGAAAAGCTGAAGAGGTGGAGTTTAAAGTAGACTATGAGAAAGTAAAGGAGTACTTCCCTTTGCATGTCGTCACAGCTGGCCTGCTTCAGATTTACCAAGACTTGTTAGGTTCGATGCTCATCTTGTGATTGATTCATGGTCTCTATATCTCGCTTTGAGAAGCAGTATCTAAAACTCAGCACGCAATCGCCTTGGTTGTCTTGGTGAGATTGGTCCACATTATGTATTCTACTGTTTTTCTTCTTTGAATCCCCCGATTCGAGATGCATGAATATCTTATGTGATATTGCAGTGATCCTGATACTTTCTTGCAGCCAAATCCTGGTTTTCTAAGTGTTGACAGTCGCGTGTCTGTAGGTTTGAAATTTAAGGAGGTTGCAAAGCCCACTGTGTGGCATCCAGCGGTTCAGCAGTATGGTGTTACAGATGCAGAGACAGGAGAACGCATGGGTTACTTTTATCTTGACCTGCACCCTCGGTAGGTGAAGGATACTTGAAATGTTTATTCAGGCTTGAATTAATGGCTGGCCTTTCATGATGTTAAGGGAGTCTTTTTGTTTCAGTCTTTTTGTTTTGAAAACTATGAAATTGTAAATATCAAGCTTTGAAAGCTGGCCAAATGTCTTACTGTAATCTTTGACAATCTGGGGTCAGGGATGGGAAATACACGCATGCATGTGTGTGCTCACTGCAGCCAGGGTGTGTCCAGAAAGATGGCACTCGTCAGGTAATACTATACATTCTGGTCTGTCAATTGAAATAACTAGTTTTTCAATGGAGAATTTCATCAAGAATACAATAAAATTTTATAGAATGGTAGCTAGAACTATTCTCTATAGGCGCTGTGATTCTGTTCTGTAGTTAAATGCTTCCTGTCTTCCGATGCAGCTTCCAGTGGCAGCGATGTTGGCGAATTTTACCAAGCCCACAGCAGAGAAACCCTCATTGCTGGGGCACGCTGAAGTTGAGACATATTTTCATGAGTTTGGACATGTGGTAAGCATCCAGCTGTTAGTTCTCTGATTTGCATACGTGGCGAGTGATACCTGCGATTTCGGTATTAAATCTAGTTCTTATTGATGGATTCTCTTTCTATGCGTTCCTTGTTTGCAGATGCATCATATCTGCAGCCGTGCATCGTTTGCAAAGTTCTCAGGACTGAGTGTTGAAGAAGATTTTGTGGAGGCTCCCAGCCAGATGCTCGAGAACTGGTAGAATGCTTACCGTGTGCTGTTTCTATGATTTTTTTAGTTTTCTTCAAGTGGTCCTATCTCCATCTTAGTTTCATGGTTTCACACTACTATTTCATAGTAATAATATGAATGCGAATTGTATGACTCTGTTTACTTGCAGGTGCTTGGAAAGTGATTCTTTGAAGATGATGAGTGGTCATTACAAGGTAGATTTTTCCTGTCTATTCACTTGGTGCTGTTAGTCAAGGTAAACAGTTCACCGGGGAATAGATTCTACCGTGTGTTCTGTGTGAGCTCTCTTTTTCTTTCTAAACCCTTCAAAATTCTTCGCCCTCGTATGAAGTGCTCATATGTTGGAACATTGTCGCAGGATGCGGATCGACCTTTACCACAGGACACATGTGAAGCTTTGATGAAGAAAAAGCGTGCATACGCCGGTCTTCTCACCAAACGGCAACTACTGTTTGGTAGATACATTCATTTCTTTTCCTTATGATTTGAGATTTTGACATCATTATCATTTTCACTATTTGAGTATCACAGGATGCTTATCAGTCTGGTTCGTATTTGTATCCTCTGCACACTTGACAAAAAAGCAAATATCGTTGGTTTTTAGTGCCTGCTGATGTTTTCTTGTGCGAGATCTTCAGGACTTTTTGACCAGTCGATACACATGCGAGACAAAGCAGACACAGCTGTCATTATCAAAGACCTGACACCCAAGGTTTCAACTTCCTACATTCACCTGTCTTTAGAGATTTGGGATACCAGCATAAGCTAGTGTGTTGTCATCTAGAATTTGTTATCCGGGAATCTCTCACTACTATCACATGAAAGTTTGTCCATTAACTGCTACTTCGTAAGCAGGTGATGGAGGGAATCCCTATGCTGAAGGGTACTAATTTCAGTGCCTCATTTGGTCATATGGCGGGTGGCTACGATGCTGCATACTATGGTTATCTTTGGAGTGAGGTAAAAAACGTTACTTTTTGTCACTCCAATCCTTTGTTTGGAAGATG
Organism: Pseudoscleropodium purum; assembly: GCA_963969395.1. Lineage (NCBI taxonomy): Eukaryota > Viridiplantae > Streptophyta > Bryopsida > Hypnales > Brachytheciaceae > Pseudoscleropodium > Pseudoscleropodium purum. Next base: position 25,459,303 of record OZ017798.1, read on the forward strand.
GGATTGCCATATCTGCTTTTTTTGGACCTTTTCAGAGGTTTTGAATTTCTCAAGAGATCTTTTAGTCGCTTGAAGCCTTCAGGATGTCTTCTCTAATTTGCATGTTCTACTTGCTATATCCAGTTCAAGTTCTACCTTGAGTTTGACTTGGTGCTTGTAAAGATCGACTCAATATCTAGTAAGATCAATCTGAGTGATGTATGGTGAATCTTTTGCTGCATGCGTATTGTGGAATGTGTTATGAACTCTTCGTAGTTTGGATGGTATGAAAACGAAGCACTATCTTCTTGGACGCAGGTATTCTCTGCGGATATGTTTGAAACCAAGTTCAAGGGCAACGTCCTTAGCAAGGTAGCCGGCAGAGAGTATCGAGACAAGGTACTAACCTTTGCTTGCGTCTGCACTTTTCCTTATTTTAGATTTGATTATGCAAGGAGGATGCTTGCTAGATAATCATAACATTCTGAAGAAACCTTGTTGATCACCCTTAGAATGGGCATGAAATAGATTCTCTTACACCTTGTTTTGCAAACTTGGGCTCAATTTGAACAATTGTGATCTCCGTTAACCAATGAGCCATTGTCTTCACATGTGAGTATGTTCAAGCTTTATTTTTGCTCGATTAGCTCTGATTTGGAATGACTTCGCTCTGAACAACTCTTAGTTGGCACTGTCCTCGCAAGGTACCATACCACCACTGAAGAATGTTATTATGTCTTAGACCGTACATTTGCAGCTATAAGAGACATTAATCAAGACATTCTCTAGTAGAGAGTTTAACTTGAGACTTGTTGACGTTACGCCAGGTTCTTGCTCCCGGAGCTACCAAAGATGCTGCAGTCATTTTGCGGGAGTTTTTGGGACGGGAGCCAACACAGGAAGCGTTTTTGAGAAGCAAAGGTCTTTAGGTTGTTCATAATGTGTTGTGCTCTCGTGAGATTGTCTTTGTAGTGGGTTGAGATTTTTGGAGAGGTTACAAGCTCCTTTTAGACCAGGTGAAGCAAATAGATTAGTCAGGAATGCCATGTGAATTTTTCTTGCGTTCTTTTGTGCCTGAGCTAATTCTTTTCAGACGACCAGAAAAAGGGATCCAGACTGTCTCCAACTAGATTACCCAGTCGGAGCCAGCTGGTTGAAGTGTAAAGCTCGGAATGTGACAGAGATGCTCAGAAGTATTTTATCCCCAATAAGAATTGTTCAGCGATTCAATTCTCTTTCGATAAGCAACTGTACTCAATCGTCATGTGCCGCTCGGACTTGGTACATCTGAGACCAACATATTCGTTACTGCAATTTTTCTGCTGAAGACCTCTTTCATCTGACCCTCTCTTCAATGACGTTCCTGAATATCTAGCAACACTTGCTACTACCATTAACTGTTGCACAGTGGTCTCACATTTAAAGTATTTGAACTTCACTCTGATCGTCTTCCGAGTAGTCTCATGAAGGGAGTTAGGGTGTCTTTGAAAATGGTGTATGTATGTTGTACCACTTCTATTATAAATTGTTAAGGAGTCCTTACTAAATGCACTTCTAAGGTAGGGCAACTCCAAAGTGGAAAATTCTTGCTTCAGCACATTGCGAACATTTTGACGATCCATTTTGCGCTCAAATTGACTCCTTATTGCCTAGATTCTCGGCATTTCTGTCAGAGTCTCATTAATCTTACCTTCTGAAGGTGATGCATCCATTGCATTGACCTTATGTGCTACGATGCCGTCCCCGAATTGATAGTTCCTAACAAAAAAACTTGTTAAGTTAGTGACACCGTCTGTTGTATGAACGACCAGTGGCGGGTAGCTCGCCGTCTCTATCTGAAATTTGTCCCAGTTTTGCGCAGCTCTTAGTCGTCACGGGTTTACCGGTGCTTCGTCTCTTCGAATTGGCACATTCCTGAAAACATTGGCACTGAAATTGCAAGTGAGCTGCTTCAAGTGATTTGCATGGATTGAATGCTTGCAATGGAAATGGTCCATGTATTTCGAAAAAAACAAAAACAAAACAAAAAAACTTTTTATGCTCAAAATTTTTGTAGATCAAAAGAGCTTGTGATTTTGGTGTGGCATCTCGAACCCCAAATTTTGTAAAGGTAGAAGACTTACATGGAGCGGTCCTCATTGATTGTGAGTGACTACAACTTCAGAGCTAGATTAGGCCTTTACAAGAGTCTGCTACAACTCTCGCGGAGAGCAATTGAAATCTCAAGTGCGAATTTGAGGTGCGACAATGGGAGCAGGAAGGCTTAGGGTTCGGGCGTTCCTTCCTCAGCAAATTCCCAATTATCAATCATAATCAGGCTGCTTGAATATGACTGGATTGACTGAGAATTCTACACAATCCAAACGCACGTGTGAAAAGGGTTAAACGGATCGGAATATCCCTGTTCACACTCCACTGGACTCGGAAATTCCCCTTTCACAGCGCGCACAGCAAGTGGCAGGCCAGAGAGACCACGCCATCGCTATAGCCGTGGCCTCGGAATCTTTCTAAGGAAAGGTAGCACGAGGCCACGAGCTTGTTTCTTTTGACTTGGTTCCACGGAATTCGCGTCGAGGTCATATTTTATTTGCTTCGTGGCTCCTCGCCGGACAGCCACCAGCCAGAAGGTGTGCTGTCGAATTCGTTTTCGTGCGCGAAGTGACGGAGTTCTTGGTGCAGGACGCGTATTGTCGGTAAATTTGGAGCTCGATTCGGCTTGCGCTCGAGGTAAAAGTCTTCTTTCAGTTCAGCGATTGCGTGTGAGTATTGGTGGTGGTGTGAAACGGCTGCGCCTGCTTGTGATGTCTGGCGGATTTTGTGGTCACATGCTAGAATTTCGAATGGGAGAGGTTCTAAGAGAGGAAGAGGTATGGTTAGGTACTTAGTCTAGCTTAACTTCATGCTTGATCGTCTTTCAAGGAGACATCTGGTGGTTGTTTTCGTGCAAATTGGACATGGAAGGGGGATATGGAGGCTATTGACAGATAGAGTATCTCTGGACTTGCGGCGGCATTGAGTATCAGTTCTGGTTCTGTTTGTTAAAGATATTGTGTTCTCAAGTATGTCTCTTCCGTCGCAAGTATTTTCTTCTTAATAGTGCGTGCAATTCTACTGCGTCTCGTGAGGAATTTGAAGGTGGTTTTGTAGTGTCTTATCTGGCTATTCTCTTCGCGGCTGCTACTGTTTGCAGTGGACGACTGTAGGGTCGTAGGGCAGCACTAATTTGAAGTTTGATTGAGGATCTCGATATGATTAGCTAGCAGCATGAGAAGAAACACTTTGTCAAGCATTAATTGTTCTTTGGTGTAGTTTAAAGTAGCAGATTACAGGTTTTGGCTCTCTCGACGAAAGAAATTTTAGATTCATCAATCGATTGAGCGGGTTGAGATCATGATTTGATGTGCTATCCATGGTCGGATTCCTCCGTTTCTTTAAAGTTTCAGAATATGTAGAGAATGCTTATGTTAGTTTGATAATCCGCAAATTGCCGACAGTCTACAATAGACCGCGTCCTGTATTTTATGTGGACGTCTATCTGGACTGGTGTTCTATTGGGAATTGACTTCGGAAGGGGACATATGAAGCTTTTCTACGCTTGTGCAGTGAAAGTATTGCATATTTTATAGCGAGATGTGGTGGAGCTTATGCTATTTTGGTGTTCATTTTTGAAAGACTTGTAATACCTATATTTCATGCTTCTACATCCTCAGAATCACCTGAAGAGCGTAGTTACGACATGGAGGATAACAGTGGAGCCGTAGGAGTTCCAACCTATGGAGGCGAGTATGTCAATTACAGTGTGGCAGGAACCGATTTCGAAGTTCCCAATCGATACAAGCCTCCAATTCGGCCGATCGGTCGCGGAGCTTATGGCATTGTCTGGTTAGAAATTCTTCATCTGAAGCTCAAGGCTTTCGTGTCTCCTGCCTATATTCGTGTGATGATATTGCAGGATGCTCCAATCTCAATCTTTACTTTTATGTGCAGACTCTTTTTGATATTGCCCTTAAAGTTGTACAGCGTAGTATTGAATCCTTCAACTAGATAATGTGTATGTAATCAACAGCAGCATTCCTGAACTTAAAACGCCGAAGCTGTTACGTTCCTCAGTATTGGGCATTATGCTCGTCTTAGTATCGAGCCATAAATTAATGTATTATGCCTTCGTATATTTAGTTTACTCAATATCTTTTCCCTTTGAAATGAGACTGATCAGGAATGCTGCGGCTTAGTTTGTCTTATGTATTCTGCATCCCCTGACAATTTCTTAGGACCTTGGACTGAGTCATTTCTTTCCTATGCAGTGCACTTAAAGATTCGCTTACCGGCGAAGAGGTGGCGGTCAAAAAGATTGGAAATGCCTTTGACAACAGAATTGATGCGAAGCGAACACTACGCGAAATAAAACTTCTCCGGCATATGGATCATGAAAATGTACTAGCTATTATCTGCATATTACCGTTGCCATTGTAGCTTACGCTAGCAGATGGGAAAATCACATGGTCTTTTAGTTCGCTCTCTTTTTCATTGTTTGTGGGGTCGTCCTCTCTGCGCCCGTACTGTGTTTTTTGTTGATAACCTGAACTTCTGCATGTAAATTCGGTTTCTTGACGCACGGCATTGCCTACTTACTTGACTTGGAGCAGGTCATTACCATTATAGATATCATTCGCCCTCCAACTAGAGAGAATTTCAACGACGTATACATTGTTTATGAGTTGATGGATACGGATCTTCATCAGATCATTCGTTCAAATCAATTACTAACCGAAGATCACTGCCAGGTTAACTCACACATCTACTATTTGGTGCAATAAATTTTTAGTTCTTAGGGTATGTTCATTCGGGGGGGCTGGGGCGGGAAACTCGCTTCTTTAAGCGCAGCTCATTCAATGGGACAGGATCTTAATGAGTGTGAATCTGAATGCAGTATTTCCTCTATCAAATTTTACGGGGCTTGAAGTACATCCATTCCGCAAACGTCTTGCACCGGGATTTGAAGCCTACCAACCTTTTTCTCAACGCCAATTGCGACTTGAAAATTGCAGACTTTGGCTTAGCTCGCACACTTTCTGAATCAGATTTCATGACGGAGTATGTTGTAACAAGGTGGTACAGAGCTCCAGAGTTGCTCTTGAATTGTTCAGCCTACACTGCTGCTATTGACATTTGGTCTGTGGGGTGTATCTTTATGGAGTTGCTCAAACGAGCTCCATTGTTTCCAGGCAGAGACTATGTACACCAGCTCCGCCTCATCACGGAGGTATTGACATCATCCTATCACCTGATTTGAATGTGGTTGTGCTGTTTCCGATTTTATTGTTTTATTTACAAATAGTTGATCTACCAACTCATTACATCTATTTATGGTTACTGGTTTGACATCGAGGTTGTCAATATTGATCTAAACAGTTACCTTGTAATCTCGTGCTAGCATCAGTCACTTATCCTATATCTTCTAAATGACAGCTGATCGGGACTCCTGAAGATAAGGATCTTGGATTTTTGAGAAATGATAACGCTAGACGTTATATTAAGCAACTGCCACGACACACCCGAATTCCTTTGACCCAGAAGTTCAAAGGCATTAACCGTGCTGCTCTTGATCTCGTTGACAAAATGCTGGTCTTCAACCCTGCAGAAAGAATCACAGGTATTAATTCAGCAATGGGATCAAGAGTGTTAAGAAGTCCTCAATTGAAGATTTTTATTACCATAGTGCTTCGTGAGAAATAACTGCTGAGCTAGGGTCTTCTTGGTGGGTATCAGAAAGCAGCTTGACTGCGTCACATTGGTAATCAAATGATCCAGGTTTAAGTTGCTGAGTTTATGTATTATATGTATATTATTGCTCAGACTGAAAGAAGCTCATGGAGTTGCTTAGCGTTCTAAGCTGCTATTTTTGTATATGCAGTGGAAGATGCGTTGGCGCACCCTTATTTGGCTACGCTTCATGACATCAATGATGAGCCTCCTTGTTCCTCTCCCTTTGATTATGACTTCGAATTGCCCTCAGTCTCGGAAGAGCATATCAAGGATCTCATTTGGAATGAGGCACTGCAATGCAACTCAAATTCCGACGCGATGACGGAGTAGCTTCGCCTTAACATAAAATCAGAAGGGCCTTAAATCCTCCGAGAAGCAAATGGTGGGCCATGTTTCTACACTTGGGTTCGAGTTTCTTGAACTTTTTGTTGCAATGGCTTTAATCCATTGAACAACGTGATCTCTACATTGTGTATTTTTGCAATCTTCGATCCTTGAGCGATTACATTAGTCATAGAGTAACACTTCTATTTTTGGAATTTGCTCTTTATCTCTGGATTTCTCCCAAGGGACTTTGTGCCGGAGCCGTGCTGTTTATACTACGATAAAACTTTTCAAATGACCTCGTGTAGTTTTGTCTGCGCACAATAAGTCCCAATTGAAGAGACCTGGATCGAACTTCTATTTCACATGCGGGAGATGATGAAGATTCCTCTTTTTGGCAAGTCTCTAACTCAGCCGCTGTCAGTCTGCGTCTGTTGATACTGGAATATGAGTTTCTAGTTTACCAACGAACACTTGCTTTCTTAAAATTCCCACTCAGCTATACAAACAACATTGAGACTGTGTAACCAGTCCTTCCTAAGCTGGGCCCTCATGACTTCTTGCATCACCTTTTATTTTGCAACCACAATCTTATTATGTCCATTTTCTCTCTTCTTACAAGCAGAAATCAGCATGTGTAGTCTGTTTTATGTGACCACTTTCAAATTTAAGTATACAAGTGCATGTCCATTTCAATTCAGTGTGAGTGTATTAAGGTCACTGCATCTAATCGCAACCCTTACCCCAAAACAACCCCTAAGATTCTTCCCTCATAGAACTGATACTGTACACCAATTCCACTTCAATTTTTAGCAAAATTTTCAACTCTTAATCAGCAAATGAATTTTTTTTTGGGTACTTGTATTGAGTTGAACAAAGAATATGCTCTTGAGGAGACAATTATCTTTTATTGGAGACAATAGTATTTACTTTGGATGCTTAGAATTGCATCACCTCTTTTGCACACATAGATATTAGTTGTCTTTCTTACTTGTTTATACATATTCATGCATGTTTGTACATGCATACATAATTGACCAATTTGAAAAGACATTGTGAGAAGAAATATAGGTCTTGAGGTTTTCCAGTCAAATTCTTACATGAGACAAAAGACCACAACTCATGTCACTATGACTCATGGGAAAATTTCACTCTTTAATGGCATGCACATCTTGAGGACTTTGAAAATTCTTTGATAGAAGGGCCAATATTTCCTCTAAACACAAACAAAATTCTTTAGGAATTTACTTTGCTTGCTCATAAAGACATTTGAACTTGCTATAAATTTCCATCATTTTTTAAAGTTCATTGAAATATCCTATTGATTGTGTGTAGGTTTCAATCTTCCAATTTTCAACATTCCTTTTATAATGACTTTTAGCCCCATATTGTCAAATTATCAAAAATGACTCCTCAATAATACAGCACATTCTCCAACCTACAAGAGTGACATGTTAAAGATGGAGAATAATTCTTATATATTATTCCCCTTTCCTCAACTTTTTAGAAATTTAAATTCTTAATCTATAGGTTTATTGAGACTATATTTTTGAGAGAACATCTCTTGTTAATATGTGTACAATGTAATTTTGTACATTCTTGAGAGAACATCTATTGCTATTATGTGTACAATTATGTGCACAATGTAATTTTGTACAATCTAGGAACATAGAGGAAAATAACTAAAATATGAGGGGAATTCATGAAATTTAAGAATTAGATAACAAGCCAATGAATCAAGGCAAGACAATAAATCAACACGCTCGAGTTGACGGTAAGGAGTAGCGACCAAGATCAAAAAGGAGATGGCTGTACATCTTCCAGAAATTCAGCCTGCAAGATTCATCAAAAATCCATGAAGACGACAATGGTGCACGGCTCGAAGCTCAAGTCTGCATTAGAGAAGCATCTGTTCAGACTTGATTAAAGCTTAAATTCCCCTTCTTCGGGACATTAATCTCAAATGATGGCCCAAGCAAAACGTTCGGAATGAACCACTTCCCACCTCTGAAAGAGAAAATCTACAAGGGTGATATTATTTCCAGACTCTGAGATGAAGTTTCGTAAACTGTATCCGCAATTTACATACTCCCCCTCCAAGATTGGCACTATAGACTCTAGAGAGAGAACATTAACGGAGTAGCATTTCATATTTTATACAATGACTTACGTGACATCAGAGACTATCAAAGGTGGTTGCTGCACGTCTCGTTCCCCTTCTGAGTCTGGTTGCTCTGAGTCAAAGTAGGATTCCAAAATTGAAAGCTGTTCTAAGGCAGCGAAGTCAGCACGAAGCCCAATGAATGCACTGCCAATTCTAGCACAACCCGTTTGAGGCCAACGACAGCTTTCTCCCGGTAGAAGCCCACAACTGCTGTTGTGGTCAGTCCCATCTGGTCTTCGAAAAACATTGCTTGTTGCATCCATATCTGCTTGCATAGATACAGATACGGACAACTGCCGCTCCTCGCTGTTATTCTCCTCTACAGTGCCGAATCTTGCAGTACTTAAGGCCTGGCTCCTATTATCACCACTTTCACTTGTAAAATCTGGGCTCTCTTCGTCCGAGGCATCTAAAAGTTGAGATGCCGTATTATTTATACGAATCTTGCAACCAACAGCCTCTATAACTTGCTTCAAAGCTGCCATTTCCCGCCTCCCACGCCTTGCAGAAGCCACGGTCTGTAATCGCCCTTGTTTTTCCTTTCGTAGCTGCTCCATTAACACTTTTCTCTCTGCTAATAAATCCTTCACTTTGTCTTCTGCTCTGTCCTTCGCCTGCACAACAGCAAACGAAAAAGAAAACGCATAAGACACAACTATATTACTGCGTTAGAAAAGTGCTGAAGATATGAGCTACCAAATGTCTCGTTATCCGTTTGTTCAATTTTGGCAACAAGATAGCTGATCAAGAACAGAATGAAACCATCGCAAGATCTTTCTGGTTATGGTTTTGAAGCTAGCAAACATGCATTCAGTCTATACCATGGTTTGGTGAGGGTTGGCGAAGGAGTAATTAACGATAAGTACGAGAGTCTTAGACAGCTCACCATTCGAGCTGACGAGAAGGTCTCAGCAAGTCTATGAGTAGCTGATTCAAGGTCACCACCATGAGACCAGCCTACAGGAGGGTTGCCCCCGGTATTTGCAAGGCTGGGACAAGACCAACGTAAAAAGTATTGGCGCCATAAACTAGGAGCGGAGGCTGCAGCAGGTGGTAGAAGCACACCAGCATTTTGAGAGATATTGTACAACAGGTTGTAGTGCTCATGCTCTCTTCCCCGGGGTTCACGCTTGTGCTTCAAATATGCCCACACGCAAGCAGTAGATTCTGTAACTCCTCCCTGAACCCTTTCCTTTTCACTGCATCATAGATTCAACTAACATTGGCATCCCTTCTCAAAATATATTGCAAATCTCAGTTACCGCATCAATCTTCAAAGCTCTCATAACCAAGTAAAGGGTAAACTTGCAGTTCCAGTAGAAACAAAGGATAGCAGCTCCATGTTATCAGACTAATCTTATGCAAAAGAATTGGAATTGGAATTGGAAGTAAAATTAACATGGTTACATAACACCGGGATTTGCGTGGGACCTGTTACAGAGAAAATTCCCAAACCGGCATGAAAGCACGCAATCCATGAGCTCCACCAGGTATGCCTGAATGAATAGGACAGTGGAATACATTGAAAGGCAAGTCGTACTTTGAACTTCATTCATCAAATACTACAGAACATCCCAAGCCACTTTCTGTTTCCATCATAATTTCTTTCTATTACCGCAATCATCAATCACTGAACTTCATTTCAGGAATTGAAAGTTGGATAATGACATTAAAACATAACCTGGCGGGACACTAATAACAGAAGAAGTGCCACACTCGCAAAAATGTAAATTTACCTGAGTAAACTCAAAAGCCTTTGGATAGATTCGCAGAAGTAGAGCCACAGCATCCATCCACTACGACAGCAGATGAATTAGTCACGGAATAATCCATATTCTTTAATCGAAAATATGCTGAGAATCACATCCTTTGATCCAACTAACAGAAAGAGGTATAAAGAAAAGGTACCTGAAGGAAAATCGGTGAATAGTCACTTGACTGTGCACCCGGAGATTGACTACCGACGGGGGAAGAAAATGAATTCTCAAGAGCCCCTCGCGCTGGTGAGGTGGAAGCCTGGCCTGCTTGCCGCATTACTGAATCAGTCACAGCCAAGTTCGGCGTCCCAGTGAAAGTAGGATTTCCGAGTCGATCTGAAAACATATGTCCGAAAGCCAGCCAGTCCTTCTCTATAAGTGCCTGTTCATACCAGCCATTTCCATTAATCAGATGATGGCAAGCTCTAGAAAGTCAATCTCACCTAGGAACTACAAGCACTTGATCCGACTTTAAGATTATCGTCAGTAGAGGCACAACAATAACATATTCAAAACACTGCACTATCATACAATGCAAGATAGAGAGATGCATTCATGTAGAATAGTCGAAATAGACATCATTACCTGAAAACCCTGAAAGGTACGGTAATATGGATCAAGCAAGAGGCTTGCCAAAGCAACCAGTTGTGCAGTTCTATCCCATCCATCACTGTAAAACCACGATGCAATTTTAACTTCGACATAGGTATCCTTAAAAATTGATAGAGCGTTGATAAAAATTAAAAGCACTGTATAAAACGGTTCACAAAGAAAACAAATACAAAACCTCCTGCGCTGAGATAATCCCGAGTGCAGGTACATGGTCAGACAACAACTTAAGCAAAGTAGGGACCTATTCAATGCGTCACCTGCAATGAACCAAAACAGAAGCACCCTCGAGGTGTATACGAGCAGCAATCCACACGGCACTTGTCAGAATCTTATGACAGTGCAGTAGCCAGCCACTATCCTCCAACGCCGACGCTGCACCCACTACACTGGCAACATTCCCACCCACCCATGCGCGTCCTCCACTTCGCTGCACGCATACCCTGCCTGTGTAAGTTCAAGAACAAGAGCAAGACAGCCGACCCAAGGACTGCAAGGAGGATCAGGCAAGCCAAGTTGGGGATTCCTCTTCCCTCAAACCAATTAAGACCAACCTCTCACACCTTAAAGCCACTGAAAAAGGAACCTTGCATACCAATAAGGAAGACGATCCATCAGAGGAACACGCCCCGTGAGTATCCAAGAACTCACGCATTTTAGTCAAGCTGTCACGCATCCCATGAATATTATCAATGCCCAAGAAAATCACCTGAGGAACAATATCAAAACACCCCATCAGCAGACTATTAAAATGGTTCACAGAACTTCGCACCACAAATAAAAATAATACATGTTTTACCTCAGATCGTTGATAATTTGCAGATGATTCCGACCCACCACCCATTGCACCGTTGGCCAACGCATTCTTTCTGGGTCGAGCATCCGCAATATATAACTTCCTGCAGAAAACAAGTGATCATCATACGTGCAAATAGGAAACGCTCGTTGAGCATAAAAACGCATCAACAAACCCAATTTAATATTGTTGATGAACTTGCATTGCAAACCAATCAAAACTGTCCTGCATTGCAAGTTTTTGAGAAAATCAAAGAATCAACATGGATAGTGTCAGTTGTAATCTACTTGTGTGGTATCAAAGGCGACCCTAGAAAACCAGTAACGATGAAATCGAAACCAAGCAACTCATACCACTGCACGTTATTCCTTCCAGTTCATATTCGTACTACTATGGGCAATAAAAGTCAAGACACAAATAAATACCTATGCGGCTGATTTGCAATATTACAAATCGTTGCCACGAGCTTTTCATCAGCAGGACTGCACATCATCAAGGGCCTCCGAATGTCAGTAATCGTAACCCTTAGAGAATGAGCATTTGCATTAATCATGATGAACTTCAAAAGCAAAATGAAACAGTCTCCAGCACCAAATTTCTCATACCTAGCCGAACAGCTAGTCACACAATTACACCATACTCATAACATCCCTACCTGCGTGTCATTCCAAACCCTGTGAATGGCTGGGAAGATCGAGCAAGCACAGCTCCATTATCTGCACATTGCAATAAGTACCAATCTTGTAAAGTTGAAAGACGCAGGAAGATTAGATACATTTACTAGGCTCAACATATAACACCATAGGACCTAAGTAATTAACAGAAATAAAATGGAAACTGCAAGAACTTACCAGGGTGTTGCCAGCAAAGATGCGCAAACCTGCCCCTAGAGCGAAAAAGAGCAGCCTGCTGTACCTCGTCATCACTGTCATGAGAAACATAAAAAGACCATTAGTCTGCCTTCACACAAATACTCCGTAAGCATGCTACGTTAAAAGTATAGAAGTTTCCAGCAACCTCATTAGCTTACTGAAGTACCTGACCGATTTTGGCATCACAATAAGCGATGGATAGGTCGGGCAAACGTTGTAATTTGCATTCGCTTCGCAAAGCCGCCAAGCAATGCCACGTTGAGATTGTTCCATCGCATTTTGAGAAGCATGATTATCCCTCGATATAAGGCGGACGTATTCCGCACGCAATCTTTGGCGTGGATCACCACTTGTATGACAGGTATCTGAAAAGGCGTACAAATCATATAGTCGAGTAGGTCTTGTTCGATATACCAACGCCTCACGTACCTTCCTCCGCTGATAAAATCAAGGTTATCAGACCTGGTTAATTCCGATCATTACCTCAGTAATTATATTGACAGAGAACTGACACCTCAGAATCCTGCTTAAAAGAATCATCAACCCTGGAAAAGAAACGAGTATCAAAATTAAATTCACCTGCTTCGTGTGAGGCAGAAAACCAAACGTAATAGTTCGCAAATCCTTCCCTTCAATCATCAAACAGTAAATCAACAGGTTTAAAGCATTCGTCTTCTTTTATTCCCTGTCGACAGAAGCGAATAAACACAGCGACTTGACTTACACAATTGAGGTGAACTGAGCAGGGTAAGTAAACATCAACTATATATCGAATGAATACAGAAAATGACTCTCAGTACAAGACGTAATCCTCGTTGAGTTATGATATAGTATAAATGCACAAGATGCTTGAACATCACGCACCAACTACTGTAAGCAAACGCCTTGAGGCTGTGCTTTGAGAAGCAGTGGATGTCTTTACAACCTGAACCTCAAGAGTGAAGCGATCATGGTTATCTCTGGCCACAGCTTGCGTAAGACTGATTCTGCGGCACCGTAAGACAAACGGATGCTCTTTGTGCAGACTAATCGTGAATAATACAATTTCAACATTCAAAATGATCCTGGAACTGTATCAATTCAGACGACTTCAGCAAATAAAGACTGAGTTTACACTTTCAAAAACAGCCAGAGTACTGTTAGCCATAAAATAGTCTGTCAATTAACCAGTGAGAACTTGTATGCGATGAAGCAATTAGAAAACCAGCACCTTCTTCAAAGAAAACGGCTTCTCACCTGCTTTGAAAAGTTTTCGATGGTTAACAAAGGAATAGTTCCGAGTGGTAACGGGAGTTTTGCACCCCCTCCCTGCGACATCCACAAAGACCGTTGAGTCGAACAAACACATCACAACACTCTAGAAAGAAAATCCTCATTTTACATGCTTTTCAGACTAGACAGGGACCAATGATTTTACAATCAATATGCCTTGACCTCAAAGACGATCTTCACCAAAAAACAGGTTTGTGTGCATACATGACACAAAACTATATCGCAAAAACTTTCATCCGAACACCAACCGCATGCACGTAGGGTTGAGCACGTAGTTATTATATCAAAAGTTCAACGACGCCGCGAGACATACCAGGAAAACTAGTCGGTAATTTGTGATAAATAAAGTGCCGGCTATTTCCAAATTCAGAAGAACCGCTCCATGCGCCTGCGCAGATAAGAAAATTAATTTCATTACTCGTTAGACAATTCATCTCAATGTTCAAAGTATCTGCAGCGTACCAAACTACAAAGTTCAAGTACAGCTGTGAGTTGCGGAGAACAATCTTGGAAGCACTGATTCAAATTAAGCTTCTCCTTCCACATTCTAACACCGCAATTACTCAATCCTCACTATCTTTCCAATGCTCATAGATTCATAGATTGTAAAGCCTAAATCCAATCCGTACGACACCTACAAACTATTCCATAATTCGTCCGCCACCACTTCCAAGAGAGACTCAGGATGAAGAAATAGCAATCACAACAGAACTGAACCTCTTCCACAACAGCTTCAGCCGGCAACAGAAAGTCGTCCCCGCCGTGCATCATTACCCTCCCCGAGCCCTGCAATCGCACAAATTTCTCAATCCTCACCACGAAACCCCTAACAACGCAGTCAAATTTTTTTTTTAAACTGAAAGAAAACAAGAAAAATATTCTGAAAAAAATCCGAAGAATCCGATGATGATATCCCGCACCTTGCTCGACGTGGAGTTGCCGACCTCCACCGGCGTCCAGTCCAAGCCATCCATCCAGCCCTCGACGGTAAACCCCGAGTCCATACTGTGCCATCCAGCCATCACTACAACGCTCTCTGCCACCACTCCATCACCATGTCCTAACCAAAACTAAAACCCTAGTTCGCGAACTCCCGGTTAATTAGACGAATTCTAAGCGAAGCGAACAAGCACCACCGATCCTCAGCACTTGTGCAACAATCACTCGACAAATTTTGCCCACCACCTTCGCTCTACCTCTTTCCAATCCTCATTGGATCCCTTCAGTGGCGAAGTTTAGTCGGGATTTTCGTGGCCGCAGGTTTCTCTCCTTCTCCGTGTTTCAGTCAAGGCAAGCTGAACTATAGATTTTCCAACGATATGAACCAATCACCTGCTTGATCACACAGAACCTTAGAACGAATCCAACAGTCTAATCCCACAGTTTCGTCCTCTCTGAAACAGGATTAGGGTTAAATCTTGAATTTCTTAAGAAGGCAGCTGCAAAGTTGGATCCCAGAAAACCACAGCTCTTCGATTTTCGTTGGTGGCGGTTGATTGCTGGGTGACTGACCTGCTCAAAGAGCTCGATTATCAGAGAATTTGGAATGCGAGCAGAAGATGTTTTTAAGCTTCAGAAATCACATACTTACAAGCGTAGACAGACAGATTTGCTGAGCAGTGTGCGAAGCTCCTCCACTCACAGAGAGCCTTGACCAGCCGTAGGGCGAAAGTTTATCTCTTCTGAACACCAAATCACAAGTTTTGTTGTTGTCACACCTTCTCCTCCATTCTCAATCTTCAAAGAATGAGGACGTGGCACTCTCCTCTGGACTTGCACCTTGACTTGCAGAGGGCCCATCCTCCCAAAGATTGAGAAAATTTAATTAGTGGTTGTCACACCTTATCTAAGAATGAAACTTTTATGAATAGTGAGAAGATATGGAATGAAAAGAGGAGCCAATCAAAAACCTTTCTCAATCCACGAAGAAGGTGTACCCCTTAGGTATTGTGTAGAGAATGAGAATAGAGAGAAGTGTTCAAATATGATTCAAGGTCGATGCAATAATTTTTCAGCGCACATTTATTCAATCTCAAATTTGGAGGGAAAAGACGAGATCTACAGGAGAAGATCGATTGTGTCAATGTTTAGCATTCATTGTGTTTAAGCGTCAATGTTGAGGGCCAGGTTTTCGATTGGCCAATGTATTTTTGAAATGGGTAGTGGGTCTTGGACAATCTCTGGTAGCGCCTCATGGTCGACCCATCTCCCACCTCGACCATCCTCTCACTCTACTTGTTTCACTTTGGCAAAGATTCAGTTTCATTTCTAGGCCACTAATTCTTCTTTTCATTGAATTCATCAAGTGAAAGCAAAATGCGTAGGATGAGAGCAAAATGAAAACTTTGCAAGCGAAATGTTCTTCATACCCATTCCTTATCTCCAAAGGAAAAAAATTCCTATCCTCAATTTTTAGGGAATGGTCCCTTTGCAAGCCTTTGCAAGCCAACAAGAGAATTCAACATCCTCATTCTTTAAAGATTGAGAATGGAGAGATGAAGGTTTGACAACCCCTCTTCTTCTCCTTTGAAAGTGAAGAATGAGCATAAAAAAGTTTCCCCCTACAAATGTTTCACCCTTGAAGCACTGTTTTCACCCCAACTACGTTGTCTCTTTCACTTCTAAATATGTACTAAACCATCTTTTAGACAATTGTATGAGCACATGTTAAATGTAGGATCATTAGAGTGTGAGTTGAAAAGCTCTTTTTTTCTTTCAAGACTTTTTCATTCCTCATAGAGGTTTCATTCTCAAAGAAGGTGTAACTACCTTTAATGATTTTTATTTTTCATTTGTGTAAAGTCACAAATTTTTATAGTGGAATTTGAAGTCTGATTTGAGTGCAATTGGATTCATATTCCATATCAAGCAAAAGTTAGATTTTCTCTAGCCATTTGTCATTTTATAATGACAATGGTCTCAAAACTATAGACTTCAATAGCCAATGCTAGCATTGGTCAAATATGTTTTCTTCTTTCAACACATACATGTTTTCTTCCTTGAAGTTTAAACTATAATTCATTTCAATCCCTATAGGTATGAAGCAATTCTATAAGATGTGAGCATACACAATCAAGTACAACTGTCTATATATCAACACTTAAAAGGACATAAATGTTTAGGGAATTGAAGTATTATAAAACCATCCAAATTGAAGAAGCCATTGGGAGAAGTTCTTAAAAAAGTGTCATTCTATAAACCTTCCATTGTATTCTTTTCAACATGTTTGTGTGCTTAATTTATAGGTGTTGTTATTAATTGTTGGTACTCTATTTAAATGAACTTCAAAAGTTTGTACTTGTGACTATTACCAAGTTGCCCAAAGTGGGCCCCCAAGGTCCAATGCTTTTAAAAAATCAAGTTTTATGCTTTCATAAAATCCACCTCAATAAAGGGGCAATATTTTGATTTTCTTAAGTTTGAGTATCTCTTGTCTATTTCTTCATGTCATAGCTTCTCATTCTACCACCACTTAAATAAGCATTACTCTATATATCTTTAAGTTTGTCAAAACTTTCGCCTTGACTTCCTCTCATGAAGTAACACAAGTCAAAAAGGAAATTTTGCAAAGCCCACTTCAACATCTAAGGTAACTATACTCAATTTCCACCACTTTTTAAAATTGACCACTTTAGATTTTTGCCTAAAATGTACCTCCACCATTCATAAGAGTCTATATTTGGTTTTAGAAACACTTATTGATTTTTAGCACTTTAAAAATTCATAGTTTATTCAAATTATGTCCAAAAAAATGTATTCTATGAAAATCTAGAATCTCCTATTGACTATCAATAAGATTCCTCTAAAAGTCTCTCAATATACTAATAGAAACCATACTAAAATACTTATTTGTGCAATTTCAGGTGTAGTTACCTTACTAGTTGCTTATTATTAACCCTTAACCTCTAAAGGTCAGAGACTATATTTCCACCAAAAAAGCTCCAAAATTGCCATTTCTGATACAAGTACCAAGTTTTAGATGAAAAACATTTTTGGACATATTTAATCATAGGATCTTGTAGTAAATTAGATTGAAAAGATGTAGAAAAAATTTCAGAATTTTCCACCTTGTAGATTGCAAGATGTTAACATTTGAAGTGACAAAAATCATTTTTTGGGCCCTATGAAAATATGAGCAGCTGCACTTCACAAGGTCATATTTGTATGAAAAAATTTCCACAATGGTGGTGCTTCTTTGGATTCATTCTTTATGGCAAATGAACTACATTCTTGAAAATTTTTAGATCATTTGGAATTGCACAATATATACTATACCTTTAGGAAAAAAATAATAAGTAGAAAGAAGTACAAAGTGATACAAAACACTAAATTGTTAAAAATTTAATTATAAAATTGAAAATTCCAATCCAAAAGGTGATGATGTAGTTATAAACAATCTACATTATATTATATTATTTATTTTTTAAATATTAAAAATTGAGTTAAATAAAGGACTCTAAAGTTTATTTTTGAGTAAGAAATCCATAACTACCTGCAAACTAGAACACCTCATAACTTTCATCTTGTAAATCAAAATGGAAGGATTAAAAGCTTTCCACATATATACAAATCTAGAATACCAATTTTAAATTTTTATTTTTGAAAAAAGTGATTTTGGAATAAATTTTTGGACTGCCCACCGAGCATTGAAAATTACATATCATGCAATAACTTTTGAATCACGTAATCAAAAGTTATGAAAATTGTTGGGCCTTAAAGATACTTCTCGGGCACATGTTGTGTGAAAATTTCAGCAAAAAAAGAAGGAACCTCCATTCATAGTGAGCTGCCTAAAATCACTATGTTGCCAAAAAACACAATTTTGACCTTTCGGGGTTAGAGACACAAACCCCATGATTAAGGTAGTCACTAAAATACTTGGATTATTCGACCAATAAGTGCATTCTGTGTTTCTACAATGAATAGTTTCTTCAAACTTAGGGTAGTTATGATATGTATTAGGTACTCAAGGTGTATAGTGACACTTTGTGTCACTATGCACTCCCCCCCTCAATTTTTATTTTACCACCCCCGCTCACTCCCACCTATCATTTAGAATTTGATTTAAATTTTTTTATCTCATCTCCCCTCACCCCCACCCCCTCTTGTAATCTTTAGAATCAAAGTTCTTGACAAACAATATGGAACAATTGATCCTGTATCCAATACTATATCCATATTCAATACCCATATTCAATACCTGTATTCAATATCCATATTCAGTATATGTATTTAGTACTCATATCCAGTACCCGTCCCCATCCCGTATTCGTATTCAATATTTGTATTTTATATTTGAACGGCTCAGATTAAATTTCACAAGATCAACATTTTGTGATTTTTTGAGAAATCAACGTCAATTTTGAGGGTAAGCATTTTTTTTCCAAAAAATCAACGGCTCACAAATTTTTTGAGAGAGAAGGGGGGAACTAATGGGAAATTGGGATGGCAGGCGAATTTCAGTGTATAGTCAAGTCATCCATCAACCACTTTTCAGCCTTAGCATTGTTCAAGGATTTGACCTTTTAGGATGCTAGAGCTCCAACCTTCATTTTTTACCAACACATGTCAAAACCAGAAACAAAGTGGTTTGATGTACTGTTTTCTCTTTCAATGGAAATTGTCCATGTGTTTTAAAAAAACAAAAACAAAAACAGAAACAAAAATCTGACCCAAAATTCCAGTCTTGACGGCAACACACGAAGTCACCTGGAAGGAGATACAAAAATTAAAAAAAATACTGCCGGGAGTAAGTTAGTTCAAATTTCCCGGGAAACCTGGACGTGGCAGGCCCTGAGTTGGACGGTCGTGGCACAAACACGTGGCTGCAGGGCCACACGAATTTCCCCGGCTTCGCCGACGTGGACCACATAACATACCGTGTCTTCTCTTTAAGTTATTTACCGTCCCTCCCACGGTATCCCCCGTCCCTATACTGAACTTGCTCACTGAGCTGCTGGCGTGTGTGGGACCAAGTGTCAGGCCTGGACAGAAGCAATGGCTATGGCGTGTCCAAATGAAGGCCATGGCTGGCATCCTCCCTCTGCTCGCCTCCGTTCATCGCCTGCCCTCTCTGGTCTACAGTTGTAAGAAGCCTAGTAAGTTATTCCAATCGTGGCTGCACTTGTTCTGTGTCGATTGATTTTCTAGCAAGATGATTTTCGCCTTTCATCTTCCTGCAGTCTGTTGATCGCTCTGTTTTTTTTCAGTCGCTGGCTTCGCGTCTGTTTCCGTCGGATTTCGAGTCCACAGGTGAGGAATGGAGTCAGTCGATGTTTCCACCATTTGGCGCAGCTGTGAGTTCAGTTGTTGGTGATCTAAGGGTGCTTGATCTCCCCGTGTTGCGAGTTGGTCATTTTATGGTCGAATTCCCGGGATTCGTGGTACTGGTTAGGTGCGCGGTGTCGAGAATGGGAGCAAATGGCTGGGCGCGAGGCCAGTTGTGACAGGGCTTTGCATTTTGAAATTGGGTTTCGCGGGGGCTAGCTTTCCAAATTAGGGCTTGTTTTTAAGTGTGTAAACTATTGTGGTGGTGTCTCTGGAGTCGGCGTCCGGGTGTGAAATTGGAAACGGATCTCGTGCGTGCTTGGTAGGCCTAAGTAATCCTCAGTTGGGGTGAAATTTTTTGCGGAGGTGTTGGCAGTGATGGTGCTCGAGTTTGCGTGGCCAGCTAAGAGCATTTTTGTGGTGGATTTGGTTGGACATGGAGAGATTAAGTCTGTTGGAATCATTTGCGTGGTTGCATTCGGCGGAGCTGTGGTCGAATTAGGCTTGAAATGTTGGTACTGCAGTTGGATTCTGGTTGTGACGGGAGCCTCCCGGCGCTTGCGAGATCCGGTGTTAAGGTTATTGAATGTGTGTGGTTGGCTGTGATGCAGGAAATTGGCGGTGTCGGCAGAGAGTTATTTTCTGGGAAGCCTGGTGGTCAGAAGTGGGTGTTTGTTTGGGACGCTATCCCGGAAGCGTAGGGTAGTTGGAATTTGAACAGACGTACAGGAAACGGAGATAAAGAGGAAGTTGCGGAGGTCATCGGAATTGCAACTGGGTTTGGAGGTTAGATTGCAGTCGAGGACAGCAGAGCAGGAGGGGTTTGGACAGGCTGCTCATGAATGCGGCTAGCGCGGAGATGCTTGGTGTTATGGTTTCAGGATCTACGATCCCTGGCATGAGCTCCGTATCCGTGTCCGAAGAGGGTTCGAAGAAGATCCGAAAGCCTTACACGATTACCAAGTCGAGGGAGAGCTGGACGGAGCAGGAGCACGATAAGTTTCTGGAAGCCCTGCAATTGTGAGTGCGTCCATCCCGGTTAGTTGTGTTTTGGGTGAGAGATGAGCGAGTAGCACTGTCTGGTTTGGGGAAATCGACCTGGTTAAGAATCACATGGCTGAGCGGTGTTTTCCGTAGGCATGAAGATTGCTGAGGTCGCGGAATTGGCATGGAACCTTGGGTAGCGTAAGGTTTTCAGAAATCGCGAATGTTGGAGCTGGGCAGTTGTTTGGTACTCTTCATTCCGCGGAGGAGGAGCGGACCCTGGATTGTCGTTTAGGGACGTGGTCGCGTGATAGTGCATCATGGTCTCATGTTGTTGGTAGTTCAGGAAGATGCTGCTGAGGTCGAGTCCGGCGAGGTGTGTCATTTCTTCTGTTGATAGCATTGTTAACTAACGCTGGGTCGGTCCCTTTTGCTTCCACATGAAGTGGGAGCCCCCAGCATGGCAACTTCCCAGCCAGTCAATGATTCTGTACAGATTATAACTAAGTTCACTCCCAGGCATATAGGGAGGTATTATCCCTCCTCCAATGAGGAATGGTTTAGGCTGGCTGACAATATTCTGTTGTCCGTTGAATGGAATTCGAGGGCATGATTTGACCCTGAAGGTCCGCATTCTTTTGTTGTTATTTTATCGCACCTGGTTATTTGCAAACAGTTTTTTTTCCCAGTTTTCTGGAGTCCTTGGTTCCTTTGCGAGGGATGGTACGTGGGTTGTAAGGGTAGCATGCAAGTAGCTCCATTATCCTTGAGCTGTTGACCTGTGCCGGTCATGCATCTGCCGGATTGATTTCAACCGCCTTCTGTCCGTTTGTGGTGGTTTTGTGAATGAAGGCATGGTCCTGAGGTCCCATTTGGGGGATCGAGGGTGGCCAGTAAAGCGGCGATGTTAATTTCCGCTGTGGTGGTCAGCCCTCGGGTACTGGGGGACTTGGTTGTGGGGGGTACCATGCGATGCTGTCGTTTTAGTCGGCTTCCAAGTCGAGCGTTGTCATGGGAGGAGTGGGTCGACCGTGTGAGAGACGCGGTGTCTGAAATCAGCAGGTTGATTTCTGGATGGGGAACTTGTCGTCAGCTCGTGTGACGGCCAATCGTGTCTGCGTTCCGTTTTGGGAGTGATTTTTGGGCAGTAGCGCAGCGGGGAGCGATAGGTTGGAGGATGGGCCTTTTGAACAGGAATTTCGTGACGTCCTCTGATGGTCGTATGCTTCTGTTTTGGTTTTGCAGGTTCGACCGGGACTGGAAGAAGATCGAAGCTTTCGTGGGTTCTAAGACAGTGATTCAGGTAATGCATCGTCTGGCCTGTATCTTGAGCATTGTGAGGATGTGCACGGTCGTGGATTGAGTTTCATGTCACGGGACGGCCTGGGGTGAAGGAACGATTCGGGTCCTGCGTGTTGTAGTGCGCTGTGTCGTTCCGGTGAAGGAAAGATTCGGATTTGTAGTAGAAATGAGATTTTGGAAGACTGCTTGAAGTCTGTGTTGTGGAAATCGTTGATGAGCGATGTAGGACTGGGGACCCGTCCACTTGGCGAAGAGGTACTGTTTCCCGGACAAGTTGTTAGGGGTTTGATGGAGTCGAGTTTGATTGTGACCGCGTGGGTTTGGTTTGTGCGCAGATTCGAAGTCACGCGCAGAAGTACTTTTTGAAAGTTCAGAAGAATGGGACTGGGGAGCATGTTCCTCCACCGCGTCCGAAACGGAAATCCGCTCAGCCGTATCCCCAGAAGGCACCCAAATGTGGTAAGTCCCTTCAGCTTCAGATTCATGTCCGAATGAGATCTGGAGTGAGTGTCTGAACATGTGCATATGGGCGTTGTCGTCGTGGATGATCAAGTGCGCGGGAGGTAAGGTGAGGAAGCTTGGGTCTATGGTCACGACGGAGGGCCAGACTAGTAATGGCAGTTCGTGTGGAAGCCCTTGGATGCTTGGGTGCGTCCCACCATATTCTTTTTCACCTTGAACGAGTCGGATGTTTCGACTGGGAGTAGAGCTTCACCAGGAGACGAGAATGTGATGGCTTTGTTACTGTTGGAGAACTGGTGACGTGCTCTTGCAACGGAGTCGTCCAATACGGACTGGTCGTGTAATGCTGAGCGGGTGTGGTTCGTGATGCCGATGGAATTGGCTTCTCAAGAAGGTCGTGAGCATGGCGTCATGTGTGCCGAAGGGTTGGTTTGCAGACTGCACACACAGAAGGATTGACAGTGTTTTGGATTTCTTGAGGCTGAGAAATGTGTGGCTTGGGACTGACATGATCACATACTTCGTTGGGATGTGGACTAGCAGCACAAGTGCAGGCTTCGGATGGGTTGAGAACTCAGGCTGCTCAGTCGGAGTCTAGCTATGGCACAGGCTCTCAAGGCCCCGCCATGTCCTCGGCTAGCCCGTCTATGTCAGCCTGGGTTCAACATTCCGTTTCTCCTAATGCGAGTGTTTCCTATGATGCACCCGGTGAGTGCTCGGTCCTTGTCTGCATCGAGTGTGGGGTGTTTCTCGAACCGGGTCATGGCGTGTATAGTAGCATCACTTGTGTACCGAACCGGACCGAGGATCGCAGTTCGTACTTGGAGTTCATGAGAGGATGTCCCGGGGGAGTGAGTAGCTTTGTCTGTATTTGCTTGATTGGATGGTCCCTTTCGGTTTGGGGAAGGGAACACGATGAATGGCTGATATGCAGGTCACAAGTGAATTCATTCCCCTCCCAGTAGCCTTGCAAGAGATGCGGTCTTTGTAAAATGGTGTAGGGACCTTTGGCGGCCTTGTCCATTGTGCGGTCGATAAGTGCTGGTGTTATGAATCTGGGATTTCGGTTGCTTGAGTTGCATGTTGAGAGTGGGTTTGGTGGGAATTGTCGGTGCGTTATGATGGAACATGGCGGAGATATGTTTGTGTCATTGGTTGGAGAAGAACATCGAATCCGGTGACGGATGGGCAATGTCTTCATCTTCAGGGCTCTTGGTTGTCGATCATTTTCTGCGGATTTTGGCACGTGTTTGTGGCATGGTGTACGTTTCTGACAAAGTGTATGAGTGACCGCGGTTGAACTGTGAATGGCATTCTTCTGTGCTCTCCCGCCGTCGCATGTCTTTCCTTGCGGATGTACGAGAAAGGTCTTTCTCGGAGCTTCGGGGGCCACGGGGATTTGGAAATGACTGTCGGGTTAGGAGAGAAGTCTCGCGAACGATGTATGAGGGTTGAGTCCTCAATGGAGTGGGTGTTCTTTCTGTGCAGGCATCAAACCCGAACTGGGCGGCGTGAGTTTGACTGCGGTGCGCGCATCTAGTAACAGCCTGAGTGGAAGTTCTCCCGGCGGCTGGCCGCATCATGCGCTGCCTGCTAGTCAGCTTGGCCCGGAGTCTTGCATACGATGTGAGCTACTTTCCATTGTTTTCTCTGTTGTGACGATGAAGCGGAATAGCTTTCTTGGTGTGCTCATTTAGGACGTGAGTGCATGGACCAGGTTTTGCAGTGATGCGAGTGTTGTGGTGTAGACCGGCGTTAGTTGCGAACTGATGTCGTAAACGTGTTTGTGTTGGTCCCAGCTGCACCTGATTTCGCGGAGGTCTACAAGTTCATCGGCAGTGTGTTCGACCCCGGCGTCGCCGGGCACCTTCGGAAGCTGAAGGACATGACTGCCATCGACCGGGAAACCGTGAGTTTGTGATGCGATGAGTATTTTTTATTTGTTCTTGCAAGGGTCATGGGACGCTGCAAGAAGAACGCCGTTGTCCGATAGTCGCTGGGATCTAGTCGGATTGTAGGCACTGGAGTGCTTGAATCGACGTGAATCGATGTGCTAGTGTCTGATCAGGATGTTGCAGAGGAAGCTCCGGTGTGCGAGTCGTGGTTTTGTTCGTCTTTAAGTTGGTTCCGTGGGTGTGATGCAGGTCCTGCTGTTGATGCGCAACCTGTCCATCAACTTGGCCAGCCCCGACTTCGACGAACACGTAAGTCCAGTGGGTTGACTTGTCTGGACAGACTGATCGAGAGTGTTAGCAATGTTTGTGTTTGCAAGTTATGCAGAGCCTGGGGTTGCTCTTGATTTTATGGGCGAGTTGCACTGTGTGTGGATGGGTGGAAGAGACGATCGCGGATCTGATTGGTCATTTTATTTTATTTGCCTTTGTTGGAACAGAAACTATTGTTGTCAGTTTATGACGAGAGGGGAATGAAAGGAAAGTGCAGTTGGGCAGAGGACTTGACAAGTACTCCGGGCGCTATTCCTCATTCGCTTTCGGTATGGCAGCGATGATTCCCGGCTTGTTTGAGCGGATCATTTTTGAGCAGGCCAAGAGTTTGTTGCGTCGTTGATGTTTCTGTATTTCATATGCTGTGTGGTTCCTGAAATTGGTCGAGTGGCATTTTGGAGTGTCGAGTTATTAGCCTTTGATTGAGTAGTTTTGTTGTGGTGATACTGCAGCAGGATATGGGCGACGATACGACGTCGGCCTCCGGGCAGGCAGCAACGACGGCCCCATCGACTCCGTTGCTGGTGAGCCCAAGAAGCGCGGACTCGGATCAGTCGGAGCAGAGAGCAGCGTCGGCATTGCAGGCATACGCGGACAACAATGCAGATGCAGGAACTCCTCGAAGGCACTCCTGCGATGGCGGAGGAGAAGCCATCTCAGCCTCTTTCACGAGCTGCGGGGTGTCTCCTGCGTCCCCCGGAATTCCCGAGTCGGGTTCGTCGTCGGTGCCCAGCTCTGTCGCAGTGTTGCAACCTGTGAGCGTCGGGGTGGCAGTGAAACACGAGAGCTTGTACTCGGTTCCCAGTTTGAGCAGGCTGCCGAGTCTTCCCGTCGGGTTGGTCGGGGACGACAGCGGTGTAGATACGTGGTGGACTTGAGAGGAAGTCTTTGCTTTTTGATCGACATGATTGTACGAATAGCAGCATCCCGAGTGTTGGGATGGAGTGTGAATAGGATCTTGGTTGTGTCTTCCGGAGATGAGGTGCCTGGCAGTGCGGAGAGTGTGGAGTATGTAGAGTACTGAGCTAGAGACGAGCCAGATTCGTCTCACCGACTTGGAGAGTGTGTAGAAGTAGTCTGCGGTATTTTCTCTCCCCTCTCCCTATTTTTATTTCCAAGTGGTGTTGAGAAATGATGCTTAGAGTTGGTCGGAGCTCCAAGCTTTTGGAGAGTGGCGTGTACATGTACTAGTGATGTGACAGTGATGGGGACCTGCATTATGGTTTTGATTATTGGGGAATTTAAGACGGCTTTTCCTGCTTATTCTTAAGTGAATTAGAGACTTGGAAAGAGCTTGGGAGGATCCCTCGTGTTGCGTCGAGGTCCGAGGTGCCATACGTTAGAGCAGGCTAGGGTGAATGGTTTGTCGGGCCCTTGTCTGGAGTTTGGTCTTGTGTAAACTCAAGAGTCTCGTGATAACGATTCTAACAGATGGTAATTTTCCTGTACCGGTCGATTTTGTGTTCCCATCAGCACCGTTGTCGGAGGAGGTTGAATGGGGTGGATTGCCGAGGGGCTGGGTTTGTCTGGTGATTGATTCGTTGGTCTATTGTATGTTCGTTTAGAATCGTGGACCCTGCCTGATTTCGATTATTGGGATTGGAGAGTTTGTAAATTTTGGTTTATTTTCTTCGATCTATGCCAGGATCTTATTCTCTTCCTTACAGACTTCGTATTGGCTATGCAGTGAAATGCTATCCAGTTTGATATTGTGGTACTTCACTTCTGACTGAGAGTGTGCAGAACATCTAGATGGTTTCTAGTTATGCCATGCTTTTAGAGAACATCATACATAGAGTCTTCTTATTACTGAGGTATTACTAATACCTCATTAGTAGTTTTTTGCTTTCTCATTGCACCAGCAATGTACAAATAGTATGTAATTCAGGGTGTGGGCACTTTTAGTGACCACTGCGTTTCAGGGTCTCAAGTTTGACTGTCATTGTAGTTTGCTGTGTTTTGGGTTCACACTTGCGGGTGGTGGTAAGGTAGGAGCCTCTGCAATGTAACCTGATCCTAATGAAGGTAGGTACACCCAAATGTGCCACTGACCTTGAACTGCCATTTATACTATGTGTACATCTCCAAAGTCAATTTTGTACCTATGTGGAAGAAATGCTTTTAGAACCAAACTTTGTCCTTAATAACTTTTGCATATAGTGTTCAAGTGCCACCTTCTTTGGTGTGTTGGAACCTCCTTTCACTTGCCAATAAGAACATATGAAAGTCTGACCAGTCTAAGAATAGCAAATAAGCTCAGCTAAAAGTGGCGGTTTTGGGAGTATCCACTCAATGTAGAACACAAACTTTGATTTCAGAGGTAAGTGTGGAAATTTGCACTTTATGACGTTGCTGTGACAGGAACCGAGCAGCGATTTCAGAAGTCGGAACCAGGTTGTCAATTTCGAGGGTAGGACAGACTGATTACTCGCAATACTGCCCAAGTCATGAATATCAGCAAGAACGAAAGATTTCAATCCCCCCTTGTAAACCCTTTTCTCAGAAACCATCTTACAATCGAAACCTTGACACTCATACTCCCACTAAGTGTAAACACTACCCAAGTACCTACCTCAAGAACGTCAACATCAATCTTGACACAAGGTGTGGCCATACCTTTCAATTTTGTTCCACTATGGCCTAATGCTCATCATACTATGACCTTTTGGAAAAAAATATTGAAAAATAAAATAAAAATAAAGAATATAACACTAAAAATAACATATCACTAAAATTTGAGACCTTAAAAAAATGTAAGTCAAAATTTATTCGCAAAATAGGATGGTAGAAATTTTGAAGAAACTAATAGATAATGTGACATTTGAATTTGTAAAAAGCAGGAAAAATGTTTACATAGAGATTAAACTTTTCTCAATTAGAACAACTTCATGTAGATATTTTCCAAATATATATAACAAATATATTTAACAAATATATTTTACCAAAAAATGATTTTGAAACCATTTTCAATGTTCGATTGTGCATGCAAAAAAGCCCTATTTGCATGAATGTAGATGACATAAAATACTACATTCTTGAATACCTCTTGGTAGAAACATGCCTATCCATTGTGGAAATAAACCATCAAAATTTCAGCTCTAAATCATTAATTTCAGGTATTCCATAGTACTAAAATTGAAAATGTGACAAATTAAGAAAATTGGCTTTTAATTTTAAAATGATTTATTTATTAGTTTTTGAAAAATATAGGAGAAAATTACACTCAAGACAACCATCTCCAATAAAAATAACAAATTCATAAAATGGATGCTTCAAAATTTTCACAAAAGAAAACTCTAATACTCCTCTTGTGACAAATAAACACTACTAGTGTTTCTTGCAATGACCTCTTAATCCTCACAATACAAAACTAGAGAGGTTTTAGGCTGCAAGTTAATAATGAAACACAATATTAATTTTTGTAAATTCATTTAACACCTATTAAAAGGGCCATTTGGGGGGGTTGGGGGGCGCAAATACACTCAAAACTACCATTTCTATTGCAAAAAACAAAAACTTTAAATATTATTTTTTTGCATACCTAATTTTAAGAGCTTGCACTAGACTAGTGTAAGAAATATACAAAAGAAATTTTAGAATCTTTGGCCAAATAGATTGCAAGATATTTTTGTTTTTAAATAAAGAAACAAGTTCTTTTTGTATCTTGTGTGACTAGATTATAAGACTTTAAATCTTCTTAACTTAAAATTTTTGTACTATGGAGTATTAATTTCTCATTTTTTATCACAAAGAATTGAGTTGAAAACTCAAGAAATAATCCTAAATGATTTTATTCTTTAAAAAATTATTGAGGAGAAGTATATACAAGATAGATTGTATAGTGGCATAAGCCACAAGTAACTTCAAAATTCATTATTAATTTAAAAAAAATTTATATATACATTAGTGCTTTTGGGAGGGATATACAACATTTTGTCCGACATGTTCTCACCTATTCATGCAGGTCCCTCCAAATAGGTAAATACTAGCCAACACAATGAGGGTGCTTGACAATTATTGTTCCAATGGATGACTTGATTGTTCACTTGGGCCGAAATGAAGAATGCACCAATTGGTCCAATAATCAAAGCATTTTGATGACTACCTTGGTAATAGAGATAGCATCCTTAAACAACAAGTTGGTCATTGTGGAAATCATCTATTTTGGTACTATGTGAATTGTTGGCTTAAAAAAATGCGAAAGCACTCATGAGAAGTCAAACTACTATAAATGACCTTTCTTTTTCACACAAAAATTTAGAGGATGAATAGTTGCACTTTTCTCTTGCATAGAGATCTTGCATGGAAAGATTCTTTGTCATTCATTGGCTAGAAAACATCCTTAGCATCCTTTACGGGTTAAATAAAGAAGAATGCTCTGAAAACAACAATTGAAAATTGTCTTTTCTAAAAGAAACTGTTTGACATCTAACAGGTAAAAACACATGCATTGAACTATTATTCCTAGATTCAGTTTCGAGTTAAATTCTGATGATGACAAATTCAAGTGCTAAACCTTGACCACAAAGGTAATTGCATGAATACATTTAATCCTTAAATGCATAGGCATCCCAAAGGTGGATGTACCTTGGTTAACCTTGATTACAACTTTTAAAATAACTATTTTTGGAATTTGATTTCAACTAAGAAAACAAAGCTTGACAAGTTTTGTTTCTGTTTCATTTTAAAGTTTTGAGAAACCTCAAAAATTGAAAGAAATATTGCAATTGAAAGCTCCTTGTGTTAAAATCCAAATAACAAAATATGGTGTGCTTTTCATTCATATTTTCTTTTTTTAAAATGTATTTTGAATTTAAATTATAAAATCATGTTTCTCATTCCACTCTTCATTTACAATAAAAATTATAGATTATTTTAATATATATTATAATTGATATAATTTTATTTCCACCTTTAGCTTTGAAAAATTACAATAATTTTATTTTTCCTTAAGAATTATTGAAAAAATAGAAAATAAATAGAAATTTTATTTTTCTACTAGCAAAAAATATAAATTTTTGGTACATCAATTAAATAAAAGAATAAATTTGGTTTGATAATCAAATTTGACTTCAAGGTGTTTGATGTGGCTATTTTGAGTGTAAAGAATAAAATAACTAATTAAAAAATTTTCAAGCTAATCTCCACTGCTACTTTTACCTCCCAAGAAAATTTCAAATAATTTGGATTGTTTTTGCTATTTTTACTCATTTATGTTCATTTTTTGCAACAAAAATGATAACAATTAGAAATTTTCACAAAACAAATTGCAATTTCTCAAAGTGATATAGAATTCAAAGTTTCAAGTAGTAAAAATATCAGGTTGTTGTTTGAACACTATTGAAAAGGCTAAAATTAGCTCAAATAGGAAGTTTGACCATTTCACAGTGGATCAAGTCCTGAAGGGGTTAATACCATCACGAGCAACATATAAGCACTTGCAGTTATCTCAGTTGGCTCATTTTTCTCAACAGATAGTTCCAGGCAGGTTCATTATAGGACTGAGAGCAGCTAAAGTAATTTGTACGAACATCAGCACCCTGAGGTGCAAAATTTGGGAATATACAGTAGCTTGATAATCGAACAAGTAATTTACACCGATAATTAGTCGCTACCAATAAATTAAACCTACGAGTAGACAGTGCTGCCAAGATGTCAACATTATCAACATTTCTGAGTAGCAATAAGCACACACATCCACTGGTGTATGTTCTGGCAGAACTCTGGAAACTCGATCCATTTGAACTGGAGTGTTGAGAAAAGCCGAGTGTGAGATCCATGTGCGGACTTTGAGGAACATCTTTAGTCCTTGCTCTCAATATTTGGACATGTCCTCGAAAAGCACCGGAATATCCCATCAGGTTTCGCACAACAATCATCTCACGGCCAAAAGTTTCTGTTTCCAGTAAGCAACTGCAATGATTTGGGTCTTACTTCCCAGTTTCCTCATTCGCCGTCTGGAATTTGTGACGTCGTCTAGTTACAGTATGTGAATCATCCTCATAGTCCTTCAAGTTTCTCTCACTTGACCTGGAGGACTTGTACTCGCACTCAAGGGTCTGGGAGAAAGTGCCACATGGGCAACAGAGCTTTGTACATTTGCTCCAACAGCGTAGACAAGCCCACCGTGTCCCTCGTGAGTTGTTTGGGCTGAAAGTGCGATTGTAGATAATGCAGGTGCTGTTGAATGCTCCACATCCATGGGTGCCCAACTTCGATCTGCTTCAGCAGGAAGAGGTGATTGCGACACTGGATGGTTGCTCAATAAAACATTCGTTTTTTCGGTATAGAAAGTCTTCTCTACGAGCCACAGGAACACAAGAGTAGAAAATTGGTTATACTGCAACCAAATAGACAACCAAGAGCAAGGTCTGGGAAATTATGCAGAAAAAAGCCACAATGAACGGACTCATTGCCTTATTCCAGCTTCCAAACTCTAGGTTTTGTATCTGAACAACTTACTAAACTAGAAATTTCACCATATTAACACAATATGCTCATATATAACCAGGACGCTCAAATATAGCACCAGGAGAAGCAGGTGAGTAGCATTTAGAGGTTAAGT
Organism: Pseudoscleropodium purum; assembly: GCA_963969395.1. NCBI lineage: Eukaryota > Viridiplantae > Streptophyta > Bryopsida > Hypnales > Brachytheciaceae > Pseudoscleropodium > Pseudoscleropodium purum. Next base: position 25,490,647 of record OZ017798.1, read on the forward strand.
TACCTTGTGTACCAGAGGGAATTAGAATGGTAGGAGCAGTCCCTTGCGAGAGAGAAGCAGGCCCCTTCTTAGGACGAGGCTGTAAGATCACATGTCCAGATTTTACATCAATATCAACCCTCAAAAGTAATTCTACTCAAGCATGAGAAAGAAAGTATGGATGCAAAAAGAAGTTATGAGAGGAGCAAGGATTAAATCAAGCGAACCTTGGCCTGCTCTTCGCAATATTTCACAGCTTCTGCTACACCACCGGTACGCCCATGCACGAGAGTATAAGCCCAAATCAGTAGCTTTCTAGGAGTGCTGATATCCAATGGTTCAACTCCAAGCAATGGTCCTCCAGGCAATGATGAGGTTGCCCCTTCTACTCGATTCGGCAATTTTCCTGGCTGAATGAGGTACAGATTTATTCCACTAGGGAATGGACCAGAGAAGCTATCTCTATAGAAGACGTAAGTGGAACGCAGCAGTGCAATCGCCTTGTCCAGATTTTCAGGACTTGCTTGTTTAACCAACACGTTCTTCATCCTCTTGATCAAAGAATATGAGCCACTTAGAGTTGCAGAGCTGCCAGTGCCTACGGTTGAGCTTGAAGGTTCAGCACCAAGCGCTATACTATCTTGGGGTACCAAAGGATGCTGGCTTAGTGTGGGAAGAGTGTGCATTTCGTAGGAACTCGTTGCAATAAAGTCATCCTGCACTCCATGAAAACAAATAACCGCGAGGAAGGATAAGTACAAAAAGAAATAAATATAATGGGTAATCGCTTCTTTCTTTGAGAAGCACGCAGGGTTGAGATTGTAGCTATCATCAGTTACTAATGAAATGAAAAAGTCATGCATATAAGTTGCGAGCAGCTATCTCTCCAGTTAACTTCCAAATGCCTCGATTATGATACCCTAGTTGATGGAGATCATGTAGCGTGTAGGATAATTTGAGTGAAGAGCACATACTAACCTTGAGAACTGCATCAAATCCTTAATACAGCTTATTAATAAAAGACAAAAACGAAGAAATGCCGCTATTAAATACCAAGAGAATCATGAATAAAAATATAACCTGCAAATTAACAAGAAGTTGTTCCTGATCCTTTCTTTCCTCTAGTCCTGGTTCCATACTCCATGCAGTTGTCAGAAGGGTTTCTTGTGAAACACTGGTGATGGAACAAAGGGCAGTGCATAGAGCACGGCACCAGGCAAAGCAGGCATGCTTGCAAACTTGTCCAGACTGTGCACCGACAAGCTTAGGATTCTTGAACCGTTTCCTGATGCGTTCGTTCACAATCTCAAGAGCATCTACACGCTTATCAGCCTCGAGTAATTGGAAATAACGGTGGGTGTAACTGCATAAATTTGATGAGCTGTGTCAGAACCAAACAAGTACATCAACGTGACTAACCCTATGAGTAATCAACAAAGATACAGAGATTTATACCATCTCTGCTAGATGTGCTGATTAACGATTCCCTGTATGGAGACTTAATATGGGCTTTCAAAAGTAGCTCACTCAGTAGAATTCGCATACCTATATATGGCACTTTCAGCAACTTCTGGCGAATTCATGATTCCTGCTTCTGCCAAACTTAAACCGGCAGAATCAGACCAAGAGATCCCGTAGTCCATGTACAAGTTAAACATTTTCTCCAGAAGAGGGTGTAAGCGCGTCTGAGAAGAAGGTCCTTCAGAGTCCGCTTGGCAAATTGCACGTGCCAGGGCTAAAATGTATTTTCCCAGTGCCACGCGAGAGATATCCTCCAAGCACAAAGAAAACTGCGATTCATGAAAAGAGACTATCAGGTAATGAAGACGTATAAGTGATGCAAAATGCTCATAAAAGTCTACTATTAAGTAGAGCATGTCAGATCATACTCTATAAGAGAACGTTAAACAAATATGAAATATTTTCAAGCATAAAAGAGAATGCAATGAGACAAAATAAGTTACCTTTCTGTCCGTTTTCAGGCATGTGTGAGCCCGTTCAAGGGTGCAAAGATCTTCAGTTTCTTCACATAAGGTCAAGTAGAAAATAAGATATTTCCGCACACAAGAGATAAATTTGCGGGAGCTTTCAGGCATCCCCAGTTCCAAAACTCGTTGATGTGCAGGTTTTTTCCTGAAATAAAGACAGCAATTGAAGTCAATGAAAGACAAGCACCAACAAAAGCAAGCAGTTTCGACATATTTTCAGACGAACTGGAACAGATACGATTTGGTAAAGAAGATCTGGTCTTCTACCAATGTTTACGAAAAAAAGATAAATTCCGACTATTATAATGATTTCTTCATTTACTGCCTCTGTAGAATGCAAATCTCGGGTATATCAGATAAGGCTCTAGTTCCAGAATTATTGGATTATTGGGTAAATTTGAATCGAATAAAAGGATCATTCTCAGTCCATTTAGGCTGTATAATGACAAAACTATTTTACCTTAACTGCATCATCATTTGAGCATTTCCATTATCCGAAGGCTTGTGCTAAAATTTTGGAGAAGTTCATACCTGGACTTCCGTAAATGACTTTCATCGATCTCCCACATGTTAATTGTGAACAAGGATCTGTGCGTCTTGAAACAGAAAGCAAGTTCTTCCTTGGCCTTTTCAAGGTCGTGATCGTCACCACGGCAATGCAAGCCTAATGCCAATCTATACCGGGCCTTGTGAAAATGTTTGAGTTCTCCATCAAAACATGATTGCAATGCTGCTGCACAGTCATCAAAGAGAGCATTCCAGATCTGGTTGAGAAGCTCCTTGTCGGCATCCTCCTTTAAGTCTCCAATAAAGAACTTTTCGACAGCCTATCATTCATCCACAAAAGATGCTCGTAAGTAATCATGAGTTCGGAGACTGCACTTCAGGAGTTCCAGTATGAGTTCAGATTTCTGCCACAGTGCAGCTTCACTGCAAGTTGTATTGCAAGTCAACAATACTCTCAAACGTTCTTAAACTTGACGATCGTTTGCATCAAACACTTATCAGCTAGAATGTCCTTGTACCACTCTGTCAGCAACAGTTCAGATTAATTTGAGATACCAGACCTTTCCTGTCACTGCATCTTGTGAATTCGGGCCTTCCCGCACTCCACCCTCAGCAGACACAATTGCAGAATCCCCTACAGGACCTGATATCTCAGGAAGAACTCCAATGGCAGTCCTACATATCTTCTCCACTTTTTCTAGGGTAGAGGGAAGGAAACAATATTTTCCAACAGTCTGCATGAACAAGGAGCATTTCATCAGGAACCACAAAAACCAAGATACTTATCCAACTACAAGCTTGGTTTTCAATAGTTTGTGCAGGAATACTAAGGGGGAATACAATTAGAAGTCAAAACTGAATCACAGGAACTATTTTAATCTTAAGGGGGACTAATATCGAAAGCAAAAACTTAATCACTGGCTCTATTGCAAACCTTGTGATCAACACATCAAGCTACCATCTCCAAATTACAAAGAGACCATGGAAGAGCATCTGGTTATGACGCAGAAAGATGCATCGAAAACTTGGGCTTATTTCAGAGGATGAAAACCTACAATGCAGGGTATAGAGACCTCGTGAAACAAGGATCAGAAAGAACCTGAAGAATACTTTTGTCACTGTGTCTGCTACCACACAAGAGCTTAAAACGAGATGCATGAAGGCGATATAGTGGGTCGACAGCAGTTGGATTCATCTCTATGCCCTTCTTGTAGTAGGCAAGGGACACTGTGTGAGAATAATCCAGTTTCTCGCCAAGTTTTCCACAATAAAATACGTGAGTCCAGTGCGGCCTGCAAAGAGGGTAGTCGATATGATCACATGCAACATCTTACTGGGAGAAGTTACATCAAATCTCTCTAACCTTACTCACATTGAGAAACAAATGCACTGGTCAAGTGATACATACTTGAAAGAAAATGCCACCTCGAAATGGCTGAAAGAATTTTTACAGGCAGCGATCCAAGAAGCGTCGTGAACAGGACCGTGCCGCCTTTGATCATACGAGGGTACTACATTCTGGATGGAATCATAGTAAACCAGGGCCAGCAGCTCGTTTACTTCGCTCTATAATTAAAGGACCAAATCCGCATTAGCATGCTGGAATGTCAAAAATGTGAAGGGAACAACAGCTCTTAGAACAAACTTCACTTTCATGTACTTGAGTAAGCCAATGATCTCAATGATCCATGAAAGATGGAAAGAGGATAGGAGAACATTGACAAATAGCATAAAGTGACGGCTCTGGTTGCACCTTTTGATCAGGAGTGACAGCAAGTGTAAGAGCCATCAACAGGCTGCGTCTACTTTGACGTCGACTTAGTTCCACACGAGATGCTAAGAGTCCAGTTTTACGCCATTCTACCACGTTAATATTCTTGCTTCCGTCATTCAGGAGCAAATCGACTTCCTGAAATAAGCACAAAACCCCAAAAATCAGCATCGGAAGAGCCTCACAAGCTTCAACATGTGAATCAATGAAATAATACGGGTACAAAGACCAGAATAAAGCAAAATCGTGGAAGCAGCAATGAGCCAAATGCAGAGGTCTGCTGCGGATGTTTCATCTAAAATCAATTCCTTCAATAACCTCACCTCGTCTAAAATCTTGGCAAGCTTCAACCAGCTCTCAAAACGCATTGAATTGTAACAAAGATCATACTTAAAATAGTTTGCATTCGTCTGGACAAACTCTTCGCCTTCTTTAGTTTGCACAAACCCTGGCCACTTGTCGCTAGCACTCATATCCTCAACCTAAACAGCAAGAAAGATATTTGCAAGCATGAAATTCTCTCTCAAATTCAGATTTGTGCGCAACAAGTTACTAACAAAAATCAAGATACGTGAGTCAATACTAACGTCCAATGTCGTCACAGGCCATTTTTTCTCAAAGGCAATCAAGAAGCTTAACCAATATCAGCATCGAAGAATTTAAGAAGTATAGCACGCCTCGACAAACTTAGAAGCCAAAGCACAAACAAATATGAGAATATGATGCACCTGCTGAGCAATAGGGATGTTCAGAAAAGAAGCAGTGCAGGAAGGAACAAGACCTGAGCAACAAGGTAGTACAAGTTTTCATAAACTGTGGTATAGGGACCATTCTCTGCTTCAACTCCCGCTCCTGGAAGAAACCTGTCTGGAATTTTACACAAAGATGATGCAGAGGAAAAATTGGAAGGAGCAGGAGCATCGCTTTCAGTTTTCACCAAAGATCCTGACTTCAAGATAGCAGAATCGACTTCTCTCCTTGAATGCAGGGCATAATTAACAACTTGCTCAGCACTTGTGCCAGATTTTAGCAGGTCCCGAAGCTTGTCTTCATCAAAGTCCGGATCCTCTAGATATAAATCCACTGATTTTTCAGAAAGAACCTCTGGAGGGGGACAGGAAAACTGCTTGTGAACCGCACGCAGAACTTTCTTTAGCTTCACCAATCCAGCTCTCTGCAGAATAATAAAACAGCAGTATTGTTCATATATCGCAGCGAGACCTCGGATTAGAATAAAGAAGTTGAAAAAATTTAGATGAATATTACAGTGCAAATGAAATAGGAGTGGCAACTTTGTCGTTCACGGACTCTCCATCGGACATTCAGAGCACCGCGACGTTCGAAGAGTAATGAGCTGCAAGAGTAATAAGCCTATTTGGAATGAGTACGGGCTTCGTACCGAGCAAGTCTTTGCATAAGGTAGTATATACTGCAAGACGCCAGCACACTGCTCCATTGTCTTGTAATCCCCTCGGTTAGTGTTCTGGTGCTCCATAAGACCATCAGTGCCAGTAGCCTCTCCACGCAGATTAAGCCCGTACAGGCAAAAGAAACTTTGGTCAAGTGCATAATCTATGCCAAGTTCAACCCGTTTCTTTTCAACGTCTATTGCCTCTGTATCTTGACTCTCATCGTCAACGGATGTGACCTCTTTGATTTCATTTACAGATTTGTCATTCGCTGCAACATCGTTCGCTTCTGCTTGCCGAGAGCTGGGTTTCTCAATAATCATCACGTCGTCGTCAATTACTATCTCCTTCTCCTGTGAATCATCTGTACAAGCCTTGACAGGAGACTTATTCGTGACCTGAGGCTTCAAGCGGGACTCAAGTGCTCCAAGATGCTTGATGCTCAGCTTAAGGAACGCACCTTCTCCACCTTCAGAGTCTTTTCCAGCACAACAAAGTCCATACTCTGCCAGTATGTCGTGGAGAGTAACCAACAGAGCCACCTGTGCCACCAATTGCAGAGAGGTAAAAATATATTGGGAATAGCCAGGCCATGAGCTTGCCAAAAAAGAATTAGAATGTAGAAAATCTGACTACAGTTACATTGAGCATCAAGGCATTACGCTCCATCCATAGTGAGACGCACATAACGAGTCCCAAATAAAAATGAAGTCCCAAATATCTGGTCATTACAGCAATCAACAATAAACGGAAGAAGCGCACTTTCGCATACTTGATCTCACCAGTGCAACTCTGGGACGTTATGCAGTACAAGTACGAATTATAATCGCGCTCGTGAGTGCCAGGATGTTTCTAACCTTCACATCTAAAATTGAAGGTACAAAAGAGTACGTACAGGACAATCAATGAAAATGAAAAGTAAAATGAAGACTAAAATACCTGGTGTTCCATTGGGACTGCAGGTTGCAGATGCTGAAGACGGCAAAATGAAATTGCGGAATCTACATAGCAGTTGCTGTACGCTTGAGCACTCAGGCTCAGGTTCAATACTCCTGTATTGCCCTTGCGATGTGACAGCGTCTGTACAAAGTGGCACATCAAGGTAAGTAAGAGCACCTGCGTACGTCCTAAAACTGGTGAGAGTGATTTGTATCCCTCTGATCCCTCCAGTGCGTCACTCAGCCGAGCCGCGCAAAGAGAAATGTGATGGATTTCCTCCGCAACAAGTTTGATCCAAGGCCCGCTCGGAGTAGCTTGTGTTACATCCACTTCCGTATCCAATGTACTGAAAGAACCATCATTATCCTCCCCAATCTTCACTTCAGCTAATCCAGCTGCACGACATAAAAGTCTAAGCCTAAGCTCACGACATTGAAGAGCGAGAACAAGGTTCGGAGGTTTCGTGTTATCGCATGCTATAATTAGCATCTCCAGCCCTTTCAATTCGTGAGAAGAAACCGCGGCATCACCTCTCTTGAGATCTTCGCTTCCACAAGTTGCTATATTTGAAGACCGACCGTTTCCCTCTAGTAGAACTGGTTTAAGTAAATGAATAAGATCTTCGTACTGGCCCTTTTCTAGCAATTTAGCTGCAGAGTGTTTCAAGATATTCTCCACCCGCAACTCATGAAGCTTTCCATGCACACGGTCCAGAGAAATTTCTTTGTCCAGCTTACAATGAGGCAGTAGAATCAGCGCACAAGAACACTTGCACTCTTGATACTCCAGTATCCTTTGACATCTTTCGAATTCTCTATGAGCCTGCTCCCACTGGCCGGAATGTACCCAAAGTCTGCCATTCAACCAATGAAACCGTGCCCAAAATGACCAATCATACCTCTCATCCAAAGGAGACATCTCTGGGATACTTTGGCCGTCGAGAAGCTTGCTTTCGGAAAACGAGTGTACATCCACCCTCTTTGAAGCGAATTCCCTGGAACCAACTTCGAAATTTTCAGAGGTTCCAACCTTGCCCCTGTCTCCATCCAAACCTGCTGGCCTCCTTTCTTTCTCATTTGACCCATGCGCAGTGGCACTTTCAATAAGACAGCAAACATTATAATTACAGTCCTGAAAACACTGAGAAGCAGTGGTATCGTTCGTAGCTGAAGTGGCCATATCCATGTAAACCTCGGCAAGAAATAGGCTGCACGCAGCGCTTCGATCAGCTGCCCACATACGTGTCAGTTTTTCAAGGAAAAGAAGCCATGACAAAGATTTTCTTTGACTCGGACCGGAGGCCACGACTCTTTCCAACAGCAATTGTGCTATGTGGAAGATGCCACTATTATGTGCAACCTCTTTCAAAAATCGAAGCACTACTTTTTCTTCACCCACGCTATTATTTTGTCCACTATTCCCTTTCTGATGACCTTCTGGTTGTGCAGGCCTACTGGGACCGCAAATAGAAGTGGAATTCACTTCTGAAAATGGTTCCTCTTTTATGACCTTCTCAACTACAGATTGAGGTTTAGTGGTTGAAGAATCCACCCTACGAATCACAAACGACTCCAATGTCTTTTTCAATGCTCTAGCGGGATCGTTGCAGTGGCTTAAACCTTCTCCCTCCTTGTCGAGTCTCCTCCCGCTACGTAGTTTTTCAAGTCGAGTACTACGACGTTCGTGCGACGGTTGGTCCCACTCAATAGCTGGATCTAGTGGCTTCGATGAATCTGATGGTTTAGAAGTTTCCAATTTCTCTCCGGAGCCCTGATTTCTCTGCTGTGCGGAAGCACTCTCCACATCCTTGGGTCCTTCCGTACGGATTTCTGTAGCTACTTCAGTTCTCGGTTCAACCAGTGATGGGGACACTCCGGATCTTTCTCTATTTGCTTCTTCTGGTGTCTTGATGACGGAATTATTACGAAAATCCTCATTCTGCATGTCACCCTCCTCGCCTGCTTCCAGCTCTTTATACTCGCTGTTGAGATCCACGATAATTGGGTTGCTTTTTTGGACGGAGAACTTCACCGTGGCATTTACAAGTCCAGTTGCACCGCCAGAAAATGCAGCTCTCTGTTGCTCGGGCTGATTTCCTCCGGGTAAAACAAGAATTTGAGCATTGAGTGTCAATTCACTGTCTTTCCAAAACCTACCCCCCTTGAGAACGTCCGTCACTGCATTCACAAGGGCAAACCAAGAAGCTTCTGGAAGATTCACATCAATAACGTGCACCTTCCTTTTTTTCTTCTGCTCCTCCAATTCATGAGCATTTTCCAGCTTGCGTTTATTGACAAAAGAAAGACTGAAGTACTCTGGTTGAAGTAAGTCAAACCCTCTTGGAGATATTTTTAGAGCAGGAGAAGACTCTCGTTCACTTCTAGAGCTCTCAGATGAACGAGAACTGACCCCTTGTTCAATTGCCCGTTGAATCTGCCCCGCCCTCGGGTGAGATGGTGACAGCTTCAGCAACTGCTTGGCCACAGAGAGACATGCTGACTCGTCTCCAACAGCAATCAGAATCTCCACCAGCTTCTCCATGCAACTCCCTATCATGAAAAGTTAAAAATAAGTTTACGTCCACAATTCGCAGAAGTACTGCTCCGGAACGTTTTACGTCAATTGCAAAGAAACGACCTCTCAGTGGATGAAGACTTTATACATCTTGTTCTCTACTGTGCTTCTAAGAATTGCAGAGAAACGACTCTTCAAAAAGCACAAAAGCGAACAAGATGTGCAATATGAGAACAAAACTCAAATGGATTCAACTGAATTTGTCATCAGTGATCAAGTAAGCATAAGAGTTAATCAAAGCTCACAATGGCGCGGGCTGCAGCGCAAACCCTCCTCAAAGGCTCGACGAGCAATATTGAGATTGCCGAGTGCACAGGCAAGAGTTCCAAGTCGATTCCATAAAACCACATCCTTCCCGTCAATAGCAGACGCTTGTAGAAAGCAATCCACAGCTTCGCCATGGTGGTCACTGCCCTGCTTTGAAAAAGTTTCTGCAAGGTTCTTCAAGGACGAGTACCTGAGATCAAAACAACACTAGCCTTCAGCGAACACCATCAAGGAAATCGGGAAAAAGGAGGACGCCTAACATCAACAAGTAATGACCTGAAGTTCATAGACACTCTTTGCGATTGTAGTAGCAATTTCAGATGAAAATCTCATTCGGAGTCAAATTCAGGAACAGCATTATGATTTCAAACCAAGCCACCACGAATCAGTCCACAGACTCAAATGAATACAGAAAAGAAGAGTTTTCCAGATAGGCAGTTAAGAAGAGTTTCTAACCGTAATTGAAGCATAGTATTGGAGCCTGACACCGGTTCGACCTGTGAACAAAAAATTCTCAATCTTCAGACTCCTTCAGCAAGCACAGCTTCATTCCAATAGAAGTACGAAAGTCAGTACTACAAGACCGGAGCAACTTAGGGGCCAGTAAATCAAACCTGAGCCTTAATTGATATAGGATCTTGCAATATGCTCTGGAAAAGACTCTGTGCCTTCTCGATTTGGCCATGTTGCAAATTAGATAGCGCCTCTCCATACATTTGCGTTAACCGGGACTCCTGATTAAAATTTCAACCAACTCGATCAGAATCCACGCAGTTCCACACTCTCTCACGTCGTCGCTGTTAGTATTTGCATTGTATTCTCTATGAAACAAAATAAAAAAGACAATGCAAATCCAAGAGTACGACCAAACCTGAGCTTCTTTTGTGGGAGCCAGGGGTTCTGAGAAGTCCCGCGAGGTGTCGACATCGTTGATAGCCGCAATGTGAAACTGTACGCATACCGAAACCCTTGAGAATCATTGTAACAATTCATAACTCCCTGTAAACAATCCAAAACTTCGAAATACGAAGAAACGAGCTCCATGAAACGAGGGAAAAGCAAAGAGAGAGCAGGAATCACTGCGATACCATGGCATAGTCTCCAGGTTTGAAATTGAGCGCCCTAAACCTTCGGCGAAAATAGTTAGCGCGCAAACACAAAATAAACTTCCGTTGCGCTAAGCTTCTTCGTCTTCTTCATCGTCTCCGACATCAGTAGCAGCCTCGGCTTCCACAACCTCGGAACACCATGGCCAACGTGATCAATAAATTTTCATCACCAGGGTCAAAGCTCGCTATGGACGCTCCCAAATTGTTTCAGCGGTAACTTTGAGGCAATTATGACCTTCAAGTACAAAACTCGGAGAACTGACTAAGTTACAGAGAGGAAGGCAAAAAATACCTTGACATGAACGCAAGGTTTTAGGTTATTCCGGGACTATTGAATTCATTGGCTTCTTGGGCATGACATAGCATTGTATTGTGTACAACTAGCTCCTATCTCCCCTCTGTAGAATTTGATCCATAGAATTTGAGAGAAGGTAGGTAAAGGTACCTATTTCCAATGTAACGCCTATTTATGATAAGCAAGAGGGTCATAATGCTAACTTTTGTGAAGCACATCAGTTTAGGGGACCAATAGGGTTGGTGGATATGCTGCCAAGTAAAAGGGACGTAATACCAACTTTTGTGAAGCACATCAAATTGGAGGATGAATAGGGTTGGTGGATACACTGTCAAGTAAAAGGATGAAATGCCAACTTTTGTGAAGCACGTCAGAGTAGGGGACTAATAGGGTTGGTGAATGCACTGCCATGTAAAAGGGACATAATGCCAACTTTTGTGAAGCATGTCAAAGTAGGGGACTAATAGGGTTGGTGAATGCACTACCAAGTAAAAGGGACATAATGCCAACTTTTGTGAAGGACTTTAAAGTAGGGTATCCTTAGGGTTAGTGGACACACTTCCAAGTTGGAATAAGATACATCTAAAATTATATTCAACAAAATTTGAAGGCACCTTTAGATTCCTATGAGAATAATATAGAGGATTGGATGATTTTTTAAAGTACTTGCCAAAGATTAGAAGAGTATTTCATTGAAAATTTAAATTAAATCAAATTTACTCAAGGGTATTGTAGTGTACAAAAAGGAGAGTTTTTTACAACAAGAAGTATATCTTTTGTGTCCACATAACCATGCCTAGTGGATTTTGACTTTGACCCTTAATAATTCCTTCCTAAATATTTCAAAATATTTGATTCTTTGTTTACAATAAACCTTATCTACATTTTTCTTGAAATGAAAAAAATTTGTTTTTTGTAATTTCTATCTAGGGAAATGTGAATCACCTTAAACTAATAAGAATCATTGACTCTACCATATTATCCTTTATTAGATGCCTAAAGAGACTATACCTCAATGGAAAATATAGATTTTAAGGATTTGACTTATTCTACTTGAATGATATAAATCTAGTATGATTTTCATTTGGTGTATAAACCCTAACTTTTCAAAAATGCAGAAAGACCCTCATTACATAGGATAAACAATGTTATGGTTAGTAATAAACATTATAAAATGGTTTTAAAAGCCATGTGTGTGTCAAATTTTGATTTTAATTTCAATAAATTGGATTAATAAATATGAAACTTTAAAAAAATAAATCTAAAAATAAAAATAAAATGTGAATGTTATATTGGGTGGTCAAGACTAATTCAAAAAATATTTCTAAAAATTTTATTCCATGATCCAAGATGCTCCAAGATTTTTGTAAAATTATTTTGATAAGAAAGATTATTTTATTTCAAAAAAATCAAGTCTTCCTACTTTTAACTTCTAAATGCCCAAGGCCTTTTTGAGCTTCTAGGAATTTGTTCTAAATTGAAGAAAAAGCTAACATTTTGATAAGTTGTATGAATTTTTTTTACTATAATTGTACAAATTCAAACTAAACATGTTAGAGATCACTTAGTAAAAGAAAACACAACAATATCACTTGTGGATTGAAAGATTATAATGTTTGATCATGAGGGTGTCAAGACAACAAAAATAATTTGAATTCTTTCAATCCTCTTTTCACATGTCAATCTTAAAAATTTGGTCACCAAAAAAATATGAGGTTAAAAAATCTAACATGCATAATACCAATCAAATTATGGCTTTTCAAAATCTACTCTACAATTTTTTTAAATGAATTTTTAATATGAAATTTTCTCCAAAATCTAATGTATTTGAGGCTCATTTCCAAGAGCCCTCAACAATTAAAGAAAGTCAAGATTGTAATGGACATCCTTGCACAAAATCTTGAATAGAAAAATCATAATTAATCATTTTCAAAATCAGATTTTTGAAGCTAAAACTAACTTTAAAATAATTTTTCAAAAATATAAAATACTAAAAATAGCAATTTGGTTAGATTTTATCTAACTTTGAAGTATTATAGACATCCAAATTTAGTACCTGAAGCATTTAGAGGTTAAGCATTTGTCAAATCACATTTTCAACTTTGATTGCCCTATCTTTATCTACTAGCCCACCCAATTGGACATCACAAGCACCAATATAGAACACATGAGGGGCTATGAGGCCCACCACACCACCCAGATACATTGAAATGACCTACAACGATTGGAAGAAGAAGCCAGCAAAGGGCTTAGTTGTGACCCACTTAAATTGCTCCAGTTTTATTTGCATGAAGACTCCAAAGTAGCATCCACGCTTAGTATAATTATGTAACAATTCACTTTAAGTTTCCATAGCCCAAGGACATTTGATGTTTGCGTTTTCCTATTCTACTCTTCCATAATTAAGTATGCTGCGCGTTCTTGATGCCACTCCATACCTACTATAGCAAGAATTCCAAAGTCCAAGATTTATTATTAAAGACCTTGTCATTATATTGTAGTTTAAGTGCCTAAAGCACAATTGTACAAACTTTAGTCCAAAACCTTTTAAATGCATTAAACCTCCACAAAATCTTGATGGGAAATATCCTTTAGTACCAAGTAAGCATTTGCCCTTCTACCTCTTTTCCATGGATGAGGGTGTTCAGCATATGAACTATCTAATGCCAAGCACGTTGACTAGAAGGGCAATCCTAGAAGTTGTGTAGCATTGTTTTTTCTACTTGGTGTAGGCACATATGACTCGTAGTGTCAATTGTATCATTTATCTTACCTTGCCAATGATTTACAGCTACAATCTTGTGCTATATTAGCTAAAACATACCAACTTTTTTTTAGATTTTCTTCTTAGTCCAAACCATTTTCCACTTAACATGGAAATCCACAAGTAGGATGCTTCTCCACTTACAAATGGCTAATAGATGAAATTGAAGTCTTCAACAAGATTGTGAGTTCCCAAATTATAATGAACATATAAACTTTGTCAAATCAAAATCTGATGTAGTCAAGACATGGCCACATCAAATAATAATATTTAAATAATAATAATAATAATTTTTTGATTTTTTTGCACATTTTTTAGTGTTTTTATTTTAAAATTCAATTATTATTTTTTAATAATTTAAAATTCTAAAAATAGCATATTGATTTACAAAAAAAAACAATCTTAAAAATGACACCCCCATGGCTTGAAGTCTCATCTAATGCTAATTAAGGTGGGGATTCAATGGTGTCCCTTCAACAATAACTTGTGGCTTTTGTTTTGCATTATATTCTATAAGTGAGACATGTTGATCCTTAATTACCCATTCTACTTTGCCAAAGTTCCAACTAAGTTGATTAAATCACCATCTCTCATAAAAGAGGTAGATCTTTATATTGAATTCTTAGGCTTATGATAATTGGACATCACCCGGACTCTCAAAAAAGTCCTAGTTTGGTCTTGGTTTTCATCACTTCTCCATGTCAATCGTGAAGCTTTGAGAATGCTTGTTGTCGGCAAAACTGAAAAGCATAGTTTGTCCCAATCTACCAACCAACCTTAGGCTAGTCTTCCTATTTGGGCCACACCATCCTCTAATATCTAGATTACTCTTAGCAAGAGTTAATCCACTTTGGAAGATAGCCACTCGATCCACTCTCTTGCTAGCACCGGCAAAAGTATGGATGATAAAGTCTTTCCCACTATGCCTACTTAAACACCCTCATGGTTGTTCTCTATGCACCCTCTTCTCCAATTCTCATACCAAATTTTGACCCTACTTCTTTTACCATGAAGAATTGGTTGCCAACTCATGTATCCCAAATTTGTTTGAATCTCTTTTAGTGGAGGATGACTACTCTTTCCTTAGAAAATCTATGGTTGATTATAGCTTGGAATGATGACCACAAGAATGATTTAGATCCAAATTTTTATGACTATTAATCGTACTAGTCAAATTTCTTTTTGGATCTTCTTTTATAAGTTCCCTACTTGATTCTACACTGCAGACCCCTCATGAACTTAGAATTTTGTGAGAATATAATACTCTAGGCTAAAAGCTTAGCATCTTTTTTAATATAGCTGAAAGTGATTATTTAAGGCAATGTTTCAAAATGACATGAAGATTAGAGGTACTAGGCTTGCAAACTTTTATTATCCACCTAGCTATTAGTGCCATCATTATATTTTAGAGATTATTCACATTGATGCCCCATCTTCCTTTGTCTAGCAACATTGAATTCATGACACTTTGGTGTGAGCCCATTGTATAAAATCCAACCACATGTAATTGTGCATGGATGATGAAGCCTACATGATACTTGCCTTCATTCTTCCCTAAATAGAAGTGAAGTAGAGTATGGAAGCCAGAAGGATGCTATTAACAATTACTCATCTTCTTATAAAATTAATGTGGGTAGTACACCAATATTGAAACTTTTTTAGCATTCTATCCTATATGAATTTGTTAATTGGTTGCTAGAGAGGCTCATCCCATAGGACGTGACGAGGAGCTTGCTCACGTTTTTTTCCATACATCCATACAATATTTAGCACTTGGCTATATCCAAGTAGGCCAAAATTTTGTTGTTTTAGAGCTCTTGTACCCACATGATTTGTTCGAGTTGAAGATAAGGCCCAAACTTTTACAGAATCTACCAATAGTTCAATTGTTGCCTTAATTGAGCCATCCTCACTTAGAAGAGTGAAAGATTTGTCATCTACAAATCGGGCAAAGACTTATTGTCTCTTGCCTCTCGGGAGTTGATTCCTTTAACTATACTTGCCACTACTACCATTATAACCATGGAGTTCAAAGCCTTTGCCACAATGAGGAAAAAGTGAGTCACCAAGAGATGGCCTTGCCCAACTCCTTTTCCTATTCCAAACATCCAAGATTGTGTGCCATTGACTTTGATTGTAGACATGGCATCTTGAAATATCAAATTTGTCATACTAATGAAAGTTTGCAAGATGTTGAGAGCTTCTATAGCACCAAACAAAAAAGTCCCAATCAACTATATCATATGCTTTTGAAAAGTCAAGTTTTAGAAATACAAGAGGCTAATTGGTATGTTCAACCTACGTCATAGTCTTATAAATCAAAAGATATTATCTAAAACAAACCTCATAGGAAAAAAATTTGTTTGGTTAAAATCAATAACTTCCATTAAAATTAATTGAAGAACATGTTGAAGTGTCTTAGCAAAAAGTTTATACACCACATTTAGCTGTGTTAGCGAATCCTAATTTGTCAATCTACTCATGTTGTCCACTTTATGTAGTAGCAATATGAGGCCTTTTGTGACTCTTGCTAGGAGCCTCTACAATTCTACCACTTGTTGTATCATACTCTAGTAGTTGACTTTCATAAGGTCCCAGTAGCATTGGAAAAATTCAATAATAACACCATCGAGCCCTAGGGCTTTTTTGGTGCCCATTTCTTATAAAGCCAAATCCAACTCAACTAATTTTATTGGCCTAGAGAGAGAGAGTTTTATGGCCTTTGTTAATTTATTTCTGAGGTTGCTTGTTGCTACTCCTGTCACCCCTTCCTATGTAGATAATTTGGAACAAAGCTTCTCAAAGTAGTTAGAGAAAATCTCCTCTAACTTGTTTTGCTCTAACTATAAATCTTTATACTCATCTATTAGTATTATAATATTGGACATATTGTTACAGGCTTGGGAAGCCCAAAAAAACTCCTTCGTAATGTAGAAATCTACAACTTTCATCCATTTTACACAATTTTTGACTATCTAGCCTTGTGTTGTGTATTTTTTTTTAATATTGCTAATTGCTTGTCCATTGCAACTACTTACTCATGTATATTGTAGTTGAAAAGATCCCTTGCAAAATTGTCTAAAG
The DNA here is from genome assembly GCA_963969395.1 of Pseudoscleropodium purum. Taxonomy (NCBI): domain Eukaryota; kingdom Viridiplantae; phylum Streptophyta; class Bryopsida; order Hypnales; family Brachytheciaceae; genus Pseudoscleropodium; species Pseudoscleropodium purum. Next base: position 25,507,333 of record OZ017798.1, read on the forward strand.
GTGTCCCTGGAAGGGCATTTTTGAAGCCTTCCATTCCTTGGCTCTTACAATACAATATGCTTTCTAGAATTTGATGGCTCTCCCTAGTATTCTGAGGAAACCTAGCATTGGAGGAGTTTTCAGCCCTCGGAAGGGTTGTGAGTTCTCAAACTACAAGAATTGCCCTACAAAGGGCCACAACAATTACCATGTCTAGAAAAAAAACTAGCTAAAAAAATTTAAAAAGATTTCAACTTTTTTCTTCATTTCAAGAATGAATTAAAATTTTTTATTTTGGGAACAACTGTTTGTTAGAACTACAGGGAGGACCACCATCCATAACAATCCTGAAACGGCCCTCTCAACCTTCTAGAAATCCTCTAATGCTAGTTGGAAATTTCCATTTCACATTTCAACTACCTTGACCTTCACTTCCACTACTAGATATGCACAACCAAAACAACAGAAATTCAACTGATTTTTGTTATTTGCGACAATAGAATGACCATTTTGTAACTTTCTGTGAAAATCAACAAAATGGCAAATTCTTTTTGTTGATTTGAATAGTGCAATGACCAAATCAACAAGTTTTTGTTGAATTTGGAATCTCTTAAGAATACTTTTGAAATCTTTGGAATCTTTCTAAAATATTTGAGAATCTAAGTATAATGATTTAAAAAAAAAATTAATCATGTAAAATTCAGTCTTTTTTCTATTCAGCAGACTTTGGAGTCCATTCTCACATAGTGGAATAAAAAATTTCAAAAAACTTAGAACTCAAAAAAGTTGTAAATTCAAGATAAATTTCACCTCCAAAAATCCGTTTGTGATTTTGATTCTCCAATCAAAAGTTATAAACAAAAATCAGAGAGGGGTAGTTAGAAACATTTATTTTGACATTTTCAAACATCCTCTCTGATTTTTGTCCATAACTTTTTATTGAAGACTCAAAATCATAAACGGACTTTTGGAACTGAAAGTTAGTTTGAATTTACAGCTTTTTTTAGTTCCAAATTTTTGAAAAAATATGTTCTACTATGACTAAATGACCTCTGATGTCCATTGAAAATACAAAACACATGAAAAAACTAAATATAAAAAATTCTAGTTCTTCTGTGATCACATAAATATTTAGGTGGTTTAGTGGTTGGAACCTTGAACCTCTAAACATGAGGTCCAAGGTTCAAATCCCCTTGGAGGCACCCGCTTGCGTGGCCGGTTGCCTAGGTCAGGGTTGACATGACGTCCGGACGCGGACGCTGTGTTTGCAGCGTCCGCTGACATTCGCGTCCCGGCAGACACAGCGTCTGCCTGTCCCTCGTCCGCCCGATTACGGCTGTCCGATCGACGCGCGGACTGATCTAGTCCACACGATTTGGGTGTCCGCCCCGTCCGTCCGCCACGCCCGTTCGCTTTCCGACGGCGGTCGGGACGTTGCGTCCGTGCGTCCGGACGTCCGGAAAACGGACGCTATTTTGGGGCGGACGTTGACATTCGTCAACCCTGGCCTAGGTGGCTGCCTGAACAAAAAAAAAATTTAAATGGGCACCACCCAAAAAAAAAATTATTTTTATTTTTAATTTAATTTCTCTAGAACAACAAAAAAAATCAATAGATTTTAGGTTGATTTTGTCCAAAACAACACCTCTAAAATGACTAAATCATTCAATAGATTTGAACTGAAATTCTATTGTTTTGGTCATAAATTTTCTAATAGTGTTCTACGTCATTTAGGTAGCATTTATTCATTCTCTAGGTGGAGTTTTTTTATACCTACTATTGTAGCTAAGGCGTGAGCATCATTGGAAGGTGATTAGCATACCGGTAGTTGCAATTACTCCTAATATGATATTCCACCACTAATAATGGTCTGCATCTACTTATAGAAACAAATAGCACCTATTTAGCCTTGCAAGTGAATGCAACCTACTATGTCTCCTATTATCCTAGCTATAGTTAATCCTCCCATGAATTGGGAAGTAATCACACTAGAAGAAAAACATATCCGCCACAACCAACTATAATACAACTACGTGTCCTATAAAATTGTCCTACAACTATAGCCTTCTGTATTTGCACCAAATTTAATGTGAACAAAGATATAAATTATTGAGTTGGAAAGTAGTCGCAAAGTAGTCACAAGGTGAAGTTTAGGATTACAGGGATGTATCAAAAGAATTGATGTGAGGTATTCTACATCCAATATTTGTTACAATTGTTGATGTAGACAACTTTCTGGTCTATAGAGTTTAGTGAGTCAAACTATAGTTGTATAGAATCTATATTCAACTGCAATTCAACTGCAATTCAACTTGAAAGCAACTAAACTACAATTAGAGTTTAGCTAAAAAACAATTACAATTGTCCCATATCAGTTGTCAAAAATACCATTAGGTTGTACTGTACATATAAGAATTGTAAGTTATAGCATTTTCATGTAATGAATTCTAATTATAGAATTCTAATATTTCTACATTTTGTAGACTTCTATAATTTGTAGATTTCTATAGTTTATAGAAATCACCAAGATTTTAAAGTCTAAGAAATTTTAGAACTTGTGAAATTGTAAAGTTTTGTAAATTGGTGAAATCTACTTAATATCAATATTTGGATTTGATAATCTAAAAAAGAAGCTAGATTTGAACTTGTCTACAAATCATAGACAAGTTGTAAATAAGTTGTAAGCAAGTTGCAAATCAACTGCAAACAAGTTGTACTTAAGCAAGTTCTACATCAGCAACTATGTCAGAGGAGTTCATCAATGAATTTCCACAAAGAATATCAAATGAGATCAAACTTGCAACTATTTTGCAACTAGTGCGACTTGTCCACTATAACTGCAATCTCTAAATTATCACCCACTTGCAAACACCCCCAACAACTACAAAACCAAGCACAAATTGTAGTCACAAAACCCATCATTTTCTTGTAGTGTCAATCACTTCTAGGGCATCCTTGAGTAATGTGAAGATGCCACTTTCTCCCATCAAAACAATGTGTGTATAGAGATTTGATTTATCTTCCTATTTCTCAATAAAGTTCCAATTGCCATCCAAGACATAATGACAATTTGTAGTGGGTAGGGAAGAAAGGAATTCACCCTATAACTTGCATCTACCTCTCATGTTTGTTGGAGCATATACATTCAATATTAAAACATCACCTCCTAGTAGGGTGCTAAATCTGATCCATTGGGTCCACCTACACCTACTACAAGGTGTACTAAGCATGGCACCGATCACATGTACACACCGTCTATACTGGCACCTTCTTCTCCCTAACTATAGCCAAACTCTATTACCACTATTTCCCCAAAGAAAGTAACTTGTGGCTAGAAGTAAAAATGAGTTCATTCCTTTGAAGATACATTCTTCCAAACTACTTGAGGTCATTTTTAAGTAAATAAGTTATTTTTGAGATTAGTACAAACTTTTTGAAGTCAATCGTTGGACCTTTCATGAATAGACTCTTTATTTAATCCCCCTCTATAGATTGGAATTTTCCTCTTAGATACTCTCTCTTCCTAAAATTAAGGTAGGTAGGGAGGATGGTTTATAGACTTCCTACCTTAATTCCTAATTGCCCAAGGCCTTTTTTGAGCTTCTTGGAGTTTGCTCAAAACTAAACAAAAAGTCCAAGTTTTGATATGTTTTATCATTTCTTTTAAAACTATAATGGGAAAAATTCAAATTGAATGTGCTTTGGATTACATACGAAAAAAAAACACAACATCACTTATGGATCCAAAGCTTATAGTATTTGACCGAGAGGATGTAAAAATAATGAAAATGATTTGAAGTCTTTCAAGCTTATTTTACATGTCAAATCTAACATTGGAATCATGAAAAAATGAGTCTAAAGGACATAATATGCATAACTTTAATCAATTTACAACTTCTCAAAATCTACTCTATAATTCTATTAAATGAATTTTCAATGTCACCCTCCCTAGATCCAATGTATTTGAGGTTCATCTTTAAGAGCCTCTAACTCTAAAAAAACAAAATTTTCAATAAAAAAATTATAATTCAATAAATTTTTTTAAATTGAATTTTTGATGCTTAAAATAGACTTTAAAGGATATTCAACAAAAAATTACCAAAAATAATAATTTGGGGTTAATTTATTTAACTTCAAAGTTTAGTCAACATGATAATATGGTAGCTTGGGCATGGTGGCTTGAGCATTTTGGGGTTAATTGTGAGGCTCCTACCTTGGTTAAATTTTTTTTTGAGTGTGCCGATAGTCAATTTTTTAATTCTATTTCTGCTTAGAAAAAGACGAGATAACTGAGATTAATCGATAGTTGACTGTCCTGTGAGGTTCAAGGAAAGTAACAGATCGCACAAAGCTTTTCCATCCATACTGGAAGAGCTTCTCAACCAATGCCAAGTGTGACAGGGGGAAAGGCTGATTCAGGATAGGTCGGGATCGGATGCACGAAACTGACAATTCATCCATACCCTGACTGTATCATCCATCGATTCCATTCAAACTATCTTCATCTCCACCAGCCGAGAATGGCCTGCACGCTTCTGGTCGCTTCTCTCCGGAAGAAGATGATGACTCCGGGGAGCTTCACGATCCCACCTCCGTAGTAGAATTAAGAATCTGCTCATCTGTTGCTGAACTGAATGCAGCCATTTCAAAGAGACCTCTATTTCCAGAAACCCTGAAAAATGGCGCTGTCTCTCGCCACTTCCTCCGTTCTCCCTCGTTTTTCCCCATCCAGACATCATCAGCAGACATCCGTGGCTCGCATTGTCGTCTATAATCCCGCTCCATTCTCGCCTCTGCCAAGATTACGGAAACGTCAGGAGAGCACTAGATTAAATTCAAAGTTAGGAATCAATTGCGAATTGAGATTGGAAGTGCAGCAGAGGTCGGTGCGGATTGTGGCAAGGGGGAATGGCGGTGAGTTTGGGGAATCTGGGGACAGAGGAATTGCTTCGTCGAGTGGGCGTGAAGATTTGTGGCAGGCAGTCGGGGAGAGAGTGTTCGGTCGGCAGTGGTGGAGATCCTGGATGGCGAAATTGGTGACGGCGTCGTCTGCGGCTGCGGTGTGGGTGACTTCAGCTGCGATAGTGGTGTTGTTGGTCATGGCGGAGCCACGGGACGCTTCTGCTCTCAATCTAGCGCCTCGGAAGTTGCAAGGGGATGAACTTGCCACTGTGCAGCTGTTCCAGGAGAATACGCCCTCCGTTGTATACATCACCAATCTCGCAGTTCGGTGAGTAATTATCGCACCAAACCTGCTTCTAAAGCGCTTCCAATTTGAATTTCAAATTCCAGACACTAAACTGATATGGCATAGGGGATGCAATGGTGCAAGTCTGATCTCAGAGGACGACATTGAAGAGCTTAAGATTTCGTGAACTTAGTGATAAATTCCCGCTCAAGTGCATGTCCATGAATTTCTACATGTAGCATCTAGAGCCTTGACAGATTCTTGGTTAAATTCAGCTCCTTCTGGGTTTGCGTACTACAGATACTGGTTTTATTTATGGTCATACTCCGTTTAGGGTTCGACTATGTACATACGAATTAAGGCATTCAAAGGAGCGTGCTTGAGAAAATGCGATTTTGTTGTGTAACTAATTTGATATCAATAAACATAAACATCTCTATTATAACCTTCTCTAAAATGTCATTTCTAGAACATCCTGCTCGCTTGCCACACTCTCATTTGACTTTAACATATTGTTCACACATTTAAACTATATCACAGTGAAGAATTTGGGACTCCAGTGGTCAGATTTAATAGGTTTGAGGGCTTCTCATCATTCTGGAGGTGCCAGAAACTCATATCTGGAGAATACTCCTAATTCGTTGGGACGAACATTTAAGCACCAGACTAGTGGAGCTTGAGGAATCAAGAGAAAATGCACCTTTAGTTGTGTAACTTTTTTGAGGCTCATGTAGGTACACTCAAACCTCTGTAATATGACCTTCACCAAAATGACATTCTAGAATATCCTGGACACTTCCTACACCGCCAGTGGCTGTAATTCATTTTGCACGTGTAACTACTGGGACCAAAGTGGTAAGATTAAAGAGGTTTGAGAATTTTTTTTACCTTTCAGCAGTCTGGAGATGCCAACAACTCATGCCTCAGGATTAATGGAATGTCTTTAATGTGTTTAGAGGGAGAGCCAACAGTCTTGTTTTGAAACTGTGGGGTGGTTGTGCATGCAGGAGAGATGTCTTTACCCTGGATGTGATGTCAGTGCCGCAAGGATCAGGTTCAGGATTCATTTGGGACAGCAAGGGTCACGTTGTAACAAACTACCATGTCATCCGAGGCGCTTCAGACCTTCGGTACAATTTGCATCTTCCTCAAATCCCTTCTCCTTTTGCTTTAGCTTGCTATATTTGCCTTTACTTGCATTTTTAGGGCTAGGTTGCACATTAGAGGGTTTAGAAGCCCCGAAGGGTTACTAACTAAGAATTAGGCATGTTTATTGTAGGAAATAAGATTCAAGGATGTCTCCAATAACAAAAGTATCTGTTAGGGGTGTCGGACCTCATGATTCCTTTCTGCGTTTTTTCCAAGTTTTGTACACTGTAATTCTTCTTTCCTCAAAGTACTAGCCCTTTCCTAGTGTGAAAATTTCCTTCTACTGTCAAGTATCTGCTCACTACCTCCAGTTGGGGAGAGGTGAGTTAACTCCATCTCCACAGAAGTATTCCTCGTTAAGACAATAGAACAGTGTGGAGATAATGTTCATTAAAGAGGGAACATGAGTAGTTAAGGAGACAACTAGGACACATTACAGGACCACAACGAGATTCGTAGAGATTAGCTTAAGGAAAATCAAGGCATCTGCAACCCGAAGTTAAGCACAAATTCAGGATTTACTAACAAACGAGGTTACTAACACCCCGTGTGCAACCCAGCCCTTATGCGCACAATGCGCTATGATCATTGGCATTGTCTCGAGTGTGAAATTCTAACTTAAGGTCTGGCTCCTATGTTATCTTGGTGATCTCTAAAGGCGAAGTTTGTTTGTAATAGGGTGACACTGGGTGACCAGTCTGTGTATGAAGCGGACGTTGTTGGGTATGACGAGGACAAGGACGTGGCAGTACTGCATATCGATGCACCGAAAAACGAACTGCGACCGCTGCCTGTGGGCAGCTCTTCTGACCTACTTGTAGGTCAAAAAGTATTCGCTATTGGCAATCCGGTAAACGCACTTCCTTCCTACTTAACATTTTGATGACGAGGCTTAATTCTAAGCTGTGTCATGCGATCGTTTGGGTCATGTTCTTGTAATACTTACTCTTTCAATCCTTCATGTTTTGGGTGCAGTTTGGTCTAGACCACACACTTACTACAGGAGTGATCAGGTACTTTCTGAAGTTCTGTTTTTTCATATTGAGGGCCACTTTAGATTGCACAGTCGAAGCAACAAGCTTGAGATAACAAAAAATCCTACACCTTGATTTTGTTCAATATGAACACTAATCCTTGTTGGCACTTACATGACTCCTACGAGGCATGCTAATAATTTTTGAGATAACAAGGTTCTAAGCTGCCTCTTGGAGGTGGATCGGACTCTTTTACCTCAAATGTGTCATAAATGCAGTGGATTATTTTAAGCTTGTTAGCTCACCCCTGTTGCACACGATGTTGGTTCAACTTTTAAGCTTGTTATCTCAAGCGTGTTACTTCAACCTGTGCAATCTAAAAAAGCCCGACGATTGTCTCTTATGCAAAGTCTCATTCTCATTATGTATTTCAAACTAAGGGCCGTTAATTGATCCGTGTTGAGCTCAGTGGGTTACGGAGGGAGATCAGCTCTGCAGCAACTGGTCGTCCTATCCAAGACGTCATTCAGACTGACGCAGCCATTAATCCTGGCAACAGTGGAGGCCCCTTGCTGGATAGTTCTGGCAACCTGATTGGTATCAACACTGCAATATACTCTCCATCTGGTGCGTCATCAGGTGTGGGGTTCTCAATACCTGTGGACACGGTAAGTTGTATTCCCTTTCTAGTTCGTAGTGAACTTCTTATTGGGAAATAAATTTCATATCTCATATGCGGGCTAATTCGGATGTAGTATGATTCGCTATATCTTCTTGCATCATGTTTAATTGAATGTATGGTCGTCATCCAGTTGACTATCTTCTCGTTTTCTCTGGACCATGAGAGATATATGTTCACCACGTAAGGTAGATGATACAAATTGTTTCACTTAAAACATTCTAACTTATGTACAAGTGTGATTATTTGGAGAGAGATCACTTTGGGTACAAGAGCTGAATCTGGTTGGATCAAATTTTGTTTCGTTGTGAATGAATTTCTTATGCAATTTCAACTTGGGAGGTTGTAGATCACTTTTAGTGACAGTAGAGAACCCCTTTCCATTCAAAGATCAAAGTCCATAGAGATTTTGCCAAATCATGCTTACATCACTTGCTAGTAAGTCCTACCAAGTGTGAATACCATAGTTGAGTTGTTGGTAACTGGGGTCAGCATAGGAGACAGGATCAGGTCTATAATGTTTTCAGTATTCTCTACCTTAATCCTTTTTCATTTTTATTGACTGTACTAATCTATCCAATCCAAAAAAACTTGTACATGGGTCCACCGAATAGGATTGTCTTTGCTGAAAGAGTTTGTAACTGGCTTGCTTAGGTGAGTGGCATCGTGGAGCAAATTGTGAAGTATGGAAAAGTGACTCGTCCCGTGTTGGGAATCTCATTTGCACCAGAGCAAGCAGTAGAACAGTTGGGCGTGAGTGGTGTGCTTGTGCTGGATGCCCCCCCGAACGGACCAGCGGGCAAAGCTGTAAGCTCTCAAGAACATTTCATTAGTGGAGAAATACTGTCCTTTCCACCTCTCGGATGCTTTGTCTGTGAAGTCTAATGAACTTAACCCGTAAGTGTGAAATCCAAATAAATTAAAAAGTTCACTTTGGAGGTCAATAGTCATTTCATGTGCGGCAACCTTCAAAACATATTTATAATGTTAAAGAATGTAGGCTATTATTACATTTTTCTAAGTGGTACATTTTGTTACCTTCCTTAATGATTTGTTTGAACTTTATGGATATAGAGTCAGTCCCTTTTGGTCATTTGGGCTATTAGGAGAGTGGTCTAAAACCCTTTTAACACTTGTTGAAATCCTTATTTTCACATTTGTATTTAACTTCTTGTGATATATAAAGTGTGATTGTGAGAGTATTGAGTGAGTTTTGAACTGGGTCTGTGGGTGTTTGGTGAGAGGATAGAGTATGTGATATTTGGTGTATCTGTGGTATCCCGTTAGAGTGAGTTGTTTCGCTGACACAGGTAGTTCTTCTCAAGGTTCATTGTGGTTTTTTGTTACTTCAGTTCCTTTAATTCCTTGTGCTCTGTCTTGGAATTTTTTGGTCCTCTCACAAGCCTGGAAGCTACACTCTTTTGTCTGCTTAGTGTGGGTTCCGTGCTACTCTTTTACCATTCTGAGGAGCTTTTTCTGTTGGGATCAGGGATTGAGACCAACAACGCGGGACTCCTACGGGCGCTTGGTGCTTGGAGATGTTATCACGTCTGTAAATGGAAAGAAGATTGCCAATGGCAGTGATCTTTACAAGATTCTGGACCGTTGTAAAGTCGGAGACACGGTACGACACAAATTCTCAGGCTCTTGTTCCTCTTGATGTTGAATCCGACTGCTACTTGCATTGCATCCTCTATTTTAGACAAGTTTGTCTTGGTAAAAACAGGGATTTTCAGCAATATTAAGCGTTTTTAGGAACTTTTATTCAGCATCACAGGAGAATTTCACATAGTTCATGGGGAGGTCTCCTATGGTCACCGTGATCATACAGAGACCTCATGTATAACAGGGAGACCTTTTTATATACTCGTCGTGATGCATGGAGAGGCTTCTGTATGATCATTGTGATCATAAAAAAAGACTTCTCCATTAATAATAAGGAAGATTCTCTTTTTGATGTTGTCTAAATGTGCCTGAAAATATTCAAATTTTGCTGAAAATCCCTAATTACTTTTTTCCTTGCAAACCATGACTAAGCTCATGTCGGACCTCTCTGTTCTGTGGTAACAGGTGAAATTGGAGGTGCTCCGTGGGGATCAAAAAGTAGGTGTGGATGTCACCTTGGAATCTAGAGATTAGCTTTTGTCTAGTCCGCAGAATATGCATCACCCCAATTTCTCTTGGCCGTGACCTTACTTTCAAGGATCGGGGCTTCTGTATTTATGTGTAGATTACTTCATCAACTCTATCTCGAGGTTAAGATTATTGATGAAATTTGTGACCATACTTTCCAATCTTGTAAGATAAGTAGGTACATATGTTTGGTGCTTCTCGCAACATATCTCATTAATGGAAAAGAAAATAGTGACTTTTAAGCTTTTGGTTTGTCAGGATTCTTGATGGACTTCCAATATGTACAGTACAGTACAATTGCTCATCATCTCAGGCGGTCGTAAGTTATTTGAGATCAGACTTGTGTGTGGATTACTGAACCTTTCCGTCAGATTCAACAGACCTTTGGTTGAAATAATTCATCTGCTGCAAGAGAATCTCCACTCCAGACCCTTAATACTGTACAAAGAACCATTTTATGCACTATGCAATTGGAACTTCCCTCCAATCCAATCTCAATCCTTGTAATTTTTTCAATAGTCACCAATATGAGATGAAACTAAGCTTCACATTTAGGGCATGATGATTAGGAAGTATCATTAAAATCTCATGTAAAAATGTAAAAGTATTGAATAACTAAAATATGCCTAAATGCCTCAGAACTACAGTAGCAAGAAGTACAAAGAAGACTCTTTAGTTTTTTAGGGTACATTTGCACCAAGGGTGAAAAAAAGATGGAGTATAAATTTTAACCTGGTGGAGTTCAAAATGTAATTGATATGAGTATAAATATTCCTCCCTAGATTGAGAGATGATTCATAGTAAGGATAAATTTCTATGGAAGGGGGATTGATCTTAATTAGTTAATGAGATTAAAAAATATTGATTTCTTGCATCGAAGTTTGCAACAACCTTCATATTTTCAAGGGGTGGAATTGCCTTCACTAAGTTTGTGATGCTTTCACTTCTATGTGAGTAGGTAGATGAATGAAGAGTTTTAGAGTTTGTTGTGGGAGCTGAAAAATTGCTTTTCATAATATAATAACATGGATGCACTTCATCTATTTCTCTTAGTTCCCATCAAAAACTCTTGAAAGTATTTATAATCCACCTAGTGAACTTCTTGACATTTGAAGGGAATAAATACCCACTATTTTGAGAATTAGATTTGACATAAATTAAGTAATTTTTGCCAAAATGTACCACATGTCATCTCAAGATTGATTTAGGGTCGAATGCACCTCTCAGAATATGACATGAAAATTCAATGCTTGGAACATCTAATTTCACTCGTAAAACTTGACGAAGGAAAGACAGGGTGGTGCTGAAGACGATTAGGGTTTGGAGCTCCTCCATTGCCATCGCCAAGCTCCCATCACCACTTCCACCACGGCGTCGGTGAAGAACGGGCGTACAAGGAATCGCGATCGTCCGCAACAACAAACCCAAGCTGTGGAAAAGCGTGTGCGTGTCGGTGAGCATGTTGTTCCTGCCGTCCATTAAACAGGGCGCAATTGTTGCTGCGAGAGTGCATCGAGGTTATTGATGGTGTCGTGGTGGTACCGGCATCCTCTTCGCCAGCTCACAAACTTTGCTGCCGGTGTTTAGAATCACTCGTGGTTCGTGTGCGCTTCGCTTCGCCTCTTCCAGCCATGTGAGTGTTTGGGGGAGTTCTAGAATTTTGTGGGAATGGTGGAATGTTTGTTTAGGGCTGGCGAGGTCTGGTGTTGGTATTTTAGGGTTTGATAGGGGCGGTGTGTGTGTGTGTGTGAAACAGAGAAGGGGAAGGATGCAAGCGAGTAGGGGGAGCAATGGGAGGGGCACTAGGTGGATAGGTGGAGGTGATTGGTAGTTGTTTGAACGACTTTGCTTGGGTGGTGGTTCAGGAGGGCATCTGTTAATAGGCCGTCTGCACCTGATGATGAAGACAGGGAGTCGGAACCTACACTGCAGGAAGTCGTAAATATGAAGGTTGTTAACTTCCGCCTTTTGCAATCAGAGTTCTGTTCCTTTCCTTGGAGATATGTCAAATGGTATATCTGCAGGTTTCAGGGACATGATGACACCTTGTTCATGTGTTTAAGCTCGTCTTTCGGGAAGCATTGGAATATTGCATTCTTTTGGCAGACTGGCTCTTACATGTTAGTGTGACTGGTGCAGTTGATAGAGAGCGGGGAGAAAGAGAAATTGAAGGAGTTGTTGCGAGAGCGACTTATTGAATGTGGATGGAGAGATGAACTGAAGGCTCAATGCAGGTTAGTCTTCCTAGTTTTGGAACGCTACGGCTTAGTTTATTGTACGCGCTGATTATTCTGGTGTTGTGAGAATATTACGCATCTTACTATTCGCATCGTGAAGATTTGGGATATTGAGAACGAAGTTATGTGTGCTGGGAGTCTTGAATGCATCCCAGCTGGTTGCTCTTCACAACATTTTAGACTATTGGTACTCTCCCCATAGTTCACCAATTTCGAAAGCCTGACAATCAAGATTCTCTTTGCAAGGTCTCAAAGGCAGCCGCTCAAGAACGTTATGTCTGTAGCGTCAATCCATGTGAATCTCGGAAGCGATTTTTGCCGCTTTCTAACTCATTTGGATGGTGCTCATGTTGGCAGAGCTTTTACGAGAAAAAAAGGTCGCGGCAATATCACTGTGGATGAGCTTGTTCGTACTATTACCCCCAAAGGCCGAGGTTCGTTTAACTTCCATTCATCTGATATTTCTGTCGAGATCTTTTAGCGTCATAGAACTTGGACTTTAGTTTTCAGTACATCCTAAGCCCAGGGATACAAGTAGAGACGACGGAGGGAGGGGATATAGCTTTTGGTTGTTTGAAAAAGGATGCTATGTCATAGAGGGGTCGTTGGCTCACGTGGAACGGACTGTTGCAGCCATGGTGCCCGATAACGTGAAAGCGGAATTGTTGCAGCGTATTCGAACGTTCCTGATGACTGACCCCTCCTGAAGCGATTGGAGTTGTTCTCCATTCGTTCTGTGCACAAAAATTTGGGAAGCAGACACCACTCACTCACTGTCTCTGTAATCAGCTCCTTGTGTTGTTTCATGTACATTAGCTTCGGTTCCAATCTCAATTAGACGGTGCCTTATGCACCTTTTGGACAGGGGACACAGGTTGATTGCCCTTGTTTAGAGTACTAGAGTCAAATTCAATCTGAACGTCAAGCTTCTCTTCCCTGAAAATCAGGTGGATGCTTGCCTCTGACATTATTCGTTTATATTACAAAAAAGGATGTTTGGATCAGTTCCAAGTGTACAATTGATTGATTGCCTGTTGTGATTAATGCTGCAAGCGCCACTTTTTTCCCCTTCTGAACATCGGAGTAGATTTTTTCAGTATGGTCAAATGATTGTCCTCAAATGGTGTAGGTCTCCTCTCTTGGCCTGCACTTGCTCTGGCCGCATGTGCAAGGTATTTGAGGTACCGTTATAGACCATTATATACGAGTCCTGAAAGGATCCCTTCTGCTCTGACTTCTGGGTACTATTCATCTCTTAAGAACCAAACTCTAACCTTGCCTCTCCACCTTGGGATTGGTTCGTGTGGTCCTTCACAAATGCGCTGTTTTCAATCTTCCAGTAAGGATTGGGGCCTTTACATATTAGGGAAGTATACTTGTCTTCTCCTCTATTATGTTATGCTAGATGTGAATGTTATGCTTCTTGTAAATGTTGTTGCATCAACCAATGACAAACCAATCTACCGTAATCCATAATAATGTTCTGGGAAATTCCATTTCTTTCTGGAAGAATTCATTACATTGGCAATCAGCGGGAGAACCAGGCACAATATGTATGTATTATCCTGAATGAAAAAACATTCCAAGATTCCTAGTAATGTTTCTAACATGTAGGAAAATTTTCTTGCTAAAGTTACCACGCGGCATAACTTAGAGAGTTGGACTAAATTCTCATGATCCTACACGAAGACCAGTTGCTCAAATTATTCCTTGAATTTTTGCTAAAGTTTTGCAAAAGTTTTTCGAAGGTGGAGGAAAGCACGAAATTGATTGAGACCCGGAAGTGTTGATGCTTTGCAGTGCTTGCAACAAATTCAGTGTGTTCTTTCCAAGGCAAGGGTGAATAGTGCAATTTCGGGCCTTGGCATTCGTTGCCTTTTTTTTCCTCGTATATTGTTTTGTCAAGAGAATTGAGAGTGAGATTCATTTCTCCTTTCACTTTCACTTCATTTTATCTTTGTTATTAGATAAAAGTTTGGTCGTTACCCCTTGAGCAAGTAACATCGACCAATGTCTTGTTTGACTTTCTCATTGCAATCACCTTCAATTGCTTGCCTATTTGTAAAGGATTGGTGGTGCTTTTTATAGGGATTGATCGTACTTTGAACTATTATTTCTTACGAGGGTTTCGATGTTCAAGGAATAATCCTTCTGAATTTTTTCTATACATGTGACAGGTGTTCAAGATGCCAAGCTGGAGTTGGTTGTTGCTTTTGGTAGTGCTTGAGTTCTCTAGTCTTGACCTTGGCAAAGCGGCATTGGCCAGAAAATTCAACAAGTTCTACAAGAGAAGATTCAATAGAAAGGTACGACCTGTTGTGAGCTCCCAATGCAAGAAAGTGAAAGTCACAAGTTGAAGTCATGATTGCTGCCAACAGGGGCTTCGACAATGACGAGGCTGTAACGATGACAGAATACAAAGGTGAAAATGGACAGGGCTGCAGATTAAAAAAAGTGCATGCCAGCAATGCTTAAAATTGCCATACAATCCAAATAATAATTCTCCTAACCTGGTAATTGCAGAATATTCTGCCTACATCTACAAGCTCACTCCAAAGACAACCCCCTCGCACATTATGCCTGCACTAACTATTCATATTCCGTTGAATACTTTCCAGCAAGTGCTCCATACGATGCTTCATAACCGGCTGTCCTTTTCCGGTGGTCTTCCTGAACTTTTTCTGCACCTCTTTCCGTTCTTTTCTAGACTTCTCTCGGCCTGCCTGCTGCTCCTCATACAGCGCTCGCCTCTCCTTCATTACTTCTTCCTCCTCTAGCTTTTTCTTCTCGTACTCCTCCCTCAATCTCTCCAGATGGGACGCTGGCTTAGGTTGACGACCTTTTCCAGACTTTTTCGGGTATTTTGTCTCACTTTCTCTCTCTGCTTCGGCCGACTGTAGTTCCTTTGATGGACTCGGTTTCGCCTTCTTACCCTTGGTCCCCGGGGCTGATAAATCATGACTGGGGATCTGCAGTAATAAATAGAATAAGACAACCACCAAAACTGTAGTGATCATGTCCTCCACGAGGCCCTTGCGATGCAGCATCACAATCACAATCACAATCACAATCACTTGGAAACAGATACGTTGTCTCTGGATACACAACGCAGCATAACTTCAGAGTATAGGTTCTTTGGAGTGAGGATTTCTAATGCTTTTATTGCTATTCACACCAAGCAATGGTTAGTAATCTTCGGTCCTGCCTGCACCATCCAAGCAGCAAACTCGGGTGTTACGGTTCATTGGCAGGTTGGAAGTTAACCCTTGGACGTCCTGTCGATCAAATTTGGTCCATTTCATCCAGGGTATTTAGCAGCTGAAACTCACCCTGACCTTATTTCGTTTATCCAAGTTGTGTTAAGACTTTCCATAAGGATGAGAATTGAAGAGAAGTAAGGCTTCAAGTCCTACTAAAAGTGTTCAAAACTGTGATACAAAGGCTACCCTTTAAGAATTAACTTGCAAGGAGTTTCGCTTTCAAGTTAGCGAGCTCCTGTTACTTAGTTCGTAACGGCAAATTTTGGACTTCAAACCACTGGTATACGCACAGTTAGTTTGCTTGTCCAAAATCGGGGAGTTCACTTAATTGGTGGAAATGAACGTAAATACAGTACAAGGTAATGAGAGCTAGCACCAATTTACCGACACAACTAGGCTGTGCGGCCATCTAGTAACTAATTTCGATTAGCAAACTGGCGCTACTCGGTTGATGCCTTAACTCCTATTGAGAAATTCAAAAAGTGACTTGCACAATCTCTCAACGCTGACAATTTCCAACTCACAAGAATCTATCATATTTACAAGCAGTAAGAGAATCACCTCAGCGTCGATAGAGAGAGGGATGTGAGGTCGAAATTCATGTCCTTCTTCTGCTAAATGCTTCAAGGTCTTACGGTACTTGTTTACTTTCTTCGAATTCTGGTAAACTTCCCGCTGTTTCCCTATATTCAACATAGCAAAAGAAAGAATTGTGTGAATTCGAACAGCGACATAAGTCCCACCCTTAAGCCCTAAACCCTAAACCCTAAACCATCCCTTGTTGAAAGCACAGTTCAGGAAAAAAAAACAATCTCAGATACTACATTTGATACGCATCTCGAAACGACCCTCGATAAGGCAGCAACTATAAATAAAAGGTAAACTTACGAATTTGAGAGGCGGTTACGATAGGCTTAATCCTGTTGGCACCAACAAACGCCTCTAGACTCAAACCCTTTCCACCCAATCTCTTCTTCTTCTTATACTCTGAAGCACCAACTGAGCCTCCTTCGACGTTCCTGGAGTCACCATCTCTCTTCTTCATAGCTTAAAATTCTATAATGCTCGAACACTCAACCCCTGCCACAGCGGTGAAGCTCCAAAATTTTCTTGCAGCTCTAGCAATTAGGGTAAGCTAGCCTGCACCACAACGCAAGTAAGAACAACCATCCTGAAAACCACTCTCAATTCTCCCAGTGCCCCTAAATTGATTCACACACTTGCATCCTTCACCTTCTCTAGTTCGTCTCGCACCACCAACGGACACGAAAAGACAATGTAGGGTTAGTCCTCACTAACCCTAAAATACCATCCAACAATTAAAACTCAATACCACATACCCTATAACTCCTACGCCGTAGTGGTGGTGACTGCTGGAAACTTGATGATAGCGATGACAACGCTCGAAACCCTAATCGCCTGCATCGTCATAATCCTCATTTCCTTGAATCTGAATCGCCTAAAGAGAGGACGTTTTGTGTCCTTTGGATGATCCCTTCTTCAATAACACCGCTAACCTCCCCCACCACGGCGATCATCGCCTCAAGAACTTGCACCTCACAAATAACTTAAGTGCATTCTTCATTAGCACTTGTACTAGTGTGCCCCATGCCGTTGTCACGGTCAAAATAAAAACAAAAGTAATTTTCTATTTTTAAATAAATAAATAAATAAATTCGTACCTTTCACACAATAGGTCCGAATGCCATGAAACAAAGTCGGGGCACCTTTCTTTGCAGAGGGCTTTCTGACAATACCAAGAACGTGATTGGAGACCTATGGTCTGGGAGATCTCAATGTAACAAACTATGCTCTCAAAAGATGGCTCCCCGTGGTTTGCATTAGTTGCCCCCTCCTCTCTCAAAATTTTTACAGGCCATTGATTTTTTTAAGAAAAAATACTTACCCTCGAATTACCATTGATTTCTCAAAAAATCACAAGCCGTTGATTTTGGGAGATTTAATCTAAGTCGTCCAATCATGAAATACAAAACAAATATTGGATATGTATATAGTATCGAAATATGGATATGGGATAAATATTGAGTATGGATACTAGATACGAATACAATACCAAATACGAGATGAATACTAAATTTGGGTACTAAATACGAATACAATATCGAATACAGATATGGGAAGAATTATCCCATATTGATTGTCACTATGTTGATTTCTAAAATTTACAAGAAGGAGACGAGGTGAGGGGGTTGCAAATGAAAATTTTAAAATCTTTACAATTCAAAAATGTAAGTCACTTTTGAGTGGATAGTGAGCACTATGAGTCACTATCCACCCAAAAGATGGCTTCACAACACAAAAGAAAATAAACAACCTAACTTAAGGTATAGAATGCCTTGTATTGTTGCCGCAACCAAAATAAAAATGAAAATCATTTTCTAATATTTTTAATTCAAAAAAACTTTGAAATTCAATATCTTTTCTTTTGAAAAACAAAATGCCACAAAACAAAGCCCATGCACTCTTCCTCACTAAGGGCTTTTTGACAATATAAAAAATGCAACTAGGGAATGCATGGTCCCAAAGATCTTATTGTCATTATAACAAACAAAACAAATCAATAACCTATTTAACCCCCTACTAATGTGCCCCATGTTGTTGCTACAGTTAAAATTAAAATAAAAGTAATTTTCTAATTCATAAAAAATTCAAAATTCAATGACTTTCACATCAAAGGTCAAAACACCACAAAACAAAGCCCATGCATCCCTCATCACTGAGGGCTTTCCAACATTACTAAGAATGCGACTGGGGAATACACAGTCTAAGAGATATCAACGTTACAAACAAAACGAAACAAATAGCCTAATTTAAGGTATTGATATACTTAAGTGGCTAAGCCTTTGAAAGTGTGTTTTTCCTATGCAAAAAGAGCACGGACTTATAATTATCTCTAATGAAGCAAATCGGTTTTTTTTCAAAACCTAACCATATAGATGTTTAAAGAGCTTGCTTATTGGTATGCATTCCTAGTTTTTGAGTGTGAAATTGCACATGATTTGTGAGATAATAATAAGAGAAATGTACATATCCTATTTTTAATATATTGTCCCTCCCGACAATGTTTGAGAAATTTGCATATAAGAGTTTTTGGAATTGGAGGCAACATAAGCAACTAGAAATTGTGTTAGCACACTAGAATGCACTTCCAAAAACCTTAAGTTCAAATGAAGAGCTATCAAACTCATTACACAATCCACCTTGCAATTGTTGAAATGCAATTTTTGTTGAAACACAATTTTTGTTAATCAATAAAAATTGCAAATAACTCCAAATCCACACTCACATGTTTAAATTTTCTAAAATTGTGAAAATCATGAAAACAATTTACACTTTCTATTGGGGACCTTTTTTAAAGCAAATGGATGAGTACAATTTTTTAAATCTCAAATCAAGTAAAATTGGTAAGCCTTATTCTTCCACTAATGGTGTGTATATATATATACCTTAGAAGTCCTATCAAAAATTTAAAAAATATTTTAGTGAAAAATAAAAGTTTCTAATATTTAACCTTCAATATTACCTATTACAAATTTTAAAACAGCTAAAAGAATTTAACTATTTATACTAAAACAAGGTTAAAATTTTGGATTGACCATATATGTTTTATTAGGCAGTTATGGGTTTAACAAACAACAAAGCCATTAAATATGCTATATATATATATATACTACTATATAAATGTAAACTATAAAGTTATTAACATATACACCACTACTAATTAACATATAATACCATTTAGTCATCTATTAGAATTTTTTAAACATCAAACTTAACAAAATAAAGTAACCCAATGTTGTCATTCCTTACAACAAAGTAATCATTAACATCCATACACTCCTTTGTTTTGTCCATTTAGGTTATTAGTATAGAGCCTTTCTCCTATTAAGGGTATATAGTCTTAGAGACTTAGAGTAATACATTTTGTTCTTTGAAACTTCATGTAGGATATGAGATGGACAAATTCTTAAGTTATACCAATCAAAAACAAGGTTGGAGTTCTTTTCTTCTTTCCTCATTTTCTTCTTCTTTTGAATCCAAATATTTTTTTTAACTCATTTTCAATGAGTTGTGTTGGATATTCCCTCTTAATGATATTTAAAAAAATTTCCTACTTAAGAAAATGACAAATCTATGAATCACCTTATAGTATATTTTGGAAACTATAGCTCTTTCTTTATTTGAATTTTAGCCCTAAGAAGAATCTTATTTAAATTTGAATTTGACTAATGAAATATAATTTACTGATTCTTGTTTTTGCTCCAATTTAAAACTATGAAAAATTAGTCAAATTTGAATATTTTATAGCAATTTAAACTTGGGATTCAATACCATAGAGTGCAAATTTTTATATTTTAAAATGATATCAGTAAATTTTTTTGCACAATGAGGTTCTATACTATATGCCTAGTATGGAGAAATTTTCATATATTTTAGCATATTTAGTATTTAATACGAGTTTTTTTAAATTTAGGGTAATAATTTCAAATTGTTACAAAAAATCTTGAAAATTTTATGACTAATAAATGACATTTGATTACATCTACAAAAGATAAATATAAAATTTTATAGTACATTCATATGTAATTGCAAAATGGGAGGATTTACAAAGAAGAAATTTGAAATTTGAAAAAGTGATCACATGCCATTTTTTCAACGATAATAGTTAAGGGACACCAAAAGACTAGTTACAATAGTCCAAAAATTAACTTTTAAGGAAATTGCTTAAATTCCAAATATTGTATGTATTTTTTATAATTGGAATTCATTACAAGAATAGGGTATGAAAAGTTTCAAAAGTACACTTGAATTTGTGGATTAAATGTGACTTTTTCTTCAAAAAAAACAATACTAACTCAATCTATGAAAAATCTAGATGATTGCACCATCTTCAAAACTAGTAGAAATTGCATTCACAATTGGATTATTCATCTGGAATGGCTATAATATTTTCTTTAAACGAACACAATGTTAAAGTCCTAAAGAGATGGCTTATATACTATACAACTAACCAATATCAACATAATTATAAAAAATCACAAATAATTGAGCATAAAATTCAATCTTGGAATTACAAACAATACTATAAAGTATTAATTTTTTTAATAATTAATATGATTTAGACTATGATTTAAATCTTTCATATCTTAATCATCAAATTTTTATTCCATACTACTAATATTTTGATCAAGGTAGGTCTAGGTCAAGTTGTCATCCCCTAAAACTATGAAATTTAGCAATGTGTAATATCATTTATAGCCTTCATTGCAACACTCCACTCATACATCACTTTTTGTGAATAGTTATTCTTCCATTGGATAACAATAAAAGTTGAATGGAAATATCTTTCAAAGCCCACAAAGAACAATTTTGTCCATCTACTCATCTTGTTTTATCCAATGTATTTTTTTTTTTGAAGGATAAAAAACAATAGTATTTTAAGAATCAAAGTTGCAAAAATTTGATGGTATAATCTTCATAGAGCTTTATAGTCAGTATAAACCAAAGGTTATGAAAAAATTTGTGTACTCTCATTGGGTGTGAAATAAATTAAGAGCTTTGAATTGGTTTAAGGAACTTTACACTAGAGTCTAAGACTAATGAATTTAAACCATGTAGCATAAAGTAACAAAGTGAAGTCACAATTTTGCAACCACATGACTTAGCTAGATGTGCCAATGTACAAACATCGGTCATCATTCCCTATCGCATGGTCAGTGTGAGCAAAATTCACATAGATGATTTTAGGAAAACTACAAGGGGAACCAATACCTAGTGTAAGATGAACCAATTGATGTTCTCAAATTTCTGGGTCAAAATCTAAATTTGAATCAAATTATAATTCTATATTTCAAAAAAATTTATTCAAAATAAAATTACATGGAATAGTAAAAGAATATGAAAATTGGATTTAGTAGAACCCTATAAATTTAGGTTAGGTTGTTTCAATTTTCTTTTCAGGCACAACTTAAAAGATGATATACTTCTAAAATTGATCAAATAAGGTTTTGAGTATGGTTCTCATTATTAAACTATCCAAATTAGGGATGATTTTTGTTGAAAGCCAAAAGGCATTTTTAGATTTTCTTTGCATGCATTTTTTAAACAACATTTGAATAAACTATGAATTTCTAATATGCTAAAAATAATTGTATCCAAAATTGACCCACCATTTTCATATTCACATAAAGTAACTACATCTAAAATCAAAACCTTTCTAAAATTGACATCTACAAATTCTTGCATTAAATGTACTTTTATTGTTCACAAGAGTCTAGTGTCAATTTTGAATGCACCTATTTTCAATATTTTGGAAATTTATGATTTATTCATATAGTGTCCAAAAACTACTCCCTCTGTCTAACTAAGAACCTCCAAATCAAATACAATATTTATCCCACTAAAAAGCTTTGTCTTCTAATTTCAACCATTGAGTAAATATTGGTTGTGTTGAATGACCTCATGGGGGCAAGTTGCAAGCAATTAGAGAGCATCCTTCTCATATCAAGCTTGGCCTTGTCCATATAAGGTACCTTGTATTTGCTACTTCTTCAAATAATCACGTAAATGATGAATTTGGTGACCACTTCTAAGGCTCTATGAAAATGATACATGAAGAAGAATAGGTTTCCTTATTGCGGGTATTTAGGTTGGAAACAAATATATTTAAAACATCTTTGTTGCCACCAACTTTTAGATCATCAAAAATGATGAGTTGGCAGCATTTACAAATGATGCTCAAATATGACACTTTTTGCATCAATTTAAGATGCCTAAACAACGATGCCCAAGTTGGAGGTTTTGCATAGATTTAGGGGATGGATTGCTAGTTTTTGAATGCATGTAAGTTAAACCAATCTATAATAGGCAAAATGGCTAGTTTACCTTGTTCACATTTTTGAATTTTTATCCATACAAAGATAAACATGAGACATGCAAAGAGCAATTGAATTTTTTTGGACAAATTATCAATTTGTTATGAATTTTTGAAGTGTGCTGCCCAAATGGCCCAAAACAATCTCTAGGCTACCTCTAAATCACCACAAAGCGTACCCATAATGATCATCTGACCACCTAAAGCAGTCTCAAAATTCCCTAATATAGTCACAAGATTTACTAGTCTAGCCGTGATATAAAAGAATAAAAAAAGTTAGTTCGTGTAATGAATTTACACTAGAAAGGAAGAAGGTCGTAAAGCAACCACTAATAACTCTATCACCATCGCTATCACCCCATGGCATTAATTTCAACCTCTAAATAACCTAATGAAGTCTTAATCCCATTTATTAGCAAAAGTTTGCAATAGATTGATGTAAGATTATAATGGGCATTTTTCTAGATGTCTGCATTGGGCAATTTGCTTGTTGTAGGCTAGTTTACCTTATCACTAGCACAAAGGTTGAAAATATAACTAATCTCTCATGGGAAAGGTTTTTGGAGGTTATTAGTGGGATAGAGAAAGTACATTGTAAGAGAGTCTAGAATCCTCTTTTAAATACCAAAGAACCCACAAAAACTTTTTCAATGTAATAATAGCAAGACAATAAACCCATCCTACAAATAATGAAAAGGTAGGATTTTTTACTCTTAGGAAAAATGTTGAAATTTTTATTTTTCATCTAATTTATTTTTCACAAATTTTGAATTCATATTTGCATTTACAAATCCCAAATGAGCATAGAGGGGTCTAGAATATATCCTAGGTATGATTCAAAATAGGGGGCTTTTTTTAGTTTTACCTCCAATGAATTCCAAAATTACTATGCTAAGCTTACTTTGTGGGCTAAATTAGGGGCACTTCACACTATGGTTGTCCAAAGAAATGGCCATTTAATAGGCAATAAATGATAGGAACTAGAGCCTTTGGCCAGCTATAGTGTGAAGCCTCTAAAGGCCAAGCTAAAAGTTCAAACCCATACCATTTGTTAGGCTTGAATCCATCTCTCTTGACATTAATAATCCACCCAATTTCTAAAATTTTCCTCTCACCTTTTCTAACCTTGGATTCTAGGAAAGAACATGTTCTTGTTCTACCTTCGGTTTTCATAGTCATAAAGTATGTCATTGTGGGCATGTTGGCATTGCAAAAACTTACAATTTATGAACAAAATGCCCAAATGACAATGATGGCAATTTTTATCACCCGAGGATGGAGGGTGAATGCTCAAAGGAAATGTTGGCATTTTCAGAGATATAGAGGTTTTTTGGAACATACACTTATGGGAGAATTTTCAAATATATTTTTGGAAGTGGATGAGGGTGAGTCCATTTACATTTCAATATCTATGTACTATTTGAGGGCATGTTTTGAAAAAGGACACACATCTCAGAGGAAGTATTAATGTGGAGAGGAAGATTGCAATAATACTTTCTCAATTAGCAACAAGTAATTCATTGCAAATTGTTGTTGATTTATTTATGGTAGAATTAAGTACAACTTCTATCATTGTAAGGGAATGTTGTGAAACTATTAGGATTCATTTGAGACCATTGGTTTTAAAGAAACTAAGTCTTGCTTGGATGCTAGAAATAGCAAAGGATTTGAAGCACTACATGCCATTTCACTTATTCTAGGGCAATAGATCGTAGCTACATCCCCATTGTAGCACCATCGTATGATCCCATATCACATTATTGTTGAAAAGGATATTATTTATGTTTACTACAAGGTGTTGTAGATGCTGATTGCAAATTTTGTGACCATGACATTAGAAGATTTTTTAGGCCAAAAGAAGACTATAAGTTTTTGGACTGTCGGGAACTTAGGAATAGCCTAAGAACGCTAGCACATAAAAAATTTGATAAGGTCGAGACCCTCCCATGTCAGATAATATTAATTAATTAATATTTCTTAAATTTTTTATTAAAAAATAAAAATAAAAATAAGATATATTTTTTAATATTCAAAATAGTAGTACACTTGTTCACCGTTTTAGGAACAACCCTAAAACAATCTTTCAGAGGCCTAAAAAAACATCTAATGATTTTGGATGGGTTGGATGGGTTTATGATTGTGCTTTATTTTATAAACCATAAATTAAGAAGAAGACTATAAGAGGTGCATTTTTACCTTATAAAACCTTACCTTATTTTCATTGGTGATGTTGTATATCCTATGAAGCCTTGGTTTTACTCACCATTCAAGGGAGAAAGAAAAGTATTGCCTAAAAATAAAGCACATTGGAATTTTATTTAATCAAACACTCATATGGTTGTAGAAAGAATATTCGGATTTCTGAAAGGCAGATGACGTATATCATTGAAAAGAATTGATGTGCTACTTCCAAATGTGCTTGACACTATTACAACATCTCTATATCTTTACAATGTGCATCCTAGAGAGTGATGGATTTTCTATGGATTTGACTAAAAAAGCAAAGAAGGAGCTGTAAAAAGAAGCCAATATAATATTTGGGAAATTGCAAGAAATGGATATGTTTCACTCTCCAAAATCAACATTGAGGGAAATGAAGCAACTTTAAAAAAGGCAAAGAAACACCATTCATAGAACTGGAAGAAGGAGAAAAAAATCGAGAATGAGGAGAATCATTCATGAGAAGAAACAAAGATGATTCATCTCAAATTCATCTATTACTGGCCAACCATTTTTACAAAAGTCATTTGGCCAGAAATTCAAACATTTAATTTGAAAACTGTACCTATGTGATGATGATTTTAGCCTAGATGAAGAGTAGCATAGTCTAGAGCTTATTGATCAAATGATCAAATTTAGAGTCTACTCTCTCTAGAAGCTCATTTGTTCTCTCAAAGTTTTTCATTAAACCTGCGCTAGTTTCTACCATTATCTCAAAGATGTCAATTGCTCTATTGTGAAAAGTTTTGTTTACCTTTTATTGGTGGTGTGAAATGGTTGTTTGAGTTGGTGCACTTTCTAAATTTGGGTCTGAATTGGTTTGACTTTGTACATTGTTTGTAGTTGTAGCCGAAATATGTTTAATGATCTCCCCAACTTGGTGATACCACTCATCAAGAGCACCATAAAATTGTTCTCCTACCAATTATTTCCATAAATTCCATTGGCCATTTGCCTTCTTTGTATGCATAAAAAATAGCCTTGAATTTCTTACAGCATGCCATAGTACTACAATTGAATTTTGGGAATATAACAAGCATTCTTGCATGAAACCTCACTCAAGTGTCAATTCCAACAAGAAAAAGGTGCAAAAAATATGACAAAGGAGTCAAAAACAACATTGGAAGAACAATTACAGCAAATGCTCTCACTATCAAACAAAGACCATGGAGGGTTTAAATGAAAAAATAAAGTGGCATTAGTCACTAAAGAGAAGTAGGTGGAGGATTTGTTGATATCATGCAAAGCCTTTCTATTAAGGTGGTGGAGACTAGGGCTCAAATTCCACCGGTAATTCTAGATTTGCAAATGCAATGGGGGAAAGGGGGGTCGGGCTTGGAGGCACAACAAAGGTAAAGACCTTTAGGCCCCTAATTGGCCCCAATGTTCAATCCGAATTTTTTACAAAAACTAAATTAGGGTAGAAAATTCATACTTTGTTTTTTGCCATTTTTGACAAACTTATACTTCATCACCCTCTTCAACTTGATCATTTGAAGTACCTCTAAGTCCCTCCACTTCTGATTTGTTACATCTCTTTCAAATTCTCCTTCAATTTTCACTATTACTTTTTTTTGAGGGGGGGGGGGGGGGGGGGGACTTTTTTCTTTAGAATAACCTTTTGTTTAGAAGCAACCCTTTTTTTAAAGGATCCTATAATCTCACAATTCCTCCCTCAACAACCCTCTTTTCTACCCTTTTAACATATATCTCTTAATTCTCTCTAACTTGAGTTGAGAAGGGTTGAAATTCTTCATAAGGAATTGGAGTCAATAATTTTTTTGTCCCTATGAAAGGCATTTGGTTACAAAAGAAAGGATTTTGAAAAAAATTATCCATCTTCTCTTGTTGTGAAAAAATGCAAGAGTCAACAAACAACTAAGAGCATAAAAAAAACTAAAGCACCTTCTACCAAAATGTACAAGAGAGAAGAAGAACTTCGGTGTAGCCCACTTTTTGCCGTACAAAAAACAATCCTTACAATTTTGCGGTTGAGATCTTATTAGTTTTTGATTTTTTTTTGTTTAAAAAAAGATTGACAAGGTCTTAACTAGAATTTGAGCTTCCATTTTTGGACAACCCAAACTCACTTCAAGAGTCCGTTGCCATGTGGGCATTCTTTATCAATGCTTTCTAGTGTGAAGGCTCAAGAGACTAAACTTTTGGTTTTTTAAAATCTTGATTGGTGAAAACCCACGGCCTCTCGACCTTTGACCGTAATGTGAAGTGGCCCTTATTGTCCTCCCTAATAATAGAACCATGCTGAATTGCTTATTGTTCTGTCGGAGTGTCGGTTATAGGTGTACTTACCTTCCCTTTCCCTTTTGAGGCTTTGAAGTTGACGTTCTCACAAGCGTGTGGATCGTGGGGTCGCCCTGATAAACGCCGGGTCGAGGACCCATTCTCGGGATATGGCCCAATCTGCAGCGGAGCAATGAGCGCCCGACAACTTGCAAAATCTGCGCTCACTCAGATTCTTGTCAACCCCATCCAAGCTGCAAGCACTCTTGCTTTCGTCCTTCGAGGTTCACGCATCGAATTGCAGGAACAACCTAAAGGACTTCATTTGGATTCGCCTCTGCTGGAACTAGCGAAATGGGCAACTCCAAGTGTAAGTATTCGTGTCCCTCCTCGCACAATTTCGCCAGGAAAACATTTTTGGGTTTCCATTAGGTATGCTGCGAATTCTGTGCTCCTGCAAGGGAAATGGATATAATGTTTCGTTGAAAGCGGGTTCGTTGTGTTTTGTGCATTGCGACAAGGATTTTTAAGGTAGGGGTACCCAAATCACTGTTGATCATGGTTCTTAGTAAGAGACTGGTGAAATTGTTTGAGAAATGTCCTTCTTGGAAAATGTAAAGAATTCCAACGCCCTAAAGAATGCTGTATCTGCATAGCGTATGCGAAAGCTATGGAGGGTTGAAGTTTTAGTGGTAGATGTTCTGGAATTGATTCTTCGACAATGGGTTCCTTCAAAATTAGTAGAATAGCTCTTTAGGGTGCCACTATGTATGCTGCGGGTGGCATTCTTTGTGTGATGCGAACGGAATCGATTGAATTGTTATATTTGCAGAGATTTGGAGCTGCGTTGTCGTGGAATGAATGAGTGTGCATTAGTACAAAGGGTAGATTAACTGACTGGCCTTTGGGGTACTGCGTGTGTATAACGTAAGACGACAAACTTAACCAAGAATAAGCAAGTGCTCAGTATAATTCCTATTATTAGACTGGCCAAGGTTTTGTCGATTCCGCTTAGCAAGTGCAAGGGGATTCCAGTGCACCCAAATATGTTCGATTTGGATATTGTATGCAAGAGTTATGAGGGTTCAAGGCGTTATTTCTTGATGACCTAAAACGGACACAAGATCTGATGTTCAGGTGGTACACATTCCTAAACTCTATATGTAAGATTTTAGAGTGTTGCAATTAGGGACCTCGACTTTAATTAAACGCGGATTGTGGAATGGAATTGGGGTGCAGCCAAGGGATTAGGAGACCCGCAGGTGAAGACGATTGTGGAACGAGTTTGGAATCGTTTTTGCAGCACCAGTGAAGGGTACGAAAGGCTTGGAGCTCAAGACTTGTACTGTGCCATCCTCCTGGTTTACAAGTAATCAATCAATCCTGTAATCGTGAATTTCACTGTCAATACTTGCCTTCTTGCCTTCGTTGAGGTAGAGATGTTCTTATCGTTAATGTTTTATCGTTGATGCTTTATTCGATTGCTGTTCTATATTACATTCCAGACCGTTATCATCGATGGCTTCTTTTTCAGTAGAGTTAACCTTTCCAAAAATTTTAGACAACATCATAAATGGAATATTTTCAAGTCCTCCTATGACACTCCGGTCATACAGAGACTTTCCTATTGCGTATGATCCCTGTTATGGAGAATGTTTTCACCATTGGAAGTGATGAGTTTGGGTATAGGCAATCTTTGCTCCCGGCATTCTCATGCTCCTTGTCAGTGCTGGCATCTTGAGAATTGGATGACTTCTTGACACGTGGATGCTCAACTTCGTGGGGGAACTCAGGGACCGAATCTGCGACGTTCTCTTTTAATGATTTAGTTCTGACTAGGAAGGTACTGTTGTATTTATTATTAGCTTACTAAGTTCCATCCCTTCAAACTTTATTGCAACAGTGACATCAACAAGAAAGTGCCAGGTCCTTATAATGACCCACCCTCAAAGGAAAAGGTGGAGGAGACTCTCAGGGTGAGTGTCCTCCTTATGACCATGTGCTTTCTTTGGGACTAGTATAGTACTATTGTTCTGTGCTGTTGTTGTACAGTAACGTTCATAACGATTACTCTACCTTGTGGATCTGCTGGGCTCCATTAGAAGACATTCCACATTAATTTGGCCCCTCAGACTCTCAGTTCATTAAAGTCACTGTTGCACACCCTTGGAGATTTTTGGCTGTGCATGATGACAAATTTTATGCTACGTGAGAAGAAAATTTTTCTGGTACACACTCTGAATCTTCATAATGTATGACTTTACAGCACATGGATGGTCAACTTAGGGACCAATTCTACAAAGATTAAATTTCTTCTCATGTTAGGAATGTTAACGTATATGGATAGACTGGTTCTTTCATAGTGTTGATGATGGCTTTGAGTGCAACAGATCAACGACAAGAATGAGGATGGGTACCTTGATCGAGCCGAGTTCACGGGCTTCATTGAAACGTTTTTGAAGGACGTGTCTGCTCAGGTGACCACCAACGTGTTGATCTTCTCGTTTGTCATCCCGACTGTGGTTTCTCTGAGCAGGCCCAAGGTGGAGCAGCTGCCGCGCGTGGGTCCTATTGTGAAGAAAGCCCCTCCGCCTCTCTATTCAGCGATCATGACCGCCCTCATTGTCTTCATTGGGAGTAAATTCAAGAAGCACTATTGAGTTGGGTGGTCATGCGTAGTTTGGGTCCTCCTTGTGTTCCCCTGACCAGAAACTGTCGGGATGTATTGTTTTATGATGAATCACGTTTTTTTCGCCCTTGCAAATTGCATATGTTATGGATCAAGTGCTGTTTTTTGTTGGTGTTGACAGGTTGGTTTGGAGGCAATGAACTGGGTGTGTTACTGTTGCGTTAATGCAGCTACAGTAGTTGACCAGTTTATTGGCTCCGATGTGGTGAAGGGAGGAGACCTTACATTGACAAAAAAAAGTTCATCTCAGTGAATGTGAGGAAGTTGGAGTTGGTTTCCTCTTTTAATACGAGCCAATAAACCGGTCAAATATATCCTTCAATCAAGTCAGAAGTTAAACTTAAATTCAACGACCTGTCAAAATGTATTTATTTGGTTAAAGCTGCCTCCGGTGATATGATGTACCAGTCCATGTTGACTACACTAATGATGATAAATAGTGTTACGCATACGAACTGTTTTAGAAATGCTATAAGTTTTTACTCTTCATAAATATTTTTATGAAATGCATAAATCCTAGTATTATTCTAAGTGGGAAAACTCTACACCCATAGTTGGTAAAAATATTCATCAAGAGTAAAAACTTTTGACTTTTAAAAATAAATTAGTGTAGGTAACACTATTTATCATCATTAGTGTAATGTGCCTTGGTCAAAACAAAAATAAATGTAATTTTCTAATTTTTTCATTCATAAAAACTTTGAAATTCCATAACTATCATGCCATAGGTGGAAAACAAGACTTTGTTTTAGGAACAGTGTCCCCCTTGCTAGCTTCAATATAGAGGCCAGTTTTTGGAGGGATGAAGCCAAAGAGGTCAAATTTTTGACAGTTTGGTGAAATTTCACGAAAAATAAAAGCCCTAGTGGAAACGCCATGAAACAAAGCTTGTGCACCCTTCACCCCTCCTTGTTGAGGCTTTTTGATGGTATGAAGAACGTGATTGGGGGATTCATGGTCTAAGAAATTCAATGTAATAAACATACAAATAAACAAATAGAAAAAACTATCTAATTTAAAGTATGGATAATACATTAACTTTTAGCATTCAATATAGATGGAATAGAAAGTAGCAGACCATGTATACTAAGCATTTCAGAATAGCTTACAGTATTTATTCCTAACTATTAACACCTAAAATTTTATACATTGTAAACTAAGCATGGAAGGTTACTAGGAGAAGGCATTGAACATGTGTTACATTATGGACTAGGTAACCTTCAAGCTGCCGGTAGGTGGCGAGTCGGTTACAAGATGTTGTGGATGAATATCATGTGGTTATGAACAAACTATTATGCTCATGGATGATACACTGTCAAATAGACAAATGCACACAAATTAGAGTTGGTTACAAATCTACCATTATATGTGCTCGTTGCATTATTTTTATTATTTGTTGTGCTTGATTTATGAATGATCTTATTGTCAATCATCAAACGTCTTTTCCTTATATGAACTTTCAAAATGAATATTTGTCCACTTTGGACCAAATTCTCTACTTTCACCTCAAGATACCTTTTCTTTTAGTGGCTAAGGGATACATTGTATTCCTTCATCAAAATTTTATTATATTATGCTAAAATATTAGTAAGCAGCAATGATTACAAGTGTGTACATTTTTCTTCTAAAGAACTAGAGAAGAAAAGAAGATTGACTTGGTAGTTTTGTACAATACAACAACTTGTTCTCTTTAATTGTGAGTATATAGTTAGTACTTAGATTTATCAAATTCATAAATTTAAAACAAAAAAATAGTGAATGGACATATTTTGCAAGAATTTTGATCAACTTATTTTTTTGAATTTTTTTGAAATTATAGCTAGGTGGTCAAACCAAAAATATATAGCTTTCTATTGTAGACTATAGAAGGGGGATTATTCATATCCTTTTGGATGCTAAAGTGGCTCCTATAATTCCCAACATTGTTGCAATGATCCCAAAGAAATCCATAAAATTTATAGAAAAGCAAGTGAATCGTTTGCTATAGGCATTTAGAGCTTGGTCAAGTTTATATTCATCTATAACATGCAACTTATAACTATTAAGTAGACACATGGCTACATATATTCCTATACACATAACCTCATATTGAAGCATTCTAAATTCAACAACACAATAAGGCAATTCAAGAAATTAGGAAATTAATTTTATGACACAATAAGTCTAGTTGTCTCATATTAACGAATGCATGAATCTTCAAAGACAAATCGCCGGAAAAAACAGTCCCATCATATGATTATTACTAGACTTATGCCTAGATCCACAACAATGCACATGTAATGCAAAATTAAGCTTTGACCTCCTTAGTATCCTAAATATTCCACACCAAAATCCTCCACCATCTAATCCTTTCACAAGCTACAATGTTCAATTTATAGAATTTACTTTCTATAATGAAAATTTTTCACCAAAATCAATCCAACAAAAATATGATAAATATCCATCAATTATACATAATAAAGGCTGGAAAACACAACTATTCACTTTTTAACAACCAAAACTCAAGAAAACATACACAATCCATGGATCAAACCTTTTCATGATATATTTAACCTCCAAATTTACTCCATTAAAAAAACACTAAATTATAAAAAAAACATAACTATTAAAAATGTTACATATATAATATTAGTGTACCACATGAATGTAAATGAGAAATTAATCAATAAACACCTTCATTAATAAATAACATATATATATATATATATATAAGGCCATTCAATAACTCATAAGAATTCTTAAAACATCAAACTTAACAAAAAAAAAGTAACCCAATAATATCATTGCTTACAACAAAGGAATCATTAATATCCATACACTCCTTGGTTTGTTCCTTTAGGTAAATAGTATAGACTCTCCCTCTTAATAGAGGTATGTAGCCTAGAAGTAATTCATTTTGTTCTTTGGAACTTCATGTAGGCCACAAGATGAACAAACTCTTAAATAAGTTGCACCAACCTAAAAATAATAAGGTTGGAGTTCTTTTCTTCTTTCAATTCTTCTCCTTGAATTCTTCCTTTGAGTCCAATTATTTTTTCTTCAAAACTAATTTTCAATAAATGATGTTAGATGTTTTGTCCTAGCTAGTGATATTTTTATTTTCCTACTTAAGAAAATGACAAATCTTTGTGTATTGTATTTTGGCAATTTTAGCTCCATATTAATAATTTGAATTTTAGCTATGGATAAAATCATATTTGAATTTGATCTTAACAAGTGAAACAAATCTTACCAAGTCTAGTTTTTCCTTCAATTTGAAATTATGAAAAATCATTGAAATTGAATATGTCAGAGTAATTTGAACTTTAAATTCAATGCCATAGAGTACAATTTTTATTTATTTTAGAATGACATAAGATTGTTTTGTACCATGAGATTCTATATACTACAATTAATATGCACCTATGGAGAAGATTTCAAAATTTTTAACTTGCTTTGCATTTGATATGAATTAAAAAAAAATTCAATAAATATTCATAATAATTTCAAATTTGTATAAAAAATCCTAAAATTTATATTACTTAATTAAAAATGATATTTAATTACATTTTTGAATAATAAATATAAAAATTTCATTCATATGTAAGGTGGGTACCCTCTAAATTGTCACTTTTTGCTATTGTGCCTATTTACCATTATTAGACTAATCAAATTTTCATATTTCTTTGTTGGCAAATGAATGGAAGTTCTAATGTAGTAATGCACCAAATAGTAACATGACATTTGGATATTGTATGCAAAAGCCTTATAAAGGGATAAAGTTTTTTAGGGTAGATGTTCTAAAAGGGTTTCATCAACATATTTACATATAGATTTTGGAGATGTATACAAAGTGATGATGGTACTTTTAGTCTAGGTGTGATTTTGGGTGCACCCACCTTAGTTGCAAAATGGAAGCTTTGACATTTGAAAAAGTTAGTGATCATATGCCCATCTTTTCAAGATTAATGGCTAAGAGACACCCATGGACCAAAAGACTTCAAAAAATGACTTTCATGGAGATTGTTCAAATTCCAAATATTGTATGTATTTTTACAGCTAAAATTTCAAATTAAGAGTAGGGGACAAGAAGTTTCCAAAATACACTTGAAAAGCACCTTTTGTGATTCGTGGATATTAGCATGGTTTTTAAAGCATGGTCAATTTTAGGACTTCTTATTACAATGAAGTTGATGGGGGAAATTTGCGACGCTCTAAATACAGTAGGCGTGAAGATCCTTCAGCCTGAAGTCTCAGAGTGGAATGGCCTCACCGGGTACTTGCGCAGGAGTGCCGAAGAGCTTCATAGTTTCTGCAAGACCAGCTTCTTCTTGCAGTTTCTTCCGTCCATTTTGCATTGCAATTGCTGGAGCAGAATGGACAAATCCGAGTGTGAGTAGTTGTCTGAGGTTTGTTGATTGCAAGCAGGGATTTCACAAGCTTGATTTTCCAACACTGTTTTCAAGAGGATCGGATCGGATCGGAGCCGATATGCTGTACGTAGATCGAATAGTGTGTAGGCTTTGAATTGTGAAGTTGAAATTTCTAAACTTTGAGAAGAGTCAATTGCTGAGTATATGAATGTGTGTGCAGCCAAGGGATCAGATCACCCGGAGGAGGAGAAGAAGGTTAGTACTTTGGAGCGGGCTTTGGAGAAACCTCCAGGGAAGGAGATGGATCTCGTGGACCAAGTGTGGGAGCGTCTTGTCAAGAGCACATACCAAGCCTTGTTTTGGAAAGAAAATTTCAAGGAAGAATATGCAGGTCTTGGGCTTCAAATTCAAGTCTTTTACTGTGGCATCTTGCTCCTTTACAAGTGAGTTCACCAGATCTATCCTCTGCCTCTCTCCCTCTCTCCCTCTCTCTCTCTCTTTTCACTTCCTTGTGGACTTCTCTATTCCATAGCAAACTCAGTGGTTTTAGGAGTGTATGAGACAGGCTCTCATTCGCTTTGTACTGAACGAATACAATCTGTAGCACATTGGTTTCACATTTGTTGCTAGTCCTGTCGTTGGTGGACACTTGGAAAACTCAATCTGTACCTGTTCTGTACCAGTCCTAACGTGGTGCAGTTCAATGTTACAATTTGGGTGCCATGAATTGCTCCAGTAGTTCTCGAATTCTATCGTGGAACACCCAGATCATTGTCCATAAGATGGAGTATTACGCCCGGCCTGTGTATGCATCCCGTTCTGTAGAATGCACAAAGCTTACGAAGTATTTTTTTCAACTTGTTTTGCATCAGCGACATCAACAAGAGTTTGCGGCCAGGTCCACATCGTGACCCACCCACAATGAAAGAGGTCCACGACTGTATTAAGGTCAGTGCCCCTTTTCCAGTATACTTGGGGATGGTCCACAAGTGCCGTTGTGGAAAGTCTCAACACAAACTTTGTCAGGTCTGTGGTAGACTTTTTAGTTATTCCAAGCTTATTCTATTTCGCATTGTGTCAATTTTAGTTCTACTTTATAGATTACTCAACATAAAAATGACACGTTGAGCAACATTAGGATGTCCTTAGAACTTGTCACTGAAACCAAAAATATGCATTGAGACGACATTTTATGAGATTGAATGTCTTTTATGACTTGTGTCATTTGAAGCAGTACCTACACGATAACCGAAATGGAAGAATTGAAATAACATTCCATATAAATTTCTGAAATCCTTGTCATAGTAAGCACCCCAGTATGCACCTGCTCCCAAGTGACAGAGATTGATTCATATGGGAGAAGTTTAATCCAGTCATTTCTGTCCTCTTGCCAATGTAAACTTGAGTTGCTGGTTTAAAGTTCGTGGTGCTGTGCAATTACAGTTACAGACTTCTGGCGATGTCAATGAGAACATGATGATAGATCGTGTAAATTTCAACCTCATCTTTGAAATGCTTACAAAGAATTCAATCCGGAGAGATGAGCTCCAAGCATTTTTCAAGACTGGCACACATCAACAGTTTGTTCGTTTGGGATCCCACACTAAACAAGTGAGCACCACATTTTTTTGGCTTCTTAGCAGAAGTTTGTTGTGTTGATGCAATTTGTCTGTACTACTAGTACAACCGTTGCAACAACACAGCCGTCGCATGCACAATGAGAACACAGTGTTTTCTTTCGTTTCTGAGAACTAGATTTTAAATTCAAGAGTGCTTCCAAAATCAGGATAAAAATGTACAGGGACGAATACGAGATCAAATTTGCTCAGTTGAAGTTGATGCTTATACGACCAAAATTGCAAAACAAAAGCTGATCTTGGAGGCCTAATCACAGCGGTAACCTAACCTCTTCTGATGTAATCTTTTTGTGCTGTTAAATGGTTTTGTACTCCTCATGTTTGTGTGCTGGTGGTGGGTAGGAATCCGACTGGTCCTCCCAAGAACCAGGACCCAGTCGAACCGTGAAGACTGAAGATTCTGAAGAGCTTTACATGAAGAAGTTCAAAGACCTGAGGAACGCCGCGGACGCTGAGGAGTCGAAGGCTCCCAATGGGGGGTGGAACGTCTTACGCCATGGGCGGACTGATTCGGCGGTGAATTTGAATAGCTTCAGCGGTGGGAGTCATTTCCAGATCTTCAACTTCGCTAGCGCCGATATGGACTCACTGGCGACATTCGTGAAACAAATCCGTAGGTGAACTGGAGAGTGACTTTGTATGAGCAGGCTTTAGTTTACAGGTGTCGTTAGTCTACACTGTTGGAGTTGGAGTCTAGACAAATTGCACATCTGCTACAAGTCATGCAGTCCGTTTGCTAATAAGTCCAATCCAGTGTATGAAAAGGAGTGTGATTTTGGTGGAGATTTACTAGGTTGTGGATGGAACACTTTTGGTACAAGAACCAAATGTATTGAGAGCAATTTTCATCACTAAGAATGAAGTTCTTATGCAATTCCATAATGGGATGTTGTAGATTACCATGAGCGACAGTAGATAGCCCCATTTGGTAGGCATTTAGCGAAACCTTGCTTGCAACCACCTGCGAATAAGTCCAAGTTGTATGTAAATGAGTTACTGTTGGTTCATAGGGATCAGTGTAGATGATGAGATCAACGTTTCGTTTCGTCTACCTTAGAGGACCACGTTGGTGGAGTAGTGAGCGTGCCCAACATGCAGCAGAACGAATTATTTTCCAGACTTGGTACAAAAAAAAGCATTGAAGGAAAATCGAATTACCAAAAGTCGATTCACTTCCATTCATTGCGAGCACTACTCAGGTCGTCGTGCCTCAGAAGGCCCGGTCTCAGAAGTCCGTTATGAAAATGGACACTTGGTCTAGCAGGCGTTAGATCTGATTCCAGTGTTACTTATTTCTGGCGAATCTTTCCATCAGCTTGTGTGTGCACGCAGCAATGGCATCTGAGTCCAGGACTATAGTTTCATCACTATTGTAATCAACAGTTTCTTGTGAATCGACGTCTGACATAACTTCGGTGGCATCGTCATCAACTTCGTCTTCGTCGTTCCTACAGTCCATTACAAAACAGAAATTCAGTAAATTTGCCTTTTCTCTAACCAGGAAAAGACAATCACAGTTCTATTACGAGTAAGTTACATCACTTGAATCTTGGTCAATTTACCTACCATAGATCGAGAAATCAGTCCAGCCTGATATGAATCGCAACATAAATCTACTGGCAAGGCTGTTCAACTCTGTGCAGAATCTGTGAAACAGATCCTTCACAACAAATATAGCAGCTAGGGATTACAGACCGAGCATATATTAACATTAAAAAGGAAAACATTGCAGGATTGCAACACTGACCCCTTTTTGGGGTCATCGATGATGTTTGTTGATTTCTTTGAAGAGGCCAGAAAATTGTTAAGAACTTCATCATATATGTCCTTGAGCCTTTCAGCTTCTTGAAGAGTTGATATGGAAGTTCTCGTGTAACCCTCTTCAATGGCTGCCAGCTCCTTGACTGCTCTGGGGACGAAACCCCAGTTCTCAGTTATACTGCTCAATCCCTGCTCGACATGTATTACACCATATTCAGTTCAAACTCGTGCGTGCTTCATGAAAACAAACTTTGACTGGGCACCTGCATCATCGCACTCATAAAAGCAACAAGAATGGAAGTCTAAATCGACCTACCCGAAATCTCTAATCTTATGAATCAAATTCCAAGATTTCTTGAGAAATGAATTACATAGTCACTGAACTGACCTGATTATCAGTTAGACTTCTGACGGCATCCTCAAGGCAAACCAGTATACCTTGAGCTGCTGTAAACTCTAGCTCCTCAGGGTCGGGCTGTATCACCAATATATCATAAAGAATCATATTGAGATGAAATGGTGCGGAGAGTCTAAAAGAAACAATTGCTTTGGTTGAACAAAAGTACATACAGCCGCAGGGGAAACTCGTACAGATTCTTTCATAACAAGACTGAACTAATCCTTTCGTTTAGTGGAAGTAACTATGCCAGTGCATTATACAAAAATATAAAATTGAAGCAACATTTCAGTGCACTACCTTCACATCTTGTTGCAGTAGCCAATCGATTATCAATGTCAAATCCTCACGAGCCCACTTTTGAATCTCTTCTACAGATCCACAATTCACCTTCTTCCGCTTCACATCTTTTTCTGCAGGATTTGCAAATAATATTTACATAATTCAATATCCAGTAGTCCTCCGGTTAAGATCAAACATTCAATGACTAGCTAATAAGCAGATTGCAACAACGTTGGTAAGGATATGCGTAAAATGATCACGCACAACCAGACGATCGAACACCAAAATAGACATACTTATCTCATTATCCAAAGACTTCTTGAAAACACTAGTATCGATTTAGTCATGTGAACATAAAAATGAAATTATCATCAAACATAAATTGTCCTCAAAAAACTCACCTGGCAACAATCTCCATGGTCTGCCCTTGTTCAAAACAAATCTGTAAAGACACAGATCAAATCGGATCAACATGAAGCAGCATCAAATCGAGTCAGCATGAAGCAGCTTTAGACGATGGTGGTGTACATTACATAATATGCACGCTACTGCAAACAACTCCAAAGGTAAGCGTGAAAATCACCTCTCAAAGTCCACGAGCTTACGCTTCTTGTGGCACTCCAATATCCAATCCTGCACGCTCTTAAAGCTGCAATCAAAATCAGATCCACAAAGAAAGAAACTTGAGAGCACATGAACTAAGAAATTGCCCTCAAACAATGTACATGCACAAACAGTCCAAGTCAATTCTTGCATAACATTCCCGCAGAATATAGGTACACAGAACAAATCAACTCCCATATTGCTAGTACTTTCTAGTCATACTCTTGCGGACATATGAATCACTCAGATACCTTAGAAACGATAGATCCACCATTTGCTTGAACCTGCTTAAATTTTGGGGTATCCATATATGCGCATACAAGGAGTGAGCAGTCTGTGCTCCAGTCCGGACGATATTGTGCGCCCATTTCAAGTCCTTGAATTCGAAGCTGTCCTCTTTCTGGATTTTGTATACCAGAAATCGTAAAGACTACACCCTCCTGCACGAACATAATAAACTTTGCAACTCAAAGAAAAGAAAAAGATGAGGAAACTGAGCATGGGAAAAATTGTATGTCGTGACGGGGTCATATTCAATCACAAGAAAAGCTAGTTCGGACAGTGGGAACTAAACATAACCCTCGATGCAAAATTTTCAAGTACAGGATACGATTAATGCGACAAAGGATCTTACGAGCAGTTTTGAGAAATCTCGCTCTGGTCCATCCTTGCTCCCAAAGCCGAGAACCTGATCTTCGTCTCTGCTGGTTCTACCCTTCTCTTTTTTAGATAGGTCCATCTTCCGATTAGAGGATTCTCCTTGTACTGACTTACCTCCCGCTTTAAGAGGGAGATCACCACGTTTCTTTTCTATTCGATCAATTTCAAGCTCATTGTCTGCATTTTCACTAGTAGGACCTTTTGACAACGCATCTGCAGTTGGTACTGCCGAGCCAACCCTGGTAGAACTTTCTTTCTCAACCTTCGTTTTCTTTGTCTCCTTACTTCCCGTCTTCTTTGCATCTAGACTTCGTCTTTTCAAAGAAGAGTTCCCAATTGCCTGCTCTTCTCCAGATTCTCTACTATCAACTACCCTATCCTCGTGAGCGGAATTTTCCATCGTCACAGTAACAACTTTGCCTTTCAATGTTTGGGATTCAAGTTTTAAACTCCCACCCTCTTCTGTATCCATCAATTCAATACCATTGCTGCCCTCGTCAGCCTCAGACTTGACTACATCTCGATGAGGACGTGCTTTAGGTTTCTTCTCTGGCAAAACCTCATCAATCGTGGGCTCACTTGAGGATAGCCACGAAGGAAGTTTTCTCTTCGTGTTGGTCACTGCAGGCTTCGTCTTTGAAGTGAGAACCTGGGATGAGTTGTTGGAATTGGATTTGCAGGGGCACGGCGTGAAGTTGATATATGCCAGACCTATGCAAGCGCGATGTTCAGTTGTACCAAACGGTTGGCGACAATTAACGCGTATCTTTCTCCAGCTGTGAAATCGAAAGACAAGACACGCTTTGAGTTTCCAGAGTTTCTACATCTTGCACAGTGCAGTCGGCGACAGCAGTAGTATTGAGGACCCGCCTTGAAGACCAAGCGTTCTATACGATGAATTCCTATCCGAAGTATAGAGGAGCCTAGTGCATTTATAAAAAAAACGTCAATGAGGTTAACCCTAGATCCTTTTGACATAAAATTTGATAAGACCCCAAGCGAGACAACATGCACGACCTAGCAGCCAATCTTCAATTCTTGTAAAACAAATTCAATGCCAAAAATTATTGATTGCCTCGGTGATTCCAGATACGCTACTCTAGCACGCTCTTCAGTGACATGAATAATTTGAGCTCTGGTATCTTGGGACTCAGCGTATTCCTAATCACATTAAAAAGAGAAAGAAGGATAGATATAGTTCGGTTACCGTTGCTGGGCAGCCACAGGTGCCAGCTTGTGATTACCATCAATGTCGTAGATGAACGCTTGATCGCGGTTGCGTTTGCTCATCAAATCCTTCACAGACATGACCTGAAGACTTAAACCAACCCTAACGTCAGTTGCCTAGCCTTTCCTCTCATCGCACAGTAGTTTCCACAAGGGTTTTGCAGTCTGGCAGGAGAAGATTTTGGCAGGTTTGGGGTTGGAAGCCAGTATTCACGGAGCTTAATTGACATACAATATACCCTGAATCCATTAGCATTTTAGAGTACCAACTGTATTCAAGAGCACGTATTCCACCTCACATCATCTAGTTTTTTGCAATGGTCGAGGTAAAATGCATGCAAGGTCACAAACACAATTTTTATCAAAATGCCGATGTCGGATTCCGAAGTTCAATGAGATTCAAATTGAGCGTTCAAATGCACAAACATAGCATACCCTCAACGTCAAAGGATGGAGCTGGATTTTATAGTCTTCCAATTAACGGGCTGAGATTTAGGACACAGCAAGATTTGATCTTATTGGTTAGTGCAAACACAACAAGATCCTACACTTGAATTTCGCAAATTAGGTACCAAAATTGAAATTCAACAAGATCAGATTAGGTTGTAAATTAAAAATGCCACTCTCGTCGGCATTATGTCTGGCAATGACAACCGACGCCACAATCATCAAAAGCGGCTACGTAAGTATTACCTTACAAATAAAATTTGATAATCATGTCCTTGTTTGCCATTGCCTAGTCCGTAATGATTCTAAATCACTCACAAAACCTCAGAGGAATGTGACGAGGGTTTAGAATTCCAGGGACACATCTGTAATAAAGCACGAATCAAACCGACCTATCCTTCTACTCAATCCAAATAAATTTCTCACAAACTTCGCCCCTCGCAATCTCAAAGATTCACGTCGAAAAGCAATCACTACGTAGGTTGAAAATGTTTGCTAAAAAGGACTATAATTTTCGTTTAGGTCATAATCACCTGTTGAGCAGACAACAGAAGCTCATAATCACTCTCAGCATCCCCTTGCACATCCTCTCGCAAGCCGTGCATTTCCAGAAGCGCCGATCCGGCGTTCCCAACCTCTACGCGCTGGAATGCCGAGGGCGGGCGGGGCTCCAAACACAACCAAGCGTCGTCCGTGGGCTTGTGCGTCAACCAGGGCTTGCCGAAATCCCTGTCCAGCACGTTGGAGCTGGGGTGGAGCTCGCTTTGAGAGGAAGCGCTTTCGACAAACCATTGCACGGGGAGTGATAAGTCTTCGGCTTCCTCCATGGACTCCAAACTTGGAGATTCTTCCTGCTAAAAACTCTGGCAAGGACAACTCCACCACCTCATGTCGGAATGCAGAACTGCGTGCCGATTGTGAGAAAACACCGCGATCGTCAAGTTCTGCTCATCGGAGAGCACAAGACCCTCCGCGAGCAATTGGCCTTGTCAAACCTCTTTAATATCACTTTCTGTAATATCACCTGTTGTAGTATATGAACCCTTCAGATTCTTGACTAAAATGTATGACTTCTATTCATGAGAGCAAGAACGAAAGATTGATTCGCATTTTTCAACACTTTAAACATTTGCATTTTAATCACTGGTTGTCCAAAAACTGCATGTTAAGAGAAGTTTATATCTCCATTTGACTTTCAATAAGATTCAACAAAAATTTAGACAAATTTAGAGTAGTGGTTGGGAATCATAAAGAAATGCTTATTTGAACAATTTTTGATGTGTTAGTTTATATCATTAATATAGAATTATACTAGAAGTCATGAAATCCCACATGAAACTCCATGCCATCACTATAAAAAAATCTTATAGAAGTCAACACAATCAACTAGATGTTTTTTTGTTTCTTGTAATAAAAAAATTTCAAATTCAATGTGGAACTTGGGTTGAATTTGATGTAATTTGTTACACAAAATAAAACATTTTAAAAATTGTGTTGACTTCTATAAGGTTTTTTTCTAGTGAATCTCTTTGGTCCTTTGTTTCCTTTTCAATCTATATTTCATTTGAATCTTTGTTCAACTTCTATCTTTTTTGAAATGACAACAAAGCACAATTGCATACAACTAATCACATTAGATTGTCTTTTTTCTAAATTGAAATTTAAGTTCCATTCTTACGAAAGGAAGAATTCAACACCACACTTCAAATGTTAAGAAACTCAATAGATACTATTAAAAGTACATTTTGGAACATTCCACAAGTATATGTAGTAAAAACAATATAAAAATAGAATAATGTAAATTTCTATATGCATCGACCAACTTGTTTGCTTGGATTTATTATCAAGGAAACTCATTGATTTCCAAAAGTGCTCTTGGTTAGTACATTAAAGCTTGGAACATCCTCAATCCTAGGCCATCCTCAAGCATCTAAGGCAAGAAACTTAGAGCATCTTCAAGCATTGTCAATCTTAGGCTTAGAGCATCATCAATTTTAGGCCATCCTCAAACATGTTCAATCCTTGACCAATAAAGGCAACAACTTTTTTTTGCAAGTTTTTTTATTTTCAGCTTCAAAACCCGTCCTAAGCTACTCAACCTTGTCACAATATTGGAAACCCTAAATTAGTTGCTGTAGTTGGCAACAATAGATGACTATTGAATATTGATGCAATGGCGGGAGGTCAAGTCTTTGATGCAATGGCAGGAGATTCAAGCCTTTGAAGAATATCCAACTTCTGCAAGATTGGTTGGGAGTATAAAAAGTTAAAGACCAAAACACATGAAATGGGAGAGCATATACCCAGAATGCCGAAGCTGAGAGACTGAGAGTCGTAGCTTTGATAAGTCACAGCTAGCCAGAAGTCATAGCTAACCATCAGCTATCAGCTTTGAGTGCAAGGAAATTGCACAGCTAATAGTACACACTCAGTTCCATGGAATGCACATATGGGTTTCATTAACACACTCAATTCCATGGAGTGCAGAAGAGGAGCTTGGAGGGTACAAGAGGACCAATTCTTGCCGTGCTAAAGTGAAGAAGTGCCATGCCCGCGAAGGTAACGTGGGAGGTGCTATTAGTGTTGGGACTTGGGACAGATTTCCACTGTTTTTGGAGACCCACGCAGGACTTGCCGTTGTCGTGCCTGCATAACTTAGAGGGTGCTTTTACACAAAGTTGCAATTGCGTGGGATGGGATGGCTCCAATCTGATCACGATACCGGAGGAACAGGAATAGCTAGCACAGAGACTTACCGTGGATTCGAGACATTGTTGAATTAGGGTTATGCAGAAACGCGGGAATAGCTTGAGTCTTGAATTGAGGGAGAACGAGGAGCTTGCTTGGACGCATTTTTTAGAGAACACATTCTCATTTGAGTGTTCCGGATTTAGAATTGAATCTACAGGAAATTGGATTCCAATTACGGAAGATGGCCTCAAGACATGAGTAGCTGGCAGCAAGGTGTGCGTTGGATTGCGGAACTCAGGTTTCGAGTTAGGGGTTTTGCGTAAACGAGTGTCTGCGCAGGCATTAGTTTGAGTGTTGAATTGAGAGACTGAGGAGGAGGAGGATGCGCGGGACTTAAGAGCGGAGAATCGAGATGGCTGCAGGAGGGAGAATCGCGTTGTTCGACGCCCACTGTCACCTGCAAGACAGCCGCATCTTGCATAAAGCGTCGGAGCTCATTCGTATCGCCAGCGAACGCGGAGTGGAGTGGACAGCCGTGAACGGGACGTCGGAGGCCGATTGGCCAACGGTGAAAACAATGGGTGAGGATCATGCGTCTGTTGTCCCTTGTTACGGGTTGCACCCTTGGTTCGTGAACGAGAGGTCGCAAGACTGGCTTTCAAAGCTGAAGTCCATGCTGGAGAGGGATCCCGCCGCCGCCGTGGGCGAAGTCGGACTCTGCCAGAGCCAACGAGGCAAAATGGTGGAGATGGAGCTTCAATTGCAGGTCTTGCGACAACAGCTGCATCTCGCACGGGAGCTTCAGCGGCCTGTCGCGGTTCACTGCGTCCGCGCCTTCGGTCCTCTCGTGCAGCTGCTGAAGGAGATGGGACATTTTCCCTCGGGATTCATCATGCATTCTTTTACAGGAAACCAGGAGCAAGTGAAGGAGTTGGCGAAGTATGGGGCATACTTCTCGTTCTCTGGGTTCAGCACGTCGCTGAAACGGGAGAAAGCGCA
This sequence comes from Pseudoscleropodium purum, assembly GCA_963969395.1. NCBI lineage: Eukaryota > Viridiplantae > Streptophyta > Bryopsida > Hypnales > Brachytheciaceae > Pseudoscleropodium > Pseudoscleropodium purum. The sequence goes on from OZ017798.1 coordinate 25,552,033, forward strand.
ACGAATCTGGCGGGCCGTGCCGTCCGACCGGTTGTTGCTGGAAACCGATTGCCCTGACGCTCTTCCTCTCGTCGATCCGAATTGGCTGGTCTGGGTTCCTGGAGATTCTAATGCCCCTTCAGAGCCTGCTGAACAACCTGGGAAGGATGCACTCAACCAGCCTGCTAACGTCCGAGCGCTTCTTACTCATGTTGCGTCACTACTGGAGATTTCAGAAGAGGACTTGGCAGAGAGGACGTTCAGAAACTCCAAGTCCCTGTTCTCCTATCCGGGATCGAAGCTATTCCAACGATCTGTCGAAATTGCATAACGTTTATCTGTAAGGGCGATAATGAATCAATCCTACCATCATTAATTCCACTGCCTTCCTGACTTCGTTGAGTAGAGACGTTATATTCGATTGCTATTCGATTGCTATTCTATTTTACAATCCAGACCATTATCATCGATGTCTGCTGATTCAGCAGAGTTAAAACTTTCAGAGACTCTTAAACTTCAAACATAGAATGTTTTCAAGTCACTCTGTGTCTCTAATGTGATTCTACGTTGTAGTATACACAATATAGCAATTTTGATAACACTTGGAACAACACTGGAAATCTGGAATGGCTGTAAGACCCGTGTCGTTATATGCACCTATGCATAACGAAAGCAAATGAATGCATGGAAACAACATTCTACAGTAGTGTTATTAAATCTCTGTACGCACCTGCTCCCACATGTGATTTTATGGTGTTGATGACCGGTGTGCAAATTACAGTCGTATGACGAGATCAATGAAGAGACGATGCTAGACCGCCATGCTATGATTAGCTAGAGCATAGAGCATAGAGCATAGGCCATTCATGATGCTAGACCGTGCTTTAAACACAACCTCTTGGGAATTACCTGCTTGGTATCCCATCAATACGTGCTACTGCATATGCAATTATATAATTTCTGTTCCAGCATGCATATGCTCCCCGTTTTTCGATATCAGTTTAGCGTGAGAATATTTGAAAGAGTCTTAATTCATTCCCAATGCTTCAATTATCGGCAATCTGTGTGGAGGCGCTTGCATAGGCAATCATATCATTACCATAAGAAGAAATTTTGGCTGCTTACGCTTGAGAGCAGTGGGCAGGAATCCCAGAGCAATGAGTCGCCAATTGCTGCTTCCATGAACCAGGACCCAGGAAAACGAGAAGATTGGGGATTCTGACGACCTTTATATGAAGTCAAATGAAGAACACGGATGGTGAGGAGTTGAAGGCTCCCAATTGGAGTTGGAACGTCTTAAGATATGGGTGTACCGGTACGGCTGTGAATTTGAATAGCTTCAGCGGAGGGAGTCATTTCCAGATCTTCAACTTTGCTAGTGCCTGTTTGGACTCGCTGGCCACATTCGTGAGGCAAATCCGCAAATGAACAGAAGTATCAGTTTGTATTAGCAGATTCTAGTTTACATCTCTTGGAGTCTAGACAAGCTACTCTTCTGCTACAAGTCATGCTCACACCACCTGCTAATAAGTTCAATCCAGTGTATGAAAAGGAGTAATTTTCGGGAGGTGTACTGGGTTGTGGAGGGATCAATTTCGGTACACATTACTGAATGCTTAGACACGTTCGACTCCAATGTCTCACAGTTGCTGGCAAATACGGATTATTTTATCTGCCTTCAATAGCAAACGCCGACTCAAAATTTACCCTGCGTTTCAGAAAATGAAAGAATAGCACTAAACATAGTTCGAGCTCTGAGGGTTGGCAAACTAAGACCTTGGACATTCAAAGAAAACCAAGTCACAGAAAAAGCAAGTATACGGAAGACTCCAAAGGACCAGAGAGGACATCAAATCTTTCACAACAACAATTTAGGAACATAATGTTACAAAATTGGTTAATTTACAATCCTACAGGCACGTTGGGGTTGACAACCCCGGCAGATGCCAAAGATGATTTTACAAGACCTTCGAGTCTTTTCTGTAAGCTATCGTTACCAAGTGATTGTAATACCTCTGCAGCAAATGAAAAAACTAAGGCACTTCGCGCAGTCAGGGCATCGATCCCCCGTGCCTGGAAATAAAACAACTGATCCTCTTCCAAATCTGAGATTGCAGCTCCATGAGTGCACTTCACATCATCGGCGATAATCTGTAAGTTGGGCTTAACGTTCACAGTTGCTCCTCGAGCCAGTAATAAACTACGACTCAGCTGCCCTGCATCTGTCTGCTGCGCGTACCTGCAAAGCAGGTAGCCAAAAGCGGTACTTGGGATCAAAAGAGGCAAAAAGTTGGAGACTTGTATTAATATACTTATATTAATATACTTCAAGAGAAGAGTACGATGATTTCATAGGGATGCTTCAAAATATTACCTGTTGACCTTCACATTGCCATCGAACACCGACTGGCCTAACCTGTGCGTCACGATACATTTGTGAATCTGGCGACTAGTTCCCCGCGGATGATTAAGGACCAGCCTGCTGTGCAGGTCTTGCACCTGCCGCTCGCTTGATAATGAGAAGGTTGAAAATTCAGTCTGTGTCTCGGGACCTAATTGGATTACTTGAAGATTGTGCCTACTCAACCGTCCACCAATTTCAGCCTCTACCATCTTGTAAAAGCTTTTTTCTCCCTGGAACAAACATACCCAAAGCAATCAACTGTCAGACCACAAATTGAACTCAGCTTCTCTATTGCTTACACCCGGAGTATCTGCCTCAATGGCCGAGTAGCTGCATTTGATGGGTGGCATTCTTGGAGTGGTCTACCTAAACCCTAAAAGGAATATAACAGACCAGAAATTCACTGTAACAGAAATTTCGATGGTTTCCCATTACATCAAATAGAAACCACAATTATCAGCAAACAAATAGAATCTACGTAGTCAATCACCAGCGTAATTTCTTCTCTCAACTCTCAATGGACTCCCAAACCAACTACAAAAAGAGAGTAATCATAGCAACCAAATTCAAGAGTCGTTAAACTAACCTGGGAAACATGGGTCTGTTTGATCTGCACAGCGTTTCTCTCTTGCTCCTGAGAGAAGTTGTGAGAGACTTCTGCCTCGTCCGCTAAATAAATTTCACAAACTGAGTTTGTCCAATAGGCCTGACCAGGTGCTCCAACAAATTGCTCGAAGATCTCCACTTTAGCGCCACTTTCTGCTACAACCAATAAACGAGGACTCGCCAAAGAGATGGAGGACCCCCCTTCCTCCCCATTTTTCGACCCTCCCCTTCCTGAAGAGTAGTATACTACGTGAATTGGTTTCGCTATCTGGAGACCTTTCGGCACAAAAATAACACCCGCGTCCTGCACCCCTAATCCATTCAGAAACGTGAAGAGGTCGTCTTGCGTTCCAATCGCAGGTTTGCCGAGATGATCTAAGGCTTGTGCCAAGGCGCTTCCTGCATTTTCGGCCGATATTTTGCAGATGCTTCCAACGTAAGCCCCATCGGATAAACCATCTAGTTTCGAAAGGGACTCGGAGATCACACCATCGATGAATACAAGACGAAAATTCTCCGTTTCATCGAGATCGAGGCCTGACGCCAATAAAAACAGACATTAGTGACCACATAAGCTGTAACATTATCATACTGACCTACCGAGTTCAGTACCATATGCCTCCAAGTATTTACACATTTTTCAGGTACCCATCTTTCTGTCGTGAAGATACCCTAATATATGATTCAATGGTACAGAGACCCTGTATCTCGAGATTCAATGGAGGTCGCGAAACCTTGACTAAATGCCGCACGAAGGTAAATAAACCAGGTAGTACCGTCCAACATGATTACCTGATGCAAAGTCCAATGCAGAAGGGGTTGGGGAGATATCAAGATTTTTCAGAAACCTCACATCGGTGAACCTGTAAGCTTCGTCCTTATTAGTAGGCCACCGAGAGTTCAACGCCTTCTCTGCTGACCGATCTCTAAGCTCTGCCAAAGCACGGCTACCCAGAGTATCCCCACCTTGCTCGGGGTTTACACAATTTTCCAGCTTCTCTGCGAGGTCCAGCAGGAAGAAGTCAGGTCCACTGGGGTCCTTGGACAACGTGAAGGACGCCTCCGCCTGATCTCTGAGTGATCCAGAGATAGAACCTGATTCTTCGGCCTTCACTGCTTCAGCAAAAGAAGCCCTGGTGCCAACTCCTAGCTGCCCATTGCCGTACCCATACCCATTCAACAACCTCTCCAGCACATGAACCATCACCAATCAAACACAATTACAAACCCTAAAGCGTACTGCTCAGAATTCTGCGTAAACCATAGCAATGACGGTTTCCACTAAACCTTCTATCTAAGTAAATACGCAACTTTGTACGCGCTTGGATCCAGTGTGTCACCGGGAAACGGAGATTCTTGTTCTCACATATTCTCGATGACGATTTACATAGCCTTTTTTCAGTCTTCATAAAACAGAATCTCTTCTTGAATTGTAAGTTCAGATCAAAAGATTGAAAAGCATACAAATTCTTACTGAATTAGATATTCGGGGAACGAGAAAATTCCGAATTCCGCTTACACCTTTCAAATCCGCAGACTTGCAAGAGTTCTGGAGCATGCAAATCCCCTAAACCTCAAAATGCAAGCAACTTACCTTTATTGCGCCTCCAAAGCGCTGTGCACCGATTTTTGCTGGCACAAAAGCCTTGTGGGACGACAGTCGCATTGCCGCAGCACCCTGCCTAGAAAACTGCCCTAGCGTCCCCGCCATTGCAGCACTACCTGCCATCGCTGCAATTGCCATTTCCATATTCCTTCACTAAAACCTCTGCTCCTTGCCTTATCCACACTAGTCTATGAATATCCAAACCCAGCAGAAGTGATTGCTTCTGTCATGGCAGGAAGCAAAATTGAAACTACAACTAGGGTTTCATCCAGAGGATGATATTCATTCATCGAACTACTTACTCTCTCTCACCAGAAGTCATTGTGCGTTGTGAAGAACAAGGTGTGTGATAATCGATGCCCAAAATGTGACACCTACATTTGAATCAAAAAACAATGCTATAACTTTATTGATGATCCAAGATGTATGCATTTAAAACATGAGAGCATAGGAGAGTTTAGTGATGATTTTTATACACCTACAAATAATACTTGTGCTCAAATAATACATTTTAAAGTGAGTTAGAATCGCTTTCACTTTCCTATAAGATCTAATGAATATGATTTATGTTTTATAGTAGTAAGTATTCTTAGCTGCAATTAGTGGCAATTATGGATGCACATCTTTTTAAGAAAGAGAGCTATGACAATGAAAAATACGTGTGTATGAATGTTTGTCAAGTATTGGTAATATGTTATTTCTATATTTTATGGGCCTACAACTCCAAAATATATTATTGTTTTGCTATAAGAGAGTAAGGAAATGATTATGCAACTTAAAAAAAGATTAAACAACACATAAACTTTATATTAGATTTACAAAGAGTAGAGAAAAGATTAAACAATACATTATATTTACAATTTTTAGTTTTTAAGATCATTATCAAAAATGTCACTTGAGAGCAATATCAATAGACAATTATTATTTTTCTACAAATTATAAATTGATTTAATAAATGATAAAGATTCCATTTGCTTTGAAAAGTTAGCACTTTTGCAATTGGAAAGAAATTAGTCTAAATGTCCAAGATACTTTTTTGTTCTTTGAAGTTTACTTTTTCCTAAATTCTTGGAGTTTGTTCCAAAGTTTTTCAATATCCAAATATGGTGCCTTAGGCATTTGTAGATAATATAGGGAGTAAGAAAAATAAGATGATTTATCTTGATAATAAATAACATGTTTCCACCAATATTTGTAGTTAAAGCTCAATCATTTGTTTTGATGGAAGAAACAAAAACTCTCATTAGTAGCAAGTGCCAAAATTACATATTAAAGTTAAGAACAATTTTGAACTTAAATTTTTTTTTTTTTAGGGTAATTCCCTAAGTCATCATTAATTTATATTTTTTCTCAAGATAAAAGGGGATTGACTACATTTAAAGAATTTGAAAGTTTCTTTTTGTTTCTCTATCCTTAAGTTCCCTCTTATTTTTTCTAGTGCAATAAAGGGGGATTGAAATTCTTTTTTGAGTTTTTTTTTTCCTTGACATACTACATACAATAATCATATTTCAATCTTTTTGCTTCAAATTCCCAATCTAGACATTTACTAAGACAAGGTCAATTACGTTTTGATGTGTCTTGGTCGTGTGCCAGAAATTATGTACATATATATACATACATACAAGTGACCCGCCTTTTTGACGTGGCGAACTTTTACCGCACTGGTGGAGATGCTCGGAGTCCAATGCATACCGGTAAGTCATGACTCGTCCACATTCACTGCGACAATCAATCAGTGGCTTGCCACCTGCGCACCTCAAAATCTACGAATTAAATTCGGTAGATTGAGTCGAGATCTACGAACCCAACCTCGAAGGCAAACCGGGAAAACAGAGCTGAGCTTGAGGGCTGGCAACAATCGAGAACCCCGATCGCGAGTGCACCGCGAGGGATCCTCACATCGGCAAGTCGATCGATTCTTTGGCTGCCGAGGGCGACGACCATGGCGCTCTCGCTGCGGCAGAAACAGCTCGGTAATGCTTCTCTTTCCCTCGCAGATCTGATCCCCAAATCGCACAATAGCTTCCATTCAATACTTTACCTGTTTTGGGTTCAATACTTTAGCTGTGGGAGTGATTCCCACGGACGCAATTTTCGAACCTGCATAGCTGAATCGTAAAATTACGTTTGCTGGATTCGGGTTCAATGAGCTGAGTTCGGTGCAATCTTGGGGGTGAGACGATGTTCCGTAGCGGTTCTTGCGGTTTAGGATCAATGACATCGCAATCTGAAGGATTAGAATTTCGGAAGACAGGCATTAGAACCTGTGTCCACTTGCGAAGTTTGATTTATGGAGTGATGGGGGAGAATCCAGCTTAGTTTCATAGGTTTAGGGTTTACGGCATTGGACTCTAATTCTTTGATTGAGTGTAGTCCAGCGAGGATTATGTGAAGGATGTGAAGAGTGATCGATTTCGTGTGTGACTTGCTGGAAGTCGGCAACATCATTTTTTGAATTTAGGATTTATTTTTATGTGTTTTTGTAGGTAAGTAACTGTAAAGGCCTGTTCAGATTCATAGGTTTAGGGTTTACGGCTTTGGACCCTGAGTCTTCGATTTCGCGAATGATAATGTGCATTCCAAGCAAGGTTCATGTGCGGAATGTGAAACGTGATCGCGTTTGAGTTACTTTTCATGTGTGATATGTTGGATTCGGACAACTTCTACTTTTTTCTTTTTTTTGCATGTGTTGTTTTGAACAACCGCTGAAGTTGTGTGGGAACCTGTGTTTCAGATGCTGTGGTTCGGATGCTGAACCTGAACCACCCAGTTATCAGTGGGGGCACAGCCGACGAAGAAGTGTACAAGGTGCTGATCTACGACAACTTCTGTCGCGATATTCTTTCCCCGCTCATTCGTGTCAATGACCTGCGGAAGCATGGCATAACACTTTATTTGGGGCTCGACAAGGAGCGTCAGAATGTTCCCGACGTTCCCGCCATCTACTTCGCCCAACCCTCCCAGAGCAACATTCAGAGAATTATCCTCGATGCCTCTCGCGGGATGTACGAGTCCTTCCACCTCAACTTCTCCTCGTCCCTGCCCCGGCCTCTCCTGGAGGAGCTCGCCACGGGGACCCTCAAAACAGACAGCTTGCAGAGAATCGCCAAGGTTTATGACCAGTATCTGGAGTTTGTGACACTGGAAAATGGAATGTTCTCTCTAGCCCAGCCCATCTCATACGTGCAACTCAATGATCCGGCTGCTCAAGATCAGGATGTGGAAGCGGTGGTGGACAGCATTGCCAATGGACTGTTTTCCGTGCTTGCAACATTGGGCGTTGTTCCTGTGATTCGCTGTGCAAGGTATGTATGGGACTGTTCCTCACCCGCTTGAAAATGGTCACCATTTCTACAGACTTAAGCTTACCACACCTAACTGCAACCGAGTTTAAATATTTTTACTATAAGAATGCTCAAATTCTTATATACTCTTGTTAGCAAATCTAAGGATTCCCATGCACCAGAGAATGCGTTGTTTCGAGATCATATGCAAAAGTTATAAGGTTTCAAAGCATTATTGGTAGATGACCTTAAAATGAAGTGAATTCTTATGGTAAGTCAGTGTACAATCTCTAAATCAATTTTTACTCATTGCGTAAGATTTAAGGGTGTCGCATTGTGGTACATGTCTCCATTAGGTGCCTCTTCTTTATACAAGTTGTATGGTGTAAGGTAGAGGATACTATTTGCGTCACTTTAAGCATTTTTACAATTGTTGGAGTGTGGTTTTGAGAGATGTATAGAGATGAGAGATCTTTGGATACTAGAGTCGAGTCTGTTAAGATCAATTTTTTATCATTGTTCATGAATTTCGTACCCTATTTCAATTTGGGAGGTTGTAGACTACTATAAGTGACAGTAGCCAAACCCATTTTCATTCCAAGAATAGTGATTGTAGACAATTAGCAAAGGCATACTTACACCACTATTTAAGAAGTCTAATCAATTATTTGAATAAATGAGTTGCTGTTGGTAGACAGGATTATGATTTAAACATAGATAGGAGTATGATTCTGGAGATGTGAGTGCAGTAGAGAGATTTCAGGGTTCAGGGGCCGGATCTGATTGGATCCGTTTTATTACTGTGTATGAATTTCTTATGCAATTTCAAAGTGGAGATTGTAGACCACCGTAAGTGATAGGAGAGAACCCCATTTCCATTCAAAGGAGCTGCTGTAGGACACACGAATAGGTCCCTAATGCTTTCAGTATCCTTACGGCAGCTGCGGGCTTTTAAGGAAATTATGGTGTTATGGGACTCATTTTTCGTTGCATTCCTTAACATCTATTACTGGGTCTGGCAGGGGTGGACCTGCAGAGATGGTAGCTGGTGCTCTTGACTCACGGATACGGCAGCATCTGGTTTCTCGGAACAACTTGTTCACTGAGGCTGGGCACATGGGCACTTCGTTCCAACGACCTGTCCTGTGTTTATTCGATCGAAATTTTGAATTATCAGTGGCTGTACAGCACGTTTGGAGTTACCGTCCACTGGTGCATGATGTCTTGAATATGAAGTTGAATCGTGTGAACGTTCAAGGTGAAGGGGCCACTTTAGGGTTGAAGGGAAAGAGTGCAGGAAAAGCGTATGAACTTGATGATGGGGACTCGTTTTGGGTTGCAAATGGGAACGCTGTGTTTCCCCAAGTAGCTCAGGAAGTTGAAGTTCAATTGAGCAGGTCAGTTTTACCAGTCATTAAACGCATGACGTGTGGAATGGTTCCCTTGCATCCAAAGTGTCTATGAATTTTGATGGCTAATAGGAACCGTAATGCGAAGATAGTTTTCGTGCACTGTTGTTATGCATGAATCCTTTGCAGAGTGTTTTTGGTTTCTCCCTTCTCCCTTCGGTCTCTTAATTTTAATTTGCATTTTTTGGGTATGTATGGTCAGCGCTGACTCTTGAAGTTATGTGTGATCAGGTATAAGCAAGACATCGAGGAAGTGAACAAAAAAACAGGGGGGAACGCTGAAGACTTCGATGAAAACGAATTGATGGGCAACACGAAGCACTTGATGAATGCTGTAAACTCTTTGCCAGAGCTCACGGAAAGGAAGCGGATGATTGATAAGCACACCAACATTGCTACTGCTTTGTTGGGGGAAATTAAGACTCGTTCTCTTGATACCTTTTGCTCAATCGAGGACGAGATGCTGTCAAAAGGTAGTGTGGATAAAGGCCTTCTTGCACATCTGAAAGGGAAAGGTACCAAAGAAGACAAATTACGGCTAGCTGTTGTATATCTACTTGCAGTGGAAACCACGCCGCCAGCAGAGATCGAAGCTGTGGAAGCAGCCCTTCGAGAGTGTGAGGTCGATCCCTCTGCATTTTTGTATGTCAAGAGAATCAAGTCCCTCAACGTTTCACTCTCTTCTGCTCAAGCAGCGAGCAGGAGTAACCTTGGTGTATGGGGAGGCCAGTTCTACGAACAGGCACTGAGTTCCATCACTGCAGGTGTCAAGAATTTGCTCTCAGGTGGTAGGCAAGCGGCTCTGATTCGTGTAGTTGAAGCTCTGATGGAGGCTAAACCATCCCCTGAAACTGACCCCTACCTTACATTTGATCCGCGAGCTCCGAAAGGATCGTCCAGTGTTTCCAAGGGACCATTCAAAGAGGCCATTGTTTTCATGATAGGTGGAGGGAATTACTTGGAGTATGGAAGCTTGCAAGAATTTGCCCAACGGCAGCAACCCTCCAAGAACATCATTTACGGAACCACTGAGATACTCTCAGGGAAAGACTTCATTGAACAATTGGCTGTGTTGGGTAGAAAGATGGGGGTCGGGGGTTCTTCTACAACTACTGCTTCCTCTTCCTAGCGGAGGAAGAGTGAATGTGAATATTTGCTGTTTCCCTTATTTTTGTTGGTGATTCCATTAGTAGTTACAAGTAGGAAAGCGAAGACCAATCTGGTGTATTAGTCCATAATTGACGGTAGCGTTTCATGGCATGTTGGAAATCTTTAGGAGATAATTGTAATGACTTTGGGTACATAATGAGGACTCTTGAAATCCTTAGCTGTTTCACCGTATATGTTACTCCGCGGTTTCCGTTCTCTCCTGATTTCTCTGTTCTCTCAGCTTCTCTTTTTGCTCTTCCGGTATCCTTCTCTTGACCAGTGCTGTGTCTTCTTCATGTGCTATGGCAGTAACATTCAATAATGTCTGTTATTTTCTGCATAGTGGTATTGATTCCTCCTTTTTATGGCGGGTTTCAAATGCTTGATGTGTATCCAAGTTTGTGATCAATGTTGAGATTGCAGATACCATGTTGCGAATTTGGTAACTAACATCTGTTGGCATTCTAATTGCAGCAGGTCAGCTACCATTGGACGTGAAATCACCTTCACCTGAAACTGGGCACAATTTTAATATGCTAGTATTTCTCATACAATTCGTGAACCGCTAAGGTGAGCCTATCTACAGGTCTCTCAATATTTTGATGTAGTATAAAATTCCTTTCAACTCTGATGTTTTTTTCTGAGATAAATTTTTAGGTTCAGGGTTAGGAGGCAGGTGTTCAAGTTTTTCCTTTTTTTTTGTTTGTCAGAAATGCTCTGCCTCACTCATTGTGTGCGGCTTAGGTAGCACATTTTGTAAAGTTTCAACTTTCAAGAGCTTGGAACAGTTTTGATTGGTGTCGTTTATGAGTTGACATGGAATACATGACCTCTAGAGTACTAATCAACCAACTCTACATGACTCGTTATTTGGAAGTTTTCACCAAATAGAGTGCCCACCGTTCAGAGGTATTCTTGAAAACCTAGCCATGTTACAATTTTTGGCGATTAGCTTCTCTGATTATCTAGAAAACCTTCGGGGGTGTTCGCTACAAGTGTTTCAGTCCAACTGCCTAACATGTCTTCAAACCCCTAACATTTTTCCCCTCGTGAGCCTTTTTCACCAAGGACTGACCCTTTAGCTACTCTAAGTTGCTGAGCTCGTATCAGTATCTCTACGAAATGGTGCACCCCCTGCAGCCACAAACCGACCAAAACATCAGGTTGCTTCTCACCTCTTTTTAGGAATTTCATTTGTTATTTTTCAAAAAAATTATGCAGGAAGGAGTCTTATGTAGTCTCTTCCGTCATGTTCTGTGATGTGTCGGGTCAAGCTGGTTAGAGTCTAAATTTGAGGGACACATGAGGAGAATTAATATCTCTCATTTTACCCTTTCATCCTGCAAGTGGGTCTGGGTTCCCTCGTGCTTTTTCAACACATGCATTGCTCTTCACTGATTCTGATGATCAATAAAATTTGGCTCCATCTGAGTTCTATTGTCTTCACAATACGATCAATTGAATTGGTCATTTTCAAACCACGAATTTCTGGCTTTTTAGCAAACTCTATTAATCCAAGGGCTTTAACCCCTGAAGGATAAAGACTTGGCTTGAAATGACCAATTCAATTGATCATACTGTGAAAGTAATAGAATTCAGGTGTGGCGAAAGTTGCTTGATCACCAGAATCAGTGAAGGGCATTTCATGTGTTGGTCAAGAAAGAAAGAAATTTGGACTCAAGAAAGGCCTCGTATGACTTCTAAAAAAGCAGGAGTGTCAATTTGGGCTACGTGTTCCTTTAGGGGGTGAACTGATAACAAGAATGATGTTGCAGGTACGTACGATTTTTCCCTGTGATGGCAGCGATGGTCATGGCACCCTCGCCGTGGGCTCTTGCACGGATGCACATGGTTCACTTGGCGAGGCCGGTGGTCAGGATGCAGATCAATTGGCAACGCCCTTGAATTGCTGGAGTCGGATTCGACTTGGAACGCAAATTTGCTATTAAAACATGGATGGCGTCGGCCACTGGCATTTGTTGGGGACAGAGATCTTGACCTAACCCGAGGTCGAGTGCCTCGCGGCGTGGACGGGGCAGAGTAAGCTTTGCACCGTCTACAGTCGTCTGACCTGGCATTGCGGGAGGACTCTCTTTTGCTTCGCCTCTTCGAGGTGCCGCACCATGGGAAGAACCTCATTTACTACTGGGCTTTCATTGTTCTTGTGCTGCGCATCTCTGATTCCATTGCTTCTGAATTCGTGGATTACTATCAGGATTAGTATTCTTGCTTGCTACTCTTCTCTTTCTGCTTGCAATCGCCCTTGCAAGTGCATCCTCCTCAAGTTGCTCATGCCTGGATTATCTGAGCAAGGTTAGGGTGGTGCAGAACATTCTGGAGCAGTGTTGACCGCCCTCACTGTGATTTGCAGTAACTGCGTAGCTTGTAATACTATTGAACTATCATGACGTGAGAGGATGTGTGTTGGATATTTTGATTCTCTCTTGAATTCGTACAGGGGTCAAGGCGTTAGCAACCCCTTTCAAGAGTGTTCTTTTTTGAGGAACTTCTATCTGCCAGCAGCTGGAGTTTCTAATGCAGCAAGCACTTGGCTATTAATGTGCCAAAGAAAGAAGAATCGAAGTATCTTGCATACTTTGATTCTTTCTTGAATTCCTTCTACCTGTCATTGCTGGAATTTCTAATGCGGCAAGCTATTGTCGTTAGTAAGTTTTGGATGATCATGTTGAGTTTGAGGAAGTGTAGTAATCTGTGAATAAGCAGATCGTTGAATCTCTTGAATCGTAGTTCTGAAGAACTGTTTTGTTGATGATTTTTCCGGGTTTCCGGAGAATTGTGGCAGAATCATTTCCATGGCAAGAAAGGATCCCTCACTCTGCAGGGAGTGCGAAAAGGTTTTTGAATCGCTGGAAATGAGGAATGTTGCGTTGCAAAGAGAGGTGTCCCCTCGTGGCATCGAGTCTCCTGAATCTGCTGTGAAAAGTTTTCATTCCTTCATCCACGTACTAGTGGATGTCGGGGTATTAGGATGATTTTCACTCGACCAATAGGACCCGCTCGTCTATAGATCCTCTTGAAAATATTGGCAACTTCTTATGAATGTCTTAGCACAATAAGCACAATTGGATTATCTTACAAAAATGGAATGTACGGCCCCCTTGAAAAAGTTTTCGTGATTTTTCACATTCACCATCATGTTGAGTGTTGGACGACAAATATCACTTCTAAATATCATTTATGCTTGTGGACTACTTTTAGAAGGAGGTCACTATTTCATCACTTCCATTCATTTAGGTATACTTTCAATCAAAAGTATGAATTTTGTGAATTCAATAGCTTGTCACACTTCTTGTAGTGCTATCTTTATTTCCTCAACATTGTGAAGCACTAAAGAATGTTTCTAGATGGCTATTTTCATTGTGAACCACAAATTTTCAATTGGATTCAATTGAGATTGTACCAACTTTTCCAAATTGCATTTTTTTCACCATTTTCATGGAGCAACATCAACATAGTCACTGCATGTACACCCCCTCCCTTTTTATATCAACCAATTGAGTTTTTGACGAATTCTGGGAAGAAGATCAGTCATCACTTGGAGATTGAATGTGGATAAAAGGAAGTAATAACTTTATATTCAACACAAACACTTGAAAGGTGTTTTTATACTAATTAACCTTATATGTTTAGTGCATGATACTCAATTTGCAATGAATAACTCAGGAATTCAATTCCCTACTAAATGATTTAGGATCTTTATTACATTTATTCTATATTTGAATCTTGTATGATTGAATTGTAATTGAATTAAAATTGTTGACAAAATGAAGGCTTAATTCAATCACTCAACCACTTGAAGGACTTTCAAAACTTAACCTTAACAAAATTAACAAAATTGGAATTATAATAAATTGAGAATGATCATCTATGAATTAAAATACTTGTGTATGAACTTGAATGCTCATGCATGTTCACATGTCATTGTGAAACACTTGAAGGTTTGAACATGACACACAAGTTTTTTCAATTTTTTTGTTAGATTAAGTTGTGTTCAAATGAAAACCACAAAAATTTATAGCATATCTTTTCATTCTCTAAAATCTAACATCACCAAATAGTGATCAAAATTGTATAAATATAACAATTTCTTTCTTTCTAACTACAGTGCATGACAATTAGCCTTCTTTTTATGAAGAAAAGAAAAAATAGCTACTAAACAAATTACCGGGAAAGTATATATTGCAAGTTGCCTGCTATGATAGAATGGCCATGTTGCAAAAATTTTGACCACTTATTCAACCATTTTGGTCTTGTTCCGATTTACAATAGAATGCTAATGCAATAAAGAAGTATGTATCATTTAGAGATCATTTGAAGAAATTATGAATTGTTTGATGTTTGATGTACTAAAACAAGTTTGTAAGGTCTCAATCAGGAACTGAGGCTACCCCATTTGAGTTATGAATCCTACATGGGATCACATGAAAGGATCTTTCGTTGGAATAGAATCTCGAAGTTGATTTCATTTCTTCTGAGTCAAAAATTTTGGTCTCATTTCTTTTGAGTCATAAATTTTGATCTCATATTGTGGTAGGAGCTTGTCCCATTCTGAGAGGATTCAAATGCACTTGAAACTATTGTATATAAACTATTTGGATATTGTTTGAGTAAGCTATGAACAAGTGAAGTTTGAAGTAGTAAGGCCTCCAAATCATGAGCCTAGTCTACTACCCATGTACAAGAAGTATTGCATCTATGAAGTATCATTTGGAAGCATCTTTACCAGATGTAGAACAAAAAAATTGATTTAGTTTCTTACCAATCACGTTTTTACAAATGGTGACTATTCAACTCATGGAAATAGGAACTTGATAGAATGGATTCCTACCTTGCTATACGTAGTTGTCAATTTGAAATTTAGCTTTCTAACTCCCTTTAGTGTTTTTTGCAAGATATGGTTGGAAATAAAGACATTTTTATTTTTATTGATTGACAAGGAAATGTATTTTAGCTCTACAACCAACAAATTTAGTTGTGGATCAAAGGATTGCATTGTAGAAGGTCCATCAATGCCTTTTTTTTCATATTAGATTATTGAATGTTTATTTATTTTATTCAATTTTTTCATGGTATATCCATATATGGTCTATAGTATGTTTTTTTGTTTTATCTTTTTTGAATTGCAACGATTTACTTTATAAGCATAGCTTTTGATAACAAGGGTTATTTGAATTTCATGCACAATGAAGTAAACATTTTATAGTTGGTATTGAAGTTGTTTGATTTGTAATTCATAGAGTTCACATATTATTTTCTTATATGGTGTCACATCATAAGGTACTATTTCTTTTGCTAGTTGCCTAGTTCCTATTCTTCCTAATTTTTCACCAAGAAATGTTTAGAGAAAATTTGTCTTCACAAAGAAGATATTATCCTATTCTAATTAAAAGCTTGTTGCAAATTGTGATTCAACCATCCAAAGTAGATTGACTTCCATAGACAAGGCAATAATTGATCATTTGACAAGTGTAGAAGGTGGTAGGATTTTTCAAAATAGAACCATCTTCAAAACAAGGTACATTTTGAAAAGGGTGTACTCTAAAAGACCAAAAAGTCCAAATATATTGGCCTCATATTTTTCTTACTATTCTCATTTGGAAATAGTGTATCCATTCTCAATGTTATTGCTATATGAAATGGATACAATATTTTCAAATTAATGAGTAAGTCTTTTACTTGGGTCAAATTTTGTAAAGCTTTTGTCATAGAGACATTTTAGTTTTTTAGTTTTATTTATAGAGTATTTTGAAACCAACACACATAATGTTCTTCATTGATTGTGGTGATTTGAATTTAGTCTCTATTTAAGTTCTATTTTCTATAATGTGATCCATATGACTATTAGATCATATTATAGAAAATAGAACTTAGATGGAGACTAATTTTAAATCTATACTATAACTTTTTTAGATTTAAACTTAATCATATTATTCAAAAAAGTTATGAATATATCCATAAGGACCAAGATTTTATTGTTTTAGAAGGACTAATAAGAAGTCTAACAAAAATGATCAACTCCAAAAATTGGGTGACCACAATCAGAGGTGACCTCTTGTACTATGATTCAAATTGCCACTTTTGCTATGTTTATCCAAGAAACTAGAGAAATAATTTTTTTAGAATCGAATCAAAAGATCTTATACTTCACTTATTGAAGATCATGTAGTAAAAATTTCATAAAGTTTGACTCTATGGATTAGAAGATATTAGCATTCAAAGTTGGAGAAAAGTTTTTTTGAACTTTGACCTACAATTTCAGATGACTTTGACTGCCATTTGTAGAAAAAAATTTCACTACAAACTTTGAATTAAAAAAAAGTTTATGTTGAAAAATTCCAAGAAAGACACACTAGATTTTTATTTTTTAAGAAATTGTTAAGTAGAAGTACGTCCAAGATTGCACAAAAAATTAAATTGTTAAGAGCTCTAAAATGAAATTGAAACACAATAATTTCAATGGTGAGACTTTTCTAGCAAGTAAAATTAACCCTATTAAACAATTCTTTTAGAGAAATTGTGAAAATTGCACTAAAAAATGAATCTTTTAAATTATATTTTCTAAAAGCTATTTAGATTGCCCAAAAGTAAGATTGTCCATAACTTTCTCATCACTAGTCCAAATAGAATGAATTAAAGCTTTATATGTAGACAAAATTATAATATTTGAATTAAAAAAATTTACATTTTAATAACGACTTTTTGTGATTTTTATACTATCCATTGACCTCCATTTTTGGCTTAGGGTGGCATAACTTTTGCTTTCGGATATCAATTGAAAAAAATTATATTCCCATAAAGATGATTTATTCTTCTATCTTCAAAAAAGTTTCAAAAAACCACCATGAAAATTGAGATTGTAGGTACCTAATTGAACTCCCCAGAGTTCTCCAAGAGGATTGTTGGTCCTAAGAGGATTGTTGGTCCTTTAGGGATTAAAATTTAACTTCATTTTTGTGAACTTTCTCACACAATAGTTTAGATGCAAACAAATAAGAGTAGATTGTTTAACAAAAATTACAAAATATTTGCACAAGAGAGTTCAAATTTGCAGCGTGGCTTACGCTTCCATTTATGTTAACATAATAGCATCATGTCCTATTACAAAACATCGGTGTGAGAAACTACTTTAGGGGCTTCATTGTCTATGGTTTATCTATGAGAAAGTTTACCACCTATCCATATGTCAATCGCTTCTTTGGATCAAGCTCAATGAGTTCACTCAACTTCTTCATGAAATACCTCATTATCAATGTATTTTTGAATACCTCATTGTTGTATTTCTCTAGACCATTATTTTTCATCAAGTGAGGAATTTTTCTAATAAAACACAAGATAGATTCTATCAAAAATTTATACTTTGTTTGCATGTTTTCTATACTCTTGTTTGAATGATGCAACACTTACATATAGAACAATTCTAGAGCCACTAGTAGTTCTTCAAGTTCACCAATTTTTTTCCTTTGTAGGGTGTTTGTAATGAATCTTAGGAAACTCAAAAATGATATTAAGGCATCCAAAAGTAAATCCAACTAGTTTTCCAATGCATCCTTTTTTTAGGATTTTTTTCACTCATTCTTAAATAACATCAAACACTAAAAGAAAATGAGGGATTTTCCAACTACAATGTGCAACTTGTTTTGTAATTGCACAGGATGTTTACAACTAGGTGACAATTCAGAGCATGTAGTTAGAGTAGACAAGTTGCATTAGTTGCATTCTAGTCACAATTTTTTTGTCATCCGATAGCATACAAAGAACTTCATCAACATTTGCAACTTGTTTGCAATTTGTAGATTTGTAGATTTCAAAATTTCATATCTAACTTCTTTCTAGATTTTAGAATTTTAGAACTACCTTTCTTTAGATTTCAAAAATTCAAATGTACCTTCTTCCTAGATTTCAAAAATTCGATTTCATAGATTTTTAAATTTCTAGAATTTTCATTTTTTTTATAAATTTCAAAATATTATAAAAATCTTAAAATTCTATCAAAATAATTTATTGTATAAGACTACAATAATTTATAAGCCTGATATGTCCAATCTAATGGTATTCTTTACAGTTGATATGGGACAATTGATATAAGACAAATGATAATGAACTTTGAATGCAAATAGGAAACAACTAAAAAAACCTAAGAAACAATTAGTGTGCGACTAGAAAGCAACTAGGAAACAACTATGGTCATTTTAGAGTTGCATGATAGTTATATAGAACACTAGTTGTTTCCTAGCCATTTTTTGTAACTATAGAATGATTGCTTTGCAACTAAAATAATGTATCAATATTGTAAAACAACAACATAAAACAATTACATTAGATTTGGTGCTAATAGAAAGGATTAGAGTCACATGATAGTTGTATAAGACACTAGTTGCATAATGGTCAATTATACTAGACATGCTTTTCTTCTAGTCATCCATCACAATTTGATTTGTAATTTTCAGACCTCAATTGAATTACATATGATTTTTTGTAGCTCGCAGCAATAGGGTGCTCTTGAAGGCCATAGGTATTACCTTTAAATGTCAAACATTTGTCCATCAATGGTGCAAATGAAATTAAAAAATGAAGGCGTGTAAACCCTAAATTTGAACAATGTGGTGTATGTAATTGCCTAAGATGACACAAAATGTCCCACCACTCATAACTCTATATTATTTACATTAAAATTTTGTTTACTTCCAAATCAAGCTGAGTCCCCAAATACTCATAAAATTGTGCTACAAAATCCCAAATTGGCACCAATTCATTATAGGACAATTTTTCATTCTTGTAGTAACAATTCATTGTACAATAGTAGGAACAATTCTTGAAATATGGGCAAAATATGGACAAGATACCTTCAGCAATATCATGCATTTACTAATGTTGGGGCCAAAGGATGAATAGAGAGAACTAATACATGTAGACTTGGGTTTAATGAAGGAATTTCACCCCTAAAAGTATAAAGTGTTCTCCAAAATTGATGATTTGAGAAAAATCCTCTTAAAATTCTACTGGGAAGAATAATTTTGGAATTGATATACAAGCAAAGGTTGTAGATTTTGAGTTTTAGATTCCATCCCTGTAGTTAGATTCACCAATGTTATTAGCAATATTTTTTTTATAAATTTGGAAAGGAAAATTTGGAAATTCCTTATAAATTCAATTATAAGCAAAATGTTATTCATGTTTCAAAATGATCTCTTTGTTGGCCTTAATTTTTTGTTCCAAAATGATCTTCCTATTGCACTTTGATATGGTGCAAATTGGTCAAACATGGCTTTCAATTGCTATTTAGGACCAATAAAACAACTCCAAGCAATTATAATTCTCCCTCTATCCATGTAATCATCAATTGAAAGACAAGAAATGACTGAAAGAATTAATCAACATTGTTTATTTTGATTTTTTGCATCTTTTTGAGTGATGCCTAATTGAAGGAGATGAAGTTCTAAAGGGTGGAACATAGGTCTACACATGGTCTTGGGCCCATACTAAGTCACTAAGTGCCCACAAAATGTTAACTTCACACTCAACAATTTAGTTCCCACAGCTACTCTTTGAAAATGCCCTCCAAATTCCACTTTTAATACCTCAAAACTACCCTTTGAAAAGGGTTAAGAGTCTTGAAGTTCTTAGGATGTTAGTAGTGCACCAAGTTCTACTTACAATGCAAAATAGGTTTTCTAAATGTTATTTTCAACTTTAGTTTGGAATATTTTGTCCAATAAGAAGATCATTTTGGGATGTAGGCAGGATCATTTTTTGAATAAAATTTGTTGGAATGGATTTGAAATGAAGTTCTCTTGATATGGTAGTTTTTTGAAATTTTTGATTTCCTAATTCTATAACCACATTTTTGCAAATCCAATTTTAAACTTGAATCAATGCAATTCTAGTTTAGTCAACCACTTGACATACTTCCATTGTAGAAATACATAATATATAATTGTTTAACCTTTAGAGGACAAAGGGGTGACCTTAAAATCATCCCTTTTCATTACCATGTAAATTGTTGGCTTAACCCCTAAACACCCAAATTGCATTTTTTGGCAACATAGAAATTTTGGGCAACTCACTACGAATGAAGTTTTTATTTTTTTTTGCTAAAATTTTAACATGACATATGCCTAAGGAGTAGCTTTAAGGTCCAACAATTTTCATAACTTTTGACAACATGGTTAAGAAGTCATTGTATGACATGTACCTTTTATTGCTTGATGAACAATCCGGGCAAGAAAAAAATCTCCTTTAAAAATCATTTTTTTAAGAAATTAAAATTTGAAATTGGTTCTCTAGATTTATATAGACTTGGAAAGCTTTGAATCATTCCATTTTTTATCAATGAGTCAAAAGTTATGAGGAGTTTTAATTTGTGGAAGTTTGGAGGTTATTATTGAATCTTTACTCTAAGACAAATTTTGAAGTCCTTTATTTAACTCAATTTTCAATATTTTTGAAAAAAAAATTTAAAAATTGGGAGTAAATTGTTTATTACAACCATTGGAAATTTGGAATTGGTATTTTTCAATTCCATAAATAAATTGTTAACAATTTAGTATTTTGAATCATTCTCTACTCTTTTCTACTTACTATTTTTTTCCCATGTGTTGTATGGTTCCAAATGATATGAAATTTTTCAAGCATGTATCCAACTTAACTTGAAAAATGAATCCAAAGAGTTGCAACCATTTTGGACATTTTTTCGTACAAATGTGATCTTATGAAGTGTAGCTATCCGAATTTTTGCAAGGCCAGTGGAAATTTCTGAAATTTTTTCCACATGTTCTCAAACAAGCTTACTATAAGATCCTATGGTTACATGTGTCCAAAAATGTTTTTTTTTCTAAAATTAGGTACATGTACTAGAAATGGTAGTTTGGAAGCAATTTTGGTGAAAACATAGTCAAAATCATTTAGGGGTTAAAATATTGCGAAAGTATTCATTGGAAGTCAAACTATTGTACATTGAGACCTCCCCTTTTCAAAACAAGATTCCAAGAATGAATAGTTGAACTTTTGTCCTGGTAGAAGAATTCCATGTCATCCATTGGACACCAAACATCCTTGTCGACGTTTAAGGGTTAAAATAACACGATCAACCACTCAGAATTTTCAGGGCGGAGGGGTGGTTGGTTGGTGTTTCTAAGGGGATAGTAGAAGTCAAATATTTGAAGTATCCTTCAAGATACACGGCACAATGTGTATCAGGTGCAATTATTTATCAGAAGAACAACCACAGTGATATCTTTGTGCTATTGTATACTTGCTCTTCAAGTTCAGTTACTGTTTCCAAGTTACTGAAGTTACATTGTACGGATCCTTATCCTCCAAGTTATGTTTCCTCCAACTGTTGTCACACTGAAATTGGCTCGTGTCTGCACTGGCTGGTACTCAGAATCCTCATTGGTCTATGAATAGGACTTCAACAAAGTGCCAATCACTAGCAAATTTCTGTTGTATCTTAGTGATTCATCTTCTCTGATGACGTCCTAAACTCTATAATATGTCCGCTAAAAATGATTTGCACACTTGCCAGAGTATCATTCATTGTAGCATACTTGTTGAGCTCATAAACTATGTCACATATTGAACAAGAACGCAAGAAGTTCAAGCATACAATGGCCAATAAATAGCCGTAAAAGAACTGAAGCCTGATATTTTGGATTGTTTTCACCTAGATTGGACCTCATTCTTGGTGCTGAGAATTCCTCAACGTTCGATCATGCTTGTGCATTCCTTGACTTTTGCTACTGGGTCAAAATTAGGCATACTTACCTTCAGATTCTGTGGAAATCGACTAGCCTTCGGGAACTGAAAGAGACCAATAAAATACATGATCGGTGAGAATGGTCAACGCATTCCAATTGCCAAGAAACCAAACTTACACATTAAACTAACCGCAACTAATTGCCACACCTGCATAAATCCAGCACTTTGTATCAATTGATTTTGAAAATATTCGTCTCCCAGCCATCAGTGAAATGTCGGTTTTAATCATCTACCGATAAAAGTTTGAACTATTTAAACTTTTGCATTTGGTATCAAATGAAGCTTTTTTGGATGCATCAAAATTCTCTTTGACTTGCTAACAAATCTCATACTCTTGAAAAGGACTTTCAAGATTATTGTAGAAATGAAGACTACATCTATTGGTTCAAGAATCGGAACATTTTTGGGGCAAAGTATCTTGGTGATAGTTCTTGTCCTTTCAAGGTTAAAAACTTAACCATCCTAAATATGTGCAATTATACTCAACTTTTAACCCTGGAAAAACATGACCCTATCACCAAGGAATTATCAAAAAAATTTAGGATGAATGGGTGCACTCTTTGTTTCTACATTTTTCTTGAAAATCATTTATTGGACACTTCTAGCCCTCAACGTGCTTACAAAATTGAAGTGTCATGATTAGGTGCGGTTTACGTTTATCACATGATTTGTTGACTCTATAATAGATAGAAAGAAGGGAATGAGGTTTGCATGCTGAATGTGAGGATGTCTACCAAAGACCTTCCTCAAGAAATGAAGCTTACCAAGTGCAACAGACAGTGAGAGCCTCTCGTAGAAGAAGGGTAAGGTTATGATGCCTACAAATTGTCCCCTAAAAAAAATCCAAACCTGCACTTCCTGGTGGAAAATGAACAAGCAAAATACTTAAAATGATAAGCAACAGAAAGACAAGAAGAAGATAGGGATGGGGACCATTTGGATAATGATGAAGTGTATTTGTAGTATGTATGTGGAGTCACTACTAGAAATGCATGACCAAAACAACAGAAATTCAACTAATTTATGTTATTTGAAACAGTAGAATGATCATTTTGTAACTTTCTGTGAAAATCAATAGAATGGCAAATTTTTTCTATTGATTTGGATAGTGCAATGACCAAATCAACAAGTTTTTATTGAACTTGAAATTTTTGGAATCTTTTTGGAATATTTGAGAATCTCAGTATAATGATTTAAAAAAAAAATGAATCATGTAGAATTCAATCTTTTTTCAATTCAGCAGATTTTGGAGTCCATTCTTGCATAGTAAAATAATTTTTTTTTAAAAACAAAGTATTGAGAAAAGTTGTAAATTCAAGCTACCTTTCACCTTCAAAAATTCGTTTGTGATTTTGACCCTCCAATCAAAAGTTATAGACAAAAATCAAAGAAGGGTAGTTAGAAACATTTATTTTGACATTTTCAAATATCTTCTCTAATTTTTGTCCATAACATTTTATTGAAAGATTGAAATCACAAACAAATTTTTGGAGGTGAAATTTAGCTTGAATTTTAGTTTCAAGTCTTTTGAAAAATGTGTTCTACTATGACTAAATGACCATTGAAGTCCACTGAAAATACAAAATACATGAAAAAACAATGAAAATTCTAAATATATAAATTTTTAGTTTTTGTGTGGTCATCTAAGTATATGGATGGTTTAGTGATTGGAACCTTGAACCTCTAAACATGAATTTTAAGGTTCGAATCCCCTTAGAGGCACTCGCCTGCGTGGTGGGTGGCCTAAGTGGCCTTTGCTCGTGTGGCAAGCTACCTAGGTGGTTGCTTGGACAAAAAAAAATTCATTTTGAATAGGCACTACCCATAAAAAATAAAATTAAAAAAATAAAATTAATTCAATTATTTTTTGGATTTGTCCAAAACAATAGAAAAAATCAACAAATTTCAATTTGATTTTGTTCAAAACAACACCTCTAAAATGACTAAATCATTCAACAAATTTGAGTTAAAATTTTGTTGTTTTGGTTGTGAATTTTCTAGTAGTGAGTTGGAACAAGGCAATCCATGGTGAAGTTTCTTTTAATTTTGTTATATATGCATTAATTGAATTTTGAACTCATTTATAATTTATTGAGGTCTTCCTATAATTTCTACATTTGAAATTTGATAACTTGTTATGCCTCTAATGTCTATGCAACCTTTTGCATATAGCTTCACAAACATTGGCCAATGTACAAAAAAACTTCACCACTTTTCTTGTATGCCCATTGTGTCATAAAGCTTATAAAGTTGCATTTATGTGTAATTACTTTATGTAACATGTTTGAGCACTTATAGAATTTATTTTTCTCTATTGTATATGAAAATTTGATATTCACTATAGAGAAGATGCCTATTGAATGACATGTTTGTTTTTTCCAAGGATGTTAATAATTCACTTTTTGAGGGGGTCAACAATATATTTAATAGTTGCATGCTCAAGAAGCTTTTATTTATATATATATATATATATATATATATATATATATATATATATATATATATATATATATATATATATATATATATATATATATATATATATATATATATATATATATATAATTTTTTTTTTATTATACTCTAATGTATACAAACCTAATAAGAAAAAGCCTTATCCTTTCGAATTTAAAGGATGGGGATTAGATCCCTCAACCATAGAGCATCACCAACAATAAGCCAAACAAAGCCCAAATTAGTGTTTTGGGGATGAAAAGTGATCCACAAATACTTAACAACATCAAAATATTTTCTTTGGCACACCCAAAATTGCAAATTTTGTAAGGACAACAACTTTAATTGCTAATCAAAACTACTGTGCCTTCCATGAATAAATAGTTCATTGAATTAGCAATGAAAGAGATTCTTTTTGCTTTGGGCCACTAGGAGCCTTATGGTTGGTAGCAAGACTTAGCTGCAAGTTGCACTAGTGTGACAAACAAAGAATTCTTTGTTAGGAAGCAATGTCCTTATATTTCCTCCACGAAGCCATGTTTCCCGCCCTGTGCTACAAGAAGTCAACCAAAAAGAATTTAACAGTAAATTGCTACAAGTCTTCACGGCATTGGTGCAATTCTGGAGGGAAGGATTTTGACAGGCCCAACCCTGTCAGAGTGGCACAAATCCGCCAATAAAAAGAAAAAACCGACTGGCGGGCTGGCGATGCTCTTGTATCTTACAAAATCTGACTTGCCAAGAATGAAGCCCCCAAGGCTGAGTTGAGTGGAGTGGACACCAAGCCTTCAGCAGCTTCAAGCTTCGAAAACCTCTCCACTGCGTAGCCGTAGACTCTGCAACAAGCCATTCGTGCACTTTCAGTTTGACTCCACCAGCAGTTCCGTACATCGAAACCGTGCCACGGAAACCAACCGACTCATCCGTCAGATCAGAATTACACTTAACTTCCGGATTTAGTTGGGACCCCCGCCGGTCAGGGCCACTGCACTATGTATTTTAATTCTTTGCAATGAGATCCGGTTTCATTTGTGCTAAAACTGACTCCACTTTCCCTGGACTCAGTGTGGACTCCAATCTACAGTACGCATTTCAGGTTCAATTAAAATATTCAAGTGTTTTCGTGTTAAAATTCCATATCCGCAGGTGTGGTTGGCAGGCCAGGGTGGATTGACCCGTCTATTGCCCCCATGTTTTAGAAAATCCTGAAATTTTTATAATTCCCACATATTATAAAATTTGCAAATTCTGAATTCATATTTGCAATCAGAGACCCCACATTAGCTAGGGGATGTATTGAAATATAAAATTTAAGTAGCACAAAATAGGGGGCAATTTTTGACATTTACCATCTGGTAGGGCAATAGAGGGGTCAATCCTCCCTGGCCTCGTCGGCAAGGTCTAGCCGTTTGGCCCTGGCCGATCACGTACAATCATGTTAGAGATTGTTTGCGAGGGGGGGCAACCTTGACCTTGAGGTCAAGGCAACCTGATCCCTTGGTTGGACCCCAATCATCTTGCTTCCGAATGGTCTTTGTGGAGCTCCATCTTGATGAACTTTTTGATATTATTAGTAGCCTAACTTTTCGTTAAAGTGAGACACAACTAATAAAATTTTACTTCTTGTCCAATAATTTCCAAATACGGCAAGGTCAGATTTGGGCCCCCATGCAAACAGACCCTTAGGGCCTGTTTACATGGAGGACTAGACTAGAGGTGGAGATCATATCACCAAGTTGTGAGGTCCAGTCCAGTTCATATCGGGCTTCCGAATGTGAATTTGACCTCCAAATAAAGTATCCACTTTTTTCTCAATATTTGGAATTAAGTGACATATGACAACCAATGAATGAGACAAGCCATAAAAATAAGTCTTGAAATAGATGAGGCAATTCTTGAAATAGAAAAATAGTTTTAGATAAATAGTAAGTGGGGTTGATGGGATGGAGAACGGATTTGCAAGTCCTACAATCAAGGATAGAAGAGAAGGTCAAAACCGGAACTTGATATTGGGAATCAAGTTACAATTTTGCCCATGGAAACACCCTCGACCCGATCTAGAGATCAAGTCGGGCCTCCCATGCGAACACCCCCTTAGGGCCTGACTCTATTGGCCTTCCAGAGGTCCAGTTTCTAGAGCCCTCGAAACCTCCATACTAGACGGGCCAGACCCTCTAGGCCACTCCATTCGGAGCCGGACCTCCGAAAATTGGATCGCAAAAATTGTAGAAAGTAAACCGGCTTCCCTCAAACTGTAGAAAGCAAATTGTTTTTTAGTTGCACCACGTACCCTTCCAATACCCTCCAGCACCCTCTAGGCCTGAAAACCCGAAATACAAGGGCCGGAGGCTGGAGGTCCAGGAAAAGTGGCTTGATCCAATGGAGATGTACCGGAGCTCCGGAAATTGGAGGTCCAAGCTCCAATGGAGCATGGCTCTTACTGTACTTGCAATTCCATTTATAATAAGAATTAAAAACAAAGGACCGATCCTTGCATCTACAGGGGATCCAAAAGAGTTAGCCCGTTTACACTCCCTGCTGGCCAGCACAGGCGACCCGCATCTGCCTACGGCAGGGAGTGGAAGTGGTTCCCACATCCTGCTGGCAGGTAGAAAATTTGGGACCCTCCTTTAGCCCCAAATCCTTTACACTAAATGGTATTTATGCCCATTTTCAAGAAGCGCCTACACAATTTGTAGCCTTTATAGCAATTCATGGTAGGTTCCGTGCCAAACCGTAGGTCCCCTGCCACTTGAAAGTGGCTGTCACGAAATTCCTTCCTGCCTGTGCGCCGCATGTTTAGGCGTTTTAACTCAAGTCCAATTTGGGACTCCCTACCAACAGGCACAGGGAGTGTAAACAGGCTAAGTGACCCGTCTAGGACAACTGGGTGAATCCTACAATGGAGGTTGACAATTGGTGGAGGGAATTTGCCAATCCCAATCTCATGACAAGCATCCGTTGGAGAAAGGGCCACCCACGTCGGAGACTCTGAGGTCACCACCGTAGCAAGTAACAAGCGCAGAATACGGAATCAATTATCATCCTCATTTTATAATTATACCGCCCTGGCCATTGTCGTGGAAGTTGTGTGCAACTCTTCTTCGTCCCTTCTTCTTGGTACAAAAATATATTCGACGTTTTCCAGAGATGCTCAGAATCTAGCTCCTGGGATTGACTTTTGGTAAAACCTGAGAGGTGGGGGAATAAAGTTTTGTGATGTGAGGGCTCTTTTTGAAAGTTGACAAAACCTTGAAGTTCAAACCCTATGGTAACTACACTTAAAATGGACCGAATAAGCTTTGTGACATAATCAATGTGTTGTAAAAACTGAATAACACTTTTTGCACATTGCTAAATGACTATGAATCAAACTGCAAGTGGTTCCATAATTTTTGAATGAATTGTGAGTTAGTTACAAATGTTCAAAGTTTCAAGGTGTAGGGTGCTAAAAGTGTTGTGTAGGTGATGCCAAAATGAATTTGATGCACATGAAGAAATGACAACAAAAAGAAGTTAAAACAATACAAGTTGCAACCAAAATTTGCCACTTGTAGAGTGGCTACCTCCATAATTTTATTAATAGAGTTGCGCACTACTAAAGATTAATTTTATATTTGTCTTTGTCATGTGCACCATTTTGGAAATCCTCCCCTATTTATTTTTCCTTCAAAAAAAGGGGTCTTTTTTAGGAGAGGTCCATTTTAAGTGTAGTTATCTTACCAATCTACTACAATCAACCAACTATGATGTACTCTATTCACCTAGCTTGAATTTGTGTTAGGCACTTGTACGTAAGATATGCTAGATCTACATAATTCTAAAAGGCTTGCATATTTTTTAGCATTTTGGAATATATATTTTTTGAAAGACAAATGCATTACGAAAATTCTGAGGCCTCAAAAGGGCTGCCATTTTTTATTTTCGGCACCCCTATGGTGCAATTACAGAAAAATTATTATTAAAAAAAATTTGGAATTTAAAAAAAAAAAATAGTCAATCTGATGTGGTGCTGAAGTGGCACCACTAGTGCCACATCAGATTTCAAATTTTAAAAAAGAAAAAATAATTTTTTATTTTTATTTTTTTCCCTAATTGCACCGCAACAATGCAAGGCTAGCAACCTTTTTGAAGCCTCAGAATTTTTGTTTGATTTTGGTGGTTTTGAAATTGAATCAATAGTTGGGCCTTGTGATAAAATAGCCCCAAAAGATTGAAAGTTGGCCTAATTTTTGTTTATATCACATGGTCACTTATGTGGTGGAATTTTGGCGCCAAAAAATTGGACCCAAGTGCTAAAAATGAAGTGGCCATGTATCTTTGACCCAAATTTTCCATTTTGACTTGATTTGAATAGACCCTATGTGTAATAATTGGGCCAATTTGGAATTAGGCATTGGTCCAAACAAAAATTCACCCATATTTTTGGGGCCATTTTACAATTAAAATAAGGGTATTTCAATAGGGCTCATATATAAAATGAACCCCTTCAAACTCTTTCCTTTATTAGACAACCTTTGTTCTTGTGAGCATAGGGTCACTTTTAGATAAAAGTATTTTTAACATTTAAAAAATTCATTGTTTAGTCATTTTGTGTTTAAAAAATACACCCTAAGAAAACTTAAAAACCTTTTTTTGACTAACAAAGCCCACCATATTATGTTTCAGTTTGATAATATATAAAAACTAATGTCAAATTCCTTGTTTGGACAATTTATAGTGATGCTCAACTCTAATTTAAATTTTTTGAAGTTGTAATGATATAGGGATTCAAAAGCTGAGTCAACTTTTGGAGAATGACTTTGTAACAAAGTTATATGATGAGACAAGGTTTTGAAGTTGTCCTACTTCAAAACTCAGGTGGCTATGAAACCTTCTTTGTTTAGTGTACATAAGATTTGTATTATTTTCTCATACTTTTTGAGTCTTAGTCACTCCACTTAAAAAACATAGTATAGAGTGAAATTGGACTAGTTCCTTCTTTTCTTTTTAATCAAAATGCACCAAATGCTTGGCCATAACTTTTAGTTGCTAGTTTGCAATTGAGACTCAATGGTGCTAGTATGTGAGCATGAAAATGTGAGCATGTGAGCTTTGAGCATATATATAAGTAGATATACAACAACCATTGAAGGTGCTTGTAATAAAAACACCTATAATATACGTACCTATATTATATTACACTATAATTATAGAAGGTTTTTATAATATAGACACCTATAATATAGGTGTATAATCTTCTAGGCTCATGTACTCAACTGCTCACTCTCAAACTCACACAATAGCAACCTTCATTTGACTATTTGAGACCTACTTAATTTCAAAGTTCAAGCTATTTTTTTCAATAAATAGACGATAGGTTGACCTTTTATATATATTCAAATTGCAAAATATTTTGCCAATCACTTTTACAATTTTGCATAAATATAAATAAGAGAATTGACATACATAATGTATATTAACCTGAATAAAAGTGATGTACAATCCAATACTTCAATATGTGCAATCAAAGTATCCAAGGTGCACACATCCCTATTAATATGTAGGTGACTCCATGCCTTGTTCTTGAATATTCTTTGTGTATGAGGGAATTATCAAATAAAAATCTCACAACTTTACAAAGGATGTCAACTTGGCTTGCATTCATTTATTGATTTCCTATTTTATTCCTTTTAATATTAGAGGGATAAGTGTATAGTACCTTCAGTCACAGGGGTGGTCACACCTTTCTCTCCTCATTCTCAATCTTCAAAGAATGAGGACATGGCACTCTCTTTTTAAATTGCAGATCAAGGACTCATACTTTGAAGATTGAGAAATTTTTTCATTTTCCCCTAGAAGGGAGGAGTGGTTGTAAAGGACTTGTATTGGTTCTTCCTTTCACTCTATTATACCTTTTCATTCTTCATAGAAGTTTAATTTATCAAAGATAGTGTGACAACCCCTAATAGGGTTAGTCACATCTCTTTCATCATACCTTATTCTCAATCTTTAGAGAATGTGGACATGATTCATTCTTGCTTGCTCTTCTTGGCTTGTGGACGTCCTATTCTTTGAAGATTGAGAATGAACATCATTCTCCTTTGGAAGTGAATAATGAATATGAAGAAGATTTTGTGAGCTAATGATATATCTCATGTTCACTCCAGTTGCCACTGCGTTCATTGCAGTGGCCATCGTGTTCACCCCACTCAACTATGTGTCCCATTTACCTTGCTTAGCATTGATGCTCCCATATCGCCACTCAACATTGACAATTGAGGAGGTGAAAACATGTGAGAGTCAACATTGATGCCTAGCATCAATACATCGAATCATAGATCGTAAGTGCATTTGAAATTACAGTCACTATCCTTGTCCCAAAACAATTCTCTCCCGGACCCATTCTCCATACTCCACATACTAAAAAGGAGGGTCGCACCTTCTTCATGCAGAACGGCTCCCTATTGGCTCCTCTATTCATTCACCAACTTCTCATTCTTGATAGAAGTTTGCTTTTTAGAGAAGGTGAGTGACTAACTACAATGTTGAACTTCTCTTTTGTGGCAATATCAATATTGCATCTTCATAATTTCATGTGAAAAACAAGGTAAGGTGCTGGTGAAAATTTACCACTCACAAAACTAAAAGAAAAGGACGGCTGATCGTAGTATCTCCGAAGTGCCAACATGAATGATTGGAGTCTCGGAGAGAAAAGTGGTGCCCACGTCTGCAAAGAAAATTATTTTGATTGACCAAAGAGAGATGATGATTACGAACAGAACTTCGGTGAAAGAAGATTCCACGATTATTCAAGAGCTTCGTCATCCACTGCAGGTGGCCGAGCATTATTACTCATCCCACGATCTCCTCGAGAAGCTTGAGCACCAAGTTTCTTGTCTCGACGGTGTTTGGTGGTGTTCAAATTTAAACGTTTGTTTCGTTGATGTCCTCAACAACAAGTTTGCTTCTCAATTGATCACAGAAATTCAGAAATGTTAGGTGGAATACAGACAGGTAGGAGGTCCACGAAGCATGTACCAGGCTCTTGGAATGTACACTATGAGTATATTTGGTTTCCTTGTTGCACCAATCATGTACAAATGGTGTACATTTCAGGAGGTAGATGCTATTAGTGACCATTGCGTTTCAACTTCAAAACTGATTCAGAAAAAATTTCACAAAGCTCCTGAACATATGAAATGACTGGGATTAGGATGCCAATTCCGTTTGTGGCTTTCAAAGAAAGTTTACTGAAAAATATTTCAAGAAGTTTAACCTCCCCAAATTTGATTCCCAGCTCTTAAATGGGTGCTCAAGGGACGTCCTATCGTAGGGGTATGCATTTGCATTTGGAATAATGATAGAGTTAAGCTAAAAAAAGGGGGAATATCCTAATCTTGAAGAAGACAAAATAACTAGCATTCACATCAAAATGTAGTAGTCCAAGTAACCTTGCTAACCTATTACATGGTCAATTTCAACACATTGTTGACACAAGGAATTCTTTTACAATTAGCACAAGTTCCAACACTCCAATTCAATTTTTGAGGCATTTTCAAACTTTCATTCATTTCACTAAATTTCTTCACAACTAATTTTTCATCCATTCAAACATTTTCCATCAATTTTGATGATGGAATCCCTTTTGTAGTTTCAAACAACAAGATCATAAATTACCATAATTTATTGTTTCTTAAGACATTCAACATTCTCCTTTGTAACTAATTTATATCAAAACAAATAGTGCCATAGGATAGTCCTGTCCAATTTGAATTCTTCATAGGAGTAGGGATTACTTTCTCAAGATTTAGAATGATGTATTTGAATGTATCATTAGGATGCATTTATACTAAGGGGAAATATATGAACCTTAAGAGGGATATAAAAACCTTATTAAAATTGATAAATTATTCAATTAGGTACATGAATTCAAACATAAATGCATTCACGTATCAATCAAATTATTCATATTACAAACATACACACTTACAAATTTAATAATCAATTTTGTATTTCAACAAGAAATCAAAATGAAACCAATTTGGTCTGAACTTGAATGCTTTCTCATGGTAGTAGGTGGAAAATGCCCTTCCTACTTATTTCAATTATTTTTCATTTTGGAAGCAACGATAAAACTATTGCAACTTCACTAGACTTTCAACTACCTTAATTCTATACATGTTGGAATCTTCATGACCAGCTACTTAGCCTTTATCCTCCAATTAGTTTTTTTCATGGTTTGTTTGTTGTTTATATTGTTTTATATTACAATTATTTATTACTTAAATTATATACTTCATGGATAAAAAATTTTCATTTATTTACCATTTGTTTTTTCTTTCTAAGATGAATTTTTGTATATATAACCCACAAGTTTATTGGATGACAAGACTAGATGCTAGAATGGATGAAGGAAATCCTAGTACTTTAAAACATTAAACAAATGAAGTATTTTACTAAAATCTAAAGATTTCTCAATAATTTGGAATCAAAGCAATTTTTTGGGAATAACTAACATATTTCAAAACCATTGTTTGTATTAATATCTTGAAGCTATGAAGCCAACACAAGTTCAACAATTCTTCTTGGTCTTTTAGTTTTTGATTTGTGTCAAAAGTTGTTTTCACTCATAATATCACTTAGGCTTATTAAGTTTTTATTACTAAATTCTACTGTCTAATCTTGATATATGATATACAACTTAAACCATATCAAAAACTTTATATTCTTTCAATTCATTACACTATCTTATATTACTATATTTTTTCAACATTTAGGCCAATTTATACTATATTATTGCTTGCATTAATAAATAAACAATTCTAAAACTTTCTTATCTACCTAGATGAAGTTTGTAGAGAATTGAATTCCAACATAGATCTAAAATTTGTACTTCGGTATTGAAGAAGTTCTTGAGTGATGTTTCTTCCAAATAACTTCTAATTCAAAGTAATGTTTGAATTTTATAAAAACAACCTTCATTGATGATCAATGCAATGAAATTGAAGTAAGTGTAATGAAAAAAAATGAGAATAATTATGAAAAGAATATTAATAGCTACCAAAGAGTAAATTTTTTGTTCTACAATTAGTTAATTCTTAGTCATTTAGTTAGCTCCAAATTCATACCAGTAACAATATAGTTTTACCTTAATCCATGTCAAACTTTGGCAACCCATCTTGACAAG
Organism: Pseudoscleropodium purum; assembly: GCA_963969395.1. Lineage (NCBI taxonomy): Eukaryota > Viridiplantae > Streptophyta > Bryopsida > Hypnales > Brachytheciaceae > Pseudoscleropodium > Pseudoscleropodium purum. Next base: position 25,585,874 of record OZ017798.1, read on the forward strand.
GAAAAGTCCCTTAAACCATCCTATAGAATCAATCCTTGAGGATCAAAACAAACCAAACTTTTATTAATTTGTTAATCCCCTTCCTAGAATCCTAAAGGAAATTAGGGAGAATTTTTATAGAATTCACTTGAAAATTCATATTAAAAAATATAAGTGTTCCAATTTATTTTTATCACATAAACAAGATCCTCTTTTGAAAATGAAAGATACTTCTAAGGAAGAAGAACTCCAACCATTCAAAATGATTGCCGTACATGTAGAGTCTTTTCATTTAAGGTCCCACGAGGAAATCTGAGGAGTCAGGACGGAATAGCTTTCATAACGTGGCAGTGGCCGCAAATGCCGCGACATAGAACTCTCGAAGGACCAAAAGTGCACGGGACCGACCGGTTGCAGAATACGGGCAACGGGTCCGCGGGTCAGCCCGGCCAACAGACCCCGGAGCTTTATATGCCTCCCAGCTCCCCTGCGCCTTTGCAAAAGCGTCAATCGCCTTCTCCTCCAGTACCTTGGCGGCATTCGTCACTGCCGTTTACAAGCAGCAAGATGGCGCACTTGCATTGTCAGGACCTTCCGATTCTGTAGAAGATTGCGGGTCTGGTTATCCAGAGCCTCGGGTTCGAGAAAAATCCAAGTTTCCTTTTGGAATTCGGAGGACTCGACTTAAAATATTCACTGGAAAGACCGCCGCATTTGAGTTCGATCGGCTGAGAGCGAGAGGCTGTGGAGGGAGCAGGATTGGAGATTCACTCTTGATGTTTTACAAGAGCGAATTTCGTTGCTTGTGAGTGAAGTAACTCTCTCTCTTTATCAAATTCGTTTGGAGGTGACATTGTGGTGTAGTGGAGGCATTTTCAGAGGGGAGAAGATTTGGCGGTAGGAGGATTCCAGAGGATTTAAAAAAATTATTAGCGTTATTATTGTCATAATTATTCTGAGTTTAGAGGGTTTGAGTGTTTAGCTGGCGCAGGGGAGGGGGTTTTGCGCATTGAGAGGCGTGGGGTTGCGACCGTCATTCGGTCTTGATGGATTCGTTAGTTCGCTGCAGGTTTAGGATCTGTTGAGGATCAGCGGCTTGTTATTTCAATCTCCGGCGCATGAAGAGGAATGAGAGACTGTAGAGAGGAATTACAGTTGTCTCCTTGTCGCTCCACTGGAAAGAACGCTCCATTTGAGGTTCATTCGCCAGAGAGCGAGAGTCTGTGGAAAAGGGTTTATTCTCGAGATTTTTTACTTGGTTGGAAGATTGAATTTCATCGCTTGTCAGTAAAGCAATTCTATCCTTCTTTCAAATTTTTGATGACGACGGTAAGTTGGTAGTTGATTCGTGCACTAAGGGATGGATGTAACGTTGAGATTGAGGATTTGATTATTGAGCGAGAGCTGTAGAGACGGTTTTGCATATTTAGAGGGTGTTGGATTGAAAACTTCCATTCCGTGGTGACTGTAATCGGTAATTCTGTGCAGGTTTAAGGGTCTGTTCAAGATCGGCGTGTGGCTAATTTAATCTCCGATTCATGCACCTGAATGAGAACCGTAGAGATTGGAAGATCTGTGCGTTAATTGAGTGAACGACACGAGGGGGAGAATCAGTCCGTTCTGGGTGGCGCCATGGCAGACCATCCGATTCCGGATACTTCAGGACCCGCTGCGGTAGTTTCTGCTTCGCAAGAGGAAATTCCGGCAGCCGGCGTCGACCTTGCGAATGAGAAAGCACAACAGAATATGAGCAAGGAGGAAAAGAAGGCAGAGAAGGAGAAAGTACGTGTTGTGTCGTTTTACAAGCTTTTTTCATTTGCGGACCGATGGGATTACATGCTTATGATCGTCGGCTCTGTTGGTGCAATCGGGAACGGCGTATCCATGCCGCTCATGACAGTCATTTTCGGTGCCCTTACCAATGCTTTTGGGAACAATCAAGGTGATCAAAGTGCGCTGGTTCGCGAAGTCTCGAAGGTGCACACCTTTTCTTTTCTTTTGTTCTCGCTCTTTCCTTTCCGCAAAAGACACATCCTTTATATACGCGGTCATGTCGCACTTTTACAACTCGAGGAAGGTAAGGTCATAAAAGTTATCCTCGAAGTTTATTGAAATTGGCCACTGTACCACCCGCCGCATTTGCCTACTGAAGTCCGCAAGAGCTGAATCATGATGCTCATCGTGGTCGCTGTGATACTTGAGCCTTCTTTTTCTAAATCTTAGACATCTGATTGAAGTTTGAATGTTATACAAGGGCGAGCCGGGGGTTTAAGTTTGTAATTCAAGATTGTCTGGTATTTGAATTAATCAGCCTAACTCGTCAGTGACACATGTAAAAAAGTGTGTGGACCCATGCCGCTGGCATCGCACACAAAGACTCCATTTCTTGTCGATTGTACCAATGTATTAGCGAATCCATGCTTTTACAAGAGCAGTGGGACTTTCCATCACTTCATTACTTGCTATGTACAGTTGCAGTGTCAGCTCACGTCTGGAGATTTCAAACTTAGGCATTGCAGTAAAGCTTTCCGAAAGACGTCAAATACCCAGGGCTTGTGCTCACTTGCCCGTGGCCTGAACTTTCGAGGGAATAGTTATCTGCTGTCAATGTTTAGAAAACCTGGCCTTTTCCTGTTCTCAGGAAATGATCTAGTCTAATATGGATGACTCTCATTTGCCAAGAATTGAAAGCAGACCTCTGGTAGTTTTCGGATCGTTGTTGGCATGCACAGGCATTCATGCACCGTTTCTTCGCGAGTCTCACTTAATCCTTCCTTTAGAGCTGAGATTTTGACACCAGGAGTGTTTCGTGAACATGTGCAGGTAGCTGTCAAATTTGTCTACATCGGTATCGGAGCCGCAGTTGCATCATACTTGCGTGAGTTTTCTTATTTAAACTTTCCCACTTTCATTTGTCGAATTACCTCTGGTTCGTATCCAGATCTCATTTGGTGTGAGGGATGATTATGGCTCTCCTTACAATTCTCTATCGGGGTGTTATATTGTGAACTATTTTATTTGGGTGTAGAGGTCACCTGTTGGATGGTAGCTGGAGAGCGTCAGGCAGATCGCATCAGGAGTTTGTACCTGAAGACGATCCTGAGGCAAGATATTCCATTTTTTGACCAAGAGACTACAACAGGCGAGGTGGTTAGTCGGATGTCTGGGGATACTATTCTCATTCAAGATGCAATAGGCGAGAAGGTAATTCTTTGGGTGCGAGAGTATCTAGTGTCTCACATGCAGAATCATTGATATCTGTTACCTTCAAATGAGACTATGATGATATATAGTGCGTTGCAGAGGTCTTGTCAGTTGTAGGACTTAAAAGAGTCGCATTTTTATTGATAAAATTTTCTGCGTAGTCCACCAATTCTTCTCGAAATGTAGGTGCAGTGGTTTGAGTGGATTGGTTTCTGCGATCTTAAAGATCTGCAAAAAGAATGACCTTGACTTTTTATGACAGGTCGGCAAGTTCCTGCAATTTGTGGCTATGTTTCTCGCTGGATTCGCAATTGCATTTGCAAGAGGGTGGAAATTGACTTTAGTCATGGTCGCTACGATGCCTCTTTTGATATTCTCAGGCGGTGTCATGGCGATGGTGCTGTCAAAGATGTCAGGCAAAGGTCAGGAAGCATATGCTGAGGCCGGCACAACCGTGGAGCAAGTGGTCAGCTCCATCCGAACAGTAAGAAACCAGAGCCCTGTGTGGTGTTTGGATTTGGCTTGACGAGTGTTCTGGGTTCGTTTTCAATTGACTATCTCTCGCTTGACAATGTTTTAATTTGGGCTCCCTGCCTCATGTACGGGTGATCAATTGACCAGTTTTGTTGTGGTGGTTTTATATAGGTATTGTCATATACCGGGGAGAGGAAATCTGTAGTTGAATACGATCACTCAATAGCCAAGGCAGAGAAATCGGGAATTAAGTCAGGAATGGCTACTGGTTTTGGTTTCGGCTTTGCGCTTTTCGTTATGTTCTCTAGTTATGCGCTGGCGATGTGGTACGGTTCCGTGCTTGTAATTAATGACGGCTTATCTGGAGGGGCCGTGATCACTGTTATTTTCGCTGTTCTTACTGGTGGGGGGTAAGTCGATCTTGCTCTTGCTATTGAAAGGTTGTTGTCGCGTGCATGTGCAGCAAAGAAGTGTTCCGTACATTGCTTCAATTTAATCCTTTGGATCCATCGTTCTCTTTAGAGCATGAAGTTCGAGATGTCTGACGATACCTCTGTTCCTTTTTTGTGTCGTGAATAGTTCATTAGGGCAAGCTTCTCCGTGCATTCAGGCTTTCGCATCTGGTAAAGCAGCAGCGTACAAAATGTTTGAGGTCATTAAGCGCAAGCCCTTGATTGATGTATACGACCTGAGCGGTGAAATTTTGAAGAATCTTCGAGGTGACGTCGAACTACGAAAAGTGGACTTCACGTACCCAAGTCGTCCAGATGTGCCTATCTTCCGAAACTTTAACCTCGCTATTGCTGCTGGCACTACTGTCGCATTAGTGGGAGAAAGTGGAAGGTGAGAGTCCAAGTCCGTTTGCTTGGAAATTCTCTTCGTGCCTTGCTCAGAATTCCCGACCCTTGATGTCCATTGTCTCAGCTTCTGAAATAAAAAATTTATTCGTTCTGTGGTTTGCAGTGGCAAGTCCACAGTCGTGAGTCTTGTGGAGAGGTTTTACGATCCGGATGGTGGGCAAGTTCTAGTCGATGGTGTGGATATCAAGACCTTTCAACTGCGGTGGCTAAGGCAGCAAATCGGTCTCGTGAGCCAGGAGCCGGTTCTGTTCGGTACCTCCATTAAGGAGAACATTGCCTACGCGAAGGATGGTGCTACAGCTGCGGAGGTCGAGGCAGCAGCTGCCTTGGCCAACGCAGACAGCTTCATCACCAAGATGCCCAAAGGGTACGCAACTCTAGTTGGGGAGCGAGGAATTCAGCTATCAGGAGGTCAAAAGCAGCGCATTGCGATTGCGAGAGCCATCCTGAAGAATCCTAAAATTCTGCTGTTGGATGAAGCCACGAGTGCATTGGACGCTCAGTCTGAACATATTGTTCAGGAAGCACTCGAGAAAATTATGGTTGGCCGCACTACAATTGTGGTTGCACATCGCCTTACTACAATCCGAAATGCCGATATCATAGCCGTCATCCAAAGAGGGGTCGTCGTGGAAACAGGTATGGACGTGTGAATTTGGGTCACGCCGCATTCATCGTGTTGTTCCTGCAGCTATCACAGCCGGGTTTTTGTGAGTTTTACGTATGTACTGATCGATGCAAAGAATGTTCGAGTGATTTCAAACCTGTTCAGCATATCCCTGGGATGGTCGCTTACAAACAAGAGTTTTGGGTGTACAGGAACACACGATAAACTTCTGTCCAACTCAGATGGAGCCTATTCACAGCTAATTCGTTTGCAGCAGATTCACAAACAGCAGGACGACGAAATGTTGAACGGCGTGAATCTTGAGGATGAGACCGACGCGATTAGCAGATCTCTCAGCAAAGGTTCACGTGGCAGCCGCGGTCTCAGTCTTCGCAAGTCGCGAAGTGCATCTCTCAGTGCACGAGAACAGCTCGGAAAGAGTAACAGAAGCGGTGAGACTGATGTCGAGATGGGGGAAAAGAAAAGCAGGAAGCGCGCTGAATCGTCACTCTTCCGACTTGTGGCATATAGCAAACCTGAATTTCCCTTTTTCATTTTTGGCGGACTTGCCGCCCTCGCCAATGGGACCACACTTCCAGTCTTTGGACTTTTACTGTCAAATGTCATTGCTACTTATTACCAATCAGATAAGAAGAAACTGAGACACGATGCGAATTTCTGGTCTCTCATGTACTTGGTACTAGCGATCGGCATATTCATCGTTTGCCCGACTCAATTCTACTCATTTGCAGTGATAGGCCAGCGGCTTATTCGTCGCATGCGTAGGCTAACATTTGATAAGGTGTTGAGAAATGAAGTGGCATGGTTCGACGAGGAAGAAAATGGCAGGTGAGACGGCTTGGCATTTGATGATGGCATCTTTGAGTCATACCCTACATTATTGCAGCCTGTACATTTTTCGATGTCAATCCATAGCTATTAAATTTTTGGTTCTCTTTTTATTGCAGTGGCTCTATAGGTGCTCGCCTTTCCACGGATGCGGCAGCTGTGAAGAGCATGGTGGCGGACACTCTCTCAGTTGTGGTACAGAACATCGGCACTATCATCTGTGGACTGACCATAGCTTTCACTGCCGACTGGCGACTCGCACTTCTGGTGCTGGCCCTTGTTCCGCTCTTAGGCTCACAAGGGTATTTCCAGATGAAAATGATGCAAGGTTTCAGCAACGATGCCAAGGTTCGCAATTTCCATCGTTGATTGAAATTATGTGATTTTGTGACTGCCAACATTCAATTTGCGGAATGCCTCTTGTGGTATCTTATGTCGTGCAACCCTATTCTTATGATGTGTCCAGATGGCGTATGAGGATGCAAGTCGCGTTGCAAACGATGCAATCTCAAGTATCCGAACTGTGTCGTCTTTCTGCGCTGAAGAGAAGGTGGTTAATTTGTACAATGAGAAATGCCAGAAACCTCTGAAGAGTGGAATACGGCAAGGCTACATTAGTGGAACAGGCTTGGCCTTCTCCAACTTCGTCCTCTTTGCCTGCTATGCACTTGCATTCTGGTATGGATCGAAATTGGTGCAGCAGGGCAAAACTACCTTTGGCGATGTTTTCAAGGTTTTCTTTGCCCTCGCCATGAGTGCAATCGGTGTCTCACAATCCGCCAGTTTGACACCTGATTTAACCAAGACCAAACTCGCCATAAATTCTGTGTTCGAGCTGCTTGATCGAAAGTCGCTCATCGATCCTTTTGACATGTCCGGAAAGACTTTGAAGACAGTGCATGGGGACATTGAGCTCCGCAACATAAGCTTCACTTATCCGTCCAGACCTACAATTCCCATATTCCGAGATTTGAGCCTCACTGTGCCTGCTGGCAAGGTACGTTATTTGTGGAGCCCTGCTCATGTCAATACTGACCTGTGAAGAGTTCGTGTGCTGTTGTTGTGAACGTCCTTTGAATGGACGTCTTGAGGTGCTTCTTATTCGTGACCACTGACTTCGCGCGTCCAGTCAGATCGTATACGTGTACTGAATGTGGGTAGTTGCTGTGTTTTTTGTATTGTGAGCAGACAGTGGCCCTTGTTGGCGAGTCGGGCTCAGGCAAGAGCACTGTGATATCCCTACTGGAGAGGTTTTACGATCTGGATGGTGGCTCCATCCTGCTCGATGGCGTGGATATTAAAGAGCTGCAAGTGCGTTGGCTTCGCCAACAAATTGGGCTTGTGAGCCAGGAACCTGTCCTTTTCAACACGTCCATCAAAGCCAACATCGAGTATGGAAGAGACGACGACGTGACCCAATCGGAAATCGAATCTGCCGCCAAAGCATCCAACTGCCATAAATTCATCACAGGTTTACCTGAAGGATTTGACACCACCGTGGGAGAGCGTGGCATTCAATTGTCAGGAGGTCAGAAGCAGAGAGTGGCCATAGCAAGGGCCATCGTGAAGGACCCGAGAATGTTGCTATTGGACGAGGCGACAAGTGCCCTGGACGCGGAATCCGAACATGTTGTGCAAGAGGCTCTTGACCGCATCATGGTGAACCGAACGACCATTGTCGTAGCTCATCGCCTGTCCACTATTCGAAACGCCGATCTCATTGCTGTGGTGAAGAACGGGGTCATCGTTGAGCAGGGAAAGCACGACGAGTTGATGTCTCGCGAGAATGGGGCATATCATGCTCTTGTGCGTCTCCATCTTTCCTCTTCGTGATAACCCCCCTTGTAAGTTATGCTCTTTGCTGTTCGAATTTTGTTCCCGGTAACACATTTTATTGCTTCGTCCCGAACCTTCACTAGCGGTCTTCGTTTCAAGCCTAGAAATCCGTCCTGAATAGCCGAAAGGGCTGGATAGATTAGTTAATCATAGAGTTTGGTTGAGAACAATTTTGACTACCTAGTGCAGATTTTTTTGTGGCTCCATCCAAATATTCGCTTCTGCACCCTTGCTGCTTCGATCCACTGGGTGACTACTTTCTAACCCCTTCCGAATGTTGTGGTCCACCCCTTGTATCTTATTTCTTCTGGGTTTGGTAATATTGACTTTGGCTCTTTTATCTTCGATCAACTTCCCGTAAATCCTTTCGTTGACGAAACCTTTATGCGCAATGAGAGTTTAGGGAAATCCTTTTTGCTCCAAAGCCTTAAGTTAAACTTGCACAGTTGAAGGTGAGTGAATTTCTAACTCATTTTAGAAATGACTTAACCTCTTAAGGACCATACTTAATCCTTAAACATTGACATTTGATGGATGATCAGGAATTCTTCTAGTAGGACAAAAGTTCAACTATTCATCTTTGGAATCTTGTTATGAAAAGGGGAGGCTTTTAGTGTAGTTTGACTTCCAATGAGTACTTTTGCAATATTTTAAACCAATGATTCACATTGTAATGAAATGGGATGATTTCCAAGGACACCCATTCATCCTTTAACCATATAAAGACGGATTGGTCTCTACTAAAATCATCATTTTTTAATGCTGTGGGAATTAATCGTTAAAAAAAATGGAAAAGTATTCATTGGAAGTCAAACTACTATAGAAGATGTTTCTTTTTCACAACAAAACTTAGAGGATGAATAGTTGCACTTGTGTCCTATATAGAAGAATTCTTTGTCATCCATTGGACATTTAGTATCTTCGGTAGCTTTATATGGTTAAGGATTAAGGATAGGACATTCATATTTTGAATAATGGATGAACCTTTGATACATTCCAAAGACTAGAAAAAGTATTATTTCATCCATTGATTTTACAAAAGATTCTTGTGTTAATTCTTTAAGGTAGGAGAATCTATAACCATAAAAGTCAAGCTATTGTAGAAGACCTTCCCTTTTTCTACAAAATTTGGAGGATGAATACTTGCACTTTCGTTCTATACAACAAGATTCTTTGTCATTCATCGACTAAAAACTAGCCATGGCATTTAAAGTGTTCCCCAAAGTGCGTACCTTGAAATTGATTCCTAAGTACTTTGAAACCATCCCCATATACTAAATTGTGGTTGGGGGGCTTTAATTTTTTTAGATTTTTGTGCTAGAATCAAGGTAGATTAAGTAGAGTGTGGTTTAGGGTGCCCTAAGGAGTTCTACTTTGAAAATTTGTAGAAATTAGATGCCTTGTCTAAAAAAATAATTTTATTTTTTAAACATTCATGATTTTCAATTGTTGATATTGAAAAATTATTTTTTCTAAAAAATATTGTTCCCAACTATGCTAAATTGCTTAAATTGACAATTATGGATGTTCCTATTTCAAGTCTTCAATAACGATCATGGAAATTAGTTGTTTGTGTATGGTGTGAATTGTTGGCTTAAAATAATGCAAAAGCACTTATTAGAAGTTCAACTACTTACTATAGATGATCTTCCCTTTTCACATAAAATTTGAAGGACGAATAGTTGCATTTCTATCCTACATGGAGAGATTCTTTGTCATTCATTGATAGAAAAACGTAAGCCCCGTCATTTATGGGTTAACATCCATCCCTTAATCCTATGAGGATGGGCCTTTGACTGTGGGTGGATGGCCTATTCTGACCCATGTCCGAGTACTTGGATGTCATCACTTCCTCATGTAGAGGAATCCCAGAATGAAGTGATATTAATTTGCAAAGGGAAGGTGAGGGCTTCTCTACATCACCTGTTTGATTTCATTGAGAAAGTGAAGTGCATATTCATTAGGTAGATTAAAAACAGAGTTGTTCACTGCAGCTCTGGATTTGTTTTCCTCCAAATTGGAAAGACTTTGGAATTTGACTTCAATGGCTTGTTCATGGCTTTAGTGTGCATAGTTGCAACCCTGCCATAGTCCCTTTGAGAAGTGGATCATGCTTGAATAACACAATATTTTCCTCAAAGTAGGATATAAGATAGTACCATTCAAATTTTCATGTTTTTTGAGTTTTATTTGATGAGTGTGCAACGAAAACCTTAAGTTAGTGAACTTGGTTGTGTGGAGCCATGGCTTGTGCAAGGGAGGACGGAAATGGAGTTGTTGGGTGTGATCAAGTGGGGAACTAACGTAGATGACTGTAAAAGCAATCCTTTAAGGGCTGTTGGGCCTATTTGATGATTTTCAGATGTTTGAAAATATTTTTCATTATTTTTCACTTGAAGAGGAATTGATGCGGAATCTAACCCAAGTGGTTTCATATTTTTTGGAGCTATTATGAATTAGTTATGAATTTTCAAAGAATTCTGCCATAGGTCCCTATTTGTGACTTGTAGCCCTTGCAAAACCCACTCTTAAATGGTCTGAAAAAAGATATGGCTTTACCAAAAACAAGCATTGAGGCATGCAAAAAGTAATAGAGAAGGTTCTTAAATGCTACCTTCACTGAAACTTGAATGGAAGCTTGAGTTAATTATTATTTCAGATTTATTAGCATATGTAAGAAGGTAGTTGGCCTGCCAATTCTCATTTTGAAAAAAAAACAATGAACACCTATCCACTTAATTAGAAATGGACCACCCATGGCTTTTAAACTAACTTTTTAAAAGTATAAACCATCCACTGAAATACAATGAACCAACTTTTTCCCTTCTCTAACATAATCAATAGTTCATCATGTAAGGTAAAACAACCCATCATGGTCAGAATTTCGAGTTTGCACTCATACCATGGCTGAATTCTTCTTAATTTTTTCTCTACATACAGACAAGTATAAGAAACAACAATATCAATTGAAATTATATTTTTTCAGCAAAGTATGAATTTTCTATGATTTTTTGAAGTGATTTATCCAAAACAATCTATAGACTACTCCACAACCAACAAAACATGTATCTATAACGCTCACCTTCTTCACCTAAAACGGTCAAAATATTTTTGAACTTGGTGGGCCTTGAAAAAGTCATTTTCTACAATGATTTACACTAAAAAAGCTATGTATTCCTAATGGGATCACTAATCACTCCAATAGTGTTAGTAACTCTTTAATAATTTCTACCCGGAAGGGAAATTATTTTGGTATTGGAGTTTATTGTAGATGATTGGTTCTTCTTGTTGACCTCTTGGCATGCCTTTATCCTAAAAGCACCTCTTTGTAAGTTATAAGCTCCAATCTCCATTTCCTCCATCTACTCTTAATTTTGGTTAATATTTAGCAATTTTCTACAAGACCAACAAAGAATTCAAATTCTCTACAAATTAGACTTTACAAACTTTTAGACTTTCTAGACCTAAAATTAGACTACTATGCTTAGCCAAATTGTCATATGCATCCTAGTACTCATGGACGGGACACTAGGTCTGACTAACTTTTATATCCTCACTTTTCACTCAAACATATTATTTTAGCCTTGCAATCTCTCTACTAATACTTAGAAATGTAGAAACATGTTGAAAAGTATATTTCTAGTTTCTAAGTAGATTCCTAATTCCATTGGTAGGGACTGCTACTAATTTCACTCAAACTCTATAATTTATGCATATTTTCATAAATATTTGCTAAATGTTGTAAAACATTTGTGAAAAATATATCTAAAGTTCCAAGTACCAACTTGAAGGCTTACAAGGGCCTGCGTCGCATTGGCTGTCAAAGGTTTTTGTAGTTGTTATGGAACTTACAAGATAAGGGGGTGGTGTGGGACTAATGGTGGACCAATCAAGTGAGTGGGAGCGGACCATGAAGGCTCAACCATCCAAGTGGACATTTGATATGTGGAGGTCGGTCTATTACTTCCCAAACATTGAAGAAGGATGGGCTTCCCGAACTGACAAGTACAAGAATGGTAAGTTTTCTAATTCAGTTAATCCTAAGGACAGATATGCAGTGGCAGACTGTGAGAGCTTGAAAAGAAGGAAGGTGTTAGAGTTCTTAGTCCCAATCTGGAATCCGAAAAGGCCTATTTGGATTATAGTCACCTTAGCAAATACAATTTTTGGAGCATTATCCAAGGATAGGAAGGTCAATTGGGGGATAGTAATTTGGAATGTAGTGGCTAAAATGGTTGGAGTAGCTGGAAAGACCAAACTCTTAGGGCTCAATTCGTTTTTCTTTCATCTTTATGAGTCCCTTAATCTACTAAGAGACATGAAGAGGTCAATGTACAAAGCTACTGTGGTCATACTTAAATACAATATTAGTCCAAGATGGAAGTTGAAATTGAAAATGAGAGGTGAAAAGATGAGTCTCCAGAATTGGAAAAGAAAAGAGTAGCTTTCCAAGAGAAAGGTAAGGGAGTTGCTAAGGGGTCAAAGGAAAAGGACCCTATTTGGGTACTTGACTAGAAGAGCAATTCTCTAGGGAAGGATATAGAAGAGTTGAACAGGATCTAGGAGTACATTTCCATTGAGAGGGAGATAATTAGGAAGGTGCTTGAATTGATGGAAAATGTTGATCCCTTAGATTTCTATAAGAAAGTAGAGATTTTTTTCCAAAATAAAGATGTAAAAAAGTTAGAAGACTGGATTGAAAAGCTGACTAATCAAGTGAAATCGCTTCAGAGCAAACTGAAGCAGAAGTTTGAGGAATTAGCAAGAGAGGAGAATTTCATTTGAGTCTACGGAAACCCTTAACCAGATCCGGGATTTCATTGGGCATACAAGTGATGTGGTGAACAAAGTCAAGTTGTTTGACGCTAGTGTTCTCAAGGAGAGGTCACAATTAGGTCCAAAACTTGTATCAGTTATGTTTGATTATAAAGAGAAGATGGAAAGGACATTGGATGAGATGAAACTTGTGATGGAGTCGGGTTCTAAATTGGAAATGGGAAAAGGATCTGATTAGTTGATGGGAGCAACCCCCTCCAGGCCTCCAAAGCAACTCCACCACTCTCTTTGTGTACCTTTGGGGAGTAGAAAGAAAAGAGTATAGAGACTATTCTGCCATCAATCCGACCAAGTAGTTGGATGGAGTTTGAAACCGAAAAAGGGTCCACACTTGGATCCTAGACCAGAAATCATTCCTAGTTAGTCAAAGAAAGTCTGGAGGTGCCAAAGGAAGGTTTCCGGTCTTTTTCCAAAACTGACGAATATGGTGAAGCGGAAAATGACCATTAAGTGGGCCAAGGAGCCGAGCCCACCGATCGAGCTTAGATCAGATGAAGAAGAGTCTCCGGAGACAAGCAGAAAAAAAAGCAACATGATTGAATGAGAAGAGGAATCGAAACCAGAACTTACCTCTCTTCAGGGTTGACGAATCTCTACGTCTGCCTAAAAAAGGCGTCTGTAACCTGGACGTCCGTCCGCATGAACGCAGCGTCCTTCTCGCCGTCGGAAGGCGGACGGACGGGGTGGATAGGGCGGGACGAACGGGCGGGCGGGGCGGACGGCGTCCGCAAATATCAACGGATGCTGCGGACACAACGTCCGCGTCCGGACGTCCTGTCAACCCTGCCTCTTTTCTATGTAAAAAGGGGAAAATGAAGAATCTAATTCCAAGAAAGGGGAAGGCAATGCATGTTATAAAGGCCTCAACCAATTAGAAGCAACCAATAAAGTGGGGAGCAGCCAAGCAAGTGGAGGAAATTTCAAAGTGGGCCAAAAAAATTTAGTTGGTTATTTTAGGAGTAAAAGTACGTAGGTAGAAGAAAACAAAAGTTTCTTGAATTAGAAAGCTACTTATTAGTTAATTTTTGTAGTGATGAATCTAGATAGTACAATCTAGATTTCTCGGATTTGAGATCCACTTTTTGAGGAATCAACCGCATGTTAGGAAAGTCAATGGGTTGTGGATAAGAAGAAAGTCATGTTGTCGTATTGAGAGGAGTTTGCTTTAAGAAATCACGGGGATTTTGGCTATTGTTAGAAATGATTTGAGGGTAGGAATTTTTGCTTAATGTCCCTTCAAACCTTGAATCTTCAATAAGATGTCTTTTCGAACCTTGAATCTTCAATAAATCTTGAATTAGCTCCTCGAATCTTGAATCTTGAATTGGCTCTAGGGGTATAAGGGTCAAGGAAAGAATAAGAAGTTACAAGATACGAGACGGGTAGAACGGACGATAGACCATGAGTTGAACTGTCTGTGAATATGGCTCTTAAATTTTCAAATTCACAGTCTACTAGTAATCAACCTAGTCTCATTGTGAGAACGATATAAAATTCAACCATGTGGGTCATTAACTCCACTTCGTTGCCCATAATATAAAATGAGGTAAGGCCATGTACGCAATGTCAAGCCAATCCGCAAATAGAATTTACAATGCAAAAATTTGACAAAACCACATATCCACAATACGAAATGACAACGAGTCTCCAAATCCAGCTAGGAATAATATGGCCACAAGCTACAATATAGGCTAAGTTCTTGCAAGATAAATCTTCATTTGAGTCTTCAAATCTTCATTTGAATCTTCGAATCTTCAAGTCTTCAATTTTTCAATCTTTTCTTCTACCCTCCTCTAAATTAGCAACACTATAATGGACACCAAAAATGTTCTAAAGCTCCACTTCAAATGATAGCTCTTTTAAAAGCTAAGACAGTCAGTTTTAATTCATCAAAATCTCATTTGAAGCAAAGTTACTACCTATGAGCTATATGCTCTCAAAGATTCCCTGTAAGAAATTTGAGCGACAATACTCTACTCCACCTTTCTATTCATAACTTAAGTTATACGAATGATATTGACAAGTGTGATAGTTTGATAGAAAGCTAACAGCAAGATCTATATTCTACATAATTTTCACTGTGCTCCAACGAAATTCATGACTCTAGGAGAGGTACAAAGTTTTTGTTCCTCTTTTTGAATAGCAACGGACCACTCTTCACTCAAAGATCCATAAAATTCACATACAAGCTTGAATTCAAATGAAATTATCGCCAAAAGAAGCACAACACTATCATGTATAACTCCACCAAATTTTGTATTAAAAGGTTTCTCCAATAACATATAGCATTCGATTAAAGTTTTGATTCTTTGCACTCTAGAACACCACACACACATCAACCTTGACGAGAAAAATGAGCGAATCTCTCCTTCTCCTTCCACATGGGTCAGATCAGCCTATGTGAGCATCTTTTATATTATAGGCTCTCTAAAATATTACTTTCTCAATATTCTAAATGCTTCTCTAGGTTCACAAATCCCAAAGTCAACTAAAACGAGGTAAACCACCTACTAACTTTCATCCAATCTAAATAAAAACTAAATGGTGGTAGTACAAACTCAGAACATAGGTAAAAATACTCTATCTTAGCACCCAAAATCTAATTTTGAACCCATTTATTTTACACACTTAGGAACTCCAAAATACGCAAAAGTATAGCAACAATGTAGTTTGCTCTCCGTTTTGTGGTTAGTAGATTGAGTGGTCTTTGAAGCCAAAAGCAATGGCCTATTTCACTGAAAATACAGTTGACCATTTGTTCTTCACTATTGTTCTCAAAGCACCCTTCAAACACCATTTGATAGTTCTCGGAAAGTGTGGGTTCAAATTCCAAAACGATCATCAAAGCCTTATTTTTCAATTGCAAAACTAGCAGTGAAAATTGTTGGGTACCTGGTTCAGTTCGTGGTTGAATACGACGTTCAAAAGGTCTCGCTTTATCTTTCATATGTTGTCTTGAAGTAGATGGTTGAATTAGATCAATTGGTAATTGCGATAACGACAATTGCCAATCATCAAGGTCTTGTGAATTCATCACTACAAATACTAAAATCCAAACTAGAACTAAGTCAAAGTACATCATAAGAAGCAAAACTACTCAGTTCTCTTTATTCTATATCTAATAGCTTCTTCGAGAAGCTTGCTTTCTCTTTAACTACTTCAATTACATCATACTAACTATTTTTATAATAAAATGAAAATGCCAAATAGTCAACCTACAATGGTATAAAATCACCACGGGATCAACAACGGTCGCCAAATTGTGGATTTGGTTGGTTGAAGAAGTCCTCGGTTAGCTACTGGCTAATTCCGAGTTCGAATCTTGTCAGATTCATTGATTCGATTTGAACAGCTACAACTTGGCATCACTAGTGAAAGTAGGAAATAAGCAGCCAACCAGCCAGCCACCTTGTCCCTTTGAACTAAGTGACAAGATTCAGTACAATCCAAAACCGTGGACTTCTCCACGACCCCACCTTTTTTATTTCAATCATTTTCTTGTATTAGGGTTCAAGATTAATCATTTGATACTTTTATATAGTAAAGTTATTTACAATAGGAGAACGCAATGAGCTTGAGCAAATACATGAAATGAACAATAGACTTCTAGCACAATCAAAATTGTCCCAAAGACAAGTTGAGCAATTACAATCTGAAATCATCCTATTACAAAATAATTTGAATCATGTGCAAGAAAAGAATGTCAAAGACTTAGTTGATCTCAAAAAAGAGCTTGAAAAAATATTACAAGTAGAGATTACTTGAAAAAAAGACATAGATGTAATGACTAAAGAACATGTTGAAAAAATCCAATTCCTAGATTAGAGTCACATGACTAATATAACAACAGTCAGATTAGAGCATGAGGGAACTCTATAAAGTTTGGTAAACTTGCAAACTAAACAAGATAAACTATATTCAACTCTATATGGTTACCGTAAATAAGTTTGAAAACGTCGAGATTTGTCCTTATTGTCACAGACCGAAGGCCAGGTGAAAGTAATACAAAGACTAGCTCGTTCAATCTTAGCGCCAAGTACTGTTCAATATATACAAACAAGCAATGCCCTCAACTACACAAAACATAGATTGCACGGTACCAAAGAGCAACAACTTGAATATGGAAAATTGTTGGCTAAAATCTTGTCCAAAAGAGAAGTCAAATCTATGCTTGAAACACTTGCTTTAAAATCTGTTGGAATAGATGTAACTAACATGTACCTTGAGAAGATTGGAGAGTCAATAGGTGCTCC
Organism: Pseudoscleropodium purum; assembly: GCA_963969395.1. NCBI lineage: Eukaryota > Viridiplantae > Streptophyta > Bryopsida > Hypnales > Brachytheciaceae > Pseudoscleropodium > Pseudoscleropodium purum. The sequence continues at coordinate 25,602,772 of OZ017798.1, forward strand.
TTAAATTTTGGGAACCTGCGATAGATAAGGTATTATTCAAGGTAAATAAGTTGCAATGTACAAACAAATGAAAAGAGGTGCAAAAATTGTAGGGCAAGGTTTGCATATTAGTTGCTTTTCAAAACCATACAAAGTCTCTATTTTGTGGAGGGAACTAAATGCAAAGTTAATTGATTTTGTTGGCGACTACTAGTCCCTCAATCCAAAGGTTGATTTCCAATCAAGAAAAGGATCAAAAAAGAAAGATCTATTGCATGTCAAATTGATAGAACATAACTATTTTTTTGTCAATGTAGAACATGTACAAAGAACAATGGTGCAACTCTACTACATTACTCCTGAAGGTATACTACTATAGTCTTATTCTATTTGAACTTTGTGAATATAGCTCATGTTGAATAAGATGTTGAATAAGGAGCACAAGAATGAGATATAAAAGCACAAACTTTAGGGTATAATATAAAACAGTATTAAAAATATGGGCTTTAGGATATTAAACATATCAGATCATAGGAAGTGAAATCAGGGTTGACACGACGTCCGGACGTGGACGCTGTGTCCGCAGCGTCCGCTGACATTCGCGGTCCTGGTGGACGCAGCGTCCGCCTGTCACCCCATCCGCCCCGTCCGCTTTGACGGCCCTATTTCCCCCGACCGTCCTACCTAAACTACCTCGTAGTCACTCCCTTAATCTTTAAACAATTAAATGTTAAATGAAATGCAATGGTTCGCGATTTGTTATTAAAACAATATTTCTTATAAGTTGAAAGATTATAAAGTTTGACCACGAGTCCATGATAGTCTTGAAACTATGAAAAAATTCCAATTCATTTTCAAAAGGCAAACTAAAAAAGTTTGGGACTTCAAATATATATATATACTATTTAAAAAATCAAGATCAACACAAATACAAATATAATCAATATGGGCAAAATGTATTCAATTTAATGTAGAATACCATACATTGTGCACATTTGGCTAATTGCACATATAATTTTTTTCATTCCAACTCTATATTTCTAAACTAATTTTTAATGCCTATATAACCTATTCAACTACTACTTCTGCACTACCAATCTAATATAAATGGCGGAAATGTTCATTTGGCATCGGCCAACGATATGTATTAGAAAATTACGTAATCACATGGGCCAAACTAGTATTTTCATTGTCAGTCTTCGAAGAAATGCGCTTCAAGTAAGCATAAAACACTTTTGCAAAGTCATGAAAGGCAAGTTGTGTCGCACTAGGTGTTTTAAGTAACAAGTTGAAATACGCCTCTGACATGTTTCCATTCATCTGCTGAGCAATTTTTCGAATGGCATACTCTTCCGATTTACGTGAGTACATCGGAATGACTTCCACATCTGCACCTGCTTTATGCAAATATGCAATACGTGGATCCACCCACCATCTCCTCTGCAAAGTCTGTTTCATCTCATCTGCTGATGTGAATGTGTACAAAGACTTTATTGGCTGAGAAGCTAAGGTGGTCATGTCCCAATCGCAAACTCCAATGTACACACGTGACTCATCCTCTGGAAGATGCAACAAGATGTTGTCCGGAGAAAGATCATTGTGCAAATGTCCAGCAAGATGCACTGCATACATTATATGCATAAAGGCCCATGTCAGCTCCGTGCGCTTCTTCCGATATCGCCCTAAATGGTGAACTTTTACAACCTCCTCTTCGGTTGGATTTGTATACATTAAACGGATTTGAATGTTATTTGGAAAGTCCTTATCCATATTCAACATTTGTCGAAGAGTTCTACCGTTCCACCAATACGCATAACCTTTACACGTCGTTCCGTGCACCGCAGCAAATCGTATTACACCCGCGTGTGGAATTTGAACAACCATTGATTCGTTTTGATGTTCTAACTTTGCAAGATCGGGTTGAGTTTGGTGGTGAATGAATTTCTTTACCGCAAACTCCCAATAAGGAAGTATTCCTGGACATCCTTCAATACGGACCTTTCGAATCGTTAAATATCCACCTCTCATCGTTCTATCATCAACAACAATCATGCGTACTGTATTTGGAAGTGCTATGAGGTGCTGTTTGGTCCTTTTTGCTTCAGCAACTCCATCATTGCTTTTCCACCAAGCAATCGAACCAATTCGATTGTGCCTTTTGGTGAATGGAGCACATCGCCTTCTAAATAAGTCTGCTTTCAGAATCACTTCTTTAAACTGGGCGTCATTGGGTTGATATTCCTTGCCATATTTAACCAAAATGACTTTTGGAATTCCACAAAGCGTTATGAACCTTGTTCTCCAAACATTTGGTGAAGTGTGTTTTATGCATTTTGTCATGCCACTTCGCAACATTCAATGCATCCAACAACATCTATGTCATGTTTACCTTGAATTTAGACACGCACTCCTCTTGATATCTGATGTACTTATTGTTTAAAGACAATGTTGTTTCCGATTCATAAAATTGAATGATGCGCTCGATCATGAATTTCTTTCATTCTTCCGAAGGACTTTGGCGAGCTACCTCCAAGTTTGATGGTCCCTCTCTATGTTTTAGTTTCGCAAGCTTCTTCTTCCTATTCGGCATCGTGACAAATGAAACTGATATTGATCAAATTTTTTAATTTAAAATTGAATTCACGCGCAAGTGTCCAAAAAATTGGCAACAAGGGGGCCCCAATAAACCACTCTTGCCTTGCTTCGGAAACAAGCCAATGGAGGATGAACCACCAAGCTCTTCGTTCCACCTTGCATTCACAAGGGCCAAAGCAAAAGTGACAATGAGGATAGCCCGTCCACCCCTCTTATAAGGCGCAGACGGCTCCAAACCGTCCGCCCAATTGGATGGGCCGGGGGTGGCGGACGCATCGGCCGTCCGCCTCCCCGAAATCCTAGAGCCCCATCCGCCTGATCGGACGGCCACGGGCGGACAAATCTGGCGTCCGCCCGATCCGCGGCAAACGGCCCCAAACCGTCCGCTCGATCCGCGGCAAACGGCCCCAAACCGTCCGCTCGATCAGACAGGCCGCGGCTGGTGGACGCATCGGCCGTCCGCCTCCCCGAAACCCTACAGCCGCGTCTGCCCGATCGGACGGCCACGGGCGAACAAATCTGGCATCCGCCCGATCCGATGGACAGTGGCGGACGGCCCTAAACCGTCCGCCCGATCGAATGAGCCGCGGGTGGCGGTAACCTATTGTAGATTTGTATATTAGGTAAAAGCATATTATAATATGTTATATTGAGTAGCTTCAAGGTGACGCCGCTCTGACATCTATTTAAGAGGGTAGTTTGCCTTAGAACTTCATTACATTTGAGTAGTGGATTTTGTTTTCTACTTTAGAATTAGAATGTCGAACTGGAGGGTTTTTCCTGAGTCTCAAGATGAAGAGCTTCAACCAGAGGCTGAATTTGAGCTTTCATTGTTACAACTACCAGATCAACCCTTTTTGATACGGGATTTTGCATTGCCACTTAGGCATCTTTGAGATGAAGCTGGGCCTTTTAGACCGCCGAAGCAACCTCGCGCGGAGCGGCGATGGCACGGTAATCTTGATACCAATGCTCGTGTTTTGGTAATCTTGCTCCAAGTTAGGTGTGTTGAGCCAGGCACTCGGGAAGTGACTTTTGAAGCGAGTTATGAGGGCAAAAACATTGATCATTATTATTGTATGGTTCTGCCGGTGGTGGTGGCGCCACGTTGGGAAGGACAAATGTTTACGTGCCAAAGTGAGCACTTCAAATAACGATACACACAAGTACATCGAGTTCTTGGCATTAAAAGCGCCAAACCAAATATAATGAATTATAATGTTATGACAATGGTTTGGACAGAGATTGTATTCCACAAAGATGTGGACTGGCATACCGCTACAGGTCGCAATGTAGAGAACTATACACGCACAGATGCCATTATAGATACATAGTGGAGGGACGCAAGCAATTGCATGCTAGAGTGGTCCAATCGAGGTTATCTACAACAACCTTCAGTTGTTCTACGAGATGCTGAAGATGCGTGGACCAATGATGATGATATGCAAGCGCCTATCACATTTGGAGTTAGGCATGAGCGAGTAGAAGAACGAGAACGAATTGAATTCGAACAACAAATGCAAGAAGCAACATGCAGAAGCCTTCAAGATCGTGGATGGCAAGATAGGCATGGTGGATCCTACGGACGTGAATATGGAATGCGAGGATCTGAACAAGGAAGAGGTGGTTCATATTCTGATTATGATCCTCAAAATAGATATGAAGGTGGAAGAAGGAGCTATGAATCCACGCATTATAGTGGTTCAAGTGCAGTTGGTTCTCATTATGGCACTCCTCCTGAAATTGACTCTCCAGGTGGAGCAGGTAGCTATGGCAATACGCACTATGGTAGGTCTAGTGGATCTGGTTCATATTATACTACGCCCACTCAAGTGGGCTCCGAAGGTAGTAGAGGAAATCATATAACCTCGCAGTATAGTTGCTCTCTTCACGGAAGCGCCCAATACTATCCGGGATCAACTAGAAGTGATTCATACGAGCATCATGGGGCCTCTTATTATGAAGCTTCAAATGAAAAAAGATCAGAGCCTATTACTCCGGTTCCTCTTCCCACTTTTGGAGGTTCAAGTTGTGGACAAAGAGGTGCATTGAGTAGATATTACGGAAACTACGAAGGTGGTCCGTTCAGTAGAGTTCAAAGAAGAGGCAACGGTCAACAATTTGAGTCCGATTCAAATTCCGAATAAAAAAACATACAAGTATATAGTGAGCATGTATTTGCTCGATTTTCTCATTTTTACTCTCACGACAAGTATAGAGCACTAAATTGGTAGAAGTAGTTCAAAATTTTAAATGAATAGAACAATTTTAAACAACAATTTTGTTCACTTTTTCAAAAAGTGTTGTGTAATAGTGTACACCAAGTATGTATGCAGGCAAGTATATTATTGAAGACATCATTGTATTATTTTATAATAGCGTTGATGTATAAGGTTATAAACAACTTTGATAAATAATAAAAATATGAAGAAGAAATGTAACTTTGTAAGAGCCATATTATGTCTATTTTTGAATTCAGCATTCGAGATTAAATATGTTCTAGCATGGTGTGTATTTGGAAATTATTGTTGTGTGTTTATTACATTTAGAAACTCGTAAATGGTATAAATGTATTTCTAATTAATTTATGAAAGATTGAATTATTTGAATATTTGAAATTTTTTTATTTTTCATTCAACGATTGCTAAAAATTAAAATGATTTCTTATTGGTATGAAGAAATGCCCAAATTAGACAATTAGTGGTTCTTCTTTAGATTCTATTTTCGAATATGGAAAATAAATCGGATTGGGCGGAAGCTTGATTTGTCCGCCCATAGCCGTTCGATTAGGTGGACAGGGCTCGAGGGTTTCGAGGAGGCGGACGGCCGATACGTCCGCTGTCAGGTTGAGATGAATGTGCTTTGGGAATACACAGGGTATCTGGCTACAACTGGAATTAGTAAACTAGGGACTTTAAACAATCTTTAGGTCTTCAATCTTCGGTCTTCAATCTTCAATCTTCCTCTGACCTATCTTGTGTTGGCTCTAAACGGGTAAGGGTTTGATTAGGTAGGTGATAAGAAACCACAGGCCTCGGATGAATAAAATGGGACAACATAATACGAGATGCTGTCCGGATGATGGACTCCTAAACTTCAAACCCACAGTGATCAGCAATCGTGCCTCACCGGTGGGAACAACAAAATATAACCATGTGGGTGATCAATTCCACTTTGTCACCACAAACACAAAATGGGGCTACTCTTGAATACCCACGGAGCCCGCAATAAGTTTACAATGCAGAAAGGAAAAACAACTTGCCTCCAAAACCGGCTGGGAATAACAAATAAAACAAATTAAGCTACAAACCACAACACACAAGAGGGTTCCAAAGATCTTCACTCCTTCATTTCTTCATTCCTCTATGTCTTGTATTCTTGATGTGTTCAAAAACACAACAAGAAAATTGAAAACTAACCCCAAACTACTTTCGAACTTCAAACTAACACTACATAGGTTTCACAACTTCAAATATTAAGTATCTTAGCTCTCTGGAAAGCTAACAAAATATACTAAAACTCCTCCAAATTTGAACTCATTCTAAACTACTATCTAAACATTATGGACAAAAAAGTCTTGGCCTTTCTTTTCTAAAGGCAGTAGACCTCTTCACCTTTGAATCTCCATATCTCGCTCAAAAATACTCCAATTGTGAAGTATAATAAGTCTCTAGAAATCTAACAAAATACACTAATACTCCTCCAAATTTGAGCTCATTGTAAACTACTGTCCAGACATTATGAACAAAGCAAGCCTTGGCCTTCCTTCTCTAAAGGCAGTAGACCTTTCTACCTTTGAATCTCCATATCTCACTCAAAAATATTCCAATTGTGAAGTGTAATATGTTTATAGAAAGCTAACAAAATAAACTAATATTCCTTCAAATTTGAGCTCAATCCAAGCTATTGTCCAGACATCAAAGGCCTCGAAAGTCTCAGCTTCTTTTAATTGGGTAACTGCAAACTTCCTACCTTCAAACTTCCTACCTTCAAACTATCACAACTTCTTCAATAATCCTTCAAATCAAGCTTGCAAACTCATTTTGGAAAGCTAATTTCACAAGGAACAAACTCACCAATTTTTTTTTTCCAAAAGAGCTCATACATACCGAGATATCTCCCTCCGAAATTCGGTTTGAAGACACCTCTACACCCACACTTCTCTCTTCTTCCACACACTAACTAAGCATTTTTTCCTCTTTTCCTCCCTATTTCAAGTGGAGGGTGGGGCACATCAGCCCATGCCCCTACCAAGACCCCACCTAAGATGCCAAACTAAATCCCCATTCACACTCTCCCTTTACTCTAAAACCCTAGCTAACTTTTAATCACTAACTTCTCATTAAACGTTTATAATCACACACTGTGATTTTAATAAAATACTCAAAGTATAAAATTAGTAACTAACATTTAATAAATGCTCACTAGAGATAAAAAACTAGAGTTCCAATCACAGCTTCACTTCATCTGCAGAAAGTTGAGAATGCGTTTGATGGTGGCAGCAACGTAATTTGTACGCTCGGACTTCATCAATAGGTTGATTGGACCTTCCAATCAACGTTGGTGGCTACAACTACCCTCCACCGACAGAACCATACAATAATAATGATCGATGTTTTTGCCCTCATAACTCGCTTCAAAAGTCACTTCCCGAGTGTCTGGCTCAACACACCTAACTTGAAGCAAGATTACCAAAACACGAGCATTGGTATCAAGATTACCGTGCCATCGCCGCTCCACGCGAGGTTGCTTTGGTGGTCTAAAAGGCCCAGCTTCATCTCAAGGATGCCTAAGTGGCAATGCAAGATCCCGTACCAAAAAGGGTTGATCTGGTAGCTGTAACAATGAAAGCTCGAATTCAGCCTCTATTCGAAGCTCTTCATCTTGAGATTCAGGAAAAACCCTCCAGTTCGACATTCTAACTCTAAAGTAGAAAACAAAATCCACTACTCAAATGTAATGAAGTTTTAAGGCAAACTACCCTCTTAAATAGATGTCAGAGCAGCGTCACCTTGAAGCTACTCAATATAACATATTATAATATGCTTTTACCTAATATACAAATCTACAACAGGACTACGGGCGGACGGATATCGCGGCGGATGAGGCGGACAGGGCGGACGGCTCACCTTAAACCTTAAACCCTAAACCCAATGAAGCAAATTGTTCTTTTTTCAAAATCTCAGGGTATAGATGTTTAACTCCTAAAGTTCTTTTCACTAAAAGCGCTTCAAAACTGCCATTAGTAGTGCAAATACCAAGTCTTAGAAGAAAAATACTTTGGGGCATATGTAACCGTAGGATCTTGTAGTAAATTAGTTGAAAAAGATGTGGAAAAAATTTTAGACAAATCCACCATTTGGATTGTAAGATATTAGATATTGAATGTTTCATTTAAAGGGGCTACTCAATTATGTCTATTAATGAACAATTGGTAGGCTAACAAACCTAACTTAGTATGTATTTTAATATTTGTTGCAATTGTTTTAGGAATATTATAACATAACACTATTATAATATTCTTATAAATGATATAGTACTAAATCATTTCAAAATCAACAACATTTAAACACAATCTGTCAATCTTGTCTTCCATACTCTTTTAATGATATATATATATATATATATATATATATATATATATATATATATATATATATATATATACATACATAAAATATAGTAGATAAATCAACATGAACAAATCAATGATTATATATTTCATAGATCTATTCTTCATCAATCAAATAAGAGTGCATGTGCAAATATAGACAAAGACGGTTTCTCCATTTGTTCCCAAAAAATAGATAAATAAATAGAGAAAGATATGAAGTGAATGTTACTTGGAGAATTGGAAAGAAAGAAATTGAAGTACTCAATTGCATTTTATTAAATTGGAAAATTGCATGTGGATGGCATGAATTAATCTTCATAGATGCTAAACTCATACGAGTTGCATTTCAACATTTATGATTTATGCAATTGATTGAATTGAAAACTCTTGTAATTACATTTTCAAATTTTCGATTCAATCATTCAAATTTGCAAGAGTGATTTATGATAGATTTATAACTTAAAATGTGAAAGCATTCAATGCCTTTTTGCGTTTGTTCATCAATATATTAATTTTAAATAAATAATATATATTTTTTTATAACATATGTATAAACCATTGCATTAAAAAAACAAACAAACTAAGAGCCAAGCCAAATAGGCTGGTCAAATGAAGAAAACAAGATAATAAGAGCCCTACGAGACAGAAAACAAAGGAAAAAAAAGAAAATATCAAAAGGATTCAAAGGAAGGAACAAGATGCATTCTTGCAAGACCGTAGAATACATAATGATTTCAAAATCCAAACACAAATATATTTTCTATTTCAATGAGAGCCAAAAATGAACTACCTTGCTCTCAAAGATTGTACAATGTACACGTTATACAAAATGAACATATAACAGAAAGAGTAGAAGACATCGTTTATCATGATTGAAAACTGAAATGATTTTTTTTTTCTATGTAGAATATTTTATGAAATGTAACAATGTATTTAATTATCATAATAATTCGTAGAAATCTTTGTGCAATACATAGAAACATTTCATTCATGTGGAGTTTTTTCATTTATTTAGGATTAAAATTGAAGTATTATACTCTACAAAGTACAAACCAAAAACAATACCATATACCTAAGTTCAAAAGTTTGCAATTGTTTCGTGAATTCATTTTGAAAATTCAAACCAGAAAATATTTTATAATCAATATCTCGTTCATTTGAATCATTTCAAAAATCGAATTCCGAATTCAATTCCTATTTATAATAGAAATTATATTTGTCAATTTTTTAGATCTTTAAACAATGAACCCTCTTTTTTAAAATTAATATTTAAAAACATTTGAAATAAGAATATTGGAATTACCCTTCAAAATAAATATAGCACATGTAATCATGTATAAGTGTATAATGTATTCTACTCAACCAACTCAAGTAACGAATTTTTCTATGTTTTTAAGGAAAAATATAGCCATACATGATGTGAAAGTTAAAACATTGATTTTTTTTCTTTGTTTTCAAATCTAATCAAAATTTCATTAAAAAATATGAAAGACTCGATGTTCATTTGTAGATCGTGATGCACTTTTAATGAGAAATCACAACCTTTCATTAAATATTATGAGGTTGAAATCCATTAAACTATTATTCTAATTATGTATTGGGGCCTTTTTTTAAAATTTCATTTGCTTACGATGAAAAAAAAATTGATTATTTCTGCAAAACATTTGATTTCCTAATGAACTTTAAAAAAATTCCCACCATCTTCAGATCTTCTCAAAACCTATTTAGAAGGATAATATAAGTAAATAATCCAAACATATTGAACTTAACCACATTCCCCTCATTCATAAAACAATTTAGGGGAGAAAAGAAAAGGTTTAGGGTAATTAGGGTATAGGGTTTAGGGTTTACATTTTTTTTTAAAAAAAAATGATAAATCAATTACATTGATCCTCATTTAGTAGTGATTATTAGGCTGTTTTTTTTTTGAAATGTTACCGCTCTTTTTGAATAATAATGGCCTCATAGGATGCACCAATAGACAACTGGGCGGACGCCGTTGGCGGTCAATATTTAAGTAGGGCGGTCGGCATGTCCAAAGCGTGGACGACGTTGGAAGGTGGACAATGCGGGCGCGGCGGTCGGGGCGTCCGCTCCCAAAGCGGACGTCGTCGGTTCGCGCGGCGGACGCGAGGTTCAGGGTCGCTTCGTGCGGTCCGGGGCAAGTCCGGCGGCGGACAGCTATAAGGGTGGAGTGACTTTCATTTCTTCTCACTTCAATTCTCCTTCGGTGTCAAGTTGGATGTGCTACTATTGCTTTATGCGCTAGTTGCTCCTACGGGGTGGAGAGTTGGGGTCCTCTATCTTTTGTTATTGTATTACGGTTGATGCCATCACTTTTGACTATCACATGAGATTTTTTTATTCACTTCAATTGGTTATTGAATCCAATTGACAATCATGAATGGCGAAGGTGATCGAAATATTGATGGGGTGACTCCGGGAAGCGAAGCCAAGAAAAAGAGCAAAGTGAAGGGGGCTACACATGACCTTTCGCTTGACATTTTAAATGACCCTACAATTAAAGCAGAGAGCGGGTGGGAAGATGAAGATGCGGAGTATTGGACATAAAAAATGTGCAAGACCTATGTTAAAATGTACCACATTGACAAGTTGTGGCCTTAGGAGTCGCACAAGAGTCATACACGGGATTTTTGTTGTAAACCATGGACTTGCAACAACAAACATTTTGTCCATCGATCTGCGGAGGTGTGGCATGTTCTATTCGGAAACAAGCCCAGAAGCAAAGGCTATATTAATTATAGCGTGGCGTGTATGGTTTACGCTGAACTTATATTAGAGCGCAAGATCGATTGGAGCATGTTTCCGACAACAACAGCTTGTCCATTTCTACTTGAAGCCAATCAAAAGGACATTCCCGACTTGTACAATTCAGAGGGAGAAACAGAAAAAGTATTAAAAAATACTATCGAGGTGAAAACGGATGGTGTGGAGAAAGCCCCAAATGTTGAAGAATTACGGTCTGTACAATCTCCAATAAAAGCAATCAATGAAAGCTCTTCGAAAAATGTGAGGAAAGATGTGGAGAAAGATGTAGAAGCGCAGGAGGGTGAAGTCTTTTCCACAGCTTCAACGCGTTTGACCTTTACACCAAATGTTGCGGTACAAACGCAAACGAAGTCTGTAAACGAAGGTAATGTTTCCACGGAACACGGGGAAACTTCAAAAAGTAAAGTAGACGAAGTTTTGGCGGAGAAAGTGGCAAAGGCTAATGCTACAATTGATAGTCTGATAGCCAACAATTGTTTTGATAGTTTGGTCTACAAATCTCCGCCTATGCATCAAGGCGTTGAATCTAGTCTAGCGTTAAGTTTAGAAGACAAAGTACATACGCCTCGTGGACAAGGCGTGACGTTTGATAATATATCTTCACTATGGAGTTCCGAGCGTAAAAAGCGGGCGGAGGAGTTTCCGTTTACAGTGTCATTGCCGAGTCCTCTACATCAAACCTTGCAAGACATGTCCAATCCAAAACAATTGGAAAATCTTTTAAAGTTCTCGGTTCAGTTTACTAACCTTTATGAAGAAATAGGCGGATCGTCTAACCCCGATAATGGTGCTACTGCTGTTCCAATGAGTCCACTTGCAGATCCAAAGATTGTTGCACATATACTTGATACAACTTTCAAGATGACAATGTCAGCTGAATTTTTATCGGAAGTTACTCCAACTTTTATGAATTTGTCCAAGGAGTTTTCTTTAATGGCACCAAAGATGTTAAAAGGTGCTATAGCATTTTAGAATCTCAAGAAGACTTTCGGACCACTTTTCGAAGAAAAAGATGTTTACATACTACAATTGCTGGAATATGAGAAGAAAATTGCTGACCTTGGAGGAGTGGAAGTAAGGTGCAAAGTGTTGGAGTTGAAATTAAAGACTTTGGAGAGTGAGGTTGAACATTTAAATCAACAATCATCGAGGCAAATGGAGGAGTTGATGAAATTGCGTAAACGGATCGCAGAATTACAAGGGACCTCCAAGAATTTGAGTGAGGTTGCAATCTCACCAATGATTGTACTCGGAGACAGTCAAGAGACTCAAGAGAGTGAAGATAAGTTCTCTCTTCCTTTTGATAAGGCCAAAGCAAGCGACAACCCTGCCATTGTGAATGTACAAGAAAGTCACGACATGAGCATGTTAAAAGCGACACAACAACCATCAATGGAAAAACTTTCATCTGTTTACGTGAATGCGGAGACGCAAACGGAGAGTTGTGACTTTGAAGAGTTAAAGCATAAATGGGAGGAGGCAATTGAAGCAAAAAGAATTGTTGAATCCGAGTTAAATCGATTGCAATTGTGTTTGGATTTGGAGAAGTTTATGCCATCTAGCGGCTTGGAGTCTCGATGGTTAGCATGGGTACAAAGACTCCAAGATAGACCCTCTATAGTATCTCGAGCAATGGTAGGTCTTCAAACATTGACAATGGAGTTGAATGAAAATTGTGATGCCATTCATATTGAGATTACAAAGTTATGTTATGAGAGAAAAGCTTTACTTAAATGGTAGAACGATCTGAAGCCACATGAGTGGGCTCAACTTAAGCTAGAAGCCTTTCCTAGTTATCCACAAACCATGTGGGATAACTAACTACATTGGGCTGCCTTTGACTACGAGCAATACCCATGGACTCTAACACTAACTAAGTGTCTAATGCTACTCCTAAGGCTAACTGTACATGGTCTACGCTAGTATGTACAGAATCTCTAACACTCCCACTTTGAGAGTGGTCAAAGGCGCGAAGCCCCATCTTCTTAATGAAGCTTTGGTGTTGTGGCTTCCCAAGGGCCTTGGTCAGCACATCAGCAACCATAGCTTGGGTAGGCACATACTTGAGCTCAATCACCTCATCCTCCACTCGTTCACGAATGAAATGGTGTTGTACATCAATGTGCTTCGTCCGAGAGTGATGGGTGGGATTCTTGACCAAAGCAATGGCCCCTTGGTTGTCACACCAGATGGGTGTGCTCCCCTCTTGCGCAAGACCAACATCAGCCAAGAGGTGCCTTAGCCAAATGGCCTCCTTCATGGCTTGGCTCATGGCCATGTACTCGGCCTCCGTTGTAGAAAGAGCTATGGTGGGCTGCCTCTTGGAATTCCAAGTAATGGCACCCAATCCAAGCTTAAACACGTAGCCGATGGTGGATCTCCTATCCCCCTCATCACCCGCCCAATCCGCATCACAATACCCATGCAAAGTCACATGGGCACCTCCAAGTTGCAACTCCATGCCAAGTGTGCCTTGAAGGTACCTCATCACCCTCTTCACCGCTGCCCAATGCATTGGGCCATACTTGGACATGTGTTGACTCACAACACTCACCGGAAAGGCCAAATCAGGCCTTGTGGCTACCATGGCATACATCAAGCACCCAACCGCTGCCTTGTAAGGCACACCTTGCATTTCAGCCTTCACCTCCTCGAATTCTTCATCGGTGAGCTTGGACAACTTTGCATGCGTGTCAAGTGGTGTACCTATGGCTTTGCACCCCTCCATGTTGAACCACTTGAGAATCTCTTCAAGGTACTTGCGTTGGCTTATGGTAATGGTGCGAGCAGTTCTATCCCTCTTGAACTCCACTCCAAGGCAATACTTCAACTCTCCAAGGTCGGTCATCTCATACTCCTTCTTGAGCATCGCCTTCACTTCAAGCATCTTGGGCATACTACTTGCAAGAAGGATCAGATCATCTACATAGAGGATCACAATCACCAAATGCTCACGACTTTGCAAAGTGTACAAAGAATGATCAGCGTGGCCTCCTTCGAAACCCCTTCCTCACAAACATGCCATCAATATCTCGATACCAAACTCTCCTCGATTGCTTCAACCCGGGGAGTGCCTTCTTCAACTTGCACTTCAAATGCTTTTGGCCTTCTTGCACAAAGCCTTGGGGCTGATCCATGTAGATGACCTCCTCCAACTTGGGGTTGAGAAAAGCCGTCTTCACATCCATTTGGTGCATCTCCAAGTCCGTGGCTGCTCCAAGAGTCACAATGCACCGAATGGTGCTAAACTTGGCAACGGGGGCAAAGGTCTCATTGAAGTCCTCCCCTTCCACTTGGGAAAACCCCCTAGCAACCAACCTTGCCTTGTACCTCACAATGTGACCCAAAGCATCCCTTTTGGTAGAGAAAACCCACTTACAACTCACACTTGATCTCTTAGGAGGGAGGGCTGCAAGCTCCCATGTCCCTTTGTCAATGAGGGCCTTGTACTCCTCTTGCATGGCCACCTCCCACTTGCTTGCATCTTCGCAACGCAAAACCTCTCCAAGCGTGGATGGATCTCCAAGAAAAGCCACATTGGCTTGTTCTTGTTGTTGTTGGGGAAGAATGTGATTTAGCCACCAATCTCCAGGGGGCTTGCGAGTCCTCGTTGGATAACGTGGCTCCTCCGTACCTTGATCTTCCTCACCAATGGGCTGATCTTGCTCCTCCAAGGGCTGATCATGCTCTTGCTCCCTTGGTGAAGTGCTTGGAGAAGCCACCGCTGATCTCTTCACTTGAAGTGTGGTCACCTTCTTCTTGGGCTCCACAAAGTCCTCATCTACAGCACCTTGCTCTTCATCTTCTATGTGAACTCTTGGAGTTGTGCCCACCTTTTGGGCTGGTCCTTCACTTCTCCCACTTGGGCTCATCTCCAAGAGCTTGGGATCAGTTCCTCCATCCTCCAAAAAGGTCACATCTCGGCACTTGATGATGGCCTTGGTCTCCACATTCATCAGCCTATAAGCCTGGGTTCCCTCACAATAACCAAGGAAAAGGCACTTGATGCCCTTGGGATCCAATTTCGTCCTCTTGGCACTTGGAACCAATGCATAGGCAATGCACCCAAAGGTGCGCATGTGAGACACGTGGGGCCTTGTCCCACTCCAAGCTTCTTGCGGTGTCTTGCTTGTCAACGCTTGGGTAGGGCATTGGTTCCTCGTGTAAACCGCATTGGACACCGCCTCCCCCCAAAGCTCAAGCTTCAAACCTTGGCCATAAATCATGGCCCTTGCCATCTCCACAATGGTACGATTCGCACGCTCCACTACGCCATTTTGTTGAGGGGTGTAGGGTGCGGAAGTGTG
Source organism: Pseudoscleropodium purum (assembly GCA_963969395.1). NCBI lineage: Eukaryota > Viridiplantae > Streptophyta > Bryopsida > Hypnales > Brachytheciaceae > Pseudoscleropodium > Pseudoscleropodium purum. The sequence goes on from OZ017798.1 coordinate 25,618,057, forward strand.
GTGCTCAATGCCATGGGCCTTCAAGTACACCTCAAAGGCCTTAGACACATACTCCCCTCCATTATCCGATCGCAGCACCTTCACCTTGCAATCCGATTGAGCCTCCATGAGGGCCTTCCAAGTCTCAAAACGCCCAGACACCTCACTCTTGCACTTCAACATATACACCCAAATCTTGCGAGAGAAATCATCAATGAAAGTCACAAAATACCTTGCTCCTCCTATGGACGTGGTCTTCATCGGCCCGCACACATCCGAATGCACAAGCTGCAATGGCTTGGTGGCGCGCGTTGCCCCATCCTTGGGGAAGGGCTGCCTCGCTTGTTTGCCCTCAATGCACCCCTTGCACACCATAGAACTCCAATCATGCTTGCAAGAAGAGAGGTTCAGACCCTTCACCATGTGTTGGAAGCTCTTCATGCTCTTCACATTCAAGTGCCCAAGCCTCCTATGCCAAAGCTCCACAAGGTCTTCATGGGCTAATCCTTGGGCAACACATGCCATGGAAGTGCCATTCACCTTGGTGAAATGGAGGTGGTACAAGTTGCCCTCACGAGGGGCTGATGCAATCAAAACTCCACTTGGTGAACGCACCACACACCCCACCATGTTGAAATGCACTTTCAAACCTCCCAAAGACAATTTGCTCACTGAAAGCAAGTTGGCATGCAACTTGGGGACATGGAGCACCTCTTGGATTTGGATCCTCCTGGTCTTCCCCTTCACTTGCACCTCCACAAGGATCTCCCCCATGCCAAGGGCCTCCACCATGCCATTGTCTCCCAAATAAATCTTCTTTCCCGAAATGGGCTGATACGTGTAGAAGGCATCTCGATGGCTGGTCATATGTTGCGTGGCCCTCGAGTCCACAATCCAAGTGAACATGTTGGCCTTCTCCCCTCCTCCATTGGCTGCAATGGCGAAATCCTCCTCTTCCTTCTCTTTGGAAGCTTGGTGTGCACTCTCCTTGTCCTTGCCTTGGATGATCTTGCAATGCCTAGCAATGTGGCCCGGTTTGCCACACTTGAAGCACGTCCTTGTCTCCTTGAACGCCTTGGTGTTGCCACCTTGTCCATGTCTTGAGACAAGCGCTGATCCCTCCCCTTGGGCCTCATTCTCCTTGCGCTTGGTCACCTCATGCATCAAGCGTGCGATCACAAACTCCATGGTCAGCTCCTTGGTGGGCCTCGTCTCCAATGCGATGATGAGGAACTCATAAGACGATGGCAAGCTTGCCAACAAGGTCATCACCACATCTCCCTCGGTCGCGGGCGCCTCCAAACAAGCCAACTCATCCGCAAGAGCCTTGACCTTGTTGACGTGATCCAACAAATCGTCCTCCTGTTGCATCTTGCTAGTGAAGAACTTGCGGCGAAGAAATAGGAGGTTGGAAAGGCTCTTGGTCTCATGGATGTTGCAAAGGGTGGTCCACGCTTCGGCTGGTCCCTTGCAATGGCGAATGTGTGCAATTTGCCGATCCACAAGGTTGATGGCAATGAGAGCAAAGGCCTTCTTCTCCTTCCTCTCCCATGCCTTCTTGGTCTTTGGATCCGCATCTTCACTTGGAGGCTCCTCACTCCCATCCACTACGTCCCACAAGTCCTTCTCCGCAAGGATCATCTCCATCTTGAACTTCCACATGCCAAAGTTCTCTCCATCAAACTTGTCGATGATACACACGCCCTCTCCTCCACTGGATGCCATGGTGACGCAGCTCCCACTGTGTTGGATTTCACTAAAGGGTCTTCTTCTGCTGGTGTCGGCCGGCAACTGATACAAGTGGTCACAGAGAAAAAAATAAAAAATAAAATAAAAAAAAATTTCGGCTCCAAACTTCCAATCAGCCCTAAATAGAGGCTACTACTCACAATCAGCACCTCAAGGGCAACAATGGCCTCCAACACCCCTAGTTGGATCACCCAAACTCCAAAGTAGCCTACTTGCCTTTCAATGGCTCCACAAGGCTCACAAGGACACAACTCAGCCCTCAATGGATGGCAAATTTCACTCCTTTGCCTCACTCACTCACAAGGGCACAAATCAGCCCTCAATGAATAGCAAATACCTCAAGCAACCCAAAGGTGCTTCTAAGCCTCATAAAAGACTCTCACTAGATTGCAATTGCCACAGTCACAATCAACAATGCACCCAAATGCATAATCAGCCCTCAATGGGCTCTCAGTGTACTCTTCTAAGCACAAACTCAAACTAGGAGCATGCAACCAGCCCTCACAAGGTGTGATTACTACCATAAGCAATCTCTCACCCAAAATGCACTCAAAACCTCACAAACCAACCAATAAAAGCCCCAAATAACTCACACCATATGGTTTGTAGGTGAATAAGACACAAAACGCTGATTGCTCCTCCAAGCTCCAAGATCGTCTCCAAATGATATGAAATTCTCCCTCAAGCGCAACTCCAAGTGCATGGGCCCATAACCTATTGAGATTACAAAGTTATGTTATGAGAGAAAGGCTTTACTTAGATGGTAGAACGATCCGAAGCCACATGAGTGGGCTCAACTTAAGCTAGAAGCCTTTCCTAGTTATCCACAAACCATGTGGGATAACTAACTACATTGGGCTGCCTTTGACTACGAGCAATATCCATGGACTCTAACACTAACTAAGTGTCTAAAGCTACTCCTAAGGCTAACTATACATGGTCTACGCTAGTATGTACAGAATCTCTAACAGGTCAATCAGTTCGATGATTTTTATTAGGTGTTGAACTTTGTGAGGCTCCGCTTGAATCTGGAAGTTAAGCCATGAGAGAATTGGTTGTTGATGGTCTCAACCTTTGAGATTGTCATTATTGGTATCATATATGAGAGTGGACGGGGTTTGGATTAATGGACGCAATTGTTGTGGGTTTCAGGTGCGGATCCTGAGTTGGTGAAGGAGTTAGGGTTTGAGTAGGTACAAGAGCAGTTTGTGGATGAGTACAAGTCCACTGCAATTTTGTATCGACATAAGAAGACCGGCGCTGAAATCATGTCCGTTGTTAACGATGACGAGAATAAAGTTTTTGGCATCGTGTTTCGCACGCCCCCGTAAGTGATTTTCCAATTTGTGGATGCTAATGTTGCATTTTGCGTGGACCAGTGTTGCTCAGGAAACAACACTCTCTAAAATGTTCACCTCGGGTACGTTCTCTCCATTGAACACACTCTGGGTGTCTCCTGAGCAGCCGGTTCCTGTGTCTTCGTAGTGGTGTAGGCATTCTTGTATTCCTTGAAGGCTTTCTGAATGATTCATTTCAACCTATATAAAGCTACGGAAGTGGCTAGTTCTAGCCATTTGAACACTGAGAGGTTTAGTGTAAAATTTCTAGACTCAAGTCATTGAGAATGCTAGGCATATGAGAGCATTAAGGGAAGTTTCTTACCTTGTTGGGAAGGATTGTGCGGGAACGAGTTGTGAGGATCTAATGAGAGCGGGTCTCTTTGGAAGGGTCGACATTTCGCATTCTGTAAGTGATTGCTGAGATAAACAACAGTATCATCGTGTGTAATGGAATGCATATTATGTGTAAATTGTCATCGTGGCTTTACTTGGAGAGTGAATTTTGCCTCTGTCTTGTAGGGGTGGTGTTCAATGAGATGAAAGGCGTCTACTCGCAGCCAGATAATGTCCTAGGCCGAGTTTCTCAGCAGGTTTGGATCTCTCTATTGCGAGGCAATTATACCTGTGGCAATTGTAATTACCTATAACTTTTCTATAGAGTTGGTGCTTGTTGAAGAGAATGCAGAGGTTTTAGCATGTTCTTTGGTTTAACACATTGTGAAGCTGACTGTTAGACATAGTTGGACTTACTGTTGGTTGTGTTCCCAGGCTTCATTCTCCGACAGCACTTATGGTGTGGATAGCGGTGGTGATTCCACCGTCATTCCTGACTTAACCTTCGAGCAATTCCAGGTGCCCTGTTTTCCTTCATTGAGCTGATCGTGTTATTGAATTCATTACATGTCCATACTTTATGACCTTGAAGTACCACCTTGAAGTTGCAGAATACTCTTTGTCTGTATTTTCCTGATGATGAAGAGACTCATGTGAATTTTTCAGATCTACCCACTCTTTCTTACTACGGGAACAGCTTTAAGCGCTTGCGGGTTTACGATCATCGTCCGAAGTCTCACTCGCAACCCTGATGTCAAGTAAAACGATCAATGTCTTGTTTCCTTTTTCGTAACTCATTCAGGCTAATTGAAGGAAATATTCGATCTTTGGGTGGTTGAATATTTTGATGTTCCATTGTGCTTGCACTAAAGTCTTTTGTGAATTTACAGAATTTCAAAAGTGGACCAGGGAGCAGGGATGTTGGTGATAATTACCCCACCATTTATTAATAAACAAATATGAGCATGCTTACCTTTTTTTTTAACAAAAGCACCTATAAAGTTTCTATACTTGTATTGGATTGATACTAGAATATTGGACTTGATCATAGACTTTAGTGATATAAGAATAAAAACAACATCATGTTTATTATTATTGTCTGTCCTTGCTAGGCTGTCTGGTCAGGGCAGTAACATTGTAGAATGATTTCTTTGTAATGTATGTTGTATGAGAAATCTTTTTGCTGTGAAATATTCATTGACACAGCTAGGATTGTTTAGGATTTTCATTCTAAATTTTACCACCCAAGTAATGCATGAATTTGGTTTTATGGAGACGACGATCCTAACCAGCGATTGCGAGTCATTAGCAGTAAGTTTAGAGCTTGACCTTCCACAATATCATGTCAGTATTATATGAAAGAAAATGAAATTTTGGTGTCCCATATGCACTTGCATGCCCTTCATTTTGGAGATGTTGAAGAAAACTTAACCTCATTTAGAAGGATTCATTAGTTGTGACTGACAACGGGTATTTGGGATGCAGCATACTTGGACAAATTCGACCCTAATGCAGCCTCCAAAGAGTCAGAAGTGAAGGTTCAGAAGTTATTTCATGAACCGAAGAGGGTAGTGGAAACCTATGCAGTAGGGGATGGAGCTGAAAATGCACGGAAACATATGGTTGCAATCAATTGGGTGTTATCTAATACAGTTCTAGATCCAGAGACGGAGCTTGCTCTTGGCTTTTTGAATCATTTGATGATGGGGACTCCTGGTTCTCCTCCCCAGAAAGCACTCATGGAAAGTGGGCTGGGCGAGTCGATGATTGACGGTGGTATTGAAGATGAGTTGCGCCAACCGCAGTTCAGTATTGGCTTGAAAGGTGTGGCACCAGAAGACATTCCTAAGGTTGAAGAATTAGTGTTTTCAACACTGAAGCAGCTTGCTGAAGATGGTTTCTCACCCGAAGCAGTGGAATCTTCAATGAACACAATTGAATTTTCATTGCATGAGAACAACACTGGTTCTTTTCCTCGTGGGCTTTCCTTGATGTTGCGGTCCATGGTAAGCTCGACGCTTTCTCTCGTTGTTATTGATACCTATTTACAGTATGTGCTTTGTGTACTCATAGTAGATTTCCTCAGTCTAGTGGCCGGCACTCTTTCGTTTATCTTCACACAATGATTAATTTGACCATTCCTATTACATGTATCTATGCATAGTTAGTTCGGTCATAAGTTTTAATGTTTTAACGGTGCTAACGGAACTTCTTTACTTCTAATTGTATGCTTGGTTGGAAGGATAATAACTTGGAAGACTGAGCATACATGTGTATCTGATGTAGGAAAAATGGTTGTACGGGCTTGATCCCTTTGAGCCCCTTCGCTTTGCCAAGCCACTCGAATACTTCAAACAATGACTTGAATTTGAAGGTGTGAAGGGTGTCTTTTCACCCCTCATTCAGAATTATATCTTGGGCAACCCCCATCGTGTGACAGTTGAACTTCACGTAAGTGTCATCCCTTCTATTCCATTACTTTATGCGTGTTGATTACGTTGTTTGGGAGAGAGAGGGTGGTGTATGTGTATGTATGTGTTGGGGTTCCTATGGAATTTTTGTGCATGTTTTTTCTGATAAATTTGATATGATGATGCAACAGCTTAATGGTGAGAAAGGAAAGGTCAATGAAGCCAAGGAAGCAGAGAGACTCGCCGGCGTCAAGGCTAGCATGATGAAAGAAGATTTGGCTGAGCTGACGCGTGCCATAGAGGAATTGAGATTGAAGCAAGAGACCCCTGACACACCAGAAGCACTTAAGGCTATACCTAGTCTGGCTCTATCTAACATACCTAAGAAGTCAACTATTATTCCTATTGAGGTGAGACTCGCGCTCATATGCTGTTTCGAATTACATATTTCAATTGTCACTTCTTAGAAGCAATTTGATTGTTGAATAAAAATTTCGAACTATATTTTCTAGAATTGTTTATTTGCAGCCTTCCTATTCTTTTCGTTCATGGGCAATTTAGCTACTTTCTGCCATTACTTCAATGTTTTGGTATTCGTCACGAGTTTGTTGATGATTTATTTTGAATTCACAAGATGCTCCCCTCACAAGTTGAATTGTTGTTCTTTACAGGTTGGACAACTGAAGGGAAGCACTATCCTTCGACATGATCTGTTTACAAACGATGTGTTGTATGCGGAAGTTGCTTCAAATCTCACCTGTTTGCAAGGACATTATTCAAATACAAGCAATAGAGCATACTTGTTAAAATAAAAGCTAAATTTTATGCCCTTTTGTAGCTTACAGTGTTCAACATGCTTTATAGTCAAAAAAAAACTGTAGCATAGAAAAAACTAGTTGTAAATGAAAAATTCCTTGCAGATCATTTTCATCATCATGAATCTCAAAATGACATAAACAAAATGTACATGTGTAGTTAGAAAAGCCTTTGGAATAGTTAAATAATCAACTAAGTACAAAAGAGTAACTTCAAGTATACTAATGCTAGGTGTAAATGGAGGAACCTAAGGATTTCTTGCCAATTCAATCAATGTTTGCATGTGTTGCTCAGCTTTCTCTAGCTCCTCTTGGTCAAGTTGTCCTTTCACATATTCAATTTTGACCTGTTCTAAGTCTATCCTTGCTTGTGCTTTGCAGTTTTGGCTTTAAGGAGATTGTCCAACCCATTTGGATCCCTGATATACTATCTTCTTCCTAGTTGCTCAAAGCTATATATTCCTTTCCCTATTCCAAAGTCTTCTCTATTTTCAATTTTTTAAGTGTAAGAACTTTCACTATTGTAGTAAAGTTATAAAGGGGTTTGCCCTTTGCACAGGTTGTTGCTGGCCTAAAACTACAAAACTTTGAGGCATTCCAAAGGTTCTGCCTATTACATGCATTGGAACTTGTGGAGTTTGACCTTGTTGGTTCCATATCCATGATGTACTTGACCATGGCAACTCTACAATAGGAGGAAAAGTTGGTAGAGGTGTTCCATTTTCTTTCCTCTTTCTTATGGCTCTAAGTCTCTCTATAGCAATTTTTTGATTTGATTTGCATTGAGCTGGTTGAAATCCACAATATGGAGATAATCTTGGATTTCCCCCTATCCCTGCTTTAATAGCCCTATGAAGTCTCTCACCTACTTCTTTGACAGCTTTATTTGTCCATTGTGCCTTGTAGAATTTGCTTGCTCTTCTTTCAACTTGTTTTGCAGACTTGATGACATCTTGTTGAGCCTTCTCCTCCCTTCTCTTCACTTTTGTAAGCTCCCTTTCTTCTTTCCTCCTCTTTGTTTCTTCCATAGCCTTAGCTTTCTTGCTTGCCAATGCCTCCACATTTTGAATATGTTGGCTGCTAGTTAGTATATGAGATTTTGAATAATCAACCTTGGGATCTTCTATGCTTCTTCTTGGTTTGATGACTTGTTGTGGTAACCTCAGAAATCTGCTGAAATGTCCTTCATTTGCAAGATCAATACCAGCATTAGTCTCTTGGTCTTCAAATGGGCAATCACCTTCTTCATCAACATAATAGTGGACATCATCTTCTTGGGTACCAGGTACATCCTCCTCCAAAATCTCTTGAGTTTGTACCTCTAGTGGCTTGGTAATAAATCCCTCACTAGGTCTCATTTTCATGTCCAATTTGTGTGGATTTAGTGGCCATATTCCTGTAGCCCTAAATCCAACCTTGATGTTGCTTATTGTCATGGCTTTGTGAAGTGCTAACCTAACCCATTGTGCTAAATCCTTCTTTCCAATTTTTTTTCTTTTGTTTTGCAATGTCCAAATGTCCCTGTAGGCCCTAAATGCAATTTTAAAAGGTTTGAAAACTGCCACATCTAGGGGCTGAAGTGCATGAGAGGTATGTGATGGTAAAGAGCATACATCTAACCCTGCATCTCTTGCTTTTGTTATGACATCCAAAGTAACATGGGAATTAAGGCTATCTAGAATTATCAAGTGTCTATTGGTTGTACTCATCCCTCCTTTTTTTGCAATGTTAGCTATAAAATGGTCAATCCACTTAGAGAACAAAAATGAATTCATCCAACCATTAGGTTGCATTCCTATAGTGGAATCAGCCTCACATAAGGCTAGGTAATCTCTCATTCTATGAGTCCCTTTGAATATGTAGAAGTTAGGAATGGTTTTACCTCTAGCATTTATAGAACTTAAAATTGTCAATGATTCTCTTTCATTTGCAATCAATGAATGGACCACTCTTGTTCCTCTACGTGCTAATACTCTAGCTCCTTCCTTTCCAGCCTGAGCTCCACTTTCATCTACATTCCAAATGTGATGTGGAGGATACTGGTTCAATGCATATAAAGATGCTAGATTGTCATAAAATGTTTTGACATTGGTTGGACATAAGCCAATGGCCCTGTTGACTTCTAACCCTTAGGCTACTCTTAAGGTGAAGGTAGGGTGTCTTTTTTTAAACCATTTAACCCAACTATCTCCTAGAATTCTATTTGTAAAGGGATTAGGTCTCCTTTCTACCATTTCAGCAACCTTTCCTTTCAAATCATGGATAGTTAAAGGATGTCCCAATGCTAACATATTGTCCAAATATTCTACTAGTCCAGTCTCTTCTTCAATGGTAAGAACTCCTTTTCTTCCTAGTTTTCTTGTTTTTCTTTTGCCATTAACATGCTCCATGATGCTTGTTCTTGGGATGTTGTAAAAATCACTTACAACCTTCAGTTTGTGTCCATCTTCTATAGCTAAGATTGCTTTTTGAAGAGATTCATTTGACCATGATCCACGGGACTGTTTTTTTGGCTTCTTTGATCCACTTGACTACTTAGGAGGCAAAGGCATTGTGTCCCTAATGTCTACTACTGGTTTTAGAAAAGATGTAGGGACAATTACCTTTGCCTTTCTTGTGCTTTCTCTAACATTGTGTGGATGTTGATTGCCTTGCCTTGCAGCTGAAGAGGGCTTCTTCTTTGTAAGTGAACCTTCTCCTTGTCTCCATAATCCTCTTTGGCTTTTGTCCTCTTTCTTTTGATTTTCATCAAGTTCTGAATTGCTCCAAGCATCTGAATCAGTTGTAGGAGATTGTTGATTGCCTCCATTCTCCTCAATATAGCATCTTCTTTCTTCATTGCCTTTATCATTGTTGGATCTACTCCTTTTTTTGTTTACATCATTGTTGAATCTGCCCCTTGTCTTGCTTGTATCAGTCTTGGATCTACCCCTTCTTCTACCTTCATCACCACTAGATCTGCCTTTGCTCTTTCCTTCATCACTGCTAGATGTGCCCTTACTCTTGCCTTCATCACTACTAGATTTGTGCCTACTCCTACCTTCATTACTACTAGATTTTCCCTTTCTACTACCTTCATCACTACTAGATGTGCCCATACTCTTGCCTTCTTCATTGCTAACTATTCTCCTTCTCTTCTCCATCTTGTTGTTGGATTTGTTGGCTTCATAGGAATTCTTCACAATATAATCCCTATTCATCTCATCCCCACTTCCACCAAGGTACATCTTTTGCTTACCTTTTGATATTCTTGCAGATGTGTCCCATTCTTCTTGCTCAGTTTGTTGTTGACCCCTCCACTGCTCTCCACTGCCACAACTCTTCTTCAAATCTGGTATCTCTTTTTTATAGGTGTCTCCTTGCATCATTGATACTCCTTGTTTCTCCTTCAATGTCCTCAGTGTTGTGATTTCAGCCTCAATCTTGATTCTAGTTCCTTCTAGTTTTGTGGCCCTCCTCCCTAACACTGTGGCTCCTTTCTGCTACAGCACTCTTTCTGAATCCTCATGACCAAAAATTGAATCAATGAGGTCTTCATATTGACCTTCTTCTTGGTCATCTGAAGCAGCATCCTCCTCACTCTCTGATCTGCTATTGCTATAATATTCAACACTTGAATCTGCCCTGTCATATAAATCAACATTGAGGAAACTCTCCATGTCATCATCACTAGTGTTCTCTCTCATAGTTGAATGCAGGACTAGTGTCCTTCTAGTGGTGCTCTAGCTACTCAAATGGTGCATTAGACCTTTGCACATATGTAAAAGAACACTTACAAATGAAAATTGTAATGTTCTAGAGTCTACTTTGTAATCTAAATCAACTGCCTCTTTTGTATACTACTTCATTGCTTTGCAGTCTTTGATTTCTGTAAGGCCGTCGTTTTTCAATTTAAAGAGAGGCTCTTATTATATCCAATTCAGTGACATTATTGCATTAATCAGCCTTTTTGCAATGTCAGAACCATCCCTCTACTTCTCAATACAACATTGTTAAATTCTATGATAGAGAACTAATTATCAATTATAGGCCAACTACTTCCTAAAGTAGTTTGAAGATTTGAAATGCAAATATTCTGTAATCCACCCAATTACTCCTGAATTGAGTTGTTTTATAGATTTCTGCATTAGGCGATTCGCCTGTTATAGGTTGGTTTACCTTATGGAAACTTTACCTTTCATCTTGTAATAAGTAAAATTTTGAAATCTAATCTTATAGTTCTATCTATGTGGTAGTTTCAACTGGGTTGGTTTTTGGCTTGCCATGTGGCAGTCATTCATTGAGCAAAATTGAAAATGAATTATATTTTTTCTTATACCTAAATGGAGGACACAATTGATAGAAATTTTGTCAACAAAATAATGAGAATTGACAAAAATTCTATTCAAATAGACAAGAAATTGATACAATTTTGTCAATTACATGTTCAAATCAATACATCCGAATTGACACCAAAGTTGACAAAATTGTGTCATTTTCTTGTCTATTTGGACATAATTTTTCCTATAATGAACCTATTTTAGACAAGCCCCTTTTCGTGGCTTTGTAAGCTGACCTATTCGTCACGTGAAGTAACATCAGGGCCATTCTATATCAGATTGTAGTGTTAGATGGACTCCTATGAGAGTTCTTCTTAGTCTTGAATGGATTTCATCCAAATGTTGGAGTTCATCCACCTTAGAATTTGAGTGTTTAGATGGAGAGAGCTCCTTGACTTGACATTGTTGTCAAGTCAAGTTTTGTAAGCATTTTGGAGAGAGTTGTGTGTTGTACTTTGCTTGGAGATGATGGATTATCATTTAGTAAAAGTTTCACTTTTTTTCTTACGTTTATGCTCTTCGATTCTTCCTTTGTGGAGTGAGAGCCACTTGATTTTGTGTGTATAGATTTCATAGTTTTTTACTTGACAACAATTTCTTTCTTGTAGGACTTATCTTGAGTGGAAAGACAAAATTTCAACTTTTAGATTGTTGCTAATACTTGTATTAGTAGTAGAGGAGTTTCATACAATTCCAAAGCTTTGAAAAACGCAAGATTTGAGTGATTTTTGAAGAAGATATGGGATTTTGAAGGTTGTGGAAGTTTTTGCAATGAGTCCTTGAAGTGGAGTGGCGGATTGTGACATCTACGAATTTTAAAAATATTCTAAAATCTAGGTATTTTGAAGATTTTTTTGAAGATTTTCTATTAAAATCTAGGATGTTTGAATATTTCTAAAATCTAGGATTTTAGAAGATATCTGAAGTATTCCAACAAGGTACATTTTACAAAATATAGAATCTTTCATATTTATAGATTTAGAATTCTTTTAAATATATATATATATATATATATTTAAAATAAAATAAAAAGAGTAGGGTGCAAACTTTGAAATTTATTTCTAAGGGCATATTAGCTTGGATTTGAGTAAAAATTTATGTCTATTTTATGTGAAATTTGCCAAGGAATCCAATGGTACAAATGGTTTGTCATTTGGACTTGTTATTCAACCTAGATTAGTGTTTTTCTTGGACTTAATGGTATTTTTTAACATCAATTTTCCAAAATTTCCAAGAATTTTAGGTTTTGGAGCCTAGTTAGACACATTCTAGTGTCTACCTTTTGTTATTGATACAGGATTGGTGACTTGTAATCATCTATCGCAAGTGTTTGCCGATGGCTTTTATTCACACTTTTCTTGTGTTTTTGCAATTTGTTGTTTGGGGAAGACGATCCAATTTGAATTTTTTGCATTTTGTTTTGGTACCTTCCCCTGTAGCGGACATTGTTGCCAGCAGTTTCCAGTTTTGTCCCATTTTTTAATTTGTGAATAGGCTTTAATTTTCATAAATATATTGTAGTAGTCAGGTCAGATTAATCACTAACGAAACCATTTTCTGTGTACCAAGTGGATAGTGCTTATTTGAATTGTGGTACTTGGGAAATGATGACCTGTGAACTATAAGTTTGGTAGTGATACAAGTGTAGATGTAGGTTACCTTTAGCCTTTAGATAGTTGTAGGTATTTATATAGTTTTTTTATGGTGCACACTAGGAGTCAATATTATCGATCTCCGTCACCAGACTACTTGGAGGATACTCACACTGACAACTTTGGACTAGCGGTGGATACCGACGAAGCTTTTGAGCCTTTTTTGACATTGAATACCACTAATAGGCTTTGGATTTGGAATGTAGATACATTTTATGCAGGGTTGATAAATCAGTACGTCCGCCCCAAAATAGCATCCATAACCCGGACGTCCGTCCTTACAGACGCCAACGGACGCAGCATCCCTCCCGCCGTCAGAAGGCGGACGGGCGGGGCGGACAGGGCGGTCCCGGCAGACGCTGTAGACACAACGTCCGCATTCGAACGTCCGACCGTCCTATCAACCCTGATTTTATGACATAGACGATGATCCTTATAGTATGGTGAGGGATCATTTCTTGGGAGGGCTGGAGGCATTTTTCTTTCCGATTGGAAACTCTGATTCTGAACTTAAATGAAGGAGAGGCAACAATAGTCTCTAAGTTTCAACAATTGATATGCTTTTGAGCTATTGCCACAACACTTGGAGTACAAAGTACTCCAAATATATGAGCGATAGAGTGATGAGCACATGCTCCAATTGCATTAGGTGGAGCACTATTGAAAGACTCGTATAGAGCTTGTTTTTACGCTCAAAGAAAGTGTAGTAGCAAGTTTGGTGCCTACAGAAAAAGGAGAAGGAAGCTTGAAAAAAAAGGAAGATAATCCATCTTCTGAAGATACCAAGGGGAAGGCTTTGGCACTAGTCCAATCTTCCATATTCTTATCTTGGATGGCACAAGCCACACACGCGGTATTAGTTGCAATTGGTGATCCACTAGTATTTGAACCATTGCATTTTTTCATTGCTCATTTGAAAGTTGAATACGAAAGCTTTCGCCATGATCAAATGCAACGCATTTAAGACTTCAAGTGTGAGGAGGATGACACTCCATGCATAATGTGTACCAAGTTGGTACATTTTGTAGTTGAGTCTGGAGGCGTATTTGTAGAGAACTAGCTTGCAAAGATCTTTTTGTTTAAAATTAACAAAAGACTTCTAGATTTAGCTACACCAGAGATTATTATCAACTATGAAGGTTGAGCAACATTAGCACAAGCATTTGTTGAAGTTAAAAAGTGTGATAGAGCTTTGTGCCAACATGATGCTACCGATATAGTTTCTTGAATGACAAATACTACTAAGCCTAAAAAAACTACTACGACTACAAGTAGTTTGGCGAAAACTCAACTTGAAAAGAGCCAGAAGACTCTTCATTGTTGGGAATGTGGAGGATCTAATCATGCCAAAAATGATCCCAATTGCCCAAAGAAGAAGAAAGTCCAATCTGTAGAAAAACTCAAATAAAAGATAGAAATGGCCAAAGTAGGGAAAAAATCGAAAAAAAGGAGCTGAAATGTATTCATTGTGGTAGATTTAACCACGATGTAGATCACTACTTCATTTTATATCCAGAGAAGCAGCCTGTATTAGAGAAAAAAAAACTCTAGAAGCTAAAATTGTAGAGCTTAAAAAGTGGTTTAATATTGTGACTTCATTTGGCCACGTTATTGCAGTCAAGTTGACTTCTCAATCTACATCTAGTAGTTCTACTTCAAATTTGTATATGTTTGGTACTGCCAAAGAGATGGTGGTATCAGTGACAACTACACATGCCCAAACAACAACCAAGTTTGTTGCACCACCTTTGGATATATCCAAAAATAGTGAACGTATTCGACATAGTAGCTTGCTAGACCATATTGGCCAAACACGTTTGCCATCATCATTTGGCCTTGTAGATGCTATTTTTGTTGTTCATTCTCAAATTTCAGTGGCATGAGTGCTACATGGAGGGACTACTATAAATGACTTGGTATACACTTTAGCTTATAAAGTGTTGCAAATGCTTGTATTTTCTTCTTTAGAGATGTTGACTCCAAATTTTGCACTAGTTCAAGTATATCATTTAGGTGGAAAGATGTTGGAGGGCAAAATGTCTATACCATCTCTTGAAGTAGCTCAAGCTACCACTGAGACTTCCACAAAAAAAAATTTGATTCAATTACAAGCTAAGCTTGCAACTGAAGTTATTGTAGTATTTGAGGAAGGTGTTTTACAACAACGAGAGCCATCACTTTTATTTCATGTACCTTTGAGTATAAGCGTAGCTTATTTAGCTGATGTTGCAACTAGGTCTGCTCGAGAATATTGTAGCTTACGACCAGGCATGATACGGCTAGTTAATGACAACAATGTTCTTGTTGTTAGCCACACAGATGGCAATATTAGTCGTGTTACACCATTACATGTAATGATGGACTTTGGTGCTCAGTCAATGATAATTGAAAAATGACTTGTTCAAAAGTTAAGTCTCACTACATCAGACTTTAAGCCTTGTCCATTCACCATTGTTACTTCTGTTGGAGGTATAGAGCGTGCTACTGGTTATACTAAGCAGCCATTGCAATTGATTTTTTGCATTGAACTTGGGTCACTTTATTCACATTTGTCACTATAGTGTATAGTCACTAGTATTACGAACTATAACATTTTAGTTGGTCAGCAAAGCGCTATATTTTTTAAGTTTTGGTCTTAACAATTAGATTGAGAAGGCATGGACTAGATCGGGATGGTCTTCTGGTGATGGAACAAAGAAATTTATTCATATAGCTTTTGTAGCAATTGCCATGACTATGTCAGCAGAGGCTTTATTTGATTGCAATGCATTGGTATCAAATTTACCATATGGACTAGTGCTTATAGAAAAGACTATGACATTTATGTCTAGCTCTATGGCATTGTCTGATTCATTTTCTTTTGAAGTTCCTAACAAACATTATAAGGACCCTATACCTCCATGAAGTACACGAGTT
Source organism: Pseudoscleropodium purum (assembly GCA_963969395.1). Taxonomy (NCBI): domain Eukaryota; kingdom Viridiplantae; phylum Streptophyta; class Bryopsida; order Hypnales; family Brachytheciaceae; genus Pseudoscleropodium; species Pseudoscleropodium purum. The sequence continues at coordinate 25,633,571 of OZ017798.1, forward strand.
GAATTGTCTCGACAATGCCAATACATTGTGGCTTCATTGAATCTTACAAAGGAACCATCTATCTCCTCTTCACCTCTTTTTGTCCAACCTATTTATTGGTATCCACCATTAGAAGGTACTACTCTCGTGGAACTATTTGTGGGCATTGGTACAGGTTTGGTAGGTGCTTTAGAAGTCGGACTTAACGTCAAAAGCTACATTTATGTAGATAATAGGGTTACACCTAATTGTGTTGCCCATCATTATATCCAACAATTTTTAGCATTATATACAAAACAATTATATCCTTCTGTTATTCATGGTTGTTTTGGCAAATTTCTTTGAGATGTCACTCTTATTAGTGATGAAAATCTGAGGAGGTTGGGCCACATTGATTTACTTATCGTCGGTTGGCCTTGTCAAAGTCATTCACATGTAAGAGCTGGTAGAGGTCTTGATAATCTTTGATCTAATCTATTTGCAGACTTGCTCCGACTTACATAGTGGTGGTATACCCACCAATCTACTCTACTAGGGTATATTTTTAAAAATGTGCCGCCATTAGGTGACATACAACCAAAGATTCTTGAAGATGAGTACTATATTAATCAATTTTTAGTTCCTCCAACCTTTGTAGATGTTGCAACTTTGGGCTCTTATACTCATCATCCACGTTGGATTTGGACCAACCTAACTACATCTCATATGCTTCAAGTATCCCTTTTAAGAATCAAGAGGCTTCTAAGACAAAAGCTGGTTGATATTTTGGATGACCATCATATTTTTTTAAATGTTTTCAAAGATGATGAGTCTCCTTTAGCTTATGTGAACAAGTTAAAGGCACCTTGAGTTGCTTTCCCTACATTTGTCACATATCCAAGCTCTTTTGCATTTTAAGCATATGGTCCTGGTATGGTTTGGAGTGATACCTCTCAAATCCATAAAGAACCCACTATAGATGAACGAGAACGTGCCATAGATTTTCTAACTAGTACCATTGTTGCTTATGACCTCATAAAAGGTCCACGACGCTTTCTTTTGAACTAAGATATGGATCTCAATACTTTAGTGTGGATTATTGGTACATATCTTGATATTCAACAACATCATGGTAACTATTTGCTTACTTTGAGGTCAGAAAGCAATAGTCAGGGGGCAATGGAGTCAAAATTCACTAAATTTGAAGAATTTGAGTCATTTTCTCACTTGAAGCGGTTTGCAACAGAAGAGCTTCGAGCTCAACATATTTTTGATGCTTTGGCTCAAGATTTTGGAAAAGCAGATGCCCAAGAGATGTTTCCAAGGGTATTTTTGCAAGATCCCTTCTTTTCTATGGACATCACAACTCTACATACAGATTGTGGTGATGAAACCTTTCATTTGACTTTAAGTCAAGAGGCTGGAGGCACGAAGTTTGTGCCTTCTATAAATTAGCAATTACAAGACGTACTGGCATGCAATGGTGCTCCATTAGTTGATAAAATAACCACTGAGTTTGATGATTAGCCATTGGACTTAGGGCCACATCTTACTAGTGCCGAACCATGGAAGATACAGGCTTTTATTTATTCATATCCTAGTTGTTTTGTCTTTAGATTAGAGGAGTTTGAGGGCTATGAAGGTAAGCCTATTCACATTCAGTTGGAAGATGATCATCCAATCTTTCTACGTCCTTATAGATTGAGTATCTCAAAGAAAAATGGTATCCAAACTCGTTATCTAGAATTACTAGCCGTAGGTTTGATTGAACTTTCCAATGGCAAATATGCTTGTGCTATGGTTATGCCTTTCAAGAAGGATATATTTGGCAATTAGACGGAGAAACGGATGTGTGGAGATTACCATCCAATTAATCGTAAAACCAAGTGAGATCGGTATCCAATGCCGATGCCAGAGGAGATATTTGTTGCAATGGACTTTTCTCAAGTTTTTAGTAGTTTAGACTTGTGATCTGGTTATCACCAGTTGCCATTACTCATAGGAGATTGAGTAAAAACAACATTTTGGAGAGTTGATCAAGATGGCAAGGATCAATTGTATTACTGGAAGTTTCTTCCATTTAGTCTCAAAAATGCACTAACTAAGTTTCAAAGGGTGATGGATCAAGTTTTGACTGGCCTACCATTTTCTAGATGCTACATTAATGATGTTATTATCTTTAGCAGCAGCCCACAAGAGCATGTGAGGTATTTACAAGTGGTATTTGAACAACTGCAACAATGAGGATTGCGTTTGCATCATGGCAAGTGTAGATTTTTCCATGATCGATTACCATATTTGGGCCATATGATTGTGTCAAGGGGTCTTGGAGTGCAACAAACAAAGATAGATGCCTTGCACAAGATCCTAACACATGTTGATGTGTCACGACTTTGAGCTTTCTTTAGTTTGGCAAATTACTATCGCCAGTTTGCTAAGAACTTTAGCTTGATTGCCAAGCCATTGACAATTCTCAAGGGACACAACCAACTATGGACTTAGGGCCATGAGCAAGAATAAGCTTTTGATACATTGAAGCAAAAGTTGGGTTTAGCTCCTGTACTTCGACGGCCAAATGCTACTAGATCCTTTCAATTGCACACAAATTGAAGTGCAGTGGAATTGGAAATAGTCTTGACACAAGAAGATGATGTAGGACGAGAGTATGTCATTGCATATGCCTCTAGGAGTATTGACAATGCGGAGTCCAACTATTCATTTTATGAAGGAGAAGCATTGGCTACAATTTGAGCCATTGCGCATTTTCGACCTTATTTGTACAGTCAACAATTTACATTGGTGACAGATTACCAACCTTTGAAGTGGCTTATGGAATCAGATAAGCTTACTAGCAAGCTTGCTAGATGGGCGTTGTTGCTTCAAGAGTATGATTTTGAGGTGGTACATTGGGTAGGCATTACAAATTTGAATGTTGATGGACTTTCTCCTAATCCAAGCTCTTTAGAGGAGGATTTGACCAAAGCTAGATGGCATGGGGAATGCAATAGAGAGGTAGTTCCTAGATGGCATGTCGCAGCATATCTCACTTTGATGTTAGGTTCTACATCTATGCTACTTGAATAGGAATCAGATGAAGAATCTGACAAAGCCCAAGTTGTTAGTGATGTGTGGGAAGATCGTACGATTTTACACAAGCTTCAACAAGGGGCATTTTCTACACCTATGTCCACCTCGGAGTAAGATAGAGTTGGTCATCAAACAACGAGATTTCATTGGAAGAACAGATTGTTGTTTTGAGTATGGTCTGATGGAACTAGGTACATTGTTCCAAGACCAGATTAGCGAGCTTCTTTAGTATGGCAAGTACACGAGGAACTTGGACATTTTGGCGTACGTAGGACACATTCTATGTTATGCAATCAATATTAGTGGACTGGTATGTATCAATAAATCACCATTTATGTTTCTCTTTGTAAGGTGTGCAATCAAGTTAGATCAAGTTTTAACACTTTATCACCTCAACTACAACCTTTGTTCATCATGGGTTTGGGTTATCGTTGGTCTCTAGATTTTGCTGGACCCCTCATTGTCACCTCATGTGGAGCTAAATATGTACTGGTGATGGTAGAGCATTTTAGCAAGTAGATTAAACTTGTAGCTCTACCATAAAATTCTTCAGAGTTGGCGGCTATGGCTTTTTTTGATCGAATTTTGGCACATTTGGGGGCGCCCACTAAGGTGTTAACGGATTAAGGGCGAGAATTCCTTGGTTCATTTGAAGAATTGTGTACTAAAGCCTTAATAGATCATCGCATAACTTCTAAAGATCACTTTGAGGCGGATGGCCTAGCAAAGTAGGTTGTTCAAATAGTCAAACGTGGTTTACGAAAATATGGACTTCTTCGTGGCCATCATCGTGATTAGAACTTGATGTTGCCATGGATTGCTATGGGCTATCGTTTTAGCAAGCAAGCATCATTGGTATCTTATTGCCCTTACCAGTTGTTGTATAGATAGGAGTTGATTTTACCTAGCTCATTGCGAGAAAAGATAGCTCCAATTGTAGACTTGGATGACCCTGATATATGGGCTCAATGTCTACATGATCAAGCGGAGTTCTTCAAACAGGCCATGCCCATGGCAATGGAGAACTTATCTATTGTTCAACATTGTGATACCTTACGGTATGCTCGCATTCGTAGTGGAGCTTATCGACTTGAGTTAAGAAGATTTTCTCCAGGAGATTATATGTATCTCCAACGTGAGGCGCCTACAACCCTTGATGTGAAAGCAAAGCATACTATTCTTCGTGTGAAAGATGTATTGCCTAGTGGTATTTTGTTACTTGAAGGCAAGGATGAACAGAAATGTCGAGAGCACTCTAAAAATTGTACTCCATGTCATCTTCTTATTGAGGGTTCTATACATCCAGAGTTGGTTGTTGTGCCAAATGGCCTTCTTTATTATGTATGTGGTGAGAAGAAGGGGACATTTACAATATTATTGTGTGATCACTACCAACATGGATGGCATATGGCATGTTTGATATCGCTTCTTTCAATTCTTCTTTCTAGAGATTGGATTTGTCCTCGTTACAGATGGTCTTCTACTCATGTTATATTTTCTAACAAGAATTGAAGATTTCTCTGGAGTTGTCCTTTTTTATATGGTGATGATGCTACCATTTGGGTAATGGGTACAAGTTATTGATTTACAATATCAAGTTATGATGAAGTTGACTATAGGATTCGACTCTAAAAAAAACCCAGTGGAAGGTAATTAAGGATGGAACTCACATTGCACCCAACCTACCATTCCTTAATCACTTCCTCACTGACTTGATTAGACTATCTATGTACCAATACACTGACTTGAATATGTATAGTTGTTGCAAAAATATCACCAAAGGTCATCTCCGACTACATGTGTGTTTGTTCCTAGCTGATTAGAGGGACTCCTTATTTGCTAAGAGAAGACATTTGAGGGGGTATTTATTATGCATTCTTGTTTAGTTTTTTTTATTGCATATTTAGTGTTAGTTATAGCACTCAATTTGTTGTGTGCTATGATCTTTATTTACTTGACAAGTGTCACATGAAGTAATATTGGGAACATTCTACATCAAATTGTAGTGTTAAATGGATTCCTATGAGAGTTTTTCTTAGTCTTGAATGGATTTCATTCAAATGTTGGAGTTCATCCACTTTAAAGTTTGAGTATTTAGGTAGAAAGAACTCCTTAACTTGAAATTGTTGTCAAGTCAAGTTTTGAGAGAGTTTTGGAGAGAGTTGTGTATTGTGCTTTGCTTGGAGATGATGGATTATCATTTAGTAAAAGCTTCACTTCTTCTCTTACGTTTACATTCTTCGATTCTTTCTTTGTAGAGTTAGAGCCGCTTGACTTTGTGTGTGTAGATTCCATAGTTTCTCGGAGCATTTGAAGGTGTGCTTGTTATGCATTCTTATTTAGTTTTTTTTATTGCATATTTGGTGTTAGTTATAGCACTCGATCTGTTGAGTACTACGATCTTTATTTACACGACATATTAAACAGCAAATATGATGCAGTGGTCATCGAAAAAAATTCTTTGTTTATACTTTTTCTTCCACTCATTTCTCTTTCCTCTTGGCCTAAGGAGAAGTGCCAAAGCTAATTACAATATGTTAGTCTATAAGACCAAAATGGATCTCGATGAAAAATTCACATTTATATTCCATAAAATACTCATTCTTAGATTAAAAAAAATTATGGGTTTTTCTTGCATTCTTCTTCATCTTTGTGTTTGCACACATTGACCTCAATTTCTCAAAGAATTTCCCACGTCCTATATGCTGAAATGCTTAAGTTATCCAAAAAAGGTACTTCTACCTTAAGTGAAAAAAAACACCCGGGAGTGGACCCCAAGTCTTCCGCTTCAAGCTTCTAGAACCTCCACGTCGTCCGTCACTGCCTGGCTGCAGGCTCTGCCAACCAGCCATTTGTGCACTTTCCGTTGACTTGCCACCAACAGCTCCGTACACTGAAACGAAAGGCCGTGCAAAGGAAACCGACTGACCCCTCCAACCGTTCAAAATTGACTCCGCTTTCCCTCGAGGCCTGCTGGACTCCAATCTACAGTCCGCATTCGTTTTGGGGGAAAGCAATTGGATGGATGGAAACTACTCAGTGAACTGAGTGAACAGATGAACAGTTCTGTTAGGGTCTGGAGCTCTTTCCGTCCATCATACTTACCAGTGTGCCCCGTGCCATTGGCACAGTCAAAACTTTAGAAAAAATAATTTCATAATTTTTTTTTAATTCATACAAACTTCAAAATTCAATAACTTTCATCTTAGGTCGGAACACCATGAAACCAAGCCCATGCACCCCTTCTCACCAAGGACTTTCCAACTATACCAAACACGTGAATGGGAGACGTACGGTCTAGGAGATCTCAACGTAACAAACAAACAAAACAAACAGCATAACTTAATAGAAAGATGGACACTTTCTTGGGCTCTAATTTTCCCCACCTACTCTTGCAAATGAAAATATCCTAAGGGAGGGTTAAAACTTGCATAAATTAACTTGGCATTTTCACAAAGAAGAAGGTGCCATATTTCATCTTGTCACTAGTTTAAGATGACATGGATCTTCAAAAATTGACATAGAAATTCAATCTTGGCACTTCTTTGTCAAATTTGATCCACTCAGCTAGTGCCAAACCATTAATGGTAAGTGTCATATCTTGGGTGCAAAAACTACAAATTTATTTTGTCATGAAAATAAATGAAAAAATTAATGACATGTACTGTAGAGAGGTTAAATTACAGTATCCTGTAAACCAAGAAATATACCAAGAAATGTCCCATTCAAAAGGTGGGCAAATTATTTCTTGTAATCTCTACCTTTACTTGTAAAATCGGTGATTATGAATTTTTCAGTCATCCATCACATATTTCACCCATTATTAGGCAATCATTTACATTAGGCAATCTATTTGTTGTATAGAATTTTGGAAGAAGAAGAAAGAAAAAAAAAACATTCTTCCTACACAAACTTCTTCCTCCTCAATTGGATTCCTCAATGGACTCCAACTACAAGTCCGAAACTTCCAAATTTTATCACCCAGCGTATATTCATAAAGATGAGAGCGTGTTCGTAAAAATTCCACAATGACTGATGTGGTCCACCCGACTAGCCCTGCCCGACCGGTATTTCATTTTTTATTAAAAATCTCCCATTCCAGCTCCTGTACGAAGGACCGATCGTAAACCCTGCATCGTACGGAGCAGGACAACCGAGCGAATCCAACAACGGAGGTTGACGATTGGTGAAGGGAGTTCGCCAATCCCGGTCTCATGACGAACGTCGGCTGGAGAAAGGGCCACCCGTGCTGAAGACTGTGAGGTCACCGCCGTAGTACGCAGCAAGCGCCGAGTACGGAATCGATTCTTCCTCATTTTATTTTATAATTATACCGCCCCAGCCATCGTCGAGGAAACTGGGCGCGACTGTTCTTCGTATCTTCCTCTCTGCAATCACTTGACGTGGGGGCGTCAGGGTGGGGGGGGGGATTTCAAATTCAGGAACGGGCGGAACTGGTTTCATTTGTTAAAGAAAAAGAAAAGAAAAAGAATTTATTCAGGTTGACTGCTTTCGAGGAGTGAGGTGCGCACACACCCACGGTACAAAACTAAGGTATGCTGTACCGGTAAGCTTATTCCACTTGGCTTTTGACCAAACTGGAAAGATGGCTCCTAAATTTGGTGAGGTCGGGGGTTCTCCTTGAAAGTCCCTTAGACCTGAATTTCAACCCCTACCACTAGCAACCAACTCTAATGTGTCTATTCACCAAGATTGAACTTGTGTCGGTTTGTTGGGCACTTGCATGTGAGTTATGGTTGATCTATCTTTTTTGAAGGATTTGCACACATTCTAACATTTGAGAGTACAAAAGAGCTAATGGAAGTTGCATCCAAACAATTTTTGGGTTTATTAAATGATTTCAAAACAACCCAAAATCAACCAATAGGCGAGCTTAGATCCTTAAATCGGGCCACCAATTGGGCCCTTGAGGCTTTGCTTTACATTAAAAGCCAACCCAATTTTCATTTATATTATATGATTGCTTCCATGACAATGTTTAGGATTTAGAATATTAGGCCCATGCACTTAAAATTTTGTGTCCATACATCTGTAACCCAATTTTTCCACCTCACCTTGATTTGAATTGGCTCTATGTGTGTTAACCCCTAAAGGGCCATTGTCCCTTTGGGGGACAAATGGAATTTCGAGCAGGTACCTACGGGCTGAATTTTTGTCATGATTTTTTATACTTCTTTTGAAGATAGAAAAACTGATAAGTTTTGTGAGAGTGTAATTTTTTTTACAATCGATGCCCGGGAACAATAGTTATGACAAATAAGTTCAAACGAGGGGACCAAGGGCAATCTGGGCAGCAAAAAATCATTTGCAAAAATTTGAATTTAAAAAAAAAATTCCTCATAGATTATATTTTTGTCTATCTGAAAAGCTTTGATTCATTTCATTTGGATTTGTTATGAGAAAGTTATGGACATTCTTGTTTTTGGGGTAGTTAGAGCATCTTTTTGATGAAAAAAACCCTTGTAGGATTCATTTTTGAATGCCATTTTTCAAATTTTTCAAATTTTTTTATTTTTCAAGGTTTCATTTACTTGTTAGAACAATCTCACCATTGGAAATAGTGCATTTTAATTCCATCTAAAATTTATGAATATTTTAGATTTTCCTTCTATCTCATACCTACTTCTACTTAACAATTTTTTTAAGAATGAAAATTAAGTTTTTTTGAATTTCTTTTTTCCCCCACACTCTCAACTCAATTCTCCGCTATAAAGATTTAAAGCTCAAAACTCTATAGTGCAAAAAGTTCCAGTCAAAAATGTTCAAAGTCAAAAAATCCGATCTCGCAATGTGCTGAAAAACTTGTTTTTTCTACTTTAAACGCAAATATCTTGCAATTTGTGCAGTGAAAAATTCTGGAATTTTTTCCACACTTTTTATACTAGTGAGGTGTAAGATCCTATGGTTAGATATGGGAAAAAAAATTAAATTTTTTTTACTCTTTGCTATAGAAATGGCAATTTTCAATGTTTTTTGGTAAAATAAAAAGCCTCAATCCTTTAGGGATTAATTGGACCAACTTGGAATTTGGCCTTCGCATGAATTAAATTTCACCCTCATATTTTTGTTGAACCCTTTTACAATTAAAGTAAGTGTGCTTAATTGTTGCTTGTATATAAAATCAGTCCCTTCCAATTCTTTCTTTTATTGTAAAACCTCCATTTTTGGTAGCCTAGGGTTGATTTTGGATATAAATATATTCAACACTTTGTAAATTCATTGCTAAGTTGTTTAGTGTCGAAAAATGTATCCTAAAACAACTTAAAATCTTCTTTTGACTTACAGCAAGGCCCACTAGAATATGATTTAGTTCAATAATTGATAAGAACTATTGTCAAATTCTTTATTTAAGCAACTTTATGTGATGGTCAACATTAAACATGTGTATCAAGTTTAGTGAGCAATGCTGGAAATGCTCTAAGTATTGTCTACCTAAGCCATGAGATATCTATAAATGGTATAAATAGAAAGCCATATTAGGTGGGTGAAAATGATAAACTACATTAAAAAAATATATTCAGTGTGACCCACATTATCTACCTACTAAAGGCTATAATTTTTAACAATAGATGAATATTTTTAATAAGATCATAGATATGAATACTATTGGCAAAGAAAAATATTTCTATAAATATAATTGGAAAAAATATTCAACAAGAGTAAAAATTTATTGCATTTTAAAATCAAGTAGTGTAGGTGCTACTAAATACAGTTATTAGTGTACTCAAAATCAACCAATGCTGACCAACAATTTTTGATAGGTAGAGGCTCAAAGTGTCAACATGAATGGTTAAATCTTGGAAAGAAAAGTGGTGCCCAAGTTCATAAGGAACTTTGACGAAAGATTCCACAATTGTTCAAGAGCTCCATCATCCAGCTATGACTTGAGCATCACTCATCCCATGATATCATAGAGGAAGCTTGAGCACCAAGTTTCCTGCCTCAAGGGTGTTTGGTGGTGTTGCAAATTTGGATATTCCTTCCGTTGACTGAGGCACTCAATCAGTTTACGTCTCAATTTGAAATCCACAGAAATTCAGAAAGGTATAGGTGGAATACACTCAGATTAGGGTGTGTAATGGCATTTGGGATAATGACAGAGTAGCTGTAAAGGGGGAATGTCTTTAATCTTGAAGAAGATAAAATAACCCCACATTCACATCAAAATGGAGTGGTCCAAATAACCTTGCTAATTTAAAATATTGTTAGTTTCAACCCATAGTTGACAAAAGGAATTATTTTACAATTAGCACATGTTCCAACATTCTAATTCAGTTTTCAAGGTTCATAAATGGGTACTTTATGAACCTCCTATCTTAAGGTGTGCATTGGCACTTGGAATAATGATAGAATAAGGCTAAAAAGGAAAAATATCTTGATCTTGAAGAGGATAGAATAACCAACATTCACATTTAAATGGAGTGGTCCAAGTAACTAACCTTGCTAACTTAAGTTACCATAGGTGAAGGTTTGATTCAACATATGAGTGTTGAAATAATTTCTTTTTTTCTCTCTAAGAGTTTTGGCAAATGGAACTACTTGTGTTAAGGTTTCAGCATTCTAACATCCAAGTTTTCTTGTGTTTGGTGGCTTCCAGGTTTTCTTTTTTTTTGAAACTTGTCATGTGGGGCTTAAGGGTACAATGTAGGTTTCAAAAATATTAAAAAATTAGGCAATATATAAAAAATTTCTACAACATTTGAGACATTTCATTTGTAATATTTCAAGAATTCAAATCTTCCAATAAATACGTAATATATGTCTTAATCTAACCTTCGTGTAGGTATAATAAAGTTGATTTCAACACATAGTTGATAAAAAGAATGATTTTACAATTTCCAACACTCCAATTTAGATTTAGAGGAATTCTTAAACTTTCATTCATTTAAGTGAATTTCCTCATGATCCATTTTAATCCATTTTCACGATTAAATTAATTTTGTGATTTCAAATAACTATAGTTTGTTATTTCTCAAGACATTCAATATTGTCCTTTAACTAATTATGTCATAGAATAATCTTTTCTAATTTGAACCCTTTATAGGAGTGGGGATTATTTTCTCAAGATTTAGAATGATGTATTTTCTTGATGTCAATGTATCATTAGGATGTATTTGCACAAAAGAGAAATATCTTAGCTTGAAGAGGTATATGAAAACCTTATTAAGATCAAGGGGGCCCTATTCAAAGTGCCATTTTTTGCAATGACAATCAAAGAATCTAAATTGTCTTCATTTTAGGGTTTGGATTGCAAAGATTGTCTTTAAAGTAATATCCTAGTCAAGCATAATGAGGATTGCAAAACATTTGGTCCCATTTTTTCAAAACACAAGCAAAATGTCCAATTCAGACACCTAGAAAAACATCCATTATAGTCTTAAATCAACCCATAGTAGACTTTTGCTAATAAATGAGATTAGAAATTCATTAGGTTGATTAGTGACCTAAATCAATGCATGGGTGATGATGGAGTTATTAATAACTACTTTAGTAATTTCTATCTTTCTGGTGTAAATTCGTTACAAGAACTAATTTGAGTATTCCTTTATATTATAGCCATGTTAGAAAATATTGTGACTATGTTAAGAAATATTGAGACTGCTTTTGGTGATAAGATGATCACTGTGAGTAGACTTTATGGTGGTTTGGAGGTAGTGTAAAGACTGTTTGAGGCCAATTGAGCAACACACTTCAAAAATTCATAAAAAAATTCATACTTTCTTGATTAGAAGAATAAAATTTCAATTGCTCTCTACATTTCTCATGTTTGTATTTATATGAAAAAAACTTTAATTTTTTCAAAAATGTAAGCCAGCCATTCTGCATGTCATAGTCTGGTTTACTTTAATGTTAGTTCCGTCCGGTGGCTCATCTGAAAAAGCAATTTTCATGAAACACTTTTGATGGTCCGCAACTGAAAGCCCAACTTGTCAGGCACCTCAGGAAAGTCAGAGCGTTGATATGTCAAAAGAGGGAAAAGGAAAGAGAGTCTGCTTTGATTGGCATCATGTATCCTGTGCTTGTAAGCTCATTCATGCATGAAACGGATTATGATACAGAGGCATGATCTTCAAAGGTAGACAAGCATATTACCTCCCTGATGAGCAATTTGAATATCTTGGGGTCAAATTCAAGAGGTCACCCTACTTTTCAATGGTGTGTATTTGTTTCATGAATCAAATCCAATTGAAGTGGAATTATAATTTTTTGATTAAAATTGTAATTTCTGTGAATTTTTGAAGCAGTCTGCCCTAAAATTACAAAACTACATATAGAATGGAGTCTTAAACATCCTATAAACAATCCATAATCGCTTCTTCATTTATCCAACATTTGGTACTCAAGTGTTCACCATTAAAGGATTGTCATATTATCCCTTGTTGGCATTAATGCAAGGATTTTCTTAGGAAATAAATGGATGAAGATGAGTTTTGGGACTAATCGGGGCGCAAAGTAGGATTGGGTTAGAATTAGGTAGTTGGAGGAAATGGGTTAGTCTACCTTAAGTTGTTGCTAACGGAGGAGCATGTTGCTACCTCTAAGTATATACCCAAATAGTTACTTGCAAAAACACATTTACATATATAATAAATAGATTATATTAAGTATGCACTATCATTGCCCTTGTCACAAGTTGCTACAAAATCCATTACATTTTCATTCTAGAGAAATATCATCTAAGTAATTTTTTATGATGTTCATGATTCACGAACATCATCATGTGATTGAACTCCACTTTAGTCAACTTCATTAGGATTTTTTTTCATCTTTTATGAAGTGCCAAAGTGGCAATATAAAATGTTATAGTGGTGCTCCAAATTTTCAACATTCATCAACATATTGGAGAGAAAATATCACATTAATATAAACCACATACCAATAATTCTCTTTTCATCCACAATCTAGCAATTTCATCCAAGATTTTTTCTTAATTTGAAGTTTTGTGGCAAAAAACTTAATAAATTGTCATCATTTTTTAGCCAAATCATTTTTTTCTGGTGCAATCTTGCACTGTAAAGCCAAAAGAAAGCCTTGAACTTCATCAACTTCAATTGCTTGCAAAGAGATTGCAATGTTGCTGATGTAGCTAGTAATAAATAGATGTACATTGTAAAATGTTCAAATCAAGGACATCAAATTCAAGGCATGGATTAGAAAAATTCACTACTTGTTCTCTAGGATAGATAAGGAAAGTTGGTCTTGTTGGCCTTATTTGGGCCCATGAGGCTTACAATTCATTTCTTCTAATATTGCAAAGACCAAGTTCAATCATCTAGCATGATGGAAAAAATGACTCTTACTAGATACAAAGTATTGAAACAAGATGAAATCTTAGGCAAAGGTTAGTCTAGCAGATTGATATGTATCAAATATAAAGTAAAGTAAGCAATAAAATTAGACTTTATCATTTTTTTTACTACAAACTTTCTAAGCAAAGGGAAAAAAAAGGCATGATTGGACTTTGAACTTTTGTACTACTACCTTTGAATATAATATTCAAACACCACTTGTAGACTTCATTTAGCTTCATCTACAATTTATCCATGTGTAATTGAAATGTCAAACATTTTTTCCTACTTTAATTTATCTTGTCTTTCTTAAAGTGCAAATGAAACATTAGAGATGTAGTAGGATTTTTGAAATCTAGGTGGAAAATCTAAATCCTAGTGTGAAGTTTACTAAAGGAAATAATAATGAATAGGCTTACTACAAGATGATCCAAATTAGAAATCACAACTCACATAGAAAAAGAATATCTTCCAACTAGGCAATTGCTATTTTATGCCATTTGGTTTAATTACACAATTTGCCACTCCACTGTTAAAGGCAACAAAGGTAAGGAACATCTTAACCTTTTCTTCTAGTTGGCTTTATTCCAATTGGGATTTCCACTCTTACTTCTTTATCCTTTTTTTTCCTTTACTCTTGCTTTGTTCCAATTGAACCTTTGCTTCTATTTATTGTTCCAATCTTCAACTTGGGATTCACACAACCAACAATCTTCCATCATATTTACAGTACTTCTATTGGATTTTTTACCACACCAAATCTTATCTCCTTCCTTTCTAAAATTTCGACTTGGTAATTTTGAATTTCTTCATATATATTAATTTTTCCACTCATCATGTAATTAACTCTTTTAATTAATGTTCTCTCAATCTAATCCAATACAATCATCTTCTTGACACTTACACTTTAAATATACAATTAATTTAGAAAATGCTAGAAACTAAATTCCTCATTGCAAATGAATTCCAGTTAACACTATGACATGTACATACACTCAACATCCTACTCAATATGTCACAACTCTTACAATCTGTGTTTTTATTTGGTTCAACACTTTGAATATACAATTAATTTAGAAAATGCTAGAAACTAAATTCCTCATTGCAAATGAATTCCAGTTAACACTATGACATGTACATACACTCAACATCCTACTCAATATGTCACAACTCTTACAATCCGTGTTTTTATTTGGTTCAACACTACACATAGCAAAATCATAATTCTAAATTATATGTTCAATAAATTTCTAAGTTTTCATTCTTAACAACAACATAAACAACTACTTCCCAACTAATTTATCTTCTAACCATGGACATATTCAACATCCAATTAGGTAAAGTAATTCACAGCCAACATTCAAACATTAAACATTCCAATTTGGTAATATAATCAACTGCACTTCACAAGCCCCCACTATGATAATCCCATTTTATATTCTTAAACTAAGACAATGAGATTCCAAATTCATAATTATTATTTTTGAATTAAGCAAATTTCAAATGCAAAAAAAATTGTAGATACACAACACACTTTTAAACTCTAGATCAAATATTCATCATATAACTAGGAAACATGTACGTTTCTATAATTCAATAAACACTCAACTTCTTAAAAATTCAACTAGGTACATAAATTCAAATATAAATGCATTCACAATTCAATCAAATTGTTTATAACACAAATGTACATGCTTAGAAATTTGGTAATCAACTTTTTATTCCAATAAGAAATATAAATACAACTAACTTGATTGGACTTACACACTCTTTTATGGTAGTAGGTGAAAACTGTTCTTCCTATTCATTTCCTTTATACTTTGATTAGAAGCAATGATAGATAAAATTGTTTCAACTTCAACATAATTTCAACTACCTTGATTCTATGCTTGTTGGAATCTTTATGAGTAACTAGCCTTTATCTTCCAATTAGTTTCTTTGTTAGTTTGTTCACTATTTATTTCTTTTATTAGTATAATTAAATGCTTCATAGGTCAAAAACTCTCATTTACTTACAATTTGTCTTTACTTTTTAAGTTGAAATTTCTGAATACATAACCCATAAGTGTATAGTCAAGGGGTGACAAGAGTAGATGTTTGGTGGATGAAGGAAATCTTGGTATTTCAAAACACTAAAGGAATATATTATTGTACAAAAATCTAATGATTTCTTACTAATTTGGACTCAAAGCAATTTTTTGGAAATGACTGTTATATTTTGAAATGTTTCTTTGTATAATTGTATTAGTCTCTTCAAGCTATTAAGCAAAAATAGTTTAACAATTCTTTTCCATCTTTTAGATTTTTAATTTGCATCAAAATTTTGTTTTCCATAATATCACTTGGCCTCACTAAGTTTTAATTACTAAGTTTTACCATCTAATCTTGATATATGGTATACAATTTAAACCATATCAAAACTCTACACTCTTTCAATTCATTACATTATCTTATATTAATATATTTATTGAACATTCACATTAATTTATATGATATTACTACTTACAATAACAAATAAATGATTCTAAAACTTTCTTATCTACCTAGATGGAGTTTTTAGATAATTTAACCCCAATATAGATCTAAAGTTTGTATTCTAGTAATGAAGAAAGTTCATGAGTGATGTTTTTTCCAATTGACCTTTAATTCAAAAGCAATGTTTGAACCTTACAAAAACAACCTTGATTTATGATCAATTTGATGAAATTGAGGTAAGCATTGTATAAGATATAATGAAAAAATGCTAAAAAATATAAAAGAAATATGATTACTAAAGGGTTAATTTCTTATCCTACTATAAGTTGATTCTTAGAAATATAGTTAGATTTAGATTTGTACCAACAACTATAAAGTTTATTGCTTACTCCATGTCAAACTCTCGCAATCCATCTTGACTAAAAAAAGTCTCCAAATCCATATTTTGCAATCACTTCTTGTGTGTCAAAACAAGCCATATTTTTAATAATTTATTAAATCCTTTCCTAAAATTCGAGAGGAAGTTAGGAAAGATTTTTTTTAATCCATTTGGAGATTCAATTTAAATAATAAGTATTCCAATTTTTTTTATCACAGAAGTACAATCCTATATCAAAAAACTTGTCAATGTATAGTAAGGTCTAGCTCATTTACAAATTTTCAGACCAGGCTCACTAGAAATTTCAGCAACTTCAAGAAGCTCTAGCATACTCAAAAATGAATCAATTTTGAAATTGTAAATTGCATGGGAATCACATTGAAGTCTACTTCACCTTAATAACAAGTGGAAATTGAATAATGTAAAATCATATGACAAGTTGGATTGATTTTATACACTATCTACCATTTCATAGAAGAAAGTGAAAGATTTCTTGCATTAGGGTGAAGAAAAAACAAAAAGTGATACAAAATTTTCAAGTGGCATGTGATCAAGTGTCTTGAAAGCAATTGTGAAGATTCATTTCTAATATGTACCTTAAATTATAAGTTGAAATTTTCACAAATGGTGGTAACACCAAATGGGAGATAGTGTATAAAGAACATCAAACTCTTTGTATGATTTTCAATTACATATGTGCACTTGTAATGGTGGTAAAGTAGACTTCAGTGTGATTCCAATGCAATTTGCAATTTGCAATTCCGTTCATATTTGAGTGCACATGGGCCTCCCAAAGTTATCCAAATTTTCAGCAGGATTCAGAATTCGTAAATGAGCTGTACTGTAAATTACCATTTCTGTTACTTAGGAGGAGTTCCAAAGAAGTGAGAGAACAACTTCATCCATTCAAAATGATTGAAGCACGAACATGCAGAGTCTTTTCATTTCAGGTCTCACGAGTAACTCTGAGGAGTCAGGACGGAATAATTTACAACGTGGCAATGGCCGCAAATGCCGCAAAATAGAACATTCGAAAGACCAAAAAAGCACGGTGTCGTCCGGTTGCAGGATACGGGCAACGGGTCCACAGCCGCTGCGGGTCAGCTCGGTCCACAGACTCCGGGGCTTTATATGCCTCCCAGCTCCTTTGCGAAAACGTCACTCGTCGTCTTCTTCTTCGGTAGCTTAGCGGCGACCGTCACTGCCGCTTACAAGCAGCAAGATGGCGCACTTGCATTGCCAGGACCTTCCGGTCCTGTAGAAGATTGCGGATCTGGTTGTCCAGAGCCTCGACTTCGAGAGAATTCCAAGTTTGCTTGCGGAATCCGGAGGTCTCGCCTTAAAAATTCACAGGAAAGACCGCTGCATTTGAGTTTCGATCGGCTGAAAGCGAGAGGCTGCGGAGATAGCAGGATTGGAGATTCAGTCCTGAGGCTCTTACAAGATCGAATTTCGTTGCTTGTGAGTGAAGCAATTCTCTCTTTTTATCAAATTCGCTTGGAGGTGTTTGTAGTTAAAGTATTTTCAGAAGGAGAGAAGGTTTGGCAGTGGGAGAATTCCAGAGGATTTTGTTTAAATTAGCATTATTATTATTATAATTATTCTGAGTTTAGAGGGTTTGAGTGTTTAGCTGGCGCAGGGGAGGGGGTTTTGCGCATTGAGAGGCGTGGGGCTGCGACCGTCATTCGGTCTTGATGGATTCGGTAGTTCGCTGCAGGTTTAGGATCTGTTGAGGATCAGCGGCTTGTTATTTCAATTTCTGACGCATGAATAGGAATGAGAGACTGTAGAGAGGAATTGTAGTTGTCTCCTTGTCGCTCCACCAGAAAGAACGCTCCATTTGAGGTTCATTCGCCAGAGAGCGAGAGCCTGGAAAAGGACTTATTCTCGAATATTTTTACTTGGTCAGAAGATCGACTTTCATCGTTGGATTGAAAACTTCCAGTCCGTAGTGACTGTAATCGGTAATTCTGTGCAGGTTTAAGGGTCTGTTCAAGATCGGCGTGTGGCTAATTTAATCTCCGATTCATGCACCTGAATGAGAACCGTAGAGATTGGAAGATCTGTGCGTTAATTGAGTGAACGACACGAGGGGGAGAATCAGTCCGTTCTGGGTGGCGCCATGGCAGACCATCCGATTCCGGATACTTCAGGACCCGCTGCGGTAGTTGCTGCTTCGCAAGAGGAAATTCCGGCAGCCGGCGTCGACCTTGCGAATGAGAAAGCACAACAGAATATGAGCAAGGAGGAAAAGAAGGCAGAGAAGGAGAAAGTACGTGTTGTGTCGTTTTTCAAGCTTTTTTCATTTGCGGACCGATGGGATTACATGCTTATGATCGTCGGCTCTGTTGGTGCAATCGGGAACGGCGTATCCATGCCGCTCATGACAATCATTTTCGGTGCCCTTACCAATGCTTTTGGGAACAATCAAAGTGATCAAAGTGCGCTGGTTCGCGAAGTCTCGAAGGTGCACACCTTTTCTTTTCTTTTGTTCTCGCTCTTTCCTTTCCGCAAAAGACACATCCTTTATATACGCGGTCATGTCGCACTTTTACAACTCGAGGAAGGTAAGGTCATAAAAGTTATCCTCGAAGTTTATTGAAATTGGCCAATGTACCACCCGCCGCATTTGCCTACTGAAGTCCGCAAGAGCTGAATCATGATGCTCATCGTGGTCGCTGTGATACTTGAGCCTTCTTTTTCTAAATCTTAGACATCTGATTGAAGTTTGAATGTGATACAAGGGCGAGCCGGGGGTTTAAGTTTGTAATTCAAGATTGTCTGGTATTTGAATTAATCAGCCTAACTCGTCAGTGACACATGTAAAAAAGTGTGTGTGGACCCATGCCGCTGGCATCGCACACAAAGACTCCATTTCTTGTCGATTGTACCAATGTATTAGCGAATCCATGCTTTTACAAGAGCAGTGGGACTTTCCATCACTTCATTACTTGCTATGTACAGTTGCAGTGTCAGCTCACGTCTGGAGATTTCAAACTTAGGCATTGCAGTAAAGCTTTCCGAAAGACGTCAAATACCCAGGGCTTGTGCTCACTTGCCCGTGGCCTGAACTTTCGAGGGAATAGTTATCTGCTGTCAATGTTTAGAAAACCTGGCCTTTTCCTATTCTCAGGAAATGATCTAGTCTAATATGGATGACTCTCATTTGCCAAGAATTGAAAGCAGACCTCTGGTAGTTTTCGGATCGTTGTTGGCATGCACAGGCATTCATGCACCGTTTCTTCGCGAGTCTCACTTAATCCTTCCTTTAGAGCTGAGATTTTGACACCAGGAGTGTTTCGTGAACATGTGCAGGTAGCTGTCAAATTTGTCTACATCGGTATCGGAGCCGCAGTTGCATCATACTTGCGTGAGTTTTCTTATTTAAACTTTCCCACTTTCATTTGTCGAATTACCTCTGGTTCATATCCAGATCTCATTTGGTGTGAGGGATGATTATGTGCTCTCCCTACAATTCTCTATCGGGGTGTTATATTGTGAACTATTTTATTTGGGCGTAGAGGTCACCTGTTGGATGATAACTGGAGAGCGTCAGGCAGCTCGCATCAGGAGTTTGTACCTGAAGACGATCCTGAGGCAAGATATTCCATTTTTTGACCAAGAGACTACAACAGGCGAGGTGGTTAGTCGGATGTCTGGGGATACTATTCTCATTCAAGATGCAATAGGCGAGAAGGTAATTCTTTGGGTGCGAGAGTATCTAGTGTCTCACATGCAGAATCATTGATATCTGTTACCTTCAAATGAGACTATGATGATATATAGTGCGTTGCAGAGGTCTTGTCAGTTGTAGGACTTAAAAGAGTCGCATTTTTATTGATAAAATTTTCTGCGTAGTCCACCAATTCTTCTCGAAATGTAGGTGCAGTGGTTTGAGTGGATTGGTTTCTGCGATCTTAAAGATGTGCAAAAAGAATGACCTTGACTTTTTATGACAGGTGGGCAAGTTCATGCAATTTGTGTCTATGTTTCTCGCTGGATTCGTAGTTGCATTTGCAAGAGGGTGGAAATTGGCTTCAGTCATGGTCGCTACAATGCCTCTTTTGGTTATCTCAGGCGGTGTCATGGCGATGGTGATGTCGAAGATGTCAGGCAAAGGTCAGGAAGCATATGCTGAGGCCGGCACAACCGTGGAGCAAGTGGTCAGCTCCATCCGAACAGTAAGAAACCAGAGCCCTGTGTGGTGTTTAATTTGGGCTCTATGCCTCATCTCCGGGTGATCAATTGACCAGTTTTGTTGTGGTGGGCTACATAGGTGTTGTCATATACCGGGGAGAGGAAATCTGTAGTTGAATACGATCACTCAATAGCCAAGGCAGAGAAAACGGGAATCAAGTCAGGAATGGCTGCTGGTTTTGGTCTCGGCTTTGCGCTTTTCGTTATGTTCTCTAGTTATGCGCTGGCGATGTGGTACGGTTCCGTGCTTGTGATTAATGGCGACTTATCTGGAGGGACCGTGATCAGTGTTATTTTCGCTGTTCTTACTGGTGCTGGGTAAGTCGATCTTGCTGTTGCTATTGAAAGGTAGTTGTCGCGTGCATGTGCACCAAAGAAGTGTTCCGTACATTGCTTCAATTTAATCCTTTGGATCCATCGTTCTCTTTAGAGCATGAAGTTCGAGATGTCTGACGATACCTCTGTTCCTTTTTTGTGTCGTGACTAGTTCATTAGGGCAAGCTTCTCCGTGCATTCAGGCTTTCGCATCTGGTAAAGCAGCAGCGTACAAAATGTTTGAGGTCATTAAGCGCAAGCCCTTGATTGATGTATACGACCTGAGCGGTGAAATTTTGAAGAATCTTCGAGGTGACGTCGAACTACGAAAAGTGGACTTCACGTACCCAAGTCGTCCAGATGTGCCTATCTTCCGAAACTTTAACCTCGCTATTGCTGCTGGCACTACTGTCGCATTAGTGGGAGAAAGTGGAAGGTGAGAGTCCAAGTCCGTTTGCTTGGAAATTCTCTTCGTGCCTTGCTCAGAATTCCCGACCCTTGATGTCCATTGTCTCAGCTTCTGAAATAAAAAATTTATTCGTTCTGTGGTTTGCAGTGGCAAGTCCACAGTCGTGAGTCTTGTGGAGAGGTTTTACGATCCGGATGGTGGGCAAGTTCTAGTCGATGGTGTGGATATCAAGACCTTTCAACTGCGGTGGCTAAGGCAGCAAATCGGTCTCGTGAGCCAGGAGCCGGTTCTGTTCGGTACCTCCATTAAGGAGAACATTGCCTACGCGAAGGATGGTGCTACAGCTGCGGAGGTCGAGGCAGCAGCTGCCTTGGCCAACGCAGACAGCTTCATCACCAAGATGCCCAAAGGGTACGCAACTCTAGTTGGGGAGCGAGGAATTCAGCTATCAGGAGGTCAAAAGCAGCGCATTGCGATTGCGAGAGCCATCCTGAAGAATCCTAAAATTCTGCTGTTGGATGAAGCCACGAGTGCATTGGACGCTCAGTCTGAACATATTGTTCAGGAAGCACTCGAGAAAATTATGGTTGGCCGCACTACAATTGTGGTTGCACATCGCCTTACTACAATCCGAAATGCCGATATCATAGCCGTCATCCAAAGAGGGGTCGTCGTGGAAACAGGTATGGACGTGTGAATTTGGGTCACGCCGCATTCATCGTGTTGTTCCTGCAGCTATCACAGCCGGGTTTTTGTGAGTTTTACGTATGTACTGATCGATGCAAAGAATGTTCGAGTGATTTCAAACCTGTTCAGCATATCCCTGGGATGGTCGCTTACAAACAAGAGTTTTGGGTGTACAGGAACACACGATAAACTTCTGTCCAACTCAGATGGAGCCTATTCACAGCTAATTCGTTTGCAGCAGATTCACAAACAGCAGGACGACGAAATGTTGAACGGCGTGAATCTTGAGGATGAGACCGACGCGATTAGCAGATCTCTCAGCAAAGGTTCACGTGGCAGCCGCGGTCTCAGTCTTCGCAAGTCGCGAAGTGCATCTCTCAGTGCACGAGAACAGCTCGGAAAGAGTAACAGAAGCGGTGAGACTGATGTCGAGATGGGGGAAAAGAAAAGCAGGAAGCGCGCTGAATCGTCACTCTTCCGACTTGTGGCATATAGCAAACCTGAATTTCCCTTTTTCATTTTTGGCGGACTTGCCGCCCTCGCCAATGGGATCACATTTCCAGTCTTTGGACTTTTACTGTCAAATATCATTTCTACCTATTTCCTAACAGATAAGAAGAAACTGAGACACGATGCGAATTTCTGGTCTCTCATGTACTTGGTAGTAGCGATCGGCATATTCATCGTTTGCCCGACTCAATTCTACTCATTTGCAGTGATAGGCCAGCGACTTATTCGTCGCTTGCGTAGGCTAACCTTTGATAAGGTGTTGAGAAATGAAGTGGCATGGTTCGACGAGGAAGAAAATGGCAGGTGAGACGGCTTGGCATTTGATGATGGCATCTTTGAGTCATACCCTACATTATTGCAGCCTGTACATTTTTCGATGTCAATCCATAGCTATTAAATTTTTGGTTCTCTTTTTATTGTAGTGGCTCTATAGGTGCTCGCCTTTCCACGGATGCGGCAGCTGTGAAGAGCATGGTGGCAGACACCCTCTCACTTGTGGTACAGAACATCGGCACTATCATCTGTGGACTGACCATAGCTTTCACTGCCGACTGGCGACTCTCACTTCTGGTGCTGGCCCTTGTTCCGCTCTTAGGCTCACAAGGGTATTTCCAGATGAAAATGATGCAAGGTTTCAGCAACGATGCCAAGGTTCGCAATTTCCATCGTTGATTGAAATTATGTGATTTTGTGACTGCCAACATTCAATTTGCGGAATGCCTCTTGTGGTATCTTATGTCGTGCAACCCTATTCTTATGATGTGTCCAGATGGCGTATGAGGATGCAAGTCGCGTTGCAAACGATGCAATCTCAAGTATCCGAACTGTGTCGTCTTTCTGCGCTGAAGAGAAGGTGGTTAATTTGTACATTGAGAAATGCCAGAAACCTCTGAAGAGTGGAATACGGCAAGGCTACATTAGTGGAACAGGCTTGGCCTTCTCCAACTTCGTCCTCTTTGCCTGCTATGCACTTGCATTCTGGTATGGATCGAAATTGGTGCAGCAGGGCAAAACTACCTTTGGCGATGTTTTCAAGGTTTTCTTTGCCATCACCATGAGTGCAGTCGGTGTCTCACAATCCGCCGGTTTGACACCTGATTTGACCAAGACCAAACTCGCCATAAATTCTGTGTTCGAGCTGCTTGATCGAAAGTCGCTCATCGATCCTTTTGACATGTCCGGAAAGACTTTGAAGACAGTGCATGGGGACATTGAGCTCCGCAACATAAGCTTCACTTATCCGTCCAGACCTACAATTCCCATATTCCGGGATTTGAGCCTCACTGCGCCTGCTGGCAAGGTACGTTATTTGTGGAGCCCTGCTCATGTCAATACTGGCCTGTGAAGAGTTCGTGTGCTGTTGTTGTGGACGTCCTTTGAATGGACGTCTTGAGGTGCTTCTTATTCGTGACCACGACTTCGCGCGTCCAGTCAGATCGTATACGTGTACTGAATGTGGGTAGTTGCTGTGTTTTTTGTATTGTGAGCAGACAGTGGCCCTTGTTGGCGAGTCGGGCTCAGGCAAGAGCACTGTGATATCCCTACTGGAGAGGTTTTACGATCTGGATGGTGGCTCCATCCTGCTCGATGGCGTGGATATTAAAGAGCTGCAAGTGCGTTGGCTTCGCCAACAAATTGGGCTTGTGAGCCAGGAACCTGTCCTTTTCAACACGTCCATCAAGGCCAACATCGAGTATGGAAGAGACGACGACGTGACCCAATCGGAAATCGAATCTGCCGCCAAAGCATCCAACTGCCATAAATTCATCACAGGTTTACCTGAAGGATTTGACACCACCGTGGGAGAGCGTGGCATTCAATTGTCAGGAGGTCAGAAGCAGAGAGTGGCCATAGCAAGGGCCATCGTGAAGGACCCGAGAATATTGCTATTGGACGAGGCAACAAGTGCCCTGGACGCGGAATCCGAACATGTTGTGCAGGAGGCTCTTGACCGCATCATGGTGAACCGAACGACCATTGTCGTTGCTCATCGCCTGTCCACTATTCGAAATGCCGATCTCATTGCTGTGGTGAAGAACGGGGTCATCGTTGAGCAGGGAAAGCACGACGAGTTGATGTCTCGCGAGAATGGGGCATATCATGCTCTTGTGCGTCTCCATCTTTCCTCTTCGTGATACCCCCCCTTGTAAGTTATGCTCTTTGCTGTTCGAATTTTGTTCCCGGTAACACATTTTATTGCTTCGTCCCGAACCTTCACTAGCGGTCTTCGTTTCAAGCCTAGAAATCCGTCCTGAATAGCCGAAAGGGCTGGATAGATTAGTTAATCATAGAGTTTGGTTGGGAACAATTTTTTTTTTCTTGAAACGCATGGACAAACTCCATGGATAAGGAAAAGGTACTTAGAACCAGAGGAACAAACCTCGGGACAAAGGTTGAGAACAATTTTGACTACCTAGTGCAGATTTTTTTGTGGCTCCATCCAAATATTCGCTTCTGCACCCTTGCTGCTTCGATCCACTGGGTGACTACTTTCTAACCCCTTCCGAAAGTTGTGGTCCACCCCTTGTATCTTATTTCTTCTGGGTCTGGTAATATTGACTTTGGCTCTTTTATCTTCGATCAACTTCCCATAAATCTTTTTTTTGTGAAACCTTTATGCGCAACAAGAGTCAAGGAAAATTCTGTTTTCCCCAAAACCTTAAACCTCTTCAGTTCATGAGCGATCTGAAGATGAGTGAATTCGTAATTCATTTTAGAAATGACTTAACCCCTTAACCCAACAAGGATGTGGCCCCCCATGACCAATAGAGTGGTCAAAATTCTCTGATTATTAGACTGATAGGTGCATTCCCTTTTTAGCGTTTAACAATGAAGTCATCCCTTAGACCACTCTAGTCTGCAACGTCCTTACAAGGTTAAGGATCAAACTGAAGGACTAGGTGTTCAAATTTTGAACAATGGATGTGCACAAATACATCCCAAGCTCTAAAAAACATGTTTTTTCATCCATTGATTTTTTTTGAGATTTTTGTGTTAGTTCTTAACATTTGTATGACATTTGTTTTAATATTACAAGTCTCCAAAATGTGCAAACTAAATTTGCATAGAAAGTATAGCTCCATTTTTCCCAAGTATAAAGCACGACTCGTGGCTTGTAGAGATCAACAACATTCTAGATTTGACTATCAAGCTAGAGACATTTTGTCTAGTAGTCAAGTAGTCCACCATGAGAATTTAGTTATGCATGGCCACCATGCATAACTAGACCTTGTACCACTTTAATATCGAGACTGTATTTTTCAATGGAGATATTGTAGAGACTATTTTCCTCAAGCAACTACTTGAATTTTTCAAGTCTGGTAAAGGGCACCTAATATGTTGACTACATAAGATTCTATACAATCTGCAATAATCCTCTAGAACATGACATGAAAGAATTGGTTGCTTTTTTACCTTACTTAGTCTTCATTCCTACATTGCACATATATCCTTATTTGTAAATATGGATTCCCCAATACTAGACAACCATGACATCATCTACTATTGTAGGGAGTTGGAAAACTACTCCATGTTACAAACACCTGACTAGATGTTACATTTGTTGTTAGTTTAATCATCAACTTCACCTCTACTCCTTATGATACTCATCACGTTATTACCAATATTTTTTCCTATCTCATAAGCACTTCTAATTTCGTTATTCACTATCCAAAAGGATCTTAAGAGAAGGTGATATTTCATGTTGTTCAATTACTCGGATAGTGAGTTTCTCAAAACACAAATGAAAGACAATTTACCTCAAGATACATAATGAGTATACGAACATGTCCTATTTTCTAGAAGAGCAAGTTACAAAACAAAGTGGCCAATCTAATTCTGAGGAATATAGAACCTTAGTGGAAGCAACCAAAGAGACAATGTGGATACAAAATCTATTTGAAGAAATGAATCTTCACATCAAGCACCCTATCATCATTTTTGTGATAACTAGAGTTATATCAAAATGGCAAAGAATCTAGTCTTCCAAAGTCATATCAAACATATTGAAAACACATGTCACTTGATCAAGGACCAATTATATAAGAAAAAGAAGGATTTGCCTTGAATTTGTATACTTGCAATAACAAATAGTGGATATTTCCATGAAACCACTAAGCAAGGTTCACTTTCAAGAAGTGAATAATTGTCTACATTTGATGAATTTAGATGAATTTTAGAGAGGATGCCTAGTGAAGAGTGAATCCTAGCTAATAGTCAAGCCATGCTACATTTTATTGATAATACATCTAGATAGTTTATTAGCTTTGAGTTTCCGAAGTAGCGGATTGAAGGGAGTGTAGGATCTTCTTGTACTATAGTCTATTACTTAGGCATGTATGGTTGACTCTAGTAGTATACAACAAATCATCAATATGTAAGTTGTTAGCAATCAATGCATAACTAGTTAATTAGTTTCTTATTGTTTCTTTTCTTTGCCTCATATAGGCTTATCTATTGCTCTCCCCTTTATGATAAGTTCACTTGTCACTTGTGTGGTGGAAGTTCAATCTCATTTACTATCTGTAAATTGCATCAAATTGCTTATAACATCCATTGAAATCATCTAATTTTTTCAACAAAAATCATCTATTGATTTAATTTAAAAGTGCATGGCTTTTAAATTGTATAGCTTATAGAAAAAATTCAAAAAGAAGTTAAAATTCCAACCTCGGTACTAGCTCAAAGTTATAAATGCATAATATTAGGACACCCTACAATAGATTTTGAAGACTTTGTTTTGCAAATTTACATAATTTCAAGGGTACTGATAGGTTTGACCTTAAAAAATAACTTTCTCAATTCATAGAGAGACCCTTCAAAAACAAAATGAATAAAAAAAAGAAAAAGAAAAAACTTCAAATCTTAACAATTAGAGCCTAACATTTTGAAATTTAAAGAAAAAAAATTCTTCTGAAAATAAAAAATATTCAATTTTCAATGAATTTTAGAAGAAATTTTCAATTTTGGGCTTCCAATTTTACTTTAGAATATTAATTTTTTATCTAGTTGATATATTTAATTAAGCATATGTATACAATCTTTGGATTTTCTTTTACAACTATTGTTTTGAGATTCATCATTAATCCTATAAAGGTGCCGCACACAATAAATGTCCGATGGATGACGGGGAATTCATCTATACAAGACAGAAGTGCAACTATTCATCTTCTATATTTTGTTGTGAAAAGGGAACTTCTTCTATAGTAGTTTGACTTCCAGTGAATACTTTTCCATTTTTTTAAGCGATTGATTCCCACGGTATTAGAAAATAATGATTTCAATGGAGACCAGCCCATCCTTACAAGATTGAATTATTATTCTAAGTTGCATTTTTATACCATCTTAATTAATAATTTTGAAAATTTAGACTAACCCTAGTCCTTTAGAAGTCAAAGAATGAGTCATTGGAGCAAATTTGAGGCCTTTGGAGGGCCATGAGTTCCGGGACAACAAGGTATAGTGGCTAGAAAAATATCAACAAACTACAAGGCCTGAATTCGAAAGAAAAATTTAATGACATGAGAAAATTAATTTATTTATTGGAAAAAAACCCCTTTATTTACAAATGATTGGGAACTTTGCCACATCAAAAATTTGATGTAGTCGAGTCCCTGCTATGTCAGATAATATTATTTAATTCATATTTTCATCATTACTTTTTAATAATTTTTTTAATATTCAATATTTTAGACAACAAGGCATTGGTTCAAAGCTTGGGAATAGGCTTGAAACAACCCTCCCAAGGCCTCAAATATCTTCTAATCTCATGGAGGATAGAACATGATATTGTTTTGTATTGAGTGTGAGATGCCAAGAAATAAATAAACACTCTTTCACCATGTACTTTTTGTTGGACTTGTATTTATTTGGAGCAAAGATTCAATGAGTACTTGGAATAATTTGTTCCATTGAATATAGTAAATATGCTAATTGTAAACCACTACTAGAAAAATGTGTTGTTCAATTCTTTTGCAAATTATTTTCTATAATCATCTACTAGCAAAGAAAAACATTGTAACCAGGTAACAAGTTTTTCATTTACCTTAAAAAATGATTTGCACAACATTTGCTCAATTGTCATTCATTTATGAATTTTCCATTGGTGGTTTATATTAATCAATTATCTTCTCATTAAAATTTATGGAAGGAATGGCAATTTCATTAGGCTCTACCCTCCTTGTCAGACCATCTTTTGCAATTAATCCTTCTTTGTCGAGGATTTCCATGCACAAAGTTGTCCACATTGAAGGCTTGCTCCCACCACTCTTTGCTACTAGGCCAAAGGCAATTAAATAATGCATTTAACAAGCATAAAGCTTATCTTATCTTGCATCAAGTTGCATCTATAGAGAAGCTACCAATATTTATCCAAGGATTCACTACTTTACATTTTGGATTCCTTTATTGCAATGCTATGAGTCTTTCATAGAGGGATAAAAATTTCTTGAGGGAAAGGTAGAAACAAATTACTTCACCATGAAGAATAAATTTGGAATTCGAGTGTGGAATTCAAGATTGTGAATTAGTTAGGAGAGGTCATGTAATACAAAATTAACCAATATAAAATAGAGATATCCTTTAAATCCAACTAAAAAATTTATATAGTGATATTTTTTTGGCCTCCAATAAGTAAGTAAAAATTTACAATCCATGGAGTGCATCCTACTACTTTAGATTAATTGAATTTGTATGAATTCAATTTTTTAAAATTAATTCAAACATTTCAAATTTTAAAATAAGAGCTATAAAGGTCCAAAGTTGATCACAAGTTCATTGATAACTTTGAAAGTTTCATAAAAAAATAAAGGGAAATATATCCCATTAGATTAGTTGCAACCCTAATAATTCATATAAACATTGAAATCAAGGTCCTTCTAAAGTACATTAACATCTATTTTTATTGGTCCTTGTCTTTTGAAGTTCTTTGATGCTTCAAAGTCCAAATATATTTGATCTTGGTAGGAATTTAGATGTAGAATTTTACTAATGCCACATTAAACTACTTCTAGACTCTTGAAAGTCTAAAATTAATAATGGTCATTAAAAGAAAAAAAATGATCATTAAGAGATAATGCAAAACATTGGGAAATCAATACAAAAACATCCAAAGATCTATACAAACATTGTAGAATTAGAAGATCCCACCATCCTTTGTCCAAGATTGACTTACTAATCCAAAGTAGTTAAATGTGGCATACTAGTTTCACAATATTGGTAGTGCAACATTTTCTACTTGTACTGAAAGGAATGTACATCCAAAATAATCATTTTTAATAAAAAAAAATTTGTCACATCTAGATTCTTGTCTTGAATGAAGATATTAATTGTGAGGTTGTACAAAATTTAAACATTAGAACCAAACATCAATCTATGGTACACTTATCATTAGCACTTTAGTATTTTATAACTTATTCATACAATGGTCAAGTAATGCATAATAAATTGCTAATGAAGCTTCATTGATAATCTAGTCTCAACAATCTTTATTCTTTCATAGTCAAGCATGAAGGATTGATAATACTATTTAAAGGATAGTTTTTTCTTCAAGTATTAGAGCATTTACAAAGTACCTCAAATGAAGGACCATAATTTGGCATTTTCCGAAAAGACAACATGTTACAAGAATAGTGATGAAAAGTGAGTGAAGTGAGCAAAATGAGCAAGGTGTCTATCATTAAAATAATTAGGAGATGAAAGTCCTTGAAGTGACAAATTGAGGTCCATTGGAGTTTGGTGTGGAGTTTGAACTTCAGTCACGATAAAAACAAAACAATTTTATACTAATTAATTAAATTCAAACAACTTTTAACAACCCTTCATTTGAAAAATCACATTCCTTTGTAGTTAACTTCACAAACATTGGTTATGGCTCTTTTCCTTGTAAAACGAGGGATAGATTTGAGGTTAATTCTATTGAATTAATTCCTACAGTCCTAAGGCCTTTTTTTCATCATAAATCACTCAAGATTGCAATTTCTACAGCATAGCAAAGAGAAAAAAATTTAATTTTTTTTGCATATCTAACCATAGGACCTTTTACTAAACTAGTGGGAAAATGTGAGGAAAAAATTTCAAAAACTTTGACCATGTAGATTGCAAGATATTTGCATTTAAAGTAAAAAAACAAGTTTTTTGTACCTTGGTCAACTACATTTTTTGGCTTTGAACCTTCTTAACTTAAAATTTTTACTCTATTGATTTTGAATTTCTAATTTTATATGATGAATAATTCAGTTTAGAGTCTAGGATAAAATATTCAAAGGAAAAATATTTAGTTTTCACTCATTTAAAAATTGTTTAGTAGAAGTAGGCTAAAGATTTAAAGGGAAACTAAATTGTTAATAGCACTAAAATGTAATTGAAATACACTAATCGCAATGGTGAGATTGTTCTAGCAAGAGATTTCAACCTTATGAAACTCTTTTTTAATTAGAATGTGAAAATTGAGATTAGAAATGAATCCTACAAGTTATTTTTTCATGAAAAATGCTTTGATTGCCTAAAAAATAAGATTGTCCATTACTTTTGCTTAACAAATCCAAATGGAATGAATCAAAGCTTGACATGAAGATTAAAAATATAAATTATACAAAAAAATTTTAAAATTCTTTTGAAGTTTTTTATGTGCTTGCCAACCTAAAATTTGGGTTTTTTGTGCCAAGACTTTTGCTCCTAAGTACCTATTGAAATAAAAATTATATTTTTGGAAAGCTAATTTGTTTTTCTACCCTCACAAAAACTCAAAAACTCACAACAAATATTAAAACTCTATTCATTTCATCTTTGGAAGGAACAATAGGATTTTAGGGATTAAAACTTTCACAAAAATTCTAAAATTCTATAAAATATTCTATTTATATAATAAAATTTATTATTTACAATTCTTTACAAGTAAAACAAAACCTCTAATTATAATCTTTATTGTCTTTATGGAAATCAACATTAATGAAAAGTTTTGATAATTGTTCCAAATAGAGATGCTAACAATTATCACCCTTTAAGACCTGACATCAAGGATATCTAATATTCATAATTATATTTTAAGAAATTTACCCTTAATTGCAAACCTTATGTCATGTAATGTGCCTTGTTCTCAAGTCTTTTAAAAATAAGGTGCCTCCACCTACAGGCTCCGAACGCCTTATTTTGAAAGAAGCCCCGTTCAGTGGGCACCGAAGGTCACAATTTAATAATAATCATTATAAAAAAACGGATCACTCTCCATTCCTTCACCCGGTGACGATACCCGGAAATATCGAGGGCGGAACCCAGTGGGGAATCGGGTGGACCCTTCATTTCGGTGGGTCGTCTCTCTCCCCTCGATTTCCGAGATTTTTAAGCCTGGCACCGGGAACTCCTAAACGACGAGAGAGCGCCTTCGCGCCTCCTTTGCGATTCCCCGTGACGGCTACACGTGCTTCTGCTTTGCCCGGTGTGCGTACGCAATGCTGTTTTCCGGTCGAGCATACTCCGGGCTTTTGTTTGAGCTACTTCCCGCCAGCTGCGGTTGAATTTTCGCTTCTCGGTACCGTGGTTTGTGTTTCCTCTTCTCTTTAGCGACGTTTTGGAAGAAGAAGGCGTTTTACCTGCATTGTACTGGTCTTCGTGGTTATGGAATAGGAGATTGTGACTTTTTTTTTCCTGTTTTTCAGAGGTTTTAGCGAGTTTTTGTTGTAATTTTGGCCCTCCTTGTGTAGAGTGTGGATCTGAACGCGGTGTATGGGAAACTACATACATGTCAGTTACAGGATTTATCGTGTCCTTTTCTCTGGAAATGGAATACGTTCTGAGGAATACTTCTTGGTGCGTTCTTAAAATGCGATTTGAGCTTAACTTAGTTTGAAGGGTGGAAAAAGTTAGACCTTATCCTTTCATGACTCTTCGTGAGCGGATATCCGTGCTCGAGCAAACTATTAGTGGTGTCAGACACTCAGCTGAGCCCGGCAGGTGCAGCCTCGGTCTTGCCGATATTTAGCTTCTCGAGCTGCCCCATAGATTTTATGAATTGCGGTTTTTTTGCAAGTGCGAGTGTCTGGCTCACGTGGGGCATTCACAGCATGGTTCTTACGATTATTAACTTTCAAGGCTATGCACATTTTTTTTGAAACATCTGGAATTTTGGATGCTACTATGTACTCTGGTAGCTTGGGCCGTTGCAGCTTGCCAGACTCTGTTTTTATTTCTTGAGTCCTTAGAATTACTGACGCTTGTGTAAATTCGCACCTTTTCCCTTGTCCTGCAACGGTCTCCTGCCGATGTCTAGCTCATAGATTTTTTTTTCTTTCCATTCAAGGAAGATCGTAGGATATCAATACTTTTAGGTGACGTCTTACTCTAGTGTGCCTCGACTCACGTTCCTGCCCTTGATATTGGTTTGTTCAGGAGATCTGCTACAGAGGAAGTATTGCACTCTTTTGGACGCATACATGAAACCAGGTTTGAATATGAATAGTAGTGCGTTACTCCTTTTGTGCGACGGCTGCGCCTAAGAGGAGATTCAGTTCAAGTAAAATGGAACTCACTACAGGATCAATATCTGTCTTGTCGATTCCGATCAATGAGAACCTGAACTGTCGAAGATCTGCGGATACTGCGCTTGCACAGGTTTCTCGAGTAACTTCGGTATGCCACGTTTCGATTTCCAGAAGAAGACCATTCTGTTTTGCTGAGCGCTCGTTGTTCCTTCGTGGCGGAAGAGGTCCTCCGAGCTGGGTGAAATTGTCTGAAGACACAACTGGGCTTGGCTGTAGGTTATGTATCAATGGCCAAAAACAAGCAGATCCTTCACGTAATTCGAGATGGCAAGCAAGGGCAGTGGCAGAATTGTCAGGAACAGATGTGAAGGACATTGACATTAGCACAAGAGACGATCTACCGAATACAGACGCAGCTGTGTACATCATCAAAGAGTATGCACTTTTGCTTCCGATGTCCTTGCTGTGGACAATATTTGACGGATTGAGATCGTTTAATATGTTGATCACCTGCTCTCATGTTAGTGTTGCAAATTTCTGATCATTGTATTCAACTGTTTTTGTTGCAGAGGAGATACTTTGACAGCAATCGCAAAGCGTTACAGTACAACGATAAGCAGATTAGCTGTTGATAATGGGATTGAGAACGTTGATGAATTACAGTTTGGAGACAAGTTGGTGGTTCCCTTGCCGGCAGCAGGTGTGCGGAAGGTTTGTCTCTTCCCAGTCTCATGCGCATTGTTTTGAACGCGCTTCCGACATACATTTAGTTAATTGCGACTTCCTTGGACCTCTTCCTTGTCCACCTAGTGCCCCAACTGCACTTTCAAACACTTTTGGTTGCGGGTAGGGGTTCAATATCAGACACGTCGTGATACATGCATTGTCCTTAGTCGATTTTCAATGGTGCTTGAGGGGCAAAATTGTTAATGGATTCTTCATTTGCTTGTCCTTCACCTATATTCTTGCATTTTGTAATCTCCTTCTATATGGAATTTTGTACTGTGTATAACGGAACTAGAGAAATTGTGTAGGTATCATCCCACGTTCAGGCAGAGACTCCATTCTTTACGGATAAGGTGTACACAGTATCCACTGCAAATGGTGTGAGGGATTTGAGCACGGCTACAACGTCGGGTTACGACACTCCAGCTTTTTCACATGTGGGAGAGCATTCGCCATTTCCTGTGGGAACATTGGTAGGTTTGAGAATTCCTCTAGTTTCTGAATATGCTTCAGCAGTCAAACCTTCAATTTAACAGTTCGGTAGCAAGTGCGGTAGTGAATTTCCAATTTTTAGGGGTCTGAATTTTAAATGTTCTTGCTCCTTCACTAACATTCCTTTACTTCGATTTTGTAGGCACAAGTGGTAATTCCCCTGCTGTTAATAGCTCCAGTTGTGGGGTTCTGCGTCAGATGTGCGGTGGATTACATTCAGGATCGAATAGAGAAAGAGATCAGAGCAAAACAAGAAGATATGGAAACTTATCGTTCCCGCCATCGACCCAAGTTGAATCGCTGGCAGGGAATTTTAGACGAGGATCGCGAAGAGGCACCAGATTATGGAGAAGCTGCTGCTGCATCAGATTCTTTGGTATGCGTTAAGCATTGCAGCGTGATCAACCTTATCTTTATGAAACTCGTGAAAATCTAGCTTTTGAACTGCTTATGGTCTAAATAATCAATTTAGGCTATCTGATCTGTCATAGGTGAAGTTGTATTTGCGTTTCAGCGAGTCGCTCATTCATGCTGTCTATTGGTGCGTCTGGTACATGTAGGATGAATACCGGTTTAAGAATGAACGCCAAATTCCTACTGGATATGCGAGCATGCGGGCCATGAATGAGGTACGGTGACTTCCCTTTCCTATTCTTATATATGTTTGAACATATTTTTAAAGTGTATCGTTTGTGAACACTCTAGGATTGGGAATTATTATTAATGTAGTGACGTGACTCATTTTATATTTAGTTTGTGCGAGGGGTTGTTATCTTTTGTCAAAATCCGTTTCGGTCGGCTTGGAGACAGTTGGTTCTAAAGAAATCCGTCACCTTGTTTTTGCAGGAGTCACTTGCAAATGAGTCCGAGGAAGAGCGTAGTTCTAGACAATTACAGGACTATGAGGATATTCGGAAATCTTATGCTGAGCTGGAATCCACTTACATGAAATTTCTATCAGATAGTGGGCTGTCCAGATCTGGTTACTGGCGTGGGTCAGTGACACAGCTTCAGGAAGAGACGTAAGTTAGTGAGGAAGTCGCCTTTTGGAGCGCTATGGTCAAGTGGGGATATTGCTGGATCTAGCTATGTTTGGTTCAAGGTACCTGACATAAATCTGCAACTGAGGCCACTATGTTGGCAGGTCGGCATGAAGATTCTGCACTTTTCCTGTTCTGTAGCTCCTGCTTGTTCCCTCGATGACCTATTTACAACTTGAGACTGTGTATACTAATTCTACATGTTTCTCTCAAAAGTAAATTTTTTTGGGTTCCAAGTGCAACTTCTGATGGTGTCACATACTAAAGCTGAATTTCGTCTTCTTGATCTACCTCAGTCTATAAACATCTTATGACCGGGTAACCTTCCTCAATTCTCAGTTTCACCATTTTCATTCACTGCTTTTATGTTCTTTATCTTGATGCATCAACTCAATTCAGTATTTCACACTTAACTTGTGGGTGGATTTAGCTTGAACCGCACTGCAAAGGCGTTAAGGTCTGATATTTTCTCGTGGCGTCCCAGGCTCCCAGCCCCCGAGTGATGCCTGATGAGGCACTTGTGATGTGAATGCATATATTGCATACCTTTGGAGTCCCGTACAAAGTTCTCTATAATTTTACTGCTGGTCAACACTGTCAATGATATTTCACCTCAAGTGAAATGATCACAGCAGTACAGAGAGGGACAGAGGTATCCAAAGATCTGTCGTGGAAACGCTTAGTACCGTATTTCCGAAACGAGAAGTTTTGACCTGCTGTATAGTGATTTGTTGAGAGAGATATGAATAAACAAAATGACCTTGTGGCTGTTCTGCGGACAATCTGAAGTGGAACTGTGAGCAAGCCACAAGTTGATTCTTTTACGAAAGGTATCCTTTACGTATACCTTACAAAATCTACTTATGGCGCATAGGCCCATCCAAAGTCTTTCATGCTATAGGCCCGAGTGATTTTCAGAATGTGCCTCGACTTTTGTTGCACCATTGGCAAGTCAAGATGCTCGGAAAGTTCCTTGGCTTTGAGAGTGTTCACCCCAAATTGTACCTGGCATAAAACTGTCATCATCATTTTGTGTACATCTCAAAAAAAAAATGGGATAAGGTGGTGGGTGCAACCCAAAATACACTGTGTCTAATGCTGCCATCATCACTCTTATGTACATTTGCAAAATAAATATGTATGTATATTGAAGAAACAATTCAAGAACATCTACCAAAAAAATTGACCCTTCATAACTTATGCATATGACATTCAAATGTTGTGTTTTTTGGTGTATTGGAACTTCCTCATTTGCCAACAAGAAAGTATGAAAATTTGACTTGACTAATAATATTAACTAGGTATAGTAGTAAAAATTGATGGTTTGGAGATACCCACCTTATAGGCCATCCTTTGCACACTGAACTTTGCATTCAATCTACAAAATCTCAAAAGTTTGTAATATTTTGGGAACAACATTGATTGGACAACAAATGTCTAATAGATGATTTTCATGGAAAATTGTTTTTTTATGTTTTAACCCTTAAAGGACGAACAAGGATCTTAGAAATCATCCCTTTTTATTATTGTGTGAATCATTGGCTTAAAAAATTACAAAAGCATTTATTGGAAGTCAAACTATTGTAGAAGACCTTCCCTTTTCACAACAAAATTTTAAAGATGAAAAGTTGAACTTCTGTTCTAGTAGAAGAATTCCTTGTCATCCATCAAACACCAAATGCCCATGTCAACGTTTAAAGGTTAAACTAAGTGAAATATATAAATATTTATGCTTCTAGCCAATGATGTTATATAAGGAAAAACTAAAATTGAGAATGCTATTAACCCTATGAGAACACTGCAGATCAAAATGGTCCAACTGATAACTTCATTGTTAACTATAGATAAAAAGAATGCACCTACTAGTCCAACAATTGGAGAATTTTGATGACTACTTTGGTCATGGGGGGCCGTGTCTTTACAAGGTTAAACAAGGATGATGACATAAAACACATGTCATTCAACTTTGAAACATTGAGCCTATTACCATGGAATTGTAAGCCAAAGTCCTTCACTTTGTATGCTCCCATTTAACAACTAAATGTGAATGAATTTTCTTCATTTTATTTGTAGAGATGATAATTTTTGCATTACAAAAATTTTAGAATTTTAGAAGAAAAATCATATCAAATAGAAAATTATCTCAAAAAATCTGAAAATTTTCTTGTAGGTTTGTACTGTAGTAAGAGTGTCATAGTGTAAAATGAAAATTTGGTGTCTCACAATAAATAAAATTCAATCGACGTTGAAAATACACCCAAAGTTCAAATTGCAAGAAAATTTTCAATATTAGGAATTTTTCCAAAATTCAAATTGGAATAGAAGTTAGAGTAGATGATCTTCATTTCATGACTTGGGTCTCAAACTCAAAAATATCATTTTTATGAAGAAATTTCAAATTTAAAGCAAAGAGCAACAACTTCCCAATTATACTATAGTAGCATATTTTGTGATGTGTTTTTGTTGCATCTTTTTTTTTTGAAAGGTCAAAAATACCTCAATGAGGCAATTTCCAACATCAACCAAAGGTACTTCCATTCAAGGAACTCCAAATGCTATTTTTTGTGATGGAAAATTTACAAATAATCTCTAAAAGATGGGTTGGTCATTAATAAAATCATCCTTTCCAGAAATCATCCAAAAAGTATGAATTATTTGCTTAAAAAAACCTAAGAGCACTCATTGGAGGTCAAACTATTATACAAGGCTCTACCCTTTTTATACAAAATTTCAAGAATGAACATGCACACTTTTATCTTATATAGAAGAATTCTTTGTCATTCATTGGACAATAAATGTCTGTGACATCATTCAAAGGTTAAAGTGAAGGTTGGAAATTCGTGAAATTGAGTGAGAGATTTGAATTTGAAGAAATTTTGGGTCCCTCAAGGTCTCTTGGCCTTGAAATTTTAACCCTTGCGGAGATAAAACAACCCATCATAGTCAAAATTGTAGGTTTGCCCTCATGCCATGGCTGAATTTTTCTAATTTCTCTCCCTCATATAGACAAGTATGAGAAATAACAACAATTGAAATTATATTTTTTCAACAAAATATGAATTTATGATGATTTTTTGAAGTGATTTGGCTTAAATAGTCTGTAGGCTACTCTACAACAAACAAAACATGTATTCATAATGTTCACCTTCTTCACGAGGGTTGCTATTATGTGAGTATAGGAGTGTGAGCCCATGAGCTTAAAATACTACACAGTCACCTATATTATATTATTATAGGTATATATATATTATAAAAATCGTCTATAAATATAGAATATATATATATATATATATATATATATATATATATATATATATATATATATATATATATATATATATATATATATATATATATATATATATATATATGTTACAAATACCTATATTATAGATGTTTATAATACATAGACCTTCTACAATGTGTGGTACCTATATTGTAGGTTAAATGCTGACAAGCTTGCATTCTTAGGCTCATATACTAGCACAGTTGCCTTCTTCAACTAAAGTAGTCAAAATATTTTCTAACTTGAAGGGCCTTAAAAAAATTATTTTCTTCAATGATGTACACTAAAAAAACTAGGTGTTCCTAATGGGGTTACTAATGACTCCAATAGCGTCAAAAGAGACATTGATGGTGGCCCAAAATTTCATAAACTAATAATAACCGTCATGGGGTCATTTCTTAAGTGTTTGTTATGGGTCATTTAACCATGATGGTCTGTTTTATCTAAGTGCCAAGCAAGTGGAGAGGTAGGAAGTGAGGTGAGGCTGGACTTGGCCTCTTGGCCTTCAAGTTTAAGAGCGAGGGGATGGATTTCTTTCAAAATTTTATAGGAAAAACATTAGTCAATTCCTTTACTATTCTAAAAGTATTTTTCAATGTTTTGAATTATTTCAAAGTGTACAATAGTCATTAGAATTATGTATCCTATTTTTTGAAATTAATTATTAAGAAGTATTTAAAAATTTATTAAAAATTTTGTATTATAATTTTTATTGTTTATACTTTCTCTTCATATATCAAAAATATCTACAAATTTGTTTTTGAATATAATGTATTGATTTAATTTTATATCCAATATTTTTTGTATAGCTTTGAGGGTTTTTTGGCAATTAACAAGGTTACTTATTCGCTTCATTGAATGATTTTATTTGAAAAATTGCTAAATCAAAGCAATTATTTTATCCTTGCTAGTATAGTTTCTCCAATTGTTGACATCAATGCATATACATGTACGCAATCAAAGTTCATCTAAGTGCAATCAATTTCAATATGTTTTGTAAAGAAATAAGACATATTTTTTGACCACAAAGTGTGCCAATATGTAGACTAAAAAACAAAAAAGATTGCAATTTTTGCATACATTTTTGAACTTATACAAAATAAAATTTTACATGAAGAGAATAAAA
This sequence comes from Pseudoscleropodium purum, assembly GCA_963969395.1. Classification (NCBI taxonomy): domain Eukaryota; kingdom Viridiplantae; phylum Streptophyta; class Bryopsida; order Hypnales; family Brachytheciaceae; genus Pseudoscleropodium; species Pseudoscleropodium purum. Next base: position 25,673,043 of record OZ017798.1, read on the forward strand.
ATTATGATTTTGAAGCTAAAATCATATACCTAAAGTCACTAGAGCCTACCTAAAACCCAAAAATTCTATTTTGGGCTACAAAGAGCTTCATAAAAATAATTAGACAATATTCATTTTTTTTACTATAAACAATAATTGTTTGATAGTTCATATACCACTTTTTTTCAATATTTTTTTCATCCATCCAAGTATTATTGGACTCTTCATAACATGCTCATACGTATGGTGAAGGTAAAAATGAGATTTTGCAAAGTGAATACCTTCTAATCTTCCTCAAAGTGTCTCTAATAGTTACAAAGATGTGCTTTGAAGGTTAACTACATGGTATAAAAGTTGTATGGTATGAAAGTATGGTCACTTGTTCAAACTCTTCTACATAATAAATGAATTTTTTTCAAAACAATCCTTAGCAATACATTAAGCATCAACACAACAATGGACATATTAAATTCTATCTAAGGTCTAATTCTACATTCTATGAAACCAACTTCATGTCACTTTTGTTTAGTCATATCATTATCTACCAAAGTAAAAATCAATGTAAAAGGTTAGATGAATTATATAAATAGGTGAAAATTAGTGAGGTGAATATTTTTTTGAAAAGCCTATTATTTTCAAACTCTCATTAGATGTAATAGACTTGCTTAATGGTGATTAAGCAATTTTTCATGAAAGCAATTCTATAACACACTTGGATAATTTAATCTACAAAATCATTTTGAACTATTTTTGAATCCTTGGCCAAATAGTATTGATTTGGGATATTAGAGGAGATGCACATAGATAGTTTTGGATTTTTGAAGAAATACTCCTTTGAAATTTCATATAATATACAATTTTTTATTGCATAATTATCTTCAAATTATCATTTTTGCATGTTATCTTAGTTTCAAACTAATCCTCAAAAGCTCAAGCCTTCTATCTTAAATTACTCCCTTTGTTTCTAAAAAAAACCCAGATTTCAAAGAAAGTATTGACTTAAGGGGGAAAGTGGAAATTGTATAGCTGGAATATGCTTAAAAGGAAGTTAATGCGCTAATATAACAAGGAACGCGCTTTCCTTGAAGTCAACACACTTTTTGAAGAGGGAAGGCTATTATGTAAGGAATGTAAAGAGTAGTGAATCATCTCTTAGTTGTGTTCACTCTTATCTATGGAGTAGTCCATATTAGTTGGCTACAATCATGCCTTATCATTATCTTTTATTGTTTGCTTAAATTGCAAAGAAAGAGCAAATCCAAGGTTCTTTTTGAAATAAAAACAACAACATGAATCCTTGTTTTATTATAAATAAAGGAAGTATATCCAAAGCATATGTAATGCCAAACATCATAGCAACCCCAATTTTATACCAAATAATCCCAACCCAATGTTTTTAGGATGAAAGGTGCACAATAAATGCTTGACTCTATAAAAATACTCTTTAGCATGGCAAAAATTGCTATTTTGTTGGGACAACTCCACCAAAATTACTTTTGCTTCTACAAACAATTCAATGGATTAGTAGATGGAGATGTTTATTTTGGACCACTATGAGCCTTGTGGTTGATTGGAAGACAAAATAATGAATTGTATTAGTGGGACAAATAAATAATACTTGCAACAAAACAAACCACCTATATTTTATAATATAAAATTTTCCAATTCTATAAACAATGCTCTGAAATGCATACAACTCATAAGCTTCCAACACTAAATCTAGCATTGAACTTGGTAGAGGACAAGTATCTCATTAATCTAAAGCAATTGCTCCATATACTTGAAAAGATGGCATTGGAATCTCTTTGAGTATTCACTCTTACATGTGATTGACATCTTTGATTTGAAGTAAAACCCTAAAGCAGAACAAAGGTACAAGAGTATAAGTGAGAAGACCTATTGATATAGGTAAAGCTTTAACAGCTAGTTCCTCAACTCATCACACTCCCCACAATGCTAGCAACACATCTCCAATCCAACTCCCAGTTAGAGATCTCTGGATTTTAACCTTAGAATGTTTTTAACATTGGAGTCACACCAACTTTAATTGCACCACGGATAAAATATATTGACAAGCCATATTGATATTCCTCCAGAAGATCTTCTGAACAAAGTAGAGTTGCATGATACTTAACCCCATAAGGACGTTGCAGACAAGAATGATGACTTCACTATTAACTGTAGATAAAGAGAATGCACCTATTGGTGCAGCAATCGTAGAATTTTGGTGACAACCTTGGTCATGGGAGATTGCATCCTTCTAGGGCTAATGGAATAATGAAGGTTGCAATTACAAACTCCTCTCTCCCACCTCCAATTTTGAATTCCACATCCAGTAAGTTGTAAATAAAACTTTACTCTTCTAGTGAACAATCAAACGAACATTGCTATGGAATCCTCTAGCTTCACTCTGTTGTCCAGCTTTGCTCTACAATTTCTCTCACCCTCCGGTTGTACTCACGACGATTTTCGCTATACATGCGTGCAGCCTCAGAGTTTGCTGGGGAATTGGGGTTTGGATCACACAACAAGGACTGCATAAAAGTATTAGGTTAGAAAAATGGTTAACATATCCTGAGCATTGTGTTTAGACGAAGCGGAATCCCAATCTTGGTGAAAGAATTTGAAATGTCACTTACCAAAAACATGCAAGGCCTCATTTAACATTCCAAATTCCCTTATTTTTCACACATATGAAGAATAGAATGAAAAAAAAAATCTAAGTTGGCTAGATAATACTGAAGTTATTATTTGGTTAGATGTGGCTTTAGAAATAGGGTGCAATGCATGTGGTTGAAGCATAAGGCATAATACATGTCATCAAGTAATTGGGTTCTCTACATGTCTAAAGAAAATAATCAATCGATAAATCTCTTTTCCTCGGAATACTTAAGGCCATAGCTAAATCTCTCTAAAATATATTTAATTGTAACGATCTTGAACGCACATAGGACATTCCTAAATAAAATTCTATATCCAATTCAACTCAAAAACATTAAGACTTTGGCTTGATTGAAAGTTGTTGGAATCAAAAAGTTAACCTGAATTGAAGTGAGAATCGCTGCCACATCATATATTGGACTCCATTGATTTTGCAGAATGTCTAGGCAAATACTCCCATCTGCATATACTGATTTGCCACAACTAGCATTATGAGAAAACAAGAATAAATGGTATTGGACTTTAATCTTCATAGACCACAAGTACTTCTGCTATTCTTGTCAAATTGGAACTGATAAAACAAAGATCTCCCATTGATCTAAAACCATTTAGCAAATGGTAATAGTAAAAATATTATTGACCTAGGACACCTATTGCGCACAAATACATATCCAAAGAGAATATTTGGAACCATTGCACATCTACAACAAAAACAAAAAAGATCACCAAAATCAAGAACAAAAATCACAAAAGCTTACTATTAGGATGAAACATCTTAGAGACAAATCGTACAGTTGGAGGCTTATTTGGGTAATCTTCCGTAAATTGCAAAGTCAACTTGAATGTTCCTAATGAAGAAAACCAACAACAACTTAGACAATGCTCAACAATATAAGGCATTTGCCAAATACAAACCCTAATTTCAACATTGATATGATTTTGAGTAAGAGCACAAATTGCAAAACCTAGAAATCATGAAACAAGACTATCTCCTATATATGTTTGAGAAAGATTTTAAGAAAACATTATGCACTGCCTATGATCAAACATAGATGGCATCAACAACTAAAGTTTTGAATGACCCTTCAAATATAGATTTGTGAAAATTGAGTTGAAGGAGAGCCAGACATACCTCCGTCCCATGGTGTATCATCAGGACTGCAAAACATAAAGCAAAGTTCACATTAGGTTTCAACATCATCTTACAACAACTCTACAATTTCTACAATTTTTTAAAGCAGGAATGAAAACAAGGTGACTTCAGAGGTTCAAGGCCAATGTGTTATAGCCTCCAAACAATTCCTACTCTATGAATACCAATACTATTACCAAAAAACAACTAAAGATGGAAGAAACTGTTGCTCTATGCCTCTATGGAATCCTAAAGTACTAATTCCCTCTCACAATAATATATGTAGTGGTCTTTGGCAAAACATATAGGCATACAAAAGCCATAACGGCAATGATGCCACAAATACCCTAAGAAATTGCAAATAAGACTCTCATTTTTTAGGACTCTTAGAATATTAGAATTACTAAATTGCTTGTTGGCTTCAAACAAACTGCAACTATCACAAAGAACTTATAAGAGAAGGTCTGCTCTTCCTTTCTCATAACTATAAGAATAAAGCTAAGAAATATTTTCAAGATATTCAACCACTAATATTCATTCAGCCCCTAATTCGAATACATGTGTGATGCAAACATACTGAATTACACATCTAATTTTCAATATGTAGCTATTTTGTTGACATTGAATGAACCCTTTTAATCACTACAATTTGGATGCAACACGTCTAATACCTTAAGAACAACAATTGCGACAATTTTCAAAATATCAGTATATGTTGTTACTTAATTCAAACACAAAAAGATCAATATATCAAAAATTGCACATTAACAATCTATTCGTCATAACAGATGCTATTTCTATAATGCTATTTCTACCAATTGGTAGCAATACATAGAAATGAATAAACAAGGCCTTGATTTCCAAAACTCCAAATCCGAGGCACGCTACCAATTGCTCCTCTTCCTCCCATTCAATCCACTCCAACGCAAAGATGCAAGACTCTGATGAATTTTGGCCAAAACTTAGTTACCCAAAAATGTGTTACCCAAAAATGACCGCATTCCATAGCATGATATTGTTATCTTGCGGAGCTCCACTGATGCCTGCTGGTGGATCATGTTGTAAGCGCTTGAAGTCACGCATCAACCGCTTTCGGGATGGGGTCAACATGATGGTCGCCTACCTTTCTTTTGGCCGACTGGCGATTGTTCTTCTTCTCTTCCACTTTGATAGATACTCGATTCAAGACTAAGTTTTCTTCTCTATCCTTGATAAGAAAGGCGTCACAATAGTGGTGATGGCTTCGCAAGGTGATGCAAATGTTGGATATGAAATCCTAAAGCTTGCCTTGTCTTTGTCTTGTTGCTCCAAGAGCTTGTGTCTCTCCTTTTGGTCTTGTAATAATCATGGCTTAGAGCATCTCCATCCCTAGGGCATTTCCTATACATATCCAAATGAAATTCATCTAAATAGAGAAGAAAACTCAATCCCCACCAATGTCCTTCATAATACAAGATAGTAAGTATAAGGTGAAGACCAACAATCTCAAAATACATTTTATTGAATTTTCCGGGAGGCTATATTTGCGAGCTTATGGGGAGCTATGACTGCAATCCTTTATTTTTTTGGTAGGAACATGCTACTAGATCCATAGCTGATTGTGAGTATTTTGGATTTTTTTTTTCCTTGGTAAAAGATAAATTGCGACAATGGAGGATTTTTAGTATTGCATAGAAAGCTATTTCTTATTCCTTTGAGTGGTTGAAATTGCTAAGGGAATAAAGTGAAGACAAGAACATTTGGGACTTTCTCAATTATTCAATACAAAAGTAATATGGTAAGGAAATGCACATTGCAAACTTCATGAGAATGAGAATGGGCCATTGCAACTTCAACTTTAAGCCCTACATTTAAACCTGAAAGTTTCAAGCCACACATTCAAATTGAAAGCTTCAAGCTACACATTTGTGATTTAGAACATGAAGGTACATATGAATAATTTGAAAACTATTGAGTCTAAATTGCAAGCAAGACAAATAATGAACTTGTACCAACTAGGGATTTGAACCCTACTTGCAATATGCAAATAGTGAATTTGCACCATTGGTGGGACCTACACACGAGACAAACAAACATACAAAAAAAAAGTCAGAGTGAACAATAACAAGTTTTCAACTGCTAATGATGTTCTCCCAACCTTCTATGATGGGGCTGTATAATCTAGTTGCAGCCCAAATCACACTTTAGCTCCAATCCAAATCAAACTCCAGCTTGAGCCCAAAACACCCTAGCAAGCTAGTACAAACTTTGATTGTCAAGAAAAGCCCTCAAATTTAAGAACAAAACCTAGACAAACCTCATAAAAACTAAGGAATGTGGATAGAGGAGGATGCTCATTATTTTTCCAACTGCTACAGCTTACACATCCCTATGCCAACCATTCTTGACTGCCTTTCCTCACGACTCTATGGCCTCTTTATATGGAAAGCTATCTAGAATATGAAACTTATGTCCAAACATCTGAACCACAAGTGGCAAGTCCTTGCCAAGTCAATTACAATGGCAAGATTTTAGAAATTTCAAGGTACTAAAACACCTCTTGTCTTCCACTGAACCCAAGACCATGCAGCAACCCATCTCAATGACCTTGAAATATTCAGAGATTAAGCTAGCCAAGTGCCTTGATTGTGAGAGATTTCTCCACATCTTAATCACTAGATTGACATGGAAGGGCAGTGCAAGCGCTACATTGGCATTAGTTTTCATTGTAAGCTTGAAAAGACTTTGTTGATTGTCAAACTTGGTAGTAGACAACATTTCATGCACGGTGTATGCCTTTCCTCCATCAAGCTTCATGCTGCCTGCATTCAACAACTTCAAATGGCAATAAAAATTCTTCAACACTAACAAGTGTTGTGGGAAGCTCTCATCTGCATCGTCTTGCTTCCAATATTGGGGATAAACAATCCCAAATGCATCAAGTAAGGCTTGTTGAGGGAATTGTCTATTTGGTTCGTTACAAAGGAACTGAGCAATCTTTGTACCGATCAAGGGAACATTGGAATGATTCAATCACAAACAAGCTAGATATTAAGTTAATTCTGTGACTAGCATAGTTCCAGAATTGAAAGATGGTGAGGCAAGTGTCTAAAGAAAAAAAATTTGGAATCAAGAAAATGGCAAATGAAAATCTAAGTTGAAAATTTAAAAAAATATGCAAATGAAATGCACTTCATTGAGAAAGCAATGACGTTCCAAAAAACAAATGGAAAGGAAATTCTTTACTAGAAAATTGACACTCCATTGTATTTTGGTAGTGATGGAATTTTTGTTGAGTGACAAAAATTTCAACACTCGTAAGCTTGTCCTCGCACCTTGCAAAAATAGTAGTGATCTTCAAATTGAATACTAAGTGGAAAAGTCCATTGTCACCATCCAAATCTTGCCACTCCAAAGGAACATCAACACTTTTGAGTTGTACCATCTCATTGTAACGTGTAAACTCCACTATACTAAACGTAGAGGATGGGTTGATGAACATTTTGGCCAATTCAACTTGGCAAATTTTAATTGATTGGATGAAGTCACAAACAAAGATGTCACGCACTTGGATCAATTTTATTAAACAATGAACCACATTCAACATCAAGATGAATAAGGCTAGAGAGAAGAGGACCTCAATGTCTAATAGTAAACCGAAGTTTCTGGTGGCAACATTGGTGGTCTTCTAGTTGCTAGAAGCATCCAACCCCATCTTCACAAGAAGAGTGGTATACTCACTCATAATACACTGGGCTAGACTCCTCATGGAAATCTAGGGAGTATCAACATTCCAAACCATCTTCCTTACTTTAGTTTCCATGAGATTCAAGATTGCTATTTTGTGAGCTTATGAGCTTGCAAGCCTACGAGAGTATATTTTTTTGGCTTAGAAATTGACGAGGTACCTATAACCGTAGATTTTAGAATACATTCTAGCCATTTCTTGCTCTTTACTAATGATGTCCAACTATTAAAATGTAGCTTACAAAATGCAATTTCTAATCCAATTTGTAATTTTGGAAAGATTTGAAATTTCAATACTTCCAAGTAATAGAAAGTTGTACCTATAACAATTTTTTTATTTGGATTTTGAGAATGATAAGTTAATTTTGCTTTATACTATGAAATTTGACAATACAGTGAAAATTTCGGATTTTTGATGTTTGACAAAAAATTGCTTCATTTTCTTTGTTTACAATGTACATTAGGGTAGTCTTATTGGATAGGATTTTGGATATTTAGGTCTAATGGATGTAAGATGTCGCATGTTGTGTATAACAAGTGTCAAATAAGCATGACGGATTCATTGAGTAGAAATTTGGGTTTCTTTTTTTTACCCTAAGGTAAATGGATTTTGGTGATGTGGCTAGTTCGTAAGAGTGATGTGGAAAGGTTGATATGGGCGACTACAAGTCAAGGGGGCAACTGCAGGTCGAAGGGGCAACCATAGGTAGGTCCACAAAATGGGCAACCGCAAGTTCCAAACAAGGGCAAGTGTGGGTAAAAAGGCTAGGTGATTGTGGATAAAAATTTAGAGGTGAATGTGGGTTTGAAACCAGGGCAACTACAGGTCTTGAATGAGGGCGACTGCGGCTTATATTTAAATTCTATATAACAAACTAATAATAACACATGATACAATAGTAAGTATAAGTCAATATTACTCTGCAATAGTGTAATACAATTTTTACTATGGTAATTATAATGAGCTCAATAATAATAGGAACAAGGACAATAATAATAATAATCATATTTATAATAGATAATATATTAATATATATTGGCATTTTGGCATGTATATGTCAATTGAATTTTCACATTAACATCTCTAATAAGATACCACCCTAAGCTCAACCCTAGTTCCTAGACTATTTGGCCAAAAACCATTTACTTCAAAATATAGAATAAAACCAATACTATTTGAATCCCTAGACTTTTATAATTGTATTATTCTAGTTTGTAATTGTCATCGTTTGACGCTTCATCAGCATTATGGTCTATGGGATCATCTGTTTCATATCCCCTACAGATGTCTTCATCGGTTGTGTTCTCGTCATCTTCTCTTGCTACAGGTATGATTGGCATTGAATATATCTCACGTTCTACCTTAGAGTTCAAGTTGCGTACTTCCATATCAACAGTCACGGATTTGAATTGGCACCAATCATTTTTGTTGCTAGTTTGTATCAGTAGTTCCATTGATGTTAGGTACTCTAGCATGACCACGTCCATGCCCTCTTTCATTGCCTTGCCCAATGTTGGCAGTACTGTTGGTCTTTCCAATACAAAATGGTTGGACAACATTGTTTGGCTGTTTAGGATCTCATTGGTTTCTCTCTTTCGTTGTTAAGATACATTTATTTTCTTTCTTATTATGTTTGTGTGCTGCTTTGGTTGATGATTCTCTAGGAGTAGATGGACTAGATGTCAATGAAGGTTGAGTGTTTGGTAGAGTGGGTGGTGGAGTTGAGCCATGGTCTCCTTCATCCATGGTTTGCATTGACCCCTGATGAACTGGCGGCCTTGAGGAAGACGGTTGTGATGTCAAGTGACCCTTACTAACATCTACATGTGCTCTTTGATTTGAAGGCGCAATATGATTTAAATTCAAAAGCATGCCGATTGGCATATCTAAATCGTACACCCCTAATTTTGTAATTGGAGCCATTGGAATTAGCACAGTGCTACGTGCTAAAGGAATTGGATGTCCTACATCTTCATCTTCTTCCACGGGGGCTTCTTGTTCTTGCCTTTCACTTGCCTTGGTAATGTGTATATTACTTTGTAGATTCTTGCCTCCATTTGGATTTGAATGTACTGATATGGGACATTTTGTAGGCTCTTCAACCATTGGCACTATTGCATTAGAATATTTGCGCCTTCATTGTTGGGGTCTGGAAGGGTTGGGCTTCTTGGAGGTGAATAGGTGATTGGATCTACATTCTACTCAGAGACATGAGGAGATGGAGGGTACACTAGGTTTTCTTCTCTACGCTCAATGTCCTCTGAGCGTACATCTTCCTCTATAGGAATGTCCTCCTTTGAGGGAATGACCTGCTCTAGGGGATTGACTTCAACATTTCTATACTTAAACGTAGTTGGATAAGGTTGTCATGCAAGGCAAACTTCGTCTACTTCAGAGTGCATGAGTATAGCCCATGGATTTTCATCCAAGCACTCCCTTACCAAAATAGCATTATCATGCCTACAAGTATAGGTTGAAGTATCAGAGTCTTCTAACTCTGAGGATAGTGGCTCTTCATTTTCTTCATCCGTTAAACCATCCACAAGGTATTTTTCATAGAAAAGAGCTAGATTTTGCCAACGTTTCTCACATTCAAGTTTGTTGTTTGTGTAGATGTACACCAATGCTTCCACCTTAGCTGAGGTTAGTTGATTTTGCACTTTGTTGTACACAAACAAATACATGCTCCAATTCCTCTCACATGATGACACTGAGCATGTCAATAACAGTACTTTCTTTGCTATTTTTGGTAGAGCATTACCACCCACTTGATTCCACCATTGATGAGGTAGTAGAGTAGGATGCATGGTGATATCGGGAGCCTCCACTAAGGGATTGAAAGGGCCTATCTTCTCAGAAAATTCAATCAATTCAGCCATTGCTTCTCGGACATCTACCTTCAATGACCTACCTAGAGTCCGTATGACTTGATTCAAGGCTTGCTTGGCATCCCCATCATTATGAAGGTCTTCTAGATCTTGCAAATACGGGTTCAGTAGTGCCCCTACATAATGCAAGTCTATGTGCATCAATTTCTAATGAGCTTCAAAGTTTTTCTCAAACTTCCTCGCAGTCACGAGATCTAGAAAAAATGGCAGATTTGCAAGAAAATAGATGTGTTGTTGAAGGCTCTTCATTACTAACCAAGCATTAGGAATTGCTGGGACTTTGCCATCAAACACTTTAAGAGCAACAAGCGCTAGCTCCATTAAGTGCTTGAAATTATCACATTTCATCCAAAACGCTTCTAAATGAATGTCTTCTCATACATTTTGCGCTCGACATGCAATATTTTGTCTGTTTCTTTTGGGTGCCAAGGATTGCTCAAAGGGCATAAATTTGTCGTCACTGAGCATGAGGTGCAACACTTTCTTGCACTCCACCAAACGGTCTACCATGAGAAAGTGAATTGCAAAGCATGTAGAGCTAGGAAGTCTCAGTGACTTCTTTGGTGAGTACTTCCAAAAAAGAGCCAAAGTAAGATGGTACTTCTTGACAAACACCACAATTTGTTTACATCTTCCCACCAAAAGCTTCACCCATGGATTCTTCCCCCAATCTTCTACAAGAAAATCCATATACATGTGAGGATACTTTTCTTTCAACCTTATCAAGGTCCCCATCATTATTGAGGCATTGTCTGTGCATAGTTAGACAACATTTTCAGGTCCAACTTCTTCAATGTATTTTGCCATCACATTTGTCGTGTATACAATGTCCTTTTTCTCTCCAGTGATATCAACCAATCTCCAAAAGACATCACCGATAGGGCAGACAAGCATTACGTTCAGCAACGGACGAGTGTTGGTATCAGACCAACCATCCAAAGTTCAAAACAAATAGTTACTCCATATTGACTGATAGAGGTCTTTATATGCTTATAGACCATGATCTTAACCACATCCAACTTATTATCTATCATTTTTGTGCGCATTGCATTGTAGGATGGCGGTTGGTAGACAAATCCAATTGCTAATGTTTCCTTCACCACTTTCAAAAAGGCTGGATGACGCACAATGTTGAATGCAATGTTTGCCTTATAAAAAAAATATGCCGACAACTTGTCCAACTTCTGTCTAGCCCTCACCTGTAATGCCTCATCCATACTCTATTGACGAGAAATCAAAGGCATAGTTTTCCTTCTCTCCACCATTGTCGGCATGGAATCTACCAAATCCGGATTAATAGGTGTTGGTTGACTTGGTTTGGCTTCATTGGCAAGCTCAAACACAATAGGCTCTACAATGGACTCAACAACAATTGGAACATTAGGATCAAGATGTGCTGCTTCCAAATCATCCAAAACTATTTCCTTTGGAACAACACTCCCACAATTCCAAAACTTCTGCAATATTGTATGCGGAATTTGTAGACAACGCTCAAATGTGGATGAGCTATCATATCCAAAGTAAATGAATGCCCTCTTTCACATGAACACTTTGGTCCAATTGCAAAAAACACATGATCTCAAGTTCGCACTTAATCCATTGACAACTTCCAATTGCAACCAAGGGTCCTACTCCTTTGTAGCCCTTCTTGTATCGTTTAGCAACACCCTCCTTTGAACATCCCCGTCTGCCATATGGAGGATCTTCAATGCTTTTTACCAAAAAAAATACTTACCAATCAAAATGACCAATAGAAAGAAGTAATGACAGAGCCACTTGCCTCAAGGACTCTTTTGAAGCCCTTAAAGCAAAGTGGTTGCCTTCCGAAGACTTAAACATACGTAAGAAGCCTCTTTCAAAGGTTCCAGACAAGTGTTCAACAATAGAGCAAGGTGAAGAACAAATTGTCACCCTCTTACTTTATAGTCCAATCACCCTTCGACTTGAGGTCGCCCCTTCAATGACATGGGGCAATATAGCATGACTTTTGTCGACCCAATGTTGCCCTAGGGACGACCGTGGGTCCATGATGACTTCACATAGGGTGCATGTGGCTCAAGGGGTGACTTTGGGTCCAACGGACAAGTGCACATGAAGGAAGGAAAATTGTTGGTCCAATAGAGGGTGAGTTTGGGTCCAAAGGGGCAACATGGGTCTCCAAAAGGCAAATTTGGGTCCTTTGGGGCAATCGCAAATGCAGAATGGGACCGTGGATCCCTACATTTAATACATCTACTAATGTAATGGATTGTTGTTGAACTCTAGCATTATTGGAGTAATTTACAGTTTAATGAAATTCTATAATTTGAAAACGTATATACCTGCACTACTTTTGTCATTTCAAATAAATTAACTATTGTATACGTGAAAGTTATAGGCCTTTGTTGAGCTTTGAGAAATTTGATTTACCTTAGCCATAAAGACAACTTTTTAAAATGTTAAATCAATTGTTTTATAATTAGAATTATTATAATTCAAATGTCAAATCTAAAAAATAAGGTAGCCATCCAAAAATTTTGAGGTTATAGGGCATTGTATGGACAACCCTATGAATCTATGGTTTCTCAAAATGCTTTTTTAATGTCATATTTTCTTAAATAGTGTATTTGAGACTCATATTGAACACCCTCTTCCATACAATCACTATAAATGCCAAAAAATATAAAACATAAAACCCTTTCAAATATAGGGGGGGCATTGGCGTGTTTTTAATAGAGTAATTGGATTTAGGGAATTTCGAATTATTTTACTCAAATATTGTAGGACTTCTAGGGCTCCATATTACTCATAATCTCATATAATAAAATAGACAAAATTTCATAATCACAGTAATGACATAATTCATAGAAAAATACATTTTTATTCATGAAAGATCAATATAGATTTGACATATTTTTTTAAAAAGAAGGTCCAAAATTCATACAAAACTTTTTATATATACACGTGTAGAAAATAACATAGTCATACAAAAATCTACCACCCTAATTGGGCAACATCCATGTAGACCTTGTCTACCATATTTTTCATTGCTTATTCACCTGCTCCTTCAAGGCCTTCTCCTCATGAACATTTTTGTGAGCAGTCACAATGAACCACTTATTCTTGATCAACCAAGTCTTGAACAATATATTAAATGAAATGTATTGCTTCTTCCATGCAATGCTCTTCTCATATTTGTGTTCCAATCCCTTCAAAGAAACAAATTTTTTTTTCAATTTAGCTAATTTTGATGGAGATGTCTAATGTTGCCCATCCACATATGCTGCATCCAACTCCAAAGTCTTGGCAAAGGGGCCTTTGTCCTTCATAGAATGGAGGTGATTCAACCTAGATTAGGCTACTTCCAAACCTCTCCATTCATCATTGCCTCGATTCTCTTCCATCCTAAAATTTTCCATTATTTTGTATAGTTCTTTCCCTCTAACTTGCTTAGGATTGGAACTCAATCCTCCATCTTCCCCCTTATTGAACTTTAGATAGAATTCTTCCAACTTTTCCATCTCTCTTTGTTGAACAGCTAAATGAGTGTGGCTCGCATCTATTAGTTCTACTAGAGTGCACACATCATCAGACTCGATATCCTTTGTCGTCCTATCTAATAGAATCTGACACTTCATTTCTTTTTCTTCAATTTGAAGAAGATCCTTCAACTGCACCTTGTAAGATTTTTTCATTGATTTCTTAGTACGTTCAATGCATACAAATTCATGTGCTTCTCCCCAATTGTGTACCTTCGGAATCTAGTCATCATTGTCATCCTCACAAGGCATTAACATTAAAAGCAACGCAAGCTCTGGTTTAATCTCAATATTGAAAATATCCTCATCTATTTCTCTCAAGTATACCAACATATGTTGCACCACTTCATCTGTTTCGAGATGAGAGACATGCATTGGTTCCACCAATGCAAGAGGTTCTGCGTCCATTGTTACGTCTCTTCCTACATTCACTCCTTCAAATACTACCAATGCCATATTTTCGTCCACCGGTGTTTCTTCCATTGGGGGTATAAGATCTGGAGTATTCTCTTACATCAACTTATTAGAGCTTGACCAATTGTAGTCTTCATTTGCCACTCTTTCTACGATGTGCTTCTTAGGCCCCAACCCATCTCGTGGATTATTTGAAAGGCCCACCCTTAGAATGTCTTTGGTAGTTGGTATGATCAGCTTCTTTGATACCTTCATGCTACACCAATCAACTGTTCATTCCAACTCCAATTCTGCATAGACCATCTAGCAAATGCCCAATGAGACTTCACTCCATGGTACTTTGTTTGTATTGTACAACACTCGATAAACTTCAATACATCATTGTATAAATGCATCATTCTTGTAATAATGAAGATTCGCGAGGTTTTGATTCAAATGAATCTTGTGGCAATAGTAAGGGAAAAGTTTGTCGATGTGGCACCATCCCACTTATGTCTTGCAAATTGGCAAGGTCCAATCTCCTTGTATAGTACGCCATCCTTGAAATGCCTTGGTTGTAGGGTCAAGTAGAATGTATCAATTTTTGTCATGGTGATCTCCTTTCTTCTTTGTCTTCTTCACGTTTAGGGGGGCCATCACGGAAGATTATGGTGGAAATGGACTACTCTAAAATCTAACAAAAGGCTATACTAGGCTAAGGGTGTACATACAACTCTTTAGTAAGTAGTAGTATGTTCATACATGCCCTAAATTCACTTAAAGCAATTACAACAACATGCTCTAACTTGTGCATTCACAATATGCAAACAAGTGTATTTTATACAAGAACTAAATGTCTACAGTGAGCACGCATCCAAATGCTTCAAGGTAGATGGAAGATAGAGCATAGCATTAGAAGTGACAAAGACGAGATCCAAAGCTAGTTTTCGTACTCGAGGTCGCCCTAGGTGAGTGCACATGGAGCCGCATGTAGGTAAAGGTGACCACAGGTCAAAACTGGGCAAGTGTGGGTCGGAATTGGACAACCACGGGTTAGAATGGGGAGACCGTAGGTCCTAGGATTTAGGAAGCTTATGCAATATACCTTGAATTGGGGTGTGTGCAGATAAAGCAACTGCAGGTCAGAAAAAGAGCTTTTCAAATACACCCCCCATTAAATGGGAGGGTAACTGTGGGTCATGGGACCATGGCAAAAGTTATTTTTGAATTTGCTACCATGTACATAGGAGGGAATCCATTTTAATTCAAACTTAGAGCTTTCCAATTCTCCCACCAATACTATACAATTAATCATAATTATTAATTTATGCAACAAGTGAGGAGTTTATTTTTTTAGAAGAAAAAGGCAGGGTTGACGAATCTCTACGTCCGCCCGAAAAAAGCGTCCGTAACCCGGACGTCCAGACGCACGGACACCAGCGGACACAGCGTCCCTCCCGTTGTCGGAAGGTGGACGAGCGGGACGGACGGACGGGGCGGACGGCCCGAGGCGGACGCCCAGATCGTGCGGACCACATTAGTCCGCGTGTCGATCGGACGGCCGTAACCGGGTGGACGGGGCGGACGGGGCGGACGAGCGGATGGGGGATAGGCGGACGGGGTGGACAGGTGGACGTGAATGTCAGCGGATGCTGCGGACACAGCGTCCGCGTCCGGACGTCCTGTCAACCCTGGAAAGAGGGAATGTATTAAAAGGGGAGAAAATGATTTTCAAAGTAGCCATCCTCTAATTCATTGGAGTTTCAATTCAAACATCTTACTAGTCACCTCCAATTTTTTATAAATCATTTCCAATTTAGAAATGAGAGGGAAGACATTTGATTTTCATTTTATCCCTTCCACTAAAATTTGGAAAAAAAATTCATTCATGCAACGAGTGAGGAGTTTATTTTTCTTAGAGGAAAGAGAGGATGTATTAAAATGGGAAAAAATTATATTCAAGGTGGCCATCCTCTATTTCATTGGAGTTTCAATTCAAACATCTTACTAGTCATCTCTAATTCTTCTTAAGTAAAACTTTCGAAGGAAATTAAACTTTTCATTTGAATATGACATGTTTTTTTATGTAGGATTTCAGGTGGGATCTTTGAGTAGTTTACATTTATAGTGAGAGTATTCTCAGTGAAATACATTAACAACTACAAATATAATACAATAAAAAATTTAAATATATAGGAGATTCATCCAAAAGAATTTATAAAACAAAAGTTCTTCCATTAGAATTAGAGTATAGAATATAGATTATAGGGTATAGGGTTTAGGAAGCCCTTTAACAATTCACTATGCTAAGTAATAATATATTGTTGACACAATACTACGTAACTATTCACTGACATTGGAGATTTAATAGAACATTACATTCCATAAATGTAAGATTCAATTTGAGTTGGTAGAGATCTAACCTTACTATCTCCTTTGCTTTTTGGGGCGACTGCGGATCTTGGGCAAGTGTAGGTTTGAAGCGATTGTGGGTCCAAAAGGGTGAACTAGAGTTTGGGGTGCCAAATTATTGGATACTCAGGGCAATCATGGGTCTTGGGTGAGTGTAGATTTAGGGCAACCATAGATCCAAAAGGGCAAACCAAGATTTGGGGTGCCAAATTCTTGGACACTTAGGGCGACCACGGGTCTTGGACAACCACAGGTCTAGAAGGGCAAACCAAGATTTTGAGTGCCAAATTCTTGGACACTTGGGGCAACTGAGTATCTACATGTGTTGAGCAAATGTAGATTTGGGTGACCACAAATCTAGAAGGACAAACCAAGATTTGGGGTGCCAAATTCTTGGACACTTGGGTGACTGCGGGTCTTGGGTGAGTGTAGATTTTGGGCAACCATGGGTCCAAAAGGGCGAACAAGACTTTTGAGGCCCAAATTCTTGGACATTTCAGGCGATCGCGAGTCTTGGGTAAGTATAAGTTTTGGGTGACTATAGGTTCAGAAGGGTGAACCAAACTTCTAAGGCCCAAATTCGTAGCCACTTAGAACGACCATAGGTTTGGGCAAGTGTAAGTTTGGGGTGACCATAGGTTGGAAAGGGTTCAACTTAGAATTTTACTTCTAAAATTAAGAAGATTCATACCCACGGTCACCCTAATACCTATGATTGCCCTAGGACCCACGGTCACCCCTTCCAAACTAAAGTTGTCACATCGGACAGGTTAGGGTCATCAGACCAAACCGGATAGGTGGTCTGTTGGACAACTTTTTTAATTTAGTGATTCAAATTTTTCCAAGTAAAAGAAAATTACCATGAATTACCTTTGTTACATGACATGGCATTCCACGTTGATGTTAGTCAAGGTGGGGACACTAATCAATCAAGGCGCGAATGCTATATAATTTTGGTCAGGGCGCAAACGCTAATCAATTAGGGTGGTAAGTCCACATCAGGTTTTTTTTACCTTCATAGATAGTCAACTATATGTTGACTACATCGGACAAGCGGCATTTCTACCAGACAAGCGGGTGGTTTGTCTGTCCATTGTGACAACTTTGTTCCAAACTTGCAGTCGCCCCTTCCAGACCCACAATCACCCCCAAGCTAGATGCGACTTAACCTACATGCACCCTTGAACGACTGCAAGTACTTAAGAAGGCCCACCCACCAAAGGTCACCACTCTTGGCCTTGCACATCGGCTTTCATCTACCTCAAAGTGGATGAATACGTACTCATAGGCCAAGGTGTGAATTTGTAGGGGAGACTTTTTGCCATTTTTTTGTTCGAAGTTCTCAATAGTGGCAACTATGTCTACTCCAAGGAAGTCCATTTGGGATAGAGATCTTGATGATCTCACGAGGTTCCAGGTGGAAATATCTATAAGTGCATCAATGGGGAGGGCCTAGTTCTTCCAAGCCAAAGAAGCCAAAGACAACACACAACAAGGATCCAACCTACCCTCCACCTTGTTATACGAACTTTACATATCAAGTGTTCTTGGAGTGGTATGAGGGTAAAATTGTACAAATTTTGGAGAGCAAGTACTTGAGGCATAAAGGGCCAAACATTGATGCATTGAAGAGGGATTTGGAGACCATAATTACAAAGAAGTGCAAAGAATCCTTCGATTATGGTGATGTAAATGAAACATACTTTGATCAATTCCAGAAATGGATTGACAATTGTATTCAAGCATGTATATTCAACACCAAAAAGTTGATGGGAGAGTTGTGCCTTGTAGTCCTTGGATTTCATGAAAGTAACGAGTCCAAGGAATTTTGCAAGCTAATGGAGTGGTAGCAAACAACAACAAAAAGGCTTTCCAAGGCTAAATCTAGAGGGTATGGGTGGCAAATTGATGCTTTGAAGGTTGCGTTGTCTCAAGATGGTAGATCGTGGATCTTGTGGATCTACTCCACAATGAAGGTAGTTTCCCTCACTGGATATGACAATCAAGGTGGATACGGAAAGGTATGCAAGGTACACCTTGAAGGGATGAAATACAATCTCACCAAATGTATAATTTGCTGGAAAAGTGTCAAAGGCCAAGAACTTGCCTACTGCGAGGGTGGAACAGCCTACAAAGGCCTTGTGTGTTCTTTAAATCACTTGACCATCATCAAATTTTTAGCTATCCACAATGATAAAATGGAGGGTTACACATTGTGGTAGAATGGAGGTCATTTGCGTAAATTAATTGGGCTCAACAACAAGGTGGTGGCACATGTAGAATGGCATGAAATCAAGCTAATCAAGGAACTTCAGGATGAATAGAAAAGTGAAATTACTCTCTATCGAAGGCACATGGCAAAGTTGGCATGGGCCCTAATTTATGTGATGAATCTTGTGCACAATTGAGGGGTGCTACACAATGACTTGTCCCCCATAAACATTTTGCTCCATTATCTTGAATATTTAGATGAGGTAATCAACATTGAGATTTGTGATTGGGGAATTGCAAGTCGTATTAAGGAAAGAGCTCTTTCAGATTACAGATATCAAACAAAGGCACAAAGGCATGATTTGGTGTTGGAAAAATGGTGGGTGGCTCCAAAGTTGTTTTATCAGTATGGGCCACAAAATTCCTCAACAAGTCTAGAAAAGATTCAACCCCAATACCAATATACGGTCAAATCTAACTCATTTTCTATTGAGAAATTGTGTCAAGCAATGAAAATTCATAACATGGTTGAAGTAGATTAGGACATATTCCCCCATCAGGATGGTTTAAGATACTTTGCAATAAAGGTGTAGGAGCTTATTCATCCAGAAGTTGATAAAAGAGCAACATGTGCCCAAGTGGTGGACTCACTCATGGATAAACCATGGTTTATAATACCCTCCAAATTTGTTTTCCGCAACTCTGTCTTATAATAGCATAGGATGTTACTACTTCTAATAGGAATATAAATGTTGGCATAATTGAATGCCAACCATTTTGATATATCCTTGTAATTATATAAACATATTTTAATATGAAGTACAATTTTTCCAAAAGTAAAAAGTAATGTGCATGACTCAATGTGGAATTGTAGATGGCTTGGGTGTATGCATCAAATGTCTAATTTGAATCTTTTTGTGCAAACATGGTATAATTTGTATCACCAGTGCTTTTTGTTACCAATGAATTCAATCTATTTCCAGTGAATGTTAGCTTTTTAGTTAGATGCAAAGTAAAAGCTTAGAGATTGAGACAAATTGGTAGCATTTATTATTCACTTATTTGAAATTTTGAGGTGTGCCTTCATTTTTCACACATCACATTTCTATAATCTATATTTTTTGGTCTATTAGATCATATGACTCACACACAAAACATTTCCATATTCCATATTTTTTTGGTGTGTTAGATCATATGACTCTAACACACAAACCATTTCCATATTCATGTTTAATTTTGGACCATGTTAATTTTTTAAACAATAAAAAGAAGGATATGGATGTTTGGGTGGAATCCCCAAACTAAGTTCAATTACAAAAATGTGGATTATATTTTTTATTGAGTGAAGTTCATTGGGGCTATACATGTTTAAATCAAGGCACCTCATAACCAAGTTAAAGAGAGAACTTGGAACTTGAAATCTTGGAGGTAAAAAATATTAATTAAATTGAAAGAAGTTGAGAATGATTAAATTTTGCTGATTGTTAAGAACTTAGTGATGGGATTGGAAGATGTCAATTCCAATAATGGTAATGTTGTAATGAACAATCTACACCCTATAGATTTATTTTATGTAAACTATGAGTTCAATACAAGATTTGAAAGAGTTAAATCAAGGATTATGTTGAAAAAAAGAATTAGATAATTTGTTTTAGACTATTGAAGCCATAAAAACCCACAAACTAGTCCCCATAGAACTTTCAAATTGTTGATTGGAAATTCAAAAGGGAAGGATTCGAAGCACTCCACATATCTATAAATATGGGCTAGAAAATGAATTATAGACATTTATTTCATATTTTTCCCTCACATTTTTGGAAGTTCACCACTCTACCCGATGAGCATTCAAAATTACATATCATGCAATAATTTTTTAACTCGTTAAGGACCAAAAGGACCCACTATATGTTTTTAAATTTTCAAAGGTGAAATTATGATAGGATAAAAGAAATATAAATATTTATAAACTAGGGACTTCTTAAATTAGAAGTTTGTATATTTCTTGCATTTTTCAATATTCAGATTTAAATGTTGGAAGTACTTAAATTTGAATTATGAAGTGCAATGTTTTAGAAAAAGAAAAAATCTACAATTTGTTTACAATGAAAGGGATTTTAGGGATTTCCAAAAATGCATTTTTTTGGAAATTTGTAGAGTGATTTTGCACAAACAAATTGATGCATAATCTTCACAAAAATTTTAACCTAATTTTTTAGGAATTTTCTAAATGTGAGAATCAATGTAATTTGATTAAGATAATAAAATAATTAGAATGATTCCAAAGATTTGGAAGGTATTTTAAACAATAAGCTAATTTTGTTAATTGTTAAACTTCCCTCCATGATGAATATATCAATTTAATAGATTTTGGCAAACTCCATTTTGCTCAATTTGGACTTCCTACCCATTTGTTGGAAAAGGTATACAAATTTTTCATTTTTTTTTCCGTTCAAAAAAATGAAGAAATATTAAACATACCTTATATTACAATCTAATTTTCTTGAGGATTATAAAAAAATTACTTCTACTCTTAAATCTTTTTTTTTTAAATTTCTTCTACAATAGTTGCATTTCTATTCTATAAAATTCATCTTCCAAAATAGTTGTAGCCTATAAATTCAGAGGTGATTAGGTGAATATTAGACAAATAATTCTATAAATATTATATGTGTATTTAGTATAATTCTAAGTAGTCTTTAGCATGTGAAGTCCAAACGTAGTAGACCCACGACCCACAGTCGCCCTAAATGGGTGTTCATCTCAACCCGTGGTCACCCCTAGATTGGTGATCGGTTTGGACCTACGATCGCCCACTCGCCCCAACACTCGTGGTTGCCTAGACCCACACTCACCTTGTCCCGTTGACCCACGTTCGTCCTAGGGCAACCTCAGCTACTAATGCCAATCGCTTGGACTGCCAGTCACCACTTCCTCCTCTACACATTGTCTATCATCCACCTAGTAGTTGATTGCATACACGTGAGTTGGGCTTCAGTTGTAAAGGGGATATTCTATCATTTTGTTCCTTATATTTCTACATTCTAACTTAGACTTTAAATTACCGACACATTTCCAAACTTGATTACCATTGTAAATGTGTAAGATTGAATTTTTGTAAATGTCAAGTACAATTGATCTATAGTTTGACTTGCGTAGAATAAGGGCTTGGGCTTCTCACATTTGACATAGTATATTAGTATCAGTAGTCTTATTTTCAACATCCAAGCACTAGGTCCTAAATCATGGAGAATGAGCCACCACCATTGCTCCTTCATAGCCCTAAATCCCTTACTTCAAAGGAGAAAAAGGAGATTCGTGACAAGGATTGACAACAAGCCGGGAAGAAGCACAAAAAGCGTGTCGTGATCTTGATCCATCCCAAGATCAAGGCTTTTAAGGATTGGAGAACTCAACCTAAACCTTGGAGTTATTTAACGGTTAAAAAAATATGTGGATTGGTGCTACATCTCCAAGTTATTTCTATTGTACCGTCATCATAAACACGTGAATACCAACAAAGTAAATCTTGCATACTACAAGAATACAGCCTTCATGTGCAAATGATGTGAGGTATGGTTTGTTTTGTATTTGGAAGATAGGATGTATCGCAACGATGATTTCTGTTTCTTTCTAGCCCAAATGGTATATACTAAAGTGATATTGAAGAAGAGGGTGGATTGGACAACGCTGAAGGAGCTTCCTATTGGTATCCATTTGGAGAAAGCCCAATTAGTAGGGATAGAATTACCCGAAGATTGAAAGACAATGCTTCTACCCGTGAAGCCTAGGAAGTCAATTGTTCTCAATGAAAAGGTAGTGTGGTCGGCTACTTCTAGCAATGATGAGCATATTCATGAATATGACAAGTTTTCTTTTCTAAGCAAAGATGAAGATGTTTCTAAGATAGAAAAAGATAAGGCATTAAGGAAGGGAACTAATCAAGAGGGGAAATGTGTTGAGGACCCTATCTCATTCAAAGAGGAAAAGCAAAGTGGTGGTGGAAGTGATTCAAAGGACGATGAACTAATCTTGCTTGCAAAAGTACGAAGTGCAATGTTGACTTTGCAAGCCAACTTAGCCAAGAATGAACAATTGAAGAATTTGAAGGAGAGTGAGGCCTATTGTAGCTTCGTGGATGATTTGAAGCTGAAGTTGAAGTCTATGAAAAAAATCATTGAAGAGAATGATAAAGACTTTGAATCTTTGATGCCTTCAAGACCAACCATGATTTGTACTTGAAAAAATGTAGAAGCAAAAAGGCCTACATAACAGATGAGTATATGGTATGGGAATCAAAACTTGAAACCCTTCAATATAGACATCAGGCGGTAGAGCAGAAAAGGTAAGCCCTTTAGCCCTCAATCTTGAAATAAAAGAAAAAGAAAAAGAATATTATGATACTACCGTAGAACATGCCTCATAAACAGACCTTTTGGCTATAGTCCCTATGTATGGAGAGAAGTATGGAGAATTACAAATGCTTTGGGAGCTGGTGAAGTTCCATGAAAAGAAAATAGCAATGATGGAAGATGAGGAGCGTAAATTGGATGTTGAGTGTCAATACTATAGAGTTTGGAGTACATAGTCTAGGGATACCTTTGGGAAAGAAGAAGCAAAGATAGAGGAAATGGGGCCTAAGCCTATTATAAGTGACTTCCTCATCACATGGAGAAGTCGCAATTCAGAAGGATTACAAGTGTACAAAACATTGCGGAAAAACAATTTTCTTTGATGTCATGTATATCAAGTAAATAAATAAATACAATGTTTCAATGGCATTCTGTAGTACACATGGTTTAAGCTTCTAATTGTCTTGTCTCATCAATGTGTATAGAAGAAATAGTGGTATTGGCCTATTGGTTAATTTGAAGAAAAAATTGGATATTTTCTTGTCCCCTTTTCCTTTGACATGGAATTATGTGCTCATATTTGTTTGCATTGTTTGGAATTAGTAATTGCAATTTCAAAGAATGGTATAAAAGATTGGTAACTAGGTGTAGACATTTAGTATTTTTGTTCATTTACAAAACTATATTTCCAATTTCTAGAAATCTTTTGACTGGATGAATGGATGTATGTCGTAAACAAAAGTTATACCACAAAAAGCTTGAAACTAAACTCGACAGGCAGTACAAAAAAAAATTGCAAAAAATGAAAATCAATTAAATTTTTTTAACTTTTTTAACTTTATATTTTTGTCTACATGTGAAGCTTTGATTTTTTCTATTTGGACTAATAATGAGAAAGTTACGAACAAACTTGTTTTTTGGGCAATTTAAGCATCTTCTTGAAAAATTAACTTGTAGGATTCATTTCTGAATGCAATTTCCACAATTTTTCAAAAATTTTGTTTCTTAAAATGTAGTTTTTTCTTGATAAATCAATCTCACCATTGGTATTATTGTCTTTCTATCCCATCTAGGAGTTATTAACAATTTTGGATTTTCTTCAATCTTGGACCTACTTCTACTTAACAATTTTTTAAAGAATGAAAATCAAGTGAATTTTTTTTTTTTTTAATTTCCTAGACTATGAACTCGATTCTTCAACATTAAAAAATTTTCATTCAAATTTTGTAGTGCAAAAAAATTTCAAAATTGGCAGTCAAAGTCATCTAAAATTGCAAGCCACTATTCAAAAAAACTTTCTTTTTCAACTTTAAATGCTAATATCTTCCAATCTATATAGTTAAACTTCATGAAATTTTTACTACATGAGCTAAGACAAGTGAAGTACAAGATCCTATGATTAGATTCTAAAAAAAGATTTTTTTTGTTTTCTTGGGTGAACACAGCAAAACTGCAAAAGTAGTAATTTTGAGTGGTTTTGACAGAAAAATGGCCTTGAGACTTTAGTAGGTAATTCAATCCATTTGAAAAGAGTAACAATAAGTCATTTTCAATATGAATGACCAAGTATTTGGAATAGAAAGTAACATAGAAAATATTCAAAATCAAAGCAATATAAAATTGCAATACATGAATACAGTAGAACGCATTGAAGAGGAATCTACAAATAACCCTAAATCACAAAGTATACAAGTGTATCTCTGTACCGTCATGCTATATAAGCATATGACCATATACTAGTGGCCTTATATAATGTAGATTTTTACGAGAATGCATATCCGTATGTAGAACTAACCAACTATAGAAAGTGTTTATTCTATAAGATTTGGTTCATTCTAAGAACCACTTCCTTGACCATGTGGAGGACTGTTTGATGAACCCCCAAGCTCAAGCTAACACTTGCCATGAGTTCATGAAGCGGGTCCATCCGCATTCAAAATGGAATCCAAGATGTTGGAGTCTTTTAGAGCTTGGAGGGTCCTCCTTGTTTGCGGGGAGTGTTCTTCGAGTAGATAGTAGAGCGCTTGACTTTGGTAATAAGGCTCATATGTAGAGTTGAGGTATTGCATAGAATTCAAATCTTCTAGGGACGCATTTTCGTGGTTGTTCATTCTTTGTGTTTCTAAATTCCAACAATGACCTTGTGGATGAGGACCCTACTTGAAGGTTTTTGAGTTGATATCAAAATATCCACCAAGGCATTGGTAGAAAAATGCCCTTCTACATTCATTTTGTGAGCCGCTTCCTACGAGCCTCAGTGCAACTGTAGTGATTTTGGCTAGGTCAGTTTCCCAATTCAATTGCAAGCTAGTAGGTCCCTTTTCCAAATCATGTTATACTTGTCACCAACTCTAAAGCAAGTCTTTACCCCAAAATTTCGTCTTTGAAATTGTGTCACCATTGTGTTTCTAAGAAGGTGGCATGTAAGTCATCAAATTGAACATGGCATATAGACGATTTTGGAATGGTGCTGAACAAATCACACAACACCGTCTAATCAGACATTGCGTGATGAGACATTGAGGATGGTACACATGTATGCAAGATCCAAGTGCCCATCCTCTTTCGGGTCCAAATTACTCTAGACAAATAGGGCATTTTATATGGTCCAAGATAAAAGGTGTAGGCTTTGGCCACAATAATTTTTGTTGCTTCACTTCAAAGTGGCTAAACTTTTGGTTTTTATGATCTCAACCATTGCATGTCCAATCTATAACATTCTTTTCAGTAAGTATAGGCATATCATCAGGATACATGTCTTTTAACGAAGCCCACAAGGTGAGCTCGTTCTCTCATTTTGGAGCATTTGCAATAAAGTTTTTGGAAACTCTCTCCAACTCCAAGGCAACTTGTTGTGATCTATCTACAAAAAGAATGCATGCAACCTTTCAATGGTAGTATGTAGCTACTAACTCTAACAACTGCCCTTGAAGTATTGAGTTTTCCGCTTGAAGTTCCAATGCCTTTTTTGAGGCTATGAAGCTTGAAAGCACCGAGAACAAGAGAGAATCTTGGGTCTCCTAGAGGTCACCCATGGAATTGGACCTATCTTCCATGATGGCAATAGGACTTGCATTTGGAAAATTTGTTGGACGCTTCATACGTTTAGTAGGAAGAGAATGGTGATGGACATTGTTTGTAAGGTCCCCTACCACCTTGTCTAATTGCATTGGATTATGGTCAATGAAGTTATTGTTCATATTAGACAAAGTAAAAGCATCATGCTCTCTTTCTAGGAGGCTTTTTAGTTCCATACATTGCTAAAATGATAGTTTTCTGTTGTTTGCATTCATCTTGCAATTTCTTTACAATATATTGCAGTGAGGCAATCATAGTGTCTTTGATCTTCAGCAAAACCAAAGTTTGTGCCAAAGTCATAGTGTTCACCCTTGTAGCCACTTGAGGTTGAAGATTTGGGGTGCCACCAACTACTTCCATGGTTGTGTCATCATCCGGTCCGAAGTCAAAGACTCTGTTGACATCTTTTTGTGGCAAAATTTCATTTGGAACAATTGTTGATGCTAATCTAGAACCAACTTGTGTGGTAGATCATTGCACTTTCGAAGGTTGCCTTGTTCTACGTCCTTGTGATGGTCTAGTTCCATCATCCATCACAATCTGAACTTCCGAAGGGACAACAACCTCCTTAGTAATTTGTGTGATCCTTGTAATTCATATACCATCAGAATCTTTATCTTCTTCAGATTCCTCAATCTCTACTTCTGTAGGCTGGACAACTTTATACGCACTTCAAATATATTCCAACCCTCTTTTTGGAAAAGTCAAAATATCTACACATGCTTTCAAAATATGCCATGTGGATGCCACATGGCTACCAAATAGGCTATGATAAATAAAAATAATTTTTAAAAGGTCAAAGGATAAAATTGACTTTACTAGATGGATAGGGGATCTATTGGATGTCTAATAAATTTTCTCTGTTATGTTGTCCGTCTATCAAGGAAAACAACCCTAATGCACATTAATTAAAAAAAAATTCCTCAAAATTTGAAAATACCATGACTTGTTGTAGGCATATGATGTCATCTCTAAATCATAAACATATTTTTTTCACTCATGGATAGTTGTGAAATGGCCACAAACAAAGTGATAATCCACTAGCCTTTGAATCAATTGTCATAAGCTCTTGCTACCACACATAAATATTAAATGAACTTTATATTTTAGCAAAATTACAATATTATGATCACAATATCATATGTAACCCATAAATTTCTAAGATAAGAAGAAACTTAGAACATAACAATTTGAAGTACATAGAATATTGATGATTGAAGTATAGGAAACAACGTACAATAAAAGATATAAAATCCAACAAGTTCAATGCCACAAACAAAATAATCACATAGAAGATGTAGACATAAACTAAGAGTGACCACTACTATCAATCAAAAATGTCTCTTTGTCTCATTCTAAAGCTGTCACATCTAAAAATTGAAAAACTTTTGGATCTAAAGAACTAAATTTTTTTCATATAGCCATAGAGGAAATTTTTGCTAAGATGCAAATGTTGAAGCTAAAGACTCTGCATACAACAACAATATGTAACACTCCTCCGAGCTTGGAAAACCCCCATATAAAGTAAAAAAGGTTAATGAGCTACCTCGTTAGAAATCATGCTACAAATAGAAAATAAAAAACTAGAAATGA
Source organism: Pseudoscleropodium purum (assembly GCA_963969395.1). Lineage (NCBI taxonomy): Eukaryota > Viridiplantae > Streptophyta > Bryopsida > Hypnales > Brachytheciaceae > Pseudoscleropodium > Pseudoscleropodium purum. The sequence goes on from OZ017798.1 coordinate 25,700,984, forward strand.
TTTCATTATCACATTGATAATAAACAAATGTGCAATATGAATATAAATGGAATACAAAATGGGTTTAGGATTATATATATAAATAGGAAAAAATGCTAACTATGGATAGATTATTTATTGAAATGAGATTTCTTCACAATGTGGGGAACTTCAACTTTCAATGTGTCTCCATCATTAAAATGCAAGAGGATTGTTGTAGTTGATTTTAAAACATTTGAGACTTCACAAATCATTGTGGCCAAAATTGTATCAAAGATAGCTTTGTCTTTTTTAAGTGCAACTATGTGCCTATTCAAAATCCTACAAGCAAGGATGGAGGCTTCAAGAACACTACAAATTCAATTACAAGAAAAATGTTGGCAATGCTATCTTCTTGGCAACTTCATTTTCTTCATAACTATTGCTTTTGCATCCTCATCAAGGCCAACAAACTTATCAACGTCTTCTACAACTTCATGAAAATTGATAGAAAGCTTGAACTTAGGTAGCAGTATGAACTCCAATGGGCAATCTAAATACCAAACACTAGCCTTGAGGTGCAAATTGCCTTGAGGTGCAAATTGGTCCACCACCTCAATTGCAACAGTGAGAACATGAATTGCTTGAAGGAGACATCCAACCACGTCCCTCCAAAAGGAGATAGATCATGCTTTACAATGGCTACTTTTGGTAGCAACTTGTACTTAAAATACCTATAAACAAAGAATGTCAACCAAAGGAAATAATGTCTCATAGCCAAGGATTAACAAATTCACCTAATCATAAAACAATGACAATATGAAATGAAATTCATATCAGGAAATCATTGAGTGATGCATTGAAGACGTTATTCTCAGCATTTCACACTTGCCCCAATGTGGTTTCTTGGCATCAAACACTCACTCCATCTCTCCTTGCTCATTAGTAACTGACATGTAATACATGGAGGACCCATTTCTATAAGCAAGATTTTTTTTGTTTTTGGACAAATGGTTATGTGACCTCTCTTTCAAGAAGGTTTTAAGTTCATGGCTCCTTCATTTTGTAGGTTTTTGATTTGAAGGATGCCAATTTTGAGTATACAATTTTGAATATGTAATTTTTGTATGCAATTTTTGTATGTGTTGGCTCTACTCAATGAATAAAATGAAGTTTTGGAAACATTGTGGCAACAATGTGTAGGGTCATCATTACAATTTGGCATTTTTAACACATTTACCCCTTTTTTTTTCTATAGGCTTGAAGCTATCCATTTTTTTTGAGGAAATTGGACATTTAATCGCCTAAAAAACCCCTGTGTGTAACCATACACAAACTCTTCTTCTAATCTTGTAATATTACATTGAAGCGCTAGACGGACCATGGGCAATAAGATGGCACAACGGAATCCTCAAATAGGATATCAAATGAAGTTTCAATCTCAAGGTGGCAATGGAGGCAATAAAGTTGAAGTTTTCTAGGCTCTCCAAAAAGCACTTCTAGTCTTCATCTCCATTGATGTGCTCATCTCCCAAAGTCTGAGATTGTAGAAGATATGAAACAACAATCATCTCCTGTAATGGAAACAAGACATTAGAAGAAATTGAGTAATAATAGAGGATGCAATCACATGGATGGAACACTGTCAACGACATTATGAGGACCTTCTTCATGAATTAGTTGGCAAACAACCTTCAATGGAAATTCAATGTTTAAACAAAATTGTTGGACTAGATCAATCCAAAGGCTCATCACCCTCCCATTGATGTCAAGGGCAACCTTTCAAGTCTCAACTTTGAATTGTATAGTAGAAATATTATAAATAATAAGGGAAACAAGTTAGTTAAAAGTAGACTAAAATGATTCAAACAAAATGAGATGAATGAGACGAGATCTTTATATCCAAACCAACATCTTCCTTTTGACGCCAAGGGCTACCCTTGACATGTGTTGACTAAATCAAACCTCATATAATCAAACTATATCAAGGAGTGGATGTCACCAAAATTACTCATGTATTACCAAACCATTAGTTCTTCATTAGAGAAAAAATGAAGCCTCACTCTAGAGCCCTCTAAAGACCCTACTAATTATCTTTATTTTGACTTAAGTAATAGTTTTTTTTCCTATAGGATTTAGGAATGAAGCCAAGGAAAAACTTGGTAGGATAAAATTTGGCACCAAGGTCTAAGATTTGGCCATCTCACTTGATCTATTTGAACTTTGAAAATATGAATGAGTGATTACATTATTGCAATTGCTGAGTTGTTTTTGGCACTGATGCACATTGTAAGGCATGCTTGTTTAATGCCAATTCAAAATTTGGGATAATTTTATGCATATGGTGATCAGGTATACATCTCATAAAATCAACTTCTTGTATCTCATTGCAAGTTGTCAACGTCATGGGCAACATACACTAGTCTTGATTCAAAATTAGCCCAACTAGTATTCTAGTCATGATTTGCATAATGTGTAGGGTAATTGCTCAAATTGCAACACCATGAATGAACCCTTGGCACCAATGGTTGCTACCTAGCCTTTCATTCTCGGGCACCAAATCTTCTTTAGTTTGCTCAATTAGAGAATTGAGATTTGCATGGTTTGAGATTCTCACAATTTGAAATTTACTGAGCTTGAAAAATAGTATGAGAAATTTGATTTTTTAGTTTAAGAATAAAGTGGTTGAAAAGCTGTCGGCCTTCATAGTGTTTGGAATCAAAAAAATCTACTAGAATAGAAGCCTCAACGCCGATATTTGTTAGCTGGCCTTCGAATCTTGATCTAAATTGGTGCTCATTCTAAATTGTGATATCAAATTGGTACTTGAGAAGTCTAGCCTCGATGTTGAGGGCAAGCTAGCCTCGACATCGAGGATAGGCTTCATGCCAAAATAGTTTTGATCATGCATTTTTTTTGGAGGGGGGCCAAAATTCAAATCCTCTTTGAATTCCAATCCAAGTGAGTGTGAAACTTGATTCTTATGAATCCTTGGTGCAATGGTGCTAAGGGCAACATAGAGGCCACAATAGTTTGATCAAGCATTTTAAAATTCCTTGATGAATTCTAATTTTGTTTGATATTCCAACCTTTGTTTGACAATATTACATGCCTATTAAATTCCTTGTAATTATTGTTTCACAATTCCATTCTTTATCAATATTTTATGTCTCAATTTTGGATTTACTTAACCAATAATGTATATTCCATTAGGAGCCGTTAGAGTCAAGAGAAAAGAGTTGGTAGCACCTTGGTGATTTGACCATCATGATTATGTTTGGAATTAATCATGGTGTTTGGAAAATCAATTTAGTTCTTTGATATGTTTTGTAGCTCTTTTATCATTTCAAATGCTCATAATATAGCAAAAGACAAACAAGGTTTAGTGAGTAGGTTGAGAGGGAAAAAAAAACTACTTGAATTTGGGTCTTCAAGAGTTCTTGGTGTCTTTTGAAAGGGGGGTTGATAGGGATCTTGGTAGAATGAAGAGAGACTCCTAACAGGTATAGAAAACTCCCATAGATAAGAGAGAAGGGGATCTTAAAGAAGAGTAGGTCTTAGGCAAGGGTAGGACTTAAGGTAGCAACTCTGTCCACACTATTCTTTTGTAAGCAATGCAAACAAAGATTGATGCTAGAAAAGAGCAGTTGCAAGTTTGTTTGTTTTTTAAAATTTGCCTTACAATTCCAAATTTCTTTTTTTAGCCCAATCACACAGAGCATAGTCATGATGTTCTTGGCAATTGACACTACATGAAGGCCATGCAATTCTTGAATTTGGAAGCTAAAAAATCCAATGATATTAGCCACGATTGCAAGCTTATGCAACCAAGAGGATAAATTGTCGATGCAAGTTGTCTTATCTAGACTCAATAAGAAACAAAATAGAGTAGTCACTATAAAGTTGAGGCCAAAATTATACTTTGTCATAAGTACATACACCTCAAACTACAAATACAATGCAAACAAGCAAATTTTTTTTTTAAAAACAAAAAAACTCCACTACAACCTCCACTACCTCATTCTATTTCTACTCAATGTGATCTTTGTTCCAAAAAATCTACATCCATTCAATCCAGCATCCACCTACTTGTATCTATGGCAAGCACTAAAGAGATTGAGTTCAAGAGCATAAATTAGAATGCTCAAATAAGGGTATATATTCCTATTCTCAAGACTTTCACTTCTATTGCATTGTGAATGAAGAGATTTTGGAACTTCACTGTACTTTTTCATCATTCCTTTCAAAAAAAATGCCAAGGAGGCGAAATCATGTGCCCAAGTGGAAGGGAAAAGGAATAAATTCATCTTTGTTATTTCAATTCTTGCATTTCATCTTTATTGTTGAAATACTTCTATCTATTTTCCAATATTTTTCTATTCTATCCATTCACATTTTTATTTGCTTATTTACAACTTGCAATCTATTTGGAGGCTTCTAAGGATATTTGCAAGAAATACCTTCCATTTTTGTCTCAAAATGCCCTATTTCAGAGAGCACCGTGACTTTGGAATAAATTTTTTCTTAATGAAATGAAATATAGGCATTTTTAAAGCATTCAAAATAATATGCATGGGAATATTCAGGCCTAGAAAATTTTATCACTAAAATTTATGCACAAAAAAAGAGTGGCAAAAAATACAAATCTAGAAAATAAATACATTGTAATTTGATTTTTAGAAAATAGTAAAAAAAATTGAAATTGAAATTTTTTCTTAATTTGAAGATGCTCCTTTTCAATCATTTGCATCTATAGCAAGAAAAATTGTGTTCTCTTGCACATGTGGAAGGTGGACACTTAATTATTTTTAGAAAGTCTCTTTGTAGGCTTGTGGAACCTTAGTAGAAGTTCAAGTATTCCAATTTTGACCTTCAAATTTGCATTTTTGGATCATAAATAGTACTAAATTCCAGAAATAGCTAAGATAGACATCCAATTGGAGCAATAAAAAAACATTAAAATAATTGAAAATTTTGAAAAAATATCAAATGCATAAAACTACCATATGTACCTTCATTTCAAATTTCATGAAAAACAAACATATGATACAAAGTTATGAGCAAAAAACCACATGTCCAAAGACAAGGGGACAAATATATAAACAAATGTTTCGTGTAATGACCTTTAAATGGAGTTCCCAATGTAGACAAGGAATGCATTAGAAAAAATTTGAACCCTACAGAGGGCTGTTAAGGATTCATTTTTTGACGCCCCACAATGCAAATACAGAAAAAATTAAATTAAATTAAATTAAATTATTTTTTTGAAAAAATAATAAATAATAAATAATAAATAAATATTTAAAATATGATGTGGCACTGACATGGCAGAAGTAATGTCACATCATCATCAATCATTAAAAAATAAAAATAAAATTGACTTCCTCTCTAATTGCACCGAAAGGGGGGGGGGTTCAAAACTTGCAACCTTTTCAAAGGCTGAAATTTTTTCCAATGCGATATTTTAACTTAATGTTAGAGCTATTAATAATTAAGATTTTTTTCAATTTTAGACCTATTTCCACATAATAATTTTTTAAAGAATAAAAATCAAGTGTTTTTGTTTTTGAAATTCTTTTCCTATACTTTCTACTCAATTTTTCAACACATTTTCTTTTAATTCAAAGCCTGCAATGCAAAAAAATTCTACAAATGGCAATCAAAATCATCTAAAATTGCAGGCCAATGATAAAAAAAAAACTATTTTCCAACTTTGAATGCTAATATCTTTCAATTTGTGCAATCAAACTCCATGAAATTTTTAACATATGATTTCAAACAAGTAAAATATAAGATTTTGCAATTAGATTCTTTTATTTCTAAAGTGAATGCAACAAAAATGGTAGTATTGAGTGTTTTTTGATAGAAAAAAGGCCTTCGTCGTTTAGGAATTAATATACTTTTGTATGGTTGGAATTCAAAAAAAGATTTTTATTTTTATTTTTATTTTGGAATATGCATAAAAAATTGACAATTTTGGACTTTATTTTCTTCCTAATACCCTTAATCCTTTAAAGGTTAATTATTAAGTCCCTCCCAAGTATCTATCAAAGCATAATACCTTCCTATTATAGGTAAGATCATTGTTCATTTATACAATGTTATGTGAATACATGTTCAATTCTATCTTCCTTTGTTCATGTTCAAACCTTTGTATGTCACTGACTCTTACAATTTTTGTGAATGATCAAAGTTTTAGGTTTAGCTTGATCTTGGTATAGCCAAATCTCAAAGCCACATGTCCCCATAAATACAAGCGGGTTAAATTACACAACTATCCATTGCCACATCAATTAGTCTTTCACCAAGTTTGGAGAAGAGAGGTCCTCGAACTATTACTACCCATGTATCAATTGATGTGGGCATTTTGTAGAATGATCTAGATCAAGTATTACAAACCTTTTGTTTTGTTTTAGAATAGGCCCCTGTCATACTAAACTACATAGGAACAAAATAGTGACATGTGTCTTCTATGAATGAGAGTACATTGTATGTAATACTCAATCTAGTGTAGCACTAAAAATAGCAATAAATGCAAATATGAGTGCTACAAGTTTTATTTATTGGGCTCAATGCAATTGAGGGTGTGCCAATTAACTAAGCTTTTAGAAGGTGAAGGTGAGTATTTGGCATCTTTCATTTGTAGATATTTACCCCCTAAATGCCTCAATTTGTTTTTGAATTTTTTCACATTGTTGCTTATCTCTTTGTACAAATATATCATATATTAGAATTTCATGAATTTGGTCATTAAGGAAGGTTGTCTTTCTAGATTCAAGCATTACATTGGATGAAGAACTACATTTATTGATGCAAATGTATAGGCAAATATAGAAAGGAAGTAATTTAGTTGCATCTATCAATCCAATCAAGAAATTATCATGGAATAAAACATTTCAAAGATTTGACTGTTTAGACTTAAACAATTATGCATTTTGTGAGATTGATGGTGTAATTTGAAATTTCTCATATTTTTAGTTTTATATTCATCAATACAAAACATGTAATGAACTCGTCACAAAAATGCTAAGAGCATCCTTAGTGCACAACTTGAATGCAATCCACAAATAGTTATAGACTTTTCACCAATTTACAATTAGAACTTGAATTTTTTATTATTCCAACCACATCCAAAAGTATGTTGAATAGGTACAAAAAACTCCAATGTAGGCAATTGACAAAGAAAATAAAGCACTTCAAAAGTAAGTTAAAAGACAAAAACTTTACATGTCTTGGCAAACCATCGGCATTTTTCAATATTGTACAATTGGGCATGATTTTGTTTTGGTGACTATAATTTGCCAAGGTCTCTTAATTTTTGTCTTTTAGTTTGCTTTTGAATTGATATATTTACATTGTTAAATGTTTTGTTGTATCTATTCAAAGTGTTTTGGGATGTGGTTCCAATAATAAAATTTGCACTTTCCTAGAAATGCCTTTAGTTTACAATGCCACCATCACAATCGTTTCAACATTGCCTTGCTTGAAGCCTATTCCCACTAAAGACTACATATAATATGAATCTTTTTCTTTGTCTTTCCACCATTTTTTGCTTGAAGTGTATCAACGCTACATAACAAAAAATTTGGCTTGAAGCATTTGTGAACTCAGTTTTGTTATGTATCATTGATACACTTCCAAGTAGGAAAGTAAGTAGTATGGGGACTTTCTTAGATAAGATGCCACTATTAGAAAACGCTGGAATTTCAACAAATTTTTGTTGATTCAGTTGCGTTGTTCCAGTCACTATACAACAAAAATCTATTAAATTAGTGACCAGAGCAACACGACTGAATCAACAAAAATCTATCGAAATTCCAACATTTTCTAGTAGTGTGCATACATGTCTTTGACTTCTATTCTCTTTATTTTGTCCAAGCATTTGTATTTGAAACTATAGATGGTGCCTAATATAGTAATATAAGCCTAATGCATTAATAGGAATGTTGTGCTTGGTTTTTACCATTTATTTGCAACCATGTTCTATTATACAATTCCATGAATGTGACAAGGAAATAAAGCGATGCATCTACTATAAAACCCCCGTGTCTAAGGTGATAAATTTTAGGTGACACCCAATATAACAACTTACATTTTTATGCCAACAATAATGTTTAATGTAACACCTAAAACACAAAGTACAGTGATCAAGTGAACCCTCAACCTCATATACTAGTTGCAACATTTGCATTGTTGTTGGTATTTTGAACCATGTGAGTGCCTTAATTTGTGAGATGAATCTGTAGTGTTTGCACATGTCTCTTCAAATACCATTACAAAACTTGTAAAACTAGATCTTAGTAGTATGCATGTTCTACATCTGAGTTTTCAATTTTGAATTGTGGGAGTGTTCATGCTTGACTTAGTTGCAATATTCATGTGTAGCAATGTTTTATGGAGTATGTCTTAGATTCATGAAGCCATTGAGGCAATTAGATAACCTTTTCACTAAGCAAATGCACAACTATAGCTTTTGATTGTAGCTTTTACATCCTTATCATGATTGATTAGAGTAAAATTTTTGTCTTGGTTATTCTTGAGATGAATTTGTTTGAAATTGGTTGAAACAAATTCTTGATAGTGTGTTGTGTTCTTCTATCTTTTGCAACTTCTTGAATTTAGTTGTCTTTATTTGTAGAATTTTTCATATCCTTTAGCAGACTCTACACTATTGTACTTTATACTTTGTGATTAAAGATTACCTTTCCATATCCAAGTGATTTGGTTTTAATTTTTTACAAATAGCACCTTTGGATGATTATTGCTTTCCCTTCAATCATAGAAGCATTGCTAAGGATTGTATTTATAATTTACTCAAATTCTAGACCAACTTCGTTTTGAGCAAATGACAACAATAGCTATTTCACTTTTATATTTTGATTTGCTTGATTGAATAAAGAAACCATCTCTCTTTGTTTGTTTTTTTGTCACTTAAAATGTGTGTATTAATTTTGGAGGGAATTTGCCGCCATATTGGCTTCTAAATTACAAATGTATCTTGTCATTTAATGAATTTAGAGAAATATACAAACCTTCATGGCTAAATCATTCTTTTGAAAATTAATTGAAAAGCTAAAATTGGACATATAATTATAGCCTATTAGCCAACTTCTTTCACTCAAGAGAGCCTCTAACTATATTATTATAAAATTTGATCTTTGCCTAAATGCTAATAAGGTCTATCCAAAAAAAGCCCCAATATGTTTTAAAGTAAATGGGGGGGAAGCAATTGCTCCTACATTCTAGGTGACAAATTAGTCAATTGGCTACTTGTTCAATTCATGACAAATAAATTCTAGCCAATTCAATAGATCCTCATCCTCTATATACTTTTCTAAATCAATGTGTGTGTGTGTGTATATATTTAATTTTTTTAAATTTCTTTTAAGGAAACAAGTTTTGAACATCTAAGAAAAAACAATTGGACTTTCATAAATTTTTCATACAATATTCAAATGTTGTGTTCTTTATCGTGTTAGAACTTCCTTTCATTTGCCAATAAAAATACACTAAAAACTTGATCAACTTAATAATAGAAACTATATACAATAGAAAAAGTGGCAATTTTGGATGTCTCTACTTTATGTAAAACCTTTTAGATTCCAAAATACATGTACTCTTTAAAAAATTTGCAACCATGATTCCTCAACATCTTGAAGAAAGAATGTGAAATATTTTTTATATTATCCATTGCCAAACATTATTTAAGTGATGAGATAAATAGAAAAAATTTCATTACAATGTCGTCATCTCTACACTACCATAGATGGATCCATTATCACCCAAAATGGACTTGAAGTCCGTTAATACTATTGCTATTGTCACTCTTCTTGCTACTCAATATTTTGTATATTTTGCAAGTTCCATACGAATAAAGTAAACCAAATTTTGTCAAAGGTGATTTAATTCATGAAGGTCAAGGGTATGCTTGGACATTGAGAAACTTTTGAAAATAAAAAAATTAAATTATGTACAAATTATGTTAGACTACTATAGAAAAATATAGAAAAATTGTAGGAGCTTTGACTACATAGATTGCATAGTTATTGCATTTGAATGAAAAAAAATTGACCCTCCTCAATATGATCAACAAACTTTCATTTCTTTCGGAGCAAGGATATTGATCCAAATTGTTTTGCTTTGTGTGTGTGTGTGTGTGTGTCAAATTTTATAAGTAAAAGTAGAATTTTGCTTAAGCGCCCTAAAGTTATCTACCTTATCTAAGAACTTTGGACAAAAACTTCTAATCTAGCCATCCAATAGACATTAAAAAATATTCCTAGAATGAGAATAGATGTTCCAATACGTTCTATCAAATTTTCAAAATGATTTATTGAAATTTAATCTCACAAATAAACACCCAAATTTCCAATTATTCATTTCATAAACAAATTGTCCTTTAATAATTAGCCCATTACGCACTAAGAATTTATGATTTGAAGTTGAGGACTTAGAGTAATCATATTGTAGAAACTATAATCTATATAGAAAATGTTATTATATCATTAGATTGAGTGAAGAAAATTGCATACATTTGTTTCAATAAATTATTATTATTATTTTATGAAAACCCATATAAACTCTTTTAAATTGCTTAAAGGAACATGGGGCCCAAATTGGGCTTCTTAGTCTTTAAAGGATCAAAGTATGGACTAAACCCTAAAGGATAAGTTTGTAATCACATAGTTCAACTTCAAAAAAAATTATAATGTGTGCTTCCATTTCACAGGTATGTATAAATTTTAAATATTTTATTTTATTTTTCATAGATAAAATACTATGGAAAAAATATTTATATTGAATATAATATAACATGAAAAAATTGGAATTTTTACTATAGGTTTACGTTACTAAATAGAACATCATGGTGTAAACCAAATTTTTTTGTCAAATGTTTTATAATTAAGAGTCAATTAACTATGGTTGTAGATCCAAAGTTCAATTGGTGATAAATTATTCACCTTTTTGAACTTCCCAAAATTTCAAATTAGAATAGAATTTAGAGTTGATGAGCTTCATTTTCTTCATTGATCTAAAATTCAAAAGATATCAATTTCATGGATAAAAGTAGTATCAAGAGCAATGAGCTACACTTGACTTGCTCCAATATATGAAGACAATTTTTTGTGATTCATTTTTAAAGCATCTTTTTATGTAGAAAAACAATAAATACTTCAAAGAAGCAATTTCTATTGACTGTCCAAGGAACTTCCAATCCAACAACTCTCCACCCCAAAAAAAATTGGATGAAAATGCTTTATCACTATCATCTCTTGCTATTTTCAAGTTGCCCAAATGCCAAAAATTGGTAATGGTGTCATTTCGAAGTTAACTTTTTTAGATCCTTGTTGGTGTATTCACTATATGCATTATGCATGCTTATAACTAAGAATGAGACACCTTCTAACCAAGAAAGAAGTTGGTGTAGACCCAAGGGCTACATATGGAAAGAACATTCTCATCTTGGATTTTTTGCATTCTTATCTTAAGGCAAAAGCAAGTATTTTGGCTTAATATAGTGTCAAAGTTGGTAAGATGTTGGTTAGCTTGACTTAGATGATGCTTCACTATATTTATCACACTATCCCAAGTCACGTGACTACAATCTAGAGCTTCATTCCACAAAACAAGGTCTAATTTTTTGTTAACTATGGTTCATTAGGAAACAAATATTGTTGCAATCAACTCACAAGAGCCAAATAACTAGACCTTGCATGGGTTGTCACAATCTTTTAGTAGGAATTAGCATATGTTCATCTTTGATATTTCTATGATAGCATCTTTGTCATTAAAACAAATAGTTTGTATGTTATGTACATTGGGATCTTGGCAACCACCTAGCCAATGGGTGCACTCTTGGTACCATCAAAAACATCCTAAGAATGGGATGTGCAACAGCCAAGTTTTGGGTCATTTTGACAAACTACACAAAAGATATTGAATTTTGAAATTTTTACTGGCAGTAAAAATTAGAAAATTGTCATAATATTGATATGATCATTGAGCCTATAGGTCAATGAACAAGAAACCTCTTTGGTGGTTGGGACATTATTTACCAAAAAAAATGGTTGTGACAAAGGCATATGATATACTAATATAAGTATGAAATACAAATGTGTGATATTGGTATATCAAGATTCAAAAAATAAAGCCATGAAGTAGAACATACACATCCTAGAGGCACTTTTGGCATGTGCTTAGTGGCTTTGACCTTGATACACTAGTAAAGTGGTCATGAATTCAAACCTAGGTATCTACTTACCACTAGAGTCCACCCAATAATTGGAGGGTGCAATAACTACCTTATCATGATATGGAGACTTGAGAAATTTTCAGGAAAAGAAACATGTCAATTCTTCATTATAGGATCTAAGCTTACCTCCTAATTGAGGCATGAAGAATGAAATTCACCATTTAAGTCTATTTCCAATAGACACTTCATTCACGCCAATCTTTCAGTGCACAGTTACCTTTCTCTCTTATGCATCTTCGATGTGCTATATAATACATATGTTACAAATGAGAATTTGGGGTGTTCATCCATTTCTTTTGGTTGAATTGTGCAATTGGCTGGATTTTTTTTCATTGAAATTAGACCTCTTCAAATCTGGATCACTCACCTTTGAGCTAAGCTTAGATAGTATGAAAATGATTTCCATCATTGCATGGAAATGATGGAGGTGACCAGATTCCACAATTTGTACTCAGTTTGAAGTTTATTAATGATTGTACTTGTGGGTGGACTAGTCCAGTTAGAAAAACAAACCCCATCCCATCCTCCTTAGGAGTTCAGGACCTTTGAATTTGGGCCATCTTTGGAGAGTTTTTAACATCTGCCCTTGGTGCTTTTGAGAACTTTCAGTACTTATTAATCCCTAAAGGACCAAATGACCATTGAGCGTATATTGGTGATGCTGAATAGGTGCATATGAAGTCATTTTGTAATGGATTTAAAAAAAAATTTGACACAAGGTGTGAACATGTATCTCTACAGAGATGAAATAATTTTTTTTCTAGTAGGTGCTTGGATAGAAAGTTATGTTGTCTTGAACTTTTAGGGCAGTTCGGCTAGTTTTGGGTAGCATGTGAAATATTCCTTCAATAGTTCTAAAATTTTGAAGGTGTGTAACTTACATGGTATGAGATGCAAATGTAAAAAAAAAAAAATTCATATATAGTGTAAAAATCTCACTTTAGGAGGAGTTAAAGTTTGTTGGCCTTATCAAGCAAGATATAGATTAAAAACCTTTGAAAAAATTCTTCTAAATTCAAATATCACAACTTTTTAATATGTGTGGTCAAAAATTTTGAAAAAATTTCCACATAATTCTATAGAATTCCAGTATAAATTTTTACGGTTGAATTTTTTTTAAATTCATTTTTTTCATAGTCCTAAAAAAGTGGTAGTTTTTCACAATTTTTGTCCAAAATGTGCAAGAGTTTAATTAGTGAATGACCCATGTATTCAAATTTGGATGAAAGTTAGATGGTAATTGCACATTTGAGATAGTATAAAAACAATGTTAATCGCATTATATTGAATTTATCCAAAATATTACAAATTTATCTGAAGTAGTAAAAAGATGGTCTCAGAACACAAAGCTATCGTGCATGAGCATAGTTTTAGTGGTTTACATAGGCACCTAGTTGGTGTCAATATAAAATCTTAGGAACCATACATATGCATTTTACTTTAGTGACCTTAGAGTGTTTTTTCTAAAGATTAAATTCTAAAAAGCAAAGGATCTTGATAATACATATATATATTCACCATCTTAGCAAGGGCACAAAAGTCGTCACTACCTAAATTAGTATTACCACCAAAAACATTGTAGAAATTACTTCACTTCAATGATATTCTACCTATATACTTATTTATTATTATTCTAGTATAATATTTACTAATAGTGTGACTTTGATAGGTAAACATAGTCACCAAAGATTAGAATTGGACTCAAAGTTGAAGTGCAATTATTACAAAGTTTTCTACTAGAATAAGGAAAAAAAAATACCTATGATTTTTTTAGTCAAATATGTCTTTAAAATGTCAAAAAAATTCATAAATAGAAACTTGGTAATAACAAACTTGTGAATTGACTAGATTCATTCAAAAAAATTCCATCATCTAGAGCATCATTGTTCTCTATACTACCAGTGACAACCACTTGAAGATTGTTTTCTACCCTAAAACTTCTTTTTAGACTCCAAAATACTCAAATTGCTTAACCTTTGACCCTTTTCATGGTCACTTCTCAACTTTGGAAAAAATTTCAAGTAGATAATAAGAAATTGTATTCAAAATATTATTTTTATTGAAATATCTTTCTACTTCTCTATAACAAATTAACTCCTAAAGTTTTTCCAATATGTTTTTCCAAAGTTTTGTCCCAAATCACCCTTTTGTAGAACAAAGCTAAAATCTTTTGGGGGCAACATAGCCTTTTCAGTCGTCCAATTATACATGGAATTTTCATTTTTTTCTATGAAATTTTCACACATGTGGTATAGGAGTAGCTTTAAGGCGCAACAATTTTCATAAGTTTAATTGAACTACATGGTTAAAAAGTTATAGTATGATATGTAGTTTTTTTTGGAATCCAAGCAGAAGGGCAACTAAAAAAACTATTTCTTTTTAAAATAAAAAATTTTAATTGGTTTTCTAGATTTATAGATACGTAGAAAACTTTAAATCATTCCATTTTGATTGATGACATGAAAGCTAAGAAGAGTTATAATAGTTTGTGGGCAATTATGGAATCTTTACTCTAAATAAACTTTGAGGCCTTTTATTTGAAATTGTATTTCCCATATACTTGAAAAAAAATAAAACCATTAGATGTAGATTGTTTATTAGAACATGAAAACTATTGAAATTGGGATTTTTCAATTCCATTATTAAATTGTTAACCATTTAGTATTTCAATTATACTCTACTTCTTTCTACTTATTATTTTTTTCAAGCTTGAACTCAAGATGATATATTTTTTTTGAAATTTTTTACATGCATTTTCAATTGAAGGTTGCTATTATGTGAGCATAGGAGTGTGAGCTCATGAGCTTGGAATACTATACACCTATGTTATAGGTATATATATATATATATATATATATATAATAGAAATTGTCTATGATTATAGGGTGTGTGTATATATATATATATATCAAAAAATTTCATATTATAGGTGTTTTTGATACATACACCTTTTATAGAGTGTAATATCTATATTATAGATACCTATATTGTAGGCTCAATGCTTACAAGCTTGCATTCTTAGGCTCACATACTAGCACAGTTGATTTTCAACTTATTTCTTCAACACATTATGGAAAGTTGCAAGTTGTAGGATCTACACATTTTTGAGTAGAACATTTGAAAGATGAAACCTAATTATTTGCAAAGAATTGAAAATATTTGTTTTTGAAATTTAAACATTATGATCTTGTAATTGGTAAGAGTTTTTATTCTAAAATTTTAGGAAGGTGCAAGTTTTTACTCTAAAAAGTTAACTAAAAGATCCTATAATTGAATTTGTTAATGAATAAAAATTGATGAAGATTTTAGTCTTGCTTTAGAGACTAGTATTTTGAATTAGTTTAGGGCCTTTAAATTTGAAAGGTTAAAATTTCGGGTAGAAATCCTCAGTGATTTCAAGCTCATAAAGTTTGAATTTCAAGATCAATTTTTATTAGCCTTACCAAATGGTGAAGTATCATCTTTCAAAATTAAAAAATAATGCACATGTCCTAGACCTTATCACGGAAAATATGATATTAACAAAATAAGTTGAAAAAATATTTTTTTTAACTCATCAAAAAATTCTTCATATTTATGATTGGATAAAAGAAATCCTAAATGGAAGGAGCTAGATACAACATGATAAGAAATACAAATTCAATATTTACTAACTTAAATATGGAATTGACAAATGTTTATCCAATGGTGCTAATATTGTAATAAGCAATCTACACCCTTGAAGTCTTTTTTTGAAGTATAGAAGATTGTATTCACAAAGAGCTTCGAATTTTAATTTTGAAAGTATATTCTATAATTGACATCAAAATAAAAGTCTCCATAGCTTTCAAACTAGTAAACAAGAATAGAATGATCTATAAACAAATAAGTGTAGAAATTTAAAGTTAATTTCTCTATTGCTTGTCATTAACAAGAATATTTTTTGAGCTACCTAAATTGTCTCTATTCACATAAGGAAGCTAATTTTAATATTAAATTATTGTATTACAATTTTAAAATCCTATAGTCAAAAGTTATGATAATTTTTGCATCTATTTAATAAGGGCTACTTGTGAACCACATGTAATGTGAAAACACCAAAAAATAACAATGACAACTCCATTCATAATTAGATGACCACAAAAAATATATCATCAAAAATTCTTATCCTTCATTTAGGGATGAAAATTTAAAATTCAAATTCAATTATTTTCAATGCAAAAAGGAAGACAAAGTATTGAAAAAGATGCTATATATTATTTATAATATACTATATGAGCAAAGCAAATAGATTCTATACCTCAATTACTTATCTTTTTTCATTCTGATGCAAATTTCTAGAAAAATTGAAGTTCTAAGCCACTTTTTATAATACATCTGAAGAGCTACTTTAACTTTGATGGTCATTCAAAGGCTAAGGGGATGGTACTAGGTAAAGTAAGCCATCCTAATTATGCTACTATATATTAACTTTGAACATTTTCACTTGTATTTTATTTTTTGGAAATTGAGGAGAACATTTTAAATTTTAAAACATGCTCAATTGGATACTAATTGGATACTCCATAGTGGCACAAATAGGCCACAATTGAATGAGATACTATAGCATAATTAGTTTATCATGGCTTCCCTTTTCTTCCCCTTTCTATAGTGGTAAAGATGTCATGTAGTTGTGAGTTTGTGAAGCCAAGAACAAAGGCCGTTGTCATTCTCCATCCAAGTAAATTGTTGGTCTCAATTGATTAGTCTTTCTAGAACTGAACCATGTGCCAATTAGCCAAAGAGTCCCTCCCAAATGATGGAGAGTGCTAGCATGCGAGCATTAAATTTATAAACCCAAGAGTTTATATTATAGACACCTTCTATGGTTGTAGGTGTCTATATTATAGAAATCTATATTATAAGCTCTTTTCATATTTTAATGTATTATGGTAAGTAGTTACTACCTCTTTTGTCTTTTGAGGTGATAGTGACAAATCATATAAAAAAACAATAAAAATCCAAAATCAATTGAAAACATGACATTTTTTCATTCGATGAAAAACATTTAAATGAAATCCTCAAAAGATTACAGTTGCTCATTTGTAAAAAAGAACTTCAGAAACTTTATTGAAACAAAATACACCATAAGTGTTCTAGACAGAATTGCCTCAAGACATACACTCTAGGGATTGAATGCCGTAACTTTGGGTTTTTTATGGCAAACCAAAACACCCTAAAAATATTTAAGAAGACAAGAATGTTTAGTAATTTGATATTGTCTCAAAAATTTGAAGCAAGTCATTGAAGCCTGCTTGTCCACCTAGAAATGACAACATGAGTATTTACATGAGCATTTCCATTTCACAGTTCTAGACATTCAGATTTGAGTTGCTCGAGACAAAAAATCAATTGAATCTCGTGAATGCAAAGAACCTCAAAACAGATTGATTACAAAATTGGCAGTTAAACAAAACAATTCCAAAAGCATTCAAAAGTTCAATAGATGGAATTAAGCAGCCATTCCAATTCAACTTACTCAAGAACGCAAATCCATGATTCAATTTCCGCTCTACTATTGGCTACTCAAGAATGCAAAGAACCTCAAAAGCGTAATCACTAAGTTGGCTATAATTCTAGAAAAAAAGTTCCAAAGTATATTCACAATTCAACAATTGGAATCAATTGACAACTCATTTGCAACATTGACTACTCAAGAATGCAAAGAACCTAATAAACAGTGTGATCACCAAATTGGTCTCAAAAAAGAGGGCAACAAAGCAACAAACTCAGTGAGATGGAAGCCAACCCACACTGTAGTGTGACAAAGCTCGCAACAAATGCCTTGATGCCCCCAATTCTAAGGTAGGAGGTTCGAATGTTGGAGGGTCATTTAGAACCACCCATGTAGACTCACCTCTAATGAACTTGAGGTGTTCTTTAAATGAACCTTCTACAACCATTCAATGGATCAATAAAAAAAAACATTACTTATTGCAAGAGCCAATCATTCTCTTTGCTTTCCCCATTTCTCTATAGAAGCTGCAAGTGAACAATTTATGGAAGACCTGGGGTTAGAAATAGGGACCTATGACTCATCTTGTTTGAAATTCATAAGTAATTCAAAAATGCTTCAAAAAATACAAAACGACTTGGGTTACAATCACAATCTATTTCTCTTTGTCTGAAAAATGAGCTAAAAATAATTCCATCCAAAAAACCACATGAAAAAGGCGGACTAGCCTTTTTCACGCTTTAAGAGCCTCCTACCTTAGTAGAGTCCATGAACATGATTCACAGGTGATTGTCGGCAACTCCTCTCTACAAATCCACCTGCATGCCTGGTTGGAGACACATTCAAGCTCAAAAGAAAGCATCCTTCCTGAACACATTCTGTGAGCACCAAACCCTAACAATTGAGCAACCCAGATCATCTGTCCTGAAGATCATCATCAATTTTTAATTTTTCAGCTGTGCAGTGCTACATCAATGGCTCCGTGGGTGGTCCTCCGTTTTTCCCTTGAACATCAATGACGGGAGTTCTACATCACTGTTTTTTCCCCAAAAAAATGTGATCAACAGCTAGGAAGGAGGGTCCTTTTTTTTGGTACCCTGATCGATGGCAGGGGATTTTCCACTCCAGTGGAGAGGGAGGGCAGGGTTTGCCTGCCAATTTTGGAGAGATAGTGTACCTGTGATATAAATATATATGTTTAAAACGCCTTCAAAACTAGTGGGCCTTCAACATCTCACACACTAGCGATGTTGCCAACTAATAAGTTAATCCAACAATCTTTCCATGGATTGCATTCATTTGGCCTTTGTGCAGTCAGAGCAGCAACCAAATTGGCAATCAGGCCATCTTCTTTGGTCGTCTTCTTCATCAGCAGAGTTCAGTTCCACACACCCAACAATGCATCACATTTGTCCCTCACTGCTCAAAGTACAGTCAAAGGTCTCCACTAACTTAACTTATGGCTTGAGCCTGCAACAGTACCATGACAAATTTTCAAAAAATCCAAAAATTCAGCTGCTGGGCCATTTCCATGGATTCTCTTTCTGGAGCATGATTTGCCATGGCACTTTCGTTTTTTTTGTCTTCTAACTTGGCTTTTGGTGGCCTCTGTTTCAGTAGGTTGTCAAACTTTCAGTGAATCCAGATTTGATTGTGTCTATTCAAAGAGGGGTTTTTTTGGTGATTTTTTCAAAAACAAATGAAACGGAACTTCATTGCAAATGGTGAAATACAAGACCTGGCAGCCAGAAGTGGCACGGTGTTCAAAGAGGTTTTTGATGTACTTCTGATGACAGTAATCACTAGTTGGAACTACACACCAAGCATAAGATAGTAATATATTTAGTGAGTTGTTTATAGGAGTGTTTTGTTAAAGATGCCCTAATGGGGCGTAGTTACTAAAATTCTTAGACAAATATTCACAAGATTCAAAATAATATTCAGCGTTGCCCCAGGCTACTTTTTGTTTCAAAAGAATTGCACAAAGTGTTCATTGTCATGGCTCGGGGCATGCAAAACTTTCAGCAAGATGCTAATATATATAGTAAACTTGCCAATTACCGCACAGACAAAATTCAAATTCTTCTCCACATAAATCTAGAGACTTATATGTTTTGAAATTTGGTATACTTATTAAAATGTCATGTTAAGATTCACCTTCAAAAAACAAAATGCAAAAAAATTTCTTTCCTCAAATTATATTTCAATTTAAAAGCAACAAAGCTAAAATCTAGTTTAAAATCCCTTGCAACCCTTCAACTCATAGTATGTGATTATTGGACAGTGATACAAAACTTTATTCCCATCCCAATTGAATTGGTAGTTGAATCATGCGGTTAGTGTACATACATGGCAACTATTGTTATCCGATTTTTTTTTTGGATGTGTGCAATAAATGGCAAGTTCACACTACTTCATTTCTACAATTTTTCATAAATTGCATGGATAGTATTTAGCCAAACATATACATTGGAATGGTTTGGTTTGTAACTGAACAATGTATACCCTAAAAATTAGATAAATGAAAGTCATTCATCAAGTGTGAGATATATGTGTTTCAATCCTTCCATTGTTCATTTTGGAACATCATAGTGGTTAGGGATTAATCTTTAAAGAACATTCCCTTTCCTAGAAGTCAATCCAAGGGAGAGTCTAAAATCTCTATGAAACAAGGCATGAATCTTATTGCCCACCCAAAATTTGTTCAATTAGTGCATGCTAAGTAAATAATGAATAGTGCTTTGACTTTGTAGCCTAAGTGTAGTATTTGACAAGTCATATTTATTGTAGAAGTGGATACCATAGATTGGAACAATCCAAAAAAAATCCAAAAAACACTTTTTGTCAACAATCTCTCAACACCAAGCTTGTGAGGCTTGCTTTGTTGTTTAAGACTTAAGCATCTAGAGTAGAAAGTACTTTAATTCTAAAATACTAGGGGACGGGTGAACATAGCTCTAGTTCCCTTGACTAGCTCTTCTAACAAGTACAATACCTTGTTTGTATGGAATAATTTTGATGATTGCCACCATCAAAATGAAAGAACACCTATATAGCTTTCAAATTTTAAAAAAAGATTGAAAAGATTGCACAATTTTTGTAAAAAAGGCCAAAGTTGACAAGACTGATGAAAGATGTTCTGTTAGTAGTACTTCAAAAATATGCTAACATTAGAATGCTAAAATGGGAATGCTCAAAAGTGCTCCAACAACTCTGATTTTTTTCTATGGATGCATATCATCATAGTTTTCCTGTGTAATTTTTTTGGATCATTTTGAGGTGTGGAAATAAAGATATGAAGACATGAAGTGATGGCCCTCTTCCATTCTCCAAAAATCCACCCAAAATTATACAATTGATCAATTTTTTTTTATCCAATTGCATTGACAAATTCAACAAAAATAGTGTCTCTTTATTATTCATCGATTGTTAGTGAGATTCACATTTTGAATTTCACGCAAGTGTAGTTGTAGAAATCACTTGGTCACCTTGTATTTCCTTAAGGGATTAACTCTTCCTAAAGTTAGATTATTGCACTATATATAGAAATATTTTTGCTAGTTGCACCCTACACCATTACTATAGGAAAAGTGCATTTTTGGTGTTGTTTTATTGAAACGGGCCCTGTTTTCAAAAACAAGTAGTGTCAGACAATTCAAGCCCTAGAAGTCCAAATTCAATGTGATGTCACTATAAATGTCGTCATATGTGTAGATAAACGCCTTGATGTCAAGCATGAGAGACATGTTTCTAACAACATCAAAAGAAATAGGTGCATATTTTTCAAAAACATACTTTTTAAAACATAGACAGCTACATCAACAATTGTATTGTCTTTTATTATGGGTAAGTTAATTAAATTACTACAATTTATGGTAAAATATTGACCATTTGTAAAAAATTTAGGGAAAGGCCAACCACATGGCATGCTTTCAAAAAAAAAGAAATGGATGAATGAGCACAATAGATGAAAAGAGATGACCTTTTATATAAGTAGGGTGGTAGGAAGTGAAGCAATCCATATGGGATATATATAGCAAGAATTGTGTTCAATATGAAATATCTCGGACAATATCATCACGATGTTAGAAACAACATATGTTTGAAACAACTTCAAAATGTCTAAATCAATGTCTAGACGTTTGAAACAATGTCAAAGGGTACAATGGCCAAGTTTTCATATTCTAGTTATACCATATCTTTTGTCTCACCATAGACAAAGAATAGATACAAATACAACCTTTGTAACCTTCATCTTTACTAATTTTCAATAAAGGAATTCCTTCATTTTGTCATAAAAAATTCTCTTGATGGTAGATGGTAAGTTTTCTTTAATTCTTGGTGAATTCTACAATTATTCTTGCTGTTTTTATTTTATTTTATAATTTTATTTCACTAATTGTTTTTTGTTGGCCTTGCCCTACAAATATGGTATGTACTAATTGATGTCTCAAAAAACATCTAATTTGATGTCTCAAAAAAAAATTAAAATTTTCAAACAACATAAAAGTATGCTAATTAGGCATGCCATGTCATCATTTTCCCACCACTACATCAAGTGCCATGTCATGAATGGGTTGGATGAAAAAAACCTATGTGGCTTTCCTTGCTAACATGGCGCTTATGTGGCATCTAGATGTCGCATTTTGGAGAACTTGGAAAATTATGTTTTCTGTGATGTTACTAAAAAACAAGCTATGTTTAGGCATGTTTTTTTGCATATTTTTTGCTTTTCAATTATGACAGATTTAGGTGACATCAACATTGATGAATTTTGTATCTCAGACAACGTCATGATGTGTTTTTCTTGATGTCACAAAACTGCTTATTTTCTTGTAGTGCATGTTAGTTACATATTACCTATCAAATTTTAAAAGTAGAAGAAGAGTTTTGCACATGTTGCACAAAACTATCTATCTTGCCCAAAAAATTGTGGGTAACATAACTTTTGATCCAAACACCTAATATGAAAAGTGTTCACACAAAGGAATACATATTCATAACTTTTGACAAAAATTCATGAACATTTGTTCATAATTAACTTCATATCAACCTACCCAAGATTCTTGCTTACTTTCAATGGTCACTTGGTCCTAAGGGATGAAAGTCACTTATTATTTTATTTTCATTTTGTTTGAGTAGAAGAGGTGAAAAAAGTACTTAGGCTTCTAAGAGTGTCTTCTAACATAGAAATACATATTGGGATATTGAATGCACTAATGGTGAACATAATATATTAGATCCCTATGCCCTTTCAACTTAAATTTTTTATAACTAACTCTACAAAAGCCCAAAAGATGATTAAATGTCTCAAAAGTAGACACTAGCTCTATTTTTCTTTCAAGCAAAATTTGCGCAAAAATGTTTCTAGGAGTTTAGTTTTTGTAAGAAGGCAATTAATTGCTAAATGGCCCCTTTTTGGACCATCCATCTTGAATTCAAAAATAATTTATCATGGAAGTGACAAACCTCTAAACCTGTAATGACACAATTAATCAATTTATGGTCATTGTCCAACTTTGGGCAACAATTTCGGATGGAAAAACACATATTTTTCAAAAAATTATATTTTTATAATATACTATACTATATTTTTCTCTATATATGTATGTATTCAAAATTAAGATTTTCGAGATCAAACAAAAATTATTAAAAAAATGAAATAGTGCAAAGTGTTTAGTGTTTGCCTAATATTGGAAAGTTATTATTTGGAGATAGTATTGAGATTTTCATCACTTGTGCCTTTTCTAAAATCAATAGAAGTTTCAATTTTGATCAATCATACAAAATTTCAAATGATCCTCTCCACAAATAAATAAAAATGTATTTTTGGTGAATTTTTAAAATTAAACTCATTTGAAGCAAATCTCAAATAGATTTTAAATTGTAATTGTATGGATACTTCAAGTTTTTTTTCATAGGAATATTTGAATTTTGATTGAAAGCAATCGCATATATTCATTTGATACGCAACATCTTATTGTACACTCAAGATGTATAGAAATGCTCAGTTTGCAATAATTTGATATTTACATCCTCATTTACACTAGACTATGCACTTGTTTTCATTAGAGCTAATTTGAAAGTTCTATCAAAATATTCAAGAAAATTTCACCTCACACATTGTTGAAAATGAATATTTTAAAAGATAGTAAAAATTTTGATTTTATAAATCATTAAAAGCTAATTCTAGACTTTGAACATCAAGGCTAAATAAGAAAGTTCTAAGAAATCCTAGAATAAAATTAATTATATAAAATACAATGCTTGGAATGCTAAAGAGCTACATTAACCTCTTCAATTCCTTGACTATATTTACTTCCAAGATGCTTGAAAACTGTGATTTCTAGTACAAGTACCAGAATTTTGAAATAAACTTTTTTTGACATATGTAACCATAGGATCTTGTGCTATGTTGACTTAAAGAACATGTGGTAAAAATTTCAAAAATTTCCACCGCATGGAAATCAAGATATAAGCATTCAAATTTAATGAAATCATTTTTTTGGCCTTGCGAAAAATAGGGCAGCTACACTTCACAAGCTCACTTTTCTATAAAAAAAAAAAAGGTCCAAACTAATGGTACTTCTGTGAAATTGTTTTTCTAAACAAGTTGGCTACATGCTAAAAAAATTTCAAATTATTTGGAATTGTATAACATATAGGAAAAAAATGGTAAGTAGAAAAAAGTAGAGAATGATTCAAAATTCAAAATTGTTTAGAATTTAATTATAGAATTGAAAAAAGTCAATCCTAATGGTTGTAATGTTGTAGTAAAAATCTACATCCTATGATTTTTTTTTGAAAAATATTGAAAATTGAATTAAATAAACAACTTCAAAGTTTATCTTCAAACTGAAAATCCATAACTACCCACAAACTAAAACTCCTCGTAACTTTTGATTCATTGATCAAAATGAAATGACTCAAAGCTTCCCACCTATGCATAAATGTAGAAAATCAATTTCAAAATTTTTTTTTTTAAAATTGATTTTTTTATCTACCTGTAGTATATTTTTCGGAATCTAATCTTATTCAACTAAATCCGAATTCGAACACCAAGGAATGAACTATGTAAGGCTAGCGTAATGTGCTCAAAGGTCACAATGTACAAATTTGCAAAATCTAGAGTCTTATTCACCCTTAATCCCACTAAAACCCAGGAAAACATTCATCCGTCCATTATAAAGTGAAAGAGACTCAACATGCACGTCTCTGTCCTATCTAGTGTTCTAGGGCTTGGGACAATAGTTCTGGGACAATAGTTTAATGTGGACTGACTTGTGTATGGATGCAATGTAGGACTTAGACTTTAGTATAGCCCACTATAGTACTTTGAAAATAGTACAAATATATGTATTCAATATTTCAAAACAAATTAGAATTAAGGGTTTGGAAAAGCTTACAATAAGTCACCCCAAGGCTCTAGGACAATATGGCCAATATTAAGGGTTAGCAACTACCTACAATACACAAAATCCAAACTTACAACATGTATATGCAATTTTCAATACAACACTCTAATAACATTGATGCAAGACAAATAATAAATTCCTAACTCTAATTCTAACTCTCAAATAGATCAATTTCAAACTAGGAGTACGACCGTACGGCCGTTCGAAAATTTTAACCTTTATTTTAATTTGTTTTTGTTGGTCCAATAATTTATCAAAATGCCAAAGTTTTATACTTTTACGTCTCATAACCGTGGTATCCGATTTGATATCCGGCTATACCCGCGTCTGAAACCCTTTACTTGTACATCATTTGATATCCGCCCGATACCCTGGCTGATATCCGTGCGATATTTGGACTGGCTAGACTGGCGGACTTCAACCCGTCAAGCTGCCGGAGTCCTACACTGTCTCGTCGTCGCCTTCGTCTTGGCGCCAAGTCTGCTCGTCGAATCGGTTGGTGCTACAGGCTGCCTTCACCGAACTTCGGCGACACAATTTTCTGATCGATTTCTACTAAATTACAGTCGTGCTGCCTTGGTGATCTCGTGTGATCACACCAACTTCCTCGTTTCAATTCAATTCTCAATTATCAACATTCCCGAATCCCTAATTTCAATTGCCACTCACAAACTATTGAATTCGGACTTGTTGTTCTGAAATCAGACAAATTTGTCAAGTAATTACAACCTTCCAGTGTGCTTGATCAATCAGTTTCCAAACAAAATCTCTCAAATGCTGCCAAATCAGTCACCGAATTTACCCTCAGGATTTTCTCCCAAACCTTCCCGTCGAGGTTGCCATCTCAACAGTCTCTTCCAGATCCAACATCTAATCTCCCTCGGCGAATTTGATTCTTTGCTGTCGACTGTTCAATGTGCAATGACTGCTTTTAACGCTCAAATCAAGATTTTCACCGAAACCTCACTGACCTGCATAGGGCGATGACCTTTACCGAATCGGGTGTCCCTAAGTCCTGAGCGCTGGTCGCTGCAATCACCCGACTGGTCACTTGAACCTTCTCCAGAAAATTCACGTGGCTGGTTTCCTAAATCCAGTGATGGCGATAGCTCTTCTCGCAATCTGACTTTCTAATCAATATTATGGAATCCACTTCTCTGCTCTTGCACCCCGAATTTGAGTGCCTCTGACTCAGCCGCCTGACAAACGGGACGCGCTTCTTCTTCACTGTCAGCTTCCCGCCCTACAGCCTTCCCTGAATGTGCAATCTTCCCCACCACCGCTCTGTTGCTCAATGCCGATTCAATTCATGTTTCACAAACACCCCATTCAGCTCTCACAATTCCCTCAGAATCCAAGGAATTACAACACAGTGTACACACAAATTCAAAGTTGACGCACACAAATTAACAATTTCAATTTTATTACAATTACGCAAATAACACGCGCAAGATTACGGCACTAGGAGAATCTCGATAGTGTTCACTTCCGGAGCGCACACTGAGAGAGGGAGAGGGATTTAAATTCAGGGAGGGGAGGAAGATCGGAAGCGGGAGGAGTTGCACAGGCAGCGCTTCCAATCTCACCCGCAACCCTATCTTTCTCCTTGTTCTCTTTTCCTTATCTCTTCTTTTTTCTTTATCTTTATTGCTTTTCTTTAACTAGCTTCTCTTTTATTTTATTTTATTTTAACTATTGTTTCTACTATAAACCAAAGTATCTTTTGACTTTTTGGAACTTTTAATGTACTTTGGACTATTTTAACACTAAATACTCAAAATATATATAAATAATATAGGAAATGTCATAGAAAACAATATATTATAGACTTATTTCATTCATTAAAAAAACATTAATTGGAAAGAAGTGTGAGACAAAATAAAATATTTAATTATTAATAAGTGTAATATTGAATACATTTCAACATTGTTAATAAGTGCAATAATAAACATCAATTCCAAGGGTGACATTTTTGTTGTAAATAATTTAAACTATGATCAACTTTTTGTTTTAGTAAATTGCAAAAAGAATGAATGAAATTACAAACAATATATGTTGATTTTTCTATGAGGTACTATAACTACCTACTAATCAAAATTCCTCATATTTTTTCACCTTACTAATCAATCTTCAATAAATCAAAGATCTCTTTGTAGATATTGACCTCCTCTACCAAAAGACAATTTATTTTTTAACCCCTAAATGACTAAAAGGTCTATATTGGGCTTTTGTAATTCAAAGAAAAAAATTATTTTTTGAAGAACATTCATCATCAATTATGTTATTAACATTCTAGCACATTAATTTCACTAAGTTGTTGTAGAATAATGAGGTCAAATGTATTTTCTATCTATAAATGGGCAACTATAAAAAATAATCCAACAATTTCATCATATAACTAACTTATTGAAGTATATGTTGTGTTAAAATTTCAAAATATAAAGACTCATTGACAATAAGATATTTACCTTCAATACCTTGGAACTTTGAAAAGTTTTCATACATGACTTTGAACACACATAATTCATTTTTTATATTTTTCTAAGAAAATATATGCATTAGAAACAGAGTGATGCAGTAGGCAATGGATTGGTATGTAACTGTCTAACTAGCATTTTTTAACTTTTTGATGCATATTTCTTTCATCTTTCTTGGTTAGGAGATTATCCAATCACCTTTCCCTCTATCTTTGGTGTAAGCTTGAGCACCATTCATTGGTACCATTGCTTTACCATGAGACTTTACTTGTGTAAATATTTGCATTATTATTGCCATGTGCTTCAAATTTTGAAAGGGGCTCTAATTACATTGTAATGATTAAGATTGTTTTGCAATTATTTAGATTCAACCTAATTTGATGACAAGTGTAATACTAAATTTCTTATCACATTGTTTCTTAACATCATAAATACCATAACATTGGATACTTTGAATAAGGTTTTTAATATAGTCCTAGTAGTAAAAAATTTTAAAGTAATGACTTCCTAAAAGATTTCAAATAAAAATTTATTAAAAATACAATTATTTCTAGTAAAATTTTACTTTAAAATCTACTAAAAATTTATTATTTGAAATTTGACTTCTAGGACTATATTCAAAAAACTTACTTAAAGTACCTTATATTGAGATAGGACATGCACAACATTTTATAGTTTGTTTGACACTCCCCCTCAAATGTTATGCTAATTTTGATCCTTCAATAATTTTCTCTTCTATTGATTTATGCCAAATGTATCCATCTTCTTAAAAGCCCAACCCTTATTCCCACTTAAAGTTTGACAATTTCTTCTTTGTACAAATTTTTTTTCCCCATCCTATCAAAATAATCATGTTAATAAATGAATTAACATAGAATATTTTATATCACGTTATTTTAGTAGAATAACAATTCTATAAATTTGCATGGGCCAAACTTGATCAAAAATAATAATCAATATTGATGAAAATCACACTTGAAATACGGAAATGTGAATTGAAAACTATACCAACGTTGCATAATATAGCTACCATTTTTCTAACTAAAGGTTGTTTTGGAGACAAAGCTACTATACCAACATATATAATATAGCTAGCAATTCAATTTGCTCTAGCCAACTTTTTAATAGTAGAATTTGATGACTTTGTATTTTATATTGTTAAGAACATTTTGAGGTCTTTCCAACATCTTTTACATGGTGAATATGACAAACAAGTGCTTTCACAATTGACAATTTGCATTCAAAATTTCAGTGTTAACCCATGATGGACAACTAAAAAATCTCTTATGGAGCTTTTTGAAGGATTGGGTAAGTTCATACAAATTCGTTTCCAAATGGATAAAAATGATTTTTTTTACCAAAGAAGCCCACTTATATAGGTTCTATGAAAGTATTTTTTTTTCTTTATCAAATGCCTACAACAAAGTTATAGGGCTTGAAAGTTTATTGATAGATTAGGTAACTTGCTAATAGAGAAGGCAAGCAATCATATAAATTGTGAATTTTTTTCTATTTATTTCAATGCTTAAATCTTGCAATGACTACAAAGCCAAATGGGTTGAAACTTTTTCATACATTTTTATAGTAGTATACAAAAAACTTCTGCAAAGAAATTGTGGACAATATTGTAGGATAAGAACTTGTACAAACATGAGTAGACTAGAAAGGAGATACCTATTTTATCATAAAACTTGAAATATATACACAACTGTATTTTGATAAGATGACATAGTGGCTCAAAATCTCCTTCTCTATAGTGTTAAAATTGATGCATTCAATGTGAGAGATCCAAATTATCCATGCAAAGGAATAAGGATGAATCCAAAAATTTGTGAGAAAAGCTACATCAATATCATCTACTATTGGATTTTTTAAAAATGGCTTGTAGATACTTTTTGAATACTTTGTAGGATCTTGTTGGCTTGATTTGACACTTTTGTATTTGAAGATGTATAATACTCTTAAAGATATTTTTTTTCATTCATTTTCCTAAATGTTAAGAAAAATACATTTTTTCTAAAATGAAATTTAATTTTTCATTTGGGGAAAAAAAAATATGTGGTATTCCTAAAAAGATGTGTCATTTTACTTGTTTAACCCCTAAAGGACCATTGTTCTTTCAAGGATCAAATGGGATTTTGGGCAAGTACCAAGGGCTGAAATTTTTTCTTTATTTTTCTTTATTTTTTTTTGAATATTTAAAAACTGATTAGCTTTGTGGGAATATAATTTTTTTTTTCCAATTGGTGCCTGGGAACAAAAGTTATGCCCAAATAAGTTGAAAATTGTGGACAAGGGGCAGCAAAAAAAAAATTAAAATTAAAATTAAAAAATTTTGAATTTTTTTACTCATAGATTATATTTTTGTATACATGTAAAGCTTTGATTCATTCCATTTGGATTTATTATGAGAAAGTTATAGACAATCTTGTTTTTCAAGGCAATTAGAGCATCTTCTTGAAAAAATAACTTGTAGGATTAATTTTTGAATGCAAATTTTACAATTTAAAAAAAAAAATTACACATGATCTATCTTTCTTGCTAGAACAATCTCACAGTTGGGATTAGTGCATTTTAATTCCATTTTAGAGATATTCATAATTTAAAATTTCTTTCTATCTCATACCTACTTTTACTTGACAATTTTTTAAAGAATAAATTTTGAGTTTTTCTTAGATCCTCAACTCAATTTCATACCATAAAGATTTAAAGTTCAAAACTTTGTAGAGCAAAAAATTAAAATTAAAAATGTTCAAAGTCAAAAAATCTAGTCCTGTAGTGTGCTAAAAAACTTGTTATTTCTACTTTAAATGTAGATATCATGCAATCTATTCAATCAAAAAAATTTCAAATTTTTTCCACACATTCTTATAATAGTTAGGTGTAAGATCCTATCATTAGATGTGAAAAGAAAAACAATTTTGAAACTTTTTTACCTCTTGTTGTAGAAATGGCAATTTTGAGTGTTTTTTTGGCAAAAAAGGCCTTGATTCTTTAAGGGTCCTAAACGATCATACAAAGTTGTTATAATATAAATATGTGTGTTCAATTGTAAATATTTTTCTCAATTAATTCCATGAGTACTAGATATATTCATCATTACCTTCATACATTTACAAAATTGAAAATTCAACGAGAGTTATATGCAAAAAGAAGTGGATTTTCACATTTATAACTAATGTTCTGAAAAGCTGGCAAGCCTTCAAGGGTGAAGTATTAAAAAAAATCCAAAACATGACCTATGTGAACACAATGACAATGAGGTGCTATTCAATGACTTAGGGCTAGATTACATGTGAGCTTGGTGAGCAAAGAAAGCAACTAAAAGACAAGAATAGTGCCACCGATGATCAGTAAGTGTGGAAGTAGAAGAGAGAGTTCTACCGATCCCAATGTATTCCAAATTGTACAAGTAGCATAAAAGTGCTTTCTATATTTTGACCCTATTGACTCCTCCCACCCACCAATACATGTAAGGAGGCTCTTACGTTTAACTAGTTAAGCATTAGTGTGATTTCTTTTTACATTTTTAATTATTTCAGTGTACATCAAATTACATCAAATTGGTCATAAAAGGAAAATTATGTCTCAATAATATCAATAATAATAACAATAATATCAATATTATTATTCCCTATATTGTCGTGCATCATTTTCTATTTTAAGAATTATTTTCCACCGACCTCTCTACTACTGCCCTGAGGGTCTGCTGATGAGATTGGGTGGGGAATGGATGCAAGTGAGGGAAATTGGAGGATTGGTGCATATAGGGAATCTTAGGGTGCAAATATAGAGGGCGTTCCTTCATTGGGGAATATGAAATGATGGACAGTGGGATCTCGGGGGCCATTGCACCTGTTGCTGTGCTAGAGCAGAAAGTAAGCTTCCTGTCAGGGATTTTTTTTTTTTTTTTTTTCCATTTTTAATGAAATGCCATAGTGGCAATACAAAATGGTCTAGTGGTGCTCTAAATTTCATCATTCATCCATATACTGGATAGAATGTATTGCAAATATCACATATTTGTAATTCTATTTTCATTCACAATTTGGCGATTGCATCTAAGATTTTTTTTTAAAGTTTTCTGGCAATTTTCTGCCCTTATAGTACTATTTTGTTCCAAAGGATTGGTGCAAGACCCATTATCTTGGTGCAAATTGACAACTAATTGCCTTAAAAAAACATTACTTCTTGTAATGGAATGGGAGGCCAAACCACCAGAAAGGATTGTTGAAAAGGGGCTCAAACCAAGAAAAAGTTTGTTAGCAAATAATTGTCAAAATCTTACCTGATTCTTGAACTCCCATGCTCCCATCACACGAGAGAAAATGGGAATGAAATTGTCAAAACCATCTCTAAAAAAATATGAGATTTGTCAATATTTGGATGAAGTTTAATTAATATTCTTAAGTTATGTTGTGGATTGAACTATAAGTGAAAGATGGATGATCACAACAATTGTAGGATTTGTGTGATCAATTTACATTCGAAGGCATTTGTTGCACTTACACCAAGAAAAATAAAATTTGCGGAATCAAACTTTTACCCCATGTCACTCATCTCACTCATCTGCCATGCTATGATCTACCTTGAACAAAAGCAGGCAGAGCAATTCAATTATTGGTAAAAAAACACAAAACACTGAGGTTATGTTGGTAAGGTAACTACTAGCTTAACACCAGTACACTTCTGAATAAACAATCTAGCATTGTTCTTATTTTAAAATTGCCTGACTTTTATTGGGTCTTGTTGAATGTCAAAAGAGTATTCTAGATTCTCTTCTTATGTATTTTGCGGACACTATATGAAGAAAGTATGAATTTTCAAAGTGTTGAAAATAGGTGCACGCAAAAGTAATCCTCCACTCTCACAAATAGAGGTAGTATATTTTAGACAAGAGTACACAAGGGAGGTGCTTTTAGATAGGGGTCATAATTAGGTTACCTTACTTAATTATAAAAAAATTTCACTGTAAGAAAACCATGTTCAAGTCAACAAATTCTAAATGATATATAGTATTTTTGTAACGTGAAAACATGAAAATAATGCAATAGGTTTTCATATCGCAAAACATACAAATGCCACCTAAAATATGATGACTTCAATACAATTACTTCTAGTTTTAATTCTAGTTTGTTAGGTAGACTACAAATATGAAAATGTACATGATTTTATAAAAACATCTCCAAAACAATATGCCAAAGGGCCCAACAAATCAACCCCAAGAATCTCCAAGTTTTTTGGGTTTTCTTTTCAAGTTTATTTTTGTTGTGCATACGCATCTTACCAAGATCATATTGTGCCAACATGTGCCAAGTGCGAGAAAACAACAATAATGATTCACCAATCACCCTATGAGTGCCTAAGCACCATCACCATTAGTAATACATCAAAATTCATGAATGAGGTGAAACTCACCTCCAATTAATACTAATGTGATAAGATATGAATACACCTCCTATAAAACTCCATTGAGTGGTTTGTAAGATAATGTACAACCCTTAGTGCAACACAAGACTTGACCATGACTTGATAATACTATATTTTGTAGAAATAGCTAGCTTCAATACTCCATTCAAGATCATAATTTTCTTTGCATTATGAAAAACTAAAATCCTTGTTTGCCTTCCCTCTATTGAATCTATAATTGTTTGTTTGAATCAACCAAATTACCCCTAAAGGACCAAGGTACATTTTGGGCACAAGTTGTAAAAAATTGTCACTTTTTAGGCCAATGAGAATTTAAAAAAAGAATTCAACCATAAAAATTGGTACTAGACTACCATAGGAATGTGTGGAAAAAAATTCAGAAACTTCAACTACATAGATTGAAAAATTACAACATTTGAAGTTAGAAGAATTTTTTCCAACCTTGCCCAACAGGGCCAATAGATTTTAACTCCTTGAGTGAGATTTTGACACTACTCATGTTTATTTTTTGACATTTGCATCTTGTATTATGTAAGTTACATACATGTCACATTATGAAAATAGAAGAGGAATTTTGTATAGTGGGATACCAATCAAAATGGTGTTATTGAATTCGCAACGAAAGAAATAATAGTGTTGCCAACTTTGACAACCTCCTAAGAGCTAAAAAACTGGTATTTTACCATGAAATTTTTTACAACATCATCTTTATATTGTTAGCAATTACACCAAATTTCAAGGCCAAATATTCATAAAAAAATATATTTAAAATCAACCAACAAGTATAGCTATGAAATTTTTTTCCATGCTACCAATTTTGATAGCTTCTTAAGGATTGAAATTTTTTTTCTCCATGAAATTTTTTGAACAAAAAGTCCTCTATATCAATAACATATATTCTAAATTTCAAGGCCCAAAGATCCATTCAAAAAAGATATTCACAATCTACCAGCATGTGTTGTTTTGAGAAACAATTGTAGAAACCATTTCACTACTCCCAACTTTGACACCCTCCCAAGGGTTGAAAAAATTTCTTATTTCTTATAAATTTTTTTTCTCAAAATCCTTTCTGTATTAATAAAATGTGTGAAAAATTTCAAGACCAAAAAATTTATGAAAAAAAAGATATTCAAAATCTAGTGACATGTGTAGTTGTGAGAAACAATTTTAAGGCTACCAATTTCAACATCCTCCCTAGGGTTGAATAATTTTTTTAAATTATGAAAATTTTGTCATAAAACTATCTCTATATCAATAAAATGTGTGCTAAATTTGAAGGTTAAGTGATTCACACAAAAAAGACATTTGAAACATACCAATATGTATAGTTATGAGAATGATTTCCTACAATTCCAAACTGCCATTTTGATTGGTACCCCATTGTACATGTTCCTCAGGCTTTCTGAAAAGTTCAAGATAGCAGAATTTTTTGTTTGGGGCACTTGATTAGGAAAATAATTCTTATAAGAGAATATATGTTTATACTTTGTGTCAAAAGTTGAAGAACATTTGTTAAAAAATAAGTGCATATGTAATCCACTTGAGATCAATTGCATATATTCAACCCCTTTCTAACCTTGTGAGTATATTCTTCTACTCCTAGAAATAAAAGTTCCATAGACTTGAGATGCATGCCCCTAAAGACCTTCAATTAGTCTAGTTAGTCATGTGGTCTTCTTACAGGTCTTTTTCTCTAGTCTATACAACACATGTTTTTACTATAAAAATGTGGATCCTTGGACCTTCAATTCTTTCACACCTAAATGATGGCAATTTCAACTTATATCTTCACTGTGCACAAATGAAGAAAGATCAATTTTTGTTGACAAAGTGAACTTCATTGATGAATCTCTTTTCAATTTGTTACCAAGTACGATAGGAAGTTTATAAACAAATCAGGTTCTAAATGCATCCCCTATCTAAGAATAGATGAGATGTTGCTTGAAATATCTAATATCGTCATTGATGAGGTACATAGACTTGAAGTGACCTCCTATTTATGAACTTCCTCCTTTGAAAAGTAATTCCAAATGTGTTTTTCTTTAATCCATAAATGATGCCGTGGACATTTTGTGTTTGATGAATGATATAATCTTTTGGTGTAGAAGAGAAGTGCAACTATTCATCTTCCAAATTTTGTGTTAAGGTAGAAGCACTAGGAAGTAGTAGCTAATTAAATAAGCCATTTTGGAATAGGTGGTGAGTAGTACAAGGAGGTAGAAATTTTTCCTATATATGAAGATAAGATAAATAGGGATTGTGAGTGTTTTAGAATTTGATGCCCTAATTTGAAATTATTGTGAATTTTGGGAGTAATAAAGTGCATTTCACTAGTAGCCAATGTCTAGAGTCTTCTTGTCGCAGCACAGGGCAGGTAAATTCCCCATTATACTCACAAAAATCGCTCTAGAGTATAACTAAGTGACTCTAAAGATCGAACCCACGAGATCCTGTGAAGTATCTAGCTCTATTAAGCAGTTAAGCTCAGTCAGTATCCCAATCTTACTTTCCGGTCCTAGATCTAGAACCAGAAATACCACCACACCGGATAACTATAGACCGGATTACTCCTTCTTCCGATCCTACTAACTATCCGGTCTGTGCAAATATCAAAATCCCAGGATCTTACAACTTCCGGTCCTAGAAATCCGTCCTGACCAATCCGGTCCGGATGGTCATCATGTATCCGTAATCCTATCTGGTTTGGTTTTGCCTCTGTTTCACCATCAGAGGGGTCGCCGCTTAATTTTGAGAGTGGTAGGCCCACCACTCCTTCCGTGACTTATAGTGGCTGAAGACCCACTGTCCTACTTCCTAAACTCCTAAGCTAATCCGGATCCGGTTTGGTCCTTTACAACAACCCAGATAGCAATCCGGGTTGTAGGTCACACAAAGACCCCACACTCGACCCTCTCATACTACAACGACCTTGATGCTACTTCCGATCCGTGCGAAGACAGGTGGTTACAAGTGTACCCGTCCGTTCCAACATCAACTAAAGTTCTTCCGTTTACCCACACGGGTGGTGAGACCTCACAGGAGATCGGACACTCGACCGGATTTCCCACCCGGGAGTTCTAGCGCAGCTAAGGAATCCCTCCCTACCCGCCTAGCCTAACAACGGCTTTCTCACCCGGAACCTGGAACTCTAGAAGTACTGAGGAACTAAGTCCACTCCCAACTCTTAGATACCTACTCACATGTATATAGAATCGGAAAAGAAAACACCAAGGGGAGAAATCACTCACAAACCGGCTCACACCATCCTAACTCCACATCATACAACCATGTCGCGCTGGAGAGAGACACACAATGAGGAGAAGAAGAAGGCACAAGAGATTTGCAAAATGAAGACTCCCAGTTCCCATCGTAGGAACCGATTTATATACAAAGGGAAAAAACCCTAAAAGTACAAAGCGGAGCGGAAAACCCGTGGGGGTCCGCCGCCACCCTAATTCAACTTCCGGTCTAACCTCATACTGTTGAGCCGGATTCCGATCCGGATCCGCTCCTACTCCTAACTCAAATCAAAATCCTATCTACTCTACAACCCTAGATCCTTCTGTCGGGCTTCTGCTCTGCGGATCCAGCTGCTCAAAGACTTCACTCAAATTCCGGTTCCGTTCCCCCTCCACAGGGTTAGATTCGGGTGAAGACTCCAGGTCGATTGTCCTACCCGGTCTCGTGCCCAGAGTCTCAGTCCATGCAGACTTCTTGGACTCGGGAGTCCAATCCTTCCCACCCTTCGGAACGGACGCATCCGGAAAGGAATCCGGTAGCGAGAGGTCCGAAAGGTGTATCCCCTTGGAGCACGTTGCTCTAGTCAATTTCCGGCTGCTTTCCTCAATTCGGTCCGCAGCCTTCCGCCCCTCTATCATCGCCATCTCCACCTGCTCAGCAAAGTCGGTGAGAATCCAGACCATCCGGGAAACGGATAGTTTCTTCTCCTCGTGCATCTTCTCGTCGAAGAGCTTCGCTTTGGTGGCGGCCGTTCCGGTCGCTCCCAGGGTGGCCTTGATTTGCTCGGCTATCTTCCGAGTCTCCTCCGCCATCTCCCGGGTGGCCTTGATTTGCTCGGCTATCTTCCGAGTCTCCTCCGCCATCTCCCGGGTGGCCGTCACGTCTTCTTGATAGGCAAAGAGGGTTGCCTTCAGGGTGTCCGCTTCCTGTTTCCGGGTCTCTTCCGGATTGGTGATGCAATCCGCCACCCGTTCCGCCAATTGACTGTCCGGTGGCGCATCTACCAACTTCTCGATCGTCGAAAGCATTCTCCGCTTGACCTCCCAATCCGCCCTGATGTTGCAGAGGAGGTTGATGAGGCCGTTGAACGGATCTTGCATTTCCGTGTCTTCCCCGGAAACGGTCTTCTCGACTTCCGGTCTTTCTTTCGGGGCCGGTTTGTCTTGACCGGAAGGTGTCCCGCGCTTGTGGGGAGGCGTCGTCTTCTGTCGCTTGGTGGGCGGCATCGGCGGCTCCTCCTCTTCCTCGCTTGACTCCTGGTCTGACCCGGAATCGGACTCGGCCTCGTCATCCGTTTCCGACTCCCCATACTTCAAGAGGACTTCTTGAGTCCTCCACACCTTCTCCTCCGCGTCGGTGAGGAGTTGGTGTTCCCGGTAGAGGTGGAAGAGGTAAGGGCACACTGGACTGGCCCTCTTCTTCCCAACTCTACTAATGAGCTGGGCCACGAGATCGGAAATGATCCGTGCCCAGTCCACTTTCCGGTTACCACTTAGGGCACCGAAAATGGTGTTGCCAAGGGTGATCGTCACCCTGGTCGGCTTTTCCGGGTGAAGGACCGGAACCAAGAACTGTAGAAGCCGACGGTGTCGGTCATCCACGCAATCCTCGACCGCGTACCCGTCCTTCGGATTGACGGCCCCCTGGAATTTGCCCCGGACGAACTCATCCTTCCGGTTTGCCATTCCTAACCCTCCTGCCCGGAAACCATAAACACCTCTCCACAGTTCCTCGTTCCAGCGGCTAGGGGATCCCCTCACGGTGTTATCAAACTGGTTGGACAGTTTGCCGAGGAGTTCCTTGACCATTCTCTCCTCCCTAAAACCCCAGGGTTTCTCTACAAACCCTAGGCAACCCATAGAGGTGAGGTCCTCCATGAGTTGAGACTTCTCCGGCTCTGTGGAGGGAATAACCGGAATGACTTTCTGGAGCTTCACCCCGCCTCCAGAGGGACTCGCTGGTCTCGCCCTACGTAGCGGCGGCATTCCCACTCCAATCTACCTCACTCTCTCCTAGCCGCACATCCCGTTCCTCACGTTCTCTCTCCGATCTCAACCAGAATCAAAGCCTGCAGCACACAAACGCAAAAACTCTACAACGCGCGCTCAAGGTCGAGTTTGTAAAAAGGGGTGCAACTGCGAAGGCTCCTCCTTATATAGTCTCTGGACCATTTCCGGTTTGGTCGTCTTGAATCCGGTTCACCCATAATCCGGTCCTAGACCTAATCCGTATTGCATTCCGTTTCTGTCGATAGTTACTCCTGATCGGATTAGATCTAAGAGGCCCACTACTTCATGTTCTGTGCTAGTTTTGAATTTTCCTTCTTCACCTAATCGGATCCGGTTCCCAAATGGCTAGTTTCCGTTCCTATTTTGGTGCATGCTAAGAAAATCAAAATTTTAAGCTGCGACACTTCCTATTCCAATCATAGTTTAATTACTTTTCTACTCACTATTACTTGCTTTCTCGGTCACTATTTTGGGACATGTGTCACAACATTACCAATCCAACATTGAAAAAGACCAAAAAAACCACTTTCCAACCTTTAGTTGAAAAATTGTTTCACTCTTAGTTAGAAATAGTTGCACCCTATAGGTTAATTATTGGGTGTGGTTGACAATTGATGTTTTTACCTTAACCCTTAAAGGACAAAGGGGTGACCTTGGAAATCATCCCTTTTCATTACCATGTGAATCATTGGCTTAAAATATTGGCAAAGTACTCATTGGAAGTCAAACTACTATAGAAGCCCTCCCCTTTTTACAACAAGATTATGAGGATGAAAAGTTGAACTTTTGTCCTATCAGAAGAATTATTTGTCATCCAAACGTCCTTGTCGACATTTAAGAGTTAAAAGGGGAGGTCTTCTACAATAGTTTGACTTCCAATTAGTGCTTTTGGATCATTATACGCTAATTATACACACAGTACCAAAATGGATGATTTCCACGGTCACCAGTCTGTCCTTTTAAACGTTAAAGTTGCTCAAGTTCCTATTGTAGCAACTCGGCTAAAGGGGTCTTATTATGTGAATATACTAGCCAAATTCACTGGTATATAATCCATTCTCATGTTTGATATTTCGTACTTAGCACGGAAAATTCTTTTGCTAAACTTTTGGCTAAATTGAGCCAGTGACTGACCTTTTGTGCAGATTGCCAACAATGCCCAGTACCCGTAATCCAATGATGTCTGTGCAGACAGTTGGGGGTGATGCCGGACCACTGTACAGTACAGTCATCACCCGGTACCCCTGTACCACGACCCCGCCACGAGAGGAACTTTCCCTTCCCCTTTAACTTTTAACGTAACGTACTGGGTTTAGAAACTATTTGGAAAGTCCCAAACCTAAGTTTAAATTACCATTTCTTATTCAGCCTTGAGGACAATGAGGAGAACTACAGTAAGTTAGAGAGCCGGCATTCGGGTACAGTAAGTTAAAGCGCAAGAAGAAGAAGAATGAACTTCAGGCCTGGGCCAACCAGACGTCTAGATTTGCCGGATTCTCCTAAGCCTAGATCGCGCACGGTTACTTTTAACCAGGAAAAGGACTGAGTGACGGAGTCGATCACAGATATGATCAACTTATCATTAGAAGGACATAATTGTTAGATTAATAGGTGTATGTTTTTCCTTTTTTCCTTTTTTCCTTTTATAGAAATAATGAAAGGGATTCGACGGACACTTTGAGTCTTCGGGATAATAGAAGGTTAATACGTAATTGCAGGGTGCTATTCCCTAGGTTATCAAATCTTTTTGTAATTTCTTATGTTTTTTTTTTTTTTGCTTTTTTCTTGAAACACATGGACAAATTCCATTGATAAGGAAAGATTATGTTTTTTTTAAGGAGAGGAAATGGACTAGCTTTTTAGGATGATAATTGATTTATGAGAATGGAATCAGCTAGACAGGACGGATTCCTAGAATACCCAGAGAATGTGCAATTACGGAGTTTGGTGAGTGTTACTGGAGTGAGTATGGAATCAGTTACGCAATTACTGTAAAAGCAAGCCAAGGCTTGCCAGCCTGGCATTTCTTAACGGCTCCTCCAATTTGACTGAAAGGATAAGTTATCTGTTTTCTGTTATTTGATTTAAATTTTATTTTTTTGACAACTGTTTTCTGTTATGAGTCACTCAGCGGGTGACGTTTTGTGTAAGTTACAGAAAGTTACTTTGAGTGAGAAAGTGCGTGCATTCCCCTGGCAAAGATTTTGCATGGCGTGGCAGTAGTCAGATCGTCAATAGTAAGAAATGAAATGAAAAAAAAAAAAAAAAAAAAATCCTACTGTAGTCGGTCGTGAGTCAGTTTTTTTGTACATCATAGAAAAAGGGGGGTGGGGTGAAAGTTCCGAATTTCGGCTCAGGCAGAAGTTACTTCATTTGGGTCCAAGAATAAATTTTAAAAATGAAAAAAAAAGACGAACTGACTCCCAAGGTCGGTGACGATCAAATGATCTCACTTCCTGAAAATAGTGGGGGAGTCAGTAAGGTAGGGCAAGTCTAGAATAGCTGTTTAAAAATAGAGAAGCTCCATCACCTTTTCCCCCACGAATCAAGCTACTGCAGAATTTTTATGACGGAAGATTTGGACGAATTGAAGGACGGTTTATTTATATTTATATTTTTATTTGGTTGCCATATTGAGTTACTGTACAAGGCAGTACTTTCTGGTTTTCTGCAATGAACACGGAACAGAAACACGGCTATTTTGGCACAATGGCACCTACCAGTCTACCATGGTGAATTTAAAAGTGGCCTCACCGGCCAACTCTGGTCACCTGATGGGTTAAGGGTTTGTGGTGAAGTTATTATTAGGGGATTACTATTGGCAGCTTCCCTATCCACCAGCAAAACAGGTTCCCAATTCGGTACTTTGAATGATAACGATCGCTCCCCTCATGGGTAGTATTGACGTGGTCAGTCACTCTTTTGCTATTTCTGAGTGGATTGGAGTGTGGCAACGTCACATGGATTGATTTATTCACTTAGAATTCAAGGTTTTTTTTAACCTTGAAAGAACGAGAAATAATCTGATTTTGGACCAAGATCAGATTTACTAAAAAAAGCACTTGATTTTGGGATCCAGAGGTGCAATTATCATTCATACATCAATCTTGAAAGCCATCCATTAGTCATTTTTGGTCTTTGCAGTGTTTTAGAATTCATATGCAATGCTTGTTGGTTGTGTCAAGTTGGAAACTGTTCGAAGACATCCTATTTTAAGACAATGGTATATTATTTTTTTGTGGATTGAAACAATGAATCTCTTTGTCGAAAACATACTTAAATCAATTTTAGGGTGAATTCATGTACAAGATAGGAGATCCTATTTGCATTTTGTGACTATATGTCTTACCTTATTGACTACATTGTTGTGAATGCAGAGCTTTGGAGATTCTAAAGCAAATCATGTCAAATAGTCCCAAGAGCCTTTCACAAGAGGTGAAGGGTGAGAATTTTTCTCCTCTCCACTCATGATATAGGTGTAAAGCCCTACCCCTATTTAAAATCACTACTTTTGTATGTTGTATTTTTTCCTCCACATTTTGAGGTTCACAATTCTGAATATGAATTCTAAATTTCCAAATTTTATCATCTTCATTCCTACACTTTTCACAAATTCATAATTCCTTGAAGGTTTTTAAAATTTCAAGAGCTTTTCAAGGAAGAAGCTAAAAAAAGATAGAAACAAACACTATTGACTTCCTACTTTAGTTTTTTTTAGATTAATTAAGAAGGGAACCTATCAAGAAAATCCCACATTTTTTTAATTGAAAGCCTTGTCATCACCATGACAAGTTGGAAGATATTAGTGAACATGTGCATCACTCCGTCCTTTCCCAAATTGTGTGCAAGGAAGTACACAAAAACGGACTCTTAGGGTGCAAAGTCAAGGGACTTTTCCGTATTGACTTTTGCATGCCCTCATGCAACAAACTTTGGGCAAGCAACAAGAGCCATACCAAGAAAAAAATTCATTTCCTTTTGGGCTGCCCATGCCCACTTCTGTAATAAGCAAGAGTATTCGTT
Organism: Pseudoscleropodium purum; assembly: GCA_963969395.1. Lineage (NCBI taxonomy): Eukaryota > Viridiplantae > Streptophyta > Bryopsida > Hypnales > Brachytheciaceae > Pseudoscleropodium > Pseudoscleropodium purum. The sequence goes on from OZ017798.1 coordinate 25,743,262, forward strand.
TCTCAAGGGTTCATAAGGGAGTCTCCCCCGGAGCCAATCCAAGTCCCTGGATCAGGCCCTTCCTTGTACCCAGCAGTCCGACGGACGAACTCCTCCCGTCCTCTGGACGAGCGAGGCAGCGAGCGAATGCCGCGTGCCGCATTTCATCGGGGCACCCCGAATTGGCAATCGAGTCCCCGCTTTCCCAGCAAAGGTCCCACTTTGCCACTTCGGTGCACCTCTAATAAAAGCCTGCAGCACAAATGATAAGTTCACGGTTCCACTATACAAGACACACCAGTGAGCAGATGAAGAAGGCCCTCATTAAAGTGAGGAAGCCCCGATAGGCAAGCGTCTCCGTCCCTCTTGAGAGTTCCTGCATTGTAGTGTCGTCTGTCCGTCTGTCCTTCTGTCGGACCGGCGCGGTTGTTCCCACTTGCATTGCTTGTCATTAACCACTGCCTGGCTTCATTCACAAGCATGCGCACACAGCGGCACAGCCCCAGCCCAGCCAGCCCGGCCCCCCTGCCCTTTTAATTTCCCGGGCTCATCATTAGCCCCGTCAGTCGCAGTGGAAGCTGCGTGTGTTTCTCGCGCCTTGTTGACTTGCCTGCAACGATTCGTCGCGGGTCAACTCGTGTTTCATGAAACCAGCCACTTGCTCCGGTTTGTTGTCCACAGTGCTCTGGGGGGAGGTTCCGTGAGCTCCTGGGGTACTATAAAGCTGGCGCCGTTGCAGGTTTTCGTCTTGACGGTGCGGGGCGTTGTGAGTTGCTTGCAAGCAAGCGAGATTGCTTGCCAATGATTGCTGTGCGTGGCGTCTGTTAAGGTCAAACCGTTTGAGTCCGTGCTAGCTTGCTGGAGCTGTCAAGAGTTTTGATCAGGTGCTTATACTATTAAACCACTTACGAATGTGTAGAATGCAGTTAGATTGACAGAGATTGAAGGACATATTGATGTCTTGGACCCATAACTCACATATCAGAGTTCGGCAATGTGTTTCTGATTTCTGCACATTTTACAGAGATTAGTGGAGATTGATGTGTTGGAGAACTGAGGGTGAAGGCTGAGAGTGGGAGTATAACTACTGCAGTAGTAGCAGCAGCAGCAGCTAGTAGAAGCACGATGTGCTTGCATTTAGCAGACGAGGAAACGAAGAGAATGCGAATTCATCCGTCTGAGTTTCACCACTCCGAACGCTTGATGTCCAGCGTCTACAAATCCAGTAGTTTCTTGTCTGATCTTTCTCCTCCTGGCGTAACCTCGTCGTCGACTTCGGCTGACACGGACGGAGAGGGAACGTGGCATTCGGGCTGTAATGGGGGCATGCCTGTAGCGATTCCAGTTCCATTCCAAGCGGTTATGGCTCCGGAAGAAGGGAAAGTGTGGTGGACCATGCGTTGCAATCCAGCGTATCAATCAGAGACCGAAGAGCAAGGCTGTAGTAATGACGAGATGACGAAGGAGTCGACGAGCGAGGAGATGGAACCTCATTTCATGAAGTCGTCGCTTGGAAGCAGCGCAACCAAGTTGTGTCCTCGTGGTCACTGGCGTCCCGCCGAAGACGAGAAGCTGCGGGAGCTCGTATCCCATTATGGACCCCAGAATTGGAATCTCATTGCGGAGAAGCTCCACGGTCGATCAGGTAGTGCGGCTGTTTCGGGATTCTGAAAAGCAGCTGATCATGCTTTCAAGCAATTGTGTGGTTATGAATTTGAGAATTGTGGGGTGCTTTGTGTGCGTGTCTGACGATCCTGACGATGGATGATGTTTCAGGCAAGAGCTGCAGATTGCGCTGGTTTAACCAGCTCGACCCGCGCATCAACCGGCGCCCGTTCACGGAGGACGAAGAGGACCGTCTGCTGGCCGCGCATCGCTTCCACGGCAACAAGTGGGCCATGATCGCGCGCCTCTTCCCGGGCCGCACCGACAACGCCGTCAAGAACCACTGGCACGTAGTCATGGCGCGGAAGTACCGCGAGCGCTCGCGCTCCAGCGCCGGACGTCGCAGGGCGTCGCAAACCCCGCGTCCCCGCGCGACCTCGAGAATCACAAACCATTGTGATGATACTCACAGCTTCCGGTTTCCACAGCCTGCGCCATCCCCGAGCTTTGACATCGTCTCAGATTCTCCTCAGGTTCGGCACAACCACTGGGCCCCCTCCCTCATCAATCCCTTTGCCAGTACTCTGCACGACGCCAGGAGCTTCCTTGCTTCCAACTGCAGAGCTGAGCTTCTGTTGCAGCAGCAACGGCAGTTTGAGGGTTTGCCAGCCTTTGTAGAGGAGCGTCGTGAGAATCCCGAGCAGAGAGTTTCGTACTGTGGTGACCAAAGTCAGCAAACACTTCAGCAGTCAGAAGATACTGCGACCGCTACTCCTTTCATTGATTTTCTCGGAGTTGGCGTAATTTGAGATGACTCAAACTGTGCTGAGCGTACTTGTTTACAGAAGGGAAGTTGAAACCTATTTCCTTGTTCATTCAATTTCAGACCGAGAATTTACGTACACTTGCTGAGCATTTGCAATAGTTGGAGGGACACTGGATGCTGACTGTGAAGTTTGGGTAGTAGGAGAGAAAGGCTCTGTCCCCGCTTCACATGGCAAGCACTTGGGATGCATTTAATTTCAATGCGTGCAGCTTGGGAACCAGGAAGGAGTTCATCTTTGGCAAGGCTTTACGTAAATTCCTTATTTTTCGGCAGGTTGCGGCTTTCGGTTTTCGTCCTCCAATTTTGATCCCGGGGGGATTATTAAGAGGTTATGTACTCCGGGTATGTTTATAGTTCACTGTACCTTCGCCGGCTCGGGCATTTTTTCAGCGACTCTTACATTTGGCGAAAGATGGCGTGGCTGAAGATTGGTTTCTCTTGAGCACTGCATCACTGCGTGTCCAATAGCTTTGTAAACATATGTACTTCTCTGTACATTGGTAGATTGTAGCGAAACTTGATTATGAGGCTAATAATTACTGTTCGGCATATTTTAGAGTGCATGTAGACAGACAGACAGATCAATTGGTCATGTACGATTGCACAAGATCTTGACGAAGCGAAGCTTCAAAGGGGTGGATTAACGAGAGTCATCAATTCAATGATATTAGATGGGCCGAGAAAATCGCTCAGCCCTGTCTTTTGAGATACCAATTGCAATAACAAAAGCACACGTGTTTCTTATACGTGTGAAGATCAGGGGCTGCTGTGGTCATTGCTGTTTGATCGCCATACTTCTGTTTTGCGCTGCAGTCATGCTGAAATATCTTTTGTACAGCTTGTAGGTTAATGCATGGAGCTTGCTTGTTTGAGCCCTGTTCATTTTGCGTAGCGGATGTCAAAGCTTGTGATTTGTACTGCGAGATTTCACTTCAGGTTTCATTTCCAATTTGGCCTCACGCAATTATGAGCCCAAAATCTTGACTCAGAGTTTTCCAAGTCTTGAAACAGAAGCGCCTCCATTTTCGGATTCTAAATCTGCACTCCGTCTGACACCCATCTTGGTGAAACTTACCACTGTTAGTTTGGTACCAGTAACAAGAAATGTGCTGTATTGCAATCAAGCACTCACGTCGTGTAGGTGGCGTAAGTTTCACTTTTGCAGCTTCTCCAATCCCCACTCACGCGTACAAAGTGGGTGCGGCCATTGCGGCCAGAATGATGGCTGTCTTGTGTGCACTTTTTACCTTGCCCCCCCTGAGGTGGTTGAAAAATTAGGAATTTTTTCCACACAAGCGAAAACTGTTAATAAGAGAAGGCTACTGACCGCACTAAAATTATATTTTCCAAACGAAGTATGAATATCTTTAAATTTTAAATTTTTTGAAGTGTGTTGCAGATCAAATGAGTCACTAGATCTTCCAAAACCAACATAAAGTGCACGTGAAATGATCATGTTCCTTACAATAATGTACAGTGGGACACCTCCACCCGCCGGAGGGCCTTCCACTTTGTGAATGAGGGCAATACGCACTCACACTCACTGGAGCGTGAGGGGCAATGTCCTCCGATCATGGAGCTCCGAGAATGGAAGCATTCCATTGCGCAAAGTTGTCGGTAGTTAGCGCGTCTGCCCGCGCAGAGTAGCCGTTAATCTAGTGCCGGACATTATTATACTTATGTCAGAGTGCTTAGACCCTGTAAGAAGTGTCGTCCCTAGGAATTGGGAACCCTAAATTACTCAGCAAAGGAACCAACCGCCCAGTGCCTCTGGATTTTGAGATTTTGAGAAATACAAAAAAGTTACCAGAAGAGAGAATGGTCTGCAGGAAATTGCTGTTAGAATGTCGCTCTCTACGCACGAGCTCTTTGGCTTTATCGAACAGGAAAAGGCGCATTGTGGATTTACTCACAAGGAAACTCTGAATGTCTGACTGTGATTTTAGCCATTCTAGCTCTGTTTGTCACCATGGGAAGTGATGAGACAGGTAGAAGGAAGCAATCAATCACAATTCCCTGCTCAGGCCATCCTTTTCCTTTCCTCTCCTTCAAGTCAGAGAAAGCTGCACGCAGGCAGGGCAGGGCAGGCAGGTCTGGGACAGGGTGACGAACTGAAAGAGTGGCCCTGACTCAATCCATGACTGACCAGGCAGTGCCGTCGTGCCGTGAACTTGAACTTGCCACTGTAAGTTACCAGGTCAGAATTGGGTGAAGGGTCAAAGGTCCCTTTGGGCAGTACCACAGTTGCACACTCATAGTGTCACCATCCACTTATCCAACAATCATGATGGATGGTAAGTTTGGTGGTCACTACTGTAGTTTGCAAGCATGCACAGATGAGTGCACAGTTGCACAGCTGCACACTTGAACAAAATGCAGACATGATAAGTATTGTAATGTTTCTGTGGCAATTCTTAAGGTATTTTAGACAACCTCTTCAAATAACTAACTACTGGCCTGGATACAGGTGTTGGCATTCTGCTCTCATGCACAAACAACAGCACAAGTGCCTTGCCAAGCACGTAGTGTATACTATTTTAGTGTTATTATCACACAACAGTCAACAAGTCAGGCGGGGTTCCTTCTTTTCTGTTGGGTCAGGCTTCCTCACTTTTCAAGCGTGCATTGGGACTCGTTCCTGTGAGAGTCAGTCAGTCATGGCAGTAAGATCATACTGTTAGAAGGCACTAATCTAGAAGCACTATCATATATCTTTAATTTGGGCAGTGCAGGTCCTAATGTACGTTAATTCCACAGTGACATTGATATTAGACTTGTCTAACACATCTATCTTACTACTATAGTATAAGTTATATGCAAAAGTGTCACACAACTCACAAAGTCATCAATGATTCCATCCATCATGAGGATGATCCCATTTTCAATCCATTCTTTTTCATCCTTGTTATTGTTGTTTCCAAGTCCAAAGAAGGAGCCCATTGCTGCTGCTGCTGCTGCCACGCTTGCTTTACGTTGCCAATTTGGCAACTGAGTGGGTGTCCTTGTTGGATATAATTTCACGTTTTGCTGAAGAGGCAAGCTTATCATTGCTTTAGGTAGGATCGAGAGGTGGAAGCTGGACTAGCTGCCAAAGCAGTTGCTGTTGTGGGTCTCTCTTAGGCTCGTGTGATGACATGGGACAACTACCTTACTGGGGCCCGACTGTGGGATGAGCGAGGTGGGCTCAATACAGGCATCATACAGTATAAGCAACAGCTAGAAATCAGTGGAAAATCAGTGTGGGGCTATGTGTTCAAACCTCACTATTGATGCCTTTTTGTCTGCATTAGATGAGCTTGTGCTGTCTGTCCGTCCTTGATAATGGGCTTCCAAGAGTAGTGCAACCTTTTCAGCACACCCTGCCACTTTGAGATGACTTGTGAAAACCCATTGGATAGAGGCTGCCATATACTCCAGGGATTACAGCTGCCCCAGCTCATGAAATTATATGAAATTATACAAAATTATATGTGTGCTTGTTTCATTTTTGCTCCAAAGCTCTTGTGGAGTACATCCAAACTGGCTTCTCTAATTGCACTCCCACTGCAGTCACAAATGGGGCTCTGCCCACCTATATTTGCCTGATGTAGGTTATTGCACACTCATGCATGACATAGGTTATTAGGGCTGTGCACATGATGCTTACAGACCCAGTGTGACATCACATGTGAGGGCTGCACTCTGCGAGTTTGCCCATAGCAGCCCCTACTAGGCAGCCCTCACAAAATCTGAGACTTCAAGCCCTCACAGAATGTTTACTGTGCCCATTAATTCAATCATCATTCTTTGAACTATACAAACTGCATGATTTGTTGCTAAAATTAGGACTCCGATTATTGTGCACCAACAAAAATGCAATTCTCATACACCATCATCCATTCCGGTTTTACTTGTGTTGTTAGAGGTAATGTCAACAAAAGGTAGGTGGCAGAACATTTGTTGTCCAAGAGCTATGGTGGGAGGTTTGGTTGGAGGCCCACTTGTAAGCATTTAGGTACTCACTAGTCTTTATGTGCACATGTCTACTGCCCTCTCATGCATGATCTATGCATGTTTACTCCACATGTGGAAGTTGTCCAATTGTATGTATATAACATGACAAATTATTACAATGTGTAAGTATTGAGTTTGCAATTAGAAAGTTGAATGTAGAATAATACTTCACCTTCTCTAAATCCTACATAATCTTATTCATAGCAAAAAAATATTTGATAGCATTGATCACTTATTGATATGCCTAATAAACCACTTCTAGTGGTGCAACACAATAACCTTGTCAAACAAGCCTCAAACTAAGGTTAGGTTCTATAATTGTATGAGGTTGCATTCTTATGTAATGGCCTATTGGTATATATGACAATGCCTTGGCACAATGGCACCTAGTACATAGAGGTGACAATGTTCATGTAATGTCATTATCTAACAAACACATCCTCAACAAAGCCCAAGTCCCAAACTCAAGAGAAGAGCAACAATCCCAATTCAACTCTTCTTTTTTACTATAAGGAACAAATAAAATATGCCATGGTTATAGACTCCAAAATTAATTTCTTATTTTCCTAAAGGAAATGACTAGGATAATGGCCTTAACTAATCAAGATCTAAAATCTTATAATAGACTTTCAATGATTTTGGATAAGTTCCAATGATGTCAAATTTTACTATAATTTCTTGATACTTCTTATAGAGGTCAAGGAATGTACTGACTTTATGGGAATATAATTTTATATTATTTAGTACTTGGAAGAAAAAGATGTGCCTTCTTAAGCTCAAAATGCTCAACTCTAAATAGCATTAAAAAAATGCAAAAAGCCAAAAAATCAATCTAGCACTTCCAAGCAACTAAAACCACTCCCTTAATGTATTTAGACTTCATAGATATTACAAAAGATAGATAGATAAAAAGATAGATAAAAACTTTGGTCTTCAAAGAAGGTTGGCATAAATAAAGTATCTATTTGTGATGACAATAAACCAATGTCCAACTAATCAAAGGCCATTGATTCAAAACTACTCTTTTTTTTTTTTCGAGAATAGAAACTTTAGTTTACAAGTACTTAACCAAAGGTAAAAGGCAGGTGGGTATATATTGTCGGTGCAATGGAAAGTGATGTTTATATTTTTTCTTATTTTGTTGGGAGTGATTTGTTGTTTTCTATTTTCTTTTATGTAGGATGATTGATGTAGCATATTGTATGGCAATAGTGTTGATTGTTTGAAAAGTATATTTCAAAGCACTTGGGATAGTTTGAATTTGATTTCAAGCGGAGTTTCATCAATAGAGCATGTGTTGTTCTCTTAGCTCCTATTGTGATGACAATAAGTGGGTCAACATTCCATCCTTAGGCAACAATGTTATTAATTAGTGGTTTGTATTTTGGTATTTTGTTGTCTATTGTTGTTTGCAAGAATCTATCATTATTGTATGTAAATTCTATTAATTGTATAGTGAGATTGTTATTTGGATTAGTTGGTGGGTTATCATGATAGAGGAGTCTTTTAACATAAAGGATATTAGGTTTGAATCTAGCATTACAATGACATCTTTGTCTATTGCAAGAACATAGTAAGAGCCATGAGGGGACAATATTTTCTTATAGATTGTTGTTGAATGTACATGTATTCATGAGAATATAGTATTTAGTTTTTTTGTAGATAAAATGAGTTTTCGTAGTTTCCATACTGCTTTATTATGTTCTTTAACTTTGAGAGTGTAGATATATTATTGATTGCATTTTAGAAGTATATGGAGCCATGTGTCTATATCTTGTGATCCACATATAAAGTATGTGATTGATGGGAATCTTTCTATGCCAAAAAATAGTTTTTTCCTAAGTATTTCTAAGTATTAACCACTACAAAATTTTAATAGACTTATTTTTTGTGAATATGTTATTACGGGGTAAGACTAGAATTCATTAGAAAGGCCATTATTTATGTCAAAATTGAGTGTCCATTTGCTAATGTCTGGGAATCTTTGTGGCAATATTTCTAGGTTTTTGCTATCATTGTGTTTGTTGATGTATGTTTAGAAGCATCTAATTGAGCCTTTGTCTAGCTAATGGATTAGACCTAGGCATTCGTTTTTTGGTAATAGAATGGTATGGTGTGTGCAAATTTGTACTCTTTTGTTGTACCATTTTTAGCAAGTCTATGTACATATTCAATACATATAATACTAATATGGGCTTCAATTTTCAAAAGTGTTGTGGGTTGCATACAACTCTGAAGCATTACCACCATAGATTCTAGTATGGTTTTATTTGCATGGTTGCAATGCAACATAGGTTTTTTTTGTTGTGTATTAAGTACGTGTAGGTAGTTTGGGAAATCAGTGAATATGTGTGTTGCTTCATGTGAGTATTTTGTAGTAATTATATGTACTGTTTTATGTATGACCATTATCTCAACTCTAAAATAGGTTTGTAGACTAAATAGTTTTTTAGAGATTTGGATTTCTTCTTTGGAGGGATTGTATATATGGTATTTTGCTTTTTTGTGTACCCAATGGTCATCTATATATTATTTAGGTGGTATAAAAGATCCATCAGTGTAGTAGATATATTGCGGAGGGAATTTTAGTTGAGGGTTAGTTGTATATGTTGGTAATGGGGGCGTATGTATATTTATTAGGTTGTAGATGGTTTTATATGTAAGTTTATTCTAATTGGTGTTTTTATTCACAACTACATCCATAGGTGTTGCAAGAGCAATTTGTATGTAGTATTGTGGTATTTGCATAGATGTGTACATAGATTTGAGAGAGTTTATTTAGCTAGGTGGGTCAATATTATTTGTTTTGGTGATGTATACATGTAATGTGCATTGCAAGAGTTTCGATATGTGGTCATTTATTAAGTTCAAGGGGAATTGTTGGTTCTTCGTATATAATAGTGTCTGGAGCAAAATGGGCAATAACATGTGTATCATCAAATGGTTTGGTATATGGAGAAATTTTTTGGTGCTACTTTATATTTAGTATGACTAGTATGGTTATGGTGTTTGGATCATGTTTGGCTACTAATCTTGCCCAATGTAATGCTTGTTGGGTTGTCTCCTCATTGTAAGGGTGTGCAAAACCAATATCTTTCTGTTTGTATTCAAAGGCTTTGTTGAGTGAGCGAAATATTTTGTCTTTTTCAAATTGGGAGTAAAATTGTGTGATTTGAGTAGAATAGGTAATTGGTAAGGAAAAATGTGAATGAGATATGTTGAATGTTGTTGAAATAGAATCTAGGATATTTTGTAAGAATGTGTGCAATAATGTATTGAGTGGATTTTAGTTTGATTTTTTATATTTGTATCTTTAATAGAGCCATATGATTTTAGTTTTGAATGATTATGTAGGTAGTACAAGGCTATGTGTGTTATATATAGCAATGTTATATTGTTTCCAAAGTCATTGTAGTCTGATAGTTGGGATAATAATAAGGTGTTTATCAATATCTAGGTATAAGTGGGTTCATTCATTTTGTGTTATTATAGTGTGTATATTTGTGAGTATGCCTTTTTCTAGGTTGCATTCAATAGTAGAGATAGATGTAAGTGGGATTATTGTTGGAGGTGGAATGAATTGTATATCTCTTGGTTGTATATGGTTAAAGTTCAACGTGATGATGTTATTGTAGTGCTTGTGTTGTTGTTTTGTGTAATATTATATTAATAAATTGATATTGTGTGCAATTTCTATTGGTTGATTAAAAGGGAGAAAATCTCTTTGTGGCATCCATTTAATATAAATTGTATTATGATTGTTATCTTGCAGTGTCCATTGACATAGATATGTATTATATTTTTTTGAAATTTTGTATGTGTCTTTTATTTCTTTGGTTTTATGGTTTATTATAATATATATAGGGAGTGTATTTGAGTTGTTTGGATGTGTATAGGTGAATTTTGTTGCTATAGTAGTTGTGGTGGTTCTAAGTGTGGAGGATTTTCTAAAGTTTTTGGATTTAGATCTCAATTATTTGATATGTATTGTGCTTTGAGAGATTGTGGTATTGGGTGTCTTTGGCAAGGGTTTGAACATTCAAGAGTATATTTTGGATAGTAGAAAAATTGTTCATCTATATTTAAAGTTCTTAAGAAAAAATTTTGATTGGGATTTGGTAGTATATTTTAAAGTCTTTTGGTGACATGAGATTTGTGTCATTAGGAAGTGTATGAGTTCCGTTTTTGTCACTTGGGATTCATGATTTATTTTTTGGGATTTCTTATAGTTTTGAGTGTGGTTTTATATATAAGAAGACCTAAACAAAGTGTTAGACTAAAATAGGTATTGCACATACGGATATAGCCTTTGGTCCTATTAAACCTAGTTTTTTTTTAATAATATCCAAATGTCACCTGTAAATAAGGTAAAAACCAACATATTGTGAATAGTAAGCATGTTAGTAGAAATTGTACAATTCTCTAAACCTATTGTGCAATGAGACATAAACTAGCTAATTTAGTTAGAGGAAACTATGTAAGGATCCTTAGGTAGATTTTCAAAGATAGATTTCACTTTCTCCATTCTATTGACAAAATAATAAAAACTCAAAATATTAGCCTATAGGTGAAGAAACTCAAATGGAGTGATGTAGGGCATCTACAACCTAAGTACAATTTTTTAGAGTGGTAGTTGTGCCAGGAGTTCAACAACTCAATTGCTTCATTAAGATTCTGTTTTGTGTAGAAGATTTTTTGTTCATGAGAAGTTAAAGGAGATAATGGGATTTTGTGCTCTTTTCTCACATGTGCAAAGTGTGAATATGAATTTGCACATCTTTTGGAGAATACCATGAGAGGTTCTTCAAAAAAATTTGGAATTTTCTGATAGTTAGAAAATATTCCTCCGGACGGTCAACTACCCAAATTCAATATGGAAAATTCATAGAAATTACCTTGAGTGTGGTAAAATCTCACTAAAAATTAGTATGATTTTTTTAATATTAATAAAACACTCTATAAAATTTCATAACACTTTGATAGCAAGAAGTGCCAAAACTAGCAACATCCTCTAAAATCGGCAAAATTGAAGAATATTTGTGGAATTGACCAACATATCGGGAACATATGACGTTGGAATAAAGTAAATATGGGGTCTTTTCTTACTCTCTTGGACCTACGTAATAGCCTAGGCTAGTTATTTTTGATAGAAAAAGTAAACTCCAAAACTTGGATTTTTATCATTTTTGGATTTCTAGTTGTCGCTAGGATTTTTTGAAATTTTGGAGTACGAAAAGGGGGTAGGAGATTCCGTAGTCTAAAAATGAACTTCTAAAGTCATTGGCGCAATCCATTTGGGATTTGGGATTAATGTCTAAAAGTTAAAGTTTAGATTTAGTGTAGAAAGTTAAAACTTGTAGATTAAAATGAAAATCTTAGTTGATAAGATTACCACAAGGAAATGAGAGGAAGTGGGTGACCTTGGAAGAATAAAATAGGGCACTCATTCTCCTCTCAACTTGCCCCTCTCATTCATTTTTGAACCCTTCTAAGTTCATTTTTGTACCTCCTTATTTCATTTTGGGTTTATTTAGTTGGATATTTGGCCATTATGTGCCAAAGTTGTATTTTTGGAGTACTTTTAGCTCTATTATTGCTATTTTTCAAGCTCTCTTTGAAAGGTATTGGAGTCTCTTCAAAGTTTGTTTTATTTGCATATGTTTGGAGTCTTTTGGTACATTTTTGTTGAGTTTTGAAAATCTTCATACTAATCCTAGAGAGCTCCCCCTTTGTACCTTGGCAATGCCACTTATAGGGATTTCTAGTGCTTATTGTTAAGTTTTGGAAGTCTTCTATTAACCCTAGAGAGATACCCCTCAATTCTTTGACAATGCCACTTAGGAGGACTTCTAGTGCTTATTGTTGTGTTTGAAACTTCATTTATGTGTCACTGGACTTGCCGTGGTGTTACATATTTTTAGTGGTTTTCCAAAATACGACGGAGCCTTGGTTGTAAGTCTTTAGAATTTAGGTGTATTTCAAAAATATCGTAGAGCTTTGGTTATAAGTCTTGGAATTGAAGGAATTAGGTGGAGATACTTGGAATCCATTTAGAACCATTAAAACTCAGATAGAATAATAATTAACTCGTAGAATATCAAAAGTCAATTGTTTTTTAGAAGTTGGTGCAATTATTTAGTAGTTCATAGTCAATCCTTGACAGTAAAACAATTGAGAGGAATAGTGGAGAAGGAAAAAAAGGAGAAGATAAGAGAAAGATTGGGAAGTTGACATTGTATTTCTCAATCCCTTTTAGTTGTGGACAAAAAATATCAAATAATCTTGAAAGATGGCAAAAGATGAAAATTTGAAGGAATATACAACTAAATCAATAATGATGCTAATTTTGAAGTGAATCACTAATTTTCCCCTCTTCTTCTTAATTATCAAAATTAGCCTTTTAAAAACATAGCCAAACTACAAGTGTAATTCAAAGTATTAAGAATAGGTGTTTCTCAAAAATCAAATAGATAAAATTGTAGATCTTAGTCAGAGGTTTTTAAAACCATATTACACTTAGAAATTGGAGCTAAATTAAATAAGATATTTACAAATGAAGTTTAGAGGTGGTAGTGGATGAAAGTTAGTTAAAATCATCCAATAAGGATGAAATCTGAAACTTAGAGAGTGATAAAAATAAGAAAGACAAAAATAATAACCAAAGTTAATTTCATGTTGTAGCTTGGTAGAAAAATATGGATGAAATTTTGAAAGCTTCTTTAAGGCAAAACTTCATCTATCCATAACTTCCACTAGGAAAGTCAAATGAAGATGAGTTTTACATTTTTAGTAATGGTGTAAGTTTTTATTTTATTTAAGGGTTTATATTTAAACTATTTTTACTTTTACTTTAAAACCATTGTGGCTTAGTTAAGTGCAGAGGTTAAATAGGGGTAATTAGTGTAGATTGTGGTTAAGTTCTTCGTTAATTTGTAAAATAGATATGTTTAGGAGTTAGGAAAAGATTCATTGCTTAGAAGGCATAGTGGATCGACATTAGACATCCCTAGAACAAATTTAACCAAAACTTATAGAACATGGTTGTGCTTGTTATTTATCAAGGATGGATAAATAAGCACTTATAGAGTATAATGTGTTTTCTTTTATATATGATGTGTAATAAGAATTTATGTAGAATTTTAAGAGATAGATTTTGATTTATGTGGGATAGAATGATAGTAGCTTGCAACATCCATTCTTTTTCAAGTTTTGTTGTATAGAGTCGAAAGCTTTCTTTTATGCTTTTGAGGTGGATGCTAGCTTCATGTTTTAGTAGAAACAGAGTTCTTGTTGTAGGTAATCAGACACAATCATGTGATTTGATTTTGGGAATGTTTTCAGTACCTTCGTATTTGGCTAAGATATAGTTAATGAATCTTTTATATATTATGCAATCCCTTTTGATGATGAAATGCTAACAATTGCCAAAGTTGCTAAATCATTTGATTCCATAGCTCCGAGCACTTTACTCTCTATCAAAATCAATAGCAAAACCATCAAGAATGCAAAATCCCACTATCTCTTCAAACAAACATTGGAAGAGAGCTTTTGCCATGGCTTTGAATTTGAACTAATCTAGGCTAAAAAATCCACTACTAAGTCTCATGGTTGGCTGACAACATCATCGGAACAACTTACAAAAATCAAGCAACAATGGATCACAGTGTTGAGAGAATTCCTACAATCAATCAACCTTGATTTGAACCAACTAACTCAAAAGGAGGTGAAGAAGAAAAACTGCCTAGTTTTGATAGTCAAAAATATAAACCTCACCAAATCCATTGTTGAAGTGTCCTAGGGACTACATGATCACATTGGTCTCAAGAATATGAAATCCATCTTCTTCTCACACCACAAGGGAGATGCTCATAGCAACGTAGCCAACATCAAATATTTCAATGCATTAGGATATAAACATGTGAGTAAATCATGGTTGTCATAGTGGACGGACGTCCGGTTCGCTCGTCCGTTAAAGGTCCTGTTGTCGGGTAGAGAGGAGCGCGCTTTAGGAACACACGGGGTGTTTGGCTGCAACTGTTTGTTGTATACTTAGTGTCTTCTTCAATCTTCAGTCTTCAAACGGTGCCCGTTGGCCTATCCTGTGTAGGCTCTAGATAGGTATAAAGGTCAAGGAAGGGATAAGAAACCACGGGATACGGTGTCGAGTAGAGAGGAGCGCGCTTTAGGAACACACGGGGTGTTTGGCTGCAACTGTTTGTTGTATACTCGGTGTCTTTTTCAATCTTCAAATGGTGCCCGTTGGCCTATCCTATGTAGGCTCTAGATAGGTATAAGGGTCAAGGAAGGGATAAGAAACCACGGGATACGGGACGGGTAAAACAGGACAGTAGACACGAGCTACCGTCTGAATGATGGGATCCTAAACTTCAAATTCACGGTCTGCTGGCCAAAACTCTAGACCGTGAAAACAAGCAAGTCTCGACCATGTGGGCCATTAACCCCACTTCGTCACCACGACAATAAATGAGGTTGAGTCTTGGTTTTACCCAGACCGCCCGCAACCAAAGTTACAAAGCAAAAGGAAATAAAAGACAACGAGCCTCCAAATTAGGCTAGGAATAACAAAGCCACATCCCACACATACATATAAAAAAAACCCAAAACATTCCTCTTCAAGTCTTCAAGTCTTCAATCTTCAAGTCTTCATGTTTTGATAAAAACAATGAGAAATCTTCAAAGTCGTACCCTAAAGTAGCTGCGGCCGTTTATCTAATGCCACAGATGGCTCACAACTTCAAATGCTAAGTGCAATAGCATTTTGGAAAGCTAACCCAATAACCTAACACCTCTTCAAATTTCACTTTATTCTAAACTACTGTCCAAAAGTTATAGGCAAACAAAGTGGCGGCTCTTCTCCTCCTTATCAACCAACCACTGCCTCTTTAAACTTCTTATAACTTTTAATTTACAAACCCTGAACACAAGTGTGATAGCAATTTGGAAAGCTAACACATCCGGCTACAACATGTGAAAATTTCACTAAGAACTAAAACTCTGTCCATAAGTTACAGCCCAACAAAGTCTCGGTCTCCTATTTTGAGAATCCACTCAACCTCTAAACTTCTACACTCTATAATTTCTTCAATAAAACTCCAAATAGCTCTTGTGATATCTATTTATAAAGATAAATAAACTAACTAACACTCATAAAATTTTCAAAAGAAATCCTTACACTGACCGAAGGTTATGGCCCTCCAAAATTTCGGCCGTGCTTTTCACAAATGGCAGCCAACCTCCAAGTCATCACACCTCCATAACTTCTTCCTCCAAACTCCAAATCTTAAGTTTAATGACTCTTTGGAAAGCTAAGATTAAGATGAACACGCTTACAAAGTCCTTCTTGCAACTTGATGGACTGAACGTTAGCTATGGCTTGACAAAGTCTCAGCCTTTTCTTCATGAAAGGCACTAAAACTCCTCAAATTCAAACTCTCATAACTTTTTCATCCTAACTCCAAATCAAACTTGCAAACTCATTTTGGAAAGGAAATTTCATAAGGAACAATCTCTCCAAATTTCATTACCAAAGGCCTCATAAAATGGGAGATATCACTCCTCAAAGTTTCGGATTTTCTCTCACACTCAAGTTCCTCTATTCACTCCTACACACACACTAAGCATCTTTTCCCTCTTCTCCTCCCTATCTCAAGTGAGGGGTGGGGACACATCAGCCCATGCCCCTACCAAGATCCTACCTAAGATGCCAAACTAAATCCCCATTCACACTCTCCCTTTACTCTAAAACCCAAGCTAACTTTTGAACACTAACTTCTCATTAAACGTTTAAAATCACACACTGTGATTTTAATAAAATACTCAAAGTATTAAATTAGTAACTAACATTTAATAAATGCTCACTAAAGATAAAAAACTAGAGTTCCAATCACAGCTTCATTTCATCTGCAGAAAGTTGAGAATGCGTTTGATGGTGGCAGCAACGTAATTTGTACGCTCGGACTTCATCAAGGGGTTGACTGGACCTTCCAACCAACGTTGGTGGCCATGACTACCCTCTACCGGCAGAACCATACAATAGTAATGATCGATGTTTTTGCCCTCATAACTCGCTTCAAAAGTCACTTCCCGAGTACCTGGCTCAACACACCCAACTTGGAGCAAGATTACCAAAACACGAGCATTGGTATCAAGATTACCGTGCCATCGCCGCTCCACGCGAGGTTGCTTCGGCGGTCTAGAAGGCCCAGCTTCATCTCGAGGATGCCTAAGTGGCAAAGCAAGATCCCGTTCCAAAAGGGGTTGATCTGGTAGCTGTGACAATGAAAGCTCGAATTCAGCCTCTGGTTAAAGCTCTTCATCTTGAGACTCAGAAAAAACCCTCCAGTTCGACATTCTAACTCTAAAGTAGAAAACAAAGTTTACTACTCGAATGTAATGAAGTTCTAAGGCAAACTACCCTTTTAAATAGATGTCAGAGCGGCGTCACCTTGAAGCTACTCAATATAACATATTATAATATGTTTTTACCTAATATACAAATCTACAACAGGACACCGCCCGTCCGATACAGTCAACACATAGTTGACTTTCTGATAACGGAAAAATAGGCCATGTGGATGCCATGTGGATTAAGGAACATGCTGGGCGCGGATGAGGTGACGTGTCATTTCGCAAAATTGCACAAGTTACAAAATTAAAGCCGTCCGGACCGTCCGTCCGTCCCATCCGATGACCCTAACTCGCTCGTTATGACAACTATGGAGTAAATTGGCGTGCCTTCATCATAAATGGATGGAGTTTTAGCCTCATTCCAATTCTCTAAATGGATCTATAAATCCCAATGATGAAACACTTCAAAAATGGGTTTTTTTGGACATCAACACTATTCTAGCTAGTATAGTTGAAGCAATGCAAAATACAACATCAACCTCTACTCCAAAACAATCACTACACAAAGAAGAATTATCAACTTTGATAAGAAAGGTGGTCTCCAAAGAAAATTTGAAACTCTGAATTGAATCTAAGTTTGACATGAGCCAAATAAAAAAGGAATTGCAAATAGAGGCACAAAATTACACAAACAAGATCAACCATGAGCTGAGAAGTGCTCTCACAAACCTAGAAGACATTTTACTTCAAAGCATGCAAGATGTCCAAAACTTAGCTTGCCCAACCATTAATGCCTCAAAACTCTCTTCATCGCCAAACTGGTTAAGTAATACAATGACATCATCCAAAAATAAAGTGTCATAGTCATATACCTTAGTATTACACTACCTTTTATTTGCATTTATTATTGTACACCACCACTTGTTAGCAATATTATATATATTGTGCTTTGTCTTGAGTGTGAGGGGTTTGGCATTGTGCTTATATTGAGTTCTATTTGATTAGGAGAACATAAATAAAGGAGTAGGATGTATTGAACATTTTTAAGGGAGAAGGGTTCACTATTTTTGAAAGAGACTAAAGATTTGAGAAGGTGGTCTTTTTTGAGCAATGATTTATTGTAGTGGATATAGTGCAATGAAATTTTTTATGTGTTACAATGGTATTGTTTGGAATTGCAATCCTCCTAAGGTATAATGTAGTAGCCCTTTCAGGAGCAATACTCTTCTGGACATGAATGGGATTATAGTATACATATAAGGAAAAGTTTTTCTTTTGATATATATATATATATAAAAGAAAATACCTCTAATAGCAAGTTGTATTGTACATAGATATGGAGGTGTAGTTGTGGCTAGATGTGTTTGAGTTTGAAATTTTGTGTCCACTAGTGCTATAGTAGAGTGGTGATTTGTGCATTATTTGAGAAGCCTTTGGTCTTGGTTCTTGAAATTTTCTGTTGTCTGTCTGCATTCATTGGAGCCTTGGACATAGGACATAGTCTGAGCTTTTTTTTTTTGTCTAGGATTCACTATCTTTTCTTGAGGCTTCGTCTTCATATATGTGCAATTAGTATAGAAGATCTTACTATATGTCCTCTCCCAAGTACTCCCAGAGTTGTGTGTGTGCACATCTACTAGAATTGACTATCATTGTTGTATGGTTGAATAGGCAGCTTGTTGAAATGATGGACATGCGAGCTAGTAGAGGGTTGAATATGAGAGCTAGGGGACTTGGGAGCAGATGAAAAAAATGCATAAGTTGATTTGAGTAATTGAAAAATTTAGCAATTGCATGGGAAGATGAACAAACAAGTGAGGGGTGGAGAAGTAAACAGTTTCAAAGTCGTGGTGCAAGTTGAACACTGATGATTTGGCTAAGTACCGTGAGTTTGTACAAAGGATCTATTCGGCCTCAAATAGGGTGCCTAGGATTGGGTTTCAATGTTGTGTATTAGTGATGCTTTGAGAATCTGTTTGATTTCAAATACTTAGGTGCCATGGATTGGAATTTGACATTGCACTGGCTAGAACAAGTGCACAATTTAGAACCAAAGATTTTATGCTAGCAGTTGGAATTGGTGGTACGTTGTCTCGTTTTGATTGGTGTGAGCTCTAGAGGTGCAACATAGTGTCTATTGAGCTAATTTGCAGTGTAAAGAGTGGCGTTGGATCTTCAACATTAAAAGAACAATAGTGTAGCAGAGTGACATTGGTTCCTTAGAATTGCTCGAGTACGTCGATGCATTGCAATGTGTTACGGATATCATGAGCTTGTAGAAGATGCATATCTTTTGGGATTATAACTTTGTTAGCAAGTAATGTACCACTTCAAAGTCAGTCATATGGAAAATGGAGGATGAACAAAGTAGTATATCAGATTTGTAATAGTATGTGTGCAATGTTGTGGTTGGTTGAGCTTTTGAAGTTGGAGTGAGTTCAAGAAAGTAACCAACTTGGGAAGGCCACAAAATACATTAGTTTAGCATGAAAACTTTGAAAGCAAAAAGGAAGGGTAATTTGAATGTGATGTTGTGATCTGCATGTTCCAAAGTAAGTTTGCTAATGGATAACCAAGTGATGTCGTGCCTTTCAGAATTGCTCATACTACAACAAATTATAGCTCTCAGTGGTGGACCTTCACCCAAAAAATGTGGATCTATGCGCTACCTGGCCTTTTGCGACTCCATGTCTTCCTAGCCGCTTAGAAATGAGAACAATTGTTCTTTATCACATGCTAGTTTGAGCTTCAAATCACATCCAAATTTTTTGGATCTTAGAAGTTTTTGTGAGAGATGTCAAGCTAATTATAATGCTACCTGGTTGGTCTCCTTTGTTTCATTGTGTGGAATGTAATAGTGTCTTTGTGGTGTTGCTCAAGTAGGCGCAGACATCAACATCAGCTGTACCTTGTCTAGATTTAATTGTTGTGCGACCACATATCTACCATATCTAGACCCCATGCAAATACTTAACTATTACAAAGGGATAACTCTAGTGACCTAAGGCAAGACATTGGGGCTTCAAACATGAGATTATTAGTACTTGATAATGGAAATGAGTACACCAACACGTGGTCTATCTATGGCTATTTAAAATTCAAATATTTATTGATTTCTTGGTTTGATGGATCATTTCATTGCAAAATAGTGTTACAAAATTCAATGCATGATGCTATATATGCTCAATAGTCTATAAGAGGCTTTGTAGTTAATTTCAAAATTAAAATGCATATTAAAAAATCCAAATTATCAATTAACCCCTAAAGGACCAACTACATTTTTTGGTAACAAAGCAATTTTGAGCAACTCAATATGAATGGAGTTTTTCATTTTTTCCTTTGAAATTTTCATACAACATGGGGAATAGGTTTTTCTTTTAAGGCCCAATAATTTTCATAACTTTTGATTACATGGTTAAAAAGTTATTGTATGATATGTAGTTTTTCCCCAAACATATAATCTACGTAGATAAAAAAATATCACCTTTTTTGAAAACAAAAATTTGAATTTGGTTATATATATATAGGAAGATTTTAATCATTTTGTTTTGATCAATGAGATGAAAATTGTGAGGAGTTTTAGTTTGTGGGCAATTATGGATTCTCTACTTTAATTCTTATTGAAGTCCTTTATCTTACCCAATTTTCAATATTTTTTGAAAAAAATAAAATCTCAAGATATAGATTGTTTATTATAACATTACAACCATTAAAATTGGCATTTTTCAATTCTATAACTAAATTATTAACAATTTTGAATTTTGAATTATTCTCTATTTCTTTCTACTTACTATTTTTTTCTTATATGTTGTATAATTCCAAATGATCTAAATTTTTTCAAGCATGTAGCCAACTTGCCTTGAAGAATGAATCCAAAGAAGCACCACCATTTTGGACATTTTTTCATACAAATGTAAACTTGTGAAGTACAATTGTCTAGTTTTCTGTAGGGCTCATAAAAAGATTTTTGTCAATTCAAATGCTAATATCATGCAATCTACAAGGTGAAAATTTCCAAAAAAATTCTACATCTTCTCTAACTAGTGCACTACATGATCCCATGGTTACATGTGTTCAAAAACTTTTTTTCCTAAAATTTAATACTTGTACTAGAAATAGCAGTTTTGAAGCCTTTTGGGTGAAAATATAGTCAAGAAATTCTAGGGGATAATCTATCATTTTTTGGATTGAATGTGGATTCTTTCATCAATTGTAGCCATTTGTTTTTCATTTGTCGTATTGTAGGCATTCAATCGTGAACAAATGGACAAAATTCATTGTCTAACCTCCAAAGGACCAAACTGCATTTTGGGACAACATAACGATTTTGGACAACTAACTATGAATGGAATTTTAATTTTTTTATTTTAAATTTTCACACAACATAGAGATCAAGGTTTTCTTTAAGGCCCAATAATCTTCATAATTTTTTACTACATGTCTAAAAAGTTATAATGTAATATGTAGTTCTTTTTTAGACTAGGTAGTCCAAGTAGATTAGAAAAAATACTTTTTTCATAAACAAAAATTTGAAATAGATTTTCTAGATTTATATATATTTGAAAGCTTTGAATCTTTCCATTTGAATCAATGAGATGAAAGTATAAGAAGTTTTAGTTTGTAGGCAATTATAGATTCTCTATTCTAAAATAAATTTTGAAGTCTTTTATTGAATTCAATTTTTGAAATTTTTGAAAATAAATAAAATCATAAGATGTAGATTTTTTTATTGCAACATTATAACCATTGGTATAGGCATTTTTCAATTCCATAACTAAATTCTTGGAAATTTAGTATTTTGAAAAAAATTTCTATTTTTTCGACTTTCCATTTTTTCATATATGTTGTATAATTCCAAATGATCCGAAATTTTTCAAGAATACAACCGAACTGCCTTGAAGAATGAATCCAAAGAAGCACCAACAACATGGACATTTTTTTTTATACAAATGTGACCTTGTGAAGTGCAATTGCCTTGTTTTTTGCTAGGCCAAAAAAAAGATTTTTATCAATTCAAATGCTAAGATCTTGCAATCCATACAATGAAAATTTCTGAAATTTTTTCTATATCTTTTTTAACTAGTGTACTAGAAGATCCTATAGTTATATGTGTTCAAAAATTTATTTTTTTCCTAAAATTTGGTACTTGTACTAAAAATGGTAGTTTTGGAGTATTTTGGGAGAAAATATAGTCAAAGAACTTTGAGGATTAAGTATGAATGATTTTGCACATGATTTGATTCAACTACTCAAGGCCTTTAGAACCAAATGCCTCACTTTTGCCCTCACCCTTAAGAGTGAAAATAATACATGAGAATGTATCATGCTTTAGATATGTTTATTTAAGTTACCTTAAATCCAAATTCTAAATTCTAAAAGCACATACTTATAATATATTTCATCCATGTAAATTTTTTTTGTTTAAATATGTCTATTAACATGCATCCACAATCATGTACATTCATCTACCTTCATTCATGTTCATCCTTATTTTTTCTCCATCCAATACCATCTTGTTTGCATTGATATAAAATTTTATAAGTCCCGCAAATATAGGTGATTGTCTATTGTTGAGAATTTTCTTACATTCTCTACACTTCCCTTAAAAATATGAATGTATAGCGTTTGTTGCTCATTGCTTGACACTCATGTTCTAGCATTTTTGCTACATGACTAAGGCACATTTGGGGCAGAAATGATCAAAACTTCCATTTGGGGGAGCAATGAGGAAAACAAATTTTTTGGCATATTCAACCATGCAAATTTATACTAAACTACAATAGGAATGTATGAAAAAAAATTTAGAAACTTTGACCATGTCAATTGAAAGATTATAATGTTTGAAGTTAAAAGAATTTCTTTTTTTGAACCTAGTCAAATAGGATAAAAAAACTTTAACTCCTAGAGTGAATTTTTGCCCTACAAGTAGTGATCTTTTTTGATAATTGTATCCTATATTTTATTAGTTATATATGTTGCTTAAAGTTGTCTAAGCTACTCTAAAAGTTAAGGGCAACATAACTTTTGATCTTGGCATCTAATTGAATAAATGATCATATTCCCACTAAGGGGGGGGGAACCTATTCACACCTTTTATCAAAATTTCATGAACATTTGGACCAATAGGTACTTCCTTAAAGTTTCTTTAGTAATTTTGAAATTCATCCATTAGCCACATTTTGGCCTCAACATCCTTCTACAATGCAAAAAATATATATTTTTCTCATTAACCCCTACAAGACCAAATGCTTGTTCAAGGAACAATTGAAATTTGGTAGGCGATGATGAAGTAAAACTAAATGAATGTTTGTATTAATTTGGAACAAGATGGAACATTCATCCAATTTTTGGGAATGCAAAAATGATTTTGATCAAATTCCTAGATGAAGAGTTATGCTACCTAAAAACCTTGGTTAGGTTGGACAATTTTGGCATATTTTACAAAATTCCTCATCTACTTTTAAAATTTGGCATATATGTATCAAATATGATGTAATCTGAAATTGTGAGAAATAAACTTCATTTTAATGCAGAAAATTCATTCCAAAAGGAGTCAAAATTCTACTACTAGTAACATTGTTGGGCAAGTTTGAAAAACAAAACCATTCTCATCTAAATCCAAACCCAATTATCTTAAAATTTGTACCCTCAAAATTCTTAGAATTTTTTCTACACATTTCAAATGTTTATCTTTAAGTTTTTGCCATTCAAATTTCAAGCAAAAATAATTCTTGTTGCACAAGAAATCATTAGAAATTGACTAGTTACTTGATCCCCTTGTATTGTAGAGTGATTTTAAATAAGGTGGACCTCTTATTTGCTTTTGGAATTTTGCATGAATGTACCTAAAAAGATGCAATTTTTTTTAATATAGAAACTCTATGTGTAGTGAACAAAAAAATCACTCTGAAAGGGCTTGAAGTCTTTTGTCCCCTGCTTTGTAGAAATGAAAAGAATTCTTTTCTCACTTCAAACATTATAATCTTTCAATACACACAATCCAATAAGATGAAATTTTTTCCACAAAGTTTTATAATACTCTACTACACTTTTGGGGTGAAATTAAAAAAATAAAATTTACTTCAAATAGTACTAAAATATGGCAATTTTTGACAATTTCTCTTCAAACATGCACCAAATACTTCAAGAGTTAAAAAATTTAATACTCAATTTAGATATTTCTTGCAATCAACCTTTTTCTTGAAAAACGTAGATATATAATTCTACTAGGACAACAATCCATATAACATATTAGACTTATTTCAAAAAATCCCGACAAATATTGAAACTATACAAGCATACCTTGCAAAATTAGTATTGGCACCCACTAAAACAATGGGATTTCGGGGTTAAAATGAATTTAAGCACCTCCGTCAAAATATTGTAGACAAATATTAAATTTTTTTTTTCAACCAACAGTCCTTCTTGAAACCATTCCAAAAAAAACAAAATGTATTCAATGTTGTTTTAGGATTAACTCCTAAATGCCAAAGACATCATGTTTTGGAGTTGACTAAACTTTAAAGTTAAATAATTTAATCTTACCAAAGTACTAATTTTGATACTTTTTTAAAATGATAACCCTTCAAATCTATTTTAACCCTAAAATATCCAATTTTGAATTTTGGGGGGGGGGAATTTTTCAATTGAAGATTTTGTACAAGGATCTCCATTGTAAATCTTGATTTTTTTTAGTGTTAGAAGCTCATAGAGATGAGCCTTAAATACATTGAATCTTGAGGTGAAATCAAATTGAAAATTTGTTAAAAATAAATTGTAGAGTAGATTTTGAAAAGCTATAAATTGATTGTAGTTATATATGTTATGTCCTTTGGCCTGGTATTTTTTGAGGACCTCAATTTTAGATTGAACATGTAAAAAGTGGATTGAAAATCACTTTGATAGTCTTAACACTCTCTTGATCAAACATTAAAGTAGGTACACCCAAATGTGCCATTGACTTTAAATTGCTATCTACACTATAGGTACATCTCCCAAATTAGTGATGTACCTATGTGGAAGAAATGCTTTTAGAACCAAACTTTGTTCCTTAATAACTTTTGCATACAATATTCAAATGCTACATTCTCTAGCGTGTTGGAACCTTCTTTTACTTGCCAACAAGAACATATGGAAACCTGACTAGTCTAATAATAGAAAATAGGCTCAATAGCAAAAAGTGGCGGTTTTGGGAGTACCTACCTTGTAATCTTTGGCAATTTATAAGTGATATTGTTGTATTAATCTTTTTGTATATGATTTATAACATTTCTCATTCAAATTCTTATGGTTATAACTTTTAAAAAATTGATAATACAAATCAAAACTTGGAATTTTTGTTTAGTATTGAAAAAACTCCAAGAAGCTCAAAAAAGGCCTTGGGCATTTGAGGGTTAATTTCTAATGTTCCATGACTATGTTTTCACCAAAAATGCTCAAAAATTGTCATTTTTAGTACGAGCACCAAATTTCTAAAAAAACAACTTTGTTTGATACATGTAACTGTAGGATTTTATAGTATATTGACTTGAAAATATGTGGTAAAACTTTATAAAAATTCACTGCATGGATTGGGAGATATAAGCATTTAAAATTCAAATTCACTAAAATCATTTTTTTGCCCTTGCAAAAAATAAGGCAATTGCACTTCACAAGCTCACTTTTCTATGAAAAATGTCGAGAATCATGATGCTTCTTAGGATTTTTTTTCCAAGACAAGTTGGCCACATGCTTGAAAATTTTCACATCATTTGGAATTGTTCAACATATAGGAAAAAATAGTAAGTAGATATAGAGAATGATTCAAAATACTAAATTGTTAAAGATTTAATTATGGAATTGAAAATTGGCAATCCCAATGGTTGCGATGATGATAATAACAATCTACATCTTAGGATATTATTTTCCTTCAAAAATATTAAAAATTGAGTAAGATAAAGAACTTCAAAGTTTATTTTAGAGTAGAGAATCTATAATTGCTTGCAAACAAAAGATCCTCATAATTTTTGACTCATTGATCAAAATGGAATGATTCAAAGCTTTCCATGTATACATGACTCTAGAAAACCACTTTCAGATTTTTTTTTTTGAAAAAAGTGATTTTTTTTTTATTTGTTTAGATTGCCCATTTACAAAAAAAAAAATGTAACATATTAAGCCATAATTTTTTACTCATATTTCCAAATGTCATGAAATTTAGTGCATATTAAAGATATTCCTTGTCCCCACCTTCTCTTAAAATTTGGGCCCAAAATATAGAAATCTCCAGTCGCATGTACCTTCCCAAAATTGTTGTGTAGCCCAAAATGCATGCTGGTCCTGTAGGGTTTAAGAGCATCTCCACCAATAAGGCTAAAAATGGTCACACTACACTATCTTTTGTGTGTTCTGTGCCCCGGTGGAGATGCTCAAAGCAGGGTTCTCTTACAAGGACTCATGTTGGACTGACATCTTGTCACTTATCTACCAAACAAGCTGCTTCTGATGCCTATGAAGAAATTTGAGAGTCAACCCACCCAATAACTGAGATGCAGTAAGTTCCCTTATTACCACTCCAATTTCCATGGCATGATATCAGTTTCAATTATTTGATGTGCTTTTTCCATCCAAACCCGTCCATTTCCCCCTCACTGACTGAATTATATCTTGTTTGTCCATTTTGTCCATTTTGTCCACTGCAAGTTTTTGATTGCAAATCAATAGACATTTTAGGAAAGTAAAGCCACTCAATTGGCTCCTCTTCCCATGGCCCTTGTGGTTCCCTTTCCATTCATAGCAGTTGTCTGGATTCAGGGCTAACTTACATGGTGGCTTCATGCTGTTGGACATGGTGGCCACTCCAACTGAAAGTCCATCACTCAGTCAGCTGGAGCATCAGGAATCTAACGTAAAATTGAAAAAAAAACAAAAAAAACCCACCCGGCAGCTGCGGTTAAGCTACAGAAGACAGACTGATGGTCGAGCGAAAATCAAAGGGAACGACAACATACGGAGTGGACACAACTCTGGACTGGATCAAAGTTGGACAGCCTCTTGTCAAGACATTGTTGTTGTTGTTGTTGTTGCAGTGAGTAACATAGCCACATTCGTACAAAGATGGAGGTGTTTTTGGTTTTGGACTGCACCAAAGTGTGACTTGTTTCTAAAAATTGATTGTAGTACACATTCATACAAAGATGCATGTGCTTTGGGTTTTGGATTGCACCTAAGTGTGATTGTTTCTAAAAAGTGATTGTAGTAGACAATTGCACAAAGATGGAGGTGCATTTGGTTTTGGACTGCACCTAATTGTGACTTGTTTCTAAAAATTGATTGTCATAGACATTCATACAAAGATGGACATGCGTTTGGTTTTGGACTGCATCCAATTGTGACTCATTTCTAAAAACTGAATGTTAGTAGTGTACATGATCTTGGCTAAAACTATGTATGACTTCCATGGCATGTAGGAAGGTAGGAAGTTCATAAAGCGCCCATTTAAGAGCTAAAATTGAATTTGGGGAAGTAAATCTTCTTGTAATTTAATGTTTTAGTAAATGTTCCTTAAAAGACAAATGGAATTGGCATCATTCCCAAGTTGTTTCGGTTTTTTTGGAGCTTTAAGGAATTAGTTATGGAATTTTGAATTCGAAATGGCATAGGATTCTAAAATCACCCACCTCATCAAATGTACACTATTTGTATATTGATGGTACAATGAAAAAAACATGTACAAATAATTTACATTTGAGGACATGGGTGATTTTAGAGCATAAGCACTTTAAGAACCTCCTAACTTAGCCTTCATACTTGTAGTCATTCCATTGAACCTCCATTTAGCTACTCATGAAATATTGTTGAATGTAGAATATTCTACAACATTTATTATACTATAGAGTCAAGGCAGTGACAGTGCATGCTATTAAATGTCATGTTCTAAAAGAAACTACACCTAATTATAACATGTTTCTAAAACTAATTAGACCTTAGTCTTGCTTACAATGTTCAACCTCAATTTATGAGAAGTTTTGGATACACCTCTTTTTACACTTTGAAAATTTATAATTTATTCATATAGTGTCCAAAAAATCAATTTCAAGAGAATCTAGAATTTTCTTTTGACTATCGATAACCTCCTTCTCCCTCTTTCAAAAAAAATGATATAATTCAATAATAATAACCTTGCTCAAAACTTTATTTAAACAATTTTAGGTTGTATTGTTTTATTTGTAAGACTTTTGGATACATCTACTTTAAGTGTTTTGAAGATTCAAATATAATTCCCTTAGTGTTCAAAAATGTATACAGAAATTTTTTGGAACCCCCTATTGATTCTAAACAAGCAACAAAAATGATATACTTAGTTTAATAATAGTAATTTTGACAATTTTCAGTGTATAAGATTTATAGGTTATAAACAAGAATAACTTGTACTAAATGTTGCATTATAGAAAAATCTTGGATACTATTGCAAATACTAAATGGGGATCTTGGATAGTGCAATGTGGGCTATGCATTTGTAGCACTACATTGGAGTTGATACATTTGGACCAATGTTCACTAAGTACTAGGTATCACTTCATTGTATTAGAAAGTACTTTCTAGGGACAAAGAGTGAGAATCTCACAAAAATAAGTAGTTTTGTTTGAAATTATAAAATATATGGAAAGCTTGGAGAAATGCAAATCATAAAATAAACCATTTAAAAAAAAACTATTAGGTGATGAATATAGCCAAAGAATATGAAAATAAAAAAACTTTTGAGAGTATAAGAAAGTCCATAAATAAGGGGCCTTTTAGCCAAGGTTGCCACATTAGACCAGTCAAAGTCATCAAACAAGTTCAATGGGCAAATGAATCAAATGGATACAATGTGACAACCTCAAGGTTATTACATTGGGCGGGTTGAAGTCATTGAACATGTCCATTGCACAAACTAATTGAATAGTTTAGATGATGTGACAACCTCAAGGTCATAACATTGGGTGGATTAGGGTTATTGGAGGTGTTTTTCAAGTGGACAAATCAAACAGTCTAGCTAGACAATCCATCCAATGTGACAATCTTACTTTCAAAAAATGTCAAGAGTACAAAGAAATTACTATTATAGATTTATAGTTAAAAATCTTTGAATTCTATTAACAGGTGAAACAAAAGATGGTGATTGAATCTTCAAAATTTGGATTCTAAATTCTTTGTTCATAGATTATTGTAGTATCAAAACCTCCTAAACATCAAGTGTGATGAATTAGGAAAAAATGGGAAAATAATAGCATATTAGTTTTATTATTCATGGAAAAAGGTGAAAGGGGTACTCAAAGTCCCTAGCACCTGCAATAAATTTGAATTGTGGTTGACAATCTTAAAACTTGAAAGTTATGGACAATTTTGTATTAGGCAAATAATATATGATGCAAAAATAATACAATGGTTTTTCTTGGGACCTTCCAAAAGTTTTTCATATATTTTGTGATTTTAATGATTGCTCTTGTATGAACATGTATAATTGCCACATTATATTGCAATCAACTAAAAATTAAAGAAGCTTTCAATAAAGGAATCAAATGCATTTCTTTGCAAATAGAAGACAAGACATCTTGAAGTAGAAGAAATAAGGTAACTAGACGTAAAACTGAATCTAAAAGTTATGTTGTACCATTGACATGCAAGAAAAAACAATAATAAATTTATGCAAGCTAGGAATTTTTACTGTTCAAGAAAAATACTAGTAGAACCATAAATATTGGTAATTCAATAAATTAGTTATAAGTTTTCAAAGATGAAGGTTGTAGGAGGTTATAATTGGAATGTAGATGAATCCAATTTTTTTATGCATAATAGAAAACATTGCCCAAGAAAGAGGTCAAATCAACTACACAAAGTAGTGAAATCAGGTTGCCCCAGACTAATTTTTTGACTTTTGACACTATATAAATATTTTCAATTATTGTGCAAGAATGTATTACTTTTCAATTAGGTATTGTTGTAATTGGGACTAATGAATCTCCATGTGTACAAATGGAAAAAAAATTTGAAATATTTTTTGACTTCAATGGCTTGTAAAATAACTTTCTTGATGTAAGGCAACCTAATTGTTAAGACAACTTAATTTCACTATTTTTATGTAGAACTTTCCAAAAAATTCCTTCTTACAAAGCATCCCTTCCACTTTTTATAAATGTGCCTATTTTTATGTGAAATGGTCTCCAATTTCACACAGTTGTAGTCCTACTACTAACCATTTTGGATATTCTATGTATTCATTTTTCATCTAAAAATAGGATTTGACATTCCACAAGGGTTGGCTATCTCAAGGCATAATTCATTTATTCGCTTTCAAAATTCATGTGAGCAAAGCACAAGCAATTTATAGTAGATTTTCCTTTAAATTAACCTTTAAGCCATAAAATCTCATTGTCCCTTTGTTGGACAATTGAAAGTTCAAGCAAGATCCTATAATCTCAAATTTTGTCACAACTTTTAAATTTTTTTGGTAAGATTAAAAAACACATTAGCTTTCTGAAAATATAATTTTTATTTCAATTAGTGCCATGTAGCAAAAGTTATGCCATCCTAAATATAAATCTCAACTAACAAAGAAAGTTAAAAAAAAACTAGATTTTTTTTTCTATAGCTTATATTTTTGTCTACATGAAAAGATTTGATTCATTCTATTTTAATTAGTGATGTGAAAGTTTTTGTCTTTTTTGTTTTTCAAACAATCTTATCATCTTTTTGAGAAAATAATCTATTTGATTCATTTTTTAAGACGATGTTCAAATTTTTAAAAAGAAAAAGTTCTAGAAGGTTTAGTATATTGACTAGAACAATTTCATTGTTAGAATCAATGTGCTTCAATTCCATCTTAAAATTCTTAATGATTTACTTTTTCCTTCAATCTCTTAACTACAACTGTTGTAACTAACAACTTTTCAAAGAATGAAAATTTAAGTTTTTCTTTAAAAAAAACCTTCCTAGACCTTCAACTCAATTATTCAATATAAAATATTTTAAATTCTAAATTTGTAGTTCCAAACTTTTAAGCTAAGAAGATTCAAAGTCTCATAATCTAGTCCCAAGAAGGTGCAAAGAAAAAAATTTCTTCATTTCTAAGTGCATATATATTGCAATCTACATGGTCAAAGTTTTTGAAATTTCTTCCAAACATTATTATATAAGACTAGTGCAAGATCCTACAATTGGATATGAAAAAAAAAATATTAGGTCTTTCTTTTTGCAATAGAAATGACAATTTTGAGTGTTTTTTGCTGAAAAAGGTCTTAGACTTTAGGAGTTAAGGATAAAGGATTTATAGTTATTAAATGACTATTTTGATTAATTTTCTAACATTGTGGAAGTATAATTTATATAAGAAAATATCTAAAATCAATAGATTGATTGAAGATTGTATATGTTGGAAAAATTAATGATATTTTAGCAAATTACAATCTCCATATGAATTCATCAAAACTAATAAAACAAACAAAGGAGTTGTTCATATTTAATGTATTTAGCACAATATATGTTGGAAAAAACACGATGAATATATAAAATAGTAGATTTGTAAAATGCCACTTTTTCAATGGCTTCCCTAATTTTGATGATTTACTAATTCTTCTTAGTATTTTAAGTGTAGAAATGAAGCGAGGGAAATAAGAATTGTGCATACATTTTGAAAGTCACAAGGATAGAAAAACAAATGCCTAAAAAGCACCAAATAAACACTTAAGCATGTTTCTTATTGTCAAATTGATTTAGGTCTTGTTGACAATTGGAAGTGACTCCAAATACTCTTAGCAAGTAATTTTTGGGTAAATTTTTTGGATATAATATAAACAATCTAAAAATTTGTAAAATTTTGGTAAAATACAAGTGTATCCAAAATCAATCCTACACTCTCATGTTAGAAAGGGATCTTGAGAGGGATACATTGTTAATATGAATTTGAAGAGGCTTGCTGCACTATATTATTGCAATTTGGTGTATTCACCTTGGTCTAATTTTACAAATAAATAATTCAGCATTGTAATATATTTCATTGTTATAATACTCTTTAGACTAAAAGGTTTGAAAAATGTAACATTGTTTTTTAGATTCAAACCTAGTGATCTTAAATTAGATGAGATATGGATCAAATGAAATAAAACATCAATTTCTCATATAAATTTAAAGATTGTAATGCTTGAGTACAAGGACTTAGAATTTAGAAGTTTGATTGTTGTCTATTAATTTCTTGTTTAAACTTTAAATCTAACATTATAGTCAAAAATTGAAGCTAAAGGAGATGATGCTTATAACTGTAATCAATATATACCATTTCAAA
Source organism: Pseudoscleropodium purum (assembly GCA_963969395.1). Classification (NCBI taxonomy): domain Eukaryota; kingdom Viridiplantae; phylum Streptophyta; class Bryopsida; order Hypnales; family Brachytheciaceae; genus Pseudoscleropodium; species Pseudoscleropodium purum. Next base: position 25,775,334 of record OZ017798.1, read on the forward strand.
ATGTGTACTCTACAAACTCTTAAAAGAATTTACTATAAGAATTTTCTTGAGTTCTAGTGTATTTAAGGCTCATCTTCCTAAGTTCTTAACACGACTTGAAAACACTTGAAACTTGAATAGAAAAGTCTTAAATTTTTTTAGATGATTATTATATATTTTATTTATTATACATTTAAGAAAATACTTGATGTACTAGTAGTAACTTAGTAGGATTTGATGTAACTTCAAAGTTTTGTCAACACCAAACAATGTATTGTAGTACATGATCAATTTGGGCACCCCCGCCAAATATTTAATAGAATTTTAACTTCTTAATTTTAGCAATAAAAAAATAATTACCACAATTTTCATCATCCTTGTAGTCTAGCTTTTCAGCTTTTTATAGAACTTTTTTGATTTTCTATGACATTTCCTATATTATTTATATATATTTTGAGTATTTAGTGTTAAAGTAGTCCAAAGTACACTAAAAGTTCCAAAAAGTACAAAGATACTTTAGTAAGTAGCCACAAATTAATAGAAAAGGACAAAAAGGCAAAATAAAAGTTAAAGTAAAAGTTCCAGAAAGAAAAAGATAAAAAGAAAAAGAAAAAGAAAAAGAGAGAATTGGGAATTCAAGAGGCGCGGTGAACGTTGCGCCGATTGCAAGCATCACGACCTCTCTGATCACCCCCCGAATCCAACATTTATCTTCCTCCTTTCATTTTTTACTCTCGCAATGCAAAAAAATTAAAAAAAATTACAATATACTTTGTGCGTGTCTGTACATGATTGTGTGCTGTGCTGTGCTGTGCTGTGCGTTTCTTTCTTTTGATTGTGGAAAAATTGTCAGAGTTTGCAGAATGAAGTTTTGTTGGATTTACACAGAATTTGCAAGACCGGAATGACGAGGGCTCAATTGCGGGAATTACTGCACAGTAGTTGGTGATTGCGAGTAAAATCATAAGAGAATCAGAGAGTTTCAACGATTGAACTGGTTCTGTGATCTGTCGGTTTGGATTAGCCTTGAGTGTGCTGGTGAGTCATACCAGCCGGGCGAGGAAGACGAAAACATGAGTCCGAATCAAAAGTCTGAGACAAGGATTTGGGTGTTTAACCATGTGAGATTGTTTACATGATTGAATACTCTAAATCCGATTTGCAAGTAAGGTGACCGGCCAGAAACCAAGCTCGCATCGACAAGCTAGGAAAGGAGCGGCTCCTGAATGGCGTGCGGAAGTTCAAAGTCGCAGGTCAGCGGATCGGAGGCTGAGCAATTTGTAAGGTTGAATCCCAATTGCAGAGATCTGATTGCCAGATTGTTCCGGAGAGGCTTCGGCGATTGCTACCGAGAGTTGAATTCAGGATTGGAGAATCGTGTATTTATCTGAGAAATTGATAATTCGGTGGTCTACAGGCTGTAAGACTGAATTAGGGATTTGAGAATTTTGATGAATGAGAATTGAAATCAAAGTAGAATTTGAGTGAACCTGAAAACATTAAGGGTGTGATAATTGTGCAAATCGGCAAGAATTGAGTGAATAGTGAGAAATTGTTGCAAAGTTTGGTGAAAGCAGCGCCGGCTAGTTTGAGAAGGTTGTTGACAAGGTCGGAGGACGCCGCGACGTGCAAACAGGCGTCAGGATAGGGACGGCGAAGCAATCGCGGACGGAGTCGGGACAAGTCGGAAACTGAAAACCGGCTGTCCAAGGATATCTGCCGATTATTACACGGGTAAAAGGGTATCAATTAGATGTGGGTATTGCCAGGGTATCGGAGGAGGGTATCAACTAGGGTCTTGGATGGATATTGTACGAGAATAGGGCCTAAAGGCTTTTAATTAAAAAAGTTTCAAAATCATTCATTAAAAACAAATTGAAATAAAAGGTCCAATTTTTCGAACGGCCCTTTGGGCCGTACCCCTAATTGGGAACTAAATTTAAAAATTCTATTAATTATTTTGTATTAATTATTATTAGAAATTGTACTGAAAATTGCATATGTATGAGGTAAATTTGAATTTTGGAATTGTAGGAATTGATTAACCCTTGTATTGGCCAATATTGTCCCTAGAGTTGCTGAGGGGTAACCCATTGTAAGACTTTCTAAACCCTAAATTCTAATTTCTTTTGAAATACTACAGACGTATATTTGTACTAGTTTCAAAATACTATAGTGGGCTATACTGAGATCAAGTCTTGCATTGCATACATAAACAAGTCAGTCCACCCTGACATATTGTCCCAGACATATTGCCATGAGCCCTACAACACTAGACAGGATAGGGACATGCATGCTGAGTCTTTTATCTTATAATGGACTGTTGAGTGTTTCTTGGGCTAGTTAGTGGGAATAAAAAGGAATTTTTATTCTATCTTCAAAACTTAAGTACAAAGTGACATTTGAACACACTACACTAACCTTACATAGATCATTCTCTGGTGTTCGAACTTGGTAGCGTTTGGAATAGGGATTCCAAAAACTTAACTACAATCCTAGATACTAAAATTATGAAATATTCAAAATCTAGCTCCAACTTTGTAATATTTGAAGTTGAAAAAGACAAGCTCTTTATACAAATTGGATGGTAAGAGGACAAACATTCAATGTGGAAAATGAAAATAATTAGGATTAATAGAAGTTTAACCACTCATAGTTAAGTCAAAAATAGAAAATGAGTTCAAAGTAAAATTTCAGACATCATTTAGGCATATTAGAATAATTTTTTTCAAATTTTTTTAACTTAGTTAATGTGGAAAATTAAGCTAGATAACATCTCCAAAAATCTTTTTGAGATTTTGAGACTTTAATCAAAAGTTATGGGCAAATTTGAAAGAAGAGGTGGAAGGAACATTTTCTTTGACATTTTCAGACATCCCCATTGAATTTTGTCCCAAACGGATTTTTGGAGACAAAAACTAGATTTATTTCTCAACTTTTTTAGTTCAATTTTTTTTTTAAATGTTATTTTATGAGTTTTAAAATTATATTTTGAATACAATTACTAGTACTACTTTTTGATAATGAGAGGTCAAGCTCTCATCTTCAAATTATTCCATATCCTTTGAAGATTCATGAGAAATGATGAATTTCATTATAAAAATAATCTCTCTAGCCTCCTATGGCAAATTGGCAATAAACTTCAATGAAGAAATTCCTTTAAAGTTCCACAAGAAAACTTTTGGATTGTAGATAATCTATCAGAACTTACATTGAACCTTCTTACTAACATTGGGTATTTTTTTTTTAAATAGTTGGTCATTTAATTCTTGTTGAATTTGGCAGGGTCCTAAATTCTAAAAACTCACATATTTCCATTGATTTTAGCAATCAATATTGTCAAGATTTTTGACAATTATCATTATAATTTCCTGAAATTACAATATCTTTGAAAAGCAATTAATTTTTGCCAAAATTGAAAAGGGACTAGAGTAGTGAAGTGGTCATTTAGGAGTTGAGGGGTGTGATATTGTTTTTAATTTACTTTTGGTGAAAATGAACAAATACAATTGACATTATTTTTAAATTTATTAATTCAATCAAATGTCATATTAAATTTGGCATTGTCAAAATTTATAATGGTTTAAATTGAGTACAAATTGTTTATGAATAATCTTTAATTTTTATAAACATGTTTTATTATTTTTCATTATGCATGAAGTTAATTAATTTATTCTAATGTAGTTGATACTTTAGTCCCTAAGCGCTCCAATTTGTCTACAATTTAGAGCCATATTCTTTAACTTCTCCAAGATGGCAAGATCATAATGTTCAAAGCAGTGCGATAAATTTTTTTCAAGTGTTCCAAAAGGTGAAGTTTCAACTTCAAAACTTTTTAAGGAAAAAAATTTGTCTATTACTTCACAAAAAATTTGATATTTTGTTAGAAAATTGAGTTGGGATTCTACAAAAAACAATTAATGAAAAAAACACTTCATCTTCATCCTTTAAATAATCATTATGTGGAAGGGTGTATAAGAAAATATAAATAATTTAGTTGCTAAAAAATCTAAAATAGAAATGAAACAAGCCAATTCCAATGGTGAAATTGTTATAGAAAACCATTTAAACCTATACACTTTTCTATTTTCAAAAATTGTCAAAATTGAGTTGAAAAACAATCCTTATAGCTATTATGGAGGGATGTTTTATGAGTGTTTGTAAAACAAAATTCTTCATTTTCCTTAACTCACTCATTGGAATGGAATGGATGAAAGTTTTTCCTTGTAGATATAAATCTTTTTTACAAGAATTATTTTTTCCAATTTAAAAATAAATTTTTTTAGTTGCCCAAAAGTTTAAAGAAATTTAAATTATGATATAAAATTCTAACCATAAAATTTTTAACTTTTGTTTTTGTTTTTGTTTTTTGCAAATTGACTTGTTGGAAAGCCTACAAGAAATTCCACTCTACATAAAAGGTTAAAAAAATGCTATCAAGAATTGCTTTCATAGGAGCTTGCCCCAAAATACAAAAAGACCCATTTTGGTCATTGAAAGACTATAATTTAGGGGTTAAATGACAACCTTCCTTCAAGATCTATTTGATCAAATTAAAATAAATAATAATGTATATAATAAGAATAATTTGCATGTTTATTAAAAAAAAAGATTTTACATGAGAGGATTATGTTTAAATTCCAATTTCTTATAATGGATTTAGAATCAATATGTTCAATCAATATTAATCAGAAGTAATAAGGCGAAGCTCTGGGGTGGTTTCAGAGTTGAAAAAGCTTTATTCTCATATCAACAATTAAAACCATTCTCAACCGCTTCCATGTGACTAAGGAAAAAAACCAAGTGGAATACGATTGCTTCATCAAAATAATCTCAAGTCTCAAGTATAGTTAATATTCACAATATGTTGCAATTTCTTTTGTAACAATTCTCGCTGGAGTTTTGCCCAGATGAAACATGTGATATACTCCGTACCTTTGAAAATCTACAGACAAGACCTTTCTATCAATATATTGTACAGTACACCCAACTTGAAGTTCAATTGCAATTTTCATTATAACAAACAACAAATTGCGGGTGCTTTTCTATTGTATTGTAGATAAATCAATTTTCAAAATCAACCTAAACGAGCAGTCAAATACAATTCATTGAAACATGAACTTCTTCTTGTATTCGTGCTTGCGTAGTTTTCCAATTTTCAGTTTGACCAAATTGATACACTTTCATATGAAGAATCAACAGATGTTGTCTCCTAACATATGCACATTTCAAACATAAACAGGCCAATTCACTTCTTCACCACTTCACTTCAAGCTATGTTGAAATGAGAAAGAAACAATCCCTGTTTGAAGTCTAGTACAGGTTGAAAAACATGTTTTCATTCGAGGACAACAGATCGAGCAGCAAACAAATGATCTATGAAGAATCCTAAACCTAACAACTACGCAGACCTACAACCACGAAGAAACGCACTTTTTCCCAGCTGATTCAGACTTCGAGTTGCACTTTGTCTTCATAGAAAAACAATAGTAATTATCAAGGAGATTCATTGTGCCTTGAGGTACAAGTTTACAAGGTCTTCTAGAAAAGGATAACGGAAAAGAGCAAATTTTAAGAGAGCATTATATGTATAGTTGTACACCATGTACGTAGAAAGCCAAGCTGCAACATACTGGTATCACAATTTGTGAGGTGCAATACCGACACACGTAGGTGGAATCCACGAGCCCACAGCTATTCAAAATGTCATACCGGTAATCCTTTCTACTAAAGCAATTCAGAAGGGATACATCGAAGATCCCTTGCGACTGTTGCGAGACGCGTCCCACTCAAAACTAGGAAGTTATACCATTCTTGCTCTCCGATACAACCTCCCCTGCTGTTATTTGTGAAGACAAATCATTCATACTGTATAGACAAAGAACAACATAGGTTCACATTCATTGGGTATAGAAATTCAACATACCTTAGGTTCCAAGCAGATCGATGCCTTGCAAGGAACTCTGCATGGTGTTGCACACAATGGTTCGTTCGGACAAGTTGTTCACCAGAGTCGACTGTCCGACAAATTGGCAACAATGATGATCGTAAACCAGCAACTATTGAAGACCCCAAGAAATGAGTCCAGTTTCGGATCATCCAGCTCCATTAGTACTAAGGTTGAGGATACTAAACCGTTAGGGACCTGATCTCGTCTCGTATATTGACCCCTGCATGTTATCAACATCACCTCGATCATCTCTTCAAACACGCCTAAACGGTGGATTTATGAGAAAGCGGACTAAAAGCTGACTTACACGAATGTCCATAATCACTGTTCTAAAGCATGGAAACGAAGTTGCCTAACGTACTATCACTTCAGTAGTGATCAACAACCTCCTGCTTTGAAATTGCACCAGAAATTCTTACATAGGAATAACAGTATGATGTCAACAGTTTGGTTTTTGTGCCCAAAGTGATGTCCACACAGCTCTATACCAATCTCCCCCAAATCACACTCCTATAATGTTCAATGTGGACACACAACATAGTATTCTCCACCTTACATTCAACAATACTAATGTGAGCTTTAACAGTTTCCCGAGTTGCAAGAAAGGGACGTAGCATGCATGAGAAAAAAGAAATACAAACTCTTCCAACAATTAAAATTTTCATTCAGGAGAACAGACATCCCGCCTACAATTGCTGGTCACAACTCATCAATTTTATGAAACCCAGTGATACAGATGAAACTTCTTAACGAAGAAATTTGAGCAAATTGAAGTCAGACAAGCACAACGAAGCTCGATGAAAGTATTTAGGGTTGTCCCACGTTCTCTGCATCCTCAATCTTTAGAGAATGCAGATGTGGCACCCTCTCCTTGAATTGCCAAGGGTTCATTCTTTGAAAATTGAGAAGCTTTTTCTTTCTCCTCTAGAGGTGAAGAATGGGTGTGAAGATTGAGAGTCGTGGAGAAGATTAACAAGTTGTGTTCATTCTCACTCTTCACGTGGTGAAAAGAGGAGTCACACCTTCATGGAGAAGGGCTCCTATTGGCTCTTCTTTTCAATGCATACCTTCTCATTCTTCATAGAAGTTTCATTCTCAAGGAGACAATGTTACAACCGTCATTGTAACCCTTTCATAGCATTATTTGGATGACCTTTGTGTATCCTCCATTCTTTTCACCATACTCTTTGGACACTCTAGCAACCAAGAATAAACCAAAGTGAACTAGTCCATTACTACTCTCATCTCAATTCCACTTTGATGTAGCCATGGAATACATTCTAAAAAAAATATGCTCCTTAAGGAGATGAGGGCAAAATTTGAATTTTGGATAGTTCACCTCAACTCTAAAAAGACTAGGCATATTACTAAGGTAGTCAATTAAAACTGGTATGATTTTTGAACCAATAGGTGCATTCTTTGTTTTTACGATAATCATAGTGAAAGTCATCCATTGAATACTTTTGAACCTTGGCATTGTTATCTTATTATTGAATACCCCTTAAAGATTGCCTTTCCTAGTAATTAAAAGAGATTGCCTTGACAATCATAATCATGTGGTTTATATACTTTGCATGGCACTAAATGAATCCTTTAACATTTGAATCTTTTTTTAAAATTTTTAAAATTTTGACTTATATCTTTGTATGAATATGTTATTTGCCTTAATAACATCAAATTATCTTGAATATACATTATATATTGGTCTTTTAAAGATTAATGTTGTGAATTTGAATTTCTATAAGATGTGTTTACAATTTTGTAAACCTATTTTATTTTTAAATATTTGCGAATCTCTTACAAACCTATGTTATAAGTCTCTGTATACTTTTAAGAAATTAGAAAATATAATTTCATCACAATTTCATCGAAATTTAGGGAATAAAATGAGCAACAAAGTGAATTGGAAAATAAATAATCTTTGTAAATAAATGGAATTGGTTTTGACAAAAAATTCAAAGACAATTAGTGTTATTTAATACCTAATTGGTGAAATTCTTTGCTAAATATAATTATCAACAATTTCAACTATTGAACAAAAAATAAGATTGTATTTTCAAGTTGATGTTAAAATTTTAAATGTTGTAAATTTGAAATTTCAAGTTTTAAGTTGATTTTAAAATTTATAGTGTAGTTGAAACTTATAAAACTTTATAAAACTTTATAAATAGAATTTCAAGTAGATTTTCAAGTTGATGTTATTTATAAGTTTCAACTACACTATAAAATTTTATGAATAGAATTTATAAATTTTCAAGTTGATGTTAAAATTTTAAATGTTGTATACTTGAAACTTATAAAACTTTATAGATCTACCCTAAAAATGTACTTTCAATTGATAAAAAGATATTGTATTTGTTAAAATACAAAGACATAGCAAATGATTTTACATTGCACTAAAAAAGAATTTTGCTAATTAAAGAAATACATCCAATATATCGTAATATGCAACAAACCACGTACCTTGACTTCAAACTTTGAATTTTTGTTATAAATTGAAAAATTGAATTTATTAAGCAAAATTTGAGCATATTATAGTACACAAGACACGCTTCTCACATTTACTAGCTTTGATACAAACAACAACAACTTGATTTTTTTTGTTATTTAATTGAAAATTGCAAGGCTTCCAATCCACTTTTCACTTCAAAATTAAAACATTTTCTATCAAAATACATTACATCAAGCACTTCTTAGAAATTGAAGGCACTTTATTCCCATCTTGGGAATATATAGCAAATACAACTAGGTTTTTAATTAATTAATTGTATGAAATCCTATTAGGTGTCTAAAAACATGTACTCCAATTAAGCCTTTCAAACAATGAATCTTTTATTGTTTGTTCTTACTTATACTTTCTTTGTAGCAAATGCTAATCAAATTAACTAAGTTAGTAATTAGGCCGGTTTTGGCTACGACAACCAAAATTCAAAGTCGATGAAGGATAGTCAAGCAAAAAAGTTAAGTAATCTAAGTTGTAAGACTAATTTTTACCTTTCCACAATGATAAGGAAATCTAAATTTGACCTAATTTCCTAAGAGATATTTGCAAATGAAGTTTGACACTAAAACTACCTTCTAAAACTTCATCTGTTCATTTTTAGAAATTTAAGTATTGAAGTTCACTTTTAATTTTTGGATTATTTTCTATTTTTATCTTCTACATTTTTTTTTTTTTCACTTGATTTGGTCAATTTTGGTTGACTTTCATTCAATTCTACTCTATTTTGGCTTAGAATTTCATCTTACTTTAACTACCTTAATACTAATCTAATTTTTTAAGCTAAAAATAGTTTTAGATCCTTAAAAATATTCCCTAAGAGATCCTAATCCTATATTTTTCCTTGTTTATCTTTTAATATTTTTGGTGATTTTTGGAATAACTTCTTATTCTTTCTATCAAAAGTTGGGTTTTACTTTCACATCTAGGGTTGAATAATTCTACCTAAAATGCTTTGACCTTGAATTTTTGAAAAAGAAATAATTATTTTTTTGACCTTTTACCAAACTTTCCTTGTTAATTTCTCTTACCTTTGAATTTCAAATTTATTTCTATCTTTTACCTTTGACTTCTAATTTTACTTTAGATGCTAATTTTTTGAAGATTATTTTCAATGACTTTCTAATTTTTCATCTATTTTTATTACTATTTTCATCCAAGGTAATTTTGGATAATTTCTAACTAGTTTTTATGATTAAATAATTTTTAAGGGCTAGGTAATTTTTTAACTACTTTTAGGTTTATTTTTAGATTTTTCAAACTCTAATGATTTTGTTCTCACTTTAACTTTCAATTCCAATGTGAATTCCTACTTTAACTTCTAAAGGACCAAACTATATTTTTTGACAACATAGCAATTTGGAGCAGCTCACAATGAATAGAATTTTAATTGTTTTTCTTTGAAATTTTCACACAACATGTGTCCAAGTAGTCTCTTTAAGACTCAACAATTTTCATAATTTTTGACTACATGGTTCAAAAAGTTATTGCATGATATGTAATATTCAATGTTCAAAAGGCAATCCAAAAATTTCTTAAAAAATCACTTTTTTCAAAAATAAAAATTTGAAATTGGTTTTCTATATTTATATGAATGTGGAAAGTTTTCAATCATTCTATTTTGATTTATGAGATAAAATTTATGAGGTGTTTTAGTTCACGGGTAGTTATAGATTCTCTACTCAAAAATAAACTTTGGAGTCCTTTATATAACTCAATTTTTAATATTTTTGAAAAAAATAAAAATATATGATATAGATTGTTTATTTATACATTCTACATTGGAATTGGCATTGGAATTGACATTTTTCAATTTTATAATTAGATTCTTAACAATTTAGTGTTTTGAATCATTTTTTACTTCTATTTACTTATTATTTTTTCCTATATGTTGTGCAATTCCAAATGATCTAAATTTCTTTAGGCATGCATCCAACTTGCTTGAAGAATGAATCCAAAGAGTCACTACTATCTTGGACATTTTTTCATACAAATGTGACCTTGTGAAGTGTACCTGCCCATATTTTCACAAGGCCAAAAAAATGATTTTTGTCAACTCAATTGCTAATATCTTGTAATCTACAAGGTGAAAATTTTTGAAATATTTTCCACATCTTTTCAAACTAGTGTACTATAAGAGACTATAATTACATGTGTCCAAAAATGTTTTTTTTCTAAAATTTGGTGTGTGTATCAAAAATGGCAATTTTAGAGTGTTTTTGGTGAAAATATAGTCTTTAATCTTTAGGGATTAATGTTTTTTGTAAAATTCAAAGAATTTTGGGTAAAAATGATTAATTACTCACTTCAAATTTTGTAGCTTTGATAATCCCATCAATGTTGATAATGATGCAAATATTGTCGTATACTCTCTCTATCTCCATCTTGAATTCTTGGTATTTTGGAAACTTGAATGGGGCTTGGAAATACGCCAAGGCTTCTCCTTCCAACTTCTTTTTCTTTTCTTTCTATTCTATGTCTTTCCAATTTTTTTTCTTTTAAGATAATTTCGAGAATAAAATCCTATCAAATCTAAGCTTCTAAATGCTTGGCTAAATTTTCTTAGTATCAAACAAAACCTTAAGACAAAGCTTATTAGACTTTTATTAACTATTAACTAATCTATAGCAGGGTTGACAGGACGGTTGGACGTCCGGGACGTCCGGACACGGATGCTGTGTCCGCAGCGTCCGCTGACATTCACAAGTCTAGCGGACGTAGCGTCTGCCTGAACTGTCCGCCGCGCCCGACGTCGTCGTCCGCCTCGACTGCTTGACTGCTCCGACCGCTGACCATCTCCCCTGTTCGCTTCCCCGACCGCCCTATTCCAACCGTCCCGCGGTCGCCTGTCTGCCCCACCCGTCCGCCCATCCCGTTCGCCGCAGCTGAGGCGTCCGCTTTCCGACAGCGGAAAGGACGCTGCGTCCGTGCGGACGGATGTCCGGGTTATGGATGCCTTTTTCGGGCGGACGTAGAGATTCGTCAACCCTGATCTATAGAATCCCCCAAATTCAAATATTATCTATTTTTGTTTTTCCTTTGTGTCTAAATCAATCTTAATTATGATTACAAAAGTCAAACTATTCTATGTGAATCACATTCACTAAATTTCTCTTCTTCCATTTTTTACTACCTTAACATTAATCTTCAACTTCAAAGTTTTGCATTTGCAATTTGATTTGCATGAAGCCCAGTGCTTGAACTTGAAATTGGGTGAGTCAAATTGCAGCTAGAGGTGACCAGAATGGAATCAAAGTGTAAGGCTACCAATATTGAGATTCAGTACAACTATTGAGTTCAATATAGTTTGTTAATCAAATGGTTGAGTCAACTAGGTTGACTTTTCAAATTCTTGTTTGATTTGGTGCATTATTGGCTCCCTTTGTAATTCAAATTGGAATTTGGATGATTTGGTGATGATCTGATGATGCTTTGGTGATGATCTGGCCTCCTTTGGAACTTGATTTTCGGAACTCTGGCTGTTGTTTGTTGATTTTTAGCACTTAAATCCCAGATTTTGGAATTTAACCCAAACACTTGGGTGTCTTTTGGGGGACCCCTTACCCCAAAAAATACGGAAAATAATGAATAGGAGTGAAGCTTTGTTGTTCGGGGGTTTAGCCTAATATTCAAACACTAAAATTAGTCTTAAAACCATGATAGCTTCGTTGTATAAGTTTTGGGCCCCAAACTTAACAATAAGGGAAATAACATAAAATTTGGAAAGTCTCTTGGGCAATAGTTTTGTTGTATAGTGGTTTAGTATCACTTTTCCAAGACAAAAACAATAATAGTTAGTTGGAAATTTAAGTTTTTGGTTAGAACAAACAACGAACACTTAAGCAATGACAATTTGCGAGACTTTGGAGGATTGTAACAAAGATCACCCCTCAAATGATTCAATGATTCATGATGAACTACATATTTCAATGTTCAAGCTTCAATAGGGGATTTGCAACAATTAAGTTGTGAAATCGCTCTTCAACAAAAACTTGGTTAGAATTAGTAGACAAGACACAAAGACACAATAATTAAAATTTTTTTTTTTAGGAAATTAACCATTCAAAACCACAAAATAAAAATGACAATACTCAAGGGAATCCCAACATCCTATGAAGCAAGAAAAAAGACACAAGATAGCTTCAAAACTAAGAGGAAGATGTTCCAAGCACAAGAAAATTAGATTTTTTGGCAAAACGCCAAAAATTCCAACAACATAGCTGTAAGGGGCCAAAGACTAAAAGAAAAAAAGTAGTGGCCATGAGTTGGCTAGACATGAAAACAAGAAAAGAAGTGTAAAGTGGGGGGAGGAGGCCTTTTATACTCTTTTAAGGCCCCATTTTCTTCTCAAATTACCTAAACTAATCCTACATAAAAACTAATTAACGAAAAATCCAAATTCTACACTATTGTTGTGATCTTTTTAACTTTTGGTTAAATGCTTCAAATGCCAAATCAATTGCACCATTGTCTTCCAAAGACACAGATTAGCCGAAGAAGACTCCTTTCTTCCTACTTTCCAAACTATTTTGCAAGCGAAAGTCAACGAATTGTAAACTAGTGAAAAGGTAGAAAAATCCAAATGTTGGAGTCTAACTTTTCTCAAGATTTTGACTAGCCTAAGTTGTCTAAATGGTCCAAGATAGTAAGAAAATATTCCAAATTGACTTCACGTGAACATTTTATGTCCCTACTACGCCAGTCAATCCATTGAATGTTTTCAAAATTTGTTAAAATTTCTTGCCGCCACCAATTTTGGTACTTGTCAATGTTGAAATATCTTGAAATTTTTCTAGGTACTGATTTATTGAATATTTTGTTATAAATTAGAAAATTGGATTCTATGTGCAAAATTTGAGCATATTATAATACATAAGATACTATTCACTCAAAAGATAGGCTACAAAATTGTAGGTCAAGTGATTGTAGGATTCAAAATCACATGACTAAAAATGAAAACTCAGTTCACACACTTTACCCACTTCACACATTGGTTAGTTTTAATTTTTTTTAAATTGATCTTTATTATATATTTAATTGAAAACTGCAACTTTCAATCCATTTTTCAATTCAAGATTGACACATTTTCTATCTACAAATGATGCACCAAACACTTACCGAAAATACTTGTCAAAATCATGTGCCAAAGAAACCAGTCAATTTCTTCTTCTTATTGATACTTTTATATAAAATATAAAAATCTTGAAGTTTTACTTTCAAAATTGCACTAAGTTTTGCAAAAAAATTCAATTTCTCAAGAAAGTACTTCAGAAAAAATTTGAAATTTTTTCTTTATGGACATTTTGGGTTCTTTAATGTAGTGTTAGATCCCCTTTCCATCATTCAATCCTCTCCAAGCGGATGAATCATCCATCCATCCGTCACAACCCAGATGAAGCCATTCATCCAAATTCCCTCAAAGAGTGTGTGTCTGAGTCCCCCCCTGCGTGGTAGCGTGGCACCAACACAAGTCCAATACAACCTTCCACGAGACCCTCGATTGGATAGAAAGGCAAACCAATGGAGTCCTCATACCACCCCTACCCATTGCCGTGGCTGCAATCCTCCCCGTAATACAAGCACAGATGTTGCACTACCAAACTATTCCCAGTCACGTCGTCATTAGCCGTCTTTTTGCAAGCTTTCTGATAAAATTCATGCACAGTTTGGACCTCAGAATCAAACCCAACCCACTTCACCAAAATATCTCCCGCTCGCTACTCTCGTCCAATTTCTGAGGAAGAATCCAATTTCAAAATTCTGAAATTGGGGACAGGTGATTTGACCTATCGTTCTGGTGCCCTAGATTCCAGGGTTTGCCGATTTGAGCTGACACTTGGAACACTTGGAACTTGATATTTGTGGATCTGGAGTTTGTGGTCACCGGAAGCGCAGGGGATATGCTGCAGCAGCCGTTGTAGGCACTTGGGCTTCTGGGTTCCTTTGCTTCCACATCCAATTTTCAGGGTCAGTGTTCAAGTCGGCGAAGGGCGAGGTGTGAGCGTTCAGCTGAAGAGGAGTTTCAACGGTGTGGGGAAGAATTGTGCAAGTGTTTCGAGGAGGTTCTTCAACGGCCTTTGATTTGGTATGCTGTTTGTCAGGTTCTCGTCGCCTTTGTTGAATGATTCGGATTTGCTTCTTTTGCGGGTTGAATGCTTTGGTTTTTCTTGTAATGGCAGCTTGCGTTGGCAAATTGTTGGACTTCTTGTCATTGTTTCTTGTTTGGTTTTTGGGGTGTGTGGTTTTGAAGTATTGATGGAGTTTTGGATTTGTCTGCGTTTGCGGTTTGGGTCTGTTTGAGCTTTTTGAAGAGGTTTTGAGAGAGGATTGATTTACTTCACTGTCGGGTAGCAGTTGCGCATCGCAATTATGGCGAGCACACTCTGTTTCGCCTTTTATTGGATTGACTTGCGTTTTAGGATGAGATTGTTGCACTTACATGTTGGGTGGCGTAGGCTTCAATCTAATTAGCGCTATATTTTTTGTTCTTTTTTTGTTGTTCCACGTACATTGAACTGCCATACTGCTTTTGGGAGTTCATGTACATTCCGTCGACTTGGGTTAGGGTTGAACCCCGTCGGTCATGTGGAATGGAATACTGTTGTTTGAATATGCTCTGGGTGCAGATCTATTTGACGAACCGTCTTTAATCAATCGAGAGCAATCTCACACGTGTGTGTCAAGATGTATTTTGAATTTAATTTGGCTCATTTTCCTATCCGTAGTTCTTTGAATTAAGTTTCCTCGCTGTGGAGCATGTTTCCTTCATTCACGCAGTGCCTACTGGGTCTTTTGAATCCGGAAATAAGTCAAGAGGGTCTGTAATTAGAGTTCGTTACAGCGCTCTGGCTATGGTTGCTCCCATTTTGATCCCCGAATTAAACCTAGGATGTGATAATGGTGCAGATCATAGAGTTCAGAAGAGCGAGGAGAACTGAGCTCTCATTCTACAGCTGTTCTGACAGCAAGGAAGCATGGTGATAACCTGTGCAATTCCTGCTGTTGCGGGATTGGTCTCATCCACCGCGCTTCCCAAGTCTGCAGCATCTATGCGATCTTCCGAGTTTCTCGATTCGTCATGGCGGAGGGCAGCTCTGAGCACCGCCATCGTTGAGCTCAGCATGCATGGAAGACGAAAATCATCCGGTGTCTGTTTCGCAAGGACGCAAACGGTCGAAGAAGCAAAAGAATTCGAAACCCGCACATCGAACGGCAGCGTGAGCACTTCCGAGGCTGCGGAATTGGTGCCAGCGAAGACAAGACCTTTGCGAGTTCTCATAGCTGGTGGTGGCATTGGGGGTCTTGTCCTTGCCCTCGCAGCGAAGAATAGGGGTTTAGACGTGGTGGTCTTCGAGCGAGACTTGAGCGCCATCCGAGGAGAAGGCCAGTACCGAGGCCCCATCCAGATCCAGAGCAACGCCCTTGCAGCTCTTGAAGCAGTGGACCGCGGCGCTGCGGAGGAGATTTTGTCGAATGGCTGTGTCACCGGGGACCGCATCAACGGCCTCGTGGATGGAATCTCCGGTGAATGGTACTGCAAGTTCGACACGTTCACACCCGCAGCCGAACGAGGACTTCCCGTCACGCGCGTCATTAGCCGGATGAAGCTCCAGGAAATTCTGTCTGGTGCACTTGGACAAGAGTACATTGAGAATGGCGCCAATGTGGTGGATTTTGAGGACAATGGCAGCGAGGTGAAGGTGGTGCTGGAGGATGGACGGACGTTTGAAGGGGATGTGCTCGTGGGCGCTGATGGTATCCGCTCGAGAGTGAGGACGAAGTTGCTCGGGGAGACCCCCACTGTGTATTCGGACTATACTTGCTACACGGGGATTGCTGATTTTGTACCTGCTGATATTGAAACGGTGGGCTACCGCGTCTTTCTTGGCCATAAGCAGTACTTCGTTTCGTCGGATGTGGGGCAGGGGAAGATGCAATGGTATGCGTTTTACAATGAGCCTGCTGGGGGAGTTGATGCACCTGGTGGAAGAAAAGCAAGACTTATGTCGCTGTTTGGACAGTGGTGTGATAAAGTGGTGGATCTGCTGGAGGCTACTCCAGAGGACCAGATTCTGCGTCGTGATATTTACGATCGTATTCCCATTATGACGTGGAGTAAGGGACGCGTGACGTTGCTCGGAGACTCCGCGCATGCTATGCAGCCGAATTTGGGGCAAGGAGGTTGCATGGCGATTGAAGATGGGTTTCAGCTTGCTTTGGATCTGTCGAAAGCTGCACAGCTACCGAATGCAAATCTTGTGAAAGTTCTGAAGGCCTATGAGGGCAAGAGGCGGATACGCGTTGGGGTCATTCATGGGCTGGCACGGATGGCGGCCATCATGGCCACGACGTACAAGCCATATCTCGGTGAAGGGTTGGGGCCTCTGTCGTTTATTAAGAATTTGAAGATTCCCCATCCCGGGCGCGTGGGAGGGAGGTTTTTCATTACTATTGGTATGCCTTCCATGCTCAGTTGGATTCTTGGTGGGAACAGCTTCGCATTGGAAGGTCGTGCTCCATACTGTAGTTTGGAAGATAAGGCGCACGCGAACCTGAGGAAGTGGTTTTGGAACGATGACGCGCTGGAGAGAGCCACGAGTGCGGAGTGGTATTTGGTGCCTGCTGCCGAGAGATTGCCCATTGCAGGGGAGGTCACCGAAAGCGGGAAGCCTTTGCTGCGTTTGTGTCGGGAGGATGCGAAGTCCACCGTCGTGGGATGTGTGCCCTGTGAATTAACTGATTGTGGGGTTTTCCACGCTGTGAAGTTGCCAAATGTTGCAGACAATCATGCTAAGCTTATGTTCGTGGACGGTGCTCTGTTTATCACGGATTTGGAGAGCAAGACTGGCACGTGGATTACGAGCATTGCAGGTGGGAGGCATAAGCTTACACCGAAAATGCCAGCGCGAGTTCGCCCCGAGGATATCATTGAGTTTGGCCCTTCTAAAGAGGCCCAATTCAAGGTGAAGCTACGTAGGATTCAGGAAGACTCATCCGACTCATTGCAAGGAAACAGAAGTATTTGACGACCATTCAATTGCGGTGGGACTCCAGAAACACTAGTTGATACACAGGTTTGGACCCACGGATCTTATTATTTGTTAAAGTGCAGCTACTAAATCTTGCTACTGTGGCCCTGCAGAATAGGATTACCAATGTATGAAATAGTAGGCAAGTTTGCCCCGTTGTATATTATTAGTGTGTAATCTGCTCCCCAAAGCATTCTTATTAACCAGCCGTGAGCTGTGTATTCTATTGCCTACGATTGTATCCCTGGGTGATTTCAACACTCCAATTGTACATGTAGTCATCATTCCTCCTGGAATAGGTCCGTTTACAAGATTATTTTTCACGAAATTTGAACTGCATTAGTTCCTATTCTCCCGCGTTCTTGTATCGTTTATAGAGGATAGACATAGTGGGAGGTAATTCTGGAAGGGGAGCATCATTTTGGGAGTCAACTCAGAGTTTGAACACAACCCTGTATAGATTTGGCGAGAGCATGTAATGTAAATGTAAGTAAGACATGGGATCGTCAGCAGAAACGTGGATCATGTAAAACACTTGCGAAGCGGGACTGATACATGGTGGAGAATTGTTTCATTTTTTAGTTTATTTTGTTACTAAAATTTGAATGATTTCTGCAGTTACAGAAACTGCAATCTTATGTGTACTCCTGGGAATATTTTCTGGGAACATACCAGGATGAGATATTGGAGAGTGATAATTTGCATGTACCCATCGCAAGGAAGGTGTGGAGGAGCTGAATCATGCTCAGCTGGTGAGACGATGCTTTCTAAGTTAGCTTTACTGACTACTTGACGTGGGTGTAATTTTAGGACTCAAATGAAAGAGAGAAACTCCAATCATTACGATCAATACGAGTGATACGTGAGCTACACTTCTGTGCCCTGTGCCATTACCAGTCATAATAAAAGTAAAAGTAATTTTCTATTTCATAAAAACTTTGTAATTCTATAACTTCCACACTGTTCATGCAAATGCCATGAAACAAAGCCCATGCACCCCTCCTCACCGAGAGCTTTGTGTTGGTACCAAGAACATGACTAGGGATGCATGGCCCAGAGATCTCACCATAACAAAACAAACAAACAACCTAATTTAAAGGTATGCAGATATGGATACATATGTTAGAAGGGAGATTCAAAATAAAAGAGAGATTAACTCTAATCATTTTATGATTGGCATATATATTGAATCTATTCATTTAACCCCTAGAGTTCCTTGACTATGTTTTCACCAAAAACACTCCATAACTGCCACTTTTAAGACACTTACCAAAAAAATTTAAAAACATTTTTGGACACATATAACTGTTGGATCTTGTATTATGATAATTTGAAAAGATGTGGAAAAAATTTCAAAAATTTCCATTGTGTAGATTGCAAGATATTAGCATTTCAATTGACAAAAAGCCTTTTTTTGGGCCTTGCAGAAAACTGGGCAGCTGCACTTCACAAGGTCACATTTGTATGAAAAAATGTTCAAAATGGTTGAAACTCTTTGAATTCATTCTTCAAAGGAAGTTGGGTACATGCTTAAAAATTTTCAAATCATTTGGAATTGTACAACATATAGGAAAAAAATAATAAGTAGAAAGAAGTAGAGAATGAATCAAAAGACTAAATTGTTAATAATTTAATTATGGATTTGAAAAATGCCAATCACAATGGTTGTAATGTTGTAATAAACAATCTTCACCTTATTTTTTTTTTTTTTTTTTTCATAAATATTGAAACTTGAGTTCAATAAAGGACTTCAAAGTTTATTTTGAAGTAGAGAATCTATGACCGTTTGCAAACTAAAATACCTCCTAACTTTTGCCTCATTGATCAAAATGGAATGATTCAAGGCTTTCCATATATATATATATATATATATATATATATATATATATATATATATCTGGAGAATTAATTTCAAATTTTTATTTCTAAAAAAAGTTATTTTTTCAGATCTGCCCGGACTGCTTGTGTTGAGAAACAAACTACATATTAGGCCATAACTTTTGACTCCTATTTCCACATGTCTTGAAATTTAGTGCACATGAAAGATATTCCTTGTCCACATCTTCTATTAAAATTTGGGCCAAAAATATTGAAATCTCCGCTCACATGCACTTGTCCAAAAAAGTTATATTGCCAAAAAATACACCTTGATTCTTTAGGAGTTAAGGTCCCTCAAGTGAATTTGAGAAGAGATAACAAGTGACACCTCAATATAAAACATCTCTTTGCTGTTATTAAATTTTGCTACTTGATTTTCATATCATAACTAATTTTGTATATATGAGCATGATGGAACAATTACTTTGTTATAATCTAGTTTAAATATAGAGATATCTATTTTTCAAAATTTGGGCATTGTCACTCCAATTTTAAAATTTTTGTAGAGGGAATTTTGAAACATTGGGGGGGAAACTTGTTGCAAGCAAGATGTGTGAACAGATGTTTCCCACACATCAACCATATGCACATGAACTTAAAAAAAATTCATCACTAATGTTTTTCAATCAATTATCATGAATATCAAATAAAACAATTCACTGAAAATTAAAATTTTGTTCTTTTGGAATTGAAATTTGGTATGTTGGATTCAGGGTTGACAGGACGTCTGGACGCGGATGCTATGTCTGCAGCGTCCGCTGACATTCGCGGTCCCGGCGGACGCAGCGTCCGCCCGTTCGTCCGCTTGTTCGTCCGCCTGATTACGGCCGTCCGATCGACGCGCGGATTGATCTGGTCCACACGATCTGGGCGTCCGCCCCGCCTGTCCACTTTCCGACGGCGGTCGGGACGCTGCGTCCGCTAGCGTCCGTGTGTCCGGACGTCCGGAAAACGGACACTATTTTGGGGCGGACGTTGAGATTCGTCAATCCTGGTTGGATTGGGATTGTTTAAAATCTAAATAATAATTATGCAAGACAAAAATCCCAATTGTATTCTATATTACACAAAAAAATTAATTAGCCCAATAGGCAATTTATAAGATTATTAGATTCAACTATACAACAAGGTAAAAACACCCCAACCTATAAATGTCCCCCAAGTGCAATTAAAATGTTTCCATACTTAACTATGATTAGTTGGCTACTAATTCTTTAGATTTTAGTATTATGATGAAGTTATGTGAAGGTTTCAATAGCCAAGGTAGTTTTACTTTGAAAATTCTTAGTAATTACATGTCTTATCCAAAATTTCTATTTTTTAATTTATGGTTTTCAATTGCTAATACTACAAAAATATTTTTTTCCTAAATGTTAGTTTGAAATGCAACATCAACCTTGATACTTCAAGCCTATGACCATGTGGTTGGATGAGATATTAGTTCAATCTATATGCTCCCATTTTTCAACTTTATATAAATCAAATTTTCTATTTCTATTTTTTAAAGATGAAATCACATGTCTTCTACAAGCCTTTAAAGTTCAAATTTTTGGGTGAAAATTTGAAATTATTTTAAGTTTTTGAAGAAAAGTTTTTTAAAAATCACATAAAAATACAAAATAAGCTTAATAAATCTGAAATTTTTACTACAAGTTTATATTGTGGTGTAGAACATAATGGTGTAAACCAAATTTCCTTGTCATTTTATAATTAGAAATTCAATAGATTGTGGTTGTAAACCTAAATTGCAAATGGCAATAAAATATTCCATTTTGGAAATTTTCAAAAATTTCAAATCAGAGTAGAGACTAGAGTTGATCTTCATTTACATAGTTGGATTCAACTTCAAAAAAATTGTCTTTGGAGATAAAATTCAAATCAAAAGCTAGCATTGATAAATTGCCTAAATACACTAAAATGACAACTTTTCTTATCCATATTAAGATAATTTTCTTGCGTAGAAAAGTCACAAATTCCTCAATGATGGAGTTTTCAACACCATCTAAGCATGTTCCCTTCAAGCAAACCCAATACAAGAAGTGAATGGGAAATAAGCTTTGTCATCATGAGCTAACATTATTTTGAAGTCATCTAAATGCCAAAATATGGCTATAGAAAATTTCTAGGATTAACCTTCAACTAATTTTTTGTATATTTTCAAAAAATGGTGGTGATCAATTTCTAAAAATACTAAAAAATAGGAAGGATGCAAATTTCAAGCTTTCTAGGCAAAATAAATTGTAACATGAAAAGAACATTAGCTCTTCATTTTTACAAGTTTTCCTATTTTTTCCATTGTTGAATGAAATGATTTAGAACCTTGCAAAAAATTCATAAAGCATTGAATGAACCAACTCGTTGACCATATGGTTGAAGAATAGATAAAAATTGTGTTTTCAATACTTGAATGTACTTCATCCACTTTATGTAAGCCTAGTAATAAATTCTTGAATATATTTATAATCCGCCCAATGGATGTGAAATCTCTTGGGAATTTAGAGTTAAACTTTAAAGGGTTGTGGAAAAAATATATACAATATTGTCTTAAATTGTTAGCATGTAATTTATGCACTAAAATATAACAATCTTCACATACATTATTGGATTAATAGTTCAACAATTAAATTTTTTAGAAGCTAGCTATTCATTGTAACATTTCAACCTTATCATGCTCAAATAAAGTACCATATAGGTCAGGGTTGACGAATGTCAACATCCGCCCCAAAATAGCGTCCGTTTTCCGGACGTCCGGACGCACGGATGCTAGCGGACGCAGCGTCCCGACTGCCGTCGGAAAGCGGACGAGCGGGGCGGATGGATGGGGCGGACAGCCCGAGGTGGACACCTAGATCGTGCGGACCAGATCAGTCCGCCCATCGATCGGACGGCTGTAATCGGGCAGACGAGGGACAGGCGGACGCTGCGTCCGCGTCCGAACGTCGTGTCAACCCTGATATAGGTAGAATACTGTATATTTCCATTGTGCCATTAGAAGATTTTTGGAGCTTCCAAATGCCTACGAGTTATCATAGCATGCGAAACAGGGAACAAGTTTGGCACAACGGTTTGACATGGCTAAGACCTTGCCATGTCATTGACCAATTTTTTTTTGCATTTGCATTTGCATTTGGAGACTAAAAGCTTAGAGACTAACTTTTGTTACTATCATATAGCACAATTCATATACTTTTTATGTCAAATACACAAGAAAAAAACCCATGTTGAGACTACAATTGGCCTTCCAAGATCTTTAAATGGTTAAATTCCATTGAATGACTAGCTTGCATTCAAATATATTGTCCTTATCATCTCTAAACATTAAGCCAAAAGATAATCTAGGAAAATTGTATGGGCATTTGTGAATTAAAAAAAGTATATGCAAATGCTTATAGCTATCATGGAATTCAAATGACAAATATGCTAGCAAAGCAATTGCAAAATACTACTTGCATACTTAACCTTTAGTACTTCAACATCCAATTTTTAAACAATGAAATTAAAATTCATGTTTCATTTTCATTACTTCTTGGATGATAGTCATCCTAATTTGTAGAGTAACTTTATAAAGTTGTTGTCCTATCTAATGGTTGAATTTGACATTACTAGAATACATTTTTTTTTAAATTATAAATGTGAAAGTGTGTCAAGTGGATGACCAAGCCAAAATTGCATTGACTCTAGTTAAAAATTGGATTTGCAAAAATGAGATCATAGATTTAAAGAACCCAAAAATTTCAAAAAATTAACATGTTGAGAGAATTCCATTTAAATCGATTCCAAAAAAATTTATTCAAAAAATAATAATAAATTTTTAATTGAATTTTTAAGGAATTTTGAGATTTTCCTTTCAAAATTTATAAAATACATTGATGATAACATTGGAAAAAATTAACTGTATATATAGAATCTAAAATACAAAATCTATAACTTTTATTTGTATATCAAATTCCAAATATTATTCCAAAAAGTACTTTATGATGATTTTTCTCAAATCATCAACTATAGAGAATACTTTGTATCTTTAGGGGGTCAAACTCCAAATGCAATGCCAATGCATTATTTAATAATCAATATTCACTTGGTGGATGGTTGTCTAGTTTTTAATAATAAAAATTGGATACTATAGATTGTTTATTAATTCATCAAAGCCTCCATTTTAAGGTGATGATTTTCATTATGGAGGCAAAAAATGGTAACTTGTTATTCTTTTAACTAATGACTGAGAAGATGTAACATTGTCTCCCTTTATATAGGGTCTCTTTTCCCCCATTGCAAGATTCATTCAAGTCATCTACCAATCCATTATACTATTTTGTCATCCAATAATGTTATAGAGGTGAGAATATGAAAGCTTCTTTTTTTATTGTTGATTAAAAAGATGTAGCCTATTTCTCTCTTTCTAGGGTCTCAATTTCACTTTTGGACCACAAGTCCTTCAATTAAATCACCCACTAAGTCCTTCTCCTTTCTTAACACCACTTATGTTAGGGTCAAGACAATACATTATATCTAGTTTTTTTGAGATTTAGCTATTTTTGAGGATGGACAATATTTTATGAAAAAACAAGTTTTTACAATAGCTACTTACATAGATAAGATTTTGGGCATCTTCTTAAATTTTGTCATTTTTTCCTATTTCTAGTTGTCACTTCCTTATCTACCAGCTTTTTATTAAGAAACTTTTATTGACTCTATTTGTGTGTCAAAGATTCAACCTAGTGAGAAGCAACATGTGTTAGAAAAAAGAATTTGAAAATGATCCCAACATCTAGTCTTGATGTCTACTAATGTCATAGAAGCAAAAAAATTGGAGTTTAAACAAAAAGAAAGCTAAGTTGAAAGAAAATGTATACATAAAACTTTTGAGTCAAAATAATATATAGCTTGAGAAGAATCAAGATATAAAACCTTTATTTTTGCAAACTTTCTATTTCTTCCCATCCCAATAAAAACAAACTCAAAACCTTGTATAAAAATTACAAAGAATCAAGTGACAATATTTGCTACATTGATAATAAAAGACAAAATTACCTTTTCAATATACTTGGATGTATGCCATCCATTTTGTGTAGCTTCTAAAATACTAAGCTCATTAAAACATTTACAATCCACTAAACTAAATGGATGCCAACTTTCTCACCAAAAAAATTAAAAATTGAACAAAAAAAGAGACTTTTTCAACATACTAAAATGAATGTCATCCATTTTGAGTAACTCCTATAATACTAGGTTCATGGCAAAATATTCACAATCCAACCAATGGATGTCCTCTCTCTTACAATAGGGATTGAAACCAAGGGGGGTTGGGGTGAAAACTCAAATTCTATGACATATTTGAGCCTATTTGACTTTGTCATTTTAGAATTGCATCTATGATGTGAAAGCTTGTAGATTGTGGCAAATACCATTCCAATAACAAAAACCTAGTTGAATCTTGTTACATTGCTAAAATACAAACAATAATTGTTTTTTTCAACATATGTAGATATACAGTATTCCACATCATCGTAGCCATTGTTCTAAGATGATGAAAACATTTTCATTGGCCAATCCACCTAACTAATGCCAGTTCTCCTACAATAGGAGTTGAAACTAGGGAGGGGTGTTGGGGTAAAAATTCAAACCATAAGACATGTTTGAGCTTGTCTAACATTGTCCTTCTCAAATTGTGCCAACTATATGAAGGTTTGTGGCAAGTACTATTCCAATAACCAAAAACCGGTTGAAATCAACTTCTCACATTGCAAAATTACAAACAATAATTGCTTTTTTCAACATAAGTAGATGTATAGTATTCCACATCATCCCTTCTACAATTTCAAGTTGATGAAAACATTTTCAGTGGCCAATCTACCCAATTAATGCCAGCTCTCTTACAATAGGGGTTGAAATTAGGGAAGGGACTTGGGATGAAAATTCAAAACTATGTGACATGTTTGAGCAAGCCTATCTAACTTTGTCCTTCTTGAATTGTGCCAATGATGTGAAGGTTTGTTGTAAATACTATTCCAAAAGCAAAACCCAAGTTGAAACTTGTCACATGGCTAAAATACAAACAACAACTACTTTTCAACATACCTACACGGATGTACAATACTCCACATCATCCTTACTAGAGTTCTAAGCTAGTGAAAACATTCTCACTGGCAAATCCACCCAATTGATGTCAATACTCCTACAATAGGGATTGAAACTAGCTAGGAAGGGGATTTGGGATGAAAATTCAAACTGTATGACATGTTTGAGAAGGCCTATCTAACTTTGTCCTTCTCCAATTGTGCCAACGATGTAATGGTTTGTTGCAAATACTATTCCAATAGCAAAACTCCAATTGAAACTTGTCACATTGCTAAAATACAAACAATAATTGCTTTTCAACCTACCTACTTGGATGTACACCACAGCATCCCCGCCAAAGTTCCAAGTTGGTGAAAACATTTTCATAGGCCAATCTACCTAACCCATGCCAGTTCTCCTATGATAGGGATTGAAATTAGGGAGGGGAGTTGGGGTGAAAATTCAAACTGTGTGACAGGTTTGAGTAGGCCTATTTGACTTTGTCCTTCTCAAATTGTGCCAACAATGTGAAGGTTTGTCGCAAATACTATTCCAATAGCAAAACTCCAGTTGAAACTTGTCACATCTCTAAAATGCAAACAATAATTGCTTTTCAACCTACCTTTGTAGATGTATAGTACTCCATATCATCCCCACCAGAGTTCCAAGTTGGTGAAAACATTCTCACTTGCCAATCTACCTAACTCATGCCAGTTCTCCTACGATAGGGATTGAAATTAGGGAGGGGAGTTGGGGTGAAAATTCAAACTATGTGATAGGTTTGAGCAGGCCTATTTGACTTTGACCTTCTTGAATTGTGCCAATGATGTGAAAATTTGTTGCAAATACTATTCCAATAGCAAAACCCTAGTTGAAACTTGTCACATCTCTAAAATACAGATAATAATTGCTTTTCAACCTACCTACGTGGATGTACAGTACTCCATATCATCCCCGCCAGAGTTCCAAGCTGGTGAAAATATTTCACTGGCCAATCTACCTGGCACGGTGGATTGCTGTCTCTCTCTCTTCCAAAAGAGGTGCCGTGATGGAAGTGAGTCAGGTAACTTATCCCATCAGTTTCAAAAGTGCGCCGCTTACTTATCCTTGCCCTGTCATGCCAGGAATTTTGTGGTCCGGGATCCAATGACGCTCACCAGTCTCGAATTTGCAGAAAGAGATGCAGATCATGCTCCAAATGAGGAGTGGGAGAAGTGAGAACCGGCGCTGCTGTCATGTCTTGGTGACCGAGCGAGCTTCGGTTGCCGTGGCTCTCATCATGCTACCGCGCTGTGGCCGGCTTTTTCTTTTCCTTGAATATTGGGTCACAACTCACAACTGAAGGTGCTGTGGACGTGGAGCTAACTAACTCAAAAGTTATTACTGTAATCAAACCTGGGATCTCCCTGCTACGGCAGTAAGTTATGTTAGTTGTGTTGGTCACTTGGTCTTCGTCGATCACCGGAGCTCGCGGTTGGGTTGTTCTCCGCCTGAGTTTGTCTGCTGCTCGGACCTTGTCACGACGGACGTGATGTCCATCCTACAGTAGTGCGCAGTGGCTCTGGACGTAATTGAAAGGCGAAAAGAGAGAATTCATTGTGACATGGTGTCGTGACCTTCGGCGGTACTAGCTAGATAGACGTGGGTGGCTTTCTGGTAAGCCTTGATTTGAGGTGCTTCATGTTCTGGCGTGGTTTGTCAGTACTCAGGGAGGAGCAGCTGGTTGCAATGTCCCTCCTCTATTCTTGGAAATTCCTCCTTGATTCTGGGAGATGTTTGGGTTGAAGTTGGGATGACAAAAGGAATGGTTTAGGCTGAGCCAATGGCCTGGCTAACTACTACAGGTGAAGTGTCAGGAGGATATTCTTCGGATGGAAGGAATAGCGGGAATGTTTAGTATAGGGTTTTGGGAGCACCAATTTCCTTGGAATGGAATGGAATCTGGAATTGTGCAGAGGCAAAATTTAGGACATGCAACTTATTGCAGAAAGATCTAGAGTAGTAACTTAGAGCATGGCCACCCAGGGGTGGCCTCAACGGCTCCAAGCGGACCCTTGCATGAATTTGCAAACCCATTGTCATTAGTTTAACACTTAACCTTTAAAGTTCCTTGACTATGTTTTCACCAAAAACACTCCATAACTGCCATTTTTAGGACAAGTACAAAAAAAAAGTTCAAAAACATTTTTGGACACATTTGATCATAGGATCTTGTATTATGATAATTTGAAAAGATGTGGAAAAAATTTCAAAAATTTCCATTGTGTAGATTGCAAGATATTAGCATTTCAATTGACAAAAAGCCTTTTTTTTGGCCTTGCAGAAAACTGGGCAGTTGCACTTCACAAGGTCACATTTGTATGAAAAAATGTTCAAAATGGTTGAAACTCTTTGAATTCATTCTTCAAAGGAAGTTGGGTACATGCTTAAAAATTTTCAAATCATTTGGAATTGTACAACATATAGGAAAAAAATAATAAGTAGAAAGAAGTAGAGAATGAATCAAAAGACTAAATTGTTAATAATTTAATTATGGATTTGAAAAATGCCAATCACAATGGTTGTAATGTTGTAATAAACAATCTTCATCTTATTTTTTTTTATTTATTTTTCATAAATATTGAAACTTGAGTTCAATAAAGGACTTCAAAGTTTATTTTGAAGTAGAGAATCTATGACCGTTTGCAAACTAAAATACCTCCTAACTTTTGCCTCATTGATCAAAATGGAATGATTCAAGGCTTTCCATATATATATCTCGAGAATTAATTTCAAATTTTTAATTCTAAAAAAAGTTATTTTTTCAGATCTGCCTGGACTGCTCGTGTTGAAAAACAAACTACATATTAGGCCATAACTTTTGACTCATATTTCCAAATGTCTTGAAATTTAGTGCACATGAAAGATATTCCGTGTCCACATCTTCTATTAAAATTTGGGCCAAAAATATAGAAATCTCCGCTCACATGCACTTGTCCAAAAAAGTGTTATTGCCAAAAAACACACTTTGGTCCTTTAGGGGTTAAAGGATGAAGGAGTGACCTTGGAAATCATTCCTTTTTACTATCATGTGAATCATTAGCTTAAAAAATTATAAAAATATTTATTGGAATTCAAGCTACTCTAGAAGACCTTCCTTTTTCCCACAAAATTTGGAAGATGAATAGTTGCACTTTTGTCCTATACAACAAGATTCTCTATCATTCATTGATTAGAGAATGGTCGCTACGTTGTTTATGGGTTAATTGTTAAGCACTTTGACATCCATGTTTTGGCCAAGAAAGAGAGGACTTGCAAGCACTCATTAGTACAACCAACTTCTCATTCATCTAATGTAACACTTGAATCTTGAAAAGACAACCTTTTTTAATGACCAATTTCATGAAATTATAGTTTATGATGTTTTGTATAAAGATGGAAGCAAAAATGTGCAAATTTTAAAAAATGGATTGAGGTGTTATTGGGTTAAAAGCCAACTTCTTGAGTAGCCTCTTCAAAATTCAACTAGCCATGCAACAAAAGAGGGCCCCTTTGGTGGTGTAGAATTGTACAATGTGGAGAATCTTGTGTCACACTTTATCCAAATATACCAACATGTAGTCATCTGGGGAGCAAGATTTGCCACGTAGTTAAAAAAACGTTAACAAAAATAACAAAAGTTGATATGTGGCCCAAAAAACTTCTAAAAAGTGGAGTCAACAATCCTACAATATAGTAACTACTTTTAGAAGGGATTTCAGCAAGAAGAAGGCCATTTCAAGCATGTTCCCCTTGTTGAAAATTGTCAAATTTTTTTCATAATTTTAAATTTAAAAGTTATTATTATTATCATCCGACGCAGCAGTCACTATGCCATGTTAGGCAACTCCTAGGCCAAGTTCCTATCATTTGAAAACCTTTGGGAATTCACAACCCTCCACATTAATTGAAAAATATCTTAATAATGATAGGACAGTAGGGATTTGGACTTCGCTTGTAAGCAGTGACCACTCAACTATGTCAAATGCTTTGACATAGTTGTGTGGCCATGCTCTTATGTCTCAAGACACTCTCCTTCACAATGCTAAAGTTGTGGGAAAAAAAATTCCGAAGACTTTTTTAGATTGGTGTAAATTAATTTCTAAAGGACTAAAAAGTCCACTTGCAGGATATTTGATAACTCAAACATGCTCTTTTGATTTAATAATATGGAAGTTTTGCATAAATTTTTGGGATGGATGCTTATCATTAGAATTTACATGTGAAGCTTTGTTTCACATCATTTTGTCAAATATTGATAGTGCAAAAGTTAGAATTCTAAAAAAAAATTCAATATCAAAACGGATAGCAAAAAATATATTTTACAAAATAATTAATTATTATTTTTGAATTGTATAGATTGACACCTATTTAAAAAGTTTTTAACTATTAATTTTAAATAACAAGGTGAAAGTTACAAGGAGTTTTATTTTGCAAGCACTGAAGGTAAAAAAATATGTAAAGTCATTTATTGCATTAAATTGTGAAAATTTTCAAAGAAAAATAGAAATTAAAGACTTTGATTGTTTTATAGATTACTCTCACCATTGGAATTAATATTTCTCAATTTCTTATAAAAGTTATTAGTGCTTTAATTTTTTCTTTCATTATTATGGTATCACCTTCCACTTTATAAGTTTTTTTAAAGATGAATACAAAAGTTTTTTTGGTTCAATTTTTTTCAATGTATTTCCAACCCATTTTTCAAAATATTGATTAAAATACACAAGTTAAAGGAATTTTTTTTTCTAAAAATGTTGAAAGAAAATATTCACCTTTTGAAAGGATTTGGAAAGCTTACACTTTGAAATTTAGGCACATTGAACTTGTAGTTGGTGGGGATATTCAATCTAAAATTTTGAAAAGATGCCATATATAAACAAATTAGACAAAGGTTCATATAGTTTGATTTGTTAAAAATTAATATAGATGAAGATTTTAACTTTGGTTTGGAGATGAGTATTTTAAAGAAGTTTAGGGCCTATAAATATGTATTCAAATAACTTTAGAGTTTGGGGTTGTGTTCTTATTGTGTCTCATATGGTTGCTCTAGGGATAAAGTGTGAGATACCAAGACTGCATACTTTGTTAGGAAGGAGAATGAAGTTGTAAATTTTTGCCAATTCAAGGTTCTGTCATTGTTTGTTGCCTTTGAATTGAAGGAGAGGAGGCTTTGAATCAACATAAACTATTATCAAGAAATATGAGTTGTACTTTACTTGAAAATCATGCCACTTTAAAGATTAAAAAAATAAAATGACATATAATCATCCTTAATTCCTAAGGACCAATATGCATTTTTTGGCTTTACAAAAATTTTGGACAAATATAAGTGACTAGAGATTTCCATATTTTTGGCCCAAATTTTGATAGAAAGTGAAGACAAGTAATATCTTTCATATGCACTTAATTTCATGACATTTGGAAATATAAATCAATAGATATGGCCTAATATGTTACTTCTATTTGTAAATGGGCAGTCTAGGCAAATTAGAATAAATCCTTTTTTTAGAAATAAAAATTTGAAATTGGTTTTCTGAAATCTTGTGTAGATAGATAGAAATTTAATTATTCCATTTTGATCAACGAGTCAAAAGTTATGAGAGTTTTTTGTTTGCGAGCAATTTATGGATTTTCTACTCTAAAATAAACTTTGAAGTCCATTATCTTCATCACTTTTCAATATTTAAAAAAAATCAAAGGATTTAGATTGTTCATTATAACATTGCAACCATTTGGATAGACATTTTTCAAATCTGTAGTTGACTTCTTAACAATTTAGTCTTTAGGATCAATCCCTACTATTGTCTACTTACTATTTTTTTCCCTGTATGTTGTCCAATTTCAAATGATCTAAAATTTTTTAAGCACATGGTTAACTTTTTTAGGAAAAAGAATCTAAAGCAACACTACCATATTGGACATTTTTTCATAGAAAAGTGAGCTTGTGAAGTGCAATTGCCTTGGTTTTTGTAGGGCCAAAAAAATGAATTTGAATGAATTTGAATGCTTATATCTTGCAATCCACAAAGTGAAAATTTTTGAAATTTTTACCACATGTTTTCAAGTCTTCATACTACAAGATCATTTAGTTGTGTATGTCAAAATTTTAATTTAAAAATTTTGTTTCTTTTATTAAAAATAGCAATTTTTGAACTTTTTTTTAAGTGAAAACAAAGTCTTGAAACTTTAGGGGTTAATGATTGTACCCCATTCTAAGTTTCTAGTCCTATAAAGAGATAGCTACTATCTCTCAACAATGATTATGATGATGATTTCAATAGTTACAATGTTCATAAAGATATAGCCACTATCTCCTGAGAATTGTCAGGCAACCTATTTTAATCCCCCTCCCTTTGAAAATGAAAAAATAGCAACCGTCGGATGTGATTAAAAAAAACCTAAGACCACCTTCCATTGTTGTATGATGTGAATCAATAAAAAAAAATGTCGTTAAAGTTCTACTAGTCGCATGATTCAAAAAGAAAACAAAAACTCCTTTTGAAAAGTCAACAATGGTGCAATTGGGTGTAATATATGTATGTGGTAGTAATGATAGGACTTCCTTTATGTTTCTTTATATAAACATATAATATATAAATTAAATATTCAAATTAATTAATGTCGTTGATTTATGAATTATGCATTATGATTGACTTTGAAAAATGTAATTGGTTATAGAAAAGTAACTAAAACTAATTAAATTTATTGAAGGATTTAATTAAATTTTTGTACAACTCATTTCATAGAATGGATTCAAGTGAGTTCAATCCATAGAAAAAGATTCAAATTAATTCATTTGACAAAATTTTAGCAACATGAAAAGACAAATTTTAGTAGCATGAGATTGAAGAAAAAAATGTTGAAAAGATTAGGGTTTAGGATTGAATGTACAAGTTTTACATGAAATGAAAGAATGAGAAATTAAATTTTTCAATGTAATTTAGGGTTTGTTTTGTGAAGAAAGCAATTGAGTAGGAAGGAAGTAAATTTCGAGATAGAGTGTTTCAATGTAGGGAATTGGAAATGATTTTTGTTCAATGGCTACATGCCACGTGTACAAAAATTATTCCCTAACTATCCTATTATTAGGCATGTACATGGTTTTACACTATCCTATCACTTCAAAAGAGGCAGCAAGTGCCTCCACTACATTAATGTTTATAAAGATATAACCACTATTTCTCAACAATGAATATGGTGATGATTTCAATAGTTATGATGTTTATATAATTTTCATTAGTTTTTATATACACTTGCATTTAACCCCCAAAAGACATGATTGTAGATCCAAAGGGTCAAACCTTAGTTTTTATATAGTTCTTGAATTTGAATATTTTCAAGCTTAATTTTTAAAATGTAGCTTAATAATCTACATTTGATTATATATATATTTTTTTATATTTTTTAAATATTTTTTTATTTTTTTAATTAATTAATTAATTAATTTTTAAATCATTAAAAAAAATTATAATTGAATTTGAAGGCAATATCTTGAAAGCTTAAGGTACACTACTTTTGAACTTTTATCAAATTTCTCTTGATGATAGCTCAAAGAGCACACAAATTATATAATGATATTCATCATTATTATCTCCATTTTTCTATAAAATTTTATACTAATACAAGCATTTTGTAATTACTAGGATTTTTACAAAAAAATAACTTCAAAAATTCAAATTAATGTTTTTAACCATTAGAAAATGAAAAATAAAATAAAACATTGCTAATTTTTTAATGTGTATTTTTATATAGAAAACTAATGACTTTGACTAATCAATAAAATGATTGGCCTTTTAAGAGTTAAGGATTGGAATTTGTAGTCTACAAATTTGAATATTGAAATTTTTTTGTAAGGCTTTGAAGTCGAGTAACTACCTTACTTGTTGGTATGGTAATGTACTTGTTGAATTTTCCTATATTACCATAATTTTGGATAGGATAATTGAAATACCATATAGGGTTTCATTTTTGCAATACAAGTTATTTGGTCAATGATTAATACAAAATTTCAGAAGGAATATCAAACTCTCACCATGGTTATAGCCTTATTTTGCAAAAGAAATTATAATATTAATTGATAAACTCACTTTGGTCCCTATGTTTTATGTGTGGGTATCATGGATATTAAAAGATAAGGTGATGACATATTAGAAATACATGTTTAGAATTTGCACTAGAGTTGTTGCAAGAAATATTTGTTGTCTTGGGCTCAAAATGGCCTAATTTAATGAGTAATGTAATTTTTGAAATAGATTTTAAAAATAAAATAAAATATGAATAGTTTTTAAAGCATTGAAAATAGTTTGACTTTCAAAATTTATACCTAAAAAATTTTATCACTAAAATTTATGCACAAAAAAAGACAATGGAATACCAAAAAAACAAATCCTTTGAAGTTCTATTTTTTAGGAAATAGTGAAAAGATTCAAAGAAATAAAATTTTAAAAAACATTTTTCCTAACTTGAAGGAGCTTCTTCTCCAAAAAAAATTATCTTGGGAGAAAAAAAATCGTGTTCTTTGCACTTGCACTAAAGGAGTGCACTTTGAACACATGTGGAAGGTAGAAAGTTTACAATTTTTAGAAAATTTCATTGTGGCTTGTGCAACTTTAGTAGAGGTCCTTAAATACTAATTTTGAGATTCAAATTTGCATTTTGGGATCAAAATTAGTACTAAAAAAACTTCAAAATGGCTAAGGTAGACATTCAATTGAATGTTACTTAAAAATAGTAAAATAAAGTTTGTACTATGAAAAAATTATTTAATGTCTACAACTACTATATGTACCTTTATTTCAAATTTCATGTAAAACTGACTTACAACGCAAAAGTTATGTACAACAACCACTTGTCCAAGGCAAAGGGGACAAAAATAAGACAATTGTTTCTTACAATCACCTAGTAGGTGGATAAAGTGTACTGGACAAAGTATGTATACATAACAAAGTGAATATGTTTACAAGGCAAAAGCACATTCTTGTAATGCTTTTAGAGTTTTCTTATTATTTTGAAACTCATTTGTTAGATTTCAAAACATCAAGATTCTTTGTAATAAAATGTTGATTTTTCAACCCAAAGATAGTAAAATTAATTTTGGAATTTTGGAATAAATCATTGAAACTCTTTCAACACATGTATATCATTTTTAGTTTTTCCATAGATATATTACATGTATTTACTCAAAATTTCCCCAATGAATTTTCATTGGATGAAATGTACTTTTCACAACATTCATCATCTAACTAGTGAATGATTGAAGCACTTAGAAGTTAAATAACTATTGTAAGAGAAAAAAATTATAGGAGTACCTAGGAACATTGCACTAATAGAAAAGGTGGGTTTGGGGCACCAAGGGATTGTGCCAAAGTATGGTGCCTAAGCACACACATTACACTCTTACACTATTCTTTAGTGCCCTAGGCCCCACCACTCTACTAATTTGGGGAGGACTATTCCCAAAGAACTCATATTTGTTCTATTGTTTGTGAAAAGGTTTTAGAGCCATTATGAAGGATGAAATAAAATATTTCATTTTGAGTAAGATTATCAAATAAAAAATTTCAAAAAAACAATTTAAACTTAGAGCAAAGTCTTTATGGTAAAATAGCCCACCATGAGCAAAAGATCCATCACAAATACCTAGAGAGTGACCCATCCAAGTCTTGTATGAACCCATGATAGACTTTTGAAAAAAATGAGATGTAGACTACATCAAGTTGGATTAGTAGCCACAATCAATGTCTTGAATGACAATGGTTACTAATGATTCCAATAGAAACTTCCACCTATTGAGTGTAAACTCATTATAAGAAGTGACTTTTTAGGCTTTCTTGTTGTAAATAAATCATGAAATATTGCTTGGCTAATGTGGATACTCTTTTGTTGGGTTTGTGATAGTCTAGAGATTCTTTTGGACTAATTGGATAGTACACTTCAAAAAAATTGTAACAAATTCATATTATCACAAACAAAATTGTTCTCTCCCTTTCACATCTATCTTGATGTAGAAAAAGAAATTTAATTTTCAACAGTGCTACCAAGGAAAAACTAGTCATTCTACCCATAATGACCTAGTTTACCCTAATTCTTTTTCAAAAGGTTATCTTTCCACTTGTTGTTCATTGACTACAAGATTATTTAGAAGTCTTCATTCCTTTTGATTGTTTTTAACCCCTATATGTAAAAATTGCGTTTTTTTTGGCAACACATCAATTTTGGGCAGCTTACTATAAATAAAGTTTTTAATTTTTTTCTTTGAAAATTTCACATAACAAGTGCTTGAGGAGTAGCT
The DNA here is from genome assembly GCA_963969395.1 of Pseudoscleropodium purum. Taxonomy (NCBI): domain Eukaryota; kingdom Viridiplantae; phylum Streptophyta; class Bryopsida; order Hypnales; family Brachytheciaceae; genus Pseudoscleropodium; species Pseudoscleropodium purum. Next base: position 25,811,039 of record OZ017798.1, read on the forward strand.
TTTAAGGCCCAATAACTTTATAACTTTTGACTACATGGTTTAAAAGTTATTGCATGATATGTAATTTTCATTGCTTGGTGGGCAGTCCTAATAGTTCAAAATACTTCCTTAAAAATCATTTTTTTTAAAAGAAAAAATTGAAATTGGTTCTCTAGATTTAGTATATACATGGGAGGCTCTAAATCATTCTATTTTGATTAAAGAAATGAAAGTTATGAGGAATTTTAGTTTGTGGGTAGGTATAGAAAACCATAACTACCTACAAACTAAAATTCTTCATAACTTTTATCTCATTAATCAAAATGAAATGATTCAAAGCTTCTCGCATGAATATAAAAACTAGAGAACCAATTTCAAATTTTTATTTAAAAAAAATAAAAATTTTAAAGAAGTTTTTTGAGCTACCTGGTCTACCCACCAGCAATGAGAATTACATATCATGCAATAACTTTTTAACCATACACTCAAAAGTTATGAAAATTGTTGGACTTTGAAGTTACTCCCCGGACATATGTTGTGTGAAATTTTCATAGAAGAAAATAAAAAATTTCATTTGTAATGATTTGGCAACATAGCGATTTGGGGCATTTAGGGGTTAAAGGGTACTGGTATTTTGGCTCTTTCATAAATGTCTGCCAGGTGCTTGCCAAACATTACTCTGCCGGCGCATCTCACAGCCTTTCTCTGAGCTGAACAAACAGTTAGAAAGTTGGCAGCAAAACAGCATCATAAAAAAAAGACTCGAATCTGCTTTTCAGGATATCATATCTGAAACCATCTAATAAGTTATTGAACTCCAAAGGTAAGGTATGGACGGAGTTCCAGCTCGACAACTGCGTACTTCTTCACGAGCCTTTGCAGCAATTTTGTCGTTGATAATTGACAGAATATGAAGTCAGTTAAAAGATGTTGCAGCACTTTAGGTAAACGACTAAACACACAAACACCTTTCTGCTCATAATTCTAAAAGGTGCAAGATATTGTCTCTGTACTCGAGTACTGCAACAACAACAAGTTTCAGGAGTTCAGTAGGGAGTACAGTAGCTGAGTTTTAAAATTCCATATGACAGGCCATAATTTAGTCATCGACTCCTCACTCACCGCACTCACCGTACCTGCCTGACTTCTTTTGTTGGTCACAATTTTATTCCAATGCAACATAAGCTTACATTAGGTAGCCACCAACAACGTACACGCCAAGCTGTTGCTGCTCAATAAATCAGAAAAAGCACAATGAAACCTCAAATGACATACCTGCCTCTTCAGTTGTATGTTTGTATAAGAAATGGATTACATAAGCACTCCAGGCGCAATGTTTCTTTTTTTGGTGATGCAAGGCTATAATTGTGGCCAGTCTGATAGTCCCTCCAAAACTCCATGTCGGTCATTCGCCAAAGGAAAATAGCCTTGTATCGAAAAGGAAGAAGAACCCTGAGCACTGGTAATACCAATAATTGAATCTTTAGCAGTCAAATCAATAATTCGGGCTTATGAAAGGCCACCTATTAAACTGAAGGTTCAGTTCATCGGTTATAAAGTAACTCTAGGCAACAAATGAGAGTGATACAATTGCATTGAACTGGACGCGACATTATGAACTACGTACGGTAATGGCCAAGTTGAGAACCAACAATCTTTGAGTTACGGAGCAACGATAGGTAGTACCGTAGCTCAATTACTCTACCGGATTGGCTCACATGGCTGGGTCAGATGCAGTGAAAATCATTCACGGAAGAAATGTAACGTAGTTTATCAGAGAGAATTCGTGTCATTTACTGCACATACGAGCATGATACGAGCATGGCTGAGAGCACAAGTCCACGACAAGCTTGAGGCGTAATAAGTTACCAGTAGTTTAATCTGAATCCTTGACATCTTTTGGTTGATCAAAGGGCTCAATATTGAGCAGAAGGTTTACAGTTGCATTGGACTCAGACTCGGCATTCCAGAGCAACTGAACAAGGCAAGACCAGATCGATGCACCAAAAATCATACACTGAAGTAATGTATTCCATTAGAAAGAATTCGGGTAATGTACATAGGAGCAATGCAGGCGAGCCCAAGAAGGCCCCCCTGGGATCTCGCTCACGTGGGTCTCACAATGAGTGCCTCAATAATCTCAAAATGCATCTGCAAGTTCGGCTTGCGCGTAGGGAAGTACATGGTCTCCACCACGCGCAGCTTGGCCGCAGGGCCATGTCGGGAGACCGCATCCTGCAGTCGCTCTCGACACTTGTTCTTCTCCTCCTCCACCCAACGCCGGCCCAGGTCGCGCCACTGCCGCGGGGTTCCGTGGAGAGCCACCAGCAAGCCGCCCTCGCGGGCTCGGGACGCAGTGGCCAGACCTTCCAGCACATGCGCGTCGGTTTGGTAGGCGCCGCGGCAGTTCAAGCCCACGTCCACGTAGTGAACCTCCGCCACGCTGCGCAGGAACTCCTCTACGGTCGAGGGGAGGAGAGGGGAGCCGCTGGGGAGCTCCTTGGGCTTCTCGTCCGGGAGGGTATCCAGAGCTCGTATCACTCCGCCCTGGAAAAAAAATTTATCATGAAAGGTTAGAATACTGTACCATAGAAAAGCAGGGACACCGAAATCTCCTTCTTATCACCTTCTCTTACATCTTGTTCGGGAACCGTATGAGCTTAGAATATTTACTGAAATGATTGGACAAACTTCCACATATTCATTTTCAAGGAGTGTCGGGGTCCTGAGTCTGCGATCTAAGAGACTTTTCAAGTGTGTCTTAAGATGAGTGGTTGAGCACCAGGAGGTCTGAGGTGATTGTCAGACATGATCCTCTCCTCCCGACTAAGTCGCGATTGTCAGACATACGTTAACTCTCTCTCCTCCAGACTGAGTTATGGTTGTCAGACGTGCCAGTCTCCTCCAGACTAAGTCAGGACTGACATATCTTACAGACAAGGGCTCTCTAAAAGTGCAAGGGATTAAGATTCCAGACCCTCCTTTTTAGCACCTGCACTCTGCCATGTGTTGGTGAAAGCACCAAGACTCACCTCAAACTTCACAGACTTTCCAGAGGACTCCCGCTTCGAAACGATACGGTTCAGCCAGTTCTTGTTGGATACCTTTCCCTCTTCCAACTGGTCTTCCAAATGCGTGAGCTCCGCGAGCAGCTGGTTGAGCACCACACCCCCTTTGCTGAAACCAAAGATGGACGTTTGAGGGCATTTCTTCGACCGCGGAGAGATGTTGCCAAGCACTGCGGGGGCAAACCCATGTCCACTGAGAAACGCTCCACTGGTCCTGGTGATCTCGGGTTGCTTTCCCGCTGCTACGCGCTCTCGCTGGCTGGGCAGACTCTCCGTGCTCAACCGCGTGCTCACCTGCATGGACACACCAAATTTTCAGTCTCAATAGCGGACACGCAAAATTCCTAGCTCAAATTGAAGATCAACAAGAAACGACTCTCAACTAATCAGCATACACAGAGTATGAATCCTCCACGTAATACAGTCAAAGATTAGTGAGCTCATTCACAAATCACAATTCAAAGATCAAGCCCGGCATTAAATTACTGTTCAAGAACTAAAATTTCTTCCCCCTGATTTCAAATTAAGAAGCATATACGCAAACCTCTTTACTATAACCTCTAATCCAAACAGCCTGCACAACTGTTACACATTCAAACTGTGGAATAGAGAAAAATTTGGGACCCAAGATTGTACTAAGAGATTACAAACAGAGTTGGAAAGGCACAACAGATTGAGGTTAGTTACCTGTGCGAGGCAATCGTGGAGGAGGGATAAAGTAGACCGGGCAGCCGGTAACCCCTGGGGATTGTAGCCACGAGGCTCCCCGGAGGCCGGAAGGGACGGCAACAGATTTTCATAGCAAGCGAACGAGTTATTGATCCAATGAGAAGGCTCAATGATCCAAGCGTTCACAAAAGGACCCAGCTTCGACACCAGAATGGAGGCGATGTTCTTCGGATTCGAGAGCCGCTCGATCTCCGCATTGTCGGTGCCTTCCACTCGGTCTCCCACATAGAACACCACGTTCCTGGAAGGCGACTGCTTTCTAACACGACAACCACACAAAGAAACCCTATTCAGCAATAGTCCAAGTAAGCTCATGATTAAGAGAATCGCTTTTTTATTTTTTTATTTTCTTGACACAAAAGAAATGATCTTTTCATTGCAGATGACGCACACATACAAAGCACCCAGGCAGGAAACGAGGAGAGATTTGGGTGAGCAAGTCAAGAACAATTCAGTCAACTTATTATCTGGTGTATTGTACACTGTATCCCCTTTCTCCCACAAGTAGACAAATTGCTTCAGCGAAAAGGATTTCGTCTGGATCAGGTACGTAAAGCGTGTAACTGACAGTGACGAGATTTACACGTAAGAACATATTTTATAATAGTTATTCAGTCACGCACATTGCCAGAATTCGCTTTTCGTTAAACTATTTCCCTGACACTGATTCCGAGCGTAACAAACTCGAGGGCAGAAAGTGGCCAGGAGCCAAGACTTTGGACACCAACACATTCTCGTGAGAAAGGCAGGTGACTAATCTTCAAGCCTTGAACAGAATGCAGTATCCCGAAACAGAAGATCATGAATCTTTGCGTAGAAACAGAACAGAAGAGCATACATTGGAAAGAGAAGGAGTTGCACGGAAGGGCTTCAGAGGGCATCACCAGAAGGACGCCCGTAGCAGGCGAGTAACACAGCGACGCCGTGACGCGGCTGTGCAGTTTGGAGCCACTGCAACAAGCTTGCAACACGCCTTCCCATCTCGCCATCTCCGTGGCCATCGCACCCACACCCACACGAATCCTTTCCGTCACGAAACTCCACTCCAGTCCTCCTGGTCGCCAATCCGAGCGTCACGCAATATCATACGAAATAGCCCAACAGCAACAGACTCTTCTCCACCAAATACGTCTTCAAACTCATACTCGCAAGTACGTCTCCAAACTCATTCCCACACCAGCTTCGTCTCTCTCGCTCGCCACCCTAACCTCGAACCCACGGACCTGCCAGCCAAGAAATAACTGCCAATGAGCACTAGGACGACGACATGGACGGGGGATGGCAAAATCAAAAGGCATCCAAAAGACGCGCACCCCTTTCTTCTCTCATGGCATGGACCTCCTTCCCGCTCCTGCTACTGAGGGATTACAATGTGTGGGATGCAAGTGTGTGGATAAGGCGAAGAAGGATGTGCATGCAAGCGTTAGTATCAGATGAGAACAAACTCATGCGCACACAAACACTCCACTCACTCACTCACCAACGGAATGAATAATCAAAAGGCTGCAGCACCCAAAGGCGCTATGCAGATGATGAGCGGCTGGCGGGGTGATGATGAGTGGGTTGTGCTAGAAGATGAGGCTCTCCAGTATTTATGTTCCTAAAGAGAGACCAAAGAGCGGGCTTTAGCGGCGAGCCGAAAAGTGCACCTGGGCAGGAGGCGGGTTTGGGTTGTGGGAAAAGGCCGGGTGTGGGTTAGGGGATCTGAGAAGCGTTGGAAGCTCTATTATAAAAAAGAAAAAGAAGCTCTCTGCTACGTAGCACTGCAAGCCTCTCTTTGTCGCTACCAGATCACGGCAACCACGCTGCACAGTGGAATGACTTACAGTAGTGGAGCACTACTACTGCCTGACGACGCCTCTCGGCAATGCAAGCTCCCTCGTTTCTTCCCCCAAAACAGAGAGGGAAAAAAAGTGGAGTGGCGAGTAAAATTCTCTGTTCGGTTGGCTTGGGAGTGACGATTGATGGAGGGCCTGAGATTGGGGTGAAGCTCCGGGGATTCAGGCGGAGAATGGAAGAGGGGATCGAGCGCTAATCATCTCTGGCCCCAGACATGATTAGCGCGACTGCTGGGCTGGTGGGGATCCTGAGGGAAGCGTTTCGGGCCCGCGACGCCGGGTTTAGCAGTCATTCCCACATGTCAAGGAAACATGGTTTCCATTCCTTGCAGTGTTGCCGTGTTGGACTGGAACTTCTGTTTTTCTTCCTCAGCTTCTGATTTCTTTTTCAAAAACAAAAAAACAATAATTCTTTTTTGGTTGGGGATCATGGGTGCTGTTGACGCAGTACCCCACCTCATTGCATTGCAGACGAAACTGTGAAAGTTTCAGGTGCGTGCCAATTGCTTAGGCACAAGACTGAAGAAACAATGCGTGATCTAAGGTGTCACATGTAGACTAAGGAAATGACTATGAGAAGTCTCGCATGGCAACTTAGAGACATAGGACAAATTAAACTGCAAATATCATGGTTCAAGTTATATACTAGGGTTGTTTGTTTTCCTTAACCTTAAAACGACAAACTCGCCCTAAGGCAGTGAGAAATTTTCATAGAATCTTCATGAAAATGTCTCCAATACTCAATTACATGTGAACTTCTTGATATCATTCTCTTTGTCTTCACATAAGATGCATCTATCAATCTAAGTCTTGGGTTTTGAATCACAATTTGAACTTGTAATCTCCATCAGAAAATGTGATAAAAAAAAAATTGAATAAAAACTTGAGCTTGCCCATAGCCTTGAGGAAGGTAGAAAAGCTACTTGATGCCCAAATAAGAAAGAATTTGAAATTCAAGTATGGGTAGCCCTCTCAAGGCCTCAAATGCACTTTAAGAGTTAACAAGAGGGGAGAGGGGGCTTCCTATGTTCAATTCAAAATTTGTAATCAACTTTGTGCATCTCTAATCTTTAATTGGGTTCATCTTGGGTTTCCGGGAAGGATTTATATATACCTCCTTCTCTGGATTCTTCAAGGGAAAGAAGTCCAAAATTCTATAATATTATGATGTGTAAATCTTATCATGGGTGATTGGAATGATTTCCAAATATAAAAAATTGGGTGTTTTCAAACTAAAATGTTGTCACATAAAAGAGACACTCCCCTAATTGTGCCACCTATCTCAAGCTTGCACATATTTTATTGCATTCCCTCAGAGAATGCAAGCTCTCTGACACACACAACTCCGGGGATAGAAAGCCTGAAAGAATCCCGATCCCCAACCCATGCTAAGTTACAATAAGCAGGGGACCTAATATTTAAAACAGCCCAAGCTTGACCATAGCCTCACCTAGGCAATAAAATATGTTGCTCTTAAAGAATTTCAGATTTCAATTTTTTGTTTGGTGGTGCAGTACCTTAGACATGGAGTGAACTGTATCCCCACTGTTCACTTTTTTCAATTAAAAAGTTTGGGGAGTCAAATATAATTGTTCCAAAAATTCTCATAGAATGATATGGGTTTTTTTGGAAAACTTGTCAACATGAATTGTTCTTTTGCTATAAGGTCAGTGGGTACCCCCACCCCATCCTATGCGCCACTGACCCTAAATTGCCATCTTCACTTTGTGTACATCTCCAAAATCAACTCTGTACCTGTGTGGAAGAAACTATTGTAGAACCAAATTATATTTCTTCATAATGTTTGCATATGGTATCCAAATGTCACATTCTTTGGTGCATTGGAACCTCCTTTCAAGTGCCTACAAGAAAATCAATGAAAAATTGACCAATATAATAATAGTAACTAGTCACAAAAGCAAAAATGTAGAAGTTTGGGAGGTATCCACCTTACATTGCACACCTCTAAACTCCTTGAAACATCTTGAGCATGTAAGTATCTAAAAAATGAATGATAAAAACCAAGCAACACAAGTCAAGAGCCCAATTCTAGATACATCTTGGCTTATTTGAAGCACAAGTGCCTAAAATTTTGGTCCATGGAAAAAAGATCATTTTGGAGCTTAAAACATTACGATCTCACTATGTAAGAAAAATTTGAAGGTAAATTTTTTATGATGTTTGAATACCACAAGCGAATCCAAAATCTTGCAATTTAATTTTCCATTAAAGATCTTCATATTTTGTTGAGCTTGCACCTAAACTTCAAAACATGTCCCCCTTTTTCTTTTTTACCAATTTTGGTTCCTAACCTCTCAAAACCTTTAAGGATTAATTAAGAAGTTATAGAGATTTTGGAAGGACTATTTTAAAAAGGGTTTTAAAAGTTTGGAAAATAATCCTAGCCTTGCATTATTCCAATTCAATAGAAGGATTTTCATTGTTGGGATTTTTGTACTTGGATTTGTAATTATTGAGATACACACCCATTCCCATGTGTTTTTAGTTAGCATTGCATGAGCATCAAGTTCTCACCAAAGGAGGACAGTGTTGTAGCCAACTACAAAGTATCCAATATATGAGCAATGAACTCATCTTGTATCCATCCATATTAGAGAAGTCGCCAAGCAACATTGTTCTTGATTCCCAAGACAAAACTGTCAACTTCATCAACCTTTTATTGAAAAATAGATGATAGATGTCCTTTACCAATTTGTAAAGAGCGGTTGGGTTGGAAAAAATCCATAAAACTTTGGTGCCCCTTTATCCAAACATAGATGATAGAAGTTGTTTGTTGATTGTTAAAAGTGTTGTACACACCAAAGCATCAAACAAGACTAATGTAGTATGTGATTGAATGTCACCCAAAGTGTGAGTGTAATGATTTCTTCTTGACCCAAACTCCGAGAGTAACTAAATCACAATTTGGGTAGCTGGGCAATAGGGTCCCTTGCTCAATTTTAAAATTTTTAAAAATTTAAAATAAAAAGTGGGGTAATTCTTTTTCCAAGCCAGTCCCTTCCTCTCTGATGAAATCCTTTATACATTAATTCATGGTTACAGACTTCCAGTTCCAGATGTACCATCTCTACCATGAATGAAAAAGTCGTGTTTTTAATTATATGAAATGATTACAGAATTCAGCTTTTTTCAATATTATAAAGACTGTATAAAGTCATTTAAAAATATCTCCCCTATTATTATTTTTTAAATTAATTTGAAAAGTGAACCCCACCAGGCAATCTCTCTGCCACCGGCAACTCAAACCCAGGTCCTCCAAACTGTACAACTGCCACGCTGGCGATGAGGGCGACGTGGCCAAAGCTGGGGCTGGGGATTTGAGCTGAATAAGTTAAGTTAGCCGGCTTTGGCTTCCTATCAATTCTCACTGGCTTTCGGTTGGGCTTTATATATATATATATATTTATAGTCTATATTGCCTTGTCATCACTTTACTTCAATGAAAAAGTAAAGTTTTATGAAACATTGCAACTCAGAATTTATCATGAGCAGAATTCGCCTTTTTCACTTTTCTTTTCTTTTTTAACAAATGGGTGAGGACTCCTTCATTAAGGTGGAGCCACCGGTCATAACCAATCACTTAACGATTCTGAGGTAGAAGTATCTATTTGTGATAATTTAAACTTAAAGCATTTCAGCCTGTAACTTAGGATAAGGGAAATTCATAGAGAAATTGAGGTCAATGCGTGCAAACATAACGACGAGGAGCCTTCCTCCTAAGCTAAAACCATCCGTGGGAGTTGGATTGATTGTTTTCTTCTTCTTCCTTTAATTCGCTTTGTTCTTCCCCCCAAAACCCCAAAACATAAAAATGAGGAAGAATGCAAGAAAAAAATCTCAAAAATGAATATTTTATTCAATTATATATGTGGATTTTTCATCCATATAAATTCTAATCTCATAGGTTCACCTAATATAGTTAGCTTTGGCACTTCTCCCTAAGCTAAGAAGGAAGAGATAATGGTGGATGAGAAGGTACAAACAAAGAATCTTTTTTAAAGAATAGTGCATCCAATTGTTGTCCATAATAGGTGAGCTTATGAAGCCATAATAGGAGGGGTTGTTTGAAATAAGCACCTCTACCATATTAAGGCAATACAAATTTTTCCCAAATCGAAAGATAGAAATCACAAGGGTTGCAAATTCTTTTATTAATTTTCTTCATGGGATTGAAATTACTATGAATTTTAGAAGCCAAAGTTGGTAACACATGACCAATTTCTAGAGTGTTCCATAATCACTCATTCAAAGACTACTCTGGCTCTCAAAACCAAGGACATGTATCATGACATTGAAAGTCAAAAGATGGTCGGAAATAAGAAGTGATGGTTGGAAATGAGTCCCACCCTATATTGAATTTTCTAGTTCCCTATAGATTGCCAACAAGGTCTTGGTTGATATTGGTGTTCACTCAAATCACTAGAAGAAGCCATTGTTTTTTAGAATATCTTCAACAGATGGGCATGTTTTGCAGAACAGGAGCTCCCGAATGCAGTGGTTGCTTTGTAAATGAGAATTTTTGAGGATGTTATTGTAAACACATAGATGTCAAATGTAAAATGAGTGAATGTTTTATTTGATGGGAATGTTAATTGAAACATTGTAGTGAATATCAACGCGTTTTGTGAAACGTCCTAAAAAACACGAAACTGCCACGTTGATTATAGAAGTCCTCATCACAGTTGGGTTATTTGGGGCAATTCATGTAGGGTTAAGTAGGAAGCTAACCGATTGTGGTAAATAGAGAAGAAGGGCAAGTCATTCGTGTCATTTCAAAAGAGAGTCACCTAGATGTGCATAGAAGTTGCACTTTCAAATCCTTTCATGAAAAAATCCTATGTAGTGAAAGTAATTTAAAAAAAAAATAGTATATTGAGGTTTAGGACATTGGTTTCCTGATTCTATATTTAAGTTTTGAATGGCTAATGCCGAGAGCCAAATTCAACCACTACATTCGTTCTCATTGCCTTTCTTTTAACAAGATTTGTTGTCAATAGAATGAGGTCATATTTCTACGAACATACATTCATTTTAATTTAAAAATTGCGATTGTTTTTAGAAGAAAGAAAAAGATTTTTTTTGTTTTTCCATTATTCAGTATGTAGGATTCTTGGACTAACAATGAATGAGGATTAAATTCAAACTAGTATAATCTAAAAAGATACTACAGCTTCAATAGGATTTGTGAAATTGCTAAATAAGAGAGTAGGTCAACACAATACATTTAAAATTTTTTAAAGTTTTGTACACTTCGCAATAGAAATAGGTAGTCAAGCTTTCATCTTCAAATTATTCCATATCCTTAGAGGATTAATGGGCTAATATTGGGTACTTTTTATTTTTATAACAACTTGTTCATTTAAAACCTAAAGTCTGAAGACCATTCTTGAAAAATCTAATTATAGGATATTTTAATTACTTATCTCAAATCATGTGATATAATATTCATGAAGTTTGACAATAGACATTAGAAAAATAATAAGCCCTTAAAGATATTGTTTCCTTTTAAGGGGTTCCCTTTAATGGAACTCATAGCTTCATTGAGGGACATTGGCCATTGTTCAATTCAATGACAAATAGTAGTCACAATGAAAAAAAATGAATTTTTTTTAATTGTTTCAAAAGAATTTAAGAAAAAAAGGTAATTCAAAAATAGTAGTTTGAGGTGGTTGTGTGAATGCTACATCAAATTTCAAGATTTCATAATTCTATATTTTGATTGATGGGATTTTTTTTAAATTCAAAATCTTTTCAATTATGTAATCAAACTGTCATGTTCTAATTCAGCCCTATAATTCATTGTCTGATTTTTTGTTTTCAAGATTCTTCATTTAAGCTTCTCTCTATGATTTGTGCTTGAAAAAGTTATCTAAAATATCAACACATTTGCCTCTTTTTGGTGGTTTTAAAGGAATCTTCACATCATATTTGGCTATTGAAAAAAAACACTATTTAAATTTCTATATGTGATCTTTTTTTCCTTAATTAACAATACAAAGTTTATTTTTATTATTTATTATTTTTTTGGTCTCTAATCTCTAAAGATCCACACATCCTAAAAGTGGATGCACCTTAGTCAACCTTGATTGCAACTTTCTAAAAAACTACTTTTTAAATTTGATTAAAAAAATTTTGAAATGAAATTTGACAAGTTCTGTTTCTTCTCTATTTCAAAATTTTGAAAAATGTCAAAAAATTGATGGAATTATTGCAATTGAAAGCTCTATGTGTTTGCATTTGAATAGCATAGTATTGTACGTTTTTCATTTGTATATTATTATTTTTAATTTATTTAAAATATAAATTATAAAATTCTATTTTTCATTCTATCCTTTATTTATGGTAAAAATTATAGATTATTCTTATATATATATTCTAATCAATATATTAGATTTTTACCTATAGCTTTTAAAAAAAATACAATAATTTGATTTTTTTCATTCAAATTATTGAAAAAATCAACTTCAATAAAAAAAAGTGAAATTTTATCATAGTAAAAAATATCAAAATTACATACATCTATTAAATAAAAGGATAAATTTATAGTAGAATTTGACTTCAACGATTCTATAGTGATTGTTTTGGTTATAAAAAATAAAACTTAACCAATTGAAATTTTTTCACACTAATTGTACAAATTTTTCCACTATTTCTACTTGTACCATTTTTTTTGCTTAAGGGAACAATAGGACGTTGTTGTGTTGCAAATGTAGACATTATGTACAATATATATATATATATATATATATATATGCATCTTTTAAATAGGTTTAAATGTTTGTATTATTATAAAGAAGATGACGTCATTTTAGGTGGCTTTAAAGTGACACCTTCTCTTTGCCGGTATAAACAACTATATAGAGAAGGATTTACTTGAAAGCTTCATCTTATTTTATGTTCTTTTTCTTTGTTTTCTATTTCGATTATACTATGTCGAACTGAAGGGTTTTTTCTGAGTTTCAAGATGAAGAATCTCAACCGGAGCGTGAGTTTGAATTTTCTTTATCGCAATTGCCGGATCAGCCGCAACTACCATTGAGTTTTTCATTGCTACATAGGCAATCAGAAGATGACGCTCAACCATCTCGACCACCAAAACAACGTTGCATGGAGAGACAATAGAATGGTCATCTTCAATGTGACGCTCGAACATTGATGATATTGTTGTAGATTGGATGTGTTGAGTTTAACAATTATAAAGTTACATTTAAAAAATATTTTGAAGGTTTAAACAATAAGCAATATTATTGCATGGCGAGGCCTATTGATGGGAGACATGGTCACCAGTAATAGTTAGAAAGGCCAGTCAATCCTTTAACTAAGGTGGATCGTGTCGATTATGTAGCTATTACCTTCGAACGCATCCTCAAATTCTTGCAAATGAAGTGATATTTCGATTGAAGCTCTAGTTTTCTACCTCTATTAGATATATGTTGGATTTTCGTTCTACATTCTATAGTTGGAGTGATTTCCTATAATAATTTTGTATTTGTAAAGTACTATAAAGGAAATATTCAAATAGTTTGCTTTTTAGATGAACTTGAAGTGAATTTCTTTCAAAGATAAAGATAAAGAAATAGTTGTGGGCCAAATAAGTGTTCAATTATTGATGTTGTAGCTTTGGAAGTGAATTAAGGGTTGACCCTACTTATTTGTGTGGTTAAAGTGGAGATAAGGTGAAGAAAAAGATGGACATTATTCATCTTCTCTCCTATTGTGAGTTTAAGAAGGACCCAAATGTTTGGAAGCTCATTGTGTTGTGAATTTGAGAAAATTTTGAAATGAAATTTGCAAGAGTTGTGTATCATGGTGCATAGTTTCTAAATTGATCTTAGTTGCTTCATTTGAAGTTGTGAATCAAAAGTTGTGCTTGTTTGAGTGGAAGAAGGTTGATTGCCTTTAAAATTAAAAAGGCAGAGACTTCGACTGGCTATAAAAGACGGATAGGTTCTTGGTTTGCAAAGAGATTTGGAGAGAGTGTAGGAAATTGTGTTAGCTTTTTATAAAGATATAACTCATTTTATTTAAAGTTTATATGAGAGAGTTATGAATGTGGAAGTAAAAGAGGGTCCACTGCCTTTTGTTTCTCATGGCTGAAACTTTGGGTGGCCATAGAACTTGAACAAAGTTTTAGAATTACTTAAAATTTAAAGAAATAGTAGAAGTTTGTGTTAACTTTTCAAAAAGCTACCACTCACTTCATTTGGAGCTGTGAAATAATGGTTGCACTTATACAAAGTTCAGCTTGAGAATTGAAGGTTGAAGTTGGAGATTGGAAGAGGTTTTGAAGACTTGTGTATATGTGTGTATAAGTGTAACTTGTGGCTTTGTAAATTTGTTGTTGCGGGTTTCTTGAGTTATATCAACGCTAGCCTCATTTTGTATCATAGGTGAGGAAGTGGGGCTAATTGCCCACATAGTCAAGATTGGATGATGAAGTGGGGTTAATGGCCTACATGGTCAAGATTTGCTTGTTCTTACGGTGAAGTTTGGTTCTTAAAGTTGGTCATCGGGAGTTTGAAAGTTTAGAAGTCAATCTTTCAGACGGTTCAGCTCGTAGTTTGACCGTCCCGTTTTATCTGTTCAAAGCCATGGGATCTTATCATACACCTTAAACCTTACATCCATTTAGAGCTAGCCAATACATGATAGGTCAACGAGTAGCATTTCAATGGCGGTTTAAAAGATACAATATTCAAGTTTGAAGTAGGGTGAATCAGTGAGTAACAAGTTTTTTGGATTCTTTTTTTATCATTTTATGACTTCTTTCATTTCCAAGCCAATTTTGGTCGTAGCCACAATTTCTGTGATTTTCCAAGGCAAATGCTCTCAATACAACAACGTCAAAGGTTAATTTTTGATGAATTTGACAATTTTCTCTTATTCATTTTTTTTTATTTTTTTATTTTTAAAAACAACTTTTTTGCCAACCCTAACAAACCGGTATGGTATAAAGGCACTTTTTCAAATTATAAAAGAAGCTTTTAACATTATACAAGCATCTTTTTACATATTTAAAACAACCTTTCATATTATGAAAATCATGTTTTATACACGCACCAAGGTGCAACAATTGAAGATGTCTTTGGATGTTTTATTGGTGTAATTATTGTTTATGTCTTCTTCCAAACAACAAAGAAAATTAGAAACAAAACAATGATTCTACACTTGCTTCTATTGTATGTTGTACATATTTCATTTTCTATTAAGGGCTTTAAAATAATTGAATTGCAAATAGATTAAAAGATGTTGCATTTTTCATATCATAGCCATCTTTAGTTTTCTAGCACAAATTCTTCTTTGCATGTTTAGAAACAATTTTGTTATCATCTTGAAATTCTCTAAGGCAGTTTTTTTACTATAAATGAAAATTCTATCCAATTTCATTATTTCATTAATAAAAAATTAGCTTTAAAATGTAGGTAAAATAATAGTATTGTAAAAGTAGATATTCACTTTTTGCTATTATGTTTATGACATGTACATCTAAAATGCACAGGCATCACCTTTTGGTATTGACTAAACTTTAAAGTAAAAGAAATTCTAGAATACTCACTATTTTCATTAATTATTTCTAAAAGTGATGTCTTCTTTAAGTGTAGCTTTAACATTGAACATTTGATTTTCATGATGAATGATTATGATTTTTCTATTTAACATTTGTGCAAGGGTGTCTACTTCAAATCTTCATTTTCTATTATTGAGGGCTCTATTAAATTAGCGTAATGTGAAATACATCTTGCAAGGAAAGTCACAAAAGATCTTTGATTTCATAAGATATATAATACATTTAAAGAAATTGAGAGAATTCTTAGAATTTACAGGTTTTTTTGGGACCAACATTTTGGATTTGACTTGGGACAAGAGGAATGATAAAAAAACTACAAATGACTTGCACACAATAGGAAGGGCTTCAAATTTGATTGCAAGTAAATTTTCTAAAAAATCTTAGGGGCTGAGGTAAAATGGTGACGACATGTGAAAAAATAGGTGAAAGCAAACCACATAGCATTCCAAAAAAGTTCACTTGCATTGGCATTTGAGTAATATGGCAGTCAAAGAGCATGAAGTGGCTTGCCACATCAGCATGCTTTAATGCCATTTTAGAATTTTAATATTGTCATAGTAGACGTCAACTAAGATGTCTTCTATTACAGGTAGATGTTTTTTGTGATGTCAACAGAGACGTCCACTGTGACATTTAGATGTTTTTTGCGATGTCAACTAAGACATCCATTGTAATGTTTGAATGTTTTTTGTGACTCAATATTGTGTTTAGCATAATACTTAGATCTGGAATTCCATTATTATAATAAAAAAATTACATTTTAGATGTTAAATGTAGTTTGTCTTCCCTCCTACCACCCCTCTTGCATAAATAACTTGCCTTCTCATGTCAAAATATTGACAATAAGGCTTTTCAAGTCATTCAATATTATTGCCAATATAGTGTATAATGTATGGTGTATTTTGTATGATGTATAGCATATTGTGTATGGTATATAATGTATGACGTATTGTGTATGTTGTATAATGTATGGTATATTGTATATGATGTATAATAGATTGTGTATGATGTATTAAATATATTGTATAGCATATTGCATATGATGTATAATATATTGTGTATAGTGTATAATATATGGTGTATAATGTATTGTATATGGCATACGTCTTAGCTAACATCAAAATTGATGTCTCAAGAGACATCTATAGGTCAAAATTGATGTTACTAAAAATAATAGTCAAAATTTTAATCACATTTAAGTTGATGTCATTAGAAACAATATGAAATTTTTCAAAAACATGACGTCAATTACCACCTCATTTTCTAGTCAAGTCAAAAATCCTATGTGGCCTTACTTGCTTGCGTGGCGCTTATATGGCTGCCACATAGCACATTTTAGCCACTTTTTTAAAATTGTGTTTGTTGTAATGTTTCTCTAAAAACATGGCATGTTCTTCAAATTTCCTTGTATTTTTACCATGTCAATCTTGATAGATTTTTCTAAACATCCATAGTACACATGTGTGACATTTTAGAAAAGATGTAGACACTTTTTAGCACTTGTCTAAAAAAACAAGAATTTCTTATAGTGAATATGATAAAAAAAATTTACCCAATAGATGCATTTTTTATTTCTACCATCTAATGTTTTGTATATTCAACGTCTTTTTAGGATTAGGAACTAAATTCAAGATGCCAAGAGCTCAACTTCAAAATAGTACGATTACTCTTCAAAGTTTTAAAGGATAATTGAAACTCCTCCATTATATCTATATCGTTGATTACATAGACGTAGAACATTTTTTCTTCTTTCCATTATTACATTTCATATTTTTGCTCAAAGCAAATATATTCTATGACTATTAGTTGAATGGAGTGATTTGCAACATTCATCATTCCCAATGGATGTTTGAATGTTTAGGGATTAAGCTAGAAGGGCAAACTCATTCCGTTCTCTATCCTTATTATATTTTACAACAACTATACCTAAATCTTCATTTAATCCTTTGCATTTTGGATCCAAAGAACTTTGAAATAGTTATTTATTGATCAAGATTTTGGAATGGAAATAATTTGAAAAAAAAAAAAAAAAGATCTTGATTGCATCTTCATATTGAATGCATGAAAAAATTTCAATCTCAAGCCTTTGTCATTTGTAAGATTATTTGATTAAACTAGAAATTTGTTCTTTGACTACATGCATGTGTATTAATCTCAACTTCAAAATTCAATAAAAAGTAGAATAAATGAAATTAAGCTCGCATCTTTTAGAGTGAACTTCATTGTTGGGTTGAAAACTAGTACTCTGAAAGTCACAAGTTGAATTCATTTTGTAGAACACTTCTACTCCTTGCATTACTATGATCCTTTCTTAAAGACTTTAATACCAAAAACATCAATAAATCACTAAATATGATTATTTTTTCAATTAAAATATTAGATTTTTATATCAAAGCAATTTAAAGTAGATGGGGAATGTCGATAAAACTCTTTTAAACACAATTTTTATGGATTTGAAAGATGAATTTTTGTACCTTAGCTAGTTAGCCTTCAAGTACAAATTGAAATGCTATAGCATTAAGGAACAAAAAACTACAAAAGTGGCAATCCATCATTAGTTGAGTCCTTCAATAATTCATAGAAAATGCTTCCAAACTTGAACATGTCACAAAAATTACAGTTTCAACTTTGTAACAAACATCTGCATTGAAATAATTATTCAATTTGCACATACAAACAAATAAGTTGAAAGTCAAAAGTTATTTATAAAATTTTTAAAAAAATGTTTCAAATCTTTTTACAAGTTAACCAAAAATGACATTGAGATCAATTTTTGTCCCTTGGATGACTTTGAAACCCCTACAAAATGAAACTACAAGATACTTTTTTATACAATTTTTAGAGGTGTGCCTGAATGCATTTGAAGTGAAGAGTACAAGAAATTTACTCTTAATGGTGCGGTTGATTTTTCTTGAGATGGAGATATTCAACCTAAAATTCTTGTTATATAATATTGCAAATACATTTAGTCCATTGCTCTTAATCTAGATTTTAGCCTAAAAATGAAATATATATACTTTTAAACCTAACTATTGTAATGAAGTTTATAAAGTCTTTATTATACTTCAATTTCAAGAAAATAACAAAAATTCTTAATATGTATATTTTATTATAATCTGAACTTTGAGCCAATAACTATATTCTACTAATTTCTAAACTTTCTAAAAAGACACCAAAATTTGGAATATACCATAATGTTCTAAACTATTATGTGCACCTTTGAAGAAGATTTCAAAGTTTTCAAAACTAATTTTATATTCAATATTCTTCAGCTTTTCTTTTAAATTTACAATATTTCAAAAAAAAATTTAAATCTGAAAAATGTATGACTCTAAGAAGACATAATATTGGAGTGCCATCTTTGAGAAATAATCTCATCTTTCAATGGTTATAAAATGGAAAAGTATGGGTTGAAGGATTTTAAAGTTCAAGTTTGTGTTCAAAGGCCTCTAATATTTCTCAAGGTTAACTCTTAAAGGACATTGTATACTATAGTGAGGTCAAATTCCATTAGTTTTCTATATTAAAATAGGCCTTTCAAAAATTTGATATTTTCTTTATATATTAATATGTATACTAAATTGAAAATTCCTTTTTCATAATTATAAATATAAGAAAATTGAATTTGTTTGATTTTAAAATATTTTTAAAATTAAAAATCTAATAATTATAAAAATGCTTTAAATAATATTAAATTTCTAGCAAAAATGGGTATCGTAGTAAAAAACATCACAATATAACTAATGCACTTTTAAAGCTCACACAAAGAGAAATTCGGTAGAAAAGTTCAAAAGTGGTTTATTTTAAGTTTTTAAGATGCTATCTTCAAAGTTTCCAAAAAACTATTTCTAATATAATTGAAATGAAATTAAAGTAGTTTAATGGAACTACATTTTTGTAGTTAAGGTTTTTAACATTTAAAATGAAGAAGTATGTGAAAATTGAGGTTTGGCTCTAAAACTTTACCCTTTAGTAGGTTGACCTTTAAAGATGAAGGTTGAAATTCCAAATATATTGATCAAAAAGAAATTTTAAATGAAAAATCATTCAATGTTTTTAAGAAAAATCTATGATGAATTTTTAAAAAAATTCTTTGTAAAAATCATTTATTTCTAATTTCCTAATTTTCTTTAACATATAAGATATACCATATGATTTTAACGGTTTAAAATCCTTAGAAGGATTGGAATGAGGTCCCTTTTATATCATATTTAATTTTTTCAAGGTTTGCTTTAGTTTTACATTCAAGAAGCATGTGTATTTGAAAATTTGAATAGAGTGTTTCTATCTTCAAAGATTAATTGCACCTCTAAAAACTCAAATCTTCACTAAAGTCAATTAGTAAATTGACACAAATATGATATATATATACAAAAATAAAAATAAAAAAATACTACCTTTTCATGAATATATATTTAGTTTCAATTAGTTTCTAGGAAAAAAAGTTATGCTTAGCGGAGCAAAAAATCTTTAAATTTGATCAAGGAAAAAAAATTTCAAAATAGAATATTTTAAATTTTACTAATAATTAGATTCAATTTAATATTTATGGGAAAATTTTGAACATTATATATTAAAAATAAAATTATTCTATATGTTCTTGGTAAAAGTGTACATTCCATTAGAATTATAGAGGTTGATTTTCTTAGCAATTTGTTATAAATTTTCTTTTGCATTATGAGTTGAATGATTTTCTTACACTATTTGTCTCGGTAGTCAATCTCAATATTTGATTGTTTGGAATTTATCTAAAATATATTTATACTTTAATATTGATATGAAGTTATTGCACATAAAACCACCAATTCTAGTTTGATATCATATATATCATCTTACATTATTGGTACCAAGTAAGCAAACTATTTCCTTTTTGTAATTTATTTTTTTATTTATAGTTGATTTTGTATATTTAAACTATTCAAAGTGTTTTGTCACATTCGATGATCTACTACAAAACTTGATGTACTATTGTGTAAGACATGCTCAAATGAAAGTTCAATTGTAACTTCATGCCCACATTCTCACTATTCCTATTGTAATAATATTGACTACTAGAAATGAAGATGTGGAATAGTCCTAAAGGATGGAGGGATGGAGATTGAAGTCCTCGAGTGGGAGAGATGGAGAAGTCTAAGAGAGGGAGATATGGAATAGTCATAACGATGGAGACAGTCCTAGCTAGGTTAAGTCTCTTATTAATCATCATTGGATAAATTGCAGTCACTATATGCATATATAATAAAGATATAGAATAGTTCTAAAAGATAGAGGGATGACGTGCTATAAAACCTAATGTACTTGTGTAGAATATACTCAAATGAAACTTCAATTGCAACCTCATTCTCACTACAACTATTGTATTAATATCAACTCTTTGAAATGAAGATATAGAATAATCCTAATGAATGATGGAGAAGTGGAATAGTCCTAAAGGATAAAGATGAAGAGACAAAATAGTCCTTGGAGATGGAGATATGGACTAGTCTTCTGTCAAACTTCTGAGCAACCCCCCTTGCATAGTTGCATCAACTAGAGTCACTATATGCTTGTATAATGGACAATCCTTCTTTTAAAAGATCATTCTATTTTGTCAGACAAGCTTCATGGATAAGACATTTTAGCCATAATTTAAAATTCTAACAATATAATAAATCAAAATTTAAAAGGACATTCTTTCAATTGGACTTAACACAAGAAATTAGGCACTTATATAAAATTGTCCTTAATTGATGCCTTTATAGAAGCCCTTTTTGTAGAGTGGTCTTATCAACTTTCTTGAGGATTTCTATAAAAAATAATTAGCAACTTACAAAATAGTTAATGAGACATGATTCTAAAACCTAATCACTTTTTGAACATCTTGTCAGCTTTGGGCTTTGTCAATTTTTTCAATTGTATGTCAATGTGAAATGATTCCAAAACTGAATCACTTTTTTAATGTCTTGTCAACTTTGTGAGTTTTGTGGG
This sequence comes from Pseudoscleropodium purum, assembly GCA_963969395.1. Taxonomy (NCBI): domain Eukaryota; kingdom Viridiplantae; phylum Streptophyta; class Bryopsida; order Hypnales; family Brachytheciaceae; genus Pseudoscleropodium; species Pseudoscleropodium purum. The sequence continues at coordinate 25,832,209 of OZ017798.1, forward strand.
ATTTGTTGACTTTTCTCATAAACTTCAAATATCTACATCTTAATCTCCACTTTTAGCTTGTCTTCTTGTCCTCAAAACTTGTCTAAAAAAAATATAAACCAACCCCCATCTGCAAATCCTTGGACCAACTCTAAATACAATAGAAGGAAGTGAATTAGGTAACCAAGTACCAATATATCATCTTACATTGTTGATACTATATACTAGCTATTTATGTTCAAGAACATGGATGAAGGATGCAATTAGTGGATGAAAAAATTCATTTATTTATCCAATAGTTTGTACATATATGCATGATGGACAGTCCTTCTACTAATAGATTATTCTATTTTTCTAGACAAGTCTTGTGGATGAGACATTTTAGTTATAATTTAGAAATTTAACAATATCATTGAAAAAAATTTGAAAGAATATTGTTTAATTGTACTTAGAACATAAAAATAGGCACTTAAAGAAAACCACCCTAGACTAATGCCTTTATAGAGGCCCTTTTCGCAGAGTAGTTTTATCATGTTAGAACTTTCTTGAAGACTTCTATGAAATATCATCACTTTATAAAAAATAGTCAATGAGAAATGATTCCAAAACCTATACACTTTTTTAATTATCAACTTTGTGGGCTTTATAGTAAACTTTGTTGACTTTTCTCATGAACTTCAAATATCCATGTCTTTTATCATAAACTTCAAATATCTATATCCAAGAGAGAGAACTAAAATATCAATAAATACTCTCAAAAACTTGGTCTTGTACATCATTTTTGTTTTAAGCAAAAATTTGCTCAACTAGCTAGATTTTGTCCTTTTAGTTGTTGTCTTTCTAAAAACTAGCCTATGCAACAAAGTCAACAAGCTAACACATGGACAAAGAAGTACATGGTAAAAAGTTGGGATACTTTTAACTAGCTATTTACTATCAAGTACATAGATGAAAGATGCAATTAGTGGATGAAGAAACTAATTATCTATCTAACATTGTGTACATATGTCAAAAGGAGAAATATTTGTCTTAGGATTTTGTATTAATTTCACAATTTCATCTATAGAGAAAGAACATAAATATTGACAAATATTCTCCCAAAGAATTGGTCTCCCAAGGCATTTTTGTTTTGGACAAAAATTCACTCTATCTAATAAGTTTTGTCATTTTGACCTCCATGACATTGTCCTTCCTAAAACTAGCCTACTAGATTTTGACTTCCATGATACTATCCTATCTAAAATTGGCCTACTAGAATTTGACTTCCATGGCGCTACCCTTCTTGAAATTGACCTACTATATTTTGACCTCTATGACGGTATCCTTCCTAAAACTAGCCTAGGCAATGAAGCCAACAAGATTTTGACCATTATATCTTTGTCCATCCTAAAATTGGCCTATACAATGAAGCCAACAAAATTTTGACTTCTCTATTTGTTACATAGTTGTCACATTGGACAGATTACTATTCATTTCACGTCCTACAAGACAAGTTACTGTTCATCAGATGTACGTAAGACGTACATCTGATGAACAATAACTTGTCTTGTAGGACGTGAAATGAATAGTAATCTGTCCAATGTGACAACCATGATTTGCTATCCTTTTGTAGAGATACTTTTTGGATCAATTTCGAAGTTTTTGAAAATAAAAGTCTAATAGACCAATTTAAATTAGCTTTAAAGCTGATTAGATGTGAATTAGGTCAAATTGACATAGAAATATAGAAAAGACCATTAGATAGTAGGATGAGGAATTAAGATTAACATGAAACCAAAACAATTAGACAAATAAACAACCGATTAATTGGAAGTTAGTTACGGCCAAGAACTATAAGACTAATTGACTCAAATGTTTATCTCTCTTTCGGTGTTTGAAGCAATTGTTTGCCTATGTCTATTGTACTTCTATATTCCTTAAAGTTCAATGCACATTGTCTATTTGTCTAATCCACTACATGTGTAATATTTATTGTAGCCAATGATTGGCTTTGTCCTTTGTTTGGAGTAGTTGCTAGTAATTGGCACTGTCTCTTTTATTCTTAATTTTGCATTTGTCTAATTGACTTGAGCTGTGAGCATGTCAAATTGTCATGTTCTATTTTGTACAACAAAGGTCTTGTGAGTGAATTGAGTGGTCAATTTTGCCAGTGATTGTTGATATTTGGTTTGTAAGACAATTAGCTAGTGAGTGGTATTGTTCTTCATTTGGTTTATAGTCTACTAGTCAAATTGTGAGATTATTGTTGTCTAAGATTTAGTGAATACAATAACTTCATAACTTGAACTAGTGATTGGTATATGATATTTAGTCTAATAGTAGAATGGTGAAGATGTAGAGTTAAATTTGTCTACGATTTTGTTAATTTTAATGTCAAATGGACAATTATAGAGTAAAGGAGATAGTTTTTTTATTTGTGAATGCGAGAGTGTTATTTGAGTCAACTAGTCAACAATTATAGATTGGAAAAGTTAAGCTAGTGAGTGGCTTTATTTGCATTATAATCTTTCAATTGTATACTTGACTGCAAGAGCGTGTAAGTAGTTAAAATTGCTAGTTATTAGCATAGCTAATGTTTGGGACAATTGGCCCAAAGTATTTTTGTTTTAGAGGACAATTAATTTTACCTACTAGATTTTGGCCTCTATGACTTCGTCTTTCCTAAAATTGGCCTACCACATTTTGACCACCATGACATTGTCCACCTTAAAACTAGCCTACCACATTTTGACCTCCACAACGTTGTTGTCCTAAAGCTATCCTACCAAATTTTGACCTCTATGATATTGTCCTTCCTAAAATTGGCCTAAGCAATGAAGCCAACAAGATTTTGACCACTATATATCATTGTCCTTCCTAAAATTAGCCTATAGAGTGAAGCCTATAAGATTTTGACCTCTCTATTTTGATGTCATTCGAAGAATTGTCCTATCCAATGAAGCCAACAAGCTAACACATGGCCCAAAAGCCATGGTCTTCAATCTGAGCTAGATATTCAAGCAATTCAATGTCATAGGAAGATACCCTTAGTCTAGAAAAGAAGAGGAGTAGGTAATAAGCTAGATATTCATGCAATAGAACATCAATAAATTGTCTCCTCACTCCTAGAAAAAAAAGCAAGTAGTATGACCAATGTGAATAGAAAGTTTGTAGGGGATAGTTATACTATCTAAGCAATGTTTCACTTGCTTACATGGTGTAGACTAAATAGGTTGTTTTATAACACTAATTTACAGAATCATTTATAATAATAGAGAAGTGAAATAGAAAAGTGAAATTTTTAATATAAATTTATGTTGTAAATATTGTAATCTATTTTTTTAATCATGAAGTATTTCATTGTCCTCTAAGTAGCCACATAGTTAGACAAATTCAAAAAAATTAACAAATTATAATTAAAAATGCTCTATGAAGAATCTAAATATTTTGCTATTCAAAGACTAGATTATCATTTTCAAAAACAATAGCTCCTTACAATGGATTACAAACTCAATAGAAAACAATACATTTGGAACCTAGAAGCAACAAATGGTGCATGAATAAAGACACCCTTTGAATAAATATTTTGATAATCTACTTAAATTCCATATATATGGCTTGGTGTTTTTTACATACAAGTTTGGTTTACTATTAGTTTGAAAATAGTAGCGTGTTTAGGTATTTATTAGTTTAACTCCTAAAGGATCAAGTGGTTGTTGAACAACCAATTGAAAATTGGAGTAGGCTCATATGATGTAAATTTTTAATGAAAATTTGACACAAGGTGTGAGCATATCCCCTTAGGTGAGCATATATATTTTTTCTAATTAGGTGTTTAGATCAAAAGTTATTCAACCCCAAAAAAGTCTAAGCAATTTAGGCAAATAGGGAATCTTTTACTAATTAAAGTCTTCATCTACCCCTTTATTTCAGTAGGTAAGTAACTCATATATTATAGTACACAATTGTAAAAATATCACTTGTAGTGCAAAAATTTCATTTTAGGAGGAGTTAATGTTTGTTGACATTATCAAGAATAGTTAGAAAAAAAAATTCTTCTAACTTCAAATGCTATAATCTTTCAATTTGTGTAGACAAATTTTCAAAAATATTTCCATGTATTTCTATTGTAGTCTAGTATAATTTGTATCATCGAAATTAAAAAAATCTATTAATTTTCATTTTTTTCTTAGCGATCTCAACATATCATATCATCTTATATTGTTGGTACTAAGTAAGTAAACTACTTCCCTTTTGTAATTCATTTTCTTGTTTATAGTTGATTTTGTATATTTAAAGTGTTCAATGCCTTTTGTTTTGTTGTGTTTGATGACGTGCTACAAAAACTAATATACTTTTGTAGGACATACTCAAATAAAACTTCAATTGCAACCTTATTCTCACTATAGCTATTGTATTAATATCAACTCCTAGAAATGAAGATATGGAATAGTTCTAAAGAAGGATGGAGAGATGAATTAGTTCTAAATGGTAAGGATGGAGAAATCAAATAGTCCTAGAGATGGAGACATGGATTAGACTAAGGTCAAGCTTCTTAGGTATTCCCCCTTGCATCAACTAGTATTACTACGTGCTTGTATAATGAATAATCCTTCTTATAAAGGATCATTCTATTGTTTGAAATAAGCCTCATAGACAAGACATTTGAGCCATAATTTAGAAATTTAATAGTGTAGTTAATTAAAATTTGATATTCTTTCAACTGGACTAAGAAGAAGAAATCAAGCATTGAAAGAAAATTGCCGTAGCATGATGCCTTCACAAAAGCCCTATTTTCAAAGAGTGGTCTTATCATGTTCAAACTTTCTTGAAGATTTCTATAAAACATTATTAGCAACACACAAAATAGTCAATGAGACTTGATTCCAAAACCTAATCAATTTTTTAATGCCTTGTTGACTTTGTGGGCTTTGTCACCTTTCTCTCATAAACTCCAAATATCCATGTCTTGGTCTCTTTCCTTTTTTTTCTTCCTCTTGTCTTCAAGACTTGTCTAAGAAAAGTGTAAACCCAACCACCAACAATTGCAACTCCTTGTCCTTGGACCACCTCTTCTATTGAAATGGAAGCCGGAATCCTAGCAAGTGGCCTAATGTTTGATTCTTGTGTTCCCTATCAAAGTGACCATGTTCTATATCCAAATGATCATGTACCGCAAGTACCTGACTTGCACTGCAAGTTGATATGAGAAGCAATTTATGAGTTGCTATAAAAGGACTGATGGAGAGACACTTGGCACATGTGTTTATAAACTGGCAGCCACTCGTGGTTTTTTTAATTCATTTCATTTCACTTAGTCACAAGGAGAAAGTGTAGATATTGTTCGCTAGTTATTTATTTATGGTCATGCACATGGATGAAAGGTAGAATTAGTGGATGAACCCACCCCTCAATTATCTATCCACTAAGTACATTCATCATAGGAAGGATATTTGTTTCAAGAATTTATAATAATTTAGCAATTTCATTTGTGGAAAAAAGATGAAAAGATCAATAGATATTCTCTCAAGAAATTGGCCTCACACAATGTTTATATTTAGCACAAAAATTTGCTCTATTCATTTGATTTGAACCTCTATGACACTGTCCAACACAAAATTGTCCTATACAACCCAAAAATTTGCTTTATCTACTTGATTTGAACCTGCATGACGTCGTCCTTGCCAAAATTGTCTTATGTGACTTGGTTGGCTAGATTTGGACCTCCATCACGCCATCCTTCCCGAAATTGTCCTAGGCAATTCAATTGGCGAGATTTTGACTACTATGAAGTTGTCCTACCCAAAATTGTCCTACGCAACTCCGTCGGCTAGATTTTGACCTCTGTGACACCATCCTTCCTAAAATTGTTCTACACAATATAGTTGGCCAAATTTTGACCTCCATAACACCGTCCTTCCAAAAAATGACCTACTCAACTTAGCTAGCCGGATTTTGACATCTATAGTGTTGTCCTTCTTACAATTGGCCTACACAACAAAGCCAACAAGATTTTGACTTCTTTGTTGTTTTCTTTCAAAGAATTCTTCTATCCAATGAAGTCAAGAAGATTATGACCTCTTTGTTGAGCCCTATCCTTCAAAAAATTCTTCTATCCAATGAAACCAAGAAAATTTTGACTTCTTTGTTGAGCCATGTTCTTCCGAGAATTGTCCTATCTAGTGAAGCCAGCACACTAATATATGGCCAAAAAGCCCTACACTTGTATTTGAGCTAGATAATTATGATCAAAACATTCATGCAACTCAATGTCAATGAATTGTCTCCTTAGCTAAGGGAAGAAGAAGAAGAGTAGGTCATATGGCCAATGTGATTGAAAAGGTTGTGGGGGATAGTTTATCTCACTTGCATAGGTTGTCTCATGTTACTATTTATGTAATCATTTATGATAATATAAAAGTAAAATTTGAGTATTCAATAGGAATTCATATTGTAAACATTGGAATCTTATTTTTAATCATGAATATATATGTTCAACTAATTTTTTTAACCCCTAAAGGTCAAAAACTATGTTTTCACCAAAATTGCTCTAAAAGTGCCATTTCTAATACAAGTACCAAATTTTAGGAAAAAGTTATTTTTGGACACATGTAACTGTAGGATCTTATAGCATACTAGTTTGAAAAGATGTGGAAAAAATTTCAAAAATTTCCACCTTGTAAAAAATTGTTGACCCTTAAAGCTACTCTTGTGTGAAATTTTCAATGAAAAAAAAACAAAAAAACTCCATTTGTAGTGAGCTGCCCCAAATCGCTATGTTATCAAAAAACACAATTTGGTCCTTTAGGGGGTTAAAGGTGATTTATTGAAGAGTTTATAGAGAAGATTATTCCAAGGAAAAACAACCAAATTAGCTTGGGGGAGAGACACTAAGGTATTGGTACTTTAAATCAACAATAAAAGTGTTTCATTATCCTCTAAGTATACACATTGTGGGAGGGTTTTTTTCCAATCAAAGATGTTGCAAAAGGAATCTAAATTTTTTGCTACTCAAATAATAGGCTATAATTTCTCAAACTCAATAGGCCCTTACAAGGGATCACAAACTTTGTTGAAAACAACACATTGAGAACTTGAAAGCAACAAAAAGCGATGCATGAATAGAGGCCCCTTTGAATAACTACTTTGATATTCTACTCTAATTCCATTTAGGAGACTTGGTGTTTTGACATGCAGATTGGATAGCTATTAGCTAAAAAATAATGGTTTGTTTTAGGTATTTGTTAGTTTACCCCTAAAGTACCAAGTGGACACAAAAAATACAATTGAAAATTTGGAATAGGCTTATATAATGTCAAATTTTAATAGAATTTTGAAACAAGATGTGGAGATATAATTTTTTTCAATTGGGTTTCCAAACCCAAAGCTATGTTGTCTCCAAATGCCCAAGCAATTTGGAGAATTGAGGAATATTTTATTAAAGTTTGCATCTATCTTTAAATTTTGATATTTACTGTATGTAACTCATATAATACATGATGCAATTGACAAAAAAATCAACATGTAGTGCAAAAATCCCATTCTAAAAGGAATTAAAGTTTGTTAACTATATCAAGTATGATAAAAAAAAATTCTTCTAACTTCAAATGCTATAGTCTTTCAATTCATATTGTCAAAGATTCTTAATTTCTTTCTACACATTCCTATTGTAATCTATTAAAATTTGTGTAGTTGGAATTTAAATAAATTGTTATCATTCATTTTTTTTCTTAGTGATCTAAATAATAGAATTTTTTTATAAATTATGTTAGAAATGTGCTCTACTCATCTAGAATGAATACCTTACAACATTCATTGGTTCTATATTGAAGTAGGGGCTTTGCACTATATAAAAGATATATATTAGTGAATGTGAGGAACTAGACCCTTATTAGAAAAATTTAGCTAGTGCTTTAGTTGGACGATATTTATAATGATACTAAGATCAAATACTAGATAGCGAGTGCATGCATTAATATTTTTGCCTACCATTAACTTTTTTCTCAAATCAATCTCCATGATGAATTATATGTTTTTATTTCTACATTTATAGATATAAAATTTCATATAATATTGTGATTTGTTCTACTTACTAGTTTTTCCAATGATTTAAGGCAGTAATTAATATCCAAAGGTTTTAGACTATATTTTCACCAAAAATGCTCCAAAGAAATTTTTTAGGACACATGTAACATCGAAATCTTGTATTATATTGGTTTGAGAAGATGTGGAAAAATTTTCAAAATTTTCAACCATGTGTATTGCAAGATATTAGTGTTTGAATTGACAAAAATTCATTTTTTGGCCCTATGAAAAACTTAGTAGTTGCACTTCACAAGCTCATATTGTATGGAATAATGTTTAAAATGGTGTTTACTCTTGGATTTTTTCTTTTAAGGCAAGTTGAATACATGCTTGAAAATTGTCACATCATTTGGAATTGTACAACATATAAGAAAAAAATATTCAATAGAAAAAAGTAGAGAAAGATTCAAAATACTACATTGTTAAGAATTTAATTATGGAATTGAAAAATGCTAATTCCAATAGTTGAAGCATTGTAATAATCAATCTACACTCAATATTTTTATTTTTTTTCAAAAATTTCAAAAATTGAATTAAATATAGGACTTCCATTTGTTTTAAAGTATAGATTCTATAACTATCTGCAAACTAAAACTTCTCATAAATCAAAATGCAATGATTCAAAGATTTCTACATATCTATAAATGTAGGAAAACTAATTTCAATTTTTTAGTTCTTAAGAAAGTGATTTTTAAATATATAAAATTTGAGCTACCCAAGTTGCCCACACTTCTCTAAAAAATTACATATCATACAATACTTTTTAACCATGTATTCAAAAGTTATAAAATTGTTGTACCTTAAAGCTACTACTTGGGCATATGTCGTGTAAAAATTTCAAAGAAAAAAAAATTCCGTTTGTAGTGAGTTGTCCAAAATCACTATGTTCTCAAAAATTATATTTAGGGCTTTAATTAGGGGTTAAATACATCCACATAGATTACGTAAATTCTTTTTGATGATATGTATACTTTGGAACAATCATCCAAAAGTTTGTTAGTGAAATTAACTAGAGCAATAAATGGCTACCGGTAATCAACAAGTGACCAACAAAAGTAGAGGAACCTAATATGAGGTAGTAAGCATGGTTCCCTTGCCTTTATGTGATGTTTTAAATATTTTTGTTTTTTTCACATGTAGACAAATGTAAGATAAGACTACTATTGCAATTGTATAATATGGAATTGTTCTCAAAACAATGAGCACCCAACGCATCTATAATGGTCCAAATGGACCCAATCTTCTTTAAAAATGATTAAAATATCAAGGCTAAAAAACAATCTCTTTCTATAATGAGTTTACATGCAAAAGACAAATGTGTATGAAGATCCCTAAAGTCAATCCACTATAGAGGTTCTAATTTTTTTAGAAATTTGACTACTAAATTATTCCCTTGTGACCAACCTCTAATTATTTATTTTATTTATTTATTCGAGAATGCCATGCATGCCATGCATGACCCCAATTGGAACCCATTCCATCCTTCATTGCATGGAGTGGACCAAAATGTTTTAAAAGATGGACCAAAATGTCTTTATAAAAATGGACAAAATGGCTATAGAGTGGGGCCTTCCTTGCGCCCGTCCTCTAATCCAAGTCCTGTAAAGTACCGTAACTCAACCGTCACCGCAGGTGAATTTCAAAAGCCTGCAGAAGACCAGGAGAAGAGGAGCCATTCTCAAGGCCCATGACTTTGGGAAATGGGGATCGAAAATTTTATAATAATTCAGTTGCATGCCAAAAATTTTGGACGGTAAAAATATTGAATGAAAGAAATTTTTAAAGATAAAATTAATTTTAATAATACTAATTTTTGAAAAAATGGCCAAATGGGCCGGATAAGGCCGGCGGTTGGTGTTTTAATTAGTAAGCTTTAGGAGGTGAACTGAGTTGGTCTGAGCGGTAGAAGTAAACTAGAAAAAAGAGTTGGTGACGGCACCGACTGGTGGCCACCGACAGAGGGCAGTTGCAATTTTTGCAACTCCAGGCTTCCGATAATAAAATTAAACTCTCTAATATATTATTTGTTGAAGAGAAACTCAACAAAACTCTCTAATATCACATTCTAGTGGGTTGGGTATTGCTTAGAAAGTGTCTCAGTTAAGGTTACAGGTATGATTGATTGATCAAGTTCCACGTGTCACATATAATAGCCACCGACAGAGATGATTGCAATTTTGCATCCCAATCTGATGATAATCAGTCAAACTCTCAAATTTATTGGGTTTTTTTTTCCATAAAAATAAAATCTCTAATATCACATTATGGGTATTTCTTAGAATATGTCTTTTGAAGTTTACAAGTAGAATTGATCAAGTTCCACATGTCACATTTTGAAAACATATAATATGAGTTGTTTTGGAATCCTAAACTTCTTATTAATTAATGATTTTTTATTTTTTTTGTATTGAGACCAACCAAAGGAGGATCATCTAGGTACAAACCTATGTTTCTATTACTCTTAACAAACTTTCAAGTCCATATTACAAAAATTTGGGTATTTTTCCTCAATTTTAGGATATAGCTTCCAAAAAAAATCAATCATGTGAATGAATTCTTTATAGTTAAAATTATATACTTTTAGGTAGAAGTTTTTTCTTAAACTCTTCAGTGTTTATTCTTTGAGCATTGCCATCCAAATACAAAAATACTAATAACATAAAATTGAATGAAAAGAGTACAATTAATTGATAGGATCCACAATTAGATTCTCTTTGCCAAATAAAAATCGCTTGACTTGCCAAATTCAAACCTCTTCAATGTTGTCCTTTCTCAAATTGGCATGTGCAAAGAAGACAACAAGCTTACATGTGACCCAGAAAAACATGGTCGCACATCTAAGATTCTAAGCTAGATATTCATACAACTCAATATGAAAGAACTATCTTTTCAGCCTAAAGAAGAAGAAGAGTATATCATAATTTAGATATTCATGTAATTCAACATCATTGAATTGTCTTCTAAGCCTAAAGAAAAAAAAGAGTAGGCAATAAGCTAGATATTCATGAATTATCTATCCAAGAGCATGTACATTCATAAAAAGGAGGGATATTTGTCTTAGAATTTTGTAATAATTTAGCAATTTCATCTATAGAGAAAGGACAAAAATGTCCACAAATATTACGTCAAGGAATTGGTCTCACAAAGTGTTTTTGTTTCATACAAAAATTTGCTCTATCTACTTGATTTGGACCTCCATGACATTCTTCAATACAAAACTATCCTATGCAACTCGGCCGGCCGGATTTGGACCTCCATGATGTCATCCTTCCCAAAATTATCCTATGCAACTCGAGTAGCCAGATTTTGACTACCATGACAATATCCTTCCAAAAATTGTCCTACATAACTTCGCTAGCCAAATTTTGACCTCTACAACCTTTTCTTTTCTAAAACTGTCCTATACAACTTCGTTGGCTAGATTTTGACCTCTATAACACTATCCTTCTTGAAACTAGCCTACGTAGCAAAGTCAACAAGATTTTAACCTCTCTATTGTTGTCCCTCCAAGAATTGTCCAATCTAGTGAAGCCAACAAGATAACATATGACCAAAAAGCCCTAGTTTCACATTTGAACTAGGTATTAATGAACTAGATATTCATGCAACTCAAAATGTTAATGAATTGTCTCTTCAACCTAGAGATCATGAAAAGTAGGTAATAAACTAGATATTGATGCAACTCAACATCAATCTATTGTTTCCTATGCCTAGAGAAGATGAAGAGTAGGTTGTATGACCAACATGATTGGGAACAATGTGGGGGATACTTCGATTGTTTAACCCATGTCTCATCCACTTGCATGGTGTAGACTCTATAGGCTATCTCACGTTACTAACTTATACAATCATTTGTGATAATACAGAAGTCAAATTTGAGTTTTCAACAGGAATTCATATTGTAAATATTGGAATCTTATTTTTTTATATTGTAAATATATATAAGAAGTAATTTTTTTGAAAAAGGTGGTTTATTGATGAGTTTATGGAGAAAGTTATTCCAATGAGAAACAACTACATGAGCTTGGCTGAGAGACACTAAGGTAAAGGTACTCTAAATCAACAATAGAAGTTTTTCATTGTCTTCTAAGTAGACACATAGTTCCTTGTGACTTTCTAATGCACCCACATTCTAGAGTCATAGTAGGAACCATATAACTTATGTGATGAGGCATCATTGTTTGCAAGCAGAAATGAGTTTCAAACATTGGAAAGTGTACCATGTCCTCAACTTACATTGGCAACCACACACCCTTTTCTAAAAAAATATGTATTGGTAGTTAATTTGGTCAACAATTAGGTATTTAATGTACCCTTCTTTGCTAGGACATAGTATAACCCAAACTTTGTCTAGCCTTGACTAGTCCTCAAGCCCTCCATAACACAATTAGCCTCATTTTTTCTAAAGTTTGGAACTCCCCCAAATATCTAAAAGTTGAACATTTCACAAGAAAATTTCTAATGAATATAAGAAACCAATCATTTTCAAAGAAATATGGCAAAAAAAATTCTTTGAAAGACTATAAGTTTGGACATTTAAATTGTATTGATGCGCTTGAATTCTAAGAGGAATGATTTTGCATTTTTATTTAAAAAAATTATGAGTCCATTTGATCATTTTTGTAGGAAAAATTCAACTTTAGCTAAATTATCATTTGATCAAACAACCAATTAGAAAAAACAAGTGTTTAAACCAATCTAGCATTGAATGTGATCAATTAATATTTGAAAATTATATTTAAGAGGTGTTTTTTCTATTTTGTACAAATGACTTAAAAAAGAATCTTGACAATGGATGAAAATATGCTTATGTTTACATGATCATTATTTTTGCAAGCAATCAAGATTGTTCATTTGATCTTTAGTAAAGTACTAAACTATAAAATGATGAAGAAATATTGTTGAGTTATAATTAGCTATTTGGTTTCTAGTGTCTTGTCATCTTAAAATTTAAGTTCCATAAAATTACTCTCAATTGTTTTTAATGAAACTATTTTGTAAAGATTTATTATTTTCTTATACAAGTATTTAGAATTTGATATGAAGAAGCTGTTTTCAATCCATTGGGTATTTAATACAAAAAATTCTTAAGATATACTTTACGTAAAATGTGCAAATACTTAGGAATATCGTTAGAAAGAATTAGGTGTGTAGTGTTATAGCTTCTACTTTTTTTCATCTTTAAAACTTGTCTTAAAAAGTGTAAATAGGCTCTTAGAGCTTGTTATACTTTGTTATAATTCTATTGCAATTTCTTAATGAAAATTTATTCTTCCCTTCTTCCATACCACTGACTAATTTTAATAACTTTGAATCTTCATTTAAAATCATTACAATATTTTTATAATACCATCAATGTTATTATACTAGGGGTATATCTATAAATTTATAATACTACTTTTGATGTCTCCATATCACTTCATTCAAGCGTGATTCTTCCATCTCACATCATTTGTTATCAATGTTTTAAGAATTTATTTATAATATTGAATGTGAAAGGGCCATAAGAAATATATGATTTTGATTTCCAAGCTTGATTATAGAGAATATTTTATTTTATTTTAGTAATAAAATATAAATCATAATCAAATAATTATAAATATAAAAAACATAGAGAAAATTTGATAATGACCTCATTGACAAGTTTGAAGGAAAAATAACACATTAGTCATTCAATTAGTGCAAGACATATTAATTATTTTATTTTTTATTTTTCAATACTAAAAAACGTTTTTATTTTTATTTTTTTAAGTATCTATTTGGAGAAGAAGAGGATATCTTCTTTGCCCTAAAGTTGTTAAAACATTGAAACAAGCAACTACTATCCAGTGGAAAGATGCAAGCAATATGTTTTTGATTAATCTCCCTCACTTTTAATTTTTGAAAATTATAGACCATCAATCTACTTACAAAAAAAAATTGAAACCAATCTCCAAGCTATTGATTTAGGATACAAATATAGGATACAAATACAGATATGGAATACAAATATGGATATGGTATACAAATATAGATATGGAATACAAATATGAATATAGGTACATGTATCAAATATGAATACAAATATAAAGGACGTACACTTATATACGATACAAATATGGATATAGGGGAATAGAAATCCCATATTGATTGCATATCCCATTTTCACTTTAGGATTACAAATAGGGGCGGTGGATGGGTTTGGTTTGGGTTGGAAATTGTAAAAAATTGTGTTCTAGTAGGGAGGCAAGGGGTAATAAAATAAAAAAACCATTGAATTAAACTAATTGTTTGAAAACATATTCTTTCACTATCTACTCAAATGATAGACTACAATTATTGCAATAGGCTTTTTCTTTGTAATATTGGATTTTTTTTAGTACATATACATCCTTAAGGTGTTTCTAGTGATGCAAGGCATCTTCCTTGAAAATTGGCCCATAGCCATTTGGGAGGGGGGCTATTTGAAAATGTGATATAAAACAATTAGAGCATTGACAGGATATTCACATTGGGTCTTTTGAAAAAATATATACTTTGATTCATTAAGGCAATAAAATATTTTCCATAACTTGTTACTACATATAGAGGCTTCATTTTTGTGTGAGTGGTTGGAAATGGTAGATATAGATTACTAATATATTGAAGTTGTTTGATCCTTCACATAAATATTGAGGTTTTTAAATCATTTACATATTTAGCTAACACTTAGAAGACATTCACACAAGGTCATTTGAAAAAGTGCATATTTAGACTAAAGACTATAAAAGGTTTTAAATAATTAATATTGCAAAGAGAGGTTTGATATTTTGTGTAAAAAATTGGAATTGGTTAATCCATAAAGGAATAGGTAGCATTTTTTGGCAACATAGCATTTTTGATCATCCATTTACAAATGGAATTTTCCTTTTTTTTTCTTTGAAATCTTTGCACAACATATGGTCACATAGTAGCTTTAAAGAGCACAATAATTTTATAAATTTGACTACATGGTTAAGAAATTATTGTATGATATATAGTTTCTTTTGGAGTTTAGGCAACACAAGCAATTCATAAAAAATCACTTTTCAAGAAATAAAAAATAAAAAATATTTTTTAAGATTTCTCTCTCTATACATATGGAAAGCTTTGAATCATTCCATTTTGGTTACTGAGATGAAAATTATGAGGAGTCTTAGTTTGCGGAAAATTATATAAACTACATTCATTTTTCCTATAATAAAATTCTTAATAATTTAGTAATTTAAATCATACCATAATCTTAGTTATTAATGTTTTTTCAAGCATAAATTAAAAATATTTATAGTTGAATTTTTAAATTTATATTTCCAAATTAATTCTTCAACACATTATAGAGAGTTTCAAGTTGTAGGATCTATACATTTTAGTGTTAAATATTTGAAAGAAGAAACCCAATGATTTTGCAAAGAATTGAAAATACTTCTTTTTGAAATTCAATTGCAATTGTTAAGGTTTCTTATTCTAAAATTTTAGGAGGGTATACTCTAACAAGTTAATTTAAGGATCCTACGGTTGAATTTTTTAAATATCAATTAAAATACAAATCTAGATGAAGATTTGAGCCTTGTTTCAAAGACTAGTATTTAGAAGTAGTTTGGGTCTTCTAAACATGAAAGAACTTTATTGGTCAAAATAAGTGTGAAAGATATCAAAATGGTTTGAACCTTTATATAAATTTTGAGGTCATAAATTCATTTAGATACTCAGCTAACGACATTTGGTGTGAATGTCCTACATTGAATTAATGCATGTAGCCACGTGCAATTCCTCTTCATTCATTGAACAATAATACAATCACTCATAAAGTAGGATCACCCCAACCCAAGCATGTTCCCCAAAAGCAAGTCCTAGATAAACCAAAAAACAAATAGATGCTTGTTGCACTCTCTTCAAGGTATGAACATAAAAAATAGGGTATAGTTTCGAAAAGTCTACCAATTCAACCTTGACCTCTTATAACTTTTGCATATTCTAATTCAATATGCATCTTGAATTTCACCCAACTTTATTGTAGTTTGTCTTTCTACAATTTAAAAAACAAAGGCTCCCCAATACTCAATAAATGCTTATAGTCAGAGAAATTTGCTCGGTCTCAAGGTGACCGTACCTTAAGTAGTAGTCAAGAAGGGTTATTGTACCTTTGTAGTTAGAAAGGTGATTCTATTTTGAGGCACCAATAAATAGTGTTATACTAAGGCCCACATTATCATCAAGCTAGTGCCAATAAGGGCCTCGGACACCATGCTTTGACACTATTCATTCCTTGGTACCCAAAGATCACTCTTTCCTCGTGCCAAAGCAAAACTCTTGCACCAAATATCCTCGTGAGACGGAGCTCTGAATCTCTCTGCTATCGGCTCTGATACCGATCCCCTGGATTTGCAAGCATGAAGAATCCCAGGTCACAACTGCCTGGTGACGCCGGCTATCATGTCAAGAACTCGTGAGCAGCGCAGGCGGGCTTTCTGTCTCTCTGTCCCTCTGTCTGTCTGGGTTGACCTTGAAGCTTCAGTCGATCTTACCTTGAGCTTTAAGTTAGTTTTTTCTTGTGTTGTGTGACTCCATGTGTCCTGCCATTGGGGAAGCGTGATCGACGACGCTGCGACCACTACGGCAGTCTCCCACGCCGCTTCGTCATGATTCACGGCAGGCACGGCAGGCAGGCCGGGCGCAAGCCCCAGTAAAGTCAATTGACCTTGGGTTGCGCCTTCCAAGTTCAAACTGGCTGGGCCAACAAGACGTACATGGCCTGGAGTGGAGTGCGGACAAAGGAATCAGTGAATCATGCCGTTAGGTACCAGTAGTGGAAAGACTGGAGCACTGGAGGAGCACTGGAGTGGAGTGGTGGAGTGGAGTGAGGACAAAGGAATGCTGTTAACTCCAGCCCAGTGGCCAGTTCAGTTCAGTTAGTTGGACTTGCGAGGTTCTGGGAAAGCTCTAATCGCCTACTTGGTCAAAGGAACCGACAATCCGTGTAACTTCACTTCAGTTTGAGTGCGTTGGCAGGTTTATTAGTTAACTTTACTCCGTCATCTGCAATCAGTTGGGAAGCACTGTAGTACTGGACATAGCTAGGTTCCTGCTCATTTGCACTTCGGGAGCTGACTTGACCAAATGAATTCGAAGACTCTGGAAAGTAACGGAAGGTGGAAGAAGGACCGAAAAGGAGGAATTAACCACATCGAACTGCAACACCTACTGTAAGGAAGGGTGGACTTCCTTGCATGCACATGAAATTAACCAAACCTTGTAGAAAACCTTGTAGAAAAGAATGATAAAAGAAATTCAGGATGTTTGCATGAGAGTGTACAACAGTTGCAAGAGGGGAATTGGAATTATTACTCGGACAAATAGGTTATTGGGGAAAGCAAGTTTTTTATTTCTTGGAAAAATGCTTTCGACATTGAACTTGAACTTTTGGGTTGCTTTTAGTATGGCAACAAGGCATTGAATCTTCTTTTACAGTGAAGTTTCTCCTTACTCACATGGAAGTTAGAAAGCATTATGGAATGCAATTTGAATGTGATATGGAAGTTTGCCCCCAAGAATATGCACTACCAATTGCAATATTAACTTTTGATCTGAAATTTTCAAGGATGAGGGATTTACAGTATCCTTTTTTTCCACTATTGTCTTCTCCCGGCTCTCAAGGCCTTGTGAAGAACTACCTTGAATTTGCAAAATGTAAGCTCTTTTGAAGGAAAACAATATAGCACATACTCATAGCTCTTTTACATTATTTTTTTGATGGACTAGCCTACTTCAAGCTCATTTTGATCAACTTCTAGTGATTGACTATTTAGTTGTAAAGATCCAATTGTCAAAGAAGATAAGCTAGTTTGGGTGCAACATTGGGGAACTCCATGATAGTACTCTGAAGTTCATATTCTGAATGATGAACAAAGTGCTACCAAGCAATGCTTCATTTAAACAATATTTCATGCTTCATTGATCTAAACTAAATAATACTTGAATCTTCAAAAGATAAATTCAATGTAATGAGATTGAAAAAAATAACCTTTTTGTTCAAAAATATAATTTGAAGCCCGCAAAAAATTTCAAATATTAAAGGGGACACAATTTACACATTAAAAATCTTGCTCAATGAGTACATGTCTTGCACAATGAGTTGGAATTGTATATGATGTCAAGAAAAAAAATTGAACCCTCATGATTTTCAAATATGTTATTCTAATCTTGGTTTGAAATTTTCTTTAATTTGCTAATAAGAACTTTTTGTTCTTGAACAGTTACAAAAAGTGATTGTTTGGTTGAACATGTTTTGCAAAGATTGAAGGTTTGTGTTGTTTCTATACAAGCTTCAAATGCATTAAAATGGAGCAAATTTGGCATGTGATGTGTGATAATGGTTAGACATTTTTTTAATGTAGATTAAGTATGTGTGCATTTGAAAGGTTTTCTTCAATTTGAATTTGAAAAATTGAAATAAACTCCCTATTTTGGCACACATGTTTGGTGTCCAAATTATACCATTTTTAATGTTGAAATAACATGGATCTTTTTATTTTTGCAAAAGATGAGGAAAATTCTTATTCTTCATGATCTTCTAAGTTCAAAACAAGTGTTTACAAATTGAATCACTCTACTTATAGAATATGTATGAGGTCTAAAATTCACTCTAAAGGTTTAAACCTCTAAATGATTGAATATTCATTCAATATACGCACAAAATCCTGTATAGGTTTACAAGAGGTTATGTTGAACAAACATAAAGGTGTCAACATGTACCTCCTTTGTAGGAATAAGAAAAAGGAATTCAATGCTCGAATCAAAAGTTATGTTTTCTAAAAAATTCAAGCAATTTGGGGTAACTTTTGCTAATTCATTTTACTATTGAAATTTGGCATGCATATAAACAACTAAGTTTAGTGTGAGAACCTCTCTCAAATAGGATTCAAAGGATACTTCACTAACCATTAAAGAAAAAATTAGGCCTCCGGAGGTCCACTGCCAAAGAGTGACATCTTGAATATTTCTATGTTATATATGGACACCAATAGAATAGTGTTAATTATAGGTTCATTTTTTTTGACTTTCATGAAGATAGTGAGGTTGCAACAAAAGTACTGTAGTATTTGATAGTTAAAATGTACAAATGAAGGTCCAAAAAGGTAGTGTTTAATATTCAATTCAAAATCCATTTAAGATTGGTAATCAACTTATAATCCAAGGTATTAAATGAACCCTAATCATTTTAATTACTACCTTCAAATCTGAAGCCATTTAATTTGGCATATTAGCAATCAAAAAGAGAATATCTTTATATAAGTAGGGTAGTATTAGGTTATATAATCCATGTGGGATATGTAAATTAGCATTAATAGGAACTCAACTACTTGTTGTTAAGTCAAAATATAGAAATAGTGCTTAAAATAGAATTTCAGACCTCATTTTAGTATAGTAGAATATCTTTTTTCAAAAATCTTTGAATTAAAAAACATTGGGGAATAAAGATAAGATTTTTTTTCAAAAATCCATTTGAGACTTTGAGGTTTTGAGATTCTAAGTAAAAGTTATGGACAAATTTCAGAGAGTGTTTGAAAATGTCCAAAATAATGTCCCTTCCAACCCCTCTCTGAAATTTGTCCATAACTTTTACTCAGAATCTCAAAACCCCAAACAAATCTTTGGAAATAAATTTTAGTTTGATTTCTCAACTTTTTTTTGGTTCAAAGCAGGGTTGACAGGACGTCCGGATGCGGATGCTGTGTCCGTAGCGTCCGCTGACATTCGTGGACGCCGTTCACCCCGTCCACCCGTCCGTCCGCCCTCGTTCGCCCGCGTTCGTCTGCTGACATTCGTGGACGCCGTCCGCCCCCGTCCATCCGCCCCGCCCCACCCTATCCACCCCGCCCTGTCCATCCGCCCCCGTCCGCCCCGTTCGTCTGCCCACGTCCATCCGCCCGTCCGCCCGTCCGCCCCGCCTATTCGCCTTCCGACGGCGAGAGGGACGCTGCGTCCGCTAGCGTCCGGATGTCCGGATTACGGACGCTATTTTGGGGCGGACGTAGAGATTCGTCAACCCTGGTTCAAAGAATTTTGACAAAAAGATATTCTACTATGCTAAAATGAGGTCTAAAATTCTACTTTAAATACTATTTTTATGTTTTGACAAAGAAAAGACAAGCTTTCATCATCAAATTTTCTCATACCCTTTGAGGATTCATAATGGATAATAGATTTTATTATAAAAACAACCTCTTCACTCTTCATTCTCATCAAATATCTAAGAATTAGGTATTTTGTAGAATCACCAAACTAGTTCTTGATGGTGGATGGTAATTGGACTATTTTGGGCATCTTCTCATCCAACAACTAGGTTAGTGTGTAGGGTGCACTCAATAATGAAATGGATCTTTATTACTTGAAGGTTGAGTCACTTCAAACACTGACAATTATTCAACATTGTAATGTAGCGTGAGCAACAATAAGGGAAGAAATAATAAAAGTGCATGATAAAATGTACAATTTGGGGTCCTTTGAGGGCTTTCTAGTACCCCTCCAAAGGCACGATTTTTCTTTAATTCCGTGTTGAGTAAATTTGAAAAAAATCATTAATTTTCTTCTCATTGCAAATGCAATTATCTTTCAATTTGCAATCTCAATGTTCTTGAAATTTCTTATAAAAATTCCAAATGTTTGTCTCTAAATTATTGAAATCCAAGTAAAAAATTTCCTTATAGCATAAGTCTTCATTAAAAAATGACTAATGTATTGCTAATTGACGTAGCCTCTTTGTGTTGTAAAGTGATTTAGAGTAAGCTAGATCCCCCTAATTTGGTTCTAAAATTTTGTAGGAGTGTACCAAATAAGATGTAGTACATAATGGTATAGAGACTCAATTTGAATAGAGAAAAGAAGTCAATATAAGTAGGGTTGAAGTTTGCTAACTATAACTAGTAGGGCTAAAAAAAACTTTTTCATTCATTTCAAACATTATAATCTTACAATATATGGTTTCAAATGGGATGAAAATTTTCTACACTTTATTATAAAGGTATACTATACTTTTGTATGGTTGAAGATTAAAAAGATTGTTTTTTAATTTTCAATTCTAATCAATACTCTATGAAAAGGCAATTTTGGCAATTTCTCTTCATTAATATCCCAAACCCTTAAGTGGTTAAATTTTGCTTTTCTACCCCCTAGGCTATATTCATCTCAAGTTGTTATATTCTATTCTTGCAATGAAATTCTTTCATTTGTATTCCCCTCCTCCAAAGGTTTACATTGTCTTTTTCCTTTTCTTTCCCTTCTTCAATCCCCTCCTTCTGAAAGAATAGACCACTTCTTGAGTTAGGTGTGGTTACTATAGGTGCTATTTCCATACTTGAACCAACCCAGAGGTGGAGCTCAAGGCGCCAACCGGTAAGGTCATGTTTGTACCACGTCATACTTTGGGATGTGCATTGGTAGTCTCAAAGTAAAATGTTCAATTTTCTACTAGTGTTTGGAAGTGAGTGGTATGTGGCAATTAGTTGAGTCAATCCGACAGGAAGACAAGTCTTGAACTAGGTGAGACAAGAAGACAAGTGGAAGATAATTTTAAATAATTATAGTAAGTCGCGTTGATGGGAAGGAGAGTCGACTTGTTAATCCTCAAATCGAGGGGATTAGATCAAGAAGAGTTGAGGAAAGAGAGGCCACCTTGATCCCCATAAAACAAAAATCAGGTTGGCTATTTCTCTATGCATACCAGCTCCAAAGCCCAAGCCCAGTTGGATAGATATCAGGTCGGGTTCAAGCGTGCGAGCAGCCCCTTTGAGGTAGTAGCCCGCTTGCATTTCCCCAGTGCCTGACACTCTGGCTGCATCATCCCCACCATCCATTTGGTCGCACTAGTTAGGGCAGCCCCAATGCACGAGACTTCGGACAGAAGTGTGCCGGAGCAGTGCCCGAGGTTGCTTCCCCGTTGCCCCAGAAATAAGCAACCGACGTGCACAGAAATCCACCTGTTCCAGGAAAGAACCCGATGGACGGATGGACAGCGGGGTCGTGCGTAGGCGTGGCCTATATTCAGCCCTGTGATGGACGTGGAATATCTACGGCCAAATCGGAGTTCCCATATGGGATTCTCGCTAAATTTATGACTAGAATCTATGACAATAGCAAACCGGAAGGAAAATGCCTGCTGCCGGATCGGAGTGCAACGGGGTCTGTGCATCACAATGGTGTAGTTTGCACAGTAATAAGTAGAGTACTACAGTAGCTGTGCTCTCGGGTCGTGCTCATAACCGATCGTGAGTCTTCCGACATGGATAAGTTGAGTGCTGGAATGAAATCCATCTAGGCGCGGAGTCTCACCCAGGATTTGACCCCATCAACTCACGGAACCAGTGCTCAATCAACAGCAGAAAGAGGTAAGACTGTTGCGTGTATGATACGTGGGAAAGGAAGAAAGAACTTTTCTCAATTGATAGTCGGTTTCAATCACGCCCATATCAGGCTATCTTTAATGGATTTCTCTGAAGTCTTGAACCATGTTTCCCTGCGGCATGGAAGAAGCTGGAAACAATTTCGTACAAATCAACTCACCGAAACAGTGCACAATCAAGAGCAGAAAGAATAATAAGACTGTTGCGTGTATGATACGTGGGAAAGGAGAAAAGAACATTTCTGAATTGATAGTGGGTTTAATTTAGTGGCGCCCCCCATCAGGCTATCGATCTTCAATGGATTTGTGTGAGGTCTTATTAGCTTCTTGAAACATGTTTTCCTGCGGCATGGAAGAAACTGGAAACAATTTCGTTGCATTGCCGAGTATTCATGAAATTGGCACTTTTTCAAGGCGTGGCTTGAAACCAAGACTCCAAGAGTAACCTGCTCCAAAACTGATTATGTTGCAAAATCGAGACCTGCAAATTTGTAGCTAAATTGTTCACTGTCTCAACATATGGGCTCAGGGTTGGTTTTCAAGTATACCTCTGTTGTTTATTCATATGGTATCCAAAGAATATATGCTAAGAGGATCTAAAATTCTCTTTCAATTTCATAACTGAAAGTTTGGTCATAGAAACAATACTTAGATGCTCACTTGGTCACTTTAGGTGTAATTACCGTGATAGTCTTCCTCATTTTTCAAGCTTTGAGTATCACAATTTGGCACTCTAAATCGACCCAATACAAAGAAATTGATCTTAGGAGAGCCTTTTCTTTTTTTTAACAAATAATCACACAATCCTGTCGATTAGGTAGTTTTTTGGAATCAACACTTAAATACTACACTACCTAAGTAAAACCATGACTCTTTTGTATGTTTTGAAATTCATTTCTTCTTAAAGGTTTTACATGTCATTTGTCAACATTGTTTATGGAAGGAAGGCAATTAGTGCACAAAACTTCAAGAAGGTTGTTATGATAAGCAATTCTTCTTGCCTGTTTTAATAGTGTGAAATAATCGCCTAGTTCTGAATGTGTGATTGCTTTCCAAAAAATTCCGGGAGGTATGATGCGGTACCTTGAAATGGAAGCCTTGAATGTAGGTAACACTTGTAAAGCAGAGTTGGAGATTGCTTGGATTCCGTAATCAACTCACAAATTATGTTGTGACTTGCGCAAGGGATTGTGTAGAAGAGATGATAGATTCATGATATTTCCTACTTCAAAATGTGTGAAGACAGAATCATAGCCATGGTGAAGACATGTTCGACGTTTAAAACGCCGTAATGAGTGCAGACAGTCCAATTAGTCAACAATCCAGGGTACTGAATTAAATTTCCTTTTCTGCAGTACGTACACCTTGACACAAATGATTTGCTCAGGTTTCCTCGGGTAGTGCACTACCAGAGCCATGTGACTTTCTGCCAATCTTCATTATTATGACAAGCTCAGGCTGGAACAATCATTTCCGAGCATCAGTACGTCCAAACAGACGTTAAATTGATGCAGTGGCAGAGACTCTTGAACTTGCTTTGTAACCTGCCACCTCAATTCTCACAGTAATTCTGCATCCCACCAACCTGAGGATCGGTGCAGTATCATTAATGAAGATTTCTTTCTAGCAAGAACCCGGACATACTCCGTGCCTCGTCACGGGTCATGATAAAAAGGCCACTCAAAAGTCTGGAGAAGCACAGCAAAGGTAGAGATCATAGTTGGAGAGTTACATCTAACCGATATTTCGTTAAAATGGCGGTATTCCATACGCCATTTTTCCACTCATTTCTAGGACAGAAATTTCCCATTTCTGTGGCGTAACTGATCTAGGGTTCTAGGCTGGTTCCATAAAGGCACCTGGCAGTCAACTCTCTCACATGATTTAGTTTCCTTCTAATAAATCCTTGACGATGCAATACTTTTTATGATGACATCATCAAACAAGTCCATGATGTCTGGAACAAGCAGTAAACAAGTCATTTGCTCTCCGCATGATTCATGTAGACGCATATTACATGTTCGAATAACGAACTGAAGCGGACTTCCAGGTTTCCTACCACATTGAAAAACCGTGCAATCCAGGTCGAGTGCAGATGGTGATCGTGTATGCTGAATCCCGATATTTACGGAAGTGGGCACTTGAAGACTATCTTCGAATCAAAAGACTCTGATGTCGCTGATGGACCAGTCACGGATTCACGGAGCATAAGCTGACTCGAGAAGAAGTAATTCTGTAAGTATGTTGTTGAAGAGATGAACTGAAGAGAGGTTTCAGTGATTTCCGACATGAACATTGGTTCCAACTTTCCACTGGAAGCGGAAGTTTGGATAGGTTGTAGTTGAATTGTAAACGTTACACAACGTGATCCCATCGAAAAATTTGGGAATGATCATGCTCCGTTTTTGTGACTTCGAGCACCAAACTTTATAACTGGTAGAGCAGTTCTAGTGCCCCTGGTAATGTCTAGTTCACACATGTCAAGTTCTCATTTGTTGCTATATATTTGGTCTTGGATGGAGCACCCGTCTGTTCAGTGACCAGCTTTGACTTCTGCATTGCACAATGCAAGGAAGAGGGTCATGGTTGCAGATGAAGGTTCTCTTGTAGTGTAAAACAGGATCTAACAAGTTCTAGTGCAGAATGCTAGCTTCTGAATTTCGCATGCAAATTGACACACACTAAATTACAAGTTCTTGTTTGGCAAATCTCACATGTCCTCGAAGAGACTTACGCGAAGAACTGAGTGTGCAGGCCCCTCCAGCTAATGAAGTACATTAAACGTGCACACTGGTCGCACAGATGGCGCATTGCTAGCTTGAACAGTGAAGGTCTGGTTTTCAAGGTTTTCTAAGCTCAATTGTGTATGAATGGGTGGACTTTCGTACGCAAATAATGTTAGAATGAACTGCTTCGCTAGCTATAGATCGATATAGTCCTTCATGCAATTCGTAGTATTTGTTGGAATCCTGTTTTTGACTCATATTTGGGTCTAATGGACCGATCGACTGGCTTAGTGAAACTACTCTCCTGCTCCTCAAGATTATCTTAGGTATCTCTATCACTACTGTGTTAACTAATGCACTGTCACGAACTCTTTTCTGTGTAAGCCTCCTCCGGGATTTGCACTAATTTCATGCATATACTTGGGATTAAACTCTCACGCCTTAGTTTCCAGGAATTTCTTTACATTGGTTCGTAGAATTCCACGACCTTGGCATGCACATATCAGGAAGACACTTGTCCTCTGAACGTAAATCTGTACCTGTCTTATCCTTAGTTCTTAGAGCTTGGTGTAGATGTCCTGATTTTTGGAGCCCAGAATATATCGTGCGAATTCAACAACATTGACCTGGATTCTTGTTGTTGCAAGAGAGATTACGAGCATGGTCCAATGATAACTAGTCTGTGTATGAGTTGTTTTTCACAATTGCAATGCGAGAGAGTTATATATGGAGTCTGGAACATCTGCCAATTTTGACATTTCAAAGTTCCTACCAACGGACAAGTTGCACGGGAATTGTTCAGATGGTATAATTGCATTAGTCAATTTTGATCTTGACATTAATAATAGCAATGCCCATGTAAACAAGCACTTTGAGCAACTTGTTAACAAGTGAATTGAATTGATTTATGCTCATTCAGATTTCTCATTAGACTTAGGAAAGAATTTAGGTTAACCCCAGTTCAAATTCTTGAAATAGCTTCACTGGACTAGCTATAGTAAGAAGTCTCGTAGACTTCTTATTATAGTACCAAGACTTTCAATTTCACATACCCAAAACCTCAAAACCAAACAAATTTCTGATTTCTTGAGGTAAGAATTAGTAAGATCACGCTGAACCTCTGAAAGTTGGGATCTGTGCTTTGAGGTTCCTATTTGACATGCTCCAGTGGTTTACACACTCATGAAGCCGTAAACATTGCAGATGAAAAATGCATAGGCTTACGATTCTAGCCTGTGTTCCGTCTGTTGCTGGCAATGGCTTTGATGGTCCTGAGCAAAAGAACCGCAGGGTTTGTCTGCTCCTCGGACACCATTGGGTCTCTTTGACGGCCCAATAGTAGGACCTGTCGCATTAAATATGACCAAGACTGTGAGATCTTTTGCTGAATGCAAATTTGAAAGTCAACAAATCCGCAACGTTGATTCAAAGTCTGTACGAATTACGAAGTAGTGTATTACAATGAGAGCGTAAAGAAACTGAAGGGACAATCATTAAGAACTCGGAGATACTGAAGAGAGTCATGATGTAATTTTCTATATTTGACGCATTTGGTCAATATATTCTGTAACTACAAAAAGCAAATTATATATTCTGGATCATACCAACGAAGGTATCAATTTGTTTTAGCAGTCATCTATAGTGATCATAACAATATAAATATTCAATGCAACGGGTAGTAGAGACAAAATTATATCTGAAGACAGCTCGGTATATTATAATACCTGGAGATAACGAATTTAGTGGATCCGAATACTTTCGCCGAGTGTCAAATGAACGTTCCATTGACGGGTTGTCCTGGAGCACCTTATTTTGCTGCGAAACCATCAGAAACTATGCATCCAGCCCAATGCATCTTCAATTAATTAGATGGTGAACAGAGTTGTGTTTTTCACAATATTTGAAGGAACATGTGCACAGGAGATGGCTACAGTTATATTCAACACTTGGATCTGATAACTGGACGCCACTACTGTACTGCAATGACAACAGCCATTTTCTTACTAACAAGGCTTTCGTATCATCGTGGACATTTTTCCTTGAGTTCACGATCACTTCCCCATAGGACATCTGCCAGGAAAGATATAACGTAGAACCTCTTCAATTTCGGCACCCTCTGCCGAATATTTAATAAAATTTGACTTTTTAATTTCGGCAGAAAAAAACTAATTACTACAGTTTTCATCATGCTAAATACTGCATTAATGAAGTATTCGGCATGTAACTTGAATAAGCAATTCTGTGGGAGGAGAGACATGCTTGTAGACGAGATCTTTATACAAATTATGTGATAAGAGGTAAAACAACCCATGTGGGATATGTAAGTAGTTAGGATTAATAGGATTAGTTAGGATTAGTAGGAGTTCAATCGCTTATAGTGAAGTCAAATATAAGAGATGTGTTCAATGTAGAATTTCAAACCTCATTTAGGCATAGTAGAACAATTTTTTTCAAAAGGATTTCAACTAAGTTATTGTAGAAAATGA
The DNA here is from genome assembly GCA_963969395.1 of Pseudoscleropodium purum. NCBI lineage: Eukaryota > Viridiplantae > Streptophyta > Bryopsida > Hypnales > Brachytheciaceae > Pseudoscleropodium > Pseudoscleropodium purum. The sequence goes on from OZ017798.1 coordinate 25,859,859, forward strand.
AGCTAGCTTTCATCTTCATAAATGTTTTTGAGATTTTGATCCTCCAATCAAAAGTTATGGAAAATTTTCAAGGAGGAGTTGGAAGAAACATTGTCTTTGACACTTTCAAACATCCCCTTTGAATTGTCTTTAACTTTTGTTTAGACTTTCATAATCACAAAAAGATCTTTGAAAATGAAAGTTAGATTTATTTCTCAATTTTTCTTAAATCAAAGTTTTTTTGAAAAATGTTACTTTACTATGCAAAAATGAGATCTAAAAGTCTACTTTGAATATTAGTACTATTTTTTGACATTGAGAGGTCAAGCTATCATCTTCAAGTTACCCCATACTCTTTGAATGTTCATGAGAGAGAATGAATTTCATTAAAAAAAACCCTCTCCATCCTCTATTACCACATAGTTCCAATGATGAAATTCCATGATGTTTTCATTAACAAATCACTTGATGATTTGATTTGTTGTACATATGGTTGATAATCATTGGACTCTATATTGTACCTTCTTACTAACATTGGTTATTTTCTATTAAAACAATCTAATCATTTAATTCTTTATGATTTTGGTAGGTTTACTAAACTGTAGATAGTCACATATTTCCATTGATTTTGGCAATCAATGTTGTAAAGTTTCACGATTTTAGGCAATTATCATTCTAATTTTCGGCTATCTTTAAAAACAATTAATTTTTGCTGAAATTGAAGAGGTACTATGATACTGATGTTTTCAAGATGTGACATTGTGGTGTATTTGACTTAGAAAAAAATGAAAATGTGGTAATCACATAGATGAAGAGAAAAAATAATTCAACTACTTGTAACCCTGAAGTATCCCGACGTGTGTATTCTGAATGATGAACAGAGCACTTTCAAGCATTGGAATGTCTAGCCAACTTTTCATTCATCCAAACTAATACTTGAATCTTGAAGGAAAAACCTTTTGTTATGACAAATTTCTTGAAATTGCAGTAAATGACATTTTTGTAAAAAGATATAAGCCAAAATGTGCAAAAAATCGGAAAAGGATTGATGCGAGGTGAACTGTTCATGTGAACAGTCAAGATCGATCTTTTAAGATATTGATAAAGAGAGTATGCATTATGCTGTACCGGACGGGTTACTACGTCATTTCCTTCATGAAGAAAGAGACATACATATCACATAAGAGTGAGAGTTAAAAGGCAAAAAGATGAAAACCTGAGTTTTGGGTGACGCCATGCTGGTCAAACACCAGTTTTTGCCCAAGAATAAGAACACCTAAGTTACGACACAACTGTGCGTATTCTTGAGTAATCTCCATTGATGCTTTGAACAGAGACATCTGCCACTGTGCAAGAACGAAATCATGAAATTAAAGGATAAACTTCTCGCCACAGGCCGGCTAGAAATGCATTATTACGGAACCTTCTATGTGTTCATGCTACAGAGTTTTCAGAAATAAACTTTCTTTCTAGACGTTTAATAATGCAAATCAAGAAATTTTGTTTAATAAAAGATCTATGATCTCAGAGTGACCTTCCAACTTGAAGACTCCAGGTGCAAACAGAACGGTTAGTTTGAAAGAATGGATTCAAGAACCTTCAGCATAAAATAGTCATAGATCATAAGAATAGTCATAGATCGAAGCCAATAGTCAGACACAGATCCGGGGCAAAGCCAATATTAATTTATAAATTCGAAGAATGATTGCTAAACGCCAACATGTGATCAACACCAGACGTGTGTCTACAATTATTTAAGTTTCCTTGTCGGTTTGGTTGGCTTCGATTCCCGTCCATCATAATATCAGTTTGAATGGTTTGAATCCATTCAACCAAGAGGTTTAGTCACGCAATCCTACATTGCTTCCTTCCAAAGAAAAACTCTTGATTTGATAGTTGCTAACTAGAAAAGTCTGAAGAGAACCAATTCTGTCGCAAGGGAATTTCTATTCAAACTGTGTAATGAGAAGCGATATGGATCACCAGTCACACCTCTGCATGAGCCATGAAATTGATGACATAAAACCAAGAGTAGCATTGCAAAGCTCAGAGGCACTACACTCCATTGAACCAGGGCTAAGGTTTCATCCTTTCACAAATTGGATGTCTTTATTACCAGGCAACAGAGATGATAGCTAAGATCTGTGAAACTGGAGTATTTATTACTGGCATAGAAGGAAAAATTGCATAAGCGGAATAGAATCAACGCTACTCGAAGTAAACAAGATCTGTACAAAACACCTCATCAGCAAGCACATTCTTCAAACAAGCAGGCAATTGTCATTAGGAATTTTAAGAGCAACGTACTGGTACTAGACATGTATTGTTATAAGAAAATTACATAAACCCAACCAAAGATCCAAGGAATGGCACACAATGAATACTTGTCTCGAATAGCAGTATTACGATGAGCACGGCAACTGCCAAATGAGAGACGACAAGACACAATTCTGACCTGCCTATAATTACGATTTTAAATGCCTTTGAACCGCATCCTTAACAGTCACCGGTGTTTTGACATGTGAACTAGAGCACCCGTAATTAATATGAGTAGAATCATTGACCGAGCACAAAAGAAGCTTATGTGCAAGGGCAGTGCTTTCACAACGCTCAAGCAGAAGTGATATGCTGCGTACAAGATAGAATTAAATCTTTCCATACGTTCAAGGGCTTACAAAAACATGATCGATACCTCAATCAACAGGAATTGGTTCCATCACACGCAAAAAGCTCCCACATGAATATTTTATTCTCTACGAAACGCATCTGTGTTTGAGTAATGGATTGAATCGCCCTCAATGAATTGAATCGCCCTCAGTTGATTGAATCGCAATTCCTCACAAAGGTTTTGCATGTGAGTTTTTTTTGTTTTTTTGTTTTCTTCTTCTTCTTTTTCCTTTAGCAATTGTTTGGCAAAAGAATTTTTCCATATTTGAGTTTTATCTCAAGTTTTGGATACATCCATTTGTCTTGGATTGGCATGACCAATTTCCTCAATTGACTAAAATAATTTCCCATTAGTATACACATTGCACAAAATTCATGCACTAATATTTAGGTGCTCTCTAATATACTAGCTATACTTTTCATAGATTTGTAGTTGAGTACCCCAAAGCTTCTATTCACTCAATATAGTTTATATTGGTGGACCCACCATAGAAGCTTCTATTCACTCAATAGATAGAAGAAAGGTTCTATGACCCAATTTTTTTATTGGTTGATCCACCATACAATCTTCTTATAAATTTAAATTTTGCCTAGATCCTACCCACCCACAGTTGGTGGGGCCTTAATTTGACTAATTCCAATTACCTCATTAATTCCTAATTAGATTTTTCTTCCTAAAAGTTTATATAATGGCCATCCACTCTATGTCCCACATCTTTCGATGTAGCAGTTGACTTTTGGATGATTTTGTAGAGATAAAGTGCTACACTTTGGCTTCAACTATTACACAGGAATGGCAAAGGTCTCCTAGCTTTGTAGATTGATTGAAAATGCATTTGGATGTGGTGATGTTTGTTTAACTTCTTGCCATGAGATCTTGTTTTACTAATTTTCTTATGAGATTTGACGGATTTGTAACATAGATAGAAATTGGTTGTAGTTGTATACACCTATAACAACCTCACTAATACAACATTGGCTTGTTTTGTGTATTCGGATGGATACAGTTGAAGCCATGCCTTCAAATCCAATTTTTTCAATTTAGAAATTTTAGAAATATTTTATTACTAAAGCACATGGACTTCTTTTACTATGCTTAGTACTTTTAACTATACATAGATGGATTATGGCATAAGTATCAAAAAGATTAAGATATTGTTGGTATACAACACTAGTAGAAAACAACATTTCAGACAACAAAATTCAGCTAATGTTTTCTGAAAACTATGTTTCTACGAAAACAAATTTTCTGAAACTATGTTGTAGTCAAATTTGCATTCGCAAGAACGTAGTTTTCAAAAAACATCAATTAAATTTTGTTGTCTGAAATGTTGTTTTCTACTAGTGGAAGCCTAAGAATTGATGTAATGAAAATCTTGATGTGATTCTTAGTTAAGCAAAGAATTAAGTTTTGACAAAGTGAAGCCCTATGAAAGGGTGTTTCAGTTTCAATCTTTTATTTCTTTTTTCAACTTTTCAATTCAAGTTTTTGTCCGTGATAAATACTTGTAAAGCTATCTTGCATAGTATTACATTATATTATTGATTCTTATTAATTTGATGAAGTTATATGGTTGAGAAGAATGTTATAATAGGTTATATGTGGTGGTTATTTTGCTAATAATAGCAAATCGCTCTAATTTATTATAAATCAAATCAATGGTTCTATATTAATTTGGACATGATGGATATATTTTAATCATAAAATTGCCTCCCATGGTTGAATATTAGACTACCTCTAAGTATAAGAGCTAAGACATGCCTATAATTATTCACAACTTGAATTGACAACTAGTATATTTATTTATAACAGCTAATAGCATTGCCACAATAGACTTGCCAAATAGGCTCACCATGTTCTCATTTGGCATCTAATTTTGGAAAGTAGAGCACCACTACTCTACTTGTGCCCTATTGCAAATGCACCAAACAAGTATGCCAATGAAGTGTACGCCCAACCAGTGAGGTAGTTTTGTACTAGAGAACGAGTAGCTCTCTATACGTTTTGCTTTGCAAGCAATTGTAGGTCAAGCTCGGCAGGTTAAGACATGTAGTCGTGTGCAGGTCAGAATGATTTAGTACTTGCCCATTCTCTGGTGTTAAGATAAAGGGGAGTGTATTCAACGAGAAATTTGAAATTTCTCTAATTTGTGATCTTGATGGAAATCTTGTTGATGCTCGAATCTTTGATTCTAATGGCAATTTTGTTTTTGATGTAGTTGAGTTTCATACACATGAAGTTGATTTGGATCAGCTTATGAATGGGAGCGGAGATATTACGAGGAGTGTTGAAATTTTGTTGCTTGAAGCATTGCCACTTGAAGGCTTGGAGAATATTATCATTGGAGATTAAGATTCAGAGATCACCAAGAAGGAGCTTGAATTGTTGTGTCGTGGATTCAAACAATTAGTCAGGGAGGAAGTTGTTGAGGTTAAGAAAGGAGGGCAAAAAAGTCAATGTACATGGAACAATGGGGGAGAAATTGATTTGAGGATTGGCACATAATTATTGGAGGTCTTTGCATATGAATTCTATAGAAGACATGTTTGAAAATCACCTTTCAAAGCTTATTGACCTCCTTCATGATTTCTTTTTGCAAGTCAAACAAAAGAACGATAGACCTTATCCTGGTGAAATCCTTGTCATTTTGATATGTGCCATTGAAAGAATCATTCATGCAAGGCTTGAAGAGCATTTGATACTGTCTAGTGAAAATGTTGAAGTGTTTTATATTTTAAGTGATCTATGTTTCAAGAAGTGTTGCGTTGCTTGCCTTATTTTTGATTGGCAATCTATCCAGGTTGGAATTGGTAGGAAGTGAAAGGCTATTGCTCCAGTCACATACAAAATGGGCTAACAACTTCTTGCTTCACCAACCTTAGATTGCGGCAAACGGGGGTGCCTTCTATGTGTTGCTTATTACACCATTCATAATTTTTGTGTTTAAAATCACAAGAAATTGTATTCTATTAGCAACATTGACATCTCTATTTGTTGTGATGCTATTAATGGCAAACATTTGCATTTTGAGTAAAAATCACAAAGTAGATTCAAAACATTATCAACTTGAAAAGATGAAGCACCCTGTGACATGTTGTCATGCTAATGTTGTGAAGACATTTGAAACCTACATTTCTCACCTTCCAAAGTGGAATGAAAGTGATCTTCTTGGACCTCATCTTTTCTTTCTACACTCTTTAGACAAGAACCTTAAAGAACCAAAGAAATGGTGACTACAATTCTTGGTATTGAAAGAGGTAGTTACTTAAATAAGAGTGCTAGAGTGACAACTATTGGTCGCTTTAATTCCATGAGGGTGGACCCCGAGATTAGCATGTAGATGACAAGACATACCTCAAGAGAAGATTACATACGCTATGACAAAGATCTAGAGGACATTATGATGCAAGCACTTCAAAATGTAGCCATCAGTGTTCTTGGAATGGGTGGAGATGTGCTATAGGAGGCTACTTTGAAATATGAAAAAGACTGTTTCAAAGAGTATGTTGCAAAAATTTGCTTCGAACTCATGCATTGCTAGTTCTTCCAATAGTCATGCCCTTCCATCGCTAGCTTTTACTATCGAACATGAGCTTCCATCTTTGGCTTCTACTACTCAACTAGAGCTTAGAATTGTTTCTACATTGCCTCCATTTGTTGATCAAACTCTTATTCTCTATGGCAATCATTGTATGTTTGTACCAAATTTGGAGCTTAATGATGACGAATTTTGGTCATATGATATTGTTGAGTGTAATAGAGAGTTTCATGAGACTTCTAAATATTTGAAACAAAATGGTCCACTTCTTCAACCTGAGGTATTTAATGTTATTCATACCATTGGAAACACCATATTCCATGGAAATTTGAACAATTGCATTATTCAACTTACCAAACTTGATGCTATTACAATAGCTTCTCTTCTTATTGGTGCAATGATACGCATAATTAGTAAGGAAGATGAAGTTTAAAATAAATTGATGTTTTAAGGAGTATTGGTGAGTATATTTTGAGTATATTATAGTTGTAGTTTAGAATAGTTTCATTTTGTAATTTGATTTTAATAACTTCTTGAGCTAGATTCTTGGTTAGCTAGTTGAAAAATGCAGTAGTTAGAAAACATTTGTTCAAAAAAATTTGCAACCATTCTTGCATGTACAATTCAATTTGATTCAATTCATCATAGATTCAATCAGAGTTTTGAAATTTTGAATTCTACTTCATTAGATTTTGCAATTCATTTTTTCCTTCGGAGTCGATTTTCTTTTCCTGAGAATTTTGGGAAATTTCTTAGAGAATTGCCTTCAATCCACAATCCATATGTAAATACTATGTTTAACTATTGTGTATAAATATTGCATATAAACACAATATGTAAAATGGTCAATTCCAATGGCAAAATCCCAATGTGTTTGTAGATTGTGCACCCTAATTAGTTTGTAAAAATGGCATAATAAGCATGTCTTGCTTTTAATGTACTAGAGAGCAAGCAAGTATTGGCCCATTTTATTCTGCAAGTGGTTGTAGGTCAAGCCTGGCAAGGCAAGACTTGTTGTCACACGTGGGGTAGAATGAATCAATACTTGCCCATTCTCTGGCATTAAGGTAAGGGGAGTGTATACAACTGAAAATTTGAAATGCCACACATCACTTTCATGCAATTATTGGTTCTTATTTCTTACTACTAGCTTTTGTCAATTGATCGTTGCTTTTTTGTCTTCTTGCCAACTTGTTTTGTGCTTTGAGCTTCGTTTTTGTTCATCCTATTGGCATGTTGTAGCAATAGAAATTTGGAATACATTGTGAGACATTACAAACTTGGATCTAGTAAGCTTAGCATCTTCTGCCATTGTTACTTCAAAGAGCAATTTGAGTGAACCTCATGACTCATCTAGTTTTTTTTGTGAGGCTTTTGATGCTATGTTTGAATTTGAATCAGATGCCATTTTGATCGTGAAGTTGTCTCATTTGATCTTGCATCTTCTGTGATTGGTCATGTTCCTAAGGTTGTTGAAATTGATTGCTCAGCAATTGGTGATGAAGTTGTTATGATTGGCAATACTCTTCTAGTTGTTGTTACTAAAATTGACTATTTTGCTACTTGATCCAACAAATTCTCCGATGTTGAAGATCCTCCCTAGATGGTTGACGACAAAGAGGATATTGAATTTGTAACTGAAACTAGCAAGGATGTTTTCAATTTTCAAGAGATGATGACGGTGATGATGTTCCTACCATCGTGCATGTTCCTAATCAACAAAGCGATGATGGAATCATGTACATAAGGAAGGAATTCATGCAACTTGACAATGAAGAGGTGGAGCTTGTAAAGTGAGGTGGCAATCGAAATTCACTATATATAGAATGGTGAACAATAAGCATGCAATAGATTCAATGCCTGGTAGAAAGTTTGTGGTATCTCTAGTGACATAGAGATTGAAGAGTTAGGTGGAAGCATGCTAATAGGAGCCACATGTAGACGTTAGGGAAGTACTTATGGAGGTCCTTATTGGAATATTCCAACAAAAAATTATTGCTTATTCATCTAAAATAGTTCTTAAGTCATCCACAATAGATCCTTATTGGAATATTCTACTCAAAATTGTTGTTCATTTATCTAAAATGTTCTTTAAATCATCTATGATGGGTCTTCATTGCATCCAAGTAAGCAATGGTTACAACTACATTTTGGCCTTTTTTATACTTAAAAACTTAACATAATTAATTTTGTTTTGCTTTATTTCAAATAGCCACAAAAACAAAACAATGCACTACAATTCTTTTTCATATTTCAATTTATATCCAAGAGTTTAAACGAAGATTCTTTAAAAAAAAGCAATGGTTACACCCAAGTTGGCTCCTATTAGCATGCTTCCACCTAGTTGTATAAAATAGCTTTAGCACAGCTCAATGATTTGTTATCTACATTTTTCCTTTAGGTTCTACAAAGAGATAGTCAAATTTATTTTGGTGAGACCTTAGTTGGACTTCTGCAAGTTTTAGGCCACATAATCCATAGCCATTGTGAAAAGAAGAGTATAGACACAAGTTTGAAAACCCATGAGTTCTACATCTATGATGATCCGCGTTTCAAAAAAGCTTACATGTCATGTTTAATCTCAATGCTTAGCGCTCAGCTAAGGTTGGAATCGGTTGGAAAAGAAAGATTACCTTTGGCCTTACTTTGGATTAGATCCATGCCACCTTTGTTTAAGATTTCATGAGCCAAAGTAACAAGCATGGCTACTAGATGCGACTAGCATTCTTCACTGTTCACAACTTCTATGTTTGTGCTCTGTTGGAGTTATACAACTTGGGTGTTTTTGATTTTGAAATTTCTTTTGATGCATTTGGAAAATTCGTAAGATTTGATGAATGCTCCTTGAAGAATAAAAAGGTTGATCTCAAGCATTGTCAACTAGAGAAATTGTGTCAACCTATGACATGCTATCACCTTGATGTTGTTGCCACATTTGAGATATATCTTGTTCACCAACCAAAATAGAGTCTTGAAGAACTTGAGCAAGGAATTTGTCCCTTGTTTCTCAGAGCAATTGACGGAATATTGAGAGATCCTAGTGTCATAAGTGCCTTCTAGATCAAATGATTTTTCTCAATTCCTCTTAATCTAGTTTTTGGTATTAGTGTCAATTTTTTTGTATCCATTGTGACTTGATTAATAATTTAATATAGTGTAGGTTTTGAATTGACTTCTTGATATCTTTATCAATCTAGTTTCTATCTATTTGGATTGATCTAGTTTCTATTGATTTAATTTGAATGTGTAATAAGTCCATTATAGTTGGATATGTTTAGAGGCTATTCTAGAATGTTGCTTTGAGGTGTTCAAGCTAGCTAATTTGAAGGTGAAATTGAAGGTGTCTATCAATTTGGTTACACGAGCTACTAATCTAGCTTCTTTGTCTAGTTATTTGGTTACCCTATATTACCTATAGCTATTAATTTTTGATCGATTCTAGTTAAGTGGAGTATTGAAGTTTATTCAATTGTTAATCAACACTTCTAATAAACTAAATCAATCGTTAATTAGTATTGAATTAGATAAACTTCAGTATTGATTCTTGATTGATTTTGGTTAGGTAGATTACTAAATCAATAACTATTTTAGTAGAGTACTCAAGTGTTGACTAACAATTAATAATTAATAGTCAAGGACTATTAACAATCAAGGCCAATTATTGATTAAAGTTGATTATCGATTAAGGCCAATTATTGATTAAATTTTGGCATATTCTGTTTTAACCTTATAATTTTGTTTTTTTTGCTAGTGGTATCCTAAGAGCCAAGTTGGATTGAAGTCCATTGCAAAATGGCTAAAACTCACGGTAGAAGACATTCCTGGCTGTGATATAAGCAACATAATAAATAAAAGTGCTAGAGTCATAGTTGTCAAGTGATTGAATGCTATGGAGGTCCTAGCCGAGATTGGCATAAAGTTGATGGGACACATGTCACTTGAAGGTTACATGAGACACAATACTGATGCTAAAGATGTAGAAATACAAGCCTTACAAAACATTACAAGCATTGTTTCTAGAACTAGCAATGATATTTCTTAGAATGCGGCTTTGCAATACAAATGATTATAATACGAAGAAATTTTCCATGGGAAGCCTCCGTCTACCAATATTCAAAGACCACCATCTCAATCTGCCAATATTGTAGCTTTTGATGGAAAAGTTGCTACAAACTACCGTTTGAAGTGGTTAGCACCTTCAACTTCTAACAAGACTACAAGAGTGTTATTCTTCAGTGCCAACTTTCTCTAAATTCCAATTGGTCAAACCTTGATGTTGTTGAGGAACTTGATCATCAAGTGATTCGTACAAGAAGCAAGCCTTGGAGATATCTTGTGTAGTTGACACTATTGGAAGTATTGTCTTCCATGGAAACCTAAGCAACCAGAATTACCAGGACATCCAGATGTCTAAATGTCTACAAATGTAAGGTCCACAACATCTCTTGACATTTGAAACAAAATATATTGTTCGTCAAAGCCATCTACCATGTCCGCCATGTTGTCAACCAGATCTGACACTCTAAATGTAGTGGACAATTGGGCATCCACCTTGTCTGCCTCATCCGCCTTTCGACAATGTTTTGGATGTTGTGAACACAATGTCTAGATGTCCAAACATCCTATTTATGAACGTGATTTTGCTTCGGAAGTGAAATTTTGTCAACCTTATAAGCAAATGTACAATTCACCTAAATGTTACAAATGTTGTTTCAGCTGCAACAATTTTTAAGAATTTAGCTAGTCAAAGTAGCAAAGAGTGATAGAATTAGAATTGAAGATAGTGTAGTTGAATTTTTTTTAGATTCATGTACTCATTCACTCTTCAAAAACTTGTTTCATTCCATCTCATTCTTGAAATTCTTGTTTTAATCTTGTTTGATCGGTCTTGCAAAAAAATGAAGTGACCAATTTTGCAAAATAATGAAGCTCTACATGAGTTGAATATACTCCCTCCGGCCTTAACGTTGATCAAAAATCAATCTATAAATATTATGTATTTATGTTTGAAGAAAAAAAATTGTGAAAATTAATTTACAATTCATGAAAATTTGCCTAATGTACTTCCAAAAGAATTTATAACTTTTTTTATATTTCTAGTGACAATAGAATATCTTTATATGTATATTGGATAGTAGAAAGTAGAACAACCAATACGGTATATGATTAAATTCAAATTACTAAGAGCTCAACTACTCTTAATTAAGTCAAAAATAGGAATTGTGTTTGAAGTAGAATTTCAAACCTCATTTAAGCATAATAGTCTAATTATTATTATTTTAAATCTTTGAACTAAGAAAAATTGGGAAATGAAGATAAATTCCATCTTCAAAAATCCATTTGATATTTCAAGCCTCTACTCAAAAGTTATCGACAAAGTTTCTATAACTAAATTTTGTCCATAACTTTTGAGTGGAGATTCAAAATATCAAATGGATTTTTGAAGATGGAAGTTAATTTTATTTTCCAACTTTTCTTAGTTTAAAGATTAGAAAAAAACAAACAATTCTACTATGCCAAAATGACATTTAAAATTCTACTTCAAACACAATTCCTAAGTTTTGATAATGAGTTATCAAGTTTTCATCTTCAATTTATCCCATATTTTGTGAGGATTCATGATAGACAATGAGTTTCTTAATAAAAACAACATCTCCACCCTACTTGCTCATGAGATGCCACTGCCACCAATCATTTACATAGCCAACAAATTTTTTTAAGGTATATTGTGAAATGACATTGATATCTTTTCATTTTTTGATAGATTTTAATTCTTGGGTCTTAGAATTATCCATCCAATAGTGACTAGCTAGAGGTCAATTGTAGGTTTTCACCTTGAGAATAGGTGAAACATTTGTATTTTTAGAATTATGAATTCATTTATTTTGAAATCGTAATTGCTTTGTGCATCAAGTTCTTTTAGGATTGTAGTATGTACACATAAGATACAAAAGCATTCATATTTGTTCATTTGGATTTTATCTATTCATTTTCAATGCATAGTGCACAAAGTGAAACTAAACAAAATATAGACTCAATTTTGCAATCAAAGTGTGTAATACATTGAATGATAGTAGGGCTCATTTAACAAAACTCTCAATTTAAATCACATATTTACCATATTGGATTAAAGACCCATTAAGCTTGAAATTAATATCATATTAATTTGACAAGTAAATAGATTACCTTCTACAATTCCAAAATTGTTTATCAATTAGCTCATTATCTTGTGACATATCCACCAACTTGGACAACACTCCTACATCTCATCTCAAAAGCATTTGACTACATCACCATTCATCTAACACCCCTTTGCACTTAGGCACAAATGGAAACAAAATACCCATTTTTTTACACTCATCTCGTAGTTGATGAAAAAAAATGGAAGGCAACCTCCTAATAGGAATTAGTCAACAATTGCCAAACCACCCAACTAGCTACCCTTTCCTTCTCAAAGAATCCCTTCAAATCCACAATTCTTTTTGAGTTCACATTAACACCAACTTGGATTATCACATCACTAATAGTTAGTTAGTACTTGGCTATCAACTAAAACAATCAAAATGAGCAAAAAAACACTCCAAATTAGAAACTAGCAATGTAAACAATCTACTAGCAAGTCTACACTTCCAAAAGAAATGAACAAAAAAGTCACACAATGAATGGAATCTCTTGGCAATAACCCTTACTTACCTTTAAATTTAATAAAGTCAAAGGTCCAAAAATTAAGAAATGAAATTTGGGTGAGCCCACAAATGCAAAAATTAAGAAATGGAAAGGAGACAAGAAGTAGAAAGTTACAATGTAGTGAAGCAATGAATTTACCAAAACACTAAATCAAACAAGTCTACCAACCTCTTCACCTTCAAAAGACATTACAAACTCCATGGGTATTTTAATCATTTTTGAAAACATGAATCTTTATATAGTTCTTCATTTAAAATGTTTTTAAGATTAATTTAGAAAATGTAGCTCTAATGATTGACTTTGTACTCCATTTGAATTTTTTAAATTATTAAATTTGTAATTTGAAAAACACTTTGAAGAAAGCATCTTGAGACCTTGAAATACACTATTTGTAAACTTTTTCTATCAAATTCCTTCTAGTGTAAGCCAAAGAAGTACATCTACCACTTTATGATGTTTATTACTATTCTTTCCATTTTTCTTAATTATTTCACACTATTTTAATCATTTTTGTAATTGCTATGATTCTTATAAAGAATTTTTTTAATCTACTATATAAAATTGAATTTTGATATTTTTAACTATGAAAAAATGAAATGAAATTTTAGAAATATATTACTATGTGTAAATATCAAATTTTCTAATTATTGGAACAATAGGTGCATTTTTTTTGACATTCTACATAAGAGGCATCCATCTAACCATTTTTGATTGGAAGTGTCTTTTTGGGGTTAAGATGTAATTCAATATTTCTTGATTACTAATGTATTTGACTTTATGTAATGTTTACAATTTTATCTACCCTACTTCAATTTTATCTACCCTACTTAAAGAAGACCAAAATTGAAACTATAAAACAAAATCAAAGATATCAAGTAAAATCTGAAAGCTTTAATCCTTTTCCAACCTTGAAATTCCAATTAAAAATCAAATTGAAAAAACATAAGTAAAATGAGACTGCGAGAGTTCCATGAAGCTCTAAATTTGACTACGAAGTAAAAGCAAACTAAACTTCCAAAATTTGACTGTTGATGCTATATTCAAGCCATAAATTCACCAAAATAGAATAAAATGAGAGGAGATTTTGAAAAATTAGCTTATATGCAGTTTTACAAAGTCTTGGATTTATAAAGGAAAAAAATGAAGAAAGTACTAGCCTAAATTCACAAACATTAAAATCAACAACAACAATAACGAAAAAAAACTTCAATAAAATCAAGCTACCAAAGTTTTGGTGAAGCACAAAATTCCTCTATATAACAAATGAAGCCAAATGTATGTGCATATGTTTTATACACCATGCATCAAAAAGGACGTTGTCAATTTAGAAAGCTCTTTGCCTTCATTTACCTTGAACTTCTTTGTTGTTGTCAAAAATTGTTTGTCCCCATTGCAGCTTCTTATGTCTTCCCTATTATGTCATCTTAGTCCTTTGAATCTTGAAAAACATCCCCACCCTCAAACTCCCCCTACTCGTTTCTTTTAAAGTCATTGTTTTCCTCATAATGGCCTTCCTCCCCATAGAATTCAAGGTCCTTTGGATGGAGACATTGCCCTTCCATTTGGTATCTTGTTTCTTCATTTTCTTGGTCTTTGGTAGCTTGTCTTGATAATTTTGCAATTGCATTGTCCAACTCCTTTTGATTTTGAATAGCTGATCATTTTGTAGCTTTTTCAACTCCTCTTGTTGTTATTTCATGAATTCTTGCACCCTATAGAATTGAATTCCATTAGAGTCTAGAGCAATTATAAGTAGGATTAACTTTTGATCTTCTTGTGTAGCAACTTTTTGCATCATTATGGTTGCCATCACCTCAGAAGTTGTCACTTGCTTGAAAAGAGATTTTTGTGCAACCTTCTCAACTATTGAGCTATGTGTACTTCTTTGACTGTTTTTGTGCTCAAACTACACAATTTCTCTCTTCATTGATTGCCCCGCTACAATACTAATACATTCACCTACAGCTTCATGAGAGCCTTGATACGGGGATATAGCCCTCCTTTTTGACAACATCACATTCTTCAATGTATCCATCCCTCTGCCCGCTATGGGAATTCTTTCACAAGCACCCAACAATGCTCAAATGTGAAATAACATGCTTTGTGTGCTTTGTACAATATAATTTTTTGGCCATCTATAATGTATCAACTAGATTAGTACCAATGATTTGCAAGTTTATAGTTTATTGGTACATACCAATGAATTTGTTCACATCATATGTTGATTTGCTCCCATTTTGACTCTAAGGATTGAGGAGGCCTAAACACTCTAGGCCTCAAGCTATCTTAATGAACATGAATCCATTTTCAAAATGATAGATGTCATTGTTGGTTACCTATAGTGAGGTCCTACAAAATGGCCATGATTGATCTTGTACTAATAGAAGAATAATGACAATAATAATAAAAAATCAACAAAAAAATGTTAATGTTATTTGTGTCCTTGGTTAAGTTGTCTTGGACAATACTTAATAAAAAAACTGTTGTCCATTTTGTAATGGTGATCAAGTCAAAAAAATAAAATAATAATTCATTTATAAATTTGCCTAATAAATGGTTGCCACATAGTAGGTCATGTAGAAAATGCCGCATAGGTAAAAAATGCCATATTGGCATAAACTATCACATATATAGAAACATTATATTAGACTTCAATTAATCGAAAGTACAGAAGTTTTCTTACCCCAAACATTGATTAAGTGTGGCATTAGTGATAGAGGAGAGGTGAAGACAAGTTCTTTATACAAATGAGGTAGTAAAAGGTAGAACAAACCATATGAGATATGTGAATTAAGACTATAAGTGGTTCACATATCCCATATGATTTGTTCTACCTTTTACCACCCTATTTGTATAAAAAGCTTGTCTTCTCTTCTTGATTGCCAAAGAAGTCAATTCCCTTTATCACCAAAGTTTGAAAAGCTTGACTACTTCCTTTTTAGTAAATTTCTTGGAAAAAGAATTCCATCCATGTTAACTTAAATATTGTCCAATTGATGAGAACTTATTTGAAAGGTTAGGTATTCAAAATGAACAAAGAAGTGTTAAATTTTTGTTGATTAAGACGTTGTATTACTTGAATCAACAAAAATTCTATGACCATTTTGTTAACTTGTACCAAATACATAAAAAATTGTTAAAACTATTGATATAGTATCCCAATCAACAAAAAATTGTTAATTTTTCATTGATTTAGACACCATTTTCTAGTAGTGTGCATTTTGCTTTTAGGCTTAAAAAAACTAATAATATGATTTGCATGTCTTGGCATTTAAATTACTATTGCTTAATAATTGATGAATTATTGCTTATGATGTGCTCATACATGTCTGTTAGTAAAAACATATGCAAATATTGATATTTAAGATTTATCATTGGATAGGGATTGCTAAACTACTCTATTCAAAATTTTAATTAGAGTCTACTGACTAACAATTGGCTCTATGGTGTATTAGCCACCTCATATAATAACTTGGCATTCATGACTGCTTCATTAATTAACTAATATTTTCTTAAAAAGGACGGTGACAATTAAAAATTAAAATAAATCCTAAAGGAGAGAAAAATAGTCAATACAATTTTCTCAACCAACTCAACCTAGGTAGGAAGCTATAAGAAAGATGCCACTTGGTCTTGTGAAGAGTACTATAACAAAACATGTTATTCTTGTACTAAGTATTGATGATCAAAGTCCTAGCTAATGATTCTCTATCAATCCTTATTACATTTATTGTAGAAAGAGAGAATATGTTTTTTTGGGGCCATGTTGGCTAAGATGGTGCTATGATAGGCAAAAATACAATTTTTTTTTATGTTAATGGTTTCCCCTTCAAAAACATGTTTGTTGTGGAAACACTAGACTCTCTACAAAGTAGAAGATCAGAGGATTTTAGTCAGTGGAAATGTTAAAAATGTGGGTGTCTGTGGAGTATTTGCCTTCAAGGCTAGCTGTAGGTACCGGGGGATACTAGTAGCTTCTTTTCTCTAGGAAAGAAGTTTGTTGAGGCCCATTGTAAGCCAATTGTGTTTAAAATTCCGCTAGACTCTACAAACAAGTAACAAAAGTAAAGAACGTGTTTGGTGGTTTTGTTGATGTTTATGCTAGGAATTCAATGACAAAATTGGATTGTTAAGATTCCTCTCAATGTAAAAGATTTCCTTTTCACTAGTAATTAAAGGAGGTAGTGGAATTTATTCTCCTTTTTTGAATGTGTAAAATGAAACTATGAGCCTATATATCTTTTATAGGATTCCATGAGAGGTTCTTTAGAAAGTTCTAGAATTTTCTAGCTTTTAGAAGATCCTCTTATAATTGGTCAACCACCAAAACTTATGATGAAAAATTCCTAAAAATTATCTAGGTTGCGATAAAATCTCACTAAAAATTAGTATAGCTTCTTTTATTCTAATAACATGCTTCAACAAGTTTCATGACAATTTGACATCGATAGGTATCCAAATTGCCAAGATTCTTCAATTTTGGCAAATTTAAAGATGACTTATTATTGTAAATTCAAATTGATGTTATCATTGACATTGACATTTTATTTGACATAACTGAGGTTATATTGATGTTTGGAGATGTCCAAAAAAATACAAGCTGCTATGCCAACAAGTAGACGCTTTTTGATTGTGGGTAAGTTAATAAAGTTACTATGATCTATGATAAAATGTTGACCATATGTAAAAAAATTAGAAAAAAGGTAGTCACATGATATGCTTTGCAAAAAAAAGAAATGGATGGATGAGCACCATGGATGAAAAGAGATGATGTCTGAAACAATGTCAAGTTGTACAATGGTTAAGTTTTCATATCCTAGTTAAAAGAACCGACCCATTTCCAACCACATAAGCAATTATGGGCATGTAGAGTGCAAATTTCTTGAGTATAGAAGTTTTTATTAATGTAGGAATAGAGTTTGGAAGGATTATATAATTTTCTAGAATTTTTTAACTCAAAATATAATTATCATAAAAATTTTAGTTGAATTGTACTCTACGACCTATACTAGTCATATAAACTTTTTTATTTCCAACCATGGGCTTGCTATGGAATCAATCAGGGCGGACTATTGCAATATTGAGAGCCTGACAACTAATGATAATGCCCCACAACTACTTCAGGAACTATACGACAATTTTACAAAAAGAGATCAATCTATAGGTTGGAAATTTGGGGGGAGGGGGGGGGAATAAAAAATGGGTTAGTTCCTACATCTTATACTTTTTTTGTTTTACCATGGATATTAATATAACCTTTGTAATCTTCAATCTCACTAATTTTCAATGAAGGAATTTCTTCATTTTGCCATCAAAAATTCTATTGATAGTAGATAGTAAGTTTTTTCTCATTCTTGGTCAATTCAACAATTTCTTTTTGTTTATTTAATTTAATTTTTAAATTTATTTTAAAGACTTATTTCATGTTGATTTTGCCTCATGGAAGTATATGCATCAATTGATGTCTCAAAAAGCAACATTAAAAATTTCAAACAATATAAAAGTATGACTAGCCATGCCATGCCATCATATTTTCACCACCACATCAAGTGCTATGTTAGATGCCATATGCCCATATCATAGACAGACTAAATGGAAAAAAATCCTAAGTGGCTCTATTCACCTACATGGTGCTTATGTGGTGTCCAAGTGTCGTATTTTGAAGAGTTCAGAAGACCACATTTTTGTAATGTTAGAAAAAAACAAGCTCAAATTGGGCATGTTATGTCTGATTTTACCACATTTCTTGCATATCAATTATAATGGATTTCAAGTGACATATGCACTAATAAATTTTGAGTCACAAGCAATGTTATGACATGTTTTTTTTTTATGTCATAGAATAGCTTTTCTTTTTATAGTGTATAGAGTTTATTGGTGTTTTGGAAGCATACAAAATCAAAATGAGGCCAAAGTGGGGTCTTTTCTCATTTCTTTGTACCTTTCAAAGAGCTTAGGCTAGTAAATTCTTTAAAAAAGATAAACTCCAATAGTTGGATTATTACCTATTTCTAGTTCTAAGTTGATGCTAAGTTTCGATGATTAAAGTACATCATATTGTCATGCTCCTAATCCCTTGGGGTGCCCAAAGTGCCTTAGTGAGTAAGGGGGACCTTGGTGGTGACTCCCCAAGCCTTGCAACAGATTAAGAAAGGAGTTTTGAGACACTCCCGAGCAAACAAGGTGCTATAGCGCCTTGAATTTGAAGGTTATGGTAAAGTATCATACATGCTTGGAAAGCTCTTAAAAAGACGCACCTAACCGTCTAAAGAACGCATGATTTGGACTAATTGGCTAGAAGTTATGGCCATTTGAAGTTAAGGGTGTCTCGGTAACTCCGGGACACTTTAGGCCTAAGAGTAAAGGGTTCCCAAGGAATCCTTCAAGGAAGTATGGCATGTAGCATATCATTGGAAAGCTAAGAACACAAGGATAATATAATGACAAGCATTATAAGGTCCTAAGTTATGAGTTAAAAGTTATGGCCAAGAGAAGGGCCGTTGTGAAAGTGTGATGCCTCCTTCGATGGACCCAAATCTTTGAAGGGCTATAACTTTGTGAGAACTTGTCCAAATGGGACAAGTAAATAGCCCATCAGCATCTACTTGTCGCGTAAATATCTGAAATAGGCTTGTAAGTTGGATTTGGAGCTTTGAGTGCAGAATTAAGCCATTTGAAAGTTCAAGAGTCCAAATAGTGAGGAAACAAAGGGAGTTTGGGTTGGACTTGGGTGGTCTTCCAAAACCCAAGGTGGGTTGGGTACCCCCTTTGACATAAAAGGGGGGGGGGGTCTATTGAATCCCATATAAAGTACTATAGGAGGGATTGGTCTCCCTCTTCATTCACTCTTGGAGCCTTAGTAAGTCTTGATGAACCTCGGTAATTTAAGGTTAGTAGTGAGCTTTCACCACCGGCTCCAAGGCACTATAGGGCACTTGTGTGAAGTGTCCCATGGTACCAATTGGAATCGAACCCCACCTCAAACTAGTTTGTACTCCATGTGTCATGAGTAGGAAGTCTTTATTAGCAATGCCAAAAAGTAGCAAATATATTAAGGACTAGTTTGGAATAGGATGCCTCTCAAAGGTGGTGAAGATCATGATGAATAGTGCCACCACGGGCCTTAACACTTCAAAATGAAGCTCCACCCTATGTCACATTGTCACCAAGTGACATGCCCGATGTCACATGGGAAATGTGTGCTAGAATCCCGGTGATTAGGACTCAACAAAGTGAGTTGGAAATGGGGACTAACACTGTGGGTACATGGCATGTGCAGTGTTAGTTAGTTGTAGCTCAAGCAAGGTTGGAAATAAGGTGTGGTGAACCCATTGAATAGTGAAGTGTATTTTGGGTCGCTATACATATGTATGACTAGGATTTTCAAACCTTAGTCACATTTTCTATGTAGCTGCCACTAATTTAGAGTTAAAAAACCTTAGCCATTGTTTTTTTGCAACTACCCCTTTAAATTGTAACATTTGGCTATTTTTGCTTTTTCTTCTTTACTTTTTGTTGCTTTTTAACTCAAAATTGGTCCTTGTTGCTTTTTAGTTCTTGCTTCTTGTTTCTTTTTGTTGCTTGTTGCTTGTTGCTTCTTGTTTCTTCTTCTTGTTATATAGTTCTTCTAGTTTCTTCTTATTGCATCTTAACTTGTATTTTGTGTTGCATCTTAGTTCTTGCTTCATTTTGTTAATTGTTGCATCTTAACTTTTGCTTCTTATTACTTCTTGTTGTTTATTGTTGCATCTTATCTCTTAGCACCTTCTGCCATTTGCTTCTTGTTCCTTCAATTATCAATATTATTTTTTTTCTTGTTTATTTTCAATTTTCAGAATTACAATGGTTATGGTTTTTTCTTACCTTAAACTTGTGCTACATATTTTGTGTTACTTTGAATCTTTGAAGATTGAGCTATATTATTCATTCATTGAAAATTAACCTCCTTAATTGTACATGTAAGCATTAGAAGTTGGAATGAAGTTATTGGAGGTTACTTGCAACACTAGAGAAGCAACACTTTTACATATTTATAAAGAATATAAGTCCTACAAGACTGTAGGAATATCCATTTTTAGAATGTCATTGTAATATGTTTTTTATTAGTGACTCATAAATGTCATTGACAAAAGTCACATTCTTTATTGTATTTTCTCTCTCCAATCACTAATAGAAAAGTGGAGATACACTACTAGTGAAACAATCACTGCATGTTCTAAAGAATTGAACAATGATTCTTGATACAAAAATAGGCTTTAAAACTATACTTGTTGGCAATGCAGTCATTCGTAATAATTCAATGGAAGAATAGATGGCCACATGATGAAAATAAGAGTAAAAAGGAAGCAAGGAACAATTTCAAGTGAAGACTTTGTTGACAACAAAATTGTGGAATGGGCATAGTCATAGGTTAGTAATAAAGCTATGTGATTTAGAAATTAATGAAAACTAAATGACTATCTCTTCCAACGGAGGTGGACAACATGTAAATTTGAGACATTTTGGTTTTAAAAAATTAACAATGAGGGATTGAGACTTTGATTTGTCCCTTGTAGTGGTTGCACAATCATATTGCTAATGATTATGTTAGTTCCTTGTAGTCATTTTGTAGTTGGAATGACGGAGATGTGTGATTGCAATGTCACTTTGATTCAATTATTGGAAAGGCATACCTTGCAAATCAGTGCATTACAAATAGTTGAGGTAGTTCATGGGTGCAAATGGTCTTGAGCACCTAGTTCTATGGCATCAACCACATGAACGGCCTAGATGGATGGATCACATGAACAATTGAGATGGATGGATTAGATAGAAGCATCAAATTGCTTCTTTCTTGAGTACCATAGGTGGAATTGCATTTCAACAACAAATGGACATTTGGGAAACAAATGGACAACTTAGATTTTAGGTCAACCACCACATTTTAGATTAGCCACCTTTTTACTTTTGCAGTTGCTAACATGTGGTATATTGTAGTTGCATCTCATTTATTAGTCATTTATTAGTTATTTATTAGTCATTTATTAGTTATTTATTAGTCATTTTGTAGTTGGAATGATGGGAATGTGTGATTATAACATCACTTTAATTTAGTTATTGGGAAGTCATTCCTTGCAAATCAATGCATTACAAATAGTTGAAATAGAGCATGCTAGCAAATGGTCCTAAGTACCTAGTTTTATGGCATCAATTACAAGAACAACTTAAATGGATGGACCAGTTGAACAATTGAGATGAATGCATTGGATTGCTTCTTTTTTAAGTAGCTTAGATGAATGGGTGAAATTGCATTTCAATAATAAATGAACGGCTTTAATTGTATTTGAACAACAAATTGACGGCTTAGATTTTAGATCAGCTTCTACATTCTAGATCAACCATCATTTTCTTTTTCCTTCTTGTTTATAAACACACTACAAGAATATAGGCATTCTATGACTACGTAAATGACTACGTTTTCAGTCATTTCGGACATATATGACTGCTTGTAAAAATGGGGCTCCGCAGTTATTGTGGACGAGTCCTTTAGGACATGACTGCATTCTTAATATCACCATCCATCATCGTACAAGGAAAGTTTTGGATGAATTATTCCTACGTGGCCTTTGACGTGTTCAGGTCTGCATGACGTGGCACTTGGGTTCGTTAGTCATAGTGTAGTCATTTTTTAGTCCCACTGTAGTCGAATTCTGATGGTGGGCCCCACTTAGTCCACATGGCAATTGCTGGTAGGCGGTTCAATCCAATGTTCAGACGTTCAGATGGACAACAAGTTTTGGTGTAGTTATTCTCTAGTAGGGATTCAGTTGAACTACAGTCATGTCATTGTGTATTGTTGTAATTGCAACTGCAGCTTAGTGAAGTGGTAGTTAAACAGTAGTCAGTCTCCTATGCTTAAGTGCTACTACAGTTGCACCTGAGTTGCATCTCAGTTATATTTCAATATTAGGGTTGACAACGTAATGAAGCTTAGAAGCTGTTTTAGTACGATGTGGTTGTATAGCTCAACGTTTGCTTTCATGAAAATGATAGAAAATTGATAGCCAAGTAAGCCAACCAACATGAGAACTATTGAGAAGAAAAATAGTTGTACAAGCAATGGATGCACATACCATTACAAAATGGAAGACAACTAAAGCATTTTGTCAATGTCTACATCCATGATTGCATTTCTCTGAATTATTACACACAAGGTTTTGTGAGAATTCAAGGCATTGACCACTCTAAAATCAAAATACGTGCTCTCTTCCTTTAGAAGTACGACAATTCTGTACTATAGAGGGCTATCAGTCTTGCATGCAAATGTTACACTACACTTACACCAGCAGCGAAGTAATCTCATGGGTTGAACTTTATGTACTTGGAATCCCAAATGACGTTTCCACCTTCAACGTCGTGCATTACTTCTTGGTCAGCCTCCGGCTTGGGAAACATCAACGACACCTTCGGTTGCAAAACCTCCCGCACGTCCACTCTAAACCAACCATCCAGAATGAGCATGCTATGGAACTTATCTATCCCTCCTATACCGCTGATTCTTCCCAAAGCCACCTTCTGCCGAGTGGATCGTGGATTGAC
Organism: Pseudoscleropodium purum; assembly: GCA_963969395.1. Classification (NCBI taxonomy): domain Eukaryota; kingdom Viridiplantae; phylum Streptophyta; class Bryopsida; order Hypnales; family Brachytheciaceae; genus Pseudoscleropodium; species Pseudoscleropodium purum. The sequence goes on from OZ017798.1 coordinate 25,883,309, forward strand.
GAGGTACACATTGTCATACAAGTTGAGCTGAAAGATAGATTTGTTTTGTTAGATACAGGAAGTACTCCTGCCCGTGGGACCTTCAAAACATACTTCTCATTGCCAATGTAGTCACTCATACAATAAATAACTGAAAATTGACTAACAACTTCCCCAGTTGAGTCACATATGAGGACTGGATGAGGATAATGCAACTACCAAATGACTAGGCAGTCATTCCTGAGTCATACAATTGAAACAACATTGACCTCAGCCTTCTAATTCCCCGAATGAAATTTGTGTACTCCAACACATTCAGGCTTCAACATCTCACCTTTTTTTTGGAAGAGTCACGGTTCTTGTCCTCTGCCGCTGTCGTCTTTGCCCTTGTCTCTCTTTTCCGTGCCTTCAACAAACACACACAAATTTTTTGTTAGAATTGAAAACAATTAGAAGGTGAGGGGACACGAATGAGCTTGAACCTTGTGGTCCACAAGTCCCCTCACCTTCCTCTGTAAGCGCATTGTCACTGAGATCTGAATTCTGTGTCAAATCATGCCCTTGAACTGCATTGTTCTGCACATGTGAAGCATTCTGTGCATGGAACTCCTTCACATCTGTAGCGACATACAAAGCTTTCAAAAGTGGCCACAATGTGGACTTCAAGTAATTGTTGTCATCAGCTAGTTTTGCCAAATCAGCAACATAGAACGCACTCGTGATGACGACATTGGCTTGCGGATTGCATGACACTCTTGATGCATTGTTGTCAACGACCACAGTGTTTGAGGGGCTAAATTGAGGCCATTCACTGTAAACTTTTGACAAAGGCTTCCCCCAAGCTATTGGTTTGCCGCCCTCAAACTGTACAGCCTCACATTTCTTCCCACCCCACACAAAGAGAGGACTGAAGTCACAATGTCCTTGCCTTTCTATCATTGTGGGCACAATGTCTTCCATGTAAGACTGACTCTTACTGCCCCAAAATCCCACTGTGAAATTAAAGAAGCACCGTGCCAAAAAGGGTTGCAACCATGGTCTTAAAAATACCCTTCTGCTCTTCGTTCTCAACGTGGGCCTAATTCTAGAGTTTGGATTCTTCTCCTCAGCCAGACTACAATCCAGCAAGGTCCCATGAATGTTGAAAATTAGCAATTTAGCTTTTGCATTTTCGATGGGTACAATGCGTAAATTCGAAGCAGCTCTCACCTGATCTGACCCAGAATCAAGGAGTGCTGCCTCTGCATTTACCTTAGTGGATGCTTTCGTTAGCTTCTTTTGCTTCTTTGGAGAAGATTTCGTTGGAGCACCACTTGCTTCCACTGCCTTCTCTGAGTTGTCCACCATGTTTTTCGCAGCTTGGACCACATCCACTACTTTTGTTGCCTTCTTCTGCTTAGGAGGGGAAGACTTGGTTGGAGCAGCAATTGGTTCCACAAGTTCTCTGGGGTCCTCCACTTTGTTCTCTCCATCCTCTTCAAGATCCACGATATTACTTGCATCACCGCCAGTAATATGCGTGTCGGAGTCCACTTTGCTGGTGTCCACATTCACAAACTCCCGATCCTGCACTTCCGATGGAGGACATTGGCCAATTCCGTCCACAGGGATGTCGCTCGCGTCGGCCAAGAAATCATTGCCTTGTACAACCTTCGGAATTCCCTGTGTGCATTTCGAAATAGTCTCGTCCACATTGCACATCGGAATGCTAGTCTTCATACGCGGATTCAATGTTGTTTTCGACTTTGGACTCATAGTTTGACATATTGGGGTCGGGGATGATCTCTCTTTCTCTCCAGTGCAGGGTGCCTGTTTCTTGCCTTCTTCTCTAGAGGGTGACTGCACTTCCAAGTGCAACGGTTCTTCAGCCGCACTAGTCGTCTGCGACGAGCCGGGAGGAGGAAGTGACTCAGACCTGGGCACTTTTTTTCGACAAGGATCGGTCATTAAGTCGGCTCTGTCTCCCTCTTGAAGCAAAATGGACGTCTGAATCTCCACAGGAGACTTAGATGCTGAGGGGCTTCCATGGGAAGTGTCCTTCATTTTCCCCATGAAAGTGCTGAACATTGACTTCAGCTCTTCTACTACGTTGTTCGTAGCTGCTGTACTCACAAGAACTTTCGAGAACTCACCCTTCAAGTCTGTCTGAGACTTCTCTATAGCACATATTCTTGCTGAATCTCTTGTAGTGAGACCCTAAAATTCTCAACCGCCATTCAAACAAGGGAAACTCCAGAGTTAGTCAATTATCAAGTTTCTACCAATGGGGTCACTGATCAATGACTTGCCTATTGCTGAATGACTACGTTTTGACTTGTCCACCTATGTACAACAGAAAATGCGACTGGGTCATGACTGCACTACAACCACTGTAGAGATGACGCCACTCATTGTTTAGCAACATGAAAACATAAAATGTGAGAGAAGTTCAAAGGGCCTCACCAATTCGCGTCCAACATGGCCTGCAGATAACTGCATTCCATCTGCAATGTCCATTAGTCCTGAGCTGGTAGGCCTTCCCTCCTTTTGCATCCAACATGGTAATAGCATTCAAACGTGGCATATTCATTTGCACATATTCTTTACAAGTGAAAGCACAGAACAAGCAAGAACAAAGGTAATACTATCTTCCGAATGTGGAAAATGGAGAACCCTAATCTCACCAACTCTACCTCCTTTCCGGCTTTCCCTTTTCGGCCCACAGTGGAGAAATTCTTCACTTGCCTCCTTGCATGGGCCATTGTCGCCGCTTTCTTCTGTTGCGTCTCTGTACTCCAATAATCCTACAGCCTATTCCACTGATGTGGATTCATGTGAGATGGGCATTCATCTTCTGCGCTGCTTAGGAAATGAGCCTTCAACCTAGAGCGCTCGATCTTCAAGTACCTCTTGATGGCATTCCTGAAGCCCAGCATGCTCAACTTGTTGCCTAAGTACTCGAAGTCATTGTCCAGGGTATTCCTCAACTTCTGCACGCTCTCATGCTTTTGTTTTTCCCAATCTATGATACTCATGTCAAGAATACGTGGCACATATGTCCTCACTGAGCTGTCCCAAGCATTTTTCCCCACACAACTAGCATCAATTTCTCCGTCATCAGTGACTGTGATGCTGTGGGGTTTTTTGCCAACCCTGCTCCGCTCCCTCCTTCCCTCGTCATAGATGCTGCGTTTCAGACGTCGCGATGCCCTCCCCACGCTATCTGCAGACATTTCGCCTGCATTGCTAAAATCTTGTCCTAGAGAATTTCCCACCCACTTGTCCGGATAGGGAGCTGAGGAAGGTTGTGGCCCAGCACCCCACTGCGGTGGCTGCATTTGCGGTGGCTGCATCCATTGGCCGTTAGGCACCCATTGCCAATTCCCAGCATATGGAAGCCCTGCTTGCGTTGGTACTTCTGAGGCGCGTTGTGCAATTGGAGACCGCGGTCGGTGAATTCATATAGGGGACCGCATTTGCACGTCGACTCTCTTGCGCTTCTGCCTTTTGTCGATGAGGTTCTCCTCAGCGTCCAAGTCATCGTCCTCTGAGTCAAACACTTGCATCGTACTAGCTTCACCTGCATCCACGTCCAATAATATTTTCATCAGCAACCCTAAACCGCTCAAGTCCTTCCCTGTGTGGCATTGCTCTTCCATCTTGCAAGTAAAGAAGAAGTACAATTGTGAGTCAAATCTGCTTCTCTATCCAAGAGTTTTACTTGAACTACAGCGTGTATACAGTGAAGTAGAAACCGCCATCTTTTCTAACAAAACAAATCACACTATAGCCGTCACAGAATGCAACTTCTATACGTACCATTCTCCACTACGATGACGTTTACAAACCCTACTCAGCGTACGAGGAGGCCCACACCGCGAGAAGGGCAAATTACTTGTAGGCGGGACCTCCGAGGTCGCCTTGCTCTGAACATGTGCACACACAATTGCTAGAGTCATCATACCTACGGCAATACCTTCGTCGTCTGTTTTGGTTTCGTCGGAAGAAGAAGCCGCATCTACACTCATTTTGCCCCTCCTCTGCACGCGCTTGCTCCTACGTCGTGCGTTTCCCCTCACTGGCAACGTCGGATGACTTCGTCTGGGCAATCCAAAGTTCTCTCTTGCAATTTCACCCCTTCCCGCATCGGCTGCCTCAAGCAATACTTCTTTCTGGAGATTCAAATCCTTTGTTCTACACACATGAATTCACAGCTTACTACAGTCCAATACGTCGCTACGAGGTAGGTCAAACAAAATACAAGAGCGCATGCTACCTTGAATGTCAACAAACTCTCTACTCCAAAGTCCGTGCCTCAGAATGGGTTTAGGGTTTCGCTAGCCTTTGCAGCCTCCGTACGCCGCCATATAACCGCCACACGTGTGCAACGTGGCGGTTTTCTAGTACTCCTCAACTTATTCAACTAATTTGTGCCCACTAAACTAATGTATGACTCTACAATGACTCGAGCGCTACTAGAATAACAAACGCAGTCATACATGAGTAGTACGCTGCAACTGGAAGTCTACTATACAATGACTGGACTCGGCTTCCGAGACCAATTAATGTAGTAGTTGAGCCCTAAACAAGAAAAGCGGACAGAAATTGCACAAGAACTCCAGTGCATGAAGAACAAAAGGCTGAGGACTTACATTCTTTGGATGGCCACTTCCATAGGCTTCATTTTTTGCCGTAAGAGCTGCACACGCTTGTCTCGTTTTAATTCGTAGGCAGACTTTCCCTCGTCTCCTGTTGCCGTCTTCTCTTCCTCCATCTGCTTTTGAATTAGGTTAGTGAAATGCCCGTAGTGCCCAACAATAGTACTGTAGGGATTGACGTTCACAAGCAGCGCGTTACCAAGAAACGAGGGTATGCACACCTTTTTCCTACTCCGTCACTATCTTGCAGGCGCCTAAGTGATCGGATGTCTGTCACAGGAAGAGAAGTGATGACCGCGTGCCGCAGCTGCGATGAAATAGCAGAATGCAAAAGAGCCAGCTTTGTCGTGAATCTTGATTTTGCTGCCTTCCTAGCGTCGTTGAAGAAATTCCGCTAAAGTGAATAACGAAGAAGCCTATATATAGTAGCCAGTACTCTGTGTCGCTATAGAACGACGACAGAGAATCACCTCTTGATACGGTAATAAATGTCCACTGAATTTGGTCCCTTTCTTGTGGACGTCAATCATGAGAGCAATGTCGGTGCTCTGCGTCGGTGATAATTTTGTGGGATTGCCTTTGAGGGCACGGAGTGTTAGCCTTTTATTGTAGAAATTGCCTTTCAATGAACCCTGAATTTCTAAAGTGCTTTCAACCCTAAACTGCTCATACGTCTTCAGAATTATGCCGAACTTACCTCAAGCACTAAATGTTGTACTTCACGATGCTCTACAAGATGATCCGACAATCTTAATTTGAATTACTGTGCTTTCAAAAGTTTTGCTATTTTCCCTTACATGCCATGCTGTGGTTCCTTGTGCATATGCTACGTTGCCCATGTACATTCTCCTTCAGTTTCTTGTTGTGTTGAGAAGCCATGTGAAATGAAGGGGATGCTATGTACATGTTAGGAAAATTGTATTCAAGTATGGACTTCCCCTTGAAATTATATGGACTACGTCATTGTGCAATGAAGTAGACAAGGTAAGGACTCAACGTGAACCCTGCGAAGTCATTACTTTGTTTGAGAATGAGAGACGTTGGTAAATGACTAGGTATTAACTCGTTGAAGTCATTCTGTAGTTGTATGTAGTTGTCACTCAGTTGACCTTCGGGCTCTTCAGTCATTTTGTACTTTCATGAAGTTGGCTATGAGTTCACAATAGTCATATTGTAGTTTGTTTTCATTGCATGTGAAGAAATTTAAGTGTGGTTTGCTTGGAAATTTTCTGGCATTCCATAATTCTGTTGTCAAGGTTAGTACTCAGAAAAATTTTGGAACTCACATTTGAAAATGACATCGTCGTGTAGTTGTTGAAGTTTAGAAGTGTATGATCAAAATGCTACCAGCGCGCTTGCCCCTTTCAAATCCACAAAGGCAACATCTTCGCGATGAGAGATTATGGATTCGCGAGTTTCAGCGAGCTCGTCAACTCAATGCTTCCAGAATCCATTTCCCGTACATGGATTGCCAAGGTCAACGCAAGCTGCTCATAAAAAATGTGCGGGAACACCTCATGCGAAATGGACGGCATCCACGGTTCAGGGTGTGGAGAGGGCCTGGCACTCGAGACTTGTCCGACAATGAATGGGAGGACGAATTCTGGGACTCCCATGACAACTGTAGCGTGGGTGTGGATGCCCAAGTGGATACGCGAGGGATCCTTGAGAATGCATTCACTCATGACGATGGGACAAATGATATTGAAGATAGAGTTCTTGAAGAAGTGGCAGAAGCCTTCATGACCGCCGATTCACTGCACGATGAGTGCAGCATTGGGTCAATGCAAGGCCCACCAGAGAATGACGAAGGTCTTGCTGATGGGGCACCTGCCGGTGAAATTGGAGAAGCCGCTTGGGAGGACCGACAGTTTGATCCTCGCCACTTACAAGAGGCAATTGAAGATCTTTTTAGTGGCGCCAAGTGCACAAAGCTAGCAGCCACAATTTTGCTTATAAACTTGTGCACAGTGCATGGAGTCAGTAATACCTTTGCGGACGAGTTGTTCAATATCTTGCATGGTCACATATTGCCTAACAGGAATTGTTTGCCGAAGAACTACCACGCAGCACGTTCTTTGACACAGACATTGGGACTTGCCTACACAAGCATACATGCTTGTCAAACAGGTTGCATCCTTTTCAGAGGCTTACACGCAGATGCAATGCGGTGCCCTCAATGTGATGGGCCTAGGTATAGAGATGAGGAAAGGAAGATGTTACCTGTGAAGGTTTTGAGGCACTTCCCCATCATACCAAGACTACAAAGAATGTTCAGGAGCCCCAGCATTTCAAAACTGATGCTTTGGCATTCCGAGAATAGGAGCGATCGGGAAGGCGGGGATGGTTTGGTCTGGCATCCCTGTGACTCAAAGGCATGGCGGCATTTTCACGAAAATGTTGACCCCACTTTTAGCAACGACCCTAGAAATATCCATTTCGCTCTAGCCGCAGATGGGGTGAATTTGTATAAGCAGAATCGGTCCAACTGGTCTACTTGGCCGGTGCTTCTACTGAATTATAATTTGCCACCTTGGTTGAGCACGAAGAAGTTCTTCATCATGTTGTCTTTATTGATCCCGGGGAGGCAGTCTGTCACCTGTGAAAATTTTGATGTGTACTTAGAGCCACTAGTAGAAGAGTTATTGCAATTGTGGGAAGGTGTTCCAGCTTATGACATAGCAAAGGAAGTCTCAGCAAGAGCATTCACATTGCAGGCTATGCACCTATGGACGATTCATGATTTTCCCGGCTATGGGGTGGTTGGCGGATTTTCCCATCAAGGATTTGTTGCTTGTCCTTGGTGCGGTTCAAACTTGGGTGCACAGCATTCTATGGATCTGGGGAAGCAGACATATGGTGGGACTAGGCGTTGGTTGGCAGAAAGACACAATTACAAGTCAGCTCACATGAAAGACTTATTTGATGGTTGTATGGAGAATTGACTGAAGCCTCCACGAGTGACGGTCGAGAAACAGCTACAGCATGCAGCTGACTATGAAGTATGGAAATCAGCGCCAAATCGAGAAGCAGGATCAAGGGACCCATCTAAAGTGCATGGTGTCAAACAATTGAGCATCCTCTACAAGTTGCCTTACTGGAAGGTAATGTTGTCTTCAGATGCTGGTAATATGTGTCAAATTAAGTATTGAAGACTTTCTAGAGTTCAATTCTGATTTCCACAAACAAGTTAATGCAGTTTACTGATCTAGTGGCCTATTGTCAAACCACTTTAGATTGTTTGTCTATGGTATTGGCCTACAAACTATGCATATAAAGAACTTGTTAATTGAGGTGCCGATGTTCCAGTGTGGTCGTCGCAGACTACAAGTACAATAATGAGACAATAGGATAGGTGTTAGTTGTGAGGTGGACAGTACTGACTTAGCAGTGACTCTCTTTCAACTGTGTCTGTCCTACTAATTAGTCATTTCTCAAACGTGCCATAGTCATGCAGTGAAATTATAGTTATTCATTGCTCCAGCGCAGACAACAATTCACAATTGAATTCTTATACCGTCTCCTAAGTGCATGCAGAAATTGTTTATTTGCTACACTTTGGATGTCATGCATTGCGAAATGAACTTGGCAAAGAACTTTTTGAAAACCATCACTGGGAAGAAAGACACTGTGAAAGTAAGGCGGGACTTACAGAGGCGGAATATACGACCGCATTTGTGGCTAACTGCGCACCCGAGGAATCCAATGAAGATGGTGAAACCTGCAGCACCATATATATTGAGAGATGCAGAGCTTGAAGTATTCTTAACGTGCATTGAGTCTTTGAAGACACCAACAGGCTATTCCACTGACTTGGGCAAGCACTTACGTAAGAAAAACTTTGGTGGACTGAAGTCTCATGATTATCATGTCTTAATGCAACAAATATTACCATTGGCTTTGAGAGGTTTGATGGAACCAGGTCCCAGGATGGCTATCATGAGGATGAGTAAGGTTTTCAGAAGAATTTGTACTAAAGCATACAATCCCGCTGAATTCTCTTCCTTGGAAGCCGATGTGGCGGAGACCATGGCTTTGTTGGAGATGGAATTCCCACCGTCATTCTTTGACATAATGACACACCACCCATATCATTTGGTTCAAGAGCTGGACTTATGTGGTCCAGTCAGCGCAAGGTGGATGTACCCAATAGAACGGTACATGAAAACACTGAAAAATCATGTGAGGAATTTGGCTCGCCCTGAAGCATGTATGGCTGAGGGATACCTCAAAGATGAATGCATTGGATTTGTAACGAAGTACCTACAGAGCTTTCAATTCACAGAGAGGCGTGTCTGGGATGCTGACGAAGAGTATGGCGATGCAGAGGAGGTGCTACAGGGCATAGGAAGACCGTACATGATGACTCCTGCACTCCGGGATGTGGCACATCAGTACGTTTTGGCCAATGTGTCTTGTTTGCAGTAATATTATTTGTAAGTAGACCGTATACCTTATTTGTTTTCTATGCATATGTACGTTAGGCACAGATGTACTATTTTTTTAATTTTATTTTCTATGTCTTCCAATGGAAAGAATGTGCAATACCAAGATGAACAATGCTGAAATACTCTATGTTAGTAGCAATGACAAAGTGAAGTGTGAGTTGTTGTGTAGTCAACTGTGAGTCACAGCTAGTCATTGGATGACAGCTCTTACTATAAAATGACTAAGTGCAGTTGTAACCGAGTCATTGATCAGAAGAAACCACTGATCACCTAAACCGTGAACTCCATTTGCTGTAATTGAAATCTTATAGGAAGTGGTCTCTATTTTGAGTTCTATGTATTGGAGGTTCACATTTCTACCTTCAACTATAGGAATTGGAAGGACGAAGTTCAGCAAGATGCGACTATTCCAGCATTTGAGGACTGGCTCCCGAATGTAGTATAGAACTCGACATTCGATGTGACAAACCCTGACGACAAGGATCGATTGATGCTCATCAAAAAACCATCACAGAAGGCAACAAGATATACGAAGATGAAATCATTCGGTAGCCATTTCAGAGTAGATGATGGAGATACACATCGTTTCCAAACATATAATTCCGGAGTAGCTTCGGTTTTTGAAGTACCGACTGCAGATGCAACGGATGTGTCCGTGAACTATGTCGGAGTTCTAAAGGACATATTGAAGCTTGACTATGGGCCACTGCATACACCAATCATTCTTTTCCGATGACAACGGATGAAGACTACAGACAATAGAGGCAATGCAACGTATGTCCGCGATGATGCTGGCTTTTTGATGGTCAACTTCAAGCACAAACTACCACGCATGTCGGAGCCCTTTATTTTTTCCAACCAAGCAACACAAGTCTTCTTCTCTGATGTGCCACAAAAACCAGGATGGAAAATAGTTTTGCAAAAAGAAGCACGAGCTAAAAGGGAGGTGTTGGATAGTCCTAATGTATTCATAAGTACCACTGTAGAAACTCCTGGTCTTACAGCTCCAGAAGTGGTGTCAACACCTTCACAAGTACCGTCTCTAATTGGGGCCATTGATTTGTCACCTGAGGACAATTTGTTAGCACATGCAATATACTAGGTTGATGAGCATTCTTTTTCTCTAGGAATTATGCTCACACCTTTCCATTTGCCTTACACAGCAAAATGAAAGAGGTCTTCCACATGTGGATGACTATAATTTTGTTTCAGTTCATGTGAGTTTTTTTGAAATTCATTTTCAAGACCGTAGGATGCCTTGATTTCCACTAATTTCATGGGAAAGAATATAATTTCAAGTTTGAGTATGTTGACTGTGGACGTCATAGTCATCTCCTAGTACAGATCAGTCATTCCTTAGTAGGAAGAAGTCATTCATGCAGGCAAAACACAGTCATTAATGGACTACCATACAACTGAGTATGTCAACCGAAAGTCGTCATCCGCCCACATCATGCCAGTGAACAATGCGCTCACAGAAAACCAGCAGATGAACGCACTGTTTGGTCACAGTTCCAACAATCTTCATCCCTACGTCTGCAAAATGACTATAAAATGACTACCTTACAAAAATGTCCTGTAAAATGTGAAATAACAGAGCTCTAGTCATAGTGTAGTCATTTAGGATATCCAGTCATACTTTAGTCGGTTGTGCCGGACAGGTTTTTCTTGTAGTGACGTCTTCTCATTTTTTCTTCTTGTTTTTGCTCCAATTTTCCTAAGTGATGGTTTAGTTACATTCTTCTTTTTGTTGTGTTCTTTTTCATATTGTTGTTTTGTTGTTATTGTATTATTGTTTTGTTCTAGTTTTGTTGTTTTGTTGATTTGTGGTTTTGTTGTTGGTTGTTTTAGTTGGTAGTTGGTAGTAGTTTTCAATGGATTAGGAAGCAAAAAATAATTATAATATGGAAAAAGAAGAAGGTTTAGGCAAAGTGTGGTTCTAGCTAGTATAGTCATACTATAGTCATATTGGACATTACTCAACTATAGTAGTACACTTTAAGTAGTATGTATAATTGTTTATGCTCATGTTTCAACCTTGCTTTTATCAATGATACAGTTTTTTCTACTGAAATATACTAGCACATTATGCACAGTCATTGCCTTGTATATTAATTGTGAAATGATTATTGTTCTAGTTCTCATGAAGTCATGTCAATGCCCTAATGTAGTAATTAAATGTGCTAATGACTACTATGTAATTTTGTGCATATAGAAAAGGCCTAGAATGATTGCAAATTAACTATTGCAGTTATTTTTTGTTACCACTAATTCACTAGGTCAACTAAAAGAGCACTACAAAATGACCAGGTTCCAACTCCACCCACAATGCATACAAATAAAATAATGTTACCCAAACTATACATTCATAAAGGATAACTAAAGCATAACTTCCTTATAACTAAGTGAAACAATCATACTTTCTTAGAAACCATGCCTCAAATTTTAAACATAACCATTACCAATCACAAGTTGACACGCAATGCTCAATGGTCCCCACCTAGACTTCTAAAATGATTTCAAAATGATTTCAAAAGACTATACAACAACTTCTAAATGATTGCACACCATGGGTCGTATTGTATACAGTAGTCACTATGTAGTCATTTGCAATGTGAGCAATGACCCCTAAAATGATAAAATCACTCCAAAATGTCATTTGTTGACATGGCACATCCCTAAACCTCTCTAAGTCTTAAACCACGTTAGCCAAACATGGTCGATGAATTTTTATATCACGTGATGGATGACAAATAATACCCTTGTTCTAAATAACTCAAATGGCCTAAATAACTCGTCCCTAATGACTTTAGTGGGCAAATGGCAGATTCACATGATTATTCAATAGTTGCGCATGTCCAAAATGACTCTAACCTAGTTATTCTAGTTAGTTATTAACATGCCTTTTTCTATTAGTGAAGATGATTGTCTCTTGTGCATCTTAAAAATCATACATACTTATTTTTAATTGAATGGAGTCTTCCATTTAGTTGCTAAACTATATTAAAGCATGATTACAAAGTGTCATGTTCATTTAGAATGTATGAAAATGTGATTGTTGTTCATAACAAAAGCTATTGTAAACCTTAGTCATTCCAATTACAAACTACACACACTAATTTAAGAAATGTGACTCTCACTTATTCGGAATATCACTTGCTTGAGTTATATTTCACTATATATATTGGCCAAAATATGATTGGCTACATGCACTATAAGAGAATGGTATCCAAATTGACAAATATTTGATACAACTTTGTTTGAAATGACAAGGGCTGTCAATTTAGCCTATAATGCTGTCAATTTGTACTTCCATCATATTTTTTGTCAATTGTTTTGTCATATTCTTATCAATGTATATATACTTTATAACTCTTTCATTAATCCCAGCAGCAACACATCCAAATCAACAAAAAAACTAACACTTCTCTGTTCATTTTGAATTCCTAAAGAATGATGACATGCTTCTTACATCGCGGTGATAAAAGAGAGATGATTTCAACGATTAGAAAAATTGGAAGACAAGATCTTTATACAAATGAAGTGGTATAAGGTAGAACAAACCATATGGGATATGTGAATTAAGATTACAAATGGTTCACATATCCCATATGGTTTGTTCAACCCTCTATCATCCCATTGGTATAAAGATCTTATCTTCTCCTCTTCCTAAATATCCATGTTCCTTCTCTTTCATCGTGAAGGTATAGAAACATTGCCATCTGTCTTATGAATTAAATTTTCAAATCTAATTTTATAGTTCTATCTATGTGGTAGTCTCAACCGGATTGGTTTTGACTTGTCATGTGGTGGTCACTTATGGAGCAAAAATGAAAATGAACTGTTCTATTTGTATACCTAAATAAAGGATACAATTTATAGAAATTTTGTCAACAAAACAATGAGAGTTGATAGGATTTTTGTTTGAACAAACAAAAAATTGACACAAATTTGTCAACTACACATCCAAATTGACACCATAGTTGATAAAATTGTGCCATTTTCTTGTATGTGTAGACAGAATTTCTCTTGTAGTGAAAACATGTTCAGCAAAACCAACTACTATACAACTAATGTCCTATACAACTATTTTGCGACTCTAATTGTGTCTATTAGCACCAAATCTAATGTAATTGTTTTATGTTGTTGTTATACAACATTCATACATTGTTTTAGTTGCAAAGCAATCATTCTATAGTTGCAAAAAAAGACTAAGAAACAACTAGTGCCTTATACAACTATCATGCAACTCTAAAATGACCATAGTTGTTTCCAAGTTACTTTCTATTGCACACTAGTTGTTTCTTAGTTGTTTTTTAATTGTTTCCAAGTTGCTTACAAAGTTCAATTCCATTTGTCTTATACCAATTGTCTCATATCAATTGTAAAGAGTACCATTAGATTGGACATATAAAATTTGTAAGTTATTATTGTCTTAGACAATGATTTTTTTTATAGAATTTTAAGATTTCAACCATTTGTAGAAATAAAAATAATAATTCAAATTCAAATTTTTTTATAATCTATGAAATTGAATTTTTGAAATTTAGGAAGAAGGTACATTTGAAATTTTGAAATCTAAAAAAAGGTAGATTTGAAATTCAAAAATCTAGAATCAGGTAGTTCAAAAATTCAAAAATTTAGAAAGAAGGTAGATATGAAATTTTGAAATCTACAAATCATTGAGATAAATATTTTAAAATCTAAAAATTTACAAATTGCAAACAAATTACAAACAAGTTGCAAATATTGATGAAGTTCATTGCATGCTATTAGATGACAAAAAAAATGCAACTAGACTACAACTTATGCAACTTGTCCACTACAATTACAAGCTTTAGATTGTCACTTAGTTATAAATGTTTTATACAACTACAAAATAAGTTGCACACTATAGTTGCAAAATCCCTAATTTTATTCTAGTGATTTTTGTAGGAATCATATTTGATAGTTTATGATTTAGTGTAGTTATATTTTGTAGTCATAAAACACCCTTTTTTTTGTAGTAATCTAATTCCCATGCCATATAAGGAATAAATTAGCTAGTTGAAATTCACCATCAAAGGAAATTAGCTGCTTTTGTTAACCCCTAAAGGACCAACCTGCGTTTTTTGGCAACATAGCAAATTTGGGCAGCTTACTACAAATGGAGTTTTAATTACTTTGTGCTGAAATTTTCACTAAACATGTGCCCAAGGAGTAGCTTCAAGGCCTGACAATTTTCATAACTTTTGACTACGTGATCAAAAAGTTATTGCATGATATGCGATTTTCTTTGTTTTGTGAGCAACTTGGGCAACTCAAAAAACTTCTTCAAAAATCACTTTTAAAAATAAAAAATTTGAAATTGGTTCGTTAGGTTTATATAAGAGTGGAAAGCTTTGAATCGTTTCATTAATCAAAATGGAATGATTCAAAACTTCCTACTCTTATATAAACCTAAAGAACCAATTTCAAAATTTTTTTTTTTTTTAAAAGTGACTTTTGAAGAAGTTTTTTGAGCTGCCCAAGTTGCTCACAAAACAAAGAAAATCACTTATCATGCAATAACTTTTTGACCACATAGTCAAAAGTTACAAAAATTGTCAGGCCTTGAAGCTACTCCTCAGGTACATGTTTAGTGAAAATTTCAACACAAAATAATTAAAACTCCATTCATAGTGAGCTGCCCAAATTTGCTATATTGCCAAAAAATACAGCTTGGTCTTTTAGGGGTTAAATGGAAAAAGGCAAGAATTGAACAAAATTGAACAAAGATTGGCTAGATAATTTTCACCAACTTTTAGCCTAAATTTTCTAAATATTTCCCAGACTTTGTATTACAAATGGTATGATGTTTGGCTGATGCCAAGTACACATGATTTTCTTTAAGGATGATGGGTAAAGATCCTTGCCTTTGAAATGACTACCTTATGTAGTTATGTTAAACTTTGGAAAATGAAACAAGAATTTATTATTTATGAAAACAATACTTAAACATATTCTAATAGTATGATGCCCTCCTTACTATATTGTGAATGTTATGAATATTTTTTAATAGTAAAAATGAATACAATAGAGTAAAAAATTTGATTACACTAATATAAATAGACGAGTTTATGAAAAATAGTGCAAGGGTTTCATAAATTAGTGTCACAAGCACAAATCAGGGTAGCTATCCAATGGCCGAGGATGACGAACAGGGGTTGTGAGCGACCAGCAACCAATACGACGCATCCTACGTGGCTTGGATAAGGTAGTCAACCTCGTGCCTTTGCTCCGTCCCCTTCTCGAGGTTCCCATTTGAATTTCTGCTTCCCATTCTTCGTATTTTTTTGGTCCATTGCAGCTCCTCCCATTCTCGTAGGTCGGCGCCCCGTGCTCTTGCTCTCTCTCTCTTTCCCCTGTTCTCCACCAATTGAGCTCCCTAGGGTTTGAAGGCGGTCGCTGAAAGAGTAATTCTCTGTGCAGGTTGGCGGTTGCATTCAGACGAGGATGGCCGCTGTGACGATGGCCGCGGCGGCAGTGGGAGCAGTGTCGCAAGTGATGAGCTCCAGCAGTCACGAAGGTTTGCGCCGTGTCGCCTCACCGGCTGCGGCTGTGCCAGCGTCGAGCCGTTGTAAGGTGCAGCAGAGGAGGAGGATTGGTGTGCAGGCGATTGCCGAGCCTCTGACTAAGAGTACGGCTCCGCGGACTATTGAGGAATGCGAGGCGGATGTGGTGGCCGGGAATGCTCCTGCTGCTCCTCCGGTGCCTGCGCAGGCTAAGGCTCCCGAAGGCACTCCCAGAATCTCGCCATTGGTACGTGTTCGAGTGTCAGGGTTTTGATTCATTTGGAATCAGCGAAATTTTGAAACTTTTTTAAATTAATGTTATTTTTTAATTCTATCGAGGTGTTCGTTTCTTTATTCTTCGGGTACAATGTGGCAAGTCTGCTTTCATTCTTTGGTATCTGCCAGCTTGAATGAGTACCATAGTAGCTCGACACGTTCGACACTCGAATTGGGGGATTATAATTCGATTTGCTGCCGCGTCCTCTTTTCACCCGCTCCAACTAAGATCTGTACGACACGTGGCACTTGCACTTCATATATGAATTGCAAGCATTGCATCGGAATCAGGGTTTTGACTTCTTCAGAATTAATGAAATTTTCAGGAATTTATCTTCTGAGATGAATTAGTCTTTTCCTTCTGTAACAAATTCTGTGCGACTGTAGGTAATGCCAGCAAGGCCACGAAGAAATCGCAGATCTCCTGCACTTCGAGCTGCTTTTCAAGAGACTACAGTTTCTCCTGCAAATTTCATTCTTCCACTATTTGTCCACGAAGGTCCGGCATGCAGTGAACCTCTCCGCTGCTGACGAATTAAGTTTTTGGATCATTTTCGTCTCCTTGAGGCTCTGTTTATCCTTCTCTTTTTGCTTGCATTTCATCATCTGAGCATCTATTTTGACTACTTGCCTTTGTTAGTGTTTTACACGTTTTCTGTGCATTATGATGTTGTGAATCAGGAGAACAGAATGCACCAATTGGCGCTATGCCTGGGTGCCAACGTCTCGGATGGCGTCACGGGCTTATCGATGAGGTAGGTTTTCTGTTTCGGTTCTGGAATTTGTCCCTCAAGTAGCGATGTTTGCTTTGGCAATACTCCCCCGACATAGACTCCGCGTATTTGTGCTAAGTGGTGAAAATTGTAGTATTTGAGAACGAAATATTTTAGATCAAGATACTTGACTTCTAATGATTAATATCTCTTTGGTGCTGCCAGGTTTACAAGGCTAGGGATGTCGGTGTCAACAGCGTTGTTCTCTTTCCCAAAGTCCCTGATGCTCTTAAGGTGATATATTTGTCTTCAATTTAAACTTTTGAAAGAAGTTCTTGTATTGAAGTAGTAAATGGACTCAGGAAATGAAGTCCTATCCAGTATGATTTTGTGCAATTCTTTTGCTTTCATTCATGCTTAGGTGTTTATAGTGTTCATCTCTTCTGGTGTCTCTACCAACAATGTGCTCGAGGGAGTTGTTTGAATGAGTTTAAAATAAGGAATTTTTGTTGGTAGAAATCGTTTCCATTCGTGTCAAATGTATCTGAGTTGAATCAGATATTTTGCAGTCTTCGTCTGGAGATGAGGCCTTCAATCCCGATGGATTGGTGCCACGGTGCATCCGCTTGTTGAAAGACAAATTCCCGGATCTGGTAAGTAGACTTTGGCAAAACTAGCCTTGTACAGGTTGTTTTAAATTTTTTTGGCAATACAGACCAAGTCAATGCTTATTTGGGCTACGGTCCAGTGAGTGCGTGGTTTTACTGCACTGCATGTCAAATACTGGATTTGCTGTGACGTTTGACCTTGGGTCTTTCTTTGTGGTCGACCTTGAGTTTGGCTTTAACGGTGATTGGTTCTGGGCATAGTATTCCAATGGTTCCATGCGTAGTTTATGAAACTCAAGGGAATGACGAAATTTTTCGGAGTTCGTTTTTAAATATGTAACCTTACTGCAGTACATACCTGAAGTGCTTTTGGTCAATTCTGCAGGTGATTTATACAGATGTCGCTCTAGATCCTTACTCATCAGATGGTCACGATGGCATAGTTCGGGAAGATGGTAAAGTTTATCAACCATCGCTGGATGCTTAAAATTGTTTCAGCTGCTGTGCAACTCTCAAAGGCATCGCTGTTTTGGGAAATATTTGGTAGAAGATTTAAAAAAAAAAATTGGCTCCATTATTTAGAGACTCAATCCTGGGCAGTAGATCCTTTGAATCAAGTTGATTTTGCTGCTCGCTGTAGACTGACAAGAGTGGTTACGAATCTTGTCTTCATGCTGAATGGCATTCTATTTTTAGTTTCCCATCTTATTAATTGAAATCTGTATGGCCCCTCATGCTCACTAATGAGATATCATGGTGCAGGTGTCATCTTGAATGACGAGACAGTTCATCAGCTGTGTAAACAAGCAGTTGCTCAGGTACCTGAAATTTCTAATTGTCGTTCCCTACCATCAGGGAAGGCTCTGTGTTAATCTACTTCACCTGTCACGATGTCAAAGAAGTAAATATGGCGATGGCATGAGGGCCTTAACTCAACATGATCCCTCACTCTCTAGAAGGAAATATCTCTTTCTATGGTTATTCTAGGGCGAGATCAGGCATCATGAGGCTCCCCTGAATATTAGGATGACTCTAGGTGCTGTCTCCTTTACGATAAGGTCTGATGGAATTCATCTGAATGCAGGCCCAAGCTGGAGCAGATGTCGTTAGCCCTAGCGACATGATGGATGGGCGGGTTGGTGCCATCCGCAATGCTCTTGATCTAGCGGGGCATCAAGATGTCTCTATCATGGCCTACACTGCTAAGTGAGATTCTCACCTTACCGTTCAGTCTTCAATAGCACCACTGTGGTTTGAATTTGGAGAATCCTGCTACGTGCTTGGCAATAGAATAGCGAGAGTGGATGTTTGTCATGCTAAGTACATGTTTGCAAGCTTTTAAATCCATGGCACTAATTAACAAATCATTCAAGAAGACGAAGGCAAACCGTATCACTAATGTCGTCTCTTTGGATGTGTAGATATGCAAGTGCCTTTTACGGCCCCTTCAGAGAAGCTCTGGACTCCAACCCTCGCTTTGGTGATAAGAAGACGTAAGTGCTAGATACAGTTTATTGGCTGCGATGCATTTGCTTTTGGATATGAATTACGAAAAAAAATAAGGAAGTGCGATATGACATCCGTCACGAGGTCCTCACATGTGAAGTGGTGATCAGGTATCAAATGAATCCCGCTAACTACCGCGAGGCATTGATCGAGACAAGGTTGGACGAAGCCGAAGGTGCTGACATTCTCATGGTACGTCATGCATCCTGTTCACCGAAATCAGAACTTTTGCGGGCAGTACCGCTTGTAAAGGTTTTATTCATGAGGATTGGAAATGTAGGAAGTCTTTACAGATTTTCTCTTTGTGGTTATTTCTTAGAATGGTTGTCATGATCTCTACTTTAAATCTCCTCAGAACCATAAACAAGCATGTCATTGTAGCATTCATTTCCCTTGCTTTTGTCTACTTATACTCTTCGAATACATCTTCTAGATTTTACGTCGTAGTTCAGCTCTGATCGATTTTAGGTAGTTGATACGAATTCCTCAACTTGCGTAATTTATGTATGTCAATGTCTCTTACACAGGTTAAGCCAGCCATGCCCTACCTAGACGTTATTAGGCTCTTGCGAGACAACAGCTCTTTACCAATCTCAGCTTATCAGGTACTAATCACTCTGTCAAATAACTTTACGAGTCATTTTTCTGTGATGTGTCCCACTTAGGTGGGCATTTCTCGTCGCTTTCCGGGACTGATATTACAATCTTCATTGCTATTTTACGTGAATGGGATCCTGTAGTATGGATGGTGATTAACGTATGTACCTTCCAACACTTTGGCAGGTCTCAGGCGAGTATTCCATGATTAGGGCAGCCGTTGCAGCAGGCATGCTGGATGAGAAGAAATCAATTCTAGAGTCACTTTTATCCATCAGGCGAGCTGGTGCAGATGTCGTCCTCACCTACTTTGCAATTCAAGCTGCTCAATATCTCTGTGCCGAACGAATTTGAGCATATGGAACTCTCTTCCTGATGATGGTAGATGAGATTAGGGTTCGACTGGAGGTTTTAATAGCGATGCATGCTCCTTGGAATAGTTTTGCTTAATGCCTATCACGAAATAAGGTCGATGACATCGTTTTCCGGCTTGCTCTTGTTCTAACTTAGGTCAACTCAATGTGGCATGAACCTTTTTCCCTAAAGGTTTTGCCCTAGAAAGCTGACTCAGGAGGTGGAAGTGGTTGAGAATGTAATTGTAATACTCATAAGGATAAAGCAATTCCACTATGTTGTATTTCCCACTAGCGTTGGTTTCATGCTTATTGAAGAAATGACTATGGAGACCGTGTATTACATATTCATAGTATTCATTGAAATTGCGAGTCTGAAGATTCTATGTACAGTACACGGTCATATTCGGCGCTCCTTGGAGAGGCTTATTAGGAACTGACGCAGGCTAGAGTCACGAATTGGAGCGGGAACAGTTTCGAGTTGACCAACTCCTTCCCGAAAATGGTGGGTTGAACTCAATTTATACCTCGTAGATTAGTTATTAATGATCACAATTTTGGCGGTGAGAAATTTGCCATTAGACATTTTACCAAATATGACCATTTTGGTGGTTTAGATTTTGAGTATCTGTTCGAAACTCTGGACATTCTGAAATGAGTTAAAGAATATGTGATCAATCATCAGCAAAACCTGGCGAGATTTTTCTTGAAATTTCTGTTGTATTGAAAAATACATCATAACTTCACTTCCAATTTTTAAACATGAAATTTACAGAACGTACTTTGTGTATGGAGTTGCTTTCACAGCACTGAACTTGAACTGAACTGTGGACATGCCCTTTATGTATTGAATCAATATAGAATCATCGGAAGGAATACTCGCTGACAGATACCGGGAAAACTTCCTTCAAAAATGCCGCAAATTTCAGAAAATACATTATAACTTGAATTCTAAAATTATTGTAAATCTACCATAATGAATCATGTATTATTGATGCAATAGTTTAAATGAACAAAACATTTGCATAGAGTCAAGCCTTTGTATATTGAATTAATAAAAAATGAAGTTCCAAAATAAAGTCATTTCTAGGAAAAATATATAGTTTTTAACACCTAAAGGACCATCATGCATTTTTTGGCTACATAGCAATTTTGGGTAGGTACATGTGACTAGAGATTTTCATATTTTTGGCCCAAATTTTAACATAAGATGGGGACAAGGAATATCTTTTATATGCACAAAATTTCATGGTATTTAAAAATATGGGTCAAAAGTTGTAGCCTAGTATGTTATTTTTTTTCTTCATAAATAGGTAATTTGGGCAGATAAAAAAAATCACTTTTTTCAAAAACAAAAATTTGAAATTGATTTTCTAGAGTTATATATATATGAAAAGCTTTGAATCATTCCATTTTGATCAATGAGTCAAAAGTTATGAGGATTTTTTTGTTTGTAGGTAGTTATGGATTCTATAATCTAAAATAAACTTTGAAGTATTTTATCTTACTCAATTTTTAATGTTTTGGAAAAAAATAAAATCATAGGATATAGATTGTCTATTACAACATTGCAACTATTAGGATTGGCATTTTTCAATTCCATTATTAAATTTTTAACAATTTAGTATTTTGAATCATTCTCTACTATTGCTTATTTACTATTTTTTTCTATATTGTACAATTCAAAATGATCTGAAATTTTTCAAGCATGTAGCCAACTTGTTTGGGAAAAAGAATCCAAAGAAGCACCACCATTTTAGACATTTTTTGTAGAGAAGTGAGCTTGTAAAGGGCAGCTATCCTATTTTTTGAAGGGCCATAAAAATGATTTTAGTGAATTTGAATGCTTATATCTTACAATCCATGTGGCCGAAATTTCTGAAATTTTAACAACATATTTTTAAGTCAGTATACTACAAGATCCTACGGTTACATATGTATAAAAAGTTCAAAAAATTTGTACTTATACTAAAAATGACAATTTTTGAGCATTTTTGGTGATAATATAATCATGGAACTTTAGGGGTTAACTGGATTTTTTTATATTGGATTGCTTTTAGTATTGCATCAATATGGAATTTGAACTAATTGTTGCAAGTTGCACATGTTCATTATGTAACTATGTATTGAACCAATATTGAATTTGGCTAGAGACTTGGTCTCTTGGTTTGATATACTTTTCCTTTCAAGGGAAATGGTACATTTGTTTCTAATAAATTAAAAAATTAAAAAATATTGAATTGCGGGATTGCAAGAAACACTCATAATACTATTTTTGGTTATAACATTTGCGAAATACCTTCAAAGGATCCAAGATTCAATAAGGTATACAAACTTAGTTTGCATGTTATACAATTTTTCACAATTTTCAAAATAGTTTATTGTTCCTAAATAACCCCCAATCATATCACTTCTATCATTTCTAAGTTTTTGTGTACCAATTTTGGCCCCAAAAAAAAATTGGTGTTTAAAACTTGGGGTTTGAGATTACATATTGAGATTGCATAGGCTTATTAGGAGATTTTCTAAAATTGAAAAATCTCTATTAAGCAACTCCATTATATAAGCATTGGAATCATTATTTATTTTTTCATTAATTAGATGTCTATAGTTTGTATTCAACTCTATCAAGTTGAATATAATGACCAATTTTTAAAATATTATTTGAAATTGCTTTATTATTTTGTAAACTCACAAACATCAAAAAATCTATATACTTTAAATTTTTCATTAACCTATTTTTATTTATAAGTTTTAGAGAAATTTTTTGAGGCCTAATTTTTGTGAATACACTATTCGCAACAATCTACTAACTTTTCATATTTTATTTGACTTTTCACTTCTTCTTTTTCTTTGAACTCATAGACTTACTCATAGGAAGGAGTTACTCTATTTGTATT
Organism: Pseudoscleropodium purum; assembly: GCA_963969395.1. NCBI lineage: Eukaryota > Viridiplantae > Streptophyta > Bryopsida > Hypnales > Brachytheciaceae > Pseudoscleropodium > Pseudoscleropodium purum. Next base: position 25,905,859 of record OZ017798.1, read on the forward strand.
AAGTAATAAAATGAGTAAGAGTTTCTTGCAACAACCCACTCTTAAGAAATTTTATGAACATGATGGACTAGATAATTGCAAAGCAAGTCAAGTGATAAAAAAAAATCGTTGGTTAAAACCTACCAAGTCACCTGCAACAAAGTTGGTATTGACCTGCAATTATTTTTTATGACTTGGCCTACTAGTACTTTGCAATTACCAAATATAATCTCATCATAGGAGAGCCATTTTGACTTTTTTGATTGCTTACCCAATCAATACATGCCACAACAACAAAATTCTCGTACATTTGGATTATATTAGGTGAATCCACACTCACTAAATTAATATTGGTTGGTAGTAGTAGAAATTTCTCTCAAATTTTTCTCACTATGAGACCAATGAAATTTCTCCTTCATACCCACCTTATTGAAAATTTGTACAAGGCCAATAGTGAGCATTATGAACCTTACTTTACTTCTCCATAACCAATCAAAACATGCCAATATAGCAAAACTCTCCTACTTTGAGATTATGATATGAGATTGAATGAGTATGGTAGCAACAAAATACATTACAGATTCTAATGAAATTGGTAATTAGAGCTTGTTTTACTATCCACAATTCATGTGGTGCTTGTTTCCATTTCGTTAAATTTTACTTATATTACCAACAAATTCAAAATTGGGATGACACCGTAGAGGATATCAAAACATTTGTATGACTAGCTTGGTTAATACTCGAAAGTTGGAACTGAGTCTATGTTACACCCTCATTGCCTCTTCATCTTTGAATAACCAAAAATGGAATTACTTCATGACTTGTTGAAAAAGATTTGAAAGTAAAGAAGAAGATTCCAAATCCAATAAAGACATACCTAATTCCATCTCCAACACATCTTGTATTCTTATCTATTCATTCATTTGGTTGAATTTATTAGCAATGCTAGAAGCATGAATGAGATGAATGTCCCCAACTTTGAATGAAATGGAGTATCATATTTAGAACATCACCATTGTTGGTCAGAACATGGACTTGGCATGGTGGCTACTAAGCCTAAGATTGATATCACCCTTAACTGTGGACTTCGAGATAGTAAACCCTAGGCCAACCCATTAGAAAACATGGTTTGGCACACCATCTTTGTGTGTCATTTTTTTACATACTAAGCTGCAATTTTGAGTTACCTTTGACAAAAATTGTTAGCTTTTTTGTTGTGATCTATCTTATCAATATGTAAACATGACCAATGAGAGGTCATGGTCATTGTAGTCAAGACTATTGTAAGAGCTTAAACTAAGAAGAAATTGTCCATGTTAGGGAGCGCAAGGTTAATGGAGGTCGATATGTTAGCGCAAGGTTTTGAAAGTAGGAGATTATGATTACGATTTGATTATAAGAATGTGCTGTCGCAGCTTAAAATTTTGATTTTCTTAGCATGCACCAAAATAGGAACGGAAACTAGCCATTAGGGAACCGGATCCGATTAGGTGAAGAAGGAAAACTCAAAACTAGCACAGAACATGAAGTAGTGGGCCTCTTAGATCTAATCCGATCAGGAGTAACTATCGACGGAAACGGAATGCAACACGGATTAGGTCTAGGACCGGATTATGGGTGAACCGGATTCAAGACGACTAAACCGGAAATGGTCCAGAGACTATATAAGGAGGAGCCTTCGCAGTTGCACCCCTTTTTACAAATTCGACCTTGAGCGCGCGTTGTAGAGTTTTTGCGTTTGTGTGCTGCAGGCTTTGATTCCGGTTGAGATCGGAGAGAGAACGTGAAGAACGGGACGTGCAGCTAGGAGAGAGTGAGGTAGATTGGAGTGGGAATGCCGCCGCTACGTAGGGCGAGACCAGCGAGTCCCTCTGGAGGCGAGGTGAAGCTCCGGAAAGTCATTCCGGTTATTCCCTCCACAGAGCCGGAGAAATCTCAACTCATGGAGGACCTCACCTCTATGGGTTGCCTAGGGTTTGCAGAGAAACCCTGGGGTTTTAGGGAGGAGAGAATGGTCAAGGAACTCCTCGGCAAACTGTCTAACCAGTTTGATAACACCGTGAGAGGATCCCCTAGCCGTTGGAACGAGGAACTGTGGAGAGGTGTTTATGGTTTCCGGGCAGGAGGGTTAGGAATGGCAAACCGGAAGGATGAGTTCGTCCAGGGCAAATTCCAGGGGGCCGTCAATCCGAAGGACGGGTACGCGGTCGAGGATTGCGTGGATGACCGACACCGTCGGCTTCTGCAGTTCTTGGTTCCGGTCCTTCACCCGGAAAAACCGACAAGGATGACGATCACCCTTGGCAACACCATTTTCGGTGCCCTAAGTGGTAACCGGAAAGTGGACTGGGCACGGATCATTTCCGATCTCGTGGCCCAGCTCATTAGTAGAGTTGGGAAGAAGAGGGCCAGTCCAGTGTGCCCTTACCTCTTCCACCTCTACCGGGAACACCAACTCCTCACCGACGCGGAGGAGAAGGTGTGGAGGACTCAAGAAGTCCTCCTGAAGTATGGGGAGTCGGAAACGGATGACGAGGCCGAGTCCGATTCCGGGTCAGACCGGGAGTCAAGCGAGGAAGAGGAGGAGCCGCCGATGCCGCCCATCAAGCGACAGAAGATGACGCCTCCCCACAAGCGCGGGACACCTCCTGGTCACGACAAACCGGCCCCGGAAGAAAGACCGGAAGTCGAGAAGACCGTTTCCGGGGAAGACGCGGAAGTACAAGATCCGTTCAACGGCCTCATCAACCTCCTCTGCAACATCAGGGCGGATTGGGAGGTCAAGCGGAGAACGCTTTCGGAGATCGGGAAGTTGGTAGATGCGCCACCGGACAGTCAGTTGGCGGAACGGGTGGCGGATTGCATCACCAATCCGGAAGAGACCCGGAAACAGGAAGCGGAGATCCTCCGGCTGCAGGAGGAAGTGGACACCCTGAAGGCAACCCTCTTTGCCTATCAGGAAGACGTGACGGCCACCCGGGAGATGGCGGAGGAGACTCGGAAGATAGCCGAGCAAATCAAGGCCACCCTGGGAGCGACCGGAACGGCCGCTACCAAAGCGAAGCTCTTCGACGAGAAGATGCACGAGGAGAAGAAACTATCCGGTTCCCGGATGGTCCGGATTCTCACCGACTTTGTTGAGCAGGTGGAGACGGCGATGATAGAGGGGCGGAAGGCTGCGAACCGGATTGAGGAAAGCAGCCGGAAGCTGACTGGAGCAACATGCTCCAAGGGGATACACCTCTCGGACCTCTCGCTACCGGATTCCTTTCCGGATGCGACCGTTCCGAAGGGTGGGAAGGATTGGACTCCCGAGTCCAAGAAGTCTGCACGGACTAAGACTCCGGACACGAGACCGGGTAGGGCAATCGACCTAGAGTCTTCACCCGGATCTAACCTTGGGGAGGGGGAACGGAACCGGAACTTGAGTGAAGTCTTCGAGCAGCTGGATCCGCAGAGCAGAAGCCCGACAGTAGGATCTAGGGTTGTAGAGTAGATAGGATTTTGATTTGAGTTAGGAGTAGGAGCGGATCCGGATCCGGATCCGGATCCGGCTCAACAGTATTAGGTTAGACCGGAAGTTGAATTAAGGTGGCGGCGGACCCCCACGGGTTTTCCGCTCCGCTTTGTACTTTTAGGGTTTTTACATTTGGTATATAAATCGGTTCCTGCAATGGGAACTGGGAGTCTTCATTTTGCAAATCTCTTGTGCCTTCCTCTTCTCCTCATTGTGTGTCTCTCTCCAGCGCGACATGATTGTATGATGTGGAGTTAGGATAGTGTGAGCCGGTTTGCGAGTGATTTCTCCCCTTGGTGTTTTCTTTTCCGATTCTATGTGCATGTGAGTAGGTATCTAAGAGTTGGGAGTGAACTTAGTTCCTCAGCACTTCTAGAGTTCCAGGTTCCGGGTGAGAAAGCCGTTGTTTGGCTAGGCAAATAGGGAGGGATTCCTTAGCTGCGCTAGAACTCCCGGGTGGGAAATCCGGTCGAGTGTCCGATCTCCTGTGAGGTCTTACCGCCTTAGTTGGCAAACGGAAGAGCTTTAGTCGATGTTGGAACGAACGGATACACTTGTTACCACCTATCTTCGCACGGATCGGAAGTAGCATCAAGGTCGTTGTAGTATGAGAGGGTCGAGTGTGGGGTCTTTGTGTGACCTACAACCCGGATTGCTATTTGGGTTGTTGTGAAGGACCAAACCGGATCCGGATTAGCTTAGGAGTTTAGGAAGTAGGACAGTGGGTCTTCAGCCACTATAAGTCACGGAAGGAGTGGTGGGCCTACCACTTTCAAAATTAAGCGGCGACCCCTCTGATGGTGAAACAGAGGCAAAACCAAACCGGATAGGATTACGGATACATGATGACCATCCGGACCGGATTGGTCAGGATGGATTTCCAGGACCGGAAGTTGTAAAGATCCTGGGATTTGGATATTTGCACAGACCGGATAGTTAGTAGGATCGGAAGAAGGAGTAATCCGGTCTATAGTTATCCGGTGTGGTGGTATTTCTGGTTCTAGATCTAGGACCGGAAAGTAAGATTGGGATACTGATTGAGCTTAACTGCTTAATAGAGCTAGATACTTCACAGGATCTCGTGGGTTCGATCTTTAGAGTCACTTAGTTATACTCTAGAGCGATTTTTGTGAGTATAATGGGGAATTTACCTGCCCTGTGCTGCGACATGTGCAAAGGACAAGAAAGCAGTTTGAGGGAGATGGTAAGGCTAATGAATTCAATATGGAGATGAGTGCTTGAGGGCAATTACAATGGAGGGAATGTGGTTCTATATATAAGGAAGAGGGTAGGAAGGTAGTTTGAAGGTAAAGGAGACACTAATAGAAAAATATAGTGACCAAATCAACAAAACTCAACACAAAAGTGTTGATTTTTTTGTTAATTCGGTTACATTTCTTTTAATAAAATTTTTCAATTTCTTTTTCATAATTGAATAACCAATCCTAAAATGCCACATAGACAATTTAAAACATTTACATAGCATTGCTAAGTGGCACCCACCAAATGTATGGCCCCACATGCCACATAGCAATGGCAATGTGGAGAATGCCATCACTAAGGTTAGAACCTTGAACCTCATGAATGAGGTCCAAAGTTCAAAACTTTGTACCACTTGTAATTTCACATGATTACAAGTGGTGCAAAAACTTATTTATGTACTTTTTAAATTTTTTCTTTTGGTCACTTCAAATTAGCAAACTTTTGGAGCATTTTTTACCTTGTAGACAAACTTTTTAAGAGAAAATTTGAACTAAAAAAAGTTGTAAAATTGAGCTATCTTTCACTTCCAAAAATTCTCTTGAAATTTTGATTTTTTAATCAAAAGTTATGAACTAAAATAAAAAAAAGTGTTTAAAAATGTAAAAAAAAATGTTTATTTCCACCCTTCTCTGAATTTTGTCCATAACTTTTGATTGAAAGATTTAAATCTCAAACGGATTGTTAGAGGTGAAAGATAGATTAATTTGACAACTTTTATTAGTTCATATATTTTTGAAAACAATTCATTTACCAAACCGAAATCACCCAAAAAGTCTACTGACTTTAATAGCCACCAATTTGTGCAATTATTTTATTCTTAAATTTACATTGTATATTGAAGATTTTCAAAGATTTTCAAAGGATTTCAAAGATTCTTAAAGATTCTTGAAGATTTTAATTTTTTTCAAAAGATTCTAAGTGATTCCAAAGAAATTAACAAATTTTTGTTGATATGGTAATTGCACTATCCAAATTAACAAAAAAAATGAGACTATTTTGTTAATTTGGGCACAATTAACAAAAATTTGTGAAAATGAATGTTACGGTATCCAAATTAACAAGAAATTATTAATGTTTTGTTAATTTGGGCACTATTTTTCTACTAGTGAAAGGATGAGATGATTGTTGCTATTGAATTTGTAGTGGACACAAGCACTCAAGGGCAATTACATCAAAGAAGACATGGTTTTGAACTAAAGGCAACACCTAAAGGTAAGAATTTTGATGTTGAAGAAGAAAGATAGTTGCCTCACAATGTTCTTGCAATCTTCTAGAATTTAATTTCAAGGATTCAACAAAAATCAAATGCTTTCTAGGCTAGAATTGGTTTAGACTATGATTTCAATAGTCCTAGTGGATTTAGACTTATAAAATCACTAGAAACTAAATTGGGTCAGATTAAATACAATGTAACAAAATTTATAGGGGTTCATTAATAAGTTGAGTTGTTGAAGAAGAATAAAACTAGAGTTGTGGATGTATTGCATATGGCAAAAGAGTTGTATAGGGTGAAACATGCTAAAATTATGATTTTACATTTGAGCATATTTGAATGTCAACGAGAGAAGCTCCTCAATGGATAGATCACTATAAGAAACTTGCATTTTAGGTGATGAACCTTGATTTTCTTTTTATGGATATTAGTGGACATTCAATGCAACAAACCCATGTTTTGATGTTGACATTGATGTCAAATTGGTTGTTTCTATTGACAAAAAACATGGATACATTGCATTAGAAGTTCACTAAAATCCTTCAAAAAAAATCAGGGTTTGTCGTCTAAAATGCAAGTTTCTTATAGTGGATGGTTGGATTACAATGGACAACAATAGCTCTTTGAAAAGACCACTTTGGATAGATGCCATCTATGAGCATGTAGTACCAATTGTAGCTGCATCCATTGACCATAAACTCCATGTCTCTTGTTTCTCCTGTAAGCATGTTGGAAACCAATGGTGAACAATCCAAAACATTCAAATCATTATTAGACCTTAGCAAGCAAAAGAAGGCATGCCAGATATGTAAATTTTCACTAGCAATTGCCTCAAGAATGATTGATTTCTTGCTAGACCTATCTCCAAAGTCCCCTTGCCAAGCAACATTACAATTTTTCCACTCATAATGCATGCAATCAAGCAATAGTTTGTTAATTGCTTCTCAAAATCCACTCATGTAGATTGATGCAAGTATTACCCTTCAAATTCTACCCTAACTGCCAAGCTAAACTGCTTAAAAGACTCCATTGTAGTACTCTTACTAGTACTGCAATATTCATTTGTTGCATTAGCATAAAATCCATAAAAAAAGCATACCTATGGCTACTTTGATTTTTTGATGAAGGGATAATCTTGGTAAACTACAAGCGTCCAATATTTTAACAAAGTAGCTATTTTGAAGACAAATCCTCTTCATGATACTCAAGAACAATGTGTGTCACATTCAATAATGACTTTGAAGGAACTAGGACCATATATAAGAGATTCAAAGAAGTAGTTTGTGATCATTCTCTTGTACATATCCACCTGGTCTCTACTAATATTTTGGGCTTTCCTAGGACATGATCTACCTCTAACTGTAGTGGCACTCCTAAACCTTCAACATCTTATTTGCAACCCTATTATCCACCTCAAGTTCATCTCATGTTCTTCGTCATCTTCTAGGTTCTCTTCTATAGCAACAAGAAGACATTCTCTCCATGCTTCTATCTTCATAAAATTCAACAAAACTAAAGATAGAGGAAGTTCAAACAAGCACATACAATAGAAACTCTAGAAAAGAGCTTCCTATCTCGTAGCTCCTTTTGTTGCAAAGTGGAATCCGATTCCCTTTAATGTGGCATGCCTAAGTGGCCAAACAACATGGCCCACTTGGCCACATTTTTTTCTGTATAAACAATAGTTAAAAGATAGAGCATACTACAACGCCATTCTGTTGAAGAGTGGCGGGCCTACATCAACAATGTCAACACTATATAGTTCCTTTGCTAAATCACAATCCTTGCAAAATAGTGGCAATTTTCTTACATTGGTTGTTGTCACTTATACATAGTGATCTACAATCTCTTACTTTGAATAAAAATTGCTTAAAGAAATTCTTACATAGAGATTAAGACTCACTCTCAGCCACATTTGATTCTTGTTCCCAAAATCTTCTCAAATCTTCAATTCCTATATAAATGGAAATAACTTCAGTGAGTGAAATAGAGTGCATCCAAATGAAGGCTATGATTTGTAGCATTAAATGAAGGCTTTGATTTGTAGCATTGACAAATTTGAATGGAGATCTCTCTTTTTTATTATTGCCCTTGGTTGTTTGAAATTTCCTCAAATTTGACTCAACTTGAGTATAATGAAATTTTTGTAAAAATTACCTAAACAATATTATAAAATGTGATTTCTAAAAGAGTTTCTTGATTATTACTACAAATTTAACTTCCTACTAAGAATTTCTTGAACATTATATCAAGTGAAATTTCCTAAAATCTTGGAGCATATTTGTTTTGAATAGTATATTTCTTTTCAATAAAAGTACACCTAATCCTCTTTATCATCACACTTACTAATAATGCAATGTACTAATTCCATAGAATATTTTCAAGGTGTCATATTTCTTAAGCTTTGGTTCATAGCACTAATCTTGGACAACCTTCATATGTCACATTTTGAATATATGTAATGGTAAATTTTAGAGGCTTGGATTAGTGACATAAATGAATTTTAAGTATTGCAAAGTGTTTACAATGGTGTCCAATACAATAGATAAGAAAGTTTGAAGAATTTAAAAAAATAGTAACTAAAAAAATTAGGGCTTTCAATTTCAAACTAAAATAACAGACTTATTTTAACAAGTTTTTTTAAACAATTAAGTGAAGTTGAAACTACTAATACATTTAATAATCTTCATTTTGTTAGATTTTGTTCAGAATCAAGTTTTAGTTAGATCAAAATCACATTTTAAGAACAATAATTCTAAATGCTAAAATACAGTATACAAGATGTCATTTGTTAGAACAACCCTCCACCGCATAAATCAAAACAAACTATTATACTCCGTATCTCAATCTGACCCTGACGTAGGGTACTACACATCATACAGTGTATAGATTAACAAAGACGTCGTTGGTACGGTATACAGTAGTACGTCCATCACCCGGGGTCGCGAGAATTAGGGTTTAAGTATCGCAAGGTTTTAGCATTCCTCTCGTGCAATGCTCTGCTCCTCCGACGTCGAATTCCGAAGTTCCGATGCCGCTTACTCAAATTCTTCTTCATTGAAAAGATTGTGGTGTTTCCTACGACACGCTTGTATGTAGTGTCGCAGGATTTTACGAAAATCGTAGAGTAATGAGTCGGATATGGCGATCTCTGTGGCCTCGCATTCCCGCGTCCTGTGGTTGCCGATACATTCCCGTTCGATTAGCAAGCGCCGAGGCCGGAGCGGAGATTCCAAGCCCGCGGGTGGAGGAGTCGAGCCTGCCTCTAGTCCAGCGATGCAAGAACTTGCTTGCTGCGAATTGGAGGGCGCAAATTACCACCGTCAATGCGAGCGATGACGGTCCTGATGCGTCCAAAGTGCACGGTTCTTTAGTGAATTACATTCTTGTAGGAGGGAGTCCGTTACTGTGGATCCCGAAAAATGACGCACATGTGCTGAATTTGGTGTTGGATGAGAGAGGGTCGATGGTGGTCGGGCACACGGATCCGCCGCCCTTGGTAACGGCGTGGCGAGAGCTGGCACGGGTGCCGCCCAGGGCTCTGTTGCTTGGATCCATCGCTCCTCTGCAGAGACATGAGTTGGACTACGTGAAGCGGAGAGTGACGAAGGTTCAGGGCGCCATTAACGATGCGGTGAAGGAAGCGGGAAGTGCACTTCAAAGCGTGCTGCAAGAATCGGGGAAGGTGATCCACTCTCGAAAGCAGGCGCTTGAAGCGATGGTGAAAGCTGCTGAAATGGAGTATTCCATTTTTAGGCTGACTCCGAAGTATGTTTTGAACACCTTCGTTTGTGTTGTTTAGTTTTCCTATATGCTAACCCTTAAACGTCAAGTTTTTTTCCTCAAATTTAGCTAAAGGTTTAATATTCACCCGCATTGAACACTTCATCAATTTTCTTACCTCTCCAAAGTATGTTATAAGAGAATTCTTCCCCTTTCATTCTTTTTTATTTCCTTCAATTTGAATTACTCGATCAACCTAAAATTATATTTTTCCTCTTTACAAACAGGGAAATATGCACTTGACAGACCTTTCACATTATGAAGCACGCTTAGACAATACCTGATGGATTTATCATCGGTCAAAATTTGTAATGTTTTCGGAATTCACATTTTTATAATGGCTCATTCTCACTTGATGTTTGATACTTTTAAATTGTAACAGATGAACAGGAGATTTTGAATCTCGTCTCAATTGTAAGATTTGGCTAGACTTCTCATTACGTACTACAAAGTTCAAGTTTTATGAATTGAAAGGCCCAATTGAAAAGCTGATCGGGCGCCTAAGAGTTAAAGACGTGTGTCTTCAATGATGAAACTGCCTTTGGCTAGAGCAAAGGGAATTCTCATGTGGCACTTATTGTTTGCAGATCGTGTCATTTTGTGGACGTAATCGGCGGGCGTCACGAGGTTGATGTAGCCGACATTGCAGGTGCTGCTGTGGACCCCCTATCTAGGGTCCTTCTGGCGCTCATCGATGGCATCAATCAGAGTGAAGCTCGAAGATTTGCACTTATTGTTTTCTGTGCAGGTTAATACCTTCACCAGATGAAGCAGAGATATTGTTGCATGTGCTAATATCGTATTTACTCCTGTTGTTTTGCACAATTGTGTGATTAGTTCAGCTCTTTGATGTGATTCAGAGTTTTCGATGTTTCTTGTTCTTGACCATGTGCGAAGACTATCAGAACTGCTCATTTTGGCACCGTTACTTCTATTCTATAAATTGTACTTCGGGTTGGTGTCACCTTCTATCTTGTATGCCATTAGACTGGGAAGCATAATTAGACGCAAGCTTGTTGATCTTTGTACGTTTCCAAAGAGCTGGGATTTGCTTTGATTAACGGCCCATTATCAAAAGATTTATCTGATAAGTTATCACTACTTGTGCAGTTTACTTGCAAGTCCGAGTTCAAGATGCGTACATTTTTTCCGCTGACCGATGGGGTTTCAATGTGCTTGCCAAAGCTGTGCCGAGTGAGGAATCTGGTGCGGCGAAGCCTAACAAGCTTTGGAGGGAGTTTCGATTAGGCTTTTCAAGGGAAGTGAAAGATGCAGAGGGTTTCTGCGTTTTGCTTGCTGAGATGGAGAAAGAGAGTCTGGAGGCCGTGAAGAAAGCTCAGGAGGTGGACCCAGATTTTTTGAAGACACGCGTTCCTGAGCAGTAACAGGAGCACTGGATGTGGACAGTATTCTGTTCATGAGCAACTGCAGAAATTGTGACTGCAGGAGTTCTATTCTTCTAAAATGCAGGATTCATTTGGATGAGATCAATCGGGAGTGGAAGTCAAGCTTGAACATTGTTTCCACTTCAGAGGGAAATTCACAAGATCGTGCAATTTCGTTCCTGAAGAATTTATCTGCCAAGATATTGAAAGATTTTCCTCATCGAGGCACCAAGTAGTTTAATGCATACTGCCTCGCAATGTCAGATTAGTTTCCGGGGTCTTCAACGATGATATGAGTTTTGCTCTTTGGAAACACATTAGCCTTTTCGAAGGTAAATATAATCATCTGCCCTCTGGCAGTAAATACATTTCTTACCCTCCACAGTGAATCCTGAATATCTGGCATTATTTTCTTGCTATGACTTACTTAATTTTACTCTGTAGGTGGATGTCATATTCCGTTCTGGATACTTCAACGCAATATGATAGTAGGTCGTTCTCGTTCTCGTGATTAACAGTGATAATCTGCAGTGCAGTCATTTTGTCTTGTATAGCCAGAGCTATGAACCCGTGGAAGGGTTTTTGACCACTTCATGATAATGAAGTAATATGCTGAACAAAATGAACTTGATTGGATTGTGCAAGAATGCAGATCCTGTGAAGAAGAGCCAGTAAACCCTCTCAAAGGAAAGCGAGTTCTTTATGTTTTCTAGAGGTGCGCACTCCAACAGAATGCCGAGCCTGTCATTCTTCTCCTCGGACTCTGCTTAGGTCAGATGCTTCCATAAGTCTTGCGATTCCATCCTTGCTTCTGTCTTCCTTCAGTTCTTTTTCTAGATAGTCTCTGTTTATCTTAGAATCCTGACATCTTTGGGGAATATGAGAAGCTGTTGGTTTCTCGACACAAGAACCATGTTCTCCCCTCGAGAGGAATTGAGACTGTCGTTTCTCTAGTTGTGCCATCTCCGCCCTCAACCACGCAGTGTTACCGCAGCTCCCCTCTAATGCTTTCCCTGACCTTGCCATGAATGGATCTGACTGATGTGACGCACAAATCTGATCCAAGCATGTCGATTACAGTAGATTAGTGAAGAGATCTCAACGGTTGTGCAACCTCTAATAAGCTTAGCATATCAGACTAATTAATGGTGCTCTTTAAGACTAAAATCCTCACAAGTAACATACTGGTAGCATTAGACCACCTACATACGCATATATGCATGTTCAATGGTATAGATACTGTACAAGATACATATACAGCATCTTCACCGTTGAACCTTTTTACAGATCAGAGGTGCAGTCGTCTCACGAAGTAGGAGCAGGATTGGAAATTTGGAATAGAAATAAGTCTTCAAGAATTTAAGACGAACAAACCATTCTGGAGGGGTGAGCAAATGCCAGTTGTGTTTCGATCTCTCTGGTGCGAATCATAAGCTGATTGTGATCTGCGGTCATTGTCGCCAATAACTTGTTGGTTTCCTTAAGTTTCTGCACACACGACGCTTATCAATAGTGCGGCCCAAGAAACGTCTGATAAGGAAAGAGTTCCATAATCTCAATGCAGACAAGTGCACTGAAGCATGTTTTGATTGGCAAAGAAGAGCCAGCCGGTGAGATTGATAATGCTAGGATTCTAGAGTTCTGACAACGGGTCTCAACTGTTGTGCACAATAGATTTAATTAAGCATAGAGCTATCAGTCTAGTTGTATTTTTGTTGTTTCTTATGTGAGTATTTATGTATTGATTTATTTTTTATATCAAACGGAAAATTCCATTGCAAGGAAAAGAGCCAGCAACAACCAAGGAACAGAGCAATGAAGCGAACAGAGCAAAGGTCGAAGCCTAAAGGAAAAACTTATGCGAGTATTTTGAGGTCTCAAGGCCTTCAACTAGCTCAAACTTGTATGCCTGGAAGTGCTACCGGTTAGTGGTTGATTTACACCTTTTTCAAGGACTGATTCTTTTCGGTAATTGCTCGTTGTCGGTCCTCTGCCCGCTTATTTTCTTTCAACATTATAGCTATTTTTTCAGTTTCCCAGATTCTCTGTCACTCCACATTTGACAGCATGTCTTCCTTGTTAATTACAACTGTATTCTGCAATCAAGCTGGTATAGAATGTAAATCTAGTCATCTGGTCAAGAATGAAAAACACCTCATCTGAAGCATACTATGAAGATTAGTGCACTCAACCATCTCTATTTGCCCACCCTAATGTCAAAGAAACACTAATAGCTTGTCAATGCATGTAGTTTCCAAGTTGTTCAAAAGTTTTGTTTGAAGTTTGGTAATCACTATCCAATGTAATACCATGACATTCATTGAAATCTTGAATTCAACCCTCCTTTTGAAACAAGCGACTACCCAATGTAATACAAGTGAGGGATATTCATTCTCATTTAAGTTTGTTGGAGAGATTTGTTTTTTTTAACCTTTCTAGACTTTTTATAACATGGAGATCCACATAACTCTTTTTTCAAGGGCAACTAGAATGGAGTATTCCAAATTCTTTGAGCAATGTAAATTTCTCGTTGGGGACACTATTTCAAAGAATTTGGTATAATTGTAATCCAAATTAACTCTATATTCTCATGGTCAAATGATGTATGTTTTAAGAAAAAATATGTAGGGGTTGGTTTTGCAAACAAGGTTGCAATTAGATGTAAGTACATTTTACAATAAATGTATTGTGTACGTGAATTGTTTGGTATGAGTACTTGAAGTTGCCACTTTTCATTCTTTTCTATCCACATTTGAACCTTAAATGGCTATTTAGAACAACCAATGGGTCTCAAGAGCAACTAGTAGATGTGTGAAGAATTCTTGTAGGCAATAGATAAGAAGTGAAGTGTTTTGTGCTTTAAGAATGACTACTTGTAGTGTAGGTAATTTATTTGTAGAGTATTTTTTTTTAAGTCTTAGAAAATTATAAAAACAACTCGAGTTGGATGTTTCATAATCTCATTTATTTTTTTGCTTTTTAAAAATCTATTACAAAGATTGCAAGACCTCCATCCCCCAAAGGTAGTTTTAATTGATATTTTCTAAGCACAATAATGAAGTACAAATGTCAAAAGTAACGTAGAAAAGAAAAAAATTTATAAAAGTACCATTATTTATATAAAATACCTTTACATTCTCCAAGCTATGAATGTGGTCTTGTTGGTCTCTTTCTCTACACTTCTCAAGATCATGAAGGTCAATTTTAAGGTGCTTTGTTTGTTGTTCATATTCATCTAATGCTCTCCTATGTCATATCATGTGCCACCAAGGGAAGAATGTTAGGTAGAAGTATTTAAAATTGTTTGGTTTTCAATTTTAAAGTGTTACCAAATTTACATGCAACACTAAATTGGGAATTCTAATGATAATTATGTACATCTTAGGTTTTAGCATAAACTAAGAGGTCTTGGTGTCTTTCTTCATTTCTTGTATTGTCACAATACACATTCCACAATTGAAGTTTAGAAAAATAAAGTATAAAAACATGCAACTAAAATCACTATGATACCTGTAATCAACAATTGTTGAGTAGGATTCATGGTTTTTTGTAAGTGCATCATCAATTTGTGCTCGGAGTCCTTCAATTTCTAAGAGAAGTTGAGTATTTTCCTTTTGGAGGCCTTTCAGTACTTCAATACTTTGTTTTTCCTTTTCTCTAAATTTTGCAAGTTCTTTTTGAAGAGACATGCATTCCTTCACAATTTATGTGCACTTATGCAAGTAAATGAAAAGTGAAAAATAATCAATACAAATCATGCCAAACAATAAAAAAATTGTAATGATTTTCAAATTACAGAATTTTCTTCTATTTGTTGTAAAATATTCCTAAGAATTTTATTATTCAATGATGATCATTGAAGAAGACAATTGGACATTATTGAAAAGATAAAAGGGTTTTAAAATTTTAAAATTGTAATGGAGAGATGACATTAAGTGGAGCCAAGCATGGGGAGATCTACTCTTTCCATTTCAATGTTGAAAATTTATGAGTTAAATATTTTGAACAGTAATACGTGTGCCTTATAAAAAAATACAAAACAATAATTACAAAAGAAAAATCCCTATGAATCATAAAGTGTTTTGTTTGTGAACCATATCTAGCTCATTTTGTCATTCCATTATCAGTCTTCTTGTTGTATTTGTAATTTCTAAAAAAAATTGTTTTATTTAAAATTACTTTAAACTATGCAATATATTTTTTATTGTAAGATTTTACATAGTGCATTAGCTTTCTTTTCATGATTGAATTTCAAGAACCTATCAAATATAAGAACCTTGGTAAGTTCTTTAATGCATTTTGAATGACGAGATTCCGCATCTGTACTAGCTTGCTCCATTGCACACAACATGGCACGGAGGTCAGCAACTTCCCCTTCTAAAGTTCTTTGCAATTCTTGTTGTTTTTCTTCTTCATACCGCACATCCATGAGAGCCTCTTTAATACACAAATCTGCTTCTTCTCTGTAAAGACACTCATTTTCCTCCTTTTCTCTTTGTAATAGAGTAAGTCTCAACTCAAAATCTTCCTTTAATCGAATCTCCATTTCTTTGTTTGACCTAAGCATTTGTTGATCCTGCCTGTCTAAATGATCATCTAAATGTTTGTTGTTCCCTGAATTGATGATATGTTCTACTAAATTTTATAACTAGGTACACATTGTAATGTCCATTATAGATTTCTAAATAATAAGTGCCCATTATAAATTGTCTAGATGGTTCATTCATAAGAATTGGCATAAATATTGTTCTAAAAATAAAAACTTGTGTTATAAAACTATAATTCCACTAATCGACTCTTTTGAAGGTTATCAGAATTTCAATGGTTAAAGTGATGATAAGAATTTGACTATAAAAAAGCACATCATTGATTTGATTTATTAATTACATTACAATTATGGAAACTAAGTAGTGGGTAGAATTTGATTTTCAATCAAATTTGAATATTTCAATCGGTTTTATCTAATAAAAAACTGAAAATGATACTTTTTAATTAATAGGGGAGTTCTCCCTATCTCTACATACATAAAATTGTCATTTTCAAGAATGGGAGTTTTTATGTCTTCAAGCACTAGAATATTACCAAGCAAGTGAAGACATTTTCCATAGCAAATGGCTTGAAGAAATAGTATGTGAACATTATTATCTTAACTTTTAAGAGAACATAGATAAACAAGCTACACCCATTTGAGCTACAATATTCATTAAAGATACTACTTCTAAGTAGGTTTGTTATGACTTTGTCACTTACCACTCTTTGCTTTCAATTGTATGTAACAATCTCTTTCTTTCACATTTCCACTCTTGCTCAATTTTCTTCCATTTCTCTTGTTGAGCAAACACATCCTCCCTATGTGTTGGGTGCAATGTATAGAGTGGCATTAATTTAAAGTGTTCCAAAAGAATGTATGGAATCATGTTACATGAATTCTAATTTTTTTAGGATGCAATTATACCTAAATATTAGGAAATTTGATTGTCCAAAGACATTTATTTATTTTTATTGAAATCACCTTACAAAAACAAGGTTAACTTTGACTTGACTTTTTTTCATAAAGAAAAACTTTTATTTTTCAAGATTTAGTGTGACATAATAATAGTCGTATGGCAACTAAGAATAGACTTTTCTTGTCAAGATCCTATTCTAAAGAGCAAGCATTTCTCATTTTCTATATAAGAGAGTCACAATTCCACTAGTACTATAGTTAATAGTTCTTACAAATTGTAGACAACTATAATTAAAACATGCAAATTTCATGCACCATTATGACTTACTCCATTTTTTGAAGAGAATCCTTCAAATTTGTGATACTGGAGTCTCTTTCATATGTGATTGTCAATAATTTTTGTTGATCAGATTCAAAAGCATTCATTGATTTTTCTAAATCCATCTCCAAACTCTTGCACTAGCCACAGAAAAGTCTACTTTAGAAAATATCAAAAAGATGGAATTTCCATTTAAACTATCAACATAATATTCAAAAGTCAATGCATCACATACCTTCAAAGATTAGATTCATTTTGATCCTATTCTAATTTTCTTAAATATTCTCATAAAGTATTACATGGTTAAGGCACCTCCTTGGTTCTTCTTTACAAATAATTATATAAAAAGAGAAAAATTGTAAAACCTTTAGGGCAAAATCAGCAGCTAATTGCTTGGATGTTTGTTCCTCTGTCCTTAAAGCTATCAAGTCATGTGAGTGCACCATCTCCATACTTTGCTTACTAGCAATTGCATGATCCTTTTCAAATCTACACAAACAATAACTGCGGTCAAGTTTGTTTTGCTTTGTATGAGACATTCCAGTATTGCTCATTCCGAGATGAATGCTTGATGCTCTATATGAAATTTCCTATTGATATAGTCCTAGGAATCTTAATTCCTTGTATACACATTGAATAGTGCTTAGAAAATAATGGTTTGCAAATTTTAAATCTTGATAAGTACATGACTATGCATAGTCAACTACAATTGCTACAACCAAACTTTCTAGGGATACAAATCTACTACATATCAAATGTTCAATTGGTGTATAAGTCCTTCATAAATATGTAACTATTGGATTATGAAATTCTTTTGCAAATCTATTAATAAAACTTTGACCTTCCATAATTTCTAAATACATTATCCAAAAAATGCATTCTTTGATGCTAAGGAATCTTTTTATTCACTAATAAGAACAAATATAGAATTGACTTGTATAATAGGGGACACATTAAACAATAGAATTAGTGAATAATTTCGAGAATCCCTATTGCTTCAAAAATGAATAGAATTTAAGGTCAAGATCTACAAAGATTGATGTTGATAAAGACTCAAAGGAGAATCACCTGATTTTTTGCAACTGTTCAACTAGTTCATTGTTCTCAACCTTACAAACTGATACTTTGTCTACAAGGTTTTGAACATGATTCTCCAAATCCTTTGCTTTCACTGTATATAACACACCTAGTTTTTTTGAGTCATACATAACAAAAAGTTTTATTCAAATGAAGAACTTTATAATTGTCTCTAGAGTCAATTGTGAAGGGATATCTATGTAGATATTGGGTCATTTAGATTACCAATAGACTCATCACGCTCGCTCTTCAAACTCTTTTCCCTCTCCTGGTTCAATTTCTGCAGTTGCGAGAATTTTCCATCTTAAGATGGTCAAATGTGCATGTTCCAACTCCTCTTGAAGGGAAGCAGAAGCCTATAATCAACAAAATAGACCTGAATAGCAAACGGAATAGACATCCATGCCACCAATCAGATAAATCAAGAAAGGAAACATCTAGAAGTGTGAGGTTGATTTGAGGAGATGCTATGATCAAAACCCTTGAAAAGAAATCTAGATTCTTTTTATACACAACCAACCCTGAACTCATGGTACTACAACCTAAAGGAAGACAAACATTGCTCACCCATAATCATGCATGTATGACATTCTTGAACCCATCATGTTAGCATTTGGGGCATGAGAAGAGAGAAAATGAACTTGTATTCAATGGTCTATTGTGGTATTGCAGTTGGAATGATTCTACTTACAATACTACTATAGAAGAGACTATTGTAGCAAATTTAAGAAAGTTATGTACTCTCCATAGTAAATGTTAGACTTTTTGGTCTCATTTTTGGGTTGCCAAACACAATGGAAAATATGCGTTTTCACATTTGTTAAAGATTGTCTTCTAGGACTTAAGAAAGGAAAGGCAAAAGAACTACAAGAAATTTATAGCAAGTTTGACAATTTGGGCAAGGCATAGGAAGCATTGAAGCAACAATTTTTCTACCATCATAAAGTTTAGTATGTGACTAATTAATGATCAACCCCTAAAGGAAAAAGAAGTAAAAACTTGACCTAATATTTCTTGAATAGTTTTTAAAAGTAATATTTATGAATGCAAGTAGTGTTCTTTTCTTATTCTAGTGACATAGAATTTGACCCTATCCAAAGTATATTTTTGACAAATACGTGGTCAATTCAATTGATCATTTTCAAACTATGAATCATTGATCCTTTAAGGGTATTAGACTAGATATAACTTGAATTTATGTACAATGGCATTGAATTAGAAGAGGTATGTATGTACAAGAAACACAATCAAACCATAATCAATTACTAAACTAAAAAATACAACATATTTGATCAAGAAATGCAATAGAAATTCAAACAATCAATCTAAGGAAGGAATGAGGGTACCAAATCATCTAGGTTCAATTGTAGAAACTCATTTTGTACTTTTGATTCGCTTAATGCTTTCTCCAAAGATTCCTATGCAACAAACATAATAAGCTCAAGATACCAACTTATATCATCATGATTAATTTTTTAACATTAGATAAAATTTCAGGTTAATTGACCCCAATGACTAAGAGTTTCTTGCTTTTGTTATTGCATAACCTTTGGGGTCCTTAGTTTTGACGATAACACGTACAAAGTAACAAAAAACACCCTTGTTGGAATAGACTCTAAATCTTAATTAGTGTGAATATATTCAAATTATAGATGGTCATTTGAATGAAACTAAAGGACCAAATCTGCAAGTCTTCTTCTAATGATAGTTGCACACTTTAGGATAATTACACATATAGAGAGAGAGAAAAAAAAATTGAAATTTGAGGAGACAAAAACACACCAAAATACAAGAACCTTACTTTCTCTTGGTGTACTTGGAGGCAAGTTTGGTGTAATTGTATATAGGAATCTGTCAATTGTAAGTACAATTGCTTCAACTGAAACAAAATATGAAAGTCAAGGTATTAGTATTAGTTGAAACTTTGACTTTAAGATCTTAGCAAAGACTCTCTAACTCTATGTGAAGAGATTCAATAATTTACTTCAAATTCATATCCTTCTTACAACTTCAGTTGAAATTCATACTAAAACTTATTGAAAATTATTCAAAAAAGGGCATTAGGATGTTACTTCCAAATAATTAGAAAAAACAACATCCTAATATTGTTTTAAATAAGTTACTTCAATAGTGGCTATGCCAATTTCTAATTACATTTCTTATCTCTATATTGTTATATGTGAGTCCAATAAAGCAAGAAATTATTTTGCAATTCCTCATATTCTAATTGCTTTGTGATTGTGTTTACTAAACATTACAATATGGGATTTCAAACGTACTTCTTCAAAATTATTATGAAGTGCACAATTTTGTTCTAGAATTTTGTTAAAATTGGCTAATGTATAAGCTTCTTCATCCAAATCTCCCTCTTCCATTGTTGAGTGCTCCCCAAGTTTACCCTTAGGAATAGGCTGATTCCAATCCATACAAACATGTTGCAAATGTTAATTAGTGAAATAGGCAACAAAGTGCATTAAAAGATCATTGCTTAGCATCTAATTATAATCATGAATTAAAACATGAACAAAAAAACTTTAATAGTCAATAAACTTATTCCTCTTTAAAATGATTTATGTGATAAAAAAAATGTCTTAAATGTAATAACAAATAACACATTACAAATTCAAATCGCAAGGTTTTTTTCTAGTGATTAAAGATTTGAATATAACTTGCACACTTGCTACACTTTGAAATTTTGGCATAGTCATTTCTTGAGATTCTAGGCATTCATATCTAAAGAGATTAGAATGTATAGACTAGGGAATTGTGTCCTATAAATGAACTCTCTTTTCCATTGTGTATCGTAATTTCTAATCTGTGTATTGCCATCAGTATCATATTATAGCAATCTTTTGAGGTCTCCTACTAAGCCTAAGATTTCACCACCTACTTATATTAATTTTACTTATAGTTTTTAATATTCACTTGGTAGCTTGCTATTAGTAACAATTGTAAAAGAACCAATAAAAGTTTTATGGAAAATGCCTTGTAAAACTCATGTTTAGAAAGCCAACAGATCTTGAATTAGTCATGTCAGAAAGAAGTGCAATTTTAGGATAGCTAATTGAGCATTATGCATGTAAATGAAAGATAAAATACTTGTTTAGAAGGAAGGTTGTTCACTTCCAACTTCAGATCTCCCATTTTAGCATGCAACTTCAAGTCTCCCATTTCACCAGGTCTCTTTGCAAAAGTTCCAAGAGCCATAAGAACATTTTTTGGAAAAATGTTCAACTCTCAACCAATAAAGTGTTATAATGTCATATCTTCTACCTATCAAATAATAAAGATTGAGCCCTTATTGAAACTCATGCTCTTCCAACCAATAAGTAAATATTTTACAAGCAACTATCTAAATGTTTAT
Source organism: Pseudoscleropodium purum (assembly GCA_963969395.1). Taxonomy (NCBI): domain Eukaryota; kingdom Viridiplantae; phylum Streptophyta; class Bryopsida; order Hypnales; family Brachytheciaceae; genus Pseudoscleropodium; species Pseudoscleropodium purum. The sequence goes on from OZ017798.1 coordinate 25,927,205, forward strand.
ATGCCAAAATGCTTGTTGAAATACTTTATGAATTACCAAACACTCAAAAATTATATATTACGGTAGCATCAAAAAATCTAGAGTTCAAAAACAATATTCAATACTTGATAATAAAACAACCCTCGTACCTCTTAAAACAATAAAACCCTGATAAACATCCACTCTCATCACACTATTTCAACCACAAGAGACCTAAAATGTGCCGCATTCACCTGCAAAAGAGTGTTCAAAATTTGTTCGGTAATAATTTGGTCAATTCTATAAACACACACCAATTTTTCTCCAACAAAAACTAATCAAAAATCATAAAGAATGCTTGAACTCTTGGATCAAAGATTACATTGAGACCTAATTGAGCCACATTCGCTTGTGGCAAAGACCAATATAAGGTCTCAAAATCTCTTCGGTAGTAGTTTGGTTACTTCATTGAATCCACACCAGTTTTCTCTCCAAGAAAGAATATTCAAATTTTACAATTCAGAATTTTTTAAAGAAATTAAAAAAAAAAAAAAAAATGCTTGAGCTCAAGGAATTGGCAATGCCAATGCATAGACCTAAAACAATATTCAAAAAGTCTTCACAATGGTGTTGTTCTGTCACTGTACTTTAGATCCGGTCACAAGCTCCATTTTCAGCAAAAGAAAAAAATGAAATTCAAAATCCAACTGGCTAAGTCACAAAGCTATTTATCAACAACTAAGTCACAAAGCAACTTCGAAAAACTCTGAAAAAAACTCACAATTGAAGCTCCAGCAGAAGTATTTTTCCTCAGGAGGCAGGTAGTTAGCCCTGATAGGATGGGCCTATAACCATTTTTAAGGTATCCTTACCTTTTTCCAACACTAGTCATTTGTCACAAGCTAGAGTAGAGTTCTTCACAACCTCTTGTTGATTCTTAAATATGTCGCTCATTGAACCAAATATGACAAAACCTTTGCGTAATTTCATCATGAGTTTTCAAAAGGAATCAATGGAAGTTGAAAAGTTATTTGAAGCAACCAATGAGAGTTGAAGCATCTTGTACTTTAAAGAATGTGTGATTAAGGATCAATAGTAGGTATTCCTATAACCTCACTTTCAAAATTCATAGTATATTCACAAAAATTCACAAAAACTTTAATCCAATTAATTGCATTCACTTTTGCTTACATTTTGCTAACATTGTGATATGGTGTTTTTCCCAAATTGTGTCCAAAATTGCTCATTTTGAAAAAAAGTATCTATTCTTGGTATAGAAACCTTAGTCAAACTTCAAAATTGTTCACTCCTTATTCTTCATTGGCCACTACAGTACTAGGTTGTGATAGTCACTTCTTTCTAGGGAGTCCCGATGTTTAATTTGATACGTCAAATTTTAAGAGATCAACATTACCGCCAATCAATCACAATCCATCACATGGAACATTTTTGACAATAATTATTTTATTTATGATTTTCACGTAGGGGATATATTGATGAAATTTCTATTATATTTTTTAAAGATGAAAACTGCTTATCTTTGTTAGTTTAGTTTTGACAAAATTTAATTTTTTTTGTGAAGGTTTGACATTATTGTAAATTATTGAAGTAAAAGCAAAGAAGTTTCATATCAACACAAAAGAATTTGAAAAATTCAACATGGGCATGTATTATACTGTTTAACATAATAGTGTTATCCAATCATTTTTTCCTATGATTAGAAACATGACTATAATCTCTCAACTTTAAGCTACAATAAAATGTTCAATTTTTAGTAGTTTTGGAAGTTTTCAAGTAGTATAAGTAATAGACTTGGAAAGCTCTATATTTTTTGTTTTTCACAAAAGGAAAAAACAATCCATTTTGAATGTCAATATGAAGTTTAACTTCCTTAATAGAGAAGAAAAATTAGATCTAGAGCTTTTTACACAAACTAATTTATGACTCAAGAAGAACCTAGTGAGAACATCTTCATTTTTGCAAGTTCTCTTTTCCTCCCCATCCTTTCATGAATTAATTTAGAACTTGGTAAAAAAATCACAAAGCACTAAGTGACCACATTAATCACATCTTCAATGATTAAAATAAAGAAAATTCAAAATACTTGAACATACTTCATTTAGTTCATGTAACTCCGACATGAGATTCCTAAAAACATTCAAAATCCACCATATGGATGCCAAATCTCTTAGAAATTGAGGAAGAAAAACTAAAAGTGTAAAATACAACTAGAGATTAATCTTTTTTTAAATAATACCTTTCATAAACTATTTTCTTAAGCCAACAAAATTATCTTAAAAAATCAACTAAGATATTGTCAACCTACATTTATCAACGACTCACTCAAAAAAACTGAATAAAAATCTTTGCAGCAATATCATTCAAAACCTATTCTTGCAGAATTCAATGTCTTGTATCCCTGCATAGACTACATTAAGGATAAGCATATTGCATTCTAAATTCCACTCATGGTACTGGAATAGGTGACTGGAAACCACCACGGTCAATTAGCAACCAATTTACACAGTACATATACTCACTCAACCCTAATTGCATTGCATAGCTTTGTGAGAACGAATGAGCTCCAAAATGCACTCTGATCTGAGTTCAAAGCTTGACACTTGACATGTGAAAGTTGTTCAATCAGCTTTACATGCAACGTAAGAAAGTGCAATTAGAAGGGATGCCATTAGCGAAGGTTCAGAACACAAAGAATAAATGTCTGCTTGAGAACACAAAGAAATATCAGCATTCTCTACAAACTACACTGTGATGCAATTACAGAAGCTAGCATGACATCATGATAGCAGAACGCTATGAGACTCCGAGACACTAAGAATTTTGCAAAATAATCCTCCTATTTATTTAAAATTATTGTACATCTCTTTGCAGGTGTTCCCTGAGGTGAACCTTACTCTAACCTCCAATAAATACCAATGGCCAGTGGTGAAATACATTAAAATGCGAAGTCAGGACTTGTGTCCAGAGTACTAATCAAATTCTAAAGCGTTCCAATTTTTACATGCCTAAATCACTTCCAAACCACCAATTCTCACACTCGATCCACGTGGTTAATAACCAGAAACAGGAAATCAACATGAAGGTTCACTGTCTCCCACTACGAGATGCTCTCATGCTTAACTCTAGCTTTTAAGATGCTTGGAACAGGAGGCCAAGATGAGTTTTTACCCGCACTAGGCATAGAAGCATAGTAAGGAGAGCTTGGATGAGCGGGATAATTTGAACGTTGGAAAATGCCAGAAAGAGTTGGAGAATCATCCTCAAAATTACCAAGACCTTCATCAATATCAGTGTGACCCAGCACTTCGGGACCATCGCCACCGTGCTGCTCTTGCAAGCTCATTGCCTTGAGAACGTATGCATCATCATGCAGCTCGAAAGGTGTACTGTACTCATTCAACATTCATAGAATAAGAGGTTAGCACGGCAACCAGCAAATTAAGGATATCGTACAAGCCACCTAGAAGCTGACTCCTTTCAGATCATACAAGACTTCAACCATAAGAAGTCGTATCAAGAAAGCTGTGAAAACAGCAGAAACTGAAACAGCTTAAGACTAAGAGAAATAAATTGCTTTTTCATCTAACTGCCACGTTGCTGTATTTAATCAAGTAAGAAGAAACAAATAAGCGGTGGTCATATTGTCATACCTATTGAAATCAAAGTGGACGACTTGCATATCCTCGGAAATCTCGACTTCAACGGTGGCCTGCGGCCGAGTCTGGCAAGCAATCCCACCAGAAATTCAAGACCAGCCAATTCCAAACAATTCAAAGAGTAAATTCACATTAGCGGCCTTTACTTCACATAAAAATGAAGCTCATTGTTATTGGACAGATTTTAAGGAATGCTTTTAAGAGAGGCTTTAGATGACTTCAGTTAAAAGTGTTCAATACAGCGCCAAGATCTACTAAACATGAGAATAATCAATTGGATTAACAGTTCGAGAACCCAAATGAAAGGCAACTCAAAAGTCAAGGCCAATACAGATGTTAAAATCAAGAAGCATTGCAAAGCACATGGCGAGAAGGTGGTGACTTCTGATGCTTGGGACCTAACCTAGCACATAAAATAGATTGATATCCAGAAAAGCTAAAAGAGAAGTCTGAAATGATTTATGGTCCCAGTTTAGAGACACGTTTTGATGCTTCTTAGGGAGACGGAACAACACAAGGGAAAACACCAAAAGAGTCGGCAAACTCGTCAAGATAAAAGTGAGCAACGAACCTGCACAAGAATAAATGGAAGCGCAACACCCCCATGCGGAACTGAGTTATTTCCCTGAGAAAGCCGTTCATTTCGAGACACCAGATTACGCAGGCCTATCATCTGCAAAAGCACAATATCAGGACATAAGAAAGGTCGCTTGTAGGAAGAAACTTGATCAGAATCCACCATCAAGGAAGGTTTCCACTTACGAACTTATAATGTACATCTTATCCATAGAAATGCCAACAGTTAGTGATGACTGACCACTTGATTCCATCAATTCAAAGCAACATTAAATACCTGAGACTGCAGCTCGTGTAAATAAGCAGCCTTTCTCTCAATACTCCCTCTTATTTGCATGCCTTCAGCCTGCAGTAATTTACTATTAGCTTCTACAATTGAGTCCTCCCCTTCCCAATGTTTCTCGTAGAGAGGGTCAATTACGCCTTCCATAAACAAAGAGAACACGAGAGAACACAAGAATGCTGTTGAAAAAAGCAGCAGTAGATGATAGGGGAACTAGAAGAGCCAAGAAGCAACGAATAGAGCCACGGACACCTTGAGGTCAGCCACATCGTCAAGACTGGCAGACGGAAGCCCCTTCCATTGAATATCTTTCTTGTCCTTAAAAATGATATTCATAGCCATGAGCACATTAAGGGCATCATAAACACGCCGCCGTATATTCTTCTCATCATATTGTTGCTGCCCAGCACGGAGACCAACACTGTTAGATCCCTGAAGAGAAAAGTGAAATCATCAGAAGAGACTCAATTTTGTCGGGAAGTATGTACGTTTCTGCACAATCATGCCAGATACGACTTCCAGAACGACAAAATCTACGTGCTATAAAACACCGTCTCTCCTCTTTCTCCCATCAGTACCAAGACTGGCAATTAAAAAGTTTCTAAGATCTGATTCAGTTCACACCAAAACAGTATTGAGTACTTTCAAATTTCCTATTTTGGTAAAACTGACAGGAACAGCAAATTGTCCATTATATTGATAAGCTGAATTCGTTCAGAACTCAGAAAAGCACCACCACACAACTCGATGGTAAGCAAAAAATAATTGCATAAGCATCAATATAACGTAAGGATCCATATATTTCCAGATAACAGCTTTATGAAATGGGGACAAACCTGATCAGGAGAGACGTGAGGACTGTCTGGATTAGTGAATTCGGCAACTAATTCATCTGCCACCTGTAGAATGCAATAAGCAAATTTAGAATGGACTCGGGACAAGAACACTTCCAATGCATTTCACAAAATAAATACCGCTAATACACAACGATCATCTAATTCTCTACAACGTAGAAATCGTAAAAACAAGTCGATTCGAGACGTAACCTCACCTCATTGTAAGTTGTCCGTCCCTTGCTTTCCACTTTTTCGCATACTGGTTTGTTCCAAGAAAACAAGGATGAAAGATCAAAATAGCCAAGGTGTAAATCGAGAAAGAACATTACATTACTTTGCATACCCTCGATAATTACCTACATGTACACACTGGCAGCCTTCACTACAAGTAAGAAGAAAGCCAAATTCCGTAGCCAATACAATTGAACTGATGCAAGAGGGGTGGGGGATTAGGGGAATCCTTATGTCTAATTCAGCTAATAAATGCACATAATAAATAATTTGTCCTGACAGCTGAAAAAGTAGAGGATGAACTCTCACCTTTCATACTGAAGTGACGAAGACCTTTCCCACCTTTCTCACCTCCAGTAGCTCTTCCACCTCGTTTCTTCTTCCCTCTTTAATCAAAACAACGAAAATACATTGATGAGAAGAAAAAGAAGAAGACCAGCGTTAAAACAGTTGAGCATCAAGGAATACTCGAATGTCCATCATGACTTCAATTTCCAACTAATTCAGAGGGCATCAAAACACTCATGACCCTCAGTCCTGAAACCTAATACAACCAACCTCAATACCGTGCCCCTTGAGTTTGCATTGCTGTTGACCACATTCCAAGCTTCTAATACAGTGCGCACAAGACGGAAGCAGAGAAACGCTTCGGACCCAAGCTAATTCTGAACATCGGCCATGTAACATAAATATGTACCAATTACCAAGCTATCATGATCATTCACGAGAGAGAGTGCGTTCGCTCTATTGTACAGGGTCTCATCCTCGCATTGCACGTAACGTCAACGTTCGGACAGCATACAGGTGTCTATATTAACTGACGCGTTCATATTGGCGATTATCGCTACAGTGACCTAGATACAGAGCAGAATTGCCAAAAAAATATAGTCATAAATACACTTACAATAAAATAAAATAAAAATCCCACGCAAACAAGCTTTACGAGATAGTTCATTTCTTTGCTTACAAAAGCAATGAGCCAACCTCCACAAGAATGCCCACGAGAGCAGAGTCCAATCCCATCAACACTCACCCAATGACCTCGGTGTCTGGAGAATCGGGATCATCAAGTTGAGGGAGCCGCGCGTCCACACCGTTGCTCACCATTTCCAGGTAGAAAGCGACTTCAAAACTTACAATTAATCTCCTACTCACGACAGTCTATGTGAACCACGAACAAGCTGCTGCTGATGGATCAAGCCTCAATAATCCACCGCACGCTAATGACTCTGGCCATAAGAAATTTCAATCGGCTGCTGACCCTACCAAAGAAAGAGACTTCCCAATCGTTGGTCTTTGGCAAACAACGCACAACTCTCACCTGCACCGCAAAATCGCAATGAATGTAAGCCACTTTCAAATTTCATCTTTCTCATGCTCGTCAACCTTTTCATGATATTCAATACAATAAGACACAGTTTGCATCAGTTACTACACGTTCTTCATTAGCTCGATACATATATTGATCCTAAAGTAAATAAAAAAACTCCGCCAAATGTTCAGTAGAAATTGTGTTCAGCACCATCCACCCCTAGACCAAGACAATTACGCTCTCTGCCACATTCATCATCGACCGTCGCAAGCTCATTGCATCCTAAGCACAATGCGGACGCGCACCAAAACCAGATTTCCAGAGAAGACCAGCACGACGATGACAAAATGAGGTCATGTCCGTCAGTTAAACCTCCTCCAATGGAACACGAACAAAAACAGCAACAAAGTCGAACAAAGCAAGAAGAGTCGAACCAAAACCTCAGTACCTCACCTAGACGCAGAAAACTCACCAGAAAATTCACCGCCACGGGAACAGTAGTCCGATCCAAGAACAGAGCACGCCAAATCCCGAATCTCCAACAACCGAGCGCAATAAGAAAAAAACCTAACCCCCAGGCAGAACACTCGAAAACCAAGAAAAAAACACAGCAGCGAGTGACCGAAGTGGCAAAGCCGCAGGCAGCATGGACCAAACCAGTCGCTCCACGCAATCCTCAGTGCAGACGGAGCAATTCCTCCCAAAGGAATGCCAAAGTCTCCTAATGCTCCAGAACCATCAAATCCGCAACCAAATGCCGCAAAACTGAACCCAAAAGATTGTGAAAACGCCAGAGCACGCACACGAGGAGTAACCACCGCCGAGCAATGTGCACAAGCAGCTGCTGCAGGCACAGTGCGATCGAGGAACCCGTGACCCGCAGCAACGAGACGGAGCAAGAAAGTTGCAAAACCCTAGATCAAATGGAATTTGGGAAAACATCCGAGTCTTTCAGTTGCTCGCACAACAGGCTCCTTCACAAGGACTGTGTGGCGACAATGTCCACGTCGGAAATTAGGGTGTGGGTCGAATCAGAAGGATGCAATCAGCTGCATTTGATTCTCATTCTATTGTGGTCTAATTTGGAAATTGCAGAGCAGTTTACTTCTGTGATATTTAGTCAAATCTTATATTTAAATCTTACAAATTTTTTAATAGTTGGAATTTTTAGTCACAAATTTCATGGTTGGGGGGGGGGGGGTATGGATCCACCACGGCTATGGTAAAAATGTTGAACAACATTAGATAGTCTATATTTTGAATTACGAAATACGAAATTAGATTCATGAAATGCAAATTAATTAAACCCCTAAATTTGTTCTCTGAGCTTCTTGGAATTTGGTCTAAATTGAATAATAAGACTACATTTTGGTAAGTTCTATTGGATTTTTTTAATTGTAACTAAACAAATTCAAATTAGACATGTAAGAGATTATATGGGAAAAGAAAACATAACAATATCACTTATAGATTGAAAGATTATAATGTTTGATGATGAGGGTGTAAAAACTGTGAAAGTGATTTGAAGTTTTTCAATCCTCTTTTCACATATCAAATCTAAAAATTTGGTCATTAAAAAAATATGAGGTTAAAGTATGCAAAATATGCATAACTCCCATAATTTTATAACTTTTCAAAATCTATTCTTCAATTTTTTTAAATGGATTTCTAATGTGATTTTTTCTCTAAGATCTAGTATATTTGAGGCTAGTTTCTGAAAGTCCTCAACACTAGAAAATCAAGATGTGCAATAGACACCATTGTATAAAGTCTTGAATAGAAAAATGAAAATTTCAAAATCATAATCATTCATTTTCAAAATCAGATTTTCGATCCTAAAATGAAATTTCAAAAATCATTTTTCAAAAGTGTAAAATTGTAAAAATAGTACTTTAGTAAGGTTTTATTTAACCCTTTAAATTCCATAACTATGTTTTAACCCAAAACTGCCATTTTTAATACAAGTACCAAAATTTTGAGAAAAGGAACTTTTTTTTGACACATGCAAAATGTAGGATCTTGTAGTATGCTAACTTGAGAACATGTGGTAAATTTTCTAGAAATTTCCACCACATTGATTGTAAGATATTAGCATTCAAATTCATTGAAATCATTTTTTCACCCCTACAAAAAATAGGTCAACTATGCTTCACAAGCTCACTTTTCTATAAAAAAGAAATGTTCAAAAATGGTGTGCTTCTTTGGATTCTTTTTCCTAGACAAGTTGGCCACATGCTTGAAAAATTGTAGATCATTTGAAGTTGTACAATATGTAGGAAAAAATAGTAAGTAGGTAGTAGTAGAGAATGATTGAAAATACTAAATTGTTAAGAATTTAATCATGGGATTGAAAGAACTGAATCTAATGGTTGTGATGTTGTAATAAACAATCTATAGTCTATGATTTTATTTTTTTTCAAAAATATCAAAAATCAAATTAAATCAAAAATTTCAAAGTTTATTTTAGAATAGAGATTTTATAATTGCCATCAAACTAAAACTCCTCATAACTTTCATCTTATTAATCAAAATGAAATGAATCAAAGCTTTCTACATATATATAAATCTTAAAAACCTATTTCAAATTTTTGTTTTTAAAAAAAGTGATTTTTTTAATTTGCCCAATCTACCCTTTTATAAAAATAAGTAACGTATTAGGCCATAACTTTTTTTTCATATTTCCAAATGTCATGAAATTGAGTGCATATGAAAGATATTCCCATCCCTACTTTCTACTAAAATTTGGGCCCAAAATATGGAAATCTCTAGTCACACATACCTACCCAAAATTACTATGCAGCCAAATAATATATAATAGTCCTTTAGGGATTAACTTTGAAATATTGGCAATACCAAAATTTGGTACCTTGGGCATTTAGGACTTAAAATGATTCACATAGAGACTATTGGGTAGGAGCATCCATTGCTTGGTAAGTAGTTAAGATGACCCCATATTGTCCCTTTGGTCATTGCATGAATTCAAATTTGTTTTGATTAAAAAAATTGCAATAGAATTCAATATCAAAGAAATTTTCATTTTTTTTTTTTATTAATTTATTTTAGAAAGAGGAAAAAAAAATACATTGTTGTCTTTAGGGGGACTATTCTTGTCCATTTGGATGCTAATGCAACTGTGTACATTTCATATACATTTGCAAATAGTAATTTTAAACCATCCTTTGAGATTGTGGGACAATAAATGAATCTTCTATAATATATAGAACTTGTATGTGTGATGTTCATTGTAGTAAAAAAATTATGACTTATCAAACTCAGTTCAAGCTCTCTCAAACACAATTCTACATTGAGTTGTCATAATGGGAATTTTTGTATAGTTTTCACTATAATTGAATGCAACATAGCAAAATTAGATCTTATACTGGAGAATGAGGGTGTTTTATGGTCTGCTTGTCATAGTTGTAATGAAGTTCTATAGTAGTTTCTTTCAAAAAGTTGAAAAATTATTTATTAAAAGTTTACAATATAATTTTTGAATTTGTTGGATAACCAATGCCTACTTTCATTTCCTAAAAATTTTAAAAATTAGATTCAACAAAGAACTTCAAAGTTTTAATTTTGAAAAAAAGATTCTATAATTCTCTACAAAATAAAATTAGACTCATAACTTTCATTTCGTTCATCGAAATTTAATGATTCAAATCTTTCTATGCACAATGAATAGAACTGAGTTTCTATTTTGCCACAATTAATACATAACCTTCATGAAAAATTTCAAAGGCAACTTTCAATTCTAATTTGCATAAAAATTTTGATTAAAAATAAATTAAAAATAAACTTCACAATACACTTTTAAAATAAAATTAAAATTTTCAACATCAAAGTAAAATATATTAATGGAAAAATCTTATAATGATATAAAAATGAAAAATGTAGAGCTTAGACTTCCCTAAGTCCAAATTCCCAAAATTGTACATATCATAAAATGAAATTTTGAATAATAATTTAATAACGATTTTTTTTAGTTGTAGAATATGATTTACAGATCATTTCTATTTGATATAGATCCACTTGTATACTTTCTACTATTTATTAAATAATATTCAAACCAAAAATTAGGATATAAAAAAAATTAATTGTATAGATTGAAATTAGTATTATTTACTTGGAATTTTTTTCCTTAAAGTTCAAAATTTGAAGTACTAAATATGGAAAACATATATTTTAAATTTTTCTTAGTAATTTAGTCATTTTGAAAGTGCCATTTTGAAAGCGCTATTTTCTTAATTGACAACTTTTCTTGAAGAAAAATATATTTGTATAGTATGAATTCTAGAATATTTGCAAATCAAAAGTCTTAAGAATCAATATTGTACAATTGCTAGAAAATAAACATAATAATCTATAAAAATTTGCTCAGATGAAAAAAACAAAATTTTATATATTGATGGCACTGTTTGCATCTATTTGTTATTCAAAATATAAATAGTTGATCTTTATAGAATTATGAACCCCACAAAGAACAAGGGAATTTCTAAAATTTTGTTGATGTATGATAAATTGCAACTTAACATGATAATAATAACGATAAATTTCAATCAATTATTGTAAAATATGATGAGATCACAATCATTTGGTTAGATCAATTGCTACAATAGCAAATGTTATTCTATACAATTTGAAACCAAAAATTAAATTTAAAAAATTATTATTATTATTAGATTAACTATAAATTAGATATTTGTAGCTCAACAAGAATTTTTCCTTTGAGTTTCAAATGTTAAGTTCTAATTTATGGTGATTTTTGAAGATTTTTATTTCAATTATTCTTTGAAGTTTATTTTTTTAAGGTAATTTTTGAAATTGAAAAAAATTCTTTTTCTAAGGGCCATTTTGGGAACAAATATAGTCAGATTTTGAGGTTCGATACACTATTATTCTTCACATCTTTATACTAAAGAAAAGATTGCAAAAGAAATGTGTAAAAATCTACACCATGCAAATATAAACAAGAAAACTAATATAAGAATCTATAAATATTTAGATGGATGAAAAAACAAAGATTCTTTGTACTTAGGACATTTTTGTATTCATTTGATGTTCTAAATTTGAATATCTGGTCTTTTAGGGGTTAAAGAAGTATGTCAAAAAAATTTAAGAATTATCTTTATCTTAATAAATACTACTTAGAGATTTTTTTATAGATTTTTTCAATTTAGTATTTATCTTGGAATCTTGGATAGATTTTGTTTGAAAAAAACTTTCTTCAACTTCAACTTTTATTTTTCCTTAGTAAATTTTAAAATATTCCAAATAGTGCAAATAGTTCTTCACAAAAAGTTGTTGTAATAAAGTGTGCAACTACCTTTTATCATCACAATACATTACAATAATCTTTTCACATTGATTATTGATTGATATAATACAATTCTTTGATAATTTTTAAAAGTTTCTTAAAAGACATTGAAATGACATTAAAATAATACAATTTATTATTAATTCTTTCCCTCATGGAAACAATCACTACAAGAAAATAATCTTTGACCAACAAAATTTTATAAATTCAAATTACTTGATTTGGATTAAAGCACCCAAAATTAAGAAATTATACTTTAATTTGTGTAAGTGAAATGGTCCAACTCCATATAGTTTTTATAATTGAAGGTGTTTTTTTCTTGTGGAGATTGAATTGAAATAAGGGAAGGATTTTTGTGATATGCACGTGTTTGTGATTTGAGGTCAATGTCAAAAAGGGTGTTTTTAGTGCCATTAAAATACCATCGAGGAAGGAAAATAATTTGAAAGGTTTTATATGATATTAACTTACAAAGCAATTGGTATTTTAGAATTTGAAGTATGTTTGTTATTGAAAATTATGTATAATTGGAAATAGCCTAATATAGGGATTTATAATAGATTAGATTATAGAATAGATAGAGGTGTTACTCTACTTGGTGGTCAAGGTTGGCATTCACTACAAAAAATAATTGACTAATGTTGGCATATGCAATTTGGTAGATGTTACAATTATTATGGAAAAAATAATACACTAAAAGAATTTGGCATATGTTTTTAGAAATACTTGTTGATCTTCACCACTAAGTATTGATATCAATATGAAACTTTTGAAATTCGAGGGAATTTTTTCAAAGAGGATTTTATACTATCTTGACATTAGGGTACTAGGTTCTATTAATTTTGTTCAAGTTGCCTTTCAAAAATTAAGAAAAATAGATAAATAAATTTAAATAAAAATAAAAAATTGAAGCAAAATAAAAAGAAATTAGTCTTGATAATAGCATCAATAGTAAAATAAATAATGCCATTTTTTTCATTTGCTTTATTTTGTAGATTTTATCTTTGAAAACAACTATATTAACCTCAATAGTAGGGTTGTTTGTGTAGTATATAATGAGTAACACTTTTTGTTACATTCCATTGAAATGTATTGTTTAGTTGATTCATATTTATTTTATTGTAAGATCATTGTGATTTACATTATAGTTGATAAAATACCAAAGCAAATGGATCATTTCATTACAAAGTAGCAATTATCATTGTAGCAATTATACATGCTATAGTATTTGAGTAATACTAAGAGTGAATTAAGAATCTATGATCGACCATGGTTAGAAAGTAGTTGTGTTTACACAACAATAGGGCTAATTACCTTCTAGTGGACATATTTCAAAGCAAAATGTGCAAAGGGAGTGTTTGCCTTGTCCGAGCGCTTCCAATGGTTTTGAGTTTGCCAAACCCTTCTTCTTCTCTTTCTTTTGCAACAAACTTTTTTTTTTTTGTTGTTTCAACACACAAGGCAACAACGGCTTATCTTCCATGGTTGTTGCATTCCACTTAACTTGGTAAGATAAATATTTTATGGATTGTCTCTTTTTGTTAACATTACCATGATTCTATCTTCATCTTTTTCTTCTCTTCCTTTTTAGTGAGTTTTGCACTGAAATTATTTGTTAGGGTTTTGTCTTTGTACTTCCTACCAGTCTTTTAAATGTTTGGATTATGGACTTTTATTAATGGGAATCAATCAGAGCTCTTCCCATTTGTCTTGGTTTCTATCAATTCTCTTTGCTTTTTAACAAAACAAGAGCTTGATTTATTGAAGTAGTGCCTTGTTTTGGACTTTGTGTTGATATTGTTGAAAGAAAAGTTGGGAATTGGGAGTGTCACAGAGCTAGGCATTTTTTTGAAGTCACTTCTTAATTTCTTTCTTTCCAATGGCTTTTTCTCAAAAAATTTAGTCTATAAGCACTGTCTTTTAGTATTGTTCAGCGGTGGTTCATCACAGATTATTCCATAGTCTCACAATCTAAATTTTTGGTCATTTTTCTAGGTACAGATGGAGATGCAAAACACATGATTGATGCATTTATAAATGTATAACTTTCATGTTTTGAACATCTTAAAAAAAGTGTTGAAACTTTGCATGAAAAAATCAGTGGAACATGTGTTTTAATTACAGCTAACATTTTTATTATCGTGATTTGCTGCTGCAGGTAGTAACTTAATTGTTCAATTATAGTTCTTAAACAGACATTTCTTTGAGGTTTGAGGGCTGTTTAGCATTTCAAACCTTTTAATTAATTACTTGTGCATACATTGTGGAGCTCCAAAATTATTTTCAGTAATTGGGCAAAGGCATCGGCTCCGAGGAGCCCAAGCTCCAAGATGGGAACGCAATCGCTTATCTACAGCTTTGTTGCCCGGGGCACAACCGTATTGACCGAGCATACAACGTTTTCCGGGAACTTCAGCACAATTGCAGTGCAATGTTTGCAAAAACTTCCACCCAACAACAACAAATTCACTTACACTTGCGATCGACACACATTCAATTATCTCGTTGAGGATGGTTACAGTATGTTTTCCATCTCAATTTCTCTCTAACTTGGTTGGATATCTGAACAAAGGGGACTTGGAATCAGGAAAACACTTACCATGTTTAATATGATTGTAACTATTAAGTCAGTGATTGTTACGTTAAACCCAAAATATGAATTTAAAACAATTTAATTGGATATTTTTTTTTTCATGGAAGTTCTTCTTTTTTATATTATAATTTGCACTGTTGGTTACGATTTTGACGTGACGATGGATTTGGTCAGCTTACTTAGTCGTCGCTAATGAAGAATTTGGGAGGCAAGTCCCTTTTGCCTTTCTCGAGCGAGTCAAGGAAGACTTCAAACGACGCTACACAGGAGGGAAGGCGGATTCGGCTATTGCACATAGTTTAGACAAAGAATTTGGGTACAAATTTAATTTGGTGCTTGCAGAACATTGTTTTACATTATTCGATGTTTGTATTTGTACCATGTGGATGTTATAGCTGAGAATTTTTTTTGGGGGGGGGTTGTTGTCTCTTTCTAATTAAAGCTGTTAATTTGTTCTTCAATGCCTTAATTAGTTTTCTCACAAACAAAATTCGCTTCATGCAGGAGTAGCTCGTGCTTTTATATCATGTTGACAGTATAATTGTTTTGGGTTGATCATTCTTTCGTTGTTCTCCTATTTTAAGTTTAGGGTGATGGTTATGCAGTTCCAAATTGAAGGACCATATGCAATATTGCATTGAGCACCCGGATGAAATGAACAAAATTTCAAAAATTAAGTCGCAAGTTGCTGAAGTGAAGGGAATTATGATGGACAACATTGAAAAGGTGGGGATTGATGCCTCGACATTGTACTAAAAATTAGGGTTATGGAATTACACTAAGTAAGGCTAATTGCAATGTAACTACCCAATGAAACGAAAGTTGTTGATATGAAGTTTCATTTGGATTCATGGCAAACAAATTTAGGTCCTAACATGAAACTTAAACATATACTTTTGGGATCTTCATTTTTCTATTTGAAAATTTAGACTAAAAAGTATTAGAAAAATTGATTAAAATTGAGACTTCTATCAAGCAAGTGGTGTCTTGTGTAGGTGCTTGATCGTGGAGAGAAGATTGAGCTTCTTGTTGACAAGACAGAAAACTTGCGTTTTCAGGTGAATTGCAACTTCATGGCATTCTTAACACTAAACAACAATTGTAGAGCTCACCTTGCATAAATAGTTTATTCTGTTTCATTTTAAGTTGCTAGTATTTATAATAAGGGAATCATTTGTGTAAATTAGATTTGATTCTTTGGCCTATGGTATAAATCTTTCAATTATTTATTATTATGTAGGATCTTTTTCACATGTAATATTTTTTTTTAAACTTAAAATGTGCCCATATTTCATTTGGATAGCTAAAAGTTCATGGTAAAATTATTTTTCAATTGTATGTTTTTTTGCAATGCAAAAATTTCAATATACAAATGCAACATTTAAACACTAATAACTTTTCAGCACCTAGTTTTCCAATTGGCAATTGAGATTGAGTTTAGGGAAAGCTCACTTTATTGTATGCATGATAGGCGGACAATTTTCAACGACAAGGAAGGCAACTCCGACGAAAAATGTGGTTTCAAAATATGAAAGTAAAGCTTATTGTTGTTGCCATCATTATGGTGGTCATCATTATCATTTGGCTTTCCATTTGCCATGGTTTTTCTTGCAAAGGTGGATCTAGTTATTGATATCTCTCCCTAGCATTATAATTATATAATATTCTAAGGATGATACCTATTATAGTAAGTACGTAGTATCATAAACCTCGTCACAAAATCATATGGTGAATTATATACAACTCCAGTTTGGAATCTAAATTAGTTGAAGGTGCCTATTTGATTTTGAGTTACAAAAGACATATCACAATAAACATTTTGTCATTACGGACATGTTCCTTTGGACAATATTTCTACTAGTGAATTAGAATGAAAACTTTAAATCCAAAAATTGATCAACTATCCCTTGATATTGGCTCTCGAAAAGTGATTTCACATTTCCCTAGTCAAAGTATTGTATGAGTGAATAAACATTCTATGCAATCCAAATTGGTTTTCTTCACTTTTCTTGTTGTACTGCATTTGAAAAACACATTGATTTCATGTTATAAATATTTGAGATTTTGAAGTAATGATGCCATCACTCTCATTGTTCTAAATTCTTGTCAATCTTTCCAAATGCCAACAAGTATTATTTTGTTCTGAGGAAACAAAATGTCACCAAAGGTAAACTTCATAAAAATAGGTTACCCAATCTTATCATCTCAAGCTTTTTTGTGACATCATATGACTTTTGATGTTTGATTGACTAAGATTTACTTCTATATATTACATTCAATTGTTTTAATCTAGCCATGTGATTCTTTTGGCATTTAAATATTTACATTCCTCCACAAGGGGTTAATTTCATAAGAATGTGTTCCATCATCTATAATTAAGTTTTGTATTGATTCTATTGAATTTCTATTGATAATCATATGATGACTACATACTTTGCAGGCATTACATTTCAAACTTAATCTGAGCATGCGTGCATTTGTGATGAATATAATGAACTGAAAAAGGATTGATTTTAAATATGTGTTTAGGTGGAGCGCTGATGGAGACACCCTCGAGCCACACCGTATAAGGTAAAACTGCCCATGGAAAGCATAATGATTGATTTGCCTTGTTGGCATTGTTGAATTTTTTAAAATTTAACATAAACACAAATGTAAGAATAGGTGAAAGCAAATGAAATTTGATTTTTTTTGACAAAGTATGAATTTCTTTTGAATTTTTGTAGTATCCTACCCAATTGGCCTAGAAGCATCTTTATACTATCTCCAAACTAACAAAAGTGAATCCATAATGGTCATCTTACTCACCTAAAGCATTCACATTATTTCCTTGTATGACCACAAATATGAAGGCCTAAAAAAGTCACTTCCTTTGATGAATTTACACTCAAAAGGGGGAGGTTTCTATTGCATTCTTTATTCAATTCATCACTATCATTCAAGCCCTTGATTGAGGCCTTTAACTCAACCTAATGTAGCCCAAATCTCATTTATTGAAAAAGTCTATTAGGGGTTGATGCAAGATTTTGATGGGCCATTCCTTAGGAATATGAATGGAATTTTTGGGATAGAATTGAAGTAGAGTTCAACATAAAATGATGAGGTACATTGTTCCACTACAACATTTTTAAGGTGTAGCTTTTGGTGTTTTTTTATTTCCTATCAATAGTAACTAATTTTTGGTAGAATACATCTATTTGATCCTTTTCTTCTAATTTTCTTCCTCTAGGACCCCTTTGCAACCTTTCAATTTGATTTCCACATAGGGATTCAAACTATTGGGTGTAATTGAAAATTTGAAAATTTCTAGAATTAAGAATCTTAGTGTGAATCATTTTTTCATTATGACTTCTACCAATGTATACCTTTCTAGCGGACTTGCTTAAATTTTAACCACTTTTGATGGATGCCAAGTCAACTACAAGTTTTGACACTACGGTTTTATTGTTTGTTTGAATGTCATGTCATATACCAAAAGGCTTGGTTTAGAAAACCTATTCACATAGTTACCACTAATAAAATTATGACAAAAATAGTTTTGAATTTGAGACAGTTTTATTATTAGTTTACTACAATTTAGAAGTTTTCAAATTTTTTCTAAAAGTTTCATTTATTGATTGAGCATGTATTGATTCTTTTATTGTTGTACATTGTACTCTTTACAAAAATTTTAAATATTTACTTATCAAATATATATATTTTTACCTATGACTTATTTTTCATCTATTTAGATAAAAAAGGACCTCATTGAAAAAGATTTTCAATCTGACTTCTATTCAATTCTTTTTATGACTTTGTGCAAATGCATATTCTTTGTGCATCCACAAAATCTTTTACACGTTCAATTGTAAACACATTTGAGTGCATTAAGTATATTGTACCTGGGAGGGTACTCAATCATTCCATTGAGTGACTTTACCAAGATAAGTGAACTTTGCATGGTATATAAGCCAAAGTTTCCACTCCTTTATATTGGTAGGATCACATGCAAGATAAAATGATATATCCCATGTAAAAATTTGAAGAAATTCCACTACAAATACTCAAGACTTGGCTTACATTGGTTTAGTTGTATGTGATAGCTTACACTTTAATTTATGTTATAATGTTCCAATCAATGAAGTTATAAATGGTAGCATTTGCAAAAACCATAGAGCAAGAGTGGTTAACTATCACGGCTGTCATTGCATTGTATAAAGTTAGAACCATTTGATCTTGTTTCATTTTTTCAAATGGGAAAAAATAAGAACATTGACTATCAAGACATTCTCCAAACCTTCAACAATTTGACCAAATTAAATAATAACTCAATCTTCTAAAAAGATCATTTTAATTGATTATAAAGTCAAAGTTTGCATCATAATTCTATATTATTTGTATGAATTCAACATTTGAAGATTATTTGGCTTAACCTAGTGTTTAAATTTGGATTGTTACAATTTTTTTCAAGTGAATTGTTTATCAATAATTCATGGCAAGCATTAGAGTGGATCTTATAAAGGTAGGTGAGTTTAAATGTAGAGTGCCATTCATGTATAGCAACTTAAAATTAAAATCTTTATTTGTAAAATTATTGAATCAAAAATCATAAAGGAAAAAATTCTTTAATTATTCAAAGTCTATTCTAGATTATTTTTATTTCAAGCATATTATATATATCCCCTTTTTAACCTTGAAAAGATGCTCAGGTCAAAAGTGGCCAATGGGTGACTTTCAAGAATACCCAAAGAAATGAAGAATTCACTTATCAATTTAGAAATTGAATCATTTTTGGCAAAGTATGTACCTTGGTGATAGGCCTAGTCTTTTTAAGCCAAAATATCCTTAAGACAACTAATGTGATCAATAATTTGAGCAAAATTACATGGAGTGCCTTTTAGACCAATTTTTCATTCAATATTAAAATGGATTTTAGAAGTGAATATCTCTCTATTTTGAACCAAAGTGCTATACTTTCATTTCAACTAGCTTTTTTTCCTACTTGAAAGAAACACACATTATTCTTTCATCCAAATTCCAAACAACTTTTGAATCACTAGCAGATTTTTTGGAGATTGGGAGGGCCATTTTAGGGTCATTCCTATCGCTATTCCCTTGGCAACTAGAAAACGACCAAAGCTTAGATTTTTAAAAATTAAAATTTTTCTAAAAATTTGAAGTTTTTTTTAATTTTAATTTTTTTGAATGACATGGTAGTTGTTGTGCCATGTTAAACAGTTGGTGTAGTGGATTCCTAGAGTTTGAAAACCTTAGGGATCTTACAGCCCTCCAAAGCAATTGAATATTTTCTAATGGCATTCAAACTTGAAAGGAAGCAACCTATTGCTAAAATAGGCATCTCGAAATTGTCAAATTTTTGGATGAAAAGGGGAACTGATTGTTTTATAAAAGTCATTCACTGAATGCTTTTTAAACCTTGCCAAAAATAAGGTTAATTGCAATTATGGCAATAATGGATATAAGGTAAAAACACTCAAAACCACCCATGTACTTCACTCTTGACAAGTAGACTTTCATTAAATTGTAATTGCAAATTTCCCTAGATTTTGGTTTAAGGAGTACTTCACATTATGGACGTCAAGGTTGAGAGGCTATAGAGTTGAGTGGCCAAACTTTGTTGAGAGTCCAAAGAAATGAGTAACAAATAGGCAATAAACTATAGGAATTAGAGCTTCTAGTTGACTATAGTGTGAAGCCTCCAAAGGCCAAGTCTAAAGTCTAAACTCTTAGCAATGAATTCTCACGATCTCTCAATATGGGTGGCCATAGTATGAAGTCTCCAAAGGCCAAGCCCCAAATCCTAATCTTTTAACCAATCCGAAGGTTGGGATCTTCTTGATTTTTGATTTTTTATAAATTTTTTTTGCTACAACCTCTCAACCAAAGTTTGGGTCTCCATTTCTAGCCAATCCAAACTTCTTTTGGGACTCCATGTACGCAATTTGTTGCCATGTAGGTAATTGGAGGGCTATGGCCTTTGGATTCTACCTCCTATTGTGAAAGAACAAGAGGTCAAATTTTTGGATTCTTGAAACTTGATTGGTAGAAATCCATAGCCTTTGGTTATAGTATGAAGTACCCATTAAAGGATGCCCACTAGGGGTCTCTACTAGTCCTATTCGGATGAAAATCATCCAAATAAGAAAGATCTTTGCTCCACCAAATGTCTATATCCCTAAATATTTAAGAATGACAAGGTCTAATTCTCCATATGAGATGTAGTATATAGACTAAAATTTAGTAAATCCAATATGTATTTTCACTTGAATCATTGAAGTGCGCCTCTCTGATAAGGCATTGCACTATTGACTTTCATCACAAAGTTTAAACCCTATGATTTGTCAACAATTATCATGTGGTTATTGTTGTTTCATAGGTTTGCACGTTAATTACAATTTATCGCATCATTACAATGCATTACTTCACATTGTTACAATGCAATTGCAAGTAATGCATTGTAACAATGCAATAATGATGCAAAGTAATGCATCATAATGATGTGATAAATTGTAATTAATATGCGAACCTATGAAATAGTGATAACCACATGATAATTGTTGACAAACTGTAGGGTCTAAACTTTGCAATGTTACCTCTTAACTGCTTGCTTGGTTACTGTGCCCTACTTGCTTGATTACTTGCTTTACTATTTATTGAAATTTGCAACATATAGGGGAGAATTGATGGGACTTGGCAATCCCTATCTCTATCTTTGCTCCCTCATCATCCAAATGGGGATAGGGATAGGGACACTCTTGTAGGGATGTTCTTAGAATTCACTTTGAAAATTTATAAAAAATACATGTCATATCTAAAAATTTCTAATTTTTATTTAAAAAAATTCATGATTTTGAATTTGCTAATACTAACAAAATTAGAAAAAGGTGCTTCCAACTATGCTGAATCGCTTAAATTGATGGTTTAGGTGTTTCCACCTGAGAGGAAGGAAAAGGGTGCCTGCTTATAGCCATGGATGCCGGAAAGAGAATTCAAATCCGTGGATGACTTCACCTTCCTCCACCTGTCAGTATGTCGTAGCGTGTGCCCTCCACATGGAATACATTCATCCAAAAATATCTGACGAATCCAGGCAGCCTCCACTGAAGCCAGTCCACTCCGTCCAACGACATCCAATATTTTTCATCCATATCCTGAGCTCACTTCGTCGAAAATGCTACTGCGTCATCCACGTCAAGGACACAAGCGTGGCCGCCTATATCCACGCCACACCACCGCTCGATCTCCTCGATCTTCACCGTCAAACTCTTTAAAGAACAAGCCAACGCCGATCTAGATAGACCGTCAGATCCAAGAAACTCAACCTCAACCATCGATCTTTCTCCCTGAAAAGAAAAGAAATATCCTGTTGTAAAAGAAGGCTCATTCTCCTTCATATCTCTGACATTTCCTCCGCAGTTTCATGCGGAAGCAATCCTCTGTTGCATTCTCCGCCTGAATCCCACTGTTCAATCATTCAAGTACAGTTGAGCTCGTCCAGTGCTTGAGCATTTCGCAGTTTCTAAAGCCTTGGTATCGATTTCTTGCGATTCTGTAGAGTTCGCAGTTTGTGGTAGAGTTTTGCAGGTTTTGGGTTAGTTGTTTTTGGTGTTTCCAGGGTTTAGTGGATTGCGGGGGGAGCTATGGCGTCGATCGCGCGCATCTCCCCGCGTGCGAAGGGGCTGGCATCCTTAATCTCCCGCTCGGTCTCCTCCTCCTCGGCTTCTTCCGCAGCGATGCAGTCCTCCGAGGACCAATCGGACCCTGCACCCGGCATCACGGCTTCCAAGGCGCCGAATATGAAGAAGTTCGCCATTTACCGATGGGACCCGGACAGGTGTGATAAGCCTTACCTAAAAACTTACAGCATCAACACGAACGAGTGCGGGCCGATGGTGCTGGACGCCTTGATCAAGATCAAGAACGAGATGGACACGGGGCTGACGTTCCGGAGGTCGTGTCGGGAGGGAATTTGCGGCTCTTGTGCTATGAACATCGCGGGCTCCAACGGTCTGGCTTGCTTGACGCCTATCGAGCCTAACTCGAAGTCTGAGACCATTATCTCGCCGTTGCCGCACATGTACGTGATCAAAGACCTTGTGGTGGACATGACGCAATTCTACTCACAGTACAAGAGCATTGAGCCGTGGTTGAAGACGAAGAAGGGGGCACCAGGGGGGAAGGAGTATCTGCAGTCCAAGAAGGATCGGTTGAAGCTGGACGGCATGTATGAGTGCATCTTGTGTGCTTGTTGTACCACCTCGTGCCCTAGTTATTGGTGGAACCCTGACAAGTATTTGGGGCCCGCGGCTCTGCTGCAGGCTCACAGGTTTGTTTTCCCCTGTTCTCCTTCGTTGATTTGGAATTTTGATGTGTTTTATCCAAAACTGAACTACACTGTGAAATTAGAACTTAAGATGGGGTTAAAGCTTTTATAAGCACCTCGGGATGGAGAGATCCTTCCCATCTCCAGGTGCTTGGTATGGGAAGACCCGACTGATAAGGTGAAATAAATTAGGGTTAGCTCAAATTTAGTTAGAACAATGGTCTTAGCCTTTAGATTGTTTCAATGAGGCGGAATGTTTATTTTTGACAGTATTCTATTGTCAATTGTTCTTCATCGGATTAGGTGAACTTCGATGACGTAACTCCCTGTCGTCACAAATTGAAATTGTGATAACCTCCTTAAAATGTGTTTCAGCGGAAAGGAAACTGTTAAACTTGAATTGAAGTTGGGGAGATGAAGTGCTATATGCACTCAGGGATTCGTTTGCAGAGGTTTCACTGCGTCCTCCTTTCTCTAGGGAGCTTGCGGAGGCCCGATGCACCCGTAATAATTAGGTTAGGGTTCGTTCGATTTTGCAAGTGATTTTTCCTAGCTTTTCGGTCAGAGCTGTGGTCTTTTTGTTGAAGAAGGGATTGCCAATCATTCTCCGTCGAATTAGGTGACTTATAATTACGTATCTCCTGGATCACCATTTTCGTGCAATTTTTGAAATCATTATCAATGTGCAAGTAGGGTTTGAGACCCTTATCCGCCTCTGCTCTCACATCTGCTAGCTTGGTAAACGCCTTGGAAGCAGAAGTCATCTGCACTAATGAGTTCTTTAGTGAATACTGTGTACCTGCAATGATGGATTTCCAAGTCGTAGTCCGTAGAAGCCATTTAGCTTCCGTTCTTGTCCATTTGAGCACTTTAAGTGCCACCAAGGATCCCCAAACATGAAACAAAACCTAGAAATGGGGATGAATTACCCTTGTATCTCCTTTGTCTAATGTGGGATTACCGGTTGTGTGGCATGGGCCTGAGTAAATGGTCCTCCTGAGCTCTCTGTTCTTCGTAGCCTGTGGAATTTCTGATGTATTTTAGCTGGAATTGTTAACTGGAATGTGCTTCGGTTATGATCATCACTTATAAAGAAAGAACAGTAGGGATGAATAATTGTGGCTCATATAATATATGAACCAATTTTAAATTGGCTGCTCTATTAATTCAGTCTTCTCAAGCTTTCCTCACGTGTCTCACATCTTGACGCCTTATCTGTCGTTGAGTTTGTACCTCAATCTATGCTGAAAGTGGGGTAACTAATGGAGGCATTCCGTGCAGCAATCTTTATTTGACAGATTCATCTGATTCTATTTTTGCATATCACATTTTCAGGTGGATTATGGACAGCAGAGATGAATTCACGAAGGAGAGGCTGGAGGCATTAGAAGACCCTTTCAAGCTCTACCGTTGCCATACCATCATGAATTGTGCGAAGTCCTGCCCCAAGGGTTTGAACCCAGGATTGCAGATCTCTGGGATTAAGTATAAACAACTCACAAGATAAGCAATGGCCATCTAAATTCTTGTTTCATAATTCACCATTAGTTGATGGAGATTGAAAGTAGTGCTGTTCGAGTGCTCACTGTAAATGTTCCATCTCTATGTTCCAAGTATGCTTTAGTGCACCCGCATTCCAGGTTTACGGCAGGTACCTAGCAATAATTTGATTACCTGGTTGCCTTGTTACTTGACATCGAGAAATATGAGAAGCTGTATTGGTATCGGCACACTTGTGAATATTTTGAAGTGAGTTGATTCCCCGCTCACGAGGCATTTGCTATGCGCGTGACGGCAATTATCTCTCGCAGTAGCCCAGCTACGCTCCTTGAAATTTTATGAGTTGAATGTTTTTGTTCTGCGGATGGTGTCAAAATATTCTAATTTTGATATCTTGTGTGGGATGTCTTATGGTATTGCATACTTTATTTCTTAGTGTCGATTTAATCGTGGGCGTTTTATGTGACGCACTGTTCGCTAGTTTGATTTTGGAGTTAGTTTCCTCTGATCGTTTTGCATCATAGGGAAGCTTTGACTCATCAACTGGCTTTAGTCACATACTTTTTGATATAGTCTAGTCTGAGAAACTAGAAAGATAATGTTGAACTCATTTGCATCATAAACAGAGCTTGACAAACTAACATCTAGCCTGTTAGACGATTGTGACCATACAACTGACAAACCGGTGAGGAATGTTTGTTGGCTCTGGACTGTAGGGGAGGACGCTTTGCAGTGACAGAATCTACTCTTGAGGAAGTTTGAGCAACAACAGGGAGGGACAGAGCGTCTGGTTGAGTAGCTATTTGTTAAACGTGCACTGTGGTAGTCTGAGCTCAGAGGTTGTCCACTCGTTACTATCATCATTGCTGGTGCCTTCGTAAGAATATTTGAAATGCTCTTGTTTGCTCTGATTTTGTGAAATTGAGCAGTGACCGCGTGGAATTGAACTTCTTTGAATGACATACCCAGCAATATACGAACTGTTGAGAGGAAGCTTTCGCATGACATTGGCATCCAATAACTTGGTTCGTGATTGACATAGTTCACTTTTGAACAACAAAACTTCCAATGCAATTGGCTTAGTGAAGAATTTCGTTCTGGTTAGATTGGAGTCATAACTCAAGAAAAAAATACCATAGTCACAAAATATAGGATGAACTTACAAGGTGCTTCCTCCTTCTGGCCCATTTTTTTCTAAAACTGTTATTGAGTAATAAAAAGGTCACGAAAATTATGGAATGCCCAGGAAGTGCTAAGGAAGGTCGAGGCCTATGTATTTGCAACACAAGAAAATCACCAGCAAAATGGAGGCATGTTAACCCCTCACCACCAAAAAGTGTCTTCCGATAGTTTGTAGTCTAATTGAAAGCGTTGTAACTTTTGCATCCAATGTCCTAAAATTTGTTGAGAAATCTGCACTCTCTTCTAGTTTGTGTGGTAAAATTCTTACGTCAATCCAAGATGTACTGATGTTTTGGAAGCCAATTGAAGTTTACAAGTTCAATTTGAGTTCATCAAGTTGCATTTGATGGTTGTAACTCTAGGGGCTTATATTTGTTCATCTAATGCTAGTTTTCAATAAAAATTTGTTGAGCTATGTTCCCCTTGAAGTCTAGTTATTGTGGTAAAATTTTCATGTCCATCCGAATTGTTATGAATATTTGGAGGCAATTCGAAGTTCAAAATTAGGACATTTTTGGATTATGGTGAATTTTGGCAATTTGTTTCTTCTTCATATAGAATTTGCTTCCAATAATTTTTTTGAAAAGTCGTGCATACTAGTCGAGTTTATGTGGCTAAAATTTCATATTAATCCAAGAAGTTTTGAATGACAAAAGAATTGTAGTAGGAGGTTTAGCCCTAAATGTGTTTTTGCAACTTTTCTTGCTACTTTTGACATTTCAAAGCCATTTTTCAAAGACAATAAGTCAATTGAATGATATTTTCTTTCACTCATGTGTTTGTATGTTGGTTTTGAATCACTTCATAGTTTAAAGTTTTTCATTTGAATAGGTTTAGAAATCAAATTTTACCTCCAAATGTGTTGCTAGGAAAATTTGAGCATCCTTTTTCAATACTAAAACATTATAATCTTATAATATATTTGACCAAATCTATAAGGTGATCTATGTAAACATTATCTATCTTGCAATTTGTGTCACTCTTCAAATTAGATTCATGTCATTAACATCACATGCACTACAAGATTGTAAAGTTGAGATCTCTATAACTTAGTGACATTTAGATCTATAACACTTCAAAAGCAATGATGTTTTTGAATTCACAAGGCCTTGGATTTGAGGGATTAACCTAGAGGACCAAGTGTCCTTTCAAGGAATAAATGTAAGTCTAGATAGGTTCCTAAGATCTCATATTTGTTATGAATTTTTGAAAATTTTTGTGAAGATAGAAAAACTCATCAACTTTCCAAGATTATAATTTTTGTTTCAATTGATGATCAAGGGCAAAAACTATGTCACCCTAAGCTCAAAATGGAGTTCATGAGGCAATACAAAAAGAATTCACTAAAATCCAAAATAAAATTTTAAAATTTTAGTTTTTCATAGAAAATATTTTTGTCTATATGGAAAATTTTGATTCATTCTATATGGACTCATGATGAAAAATTTATGGAGTCTTGTTTTTTTGAGCAATTATAGCATATTCTTCGAAAAATAACTTATAGAATTTTAAGTTTAGTTTTAATTTTTACAATTAAAAAAAAAAAAAATTGACATAGTTTGATTTTTTTGCTAGAACAACTTAATTGTTGCTAAAGTGATCTCACATGTTTAGATTTGTGTATTCCAATTCCATCTTAGGACTATTAACAATTTAGTTTTTCTTTCTATTTTGTATTCATTGCTACTTAATAATATAATTCTTAGCAATGAAAATCAAGTGTATTTTCATTATCCCTCTATTTGAAAATGATCTACCTGTTGGTCTTAATTTTCTATCCCAAAGTGATCTTCCTATTGTACTTTGTAATATTGTAAATTTATCAAATGTAGCTTTTGATTGCTATCTAGGACCAACAAAACATCTTTGAGTAGTATTTTTCCATTCATCCATCCAACCATCAATTGAAAGACAAATGAAATGATTGAAGGAGTCAATCAACATTGTTTGATTTCATTTTTTGCATCTCTTTAAGTGTTTTCCAATTGAAGAAGATGAAACTCTAGATAGTGGAATAGAGGTCCACATATGGTCTTGGGCCCATACTAACTACCCACAAAATGACAACCTCACATTCAACAATTTAGTACCCATTAGTGCTCCTTGAAAATACCTTTAGAATTCACTTTACAGTATTCCAAAATTGCACTTTGAAAAGGGCTACAAACTTAAAGTTTTTAGGACAATAGAAGTGCAATGATCTTTGCTTATAATACAAAATTGGCTTAAAAAATGTTATTTCCAACCTTAATTTGGAACATTTTGTCAAACAAATTTCGTTTGGGGATAGAAAGAGTAATTTTTTTTCCTAGACTCTCAACTCAATTTCCTTGACATAAAAATTCAAGTTAAGATTCAAAGCAAGGTGCAAGAAAGAAAGTTTTCTTCAATTCAAATACAAAAAATCTTGTATTAAACATTATCAAAGTTTTTGAAATTTCTTCCATACAATTTTATACTAGTATAGTACAAGACCCTATAGTTAGACATGAAAAAAAATCTAAAATTTTTCACTTTGCAATAAAAATGGCAATTTTGAGGTTTTCTTGACAAAATAAAGGCCTCGATCTTTTAAAGGTTAACCTCTAAACACCTAAATTACTTTTTTTGGCAACATAGAAAGTTTGGGTAGCTCACTACTAATGAAACTCTTATGTTTTTTCTTTGAAATTTTCACACAAAGTGTGCCCAAAGATTAGCTTTAAGGCTCAACAATTTTCATAACTTTTGACTACATGGTTAAAAAGTTATTGTATGATATGTAATTTTCAATGCTCAACCGACAACCCAAAAATTTCTTGAAAAATCATCTTAAGAAATAAAAAATTGAAATTAATTATTTATGTGTATATATATATATATATATGTAAAGCTTTAAATCATTAAATTTTAATTAATAAGATGAATGTTATTATGAGTTTTAGTTTGTGGGTAGTTATGGATTCTCTATTCTAAAATAAATTTTGAAGTCCTTTATTCAACTCAATTTTTAATATGTTTTGAAAAATGTAAAATCATAGGATGTAAATTGTTTATTACAACATTACCACTATTGGGATTGGCATTTTTCAATTCTATAACTAAATTTTTAACAATTTTGTATTTTGAATCATTCTATACTTTCTACTTACTATTTTTTTCTTATATGTTGTACAATTCCAATAGTGCTGCCTAATTTTTTGCAAGGGCAAAAAAAAGATTTTTGTCACTTTAAACACTAATATCTTGCAAGCTACACAAAAGAAATTTCTGCATTTTTTTTTCACATCTTCTCAAACCAGATTACTACAAGATCCTAGAGTAACATGTGTCCAAAAACATTTTTTTATAAAATTTGGTACTTGCACTAAAAATGGCAGTTTTGGAGCATTTTTAGTGAAAAAATAGTCCTAAACATTTAGGGGTTAACACCACAGAAGCACTTGTACAAGTCCACTAGTATGTTTTTAATTTTTCAGTAACCAGGACTTTTCAAGAGACAAGGCAAATCATGTGCATTCATACTTCACTCCCCAAAAACTTTTCACAAGACCCCAGTAAAAGAAACCATGCTAGGGCAAAACCTAGATATGACAATGCACCATATGACGTTAAAAGTTAAAACAAGTTAGTTGAATGAAGACTTGGGTGGTTGCGGAAGCAAGGTGTTCTCGCATGTGAGATCCCCAACTTGAATCAACAGGATATGCATTGTAAGACATCTCTGCAGAACATGAAGTTTCTGTACTGTAGAACACAGGCACTTGACTTGACAGAACTCATTTCTGCAGCATGCCATGACAGAATCCATACCAGGATTGGGAAACCGTGCAGATGCTCCAGGTGGTGTCACCAAGAGTTCGTTGGGATAAAGACCGGGACTAAGATACCTTACATAGTAAACCCACCATTTTCACAATCCCTCATCCACAGATCCATCCAAGGTTTATGGTACCATAAAAAATGACTATTCCTATGTAATGTTCAATACAGAAGTAGGACACAAAGCACTGACCCCTAGCAGCTCGATTCACTTCGACAAACATCAAGAGAGTGCCGTATGGAAAGGCTAAGAACAAATACAAAAGATAGGTACTCTGGAAGACATAAAAGTTGTTGCAAAAAACATAATGACAACAAATTATTATTGAGTTCAAGCACTGCCACACTAATACAAAAGCAAAAGAAAGAGCCTCCTGTTTAGTTCCATTTCAACTAACAAACAGAGTTGAGACTCCAGAACAGAAAAAAATGAAATTAGAAGCCAGAAAGGTAGTCAACTTTGAATGCATTTCTACTAGCTACAGTTTGAGCAGGTAGTTCCGTAAAGACCATTACCTTTTACTTCTAATCCTGTAAAACGTGAAGCTATGACCAAAACACAATCTTTCCATCCGGCATGATTATCACCGGCGACGTGGTCCTCGAGTACCGCTAATCATAGGTGTAGATGGACATTCCACAGCCAAATGTCCACGGCCACCACAGTTGTTGCAGATAACAACCTGAAAAAACGATAAAAATTTCAGATATTGGCAAATACTTGACCTAAACAAACACTAACCAATAACACGGATTAAAGTGTAAATCATCTGAAACTTAGATGTCCAGACTGGAGGCAGATATTGAACCAAATGCAGTTAAGATCCGGAGTACTGGTTTAAGAACTAGAGAAGAAACATGTCGGTCCGATGAAGAACCAACACGCTAGAAATTTACCTGCAAGCAGTCTTTGCTTTTGTGTCCGCGTTGGTGACAGTTATGACAGATCATATCACTAGGAGTGAAAGTAGAAGCAGGGCCTCTCATGGGAGGGGGTGCGGTGCCGATAAGAGGACAATCTCGAGCAATGTGACCGGGTTGACTGCAGCCATTGCACACAGGGCTATTTAGGCAGTCTCGTGCCAGATGCCCAGGCTGGCGGCAATTATTGCAAGCCTTCTCGTTGGGGCAGTCAACAGCAAGATGCCCTGGTCGATAACAGTTGTTGCAGAGCCACGCTTTGGGAATACCTCCTTCCTGTGCAGCACACCCCTTAGCCAGATGTCCAGGTTTCCCGCAGTTGTTGCAGATAGGTTCACTGCGGCACTCGCTGGCAATATGTCCTGGCTTCTTGCAGTTGCGGCACAGAGGCTCCACGGGACACGAAGCAGCAATATGCCTGTCAACAAGGATTTCGTGAGAGAACTATCCTATACCAAGTTCATTTCAAGCAATAACATTCGAACCCCCGTCCATATTTATCCATATAAGACGCAGTTACAACATAAAATTACACAGGACACTTTGAGAAAGACAACTTCTGTAGCGTTCCTTGATACACAATTCAGAGACACCATGACACGTGAGGGTCTACACTAGATATTGCACTCCACAAACAAGACAGAAAAATGCACTCAAATTGTAAGGACGTACCCTGAACCTCCACAATTATTACAGACTGCTGCATTTGGGCAATCTCGAGCAAAATGCCCAGTCCGCCTGCAATTGTTACACAACTCTGGAGCTACACCCCTGTAAACAAAACACGAATCAAAACCACAAGAACCGAATTGGCATACTATTAAAAAGATGACGGAGCATGTTCAAACCCTAGCAAAGCATTTTTGAGGCATCACAGAAGGTAAAAGAATTTAGCAAACATTACAACAACAAAGGTAGAGTTGCAGAACATGCATCTTTCTCACTCTAATATCCATCAAATGAATGCATAAATACACGTGAGAAAGATGGTTTTAAGCTGAACCACATCGACTCCTAATGAAGTTCCCCAGTGTAGCCTGTGGCACTCGCCATGTTTAAACTGAGAGGCATGGCTCGCAATCCTCAAACTGTCCACCATAGGTACCACGAAGCAATAAGACATGGGACGTCTGCACAAATCCCGTGCATTCACTGCTGGGAGGATCTTGGAGGAAGTATTTAGGCCACTACCCATCGAACCATCACCACCACCACCACCATATACTTTTCCCACAACCCCTAAAAAACTTCAACACTTCAGTCATACCATAGCACACTCCACTTCCACCCGAACATTCAAAACTCCCGCCTGAACCATCCCTACATTTCACCATCTCATCATACAAAATTCCCTCCCATTTTATCTCCATATATTCTATCCGGCCCTTCACATCGTTCCCCCAAATTTCTGCCCACAACCTGAGCGACCACAACCTTCAATTTCTCCTGACATGCCATACCCAAAACTTCCCTCTTCACCCTTCACATCAACCCAATGAAATAACAACCCTCCATTCTTTCCAACATGCCATTCGTCCAAACCTCCTGTCTTCAACCTTCCGAATCAGACACTTAAGTTTTTCCCAAGAAGTCCACAATGTATGAATCCTCGAAAAGCCCCATGGCTTTGGCTTTGCACAAGAAGACGAAGTTGAGGCAGCGCAAAAGTGGATGCATCACCTGGAAGGCCCCGATCGCGGGCCATACCCGTTGCCCTCTCGAGGGTTATACACCTTGTAAGGACTGCTTCGACGAAACGACCGCTTCCCAACAATCCCACTTTGAATACGGCGGCCTCCCCCGCCCCGCGCGGCGAGATCATCTAAACTCATCCCTAACTTCGTCTGTGTATCCAGGGTAGACATTCACACTGATTTTATATTCCCTCAAATATGTTCCCTCCGTATCTTGTCGTCCTTCGACCCCTGTCGTCAAGGCTCTCTTCTGCGGAAACAAACAACGTGTAAGCAAGGTGAAAAAAGAGATTCATTGCAAACGTATAATTGTTTCAATAGAAAATACTATTCACAAATGAAATATTTCATACTTCAGCGCCTCCGAAAAAATGCTCCTTCTCGCACGGAAGACATGAAACCGTGTTTAGTTAAACTATAACCAAGACGCCATGGTCATTATGTGTCCAATCTTTCTTCGGCAAATGAAGACTAAACACTATGTAATAGTCATTCTAAGAGATTTGAGAAGCAGCACAATAATGCAACGGTTGGAAAATTCGGGTTTCCCCTTCAGGGTAACCACCTCCATTACTACTCTCCCTAACGAACCGTATAATGCAAGGTACTGCTACCAATTCAACACCGTGTAGGCCGCGCTCAAATGCACAAAACTACTCTAGAGTCTCAACAGGCGCAGCATGCGGTGGCTTCTATTCATCAACTCATTGCTCCCAAAGATAGCATCATTGCCAGCCCAACGAATTCGAAATCAGGCATCCGCACAGAAGAAATTCAACTATTTCCCTTGGTGCAGCCAATAAAATCGATTATAGACAACTCTCTCCTCGATCCGCTTCAAATCCTAACAAAATTGTTACTTAACTGTCCACCGAAGCAAAACCCTCCGAAAATCACACCGTCTTATCCATGCTCAAACTCAATCACTACGCTACAAGGACATTAAAACGCATAAACCAAAACTATTTCTCCGCAGGGGAAGCCGCAGAACGCCGAAACCCTAACAAACCAAATAGCAACGTATCGCAACCGAATCAAAACCGCAAGCCCTCGAGAGGTAAATCCAGGATATGGACATTGCGCTACGCTGGTTCTCATACAAAAATTTAAGAGGGCGAAAACATAAAGAAACGTACCAAAAGCCGGATTTGTGCGAAACCGGCAGAAGGAGGATAAACGAGAACTCCGAGAGCGGCAAACGAAACAATAGGCGAGAAAGAAATGAGATTCAGTTTGCGCGTGAACTTGAAAGCTGGCAGGAAGGAAGGGGAACAGTGAAGATGAGGAAGGAGGAGGAGCAGCGAGCGGAAAACAAAACGGTGAAAATGTCGATGGCGCGTGACGCAAACCGAAAGGGGGATTGCCAGTGAGCTCAAGCGGGGGAAGATGGTTAGGGTTTAGGATCGAGCAGTTGCGAATGAAAACGCAAACGTTTTCATCCACGGGGTTCTGCTACATTCATCGGTATGAAGTGCGGATTGATATCCAAGTAAAATATTCTAATTTTCCTTATATAAAAATGATGGTTCTATATTTGCTCAGGTCAATGCATGGTGAGCTTACAGTTTTGTATGGTTGGATTTTTTCAAAAGTTTTTATTCTTATTTTTTTAAAAATTTTCAATGTGCTATTAAATGGCAATTTTTCATACTAGAAATATGACGCAGTTCTTTACGAATGAACTCTTAAAACATATAAGAAGTCTTCCTTCCAAAATCACCTTTAAATTGGTGTTTTTCAAATCTATATCTATATAATTGACCAAAAGATCTAATTTACAACTATATTAGGTCAACCTTCCAATCTTCAAAATTAGATGTATGGATTTTGAGATTTTCACAAAAGTTTGAATTTTTTTGACCAAATACAATGGTCAAAGTCAACAAAAAATATTTCTAAAACTACTTTTGAAAATTTTTAGAAATTAGTATTTTCAAAAAGATATATATTTGAATGAAAAAAATGATTAAATTCTTTTCTAGCATCTACCAAATTACAATTCCCAACTTAAATGAAATAACTCAATAAAGAATGGCGACTTTGACCATTGGATACATTAGTCATTAGGGGAAATTTGAAGGTTGTAAGGGGCCGTTTCGAGCCTATTCTTGTCATTGTTTCCCCGCAACAAAGGATATAGCCAACAATTGGAGAAAGAAAATTAAAAAAAAAACTAGTTCTTGAAATGCAAAAAAAAAATTGAAAAGTGACGTGGCACTCTCATGACTATGTCAACTTGCACTGCTGGCAACATTCACAAAGTTTTCAAGGCATGATAACTCATAGTCTCTTATTGTCGTCAAAAATCTTGTAATGTGAGAATATGCATGCCGATTTTCACAATCTTTAGAACAATCATAGATAATTTTCAATGCCTTATAATCAATAGAGAAACACACTAATGAAGTAAGGATTCTATGTGACCATTCAAATAAATATTTGCTTCAGCCCATCAACCTTTGGCCAATCACTATTACAAATCTATATTGAAAAAAAACACTTCAAACCATGGTTTTGTGTTAAATCTACTTCTTAATATTGTAGTGTCTTCATTTCAGCCCAAATTTAACACAAAATCATATATAGTTTGAAAGGGTTTTTTCAACATGATTTGTACTAGTAAATGGACTACCTATAGGATGACATTTTATTGGCTAATTCTTTCAGCGTCTTTTGAGTTGTTGAATTTAAAGAATATGTTAAGGTAAAGTTATTGTCAAAATCAAGAAGGGTTAGTTTCTATGGAAGGATTACTTCACAAACTACATTGAAAAAAGTTATTCCAAAAAAAAAAATTATTCCATAAAAAAGTTATTTCAAAAATAAAAAATAGTCTTAGTATTTTGTCAAAAAAAGATAGCAACTAAAAAATGTTCCTTGGGTCATTTAGGAATTACTTGTGAAAATGTTAATGAATATTTCCTCTTATCACTCATACAATTGAACTAGCCCTACATGATAACATAATTATGTTTCTTTGGGGATTCTTTTACGCTTTGTGTTAGGTTGTATTAAGATTTGTTGAAACTTGTTATAACAATATGTTATGTTTAAGAAGTTTAGCATAAGTTTGTTAAAAGAATCATATTCAATTTCTTGTTTATTTTGTGGTAGATTTATGGTAAAACTTGTCAAAACTTGTCAAATGTAACATATTTAAACAAGTTTCAATAGTTTTAACATGAAAACTTTGTTACCCCCCAAAGGAAATACAATTATGTTATAATCTTGAGGTGGTTAATTTTGTACTTGTGATATATTGCCATATGATTGTGTGAAGATTCACTGTATCTTCTTATTTAGAGCTTCAACCATGCATGGACATTTTAGATTGCCATTAATCCTTTGGATAGACAAAAAGGATAATCCAACATTGTTTTTGCTATGAGATATAATATAATTAAATGCACTATATCATTTCCAATTAGAAGACAAAATCAACTTTATAATTGAGAATACTCTAGTTGATTGGTAATAATCATTTTAATAATTGAATAGTTTGAATGTGTGACAAGTGTGTAACAATCAAGATATTCCAAATTTCCAATGTCATTTTAGAGCATATTCAGCAGAGCGCGTCAAAAAGGACACGGTAGCCTATGAATGTCACGTGTCAGCTATACATGAGGGTCCGGTGTATTCCCATTTCTCCACTAGAAACCCGCAAATAGGATTCACATATCAGGAACTCCCATATAACAAGGCGCAGGGAGAGCTGGAATTGATCACAACACCAAAAAAATGAGTATTTCGAGGTTGAAAGTTCATCATCTTGTCCATAGCATGTCACAAGTCAACCAGGCGAGACATTCCAAGTTGCAGGGTTGCAATGGATTTCTGAAGTGACCGCATTGAAAAACAGCAAAGGCAGCAACTGGCGCAAAGCTTCCAAGCACGCCAATCATTTGCTGGGGCAGTATGGCGTGCCCCGGTGGAGATGCTCTTAGAGAGGTTCAGATTAAGGTCTGATTATTCTCAGCAGAGTAACTTCACAATTAATATGCAGGCATTGATGAAATTTTGAACCCTGAACCGGAAGTCATTCTAGTATTGCACAATTTCTCCCAAACACAAACAATAGTCACATGCTATTCGATTATATCACCTTCCCAATACGGGTGTCACCGTTCTTGTAACAATTGAAACGAGAATCTTAGAAAAGTAATTCCGAAACCTATATCAATCTCCCTTTTGCACAATGGAATTGCCTGAACTTCGAGAACGTAAAAACTGTAAAAAAAAAAATGTCTCAAAAGTTTGCAAATGAGCTGGTGGTTACAGGATAGCAACAAAACACGAATTGTGATTTCATTTTAAATTCCAAACTTCAGACCCTTTCAAATTCAATGCTGCTGTATGTCCTCAGCTAATGACAAATTGTATAAAACAGATCTAGGCATACAGCACTTGTTCGTGGCCCAAAGCACTACAACCCTTGAGGATGCTAAGAAAAAGTTATTTCCCAAAGCCTCCAGTTAAATTTCAAGCAAGTGTGCCAAAAACCAATGATAGTATACGTTAAGCAGTAAGAATTGCAGGAAACCCTGCGCCACTTTTAAAATATTAAATTACACTACCATGTTATTCGGTGGAAAGAATAGTTGCTAGTGAGAAACCTGGATATCAGAAAGTTCGGAGATACTCTGGCTCTTCAATACAAGCCAGGAACTCCTCACTGAAAATGTCCATCGAAGAACCATCACCACCTTTTGCCTTCTTCTCCAACAAACGGTCTAAGAGAGGAACCGTGTGACGGTTATGTCGCAAGCAGAACTCAGCTTCTAAAATTTTTCTGTCTTCAGGTGATATGTCTCCGTGTGTTCCCTAAGAAGAATAACATAAAAATACTTACCAGTAAAAAAATAATCATACCAGTAAAAGATTGAATGGACGAGATTGTCAAAGGAATGATCAGTGCAACTGTTTAACGTGCCAGTCTGATGATCAACTCAATGGGTATATCAAACCCAGGGTGATGACAAAGAAAAACTTACAGAGCGGGTGATTCGGTCACGAGCAGCATGGTGCATGAGTATTCCGGCAGCAACTGAAACATTAAAAGACTCCACCATGCCCGCCATGGGAATGCAACAACGGATATCAGATTGTTCTATGGCTTCTTCACTGGCACCCCTGCAAAAGGAGAAATCTCTACAATCTCAAGAATACCTTCGTAACCAAACCAGGCAGCACACACCAACTGGTCCAAAAGAAAAAACTAGAGACCCCTAAAGAAACACTAGATGATTTCATGATTTGTAGCAAAATGAAAAACAAGAACCTGCTGACTCACTTGAACTCATTTCCAAAGAAAACAGCCGTTGGTATGGTCCAGTCCATGTCATGAATAGACACCTGTCAGTCACAAGAGGCAATCCAAAAAATAAGTACTATCGAAACCGAAGTGATCCAAAAATGTGGTAAACTACTAGTGTCATCAGAGTCACTGCGGGCAAAGTCCAGTTCACGAAAGCTCACTGTGTCAGGGGAGATATGTGTGACAGCAATACGATAGCCCCGTTTCCGCAAAGTGTTAATGCATTCGCTTGTGCTATCCCACATTTCTGCGTCCAACCACTTTTCTGTACCCATACTAACCTTCCGGTTCTTCTTATATCTGCAAATGCCAGTCAGAATCCGGTTAAAGGAAGCACTAGCAATCCAAGATTATACAAAAGGTCAGTTGACTGTTGGCACTGCAACTCTGGAAACGATAATTTCAGGTCTCGAAAGAAGACGTAGCCGTTGAAATAAAGAGGAAGTTATTGTCTCTACATCCTCACTCGCTACGAACCAGGATATCGTGAAAAACACACTCGCTTTGTGGATAATACGAATCTTATAGTACCGTATTGCAATCAAACATACTGTAACCTTTTCAATGCTGTATTAATACCCATTTAGTGTCAGTCATCACCTAGGCGACACAATTTTGTCAGAAGTATACACTAGCTCACAGTAGTCCGAGTAGAGTAAAAGGCTCACTTTTTTTTGGTCTCATTGCTTATAACATGAACAGATTGAAACCCTAGAGCATCTGCTGAACGGCAGACAGCAGAGATGTTACCAAGGTCCAAAAGCCCCTCAACCGCAATACATACAGAATATGTTCGATGTGCAACAACTTCCTCTATCCTTTTTTTGCGTTCATCGACTAGGAACGGAGACAGCATTGAGATCACTTCAGAACTTGTCAATGTCCTTTC
This sequence comes from Pseudoscleropodium purum, assembly GCA_963969395.1. Taxonomy (NCBI): domain Eukaryota; kingdom Viridiplantae; phylum Streptophyta; class Bryopsida; order Hypnales; family Brachytheciaceae; genus Pseudoscleropodium; species Pseudoscleropodium purum. Next base: position 25,965,612 of record OZ017798.1, read on the forward strand.
ATCATCAAGCTTGAAACAATCATCATATGGGAACCACCGCTGTATACTCCCAGGAGTGGACAAATCTAATTTGTCTAAAGTGTCCTTTTCTTGGAATACGGTTGAGGTGCCTGGTAATTCTTCGTAGTCGTGCTCTTTATTTTCTTCGCTCCTGTCTCCAGCTGAAAGCGACAAAAACCACGTACACCTCACAGACGATAAATCTCGTAAACAGACCCCAGAAGCTGCACTATAATTAGAAAGGCTTAATGTAGACTTCATAATTGCAAAGACATTGCAATAGCACTACCATATAAGAGCATTTTAAATTACTTTCAGGTTTCTTATGCACAGCTCTAAATACCTAGTAATGGACTTGAGAAAATGATGTCACAAATTTTCAAAAGAAAAATACAGCGACAAACACAACGTACAATGACAAAGTCATGCTCAAAATCCTCAAAGTAGACTAATATCTCCGTCACCACAGTTGCAGGGGATAGATACTACCTGCTGCTTGTAAAGCGCCTGCCGATGACAACTGGTACTCTTCGCCAAGTACGGCTCTTCGAGGAAAACGTCTCCCTGTCATGCACACAACTTCAACGAATAAAGCTGCGAAATTTCCCATAACTAAAGTAAGCTCAACATAAAAGATATAAGAGTGAATAAACCCCAGGAACTCCACGAGCGGAGCAGACATTAAACTCTTCGGTTAAATTTGTAATAGATGCTCAGATGAAGAAGACACGTTTATCTTCGCCTGGATTCAGGTGATGAAATATGAAGTGCAGAAGAATACTAGGAAGTCTTAGTTTGTTCCCATCAAGAAAGCATTACGAATCAAAATGTATCAAGCAACAAAAATATCACGTAAACTGAAATAGAACAGCTAGGGGCTTGGCTACGAGTGAATTATCATTGCGGAAGAGATCCAGATCACTGCCACCGAACTGCGCATCAAAAAAGACACCAATTTGACACACAACTTGACGAAGCACGCACCTCGTTGCAGAGAAGCATTTGGCACGTTACCAAATCTGAAGCTTTGGTTCAGATCTAGCATTCCTGTCGTTCTTGACTTTATAAGTTCTCTGGATGATTTTTTTTCTACCATCGCGTTCTCTTCCATTCTTTTTATCACCTGTGCTGATGCGACAGGACTTTTTCTTGTCCAGCATAGCCGCATACACCTTTGCCATACCCAGGCACCTTTTGGGGATCCTAGTGCTTCAATTCCTAGGAATGTTTTTGAGAACTTTGTATTGAAGGACACCTCTGCACAACGAGATAAATTCTTGGACGCCATAGCTCCTGCCATGGCTACTGCTCGCTGACAGGCTCGAGCAAATAGAGCCTCAGAACTTCCTCAGAAGAAATATTGCGAGGTACAAAAATCAGGGAGGCGGCGCATATACATCCTGTGATTTCCGAGTCCAGGCACTTACTCACAACAAGGCAAAACGACAAATTGTTTCACAGCAGAACTTCCAGTAGAAAGGGACAAAATCATCTCCTGTAGTAAAAAGCATTGCAACTATGGCAATATCTGTAGGGAATTCTTTGTCCAACCCTGAACTTCAGTCACCACCACATGTGCGTCATTATAGTAACTCTCTTAATGAAACATCGAAGAAGAATTAGACTGCACAATTGCAGAGCTAATCTAGCTAGATTGCAAGTGGATTGCGATTGAAAATCAGCATAATATGCAAGTGAAATAGTATGCAGCACCTAGAAGAAGAATTCAGAATGTGCGATTATCGGAAATGCTTACGATTTACCAAAGTGCGAACAATTCTGAATGCAGGTCAACTTGAGTTCTTGAATCAGATGTTCCGCAGAGGACAGTACTGGACTGCAACTGCTTCCTCCTAAAGCCAAAATGCATCAGAAAGCTGCAGAAAGTTCACTTCTGTAGCCAGACGCTTCTTAGAATGCTCAAATGACAACGACCGCTCTTGAATATAAAAAATCCGGATGAAATTCCGATAATTCAAATACAAGAAAAAATCAGCAGAGGAAACCTTTTTATTTAACCTAACTTCTGAGCTCCTCAATTTACAACAGACATTAGCAATTGGCGCACTAAATGTGAGACTCAGAATCGCTACTTAAATTGTGTGCAGCTAAGAAAACGTTACATTGCTTAAAATTCTGACGAAAATGTTGCTATCTCACTGCAACTGAAACGGGACTAATATTCCAAAAAAAATCACGAAAGTTTTCTCTGCAAAAGCCAGGACAGAAGTCCAGCTTCGACAAGGACTTGACCGTAATCTTGCCAAAAGCTCTAGGAATTTGAACTTCAAAGCAGAAAGAGTACCTTATACCGCTGGCTGGGAAATGACTCCAAAGACTCCGCGAATTGTACACAGCACGAAACAAAACGCACTTTCAAGCGGCCATAGAATGCGAGTGCTTGTATGGTTTACACTCTTCGGCTCCCTCGAAAGCGTGCTTATACGAATGTATGAAGAACCCTGGACAACGAACTCTTCGAACGAACGAACTCCGTCGGATCGACGGAGTCCGGCGAGTCAGTCGATGTTCGGGAACATTCATCCACAATTAGATGAAGCCTGAGCGATGCCGACCTCTTTAATATCACCTTCTCTTATACTGTACTCCGTATCATTTTTTTCTAATCTCTCATTGACCATGCAAGGGTGCAGAGAACAAAAAATGTGCCACGAATGATTTTCAAGGTTTTATTGTGAGGGTTAGATTCAGACATAAATTAAGTATTTTTTGAAATGTTTGAAGTTTTGGAACATTGTAAGTGAAATGTTCAAAAGGTTGCAGAATTTTTTCTTCCATATTGTCTAATTTTTGGAATATTTTTAAATTATATAAGAAATTGTAAAGAGTAAGATTTTCAAGTATAAAATTTTAAAACATTTCATTTATGACCATCATCAAGTTGAAATGGAAAAACAACCAAGAGAAGAGGTGATCATTTTGAAAAACATTATCTAAAAAAAGACACAACAACAACAACAACAACAAAATGTTAAATTACTTGCAACTAAAACAAGAAGAATTGTGGTAGTCAAAACCTCCAAAAAACTAATACTTAACATAAATTATTCACTACACATTCTATTACCATATATCACACAGAAGAGGCACACATATTAAATGATAGCTAGGAGTTTGAAAGGTTTGAAAGTTTTTGAGATAAAAAATTATTATAATTTCTGAATTGGGTGATTGCAAAAAAACACCTATCAATTTGGTTGCATTTTGAATTTGGAACATTATAACTTTTGAACTATGAATCCAATACCAAAAATAAATAAATAAATAAAAAATACTAGATGTCTCAATTTTAATTGTATCATTTATTTTTCAAAAAAATTCAAAAATTATTTACAATTAATAGCGAATTTTTTTCATTTGTCACACTTTAATATTTAGGATTTTTTATACTAATGAGTAGTTTAGATTAATGATTTTCAATTGAAATTTTCTAGAATATTTTTATAATAGGCAAACATGTTTTACCAAATGGCATCTAAAAAACATTATTTATGTCCTCCACATTTGTACAAATAGGTCTCCCTTATGCACACACTTCTAAACATTAGAGATGATTTTGATCTAATTGTTTTTTTGTCATATCTCATCACCAAAAAGTCTTCCAAAATGGCCAATTTCTACAATAGTTTTGTTGAAATTTTTTTTTTTTTTTTTTTTTCTTACAAATAAAAATGTCAAAGTATGTATTTTCTTTGCCAAAATTCTACGTCACAAAATATGTTCCAGAAAACACATACTTCATTGTTTTAATTTGTAAAAAACAGAAAAAACAATTTTCAAAAAAAACAAAAATTGGCCATTTGGGAGGACTTCTTAGTGATGAGATTTGACAAAAAAATTAGGTGAAAACCATCTCTAATGTTTAGAAGTGCACATGCAAAGGAGGCTTATTTGCACATACATGAAGGATATAAAATTATAATGTTCTTTTAGATGTTGTTTGGTTAAAAACATGTCTGTGCTTACTATAGGAATATGCCCAAGAAATTTTAGTTGAAAATCATTAATTTAAATTGTTCAATAGTAATAAAACCTTAAACATCAAAGTGTGACAAATTAACAAAGTTTAGTATTAAATATAAAACCATTTTTAAACTTTTTGAAAATTAAAGGATACAATTACAATCAAATTAATATCAAATTTTTTGGTTTGAAGCATTAGGTTCATAACTCAAAAGTTATAGTGTTCCAAATTTGTAACACAATCAAACTAGCAAGTGTTTCTTGCAATCATTCAATTGTAAAACATTTACAAAAAGAATTGGAAGTCTATCAAAGACAAATGTTATAAACAAATATATGAATTTGTAAAAAAACTGAATAGAGGATTGGGGCATGTTTGAATTCATTTACCATCCAAATGTTGAATACTTGAACAATAAGGTCTAGATGCCTTGAGGTCTTAAGCTCACTTTATACTAGGGCCCTAGCTAGCCCAATTTACAATTTGTAGGACCAACTTAAGTTGAGCCTATATTGAAAAATGATCAATCATGAGTTAAGGATTATAGTGAATCACTTGTTGGCACTTGAATCCAATTTTTGGCACCCAATTACCACCATGTAATGACCACATAAGCAACCATTAGATGAAAAAGAGAATTGGTTTGGTTTTCAATATAAAGCCTAATTTATGGTTCAATTTAAAGATTTAAACATTTCTACTTGATGGTTGGTGATTTTGAAATTGGGTCACTAATTAGGCTTTAATTAAAGTGGAAAAAAAGGTTTAGGGCTTTTGTCTAGTCTTTGGAGTCTCTTCTACAAACATGAGAATTATAGAAAACGTCCTCACTTCCATCCTAATCACTGTCTATTTTCATACAAACTTGTAAGTAAGTGCTTTTAACATTAAATTCTCAATTTCTCATAAATGCATGGACAACTTGCAAGAATGCAAGTGTCATATATATATACACATATACATCATGTTGATTTCATATTAATTTCATGTTGAATATTTAATTAAAGTTGAGAAACTCTTTCCAAATTTTGAGTTTTGTCCGAGTAAATTTGAAAAGAAAGCTATTTCCTTCAAATTCCAGCATCTATTTTTAAAGTTATTTTTTGATGACCTAATATAGGATACAATAGTGTACATCAATTTCAAGAATTGAATCATCTCAATCTATGAAACTTGTTGTTCCACACTTGAAAACTATAATGACAAAAAAACATTTTGGTGTTATCACTATAAATCCATCTTGGCTACTAGATAAGAGGTTTTAAAAACACACGAGCTCTAAAATTGCCCATCTCCTTAAATGCACACTATTTCTACATGTTTTTTTTTCAGATGCCTCATGTACAAATAGTGTACATTTGAGGAGGTGGGTGATTTTAGAACCCTATGCTATTTCAACTTCAAAATTTTATAAGTTTAATCAATTCTACAAAGCTCCAAAAAGTATGAAATGACTTGGATTAAATGCCAATTCCATTTGTCTTTCAAGGAAAATTTATTAAAAAATATTTCAAGAAGTTTCACCACTCAAAATTCAATTTCAACTTTTAACCCTTAAATGCCCAAACTGCGTTTTTTGGCAACATAGAAATTTTGAGTAGTTACTACGAATGGAGTTTTTATGTTTTTTCTTTGAAATTTTAACACAACATGTGTCCAAGGAATAGCTTTAAGGTTCAACAATTTTCATAACTTTTAACTATAGTTTCAAAAAGTTATTGTAAGATATATGTTTTCTTTACTTGTTAGGCAACCCAAGCAGCAAAAAAACTTCCTTAAAAATCACTTTTTTAAGAAATTAAAATTTGAAGTTGCTTCTCTAGATTTATTTATATTTGGAAAGCTTTGAATCATTCCAGTTTGATCATTAAATCAAAAGTTATGAGAAATTTTAGCTTGTTGGAGTTTGTGGATCATTTTTGAATCTTTACTCTAAGACAAATTTTGAAATCTTTTATGTAACTCAATTTTCAATATTTTTGGAAAAATAAAATAAAAGCATTGGTTGTAGATTGCTTATTACAACATTACAACCATTGGGATTGACAATTTTCAATTCCATAAATAAATTGTTAACAATTTAGTATTTTGAATCATTCTCTCCTTCTTTCTACTTACTATTTTTTTCCTATATGTTGTACAATTCCAAATGATCTGGAAATTTTCAAACATGTACCCAACTTGCCTTGAAGAATGGATTCAAAGAGTAACCACCACTTTGAACATTTTTTCATACAAATGTGACCTTATGAAGTGCATCTACCTCACTTCAAATGCTAATATCTTGCAATCTACATGGTGGAAATTGAAAAATGAGGATTAGTTAAGATTTGTGTTTCAAGCCTTGTGCCCTGGAAAGTGCCCAAGTTGTGGAATTTCTCCAATTTAATTGACTTTTGCTGTGATTTAAGGTCAACTTCTTTACATATACTAGGTTGTCAGTGGAGATACATGACTTGGGTACTTTCAAAGGCTGGCACCCCGAAACGACACCTCTTTCACATGAGATGATCATTCTTTGGTATTCTGAATTGCCACTCTCGGTTTCTAGTTTGTCAACAGTGAAAAGCTGGGCCACTGGTTTCAGAATGGTTTCACCTGATGGTCAACAATCCCTGGTTCCCCGATTTCCTACTGCAAAATCATCTGCGAGACTTCTGATCCTCCTCCTCCAAGGGAAACGAGGATAATCACCATGCATGAATGTGATATACACTTATGAGTCCAAGGAGTTTTAGAAATTTGTGAAGTTGCATGCGACAGTTTGGCGCTCTGAATTGCTCCATTCTAATGAAAAAATTTAAGGTTGGACTATTTAATCTAATGCAATAATATAATAGAGGGTTTCTGACTTTGCTGAATGCGATATAGCTAGTCCAAGACGAGTGATTAATGAGCATGCGCAAATGGCATTTCATTTGGAGTGGACACTCAAGGTTTTTAACCCTACTAGGAACGTTGAAACAGTGTTCTCTTGACGAATGAAAGCGCTCTACGAGATGAGAAAAAGCTAAAATTCACGCTCTGTTTGCTGCAGAAACGTGAAGGTTGGCTGTCAACATTGACACAAAGCTCGAGGAGCAGCTCTTTGCGTGGTCAAGTATTTCAGAATCGGTGCTTAATCACATATTAAACCGGCAACGACGACGGTAGTTGAAAGAGGGACAGAAGCGGCTTACAATAGTGGCTTTGGTTGTGGGCTTCGTCTTCGGCTTGAGAATTTTAGGGCGAGGCTGCCCATGTCAGGGAAATCAAGCCTTCCTTTTCAAGGCAATCAATCAGTTTCTGGAGTAATATGTTTCCGCGGAGTCCTTGCCCCCACTGATCCAGCCAGGGCGTGCAATGCTTTCACTTCCTCAATGTCATTGCTTCAATCGACCTCTCACACATTCTCAATTCCGTGGCATGAATTTCCACGAACCTTTTTTTTATGATGTATTGTTTTGTTATGAATTGCCGCAATTGATTTGATTTCTCATGGGAGCTTCCCAATTGAAGAATCTCTGAAACCAGACGAAGAACGCGGCAGCCACTGGTTTCTTTTTTTCCATTCACAGAATTAATGAAGGCACCTCACTCATCCATCACCAGAATCAAACAGCACTGTTTTTGGAACTTCGACTTCCTCACATAGTCACATTATGATCTTCGACCTTCTGATTTCAAGACCCACGGGCATGGATCTATAGAACTGGTTTTTGTCATGGCCAAAGATTCATGGAATCCCTCTATGTTAGAGGTGAGTTCATGCAAAAATTTTCATGGTAAATAAACAATTTTTCAACCTTGGGACACTGTTAAGTTGGCAACAATGAAAATTTTCCCCCTAGGAATGACATTTTTTACATGCATCCTATTGTCAAGCACGAAGGATACAAGTATAAACATTTGTGGGCATTGACTATACAAAAGCCAACATGTGGTGAGTTGCCATGTTAGTAATAGCCATACAAAAATGGTAGGCCACCATGGCACCCCCACCACATGGGCATGTGTGTCAAGCTGGCCCACTAGGCAAAGGTGCCACTATGGCATCCTTGCCAAGGGGGCCACGCTTGAACACAAGCATGGCTATGAGGATTTGAACCCTAGCCATCATGCTTGTCTATAAGGAGCCTTGACCATTGCACTATGTGTGAATTCACATTCCAAAAGGTGTAATAATTTAATTTATAGGCTTTGTCCTCAAGACAAAGACTATGTTCACAACTCCACTTCAACTTTGGTTTCTAAATTTGAGTTTCAAAGTCTTATCTACAACCATATTTACACTTCACATTTACAGTGTAGAAAGTGCTTTGATTGGACTGTTGAAGTGGGGAAGAGTCTCATGTGGTGAGGCCTTAATTCGTATTTGATGTAGTCAATTATCACAAAACAAAGTCTATGCATCTAACTTAGTAAACTAGGATTTCCATTAGATTTTGTTAAAAAAGTTCTTTTGGGGGGATTTATTGTAAAAAGTCTCATTTAGTTCAAACAATGTAGCATGTCTCAACTACATAAGTTTAACCTAAGTAAGTCCAACCTATATAGGTGTAATTTATATAAATCTAACCTATTACAAGCCTAACCTATACAAAATTTAACCTATACAAGCCTAATCTACATAAATCTAACTTATGCAAGCCTGATCTATTTATAAAACTCCACATAGCTTGTGATTGTCATACTACCTATAGTTGTTGTTACTTTAAACTGACTAATGTAATGACTTTCTAGAATTACTACAATTAAAATCATTTAGACCGATTATACAAAAACTAAATGGCAAATTGCAAATTGCAATTAAAATATTTATCCAAATTCTACACAAAAACTTTTGCACTGATATGTAATGCTAATCTATCATAAACCAATGATTTGAAGAATTGAAATTGCACCAAGCTACCAAAGTAGGTTTGGTGATTTGACTAACAATCACTTCCAAAGATTTCACCTATTGAATAGTGAAGAAAACCAATCGAATTGAAGGTATGCAAGCAAACTAAAATATTTATAAAAAAATTGAGAAGGGTCTAACTAAAATTTTAAAAATTCAAAATATATATCTCACATAAACAATATGTCATAACTATTCAATTTTTACGTGCTTGTAAGTTAGCCACAAATACAACATCACCAAGAGCACGTAGCAAGTAATTTAGAAAGAATATGGATGGAAAAACCAATATCTAATGAATAATGCTTTTACAATTGGAAGACTAACACCTAACTCTCTGTAACTTTTTACACCTATTGGAAAAATGAGGATCAGTAAATGCTAATATCTTGCAATCTACATGGTGGAAATTTCTGAAATTTTTGGCACATCTTTTCAAACTAGCATATTGCAAGATCCTATAGTTATGTGTGTCCAAAAATGTTTTTATTTTCTAAAATTTGGTAGTTGTACTCGAAACGGCAGTTTTGGAGCGACGCTGGTGAAAACATAGTCAAAATCATTTCGGGGTTAAATGGTTGATTAATTTATGGACCTCCTGCCTTAGATTGAATTCTTCTGCGCATCCGAACAGGTCAGGTGCACGTTTCTAGTCACCAACTCCAAGACCACAAACACCAAACCTGTCGATATCAATTTAATTTCTCATACATTTGCATACCAAATGATCAGTCCTCTGCACAATGATTCACACCACACTGGCTCCACTATTGATGAATGAGATGAGCAACATCCCACATGATCAAGTGGACATTTCTGCTATCAACTGCATTCGAAGCCATGGCTGCATGTTTGAATTGAAGCACTTCACCTGGAAGATCGACAAGTTAGGTGATGCCCAGATTCGACCATAATAGGATCATCGTTAAGGGGCTTTTGAGACACAACAATTCACCAAGGCAACTAAGGATCCAGTGTGTATTGTCACAAGAAATGGCATCTAAACCTTTGAAATTTCGCTACAGAAGAGAAACCCGCCATAGCCTTGTGGTTTCGAAATTTCAGTTCAATATGCGCGCATCGGCCCCTGTTTCACGTACTCACCACCCTCCGCCGTGAGAATTTCTCACATGCAAATCATTCCCAATGTTTAGGGTGGTTTTTAGATATGGCCGAATGCAACCGAATTTTCACAGCAACATCATCAAGTTGGGTTACTGGGTGCAAATTATCAGATGGTACAGATTTGTAGTTTCTTCGCTCGAAATAGCCACTTCGGTTACCAGCGTTGGTGCAACAGCTTGCTCTTGAACAAGTTCGAATGCGGATTTCAAACTATGAGGACGTGCACGCTCAAAGAGGATCGTGATGGACTTTTGGGTGGCCAATCGCAACATTGACCAACAGAGAAATAGCACCGGACTGGTGATTAGCAAGGTGATTAAATAACGAGAGGACGAGTCGACGCTCCTTCAAGCAAAATGGCAGCAATCAATTCTATACGGTGCCATTAGCCAAGTCAGGGGAGAAAGAAACCAAGGGAATTTAAAATGGATTACTTCAATGTCTGCCCTGTGTGAAGTGGACATCCCATTTAGCATTGAAACCCTTCATCGTGGAATGTATCTCTAGCAGGGTGCAGACGTGCAGTATTGCTCTGGCAGTATACTGTACATTAGGCGTAATCAAGCGTAAAATTGCAGCAGTCATTGAAGAAGTTTAGGTAGGTGACATCCTTTTTGTGTGAATGGATTCCATGTAATGAGAGACTCTTTAGGATGCCTGGCTAGTCTCAAAGGGCTGGCTTCGTGCAATGCATTCAAACCTGCGAGACGCCTCTGGATTGAGACAATTCCGAAGTGACATCTCTCCCTCCAAGTCCGCATTGTGAAGACCGTTTCAGTCTACATGTTGAGAAGTGATACCCTCCAGGTTAGACGACAAAGGGGGGAAAGTAGTCTCCGTGAAGATCAATACGAGCATGTTCTCGAAGCAGCTTCCACAACTACTTTTAGGGTTTACGATTTGTTAGTTCGGATCGCGAGCTGAAATGCAATTCAGGTTATTTGCGATTTGGTTGAATTAGAAGTGTTGTCCCTCGGCATCGAACATTCCAGTTTAAGAAGCATATCGTGCTGTAGGTCAATGGGAAGATGCAGGAAGACTGCACTCGATAACGGATTCTGGACTTAGGGTTAGCGTGGTCGTTTCTCCAATTCGGGGGATTACATTAGCATGCTGTGTGCTGTAGGTGCACGAGTGCGTGCTTCAATTTATCCAGAGCTGCCGACCAGTCGGGCGACTATCGATTTCCTCGGGACGAAACTGCGCGTGGCTGGTCACAGATAGAAGAGTTAGGGTTAGGGTCGCTTGCTTGACCAGAATATGGTGGTGGTTGTGGCAACCTCGCAGGCCTCGCAGACGCATGCGTCAAGCGATGACGATGGAGGTTAACAACTAAGACAGTGAAACGGATGCGTTTACTCTACAGTAGTTTGGGGCTGCAATTTGCGCGGAGCGACAACACCACTGCCACGACGTACCGGTACTCACGCACACAAAAGGTGAACAGGGATTCCCAGTATCCCCGCCTCCGTTGTTGCAGACACCTTTTCACTTTCCCCTTCCTCTTCAAACACTCGCCGTTCTATCGTCGCGACAACCAGGTGGTACAGTTTGGAGCGTCCACATGTATCCATGCGCTTCGTTGTCGCCTTCTGTCAATGCCGCGACCATGGTTGCGACTTCGGTGGAAATGGCTGCCCATGCAGCAGTCCGCTTTCACCTGGTGGCCACATGGCCGGGAATTCGTGGTGTAGTTTGGCAACTGCACGTCCTGGAGGAAAAGCTGCAGTAGCGAGAGCAAAATGCTGACTTACACCCGAACGTCGTGAATTACTGAGAGAGGCGGTGCTGAAGATCAATGAGATGCCCAGGCACTAAGTGAGATTTGAATATTATTCCTGTCATATTATTGGGGAGAGCTTGTTCTCATTCTCGGAGACCAGGCAACCAGACTGTGTTCATTGCAATCTGTGGGGGCATGTGACTACAGTCACCTTTTGGAGACAGCTGAGTTCATGAACAGGGGCACGAGCCTTCTGACATCAGAGCCAACGAATCATATGGACTTAGCTAGGGTCAGATGGAACTGGGAGCTTCGGAAGCATAACAGATTTATTCACCGGCACGCAGGTGCAATTAGCGAAAGCTGGACGGGATTGCTTGTTTAGATTAACAGACCGACAATTAATAGTGGAACACATGCCTGCAGCTTTTGCTGGAGTAGCCGGCACATTCCTGACGACGCCAGGCTGCTGCTGTCCCCACAGCTTTCAAAGCCTTGCTCTTGCTCGCGGTACAGAATGCGAGGCTCTGACAACTCTACTAGTCTTGGGCATACAATTTTCTAAGTGATGCTTCCTCCTGATCAAGTGTGGGGCGTGCCTGCTCAAGTGCAATTCTGGTATCTTCATGCTTTAGCTTTCGATGGAGTCTACCTAATCCGCCAGCACGCCAGAAGTGCCTTCTTAGCCTACTCTTTACGTCACTCCATCCTCACTGCTGCCACATGCGGCCTGAGCGGTAGTACGTTCCACGTTGGGTCATTTTCATCCCTGCTGTCGGGTTGGCACTTCTGGCTCTTCTGAGATCTTGTCGAAACTGGCTAATGCTTCAATTCTGCAGGTCTGACTCCGCGAATCAGGTTGGGACTCAGGACCTTGTGTCCTACTCCTGTCTCGTATAATTTGAGAATCATGCTCATTTTGGTTTGAGAGCTGGCCTTCGATCACGTGAGAATGCAGCTAGGGTCTGAGCTCCTTCAGCACACTCTAACTTGTTGCTAGTCTGTTGCTTCGCTTGCTGATCTATTACGTGGTTAGTACACTTGGGGAATTTCTTGCGGAGAGGTTCATTCTTATGAGTTCCAAAGTATGGACTGGGTATGATCAGTTAATTTCGAGGAGCTGATGATGCGGAGCCAATAGCTAGCTAGGGACACAGATTTCAGTTCGAGTATTCGAAATGATCATGGCCGAGCTTCTTGTCTGTGAATCGAGGAAGAAACCAGCAGCGACTTTGGACATTTTTGTAAGTTAATCTGACTGGCACTTTGGGTTGGACATTACTGTATGCCAATTTGGGATTTTGCTTTGGACATTGCTGACAGCCAAAGGCAAGTAGAAGTAGCTTGGTGTAAAATTCCATGCTTCTTTCGTTGCAGGAAAGCAGCTGCGGCGGCAGCTTCCCCAGGAGTCCAGCTGCATTTGGAGGATTCACTTGAGACTGCAATTTGGAGGTCGGGGTTTCTCCCCTGCTGGCTGTGGATGTGGCGATGGTGACTTCATAAGACATTGCCTTAATTTTCATGTTTACGACAGACTCTTCATTTAGGTAGAATGTTGTGCGACAGTAATTGATTTTCTACATTACGAGCAGCGATATTTCAGCTCGGGGTTGTTTGAAGCGTTGCTTATTGGAGAATCTAGCAACTTGGATACAATGAAGTTCATGAGATTGGGATCGAAGCCCGACTTCTTTACGACTCTCGGGAACGTCACGTAAGCAAGCTTTCTCCTAGCCCTTTGGTTGATATTTGTCTGTTAAGTTCTTGTTTGGATTTGTTGTAATCTATTTGAATGCAGCAGCTCTGTAGCCTGGTAATTGACTCGACTTACTCAAATGTTGATGGTACTAGCAAATAATATGGTGACTACTCTAATCATCGTAGCCAATCGAGTTATCCTTCAATTCATGCAAAGTGGGGTTTAGACATTGTTTCAGTAAATAAGTAGGTTTGAATTTAAGGAATAATGTCGTCAAATGGCGTTGACAATCCTTTTTTTGGGGTGATCTAATCACGAGTTTGATGGTATTGAATTTAGGAATAACTCTATCAAGTTCTTTCCAGACTTGAGTTTGATGAATTTGAGCTGTTTTAGAATTAATTTTATTCGAAACATTCGTTGGAGACCCATGTTGCACCCAAGAATCTGAATAATTCATCATTCTAATTCCTACAAATGTTTAAGCTAATGCCTAATGTCGGCTCAAAGGGATAAAGAATGCTGTGTTATCTCCTTTTTCTCTGATTTTGAATATTAATTTGTAGTCAGATATTGGAGTTTCAACCTCCTTGTATCTCTTCAATATATTTTGGCTTGATAAGTTGCATACGTTTGTCAAAGTATCGGTGATCCACAATGTGGATGGTCGACACTGTCGCTGGATTTGAGTTTGCTGGTGAATCATTCCCTGAAGCAGTATTTAGAATAGGAAGGGTGGGGGTTTCTCAGATGTCGCGTTACAGACTTCAAGTTGGTGGTTCTAATTCAGGCAATGGTGATTCTCGTCGTAATGCAGGACATCAGTATCGGAACTCGAAAGTGATATTGTTTTGGATGTGGATAGACACAAATTTCATCTTCACTTGGTATGCATAGTTTTGGAATTCCAACCTTCTTTATCGTCCTACCGTAAGAAGACATATGAATTTAATTCGTATAACCAAACAGATCAGGAGAACACACGTCTACCATTTTTAGGAGCATTTGATTGTCCCCAGCTAATTTCACAGTAATTTATATAATTAATCTAAAGATAAGTTGATGTTGAGGTCCTGCTATGCACCAATTTTGCAAATATCGAAATCAATCGTTTAGTCATGCACATAAATGTTAGACAGGGCAATCCGTTTAGAAAGGCAACCGTGTAATCCTAAAGAATGTAGTATGCTTGTGGTAGGCTACCATGTTAATACAGATGCTATATCAAGGTCGCTTTAGACCTGTTTCATGCCCATCAAATTATCAAATCACACATTTTAATTGCGCTAAAAAAGAACCTTACAGGTAAAAGATTTACAGGGTCAGCTGCCAGTACTGATTGAACTTCGCAAGTGTTTGTTGTTTCAGCTGATCATTCTGGTGGTGTTGACATGGCTGCTGCTTTTCAGTTTCCTCTTTTGGCCAAGTGCGGAGCTCTTAGTAGACTTGTGGCGGAAGCAGCCGAAGCTGGTAAGGACGAAGTGAAGATCGAGGGCTTCCCTGGAAGCGCGGCATGTTTCGAAGTTTGTGCAAAATTCTGCTATGGCGTGCTCACAACTGTAAATGCACATAATGTAAGCGAGGTCCTGTGCGGAGCAGAGTTCCTCAACATGTCGGAGATGGTGGAAAAGGGCAACCTCATCTATAAGCTGGAAGTATTTCTGAATACATCCATCCTGCGAGGCTGGAGGGACTCCGTTATCTGCCTCCAAAGCAGCAAAGCCTGTCTGCCCTGGTCGGAAAATTTGAAAGTAAGTGCAACTCTAAGCTGGCTAAGCTGGGATATAGTGTAGCACACCTCTCCTACGTCTTTAATATCACAATCTAGGCAGCCAAAATGCACGTGATTATCATTGAATATTAGGAAATTTGTGACAATTAATACTGTTAAATGCGAAAAGTGACATCTAAGTAGAACTTGCGGTTGCAAAGGTAACGGCGCTGGTCCAGAGACTTGTCTAATTTCGTATTATTATATTTATATGTGACTTCTTGTCACATAACAAAATGTGATATTGAGAGTTTGAAGTGGGTACGTCCGTATCCTATGGTTTGGAGAGAGGACAGCGAATGTGAAAATTAGTGAGAAGGATATCAGCATGGTCCGAGTGTGGTACTTTGTTTAATTTCTTTGGAGACCTTAGGAATCCAACACAAACTTAATTCAGAATCATCAAGCTTGTTCTCTGTCGATATTCACTTCTCTCAATGGTCGTAATATGGTCTGAAAATATGGTCTATTATTCAGTTGGTTGATATTGACCATGGTTGCTGGCGGTTATGATTTTAGATTATCGACCGTTGCATTGAATCAATCTCCTCCAAAGTGATGTTGGATCCAGCCAAGGTGGAGTGGTCCTTCTCTTACACAAAAGCCATGGCCATGATGGATCACATCTCGGTCAGCCAAATCACAAGCCCGGCCGTTTGGAACGGCTTGCAAGGACAACGCCCATGCCTGTTCCCTGTCCCGAACGACTGGTGGGTGCAAGATCTCTGCGACCTCGACCTCGACCTCTTCTGGAGAGTCATGGTGGCCGTGAAAGCTAAAGGTGTGGCTAATGATCTCATGGGAGAGGCTCTCCGAGTGTATACCCTTCGCTGGTTACCCGAAGCATCCGAATTAGAACCACCCATCAAGGTAGGGAACTTATTCCCATGCCTCAAAGCTTTTTAAGTGATTTCCATTTTTAGATTTCTTTTTTTGAATGTCTCTTGTCTATTTTCAAGAGGATTCCGTGGCATCAAAAAATGTAATATTTGGATATTGTATGAATAAGTTAACAATAGTTGAAGTGTGAGGTATTAGGGTCTTAATCACAAGCTTAGAGTACCTTTGAACCATAAGTATCATGGCCACATTTGTTAAAAGGCAGAATTTTAAGCAATTGGCACTTTTCTTGAATCTCATATCTATTCGCGTCCTAGTTTCTGGAGCTTTGTGCTCTTCAATGTCACAAATTTTGGCGTATTGAAACATACGATTTTAACGAGTATGACTATTATTGCGCCTGTAAGGTATTACATGGAAGCTTCTATGACTGCGATGGAACTTATTTTCTTACAAGTCATGTGTTCGGATGGATGTCACTTGCATTGAAAATGGGTGATTTGTGAACGGCTTAACAAAGCTGGATTATTATGCACAGGAATCAGCAACAAAGCAGCAGCAGGAGCATCGGCAAATACTAGAGACGATCGTCAGTTTGCTTCCAGCTGAGAAAGGCTCTGCTTCCTGCAGTTTCTTACTGAAGCTCCTTAGGGCGGCCATTACCCTGAACGTCACTTCTTTAAATTTAAAACCACACTTGGCTCGACGAATTGGGTTGCAGCTTGAGGAAGCGTCACTTGCTGACTTACTGCTGCCGTCTCTCCATGACACAGCGTGGTACGATTTCGACATGGTGATACTCATTGTGGAAAACTTTCTCTTGCAAATTCAGAGCCCTCCAATCAGCCCTCAGACTTGGACTTGCAACAAGCTGGAGAAGCGAAGGTCTCTGTCTGCGGACCACATTGCATTCACCGAAAGCCGGTGCTCCACTGTTGTGACCCATGCCTCCAAGCTGAAAGTGGCCAAGTTAATTGATGGCTACTTGGCTGAAATTGCGCGAGACCCTAGCCTCTCGCTTGAGAAATTCATGCAGCTGGCGGATTCCATTCCTGACTTTGCACGCCCGTTGCATGACGGTTTGTATCGGGCCGTTGACATGTATCTCAAGGTCAGTTCGTTTCTGCATATCCTGAATTGATTACTTCTGTTTTGAATTGTGTAACACGTACTTGATGTAACATGAAGTAACCCTAACTGCCCAATCTAGAAGTAGAATGTCCATTTTGGAAGCTAATATTTAGTCAATTGTTGTAACGTTCACAACATGTCTCAGTTGCTCTTTAAATTTCGGTAGTGGTTTCTTCGATCTGTCGATACATTTTTTCTTGACGCTTCTTAAATGATTTATTTTAAATTTTATAGACATGGAAGTAGCCACTTTGGGCCATTTTGACACTTAAAGGCACCAAAGAGTTTTATTTCTTGTGTTATTAGACTCAAGGGTAGAAAATATTGCATAAACACAAGCAAAATCTATAGGTTAATGAAAGAGCTTGAGTAGTTTCTTGGGTGTAGTGTTTGTTGCTACTTGGAGATTGAGCCCTAGTCCCTAACTTGAAATAGGTTACATCTATTGGGCAGCTACACTATGAAATGAGTTGGAGACCTCTTGTAGCTTTGTAGTTGCACTATGAAAGGGACAGGACTCTCATAGCATATCTGCTTGTTTTCTTCGCTCCCTAGCGATTTTACTCTTTTAAACATGAAGTTGCAATTGTCTCGTGAAGTAGGATCGACAAGAATGAAGGGGGTCATTTGGCACAAGAATGGGAAAGAACTAGTTTGCCTTCGTATGCTACTCGACTCTGGAATAATTCCCTTATGCAATTAGCTCAAAAATTGTTTATTTTCTTGGCAGGAACATCCAGAGCTACCAAAGGGTGAACGAAAAAGGGTTTGCAAATTGCTGGATTGTCGAAAGCTGTCGATGGAAGCATGTATGCATGCTGCACAAAATGATCGCTTACCTCTTCGCACTGTTGTACAGGTAGGTGCATTAATCTATTTGCCATCACATAGTTTGTAATTTCAGTGGCATATATGGCAAATTTTCCCAAGTTTGAAGTGCACTCAAACCTCTTTAATCATACCGCCTGGATATCCATTTTTTCACCACGGCATAGTTTGAATGTTTGACAATTTTGCTTACGTCAATGATAGTATGGCAAGTTTTTTAGGATATTCTAGAATATCACTTTAGAGAAGTTCATTATAAAGAGGTTTGAGCAAATCAACTGAAAGCTTGGGCATCCTTTAGCTCAAGTCGCAAATTTTTACAAGGAACCAGTTTAGGGGATATGCTTGTAATCGGAGGATACTGGAGAGAATTATAATAAGAGAAGAATTGACTCAACATTCGAAGTGCATGTCAAATGGGCTATGAACTTGAAAATGCTTGAGAACCGGTAGTGTCGACACCATTATTAGACGTAGCATTTGCCAAGTGGTTTTCTTTAGAATCAAGAATTTCCAGAATAACAATATACCAAAGTATTTTGGTATTTTGGTAACTATAATAATACAGTTTCTTGTGATTTAATTTTTTTTTAAATTGAAATCTAGGGAAATAACTGCATTTTCTACAAATTTCCTGTAGGCCTGGAGCTGGAGTAGAAAAATTGTTGGAACTTGGCAATGTGCAACCAAAAAAAGAATGACTGCCTTGAACTTTGGACATGGCACTGTAGGATGTTATGTATGAGGGTGATGTTCTGGATGTCCCTTTTTCAAATGATCTTTCATTCTACAATGTGTGCAGGTGCTGTTTATTGAGCAAGTTCGAACCGCAGCAACAGGAGGATTCCTTGTGAGTGACATGCCAAGCAATGTTCGTGCACTTTTAGGTCGAGATTCTGGTGACGAGCTTAGCATTTCTGATGTGCACACATCAAGGGTCTCATCCATGTCCGTGTTACCTGGTGCATTAGGGTGGCACCCGAATTTTTCAACCATGAAGCCTGGGGACATGAAAAATCAGAGTACCTCTGGGGCAATGAGAGGGGAGCGTCATTCGATCACGAATTCTGGGTCCTTGAAACCACCTAAACCAAGTGGCCTGTTTTCAAAACCCAGAATGTTCTTCCAGAAGCTGTTTAGCAAGAAGGTATCCAACTTTGCCTCGTCCCGGGAGTCTGACACCCAGAGCTTCTCCAAGCCCACATTTCAAGGGAAGGCATCAACAAGGATATGGCGCCACTCCATCAATTGATCAATTTTGACCAATTTTGGTACCCATGCTGAAACCATCATCCGAGTTGCCATGGCCAGGAAATATAGTGTACCATAGCCAATATTGTCTGTAGTTCCCCATTTCACACTCATTTTCCTTATAATTAAAGGATACTGGCTGTAACCAAGCATTGATTCCTCATTGGGATGTGTGAGCTTGTTCATGCTCATATCAAGTGAACGCTGCCCCCCCCCCCCTCAGTCTCCCAATTTGAAGGAAAGAAACATTCAAAATTTCAAATGGATGCAGGTGCAAAGGCTGAGTTATGGGATGCAGGATTGCAGATCCAGCTGAATCCAACTTTCACAAGAAAGTATCCAACTTTGGTTCTGCTGTTGCTGCAGCTGTACTATCATCTGCATGGTTCAGTTTGTTGGCAGTTGACCCAGATTAATCAGGAGCATCATTCTAGAGTAAGATCTGTTGACAAGATGTTGCTGGTCAAAAGCCTGTAGTTAGCTCATGGTAACAGTCAAACTTCAACTGTAACTGAGCTCCTTGCACCTTCTACCAAATCAAAATTTTCTTTTTTAATAAAAAAGAGATTTCAATGTATTACTGACTTTCAATGATGCTGGTACTTCCAATCTGTGTCCATGTGTTATTATTATAATTAGGAGAACCACATGTAGGAGAACTACTAAAAGCTAAATATGCCTGTTACCAAGCATATTTGCTATCTAAGTACCTTGGAGAAGCTATTTGTCAACTGCCATGTTTTGGGGGAGAGATGGAATCATGGAGAGGTTTGAGAGAAGCCGTTTCCTAATAGAATGAAGACATTTGGACAAGAAATGAATTTTCTTGTGATTTTTCAAAGTTTGTTGAAACTAACTTGATAAAGCAGACTGAGGTAGACCCATGCTAAACCCCATCCCAAGTGCATTGTCATGATGTTAAGATTGTGGTGAGGGGAATATCACATAGGTGAAGACTGTATTGCATGGCAAATGGAACTACAAACTGGCCATATCTTACATCTCCAACAAACTCTTCAGACTTGGAGTGCAAAGCCAAGACTGTTAAAATGGGGCTTCAAGATTAATGTAGCATCTCATGAATAAGTAGGACTGAAAAACATCACATTGAGCTATGAGCATAGCCACTATCATTAAAATTAACCAAATTTTGATTGGTTCTACTCTTGCTGGAAATCAAAAGGAAAATCCAATTTTGCATGGTTTGGACGTTGTACACAAATCAGTTGCAAAAACATCCCATATTTCATTGGCAGATGACCTAATACCAAGTAGCTACTCAAACATGAGACCCACCTT
Source organism: Pseudoscleropodium purum (assembly GCA_963969395.1). Classification (NCBI taxonomy): domain Eukaryota; kingdom Viridiplantae; phylum Streptophyta; class Bryopsida; order Hypnales; family Brachytheciaceae; genus Pseudoscleropodium; species Pseudoscleropodium purum. Next base: position 25,986,146 of record OZ017798.1, read on the forward strand.
ACTGTTCAGTTTTGTTTCCCAATTCTCTTGATCAAATGCTAGAAATTTGCAACTCCTGCTAAGTGAATGAATTACACTCATTCAACCCTTTTCTTTTCTTTTTTTGGAAAGAACAGTGACCATCAAAAATAAATAAAAAGAGAACAAATCAGCCTGTCTCAAATGGAATATTCAGCCTGCATGGGAGTCTGAGAGAGAAAGAGAGAAAGCGAGAGGTGCCACTCAGGCTTAACATAGGGCACTCGAAATGCAACCTGGCTCTGAAAGTAACCTCTAACACAGAGGTACATTTTACTTTCTTCAATGTACCAGAAGTGTACATCTCAGGAAGGGGTCACTCTTAGTGACACCTGGTTTTCAACTTCAAAAATTCATAACTAATTCCAAGAAGGTTCAAAAAAATATAAAACAACTTGCATTAAATGCCAATTTCATTTTTCTTTCTACAAAAATTTACTGAAAATTGTTTCAAGGAGTTTAGCTTCCCCAAAAATGCAATCAGCTCTTAAAAGGTCGCCTTAACAGCACACTACCTTTTGCCAAGAACTGGAACAAAAAAAAACTCATTTTTTACACCAAGTGTTCAACAACATTCAACCCTTTTCTAATGCCATCGCCTCAGGAGGGGAAGGGGGGAGAGACAAAGAGATGGGATTCTCAATGCATTTCCCATGTGTAATTACATTCCCCAAATGACCCGTCCCGGCGCACGACGGACGAAGGTGTCCACTAATACGATTCCCAAATATGACAAATTTGGGGGGGGGGGGGGGGGGGCTACAGAATTACAGTGTGCCGTGAGTCTGAATGACTGTGTTGCGTTTGCTCGAGAAGATTGCCTGAGCGTGTACCTCTTCACCAGATCAAAGATTATTTTTAGCGAGGTGTGTTGGAAATCGAGACCCTGCTGTTGCAAAAATTGGATTCCAATTGAACCTCATTGCTAGGCTACTGATAATCTGATGCCCCCACTGCACCTGATTTCCTCACTGGCAGCACAACTCTGAATGCTGCTGCGTCCTCATTTAATTACGCTGGTACCCAATTAGCAGTTTGCAGTGCCCCAAATCTTTGATGTTGCAAGTAAGTGAGATACCGATTGCAAACTGTCGCAAATTCTTAGATATTGATGACCGGCAGCACATCTCCAAGCGCATCTCGCGCTCTGACAGCGTTGGCCTGTCGTTCCAAATCAGTGAACAGCATAATTTCTCTGACCCCCCGTGGATGCCCATGTGGCCTCCCATCATGCATGCGTCCTTCGTCCTTGTGCAGGCAGGGCCGGGGGCGGGGAAGTTAATAATAAATCTGCAAAGCTTCAATTACAAGTGAACCGAAAAAGAAACTACAAAACGACATCAATTCCAAGGCTCCAAAAATTAAAAGAAAGCCATAATCTCGTGGTGAAAAAAAGCCGACTGACGCACGGGTGGGCCGGCGGGCAGGCGGGCGAAGGGGTTGAGTTGAATTGATGGTGGTGGCGACCAAGTGATGTGCACTCATGTAAGTTGTTGGGGATGATTGTGCTACTGGGGTCCAAGACAGGTTTTAAGAATTGTGGGTTGGGGGAGGAGGATGTGGTGTCATCATTTTCGCAAAGGACAGCGACAGAACAAGGACCGAGGGACTGTCGGAGGAATGTAAAATCTCGGTGACTGGTGCCGGGACTCCATTGGGGGGTCAGTAAGCTTATTAGTACGGGTACGGGACACTGGGACACGGGTTGCCACCATTTTTTTTATTTGTTTTTACTTTTTTCTAATTTTTTGCTTGCATCTGGGCACTTTAACTTAAAAACTTAATGCAAATCATTGACATGCCATTCAGTAAAGGTGGGTGTCAGCCCTCAATTGCCACCCTGCCAATGGGAAGGTACAATACCGGTACACATGTGCCAAGGGAATAGTGGTCGAGGGGACGCAGTTGGAAAGGGGGAAACTTTCCAACTTTTCAAGTGCGGGGGTGGGGGGAGGCCATAAAGTTGAAAGCATCCGTTTGGGGGGATCCATGACAAACCTTTTCAAACATCCTTTTCCACACACATCCTTATCAGATTTCGATTTCTTTTCCTTTTTAGGGGAAAAAATGGTGTGCATTATCCCCCTAGGCATTCCAGAGGGACCAAAAGTGTCCCCATATAGTCTAAGAGTCCAATTTGAAGTGTTGTAATTTTTGCATCCAATGTTCAAAATTAGTAATACTTGTTGGTAAATCTTCGCTCTCTTCTAGTATGTGTGGTAAAATTATCACATCAATCCAAGATGTATTGGTTTTTTGAAAGTCATTCAAAGTTCACATGTTCAATTTGAGTTCATCAAACAATATTATGATGGTTGCAACTTCGGGGGCTTGCATCTCCTTCATTCAATGTTCATTTTCAATCAAATTTGGTGAATTAAATTCTAATTGAAGTCTAGTTATTGTGGTAAAATTTTCATGTCAATCCAAGTTGTTTTGAATGTGTGGGAGCAATTTAAAGTTCAAAATCTGGACAATTTTTTGGATTACAATGAACTTTTGTGGCTTGTTTCTTCTTCATTGAGAATCTATTTCCAACAATTCTTCTTTGAAAAGTTGCACATACTAGTCTAGTTTATGTGGTTAAAATTACGTATCAATCCAAGAAGTTATGAGTGTCTAAGAATCATTTTAGTAGAAGGAGGTTTAGCCTTATATGTGTATTTTTGCAACTTTTTTTACTATTTTTTGGACATTTCAAAGCTATTTTGTAGACACAATTAGTTAATTGAATGATATTTTCTTTCGCCGATGTGTTTGAATGCTACTTTTGAAGCTCTTTTTAGTTTGAAAAAAAATTCATTTGAGTAGGTTTAGAAATCGAATTTCAACTCCAAATGTGTTGCTCAAAAAATTTCATCATCCTTTTTGAACACTACATCATAATAATCTTGCAATCTATGTAGCCAAATGATTCCAAATTGGATTCAAATCATCTACAACACGTACACTACAAGATTATATGGTTGAGATTTCTATACCTTAGTGACATTTAGAGCTATAATACTTCAAGAGCAATGATGTTTTTATATCCAAAAAGGCTGTGGGGCTTTAGGAATTAAGGAAAAGAGGAGAAAAAATCAATTTGGCTCACATGAACAATAAATCTAGTGCAAAAGGCTAGGAGATAAATGCTACTTAGGTTGGTGGAAACTACAAGAAGAAAACAATTCATTTTTTCACCACAAGTAAAGAAACTTGTGAGTAATCAATTGTCACCTATCCTCCCTATAGTGGTAGAAGTAGAAGATAATGTAATTCATATGTGCCATGTCCACCATAATAGTGTCATGCTAGTTAAGGTTGCAAATTGATTGAATGCAATACTTGTCCCCATCATAAATCAACTTCTTACAAGCACACCAAATCCATCTAAAAATAGTTGATTGCAATGTGTTCTTAGCAATGTTAAAAAAAGTTGAAAATTGGGGAATAATCACCTAATTGGTCAAGAAATTTGGGTGGAATGTTGATAATGGCCTCTTTCCATCAAATTTATCTATCTTGAATGAGGGCATTTCCACTAAGATGTAAAATACTAACATAGCAATGAGTTTCCTGCAACCAAGCATCTTCTTTGTCCCACCAATCAAAGACTTCACAATTTTTCAATGCAAGTCTCTCCAAATATTTGTTGCATTGGAAAGCGGGCAACACATTGGAATTGAAGATTTTGTAGGTAGGGCCTAGTTAAGAGGCAAGGCCTTCATTAGACCAAGCACATGCCAAGAGCATCAAAACAAGTAGATTCTACCATGTACTATAGACATGTCATGACTATATATTGAAAAGAGGTGTACCACCTCCTGGTTTGCATTAGTCACCCCCCCTCTCTCAAAAAATTTATAGGCTCTTGATTTTTTTTAAATGCTTTAGGAGAAATGAAAATATTCAAATTTTTAAATCCTAATTTTAAATCTCAGTGTCACTATCCACCCAAAAGACATAGCACAATCACATATGAAGACACACATAATCCACTTTGAATTGTATTTATAAGAGTTTTGTAAAATTGGTTATGAATTTTGAAAGCTAGTAAATTTTGATTTATCAAAATATAGTCTAGTAGAATGTGGATATTGAAAATTTTACCATTAGTATAGTTATTAGAAAATCACCTATTATCCTATGTTTTAGATTTATGTTGGATAAGTTATTAGACTAAAAAATTAATAATAAAACCCACCTTACATTAGATTGATAACATAACTCACTTATTTATTTGTTATTTTGTGATTGTATTGGTCTTTGAATTTTTCTTTTTTTCTATGGCAAAGCCATGTATACTAAATGGACACTTGAAGCTCATATATAAAAAGGTTTATCCTTGAAATGAGATAAAAAAAAAATTAAGACATATAGAGAGAAAGAGGCTCATTACTACTTGTGTGTATTTCAACATTTTGGAAAATGGCTTGCTCTAGAAAAATCATTATTTATTATTCCTTCCTATAAACAAATAGAACTTTTTGTTGCCTACAATTATATTCTTTTACTTCCCAATAAATAACTAGAGGCAATATATTCTCTTGTTATTAGAGTTTAATCTCAAGTAAAAGAGGCCAACAAATAATACTTGATTCAAGCTCATTATTACCAAAGGACCTTGCATATATTGCTTAATCTCCAAAGGACCAAATGACTAATGAATGTATGTAGGTGATCTTGGGTAGGTGTGTATGAAGTTATTTTTTAACAAATATTCTTCAAATTTGGACACAAGCTACAAGGTGTAGATATGTACTCCTTTTGAAGAAATGTCATTTTTTTTTATTAGGTACCCAAATCAAAAGTTATGTTAGCTTGAACTTTTCAAGTAACTTGGGTAGCTTTGAGCAACACCTGCAAAAAACTCTTCTATTTTAGAAATTTGGCAAGTATTTAATTTACATGATGTAAGATGCAAATGTACAAAAAATAACCATATACAATGTAAAAATCTCACTTTAGGAGGAATTAAAGTTTGCTGGCCTAGTCAAATAAGGTCCAAATTTTTTTTTTCTTTTAACTTCAAACATTATTATCTCTCAATTTGTGCAATTGAAGTTTTTGAAATTTTTTCTACACATTCCCATGGTAATCTAGTACAAATTTGAAAAAACAAAACTTTTTTTGATTTTTTCTCACTACTCTAAAAAATGTCAATTTTTTCAAATTTTGTGCTTAAAATATGCCTTGGTTCGTAAGGGGTTAATGATCTTATAATTCAAGTGTACAAACATTAAGTCAATTAAAACCAACATCAAATGAACCAAAACTAAACCAAAGTCTTCTATTCTCAGGCGCAACTTTTAAATAACATTTGTCTCTTCAAATTTGTTTTCATGAAGTTAGAAGATCATAGGAAACTAGTGATGGGCATTGTTACTCCTGACTAGTATAAAATGTTAATGAATTATTACAAATCTATATTGTATTGTGTAAAGTATCAAAAATGAATTGATAGTCTAAGTTTTTCCTTCGATAAAATACCCACTACATATAAAACATTTTAGTAATTTGAATATGTATATAAATAATTTTTGTATTCATATTATATCATATTGATCAAGTGTACACAAACTCGTGGAGCTACATGCAAAATTGTACATTACATTAATAGCAAGAAAGTATGCTACAAAGACAAATGAAAAGTTGTATACAAGTATTCAATTTTATTCGACTTTACTATAAAATCTTCAATAATATTTTCAATAGCTCCTATTCTTTAATACAACAACAATTCTTATTCTCATATTTTCATAAAGTACCATCCAATCCTCTTCACTGAATTGGAATACATAGAATATGCACACTCCTACATTTCTTAAATTCCTTTTAAAAGTGTTGTTAAATTTGTTCAAATGCCATTTGAAAAGTGTCCAAAATTATTCAGTAGGATTCAAATGTAAAGATTTTGCATCCCAAATGGTTGTAATGCTAACCATCTATGTATGCACAATCTCACTTGAATGTTTGGGATCAATATCTTATTGAAAGACTAACCTACTTGGATTCAAATTGTAATTCTATATAGTAGACCACAAAAAGTTTTCTAAAATAAAATTGTACATATGCCTATCCATCATATCCTACCTTCAATTCTATACTATACTCCCAATCTACAAGTTGTCATACATCCCCAAATCATCATTGATCCACTATTGTGCCTCATAGTCCAACACATTTTCATCTTCATCCCATACTATGACCTAACATCTAAATTAAACCTATATATATTTGTCTCATTTTTAAAAATCACACATTTCTAGTCACCAGCAATCGAATTCTCATACTTTTGAGCAAAGCTTGAGTGTACAAGAATATGTTTACAATTCAAACATAGCTTCTTCTATTGCACATACTTGTACACCCAACCCAACCTTTCAATCAAAGCATGTTCATAGTGATCAATGTCAGACAATATTTATGTCTTTCTCAATGAAGTTGTTTTAATGTCTAAGATGTAGTTCCAAGTTGACATTTGGTAATGAGAGTGACACAATACCTCTTTTTTGGTCTATAAAAAACTTTCAATGCCCTCTTCATTGTCTCTCAATCTTGCTCTTGACATTTTTCTTGAGATGTGTACAAAAGATTGGCTTGTGCTAAAAGAAACAACAACTTTTCTTGTAGAAACATCACTACAAAGTTGCACCAAAGCATGGTGCTTTTGCTTTTTTAATTACACAACAAAGGCATATGACCCTGAGCAAATACAAAAGACACATCCTAAGTAATAATGTAGAAGAAAGGTACACCAAAAGGAATGTTCATCAAAATGGAGTATTGATGGAAGAGACATTAAAGTTGGTAAATAAGATGGTGAATAATGCAAATAGTGGTAGTAAGACGACAACAAATAGAAGTAAGTATAAAGCCTAGCCACTTTGAATTTTTTATATTTTAAAATTTCTAATTCCTTCTTACTTTTAGGTTTCACATTGATGAACTTGACTCCTTTGATTCATACTTTGATTATATAATTTCTAAGCTTATGATTGAAATTGGTTAGAAATGGGTGCCAAATAAAAGTTGGGTTGTTCAAAATGTACATAATTTTGTCCCTAACTATAGTAACTTATAGTTTAAACCTATTCTATCAAAATTTAGATACTACACTGAATGAAAATTATGAATTTTCAAAATGATTTGTTTTAAATTGAAATTTTAAAGGTCTACAAAGTATTATTTACATAATTATTACTATATAATTTCAAAATTTGTATTAAATTTTTTTTTCTCATGCATATTTTCAAGAAATTCGAAAAAAATCATGTATTATAGGACATACAGTTTTGTCCATTGTTCTTATATATTGAAGAGTTAAATAAAACTATTCATAGGCCTAGTCAATTTCTATGTACATTTATCTTCTATTATAGAGACAATGTATCCTATTTATTTTCACATTATTATAATTGGGTGACATATAATTGCCTTCTAGGAGAACAAATGTTTTTTAAAAAGCATCAGTTTGCAGACTTTTTAGCCACATGTGTTCCAAGGATATCTTTAGAAGGATTTAAGTTGTATAATTGATATATAAATTTTCTATAATATATTAATAATATATTAACAATATTCTCTTATAATATTTTTGAATCCAATATCACAACTAAAGATTTTATTTGCCAAATATTTATGTTTAAACTCACCTAATTTATATAGATTCAAATGGTAAGTGGTAATACTATCTCTATTAGTATCTTCAAAGTTTCAATGCCAATGTAGTTAGAGGAAATTGCCAAGTTTTTGACTATATCAACAAGCAATGAAAACCCAAGCCCATTTGAAGACCTTGAATTTTTTAATGTGCTAAAGGTTGATTGCCCTTTTGGAGGGACTAGAACCTCTTGATACATTTTTAAAATGAAAAAATGAAAAAAAATTGAAGTTGAGTGTACTTTAATTTGATTCATATGCTTTAAATTCTTATGAAAAATAGTTTCAAAGTTGACAAGTTTGGTTTGAGAAAGTACCCCTACTTTGACCCTTAATGATTCAAGTGACCATTTTACGATCATTGCCCTTCCTTTTTTGAGCTATTTGCTCTTAAATTTTGAGTGTTTCTAAGTAAAAAATATTTTTAGAAAATATATTACATTATGATTATATCATGAATCCAATAGCAATAGTTCTTAGAATTTTTTTAAGTTGAGTGGCTTAATGAAGCTTATGACTCATATTTTTTGGTTCAATTTGGGCATGAATTGAAAATTCATACAACCAATGTGATTTTTGGCCACCTCAAAAGTGTAGATCTAAAGAGCTCGAGGAGAAGACAAGTGTGTTCATTCTTATTTTTTTCTTACAAACACTATTCTCATTTCAATGACCACTATGCATTGCAAGCTCCACCCAAAATTACCAAAATGTTTTGAAATTTTTAGATGAACATTCTCAACTATCTTGTCTATCATTAACCCCTAAATGATTTTGACTATGTTTTTGCCAAAACCGCTTCTAAACTGCCATTTCTAGTACATGTACCAAATTTTAGAAAAACACACACTTTTAGACACATGTAAACATGGGATCTTGTAGTAAGCTTGTTTGAGAACATGTGGAAAAAATTTCAGAAATTTCCACCGTGTAGATTGCAAGATATTAGCATTTGAAGTGACAAATTTTATTTTTTTTGGCCCCGCAAAAATTCTGGCAGCTACACTTCAGAAGGTCATATTTGTATGAAAAAATGTCTAAAATCTTTTCAAATCTTTGGATTCATTTTTCAAGTTAAGTTGGCTACATGCTTGAAAATTTTCAGATCATTTGGAATCATTCAACATATAGGAAAAAAATAGTAAGTAGAATTGAATAGTGAATGATTCAAAATACTAAATTGTTAACAATTTATTTATGGAATTGAAAAATGCCAATTCCAATGGTTTTAATGTTGTAATAAACAATCTACAACCAATTTTTTAATTTTTTTTCCAAAAATATTGAAGATTGAGTTAAAATAAAGGACTTCAAAGTTTGTCTTGGAATAGAGATTCGATAATAGCCTGCAAACTTCCACAAACTAAAACTCCTCATAACTTTTGACTCATTGATCAAAATGGAACGATTCAAAGCTTTCCAAATATACATAAATCTAAAGAAACAATTTCACATTTTAATTTCTTAAAAAAAAGATTTTTAAAGAAATTCTTTTTGTTGTCTGGGTTGCTCGTCGAGTAATGAAAATACATATCATACAATAACTTTTTAACCATGTAGTCAAAAATTATGGAAATTGTTGGGCCTTCAAGATAATTTTTGGGCACATGTTGTGTTAAAATTTCAAAGAAAATAAATAAAAACTCCATTTGTAGTGAATTGCCCAAAATTTCTATGTTGCCAAAAATGCAGTTTCAGCGTTTAGGGATTAAAGACAAATAGGTCATTATTTCAAAAGACTTTCTCTAAGATTTTCTCCTTCAAAGTGTGTTTCCTTGTTTTTTCATTAATCCAAATAAAACTTCAAATTTTTAATATCTACTAAATTGTGCTGTCAAATAATGTAAAATTTTTGAGGTGCTTACTTTTGATGTGAACTATGATATCCTATAGTTACATTCTATCCAATCTCAAGAAAAAATAAACAAAAAAATTGTTCAAGTTATAGGCAATTTTAGCCCATTTTGAAAGTACACCCCTATTGGATCATTAAGGATTTATACATTTGCCTTTAGTACATTGCAGAAATCAAAATCAATCGATGTTATAGATTTGGCTATGGGAGGTGTTTAAAGTATAGATAGTTTAATCCAATAGTGTAGAAGTCTACTAGATGGATTATGAGTATTTTCAAGAGCTTACTATAGGAGCTATGCAAGAGAAATGAAGCTACATCCAACAATACTGAAAAGATGTGATTTTGTTTGTTCATCAACAATATCACCAATGTGGTCACTCCATTCCTTCTAATACATGAATCTAGAGATATCCAAAACTTGTAAAAATAAAGATCCTATGTTTGAATTCTTCTCATGCTATATTTTATTTTGCCTAATAAGCTAAGATATCCTCACCTTTTTGTAACACCAACCATTTTCCATTATTTAAAAATAAATAGAGTTCTTTGCAGTCACTCATGGATCCAAATATGATAGAATATAATTTCTTCATAATTGTTCATTGACTCAAATATAACAAAATAGAATTCTTCATAACCGCTCATTGATATATATATATATATATATATATATATATATGTGTGTGTGTGTGTGTGTGTGTGTATGTGTGTGTGTGTGCATGTATATGGTGCAAAGTGTTTGCTCAAACTTAATAATATTTTTCAAAAGGAACCTATAGAACATGAAAATTCATTTGAAGCAACCAATCTATACCTTCACCACTATACTTCAATGATTATGTTTTCACTAAAAATGCTCCAAAATTGTCATTTTTAGTACAAGTATTAAACTTTCAAAAACCCTTTTCTAACATATGTAACTACAAGATCTTGTAGAATGATGACTTCAAAAGGTGTGGTAAAAATTTAAAATTTTTCCAATGTAGGGATTGCAAGATATAAGCATTCAAATTCACTAAAGTCATTTTTTTGGCCCTGCAAAAACAAGGCAACTCCACTTCACAAGCTCACTTTTCTATAAAAAAAAAATGTCCAAAATGGTGGTGTTTCTTTGGGTTCTTTTTCCCAGACAAGTTGGTCACATATTTGAAAAAATTCAAATCATTTGGAATTGTTCAACGTATAGGAAAAAAATAGTAAGTAGACAATAGTAGAAAATGATTTAAAATATTAAATTGTTAAGAATTTAATTATGAAATTAAAAAATGACAATACCAACGGTTACAATGTTGTAATAAAAAATAAAAATTCTAGATTTTTATTTTATTTTCCCAAAAAATTGAAAATTGAGTAAGATAAAAGATTTCAAAGTTTATTATATATAAGATAATCTATAACTGCTGACAAACAAAATATCCTCGTAACTTTTGACTCATTGATCAAAATGGAATGATTCAAAGCTTTTCATTTATATATAACTCTAAAAAACTAATAAAAGAAGTGACTTCTTAAATTGCCCAAACTGCCTATTTATGAAAAAAATAACATATTAGGCCATAACTTTTGACTCATATTTTCAAATGTCATGAAATTTAGTGCATATGAAAGATATTCCTTGTCCCCACCTTCTATTAAAATTTGGACCCAAAATATGGAAATCTCTAGTCACATGTACTTGCCAATTGCTATGTAGTAAAAAAAATGCATGCTGATCTTTTAGAGGTTGAACAAAGTTTTTTGTTTTCTTTGTTTGTTATAGTTAGATTTAAGAATTGTGTGTTCCTTGGTTGCATTCTTAGTACCATTGAAAAGTTCTCTACAAAGAAGGGTGCACATGCTTTGTGTTGTGGTGTGAAACTTATTGAAGTTTTGAAGTTTTTTAAAATAAAAAACAAACAAAAAACTTTTACTTTATTTTGATTGTAGCAATGACACACTAGCAAGAATTGAAGCATCTTGTACCTCAAGAATATTTGATTAAGGATAATCTAATGTCAACAATAGATGTTCCTATGACCTCAATTTTGAAAATTTGTAATATATTCATACAAAGTCTAAAAATTCTCGAACCAAGTGCATTTATTTTTGCTTTCATTTGCTAACATCGTGATATAATATTTTTCTGAGATTGTGTTCAGAATTGCTGACTTGTTTGAAAAAAAAATTGTGCTTGCTTTAGGCTGTGCGGATACTTGAAGTCCAAATTAAACATATATCCTACCATACCAGGGACTTTTGAGGTCAAGCAAAACCCTCGCCAACTCCCACTCACTCACATGGCGCCATTGAAGTCTATTCAAACAAAGGCACATTGTTGAAGAGCGAATCCAAGCTTTCCCCCGCGCCCGAGGACCCCATTCAAGCTCTCCACTGCCGTGTTTGTACACAAAATTCCTCCAAACCCCAACACCCATTTCACAAGGTGCGCTCTTTTCGACTCTTGTTCTCCCATCTCGAATTCTGGATCCCATTTTGTCAGTCTTGGGTTTCGTTACTGGCGATGGATTTCGCCTTTAAGCTTTCGAAGGAATTTATTATTTTATCCCCCGCCCAAAAGCAAAGCCGCCTAGTACGACAACCGGGGTTGCACAGCAGGAAGTAGCGTACGAGTCTGGTGGTGTCAGGTGCACAATGACGGTTGTCAGATGAAGGGGTCAGGGGTACATGGAGCTCTGGCAGTGGTGATGATGTGCTATGGAAACTAAACGAACTTAGACCCAAAAAATCTCTTGGAATTGGCATTTGCTTCGAATCCGCACTTGTCGTGAAGGGAAAGGAAATTGTGTGGAGAGCTGTGAAGGATTTTTATGGGTTGTATGTTTTCGTTTTGCATTTCTAATGACCTGATTCTCTTTCTTCAGTTTCTGTAGGAAAGAATCTCGTTCTGTATTGGCTGGACTCTGTTTTTTGTTGGATTTGCCTGGAAGAATGGTTTGGCTATTGGAAGCGTAGATAGTGTCTGTGATGGAGTTTTCAGTTTGGCATTCTCTTCAGGGGCTGCAAATCTTTGTTGCATTGTAGAGCTCTGTTGACTGCCCACTCTTTCGCTGTGATTGGCAGTATCTACACCTGCTTAGAGTTCCATCGCTTTCAGAACTCAAGATTTGAGACAATTTGTGCCAAAGAAAGAAGATGTTAGAGAATTGGAGTGTACCCTGATTCTTGTTGGAGCATACCCTGAATTCTAGCAGTTGGATCCAAGGTGATTGCAGCTCCTTTCAAGAATGTTGTATCGTAGTGAGTATGGTTTCACTACCTGCTTGGTCTTTGGAGAAAGACGTAATGGCAGTAGCGAGGTTCCTTACGGGGCAGAGGGTCTTCACATTACAAGAAAGGGGTGAAGAGGTTAGGGCTACATCTGAAACACTTGCAGCGGTGATGGATGTTTAGTATAAGGGAGAAGTAAGATCGAAATTGCTACAATGAAGTTTATGAAGTTGGGATCTAAGCAGGACATCTTCACTGTTCACAGCGACTCTACGTATGTGTGACTCTTGAATCCCCTACTCTGCTTGAATTTTGCACGCGCTTACTGTTCTTTATACTTCTGCAATGTGTACAAAAGATACGTGGTTTTACGTATATCGTGTTTCGATAGAAATTGTACTGGTGGTTTCACCCAGATGGTACCAAGGAGGAAAATTCTGGGTCCACGTGTTTTCGGTGATATCTGAGTGTGGCATTTTAGTGTATAGAGTGTTAGACTGCTTGTCAGCATTCCATATCAGTGAGTGTCAACACTGGATGCTGAACTGGTTATGCTGAACTAGTTTTTCCAGTAACTAGCTATATCTTACAATTAACTTAAGGACAGAGTGTTACGTCCTCTAGACTAAATAAATGTCATTAATCTACTAGGCAAGCAGCATTTTGAGAATGACTTGCAGAATTTACAATCTTCTCTTCTGTGTAGACACTTGATATTGAACCAATACAGTTGCATTAATTAGCTAAATTCAATTAATTTTGATGTCAGAGCTTCCCCTAGGTTATCTCGTCATTAGGCACGGGTGTACTCAGTTACTCACTGGACCTCACTCAACTCTTAGTGCTGATACCCACTATGGATGTGGATTTGGAGTTTGATATTGGGATTCTCTTTTGTGGTGCAGTTCGGTTGCCTGTGACCTGCCGAGTGACATAACTTTTGATGTCGATGGCCACAAATTTCACCTTCACAAGGTATTTTTCCACTTCTCAAAATTAGGACTACAAGTCATATCTCTCTTTTGAGTTAATTTTTCGCGCTAGTTCTTCATCTCTGTCACGAAATTGTACCTGGTTCCTAAGTTCTGTTATTTTTACCTTCTCACGTACAGTCAAGTTCTGTTATTTTTCTGGATAGAGTAAGCTGTTACACTAAGGAAGCAGTTTACTTTGTTCTAAGAAAGCTCGATAAATATACAATCGTGTGGTTTCATATTCTGTGGTCTAAATCAACCGCTAAGTTGCCAATCGAAATATAAAATTTCACTTTGGAAGTTAATAGTCGATTTTAGGAACATATTTCTATCAGTAAATAATGTATTTAAGGATTACTTTTTTCTGTTATAACATTTTGTTACCTTCCTTGAACCTTCTTAAATGGTTTATTTCAACCCCTAGCGATGTGTAAAAGAGACCACGTAGGGGTTAACATGGAGCTCGACAATTTGTTCTCTGATGAAGTCTCTTGTTGGCTGTGAAGTTCCCTCTGCTAGCGAAATGGGGCGGTCTCAACAAACTCATTGCAGAGTCGCAAAGTGAAGAGATACTCATTCATGGCTTTCCAGGCGGAGCGGCATGCTTCGAGATGTGTGCCAAGTATTGTTATGGCATCACCATCACCTTGAGCCCTCATAATGTGGGTGAGGTGCGATGTGGCGCCGAGTTTCTGGAGATGACAGAAACAACCGAGAAGAGCAATCTGATATACAAGCTGGAAGTGTTTTTGAATTCCTCCATTCTTCGGGGTTGGAAGGATGCTATAATCTGTCTTCGCAATAGTAAAACTCATATGCCGTGGTCCGAAGAGCTCAAGGTGAGTAGAGAATACTTGTTTGCGTTACTTGAAGCACTGTAACCAATAAGTAGGAGTGTGCTTTCATTGTGAGATCAGTGTTGAGCTCACTGGAAAGATCTTGAGCCAAGCTCTCTTGAGATCAAATTTCCTCACTATGTATGAATTTCTTATGCAATCATTCAAAGTGGGGCGTTGTAGACCACTATTGACGGGGCTGTAGACTGCCCCATGCCTGTTCAAAGATGAGTTGCCATAGGCTTTTAGTCAAGTCATGCTTACACCCAACTTGCTACTTGACGGATGGAGTATATTGCTAGAGATGAGTTGCTGTTGGTGATAGGGCTCAGTCAATAGCAGACATGATATTAGGTCCCTAACGGTTTTACTATCCTCTACCATTACAGCCTTTTTTTCTCGGATGCATACGATTAGCATACTTGTAACAACCAGATTGCTAATTTTTGAACGGTTAATGGCAACAGATCATCGGTCGATGCATTGAGTCAATCTCATCAAAGGCTTGTGTGAACGCAAATGAGGTGGACTGGTCCTTTTCCTACTCGAGATTGCATACTTCAGCCAGTGGTCGGAGTAGTCCAGTTTCCTGGAGCAGACACAGAATGTCACCAGCGCCAAAGGACTGGTGGGTCGAAGACATAATTGACTTGGACATTGATCTCTACACAAGGGTGATCCACGCCATTAAAGAGAAAGGTGGCTCCCCAGATGTGGTGGCTGAATCCATCAGAGTGTACACTCTCAAGTGCTTAGCAGAAATATTACAAGAACCAGAGAAAACTCCAAATGAGGAAAATGACTTTATGGAGACGACTTTGAAGGAGAAGCAGATTCTAGAGACAATTGTCAGCCTGCTTCCATTAGAGAAAGGCACATCCTCTTGCAGCTTCTTGCTACGGTTGTTGAAGGCAGCGACCTTCCTGGACGCTGCACCCGCCACCAAAATGGAGCTTGCCAGACGTGTCGGGTTGCAGTTGGAGGAGGCGTCACTCCATGATCTGATTATTCCTTCCGTGTCCTACTCAAGTGATACTGTGTGTGACGTGGATTTGATGATCCATATTGTGGAGCATTACATGACACAATTTCATGGGAACCAAGCCCAGATGGGATCCTCGGTTGATTTTGACTCGGATGCACCGTTGATGACAGCGACAGCCATGCATGGTTCTCTATGCAAAGTGGCCAAGGTTATAGACCGCTATCTTGCTGAGATAGCACGGGATTCGAAAATGCCAATTCCTAAATTCATACAGCTTGCGTCGTCTGTGCCTGACTTTTCACGTCCTGTCCATGATGGATTGTATCGCGCCATTGACATGTACCTCAAGGTTTGCCTTCGTTCTCTTTTGTGTTACTGAATTCTGAATTATTATTACTTTTGCTCATTGCTTTTAATCGTATTGAAGAGACTTTCTTGCTGACTGTCAGGGTTACTTTTTTGGAGTATCTTTAGAGATTAGTTGACGAGATGGGCTGGGACTTGGGACTGCAGGAGCACCCGCTGCTGACAAAGAGTGAACGAAAAAAGATTTGCAGATTGATGGACTGTAAGAAGTTGTCGATGGAGGCTTGCATGCATGCAGCCCAGAATGAACGTCTCCCACTGCGAGTTATGGTTCAGGTCAGTTCCACAGCTATGCAGAACGTCTCATGTTGTAACCGTTCGCTGCGTCACAACTGGCATCGATATCAACATGTAATTCGCTGCTCGGACTGTTTCAGCAACTTGCGCTTGTTATACTAATTCAAGTCCTTGCAGTTTCATAATACTGTAGAGACTGCATCGGTGGCTAAATAGTACTATAGAGTAGGTGATTTAGAAAATGAGCCTTTGCCAAGCCTCGTTCACTTTAGGCCATCAATGAACATACATGACATAGTGGTATGTATTATTTATGGACTCCAAAGTAACACATATCGCAGTCTTCACATATTTCGTATGAAAAAAATGAATAGCATTGGCGCCAAAAAAGTTTTACATTTTGGTGGAAAGATTAGGGGGACAGTCTCTCGATGCATCTCTGCTTGTTTTTCTTTTTATAGTATGCAGTTGAATCTTGACATCGACTAGTCAATTTCTGAAATATAATCAAAATCCACATTCGTTATCTCTAGTCCTTCGCTGGATGTATGATCTGACCAAGTAATACCTCCGTGTGCAAAAAATGTACTCACGAATAAGTAATGCTGCAGGTCTTATTCTTTGACCAAGTGCGGACTTCAGCGAACGGGGTCCTTCTAAGTGACCTGCAGGGGCGCCCACAACAGGCATCTGAGTATGGTGAGGAAAACCGCTTTTCGGAAGCCAGGAATGGCAACAATCCAAACGAGTCGTCCATAGGTGACGAAAATTGGGAAACGGTGCACCAAGATTTCACCGCCTTGAAGGGTGACCTTGCAAGCATCAAAATGCGGATTGCAGAAGCTGCGAGAGAACGCAGCATACTAATGCAACAAGATCATCATGTGAAAAACAAAGGTGTGCTGTCTGCCTTGAAGCCAGAGAAGCTGTTCAGTAAGCTGTTTTCTAGCAGGGGATTCTCCAGTTCCGAATCATCTCGTGACTCTGTTAGTTCTGAATTGTCAATGTCAATGAAGCAGCAGCTTCGACAGAGCAGTGCCTGATCTCCAAAACTTGGTCAGGGGCTCTTGTGTTATGTGTACACTAATCTGTATTTTTAGGCTCCATTTCGGACTTGCTGAAATTCAATCATTTTGGAGATTAGGCATTATTCTTTTTTGTGCTCTCTCTACCATTTTATCATCCGGATACTGTACTTTCTAACGGAGAACAATCGGATACTCTTTTTTTTCTCTTGAGGTGAAGGCTTCCCTCATATGCTTGGTTTGGTTAATCCAATTACTCAATAAATGAAGTCTATATTGAGCCCTTGATCAACTTGCCTATTCCTGGACTTGGGGCGAGGGTTCAAGCAGGGCATTGGTTAGATACCTGTGATCGCTAATCTTTTGAATGGAAATGGCATCATCTTCTGTTACTTTTGGTGGTCTACAACCTCCCACTTTGAAATTGTGTAAGGAATTCATACATAATGGTCACTTTGAAATTGCATAAGGAATTAATGCATAGTAGTAAAATTTTGATCTCAATTGATTCTTGCTCTAGGTCTTTCCACTCCCCCATATTTATCTCCCCCAAATTGCACTCTTGCATTTGTAAACAAAATGATATAAAATTTTTGGGTTATTTTGAATATATATGTAGTTCTAACTCAAGCCAAATAATTGATTAATGTATTAAGTATATATAGTTAATATGTAATAGAATACCAAATATTTTTATGTCCAAATCATTACAAGAAAATGAGTTTTTTTCCAACTACATAATGACTATTTTTTGAGTTGTAGGAGACATGTGTGACTAGTGCTAATCTAGGGAGTTGCAATCATTGTAGACAAGTTATTCTTGAAAACATAGTTGTAAAGGACAAATGAATTAAGGGATTATTTCTCATCCATTGGCTTAGTTGGAAGTTCATCCACAAGCTTTACCAATCTGTTTGGTGTTGTAGCAGTTATTTCTACATCATTACATTTATTCAACATTTTGGTCACCATGTACTATTCTATGTGGCATTTTTAACTATGGCAATCAAAAAATAGTTGCATCAAAAAATGACTATGATGCACATCAAATTTTCCATGGGCAAGGTGACAAAGTGATTGTATTGGATGTCAATGAAGTTTTATTTTTATTTTTTAGAATTTAAAAATTTAAGAATTTTCTTACCTTCGATTCTTTCTTTAATAAATTGTGAGAAAACATTCCAATAGTCATTTTTTAGATGTTTTTGTGTGCCACATGGGATGTTCACATTTGTTTCTTAGTTGATCCTCAATAACAATTGAATTGCAATGTATGTCAATACTTGGACTTTCAATTGCAACATTTGTTTTTGTAGTAGTGAAAGTGGGAAGAACTCATTCCAATTGAGTCAATCTTTATACATTGAACAATTGAAATGCAACTTTTGTGCAACAATAACAACGAGCTAACAACTTCGTACACTTTCAACATCAACTGAAAAATAATTGAAACAACTCAAAAGCATGAATGACATTGTAGTTGCAACATTTTATGAAATGCTTTCTACATGAGTAAGAACCCAAGGAAGTGTTACAATGACCATCACACTTGCTTTTTAGACATAGAATTGGATACAAATTCACAAATATCCACTTGGATTCTTGGTACATTGCAATTGTGATTGCAAACTACACACACATAGGCACAAATTCCTTCAAACTTCTTTAATACCAACTATTGGTTTTGGCCTTTCAAGTTTCAACATATTCATGTATTACTAACCAAAGTTCACCTATTCATCTAGTGTTGTAATTACTACTACCAAGTGATTTACAAATTTTCAACAATACAAATTGAAGGATTCTAAAGAAATGCCACATTTAACTACTTTTGGACTATTCAATGAATTATAGACTATACATCAATAAATCTCCTAATGTTAACATCGGAAGATCTCTTGATGATTGTATAGATCTCCGAATGTTTTGGACTAATCTCTTGATGTTTTGGATTATCTCCTGATGAACATTTTTTTTCCTCATAGTCACTATTATTAATTTTGGACTTTCAAAAGCCCAAAAATAGTTAAATGTGGCATAGAAGAATGATGTCACAAAACAAGAAGAAGAATCCTAATTATAACAATGGAAGAGAACAAAGTACTATCTTGTGATAACAAGAAGCAAGCTAGGAAATCACATCATGGCATCATGCTATGTAGGACAACATAAGCATATGTTAAGAAAACAAGAAGCAACGACAATAAGGGACAAAAAGAAGAGGTGGTTGTAATGAGAAGATAGATAAGGGTTTCCAAAAATGAAGAGGAACCCTAAAATCTTGACCATCTATCTTTAGATCAAACCTATAGCTACCATGTTACAATGTCTGCCATGACTAAACCCAATAAATATTGTAAAATTGCTCCCTAACTACAACAATATATTACACAAAGATGTTAAAAAAATGCTATTATGTCAATTGTTTTGAAGTGGAATTATAGTTGTTTTATAGTTTTTATGATGTTTTTTTCAATTGACAATTGATACGATGGAATCCACATTAAATTCCATAGTCATTGACAATTGTAGTCATTTCTTAGTTGAATTCACCTTTGTGCAACTATTGTTATAGTCATTTTCTAGTTGAATTTAGATTTTTTGCGACTATAGATTGACATTCAAGGTGGATTCTACAGAGTGCATACTATCAACATTGATAATTGTGCTGAATATTGAATGGAAAATAGCTCAAATTAATTTTGAATTTGAACTTTGTTATACTCTTATAATCCTATGCTTCATTCTACAATTGCTTTGTGACTAAAAAAATATATAGGTAAGATTTTGTCACACTCCTATCTCCTTGGGGTGCCCGAAGTGCGTTAGTGAGCAAGGAGGACCTTAGGGGTGACTTTCCAAGCCTTACAATAGTCTTAGAAGGGACTAATGAGAGACTCCCTAACAAATAGGAGATAATAGCGCCATATATTTGAAGAGAGCGGTAGTGTGTTATAAATCCTTGGAAAGCTCTTGAGAAGATGCTTCTAACCATCCAAAGAACATGTGATTTGAATTAGTAAGCTAATAGTTATGGCCATTCAAAATTGGGGGTGTCTTGGTAGTGCTAGGATACTTAAAGCTTAAGAGTTAGGGGTTCTTAAGGAATATTTCAAGGAATTATGGCATGTAATATATTATTGGAAAGTTATAAGTACAATGATGCTATAATGACAAGAATTATGAGGTTTTAAGTTATGAGTCAAAAGTTATGGCCAAGAGAAGGGTCGTGGTGAAGGCATGATGCCCCTTCTAATGGACCCAAATCTTTGAAGGGTCATAATTTTGTGAGAACTTGTCTAAATAGAATAAGCAAGATGTTTATTGGCACCTATTCAATGTGTGGATATTGGAAATGGACTTATATGCTATATTTGGAGCTTTGAGCGTAGAATTATGCCATTTGAAAGTTTGAGAATTTAAACAGTGATCCAACTTGGTGGTTTTGGTTGGAAAAGGAGTGGTTTTCCAAAATCCAAGTGGGTTTGGGGACTTCCTTCAACTCACAAGGGGGGTCTATCAAATGCCACAAAAGGTACTATAGAAGGGGTTGATCTCTCTCCTCCCTCCCTCTTGAAGCTTTGGTGAGTCCCGATGACTCAAGGTTGGTGATGTAACTTTATCATTGACTCCAAGGCACCTTGGAACACTTGTGTGTATGTGTGTGTGTCTTTGTTGTGGCACCGGTTGGGTGGAGTCCTACTCCTTGCTAGACCATTCTTGATCTATCCTAAGTTGTGAGTTTCAAATTTGTCATGGTGTGAAAGTAGAAAATACACAATGGACTAGTATGGAATGAGGTGACACTTAAGATCAATTAGATCATGGTGAATATTGCCACCATGAGTCCTAGAACATTAAGGTGGAAGTTCTGCCCTATGTTATGTCCGGTGTCATGAGTGCAGGGTTGACAAATTAGTACGTCCGCCCCAAAATAGCATCCGTAATCCAGACGTCCGGACGTTCGTCCTCACGGACGTAGCGTCCCTCCCGCCGTCAGAAGGCGGACGGATGGGGTGAGACGGGGCGGACGGGCGGGGCGGATGGGGGGACAAGCGGACGGGACCGCGAATGTTAGTGGACGCTATGGACACAGCGTTCGTGTCCGGACGTCCCAGACGTCCAACTGTCCTGTTAACCCTACATGAGTGGAGTGCGTCTTAGTAGTCCTAGGGATTAGGACTTAGTAATGAAAGTTTAGAATGGGAACTAATGCTATGGATGCATGGCATATGCAGTGTTAATCAATTGTGATCCAAGTGATGTTGGAACTAAGGTGTAGTGAACCCATTAAGCAATGAAAGGCTACTAGAACTTTAAGGTGTTATTTGGGTGGCGACAGATTTGGTGCTAATAACAATGGTTGTAATTGCAAGATAGTTGTATTGAATACTTAGTTGTTCTTTAATTGATTGTGTTGAACATTTTTTCCTTTTAGTGAATACTAACAAATGCATATGATAGAAACAAATTATGACATATTGACATTAATGACATATTTAGTATCATATGATTGTTATCATATATTATTAAATTACATCTATAATTTAAACAAATATGTAAATGCCTTTACAAACAAACATGTTGGATTTAAAAATATTGCCGCAAAAAAATCAATTTGGGTTGTTAAATACAAATTAAATTTATTCGTATTGATTGTGTAGTAGGACAAATATCTTCAAATCTATTTGAGTGATAAGAAGTCAATTTATAAAGAGCAAAAGATCAAATATAACACTACAAGAAAATTATTGTTTTATGATTGCAAAATATGACTGGAGTGAGTCACAAAATCAAGAATTGTGACCCAAGTAGAAATCACTGTAAATGGTCACGATATGACTTGGCTAAGTCATTCATGAGTCATTCACTTTTAGTCATATGATTGGTGAGTCATATTTGCAGTTATATGGATTTGGGAGTATAATAAACCACTTTTAGATGTATTTTGTCAACATGGAATTGAAATTAGAATGCACAAAATCTTAAGGCAATGAAATATCATTTAGTGATAGATTTACTATTGACTACTGAAATTAAAGTATATGCCTAATTTGGAGCTAAATGAAAATTTTCACAACCAATTACAACAAATCAAAACATTGTGATTTACCAAAGGTCAAACATCAATTTCCAAAAATAAACAAGAAGAGTAATCAACACTCAAGACAACTCTTTAAAACATGAAATTACTAGATTTGTGCCCAAGGTTTGTTTAGAAAAACATTCAACTTTGCTAGTTTGCTTTGATTGAGTTGTTGCACTTTTTTTTGTTAACCTTGTAACATTGCTACAAACACTAAGTGTCCAATGGATGATAGATAATCTTTCTAATTTCTATGTAAAGACAAAAGTACGGATGTTCATTTTTAGAATTTTGTATGAAAATAGAAGGTCTAACACAATAGGTGGACCCTCAATGAGTACTCAATCTGAGTGTTTTTTTAAGCAAATGATGATTTCTATAATGACTAGCCCAATATTTGTAGGTTAAATACGGGTCTACCAATTTTTTTTACTTTTTATTAGATTTAGCTACTTCATAAGTGTCTTCCTTCTTTGATAATATGCTTCCTCAAAGTGAATTGTCACATGTTAAAGTAGCTAATCCATTCTTGATTATCCCCCCTCCCCCTTCCTCTTGTTTTCGCACTATAGATTGTTATGTTTCCAATCACTTATGATTTTAGTAGGTGACAACTCATGCGAAGCAAGACCTATAGGAACCACAAAAATGTCCAAAAAGTGTACATTGAAAGCATAGAATGATCACAACACGTACATTAATTGAAAGCCACAATCATCACTTACACCAATTTTGTAATCAATATATGGTTGGAAATAGGACAAGAATAGGTTCAGCAAAACCTTGACAAAAAAAAATTTTAATTAATTTTTTTCTCAAGCTAAAAAATGAAAAAAATAAATTTTATATCCATCTTAAATCTATTTCCCTGCTTGTGGGATCCCTCACCAAACCAAACCCAAACCCAGTCGGCAAGTATGCTCAATTCCTGAAGTGGTTGGAAACGGGTCGTAACTCGTAAGCTTCTACGCATCTTCCCAAGCGAATTAATTCAACAGGCCTTGAAGAAAGGAAACTCTGAGGCTTGGACCTTGGGATTGTAATGTCCATCCTAACTTGAGCATGCTCAGACTAAGCCATTTGTCGGTGGTTTCAACTTCAAATTACACGCACATGCATAAATGTCTGCAGGACCAGCCCAGATTACCACAATTGCTTCAATGTTTTACTAGTCCAGAAACGTAAGCTTACAATCGGACTTTTGAATCATAAGACATTTTAAAGAAAATTTCAATTCAATTGGCACCCTTTCATTGAAATGGCAGTTGAAATGGCAAAGTTGGG
Source organism: Pseudoscleropodium purum (assembly GCA_963969395.1). Taxonomy (NCBI): domain Eukaryota; kingdom Viridiplantae; phylum Streptophyta; class Bryopsida; order Hypnales; family Brachytheciaceae; genus Pseudoscleropodium; species Pseudoscleropodium purum. The sequence goes on from OZ017798.1 coordinate 26,009,666, forward strand.
CAAAATTGGGCAAAATTTGTCGAAAACTTTAGGACCTGTCTTTAGCTATGCCGGAGGGAATTACAGCTTGCAGTGTGTTCAACACTTCAGATTTGCAGACTGAGGGTCAAAAGTTCTCAAGAATGTGCTCCAAGAATGTAATTTTGAAGAAGCTGGAAATGTGTCTCGATCTTGAACTTTGTGTAAACTTAACAATTTGGAATCTTGCACTACATCCAATGATACAAGTACTATCACTGAGTTCCAAGATGTGAAAAGTCTAAAAAAACAACCCATATATACGATAGTAAGAAGCTAATAGAATACAATGTATATTGATATGTAATTATGTATGGCAAATGGAATATTTTCGTTTCAAGTTTTGATGGCCATGTGTGAACTAACTTGATGTTCAACTATTAGAATTGACCTTCCAATCATATAATAAGCACATGTGTCTCTATTAGTGGAGTGTATAAATTGACACTCCAAATCACAAATCAAAAGATTATATTTCTAGTTTAGAAATTGATCAATAGTAATGAAAATTTTATATGTATACTTGCAATGTTTAATTGGAAAGATTAGATCTTTTGATCTTTATATGGATGTAAATGTAAGAGGTCCTTTGGTACTTGAGTGATGCACCGACATTCCAACTCGTATGCCTTATAGTATACAAAGGTTGTTGCAAAATGCTTCATAGAATGTGTCCCAAATTAATCATGCCATAACACCATCAAGTGCACTACTACTTTCTATAGTTGTAATATATGTGTAGGGTGGTTATAAACACAATTGTTTTATGAAACTGTTTGGTAATAAAAAAATTTGCCAATTTCACTTGACTTGTTATACTATTAAAAAGACAAGGATTATAAATTGACAATTGTATATCATGCAACTAGTTTAATCCATAAATGACAATACAATTGTTTTTTGGCCAATGAATGATAAAGAATCTTCCCATACAACTATTCATTTTTGAAATTTTGTGTGGAAAGGGAAGGTCTTCTACAATAGTTTGACTTCCAATGAATACTTCAGCATTTTTTTAAGTCAACAATCCACATGATACCAAGGCAAATGATTTCCACAATGACCAACTCAACCTGAATCTCTTTAAGGATTAAAATAAAACTAAAAATTTGACAATGACTTACAACACATCGCAAAATATTGATATTCTTCAAGAATTAACTTACAAAATTTCTTAACCCATAGACCATATGGCAAAAAAAATTTCGGTCGATGAATGACAAAGAATCTCTACATTCACTCACATCAAGAACTACCCCCCCTCCTTTGTTCCCACTCAAATTACATTGTTGAAGTATTGCTTTTGTACTGCAACACTACACTTTCAATACTATATTAGGAATCTTTTGCATCAATATTGTTTCAATAGAGGGTACTTTCCTAATAGAAGTGCAACTATTCATCCTCAAAATTTTGTGTGAAAAGGAAATGTTTACAATAGCTTGACTTCCAATGAGTGCTTCTGCATTAATACCAAAATAGTTGATTTCCACGGTGACCATTACGTGGTTCAAGGGTTAAACTCATGCCAACGAAACTTTCTGTCTGTTTTTGTCTTTTTAAAACTTCTACGAGAGAAGCCAGGTCAGCCAAAGTGCCGTTTTCCTAATGGGTTTCGCCACACGATGAAAAACAAAACCTACTCGTATGCATGCAAGGAATACAAATGAATGACTTCAAGGAACTAATGAATTCCACACCCACCACCAAGAAAGAAAAACGGAGTCAGTTTGTTCTATCCTGGAACCTGATCCTCAGTCAGTCAGTAAACTGTGCGTGCGTGCACTAGATTACCGCAAATCACAATTTGATTTTTCGGCAACGCCGGCTGGATGCAGACGGACTTGATCGAGAAACTCATAATCTCCGCAACTTGCCCGGCATCTTTGACAAATCCAGTTGCACATGGAACCACTCCACCAGGCGTACGATCTAAAATATATCTATCAGACCGCCCTAACGAACTTACTCCCAGTTGCACATGGAATTGAAATTGAATTTGCTAAGAGAAAAATTCAGACAGAAAAAAAAGGTTGATGCCACGACTTTTGGTGTCCGTCGTGTACTCGTGCATCCTCCTCCTCCGGAACTGACGTGTATCGATCTAGTGCCGGAAAGTGAGTGCGAAAAGGTTTAACGGAATTGGCCTGCCTGCCTGCATGCCTGCCTGGCCGGGTCATCGAAAAGACTCACGTGAGGCGGTTCATTGACGATTTGACGTGTGCAACATTTGTTGAATTCGTTGCGTCACAACCGATTCACGTCACTCGTTCATTCGTTTGTTCCTCGCTTTGGAATTTTATGCAATTTCCAGTTCCTCAGGTGAACAGGAATATTGACGGGACTTGGTCAATTCTAGCTCTTCCTGAGTGGGTGGGAATCTACTCTCAAGTCTCAACTGCGGTTGGTTGGTTGGTTGCAGGGTCTTCCAAAGAGGCGGGGGTTCCCTTTGCTGTTGGTTGGTTCGTTGCAGGGTCTTCCAATGAGGCAGGGGTTCCTTTTGCATTCTTGAAAATGGGACCCTAGCAACAGTGAAAAAAATTGTCTTATTGATGGCTCGCAGTGAACAAAATTGTCTTATGTGACAAGAAGTGAACAAAAGTGTCTTGTCTGACCAGCAGTGAACAACAGTGAACAACGTTGTCTTGTATGGCTCATCAGTCAACCCCAATTCTTGGATTATACTGAAAGTCTCTCCTAGGCTCCTAGGGAGACATGGTACCTTCCTAGCATGGGGAAGACCATTGCCTAGTGTTATGTCATATGAAGCAATTTTGGCATTAGAAGAGTTTTGGGGGTCCAAAAGCCTATTTTGGGCCTGTTCCCCAGAAGCTTTTTCCCACAGCGAGGGGAACGGCTTGTTGTCAGAATTTTTTTTTTCTTAAAAAAAAAATTAAAAAAAAAAATCTCTAAATTCCAAAAAATTAAATTATAAAATATAAAATATATAAAAAAATTAAATGGTCAATAACGTGGCAAGGTCTCAGCCACATCAGATCGCTACGTTGAACCTGTTCTTTACATTCACAGGCAGTGATAACTCGTAGGCATCCAGAGGCTCCAAAAATCTTCTAATGTTTTGCAACCCTTTTTGTTAACGTTTGAGCATCAGCCATCAGGTTGGTCATTGTGGAAATCATCTTTTTTGGTACCATGTGAATCATTTGCTTAGACCATAAATGATGGTGTAGACATTTTGTATCCAATGAATGATAGAGAATCTTTTTGTGTAAGAAAAAAAATGCAACTATTCATTCTTGGAGTTTTGTTGTGAAAACGGAAGGTCTTCTACAATAGTTTGACTTCTAATGAGTGCTTTTTCATTTTTTTCGAGCAAAAGATTTCCATGACAATATCCAAAGGGATGATTTCTATGGATACCAATTTGTCTACATGGGTTATTTCCTAAGATTCTGAGGCCATTTGTTTGGTAAAAAAACATTCAAAATTGCTAGTTTCAATGCAAACCATAAAAAACTCAAACTTTTCAATTTTTAGTTTTCAATTTTTTTTGCATATACAATCATAGGATCTTACACTAAACTAGTATGAAAATGTTTGGTAGAAATTTCAAAATTTTTGACCATATCAATCACAAGATATAAGTGTTTAAAGCAAAAAAAAGAGTTTTTAAAAAAAAAATTCCTAGCTTGACTAGATTATAAGACTTTGGATCCTTTTAACTTAAAATTTTTGTTTAAAAGATTGTGAATTAATTTTTTATGTTGAATGATTGAGTAGAAAATTCAAGAAAAAAAATTCACTCTCCCCCCTCTTATTGTAATTTTCATTCTTTAAAAAATTGTTAAGTCAAAGTATGTACAGTACAACATAGAACAAAAAACTAAATTATTGAGAGCTCTAGGTTGGAATTGAAATACACTAATCCCAGTTGTAAGATTATTCTAGATGGCAAAATAAATCATGTGCAATTTTTTAAAATTGTTGAAATGGAGATAAAAAAAAATAGATCTAATACATTATTTTCTCAAGAATTTGCTAAGATTGCTTGCAAAACAAGAAGTTTTAGAACTTTCACATAACTTATCCAAATGAAATGAATTAAATCTTTCCATATGGAAAAATTTATAATCTAAGAGAAATATATATATATATTTTAAATTATTACAATTTTTTTGTTGCCCACCCTTGCATATTTTGGGCTTATTGTCACATGATTTTTGCTCCTAGGCATTAATTGAAATAAACTTGTATTCTCCAAAAGCCAATTAGTTTTCTCATTTTGAAAAAAAGTTTCAAAAAATCTTACCAAGAATTCAGATTATAGGTACTTGCCAAAATTTGCATGGAGGAGTCTTGAGACTTTAGGGATTAAAAAAAATCTTGAAGAACTCATTGAAGGTCAAACTACTATGCAAGACTTCCCCTCTCACATGAAATTCCAAGGATGAACATGTGCACTTCTATCTTACATAGAAGGATTCTCTATCATCTATTGGATACATATTACTTGCGGTATCCTTCTAAAGTTAGCCCTTAAATGACTTTCATTTGTCCAAAGGATAGCCCTAAAAAGAATAAAAAATCTCTTTTAAGTAGGGTACGGATCTTATTACTTGTCCAATATTTGTGTGGTTAAAACATATTAAAGTAAATAGAACTTTGATTTTGCAACCTAAATGTGATTCTTGGCATGCCATTATATTCATTATTGAAGTAATTCTAGTAGGTTAAAACATTAAAAAAAATACAGAAGCCACTTTTTGTCAACAATTCTCTCAAAACCAAGTCCTAAAGACTTGGCCTATGATTTAAGAGTTGAATTCTTACATCCTTTGTTCTACACTAGATCCTAAGAAATAGCAATTGGTTCACACTTGCACAAAATATATTTGAAAATATAGAGCTTGTAAGAAATGAGTATTGGCCTAAAATTGGAATTGTAAATTTTCAATTTGTTAATGCATCATTTGTTGAGGTTTGAATTTAAATATATTCAACTATTGGTATACTAAGGTACAAAAGTTATGTTCATATAAATTAATTATTTAAGCATATTAAGGATAAGTTGCAATAGATGATAAATATTTTTAGCCCAAATAAAAAAATTTGATGTTGAAAATTGATAGGTTTTCAACTAGGATTATACGCATTAAAAAAGAGTTTTTTTAGGATAATTATGTAAAATCTCCACCTTGCGGCATAAAACCCTACTCTAAATGCCCTTACTTTGTAATAGTGCATGCTTAGAATCCAATTTTTGTACATGAAATAATTAGTTGGTAAAATTTTCTTTAAATTAAAAAAATAAAGTTGGAAAGATAGCCAAATTTAGTTTTTCAAAATATTCATTTTCTTAAAATATTTTATTTCAAGGAAATGACTCACATATTTTTTTTCATTCTCAGATTTTTTTTCCAAATGCTCTAAGTACTCCTTTTAGTACTCCTTTGGTACAAAAATTGACAGCCATTTCTTGCAACAATCCATTATGTAAACCAAGGTTCAAATAATGTTTTTTTTGGCAATATAACAATTTTGGGTAGTTTACTACAAATAGAAATTTTCACAAAACATGTGGTCAAAGAGTAACTATGATTTTTATGACTTTTGACTACATGGTTTAAAAGTTATTGTATGATATGCAATTTCTATTGCTTGGTAGCAGTATTTGAGGTAGCTAAAAAAATTATTTTTTTAAGAAATAAAAAATTAAAATTGATTTATATATAATTATATATATGGAAAGCTTTGAATCATTCCATTTTGATTAATGAGATGAAAGTTATGAGGAGATTTAGTTTGTTGGAAATTATGAAATCTCTATTCTAAAATAAACTTTGAAGTCCTTGATTTTATGATTTAATTTGATTTTTGATATTTTTGAAAAAAAATAAAAGTATTGGATGTAGATTGTTTATTAAAACATTGCAACCATTGAGATTGGCATTTTTCAATTCCACAATTACATTCTCAACAATTTAGTATTCTAAATCATACTTTGTTTCTTTCTACTTACTAATTATTTTCAAGTATGAATATGAAATGTTTTTTGTTTAGATTTTTTATATGCATTATCAACTTATTTCTTCAACATTCATGGAGAGTAACAAGTTGTAAGATCTATACATTTTTATGTAAAAAGTTTGAAAGATGGAATCTAATCATTTCGAAAGAGTTGAAAATAATTCTTTTTGAAATCCAAGTGATTCAATCTTGCAATTGGTAAGGTTTCTTATTCTAAAATTTTAGGTACAAGAAACCTTCCTAAAATTTTAGGAGGGTAAACCCTAACAAGTCAACTAAAGGATCCTATGGTTGGATTTGTTGATGAATAAATATAGATGAAGATTTTAGCCTTACTTTGAAATAGTTTTGGACCTAAAAATATCAAATGCATTTAGGGGTTAAGTGATTGCAAATACATTAAAAAAATGTGTAAGTCAAAATCACCATTGTTCATAACATTCTTTGGCTTGGAGCTAGGTTGGAGATCTTTTATTTCTCAATAATGGAATTCCTTTTACTATTGAAATCCTTGAATTGAAGATTATTTGTACACCATGAGCAATTATACAAAGAATGATTCTTAGTACATTTGAAATTGTAGGAAGACCTCCCTACCCCTATTCAAGAATTATGTTACTTCCCTCCACATAGTAATTTTTTCATCCTTCTATTGTATTAGTGTGCCGTATACCATTGCTACAACCAAAATAAAAGTAAAAACTTAAAAAAAAAAATTTGAACCAAAGATAATTCGAAAATTCAATAACTTTTACACCATACATTAGAATGCTACAAAACAGAGCATGTATACCCCTCGTACAATTTTTTTTGATAGTACCAAGAATGTGACTTGGAGATGCATGGGCTTGGAGATCTCACTATAACAAACAAACAAACAAAACAATCTAACTTAACCTTGTAACATTGCTGTAGACATTAAGACTCCAGTTGATGACAAAGAATTCCTTTGTATAGGACAAAAGTGCAACTATTCATCTTTGGAGTTTTGTTGTGAAAAATGAACATCTTCTACAATGGTTTGACTTCCAATGAATACTTTATTTTTATTTTTTAAGCAATTAATTCCCACAGTATTAGAAAATGATGATTTCTTTGAAGACCACCCCATCCTTACTTGGTTGAAGGGAATGGATGGAAGTCGCCTTCTTAATTAAAAAAAATTAGCATGCTCGAATATTGTACAAATAAGAATTAAGTCAAAAAGCACATCTTCTCTACTTCAAAATGCACTCCCTTCAAATCCAAATTCCACAAAATTAACTCCCTCTTTCAACCCCCAAGAATCTTCACGAAATTTCCAATAGAAATTCAAGTTGAAACCCAAGCACTCGAGTTCAAAAGCGTAGCGGGTACGCTGTCGGGGTGCCGGTCAACCCTGACGCTGCCCAACCCGGCCCAGTCCAACCCGGCCCAGCCCAGCCCGTCCCCACCCAGCCCGGTCACGGCCCGTACCAGTCTGAACGGAATTCCCAGACCAGAGCGAAAGGCTGCGGTCTCTGTCGCATGCGGAGCACCTTCGTTCGAGCGAGACCCATGAGATTGCAAATTCTCTCCCACATCCACGATCTGGAGATTAATTTAAAATTCCTGATTGGCAAGTGGGGTTTGAATCTCTCCCAATTTGACAACCACGTGCACAGTCAACTCGTCTAGAATTGAAATTAATTCATGACGCAAGAGCAAAAGCAACGCCTTTCAGTATCATTAATTTCCGGAGAAAAAGCAATAGCTAGCTGAAGTGAGGAGCAAGCTCGTCGTTTGCGACGCACTTTCGGATCCATGATAGCTAGTCGAACAGACCACGAGTGATCCGAAGACGCCAGGGGGCATGCATCAGATTGAACTCTTGTTTAACGACGTTAGCGTGGGTTGAACGTACGACTGAACGGGGTCTGCAGTCGGTATTCACTGAAGTTAACGTACACAACCGTTCTTCGTCCTGATACATGTGCCAGTACGATTCTAGGAAAGAGAGAGTTTCTGATCCGAGGGAAGTTACGTTCCAAGAGTCTGATCCACCTTGTTCACGGGTAGGGGACACATGCAGGAATGAATTAAATTCGAACCGGCAAGCTAGCGTTTTAGCCTTCGATTCTAGCAAAGTAGTTGAGCAGCTCCCCGAGCAACACTTTCTGATTGAGTTCACCAGGGGCCGACATTTTGATCTAACAGTAGCAGGTGCAGACTCTTCCTTGGGACGGAGATTCAATTCCATTCAAACCATGTACCCTGACTCAGTATGTGCGTGCGCGGTCATTTGATGGAATGGTCGTACTGTCGGGAACCCGGTTATTTAACTGAATTTCGATCTGTACGTACGTATAAATCGAAATCAATGCTGCTCTTTCGGCTCATGGATCGACTCGCATCAACTAATTCGTCCTCGTGTGCGTCACTGCTATCAAAGGACAAAGATCTCGTCAAGTACACATATTGTACGTCGTCTCTCTCCACTAGTACTTATCTAGTGGCTTCTTTCCCTGGTTGTTTCGTAAGAATTTTTGATGGTACAATTGCTAGAATGATTCAATCTGTCGGGAAAACAGTATTGGGGAGGCATAGCTAGTTAATTAGTTGATTGATCTCGAAAGCCTCGATCTTTCCTAGTGAGAAAACTTAATTTGAACCTCAATTTCGTGACATTGGCCGAATTCCACGACTTTGGCACTTTTCACCTGGGGGCGCAATTCAATGCAGTAAATTATAGTTCTAGAGCTTTGTGCAGATGAATGCATGTCACAATTTATCGAATTTTGACTATTGATTTTTCTGATGAATTGAGAAATATAATGGTCGTCGTCTTTGATAGAATGGGGTGGCATGTTTGAAGCTCGAAACTTGTGACATTGAATCTGGGCACAGTGAGAGCTCTAAAGCCTAGGACTGATATGGATCAGAGTTTCAACCTGCACAATTGCCCACGTCGTCGTAAGGTATTAGTTAGGAAGTTTTCCTAAGTTCCATAAGATATTATACATTATCGATTGTATCATATTTTTTAATTTATGTGTCCGTAGCTAGCACGGAGATTGAATGACTGCTTAGCTGAGATAGCACGCGAGTACTTGTCTGATTGCTGGAATTCGAGATAGACCGTAGCTTCTGGGTATCCATATCTGGTTCCAATTCTCGCGGCACTATATTTGACATTGACGTAGGCTAGCTTTGAGAATATTACATAATATTCGAAGTTAGTACGACGGAGTTGAAGCTCATGCAGTACGTTACCGACACTATTGCTTTTGCTTAGACAGGGCGCTTTGAATCGGAACGTACATTGAGAGTGAATTGAGTGGCCGACGGGAACGTTCCTAGCTCTTGTATACTGCTTTGACCCGGATCAAATCACTTTAATATTGAAACCAGGGAAAGATAGCTAGCTCCAAATAATTAGGATTCAGGAGTTGATTCAGTACTAATGATTTAGCTAATGGTCAGTACTGAATTAAATATGTGTTGTAAATCACCTCATATTCGTTGTTTTAGTAAATTTTGGAGACAGTGCTAAAATGTGACTTTCCAGTGTTTGAAATAGGGCCACGGAGAGGATTTTAGCTGCTCCTATATAATGAGACTTCATACAGAACTCTACAAGCTATTATCGACAGGCTAAAAAACTGGGATTTCGATCGGGAGACTTTTGATGTCAGCAATTGTGTCAGTGATCTATGTCAGTGATCTTCAACTTAAGACAGTTTTAGATTTCAGATTTCAGATGGGACTCAAACCGCTTCTGTTCCAACTTGTGAGCAGTTTGACAGTTTCCCGACAATCAACATTGTTGACCACGTTTACCTCCATTCCACGAAAAGAACTGAATAATGAGCTTTTACTACCTTACAGTAGTATGTAGCATGACTTGGATTGGTGGTAGAAAGTCGAAGACAACTCTAGATCGAACTTGACATAAAATTTTCAGTATATAAATGTGAGTGAATATGACTGTCTATCATATGCGTATGTCTATTCACCAGTGCATACATTGTATCCGCAGGGGTGCACAATTCTGACACACAGCATTGTAGTACTCCGAATTTCATGTGAAGTTGGGACGACTGCAAACTAGACTTGAGCTCCAATTGATCGTCATCCGGAGCTAGACATTAAACTAGACAGCTCCATCATTCGTCAATACTAATCTCCAATTTCGGTAAGTTAGAATGAGTTCTGAATTGTTCCAGGTACCCGTAACGTCATTCTACAATGAAGAAATGCCCAAGTTTACAACACCGCCTTGTGGAAGCTAGCTAGCTAGACCTATGTCGCCATTAGTTTTTGCCCCATTTTTTTCAATGCTTTGATCCTGTGATTGTGAATGAAATCGAGATCAATTAACACTTTGGTTTCAGTAATTGTGAAGGCGATTGAAGTGTCATGCATGAGACACAACTAGTTATTTTGGAGGTTGACTGCTCTAACGATCGATCGAGTCGGTATCTGTCGGTGTTGGTACATTACCAATAGTCACTCATCTATGGTAAAGCATCGATGACATACTAAACGTACTGCTCAATTCCATGCAACTAATCAATGAATGATTCTGTGTTTTTTGGAAACCAGGTTATCAAACAAGAATATTTGGGGAACTTGTGTTTTCTGACGGACTCGACACCATACCTCGATTCATATCTCATAGCTCTTGAAGCTACAGAAATGTCTCAGGTGATATGTACTCTAACGCCCGTATACTTAGAAACCAGTAATATGGTCGACCATGAGATTACCTCCAACCCGTTCACTTACGAAATTTGATGATTCAAGGGAAGTTGATAATAATGATCAGACCTAAGGCATGCAAATGTCTATAAACGTCAATTATTGTCGATAGATTGGCGCAAGTCTAGTCTTCAAATAGTGTGACACTCATCTGCCCAAAGCTCTAAAACTAATGTAAGAACTAGGGACTGGTATAGATTATCGTTTCCTGTCGAGTGCCCTGAAAAGTACTAAAGGCCGTGATGGGAAATTTCGTTAGAATGGCGGTATTCCGTACGCCATTTTCCTATGATTCATTTCCTTCTTTGATGCTATGATGAAATTAGAACCCTTTAGAACCATCTATAATTCTGCATTATTGATCGAACTAAGACAATTATTGTATCGGAATTGCAGCGAAATTCAAACTACTGGGTCGCATCAGACGATTCAGACACCGATGCTGCAGACGCTGCAGATCTTGCTGAGCAGCCCGAGTCGGTTGATGAACATGTAAGTATACCCTAACCAGACTGACTATTTAAAGAAAATAAATTACATTTCTTTTCATACAGACCGTTTAATTCCATTTGAACAGTTGGGTGCTCCACTGAATATTTTGAGTGAGAAGAGTTACTCATTAAATAATGTCAAGGTGCAAGTTGGTGGTGTCATTCATACAGGAACATTATGCTTGCTGTCATTGACTAGTTTGCTTCAAAATACATGTATGGTAGATGATTGGACATTTGTTTCCTAAGTTTGAAATAAAGCGAAATACAATAAAACATATACACTAACTCTAGACGATTGCTGTTGTTCTTCGTTATACAGAAACGTGTAGATATCTACTTCCCTGAGCTTCAGCGAATCAAGCCTCGCAAACTGAACCAGCTGAAGACGGACCTACGAAACAAATTCAGTAAGCAGCTAACTGGCTTCCTCTTTAGAGGAATTCTAACGAGTTCGAATTAAGTCTCATAATCTCCACATCATACACTAGATGAAACTGATCCATGTGGAACTTTCACAAGAGGTTAGAGCTCAGGGAATTTCAACAAAGTTTTTCGAGTTTTTCATTGCCAAAGTGTCTAAGATCCATGAGTAGTTTTGTTTGTTTGATAACTAGAACAGGTATAGATTTAAGTTTGTTGACCAACCCAGAGCTTTGTAAATGTTGATGAATTTTGAGTCACCTGGCCTGGGAATGGTGATGCAGATATAAGTGAGATCGAGGAGAATGAAAGGACGTGCGTTCTCAGTGTTTCTGGCTATGGCTTTGATCATGACGACGTGCTACGAGAGGTGAGGCGCTATGATTCCAAGGCCTCATAGGAGACTGGAACATCTACACCCGACCTGGACCGGGGCCTGCTCAGAGGGAGGATTTACTTGGTCACATTTTTGGTCAACATTGCAACTTAAAAAATGTAGAAAAGAGATGTTTCTCCACATCTCCGTGGATGGATTCTCCAAAAATCAACTGTTTAAAAATTCAAAGTAGGATGATACTAGTATATTATGTATGATTTCTCCATTTTTGAGTGGATGGGATCTCCCAAAAATTACCCAAAAGATTTACCAAGTAGGACATTCATATGTTATTGATGAATTTCTCCATACCTGAATGGATGAAAACTCCAAAAAAGCACTTCAAATATTTCAAAGTAGGATGATGTTCATAATATGGATGGTATTCACCATTACTAGAGTGGATAAATCTCCAAAAATCATAGAAAAATTCAAAGTAAGATCACATCAATGTATTTTGGATGAATTTGCTTATATATATAGATGAACCATGGTTGTTTGGACATCATATATTCAATGTTTGTCTATCTCTTTGCCTTGTATATCACTTTACCTCGTCTATCATACAACATGCTTGTCCATCTTATAGGATCGAGCTTGGGGTTGACTTTTCTACAAGGTAAAATAAAAAAATAAACTTATATATTGTGACAATGCACACCACAAATCTACCACAAAGTCAGATTGATGTGACTACCAGGGCTTTTTTTTTTTTTTCATTTTTATGAGGTGCCAAAGTAACAATAATTTTTTTTTATAGTGATGCTCCACATTCCAACATTCATCCACATATTGGATAGAAAATTTTACAGTAATACCTATCACATGTCCATAATTCTATTTCCATCCACAATCTTGCTATTTCATCCAACATCTTTTTTTAATTCAAAGTTTTCTGGCAAAAAACTTCATGTTTTGTTGCCATTTTTTAGCCAAATTATTTTTTTCTGGTGCAATCCGACACCAGAAAGTTAAAGAAAAGAAAAAAGCCCTGTTGACCACGTCCTCTCACTATTACTCCACCGTAACCACGGTCACTCATTTCCTGGTTACGAGTCTGCAAATCACAGCAGCGAGTGCCAGGGTAGCAAATCCAGTAGAACGAGGGATAAATTGTAAGATTAAAATAAACAAATAATCATACATCGTAAACCGAGGATGATCGATCGACCGACCGTTAGCAACGATCCTTCTGAGAGCTGCAGTAGTGATGATAAACGTGAGCTGTGCACACTGCCTCAGTAGTTGCTGAAGGAATCAAACCAATGAGCCAAGCTTAGAGAATTTGAAATGTACAACAAGAGTCTTAACCAACCACTCCACAAAAGGAATCTGTTGTAACGTTTACATATATTGAGAAATAGAAGAATAATTACAATATTCACTTAAACTGTCTTCTCAACAAGACCAGCTTTGAATTTTCAATTGAAGAAATTTCTTGACTATCCTGCATACATAAGTTATGTGAAGCTCATAAACAATAACTGACATGAATTTTTTGGGTAATAGCCATAGAATAGCACGGCTATGAGGCATTGACGCGCTTGGCTAAATTTCGCCATTTGTCCTTCACGTCCCCAGAGGTGCGACTGGGATCAAATGTACCCTGCCCAAACTTTAGAATATGGCTCCACCGATTCGCCCCCCATTTTCCGTTGCGCGATAAATATACACCCCTCTACAAAATTCCAACTTCACTGTCAGTTTAAACTCTCAAAACAGAGAAGAGAGTGGAAAGAGTTTCCTAGCAAACAGCAATACAGAGGATCCCGCTATGCAGATGTAAGCATATCGGGTCGCGGTACTTGATTTCAGGTTTACTCGAAACAAAATGCCCGTAGAATATCACCCAATTATACTAGATGCAATGTATTAGACATGCATCAAAATGTACAACAAGGTCGTTAAATTGCTTCAAACTTCGAAGGGCTTCGTGTATCAAAACTCGGACAATTCGCAGTGCACTTCAGGGCTACAAAATGTAATATGTGAACAGCTGTCACAGCTCAATCCTTGCACCTTTATTTCTATATTGGGTGGAAGCCAGCAACACTCAGTCTTGCTAAGGTGATACAGCCTGATTAATGACATTCTAGAGTATCTTGCACACTTCCGACACTATCATTGACTATAGGTTAGAGTGCAATGGCCCATGGTAATGCGCTGTTCCAAAGTTTTTCAGATCTGACTAACACCTTGATCACGCAGTGACACTTACTTTATGCATAGACTGAGAATTGAGAAACAAACAGTAGAGGTTTACCTTAAGGACCTCTTCCTCCGCCCTCGTCCAGGGTAGGGGCGTCCTGCGAAGACCAGGTATTTTGCAGCGACCACTGCGAAGGTATGCTTCCGACGAGGCAGGACCAGTCGAATTGAAGTGTTGTCCATCAGTGTATCCGAGGTTTGGCTCTTCATAACTTTCTTGGTTTGGCTTCAAAACCCTGTCGTTCTCTTCAGACTGCAGCGAACTGCTTCGAAGACTTGATTGTTTGATTCCATTGTCCTGCCTACTACTGCGCAATGGGGAATTTTTCATCTTTTTGCTCTCCATTTTGAAAACCTGTAGCTTGTCCTTAGCCGCAACTGCTACCTGTAGAGAGAGAGTTTCAATTGAGAAATTCTTCTATAACATGCCTCCAGTGAACACTATCCAAAAGACCAGGTCTAGGCAGCACCCGCCAACGTCTATCTGATTCACAGAGTCGAACTCCATGCTCGCAGGATTATTAAGAAACATGTTGAAAATTTGAAAAGGTTCATCAGCGATCACTTAATATCAACTATAAGAAAACCTGAAACACACAATCACAAGAACACTTCCCCACATAATAATCCATATCATATTCAGAAGCGGAAATTCGGAAACTGTTATCTTCTAAAAACCACTTGTTCTGAAACATACTTATAAAAACTATGCTCGATAAGAAAATTTAAAACAGGTGCCCTAACAAGAAAGCACACTCACCTTTTCACCCTCTGCTGCTTCCCGTTCTGCCTTCAGCAACAAACAATTAGGACAACGCCACTCCTCACTCTTGGGCAATCGTAGGTCAAGAGCCTTGATGCAGTCGAAGTGCATAGACATGGGGCATCCTTCACACCGAAGTAGTTTCCCATGCTTTCCACACATGTGGCAGACTTCTTCATGGTCATCATAACCAACTCCAAGAAAATCTACCTCACAAACATCTTCAGAATCCAGAGTTTTGACCTCCTTTGTAACAAACCTCTCATTATCCTCTTGTTGATGTACTCTAACATTTGGTGAGCCTGTAGATGCTTCTTTTCTTCTATCCCCCAGTATCCTCCTTCCCCTTTGTAAAATGATGGTCTCCTTCACAAACTCAGTTTCTACAATACCTTGAGGATGTCCCCGATCCGATCCATTCTGGATGTACACAAGCCAGTTTGAAACATCACAAGCCGTGTTAAATAACCGGGTAATAATCGCGCACTAAAATGGCAGCATGGTGATAGTGTGCAGGAGAAAGCATAAGTTATTACAGGACCTCAAGTGATTTGGAAAAATGTATATTCTAGGAACTAACGAATCATCGTCTAAGCACCTCAGAAAAAGACTGGGCCCCTCTCTTGTTGTGGTTATCACCATTGCCTTTCTCAATGAGTCTGTCTTTGCCATCAGTGCTCAACTTCTGAGCTACCTGCACGAAGAGATCAACCTTGAAAAGTTCAAAACACTGAAAGCAGAAACAAATTGAGTGAAGCAGCAATTGATATTCTATTTTATCTTCATCACTTTATCTTTGTATCCAAAGTACTGCACAATGGAAGGCCCGTGGAAATTGTAGCAATACGCATGCTCCAAATAGAATGAAATAGACTGAGATACGTGTGACAACGTTGGACACTATATGAACTAATAGTTATCACAAGTTCTGACTTAGAGCTATCCTTCACTAAGACAAAGCTATGCCAAAAAAAGAAGTACAATGGTAAATACCTGAGTTTCAAAATCACAGATGACATAATGATCTGTATGACTTGGCTCCCTCACAGGAACTGTTTCCTCTTCCATGCTGGTACTCTCATGAGCTACTACACTAGAGCTCATCACATCCTGACCCAAATTACTGGAACCAGACAAAGGCCCCTCGCCTCTCTTCAACAAGGAGCGCTGCTTGGTTGATTCAACTTTCTTCTTCACAGGGAAACAGTCGAGCAGAGGACCAGATGTACGTACCGCTGGTTTCGAAACACACTGGCGCAACAAAGTCTTCGCAGGACTAACAATTGGTGTTGCAGGTGATTTCCTTGATTTCTTCATCTCTGTTAAGCCTTCGTCGGCTTCTTCCGATTCGTCATCGCTAATTGCATTCTGTGTAGACAAGTGCTCCCGACTCCTCTTCTTACCAAGCCCAAGCTGTTGCAAACTCTCGACATTGATGATGCCCACATTGTCTTGCTTCTCATTTGCTTCTACATTCGTAGACTTCTCCATGCCACCAAGATCCTCAGAGAATGGATTCCCATTGGCATCGAGAAAGACACGTAATAACTAGGAATATCCAAACAAGTAACACTAACGTTAACACTCTTATATGACCACTGAGGCTCTGTGAAGTCAATACGACAAAAGCCAAAAATGGAATCAGCCAAAACATAGTGAAGGTCAATACTTCACAAAAAGTTACTAGCACAGAAAGCACAAAAAGTGGAAAATCTTAATACACAAGCTTTCTATCAAAGAAAAGGGAAGAAACCCCGTGTGAGACCATCGTACAAGAGATTCTCACAGGACTGAGACAGGTGAACATATCCTGTGATCCTGTCCCGTGCTAGCCAGAAATAGGAAGAACTGTAATGCACTACAGGATATTATTACCTGGTCTAAGAACATAGGTTCGAGAGTCTCTCTCTTTTCGACGATAAGCGAGCGCAAATCAAGCCTCAGCTTGTTGAGTGAAAACTTTCGAAAATAAGCTGTGACAATATCCTTCTTTTGGTTCTTCGGCTGATATCCAGGACAAAAAGTTAGATAACATTCGTGATGCTCTATGAAATTGTTAATTGTATAATTATGATGCCAATCCAAACAAAAAAACGCGTACTAGTGCAATTGTGATAGAAAAACAAAAAAAACTGGAGCTATTTGCTGCCTACCTCAAGAAGGGCACGAAGTTCCCATTTACGATCCAGCAAGCGATTGTCTTCTTCTGCCTCTTCAAAAACTCTCTCCAGTTCCGATTCATACAATGCCCAATCTTTCTCTCCCTCGTCCAAATCTTTCCTCAGTACAGAGAGAACAACCTGGAAATGTTAAAGAATTCACCATTGTCATGTGGTAATTGTCGATCTTGTAACTAGAATAACCATGGATAGATAGACATACAAATAAATTGAAGAGATATGACATTGCCTTATAAAACTGCCCGTCCGTGGACATTCCAGTCAAAACCACAATCTGTAAGAACACTACAACAAAACTCGTCTTCAATATGTGTCCCCAACCATACATGCTAACAAGGAGAAAGAGAGGCCGTCCACCTCTGTTTGAACACGAAGAATGAGCTCCTTGTCAAACCGTTGCTTGATGGATAGCCCTGTGGATCTCGAATGAAGGTTTTTTCCAGTGATCGCCTTCAGAAGAGGAATTGCAGAGGAGTCGATTTGATTTCTATCAATCCTCTCTTCCAGGAACCGCAATGCTACCCTTTTCAGAAGAGGCTCACAATGTGGCTCCTCTATGTCTGAAATATGACTGCTGATTATCCCTGCATTTCACCACAGATCAAATAAGGTAGAGGACACTAAAGATGTTAGGGAACTAATTGCATCCCCCATACTGACCCCTGTTACCAACAGGAATTCATTTATTCATACGCTTGATTGGACTTGTTAGCGAGTGAAGCATGACTTGGATAAATGCCTCTGGTCACTGACTCATCCTTGAGAGAGAATAGGGCTGTCTACTATCCCTTCCAGAGTGGTCTAAGACCTCCCAATTTGAATGCTTGCATAAGAAATTCAGGCATGGTGATAAAAACTTGTTCTCGGTAAACTTCGCTCTTGTACCAAAGATCCCACCACAGCTCTATACTGACTTCCCAAAAATCACTTCTTCACGTATGTTAAAATGCTTAAAATAACGGAAATACAGT
Organism: Pseudoscleropodium purum; assembly: GCA_963969395.1. Lineage (NCBI taxonomy): Eukaryota > Viridiplantae > Streptophyta > Bryopsida > Hypnales > Brachytheciaceae > Pseudoscleropodium > Pseudoscleropodium purum. Next base: position 26,027,803 of record OZ017798.1, read on the forward strand.
AATATCCTCTGACTTTTGATGAATATGAAATCAGAATTCTCATCCACAAGTCCACAACAACATCATTTCCAGCCCTAATTCAACACAACCAATTCGTTTAAAGTAAAACAAACCGTCGAAAAACGCCGATCCAAAATTCGGATTGTCCAGAAGCTTCTCCAGAATCCATTTCCAAGCTGGACTAGGCGTCTTAGCAGACGCCGCCGGCTCCATCAAGTTGACACAAGGAATCAGCAAACCAAGGGCACCAAGGGTTCGTGCAGAGATTATCTTTCGCTAACCACGCAAGCTCCTCAACCTGTCAGCAAACCGCAAAACCCCTACACCCTGTGAGCACAACTGATGCTAGAGCAAAGATCTACATATTTGAGAGAACGAGAGCCAAATCAGGACCAACATTTCTACATCAATTCTGGAAAATTCTGGAAAATTCGTGAAAATTCGTGAAAATTCTAGAATTAACATACGAAGTGAACATAATTACAACCTGCATTGCTTCATTTCGTTACTAAGGGAGTAATAAATCCTGCAACCAAATCTTCTACCTCAAGCCTCGCTCTCTTCAACGTATCTAACAACAGTATGAAAATCTATACAAACGGTGACTGGAAATCGTTAATCCATTTTCAAGGCTCAACCTTCTTTTTTTGCTTCTGACGAAGAAAATCGAACGATTTCTGCTTCTTTTTAGCATCAGATCAAAAAGCAAAAATCTTAGACACGGCTTTCCGCCTTCTACATTAACGTTAATTTCTAGAAACAAAACAAGCAGCTATATGATGATTGTGCATTGAACCCAGAAAGGGACCAGGCAGAAAATGAAAATTGCAGTTCGAATTCACACCACGACCATTCCCAAAATGTGATTACTCACCTAATCCAAAGGAAATTAAAACCTCGAAACAGAAACAATCCCAAAGATTCGCCTAAATCCCCTCGCACTGGAAACGCCGCCATTGCAATTCGATTACATCATAAGCACAGGAAGGCAACTTACTTGGCTCCACCGCGATCCGCATGGTTGGAATTCTCACGAACGGAACCTTACATCACAAATCCTTAAGATCTTCTCCGAATCACTACTTCACAAACTAAATTTTCTTTTCACATAAACTGCGAGCACGGAGTGTTTTCTGCTCTGCACCAAATTCAGTGAAACTATTTTTTGGACAAAATATGATTGCAAGACGAGTATAATGCGAAATTACGTTGCAATCGTAGCAAGGCTTCCGCGAGTTTGAGGCAGTGAAGGAGATCATCCTTGCGAAGGAAGCGGCAGCGAAAGGCCTGTGTGCAAAGCAGCCGCCACAAAAATCTCTGGTTCTCAGTCAAGTGTGAACGAGGTTTCATAGATTCTATCTTTGTTTAAAATTTCTATAATAACAGATGTTTGTTGGTTTTGTCCTTTGGACAGAGACTATGGCAACGACTCTGCATGGACTCTACACAACTCTGAGTTTCCAAATTTTATCTACAACCCCATTCACACTCAACTAATGCAATTTAATTTTGTCTAACACTAAGCCCGCATGGCACAAGAACCCCCACCTTCGGTGGACTCCCTTAATTAATTATTTAATTAATTATTTAACTTTATTATTATTATTAATTATTAAATTAAAAAAAATTTACTTTCTTTTTTATTGGGTTTTATTGGGGGGATTTTATTGTTTTTTGTTTTTTTATTTTTTATTTTTTATTTTTTACTTTAGATTCTTAGATTTTAAATTTTTAAATGTTGAAATTTTAAATTTTAAGTTTCATTTTTTACATTTACATTTACATTTTTTAATTTTAAATCCTAATTTCTTAATTTCTTACTTTCTTACATTACTAATTTTTGGTTATTGAGTCATCAAATTAGGTTAGACTTAGGTGGATTAAACCTAAGTAGGTTAGATTCAGATAAGTCTTATACTTTAGATTAGACTTACGAAGATTTAGATATTCAACTTGGGATTCCTGTCATTAAATTCAACAAGGACTCTTTTTTTAGAATTTAATGGAGATGTTAAGTTATCAAATTGGGTGAGACTTTTTGTATGATTTAGATAGTGGTGATGGTGATAGTAGTGTGACATGGTGAAGAAAACTAGTATACATAACAATGCCTCAAGTTTCAGTGTCTACAAGCTTCAATGTTTCCTATGTTTCTTCAACGATAGATGGTTTGTGCAATGAGGGTAAAGCTAAGGGCGATTACTCTCTTTTATGGGAAGCTTGTTTGTGATATACCTCAAGTACAAATAGACATTTGATTCGTTCTTATTTTGGTTGCTATTAAGTTTTTTTGGTTCAATTATGAGTTGATTGCTCGAATGCAATTTCAAGGAGAATCTCGAGAACGTCCATTTCGGGGGACATATCGTTCAACTCTATACTTGGAAATTTGTGCAAGTTTTATTTGCCAAGTTTTAATTCTCAAACATGAAGCCCTAAATTTTAGTACTAGGAACTTGGAGCTGGAGAACTTATTGCAATTATATTTTTGACCGAATTATGTTTGAGACCTTGTCCGAAATTACTGTCGCCATGAAGCAAGTGTATAGAAGATCAGTAGCATCTTCATTGTTGTGATGGTGCTCTAAACCTTGCAAGGAAGTAGAAGTTGGTGGAGGACAAGATGTTTGGATTGATAAACAAGAGTAAGAATGTGTAGACTGCAGAGCTTGTACCAATTCGTACAAAATACCGGGTCAAAGCAGGAAATAAAGGACCCCAAAGCTACTCAAAAGGTTCGCATTCGTGAATTGTGAGATTGTTTGCTACTTTTGATTGATTGTTGCAGTTGCTATGATGGAGCCAAGCGATTCACATTTGCAATGTTTTTTGGATTACTTAATTGACAAAATTCGGAAAACCCTAAATTGTTGCTTTTAAGATTGCATGTATTTAGAAGAAGAAGGAATAAGATGCTGTGAGGGAGGAGTTGAATAAGTTGTTCAAAGTGACCATCAGTCAATCTAAGGTTCCAATTGGTATGCTAGCTATGTTGCAATTTCATGGCACATATTGCTCCTTCTTTGTGACTCATTGTTCCCTACATAAGCTTCATGTCATCCCCTATTCTTTCATGTTGGATGCACTTGGTCTAACTAAGCTATGTACAAGACGGAATCTCCTATTGAGAGAGTTTGAACAAGGTAGTTCTTCTTAATTGTCTTTACTTGACCAAATTGGATATTGTAATTTACACAGTCTTGTCGGGTTTTTATGCACCAAAGCCAATTGAATATATTTGGGATGAGCTAATTGAAAGTAGGTGCAATGTAAACCATTGAAATTGCATATTTTGTAGTCTTGTATAGTTTTCAATATACGCACGATTGCTTGGTTAGGATGCTATGGACTTGGCATGTTTGGTTATGGGATGATGGTTTTTTGGATTTGCCTTGAAGAAGATGACCTAATGCAAAAGGTCACATTATGGTCCTCCCTTGTGACATGTATTTGTATTAATTTTATTCACCTCGACATGTGCATAATTGTTTTATCAATTTTTTTTTCCTAAGAAAGATTTCAATTCCATGATTTGGCTTATATTTGAATTTCGATTCCATGATTTGTTTTATCTATCTAACATTTTTTATTTTGTTTTGCAGGTTTATTTGTATATTTGTTTACATTTGTATATTTGTATATTTGTATTGTAGCAACTTTGTATAGGTTTGTACAATTTGTGGAAAAATTTGTATGAGAAAAATTTGTATGGGAAATTTGATATGTTAAAATAATTTGTTTTTAAATTATATATACATATATATACATAATAAAATTAGATGAGAAATTAAATGTTATATTCTTTGGTACAATATAGGCTATATTATAATGTAGAAGATTATTTATTTGATTTAATTGCATATTTACTACAATATATCTAATCATCATTAAATTTATGAATAAATGTAATACATTTTTTAAAACAATGTTTAGCAATGTAAAATTTGATCAATGGAATTAATGAATCTTTTATGGATGATTTACATGATAGAGTGGTTTGAAATACAAATCACTATGTAGATAACATATCAATGACCTGTTGGAAAACCATGGGGGGGGATTTTCTACAACTTAGTAGATATATAATTACTAAAAAAATCAAATTAGTGTTTGGAATTTAAAAAATAATAAAATTTATTATATTTGGTAGGAAACTTAGCAATGAAATATTGTATATAGCTTCTAGAAATACTCATTTTGAACCATTGAAGTTTTAGGTGGTTCTACATATCAACCAAAACAATGTAAAATAATGTTCTAGATTTGGATTCACAATATAAAGACAATAAATTGAAAAGAATTAACAAAAAACAAATAGAAATCAAATGAAATCTACAACAAAAAATAGATTCAATAACAAATTCAATTGTTTAGATAATTTTGCAAATTAATCAATCTAAATTTTATATTCTAATTAAAAATCCTATTAAAATCAATAAATGATACAATATAAATCATGAATTAAACAAATCTAAAAGGATATATTAGTCAATTGAAATGAATGAAAAAATGTCAATGTTTTTATAGAAAAATCTATATTAAACTAATATAGAAATAGTATAAATGTTTAGATCTTTAGACAATAATGTCTTTTAGTCTTTATATAAGAACTTCAATATTATTATTCAACAAATAATTACATATGTTAATTTATTAAAATTAAAAAATTAAATTAAATTAATACAAACATTGTTCACATTTTATCAAAAATAATGAAAATGATTTTGCAAATCTTGATAGTAGAAGTATTATGTAATATAGAAATTAGTCTTACACAAACTAAAAAAAATTCAATTTTTGTTTTTGAAATACTTAAAAATTAAAAATTAATTAATAAAATTGAATAATTAAAAATGGTAGTAAAAATAATTCTAAATCACTATCAAAAATTAGAAAACATTCTATTCGTTTTAATGAACAAATAAATTATGTACAAAATTTGTGTGTGTTATATTGTTATGTATTTCAAAGATTATTATTTTTTAAACTTTCTAGCTCATTAACACTTATACTCATATTGCAACAAACAATCAAATCTTTATTACAATGTAATTTTACCTTATAAATAAATAAGTCATTGAAAGTTTGTAATCAATATCTAAATTTAATTAAGAAAAAAAATCCTAACATGTTTTGTGCATAAAAATATATGTAGGAATTTTATTATAATTGTTTTAGAAAAAAATTCTTTTACTACAACAATTTTTTTTACCTAATATTGGTTTATGTATTGCATCTAGTGAAGTATACCATCCTAAATATATCTTTGAATATAAACATAGTGAAAGAACTTAATTTTTCAACATTTTTGTTGATCATCCTTGATATGAAAAATTTACTCTTATCATAAAATACCAAAATTATAGAATTTAAGGCTTAAGAGTCATGATTTGACTACAAATATTCAAAACATTTTTTTGCAAAGTGACATAAAATTTTACAATAATACACGGTTGAATTTTTTTTCACTGAAGTTTTTTAAACAACTTACAATAAACTAATGTAAATAGTTCTAACACTTTCCATCTAAAATGAAATCATCTTTATCAATTTTCTCGCTATTTACTTTTGTTTAAATATTTTTGTTTAATTTGCCCTCTATCTACTATCAATAAACTAATATTGTTGTTTACCTAGGACAAGGCCTCACGGTCACACCGCTCTTGTTTTGTTTTGTGCACAATGCTAAATTAGCAGTCTCAAGTTGTTCTAACTGACAAGGCAAGAGATATTAAATTTCAAAGTTTGAATTATTACACCAGAAATTATAAAATTTGTTGCAGAGAGACATAGTGCCATTAGGCTCTAATTTAGCAAAGTATGAAACATTTTAACTGCAACACTATTGCACCAATACTTTTTCTTTTTTTTAAATTAATAATATTTTTTTCTCTTTGTTTTATTTTTCTATTTATTTTTTAAAATTGTTTGTTGATACCCTACTTTTATTTTCAAAATTGTTTGTCAATAGGGAACCAAACCATTTCTAATCAAGGACCATTCCCGTCATATAGGCTATGGTCTTTCCAATCAACAAGAGAAAGCATGAGATGAATTATGGCACAATTTTCAATGTAGTTGTGGTGTATTATCATTGGTTGTAGTTTTAATTGATTTTGCAACCAACCCATGGTTGGAAATAAGAAACCCTATATGACAAGAATAGGTTGAATTGAATCTTCAACTAAAAAACTAATGGTAATTAGGTTTTGAAAAATAAAATTCTGAAAAATACAAAATCCTTCTAAACTCTATTTTTGTACATGGAAATATTTCTCCATTCAAGAAACCTATGCTCTGGATAATTGGATATGCATAATTGCTTAAGTGGTTGGAAATCAGTAGGCTCCTTTAGTTTTGCTATTTTTCAAAATTGTTTGTCAATATGGTACCAAAATTGATAACACACATGATATTAATTGTTGAATGCTCTAGATGATTTGCCATATTTAAAGAATTGAAAATTGAGTACAAAAAGACATAGGATTAATTTAGATATCACTTTTGTGGCAATTACAAATACTATATACCAATGGTTGTGGCAACAACACATGGCATATTGTTTTAAACCAAAAAAACAATACATTTTAGTTTCATTTTTATGAAAATTACATAGATAGGCAATTAAACAAGTGGTGTGACCTTGATTTATATATACATCACTTCCTAGATACCATTGTGAATTGACTATATTACTATATTACAAATGCATTCTACCTCTACATATTAGGTGGACAATTATATTTTTTTCTATACCTTTTTCTAAAAGTAAGTCCTTCAAGTTCAAGTTTGCAACTTCATAATAGTGACTTTTCTAAAATATGTTATCACTTTGATTGATGAAAATAAGGCATTGTCTAGATCACGATTCTTCACGTGACACGCATGGAGTGTGTTCCCTAATGTTAAAGTATTTATTCATGGATAGAACCTTGCCACCATTGTTCTTTCTCCCTCGAAAAGAGGCAAACATTGCCAAGCATTTCTATAAATTAAAAAACAATAAATAAAACATCTCATTTGCCCACCCACCTTTCAAAACCAAAACCAACTTTTTTTGACATGGATATGGTATATAGAATATATACCAAATATATACATGGATATAGATATAATATATAGAATATGAATGCCTAATATAGAATACTAATATGATACAATATACAAAGGTGGGTATTAATATAGGGATATAGAGTATGAAATTATATTGTACAACACATGGATATAGATATATGTATGGTATATAGGATATGCATGATTATCCCATGTCGATTGTAGTCTAATAAGTTCTTAATAAATATACATAGAAAGCCATCAATTAACTCACAAAAATAAAATTATATATATATATATATTAAGTCATTCATTCATTCATTCACTTAATATGTGAGTGAAGTTAGTGATAGTCATAATGCACCTAAAAGATGCAAACATGATGTTTTTATTTCAATTCTTCCCCCCCCCCCCCCCCTTTTGGAAAATTCAATAGCCGTCAATTTGCATTCAAGAAAAAACCCTAAATGTTGTCGATTTGATCTTCTAAAAAACCAAAGCAAGTTATGCCTGTAAAATAAACGATTGTGGCCATTCAAAATTGAATACAAATACAAAATGCAAATGTAATTACATAGTATAGGTATGATTTTAGACTACAAAATATTGATACAAATATGCTCATAGAATATGAATACAAAATACAAATATAGAAGACATACATATTTTTAAGAAATTAAAAAAACTAGACATATCTCATATGATTTGCAATTTCTACAAATTTTCTAAAAATAAAAATTAGGCAATTGAAGTAGATTTCAAAAGTTGAATTTGTGAATTTATAAATTTATGTCACATAAAGGATTTGCTCTAAGTTTTATTCAAAAGTTTTACAACCAATAGGAAAATTAGGTGTGTATTTCTTTGTTAAAATTTGTAAAAGCTTAACAATCAATGAGATAATGCTACATATATCCCTTTTGGAAATCATGTATGATTTCTCTCAAATTGACTCTTTTGTCAATATGCACGTAGAAAATGCAAACATCTCTTGGGTATTAATTCATTCATCGCACTTGGAAGATAACATCATTTTTACAATCACTATGCACTCAAAAGAGATAGACATTGCTTGCACTTCTTGTAGTATAGAAAATAACAACTAAGAAAAAATATAAGAGAATAGGTTCTTTTAGAGGAAGACTCAAATTAGCTAAAGTTGTGTGTAGCTAAGGTCACTCATAGGTGACATGACATTTTATTTAAGAAATAATATGCTAATTTGACTCATAAAAGAATGTCACATTAAAAATGTTTGCATATATTTCATAAAAGAGATCTATGAATAAAACTAGAAATGTGTTTATTGTTGATAAATTTAAAAAACAGCTTATGGGATATAGAATCTTAATTCTTTCAATGCACATTACTCATAGCCATAATCAATTTTCATATAATTGCATTTAAATTTATAATCAAGCCATAGTCTTAATTTCATAATCAATATCCATATCCTTTTCATTTAATTTTTATAAATTCTTTCATTAAGTCTATCACAATACTCTCCTCTCAATTAATTTCATTTTCATATCAATTAAACATTGATGCACAAAACTTAATAATCTCAAATAACTATTTTCTCTCATTTATTCTTGTTTGCACAATCTTAATTTATAAAATAGAAAACATTACAAATCACCACCATATGATATTAATTATCATATTATAATTTTAAAATCACTCACAATTATTCTCTCTTAAAATATATTTGTTCTTTCATTCATAATCTTCATTCAACTACATAGCTTGAGCTATCAAACACTTAGCCATTTTGCAATAGTCAATTTAGATTCAATATTAATATCATACTATACACTTGTAATAAATTTTTCAATGAGACGTTCTTCAATCTAACCTATCTATTGGCTTTGATTGCAAGCACATGCAACTAATATGTCATGTGACATGGCATCAAGTGTGTCACTATGTCAAATGAATGTAGTTTAATCTTGTTTGGAAACCTTAGGTGGGACTTTAAGTAAAAGCTAACTTTTACTTTATGTAGAATTATAAAAGTTAACTTTTATTTACCTTTATCTTTATCAACTAGGGTGAGGTACTTAAAGTGTTCAGGCTCCCTTGATTTGGCATTTTTTGCCAAGTGAAGTCTTGTACTAGATGTTTTGAGAGAGAGAGAGAGAGAGAGATATTGTTGTTGAAATTTGTTCAATTTTGATATTTACTTTTTAGTAAGGTTTCACTTTCTCTTGCATTTGCACTCTTAGATTCTTTTTTTATGGAGTGAGAGATAGCTTGCCTTGTATGCATTCAAATCTTGTATCTAACTATGCCTCATGTGTACAAGCCTATAGTTATATAACTTGTCATGGTTGAGATTTATAGTTTGCCTATATATTGATGTGCAATTGTTTTTGGAATGCCAAGTAGTCGAAGTTGGAACAACATTCCTCCACTACTCCCTCCCATGGCGGACCCTACATGCATTGATTTGCTTCAACAAGAGATGAGCTTACTTTAAGAGGATTTGAAAGGATTGCACTTACTTTCAAAGGATTTGAAAGAGCCTTATCTAAAGTGGTGTGCCAACAACCTCATAATTTGCATAGGGGAGATACGGAAATGGACAGTCAAGAAATGTAGAATTGAGAGTGGAAATGGCAAGCACTTGTACGATCCTGATTTCCAACACCTTCATAGTAGTAAAAGCTACTACAACATTGAAGATGTAGCATCAGATTTTGGAGGTACAACAAATGTGTACTCTCATTCAAAATGATAATTAAGACACACTTCTCTTCATTACAAGCATTAGAGGATGTGTTGTGGTCTAGTGAGCTAACAATCAAGGTCTATCCAACGTTGAGAAATTCTCATTTTGACCAATGCACTACTAATGATCACTATTCAAGAATTAAACAATTTTTTGGGATAATTTCAAGGATGCTTGATACAAGCTAATTTTGAGCTTTTCAACTTGTTTGGATTGTTATATTTGGATTGTTCATAGTGTTAGGTTTTAAAGGAGTGGGTACTTAGTGTATTAATAGTTGTGGAAAAATCAACTCTATGGTCAAGAACAACATTGTAATGAGGTGCCAATTTTGGCCTTTATTGACAATGTTGTTTTATGGATTTTGTTTGGATTTTGCTTTCCTATTGATGTAGGTTTATGTCACTCGATCTATTGTGTATTACAATCTTTATTTACATGACAAATGTGATATAAGCATTTAATCTCATTTTATGATCTTTTAATTTTGTCGTAGAAAAATAATTGAGAACATTGGGTGGATTAAAAATAAGCTTAGAAAAGCAAAGTAAATTTCTAAATGCATCGATTCATTTCTTAATTTGAAGTCTCTAAAAGATGTATTACAAAAAAGAATTTGGATAAATAATTTTGTATTGGAGGCAATTGCATGGCATCATTGGTGCACTAATGTCCTAATATATTATTTCTCATTGTTTTAAAAAAAAAATTTAATTATCACCTATTAAATTGCAAGTTTGTAACCTACTATTTTGGAAAAAAAATAATATGGATAGACCATCATATCATTTACTTAAAAAAACAAATTTTTAAAGAAAATAAACTTTCATAGTTCAAATGAGGCACTTTAAATGAGGCATTTAGTAAAAGACTAGTGCATTGCCATGCTACTCTAAATTTAAAAATTTCAAAGAAAAATAGTTTGTAAATGGAATTATCAGCTCTAAATTTTCTTAAAAGAGACATATGCAAAATGTTATTGTTAAGTATATTATTTCTATCTTTAATTAGTTGGATTATTTTTCAACATATATATTTTTGATGTTCATTATTTTTCTACATTAGTAATTTTTTGATGATTTAAATTTTTGATTGTAGTTATAAGTGAAAAAGGTGCTTTTTATAATGAAAATCCAAACATAAAATTGAAATTGACTCCTTTTTTTTCAAAGTATTATCACTCTTTAGACAAATCATTATTATATGCACTATAAGAAACTCATGTTTAGGTGATGAGGCCTAATTTTTTTAAACACATTTTAGTGGACATCCTATGCAACAAATTCATGTTTTTATGTTAGTAGAAATATTCAACATAACGTTAATGTTGACATAAAAATATGGGTTTGTTGCATGGGATGTCTACTAAAATGTGTAAAAAAAAAATTAAGCCTTATCATCTAAAAGATGAGTTTTTTTATAGTGATGAAAGGTTCTAGAATTCTATATCTTAAAGACAATATATTTTGAAAAATTAAAATTTCAATAGGATCTTGGTATAAATATAAATTAAATTTTGGTCTTTTTAATTTTATAATAATTTAATGCTAATTTTTTTAAATGATTTAAAAATAAAAATATTATCAATTAGTCAATAGTGCTCATTGAATGTGCAAGTGCACAAAAAGTTGTCTAAAAACTACTCGACCATAGCATGCAAGCACCTTCAATTTATAAACTAAAGTTGTAGATACAATTGAATTTTGCATTACATGTGTACAATTAGATTTACAGTTGCTATCATTAATATTTACAAAATAGATTTAGTAGCTAATTTTTTAAATTACAGAATTAATTGCATCCTTGATATTTTCAATTTCAGATTAGTTTCTTTTTGCAACGGATTTGCAATTGTAAAGTTTTAAATACGACTATTTATGGTTTCAAGCTTTCATGAATGGAAAATCTTAATTGTTTTATAAATGAATTTACAAATTTAAATTCTAATATTTGAGGTAATTTTTTAAATGTAATTGTAGTTCAATAAGTTGGTAGGCACTATAAAAAGAATCATTTTAATCATTTTGGAGGATCTAGACTCGTGAGGACTTCATTTTTCTTTAATAACTAGTTTTTGTATTTTTAATGTAGTTTAATTCATATGGATACATATTATAGAAATTGAATTGATATAATTTGAATAAATGAAATTATGAATAAGGTGATTTATTCTTAAGATAATGTGTTTTATCCTTTGATCACAATGTGACTCATTTATTGAGGTATTTTTTTATACATAAAGCGAAGCAAGGGGATATAAGTAGATTGAATTTGTTCAATATATAAAATTAGTCTTTTAACAAGTGTGGAGTATATATAATTCCTAAATACCCAAACTATGGTTTTTGGCAATATAGCAATTTTGGCAACTCACTATAAATAGAATTTTTATTTTTATTTGAAATTTTCACACAATATGTGCCCAAGTAGTAGCTTTAAGGCCCAACAATTTTCATAACTTTTGACTACATCATTAAAAAATTATTGTATGATATGTAATTTTCAATGCTCAATGGGCAATCTCATTTTCAAAAAAAATATTTTTTAAGAAATAAAAATTTGAAATTGATTTTCTAGATTTATATAAACATGGGAAGCTTTGAATCGTTCAATTTTGATTAATGAGATGAAAGTTGTGAGGAGTTTTAGTTTGCAGGTAATTATAGAATCTCTATTTTAAAATAAACTTTGAAATCCTTTAATTAACTCAATTTTTAATTCAAAAAAGAAAAGAAAAGGATGTGGGTTGTTTATTATAACATTACAACCATTGGGAGTGGCAATTTTTAATTTTGTAACTAAATTCGTAACAATTAAGTATTTTGAATCAATCTATTTATTATTTTTCCTATATTTTATACAATTCCAAATGATCTAAATTTTTTCAAGAATGTAGCCAACTTGCCTTGAAGAATGAATCCAAAGAAGAACCACCATTTTGAACATTTTTTCATGCAAATAAAACCTTGTGAAGTACAACTGTCCATTTTTTTGTAAGGCCCAAAGAAAGATTTTTGTCACTTCAAATACTAATATCTTACCATCTCTGCAATGAAAAATTTTGAACTTTTTTCCATATCTTTTTAAACAAGCACACTCCAAGAACCTATAGTTACATGCATCTAAAAATGGATTTTTTTCCTAAAATTTGGTACTTGTACTAGAAATAACAATTTTAGAGCGTTTTTTCTTCCAAAGATTCTGGACATGTCCAAAATGACATAAACTCAATGGAAACTAACTTACTATAAGTATAAGGCAAGGTTGACACATTGATGCCGAATACTTAATTAGAATTTCTAATTCAAGAATATATTCAAAAAAGTCAAAACTTTCAAAGCCAAACTCTAAAAGCCCCTTGCTATCAGGGATATGAAAGAGGAGAAGAGAAATTCTTTATAGACATTGCATAGTAGGAGGTAAAACAACCCATGTGGGATGTAAATGGTGAGGATTAGTAGGAGTTCAATCTTCATATTATCCCATATCTTTTGAGGGTTCATGAAGAATAAGGGATTTCATTATTAAAACAACCTCTATACCTATTACTCTCACTTTGCATTCAAAGGTTTATCAATTGGATTTTTTCAGTTATTGTATGTTACCCATTCATGCCATTGTTATTGTTCTAGTACCTTATTTTCTCTGCAATGTGTAGACCATGCTAAATACGTATAATAGTTAATTCGTTTTTTCCATCATAGTATATTAGGTAGTACATGCAACAATAATTTCGTTTTATTAGGAAGAATGGAGGTTGAAACCTAACCTACTATCCCAATTCATAAGCTTAGTTGTCCTCCCACTCATGGGTTGATTGCACAATTTTCCATTGCAATGTAAACAAAAGTACGCGTATTGCCCATTTATGAGAAAAAAACACTCATATCAAATCATATCTATTGGTCAACATTTTCAAATCACTTAAAATTTAGTTCATATGAAACATATTCCTTGTCCACAACTTCTATTAAATTTTGGGCAAAAATATGCAAATGTCCACTTACATGTACTTGCCCAAAATTGGTATGTTGCCAAATTCTATAGATTGATCTTTCAAGGGTTAAAATTGTCATATCTATTGTTAAAGGTAAGAACTCTTAAAATCATTTTTTTGCATATTTAACCATAGGATCTTGCACTAAACTTGTGTACTAACTACATAGATTGCAAGATATTTGTATTTAAAGTGAAAAAATGAGTCTTTTGCACCTTGCTTGACTACATTTTTAAACTTTGAATCTTTATAGATAAAACTTTTTGTACTATTGATTTTGAATTTCTAAATTTTTATATTGAAAAAATTTAATTGAAAATCTGAAAATATATGTTAAATTTTTTTATTTTTTATTCATTAAAAATTTATTAAATAAAAATAAATTGAAGATTGAAGGGATAACTAAACGGCCATTAATAGCTCCAAAATGGAATTGAAACACACTAATTTCAATGGTGAGATTGTTCTAGCATAAGATCATCCAGTCTTTACTTGGTAAAACCATTTTTTTAACAAATTGTAAAATTGAATTCAAAAATAAATCCTTAAAGTTTTGTTTTTTAAAAAGATACACTAATTGCCTCAAAACAAGATTTTCCATAACTTTCTCGTCACTAATTCAAGTGGAATGAATCAAAGCTTTGCATGTGTATAATTATACAAATTTATGAGAATTTTTTTTTAATTAAAAATTTTTGTGGTTGATTTTTTTCTACCTAGTTAATTAAAATTTGGAATTATTATATCATAATTTTTGCTTATAGTCACTAATTGAAATAAAAATTATATTCCTAGCTAATGTATTGTTCTATCTTTACAAAAAAATTTAGATAATTACAACAAATATTGAGATCATAAGAGTTGTCCAAAATCTATTTTGTCCTCTAAGGGGACAATTAATGTGATTTTAGAAACTAAGGACTAAGCATTCAAATTTTAAACAATAAATGAACACAAATATATTCTAAACGCATAAAAACGAATTTTTCCATTCATTAATTTATTTGAAGATTCTTGTATTAGTTCCTTAACCCTTAATGATATAGATTTTGAAGACTTTGCTTTACAATTATTCTATAATTCAAATGGGATTATTAGTCTAGCTTCAAGAAGTATCTTTTTTCAATTTAAAAAATGATCCTTTCAAAAACAACTTGAATAAAAAAGTAAAACAAAAATCTTTTGAACCACTTTAATGTAAACATAATATTTTTAACTCAAAGGAAAAAATTTTGGTAAAAATAAAAAATATTCAATCTTCCATCAATTTTAGAAGAATTTTTAAAATTTTTGGCTTCAAATTTTATTGAAATTTTTTGGTTTATATACAAGGTGATTTAATTTTATGGATATAATCTATGAATCATATTTTACAATCATTGTTTGAGAATCATCATTAAGTTATTATTCTAAATTGTATTTTATAAAACATCTTCATAAATTTGAAAATCTAGACCATCCCTTGATCTTGAAGGGATTAAATTCAAAATTTTAATTTTTTAATCTCTTACATTTCATTTATTTAAATCATAAAAATATATAATTTTTTATTTTTAAGATACTTGACGATAATTTTCATATTTGAAAATTTGAATAAATTTATATATCAAATTAAACTCTTCAACTTTCATTGTTTGCTTTTGAAAACTTCTAGTGGCTCTTAGTGGTGTAGGTGACTATTCAAAGTCCAAATAATGATGAAAGGTCATTAAAAAAGAATAGACATAAATGGCTCCATAACATCATTTTTTCCTAATAAACTCTAATGATCTTGTGAGTTGCTAAGTACATCAATTACAAAGTCATTACAAAGAATACATTATATGTAAGGCCTATATACAATATACTTCATGTTTTATTGGAATCAAGATTCCATACAACCAATTCCACTTGTCATCTTGCGATTGGATTGGAATAATGTGAATTCCTAAAATTCTGTTGTGGAAATTCAATCTCAATACTTACTTATTGAATAAGACCTTCACATATAATAAGCAAAATATGCAAAATTTCAAAAAAAAATTTAGGTGCAATAATCCTTAAAGATTTGGAAACTCCAATTTTCAAATGTGCCATGGCATTTTTAGGGTATTTGACACAGAAGGTTTATGAATTAGGTATACATTATTGAAAAAAATTGTATTAATGTTTGATTGTATCCAATGACACATGACACTTCGAATTTGGATCAATGATGTACCTTCAATATTTCTTGTAAGTTATAAAACTGTCACATATTCAAACGTGTACGATGTTGTATTCAAACATGATAAGGTTTAGATGTCAAAATTACATCCCAAAGAAAGATATTCATTGTTGAATTATAAATCCAAACACATACATCTTGCCATACTATAGTACATAAAATTGTTACATATTCAACATGTATGGTATGGTATTTGAGCATGATTAGGTTTGGATCTAAAAATGCCATCTAAATGAAAGATCATAATTGTTGAAGTACCAATCCAATGATGTATATCTTATAATATTTTAATTCATATAAATAATAATTCATATTCTACCGGGAGTCAAATACAATACCATATATACGGTTCCCCACAACCCTTTCCGTACCTTCTTTGTTTTGGGGTCCGTCACTGGACCACCACCTGTGAGAAGAAGTCGGCCAAGCCGACTGTTCTAGAAGAAGGCAAGAAGCCCGAGCTCTACCGACTCCAAGCTTACCCTAAAGCAAGCAGCATTTGCCCACCATCGCCAGAGCTTGGATTTCTGGCACTGGCCGTCTCGGCCTTTTAATTCGCCATTCTCCCCGCCCGCCATTTCCACTGCTTTAGAGTTTTTCTGACGCTCATTTCTTCGGAGTCGAGACTTGCGAATTTGCTTGCCGTTCTCTGGTGCGTTGTGGCGCTTGTTTTGGGCAGTTCGATGATTGGGATTTATCGGATTGCTGCGGTTAGTTTCCTCTTCCTTCAAGCTGTTTTCAGCGTCATGATTGTTCCTTTTCTTTCCTTGCGCGCTTTGGTTGGTGAATTGGTCACTATGTAGGTCTTTAGGGTTTGTTGAATTTGAGGTTTTTAGGGCTTGAGTGCTCATAGAATCTGTCTCTTAAGGTTTGCGTTTGGTCTTTTAAGCTGCAAGCGTGAACTTCGTGTGCCCCTTCGTTTGAAGATAGTTCTTTCCTCTTGTCGTTAGTGAACAGTATTGGGATTCCGTCAAATCCGCATGTGGCGGGGTTAGTCTTCAGCTGAATTTTTGGAGGTTTTAGGGATTGAATGCTGAAATCGCTGCTTCCTTGTGGTTTGCCGTTCGCCCTCTAGAGCTGGGAGCGTGAACATTTTCTGCGACTCCTTTTGTTTGTGAGCATTTGGGATTTTGATAAGTCACTACGTGCTTTAGCGTCAGCTAGGTTTGAGTTTCTGGGAGCGGGATTTGTGCATATAGATTGTGTATTTTCAGAGTAAGTGAGTGTCGAGTGTTGGTGGCTGCTGGTTGGTGCCTGAAATATGAGCTCCGTAGGGTGAGAAGAGCCCTGTCTTTGCACCTTCTGAACGTCTACCATGAGTGGTGGACCAAGAATGAGCGGTTGCTTGGAAGAGAGTCGTACTGCTTCAATCACAAGTTGCTGGATTCGGTGGACTGGGTCATGGGTCAGCATTTTTGAGAATATTTTTGGAGCGGGTTACTGTTTTCAGATGGTTGGCATCAAGTTCTGGAACAGTCGGTTGTATCTTTGACCGGGTTGCGAAGTGAATTTGACGTTGGATTTATTTGTCGGTTGTAGTCCCTGGTCTGTATTCAGTGGTTGTTGTTTGTCATAGTTGGGAAAATGAATTGGCGAAACAGTATGTAGGCGCTGGCGAAAGGGGTTTCGGCAGGCTAAGGTTCGGCTGAACATGACTGTCTAGGTTTGTTTCGCGTGGAATTAACGTAGAGGATACAGTTTGCGTCACTTTAAGCATTTTAACCACTATGTAAAATTGTGATTTGGGGAGAATCCGTATAGTGCCCTGGAGAGATTACTTTGGGTTCAAGAGGCAAGGCTGTGGAGACTAGATTTTATCACTATCCGTGAATTTCTTATGCAATCATTTGTAGTGGGAGGTTGAGGAGCTCTTTAAAGTGAACAACCCCATTTCCATTCGAAGTATCTGTGGCCATAGCCATTTAGCTAAGTCATGTTTATTCTTCTTGCTACCAATCCAACCAAGTATATGAATAGATGCGTTGCTGTTGGTTAGTGTTGGAGACGGTAACTCCGGAACGATTTTAGTATTCTCTAACTCTTAATTTTCAATTTTGGGGTATGTCGGTAGAGGTCATTGTGATTGGATTTTGATGTGAAGGAGGGTGTTCTGTTTCAGGAAGAGCTTGAAGTAGCTGGCGAAGGAGGAGTATTCGATTGAAGCAAGATTGTGGGAGGTAGTGCAATCCCGATGAAAGGGGCTCGTCGGTGCGGGCATGTGGAGCATGCCTTCGAGGACACTGGAGAAGACGACAGTGACGTACACGATCGTTTCGCAGGCGTCAAAGCTGCACTACTAGCGCACCGTGAGAAGCTAATAGCTGCTGCGAAAGCGGGAAAGTCTCTGGATAGTGACACCAGAACCGGTGCCCAGTACAATTTCACGGCTTATGATGGTGATCAAGACTCAGCTGCAGCGCTGTCTGCGTTGTCCGTGAAAGCTTGTGCACATTGCAATAGTGGCGGGAAATTGATGATCTGTACAGGATGCAGGAATACATATTACTGCTCTCGGGAGCATCAGAGTGCTGATTGGCGCAATGGCCACAAAGAGACTTGCAAGACGGGAGGCTCCCGACCTCCGACAACAGCTCCGTCACCTCCTCCCAGAGAGATATTAGAGCCGGGAGAGAGGCCCCTCAGCATAGAGATGCTTGAATTGGCTGAGTTGTTCAAGTCAGTTCATAAGGACATGCCAGAAGAAAACAAAGAGGGTGCGCTTCGGAAGGTTATTCATGTGTGCGAGTTAATTATAAAGCGAGGCAATCCGGACAATATTCCTATCCCTCAAGTATTCTACATGCTTCAGGAGGCCCGACAAATGATTCGCCCCTTTGTAGCTGAGAGAGAAGGTAGAGAAGCTAGAGAAGCTAGCTTAGGCCAAATTGAGCCTCAGTCCGAGCCTGAGGTGAAGCTGAAGCCTAAGGTTGAGTCCAAGCCGAAGGCCGAGTCGACATCGCGTGTCGAGACAAGTGCCAAGCAACAGTCTGGAAAGCATACCACATCATCGAAAAAGAAGTCTGGCAAGAAGGGAAGACGACGAGTGCCATGAAGGCTTTCATGCCGTGTGTTCCTAACCGTCAGTTCCTTGTTCTGCTAGCTAGTGCTAGTTCTGAGCTACTTCCAAGTAGCTGACGATTTAGGCCATCCTCTATGCCAGACGATTTGCATTGTAAAAAGGATGCCAATCGGTTATGTGCCCCTCTCGAACGTTTGCCAACAAATGTGGCCAGGTATTCTTGCGGTACGCTGTTCACTGACACGAATTCAGTCCATCAGGGAGGAATTTGTTGTGTATTATTTTGGCTCCTTTTGCATGCTTCGACAGACGACACGGTTCTTGCTCCTTACTGAAACTAAATAGCTAAAGCAGGTCCACTATCCATATAATCCTTGACTGTATCCCAGGTCGGCGTTGTTGACCAACTTGTTAATTCGTAATGGCATTTGCTTGGTTTCTGAACAGCCACTACTGATTTGGTTCCAATGTTTCTAGCTGACAGGCTGCTGAGTGTTCCAGTTTTCTTTCTGATCTGGTGTAGGGCTTCTGATATGAATCACGCTTGAGAGGAATTATCAATGAGAACTATCATGTAACTCTCAATCACTTCAAACTATGGGAGGCAACCCATTCAGGACCGATGTCCCATTCTGGCAAGGTAGGCAAGGTAGGCTGTTCTCTTTCTATGCAGAAAAGATGAGCAGTGATTAATTATGGTGCAGTTATGGCATGGTTACCGGTGTAGTTGTGGCACATTGGCACATTGTGATTGGCTACAAGACTCAATATTGCAATCAACTTTTGGTGGATTTTGCAACCAGCCCTTAGTTGGAAAAATGAAGGTCTATTTCACCAAAATGGGAGAAAGCCCATCTTCTGCTCAAAAATTCATGCTAATTTTGTTTTGTAAAAAAAAATCAAGAAAAATTATGGAAACCTCCCACTATCTATCTCTACACATGGGAAAATTTATCCATTGAAGAAATCCACCTTCAAGATATGTGAAATTCTTGAAGTGGTCAAAAATGGGTTGTTGATGTTAGCAATGCACTAGAAACAAGAGTTGCTAGTATAATGTTCAATATTGGATATTTAAACCCTAAAAGTACAGGCATCTAAAATGGGGATTTGCCTTAGTCGACCTTATTATAACTTTCATATATATAGTTTTAAATTAAGAAAATGGAATTGACCAAGTTTTGGTTCTATTCTATTTTAAATTTTTGAAAAAAATTAAAAAATTGAAACAATTATAGCAATTGCAAGGGCTAAGTATTGGAATCCAAATTACACAATATTGTGTATAATTCTTTTGAATTCTCTTTGATAATTTAAAAAATTTCAAATAAAAAACTTATATTTTTCATTCTAACCTTCATTTATAATAAAAATTCTAAATTATTCTAATATATTCTAATTGAGATGGTTTTCTTTCCACCTCTTAATTTAAAATATTACAATTATTTGACTTTTTCATCAAAATTTGTGAAAAAATCAACATTGATAGAAAATACGTCTTCTTATAAGTGAAAACATGTCAAGGTTTTATACATCAATTATATAATAGAATAAATTTAAGTTAACAGTTAACCCCTAAATGTTTTGACTATGCTTTCACTTAAATTCTCCAAAACTACCATTTCTAATACAAGTACCAAATTTTAGAGAAAAAAATTTTTTTTGGATACATGTAGGATCTTGTAGTAAATTGTCTCAAGAAGATGTGGAAAAAATTCAGAATTTTCCACCGTGTAGATTGCAAGATATTAGTGTTTGAATGGACAAAGTTCATTTTTTGGACTTGTGAAAAACTGGGCAGCTACTATTCTTAAGGTCATATTTGTATGAAAAAATGTTCAAAATGGTGGTTACTCTTTGGATTCATTCTTCAAGGCAAGTTGGCTACATGCTTAAAATTTTTCAGACCATTTGGACTTGTACAATATATAGGGAAAAAATAGTAAGTAGAAAAAAATAGAGAATGATTCAAAACATTAAATTGTTAAGAATTTAATCACGAAACTAAAAAATGCCAATCCAATGGTTGTAATATTGTAATAAACAATCTACACCCAATGTTATTATTTTTTTCAAAAATATTGAAACTTGAGGTAACCCCTAAATGTCGAAGTTTTGTTTTAAGTTTCTTAGAATTTACTCTATATTGAACAAAATGTCATCATTTTAATAAGCTGTATGAATTTTTTTGAATTGTAACTATACAAATTCAAACTAGACATGTTAGAGATCTCATAGGAAAAGAAAACACAACAATATGACCTATGGAGAGAAAGATTATAATGTTTGACCATGAGGGTGTTAAAATTGCAAAAGTGATATGAAGTCTTTTGATCCTCTTTTTACAAGTCAAATCTAAAAAGTTGGTGACCAAAGAAATATATGGTTAAAGGACCCAACATATATAAATCCAATCAATTTATGGCTTTTTAAAATCTATTGTATAATATTTTTAAATGAATTTTAAATGTGATTTTTTCTCCAAGATTTGGTGTATTTGAGGCTCATTTCCAAGAGCTCTGAACACTACAGGAAGTCAAGATTGCAATGGGTATCTTTCACAAAATATTGAATAGAAAAATCATCATTATTTATTTTCAAAATCAAATTTTTGATGCTAAAACTAGACTTCAAGAAAAACTTTCCAAAAATATAAATTTCTAAAAATAGCAACTGAATTAGATTTTATTTAACTTCAAAGTTTTGCAAACACTAGATTTTGGTGCCACGGGCATTTAGGGGTTAAACAAAGGACTTCAAATTTTATTTTAGAATAGAGATTCCATAACTACTTATAAATTAAAAAACCTCATAACATTCATCTCATTAATCAAAATGGAATAATTCAAATCTTTTCGCAAAGAAGTAAATCTAGAGAATCAATTTCAAATTTTTATTTAAAAAAAAAAAATTTTAAGAATTTTTTGAGCTATTCGCACTAGCAGTGCTATTATGTGAGTGTGTAAGCATGAGCCTATGAGGATTGACTAGAGATTATGTGAGTGTTGACTTTATAATTTTGAAGAAGCAATTGAAAACTTAATAATATTTTTCAAAATAGATTTCATCTAAAATTTTTGGTCAAATTTATTATTTTTAGTAAATTTTTGTACTTATTAATATGAACCCGTGATAGTGTACCCAGGGTTGACAGGTCGGTCGGACGTCCGGACGCAGATGCTGTGTCCGCAACGTCCACTGACATTCACAGACGTCGTCCGCCCGTCCACCCGTCTGCCCGTCCTGTCCGCCCCGTCCGCCCCCATCCGCCTTTCGACGGCGGGAGGGACGCTGCGTCCGCTGGCGTCCGTGCGTCCGGACGTCCGGGTTACGGACGCTATTTTGGGGCGGACGTAGAGATTCGTCAACCCTGAGTGTACCTATTATCATGGTTATGTAGAATTCATATGAAAATCATAATTTTTAGTGTTGTCTGAAATATTAAAAGTATACCTTATGAAAATGATGAACTCAATTGATTTCAAAGATGAACGGCGATGGAAATAAGTTTAGACAAAATATTGGTTGATCATTGTTTATATAGTAACATGGATCCTTTGGGGGCTTATGGAAGGGTATCAATAATTTTCTCTTGATGCATTGTTATTGGACTTGTTTAGATTTTAGAAAGAAAAATTTGTTGATAAGACTTATTTTTATATTTAATAATCTTTGTCATAGTGAATTTTATTTTAGTTGATTATTGTCTTGTAGGCTCGTAGCATCATGGATCTTCTCAAGGGCCATAGGAGGGTATCAACACTTCTTTCTTGATTTACAAATTAGTAGACTTGTTTAGATTTTTAAAAAGAGAATTCATTGATAGGAATTCATTATATGTAGAAAGAACTTAGTGACACCAAATTTCATTTTTGTTGATCACTATCTTATAGTAGTTTGGATCTTCTTTGGACTAATGAAGGATATCTCTATTTTTGTCTTGAAGTGTTGATAATCAAACTTGTTAAGATTCTGGAAGAAAACATTTGGTTGATAGGAATTATTTTTGTAAGGAATGAGCTTAGTTACACCAAATTGTGGATTAGTTGATCATTCATTTGTCCTCTTGTAGGTTCTCTTGAAGGTCCAACCCTTCTATCTTTGAATAATCACTCCCCTGTTGCTTGGGAACTCTTGGTGCCAAGAGGTGGATTGAACACTTGCCATGTTGATGTGCTATTTATCGAACTTTGCTAAATTTTAAGAAAAAAATTGATTATTATTTAGGATTCATTTGAAATTGACTGGGGTTGTTCCATTGAGATTATGATCAATCTCTTCTTGTATTTGGTCTCCCCATGGCACCAAGGGAAGCTCCTAGCTATAGAAACACCTCCTCCCAAAAAAACCTTTTTAAAAAGAATTTAAATTTATTCTCTTCACAACTAGTGAGCTCTCCTTGACTCCGAAAAGAATCCAACTGTAAGACAAGAATGGTTATAAAAATTAAAATCTCAATGGAACAACCTCAATAAATTTTAAACAAATCCTAATTAATTACCAATTTTTTTCCTTAAAATCTAGCAAAGTCAAATAAGTAGCACATCACTATTGTTCAAGGAACCATGGTAATAAACTCATGGTAATAGGTAATAAAATTTACCAAAAATAATAAATTTTTATCAAAAATTCTAAATGGAATCTCTAAAAAAGTATATACTCAAACAGATTTGACGAATCTCTACGTCCGCCCCAAAATAGCGTCTGGACGTCCGGACGCCCGAATGCCAGCGGACACAGCTTCCCTCCCGCCGTCGGAAGGTGGACGGGGCGGACGGGCGGGGGTGGACAAGGTGGGGCTGGGCGGATGGGGCGGATAGGACAGGGCGGGGCGGGGTGGACGGGGCGGACAAGCGGACGGACGGGGCGGACAGGCGAACGGACGGGCGGACGGGCGGGTGGGACGGACGGGGTGGACGGCGTCTGCGAATGTCAACGGACGCTGCGGACACAGCGTTTGCATCCGGACGTCCGACCGTCCTGTCAACCTTGTGCTCAAAGGCTCACAAAATAGCAACCCTATTGCATGCACTTTGCTAAAAATGACATATCATACAATAACTTTAAATCATGTAGTCAAAAGTTATAAATATTTTTGTACCTTAAACCTATTCCTTGGGCATATGTTGATATGTTGTGTGAAAATTTCAAAGAAAAAAAGAAAAAATTAGTTTGTAGTGAGCTGCTCTAAAATGCTATGTTCTCAAAAAAGCATGCCATTTAGGACTTTAGGGGTTAAATTTGACTTGAAGGTCATTGCTAGTGGGGTTTTAAGTGAAAGTTTTTATAACTAATTTATTTTCACTTTTAGCCATCAAAATTTTAAAATGTTAAATTTGGCTCACACATAATGTTTGACTATTTTGCAATGGATCTAGTCTTCTAGAGGTTCAAGTTTTCACTTAACTAGATCTTCTCCAAGGCTACTTTGTTTTGTTTTCTAATTTAATCATTCCAAACAAGTGTATTGACATAAAGCTTGGTACTATAGAATCAATATTTGAATTGTGATATATATACCATTTATCATGTCATAATTGACTACTTTAGAAGTGGTGAAAAGATATTATGAGATGCAAATTATAGAGCAAAAATTTAATGATGACTTTCAAACTAATGTTTTAAGATGTGATCCATAAATCATATCCATATTTTAAAGCAAATGTTACACAAATTAATATTTTCCAACAAAATTTGAAATCAAAATTTTAAAATTAATTTTAAAAATGATTACTCTTTCATCCCATTACTCCATGCTACACTCTTTTGCCATCAAAGATCCAAAGTCAATGGCAATGTTGAATAAATCAAATAGTTTGACCAAGGAGAATCAAGAAACACCAATGTTTTGGGAGAATTGCTAGTTAGTTCATCGTTTGCTAGTGGAATTGGGAAAAAATATAGTTGCAATTTGAAAACATTGGATCCCCTTTGTAAAAAAATCTATAATAGTTCTATTTAGAATAAAAAAACAGAGAAGAAATGAGACT
Organism: Pseudoscleropodium purum; assembly: GCA_963969395.1. NCBI lineage: Eukaryota > Viridiplantae > Streptophyta > Bryopsida > Hypnales > Brachytheciaceae > Pseudoscleropodium > Pseudoscleropodium purum. The sequence continues at coordinate 26,052,799 of OZ017798.1, forward strand.
TGGTACTTGAAAACCCATTTCAATATGGAAATCAAAGGAAATTGATTGGTAAAACTCAAAAAATATCCCAAATTTTAGAAGACATGTCATAAAAGTGCCACCATAGTTTATAAAAATGGATTGCTTGAGATTAGGAGCCATTTCAAGAAGAACACAAAAAGCATGGCCATTAATTTTCCTATAAAATTATAGGAGAGATTTCAAAATTTGTGATCCCAACCTTCTAAGTCCTTTCATAATTGAAAATTACAGAAAGACCATTCATCCAATGTGAATTTTTTGGTTGATGCTTTATGTTGAGGAAAAATCTCCTCATAAAAAATTATAGGGATAAAGGCCTTTTCGAATCCTCTTTAGTCTCCACCTTCTATATTGAATTTTTTTCTTAGACTTTCTTATTTAAAGGGTATTTTCTTATGCAACAAATTCTCATCATCAATAATATTGACACATCCAAGTACATAAGTTCAATTCTCTCCTATAAGTCAATCTTTGCATATTTGGAATCAAAGTCCTTCAATTAGCTAAAACAAGTCATGAAATACAAAATACAAAATTTTAATAAAATTAACTAACCTCAAAATAGAAACAAAAAGCAAAGTTGTACATTCTACCAAGAAATCTCTTGAAGGAAGACTTTTTACTTATACTAAGAAACAAATCATCTAAAGGCAAGATACGCACCATAGGTAGGAATAGAGGAGGACAAAAAAAAAAAGAAAAGGAAAAGCAACAATTATCCAAAAATAATCCAAAATTAAAGTTCTATTCAATGCCTCAAGCAAGATTGAGTCAATTTTTAGCATACACAAAGATAGAATTAGACACCAATTAAAGGCATTGTGGAGAAGGTGACATAGAGACAAGCAAAGTAGGATTGAATATTAGAAGCAATATATGGAGGGAAGTGTCATAGGGACTAAACTAAGAATAGAAAAGACGTGAATTACAAAAACCAACAAAATGAGTCACAAGAATGCAAAAATTGAAAAATGAGTCTTAGTTGCTGTGAGAGAATTGCATGCCTTAACTTTTTGAATAGGATTGCTAAAGTTTGAGCAAGGAGCAACAAGTATTGAGCAATGAGCAATAGCATTTGAGTGGTAGAGTTTTTATTTATTATATTTTTAGATTTTATAATTGCTATTAATTCTACAATTAGAAATGAAGTTAAAATTTTTTTTAAATGGATGTAGATCACTTATTTCATCCATTGCTTTGGATGGATGAAGATGATGGCAAATGAATGTAGATGAAAGTTGGTGGATGAAAAAAAAATTGGCTCTAAATTTTTCATATTGAATGAAATCAATGGCATCATAAAGCATCTAATTTAAAGATGGATATTAAGGCACATTCATTTGATGTAAATGCAATTGATGTAAATTGTTCACATTGTAATGTACACATCAGCCTCATGTAGAGTCCTAAGAGCCTCTTTGGTTCCAAAGAGGATTTTAGAAAGACAATAATCATAAGCATGGATGGCTTGAATTAGATTGGTGAAGTCCCAAACACACATGTATTTTCTTTTGGGTTAGCAAATTCCCTCCCCCCCCCCCTAATACTCTTCCCAAACATTCCTACATGAATCAATTGAGTAGTGAAATCTTCTTATATACCACATTTGCAAGGAGTCCCTAAGAGCCTCCTTGGAACCAAGGAGGCTCATAGAGAAATGACAATATAGAGTAAGGATGGTCAAAAGGCCTCCTTAGATTTAAAGGAGGCTTATAGTTGTAGAGACAACACTTATAAGCCTAAATACCTCGTTGGTTTTGAAGTAGCTTATATATTTGCAAGACATAAGCACATTTAGACCCATAAGCTTCCTCAATTCCAAGAAGGCATTTAATGAGCTACCAAAATCTTAACAATTTGGAAATTGAAGACTAAGATCGATTTATAGGAGGTTTAAAGGATGAAACGAGAAAAAAATGTGATTCTTTATTTGTCATTGGATCCAAAGATCTAAAGGTGCTAAAGTATGAGTAGAGAGCAAGAAGTATTGAACATTGAACAATAAATAGTAAGCATTTTTAGAAAAACTTATAAAAAATTTAAAACTTTTCATTATATGATGCCTATATCCATGGTTTAGGATTTAAAAAATATGGCTATAAATGAGTCTAAAAAGTATGAATGGGGATGAATGAATTTGGATGAATTTTTTGTAATTGACTTTGTTGGATGAAATACATGTGTTATTCATTGCATAAGATGATAGATAATTATTGAATGGGACTAAAAATTTGATTGTTTAAAATAAGGGTTAATGTCCAAGTATCTTCAATCAAAAGTAGATAGACTTTTGGAAACTAAAGACTTGTATTTACATGGCATTATAGAACCATTAAAAAAAAAACATGGTTTCCAAGTAAAATTTATATTTTCTTTCAAACATTAATAAAGTCTAAAGTTTACTAAATTTATTCCTATACTAACACTAGCATTTATGAGTTCTATTTGTACATTACCATCTAAAAAAAATCATAAGAGGGGATTTTAGGGCAACAAAAGCCCATTTCTAGTTTGTTTCCTTTGTTGTTTCCCTCATAGCAAAGGAACAACTAGCTATTAGAAAAAAAATTCAAAATAAATAAATAATTTGATTAATTAATTCCTAAAATGAAAAAAAAGTTGAAATTTTTTTTTTTTTTTAGATCTGATGTGACTCTCTCCACCACGTTAGACTGCATTTTTGGCAACATTCCCTACATTTTCAGGGCTGGAGACCCCACAATCTTGTATTGTCTTCAAATCTCAAGTAATGTAACCATCATGTTGCTAATTGATAGAAATAGATTCAATCCCCAAATATTCTAATTATTAGCTATGAACTAAATCTTAAATATTTACACTATATATGGAACCTCAATTGTATGCATTGACCCTTAAAGTCCCAACATCCCAAAGTCCTTACAAAGACTCTTGGAATTTAGGATAGGCTCGTGTGACCTCAATTCTTGAAATGATTTCCTGAAACTTTTTTTAAAGGTAGAAAATCACATCAACTTTTTAGAAAAATAATGTTTATTTCAATAGTTTCCTAGCTAGGAACAAAAGTTATACCACTCAAAGTTCATAATATAGTTTGAGGGGCAACACCAAAAAATTCACAAAAAATTGAATTTTTTTAATTTTTAATTTTTTTTCTCAAAGATCGTATTTTTGTTTACATGTGAAGCTTTGATTCATTTTATTTAGTCTATTATAAATTAAAAAAGTGACGGGCAATCTTGTTTTTTTGGTTCTTCTTGAAAAAATAACTTATAGAATTCATTTTGAAAAATTGTTAGATAGGATTGAGTTTGCTTGGTAGAACAATCACACTATTGGGATTATTGTATTTCAATTCTATTTTAGAGATATTAAAGATTTAGTTTTTTGTTCAATCTTGGACCTAATTCTACTTAAGAGTTTTTTAACAAGTAATGACTAAGTATTTTTTCTAGAAATTTTTTTCCTAGACTTTTGACTTAATTCTTCAATATAAAAAACTCAAAATTCAAAATCAGTAGTACAAAAAATTTAAGTTAAGAAGATTCAAAGGCAAAAACTCCAATGAAGCCAGGTAATAAAAACCTTAATTTCTTCTTTGTAAATGCAAATATCTTTCAAAACTACACAATCAAAGTTTTTGAAATTTCTTCCAAACATTTTTTTATAATAGTCTAATGCAAGATCCTATAGTTAGATATGGAAAAATAAAAATTTAAAATTTTTTTACTCATTGAAATAGAAATGGTAGTTTCGAGTGTTTTTTGATGAAAATAAGGCCTTTAGACTTTAGAGGTTAAGCCACCACTAAAAATGAATAAGATTTACCTCACATTCAAATAATATTTGCAAAAGAATATAAGAAGATTAATGATAGAATAATTTCTTCATAAAAAAGATAAATTTTTATAGAAGAAATAAAAATTCAAAGATCCTTGACTCTTTGAAGGAGTAGCATATTTTTGCAAAAAGGTTACATGATACAATCCAATCCTTTCTCTTGCTCTTTTTGTACATGCCTTCAAATTTCTTCTTAAACTTCTTATTATATGTTTCTCTTTTTTGGATTGAGCTTTTATTGGAATATCTTTGTCTTTTTCTTTCTCCTCAAAGAAATCATAGAACTTGGTTAAGGTTTAAGGTGGAAACATAGTTTGCTTAAACTGAGCTTTAAACCAAACTTGTACTAACTTGTCATTAGTTGGAGATGAATAAATATTCACGGGATCAAAACATTCTTAGATAAGAACAAGAGTAATTGAAATATTAAGGTGAAGCTTAAATACTAAATAAAGTGAGATTTTTTTTGAGAGAACATTTGAAGGATGTTGTATCAATATATGCAATAATGCATTACCTTCTTTATGGGGTTTTGCCAAAGAAATTGTATTGTCTAAAAAAAATTGGAATTGTTGTTCGAAAAGAATATTACAGATGATCTTAAAGGATATATTTACAATCAAAAGAACCAATCTAAATGAGGAATTTACTAAATAAATTTGAAGGCCAACTTTAACATTATTGTACTTTCAAGTCATTTATCAATTTTAATAGTTTTTTCCTATAGATTTAAATATTCATGAATCATCTTCTGTAGGTATTCTCTACTTTAGTACTTTTGATATTTTAAAGAAACATTTTGACATGTTAAGTGGACATGGGGATTATACTTTTAAATTTTTAATATATTTTTTTATAGAAAAAAATACTTTTTTATACAAAATTAATATAGAGTGTACATCTTACATCATTGAAGGACTTAGTAATATCCATTTTGAAAGAATGTAAAAATAATATTGTACATCTAAAATAAAAATGTATCTTAAGATGAACTTTATCTTTATAAGAAATAAAATTTAGAGATTACATTTTGTAAAGAAGATATTTATTTTAATATATTAGAGGTCTAAAGTTTAATAAAATCTTATTTTTAATACATTTTAAATCATTATAGCTTAGTCTTCAAAAAAATATTTTGACTCTACTGCATTCTAGTACTAAAACAAATACAAACGCCACATAAATCAATGTAAAAAATTGAGCTTTGCTAGTGGTGCAGGTGGCACCAACAAAAGGTCCTTAGGACCCAAGAGGAACCTTTGGCACTAAAAAGACATTACAGGATTTTTTGGGGTCCGGAAAGGCTACGAGTTCCTAGTCGTTCTTGGACCTTACGAACTGACTAAAACCTGCTACCTAATGTGGCAATGCAACTGCCACATCAACTTCCAAAATGATAATAAAAAATTCAACTTTGTTTTTTATACTAAGAATTTTTTTTTCAAAATAAAATTTTCATACAATCTAGCGTTCGTTGTGTTGTAGGGGGAATTGCGGGGGCTAGGTGCTTGAAACGGCCCTGTGGAACCTAGAAAATCCTCTAATGACTCCTTGATTTTGAGGAGCCTTCTTTGAGTTCTAAGAAAACTTGTTTGAGAAAGCCCTTTGGCACTAAAAGAAAGACTCCTCGGAATTGAGGAGCCTTCTTTGAGTTCCAAGGAGCCTTCCTTGAAGAGCCTTTTGGCACCAAGGAAGGGTTCCTTGATTTCAAGGAGCCTTTCTTGAGTTCTAAGAAGACTTGTTTGAAAGAGTCTTTTGGCACTAAGGAAAGGCTCCTCGGAATCGAGGAGCCTTGTTTGAGTTTTGAGGAGCCTTCTTTAAAAAGGCCTTTGGCACCAAAAAGGGCTCCTTGATTTCGAAGAGCCTTTTTTGAGTTCTTAAAAAAACTTGTTTAGGAAAGCTTTTTAGTACCAATAGGCTCCTAGGAATCGGAGGAGCCTTTTGGGGATTCAACAGAGCCTTCATCTGGTTCAAATGAACGCTCTTTGGGTTCAAAGGAGTCTTTTATTAGGTTTAAAAGGAGTTTTTAAGTTCAATGGAGTATTTTTAGGTTCAATAGAACTTTTTTTGAAAAGCCCTTTGGCACCAAGAAAGAGCTCCTTGATTTCAAGGAGCCTTCTTTGGTTCTTAAGACAACTTATTTGGGAGAGCCCTTTGACAAGAAACACGGGCTCTTCCAAACTTGAAGAGCTTTCATTGGGTTCAAAGGAGCCTTCCTTGAAGGATCCTCTAGCACCTAGAAAGGGCTCTTTGATTTCACGGCACCTAGAAAGGGTTCTAAGACGACTTGTTTGGAAGAAGTCTTTGGCACTAAGAAAAGGCTTCTTAACTTCAAGGAGCCTTTCTTGGGTTTTGAAGAGACTTGTTTGGAAGAGGTCTTTGGCATCAAAGAAATGCTTTTCAAAATCCAAGGAGCGTTCCTTAGGTTCAAAAGAGCTTTCTTTGGAGAGTCTTTTGGTACCAAAAAAGGGCTCCTTGAATTCAAGGAGCCATCTTTGGGTTAGAAAGATCCTTTGTTGAAGAGCCTTTTAGCACTAAGGAAGGGTTCCTTAGAATCCAAAGAGCCCTCTTTGAGTTCAAAAGAACCTTCTTGAGTAGAGCTATTTAGCACGAAGAAAGGGCTCCTTGGATTGAAAGAAGCCCTTTGGCACTAACAAAGGTTCCTAAGATTTGGGGAGCTTGGCTAGGGAGAGTCCATTGATATTAAAAATGGAATTATAAGAAAAGCCTTTTATGGCATGAAGAGTCTAAGTAATTATGACGCATAAAAAGAATTAAGGAAAAATCTCTTTGTATTTAGAAGTAAATCTTGGGATCCAAGGAGCCTTCTAATGTCATACCAAAAAAATTAAGAAAAAGCCCTTTTGGCACCAATTGAAAGAAAGCCTTCCTAAGGCTCTGAAGAGTCTTTCCTTAGCTTTGAAGATCCTCACAATGAATCAAAGCTCTTCAAATAAACCCCCTCAATATATAGAGGGAGGGAGCTTTGACATAAAAATTGGCTCCTTGAATTTGAGGAGTGATATGTAGAATTTAAATAAAAATAATACTTTTGAAGAAAAAAATTGAAATCACAATTCTAATCATCCTCCTAATTAATAGAAAGGAGGCACTTTGGTGTCAAGAAATCACTCCCCTTATCTAATAAGTCTTCTATTGTATAAATTCTTTTTTAAAAATAATTTAGGATTAAAAAAAATCATAGTTCAAATAACTTTCCAAATTAATAAAAAGAGGGTCATAAGGCATGAAGAATTGGTTCTTTGGATAGGAAGAGCCATTTGGTGAAGAAATTTATTTATTTTAATTTAAAAAATGAAATAAAATTAGAGTTTAATTAACCCCTAAAATTACTTGAAAGAAGGTCCTTTGACACCAAAAAAACAACTTGTTGGAATTGAGGAGCCATTTGTTGAATAAAATGTAATAATTTCTTTTAGCAAAAAAACATAATTGTAGTTTTATGAAACCCTCAATTAATAGAGGGAGGGTCCTTTGGCACCAAAAAATGGTTCCCCATATCTAAAGAGTTATCTATTAGCTAGTGGTAGTCAGGGTTGACACGATGTCCCCAGGTCCGGGACGTCCGGACGCGGACGTTGTGTCAGTAGCGTCCGCTGACATTCGCGGTCTCCGCGGACGCAACGTCCGCCGGGACCGCCCCGTCTACCTATCACCTCGTCCGCCCCGTTCGCCCCATCCGTCCCACCTGTCCGCCCTGTCCGTCCGCCCCGTCCGCTTTGACGGCCCTATTTCCCCCGACCGCCCTACCCAAACTGCCCCGCGGTTACTTCCTTAATCTTTAAACAATTAAATGTTAAATGAAGTGCAATGATTCGCAATTTGTCATTAAAACAATGTCTCTTATAAGTTGAAAGATTATAAAGTTTGACCATGAGTCCATGATAGTCTTGAAACTATGAAAAAATTCCAATTCATTTTTAGAAGGCAAACTAAAAAAGTTTATGACTTCAAATATATATATACACTATTTAAAAAATCGAGATCAACACAAATACAAACATAATTAATATGGACAAAATATATTGAATTTAATATAGAATACCATATATTGTGCACATTTGGCTAATTGCACATATAATTTTTTTCATTCCAACTCTATATTTCTAAACTAATTTTTAATGCCTATATAACCTATTCAATTACTACTTCTGCACTACCAATCTAATATAAATGGCGGAAATGTTCATCTGGCATCGGCCAACGATATGTATTAGAAAATCGCGTAATCACATGGGCCAAACTAGTATTTTCATCGTCAGTCTTCGAAGAATGCGCTTCAAGTAAGCATAAAACACTTTTGCAAAGTCATGAAAGGCAAATTGTGTCGCACTAGGTGTTTAAGTAGTAAGTTGAAATACGCCTCTGACATGTTGTTTCCATTCATCTGCCGAGCAATTTTTCGAATGGCATACTCTTCCGACTTACGTGAATACATCGGAATGACTTCCACATCTGCACCTACTTTATGCAAATATGTAATACGTGGATCCACCCACCATCTCCTCTACAAAGTGTTTCATCTCATCTGCTGATGTGAATGTGTACAAAGACTTCATTGGCTGAGAAGCTAAGGTGGTCATGCCCCAATCGCAAACTCCAATGTACACACGTGACTCATCCTCTGGAAAATGCAACAAGATGTTGTCCGGAGAAAGATCATTGTGCAAATGTCCAGCAAGATGCACTGCATACATTATATGCATAAAGGCCCATGTCAGCTCCGTGCGCTTTTTCCAATATCGTCCTAAATGGTGAGCTTTTAAAACCTCCTCTTCGGTTGGATTCGTATACATCAAACGGATTTGAATGTTGTTTGGAAAGTCCTTATCCATATTCAACATTTGTCGAAGAATTCCACCATTCCACCAATACGCATAACCTTCACACGTCATTCCATGCACCGCAGCAAACCGTATCACACTCACGTGTGGAATTCGAACAGCCATTGATTCGTTTTGATGTTCTAACTTTGCAAGATCAGGTCGAGTTTGGTGGTGAATGGATTTCTTCGCCGCAAACTTCCAATGAGGAAGTATTCCTGGACATCCTTCAATACGGACCTTTCGAATCGTTGCATATCCACCTTTCATCGTTCTATCATCAACAGCAATCACGCGTGCTGTATCTGGAAGTGCTATGAGGTGCCGTTTGTTCCTTTCCGCTTCAGCAACTCCATCATTGCTTTTCCACCAATCAATTGAACCAACTCGATTGTGTTTTTTGGCGAATGGAACACATCGCCCCCTAAATAAGTCCGCTTTCATAATCACTTCTTCAAATTGGGCGTCATTGGGTCGATATTCCTTGCCATATTTAACCAAAATGACTTTGGAATTCCACAAAGCGTCATGAACCTTGTTCTCCAAACATTTGGTGAAGTGCACTTTATCCATCTCGTCATGCTACTTCGGAACATTCAATGCATCCAACAACATCTAGGTCATGTCTACCTTGAATTTAGACACGCACTCCTCTTGATATCTGGTGTACTTATTGTCTAAAGACAATGTTGTTTCCGATTCATAAAATTGAATGATGTGCTCAATCATGAATTTTTTGTATTCCTCTAAAGGACTTTGGCGAGCTACCTCCAAGTTTGATGGTCCCTCTCCATGTTTAAGCTTCGCAACCTTCTTCTTCCCCTTCGTCATCGTGACAAATGAAATTGATATAGATCAAATTTTTTAATTTGAAATTGAATTCACGCGCAAGTGTCCAAAAAATTGGCAACAAGGAGGCCCCAATAAACCACTCTTGCCTTGCCTCGGAAAGGAGCCAATGGAGGATGAACCACCAAGCTCTCCGCTCCACCTTGCATTTACAAGGGGCAAAGCAAAAGTGACAATGCGGACGGCCCGTCCGCCCCCATCGGACGGCCCTAAACCATCCGCCCGATCGGACGGGCCGGGGGTGGCGGACGGATCGGCCGTCCGCCTCCCCGAAACCCTAGAACCCTATCCATCCGATCGGACAGCCATAGGCGGACAAATCTAGCGTCCGCCCGATCGGACGGTCCGGAGGGGTGGACGCATCGGTCGTAACGGGGCGGACAGGGCGGACGCCAGATCGGACGGACAGGGTGGACGGAAGACGGGGCGGATGGGGCGGACAAGGCGGACGCCGGATCGGACGGACAAGGTGGACGGAGGACAGGGCGGACGGGTATCGGAGCGGACGGGGGTCTGGGCGGACGGGGCGGACAGGTATCGGAGCAGACGGGGTCTGGGCGGATGGGGCGGACGGGTATGAGGGCGGACGGGTACGAGGGCAGACGGGGCAGTTTGACCCTAAAGTGACCCTAAACCCATATTTTGCACGATAAATAGAGGTCTTCATGGCACTGTATAGTTCAACTAATTTTTCATTCATTCAATGTAAAATTTGAAATTAAAAAAGGTTGCCTTCTTTTATGACCAAATTTATGAATTCTTGGTAAATGATATTTTTGTACAAAGATATGAGCTAAAATGTGCTAAAATTCACGAAAGGATTGCGACGTTTAATATAAGTACCCAAATATTCACGTTGCATTGTGTATAAAGCAATTGTAAGAAGGTAGTTGAATAAAAATTCTACTATTAAATTGAATTAGTTGACGTCTAATCACTTAGTAAATCGCTAAATCGCTAAATGTCCAAGTCTTTGCAAGTGTGTTTTGGCTATCGAAAAAGAGCATGGACTTATAGTTATCTCTAATGAAGCAAATTGTTCTTTTTTCAAAATCTAACGGTATAGATGTTTAATCCCTAAAGTTCTTTTCACTAAAAACACTTCAAAACTGCCATTAGTAGTGCAAATACCAAGTCTTGGAAGAAAAATACTTTTGGGCATATGTAACCATAGGATCTTGTAGTAAATTAGTTGGAAAAGATGTGGAAAAATTTTTAGACAAATCCACCATTTGGATTGTAAGATATTAGATATTGAATGTTTTATTTAAGGGGGCTATTCAATTATGTCTATTAATGAACAATTGATAGGCTAACAAACCTAACTTAGCATGTATTTTAATATTTGTTGCAATTGTTTTAGGAATATTATAACATAATACTATTATAATATTCTTATAAATGATATAGTACTAAATCATTTCAAAATCAACAACATTCGAACACAATCTGTCAATCTTGTCTTCCATACTCCTTTAATGATATATATATATATAAATATATATACATATATAAAATATATTAGATAAATCAACATGAACAAATCAATGATTATATATTTCATAGATCTATTCTTCATCAATCAAATAAGAGTGCATGTTCAAATATAGACAAAGATGGTTTCTCCATTTATTCCCAAAAATTAAATAAACAAATAGAGAAAGATATGAAGTGAATGTTACTTGGAGAATTGAAGGGAAAGAAATTGAAGTACTCAATTGCATTTTATTAAATTGGAAAATTGCATGTGGATGGCATGAATTAATCTTCATAGATGCTAAACTCATACGAGTTGCATTTCAACATTTATGATTTATGCAATTAATTGAATTGAAAGCTTTCGTAATTACATTTTCAAATTTTCGATTCAATCATTCAAATTTGCAAGAGTGATTTATGATAGATTTATAACTTTAAATGTGAAAGCATTCAATGCCTTTACACGTTTGTTCATCAATATATTAATTTTAAATAAATAATATATATTTTTTATAACATATGCATAAACCATTGCATTAAAAAAAACAAAAACTAAGAGCCAAACCAAATAGGCTGGTCAAATGAAGAGAACAAGAGAATAAGAGCCCTACGAAAAAGCAAAGGAAAAAAAAGAAAATATCAAAAGGATTCAAAGAAAGGAGCAAGATGCATTCTTGCAAGACCGTAGAATATATAATGATTTCAAAATCCAAACACAAATATATTTTCTATTTCAATGAGAGTCAAAAATGAACTACCCTGCTCTCAAAGATTGTACAATGTACACGCTATACAAAATGAACATATAACAGAAAGAGTAGAAGACATCATTTATCATGATTGAAAACTAAAATGATTTTTTCTTTCTATGTAGAATATTTTATGAAATGTAACAATGTATTTAATTATCATAGTAATTGGTAGAAATCTTTATGCAATACATAGAAATATTTCATTTATGTGGAGTTTTTCATTTATTTAGGATTAAAATTGAAGTATTATACTCTACAAAGTACAAACCGAAAACAATATCATATACCTAAGTTCAAAAGTTTGCAATTGTTTCGTGAATTCATTTTGAAAACTCAAACGAAGAAATATTTTATAATCAATATCTTGTTCATTTGAATCATTTCAAAAATCGAATTCCGAATTCAATTCCTATTTATAATAGAAATTATGTTTGTCAATTTTTTAGATCTTTAAACAATGAACCCTCTTTTTTAAAATTAATATTTAAAAACATCTGAAATAAGAATATTGGAATTACCCTTCAAAATAAATATAGCACATGTATAAGTGTATAATGTATTCTACTCAACCAACTCAAGTAACGAATTTTTCTATGTTTTTAAGGAAAAATATAGCCATATATGATTTGAAAGTTAAAACATTGATTCTTTTTCTTTGTTTTCAAATCTAATCAAAATTGCATTAAAAAATATGAAAGACTCGATGTTCATTTCAAGATCGTGATGCACTTCTAATTAGAAAACACAACCTTCCATTAAATATCATGAGGTTGAAATCCATTAAACTGTTATTCTAATTATGTATTGGGGCCTTTTTTTTAAATTTCATTTGCTTACGATGAAAAAGGAATTGATTATTTCTGCAAAACATTTGATTTCCTAATGAACTTTAAAAAAATCATCACCATCATTAGATCTTCTCAAAACCTATTTTAGGGTTGACAGGACGTCCGGACGCGGACGCTGTGTCCGCAGCGTCCGCTGACATTCGCATCCCGGCGGACGCAGCATCCGCCTGTCCCCCGTCCGCCTGTCCGCCTGATTACGGCCGTCCAATCGACGCGCGGACTGATCTGGTCCGCACGATCTGGGCGTCCGCCTCGGGCCATCCGCCCTGTCCGTCCGCCTCGCCCTGCCCGTCCGCTTTCCGACGGTGGTCGGGACGCTGCGTCCGCTAGCGTCCATGCGTCCGGACGTCCGGAAAATGGACGCTATTTTGGGACGAACGTTGACATTCGTCAACTCTGATCTATTTAGAAGGATAATATGAGTAAATAATCCAAACATATTCAACTTAACCACATTCCTCGCATTCGTAAAACAATTTAGGGGAGAAAAGAAAAGGTTTAGGGTAATTAGGGTATAGAGTAATTAGGGTATAGGGTTTAGAATTTACATTTTTTTTAAAATAAAATGATAAATCAATTACATTGATCCTCATTTAGCAGTGATTATTAGGCGGGTTTTTTTTGGAAATGTTACCGCTCTTTTTGAGTAGTATCGGCCTCATAGGATGCTCTAATGGACAGCTGGGCGAACGTCGTCAACGGTCAGTGTTTAAGTGGGGCGGTCAGCGTGTCCAAAGCGTAGACGGTGTCGGAAGGTGGACAGTGTGGATAGTCCCGTCCGACCGCCCGTCTGACCCGTCTGGCGTATCCGCCTGCCCTGTCCGCCCGTCTGCTTCAGCCCCGTCCGGGCCGTTGCTTGTTTTTGAATGTAAACCCTAAAAATGAACCTTTAATTTTCTGGAGAGGACTATAAATGTTAGAAGATAAGCTTTTGTATTCACTCTCGAAAAACCGAACGCTAAGATTTCCAAGGGCTATGAGCTTCAATTTATTGAGTCTCTTGCTTGGTAATGCATAGTTCGGTGGACGGGGGCTTTGATTTCCAAAGCTTTGTGTGACTAATTTCATTGATATTGTATACATTGTCACGTTGTGGGTTTCAAATTTAAAATATTTTATTGGTTTCTTTTGAAATTGAGGTAAAACATACACTTGTCAATATGGTGGCCAAACCGACGGGGGATTTTTTTCCTTGATTTAGTGTGCAAGAGGGTGGTAAAGTAAAATGTAGGCTTTGCAAAGCGATCATGTCAAAGAAGCTCAGCCGTATGTTCAGCCACTTAAGCTATTCTGGGCCTGGAGGTGTACGTGATAAAGGGGTGAGCCTTTGTCTACAATTATCAATGGTAGTTCGAGATTTATTTCGGCATTGCGAAGGAGTTTTTCCAAAACGTGTTGTAATGGACAATGTGGATGGCAACCCTGGCCCTTCAGATGTCCAAGAGTTTTCGGCCGGAAAGGCTGTGTCACATTTTGACCACGAAGACTCTTGTCCAGTGTCCAAAGAATTGGTATCAATGGTATGTACCACAACTGAAATGACTTTGAATACAGAAGCTTCTCATGAACGTGAAACCCCGAGGGCATCCAGTTCTAGGCCTCAGAGGCAAGGCAGCTTAGTGAATGGGTTTGAAGAAGGTTATAAACGCAAATTACATTCAGTGTGGGCAAATTTTTTTTATTCGGCGAACATACCATTTTCCGTGGCTTGAAATCCAGCTTTTAAAGAAGCAGTGAAGAAAACGGCTGCGTTCGGTAGACCATACATTCCTCCCTCATACCACGACCTTCGGTACAAATTGTTGAATGAGGCGAAGACCAACATTCAGACACAGTTGAATGCACGAACCGAAGATAGCATTCGAAAATTTGGAGCAACATTGTCCATTGATGGCTGGAGCTCAGTGACTAATTGACCTCTCATCAATGCCATGCTTGTATCATCCACAGGTGAAGAATTTCTTGGATCTGTAGATACAAGTGGTTGTGAAAAAAATGCGGAGTACTTGGCAACTGTGTTGGAAAAGTTCATTGAACAAGTGGGGTCCAAGAACGTCGTGTTAATAACTACGGATAATGCTCCCGTGAATCCGTCCGCATAGGATGTAATATCTGCAAAATATCCTCATATTTTTTACCAAGGGTGCATGGTACATACATTGAATTTATTGTTGAAGGATTGGGCTGCACAGAAATGGATTGCTTCCAAGTTGGATAAAGGAGTTCTTGTAGCTAAATTTATCAGGAAGAGACATATGCCGCTAGCTCTATTGCGAAAGTACTCGCCAAATCTTAGTCTCTTGATGCCTGGGGATACAAGGTTCGCCTCTAAATTTATCATAATGGAGCGTTTGACAAAATTGAGAGGAGCATTGGAACAAACGGTGGTAGATCCGCAATGGGTTGAGTATGTACATACTCTCAAGAAGAAACGTGGAGCGAAACTCCAACCAAAAGACTTGGCCTTAGCGGTGAAGAAAATTGTTCTTGATGACCATTTTTGGAATCGGTCGATCAATTATGTGGAGATGGTTGAACCAATCATATGTGCACTCCGCGATTTGGATTCAAAATTACCATGCATGGGGAAGGTGTTGCATATCATGAGGAAGTTAGAGAAGCACGTGAACGGATTACAAAGTCCACCATTTTGTTTGCTAGAAGAACGTGCAATTCCATTGGTACAGTCTTTTTATGCCCGAAGAAGAATGGTAGACAATGATCTCCAATCAGCCGCAGCTCTTTTGAATCCATACCTTCTTTATGACAAAGAGCTAGCGGATGACGCAGATGCAATGTCAGGATGTAAGAAAGTTTTGGAGAGAATATGTAAACCGGATGAATATGCAGCAGTGGTGAAGGAATTTGTGGCTTTTCGACACAAGGAACCTCCATTCCACAATATGTTGAATCCGGGAGATCAAATGTTGTCTGCACATGCTTGGTGGGATTTTGAAGGTGCATGTGGCAAGTTTATAGCTCCATTAACGAAGAGGATATTGGCTCAACCGGTGTCATCATCTTCATGTGAACGGAATTGGAGCAATTATTCTTTTGTTCACAACAAATCTCGAAATAAATTGAAGCCGAAGAGAGCAGCAGATTTGGTGTACGTGTATACCAATTCCAAAGTATTAAACGCATTGAAGAAAAAAGATGAAAAAAAATGGTATAATGATAATATAGATCCGATGGAATCAGAGGATTCAGATAGGCCGACGTTAGAAGACGATGATGACGAGGATTTGGAAAGGGCCCTTTCAGGTGTAGATGGCGGGGATGACTTCAATCGTGTGACAGCATGGGGAGATAAAGACGTTATGGAAGGCTTTCCCGATTTGGTGAATGATACGCATGATTATCATTTAAATCGCAAGGATGTCGTTCCCGACAATGCAAACGATGCATATGCCTTTTGTGAAGACGAGGACAATGTAGGGGTACAGGTGAATCTACCTTCTTTAACTGCATATTGCAATGGAATGGGATTTTTGAATAGCAAAAACATTCTATCGGAAAAGGCAACGCTATTGTCAAAGAGGTGAAAATCAATGAGAATGCTATTGGTGATGATGGGAAAAATGAAGAAGTTCTAATTTCTCAATCTCCATCTGTGGCATTAAATGTAGTGCAAGGAAACGACAAAAGAGAAGATGCGGTCATGGAGGTGGATGTTCCAAAAGATGTGGGCAACAATAGTGGTGATGAAGGGGAACCAAATATTGCGGTATAGAAAAATAGTGATTCACTTGGGATGGCAATCACAAATTTGACAATTGTGAAGAGTGATAAAGGAAAAGAGCCAATAAAGTCAATTTTTGAAGTACCGAGATCTAGTGCTCTTTCACCAATACCGTTGAAGTTTGTTAGCACACGATTGGTCAGATTGGATGATTCTTAGAGCTTTGGATATGGAAAACGCCTAGTGAACATTTCCAAAAAAATTTCTACAAGCGGTAATCTACGGAAAGTAGCGTCATCACCTACAAGCCTAAGTGATACAGATAGTGATTGGATGCCATTGGCATCTTTGCGTGATCGTATTTTAGGAAAAGGAATGGCGCAAGAACCCATCAAGTCAACAAACGGCACTCTATTACTTCAAAAGAAAGCCAAAGTGGAGATAACCGTTCATGGACATGTCGACCCTACATCGAGATTGATGGTTCAAGAATTGAGTAAGGTGAAAGCGAAAAGAGAAATGCAACCTTTTGCTATCTCTCCAATGAAGAATAGGACCCCTCTTGATGAAAATGTTGCTACTTTGTCAAATAGAAAGAAAAGAAAGGTTCCTATTCAAAAAGCCTTTAATCGTTTTGTCAAAGTAAAAAAAGAAAAATTAAATTCGAAAGAAGGAAGTAAACCTATTTCGAGAGAAGACTTGAAGGAGACAACGATACTTGATTCCAACAATGAAGATGACTCTGACAATGAAGATGACTCCGATAATGAAGATTTTGAATGGAGAGCTGCAGGAGAGAATAGTGGGGCTGAGGTTAAAGGAGATGTAGATTGGCGTCCATAGGAATTGTAGAGATGTGAATTTAGATGTTTGATTGTTTAGTTGCTCATGATATATGGAGCTCATGTTGACAAATGACAATGATTTCTCAATCATTTTATTATAAAATTGTTTGTTTATTGATGATATACATCTCGCTGAATTTTAAAGTGATTTTGTTTCTAAATCAAAATGAAATTCAACAAAAAAAATTAAAAATATATTTCATATTTTAGCTTTTACATAAATAGTGATATACAACTCTATTGAATCACAATTGCAATATAAGAAAAATCAAAATCAAAATGACTTCACTCTCAATCTCTCATTGGTGAAAACAATCAAAACAAAAAACCCAAAACGGGTTTTCTAAGCCGCCTGGCCCCGCGCGTCCGCCTTCCGACGGCGGGAGGGACGTTGCGTCCGCTAGCGTCCGTGCGTCTGGACATCCGGAAAACGGACGCTATTTTGGGGCGGACGTAGAGATTCGTCAACCCTGGTGGTAGTTGGCTGTAGTCTAGATTTAGCGGCCCTATTTTAGGCTCCATTCTTTCCCTATGGCAATGGATAGTCACATGTATTTAGAGGTGGTTAAATAATGATAAATCAGAGTAAGTGACAATTGCCTTACTAGACAAATCAATTCAAGGTGGAAGTAGTATTTGGCATCCCAAAGATGACTCAAATCAATTGAAAAATTGTAAACATCAAAAAATACATACAAATGGGTTAAATTCATTTGAACCATATTGTAAGATTGGTTGTCTAATTTCCATGAAGTTACCTTAAAGTTGTTTCCAAAAAGTTACCTTAAGGGTCTTTAAACTAGCCGTGGAGGAGTGAACAAAACCCTATGAGTAAAAATGCAAAAAATTTCCTTCATTTATTTATGAGATGTTTATAACAATTCTACTTATGTTTTCTATTTTCCTTGGTATTTTAATTCCTAAAGGAAAATTGTCCGTTGAATGGACAATTGTAAATCTAAGTAGGTTCTAATGAAGTCAATTTTGGTTGGATGTTCACAAAATTTTGACAAAAGGTGTAGGCATGTACTTCCTTAGTGACAATATAATATTTTTTTGATTGGATGTCTAGGTTAAGAGTTATGTTGTCCTAAATTTCTTTTGTAGCTTGGGCAATTTGGATATCTTTTGCTAAAACACTCATCAACTTTTGAAATTTGGCATGTATATAACTAATAAAATATAACATACCGTTGTCCAAAAAAGTTTCAATCTTCAAATCACAATCTAAAAGGAGTCAAATCTATGTTAGAGCAGTTTCGTGAAACAAAAAAATGTTTTTTTTTAACTACAAGCCCTATTATCTTGTAATCTGTGAAGTTAAAGTTCTTAAAAGTTTTCCCGCATATTCCAAATGTATGTCTTTTATTTTTCACCAATTGGATTGCACATAAAATCATCAAGAAATGACTAGTATATTGCCAATTCACTTAATATCCTTGTATTGTAGGGTGATTTTGAATAAGCTAAACTCTATATTTGCTTTTAAAAATTTTCTTTAGTGAACCTAATATCATATATTTATAAATGGTAAAAATCCTCATTTTTTAGTAGAGAATTTTTTTTTATTCCAATAGGGTTCAAAATCTACAAACATCATTTCACAAGAATTAAAAAAAGTTTTATTCTCACTTGAAAAGTTACAATCTTTCAATACACACCATCAAATGGAATGAAATCTCTTCTACATATTGCCTTACCTATTTAGTACACTTTTAAATGGTTGGTTTTCAAAAAAATATTAGTTTCTGATTTTGGACAATGCATCAAAAATTGGTAGTTTTGAACTTTTTCACTTTCCAAACACCCTTTAGTCTTCACAGATTACATAAAAGTCATCTTTCTACTACATTGTCTTTTATTAGTCAAGTATTTGCAATCCCTATAAAAAAATTTAGGAAAAATAATTGGGCCTAATTCAATGCAAGTTCCAAAGAAGATACTATAGATAAATTTTCCATAATTATTTGAATGGTGTTCCAAGGTTCTTAGGGACCTTAAGGTATCTTTAGAGCTTCAGAAGACTTTTGCCAAAATGTTAGCTTCTATTTATGATAATTTTAAATTCCATATTATCCAATTCAAGAGCAAGTTCCCATTTTTTCTATACATTAATTCCTTAAATGTTTATAATTGTTTTTTAATTTTTGGAGGGGATTTTGATAAGAATTTTTGTTGACATGATTTTCTTTAGTTGGTCTTCTATTATCTAAATTTAAACAAAGAAAAAATAAATATTGCTAACCTCTAAAGCCCCAAACCAATTTTCTACCCTAAACCACTCAAAACTACCATTTCTATTGCATTCATCCAAGAAATAAAAGAAAACATGTTTCTTAAATATAATTGTACAATCTTGTGCTACACTTAATTCAAATCATGCGATCACTAATTTGATGATGTCTCATTGTATAAATTAAAATATATTTGCATTCAAAGTGAAAAAAAAAGTTTTTTCCAAGAAGATGCTTTTCTTGAACCCAAAACAAGAAGCTCTATACCTTTCACACCATTGATTCAAGTAGAATGAATTATAGCTTCCTATTTAGGTAGAAATATAATCTATAGAAAAAAACTAATAACAATTTTATTTTAATTTTTTGTGGATTTTTTTACTACTTAATCTTCTATGTTTCGAGGTTATTGTGGTATAACTTTTGCTTTTGGATCCCAAACGAAATAAAAATTATATTCCTACTAGAAAGCTAATAAATTTTTCTACCTTATGAAAAAATTTCAAAAAGTTTCATTAAAAATGGAGCTCATGGAAAACCTACCCCAATTATAATTTGTTCATTGTAGGGACAATGGGACATCAAGGGTTAAAGAACAATACAATGACTAAAGTATCTAATTTTCAATAAGTATATATTTGATAGTAAGGTTTAGGCATTCCACATTTAAAAGTCATACAAAAATGGATGGGGAGAACCATAGGATTGTATGGCATATATTACAATGTGCAAATTAGGCCATCTCTAGATGGATGATGAATGAATGATATAGGTGAACTTCATTTACACATCATCTCTATGGTAGTACTCTTTTTGTTGCGGGATAGGCTAGGCTATCATTTTTGGCCCTACTTGCAACATTTGAATGCTAAATCAACTACCTTAAATAAAGTTTTTTTAACAATTTGACTTTTTAAATTCTATTTTTAGTCATTTATATTTTGATAATTTTGACATTAATATTTTGGATCTGACATCACTATTTATGACTCTAATATGCCTATTTTTAGTAAAAAATCTTAATGAGTCCTCAAATTTAAACACTTGTCACTCAATGCTCTATATTCACTGCTCTAGCATTATTGTCCAAGGATGTACACATTATTAGAATAATTAACAAACATGCATCTTTAATAAAGCAAAATTCAAGTTCCAAAGAGATTCGTTGTAAGAAAAAAAAGTTGAATCCCAATTTATGGAAGAAAGCCTCTTCAGCATTGAAGAGTATCATAAGGAGGTGGTGAACAAAAATTGTCTACAAAGTCAATATTCTTAGATGAAAGGTTCTGAAATCACCAAAAAAATTAATGAACCACAATAGAATAAATTTTAACATTTCTCCAAATAAACCTTAACAATATTCTTTAGTTCTAGAGAGCCCTAAATCATAGCCAAACTACAATGTAGGATTAGTTGTTATATTTCTCCAAATGAACTTGGAAGGTGCTATTTGGTTTCGAGGAGCCTTAAGTCAGCTTCAAAATAGTTAATAGAATTTTATCATCAATAATGCAAATCTGAATGATTTTTGAAAAAAATTGTTTTGGGAAAAAGAATATTTTAAAATTACATTATATTTTTTAGAATATATACTATAATATGAAAATGGAACCTTTTTTGGATGGATGATGAATGGATGATATGGATGAAATTCATTTGTACATGGATGAATGGATGTCTCTTTATACAATATTTGATTGCAACATTGATTATTTTAAATACAAAATTTGCAAATTATTTAAAAAAAATTTAGTTTCTAACATCACTATTTTTAGATCTAACAATACTATTTATTACTCTAACATGTCTATTTTTAATTAAAAACCTTTTAGTGAACACTTAAATCTAAATGCTTATTGCTCAATGCTCCCCGCTCGTTGCTCAATGCTCACACTCTAGTGTCGTTGACTTTTCGAATGCCTCTTTGAGGTTGTTCACAATATCTAGATTTTTTGGCTTGAAGGATCAATCATATATCAATATTAGTCAAAATTTGGGGCATGATGAAGTTTGTGTTCTTAGCTATAATTGAATATCTGTAGTTGATGCAAAACTTCATTGCATGTGTATTGATTGCTTTATCTTCAATTGAAATGAAATGAAGCTAGGTCAAAAATGGTGGAATGAAGTTAGGACAAGTTTGGAATTTAATAAGAAACAATATGAGAGTTGAAAAGGTCCATTTTGCTACCACAAGGTCAAAATCTATAGAAAATTCAATGTCTTTCTACATCACAACCACATATATTAAGAATTTGAATGGAAATTACTTAAGGTAGGATAAGTTGTTTTCATTGGAAATATTGCTTCTAGAAATAGGGGAGAAAGAGATATGGATTTCCAAAGGGCAATTGATTCATTATGACATTAGCAAGGGCCTAGGAATTGTTTGAAGTTGGTGCATATAAGGTTCTTTAATTATTAGAGCCCAATTTTCTGTAATCATAGCCATGGCTGACAAAGTGGAATAGGCAAGGGACTTTTGCAACAACACAACATTGCAAGTATCTTTGGTGTTGGCATTAGATGACATTTGAGTCCTCCAAAAGACTACAAGTTCCCGACTGTGAGAACGTTGTGCACAGTTCAAAAATTCTATTGTTACAATACCCTAAGCCTATTTCAAATCGATCGAGTTCAAAAACCTTATAGATATAAGAAAACAAAATAACCTCTCATATTCCTTCTCTTCTTGAGAAACGCTTATGTTCTTGTTGTAATGTTGTTGGTGACATTACAAAGAAGGCATTTTGATCTTCGAAGTTTAAAGTTTAAAGTTGTCTCAAAAAGAATTAGAGCATATAATATGTCTTGAAGGAGGTGTTCAATACAACATGAAGGTGTTTACTTTACTTGTACTAGAAGACATTATAGAAATCAGACTATTAGATTTAGGCAATATGGCACAAATATAACCATCAACAAAAACCTATGTAGCCTTGAAGTCTTGCTAAGCTCCATTATACCAAACTAAAACACCAAAATGACTCGAAAACATATCAAAGATGCAAATTGTAAGATTTAGTTGTGTAATTGTATAAAAACACAACTTTATATTTGTTATAATCTATTGGCAATTGCCCTTCTTGTAGATTACCTTTAGAACTAGTCTTTATAAAATTTAGATACTTTTCAAGACATATCAATTCATATATTACATAGGACAAGTTGGAGTCTTGGACATCCTTCATATTTAGCCATTCAATACCATAGATACAAGACTATAGAAATTAAGAATCTACTTGCCATAGAACCTCTCTTCATTCAGAGATTTCTTATTGGAGGTGACCAATGAATTTTGAAAACAATTTTAATACTCCAGAGTCTCAACTCTATTTTGCAAACTATGGGCGAAAAATCACAAAATTTGAACCTCTTTGTAGATTCTATGCCTTAGTAATTGTTTGTAGATGCTTCAAAATAGAATATTGTAATCTAGATTTTGCCTACTTTGCAAACATCCAAGAATATAGTATAGGGATTCAATATCCAAGGAATGATCAAATAGTTTAATATATTGTGGCTAAAGTCACATTTACAAATAGAAATAACTTACAATTTCAATTCTAAATGGGAATAAAGTTAAATATTCCATTGATTTTAGGAATAAGAATCACTCATTATCCAATAATTAGTTTCTGTCCGATATAGATGGATGCAACAATACAAGTATGTAGTCTTTGTCTGATTATAGTGTAGGGCTCAAACATGAAGCACACTTAAGCAAGGGAAAATATAACATATAGCTTAAAGCATACAAATCTTCATTTCTTGTTACATTTGCTTAAAGCATAGGCTCACAATATTTGTTTAAAGCGTCATTCATCACTCAGCAAACCACAGTCAACATTAGCAATTCCATCCACACTTCAATGTTTCAATATTGCTTATAGCATTTCTATACTAAATTGCTTTGAGCCATTCTATCAAAATAGTTTACTTCAAACATCTTCTCAATTCACTGTAAGACTATCCAATTGCTTTAAGCATTTGTAAACACATGTTTGTAACCTTTAGTAATTCTCAATCATACTTCTTTAAGTCTTTAACAAATTGAATTCAGTCACATAAATTCTAATATAGCTTCAAAAGTCTATAACTTAGAACATAATTATCCAATCTTTGGAAATATATGCAAATACATACAACATCCAATCACTAGAATTTCTACACAACTCACACTCATAGTCTAAGAATTCTCCAATACATATATATAGTATCCAACTTGAAGCCATAAATCTATTCCAGTACACAACACTTAAAGTTGACTCTCAATAGATTCAATGTAAAACACTTAAAGTGTACAACACTCCTAGATTTGCTTTAAGCACATACAAAGACAAATACATGCTTAAGTGTATATAAATTGGTTCAACCATTCAAACAACATACCAATTAAAATTTTTTAGCTACAATCCTTCCACTCAACAATTGCTCTAAGCTTCAACAAAATTACACACAGTCCCAATTGTATACAAACAACCAATATGATTCAATCAAAATTAGAAACACAATTAACAACAACTTTAAGCACAAATAATCAATAATTTACTCACAAAAAATTACACACAAAAAATAAATGTTCAATCATTGGGGCTTGAATCTAATCTAAATACACTAAAAAAGATGCCCAATCACTAGGACTTATATACAATTTACAAAAATATGTTTAAAATTTTTATTACACAAAAGATTGTTCTTAGAATATCAATAAAATTGGAAAATTTCAACACACATGTAGAACAACAAAAAATCTAGAAGGAGAGGGGGAGAGAAAGTGAGAGAAAGAGAGAGAGAGCGAGAGAGAGAGAGAGAGACACAGAGACACAGAAACATAGAGAGAGAGCTAGAGAGAGAGAGAGTAAGTGTTTAGGCTTTAATTTAACACCTATCAACTTGAAGCATCTTTCCAATTCCACCTCATTTAAACCATTAAGAACTCAACACTTGCACACTTTTAGGTTCCCACAACAATACTTCAAGTCAATACATCTAAGCTCCTATCACCATATATTCTTAAGACCAAGTCTCATTTAGATTCTATTCACACAACAAAACAAAACAAAAATGTTTATTTACAAATTTCACAAAACTAAAAGCAAGTTTACAACCTCAAAGTGTTCGAAGATTCTTTTGCAATAAGTCCACTATTCACTGAAACCTACTTTCAAAGGTAGTATCAAATGTCAAGGCAATTCTTTTTTTAAGATAGCCAAGGATGATGAAACACAATAACACATGACATATATTTTCAAACAAAAATCAAATGCAACATGCAAACTAGGTATTTCCAATATATAGAAGTAAATTGCAATTATAAAGCAATTAGCTTATAGATTCTTAGCAAATGCATAAGATGAATATATACAATTGGTGGAAAATACAACAATGGAATCATTGAAAAAATTTGTTTATGCAATATGACAAATTCATGAGAACCGGTATTTGTACAAACCAATTCATGAAGATATAATAAAAAGAACAAAAGTAAATCAAAGAAAGATTGGCCAGGTATGTTTGGATTGCTCAATTGCATGCATGTTGATTGGAAGAATTTCCCTATGTACAATATAGCATGGTCAATTCATTGACAAAGATGGTAATTACTCAATCATTCTAGAAACTATGTGTAATCAACCATTGTAGATTTTGCATGCTTTTTTTGGCATGTCTGGAACCAACAATGAAATAAATGTTTTAGATATCAATCTAGTCTTGCATAATTATCTTGAAAATCAAGCTCATGATCTTAGCTTTGAGGTAAACAATAATCATTATACAAGATATTATTTGCTAACAAATTCAATTTATCATTTTATCCACTATGGAGCATTTTTGTACAAACCATCCATGGAGCAAAAGAGGAGAAAAAAATGCATTTTACAAAAATGCAAGAAGCTACCAAGAATGACATTGAACGTTGTTTTGGTGTTTTGCAAATAAAGTGGGATATTATACAACAATTAAATAAGCAAAGGAAATTAGGAATAATTGAAGATATAGTTATGGTATATATTATTATGTATAGTATGATTATTGAAAATAAAAGAGATGATGAACTTTTTCTTGTTGATTGTGAGAGGAGTAATGCCACTACTTGTAAAATATGGTTTGACATTTGTTGAATGTTGTGAAGATTAAAGACAAGTGAAGATTGAGTGTGAGATAAAAAGCACATTTAATTTACCAAGCTTTAATTGGATGGAGTCTTTTATTTTACTACTAAACTTGGTTGATACATTACTAGAATACCTCATGTTCATTTTGAATGTTTGGCAAATGTAATTGAAGGTTTTGATAGAAGCAATTGTAAACCTCAATCACTTCAATTATAAACCACAAATACAAATTTAAGAAATGTGATTTTTACTAATATGGAATATCCCTCATTTGAATGATATTTTATAATATATCTTGGCCAAAAATATAACTGGTTATAGTCACATAATGTTCATATTTATGCCAAAAATGTGGTTTTGTACTTTTAAAAATATGACTATATTCAATTATAAAATTAATAGTAACATCCTATAAAAACTACCACATCAACCCAAAATATGACTAGTAGGAGTTATATTCCACACCAACAAAAAATATGATTTACAAGAGCCATTATTCATATTAATAGAGAATATGAATGATTAGGATCATATGCTATTAGATCATATTAGTCATATCTAATCAGCTTAGCATTATAGATTTAGAGTATGTTGGACAACCGCACTTTAAGGGTAATATAGAGTTGTACCTATTCAAATTCCATTTAAACCTTCCTCCTCTTGTAATGTTATATTATTATTATGAATACATTTACCTGCATTCATCTTCCATCTCTGTATGACTAAATCTTACATGGTATTAGAGCACGTAGCAATCTGACCATGTGTTTTTCTTTTACTCTTAGAACCGAATGCTCTAGAGTAGATGTATTTGACTTGTTAATTGTTGAAGAAGAAACAACCTAAATTGAAAATCACTTATACATAATCAGTGTGTTCTTTCAACTTCCTATTGCACCAATTGAACCAAAATTTGTAGAAGAGCAACAAATGGTTGAGCAGTAGTTGTAGGTAGCAAACATCACATATGGGGTTGTACAAGTAACATCTTGTTACATTGAAGCATTAGCACAATTTGATGAGTTGAACTCTCATTTTTTTCGTTAGAAAAGAAAGTGATTCATCATATTTTTTTTAAAATCATGGCTTCCACTATCATTAGCTCAACTTCCTAAATTTATTCAATCCCGGCTCTTAGTGCAAGGAATTATGCAACATGGAACATCAAACTTGAGATGCTTCTCATTAGTTCTAAATTATAGAGTGTTGTCGATGGCACCAAAATTGCCCCACTTCCAACAATCCTGCAAGCTTTACAGTCTAGAAATTGAAGGATTCCAAAGCTCAATCAAATATTTTATTTCACTATGGTGAGAAGTAGTTAATCTCTCTTCACCTACTTATTACTTCGAAAGTTTTTTGGAACCACATCAAACAACTTTATAAAAAACCAAACAAAGCCTCATAAGTTCATCTTCATAAACAATTGTGCCATATGCAAATGAGTGAATCTGATGATGTTATAAGTTTCCCTGAACAATGGCAATCCATACTGCAAGAGGTTGCTATTTTAGAATGTACATTTACAAATTTCCAACAAGTTAATTTATTACGTGGTGCATTATCCAATTCATGGAGTGCTTTTATAACCACTCAAGGTGGCATTCCAAATTTTTCATTTACTAATTTAATTTCCAATATTCTACAACAAAATCCAATCAACTTACCTAAGTCTAATGTTGCACAATCAAGTGCATTTTGTAAAAGGAAAATTTATCAGAGCTTCTCTTTCCAAAAATGGTTGCTTTTAGAAGTCATTTTTTTCTTAGAATCCTTCCTTAAGTCTATTCTCTCAACGTCCTTCATTTTCAAACTAACAATCTATGGCACCGATCATCTACCACTATTGTGGTATTTTGGGTCATAAAGCCCCTAATTATAGGAAGAAAAAAAGAGATACATGTATTAATTCAAAACCTTATGTTAATAATATTATGATTGATGATCCAATCCATTTGTTTTGTGCAATGGATATTCTAGTTTTTTCTCAATCTTGGTACTTGGATTCAAGTGCTAGTCATTACATGTCATCCATGAAGATACTATTTTGAGATTACCAAATTTTGGACTCACCATGACTTATTCTATTGGAAAATAATAGCTCCCATAGTGCCATTGGTTTTAGTTCCATACTTTTACAACCAGGGTTGACAGGACGTCTGGACGTCTGGGACGTCCGGACGCGGACGCTGTGTCCGCAGCGTCCGCTGACATTCGCGTCCTGGTTGACGCAGCGTCCGCCTGTCCCCCGTTCGCCTGTCCGCCCGTCCGCCCGATTACGGCCGTTCGATCGACGCGCGGACTGATCTGGTCCGCACGATCTAGGTGTCCGCCTCGGGCCGTCCACCCCGCCCCACCCGTTCGCTTTCCGACGGCGGTTGGGACGCTGCGTCCGGACGTCCGAAAAACGGACGCTATTTTGGGGCGGACGTTCAAATTCGTCAACCCTGTTTACAACTCCTTTCAAGACAAATGCTACTTATATATATTGTTTATTCTCAAACTCGCCAAGAACTTACTATCCGTGACTCAAATAACTACTATTGGACATACAAGTGTCATATATACTTATGATCAATGTATCATCACAACCATTTTACTAGCCTCAAATAAAAAATTGATTCTCCATATTCATAAAGATGGGAATCTTTTTTCCCTCTGAACTAGTGTTGAACCTTTCAACTTTGGTTATATTGTAACTAGTCTATCTAAATCTGAGCTTGAAACAATCCAATGGAATTATCAACTTGGCTATGTAAATATTCATTCTTTAAGTACCATATTTAATCGTTCATTGGTTTTCAGCTTATATTCCATTAAGAATTCGCTCTCTTTTTATAAAGGTTGTCTTTACGGAAAGTAAAGAAAAGATCCTTACT
Organism: Pseudoscleropodium purum; assembly: GCA_963969395.1. Lineage (NCBI taxonomy): Eukaryota > Viridiplantae > Streptophyta > Bryopsida > Hypnales > Brachytheciaceae > Pseudoscleropodium > Pseudoscleropodium purum. The sequence continues at coordinate 26,081,170 of OZ017798.1, forward strand.
CTAAAGACCTCATCATTTGGGCTATTTGAAGTTTTGGCATTAATTCACACGGACTTCTGTCAACCAATGCATATCCCATCACTAAGGAGAGCAATCTACTTTCTCCTTTTTGTGGATGATTTTTCTAGATATACTCATGTTTCCTTCAGAAGAAATCTGCTGCCATGACTCATTTTTTACAATATAAAATACTAGCCAAACAACATACTAATAAAAAGATTCTTATACTTTGTTCAGATAATGGTGACAAGTTCACCTCCCATCAATTTTACAAATACTCTCAAGATAAAGGCATTCAAAAACAATTTACGAATCCATATAATCCTACTCAAAATGGAGTCTCAAAAAGGTAAAATAGGATGGTGGTTCTCAAAGTACGCTCAAAGTTGTCCAATTAAGTAATTCCTTTTGGACTGAAGCACTTCAGACTTCTTGCTACATACCTTCAAAATTGCTCTTATACTTCAACACTTGACAACGTGACTCCTTACAAATTTTGAATAGGGCTAAAATCTGATCTTTGACAACTCAAAATTTATGGGTGTCCTTGTAGTATAATTTTTCTAAAACAAAACCAAGGCAATTCCAAAAAGGTTCGTTTGGGGGGGAAAGCTGAAATTAGCTTAGTGTTTTAATTAGCTAATGTCACTTTGTAGGTAAATCTTTTTTTTTTTAGGATTCAAACATGTTATTGGTCTCAATGGGTTATATTAGTAGGAGTTGGGATAAAGTGGTTTTCTTCTATTTTCCTCACACTAGTAATCCATCAATTAGCAATTTCTAGGTTTTTATCCCACTATGTCCATGAAACTATCTTCTCAAACAATGTTAAAGTAAATGGGTAAAAATCGATAGTCAAATTTGATTGTCGTTTTTCAATAGTCGTAAAACAATAGCCATAATGTTAATATTCATTTTCGATCATCGTTTAGCAATGGTCATTAATCAATGGTCACTTTTGACAATTAGTCAATTGATAGTCACTTAGCAATTGTCAACTTCACATACAAAAAATAATCATTACATTTAAATTTAAAATTGTACAACCATAAGGTAAAATGCATACAAAGGAATGTATCAACAATCTATGGTGAATTTGAAATTGAAAATATAACTTGCAATAACTTGACTTAAATGGGAATACAAAAACTATACACAAGGTATAACAAACTATTTCATAGTTTTTTTTTTTTTTTTTTATATCTTCTAACTCAAAATTCCAAAGTTCAAAACTAAAGAAAACCACTGTTGGATACTACGACTACAACATTAACAATATTTAAATTGCCAAAATCCACAATTGGTTGTGATAGGGATTCTATCCACGATAGAAATTCTTGGCCTTCAACTGCAATTTCAACCACACAAGAAAATATTAAGCACTAATATACTTTAGTAATTTACGAAATCAATAGTCACATATTCAACATGATCATATCAATAGGTGATTTAGTAGCATAGCTACTCAATAATCAATAATCGATAGTCATCCAACAATATTCATTTGCAATTGTCGTTATTTTATGCTTCTCATAACAATTCAATAGTCAATGAACCAGTAAGCAATAATCAATAATTGATAATCTCTTGAGTTTAAAATCAAGTTATTACAACGACACTCGTTTCATCAATAATCTTTTGTAACCAGCTCAATTCTGTATCATCAATAATCACTTATGTTTAAAATTATTCTTCATTTAATCAAGAAACCTAAGTCTACCAGTCCCAAAGGACCGGTAAAATTCCTTCACTTCATCTTCACATGTTGTAATCCAATATTTGCATCGACTTTAGGTATATTAACTAATTTATTAATCTCACAACTTCTCTTCAACAATGCCTCAAATTAATTTAATTCCCTAGCTTCATTCTTAATTGATTACGTAATTAATTTGACTCACAAACTCTCTTGGAGTTTGCTTCCTTAATAATTATTTATAAAATTAAACTCTCAAAATTATCACACAATACTCCGCGGTTATTCTCTCCAATGAAAATCAAATCTATATGTGTTCTAAATTGCTTGCAATCAATCACTTGGCAATGAATACTAAGAATAAATTATTATTAATCAATTGGCCAACTAGATCTTTCTTTAAACCACAAAACACTATGATAATTAATTAAAAATTTTCACTCTTAAATTGTTTCCACAACAAAGTACAATTTAATTTTCTAATTAGAAAAATTATTTGTATCACTCAATTTTGTCAACAAAAACTACAAAGGATTACAATAAATGATCTCACAATATAACTCTCTTAAAATGAACAATTAATTCTTTAAGCAATTACAAATTTCTCTTTACACTCTAAATCGATAACCAACAATTATCTCTCCAATTCCCTTGTCAAAGATATTAAGAATCAATTTATAAATTAACTCCTCACAATTAACACTCAAAGAATGACAAGTGATAACACAAAAATTATCCTCCACGATGATTAATACATTTCAATTACTCTCCAAACTTCACTTACATTTATAAAAATATCAATTACACTTAATTAATTAACACATACACAATTGCCCTCATGGCAAAGCACAAATAATAACACAAAATTAATTAGCCTAAGCTCAAGCTATGAACACTCAAGAACATACAATAATAAATTCACACAATAGCACATGAAAAACAATGAATGCTAGAGAGAAAGAAAAGAAAACAAAACAAAACAAAAACATTTTTACCAAAATCAAGATTTGAAAAGACATGAGAGACAACCCTCCCAACTCTAACTACCTTAACTAATTCAAATTTCATTCATTCAAAATAAAATCAACAAACTTAATTCATTTCCATTCTTTTGAAATTCTCCTTTTGAAATTTAACCGCATTCACACAATAATTTAAAAATAAACAAAATAAAAGGATAAAAGTTCTCACAATCCTGCTTATGCTCATTTAGCACCTAGAAAATGTCACAAACTTGATACCAAAACAATGAAATGCCTTTTTATTGGCTACAATAATCTTATCAAAGTCAAATGGTATCGACTATATCATCTTGATATTCAGCATATATTCTTAAGTTGTGATGTCATCTTTTTTGAAGATCATTTATTACTTGGGGGGTTTTATCCATCCATTGGACCAAGTATTTCTCCAACTATTGGTTCCGATGATTCTTATTTGGTTCTTGGTCCAGTTTCACAGGTCCACTATACAATTCCTAATTAAAATACTTAATTCTAACAATCTGTCCAATGATTCCATACCATTGAGCCCTAACCATGATTCTAGTGCTAACTTTGATGTTGCAACCTAAAAACTGAACCTGCAAGTTCGACATAAGACAAACATATTCCATCAGAACCTTATCTCTCCCCTCATCTTCAAGCTCACTTGCAACAAACTCAATTGAACTCTTCATCTTTCCCACGGACTTCATAACACCATAATAAAGGCAAATGGAATTCAACAAAATTTCAAGATGAAAATAACTATGTTTATAATTTTGAATCAAATTTCTAAACCTACTTCAATTAGTGATGCCCTTTCTAGTGATGATTTTTCACACTATAAGCAAGCAATGGATAAAGGATACAACTCTTTAATTCAAAACCAAACATGGATAAAGGATACAACTCTTTAATTCAAAACCAAACATGGATATTAGTAGATGTACCTCCACATCGTTATGTTGTCATCATTAAATGGTTATTTCATTGCAAATACAACACAAAATGGATCTTTGGCCCACTTTATTGCTCACAACTTCTTGATTACTTAGAGACATTTTTTCCTATTATAAAAATGACTTTTTAATGTCTTTTATTGGTACTTGCTATGCTTCACAACTATCATATTCATTAGATGGATGTTGTTACAGCCTTCTTAAATGGTGTATTAAGGAAAAAACATACATTTCTCAACCAGAAGGTTATATTATACCTGGCAATGAGAAGAAGGTTTGCTACTTACTTAAGTCACTTTACGGCCTTAAGCAAGCACCTTGGTTGAAAATGATTTATTTGATACTTTTCTCTTGAGTACAAGATTTCATTGGTATTCTACAAACACTAATATCTATATTAAATGGACAACATCAGACTTATTATTGATTGACTTATACATCGACGATCTTATTATCATTTTTGATGACGTTCAATATCTATATGCCTATAAAGATTCACTCTCTTAGTGCTTCTCTATGCCTAACAACTACGACATTCAATATATTTTGGGTATCCAAATTTGTTGGGATCGTCATACAATAACTCTCAAATTAACTCAAGAAAAATATACTACTAATTTGCTAAGTAAGTTCAATATGATGAATTGTCATCTTATTAGTACACCCCTTGCAGTTGGCATGCGTTACTAAAGAAGTAAGTGATACCTTAACTCATGTAGAGGTTGAATTTATGTCTACAATACCTTATTCTCAAGCCTTTGGCAGCCTTCAATATTTAGTAACAATGGCTCAATGGGACCAGAGTTGACAAATTTCAACATCCGCCCCAAAATAGCGTCCGTTTTCCGGACGTCCGGACGCTGGTGGACGCAGCGTCCCGACCGCCGTCGGAAAGCGGACGGGCGGGGCGGACGGCCCGAGGCAGACGCCCAGATCAGTCCGCGCGTCGATCGGACGGCCGTAATTGGGCGGACGGGCGGACGGGTGGACAGGGCGGACAAGGCGGACGGGGGACAGGCGGACGCTGCGTCCGCCGGGACGCGAATGTCAGCGGACGCTGCGGACATAGCGTCTGCGTCTTGACGTCCGCGTCCGGACGTCCTATCAACCCTGAATGGGACCTCACACTTCTTGTAAATCATCTGGCCCAATTCATGGTGAAGCCAACTTTTGTACATTAAATAGGTGTCAAACGTATTTTATACGATCTTTGTGGCATAATTAGTCATGGACTTACCTATCAAAGGAGCTATTTTTAAGGAATCTTATCATCACATTTTGGTCAACTAGAGTGATGTTGATTGGGCCAACGATCTTGATATACATCATTCTACCTCAAGCTATATATTTCAACTTGATTCATTGTGTGTCCTCTCTTGGCAAAGCCATAAGCAATCAATTGTTGCTTTATCCACGATGAAAGCCAAATACATTGCAAGTGCTAGTGCTACAAAAGAGCTTATGTAGCTGCAAATTCTAATCCAAGAGCTTAGCTACTCACTTCATCTACCAAACATTGTCTATTGTGACAATCAATCTTTTATTGCCTTAACTAAGAATCCCAAATTCCATAATCAATCAAAATTTACTAATACACAATATCACTTTTTGCACAAGAAAATTATGAATAAAATTCTTGGACTCCATTTTATTCCTACTTTTGAGATGTAGGTAGATATTCTTACAAAAGTGTTATCCAAACTCAAACATCACAATTGTCTTACTAGACTCGGTCTTGCGGCATATATACACTGCAACTTCATCACATTGATGTAGTATGAGTTCTAGCCATATTCTCTACATCAACTTGCTATAGTTTTAAATTTGAACTACTTTAACGACTTGATGCAGTTGAAAAGGGCATGTTAGATGAAATTAGTCATACCTAGTTAGCTTAGCATTATAGATTTAGAGTATATTGAACAATCGCACTTTAAGAGTAACATGAAGTCATACCTATTCAAATTCCATTCAAACCTTCTTCTTATCACTACTAAAAAAACTATGCCCAAATTAACAAAACATCAACAATTTCTTGTTTATTTGGATAATGTAATGTCCATTTTCACAAGTTTTTGTTAATTGTGCCTAAATTAACAAAATAGTTTCATTTTTTTGTTGATTTGGACAATGCAATTGTCACATAAACAAAAATTTGTTAATTTTTTTAGAATCTTTTAGATTCTTTTGAAAAATTTAAAATCTTTAAGGATCTTTAAGAATCTTTGAAAATCTTTGGGAATCTTCAATATACAATGTTTTAAGAATAAAATAACTACACAATTTGGTGTCTATTAAAATCAGCGGACTTTAGGGGCAATTTTCACATCTTAAATGGTCTTTTTTTTTTAAACTTTGAACTAACAAAAGTTGTAAAATTGAGCTATCTTTTACTTCCAACAAATAGTTTGAGATTTAGATCTTCCAATCAAAAGTTATAGACAAAAATTAGAGAGGGGTGAAAATGGACATTTCTTTTTACATTTTAAAACACCTTTTCTGATTTTTGTCCATAACTATTAAAAAATTGAAATCTCAAATGGATTGTTGTAAATGAAAGATAGTTCAATTTTGCAACTTTTATTGATTCAAAGTTTAAAAAAAAAAATTTGTTTACAAAATGAAAATTGCCTCAGAAGTCTGTTGACTTGAAGTGATTGTAGGAAAAAAAAAAGTAAAAATAAATAAAAAAGTAAAAAAATAAATTTTTGCACCTCTTATGATCATGTGAAATTATAAGTAGTGCAATGGTTTGAATTTTGACCTCATTCATGAGGTCCAAGATTCAAACCACTGCACCACTTGTAATTTTTCCATGAATCATCCATGAGGTTTAAGGTTTAAACCTTAGTTGTAACATTTGCCACATAGATTATCCACATGGCACCTGCATAGCATTATGGCCATCCACATGGTGGCCGCCATGTGGCAATGCTATATTTACGTTTTGGATTGTCATGTGGCGGCTTGGGAATGGTTACTTATATATGGAAAAAAGATTCAAAAAAATTTTAATAAAAAAAATTGGACCAAATCAAGAAAAGAAATTAACATTTTTTTGTTAATAAATCAATACTTTTGTGTTCAAAAGTATCCAAATTAACATGTCCAAATCAACAAAGAAAAATCAACACTTTTGTATTGAGTTTTGTTGATTTGGTCACTATATTTTTCTACTAGTGTATAATGTTACATTATTATTATAAATACACTTACTTGCTTTCATCTTCCATCTTTGTATATGACTAATTCTTACATATTCCACATTAACAAAAAATAGGATTCACAAAAGTCATATTCTACATAAGCCAAAAATAGAAATCACCAATCATACTCCACATCATCCAAAATATGACTACACAAAGTTATATGCCACATAGGAATTTTTTCTTAGCTTGGATAGCTCAAGAAAAATTCAAGTCTCTAAGGGTAGTCAAGATATATGCCATGTTGGCAAAATGCACCTAATTATACATCAAATCTACATGACTATAAATATGACTCATTGAAAATATAACAAGTTAATAATGATTAGATTATAAGATCCAATCATATCACGTGTCATTTACAATTATTTTTGTAAGAGTTATATTTTGAGATTTTGCAACTCATTGTAGTCATATTTTGCAATTATAAAATACATGTTTTGTTATGATGTGACATGTCAAATTACATAGAAATTCAGTGATGTAGATATGAAAAAGCTAATATGGCATGCCATGTCAACATACAAGGTCCACCTATGTTATATTTCTAGATGCATCTAGGATGTATAGATGTTTTTATAAACATTACTTTCGGCAACATCATCTTTATCGCCTTGCAATTGAAACTTATTATCGCATGTTATCCAATGTGCAATTTGTTACATTTCATCAAAAGGCTTGACCTCTAGCAAATGAAGGAATTAGTTTGTCAAAATCCTTGTCGTTCTGCAATTGAACCATATTAAAGGGGAATTAGGTATAGTGTAGTGCCCTCTATCTATCTTTAACCTTTGTTTGGCACTCAACTTTCTAATTGCATTGATGTAGTTTGTCAAAGAAGAACACTTGTTACCAATGCAAAAGAAAAACAAATGAATTGGCGTAGACCTTTCCGTCTATTTGATTGAAGTTTGCCGAGCTGAAGCCATACTTGTGTCGTTGAATGCTTTGGAATCGAATGTCTTGCGTCCCCCTCATCTAGTCGCATAGTAGAGTAGTTGCAAGAAACACTTCACACTTTTTCACCAAAAATGCAATTTTTGACCATAGGACTAACAATCTACTAATATTGTGTATAGGTAGCATCCCGACAAATCTAAACCGTCAATTTAGTACTATGTAGTACTATAGACTACTACAAGGTACTACAAAAGCCATTGGAAGTAAAAAAAAATGGTAGAAATGGGATCTGTGGACCTTTTCATTTTCAATAATTCAAAAAAATTCAAAAAATTCCATAAGAAAAAACATTTTGCTAATTCTTGTAGAAATTTTCTTTCCCTCTTTGTAGCCTTTACACATATACACTACCAACATGTTGCTATTTTCATAAGAACTCATTGATCGTTAATCCTTATAATGTTTGTAGACCTCCAACATGTCTAATTTCTAGCTTCTAGTTTGCATTTTGGATTAAAAAAAATAGATCTAAAATTTTTCAAAATGGCCAATGTAGACATCCAATTGAAATCAAATTAAAAATAATAAACTAATTTATAAAGAAAAAAATGGTTTGTAGCTACTATATGTACCTTCATTCCAAATTTCATGCCAAGTGAACAAACAATGCAAAAGTTATGAGCAAAAAAACACTTGTTTGAGGGCAAGGGCACAAGAAATAGGACAAGTGTTTCTTGTAATCACCCAACAACATTACAATGTAGTGGTTTTGATAATCCAAAACCAAGATTTTGGATTATCCCACATACGCTTGGATGGCTTCCAATGGCCTTCTATTCACAAGACCCCCACGAAGTTGACGAGGAAAATACTAATTGACATTATTTAGAGTATTGGTCTAAACAATTGCATACAATACCTTGACACCATATATGAAGGCAGTAAATGTCCACATTGATGTCCTTTAATTGATGTCCATTTCTACAAAAATAAATTGATACAACATCTACTCATACATTAGCATTAACATCAACATCATGAGAGACATCAACATGTACTTTTACATGACATCTCATAAAACATCTAAATATCTGAATGTGATATAAAATTCTACTTGTAATACAATTCTTGTGATTTACATATTCCACATGGTTTGTCTTACCTCCTACCACCCCACTTGTATAAAGAGGTCACCTTTTCTTCTCTTTATACTCACATTAAGTGGCTTTTGAAGCCATATGACATACTTTCCAAATATGGTGTATTTTGTATGGTATATGGTGTATTATGTATAATATATTGTATTGAACAATATGAAATACACATAAATATTATGTAGGACACTTGACTTTGATTGTCAATATTATCATATTGAATATTGCCTTCAATCACATGAATGTCAATAGGTGACATCATTTTGTTCTCTTAAATCATATTGGAGGTTGCAAGAGGTATTCATGGTGAAATGTGGACATCCACAATGATGTCACAAAACATCTAGATGTTGAAGTTGACTTCTTAAAAAACGTCTCCAAAACATCTAAATGTCTAAATTGACGTCTAAAAAATGTCTAAACATCTAAAATTAATGTTTCCCAAAATAATACTCCCTTTGTCTCCAAATGATCTTTCTCTTGGCCTTTATTTTTGGTCCCAAAATTATCTTCTTGTTGCAATTTGTACATTGCAAATTGGTCAAATTTGACTTTCAATTGCTATTTAGGACCAATAAAAACAAATTTGAGTTATAAATTCTCGTCTATTTGTGCAATCATCAATCAAAAGACAAATGAAATGATTGAAGGGGGTAATCAACATTATTTGTTCTTATTATTTGCATCTTTTAGAGTATTGCCTTATTGAAGGAAATGAAGCTCTAGAAGATAGAAAATAGGTCCACACATAGCCTTAGGCTTAACTAAATGCCCACAAAATGTTGATTGCATATTCAACAATTAACCGCCTCCTAGTGTTCTTTGAAATGCCCAAAAAATTCTACTTTTCAATACTCCAAAACTACACTTTGAAAAGGATTCCAAAAATCAAAGTTTATAGGACAATAAGAGTGCATCAAAATCTACTTAAAGCACAAAATGGGTATTGAAAATGTTATTTTTAGCCTTAATCTAGAACATTTTGTTCAATAGGAAGATCATTTTGGGATGGAGGTAGTATTATAATTCTTAGACAACAATAAACTATGCTAACTAGGCATGCCACATCATCTTTGTTGGATTCCATGTCACTTTTTCCTCCACCGTGTTAAATGCCACCTCAGATGCCATGTTGTAGACATGAATGGATGAAAACATTCCTACATGACTATCCAAGTGTGTGTGGTGCTTAGGTGGCAGCCACATGGTGACCTTTGAGGACCTTGTTAACTCATATTTTTTGGGATGTCTGGTGGAAAACATTTAATTTTGGGCCCATTTGCAACAACACAATTTTTTGGACGGCCATGTTGATATTGAAAAATGTCATACATGACATGCAACCATTAAAATCCTAATATAAAAAAGGGATTTTTTTAAAATGGTTTACAATGAAGGTGGTCACAGTCATGAAATTTGAGAAGTAAGGGAGTTGACACAAACCTAAATGATTCAAATGCCCAAGTACTAAATTTTCTACAAGTGCTTGCTTATGGCATGGCAATTGTGTAGACATGAGTGGCTAAGATAGAGGTATTAAGAGGACTCATGATGGCATTGAAATAGAGAGAAGTATTGAGAGGATCTATGATAGTTGTAACAACTGTGAGAGGGAGAAAAAAAAGAGCCGGAACATTGAGGGAGAGAGAACTAAAAAAGAGAGATGTAACAATAAGCAAGGATGAGAGAGAGGGAGAAACAAAGTTACAATAAATAGTGAAATTAGGTTTTCCCACACTAATTAATTGAAATTCTATACTATATAAATACATATAGTTATTGTAGAACAATGCAATAATGTAGGAAACATGTGAATTAGAGAGAATAAACCCTAATTCAAAGGAGAATAAGATCTTAAAGAGTTCATTCCAAGTCCCACAATAAGAGCCACAAGATAGTAGTTTCTTCCTTCAATATTCACATGTATTTGACCATTTATGTTGGAAGCAAAAGACGAGTTTGGACTTATAAACTACATTATTGTATGAAATGTTATAGTATGAAGAATTTATTTTTTGTCACTTTACACTTAGAAATCTAGCTATGGATCTTCAAATTCAAAATTCATTTTCTCATTTTTAATGAAATTTTCAAAATCTTCATGTAGAATGGAATTTAGACTTTAAAAGCTTCATTTTTTTAGTTGTTGGTTCATCACAAACAAAAACAATTTTTTAAATGTCAAAAATATCCAAAATCAACCCCATTTTTAGGTTATTCAAACTATGATTCCACAAAATACATTGAAAAACATTTAGAATCCCCTTTAGGCTTCCATTGAGATCCAAATAATAAAAATGTTACTCAATTTATTTCTTAGGTTGATTCTAGATGTTGTTACATTATGTGTTCAAATCAAGTGCTTTCCTCCTAATGAAGTGTATAGCCTTGGTGTTACTTACACTTGGCCTTAGGGCCTTGGCAAAGGATCTAAGGTGAACTAGCTCTTAATATATATGAACCTTCAAAATAGATTGGGTTATAGTTTCTCTTACTATATTTAAAGATTAAATTTGTCAAAGAAGTATTAAAATAAAATTTTAGTGTCAAGTTTTGAAAGATTCATGTTACAAGATGACATATAGCATTTTGGAGGGATAAACATGATTTAATTTAAGGTAGGGATATTCATTAGAGGAGATTCACCTAGTCTAGAGGGTTGTGAGTTCTCCAGAGTTTTCAATCCGTCGGAACTCACGACAATTGCTATATGACATGGTAGAACAATTGCCACATTATTTTTTAAATATTTTTTTTTCAACTTTTTTTTTCATTTTAAGAATTTCAGATTTTTTTTGATAGCTTGGTGTTCTTTAACTACAAGGGGAACTACGAGTAAACAGGTCTTGAAATGTCCCTCCTGCCTCCCCAAAACTCTAATGCCAAAGTGTTGAGTGCCTAAAAATACCACTTGATAAAATACTCCCATAAAATATTTCTTATAAGTCAATGTGTACCTACTTTAGTATTTATGAAAATGATTTTAGGGCATCTATCAAAAAACTTTTGGATCCCTTGTAAACATTGCATACATATTTGAATAAAGCATTCTTAGATATATTTTAACTTCCATAATTTGAGTGCTTAGGAAACCATTAGTGTATAGGCTAAATCATATGAATGTAAAACACGCGTGGTCCAAAGAATCATAATAGTATGGCAAGTGAACAAGAATGTCTTTCGAGAAGGGCTAAATTAAAGAGGTTTGGTTGTGTATTGAAATCTATTTTCATTTAGGATTAAGATTATCTAAATATTTGACCAATTTACTAAATTGCACAATGGAAAAAGTGACAATTTTAGGTGTTTTTACCTTATGTTGATTTTAACCCTCACATACAATATTTTTCTCTCTATTCAAATCAAATGAAGCACAATCACTAGAACAACATTTCTATTTTGGACCAATGTTAAAAAATTTTGGTAGCTAGTTCAAAGGTAGCTAATAGAATTGGGAAAAATTTGGTTGAAATTTAAAAACATCTATGGAAACTTGGTGAAAAAATCTATTAAATTTCTATTTAGAACAAAAATAGAGAAAGTATCCAAATTCAGTATTTGAAAAACCAATTCAATATAGGAATTGAAGGAAAATAAATACGGAGTAAGGTAAATCTATCCATAATAGTCAAATGATCCATGATAGACATCTAGGAAATGATTCATCATGGTTTTTTTTCGAGTTCACTAGGAAAAAAATGAGCCTTGTAAAGAGCTATGAGTCCCAAACAATAGAAAATGAGCAAGGAATATAAGTTGAAAAAAATTCAAATTTATTTATTTATTTTTGGCCAACAAGTTGCACGGTTTGGCTGGTGCAGGACCATTCCATTCCAATATTTTTTTAATATTATAAATTTTTTTAATATTAAAATCAATATAAAGTTACAAATTTTTTAGATTTGATGTAGCATGAATGCAATCATGTCAGATTTTCTTTTTCAAGATTATTATTTTAATATTTATTTATTTAATTTTTTAAATATTTCATATTTTAATTTAAAAAAATATTATTTTAATGCTGAATTTCGGCCATTGTTCCTCTTAGGGTTGTGAGTTCTGTTGTTGGGAACTCCTCAAAGGGAAGCAACATTTTTGAGGACTGATTTTTTTCTTAATGTGTGAGATTTTGGCTACCATCAATTTCTTACATGTCACTAATGGAATGATTAATAACCTCTTTAAGAACTTCCAACTTTTTAGTGTGAATTCTTTGTAAGATTTAATTTTTTAGGTCTTGCATAATAGAAAATATTATGGTTGCTTTAGGTGAGTAAGATGAGCATTGTGGATCCAAATTTTGTTGGTTGTGAGGTAGTTTACAAACTCCTTTAGGCCATGATGCACTTAACACTTCAAAAATTGTTGGCAAATTTATACTTTATTGAAAAAATATAATTTCAATTGCTCTCCTTGTTTCTCACACTTATCTTTACATGGAAAAAAATTTGAAAACTTTAGTAACACTATGAAACCAAACTCCTAATTCTGTCCGTCACAGGCTGTTTTACCTTAGTAAAAGCTCCAAAAAAATCCCCAATACTGCAAGTTTTGGACTTAGTACAGGTCAGATTCAAGTCCAGAGAGGTCAGAATTTGTCAAACGGAGCGAAATTTTAGAAACGCTGTGCTGGTCTGCTAGAGCCCTCCCTTGTCCTTTTATTATCTGCCGTGGCAGAAAGGGATTTGCACTCCCTGGAGGCGCAATGGGAACTGGCAGCTGACCGTCTGGATAAGAGAACTTGGATTCCAACATGGCCCACCAATCTCTCGCACTCTCCGTCTTTCAGTCCCCAATCTCTCTCTCGTTGTTGTCTAGGACATTCAAGCTTGTGCAGCTCATCACTTGCGACATCAATTCGCAGTCCCCTGCTTGGTGGCCTTCAAATCGTCAACCTTTGCAGTTCTTTATAGAGCTTTCGCTGATGAGTTGTGAAAAATTCCGGAAGTGGCTGTTCTTCGATCCTTCAATTGCCGTAGGGATCGAGGACGCCTTCTGGGTGGGCTGGTAGCAATGCGAATGGGAGGCGGGGACTTTCAAATGGTCGCTGTTTCTTGAGTGTTGGCGGAGGGTGGGGTCCAAGAGCTCTCCTTTTGGTTGTTCCGAAGTGAGTGAGAATTTCCATTGCGATCGTCGTTTGGGTCTTGTCTGATGGTTTGATGACTTTCGTTTGGTTTGGTGTGTGTGTGAAGGCTGGATTGTCTGTGTTGGAGAGATCGAACCCTAATAAGGGTTGAAGGGTTTGGGCACGTGAAGCTCCTTTTATGTTCGAATGCCTGATTCGTGTGGATTGTACTGTAGGGTCGGAGCCATGGCGTATTCTTGCTCGGCAGTGGGGCTTGTTGCGTGTGAGCCTCTGCAGGTGAGCCTTCACTCGGTTCCGTGTGCTTTGATTTCAAGCATTGTAAATGACTTGAAGAAACTCTTGTTACGATTCAGGGTAGTATCAGAGAATTCTAGGTTGAGGATACTGTTTGTGTTTAGTTTAGGCAGGTTAGCCAATATGTGGGAGTGTGCTTTCATTAGGAGATCATGCAATCGAGCTCACTGGAGAGATCAGTTTGGATATTACTTGAGATTGAAATGTTATCACTCTGTACGAATTTCTTATGCAATCATTCGATGTGGGATGCTGAAGACCACTATTGAAGGGATAGTAGACAATCATTTTCATTTAAAGATTGGTGGGAATAGTTGTCTAGCTAATCAAGCTTATACCACTTGCTAATTGAAGGTCACCCGAATGTATGAATAGATGAGTTGTTGTTGGGAACGGGGTCGGTCAAGAGGAGACAAGATCGGTTCCCTAAATGTTTTTGTATCTTCTAGCTTTTTTTATTTTATATTTTATACACAGTATCTTCTAGCTTACAATGCATACTGCAGATCTCCAGAAAGTGCACCAACAGTAAAAACGAGAGTCATGAGCGGACGGGGATCATGGCTTTGGCCCCAATCAACAAATTTCGAAGTAGGCCAAAGTTTGGTGCAAGCCAGTTCTCTGGTGTGAGGAGATGGGAAGCGGGAGGGCTTCGGGGATCTCCATCAACGAAAGTAGAGATGGTGCGTCGACCTCTTCTTAGAGGGAATTCTTCGAAACTAGTGGTTTGTTCATGTAAGTAAGCTTTTGATTCCCTTATTAGGGCTACTTTGAATTGCACATTTTGAAGCAACAAGCTTGAGTAACAAGAAATCTTGATTAGTGCAAAAATTATCTTTTTATTTGTTGTTTACTTTATACTAATTCTAGGAACATGAAGAGGTGGGCTCCTATGTGGCATGCTTGAGATTTTGAGATAGCAAGGATTCAAAGCACTTCTTTGAGGTGGAGTGGACACTTTCTATCTCAAATTTGTCATGAAGTATCATAGATGCAATCGATTATTTCAGTCTTTTGAAACATGTGCCTCGATGATATTCAGTGCCGGTGGAACCGGCCAGCAGCGTGCAAATAGCAAGCACGATGTTCACACTTGGCACGGCATTCGTTGTACCTTTCTACACGGTCATGATTGTGGCTCCGAAGTGGAAATGGGTACGCTTTTCCTTCGAGCTCTTGTATTTGAGAGACGATTTTCTGAAGTATAACTGTCCATCATTTGCCTGATCGTTCACTTTGATTTTTGTAAATTCACAGACGAAGAAGCTCGTAGAAAGTGATCTGCCATATGTTGTTTTGGGCGCGATGTACATCTACCTTCTTTATCTGTCGTGGACTCCGGAAACGCTGAGTCTCATGTTTGCGAGCAAGTATCTTCTCCCCGAGGCAAGTGATGCTCTTTTGCACTTGATCATCAAATCAAATTGAAACTCCGAAGTGGAAATGGGTACGCTTGATCATCAAATTTAATTGATTCAAAATTGAATCCTTTTCCTTACACCGAGTGCAATCTGGTTGTTAACTTCGTTGCACATAAATTGATGTGGAAAGCAGCTTCCAGGGATTACGCGCATGTTTTCCAGCACCATAACGGTTGCGTCAGCGTGGCTCCACTTGCTTGTAGCTGATCTTTTTTGCGGCCGGTAAGTGATGGTTGATGTTTCAACCCAAACCACTCAGTATCAATCTTTGCTATTTCATCCTTCTTTAGAGTCCACTGTCCCTACCGTTGAGATATGGTGGGTTTCATTCATGTGCTCATGCTAAACCTGTGTGTTCATTTTGAAAGGTACGTGTTTCTGGACGGTCTGCAGCACAAAGTGGAGACACGCCACTCTCTTGTATTATGCCTCATGATGTGCCCTATTGGTATCGTTTCTCATGTGGTCACCAAGGTGATTTTCCTCCTATCCCAGCTCTCCTTTGTTATGTCAAGTTGGAATTCCTCTATGATGGATAGGGGACACGAATGGATGTTAATCTGTGAAGGTACTAATATAATTTTATTATTATGAGCTTACCTGAAATCCTGATCCTGAAAATCTTAAGACGTGCTCCACATTCATGGCGCTTGTTCTTCTTTCATTTAGAAGTAGAAGTCATGTATATTCTGACCGAGCCAGGTCCTCTTGTGCCTACTCTGTAATGTATCACCAATCGTACTCCCACCTGGCTGAGTGGGTGAGTAATAGGAAGTAAATAATTTTTTTGAAATGTTTTCCTTCTCCAGGTGATCGCATCCTTTGCTCGGCGCATTGATGGTGAAAGCACCGCAGACATCGGGAAAGCGTTGGCGTAGGAAGACTGATACTTTAATACCTCTCTTCTTTGCTTGCACTCGGTGTAAGGTAGAGGATTCTATTTGCGTCGCTTCGAGCATTTAACACATGTAGGAGTGTAAGTTTCGAAGATCATCACAGAATACAGACCTGTTGAGAGATCCCTTTGAGCACAAGAGCCAAATCTGTTGAGGGCAAATTTTTATCATTGTTCATGAATTTTTAATGCCATTTCAAGTGGGGAGGTTGTGAGTCACTATAAATGACAATACACAACCCCAGTTTTATTCAAAAATGAGTGGTCGTAGAAATTTTGTCAATTCATGTTTATGTCACCAACCAATTAGTCCAACTAAGTCTATGAATAGATGAGTTGTTGATTCTAAGTTAGTTGATCAGAGATAGGATTAGGTCCATAACAATTTCAGTATCCTCTACTATGGATTAGATAATGCTCAAGAGCTAAGAGGCTTAAGAGCATTATAGGACATAATGCCAAGTCTAATAGTTCATCATAAACGTCCATATGTGTACTTTATGCAAATCTAAGGGTGTAGAAAAAAGGTCTGTGTTATGAGTTCTTTTCTAACTATCCAATGGAATGGTGACAAATCTACCTTGAAAGCCAAACTTGGCATTATGGCTTGAATATTGATTTGCACCAAACAAATATAGGTTTTAAAGGTGGAACCTTTCCATTGGAGAATAGAATTGCAAGAGTTCATGTGATTTAGAGAGCTTGTTGCCGTTGAGTTTAGTTATGGAAGCTTGTAGAGAGGGTTGTAGCTTTGGTGGTAAGTCTTCATGAGTATGTAGAGATTGGATCACTATAGTATACGTTGCATGATTGATTTGAGTAAAGTTTTGTTATTGTCAAATTATTATAGTTGGATGTACATATTTTTATTGATGTAGAAGAACATTTTACCTAAGTTTCAAGTGAACAATTGGAAACAAGGTAAACATACCTATTTGTGACCCCTATCTTATTGCATGACTATCTATTCCCTATCTTCATTTTAGAACCTAAATCTTGGATTGTCATTCTTTGCTTATTCATATGGCGCAAATTTCATAAGAAAAGAATCATTATTTTAGATTAAGGTTCTAGAAATAAAAAAAGGATGTAGATAGTGACACAATTTTGTAGGGTTTATAAGTTGGTACAATTACCTTATGAGCATTTTCAATATAAAAAAAACAAGAAAGGATATGTGAAGTTATGACACAAGGTTGCAAATGAATAACTTATGATACCTCTAATTTGGATCATTATTACATTTCCTTTAGTATATAGTATTTGCCTTGAAATAAAATACCCATTCATTTAGAAATTTATAGACAATTGTAAAAGCTTCAAACCATATTATTATATTTGTATATCGAAGTTAAACTTGTGAGAGGAGGCAAATACTTGGGAATGAATTAAAAGAAGTGGTTGGGTTTGAGTTGCCTATAGAGGCATGAGTGTCATCTTAAATTTGAAAATAAGCAATTTCAAAGAAACTAATTTTTAAATGTTAAATTTAAAAAAATTTGACATTTGTGAATTTAAAATTTTTCATTAAAATGGTTTTTTAGGATGAAACAATTGCATACAATATCAAGTTGTCGAAATTACAAATACCATATGTCAAATTTCAAGGTAGATGAAAATTAAATACAAACTATTGAAACTACTTAAATAAATTGTCTAATTTTTAGGAGATGCAATAAAACTTTTCAAATAAGATGGACTCCCCCCCCCCCCTTTAAACATTAGAAAAAAATTGAGCCCTGTGGAGGGTTGTTAAAGATTCAATTTTCGACGTCCCATAGTGCAATTACAAGAAAATAAAAAAAGAATGTAAAAATAAAAAAATATTTAAAAAGTATGAAAACTTGATGTGGCATTGACATGGCACAAATAGTGCCACATCAACAACTTTCATTAAAAAATAAAAAAGAGTGGAATTCCTCTCTAATTATATTGAGGTAGTTGCGAGTAGTTTAAAACTCATGGCCTTTTTGAGGCCTCAAATTTTTTGTAATGTATGAATATCTTATATCTAAATTCTCTTCCAATTACAATTCTTTATTTTTGTCTAAAAAATCAAAAATCTACATTCCCCTAAGTGCCTTGGACTCTTTGGAGTTAAAGAAGTCCATATGCACATTAAGTTAGTCAACTATTTTTTTAATTTTGTTTGTTTGTTATGGTAAGATTTTTTGAACAATGAAACCTTTGTTTGCTTTATTGGTACTATTGCAAAGCTCTTTACAAAGAGGAGTGCATGAGCTTTTATTTCATGGCATTTGAAACCTATGGTATGAAATATCTTGAATTTCGAAAATTTTATGAATAAAAAATTATTTTTATTTTTATTTTTATAAAAGTATACACTAGTCACTCATGATTATGACTGCCATGAAAATCATCATTAGAAGATTTTTGGGGCCTCTGGATGCCTGCAAGTTATCACAACCTACAAACGCAGGGAACAGATTTGGCGCAGCGGTCTGATGTGGCCCAGCCCTTGCCACGTCATTGACCCAAAAAAATTTATTTTTTATTTTTTATTTTTTGTTGCATTTGAAGACTAAAATTTTTTTTTTTTTTTTAAATTTATGAAAAAAAAATTCTGACAGCGGGCCGTTCTCCTTGCTGCAGAGAACAGCTGCAGGGGAACAGGCCTGAAACAGGCTTCTGGACCCCCAAAACTCTTCTAATGATTTTTCTCTGGCACATACCTCATTATGTGTTTCAACCAATCGTCAGCCAATGTCATATCACACGTCCCCCCGACACTTAAATAGGGCGAAAGTGCAACGTGGCAACGCTAGCCCATCCTTCATCTTTAAAGATGAACAAAGATTTTCGAAAAAGCAAAAGGCAGAGAAGTCGGCAGTCCAGTACTGGCAAGCGCTTTACGTAGAAGTTTTCTTCGAAGCCATCGCTGAGATGAATCACTTGCGATTGATCTCCAACTCACTTTCGAAATCACAGGAGCTTCCTTACGATTGCAATAACTCATCGGATTCGTCTTCTAATTATCTTGAGCCGAGGAACAGTTTCAATGAATTTGGTGTAGACTCGAATTTTTGCTTGCGGTTTTTCTGAAGTATCGAATTTCGTGTGTATTGACTTTGCCGGAGAGTTTTCCCTCTCTGGGATCGAATTAAATTAAGAAAAAAGAAATTGTGGCTGCGGAAGAAGAGATTCGGAGAGAATTTTAAGGTTTTCTGGAGAATTAGGGTTTCGTTCGTGGGATTGCCGACCATGCGGGTCGCGGTGGACCAGAGTGAGGTGCGTTCATGTGGTCTTCTCTTTCCTCATCCTGCTCTTCTCATATACCGATGTGCTGAATATATCAATGGCGCTGGGGGTCAAATGACAGTGATTTTAGGTTTATTTTTTGGATTGTTTCTTTTTTCGTACCTTTGGAGTAATTGACTTCTTTTTATTTCATACTGGGGATGGTGGTGGTCTATAATTGCACTTCAATTTTCATTTTCTGGTCAGTCTCTGGGTTAATCGCACGATCATTAAATGACTCCGTGTTTCTCTTGAATGAAAATCATCGATGGAGAAGACGGAAAGCAGTGTATTAAATTGAATTCCGTATTGCAATACTAAGGAGAAGTAGCAACTCCAAGCACTTTTGTGTTTGTGTATTCTTCGTCAGAATAATAATAATTGAAGGTGTTTTGAGCGTTGAGAATGGTTCGATTCCATCAATCGTTGTCCGTCTACATTTCGTAATTTTTGTTAGTTACGAGGTTAGTTAGGTCACTTTTCGCGAAATCGATCTTCTTTGAAGCAAATCAGCTCGCACACAAACGTTATTCTAAGATCCAATTCGAGTGTGATAACTAACTTTTCAAAGTGAAGTGGGGATGAATTCGTTCTCGTAATAACAAATATGTAGATCTTTGCTTTAGCACCAATTGTGCTCACAGGGCTTTGGGGTTTGCTTTGCTGAAAGGTTGAGGAGCTTGCGTGGTTGGTGAAAGATAATCTCTACAGTAAACACTTAGTCCTCTCGGCTGAAGAGCTTTTTGTGGAGTTTCTACAGCCTAACTATGGGTAAGTGTTATCCTAGAATCTGGTTGTTTTATCTTATGATAATTGTTTGCATCCATGTATACATTTAGACCTCTTTTATGACATGTGGCATTTGTCCAATCAGATGCGCACACCTTGGGACATGTTTTCGGAATATACTAGGGTGTGATATTAGAGAGTGTGACGATTTGTAGAGCTGGGTATATGTATATATATCTTTCTACCGTAGAATTCCTAAGGGAGTTTATGAATATGGGATGATGTGAAACGATTAGTAAAGAACAGAGGAATTTCCTGTTCAGGCACAATGATTTGAGAGAACTGTACAAGTTCAGTGTTGTGGAGGATTCTAAGGCAAGCTGCTGCGATTATGGTGCAGAGGGGGAGCGCGTTTGGAGCTGGAGCCGATGCTTTCCTATCAGCGCATGCTTCTACACCGGCTGGCTGATTGCTTTGGGTTCTCTTCGCTTTCTTTAATTGCATGTTAGTCATAATGATTATTGCAAAATTACAGTCTTTTAGAAAATCTGAACCAACTGAATTTGCCTAAATTTCACAAACCTGTGTTACAAACAAGCTTTTCTGCTGGAAATTCTGTGTTCCTTCTTATCAAGAGCTTGGATAGAGAATATGACTTGTTTGCACTGATGCTGGTGTAAGACAGTTTAGAGAGTTTGACAAGTTAAGATTAAGTTTTTAAACGGTAGATCTTGATGGCCCTAGATTTCCGAAGATTACTTTGTATTATCTTTTGCAGGTTTGTTCACGAATCTGTAGGTGAAGGAGACAACCGACACATTGTTATTGAAAGATGCGACGAGTCAAAAACGTGTGTATCTCTTGTGTCCTCGTTCTCTCTTATCTGATCCCCTAGTTTGTTCTAGTTCAAACGTTTGACTAATCTTTTGCGCTTCTTCTATTTCTTTCGTAATATTCTACACTCCTATGCGCGATGTTTTATGAGACTTTGCAGTCAGCCATTTTGTTTCTTTATTGATGTTTAAACGCTGTTTAGAGTTCGTGTCTTAGATTTTTCTACCTTGAGAATTTGTTATTGAGGAGGTTGTTGAACGTTTTATCCTAGTGGCCACTTCTTATTTTCTTAACAGTGTTCATTTGTGGGGTTTCCCAGACCTTTGATGCTTGTACGAGATGTTTTGGAGAGTTCCTATGGAGAAGTGCACCATGCACCTGCCAATCGACAACTTCTACTTCGTGCTCCTAACGAAGCAGGTTTCGATCCTTCCTCTGTGGCAAGATTATGTATGCGATTTCATGACGCTTAGTTGGCACTGATTTCGCCAGCTGAACTCTTTATGCATATGTTTCTTTGTAAGAACTTAGATTTTGTTTACTATTTACTAATTTTGGAGAGTTCCGATTTGATTGATAGGTGACCAAACCAACCAGCCTTCCGTGCAATCGCCAGCCATATCCTTGGAAGAACGAGAAGCAGCTTATCAAGCAGCTCGGGAGCGTATTTTTTCAGAAAGGGTATCACTTTCACCGAAGAGTTCACTTGGGCAAAGAGAAACACAACGAGCTAGACCGGTGCCAGTAGTGGCCCGTCGAATGATAGCCCATGCTTTGGGAAAGCCTCAAGTCTTGATTGGCGATACTCCACCAACTGAAATTGTATGAAGCACGTTTAACTTCTGCTTTACTTCTCTTTTATGTGCCACATCGATGTTTTTGTGTTCTTCGACGCTTTAATTTAGTTTGTACCCTCTATTTATTTTTCTGTATCCTGTGCGCGGCTTATGGTTCAGAGTACAAGTTTGGAAGATGAACCTTCAGAGGTACCCAAGGAGGCTCCTAGGCATTCCTCTGCTAAAGCAGCTAGACGCATGCTGACACAAGCTCTAGGGTTTCCTGTGTCGAGCCCATCATCTCGGGGTCCAGATAGAAAAAACACGATCAATCAAAATTCAAATGCCAGTATCGAAGCAGATCTCAGGCACTGTGATGGAGAGACAGATGTAGCATCTTTAGCTACGAGTATTCCTTCCAAAGCTTTGGGCACAGAGGAAAGCTTGCATTCAAGTGATGCTGCAGTGAAGGACATGCATTCTACTGACTGCAGTGGAGCCAGCCAACAGTAAGTGTTCTCTCCATTTCTTTTGGCGTAGTCACTTTTCAGTGAAATCTGTTCTCGTTTGTGTCTGATCAATGCACTGTTCTGTGTTGAATTTGATTTTCTGTCGTTACTAATGTTTGGCCGCGCCTGCACCAAGCAAGTAGCACTAATTAGCTAACTTACTAACTTAGGTGTGAGGATCCATTAACTAGTTGAAGTTGACTAACTTATTGCTTACGTGCACTTTCAATGTAACGTATTGGGGGTTTGGCTTTCTAGTTAGGTAACTGTTTATAAGCTGATGGTGTGGACAGATTTAGCTCTTCAATCCATTTGTATTTGCACAATTAGTTCTCTTGTCCAGGATTGGGAAGCTAACTGGTGGAATCGAATGCAAATTCATTGCAAGTTAGTTAGTGGGAGTTTACACCAATTGTTTACTGACCAAATTGGGCAGTGCGGGCATTTAGTTACTGATCCGAGTTCGCTAATTGGCGCTTGGTTGGTGCTGGTGGGACCTCTCGTGATTTTTTGCTTTTATCGTTACTGGCTCGGTAATCGCGGGGTTACCCCAATCTAAAGCGCCCTTCTTTTATTCGTAGAAGGATATAAATTGTTTGTTATGGCAGTAAATGACGACTGCATGATGGGTCTGTGTTGTTCTGAAACAGTTTAGCTCTTCCTGTCAGGTCTTCGGGAGTAGCATTGACCAGGTCCCTTCGCAAGGATCGACCAGGGGCAGCAGCTGGGAGAATGTTTGCTCAAGCTCTGGGTCTTCCCCATACTTCACAGTCGGTGGCAGATAGCTCTATAGACGGCATGAAACTAATACAAAATGAAAGTAAAGGAGGCAAGAAATTGCTTACCAATCCTAACGTTATGCGCATCGCTGAAGACAGCATTACCTTAGTGCATCAATCAATTGTGGTTGAAAGTGCTAGCAAAGCTTCAGAGAAGAGAGGACGTAGAAAGAAGCATAGAAGTTTAGACCCTAGTAAACTTGAGGTTTTTTTACAGGAAGACCTACAAAAAGGTGGCAGGGGCCACCAGCTTGAAAAAACCCATCTAAGGTCGAAAAAACACTTGTTTCAAGAAGATCAAGAAACAGGGGAGTTGTTTTTGACGTGCAACAAAATGTAAAAAGTGGCTCACAAAAGAACCGACTTCCAATATATGTGAGGCAACCCGGTAAATAGTATTGCTTTGTTATGGTTCGAGTCAGCTGCCAACAGTTTTTTGAACCTTGGATTTGGGCATCCAATCATGCCTTTTTGTTGAGAACATTGTTTAATATGAAGGATTTGTAGTGTACAAATGGTATTAACCATCTATTTCCAGGTTCTGTGTTTGACTTGCTGTTGCATATACAGTATTTGGTGTGAAGTTCAATACCCTATTGAACAATGTAGTGGTTTCCAATACAGGAAGAGTGAAGATTGAAATTCTGTTGGATAATCCTGGGTTGCTTTTGGGTGCAACCCTTCCAATTGCTTGAAGCAATTTTCTTCTAGGTTTGTTTATGGACTGAAAGTGTCTCCATCGCCCCTGCTCGAAACGGCCGAGAGAGGAGGCCCCCACTTTGAGCTTACAACCCGGCGGACGGAGCCAGCCAAGCGGGTTTGTGACTTTGTGGGCGGCCTGCCTTGAGCATGGGAAGTTTGGGCGGTCCACTCGTTGGATTTTGCTGTTCACCATCTCCAATACATGTAACTTAGGGCATGTGACAGCTGCTCAAAGTTTGCAGCCTTCTCCTCTTGTGGGCTACTTGGGTCCGCAACTCCTTTACCTGCTTGTCATGCATTTCCAAGTGGCCCAAGTACAGGGACTTGAGCGGTTAGCTTCTCCCGGTCTAGCCAGGCTCCAACTCAGGGATTTTACGAGCCGATCCATTCCTGATCACCCCCCGTTTGGACAGCGTAGGGTATTCTATGGGAGGTAACCCCATTTCTGACTGAGCAATGTAGGCTATTCTCTTTCCATACATAAGAATGAGCAACAATTAATTATGGTGTTCTCAATGCAGTTGTGGCACATTAGGATTGGCTAACAATACTTTCAATATTGCAACCAGCCCTTGGTCGGAAAGAGGGAGGTCTATATCACCATTATGGAGGAAAGCCCATTTTTGGCTTCAAAATTAACAATAATGTTATATTGTGGAAAAAAATTTGGAAAATTATGCAAACCTTTTGTTGCCTATTTCTACAAATGAGAACATTTACCCTCTAAAGAAACCCACCCTACAGATACCAAAAATTGCTTAAGTGGATAGGAATGGATTGCCTCCATTATTTTCAATTAGTTATAAAACATTATGATTGTAAACATGACTCTTACTTGGTAAGGTGGCAACTAGCGATGAAGCACTCTCAATGGGTACTACAATTATCTATCACTGTAATGAAGCACTCTCACTTTTACAACTAGCCCTGGGTCAAAAATAGTAAGACCTATAATATCAATAGAGGATGATGGAAATTTTTTGCTCAAAAAATTCATGGTAATTATGTTTTGAAAAAAAAATTATGAAAAATTATAAAATCCTTTTTAATTGTGTTTTTGTATATAGAAATTTTTTCCCTCTCTTGAAACTTGCACTCCAAATATGTATAATTGCTTAAGTAGTTGGAAATGGATTGCCTCCCTTACATCCAAAGTAAAAATGCTCCAACATTTCAATTTCATATGGAACGTGAAGTTGCAATTTCTAGCATCTTTGCTTCTCATAGAGCATCAACACATAGCATTAGTGCACCCACGCTTCATTCCTTGGTAATACCCTATAAAACTCACTTTGTGTTCATGAAAGAGAATGATTCCTCTATAGTCAAAGGATTTTGAATTATTGTGTAGGCTCTTAGTAGTCTCTAAAAACCTCAATAATGGCATGGATGTAGCATTGTAGCATTGCTAAAGAAAATTAGAATTTTCATAGTAACAATGCTACTACAAGAGAAATAAATGTTTTACCCCCCTAAAGGACTAACTTGCATTTTTGGCTATATAGTAATTTTGGGCAAGTACATGTGACTAGAGATTTCTATATTTTTGGCCCAAATTTTAATGAAAGGTGGGGTTGAGGAATATTTTTTATATGCACTTAATTTTATGACAATTGAAAATATAAGTCAAAAGTTATGACCTTATATGTTACTTTTTGAAGTATAATAGTAGTGAGCTACCTTTGCATTTTGAAGTCAATATCTCTCACTTTGTTACTTTGTAACTCCAAATTGATTTTATCATATTTTTTTGTAAAGACAATTCAACTATCTACTACCCTCTCAACGTTCAACTCAAAATATTGTACTATCCAATTTCTATAGCTGGCCAAAGTTTTCCCCTCATCAATTTGAAGGCAGTTCATCACTACTTTACTTCTAAGCCCATATTTTTCACTCTTTAATTCCAAACTAAGAGTATAATATCTTTTTAAAACCCTACAACTCAATGCATAATCCTACTAGATCCCAAAGCCATATATCTTTTCAACAAACAATTATAGGCGCTCAAAAATTTTGCCTTCAAACTTAAAGACAATTAACCCTCTCTTTCTCCATCAAGCATAACTTTCACATAAATAATCCAAATAAAGCAAATTATAGGTTTTTGGAATCACATCAAAAAAAAGAACATCCTCAAAAAATCCCATTGCAAAACTCTAAGAAAACAAAACACTATAAAACTCCAAACTCACAGCTCTCTCTCTAACAAACAACTACTAGAAAGAAGAAGAGGGGTTTCCACCTCATCCTCCACCTCATTCTTTACCTAATCCACTTAAGCAAGCACATTTAAGCCCCTAAATTCCACATGAACATAATTCATCCATTGGCCATTCCTTTTTGTCCCATAACTCCATCCATATTCCTTACGTGGCACTTTAAACCATTAAATATTCAAAAGAAAGGCAAAATAAGCTTCACCTTTCATTCTAACAACCTCAAATATATAGAATAAATCTTTCAAATATTTCTTAGTATCAAAATAATAAAAACTAGGATCAAATAGTTGTTTAGCAGAGGTTAAAAAAAAGAATTTTAAATGGAGTGTCATCCCCATTTACATCTTGAGACTCTAAAAAAACCCTTCTAATTTGACATCCAAATGTATATTTTACATAGTGCATTCATTTACAACATAACAATGTAGAGGTGCATGTGACTCTTTGAGTTTACTCTTGATATTATTGTGTTTACTAGCCCATTACTACCACTCAAGGGACAAAATTTGTGACAAACCTCTAACAATGGACTCCAATCAAGAACACAAAATATATTTATAAACATAAATCTTCACAAGGAGCTCAAACCACCCGACCATAGAAAGATTCATCTCTAAAGAGATACATCTCTTCACCCTCCGAGTTTTGTCTTGTATAATAGAGACTATCAATAAAGACTATTAGTCTTTAATATAAACTAGAACCTCTTTTCTACTTTTTAGCTTTCTATCCTTGATTCTATCTAAAACTATTCACTAAAGTAAAAGTCATAATTATACTCCTCTAATCATATCTTATCATATCTTATTTAAATAATTTCTTATCCAAATCTTGATCTTCTATTTGAAGTTATTGAATTCCAAGTTCTACATGCTTGTCTTTGTCTAGAAGTTGTTTAACTCTAGTGCACTAGTCATCCAAGTAGAGTGTCTAACTTCATTGTATAAATCCATCATTTGAAGATATCTTTCTCCAGGCACTCTAGTGCCCTTATCATCCAATTGTAGTTGTCTAACTCCAATGCACAAATCTACCATTTGGAGATTTCTATTTCCATGCAATCTTTGCTTATCTACTAGTGTGCATTTCATCATAAATTAGTTCATTATCCATAAATGCATTCATCCATCAAAAGTCATGACATGAAGGTCGTGACACAATCATCATAAATTCTTTCATTTATCAATGCATTCATCCATCAATGGTTCAAAGGTTGTCATAAGGATCATAACAACATTCTTTTTGACAAGATATTGTGCAATAACACTAAATATTTATATAGTATAAAATGTCAAAAAATTAGTGAGGGGCAATCTAATTTCACTATTTTCTGTAGCTAATATAACACTAAATTTCATTATTAGTGTAGTCCATATGCTATAGAAAAAACACATTCCTTTCTATTATATTGTTGCAAAAGCTAATGTGGCAAGAGCACATTTGATCTTTACTAAAGGATGAATTATGCTATGAGAAGTTCTACATATAAGTTTATAGCACCCATATGCTTTTCAAGTGAGGTCTTGGCCAAACTTTCTCACAACTATTGACATAGTAAGCCTAAATGACTCCTCTTTCATTCAAGAATCAATAAAGTGTGTGACTATACCCATTATGAACCTAGTACCCAATTATATTCCTATCTACACTATCTTTATTCAAGGTTTCAAGGTTTGAAATGTTGAACAAATATAGATAGGGATATAGTAACAATCCATAATACATTTGCATACATTATTTGATGTACCTACTACATAAACAATGCAACATTTTAGATGTATAAGGTAGTCTATCTCCTCTAAAAGCACCCATGCTCTATAAGCAACCACTAGCTTTCTTCAATGTACCAATAGTGTACATTTTCAAGAGGTGTTCACCTCTAGTGACCATTGTGTTTCAACTTCAAAAATTCATTACTAATTCCGCAAAGGTCCAAAAAATATAAAGCAACTTGGGTTTGATGTCAATTCCATTTTTCTTCCTACTAAAATTTACTGAAAATTATTTCAAGGAATTTAGCTTCCTCCAAAAGAAAATAAACTCTTACAAGGTTAATTTATGAGCATATGGTAGAAGAACCTATTTTGAAGAGGCCCCCCATGATGGTTGTATAGGCTAACCTATTGTAGACAACAATTAGATACACTATTCATTAAAAAAAGGTTCTTTGTTTGTATCTTTTTGTCCATTCATCTCTCTTTCCTCTTGGCTTAGGGATAAGTGCCAAAGCTAATTGAAATAGGTGACTATATGAGACTAGAATGGGTCCATGAAAAAAATCCACAATTAAATTTAATAAAATAGTCATTCTTGGAGAAAAAATTTTGTGTTTTGTTTCATTCTTTTTCATCCTTATTTTTGCACAAATTAAATTTAGTTTCTCTACAATTTTCCTACATCATAAAGGCTAAAATGCTTTAAATAAACTGAAATAATAACTTCTACTTTATTACATGGTTGTCATAACGGGCGAGTTAGGGTCATCGGACGGGATGGACGGATGGGCAAACCGGACCGGACGGCTTTAATTTTGTAACTTGTGCAATTTTGCGGAATGACACGTCACCTCGTCCGCGCCCTAATGATCTCATCCGTGCCCAGCATGTTCCTTAATCCACATGGCATCTACGTGGCCTATTTTTCCGTTATCAAAAAGTCAACTATGTGTTGACTATATCGGACGGGTGGGACCTCTAATGGACAGGCAAACCAGACGTCCGTCCACTATGACAACCATGCCTTATTACCTTAATTATGTGAAAAGTTGGCTGCACTTAGGAAAACCAACCTATTTCTAACTACTTAAGCAATTACGGACATGTGGAGGGAAAATTTCTTGAGTGCAAAACTTTTTCCTTGTATAGAAATAGAATTTGGAAGGATTATATAATTTTCCAAAATTTTTCAACTCAAAATATAACTATTATGAATTTTTGAGCCGAATTGTACTATACAACCTATATTAGTCATATAGACTTTTTTATTTTCAACCATATGCTAGTTGCAAATCAACCAAGGCTAATTGCAATATTGAAAGCCTTGCAATCCTTCATTATGCGCCACAATGACTTTGGGAATCGTGCGACAACTTCATAGAAATAGAACAATCTATAGGTTGGAAATGGGGGGGGGGGGTGATCAGAAATGGATCGACTCCTATATACTTTGACCCCTCAATTCATTGCAAAATTCATTGCCCACAATGCCCAGACTACAGGCAAGAATACTTTTTAGAAATGTTCTTGTTCAAATGTAATCATGATGGACAAGCACCACTAGTGGTCCCATGAGGTAACTTTACTTCTTCAAAAATTGTTTGAATAAGCATTTGAACATAGTTCACATTATTTGTTGAAGTTGTTTTTTCCCATTTTGTGGGTGAATACTTGGGAGAAGGGTTGTTTTTTTTGGTTGCTTGGTGCTAGATTGCACTAGGCAGACCAGGTTGGTGAAAAGCCTTATTAAATTTTTTTTAAAAAGGGGCCACATCACCACCCTAGCAGCTTGATGTGACCCCCTTGTGGTTAGGCGACGCTTGTCTCCTCTCCCCCCTATGGTCGTGTCACCAATAGCTTTAGGTTTTGGCACCTATATTTGGAAGAGGTTCACCATTTACAGCCACTCTTCTCACCATTTATTCTAGGGATGTTGTAGTTGTTGCCACCTGATCTTTGCGTACACTTCCTTAATCGCCTACCGCAATGCTGGATGACGAAGTGTTGTTGCCATAAGAACTAGGTGTAGTGGGTTTGATATCGCCTGAACTAGCAAAAGCGTTGCAGTTAAGTTTGCCAAAATTTTAGGGAGTGAGTCGATTTGGTCTTTATGATGCAAGATGAAGGCATAGGATTCTTGCGACAATACAACAATTCCGTAGAGCGTATTCCTACATGTTTGGTTGAGGCATTAGAAGATTTTTGGGGCCTTTGGATGCCTATGAGTTATCGTAGCCTGCGAATACAAGAAACAGGTTTGGTGCAGTGGTGTGATGTGGCCAAGACCTTGCCACGTGATTGACCAATTTTTTTTTATTTTTTTTATTTTTTTATTTTTTTATTTTTTGCATTTGGAGACTAAATTTTTTTTTTTTTTTTTTTTTTAAATTTTATGAAAAAAAAATTCTGACAGCGAGTCATTCCCCTCATTGCGAGGAACAGCTGTGGGGGAACTAGCCTGAAACAGGCTTTTGGACCCTCCAAAACTCTTCTAATGGAGTATCTGCTTCAACCCTCTCATCATTTACTTGCATTAAAATTTTTGTAGCAACTACTTTAGCTTGTTTGGAAATAGAGGCCTTGTGTTTTTCTGGACTCTTGAAGTTCCAAATGAATGAGTGTTTAATTCTTGTTTGTGCATGTTATATATTAGGTGCATTTGAGAACTTATGTATTTTGGCTGTCTTTCTTCGTTGTAGTTGGGATTTTTTAGTGAGTTTGTTAAGGGAGTACATGAGAGAGGGTTCGAAATTGTCTTCACTAACATCAACATGGGCTTTGATCATGAGGATTTTAGAGACGATGCAATCAAGGTGGCAGTTTGTGCACTATAAGAAACTCATATTTCGAAAGATGAGCCTAAATTTTTTGAAATGGATTTTAGATGATGTCCAATGCTACAAAACCATGTTTTTATGTCAATATGGATGTTCTTTAGACATTTTTGTTGACATAAAAACATAGATTTGTCACATCAAACATCACCTAAAATTCATTTAAAAAAATTAGGTTTGTCACTAAAAACATGAACTTCTTATAGTTGTGTTGCTTTTCTTGCAAGGTCTACCAAAAAAAAGGCTGACAAGGTGGCTGCAGAGGCATTGGTGGCCGCATGAAAGGAGTTGATGCAAAAGGAAAAACTCATTAAGCAGTGTCAAGTTGAAGCAGCAAAAAAGACAATGTACAGCTATTTCCAATCCAGTTGTGGTGCGTGTGGGAGATAGCCATTGTCCTTGGTTTTTGATGGGACGATGCCAATAGTGCTCGGAGCGGAGCCCAATTTGGAAGAAGAATACTTGAGCCTCGATTCAACTCACCGCTTAGGTTGCAAATCTTTGAGTACAAAGTTAGAGTAGTTGGTTGGTTCCACATCCGGCTTCGATGACACAATAGTGTTGAATTCCAAATCGCCAGTCATCACTCTATCCTCCAAGTCCAACCATGTAGAGGCAAAGGATTTACGTGAAGTGGACTATGATTTAGAGGCATCCAACAACTCAGACTTCCAAACACCGCTTGCTAAGCAAAGTGCCACAACTCATGGCAAAGCAAAGACGAGGAGATCAAAGGCACAGAAACGTTAAGACCGTCATTGGAAATTTCAAACTATATGGGCTGCAAAGCTGCCATGGGCGGAAGACATCATGGCAAGCGACATGATCCTTCACATGGTGAAGTGTAAGGTGTGCTCAACCATTGATCGGAAACCATGCATTATAGCACCAAAATCTGATACCTTGTTTAAGCATGATGGCAAGCGAGTGGCAAAGAAGGACATGCCGGAATTCAAAGTAAAGTATGAGGAGTAAGTAGTATGTCACAAGTCAGTGCAAGCATCGAAAGAATCTCAGACTATATGCCGCAAAGCCTCCACCTATAGTAGTCCAACAACTACCATTGCACTTCATTAGAAGTACGCAAGAAGAGAGTGTAGTTTGCTATGCTTTTCCAGATTCTACATGATGGGTGCCCAATACTAGAATATGAAAATCTCATTCACTTGTACAAGTTCTTGAGTTTGCTTGATCTCCTATTTGTCCATTGGTGTGACAATTTCAGGTGGGTGATGGTGGGATACATGTACAAAGAAGTGATGCAAGAGATATAAAAACTCATTGCCGTAGCTCGTTATGTGGCCATGATAGTAGACGAGGTCACAAAAGTGGACAATACAAGTGTTTTGTCTATCCATGTGTATATTGTGCAGGATTGGGTTCACGTGCTGCTACTAGTGGCACTGCAACAAGTGCAATGTTCTCCGAATGCTAAGAATTTGACTAAACTGATCATGGAGGCTATCAATAGCGGTGGAGGATTAGATGTCAAGAGTTCTGCTCAAAAAGTTGTGAGCTTTGGCACCGATGGAGCGACAACATTGCAGAGGTACAAATTAGAAGTCACCATGCATGTGACAAGGAAGCATGTACCATTCGCAATCGGAGTTCACTGTGTTGCACATTGATGCAACTTGGCCTTCAAAGTGCTATCAAGCCTTGGCATCTTTGCATGTATTGAAAAACTCCTTGGCGTCACGCATGCCTATTTTTGCAAAAGCCCCAAGTGCCTTGAGGTATTCCGTCAGCTAGCTGAATTTACGGAAACGAAGGGCTTGAAGATGCTTCGCAATGTTCAAACGTGGTGTGTCTCGCTAACTGAGCCTCTTCGAAGGCTTCTATCAGAGTACCGTACTCTGATATACAAAATAACTGTGGATTTAGAAGATAATATGAAGGTAGAGGTTATGATTTCTCAACCCTGCTTAATCTTTTTGTCTTGGTCTTCTATATGGTTTATGCATGGTCTATTGTTTTCATGATTTTTCTCATTTTGTTTTGTTTGTGCAAACTTGCCTTGTTCTATTGTTGAATCCATACACCATGCTTAGCATGTGTGCTCTTTTGCCACTTCTTGAGGCGATAGATACCTTAGTGATTTTTGCACAGAAACAAGACATATACATATCCGACTTTGTAGCAAGTGTAAAAGTGTGCCAAGCTTCAATTTTCAAAATGTACAAAAACAGAGCAATAGCCTACAGTTCCAACAAATTTTAGAGCTTCCAAAACCTCTTTGATTGTAGCCACAAACAAATCCCTATTAAATATATCACTAACCTTAATTAACGATGACTCTACTATCTTCACGTTTGTATATTATGGAGAATAGATTCACGCAGAACATAAAGAAGGGTCAATGGACCTTGACTTATGGGCGTCATTACTAGCAAAAGTAAATTCAGAGTGTATAGGTGATACATTTGAGACTACTTGATTCATTTCATTTCATTTCCAGTGTATTGTTTGCAATTCAGTTGTCCTCTATAAATCATGCAAGCACTTCTTGAGATCATTGTAGCTTAGTTGATGCATTTTTCCAAATGCATGTTATAGCTTATGCTAATGAATTTGTCATGTTTGTTTTGGGCTTGTAGCAGCTTTAGCGAACATGTTCATCCAAGAGCTGGACAACTGTTTCCCAACTAATCATGCGCTCAATGTTTTCGGGATCCTCTATCGGCAGTATAGGTGTACCATTAGCATTGAGAAGAAATTCGATGAACACTTACGGATCTTGATGGACTCATTTGGGCATCGGAAGATTTTGGGTGAAGGTGAGCACAAGATGTTCATCCCACCTCTAATCAATCGAGAGGCCTTCATGTCCTAATGGGGCTTATTTAAGACTTTTATAAAATCAAATTCTAAGGCTACAAAGCTCCCTCCTTACAAGGTGAACCCCCTAATCAAAGTTTGGCGAGTACTGGATAATAATAATAATCTTACACAAAACTTTGAGGAGTTCTTGAAGTTGGCTCAAATGGCACTGGTGCACATCATTGGATCCGTGGAGGATGAAAGGTTCTTTTTGAGTGTGGGCTTCTTGAAGTCGAAGCTGACAAATAGCATAGACGAAAACCTAGAAGTTGTTGTGGAAATGTTTGCTTAGCATAATTATACAGTGGAGAATTTCCCTTACCAGAAAGTTTTTGATGACTAGTTTGTGTCTCGTGAGTGCAACAGATACTTGGCTGCCTTGTAGATTTTTTTGTAAAGTCCGATGACCGCAATAGATGTAAAGCCACCTTGTAGATTTTGTTGTGAAGTCGAGCCGAGGAGTTACATCCAGATGTTTATTTCAAATGTAGGAGTTGTAGTGCAGAATTTGGCAACAAATTAGTAAGCCAATTCATCAATGAGTTAGCTACTTAGCCTCATGATGCTTGCATGTGTCATTTTATCTTGTTGTATTAGTATATGAGGTTCAGAAATCACATGCATGGACTGCATGCACTTTTTGTGACTTTCTTTTACCATGTTTGTTAATGATGTGGGATGAAGACTTGAGCTTCTAATGTCCATAGTAGTTGACAGTGTATTGGCAGATTTATTGGATGTAGCTACTTCTTCCTATGAGACCCAACAATTGTTGAGATCAAACTTGTTCTTGTTCTCTATATTGTATGCTTGTTCTATCTATATTTGTAGTTTGCCTAGTTGTATAAATTGTATCCACTTGTATGATTAGACATTTCATTGAACAACTTCTTTATTTTGTCATCAGAGAGTTTTTGAAGTGGGTGTAGATTACGACATGTGGCATTGTAGACAGCTTCAGGTGGTCCCTGAGCCCTAGCAACTTGATATATTCTTCAATTGTTTTTCAATGTCACTTACTTTGCCATTGGAAGGGGTTATGAATGGGTGTAGGTTTGCATTCAAAATTACGAGATATGAGAGTAGAAGGCATTTAAGAGAGTATGAAATTTTTTTGTGCCTAAAACATTGCAATCCTCACAATCTTTGCATGCCATCATTTGCTTGTTGTTGCCAGTTTTACCTTTCATTCCCACTGCAGATCACCAATTGCATCTAAACAAATAGTTAAGTTTGCCCAAAATTTGCCTCAACATCACATATATTTGCCCACATGCAATACATGGTTGTAAAAATTATCGCCATAAGAAACACCTATAAAGATCAAGTAATCGCCACCCCAGAACTGTACACTTTCTCCTCACATCGCCACTTTAGCAGTAAGCCCCAATGAATTTTTGCCTTTTCATCCATTTTGAAAATAGCAAAAAAAAACCTACTTGAGAGGTGCATATAGGTGCACATGCATTGAAATTAGCTCTAGAATTCTAAGGGTCTCTTCAAAGCCCAATATAAGGGCACCTTTTGTACTACGCACTTTTACAATCTACACTTGCAACTACATTCATCCCATTATTAAACTATCTAATTTTTTTTTTAAATTGTTGGATCTTGTTGAAAGTCAAAAAGAAAATTTGAGATCTTCATAAATATCTTTTGGCTTCATATGAATAAATTATAATTATTCAAAGTACTCAAAATAAGTATATCCAAAATCAACCCTAGTCTCTCATGTCAAAAGAGTTTACATTTAAGATAAGAATCCATACAAGTCAATTTTTTTATACATGTCATAATTGTAGTGACAAACAAAATTAAGTATAGAGTTGAAAATTTTTCATTCAAAAAACCATACCATAAGTATCAATGGGCATACTTTATGATGATATTGAAAATGATGACTTACTTTGGGGGGATTGGCTAAATCAATTATGTGCATTATAAACTCTAGTATTTGTACAAAAATCTGAACCTAGAAACACATCATATGTCTCTAAGATATAAATTGAATGCATTGTCTTATTCAACAAATATTTCAAATGCAAGGGCATTAGATGTAACAATGGTTCATATTACAATCTATATTCTCTATAATGGCTAATGCAATTCCATGCTCTCAATTCCAAAAAAATATTTATATATCATGAGAACCATCATTTGCATGTTTGTCAAATTGTGTATATATTTCAAATTCTATAAATGTCGACTTCCTTCAATTTTTATATACAACAATTTAAAATGATATATACCAACATGCCAAGGTACAGAAAGTATTTTGGAATTCTAAAAAATTTGATAATATATAAAGTAATTTGAAATTATGGCACACAAAACTAAATTTGAGACATGACTAACCTTAAAATTAATTTTCTTTCAAATCATAACTAATTTTTTTTCTAAACTTCCATAATAATGTATTATATGTTGCATACTACAACTTTTGTATATTTACTTATGGACTTTGTCCATTGATACTTATGGTACGGTAGTTTGCATGAAAAGTTTGAAATTTGTATTTAATTTAATTTATCACTATAGATGGAGTTGTCATATACAATTCTCAAAAATAACTCAAATTGCTAAAAGCACTACATTACAATGTTCAACAAGGCTAGAAGTTCTCCAAAGTGCACTCCCTGCCAAGAGCCAAAATATTATCAACAAGTATATCAATAACTTAATGATGAAGAAACCAACATTGACAAATTAACATCTAATGAAAGGATACTCAAGAAGCTTGGTAACTTTGGTTGCAAGTAAATTTCAATTGTGATTTCTAGATGAAGTTTATATCCATTTAAAACAAATTCTACTTGTAATCAACATCTATAGAGTGAAATCAAATTTGAGTGATTCCAAACCTATATTCATCTAATCATTTAGAAATGAAGAATACAATACATTCAAAAAATAAGAAGGTTATATAATTTTCTATGTTAAAACTCTAATTCAACCAATGAAATAATGGTGAAAAATAAGCATCTAATCTTTTGGATTTTGCCTTCAATCAACTTCCAATGTATATATTAGCACTTCTAAACTTGTTGATATGTAGGAACAGTTCTCCTAAGAAATACTTTTGGTTTTGAATTATGATTTGTAAATGATATTTTGTACAAGCCAAATGTGGGGGCCATTTTGTCCCCAGATTTTATCCTAGTAAAAAACATAGAATCTTTTTATTTGCCATGTATGATCAAATTTGCAAATTTTGAGTTCATATTTGCAACCAAAGGCCCTAAATTAGCTTGGAGACGTGTAGAAAATAGTTTATTCAAGCACAAAATAGGAAATAGGGAATTTTTTTTTCTTACATTCACCCTTGGCTAGACCCTACATTTGGATCATTGGACAACTATCCTATGTGAACGTTAGATTCAAATGTAAATCAAGTAATCTGAATGTAATCTATGTGAATGTTTGTAATATTTCAAATGAAATATTACCAACTAATAATACTCTTACCTCCAACATTTCTAATTCTTTGAAATCTACTTTGCATGCAAAAAAGAAACTATTTTGGCACTCACCTACCAAATCAAACCTTCACATAGTATATGGTATGTTTTAAGCATGACCGCTTCAAAGCTTACAACAAAGGCCACATGTTTAAGGTAGGAAGCTATAATTGAGCCCCTCTCCTTGCAACCACCCCATAGTTGATTGTAAAATGGATGGGAGGTGATCTTTAAATGGACCACTATTGCTATTGAATGAATCAAAGAAAATTTTATTTATTTAATTCCAAGAGCCAATCATTTCTTCCATGGTTCAGAAATTGCTTTAGAAGTTGCAAGGGGATAGATTTTGGGAGACCTATGGTCACAAATAGATACCTACTACAGAAATCTTTGAAAATTCATAACTAATTCAAAAATGCTTCAAAAAATATGAAACCACTTGTGTTACGTTAGGCATTCATTTTTCTTTCTCTAAAATGAGCAAAAAATATTTTTGTTAATGCAAACCTATGAAAAAGGCAGATCAGCCCTTAAAGGGGCATTTTTAGAGCCTCCTACCTTATTGCATTGCAGGGTTTTTTTCATTTTTTTTCATTTTTTTTCATTCTTTTCATTCTTTTCATTTTCTTTTCAAATCCATCACTTGCAGATTTTTTCACTAAAAGTCTGTCCTTGTCCTTGTGAGGAATGCACGGCATGTGAGCCAAGTCTTGGACCTATGATACCGTACTTTGGTGACTCGACACAAAAGGGTATACATCTTGTTATTCATCCAAAGTTAAAGTTAAGCTACTGTATGTTACACTGAATTGCATAATTTGCATTTAGCCACTGCATGGTGCACATCTTTGGCTTTAGTTAGCATCTCATAATTTATGTGTTCTGATTGTCCTAACATTCAATGTCTCTTTTCCAAAGAAAATGTTTTCAATTGTAGTGAGGCTACCTTACTGACGTGACGCCCAAGTTTGTGACGGAAGTCAAAAGAATTTTAAAATTAAAAGATTTATTAACTTAGTTGGAAAGTAAGTATGGGTTCCACTGAAAGTGGGCGGTTACTGTTGTTCAAATAATTAATTAAGTTGCTCATGTCAGAGAAGATTCCTTGATCCTCTTCATCTGAGGAGCAGGTTTTGGGGGTCAGATTGTCAGTCTGCCTTCACTTATCAGTGGGTCCCAAATTGTTGCCCCACTAAAGTAGAGGTACCTATATCCGATAACTTAGGCGGATTTCAACCTGTACGATATGGGGAATTTTGTTGAGGAATTGAACTCAATGTGTTCAAAAATAAGGATGAGGAACACTATAAAAAAAAGGGGGAGTTTCTTTCCTTTTCAAGATTAAACATATTATTCTATAATAATGTTAATTTTTCATTTTGGACCCATCCCTATTTCATAAATTTATCTAAAGCAGCTAGCTTTGGAAGATGGTCCAAGTGTTAGCCAATCAAGTGTGAGTAAATAGAATTTTTTTCAATAAAAATTAAAGCATGTTTCATGTTTAAAGGTCCCAAAATGCTTCAAAATACTTGTCCCCAAAGCAAGGTCAAAATTTTCATCAATATTTATTTTTTAACATATTCAACCATAGGTTCCTTTGGTGAACTTGTTCAAGTGTGTTGTTTCGAAATTTTAAAGTAAATATTCTAATTGATCACAAGTTCAATGTGTATAAACTTCAAAATGTAAACTATTCTAGTCCTTTCCAAAGGTAAAATTTGGTCTTTCAACATTTAAAAAAAAACGCATATGTCCTATAATTTGCACATTTTGCCAATACATTGGAAAATGGATTGAAAAAATATTTAAATTTTTTAACCAAACAAAATTTTATATTCAATTAAAAAAATTATAAAGTAGAAGGTGTTACTAAATGAAAAATAAAACTAGTTTGCTAATAAATTTTGGAAGAATTTAAGAATCGTTAATCTTAGTAGTAGGAATCTTCTAGTAAAAGACTCATATATTTCAATTTTATTTTTATTTTCAAAATTGAAAGCAAAAGATGACATTATATATTTTTTCTACCTTCATTGTTTGCAAAGTTAAACTCCTTGTAACTCTTACCTCATTATTCATTGTTAAATGGTTCAAATGTTTTTGAATAGGTATCAATCTATACAATCTCCAAAAAATAATTAATATATTTTAAGAATATATTTTTTGCTACCTAGTTTGACATTGACATTAAAAAAATTCTTCTAACTTTTACAATATTGATTAAAATGACACAAAAAAAGCTTCACACATAAATTATGACGAGTAGCATCCATCTTACAAAATAAATGCAAAATTTCCAAATTATGAAGTCAA
The DNA here is from genome assembly GCA_963969395.1 of Pseudoscleropodium purum. Taxonomy (NCBI): domain Eukaryota; kingdom Viridiplantae; phylum Streptophyta; class Bryopsida; order Hypnales; family Brachytheciaceae; genus Pseudoscleropodium; species Pseudoscleropodium purum. The sequence continues at coordinate 26,120,719 of OZ017798.1, forward strand.
TAGAACATGTCTGAGTTCTCAAAAAGTCCTAAAAGGTCTCCTTGGTCTTGTACGGGTAAAAAATAGGTCAAAATCTAGTTCTACATATATAATTAGTGCAATATTATGCACTACTATTGATTGTTGTAGACTCCTACAGAATTGGAGGGACTAGAAATTAGTAGAAAATGGATATGTGAATATATTGATTTTTAGTAATTTAGAAAAATCATAAAACTGAATTTTTAAATGAACATTTTTCTACACTTCTAAGAATTTGAATTGCACCAAATACTTTTGAAAGGAATTTTCTTTCCATTCTAATCTTTGCATACATGACATAAACTTTGTGCCCATGTGCACGCCACACATGTTAGAATTTGTACAAAACCTTATTGTCATTGTGTGCAATCTTGGTACAACATCTACCACTCCAATTTTCAACTCCCAATTTTTATTTTTAGATTGAAAATTTAATTAAAATCCCCCCTAAATGGCAAAAGCAAACATCCAATTGAGGTCTCTTTAAAAATAGTAAACCAATTTCAAAGAATGCAAAAAGACACACAATACCTACAACTAGCACATATACCTTCATTTCAAATTTCACATAGTTTAGACATACACCACAAAAATTATAGCCAAGAAACCACTTGTCCAAAGCCATGGGGACCAAAAAATTAAAGAAAAGTGTTTCTTGCAACCACTCATTAATAGTAGATAAGCAATCAAGAACAACACAAAGCCCTAGTGGAGGACATAAATAATTACAACAATAAGTAGTAGAGGAGAAAAAGTGGCCTTTACCGCGAATGTGACAACATTAACCACAAGGTGACAAGGAGACATAGCTTGCGCTAGCAAACCACGGCCAAGCTTGATGACAAGCAACAACAATTTTTGGAGTGAACTATTATGGACATTGACAAAACTAAATTAGGCGACAAAGGTCACAATGCTTGGAAGGAGTATAACAACAAGGCAACAACATCAACCCAAAGGTGCATTCTTAGCATAATGACTTTAGTCTAGATTTGGAAGAAATGGCCTCTCCCAAATCTAGTCAAAAACAAGCCAAAGAGTTCCTTGAAATAGATTAAAGAAGAGAAAGGGATATTATTCTAAACATAACTAATTGGCCTAATGATAAGTTCTTCTAGCCAACTTCCTTGAGGTTTGAATCTAAAGTTAAGAAAATATGCCCAAGTCATCAAATCCAATAGGCTAGAATTATAGTAGAAAGGATACGAACGCTAAAAAAATGGCAATTGGAATAATGAAGAGATTTTGGAAGTACTAGCAATAGTAGATGACAACTCTTACATCAAGACAATGGCAAAGCATCAATTTTGGCATTCCCACCTCATCTTTCAAAGTTCATGTATATGGAACAATCATGAAGTGAAGAAGAAGCAAAAAAAAGGGCCCTTGATGATGAGGAAGAGAAGGCATTAGTCAAATACCTTCTTGACATGCAAAAATGTGTATTTCTACTAAGCATTGAAGAGCTAATGTACAAGAATTCATATAAACCTTTTTTAACCCCTTTCAAAGATGGAATGTAAGGTGTTGGTTGGATGAAATGCTTCAAGAGAAGACATCATGAGCTAATCTTGAAAAAACTTGAAGCACTAAAGCAAACAAAATAAGGCTCTTGTGTGTATAAAATGTAGCAACATTTTGCAACAACTTAGAAAGATTTTATGCTAAAGATGCATATCAAACACCCGAGATATAGTATTGTGATGAGAGTGGTGCATGTATAAGTTAGAAAAGATGGTGGAGGGTTTGTCATAACAAAGATGGATGTTATGAATGTGCACAAAAAGATTCCAAATCATATAGAATGAATTTCTATTGTATTTTATAGCAATGCAAAAAGAGAAGCTCTTTCTAACTATTACATTTTGAAAGGCAAGAGGAAGGAGAGAAACTATCTAGCAAAAACAAGAGAAATAGATATTATTTTAGTTGTATAGCCTACGGCATGGATGACCCACTACTTATTAAGTAGTAGATCATCCATTTCCTCAAGTGTGTATCTAGGAAGTATGAAATTAGTCCATCTAATTGGCATGTGTTTACATTAGATGGACATTCTCACTAGTAGAAATATTGTTCAACATGACATATCCTTAATAACAAAACACTGTAATAGATCTATGTTTTAGGTGATGAATTTTAGGTGACATCCAATGTAACAATCTTTATTTTTATGTTAGTGATAATGTCCAATGTAACATCAATATAATACTAAAAATAATATATTACCAAAATTTGAGACCTAAAAATTTAGGTCAAAAGTTATTTACAAACTATAGTGACAAAGTTTTTGAAGAAAATAGACACTTTAATGTTTAAATTATTAAAAGATAATAAAAATATTTTTAAAAATCCTAAAAATTACCCATTTGAAAGGACATGATAGTGATGAGATTTCACCAAAAGAATGGGCTTAAAACCATCTTCAATATTTAGAAATGGGTGTGTCAAAGAACCCTTTTTGTACAAACACAGAGGACATAAAAAATATATTTTTATATGCCCTTTAGTAGGAACATGTTTGCATATTAGGGAAATAGACTACAAAAATTCCAATTTTAGATCATTAAATTTAAATACTCCTAATTCGCCCAAACCCCGTAACTTTAAAGTGTGACAACTTAACAAAATTAATTCTAAATATAGAATGATTTTCTTAAATTTCTAAAAAATAAGGGATATGATTATAATCAAGACAATTATATATCTCCAATAAAAAAATCAATTTCATTGGAGTCATGCTTCAAAGGTTATAACTGAGGATAGCTCCATTACTCTTCATGTGATGTAATTAAATACCGGTGTTTCTTGCAAACAACCTTCTATGAAGGAAAAACTAGAAGCATGGGTGTCATGGTCTTTCTAGAGAGCATTATCAAAGCAAAATATAGTGTAAAGATTCCAAACCACAAGCATTTTTCCACCCAACCCAAGCGCTATGACTATAAAATGGGACCTATTCAAACCTTCATTTCTCTAAATAGTAGGAAAAAGCATACATAAAAGAAAAAGCCAAAGAGAAAAAGAGGGTTAATGCCTTAGAAGAGGAAATTCAACAATGGAAAGTAGAAGAGAATTTTAATAAAGAGTCATCAACTCTACTACAATGCAATCAAAATTATGTAGAGTTACTATAAATGGGAATGAAGTGGAGAGGCAATCAAGTATTTCGTCTAGAGAATTTGAAGGTGAACAAGATATAGAAGAAAAGGGAAGGCAAACAACATACAAAAGCATCAATACATGTCTTGAGCTTCTAAAGGTGAACGAGCCCAAAGTACAAGGGACTACAAGTGAGCCTTTCATAGACTATTCAAAGTTCATATCACTAACAAAAGAGACATGTATTGAGTTTATGGAAAATTGGTAATTTTAAAAGTAATTGTAGCATAGGAAAGAGAGAAAAAAGTTAGAGAGGGAAGCCAAAAAGGAGAGAAGAAGGAAGAAACAATTAGGAAGGCAAAGAGGGCAAAAATTGCAAATTTTGAGAAAAAAATACAATGAACTTTGGTCTAAAAAAATTTCAGGGCAAATGGAAAGTGGCTACATGTTGCCATTAAGGCAAACTTACTACCACAAGGGTACATATTGCCATATTTTGGCATCATCCCTTTGACTATATAGTTCCCTTGTAGATATATCTAGGCTATATTTGTCAAAATGTACCAAATTGCAATTGTGAAGCAAATTTGTATCTATATCTATCTCAAAGACACACCACTCTCTGACCCTCCACCACAATCTCCAACCACACACCAAACCATTCAATACATAGAATTCACATATTGTAATAATGTGTTCCCATTTGAAGATACATAGTGTGAAAAAAAAATAATAAACTCCCCTCTATAATAGAATCTCCTTCTTAACTAAGATTTGTAATACTGGAACCACTTCAACTATCACTTGTGGTTTTTATGGGCCATGATATGAACATGCTCTTAATTTATGCCAAATCACCAATCCTACAAAAAAGGGCTAGAATTATATATAGAAACCTTGTAACATCATATTGGATACTAAGTGTCCAATGGATGACAAAAGAAATCTTTCTACGTAAAGCATAGAAGTACACATGTTCATCCTTAGAATTTTGTGTAAAAAGGGGAGGTCTTACACAATAGTTTAACCTCTAGCCAATGAGTGTTCTTGATTTTTTTTGAAGCAAATGATTCACATTGTACCCAAAAAGCTGATTTCCACAGTGACTAGCCCGTCCCTTCCAAGATTAACAATGTTATGTTTCCCACTTTCCCTAGTCTATGCAAACCATGTTTTCATTCATGTAGTAGGCTCATTGAAGACCCCCATGAGCTACGCAAGCCCACCTCCAGGCTCCAGCTGAATATATGGGCCCAGCCAAGGAAGCTGCTCTTACCAGAAGTGACGAGTCGCTTACCAGAAGCGAGAGCTGTGAAATCATTGGTGGTCCCGCCTCTACTCACTGGTCAATGATTCCCCTTTTTCACATGCACTGCTCATCAAGCTTGGCAGCAGCAGGCAGGCCGGGCTCAGGCTCAGGCTCACTCATTCACTGATCGGCTCACTCTTAAGGTACTCTCAAAGTAAACTAAAATCATTCATACTCAACAGGCCTCGAGTAAGTTCATTAGTGATTGTGATCCTGTAAAACAAATTTTCTGAATGTTGTTGCGACAAATAATTCTATCCGAACGGAGATGGAGTGGTGAAGATTCTCCATGGAAAGTAAGAATTAGCACGGGTAGTGTAGTAAGAAAGGAAAACGTAGTTCCAGTGCTTGCTGTCACAAAGATTCACGCGCCACATTTTAGTGTGGGGTCTTGAACAGAGAAGCTCGATCTCAACGAAAAAATGGACTGGATTTCTGTTGTTTTGGTTCGTGGTTTCTATGTTGTGGTGGTGCTCAAGTTGTAGTTGTTTTCAAAACAAAGAGAGCCAGATTTTCTCGTAAATTTTTACTTAGGTTAGCACTTTGGATGTCACTTCAATTCGATCTCTACAGGAACTGGATTTCGAAGGATGAGGAGGGCCCATTACGTGGGTCGTTGAACTTCTTTGGGACAGTCTGACTATGCCATCTTCTCCATCGCCCACGCCATCGTTACGATACAACTGTATAGCTGCTGCAGCTAACTTTTCCTGTGGTCATTTGTAGCTAAGTTAGTAGCTGGCTATGGCGTCTTCCCGACTCACACCTTCTGGTCCCTCCCACAGGGGATTTTTTCATTATCAGCCCCGGATTCGTCTTCTCTGTTTGTAGGATGTGACTTTGATGGGGTTCATTACACGCATCCATGGCAGCTGGGACGACAATTCACTCGATTTGACAGAAAGGGTAGCAAGCTGCTAGCCACCGATTGGAATTGACTTCCCTTTTACGGTACTCACAAGAAGTAGGTGGGAGGTGCGGCGTAGGAGAGGGACAGCATTCTCGTAGTAAACACACCAGCGCAGAATCCTAAATCTCAAAAGCAGCAACAGACGCAGTGAGAGCGGTAGGGACCCCTCATTCCCTTTTCAAGTTGCTTGGACTATGCTGTCAAGAGAATGCCACGGCCACGGAATTTGGATCTCATCTCACCTCACCTCTCTTCGACATTGTCGGGATAGGCAAAAGCTGGTAGAGTGTGGATCTAATTAGAGATCACTGAGACTGGTGTTTGGGATCGCTATGGTGTGTTGCGCATGAATTCGGGGTATACAAGGCTCGTAGAGTATTGATCTAGTTCGGGATCACAAAGCCTGATGTTCGGGATGGCCATGGTGTGTTGCTCATGAATTCGGCTTCTTGTTCTTGTTCTTCCTCTTCCTCTTCTTGGGTCCCGAATTTTGGTATAGTTGTGATTAGGTTGCTGGTGGAAGAGCTTGGATTCCAAGGGAGCATATGGAGAAGTGGTAAAAAGAATTTGAACAGGTAGTAGTACTTGGCATCATGGCGGCGTTGTTCAGCTGGATGCCATGGCTAGCGGTGGGCGACGTCGCCAACGTGGGGCAACTGGCGGGCATCAACGCCGTGCAACTGATCGCCATGATCGTGAAAGCGGCCAACAACGCGCGCATGCACAAGAAGAACTGTCGACAGTTCGCACAGCACCTGAAGCTCATCAGCAACTTGCTGGACCAGCTCAACTTGTCCGACCTCAAGGGTCGCCCGGAGTGCCGGGAGCCCCTGGAGCATCTTGAGCGGGCGCTGCGGAAAGCGGTGGTGTTGGTGGAGAGCTGTAGGGATAAGAGTTACTTGTATTTGGTGGCCATGGGATGGATGTACGTGACTAAGTTTCGGGACTACCAGGACGAGATCGACAAGTATCTCAAGCTCATTCCACTCATCTCCCTCGTCGAGAATAGCCGGGTACGTATCCTCTTAGAACTAGTCTTGCATTCCATCGTGTAAACAACCTCAATAATGGACTAGGTAACTAGAATCTGAAGCCTTGTTGTCGAAAACAGTACAATCATTTGCTGAGCTGTGCAAGTTATGAAGGATGTACATTTTCAGCAACCACTAGGCTCCATAACGAAACGAAGATTACTCATTCTTTTCTCTCATTCAAAACTGTGAATGGAATTTTTATTTCACACAGCTCCTAAGTAATAGTCTAAATGTATCCGAGTTATGCAACATAATCCCATTTCTTTGATTCTAGGTGGGGTAACGGTGAAAAAGAAAATCTTGGAAAATTGGGTGTCGAATTAGAAATTGAAAGAAGCAATTAGTTATGGCTTACAGCACATCTCCTCTTCTCAAATGTCTGCCTTCCACCTCTAGATTATAAGTCTTCACACTCATTCGCTGTGAACTCAACTAGTATAACCCTCTAAGCATTTAATCATATTTAATTTGTTGTTATTTTGTGATGGCTATGCTAGAATGAGTATTGTATGCTGTGTGCTATGGCTTACGATGAACACACAGTACCCTTTCCTCTCAAAGACTCAGTGCGACATGTACTCTCTACAAGCCATAACCTATCCCATACAATACTCAATCTAGATCACGGTATCTTCACATTAAACCCTCGGTAGGGCATGATTGATCAGAATCCATGAACCATTGAGTTTATGTGACCCAGTAATGTGAAAGTACTGCCTTGATACGGGAAATCACACCCTTGCCTCTCCCCTGCCTCCACAAGTTAGCGAAGACTCTACTTTCACATCATTTAACTAGTCCTGTGGGAATCCATTGATATGGACTATGCTCATGAATCTCAATGGATGCAGGAGCGGCTGCGGGCGATTGCGAAAGACAGACGAAATTACACGATGGAAGAGGCAGAGGTGAAAGTGCAAGCGGCTCTACTGAAGCCCGACCGCTCCCGACGAGACTCCATGCGCTTGTCACGACAGCTCTCACGCCGCTACCCGGGATTGCCTTTGGACCTCGCCTTAAGGGAAGAGAATACCAAGCTCCGCAAAGAGCTCGAACACATGAAGGTAATTACTTCAGTATTTGTGCATTCCAACAGTTTGTTTAGTGAAGGTAAGTGTTTGATTTTGTGGCCATGGAAGTTGCTTAGGCAAATCTTGACATTTGTCAATTAATTCTTAGTTTTCATTGTTCCTCAACGGAGGGTAGTTAGAGTACTGCTCTGGTGACACCAAATTTGCTTTCTATGATAAAATGCAAAATACTTTATCGTGATTTTCGAAGGCTCTTTAAAACATCCATTACATTCAATTCTATCTGCGGCTTTGGAGTACTTCTACAATATGCTTAACATCTGACGAATCTAGTGTCCCGACGTTGGACTTCCATGTTTTTTTGAAAGACTCTTTCGTGGATCATATGAGACATTTTTTGTTCGAATTCGTTTTCCTTTTGACCAACACTGGCAGTATTCTTCGATCATTCATTCTGGTGGTACCAAATTTGGTCACATTTGAATAAATTTTCACAATTTGAATCATCAATTTTTTCATTTAAAGACCGTTTAATCTCGATTCTTTCAAATTGTCAGCGTAGTAGAACTGCTGTGTCCCATGTGCAGGCATGTATGGAGCTAGAAAAATGCGACGTGATTGAGCACCTGATAGACTTCACAGAAACTGTAGCGGCTGACCCTGTAATCCTCGAGCAAGCTATGGCTGATATCCCTGAAGACGGTGAGCCTGAGGAGCAAGGAGGCAGATTTAGGAAGTCATCTCGTAGTATGAGGACCGTGGTGAAGGAGTCATCCAAGCGTGACATTCAACATCCCAAGCCGTCGGTGTAAGTGACAATCAACCTTGCATCGTCAATTTCGTTAATTTGGCGTGATTCCGGGCGACTAAACCTGTGACATTCATCTGCACGAAGCTCTAAAATGTAGAACTAGTATAAATTTACATTTAAGGCCTTGTGCCCTGAAACGTGACTACGTCTTGGAATTCTGCCAAAATGACGAATTTGACATTTTCGAGCACATTTCCATTGACGTTGGACTAGGAGATCCATCACCGAGGTTCCAACATGATCAATGGAAATGGAGTCTTCAGCTCCTCTTCAAGCATTCTATTAGCAGCTTAATCTCTTCATGTCACTGATCTTCATAATTTACTACCTCAATTGTGGAGCGTTCGAGGTAGAAAATAGTGCATGCTGAGCTGCCTGGGCATGCAATTAAGGATGTACTTTTTTCACCAGGAGGTTCTAGACTTGAGTTATTTATCATGATCTCAACGAAGATGCTACAGTCTTAAATGATCTAGTGTTAAAGAATCTCGATCTTGGAAAATTGAGTGTCGAAACAGATTTTGAAGTGAGGGACGTGGAAAATGACTTATACATGAGCTCCTCTTCTGGAATGACTACCCTTATACCTGTAGATTACATCAAGGCCTCTTTCATTTAGGATATTGATAATTATCTTTTAATTCTCATCATCTTCGGTCCCTAATTGTTGCAGGCAAGGGCACCTTCCTCAGGATCAACAGATTGTATTATACGACGGGGCAGCTAGGAAAGATCCTTCGTACCCTTCATCGTCTTGCAACAGTGCTCGCAGCAACTACGAGTTCGATGACTGGCACCACGACCTGTGTGACTGTTGCTCTGAGCCCTGCTTATGTGCGTTGTTTGTGAAAATTCTCTTCTTTTCTTTTCTTTTCTGCAGCATGCAGATTCCTTCATTAGCCTTTCAAATTGCCACTGATGCATCATGAATTCTCTGAAGCTTGCGGTGTAGACATTCCACTTGTAGATTTTCATTCATGGTAGACCTCGTCCTCGTGTTAGGGCTACATTAGAAGGTTCAAACAAACGCAAATCTTGTTTGTTGCTTAAGGTGGTCTGATGTGGAATGTGATTTTGGATGATTTGCAACAGGTATTGACACTTTCTGCTACCCTTGTGAAACATTTACTCTCGTTGCAAGCAGAGTCACGGATGGCAAAACGTGTAGGTTGCTCTCCTCTTTTGTCAAATCTAACGGGTATAATGCATTGACAATCAATGGCATCATTCAGTTGGATGTCTGCCATATGCCATTTGCTGTATTTGGTTGTTCAACTAATTGCAGCAGTGATTAGCCACTTGAGTTCGTTTTAGAAATTTATCAATGAGTTTGCTTAACCCTTGAAGGTCAAAGAATCAAATAATTAGCCTCGTTTTTATTGATTTAGCTGTTTTAAGTAGTCCATATGTATTTTCTAATTGTTCCATAATTATAATTATAATTGAATATCACAATCTCGCAATGTTCTTCAGTACGGTCAATCAAAATGGTCAGTTCCAAACTATGAATCCTTCGTCTTTAATGGGTTCATATTCATATTGAGCCATTGTTAGTATCCTTTGTGCAGCTCAGTAGTGATCTAAGTGTAAAAGTCACTGAAACAAGTTTGAACTGGTGCGCAGCTCAAGATTCTGCGTGTGCTCAGTTGGCATTTCATACAACTTACTGTGGATGCTGTTGCTACACCTGTTGCACACGACGAAAAGTCCGTCAGCGTTTCAACATCCCGGTAAGGATCTCATGGTCAAGAATAGCAACTTTGGCCTTAAGACCAGCGTGAATGAAGAGTCTGTTGGGGTTCAGGGTTTTGCAAACTACGTCACATAGACATAGGTATCAAGTGCTACCATGCCTCGTATTGGAGGTAGACACAGAACTGAATTATTGACTTCAGGCTTGACAGATCAAAATTTTGAGAGAAGAAAAAGCAAACGATTAATAGAAAACTATCTAGTTATGTCATGAGGTTACTTCGTCGTAATTGATTTTGTATACAATAAACTAGACTCACTGATGAAGTGGACTTGTGCAGGGTGATTGTATTAGCGACTACTGGACGCATGTCTGCTGTTGCTGTTGTGCAATTTTACAAGAATTTCACGAGCTTCGTTTCCAAGAAAAGAAGGGTATATCCTCGTAATTCCAATTCCACTTAAGGCAGAGGAGCTTATTTGCTTCTTGGAGTGGGCTATTTCTTTGCCCTGTGATGACAGGGGTATCTAAGAGCAACTCATCCAAGCATTCTTGTGCTTGGAATTTCTTGCAAGTGGTATGAAGTCAGTGGCAATGCATGACTTCGCTGAATGTCTATGAACCTTTGAATAGAAATGGGGGTGGTCTACAATGTTCAACTTCAACAAAAATTTACACATTCAAACTGCTTGTTAAGAAAATCCTCAACAGATTCTATCTTCCACCGAAAGCTTTATTCGATCACTCTTTTTTGCCACTAAAACACGTTTAAACTAACAGAGATAGTACTCGCAACCTTGAGTCTCTCACTGGAACACCATGTGCGACATGGGAGACACTCCAATGCTGTCCAGCCATTAACACCAAATTTCTGTCTAAACTTTGTGGTACTATACACGATGATCTCTTACTGTGAGATATAATGATTTGTTCTGCAGCACGGACAATGCAGGAACCACCATTGGAACAGGAGATGGAAAGCTACAGATGACTTTTTCAATTGCAATTATAGAGGAGAAAGCAATACCGCAATGGATAACTTCAAAATAGCACCACTTCAAGGTGTAAGTTAATCCCCGTTGGAGTCGAGCCGACTTAAGGAGCGAACTTCCTCCCATTGCCATCCACGACATAGTTCACTTTGTCAAGCTATGGACCCATTGGTCCGCTGAAATCGTAACTTTGGAATGCCCTGAAGATCCTTTACATTTTTTTCACAACGATTTGGCTTCTCACCATTGACATTGAAGGAATTGGAGCAAGAGTCAAGTGGGTTGACGACCTGGTGCAGGAGCAACAATATTTGCGGTGATGAATTTGGTGAAAATGCAGCGTTGGAGACACGCACCCATCCAACTCTCAAGAGAATGGTATGTGTAATTGTGTCTTGCACTAAGCGTAATTGCAGGATAGTATGACTTTTGTCATCTTTACTTGGTCAATGTCAGCAGGCCAGAGACACAGACCAGGAGTAATTACTTGACTTGGGAGGTGACTGCATTACTGCAATATCCTCGAAAGTACCGCGATGTGGCTTAATGGTGTCACAACTCACAAACGTGTAAGCATTGTACAAATATTGGACCGTGGTGATGTATAATTGTGCAAACTACTCTTGTAGTCTTGTGATAAGGCAGGGTGAGCTATTACTGAGTGTATTTTATTATCAGGTAAGATTGTATGTTCAGTGAGGTGTGATTTTTTAGTCTCAGATAAGCAAATTATAATGCAGATTAGGCAAAAATTCAGGAATGGCATTTTGATTTATTTCTTTTATGCAATTTTTATGAGAGGTCAGAAATTATTCGGTAAATTTTTCTAATTTGGTTCCTAATTTCAATGTTATTTTGTGTAGAAAATTGTGCAACAAGTATATCTTTATTTTGTTATTTATTAGGCATGCTCTTGAGTATAAACTTTGAGTTAGTTGATCTTAGTTTATGTTGGTCTTGTCCAAAATGGAATGAAGGGTTACTTGGCCAAATAAGATATTGTGAAAATTAGGTCTTAACAAAAACATTTTTGTTTTTTTATTTCTTTAATATGTATGATAAATATCTAGCTTATTTCAACCCCATGATGTTGTGACTAAACTACTTCATGTCATGTGAGACTCAAGCTCTTGGCTTTGAACTTAGACCTTCATGGATGGTAGCTTGAAAGTGTTGTTACCAATACTTATTTATTGCCCTTATCCAAAATTGATAGCTATAGATTCTTGCCTACATTACATTCAAGCTTAGCTAACTTGCAATCCCATCCCTAGGACCTCAAAAACTAAAAGGGATATTAGATATATTTTCATATATCTAATATAGCATATAGGTTAAGGTAGTAGACACTCATAATATAAACTTATAACTTTATAACAATATATCTCAATAACTACTTATTGGAAGATGTATGCTTGTGAGAAAGGCAAAAGGACTCCTCACAAGGGCTTAAGAATGTAATGTGAAGTATAAATGGTTTTTAATTATAATACTCAATGTCATTCTTGGACTACACATCCACTTTTAATTGCTATTTGTTAATATGATAATAAAACAATGAGACTTCTCAAACATGAAGAATGACCCCCTTTGCAAGATAAATCACTCACACTAATTAAAATTATGTAACTTTGGTAAATCATTGTTACACTTACTGATAGGAAAAATTAAGATTATAATGCCATGTCAACATTCCATCAGATAGTGAGAGAAGTGTTACATCTTGTAATATTATCCCAACTCTTTCTATATTGTCAAATTTGAAAAAAGTACAAAATGGATCAACATGTTTTTTAATAGTAATTGCCACCAATTTTCAAGGCATTGGCCAAATTTAGAGGGAGAGAATTTGACAAACTCAAACTTGTTAGAATAAGTGAAATTTTGCCCCAAACTTCTGCTATTTGTAATAAACTATGGAAGACAATCCATACCGGATTCCAGATTCCCCTATTCTAGCAACTTTGGGGGGGGGGGGGGGGGGCTATTTTAGTATTTCCAATCAATTATGAGACAAGTAAGTGATCAAAAATGACTACAAGACTTTCAATTTTTCAACCAACCCTTGGTAAAAAATAGGATGACCTATATATATATATATCACCAATATGTGAGGAACAAAATCTTCAATTGAAAATTCATGATAATTCTATTTTGAAAAAAAATATTTTGAAAAATTACGGAAACCTTCCAAACTCTATTTTTGCACATAGGAAAATTTCCCCACAAAAGAAACCTACCCTGTAGATACATGTAACTATTTAAGTAGTAAAAAGTAGGTTGCTTCTTTTGAAGTAAACTAGCCTATGATAGTCCAAATGTCAGCCAATCCATCATAGGCAAAAAATTCCCGTTATGCACATTTCAAGAATTAACCCCTAAATTCCCAAGGCCGTTTTTTTTGGGTCAAAAACCACTCAAAACTGCCATCTTTGTTGCATTCATCTAAGAAAAAAATAAATCATTTTTCTAGGATCTAACCATACGATCTTGTACTTCACTTGTCTTAGCTCATGTGGTAATAATTTCATGAAGTTTGACCGTATAGATTGGAAGATATTAGCATTCAAAGTTGAAAAAGGAAGTTTTTGTGAACATTAACCTGCAATTTCAGATGACTTTGACCACCAATTGTGGAATTTCTTTTGCACTATAGACTTTGAATTAAAAAAATTTGTGTTGAAGAATTGAGTTGAAAGTCTAGGAAAAAAATTCAAAAAATAAACACTTAATTTTCATTCTCTAAAAAAATGCTAAGTAGAAGTAGGTCCAAGATTGGAAAAAAAACAAAATTGTTAATAACTCCAAGATGGGATTGAAAGACAATAATCCCAATGGTGAGATTGTTTTAGCAAGCAAACACAACATTCTCAAAAAAAAAAATTGTAGAAAATTGTGAAAATTGCATTCAGAAGTGAATCCTATAACTTATTTTTTCAAGAAGATGTTGAAATTGCCTGAAAAACAAGATTGTCCTTAACTTTCTCATTATTAGTTCAAATAGAACGAATCAAAGCTTCACATATAGACAAAAATGAAACATTTCAAAGGAAAAATAAATTAAAATTTATTTTGATTTTTTGCAATTTCTTTTGTACTGCTTGCCAAGTTCAGTTTCAGACTTTTTGTGGTATAACTTTTGCTCCTGGGCACCAATTGAAATAAAAATTATATTCCCACATAGGTAATCAGTTTTTGTATCTTCCAGGAAAGTTTCAAAACAATTCACCAAAAATTGAGGTCACAGGAACCTACCCGAAATTTGATTTGTCCCTTGAGGGGACAATGGGAATTTAGGGGTTAAAATGTACACCATTAAGCTACAATTTTACCTCTGATGGGTTGGCTCCCATTTGGGCTGTCATAGGCAGAGTTACCTTATTAGGACTTGGCATGATGTCCCATAATGTGGACTCCCCGCTCTCAAGCAATATCTAATTCTTAACTAGAGAGATGAAGCTACTTTCATCATTTCAAAATTTGCGTGTTACACTGCCTTGGAAAATTGGAAATAAAAATCTCTGAAACCATACGGGACTCCTTCTCACGGGCAACTGTACCACGAACCTTACAGCAGACCCTGCTTTTGCCAGAACCTCATGCAGTCGTTCCTCGCTCTCTGTTTCTGCCTCTTTTGCAACATAGCCCCAGTTTGGCTCTTGTCTCTCTTCCCTTGGGCTGGCATGGGCTGGCAGCTAGATGTGCAATGTGATTCGACTTGCTACAGAACCTCTTCGTGCTGCGATTCCACGTAAGATTCCAATCTCTTAACTTCTTTCTTAGTCCCCAATTTCATTGCATTGCTTGCTGCAGATTCTGTACGTACTTGTCAATCGTTGTATAGGTTTCTTTTAGGAGGGAGGAGTGTAAGTTTAGGCAATTTGGAGCTGTGGTTGTGAGCTCTTACATGTAAATGAAGACACTGTAGCGACCGAAGTTTCGATCTTCCCAAATGAAAGTCCAGTTCTATCTGTCTACCTAGGAGTAGAATAGGTTTTCTTCAAAATCACTGCCAAAATCAGAAACTCTAGCTATGTGTACACATTCACGCTACTTGTGTACTACCACCCACAGCTGCTACTGTTTTCCTTTAGGATCCCGACAGGAATTAGAACTCTAACAACAAGCGTGTGAATTTTATAATGCTCAAGCTGTTTGTGTACTGAGCAGTCTATTGCGGATACCTACAAATGGGCCACTCCATTGACATCGAGCACATCGGAGCCCTGCATGCATGTCTCTACAGTAGAGAATCAATAGCCCATGTCTTTACTTGAAGCGTTCATGGCAATGTGCGTAGCTTGTAGCACAACAGCAATATAATGCGTACTCTTCTCAAAGTTGTTTCAACTTTCAACCTAGCTCCTAATATTGTATCAGCCTCCCAAAGTACTGTACAGTAAGTTTCTTGTTCAATGTTGTTTCAAATGAGAGTTCGTACTAGTGTTTACAACTACATAGTGTGTTCTTGGTGTAGGTCTTGATGGGTTTTTGAAACTCTTGACTAGGAAATGAGCACGTCACCAGAGCTTGAAGCAAGTGTAGTCACATACAGCTTCATCGAAGGAAGACGATGAAACAGAAGTTATGTCGGTTTTGACGGAGCTGGAGTATACCAACAATGTACGTTAGTCAGTTCGTGAGAAAAGCTCGAGACTGAAGGGCAAGAGAGACTGAGCTACAGCGATGGCGGCGCTGTGCAACTGGATGCCATGGCTGGCGATAGGCGACGTCGCCAACGTGGGGCAACTGACGGGCATCAACGCCGTGCAGCTGATCGCCATGATCGTGAAAGCGGCCAACAACGCGCGCATGCACAAGAAGAACTGTCGACAGTTTGCTCGTCACTTGCACCTTATCAGCAACCTGCTGGAGCAGCTCAACGAGTCCGAGCTCAAGGAGCGCACGGAGACGCGGGAGCCTCTGGAGCATTTGGAGACGGCGTTGCGGAAGGCCGTGGTGTTGGTGGAGAGCTGTCGAGACAAGAGTTATTTGTATTTGGTGGCCATGGGATGGATGTACGTCAACAAATTCCGGGACTACCAGGACGAAATCGATAAGTATCTCAAGCTCATCCCACTCATCTCACTCGTCGAAGACAGCCGGGTACGTTTGAATTCTGACGGTCAGGGAGAGGATATCTTGCCGTCATAAGGGATACTCATTTTACTAAATTGGCAAATTTCTGTTAAAATGACAGTCTCGTACTCTAGTACAAATCTTTAAACCTACACCAGCCTGTCCTTAATATTAAAGACCAATTGCTCGTGCATCTCATTCTTGGCAATCGGAAACTTGCCAATTTCACTTGCTTTATTATAAGCAATGTGCAGGTGCCTGTGTGCTTTGATTTGAGTATCACTGACTAGTACGGAAGGCTGATATTGCAATATTTTTTGTAGTGGTTTTGCAAGGACCTTACAGAAATATATAGGCAATTTTGCCATGCCTACAAATGGGATATTGACATCGGATAGTCCCCAATTTGCGCTGACATGGTTCGTGTTGTGTTGGGGTTGCAGAAACATTTGAAAGCTATCGAGAAGGACCGCAAGCCGTATACTCTCGAGGAGGACGAGGTGAAGGTGCAGGAATCGTTGCAGAAGCGGGAACTTTCTCGAAGTGATTCCAGCCGCTTGTCAAGGCAATTGTCCAAGCGGTATCCTGGCGTCCCGCTCACCCAAGCCCTGCGCAGCGAGAATGAGATGCTGCGTCAAGAGCTTCAGACCATGCGGGTAATTTCGCTGGATCTTCCTTAACCCTAAATTTCATGCTCATTTCCTTGAATTTCTCGCAACGTTCGATCATGAATCTAGATGTTTCCCTTTCCACTGTTGAATCATACGTTGGTGTGGCAAGAGAGGAGACTGAGTAGATAATCTTGATTTCAAGTGTCTACTGGAGAACATGCAGTCCGCAATTCCGATACCACAGGAGAAGGGTTCAAGAATGTTATTAGACTCCCAATTCTTTTGAAGTCGTATCTAATGATGTGCTGGTTAGTGAAAAGTATACTTGAAATGCACACCGCTAGGGTTCTTGTTGAACTTAATTATCCCTTTTGTATGTTATTTCTTGTGACATGAGTGTAAAAAATGAGTTTTAAGCAGCTCGAATCTAGTCCCTAGGATTTGGTGAGAGAACATGTGATTTGTTAGGATTACACTTAACCTTCCTCCAATGGCACATTGTGTAATTGGATATCCCGAGAAGCTCGTGTAAAAGTATGATTGGTCGCGTTCCACATGTCAAGTTATGAACACACTGAAAAGTTCATTTGGAAGCCCGTTTGTGCAATTAGGGAGGGTTGTTGGTCGTATTGGTTCGAATGGTCCGAATTCAGTTTGTTTGCAGGGATCTGCTTTTTTCACCTTGATTGACGTTTGATACGTGGTGGGCCGTGAACCAGGCTAGTATGGAATATGAGCAGGCTCTTGTGATTGAGCAGCTCATTGAGTTCACGGAAAATGAACCTGCAAATCTGGAGAAGGCAGCCTCCAAAGGTTTTTTCTGAATTCCAGCATCAAATGCTGTAGCCTGGCTGTCTCTGTGCTCTTTGATCTACACAAGTGGTGAGTATGTCAGTTGTGGGAGCAGCAAACAAGTCAAGTTATCTGCATCAGTCTAAAACGTTCACATTTGTACTTTTTTGTTGACCAAAGGACTCAAAAAAAAAGAAAAAGGCATAAGTCCTACGCCTATGACAAGTAACTAGAGTGACACAGTTGGCTTGAAAGTTGCACTTGATATGATTTGCAAGCATCAATGAGTTCTATTTTCAACCACAATTATGATTGTAGTTGTTCCCTAGAGAGCAAATTGGAAGGGTACAGGACAATTTGCAGGCTTAGATAGCTAGATCAAGTCAAATTTCAGATGTAAAGATCTCCGGCAATAATACAAGTGAATAACTGTCAGAACATTTTGGTAACACGCATTTTCAAACATCTTCTAAAATGATCTTCAGAACCATCCTGCGCAATTGACAAAATAATCATTGATTGCAGCACATTTATCACATTTTCATGTCTGTCATCATCACCAAAAGAAAATGCATTGCCATTCCTACCAGGCATGGCTGCAGGAGTGATTTTATTCTTCTCCTGGAAGACAGCGCTGACACTGTAACCAATTTGTGGACCATTGATATGGAGAAAATACCACTTCTACACTGATTGATCTCACTTCTGCCATAGTCATTCTGACAAGGTTTCCTCTTCTGGCATTGCCATACCCACAGTGCAGTCGCTTATCAAAGTTAAAAAAGGTTGGATAGAGAATTATTGATTCTCAGGGTATTGTCACCACTCTGTAATTATAGTGTCGTGACAATATTAGCGGCTCTACTCTATTATAAATTTCCCATGGAAGACACTAGAAACACACCAATCTTAATTGAAATAGCACAGGACCTTCCACACTAAGGCACAAAAATAATAGAGTGCAGAAAACAATCTGTTGCAAAATTTTCAAACCGAATTCTTTTGCAAGAGGCCAAAGTCAAATAGCCGATGCTATGTAGCCAAAGAAGCGGCTTGATAAATTCATAGATAGGTCCCTTGAACTCAAAGGAAAAAAAAAGATGTGTCTCAGAGTTGTATGCCTTAGAACCTCTGCGAACTTTCAGACTTGGAATTCGAACAATCCGCACATTTTTAAGCTAACCGAAACTAGCTGATCTCAAACTACTTTACTACCTTTTGGAAGAAAATAAATGCCCTCCGCCGCGGTCCAGAGATTATCTGCATTCTTCTTCATCACTCCACACACCTGCACAACGTGACCATCCCTCAAGTGAGCAAAACAAATAAATTAATCAAACATACGACTTTTGAAGGTGAGAGAAACATCTTAACCCACTGCAGATAATACAACCAAAACCATCGAAATTAAAATACATATTAGTTACATGAAGGAAAAATCTATAAGATTCTAATCCCTTACATCACATTCGTCCATGCAAGACAGAATTTACAAGCTTGGACACAGAAGCACTTCTCCATAAAGAAAGTCATATAAAAGCAAAATTATGAACATCACCTCTTGCTGGCCTTGGACAATCCGGCTGTACTTCTTGTCATGACTGTGAAGGTAGCCATTGGTATCAACATGTCGCAGGCGCACTTTCTGATCCTGCATCCAAACATTGCCCTTGCCCTCTATTTCCAGCCTGCCATAACAATTATAATGAGACCATCATCAAATGCTGATATAAAACACTAAAAACAGAATAAACCTTTAAAAAGAAAAACCAGACAAGGAACTCTGCCTATATATATAAGATAACTAATCCTCCAAAGCACTCCTATTCTTTGGCTAAAGGTTCTAGAAGGACTGACCTCCAATAATCACCAGTGTCAGTTTGCTCATCTCCTCCAAAAGCGCTAACCTGCATGCCATAAATTGCATAGGAATCCATCAGCAAACACAGGTAGGTTAACATCTCTATAAATGTTCATTTGTAGACAGGACAGAAATTAACAAATAATCATTCACAAACCATAAATGTGGATTAGAAATTAGAAAGCGTCAACCAACGTCAACCCCAACACAAATATTTCTGAACATGCTTCACCTGCAAAAAGTAAACTGCTGGTATAAATCGTACCTCCACCAAACTTTAAAAATAACGGTAATGATCACATAACTTCCATTATCATGACCCGTCTATACATCACTGAGAGAAAAATGTCTACAAATATACAAAAAAAATGATAGACCTGAATAGAGCTACCCATACCTCAAGATTGCCAGAAATGGGAGACTGATGGAGGTGGCTGTGAAGCCATTTACGTGTCCGCACATGCTGAAGACGTACTACAGAGCCATTAGGAACGACATCACCTTGCTCATGTTCATTTTCATGTTCATCATCTGAAGCAGGCCGCACGATCTGTACCATCTTTGCAAAGACGCGCAAACTTAGCACCAGAACTACAAAATGTTGTAAATTATGCATACATCAATCCACCTTGCAGATGGAAAGCAGAATAGGACAAATGCTAACACGATTTCTCCAGGCAATCACCACCTACCCAGGTAATGTCAATCACAGTTACGTCCACTACCCTAAGCACGCCCACAATCGATGCTACACACGATAGACACACACCAATCGATCACCATGAGAAGAATTGTACACTTTTCTGACCCAATATGAAGTCGTGTCCACATCAGATACATTGAACATCTCTCCAAGCTCTAACTTTGTACAATATGAGGTTGAAAAACTTAATGGAGATGAACTTTTGCAGTTACGCTCAACCCTCTCTAATTGCACTGCGTCAGGGGGAACAGATTGGCTTCAAATTGCACGCTAACATGTGTTCACAACTCGAAATGTGGAAGTTAACCAATCAGACTAGTACCTAACATAACAGATTTCTCAAGAAATACAACGAATGTGCACTTCGAGAGTAAAAATAAAATCAATTCACGCTGAAACTTTTGACCAAAATGCGACTGCTCAGCACTGATGCGAGAGAGCCAAATTCATAGGTGTCCATGTAAACCACTCACCCAGTGACTGTTGCCATCTTCTACACCTGGGAACGCAGTCACAGACTGTTGTCCACTGCCAGAACCATAGGGTACTTCATGTGAGTGCAACCGATACTTCGTGCGCTCATGCTTGAGCTTTATCACACTGCCGTACGTGACCTGGAGAATAACACACACCGTCCACCACAGTCAGCCATTACCGTCACTAAAACGAAACAGAGGGTACAAAGCCTTGCTCACGACATTTGAAACCCTAGCCAGCAACATCCATCAGTAGCTGCGATCTGAATACCGACTATCAGAAAATGGGTAACGCATTGTTAGAAATACAGATTTCCAACAAACTGTGTGGCAATATTCGATCCAGAAGTGAGCAGGAAATCTCAAAAAACGAACTGCTTGTTGCCTCTCAATGCAGTCAATTGTCACAATCACCGCACAATTTCAATCACTCGCTTCGATCTCAATAATTCCAAGTGAGGAGCCATATTACAGCACTCGTCAGAAGCGCATTTCAGTAGCTTTCTATCAAGACATTAAAACATTTCCTTGGAAAAAATTCCAAATTCAACGACTCCAGCACCAGTCCACAGGCTTCGACATTTCAACAGAGCACACAGACCATGGCCTTGTCACTAAAAAACCTCAATTGCAGAGAACGAGAAGCTCGATCAAAGGAAGGTCAAATGTACCGATGGCTACAAACCTCTTTGCCCTGCGATGCGGCCTCCACCGGCGGAGAGGCCGAGGAGTGGAAGACGACCAGCAAAGTCACGAGCGCGAGTCCTACAAGCGCCATAGCCAGGACCAAGTGACGCAACCCTAATCCCCCTGCTCCTGGCTCCTGTTTCACCGCCCTGCTCGAGTCCCGTCCTTGCGATTCCTTTATCACAAAACCTTCTGCTTCCGTAGCAGCAGGAGTGGCCCCCCGCCGGAGAC
Organism: Pseudoscleropodium purum; assembly: GCA_963969395.1. Lineage (NCBI taxonomy): Eukaryota > Viridiplantae > Streptophyta > Bryopsida > Hypnales > Brachytheciaceae > Pseudoscleropodium > Pseudoscleropodium purum. The sequence goes on from OZ017798.1 coordinate 26,142,062, forward strand.
GAACACCACCAGGTGCGTGCTGCTTGGAGGCGGAGTTTTCCAGAGGCACAACCCTCCGGGACGATGAGGGTGCCCGATCTCTAGACCCTTGGAAATCGCCTTCAGTCGTAGCCTGCAACCAATTGCAACACCATTATCAAGCTCACATCCCGACATTGAAAACACTAGAAACCGACAAATTAGGTCTAGGGTTGCCAACTGCTCAATGCAGACGCAAACCCATCAACAGAGAGAACATGGTTCGCGACGAAACTATGGCGGGTGGTTGATTACAAATTATGTTCGTAGTAGAACAAAAGTATGTAACCTCCTATTCTATTACCCCTTGTCGACATACGACCCTTGCAACCCTACCATCGTATCGCCCAACCAACTACAAGTGAGAACGAAAGGCCGTTGCTGAGAACAATCTGCTCACCATTGCCGACGAATGCTCGTGCCTGGAGGCACATCCGATTGCTTTGATCGTTTCTCTAAAGTTGGGAAAGATCTTACACTTTCACTTAAAACTTCCAAAGAAAACCTAGACCTAGAACCGGTACCGACTATTTACCGACGACCCACTCCAAAGTAAACCAAAATTGGAGGACACAACCATCCAATGCCCTCACTCACCCAGCACACGAGATGCTCCAACTCGTCCGTTCTCGCCAACTGAAACCTGTTCGTTGTAGCTTAACAAGCAAGAGAAACGCTCACTTTGCTCACGTTTTCTGTGGTCAACTTTGGCTCGCCGGTCAAACTGTTACAGTATGACCCAGTAATTTCTAGAATCAGTTGCGAATTGCATCCATCAAGGCGTTACCACCTTGCTGCGTCTCTGGTTGCTTTGATCGTTGTTCTAAGCTTTAGAAAATGTCATGAAATTCGAACATGGGGTGTCATGCTACTGTCGATTCCGAAGGTGCCGCTTTGTTTCTTTCTGATGTTGAGAATTTCGTTTCTTTTCGTGATGACGGAGATGTGAACTTAGTTCCAGTGCATCATTTTCTGGTACGACATCAGCTTGGGACTTAAGGACGAAACCCTCAACCTCGAAGTTGTAGAGAGGAAGCCGGTGCTCTGTATTGTGGCTATGGCCATGACAGGCGAGGAGGGAAGGATACCAGGGCCACAACAACAGAGAAATCAACCCGGGAGGATGCCCCTCCCTCACTGATAGGTTCTCAAAAAAAAATGATTCAATTTTGAACCAATAGGTGCTTTTCGTGTTTCTCTAATATCAGAGAAAGTCATACATCATGCATTAATTGTCCTTGGCATCCTTCCAAGGTTAACCTCTATAGAGTCTGAAGTCATATTGTATAATTGTTGGCAATGTTGAGTGATCATATGGGGACTTTCTTGTGTCTAATTTTGTTTATATTTAACCATCAAATGTAATGCTCTTTAGTGATTATCTTGATATGAACTTTGGCCCAATACATTAGGAGTAGTCACACCTTCTTCAACCTCGGTTTAGTTCTCCAAGAATTGGTACGTGGCCTATCGTGGTTGGCTATCTATGGCTTTCAAGAATGCCAATCTCCAACCTTGGAGTTTGCTAGTTCTTTTCCTCTAGAGGTGAATAAACATGCTTGAATTTCAAATTGTCAGAGGTCTTTTGATCTTGCATACCAAGGTTTCACCTCCCTCCAATGTTGTCTTTCCACTGTCGACTTTCACTTCTTTATTTGTCTTGGTTTTGGTTTAGGGCTTCACCATTGTTGTTGTCAAGTTTGGTGGTCAAAGAAGTCATGGTTTTATATTCTTCACCATCATCGTCGAGCCTAGTGGTCAATGAGGTACCACACTCCTCCAAATAATTGCAATTTGTTGAATTGGAATCAGGTTTTTGTATTCATAGTTTTTTAGACAATTGAATCTTAGAAGCTTTTGCATAGGGTTTTGAGTCAAGACTTCCAAATGTAGGTAACAAATTATAATGTCTTCTCCAGATTTAGTGAAATCACAAATTTTTAGAAATTGTTGTCCTCATAATCATAAATTTGGTGTTTAAAAAAATGAGAATGGATTAGGGTTTACTTTCTAGCTTTACCTTCATAATCTTCAACTTCAATCCAGAAATTTTAGGATTTTAAGTTTCTTTTTGAATCTATAAATTAAGGTGTATAGTTAATATTGGATGGACAAAATTATGTTAATTGGATTTCACAATAGTGAATCACCAATCAAGCTTTTTTGGAAGAGTTCCCAGTACCAAAAAATTATATTTGTGTTGCAAGAAGTTTTTTGCAACATCAACACAAATCCTTTCAAATTTTTCTCTTTTTAGAGTGCCTATTGAAATCAATTTTTCCCCCTTGTACTTCCCCTTGTACTTTGTTCACGATTTCTAATTTTTTTTTAACTATAGAAAATAGAAATCCTTTTGAATCATATAGGATTTGTAATCTTTCTTAACACCTTTTGGTTGCTTAGCTTATGCATTGTTTCAAAGCTATATTGAACTACTGTTGAGTACCTCTAAGTTACTAGTCAATATGGTAGAGGGTTTTGGCTACTAGTTAGAGGCCAAAATTCCAATTCATTCATTACATAGTTCTTTTTTTCATCATAGTAAAGTTTTTGTATGATGCAATCTGTCTATGTTGCAGTGTATGGGGCTTCTTATTCTTTTGAAATGATGAATAAGGTTTGATTTTCACACTTATGCAGATATATTCCTTTTCTTCATTAATTGGGATGAATTCAACTAATTCTTTGAGGACTCCAACCACACCACCTCAATCCACTCAAAGAAAAGAACAAAAGCAGCCACATACTCCAACAATGGCTCTTGCATTGCCATTCCATGCATCAAGCATTCCCAACTCCTCCCATCATATGGAACTTGTAGGTATATCACAAGAAACATCACCTAAAAATGTATATGAGGCATTGAGCTCAGGCTCAATTGTTTGAGTGGTTGGAATTACCTAGGAACTATAAAAAATAGAAGTGTGCAAATATTGGAAATCCCAATGGATTCACAAGAACCTTTGGACTTACCAAGAAAGTAGTTACATGTATTATTTATGTGTTCCTCAAAACATTAAACACAAAAAGGTCCTGAACAGGTAATGAGTAAGATGAGGTACATAGAAAAAAATTGAAAGAAGCTGGGGACTACTTATGGAACACGGGTAAAGGATTGACAACTACCAATGAAAAAATGGGGATTACAAAAATCCGTGAAAAAGTTCTTTCAATTTGTCTATTTTACTTCCAAGTAAAACCTTTCATATCCAAAAGTGTGGCTGTCAATCCACCATACATTGGTGAGACTGGCACAGAAGAGAACATATCACACATGCTATTTGGTAGAGCTACAAAGGTAGGATTCTATGACTCACCAAGGGAAGATGGGTCAAATGATAATTCCGATCAAGACAATATGATTGTTGATGAAGAGTGAGATTTTGTAGAAGAAATCTCTTGACAACAAGATCCGCTCCCCTAGCCTGCTACACAAAGTATTATTTCTTATACCACATTTGCTTAGGCTCTTTGTTTATTTTGTTTGGTTTATTTAGTGCTCAAGTAAGGTAGTTAGGTATGGTAGAATATCTACCTGAAGTATTGATTATTGTCCAACTTAATTAATGTACATAGTTATTACTCATCTATCTAAATGCTTGGAGATGGTTGTGGAACACTGAAAGCATGGAATGTTGATTTCCAAGAGTGGAAGTTCAACATCTTCCAAAGTTCATTCCAATGGGGATTGTATCTCTTCTTTTTTGAATTAATTTATTTCCAATGTTGGTTGTTTATATCCTTCAATAATGGATTTTTTGAATTAAATGATGCTAATTTATTTGTTAGAATGTTGCTTGTATAGATGTACCTAGAGTATCAAAGGCCATGCAATCTTGAAATACTCCCAACCCTAATGCAGAAGAGAAAAAAAAAGAAACCAAAATCATTCCAATAGTCCGTACATGATATACAAGAACAAAACCATGTGCTTATGGAGAGGAAACTAGATATGCAAGGGGCACATCAAGGTGAGAAGTTCATATTTCAAAAAGAAGAATCAAAGGAGAGGTTCCAAATTATGAGAGATGAATCCCAACAAAAATTTGCTCTTGAATCTTGTCGTTTGGATTTAGAATTTATGAAAATTGAGTAGGAACATTAGGAATCCTACAATTGTAGACTAGCTCTATAAGTGCAATTGGAGTAGCAACGTATGGATTTCTGAAATTGTGAACTTACTTTACAAGTTGAACTTGAGAAGCTAAGTTGTAATGCCTAGTTCTTTACATTCAACAAGAATTGTGAAGAAGTAGTCAAATTTTATTGTAAATGTTGATTTTGAGGACAACTGGTTGCACTTAACCACTTAAACCTTTGACATCTAATTCAATGCTTTGAAATCTTCCTATTTAGTTCAATGAAGGTGATTTTATCTATTTGTCTTTGCCTGCATTTACTTTGCTTGAAATTGAATGCTAGGTTTTTTGCTTACTTCTTGAGCTTTTCATGTCCTGCTTGCTTTAGAATTTGTGAAATTTACTAGAAGCCTAGGGATTGTATAGTACACTAATTATTTGTTTATTTGTATTCCAATCAAGTTTATGAATTCTAAATTCTTGTGTAATGAAATTCTATTCCATTTCTATTAAAAAAGAATTGAACGTGAATGAGTCAAAAAAATTTCAATTCAATGAAAATTGAATTGATTTATGACAAAAAATTGTTCTTGGTTAGGCTGTATTCAACTTGGGACAACTTAGGTATATCTTATGTTTGTCTGCACAATTGAATTATGGTACAAAATATTCAAACATTTTGGAGTTCCAAAGATAATCATGACAAGTAATTATTTGAAGTTTTTAATAACTAAATGCCAAAGGTTGTTTATGAGCTTCTACAAACGAGCTATAAATTGAACATAAAGTCAACAATTCTATGAATTGTATCAATTTATTTTTTAATTGTAACCGTACAAATTCAAACTAGATATGTTAAAGTTCACATACAAAAAAGAACATAACAATATGACTTATAATTTGAAATATCAATAACCTAAAATGAGGTTGTTTGTTTTTTTGTTTGATACATTGAGATTTAATGAACTAGGATCTAGTAGCATTCTTGGTACCACTTCAAAGGTCTTTGCTCAAAGGGATGCACAGACTTTATTTTGTGATGTTTCGACTTATAGTGTATAAATTATTGAATTTTAAAGTTTTTATGAAGCCAAAATGAAAGCCAAATAGATAGTCCAACCCTCACTACTCAAGGCCATTTTAGGTTCCAAAACATCAGTGCTTTTGAAGTGATATAGATCTAAATGTCACTAAGCTATAGAGATCTCAACCGTACAATCTTGTAGTGTACATATTGTAAATGATGTGTATGAAATTTAAAGTCATTTGACTACGTAGATTGTAAGATTATAATGTTTTAGTGTTGAAAAAGGATGCTGAAATTTTCCTAAAAACACACATTAAAGGATTTTTGGGGGTTGGGAGGGCCTCTTCAAGCAAGTGTGTTGCGAACTTCTCCCTTGGAATTTTTGGGGAACAACCGTTTCCAACAAAAAAAATTTCAAAAAATTTCAAAAAAAAATTTAATCTTAAAATGAAGAAAAAATTGAAAATAAAATTTCATTTATTTTTTTTGGACGTGGCAGTCATTGTGCCACATTAGTGAGCTACTGCGCCCCCCTATAAGGCAATTCTTGCAGTTCTTACAGTTCTCGCAATCTGGGAATTCACAACACTTCTAAAGGTCAAAAATTCTTCTAATGGTTAGAGGTGAAATTCAATTTCTAAACTTACTCAAATGAAAAAACTTGAAACTATACAATGATTCAAAACCAACATACAAACACATTGAAGAAAAAAATATCAATAAATTGACTCAATGTGTTTGCAAAATGGCTTGCAAATGTCAAAAAATAGGCAAGAAAAGTTGTAGAAAACATGTATGAGGTCAGGGTTGACAGGATGGTCGGACGTCCGGGACGTCCGGACGCGGACGCTGTGTCCGCAGCGTTCGCTGACATTCGCGGACGCCGTCCGCCCCGTCCGCCTGTCCCCCCATTCGCCCGTCCACCCTGTCCGCCCTGGTACGGCCGTCCGATCGACACGCGGACTGATCTGATCCGCATGATTTGGGCGTCCGCCTCGGGCCGTCCGCCCTATCCGTCTGCCCCGCCCCACTCGTCCGCCTTCCGACGGCAGGGACGCTGCGTCCGTTGGCGTCCGTGAGGATGGACGTCCGGGTTACGGACACCTTTTTCGGGCAGACGTAGAGATTCGTCAACCTTGTATGAGGTTGAACCTCTTCCTACTAAAATGCTCCTTAGTCACTCATAACTTTTTGGATTGATATGAAATTTTAGCCACACAAACATAGACTAGTATGTGCAACTTTTCCAAGTTTTTTTTAATTGGAAATAGACATTGTATGGAGAAGAAACAAGCCACCAAAGTTCACTGTAATCCAAAAATATTGGGATTTTGAACTTTGAATTGCTCCCAAACATTCAAAAAAACTTGGATTGACATGAAAATTTTACCACAATAACTACACTAAAAGGGAAATATAATCAAATAAATTTGATTGAAAACAAACATTAGATGAAGGAGATACAAGCCCCTGAAAATTCAGTCATCAAATGCAATTTGGTAGACTCAAATTAAACCTATGAACTTCAATTGGCTTCAAATTAATCAAGTGATCTTGGATCAATTTGAAAATCTTACCACACAAACTAGAAGAAAGAGCACAAATTTTCCAATAAGTTTTATTGAACTTGGACATTGGATGTAAAAGTTACAATACTTTGAATTTGACTTAAAACTTTGTGAGAACACTTTTGGTCCCTTTAGGTGGTGAGGGGTTAATCATCATGTGTTCATGTGCAAGTAGTAAGATCATCAATGCGGATGCTGATTTGGCCCTTGCTCCTTGTCAAAATTACCCCCTCTAGCTTTAGATAATTCATTCTCCATGCTCTTCACCAACAAAAGGGTGTCACCCCTTCTTCATGTAGATTGGCTCCCCATTGGTTCTTTTTTTCTCTCACCAACTTCTCCAACTCCATAGACATTTGCATCTTGTAATATGTATATTACTTACCTACCTAATTTCAAAAGTAAAGGAGGGTTTTTAAAAAAAAAATTCAAAGCTACCCAAGCTATTAGAAAAATTGAGAGCAATATAACTTTTGATCTAGGCACCCAATTGGAAAAAAAATTATATTCTCATTGAGTGAGTGAGCCAGTGAGGGGGTACATATTTACAACTTGTGTCAAAAATTTCATGAACATTTGTCCAAAATTGATGTCATAGGAATCTACTTCGATTTTCAATTGCCTTTAAGGGGCTTAAGTCATCCCTCTTGGATGTATTTCAAGAATTCCACCTAGATACTCTAAGATGTTTGTGGCATTTGTCTTCTTCCTTGAGTGCAATTGGTTGCCTACTTCTTTCCAACGACTACTTGCTAAGGTCAACAAATTACAAATATAAGAACTTGCAATATATAGAAGCTTTTGAATTGACTTGTCATTTTCTAGATTTGTTTTCAAGAGTTAGATGTTTCATTCTAAATACAATACTTGGCAACCAAAGAATTGGAAAAAGTTGGCAAATGTATTGTTTGTATTGTTGGGAACCCCAATGCCAATACATTTGAATACACTAGAAGAACCCCATGTTTCTTTTGGTGTCTTGAATCTACATGTAGACATCATGGGTGATATTTGTTGTTGTCAATGTAGATGTCAAAAAAATCCTATCAAAATTCATATGGATTGGCACCATGACAAATCCAGCCTAATCCAATTCGGAAGATTTCTCTCACATGTAGCATCTGTCACCCAAATGGGACTGTACAGAGATTGACTTGAGTGAAACTTCGCAAGTCAAGATTCTGGATATATATGAAATCAAGGATTCCGATGAGGAGGAGCTAAAGACCAAATTTGAGTCAAAAATGGAAGAAGAAGATTCACCTCCTCAAGTTCAATGTAAGATTCAGACTTGAGCGGCAACCAAGTCGACTTCGATGAAGGCCTCTGCGAGGACACTAGGAAGTCAAAATTAGAATAGTTCGAAGAAGCTACATAGGAGGAGGTAGGCTATCTCTAATTAGTTAGGATTTTTATTTTTAGATTCCAATACGGGTTTTCTATGTGTGGGCCCAGGTTCCAAATTTCTAGGAACAATTGGCCTTTGCCTTCCGGATTTCTTGGAGGCGGGTAGTTGTGTGGTTGCCCTAGTTTTTGGAGTGACTTTTGGCTTTTTGATTTTGATTTTGGTTTTAAAGGTAGGCAAGGTTGTTGCCCTCTCATTCCATCCTAGTGTCTATTCAATTGTATTTCATTCCTTTCTTTAATCTAAGCCACTAGGTGGACATTCTAGCTTTGACTTTGTGCAAAAATATTATTGCTTTGTTCATTTGAGTGTTGAGATGTAAAAAGGATGGGTGAGGAGGAATCTGGATCTTAGAAAGCTAGATTAGATTAAAAGAATATATTTGTGATAGAGTTGAACTTGTAAGTGAGGATTTGCGTGTGGTGCCTTTGAACTATTGGAATGGTAATCCAATTAATCTAAAGAGTGGTGTGAGAATAGGACCGGAATTAGGTACGATTTCGTGCGGAGATAAGTGACCACCAACAAAAATCCATACTTGCCGGAAGGTCTGCCAATCTTAAAATTCATCTAACAGCTAGGAAAACTATCCTTTGTCGGTTCCGGGTGTCTTTGACCTGTCATTGTAGTGGAGGGGATTGGAAGAAGTCGTGAGTGACCTACTTGCCATATAGGCCATCCAGAAAGTTGTAAGGGTGTCAACTATCCTTTTCTACCACAACCCAATGAATTGCTTGGGTATTTGTTTGTTTCAATAAGATGAAAGAGACAGAGAGACTTAAGTGGTGAAGTCCCTACCCCTCTAAAAATCAATAGTGGACCTTCTAATGGTAAAACAAAGGAATAGAAAACTAGTAAATTGAAGAGACGAAACTGGAATCCGGATGAGGACAGATCCGGATTGGATTCTGGGTAGTAACCGGAACCGGAAAAAAAAAAAAAGTTTGGATGGATTGCCCTCATTCTTGATAAAGAAGAGATTTGCATGCCAAAGTTTGTGATAACATCCTAGAATTCCCTTAGACGATAGTTCGTATCATCTTACCACATTTTGGTGTATAAAGATATTTATGCCTAGATTGCGTGTATGACACCCCACAAGTCACAACTCAAAAGCTGACAAACAATGGTAAAATCTTATCATGGCCTGAATACCTAATTCACAAATTCACATTGAATGCCCATGCCCGTCACTCCAACAATCCAACAAATCACTAAAATTTTACTAAACTCATGGTGCAGATTGCAAATTGTAGAGTTACAAGCTAGAATATTGGATTGTTGATTTACTGGTGAGTTCCACAACCTCCACTTCTCCAAAAATTATTCAATCATTCAATGTATAATTTTACATTCATAATTTTGCATACACTATTTTTTTTATATAGTAAGAAATTTTTTCTAGAAACCCTAAGCCCAATCGGCTACTTATTGTCAAAAAGGCTTCTAGATTTGTAGTTTTCCTATATATTCTAAGAATGGATGGCCAAAATGCCGAGATTTCATTTTACTACCAAGTCCATTTTCAAAAATACTCTTTTTTCATTTGAAACTTCATCCTAAACATTTGAAGGTCATTCGGAAATCTTCAAAAAAATTTGGCTAGCTCGTAACTAACTATTGGTATTTCCTAGACATTGGTTTTAACATACCCAAAAGGTGAACTTGAACCTATTTGAAGTGGTCCTTGGAACAAAGAAACTAATGAAGTTAATATTATGGAATCTCAAGACAATGATAATTCCGATGATATGCAAACTATACAAATAGCACAAATTAGGGAGTAACTATCTAACCCACCAAAGTTCTGATTCAAAATGCTAAGACACACTTACGGCTTTTATTTTTGGCAAAATTTCGCCAGACACATTGTTAGAAATCTAACCTCTTTGGCTTCATCCCTCCCCAAATTGGCCTTTAGAAAGAAGCCAATAAAGGAGGCACTATTCCTAAAAAATAACCTGGACACATTCAACATCTCAAGGACAAAGACCAAAATACCATACAAAGGTGTGCCATTCAACCATGTGAATTGGACTTGCATTAGCCTCAATGGCGGTTTTAGATCTATTGTTGCCACCAATGTCTGGGGAGTGTTGCCAATTAGTTATAATCTAGCCAAATTCTTTTGAAGATTTTCGAATGACCTTCAAATGTTTAGGATGAGATTTTGAATGAAAACATTATATTTTTGGAAATGGGCCGGGTAGTAAAACTAAATCTTGGCATTTCTATCGTCCATCCTTAGAATATCTAGGAAAACTACCAATTTAAAAGCCTTTTTGCCAGCAGGCAACTGATCGGGTTTAGGATCTCTAGGAAATTTCTCTGATTATAAAAAAAATATACATAAAAAATATTGTATGTAAAATTATACATTGAATGATTAAATAATTTTGGAAGAAGTGGAGGCTAGGAAGCTCACCAAAAAATCAATGACCAGGCAATGAAATTAAAGAATTAGGTTACCAGGCTGTAATGTTGTATTGTTGTAACTTTACAGTTTGTACTCTACACTATCTACAATGCTGTTTTTTTTGTTTATTTTTTAAACAAAGTGCTAGATTTTTCATTGCTGGAGTGACAATTGATTGGCCATGGGGGATGGGGGTCATAGGGTCATGGGGAATGGGAATCATGGGGGCATGGGACTATGGTCTATGGGTTAATAGGCAATTAGGCATCTAAAATTCTAATGTGAAGCAAGGAATTAGGAATCTGAAGCTTTAGACATCATGAATCATGATGAGATTCAGATATTTAGGTGGCCTAATTGATTTAATCGTTGCTAAGTAGGGTTTAAGGCGCCTGAGTTGTAAGTTTTGGCATTTTTGGATTTGTGACGTATGTGGCTCTTAAACTCTACAGACCTGGTGTTGTTGAGGCCATTGATTTTTGTTGCCGCACATCTTGGCTATTGATGTCTGATTAAGATGATCTTCCCAAGCATTAGGATAGTAGGATTTATGGAGGATTTTGGAGTTGGGACTATGTGATTGGAATTTGTTCAATAGAAGCTTAATTGTGCATGCGGGTTTGCAATTTTGGTTTGAATTGTAGATACATGGCTCTAATTCTCCATCTCTCTGTTGGTCTTTTGTCTTTGTGAACATCTTCCACCCATTTTGCTTGCTTATTGAATTTGTGAACTTTTAGTTCCCCATGTCTCAAAGTGGGGAAGGAAGTTATCTGGTACTCTAGTTAATTCGTGATGTTGCTCCAATTTTGAGTCTTTGCACACAGTCACACATTGAGCATTTGTGCACACCAAGCATTTGTGCATTTACATTCTTGTTGCTTTAGATAATTGGTTGCTCTGGAGTCAAGAACTCAAGCAATCAAGGTGAACATTGCAATTCAATACGATTGTCGGATTTCTTTGCGCTTGCGAGTGAATCAACTTCCAACCTTGCACGGCGCACTTGAAAATCAAGTTTGATGCTTAACCCGCACCCCATTTTTTTTCTGTTCATTCACTTGTTGGGCTGTGGCTGTATGCAATTATGCACATTGTTGTCCTCACACACATAGGAATCAAATCAAATTCTTGCTCATTGCCTCATTTACTTGATGGTGCAATGTGCCATAGGTTCAAGCGATGGCGAAAAGGTAGAAATCATTATGCAATCACTACTTTAATAGGTCGCAAGATCCCAATATCGTGGATTTGTCCTTTTCAGGTAGCAAGGGCTCTAAATCGACCAGCAATCCAACGCTTATTGTGGATCACTCTCTCCTTTTTTAAGTAGAACTTACACAGTCTCTATGGAAAGATTCATAGGTTGTTCAATTTCAATGGTTGGAATTTTGTGCTGAATTAGACAAAGTCTTCTACAGTTCTACACGGTTTGTAGGGAGAAGGGGGGGCGCTTGATGTATGCAAAAGAAGGTTCTAAGAATTTTAAAGTAAGTACTTTTATAGACCACGGCCAATCCAATGAATACAAGCACCTCTCATGGGCAACAATCAGCAGAGAGAAAATCATATGGAAGGAGATCTTGAGTAGCCAATGGGCCTGCAATGAAGCAATGCAAACGCTCTTCCAAGCAATGTATTTTATCGGGAAGCAATCTCTTGCCTTTGCTAAGTTTCCTGCATTATGTAAATTGCTTCTATTTGTGAAAGCTCCTATCAATGCTAGCATGTATCAGGACAAAAAATCTTGCAGCGATCTTGTTTGGTGCATTTCAATAAAACTGCAGAAGAAGATATTTTGTCGAGTACAGAACTCTCCATTCTTTGGGATCATGATTGATGAATCGACTGACATAAGTATTACTACACATCTCATAGTTTTTGTCACAATTATTGAAGAGGGCTTATCTATGACGTTCTTAGGATTGCTACACATAGAGGGCGGCAAGAAGTATTCTATTGTAATTTTCGACACTGTCATGTCTAATGTGCTCAACTAGACATTGGATTTGAAGAAATGGGTGGCATTTGGAAGTGACGAAGCTAGTAAAATGGTTGGTAGCTAGACCAATGTCTCCACAAGAATTCAAAATCAGGTCAATCCTTTCCTTCTCTCCTATTATTGTGTAGCTCATCAGACAAATCTTGCAGCACTAGGTGCTGCCAAAGCTCTTGCTTGCAAGGTGTTGTCCAAATAAGTAGATTCTTTGTTAAATTTTGTCTACTCTTTCTTCAACAAGTCCAGCAAGAGAAAGCAATCCCTATTGGCTTTACAGGAGGAGCTATTTGATGCTAAGAAGTGTAAGAAACGGTATCATAAGATTCATTGGCTTAGTAGATGGCAATCAGTCACTACCCTTTGTGATTCACTTGAATCTGTGCTCTTATTTTTCAAAGATATGGGTGATTCAAATTCAATGCAGGCCAAGGTTGCCTTGTAGAAGCTTGGAGAATTCAAATTCATTTACATATTGTATTTCCTAGCTGACATTTTGCATTCCTTAGCCATGTTTTCTAAAGTGTTTCAAAGCAAGTTTGTTGATGTCACTATTGTGGGTAGTATAATTTGCACTGAAATTGCTCAACTTCGTATGCTTTTTATTGTGGAGAATTGTGACTTGAATGCAACTACTTTTAATGATGACATAGATTATCATGTTTTGCCAAACTATGGTCTTGATGGTGGCTACTTAAAGAAGCTACAATCAAAGGTAAGGGGCAATATATTTCACAATTTTGAAATGCACTGCAACAGGCTCGGTACAAACCTCGAAGAGGCACTAGCTTTTCAATGGTCCATTGTGGAGGCTGTTTGTGTAGGTTTGGACAAACGATTTAAGAATAATGACATCATTTCTTGCTTTAAAACCCTAAACTCTACTAACATGCCCTCGAAACAAGTAGGCTTGCAAAATTGGTGTAATTCCAAGCTATAGACCCTACTGGACCATTTTGGAGTAGACAAGTCGCATGCAGGTTTTAAACTCCCCCCCTCTTGTGAATATTGCAGCATATTGTCGCTCGCGCAGTCTAGGCGTAAGTATCTTTACACACAAAAACGTGGTAAGATGATACGAATTATCGTCCCAGGGAATTCTAGATGCCTTTCCAAACTCCAATATCCGAATGATTGTTTTCTCCTCTTCCAACTACTCTCTTTCACTTTCTTTTCCGAAATCACTACTATCTAGATTCCTATCCGGATCCGGTATCACCCTGTTTTTTTGGTTTTGTTCCTTAACAAACTAGTTTTCAATTCCTTTGTTTTACCTTCAAAGGGTCCATTATTGATCTATCGAGGGGTAGGGACTTTACCACTCTTATCTCTTCACTACATAGACAAAAACAAACAAACAACAAACACCCAAGTATTCAAGATGTTGTAATGCACAAGGTAGATCCAGATCCTCACAACATCCTAGATGGACAATTCGGAATACAGGTCACTTAAGATTGCGTTCACTCCTCCACACTACAACCAGAGATCTTAGACACTTGAAAATGACAAGGGGAATAATCTTTCTAGGTGTAAGATGGATCCCAAGGTTGGCAGACCTTCCGGTGAGTGGGGGTTTCCTCTGACAATCGCTATTTTCCGTACATAATTATTTCCAATTCCGGATCTGCACTCACATCACTCTTTACTAAAAACCGGATTACTGTTTCGATAGTTCAAAGGCACCACGCGCAATTCTTTTGTCTCGTATCTAACATCATTACAATAATACTCCCTCAATCCGATCAAGTTATCCGAAATCCGGATTCCTCCTCACCCGTCCTTCTCACATCTTAATACTCAAACAACAAACCAATACAATCCAGATACACGGTTGGAGCCAGAATGTTCACCAAGTGACTCAAATTAAAGAAGGGAATTGAATACACAAAATAATTGCTAGAATGGAATGAGAGGGCAACAAACTTACCTACCCTTAAAAATCAAAATCAAAACCAAAGTCAACGCCTAAAAAGCCAAAAAGGCATCTTGGAAATCAGAGCAACCAACCAATGAACAACCTGGGATATTCGGAATATCCACAACCCAACTGCCCTGACAAATCCGAAACCTCTAAAATAATTCGGAACTCGGACCCACACTTGAAAATCCCGCTCCGAATAATTATCCTACCTAACTACCTACGCTCTACCTACCCTACCGTGCCTTCTTGGAGCTGCTCCCACTTTGATTGCCCAGAGTCTTCACCGAAGCCTTCACTGGTGTACTCTTTACTGAAGATTAGGTTTAGGGCTTCCGTGAAACCTTGAGAGGCAAGTCTTTTGATTTCGTCTCTTCCTCGGATCCGGACTTCAACACCTCTTCTTTCAACTCCTCAATCTCTTGAATCTCCGAATCCTTGGCTTGTAGTGATTCACTCAATTCAATCTCAACACAATTCTGTTTTGAAGTCGACTGTTGCATATGAGAGAAATTTTGCGAATGAGACCGAGCTGGATTCACCATTACTCCAATCCGTGCATCGAGGTTGCCACGAACTGTCAATTCGGGTACCATAAACTTTCCGACCATAACTTTTCTACACGGTGGGAAAATTGGGACGGAAATCCCTTGTTCTACCGGAACAAACTTCTCACTTGCCTTTTTCTCTGGCTTAAGTACCACAGGTCCTGATAGAATCCGTGTTTGGCTACTTGAGGATCCTGCAACTAGGGTGAGAATAGACTTCAGTCCCTCCGATTGGAGTTGGATCGGGCCACTTAAAGCTTGCCAGATTGGAGTCTGTTGAATCAAAATATTCCGGAATATGCTCTTGAGGACTTCTGGAAACCCTTCTAAGTCGATGGCCCATTCCGAATCCAAGTACCCCAGCAACTTCTGCATGTCCTTCAAAACAATCCCCATGTAGACTTCGAAGTCAACCAAGATCTTTACCATCCTAGATTCAGTCATGTGCCCTTCTTTCTTCAACCAAGCGGTATAGAGGTCACCTCGGATCACCGTATGTTCCGGAACCATGAGGTGTTCTTTGAGGTCGTGGATGAATCGGAGAGCCTCCATCTCCTTCCGTCTCGCTGCGTTCAACTCCCCCTCTATCCACTTAAGTTGGGACTTGAAGCTATCCTTTTCTTCTTCTAACTTCCGGATTTGTTCCTCCTTCTATCGAAACTCTTTCGAATTCGAACGTTTCTAGATCTCCTCTAAAATTTGATTCGACTCCACCTTGAATTCGTTTGCAATAAGAAGCACGTGATCCTCTAAGTTGCCATACATTTATTTGGCCTGTTGCATCCATTGGATTCCAACTTTGAAGAACTCGAGCTCTTGGAGATGTTCCGGATCTGGTATTGGTTCCTCCCGTTCTGATGTTGACGCCTTCCCCCATGTTGCCGAATCTGTAGACTTCCTTCATTTCCAGTCCATTGTTTCTTCTTCCTCTTCTGATTGCTCTTCTTTGGATTCCTTCTCCTCCTTCTCCTCCTTCTCTAGCTCTTCCGTGAGGCCGTATTTCAGGATCTCAACTCCGGTGTTGTACTCAATCATCTCCTTGGCACTCAAGACCTCCTTTTAGTGATAGAGGTAGAACAGATACAGCATGATAGGGTTATACTTTGCTTGGCCCACGTGCTCTACTAGTTTGCCTATGACTCCTTCAATCACTCTCCCCCAATGTACAATCTGGTCCTTGAAAGCTCCGAAAATGGTGTCGGTCACCATGACCAAAACGCGGGTAGGCTTTTCCAAATACAAGATTGGAATTAGGAAGTTTAGTACCCGTCTATGCCTCTCATTTTTACAGTCACTAATGGCAAATCCTTCCTTTGAGTGGACTTGACTCCAGAACTTTCCGGCGACGTACTTATCCGCTCTTCTGGTTAGTCCGAGCCCATTCTTTTTGAACGAATAGACGTCTGCCTAGATGTCTTCCGTCCAAGCTATGGATCGACCTCTTATTGTTAACTTGCACTGATTCGGAACTCCGTAAATGAATTCTTGAATCATCTCCTTATTCTTCATGCTCCACACCCTATTTAACAATCCAATATACCTAATACACATGAGGTCCTCCTCTAACTGCATTACAAAGCTTAGGACTGATGAATTGTTAGAAATTATTATGTAGTTACTATTTTTTCATGGGTGCGTACATTAACTTGCAAGTTATCACATTGTTACAATACACATGATTATTGTAAAGAATTGGCACTACTTTATAATATGTATTAACCATGATACTTTTAAATGTTAATCACAAGTGCGTAAAAAACAAAAATTATACACAAAAATTTATTATCTTTGTTGTGCATTTTATGTATGTTGAAATACTCAAAAAATACATGACAATAATGTCATTGCTATTTGCATTGTAATATTCTTATTAAATTATATCAATGTTCCGAAAACAAATATCATTTTATTTATTAGTAATTTTTTTCTTAATCAAATTTCTTACATTATATTTGTGAAAACCTGATTCAACTAAATCCATCCTTATTATAAGCCATCAAATTTTAGCTTGAACAAACTCCATCAATAAGCCATCAAGAAACTTGATAACATAGAGAAGAAATTGAATCCATCAATAGGCCAACAAGAAACTTAACAACATAGAGAAGAAATGTTCACAAAACTTTGATGAAATTGATGTGTGGAGAGGTCCTTTATATACAGAAATCTATCATTTGTCATGGCAAAGGATATGGAATAACTTGAAGATGAAAGCTTCAAGCTCATTGTCAACTTATTGTAGTTGGTCAGTGTAGAAATTGTATTCAAAGTAGATGTTCAGGCCTCATTTAGGCATAGTTAATCAACTTTTTCTTAAAAATTTTGAACTAAGAAAAGTTGTCCAATGAAACTAAATTTCACTTACAAAAATACGTTTGTGATTTAGAGATTTTTATAAAAATTTATGGACAAAATTCAGAGACAGGTTTATAAATGTAAAAAAAAATTGTCCATTCCAACTTGTTTCTGAATTCTGTCCATAACTTTTTATAAAAATCTCAAAATCACAAACAGATTTTTGGAGGTGAAATTTAGTTTCATTGGACAACTTTTCTCAGTTCAAAGTTTTTAAGAAAAAGTTGATTTATTATGCCTCAATGAGGTTTAAAGTGTGCTGATTTTACAAAGTTAACTTTTCAATCGACTTACTACGAAAGTTGTAAAAAAAAATTTTAAATGCAATGTTAGTACAAAAACTACGCATGGACATGATGTAGTGTGATTATTGCACTAACTTCATATATCTTAAATTAGCACTAATGTTGCATGAAGTTAGTCGCCTATCGCTAAACCACGGAAGTCATGCATATTTTGTTAAGCATAGTTATCGTGCAACTTTAGCACTTTATACTCAAATATCAATAGCATGCGCAAATTGCATAGTGCTAGTGAATGTTAATATCATGTGGTAATAATATTTTTGAATGAACAAATGTAACATGAAAACAATGTCCGACAATAATTGTACGATTACTATTGACAATTCATGACAAGGGAACTTTGTAATGTGCACTTGGTGAGCTGGATCAAAAGGAATAACCAGACAAACCATCCGGGCTACAACTCCAGACTTTCGTGTAGCCAGGTCGGTAGTCACCGCCATGAATCACCGACAACTAATAAACCTAATCTGGTACTAATCCTTTCGTCTCCTTCCTATCTTAGTTGCTATTTGACCACTCTTTCTCTCAACTATACGTTCATCAAGTTCAACAAGTAGAGAAGGAGAGAAAGAGAAGTGGTGGTGGGTTTAAGTACTCAATGGGTGGCCAACAATTCCTAGTGGAGAACAGGTAGATGACCATTCCCATAACGGTCTCCTAGTTTCCTAGACTAGAAGTCTAGAATGTAGATTTGGGGAATCTGGTACTTTTCCGGATTCCAGATCTGTATCAGATTTGTTTCTGTAACGTTACTAACAATTTTATCAACCCAAAAAATGACTATTTCTATTATAGTTGTAGTATAGCAGCAGTCTCTAGAGGTTACCAAAAAAAATGAAATTTGCAAGTCTATCTAATCCTAATTCTAGACTAACTTATCCGGTTTGAGTTTTTGTGCTCCCACACATATAAACAAGAGTTCCTTGCATTTAAGATGTAGTGTACCACAAAATGGTGTGACAAAAATTTCTAGGACTTATGGAGTATGATTACATGGAATCATGCCTTGCAAATATGGTATCCTAACCTCCTTATTCTCTCTGAACTAGCTTGTGTGTAGTGTATTTCTACAGCAACTTGTGAACATGCTTTTAGTGTGCAGAATTTGATCAAGACACAAGTTAGGAACTGATTGGGCTCTAAGAACTTAGAAGCAAAGCTTAGAATTGCCCTAAAAGGCCCAAATGAACATATAGATGACATTATATGTGATGTTATATGTCTTTAGAAGAATGATAGCAAGTATAGGTTCTTATTTGCTAACCCCACTTTTTATTTGAATGCTCCAAGTGGACCTAGTGTTAGTGATGCTTCTTGCTTAGGTGTTGTATTTGACTATGGTGTTAGTGATACAAATTTGTTGTGACTTGAAATACTAACCATACTAACCAGCCTCCGGAAAATGCATGGACCCTCTTTTGGATCCTTGCATTTTCCAAAGACTACATCCTTCAATCCTTGGCCCTAGAATGGTAGGGACTTGGCCAGGTTCAATTCCTGCCAAGGATATTTAAAACTCAAAGTGAGCATAAAAATATAGAACTAACAAAAAAAATTTGAAATAAGAAAAAAAATATGGAAGTACATAAACTAGCCCCATTTTCCTCACAAAGGAAAATAGCCAAATGGAAAACAAAAAATCCAGAAAATTGCCAAATCACAATAGAAAAAGGAGGATTTCAAGTGAACCAATTTACACTCTCTAGGTCAACTTCCGGGTAAATTTTCAAAAAGTCGAATCACCTTCAAAAAGTATGGAAATGATTTGATTCCTGTACAAAACTCCCCAAACTCTAGTTGCCACCATGGGTTACCAACAATGTCTTTGATTTTGGCTTGAATGATGACACGCTTATAAAAATAGTTGTTTGTACTCCCATTCTTCAAACCCAAGTGGATTCAAGTAACAAGGTTATGACTCTAGCAAAGACTCTTGACCTCTTGAAGACTAAAGACATCATGATTGCTTCACTACAAAGCGATGTGAAGAAGTTGCGATTTGAATGCGAACACAAAAATGCTCTCATTTCTTAGCAATCTACAAAACTACAATGGTTTTAAAAAAAAAGCTTCACACTTTGACTTTGTTGGACATGGATGATGGCTTTGTTGAGCATGAGCCACATCATTTGGACACTAGTGTAGGGGGACCTTACTAGGGATGTCCTTCACCATTCTCCTCTTGCCAAGCTTACCAAATGTTTTTCAATTATTCCAAGTGCACTTTCACTATTATCACAGGAGATACTACCAATGACAAAAATGATCTTTATAGAATCCAAGATTCATATGTTGTCATTTCCTATGATTGTACATCCCATATATATAGTCACAAAAAAGGACTAACCTTTAAAAAGAAAAGAGAGTGCTTCAAGCATGGTTGTCATAGTTCATGGCTACATAATACTATTAGAAGGTCATGTGCATCCCTTTCATGAACATATCACAAGTTACTCCAAAGTTGGAGAAAGTTTCAAAAAACTTCATTGTACATGCTCTTGAATGAAAGTGCAATCTCATGTCACGAGCATTACTGGAAGATATGTTTTCCAATAACATGCCCACGTTGAGCTTGGTGGAAAAGAATCTAATAGATTGGACACAAAATAATTGAAACCACCCAAATCACATATTTCGCCACAATGAAGTGGAGACATGAAAGCTTTTGTACTCTACATTGCATCTTTTTTAAGTCTAGAAAAGACAACTTGCATTGACAATTTTCCTTCTTAGTTGCGTAAGCTTGCAATTGTTGTTGATATTATGGATTTTTTTGGCTTTTGGCTTCAAGAATTGCATGGCCTTCATGTTGTATAAATTGCCAAAAACATCAAGTGTTCAATGTAATTGTACCACAACAAAAAGAATTTCAAATTATATGCCAAATTAAAGAAAAAAAACTAATTTGCAAAGTCTACTCCTTGTCTAAATTATTTACAATATAGTAGTGTGGATAGAGCCACTACTTCAAGTCCCACCCCAACCTAAGATTTTTTCCTCTTTGAGTCCCCCTTTTTATTTGTAGAAGCCCATTTACTAGTCTAAATCCCCTTCACCTACCAAAAGCCCTTCTTCATTCTACCAAGCCTCTTCCCATTAAAACTCCTTTAGAAACATCAATAGCTTCTTGTAGACCCAATTTTGGGTAGTTTTTTTCCTTCTTAACTTACTCATTGAACTTTGTTTGCCTTGTGCTATCCAAACAACATGCACCATTTTAGACACCATAACTTTTCACTCAAACATCTAATTGGAGTTTTTCTTTCACACACAAGTATTCATTGTATACACCTTGTGTCCAAATTTCAAAAGCATCTCTTCTAAATTGACTTTTGTAGAAACCTACTTGGATTTCCAATTATCCATTCAACAAACAATCATCCTTAACCTTTTAACCCCTAAATGCCCAAACTATGTTTTTTGGCAACATAGAAATTTTGGACAACTCACTAAAAATGGAGTTTTTATTTATTTTCTTTGAAAATTTAACACAATATATGCCTAAAGGGTAACTTTAAGGCCCAACAATTTTCATGACTTTTGATTATATAATTAAAAAGTTATTATATGATATGTAATTTTCATTGCTTGACGGGCAACTTGGGCAATAAAAAAAACTTCTTTAAAAATCATTTTTTTAATAAATTAAAATTTGAAATTGGTTCTCTTTATTTTCATATACTTAGAGAGCTTTGAATTATTCCATTTTGATCAATGAATCAAAAATTATGAGGAGTTTTAGTTTGTGGGAGTTTGTTGGTCATTATTGAATCTCTACTCTATGACAAACTTTGAAGTCCCTTATTTAACTTAATTTTCAATATTTTTGGAAAAAAAATAAAAAAATTTGATATAGATTGTTAATAATAGCACTGCAATCGTTGGTATTGGCATTTTTCAATATCAAAAATAAATTGTTAACAATTTAGTATTTTGAATCATTCTCTATTTGTTTCTACTTACTATTTTTTCCTATATGTTGTATGATTCCAAATGATCTAAAATTTTTCAAGCATGTAGCCAACTTGACTTGAAAAATGAATTCAAAGAGTAACCACCATTTTAGACATTTTTTCTTACAGATGTGACCTTCTGAAGTGCAGCTACCTGGATTTTCATAGGGCCCAAAAGGGAAATGTATCACTTCAAATGCTAATATCTTGCAATCTACATGGTCGGAATTTTTGAAGTTTTTTCTACATGTTTTCAAATAAGCTTACTACAAGATCCTATAGCTACATGTATCCAAAAAAAATAGAAAAAAAAATTGGTATATGTATTGGGTACTTGCAAGAAACACTTGCCAGTTTTGGGTCAAAATGGCCTTATTACTAGAATTTCGTGACTTTTGGAAGAAATTTTTTTAAAATAAAATAAAATGTGGATAATTTGTAAAGCATTAAAAATAGTACGTGTGTACAATTTCAAGCCTAAAAAAATTTATCTCTAAAGGTTATGCCCAATAAAAGAGGCCTAGAAAAACACAAGAAAATGCATACTTTTGAATTTGATTTTTAGAAAATAGTAAAAAATTTGAAATAATTAAAAGAAAAAAAATCCATTTTTCTAATTTTTTCTCTAGTCCCATGTAAATAAAAAATTCATTATAAATTTTTTTTCCTCTTCATAGTGCTTGCGCAAACAGTGTCCACTTTCAACCCATGTGCAGCCCTTACACCGAGTTCTTTGCCAAAAATCTCATAAGAAGTCTTTAGAATGTTAGCCCACCTACAGCAAGTCAAAACTTTGGCTTCAGAATCACATTTCTAGTCCCCAAATAAGACTAAGAACCCCCAAAACAACCAAGGTAGACATCCAATCGGGGTCACCTTAAAAATAGTAAATTATTTTTTAAAGAATTGAAAAAATTATTCAATATCTAGATCAACAACATGCACCTCTCTTCCAAATTTCAGCTAAAATGGTCTTAAACTGCAAAAATTATGAAGAAAAACACCTCCATGGACACTAAGGGGATACAAAAAATGACAAGTGTTTCTTGTAATCACCCTACTAAAAATGGTAGTTTGGAAGTTTTTTTGGTGAAAAAATAGTCAAAATCATTTAGGGGTTACGAGACGAAGCTGGGTGTCTACATAACTCATTAGTTTCTATTATTGTGTGAATTTTTTATTTAAAAAATTGTGAAAGCACTCATTGAAAGTCAAGCTATTGTAGAAGACCTTCTCTTTTGACAACAAAATTCCGTAGATGAATAGTTGAACTTCTGTCCCTATTACAAGGACTCCTTGTCATCCATTGGATAGCAAATGTCCTTGTTGATGTTTAAGGGTTAAGTCCTTAGTTCAAAAATTGGAGTTGGCTCAGGAGCCATGTAAAACCATTTTGTTCACTGGTTGTAGATCCTTGTCAAGGATGAAATACGAGACCCCTGCCTGTTTGCTGCCTGATTGGTAAACAATGTTCTGTCACATGATCCAGTCTCCGCGTAATTTCTTCGAAACCTGGGTTACGTGCCATATGGCAGTGGACGGCGGTTCCGTGAACTAGTTGAATCGGCTCTGAACTAACGGCGTAAAGGGTTCGAAAAGAAGAGTGAATGTCTCGATCAGAAATGGTGCATAGGTCGCAACTCCGAAGTCTCTACCCGCATCGTATGATGCACCCCGTAAGTCGCAGCCTCGGAGATGGTGTGAGTCACACCTGCTCAGATTTTTTGCACTTTCCGCCAAAGTGAGAACCATCTGCGTAGATGCACCGTTGTCAATTGAACTCAACGACTTCCAATGAAACCCTCACGAAACTCAAACGTTCAAGAATTTCCATTTAATTCTTGTGAAAGTTACACACGGCGATTCCTATGGCCACTGCTTTCACACGGCATTGTCCTCACTTAGTTTGTTGCCACTTTGTATGTAGATGTGTATGAAAATTTTTATTTTTATTTTTAAGAGATGAAGCTACATGTTTTCTATACTTCATGAAAATTTTAAATTTTTTTGAGAATTTTTCTTTTTATGCAAATTTTTGAAGAAAAAGTGAAAAAAAAAAAAAAATCATGTCAAATAAAAAATTATCTCAAAAAATCTGAAAATTTCACCATGTGTGTGCATTACAGTGAAAAACATCATGGTGTAAATTCAGTTTCCGTATCATTATATGATTCTCATTTAATTCTCATTAAAAATACAGCTGAAGTTCAAATTACAATAGAATATTCACTTTTACGAATTTTTCCAAAATTCAAATTGGAGTAGAAACTAGAGTAGAAGACCTTCATTTCATTAGTTGGACTTAAACTCAAAAAAAGTCATTTTCAAGGAGAAATTTCAGATTTACTCAATTTCCCAAAATAAACTGAAATGGCAAATTTTGCCATCCGTTTTTTTTCATTACTTCTCAATTATATGGAAATAAACATCAAATAGACCAAAAACTCCATTGGACACTCTTTGTAACTCAACATACAAGGTCATTTTAAAAAAAAAGAATGGATGAAAAATCTATTGTTGAGGTCTTCTTATGACCACTTGAAATCATCCAGAAGCCACGAAATGGCTCCTGGGCATTCCAGGGTTAACATGAGATTGGACAAATTGAACAAACACAGGAACTTTCTCTTAGCAGGAATTGAACAAAAGATCTCATGTTTGTTCCTCATCGATCTTGTTGCAACTACTAAACGAAAATGTTTCTTTCTTTTCTTTCTTTTATAAACATATGAAGGAATTTTATTGCAGGGAGTAGTGTCGCAAGACCTACATTGGGTGACAATGTTATCACAACATTGGTGAAAATGTCTCTTTCAAGAGAGGGCATATTTATCCAATAATAGATTGTTGTAAAGTAAAATCCAATGCTAGTAATCACCCAATTCTGATATTTATTGGACCCTTTCATTTATATCAGTTACCCACCAATTTCCACAAAAGTGTGTAATTCATTTTATTTAAGCACGTAATTGAGTGCTATTGTTAAAGAATGATATCAAATCTATATCTATTTACATACGTTCTAAGGCTGATAAAGATGTGGTTCATTAAGTGTTGGTTATGGTGGGCATTGTGAACAAATGCTTGTTATAATATGTTGTCCCTTTAAGTAATAAAAGAGGTGCTTTTAGAATGTTGAACTTGTGCTTTCTAAGCACTCATCAAACAAGATTAGGGTAGGTCAATAATCTTGAACCTTTTTAAGATGGTTGTGACCCCACCGAATGATGGTTTTATATTTTTGCAACAAGCATACTTGAAAATTCCTAACAATTTTAGTTCTTATTATACTAATATGCTTCCACTTGTATTTGTGTTTACTCAACTAATTCTTTCTCTAAATTTAAGGCAACAATAATATAGGCATATTATTGTTGCACAACATCCAATCTGGGTGGTCATAGGCTGTTCAACCTTATTTCTTTTCTCAACGGAAATCGCAGAATTTTTGCTTCAAAAATAAATAAAAATAAATGTAATCCAATCACTCATGAGGGCCCCGACTGAGCTCTGACCTGCGCAGCAATCTGCACGCTGAACGAAGCTGGTGACGAATTTGTGAGGAAATGAGAACACACACGGACTCGGTGTGGCGTACCGACTGCCGGAAGCAATCGCCACTTTATAAGATGATGTCAGTAAGGTTGTGGCAATGGCTAGACTTGCTCTCGAAGGTCGAGGACAGTAGTGTATGTATTTGTCACTTCAAGCATTTCATGAGTGGGAACTGTTTTATTGAGGGATCACGCAATTGAGCTCACTGGAGAAATCTTTGGAGAGATCACTGGGAAGCTCAATTCGGATACAACTACTGCCAAACTCTCTACAGATCAAATTTGTATGAAGTTCTTTAGCCCAGTCAAGCTTATAGCACTTGCTAATAGAAGGATAAATAAGTACGAATTGATGTGTTTCTATTGGTAACAGAGTTCCCTTACGGTTTCACCATCCTCAGCCTTAAACTTTGAGTCTTCGTTTCCTTACTGAGCATTGAAAAGTGCTGGCAGGGTTTGATTTAAACGTGATTCAATCGAGACTTTGATTTGCAATGCGGTTCAATCAAGCGATTGTTTTTCTGGTGGTCAGCTGGGCCGCCTTTGCGGCTGTCGCTGACAGTGCTGGAGACTCTCACAAGTGCCGCTGCTTGGCTTCCAACGCTTCTTGCTGGCCTACAGTTGAAGAATGGGACGCTTTCAATATGACCATTGGTGGTCGCTTGATCGCCCCCAAGCCCACAGGTACACAATTTGGTCAAACTTATGAAATTCGAGTGATTCAGATCGCTAAATTGTGACAACGAAGGTGCCCAGAGCTCGTATCTCTAAAGACAAGAATCTGTGATTTCAGATGGGAGCCAGGAAAAAGTGCCTATCTCTAGAAAATTCGTCATTTTATCGGTTATTGGAATTATATATTCTCAATTTCTTCATGATTGTCAGGTGAATTTCACATCTGTTGAGATGTGTGGATGTTGTAGGAAATGTGAATAACATCAGCAATGCTGTTGTAATGCGTTAGAATGAGGTTCGTATGCACGAATTTTGAAGTTGTGTGGTAAGAACGTCGATCTGAGCTATGGCCTGAGCTCGTGCTTGTGATGAATTTCAGGCCGCCCCTGCCACCAGCCAGATTCTGACGCAGCACGGTGCAAATACCTCCGCGAGAATTACTTCAACGCCTACCTGCGAGCCGACAATGCCGGGAGCATGCAGTACGAGAATTGGGAGGATGGTGACGGCTCCAAAACATGCTCCATGAATGCCCCCCCGCGCACGCCCTGTCATCAAGGTCACGTCCCATCACGAGGCGTCCAAGCCGAAGAGATCTCCGACGTGCAAGCCGCAATCATCTTTGCTGCCCACCACCATCTCCGCGTCGCAGTGAAGACCAGCGGCCACGACTTCCTGGGTCGCAGCACCGCCGCCGAGTCCTTCCTCATCTGGCTCCACAAGCTGAAGAAGACTCTCACCGTGCACGACTCCTTCGCAACCTGTGGCAGCTCCGTCACTCCGGCCGTCACAGTCGCAGGGGGAATTACCTGGGGTGAGGTTTACAACGCGCTCAACTCGACAAACTACATCCTCATCGGCGGCATGGGGCTCACCATCAGCGCCACGGGCGGGTATGTGCAAGGCGGTGGCCACGGTGCCCTGAGCCCTTCCTTCGGCCTTGCGGTCGACAATGTGCTTGAAATCGAAGTCGTCACAGCCGACGCAAAACTCCGCCTTGTCAACGAGTGCCACGACCCGGAGCTTTTCTTCGCCCTCCGTGGTGGCGGTGGTGGCACATTCGGGGTCGTCACCTCTGTCACGTACAAACTCCACCCCACCCCATCAAATCTCGTCGGCATTGTCCTCTCAATTCAAGCCCCCAACTCCTCTTCATTGACACCAGCAACCCAAGAAGAAATTCTCACCACCTGGTCATCTCACGCGGCCTCCCTCTACACCGCGAAGTGGGGCGGCTACTGGACTTCCAGCCCCACCTCTTTCTTCGGCTTCTTCCTGGCGCCCACATCCCAAACAGAGGCAAATTCTACCATCGCCACCATCGTTCACAACCTCTCCCAAATCCCCCACGTCCCCACCCCGTACCAATTGACATTCCAAGTGTCCAGCTTCCAGGAATGGCACAACTTGATCTACTCCTCCATCTCCCCCAAGACTGACACCGACCCCACCGGCGTGCACCTGATCTTAAGTTCCCGCATCATCCCCTTCGCAGCCGTCACGAGCAACCCGCGTCGCGTGGCGCAGAAACTCCTCGCCGCGCGCGGAAACGGGACCTTCACAGTGAACTCGATTATCGGGCCTGGAGTTCGCGACGGAGATCCGCGTAAGCAAACGGCGGTGACGCCGGCGTGGCGTGACGGGCTGTGGCATGTCACGGCTGGTACTTCGTGGACGTGGAACGCGACGAGTGCGGAGAAGAGAAGGGCGCGTGAGCTTGCGAGGGAGTTTGTGGAATTGTTGCAGGAGGAGTATCCAGAGTCGGGGGCGTATTGGAATGAAGCGAATGTGGATGAGCCGCAGTGGCAGCGGTCGTTCTGGGGTGTGGAAAACTATGCACGCCTGTTGGTTACAAAGGCGTGGGTGGATCCGGAGGGGATGTTCGTCTGTCGACGCTGCGTGGGGAGCGAGTTCTGGGACGACAGCGGGAACTGCAGGCGGGGACTCTAATTGGAACGGCTGCCTGGCGTTTTGTTGATAGATTAGTTGGGAAGTTCGTGTTGTTTAGTAGTGTAATGTAAATTCGTTTGATCAATTTCTTATAAGATAAGGAGCTAGGGGGCGCCGTCCACCGCGCTGCTCGCCTCGATAATTGCCACCATACGCCTCGCGGGTGTGCTTTGGAGGACGTCAATGACAGAACTGAGGGCGGACTCGAGTTCCAAGTGTGTATGCGCCTTGTTCCGGGCATGGTTGCTCCATTAGCTCACGATGGAGTTTTTCCTTAATCATGGGACTAGAAAATTCTGAGAATGACGATGAGTCGGTCCTGTAGATCAAATTGTTAGATAAACCTTCCCAGCTCGATGGTAGAAAAGAAAGAATTGAAGTCAATTCCGGGATCACCACACCAATGCTTGACAGTGACTGAACTTTAACCAGATGGTCATTGACCGATCCATTCTCATCAAGCCTCAAAAGTATTCAGTTTGCGTTTGAGAAAGATCTTCGTAGGGGTACTGTTGCTCTCGTATAGATTTTTTAGTATTTCCCAAAACTCAACTGGGTCTTTGACCCCAGAGATGTGGGGTATAAACTTATGTATCACTGACAATAGCCAAAGCTCTCTATTTTCTTCTGGTCAAGTTGGACACATCAGCTATATGGACTCTATGACCTTGCCATCATCATTCTCTACTACAATGACGAGTTCCTATAAATCCTCTCGCTCTCACTCTGAACTTCGAAGCACTGTAGTTAGCAGACCTGGTCAAATTGACGGATTCCGCAAAGGTGACCTCAATTGCAGCCATGAGTCCATGACGTAAGAACTTGAGTGGAGCTGTGCTACACACAGAATAAAAAGACTGTAAACAATCGATTCAAACAGCAAAGATCAATTAAGTAGAGACCTGCTCTAAGCCTCTAACACCATAAAGAGGTAATGAGGAATGATCGTACTTAGATGATTGGAATAAAACAGACATCCCAGTATATATGACAGAGTTTGAGGATCCATGGTCCTGGTGGAAGAAATTTCCACTAAGATAAAGTAAAGGGCACTAACTTTCTAACAAATTACAGACTATTAGGGAGATCAACTACCATCAGTAACCGTGGGGCAGGTACAATAAAGGATGATATGTACAGTACAGTGAAGATCTTCATCACCGGAATGGATGTACAGGAACACAAGAGTTCCTCCTCTGGGTTGCACCAACATATATATTTTCAGTAGAAAGAGATATTCGGTGACACAAAAGGTGAAATGGATATAATTACGGTACACGAGTACTCTTCAGAAACCAGACCCCTCTAACAGGGCTTATGGAATCCCATGTAATCACCATGAGCATACTGCTCCCAAACCTCTAATCCTCCAAAGATAGTTGTCAAAATTGCACTTAGGCCCAATACAGAGCTAACAGCGAACACAATGACTGAACATCGCCCGAATTTAGTAATAGCGTGTTGGACGACACGGAGTCCAACTAGGGAGAATATGAAACAGATGACCGCGAAAAGTACAGCAAAGTCAACTGGTAGTCGACCCAATAGCCAATACTGTATGACTGACAATGAGGACGAGAAGAACACCATGAAGGCAGTTGTTGCGGCAGTGAGCTGCACAGCAACGACAACAGCGATATCAAAAAAATAGATTCATATGTTGAATTGAGTCACATTTTGTGATGAGCAATGTGTGTATCGTAGGAAATTTGATGAAGACTTCATTAGGCTTGTGTTTAAATTGATATTTCTGAAAGAGAATATGAAACTTAAAAGAGAAAATGACTGAATAAATGATATCAAAGCAAAAACTGAGAGAAGATGCTCTGGTATGTGACAACTAAATACCAGAGGATGCATGCCGATTTCAATGAGGAGGGGATTGATGATCATGCCCCCGCCAATTCCCAACATGCCGCCCAAGAATCCTGTCAGCAGGGCCATGCTCGGAAAGGCAACGAATGCCCTTGGCCCAATCAAGTCCCATTCCTCTGGCTTCATTCACAGAAAGGAGTAAGTTGATTAAAAAAATGCTCCGCAAATAGCTTTGCAATATTGGTGAAAAGTTCGTCAAGAAGTTACCTGAAGATCGGGGGAATCGTGCTTGGTGGAGGTATGATGCAGGTGCCAAGCAGCCCATCCCGTGAGTAGAAAGGCAAGCGGAATTTGCGAAACCGTCAGCAACCAGTAGGCTCTCGTACAAGGCTCCACGTTTAGAATGCTCTACATGTTGAATCCAAAAGCAATTTCAAAAGGCAATAGGGCGAGTTTCGTTCAAACATGTAAAAACTTAGACGATGAACATGTTAGCACCTTGTATAAGGAACAGATAAAACCGCTCTTGTATTGGCCACAAGGAGAGAAATACAACGAGATAACATATGTAAGTGTAAAAATTGTCGTCGCTGGAACAATGTAAGAAGAAATTTATCTTCGTAGTCATGTGATTAGAGATTCGATTCTCAAGAGGAAGAGGTTTGTGACAAAAAACTTACAGGGCTAGATTTTCCTCCACGCAGAACTTGGACTGCGAAAAAGGCTAGCCACACCACTGTAAGCATCAAGAGTTTTCCGTAAGGAAAATGACTCGCTTGGTTCGCAGTGCCTAGTAACGGCTCCTGACTTTCACTAGCCTCTTTTTGAAGAGATTTCAGACGGTGTTGCCGAGCATTTTTTGAATCCAACCTTTTCAGCATTTCAGGAGGTGCTATATCAGATTCTTCGAGAACACAACCTGCGTTCATATTGCAAAAGATTGACAGTGAGACTTCTGATGCGTACATAGAGCCACACTTAAATTGCATGTATAGACCTAGTCCTTTAGTCTCTAGGTTAAGATTCTCTTTCAATAAAAGAACTTCACAAACTTGCCTGTGAGAACATTATATGAGCTTGACCTCTGCTCCGCCAGTAATTGTCCTCGTTCTTGTGCGTCTATGGACAAAGTTGACCTCTCTTTCTGCTCTGCTGCCAACAAGGTCTCAGTTTTCCATCTAAGCAGTCCGCTTTTGAAGCTCCTTTGAGTGATGTATCCCAAGGTTATGACAAACTCCAGAATAATGAACCAAGATGGAAACACTATGTTGCAAATAACTCCAAGGCTAATTCCCAATAACATGTTCGGCTGCAGGAGTAACGCGACGTCAAAATCAACAAGGGGGTGGCCAGCATGGAGAGGATGCTCTTGTCTGAAGTTCCAACCAACATTTGCGATGGAGCCTCCAAGAATCATGAAATTGGACAGAGCCGCTGCTGATTTAGCATCGAATCCAAGGAGAAGATTGAAAAGAGGGATGAATAGCCCGCCTCCTCCGACACCACCGGCGCTGCATAGAGAAGCTCCCAATGAGCCTAAAATTACGGCCAGTACTAACCTCCAGTTCCATTCTAGCTTGGGCCAATGCAATGCTTGGACGCCGCCCTCGAAAGAAAATACCTGCATTACGACGGTTTTCAAAGAATGCAGAACCGCTGATTGTTCGTTATCTGGGGACACATGAACTTCACCATGGCCAGGTGATGAAGAACCTGCTGAAAGGACAGACAGCTGAGGATCTGAATGCGCAATGCTTGCGCCGATGAGCATGGCCATGACCAGTAGCCATGTTTGAAAGTGCGGCGAGAGTTTCATCATTCTTCAAATCTTGAACCTTGATTCTCCTAGCCGGTTGAGTCAGTTTTCCACCGCTACCAACCTTGTCAAATTCTTACAGTCAACTAGAAAGGTAGACACGTTCAAGAGTTGCGAGAAGAATTCCGCGACGTTACAAGCAAGATTGATCAATAACTCTCGTGAGGCAAGATACATTGATATCTTAACTTCCACCTGCGCAAGCACATTGACGAAGAACATCAGCTGCAACAAATTCAGACCAGGCCGCGGCTTTAGATGAGCAACAGCACAGCATTTGTAACCAGAAAACTAAAAAATCCATAGAATTAACAATCTTGAGTCTGAGGAAGAGAGAGTCATGGTAAGTAATACGCCGTAATTCGAAACGCAAACGAGTGCAACACATTGGAAAGAGTGACTTGTGAAATCTTAGAGGCCGACAGCCAATTCCTAAAATCGGCACGAACTTGAGGTCATCAAAGGTAATGCAGGCACTCGCAAAGATGGACTTAAGAAGCAGTGGAATTGTACCAAATGAGAGCCGCAATTGTATGCATCGAAATTGGCCAGAGCCGAATCTCTTACCCCACAAGTACAAGTGAAAAGAAGTTTCGACAAAAACTCATTGACGGTAAACACCTCGACACAATACCGCAAATACTCTCGAAGAGGAAGTGAGAAGGAAGGTCAAGATATACGCTTTGTATGCGAAATGAAAACGTGCCTACCTAAGCAAATTTTTGAAAACGAATTCAATACAATGACTGCCGTGAATTTACGAATGAAAGCAAACTAGAAACCTTTAATACTTCGAACTACCGCGCAACAGCATTGTCAGGCACACATGCACCACGAATTTATACACCAGAAGCTTCCACCTTCAATCCCGAAGGCAGTTTTGAGCACAAACTAATGAAGGATGAAAACATCGAGAGTGAGACACAACACCGTCGATACTTTCCAGAAGCAAGAAGATTAAGCTGCATGCTTCATGTGCCAAATTCAAAGTTAAAGTACGCACCTACGCGAATTTCTGAACTAACTAAAGAAAGAAAGCAAACAGGTGGAATCCTCTAAAAAAACTAATGAGCACGTAAAGAGTGAGACACAATACCATGAATATTCTCCAGAAATAAGGGAAGAGAAAATTATTTAACCTACATGCTTCATGTTTGCAATTCAGACGTGGGCATCTAAGCAAGTCTCTGAACCCGAATTTATCACTCCGAATGCCGTGCATGTCTGATTGAAAGAAAGCAAAACAACAAGAAACCTCTGAAAACTGCTGCACCTGCCGTGAGCAGGAGAACACAACAGCATTGCGAGGCACTTCTCTTTTACTAAAATCCGTTATACACTGCGCGCAAGCGCGCTTCTCTCTCTACCTTAAAATCCCTCCAGACCAAAAACAAACTCTCTTTCTATCTCCTTCAATTCCTAAGGTTAGACTGTCAAGAACATTCACACAAAACCGCGACCAATTCCAGATTGCAATTCCTCTCAACACAAACAAATAAATTCTCACTTTATTTCTCTCGAGTAAAACCGTAAAAACGCTTAACACACAACCTAAGACAATTACACCTCCATGCGCTTCGACTGACCTCCATTTCCAATTGACATTCGCAACTAATGAACCTTGCAAACTCGAATTAATCAAAAGCTGGTAATTAAAGAAAAAGGATCAATAATGATCTGTAAAGCATCACAAGTAGAAATCCGGTCGGCAAGTGAGGATCGTCCGTACTATGAAAGATGGAAGCGGTCGGCTTCACGGTTAACAGAGCTCATAATGAGAGAAGATTGCTGAGCACAAATACTGCTTCACACACAGATTGTAACTTAACTGAGTTGCCCCAGTCTCCTGCACATGCAACTCCATGTTCAACATATACATGTTCCTCAGAACCTAATTTCTATAATTGGAAATGGCCAAGACGAAGAAGACGGAGAACTGGAGGACGCCGGGAATCGAGAACGTAAATCTGGGACGGTTTGCTTTGTGTAGTAATTGTTGGTCTTATTATTGGACTGCTTTTAAGGCTTGCCGATTCTTGTAAGCGGTTGAAAGGGGGTTTCGAAGTGTTTGGATTCAAGCTTGAGATGCTCCAGTTTGGATGTGGTATGATAAAGTGGTACAGGTCAAATATGCTACAAAATCCGTGTAAAAGTTGATGTGGTTTACATTCTGATTCTCATTAACTTAGTAACCCTACGCTTGGGTCAGATTCATTGAAAAATAAATCAAAATATAAAGAAATAGGGCATGAAATGAAATTTTCAAAAATTATAGCATGGTGTATATGAACATTGTAGAAAATATTAATGAAAATAATATGAAATCTGGGGGAAAATAGATGATAAAATGAAAAATGAACGACAAGCACCAAACAAGTCACGAGTATCCAAATAAAGCTATGAGACACCGGTGCGAAACGCGTATCACGGTAAACAATGAGGATCCAAATTTGCCAAATGGCCATGACAAAATAGGTGAAAACCATGAGTATTGTGGGAAAGTTGTGAGGACCAGTGAGGCCCCTGGAGCTGCAGCTAAGCGTCACAAAATATTAGATCTTGAAAAGCGAAATTCCAAAAATTCTAAATTCAGTTAACGAAAGGAAACTTTACCAAAAAAAGAAAAGATTTCGTATAACCTCTAACGTATCTGACCTCAACGTACGGTATTCTTTTGTTCAAGATTTTGGGGTGTCATTAAGAAGTAAGACCTTTGTTTGAAACTGGATTCTCTTATCATAATTTTTTGTTAACTCTCATTATCCTGTGAAAGTAACAGTAGAGGGTTGGAGCTTGGAAGTGCTGAATAATTTCCTGCAGAACTTCGAGTTATGCTTTTGAACTGTAGCAAATCAAACCACCATTTCGTTTCATTTGTTATTATTGTAACAGTGGAGAGAATCAGTTAGTTTTTAAAAAAACCTGGGTCCCTGACAGAATAAAGTGGTCCGAGAAAATGGGTAAAGTGAGAATGGGAATTGTCCAGGTTCAGACCCTCAGAAATCTGCCATGCCGCATTTGTCGTTCAAAACAAGCTCAGATACTACTGCAGGATGTAGCCCAAATCCACCCTTCCAGTTCGGCCTAATTTAGCTCTGTTCCATCTTATTATTGTAAAGTATGGCCAAGGTAGTAGGTACAATCAAAATGGCATGACTAAGCAATAATCATCACGTCTAGATTCTTGTCTAGAATGAAGGTACCATAGTTAGTCCTGAAAAGGTCATCTGGAGTTGTAATAGTGGTTAGTGTCCGAGGAGGGTTTAACCTTAAAAGAAATAGTACAAAAGAAACTGAACACCAAACTCCATCTAGCTCGAGTTTTGGTGTTCCAAAGGAATTTGTACGGGTTTTTTTTCAAATTCCGGCTCCTGGTCTTGCATTGCACAAACTTTACAATTAACACTATAAATTTTGAAGACTAAAATTGTGTAAACGTTAGGATTTAGTGTCAATTTATAATACCCTAGTGTTTAACCCTACAACATTGGCAAAGAATAAAACATCCTTTTGATGAATGAGAATTCATTTGTTGTGAAGAGAAGGAAATTATGACTTTTTTTTCATCTATTTTGAGTTGTGTGTGAGGAATTAGATTGTGTGGTATGAAGAGGACTAAAGAAAATCATCGTCATCGAGGAGTTCTTCTCTTAGCCAGCAATTAGAATTGAAAAATAGTGCAAATGGAAATTAGGTTCCACTAAGGTGAAGGCTCCAATATAAGAATTTTAAAGGTAGACAACTTGAATCCTAAATATTTTAGGAGTTTTTTTCTTGAGTCATGTCATAGTACTTACATGAATAGACATTGCTCACTTTGGATTCCAACTTTGCCCCCACCTATACCTTACAACAATTGCAAACTTTGTGTTTGTTTAGCTATGGTAGATTTGGATCTTGCTTCTAGTCAAGCTTATTCTTTGTAGTCAAATGTTGGTTTGTCAATTTCGAAGACCCATTTCTTGATCCCATATTATCCTTGTATCTAATGCTAAAAAAAAGGGTTTCAAAATTTAAATCATTCTTGCCACTAATGCACCAATCAAGTGTCTAAATACTAACAAAATTGAGCGCTCCCACTCCTTCATCTAACATTTCACTATAAGAAAACCTTGTTTTAAGTGATCAATTGACATCAAAAAGAACAGATTTTAGGTGACATCTGAAGTGACATCAAAAAAGCAAATCCATATTTTTATATCAACAAAGATGTTCATTGATATTATATTGAACACCATTGTTGACATAAAAACATGGATTTGTTTTTTTCAATGTCACCTAAAATTAGTACCTTTTGACATCAATAAACTTTGGTTTCTTATAGTATTTGTATTTCTAATGAATCCGTTTAGAGCCCAACTGTACTATTAAAATGTCATAAAATAAAAAGTCATAGCCTATGTGGACTCCATCTACTACTCATTCACACATGGTTGAAGGCCTACCCTTATAGGATAAACAATTTGAAGATTCATAATTTATTCATATGATGTTCCAATTGAACATTGGAATTTTCTTTCACTTGCCAATAAGACCAATAAAAATAATAATCTCCAATAGGATTCATAGTAGGAAGCTATTTTTTTTATTTTTTTATTTTGAGGGGTGGATCTGAATATCTAAATTATATCTTTAATTTTTTTTAAATGAATTAAATATAGGATATACCCTCCTTTCTCAAACTAGACAAAGATTGATATACATATAGGTCAATTAAAGATTATGAAGAAGATTGACTTAATATGATTTTAAATCTTTCTCTTTTTCTCACCACATCAAGATAAATGAATATAAACATACTATGAGAAGCTCATTTGTTAAAGGTGTTCATACCCAAAACTTGCCTACAAAGTTAAAATCTTAGTGTCATATTAATATGGTAATATTATGTTTGTATTCATAGAAAAATACATGAATAATTAAACAGTAGATTGAAATGTAATGGAGTACAAAAAACAAACGAAATCTAAGATAGAGATATATGTTTGTCATATGTCATATTGTGTAAATGGTGATAGATTGTAATTGTTAATTGAACATTATCTTTGAAAAGAGTATTTCAAGAATTAAAATAAATAAATCTTTAAACATACAACTTTGCATGATTTACCATAATTTATTGATTATTATTTGAAACATTGTTATAAATTTTGATTGTCCTCATCCAATGGTGAGAAAACAACAAACTAAATTTGTAAGTTTTATATGAGTAAAAGGAACAATTGATGATCAATTCCATCTAATTAAGGTAGCTGAATCTCTTCCCCTCCCTTTTCTACCACCAATAGCTCATTGGTTAAAATGAATGATGAGATTTTTAGCTTCCTTGAGAAAAACCCAACTCTAGCTATTTAGTATTTTTCCAACACTCACACAATACTTACAAAATATGAATTTTTCAGAGTTGAAAATATAGAATACCTACTCTATACTCATACCACCAAACTTCCTTTATTCAAACACCCATGAAGCATAAAATGTTTAGACTCCGTGATGCTTTTGAGGCACCAAGTGAATTTTAAAAATAAAACAAATTAGGTGGTGCAATTAAAAATGTGGGCTCAGCTACCTCAGGCCTTTCACCAAAAGGCACGTAGGTATGTTGTGGTTTCTATTGATTGGGCTTCTCTAAGTAACAACAAAAATCGGCAATGCCATTGATGACCACGTTCGGTGAATGCAACTGTGGATAGTGCTGACGTGTCCGACACATCATCGACATGTGCCCATTTGTGAAACCAAGTCTTCCAGATGCTCTGCTTGTCAGCAGACAGGAGTGAGGTTTGGATTCTTCGAAATCAACAAAAAAATCAACGGCACGAAATGCTAAATGAATTTCTATCTATGAATAATTGAAATTCATGAAATTTAATAAATGAAACATTTTATTTTACATTTCTTACATTTTTGTAAAACTCTATTTGCTAATCCTGGATCAGCTTCAACTCCTGAAATTGATACCAGTATAATACTAGAACTTCAGTGAACACCTGCACGTGAAAGGTGAATGTGATGAAAGGTATGATGTGATACAAGGTGATATTTGGAATCAAACATGCGGATTAGGAAGCACACAATTGCTCATTGGGATTGTCGAAATGTCATCTAAACGTTCCGTCCTGTTTAGAACAGGCATGTGGTATAATTAGCAAGTGGTCATATTATGACAACTAAAAGTTCTTTAAGTTGTAGGTGTCTTGAAATGGGCCTTCTCTTGCTTTTTGTTTCTCACAAGTAGTGTAACTTTGGTTTTTAAGTTGTAACTCAAGATCAGAAATTCACACACTTAGTTGAACTTTCACTTAAATTTCAAAACCACCACACTTAAAATTCAAAGCTATCTTACTCGGAAAGTGAGTCAGTCTCACAATCAGAGAGCCACTCTTAGAGATGCTACATGTTTATTTAGTAAAGATGAAAACGGAATTTCCGGGTATTCAAGAACATGGAGAAAATATCCGGCCAACTGCATGTTGTTCTCCAATTTAACTCATCTGTTTGTTAAATTTCAATGTCGGTCGTGCCGATTGCAGAATATCCTGTCTCCAGCTTTGTGCCGGATAACGTTATGAAGATGCCGAATTTGTACCCAACGATTTTGGGATTTCCAGGGCAAGAGCAATTAGAGAGAGTGCAATTAGAGAAGGTTGATCGTAATGTTAGTCACTTTTTCAGAAGACTAATAAGTAACACTGTGGAGTAATTGAACATCAGTGTCGTAGAACAAAATCAATCAACGCCCACCTAAATGAAGTAAATTAATTGCACTACTAAAACTCACGGAAACTTTGAGTTTAATATACTGACCCGCCTTGATCAGATTACATCTGAAGAGTCTTTCTTCAACATGCAAGCCTTACACAAACACTGCAAAGTGTTCACAAGAAGATTTCAAAAAGTAGCAGTACAAGACGGGTTGAGGGCCTGGGATATAACAGTACACATGTTCACCAATATGAACATCGAATTTACAGCTGAAGGTGGTGGATTGACAGAAAAATCCCATAATGTTAAGCAGTGTTTACCTGTATCCACCATGAAATTCGAAAGGATGAGCGTCTGTAAACGTAAAAATTTACTTGAAGACAAAAGTTTAAACATCAAGCACTCGGAAGGGACTTACTCAGGAATAAGCACAGTCCACGAGCAAATGAGACATTGGCATCAGCTATGAGAATTCAGATTTGGTGTTAACATCACCAGGTGAACAACTAGCGTTTCGTTTGATTTCTCGGAGGGGCACTCTCTTCTCGGGATGGGAAGGAGGCGACACCCGCAGACTGCCAGCGTACACTGGTCCTGGTTTTTGAGCTCCATTTGCATTTCCCTTTTTCTGCAGCCCTTTCAATGGAATTGGACTGTTGCCAAGGTTTGAACGAGTCTCTGACATGCTCATATCACTACTTGGAGTACCTGGTCTCCTGCTCTTTGGTCTTTGCTTGAACCACTTCTGGGATATCGACTTCTCGATCTCCGCCTTTGCAGTTTCCTGGACAGTACTGATTGGTTCGGCTTTCGGTGGAGTTTGAGAATCATCGTCTTCTTGTGCTCCTTCGTATCTGTGTCTGCTGCTGGCTGGCCCACTGGTGGCTGTCGCCTCGCTCGGTTCTCTGTCAGGGCTGTGGACTTGATTTGAATTTGGAGGTCGGTCAGAGCTAGGTTCATCGACTGCACAGAACAAGATATTCATTAAATTGGCAATATATGAGATGCACAAGGGGATCTTACTCAGAAAAACTCAGGCAGATAAAGATTTTGGATTTGCTTAGTAGTTGAACTCTTGAGTCATTATACAGGAAGTTTTTTAAGTTCGTGGATTGAAACTCTTACAAATGTCAATACAGTTTTCGAATGAGGCTGCGTCTTCGGGTGTGTTTTCAAAGTCGGACGCAGCGGCAGGATGGTGAAATCCCGAAGATGTTGAGATATGGCAATGTGAACACGCGTCACAATCGGTGGCGCCTTTGCATGATCCGTTGCTCGTCACGATGGGTTGTAAAACTAGCGTGTAGCCATGGTTGCTACCAGAGCCCAGCAACCGGCTCTGCTCAAGGGCATGCCGGTTCCGGACTTCTTCAAGCGTTGCTCGGACTTGCACAAGGTCTCTCTCCAATTCTCTTACTTTCTCTTCAAGTTTCTGAGCTGCCACCCGCCACTTCTCCTCCTGAACAAATTAAAGAGAAGAAAGTCTTAAAAGCCCTGAAGGATCAAGGATTCGTGGTTTGAAAACATATGACTACTGATGTTGAAATATAATTCGGGTGGGACCGAAGATCATATCAGTGAAGTGCATTGTAAGAAGTACATAAAATTGGACAAAAGGAAATCTCCATACGAGCTGCTGAAAAAAGATGAAGCCCAAGCAGGGCATTTTGGTCCATAAACAAACGATTCAGCTTAGTGACAGTGCATTGCAAGCTACCGGTGAGATAGAAAAAATACAGATTTATTCCTTGAGTTATTTATGTACCTCAATCTGCAAGGAAGCAGCTTTGGACTCCGCAAAAGTGGCCCGCTTTTCCCAATTTTCACAACTGTATTGTAAGGATCCTGTCTTGCCTCTCAGTTGCTTCAGTACTTCCTGGACTTGCGCCCAATCCTCTCCGTCTGACGTGAGCTGAAACAGAATCACCGAAGTTCACACATAAGAAAAAATGAATCTCCATTGATGATTGAAAAATGAAGTCATGAGGACGTAAATTACCATCAGCTAACAGAAACATAATCTACAAACGTGAATCATGTCCGCACAGAGCTACTTACTAATGTTTTACAAGCGCACAGATTGAGGCTCTAGCTACAATGCACCTTCGGTAGATTGATTAAGACTGACTCAAAACACAAATTTCTTAGCTCTTCAACATCACGTTACGAAGCCTCCAGCTGTAATGCCACTAACTACAATGAGAAAACATCCAGCAGCCTTTCTAGTATTTTCAACTCTCACCAAAACGATTGTGATCCGAAAATGGTGCACTCTCAAATCTGAAAGCATGAACTTACGAAACCGGACAAGTACTTACCACCTGGGTCGTGGATGACGTGCTGCTCAGACGCGTCTTGGAGACGCTCGAATCTCCACTTCGGATTTGAGACTGAAGTCGGAGGGTCTCGATCCGGCTTTGGAAGCTCTTCGCTTTGTCTTCGAGATCGCGCTGCACGTTCCCCGTATGAAGGCGCTGAATTCGTTGCTGGAGACCAGGGGTGTAGTCTTCTTGGTGACTTCGGCCAGGTGTACACGGAGCAGATACTGTTCCCCTCTTCGCTGTCTGAAAACAGACGATTTCGAGTCAGAGTACGTCACGGGCTATGGCGTCTCTTCTTCATCATAACCGGGTTAGATTATCCAGTTGTAGCAATCAGTCAAAAAAATGTACTGAATGTGAATCGATAACACTAACAGCAGGGTTTACTCCCAGACGTGTATAATATGACCCTTCTATGAACTGACATCCTGAGACAGTTCCCAAGAGTATTTCACGAGCTACATCGTTAGTCAGAACTTTTATTGCTGGGTCATCGTACGTCATCCGATAGTCCGAATCAGACAAACAAATGCAAATAAAATTTGTTAACGACCCTCACAGCAAGGTTAACACACATACATCTTTAACATGGCCTCCTCTATTAAAACGAAATTACACACATGCCACACTACCATTGTCAGCAGCACACATTCAAACTTTCACATTGGTAATGCTTCGGGACTTCTGAGAGAAGGTCTCAGGGTGTACAAGAAGTCAGCATATCCCAGGCACTGGAATTCGATTCTCTATTTCACCATCACCGAGTATCAATCTTTAACATCTAAAAGTGCGAATCAATCAAATAAAAGCGAAGAAAGGTAATTGATGACGCTAACAGCAGGGATTAAGGCAACTGAGAGAATTCAATTGAGAGGAAAACATAAGCAACGATTGAAACCTCCAGTATGGTCTGCACGGACGACCGTAGACAATGCGCCATCTCGGCCGCTTGCGCCAAATCCGCATTCTGTTGCCGCAACCGTTGATCCGCAAGCTCCTTCTCCATTTGCAACACCTTGCATTTGGCCTTAAGAATCGCAGGCCACTCCAAGTCCGCTCTCCTCTTCTCCTCCTCACCACAATTCATTTCCAACCCCTCTTGTTTCAACCCTCTTCGACGAGAACTCACCTGCGACCGCCGGAGGTTTAACTCCATACCCGATGAAACCGACTCATGATCACTATTGCAGCGACGTCGCAGCGCATCTTCAGCAAGATTTTCGCATTCCAAAGCGCTACTACTGCTCGAATCACAAGTGGTGGCAGTATTATCACGAGCTTGCGCAGAGCGCCAGGAATGATTACCAGGAGAGAGGTTCTGTCGCCGCACAGTCTCCCAATACAAGCTGTCCTGCTCGAACATCCACCCGCACTTCCACTTCACGCCACGCCGCACGCCGCGCACGCTGCAGCTCTCCTCCTCGGAGACTTGCATCGAACCGGACTTGTGCTCTTGCTGGTTTGCTGCTTTACCGTTTTGCTGTGATTTCACGAAGCGACCCATTTCACGATCGAGCTTCTGGAACGTAGTGAGGCGTCCACTGCTTCTACGCATCACATCCTCCGAGAGGCAGCGGCGGCGACGAGAATGAGGTCGGGGAGGCTTGCGACTGGAGCCGCGACGGTACTCCCCGGAAGCCTCCTGCGACCCATCTTTTGCTGTCATCCCCATTGCAAAATCGCATTCACTGATTTTACTTCCCAAACATATTCAATGGAAAACTACTGCAATTGCAGCTGCAGCTTTCAATACATCTCCCTCGATCAGCGCCTAGAACTTCAAACAGAGAGCGCCGCCGCTGTGTGCACCTCCATAGTCAAAACCAGCCGATGGACAACGTACGCCCCCAATGTTGCTGCTGCAGCTTTCAATTCATCTCCCTCGATCAGCACCTGGATCTCCAGACAGACAGGGTTGCCAGTAGTTGCGCCGCCATAGCCAAACCTGCTTGGTTGTTAGCTACTTCCCATCAGGTTGAAATTCAAACAGTTGCAAACGGTGACGACCGAAGCAAATTCTTGTGCAAATACTTTTGCAAATACTATGTCAAGCTTCGATTTCCGAGCTTGGGAGATCGATTGATGCTCCCTTAGTATCTGCAATAACGCCTAAATCACCCACATATTTATCGCCCAACCCAAGGATATGTGATGATTCCGCCATAGCCAGGGAGCTTGAACAACTGATCGTTCTTTCCCCAACGTATTGAAATTCAAATGTGGGATCGAGCAGGCGTACGTACGTTCGGTCATTGAGGTTAGAAACTCTATGTCCATGTCACGATTTAACAGGTTAGAACGAACTGTAACATGACATGTGTCAATTTGGGGGAGACCATTGAGTTATGTCGAATATGAACCGTACTGGACGCAGACTGGCAACAATTTGAAATTGGCACGCTGCAAGCGTCAGCTCTCACTGGGACCGCTGAGACGTACGATGGCTGACGGACAAGCCGAGGAGTGAACGCGACAACTTAACGATCCATTTACTATATCAGTCTTCAATCTGAAGGACAACTTATCTGACACGGATATGCATGACCCTGCATGCGCTGCTCACTCCTGCAGGACGTCGATCAATGGTTTAAATTTTTTGCTTAAAATCTCTAATTAGCCAAATTTATACTTGAATGTGAGTGGTTTTCCAATAGATATCTACAAACACTGATTTCATTTGTACACATGCAGATGGACTGGTGTCCTTGATGAACAGTGCAGCTCACATAGACGTGTGTAGTTGGCATTGTTGATCTCTATTTTCTTAATTAAGATTACTAAGCAGCTGACCATAATTTAGAAGTCAAATTTTAATTGTTGGTTTAGCTGGTCGTCTAGCCCTCTGAGCTCATTTTCGAAACTCCAAATGAAAAGCACCACATCGAGTCAAGGAAATCCATGATGACCAGGGTAGACAAAGCATAAAATTGTAAAAATCGGATAGGCAGAATTGAAAACTTTTGTAATTTTTTTTCCTAAACAGTTCATGCCTTCCCAGGTGCCTCGGTAAAACTTTACTGTAGAATACA
Organism: Pseudoscleropodium purum; assembly: GCA_963969395.1. NCBI lineage: Eukaryota > Viridiplantae > Streptophyta > Bryopsida > Hypnales > Brachytheciaceae > Pseudoscleropodium > Pseudoscleropodium purum. Next base: position 26,185,521 of record OZ017798.1, read on the forward strand.
TCCCCATGTTGCCAACTTCAGTTAATTTGCTAATTACCTCTAGTTTGTCAATTTAGTCAAATAGCAGTTTGGTGCCATTCCTGGACCAAAACTTGTGCGTACATTTAAGTTACACAAAGTTCTAAACACTGAAACTCACAAGCCCTCATTTAAATCTCAAGCAGAGCATCCTGAAAAGTGCCAAAGTAGTGGATCACCTTTCCGGCTTTCAATTCAATGAATTGACCTAAGTTCTATACATTAAATCCCGCAAGGCTTTGCCTACTTGGGTACGTGCGTTACGTAGTAGTAGGCAGGGAGTCGTCGCGCATATTTGGTAGATTCAGAGTCCCTGTCTGTCTAGTGTCTATCTTCAATTAGTTTGCCGGCGGCTTCAGTTGAATCGATCCGTCGCTTGGATTGCTGCAACGCTAACTTAACTGAGCTGCTGCCGTGGCCAGCCCTTTGAATTTCTAAGTCACTGTTGGTCAGTACTGTAACTATACAGTAACTGTGATTTGTGTCTGGCGTTGCATGTGGGCAACGTCCTACGCCATGGCCAGCACCTTGCTATTACACGCTCAGTCTTACAGGTCGCTTTGAAATTTGAAAACCTGCCTGGGTCACTGACTGATGGGGTGGTGCCATTCAATTCTTGCTGCAGGATCATGATGAGAGGTAATTCCTAAAGTTATAGGGAGGTCGCCTTTGACCAGCTGATTTGCAATTCTGAAGTGAGTTCAACTTCTCAAAATATTTTGCAGTAAATTTACCTTGAAAAACAAATGAAATTGGCATCCAATCCAATCTTTTTTTTTTAAATTTTGGGATCTGTGAGGAATTGTTCATGAATTTTGTAGTGGGAATCACCAAGGGTTCTAATAGAAGCGTCCACCTCCCAATATGTTTAGTATTGGTACATTGGTGAATACAATTGATACATAGAAGAAATCAATATGTACCTTAGCATTAGAGAACACTTTTAGAGTTTGAATTTTTTTAGTGAACCTTCTACTTTAGTGCATTTTCTTCATTGGTATAGAATGTGCATTTTAGGATACAAAGGTGTATTTGGAGTATAAGAAAGTTTGGATTGGCTTGATTTATTTGTGATGAAAGGGAGTGTTAATTGCATAAATTTGGAATTTTTTGGGACATTGTCTTTTGATTTCTACAAAAAAAATGTTGAAAGTATTCAATTCTCAAAACTAGTAGATATAGTGCAAATAAGGTAAGGTAGATTTATTGGTCTATCAAAAGAGTTTGTAGATCCTACTTGGCTTGGAGTGCTTGGATGACAATAGGACTATAGTTGTGGCGTACACTAGTAGAAAACAACATTTCAAACAACAAAAACCAAATGATGTTTTCAAAAAAACATCATCTAGTTTTTGTTGTCTGGAATGCTATTTTCTACTAGTGGTACTTCTTGCCATTTGTTGAGACAATTGAGGATTGTTTTATAGGATTGGGCAAAATGGAGGTATGGGATTAGGTTGTTCACAATTATTGCACTAAACTCCTGTTGAATGTGATCTTGATTCATGATAGGTTGGTGAAGCCATCTAACGATTTTGAACTCAAACTAGAACTGCCATTTGCTCTATTAAGTCTCGTACTGACATGATGATTTTGTTAGTGGCTTGTCTTATTTCTATACAGAGTTGGTCAAGTCCACTAGTAGGTGCCATTAGCATAAGCATTGGTTCTTTATTGGCTAACGATACAATTATCCCCTTAGGTGAAAAATGTGGATAAGTTACAAAGTTAGATGCTTTAGAATGGACAGACATGAATTCAACAATAAGTTCTTCTACCCTCCTTACCATATATTCATTTTCATTGTCAATCTATTCAATTTTTAGAATCACATGCATCTTCCAAAGTTGCAGGACTTTTTAACAGTATTTCTTGAATGGTCAAAGATGAATTGATGCCTTGAATGAAGTATTGGTGTATAGTCCCATTGTTTAATAGATTCTCAATATAATGGGTGAAAATCATATTGAAGCGGCGAACATAGAATGTGATGTCTTTCGTTAATGATCTTTGAATACTAGTCAATGTTGTCAAAGTTTGTTAATGTTCAATTTCTAAGCAAAAACACCATTTAACCTCTAAAGGTCCAAATTGTGTTTTTTTGGCAATATAGAGATCTTGGGTAGCTAACTACAAATGGATTTTTTAGTTTTTTTGATTGAAATTTTCACACAAAATGTGCCCAAGGAGTATCTTTAAGGCCCAACAATTTTCATAATTTTTGACTACATGATTCAAAAGTTATTGCATGATATGTAATTTTTGATGCTTGGTAGGCAGCCCAAAAATTTCTTAAAAAATCACTTTTTTCAAAAAGAAAAATTTGAAATTGATTTTTTAGACTTCTATGTATGTGAAAAGCTTTGAATCATTCCATTTTGATTTATGAGATGAAAGTTATGAGGTGTTCTAGTTTGTGGGCAGTCATGGATTCCCTACTCAAAAATAAACTTTGGAGTCCTTTATTTAACTCAATTTTCAATATTTAAAAAATAAAATAAAAAGATATGATGTAGATTGTTCATTACTACATTACCACTGTTGGAATTGTAATTTTTCAATCTCATAATTAAATTCTTAACAATTTAGTGTTTTGAATCACTTTGTACTTCTTTCTATTTACTATTTTTTTCCTATATGTTGTGCAATTCCAAATGATCTAAATTTTTTTAAGCATGTAGACAACTTAACTTGAAAAATGAATCCAAAGAGTAACCGTCATTTTGGACATTTTTTCATGAAAATGTGACCTTGTGAAGTACAGCTGCCCGTATTTTCACAGGGTCAAAAAAAGATTTTTTGTCACTTCAAATGTTAATATCTTGCAATCTACACGGTGGAAAATTCTGAAATTTTTTCCACATCTTTTCAAAATAGTTTACTATAAGATCCTATAGTTACATGTGTCCAAAAATGTTTTTCATCTAAAATTTGATGCTTGTATAAGAAATGGCAGTTTTGGAGCGTTTTTGGTGAAAACATAGTCTTCGACCTTTAGAGGTTAAAGATAGCTTACAATTGTAACCATGTAGTAAAAAATTGTGTTTCATGTGAACAATATCATGAATAAGTGATTTATGCCAAAGTATGAGAAAACTATATAAGATAGTACTTGTGGTTAGTTACTAGGTTAGAAATAAAAATGCCTAGAGACATGGTGATATGACTTGCCAACAAACTATCGATTATCGGTTTATTGTGGCCTAAGGTGAAATTCTACAATCCCACATACCTCTCCTATAGGGGTGGTTGGCAACAATCCCAACAATCCTCATTAATTGGGTTGGGAACTCCTACCTTCCTCTCGTAAAAAATATAATTCACTTCCTACTTTGGTTTTTAGTAAGGCTATGAATGTTTGTTCTTAATATTAACTTCGGGTTTTACTACAAATTCTAAATCTTGACTTCAAATTCTACTACCTAGGCTCTCTTTCTTACTCTATGAGTCTACAATTCCACATTCTCAATTTTTACTATCCTATACTCACTAATTGTGGATTAGGGTTAATTGAAGAAAAATCAATGCTACTCAAGATGAACTTCAAAGGTTAAGTTAATGATTCACCTCATTGCTTATAGTGTTGGAAATGATCTTGTCTATACTTGCCTTCTCATAGTCCATCATAACTGTTGATTGCTTGGGTCTTTGTTGAGATGAATCTCCTTGCTTTATCTTTTAAGGAAATCTATCTCCCTCGTGTAATCTAACTCCTCTCTTTCTCTCCTTTTCTTTCCCCCGTTGTCTTTCTACTCTAGAACTATTCCACCAAGTGCATTCATGTTGGTCTTACAACTATAGATCTAAACTCCAAGGCCCTTAATGGTGTCCTCTTTCTTACGTGTTTCCCTTTTCATCATACTAATTCTATTTCTAACGGTCACCATAGAACCCCATAAATTTCCTATCTAATCTAGTTGCTAGCACACTATTCACCTTCTTCCTCCTTGTTCTCTATTTCAATCCTCTCTCTTCTAATCTCCTTCCATTACTTATAGTTGACCTTGGTTGGTGAGGGAGAGAGTTGGATTGTGTGTATTCAAGGTAGTGTAGAAAGGTCCCCTCCTTCTCTTCTTTTTTCTTCCTCTTCCTTCTCCTTCTTCCTCCCCTTTTTTTTGTTGTATACTCCCTTGTTTTCCCCCCGTTTTTAGGCCTTAGCTTGACTTCTTTCACTACTGAACTCTTTTTCCTATGGCCCTCTCTGCTGGACTTCTCTCCCCTATGGCCCTCCCTGCTAGATCCTCTCCTACAACCCTCCTACGGACCCTTCTTTGACAGCCCTCCCTGCGACCCTCCCTGACAGCCTCTCTTTGTGGACCCTCCCATATTTAGCTCTCTACGGATCCTCCCCATACCCGAGCTCCCTACAAACCGTTTCCATACCCAAAATCCGATGCTCGGGCTCCAGTATTGGGGTTTTTGGCTATTGTCTATGGGAGTTTGGTACTACGGGCTTGGTGTTGGGGCTTGTTGGATATTTGGAAACTAAAAACAATATCCTTGTGTGGATATTTAGAAGCTAACTTAGGGACTTGTCTAGCACCTTATAAAACATGCCAAACTTCTTTTTTCTTTCTACTTGCTTTCTAGTCCACCCACCATATATCCTTGGAACCTTAGAATTAATAATATGTTTTAATTTTCTGTATTGTAGGAATAAGAATTGGAATTAGAAGGATAAATGCAATTGTTCGTTACTTACTATAATTCCTTTAAAAGGTTCTCCTTTCTCCCAAACTTTGCTAAGTGTTATTCTTTTTATATCTATAGGTAATCAATCAACGAAATCTTTAAGTTCCTTGTCCTTTATATGGTTTCCACTTAATTGAAAAACCTGCCCAAAGTAAGCTCCTCTATAAAATTAGTATAAGGTTTTAAAAAGGCAAGGGCCGGAATAATGATCCTCTAATAGTTCAGGAACTTCCCATGGAAATAGAGGTTCTATTCTTAAATGTATTTATACCTTAAGAATTTCTGAATTATTTAATTTTTACTTTCCTTATAATTTTTAACAAGGAGGTCGGCAATGTTGGTTATATGACATAGAATGAAAATTGATTAAAGTATCTATTATGGTTCTTAATTGTCTTAACTTTGGAATTGTTATAGGTTGGATTTATAATAAGTCTAAAAATTTAACAACTTTTAAAAATCGTGGTTCATGGTCTAATACTATAGGTAATTTTTGGATAGAGTTTTTAAAGGCTTTATTTTTGGCACATGTTTTCTTAATATGACCTCCCTCTCCACAAAAGTTACACCTAGTTTTTGGTTTCTCCTTTTTAAATTTTTTTAAATTTTTTTAGTTTCCAAATTTGAATTTATTGGTAATTTTGGAGAGATATTTTTAATAAGTTCATTTGAAATTTACGGTCTAGTGGATAATAAATACTTTCAATTATAACAAATTATCGGCTTAGGTTGACTAGGATTACTATCTTTTTGAAAAACGTTCAACAACACTTCATTTATAATTTCATTACTAATTTTGGTATGGGATTCCATTTTAATTTAAAAGAAGGGGTAAGAATTCTTATCATTATTATCTAAATGCGCATTCCTAAGTTAAGGATCTTTTAAATATTTTCACCGATCAATTTTACTTTAGAAATATATTATGGGAAGAATACATGCCATTCTTCTTAATGTTTTAAAACTCAATAGAACAAGGTGCATATTCTATTTTTTCACAATAATTCCTAAATTATATCTACTGATGGTGAATTTAAAAGGAAATCCTTTCCTATTCTACATCTTAAACACCAATAGCTAGGACCTTTCCTTGACAGCGGTGCCAAAAATGTAGTGTTGGAAAAGACTTGGATCACAAACCCAAGAAATTCCCTAGTGGTGGTTCTCTCATTTGGTAAAGGTCAAATAGTCTATCATATTGTTTCTAAGGTCACTTTTATTGTAGGAAAGCATTCAACTTAGTGTTCTGAAAAGTAAAATTAAATTAAATTAAATGTAAATGTGAATGTGCAAAGGGGTACATTAACCAATACTAGTATTCCATCCAATTCCTAATGAATGCAAACTCCATGATATGCTGTGTAGTCTTAATACTAATATGCTAATGTCAAATAAACTAGGTATGTCAAATAGTCCGGGTGGGTCAAATAGTCTCATGCCTTGTAATGCATTCTATCAACCTAATTAAATAGCCACATATAATATTTATGCCATCTTCCTTAATTACTTCATTTTAATTCATGACAATTGGTCAATTGGTCCAGTAAGCTAATTAGCTACCACTAATTACTACCTATACAGAATGCAAATTCCCAAATTTGTAAATTGTCAATTGGTCTCAATATGCAAAGTATGCAAAAGGAAGTTTACTTATTTGTCACTTTTCGCCCCAACAATTAGACTTATGGTTATTCTTTCTCCCATGCTTCAACTCCATCTGCTTCAACAAGTCAATCTGTCATACTCAACAATTTAAACTTTCTCAACGTATTGTTTGTATAGTCAATTGTGATGGAATTCAAGAACGATACAAAAATGATATATATATTAACCACACCATGATGGATTTCAAGTACATGGTAGCTATTATAGTACTACCTAAATCTATGAATAGTCACACCTTTTCAGTACTACAACTAATGTCTAATTCTCTATTCTAACACTCCCACTGAATTTGATATTAGTTGTTTCATCTATAGCGTCGATTTTGTTAATTTGGTGTGATCAATCCTTTGTGTTTTTGTGCTTTTGTACTTGATCTGGGACTTGCTGGTTGCGAACTTGATAGGTCATTTAGCCCCCATTGTATTCCTTTAGTTCTTACACCAAAGTTGTGTGTACACCATATATGTTTTGTTTTAGGAAGTGCTTTCGTTAATACATCTACTACCATAAGTTCTGTTGAACAATAATTTATCTTGATCTCAGATTTTTCTACATGTTCTTTTATAAAGTGATGACGTATTTCTATATGTTTTGTTCTTGCATGGTATTTGGGATTCTCAGTAAGTGCGATTGCACTTCTATTATCACAATTTATTGTTATTGGTGATGTTTGAGGTTCTTGTATATCACCAAGGAGATTTCTCAACCACAAAGCTTCTTTCACAGCTTCAGTGCATCCCAAGTATTCTGCTTCAGTGTTGCTTAGGGCCACAGTATTTTGTCGCTTACTGCTCCAAGAAATTGCTGTGCCATTAATTAAGAAAACATAGCCAGATGTAGATCTTCTTTTGTCAGTTTCTCTAGCCCAATCTGAGTCAATATATCCAACTGGGCTAATTAAATCTTCACTATTTAACTTTCCATCATAAGTCAAACAATAATCTAATGTACCTTGTAAGTATCCCATTATGCGTTTTACAGCCGTCCAATGAGAGGGTCCTGGATTAGATAAAAATTGGGACACTACTCCCACTGCATAGGCTATATCGGGTCGTGTGCAAATCATTGCATACATCAAACTACCAACTGCACTTTGATATGGTATTTCCTCCATTGCTTGTTTTTCTTCTTCCGTTTTAGGACACATTTCATTTGTTAGCTTAAGTCCAGTGGCAAAAGGTATATCAATGGGTTTACAATCTATCATATTGTATTTCTTTAAAACATTCTGTATATAATGTCTTTGGTTTAATTTAAGTTCTTGCTTTGAAAAGTTTCTCTCAATTTGAATTCCTAATAGAGATTGGACCGGACCTTGGTCCGTCATCTCAAATTCATCATTTAATAATTTCTTATACTTTTGAATTAATTGTCTTTTCTCATTGCAAATTATTAAACAATCATCAATATAAATTGCAACAATCACTATGAGAGGTGGTTTTGAATAAATGTAAACATTAGAATCGGCTGAACTTACATGAAACCCAATATCTTTCATGTAATTTCTAATTCATTGATACCAATATCTTGCCGATTGTTTAAGTCCGTAAATTGTTTTATTTAATTTACAAACTAAATGTTCAAACCTTTTCCTAGCAAATCCAGGAGGTTGCATCATATATATGTCTTCATTTAAAACACCATTTAAGAATGACGTTTTAACATCCATTAAATGTACTTCATATCCTTTCTCTGCTGCAATAGCAAGCAAAGTTCGAAGAGAAGTAATTTTTACAATTGGAGAAAATGTTTCATGAAAATCAAGTTCAGGCATTTGGGAAAACCCCTTTGCCACTAGCCTTGCTTTTCGTCTGTCAACTGCACCATCATCTTTTAATTTCAATTTAAAAATCCATTTACATCCAATGGGTTTTCTATCTTTTGGTGGCTCAACTAATGACCATGTATCATTTTTTTTATCAAAGAATCATATTCTTGTTTTACAGCCTCCATCCATTGAGGTGCATCTTCTCTTTGTGAGGCTTCTTCGAGAGTCTTAGGTTCAATAATCAAGTCTATAGAGGTTAAAGCTTGTATATAAGCTAAATATTTGTTACCACTTGTTTCAATGTTTTCTATAGCCTTTTTACTTAATTTACGAGCTCTTTGAGACTTTCTTACCCCGGTGGTTTCTTCAATTTGATCCGGTATGTTTTCTATGGCATCATTTTGCTCATCAATGTCTTCAAATAAATTCTCAGGTAAAAATTGAATAGGATCAAACTCATTAATCTCATTAGTAGGGTCTTCACTTGTAATTTCATTGTCATTCCTTGTTTCTTCAAGGTTTGTTGAACTTATCCTCGAGACATCAAAACTTTTGTCATCATAAGATAGTGATTCTTGCACCAAGGGGATGGGTTCATTATTTGGTTCTAAGTTAGTTGGAGGATGTACTTCCCCTACCTTATTTTGTTGGGAAGGTAACACAATACTTCCTCCAGATATTGAATGAAAGTCCTTATTTAAGGATATATTCAAATTTTGTGATTTGGATAAGGGAATTTCTTCATTGAAGATAACATCCCTACTAACAATAATCTTCTTTGACTTAGGATCATACAATCTATATCCTTTTGTGCTTTCCATATATCCTAGCAATTTACATTTCTTTGACTTATAATCAAATTTTTGTCTTACTTCGGTTGGTATATGCACATATGCATCACATCCGAAGGTTCTTATATGCTTCAATGAAGGTTTAATTCCCAACCACACTTCTTCAGGAGTTTTATTTTCTAATGCACTATGTGCAGATCTATTTTGTAAGTAACATGCCGTAGAAATTGCTTCTGCCCAAAATTGATTTGGCAACTTTGAAAGATGTAACATACATCTTGCGCTTTCAACTAAACTTCTATTTTTCCTTTTAGCAACTCCGTTTTGTTTTGGAGTATAGGGAGCTGTTAATTCTCTTGCTATTCCATGTTTACTACAAAATTCTAACCAATTTTTAGATACATATTCGCCACCATTGTCACTTCATAACGTTTTGATTGTCATTTGAGATTGGTTCTCAACTAAAGCTTTGAAGATTTTGAATTTATCTAAAACTTGAGATTTTTCATAAATGAAATACACAAAAGTTTTCCTTGAAAAATCATCGATAAAGGTGACAAAATATTTCATTTTATCATATGATAAGGTTTGCATTGGTCCACACACATCGGAATGAACCAATTCTAATATCGTTTTAGTTCTTCTACTTTGACCAATAGGAAACTTAAGATGTTGTTGTTTTCCATACAAACAACTTGGACAAAATACTAACTTTTGTTGTGGTATTAAGTCCAAGCCTTCAACCATTTGATGTTTAGACATTAATTTTAAATCTTGTTCACCAATGTGACTCATTCTATAATGCCAAACATTTATATCAGATTTTGTTGGTATAGAAGAATTACCTATGTCTGAAATTGCATTTGCAATTATTGCATGCTCATCAATTTTGCAAGAAATATCTAACTTGTATAGATTTCTTTGCCGTTTTCCTGTGCAAACAATTTGATTAAGGGAATTATCTTTGACAATACAAACATTTGGCTTGAATGTAATATCATATCCAGAATCTGTAACTTTTCCCACTGAAATCAAATTAGTTTGTAGATTTGGCACATAGAGGACGTCATTTATACGTCGATTTTGTCCATTGGGTAAGTGGACTATGATAGATCCTTTTTCTATCACATCACAATAAGTGTTATCTGCTAGGTAAACTTTTTCTGGATTTTCTATCTTTGTAAATTGAACAAACTAATTTCTATTTGGTGTTATGTGGTGTGATGCACCTGAATCCAAATACCAATTATTTGTTTCATTACTTGCATTTACTAAAGCAGCAATGAACAAAGTTGGTGGGTCTTCACTTGCTATGTTCAATTTAACTTCATTTGGTCTTTGTTCTTGTTTAGAGAGTTTGCAATCACTTGCAAAATGACCGTATTTATTACAATTAAAACATTTAACTTTCTTAATGTTTTTAGTGAATTTGGGTGGTGGTCCACTCCTTTTATAGGTGTTAAAACCTTTCTTCTTTTGAAAGTTGAACTTTCTTTTTGTATAAAACACACTTGATGATGATGATGACAATTCATTGTTGAAATGACCATCCAACTTTCTCCTTAATTCTTCCTGCAATAACTTTGACATTGCAGTTGATAAGGTGATGCCAGCAGTGTTGCTTAAGACATCAACCACATTTTGGTATGATTGTGAAACACTTCCAAGAAATGTTTCAAGTTGTTCGTCTTCTTGAATTGTTGCACCGACGGCAATCAATTCATCAAAAACTGACCTGAACATATATATATGTTCGCTCATACTCTTATCATCATCCATTTTCAATTTAATGAATTTTCTTCTCAAATACACTCTATTTGATATGTTGCTAACTTGATAAATTGCTTGCAATTCATCCTAGGCCTCTTTAGCCGTCGCAACTCTAGTGATGTGATGAAGACTTGAATTCTTCACACTATTAACTAGTATAGTGAGGGCAGACAGGTTTCTATCTTCCCAATCAACAATACTCTCCGGCCCGGTTGCAGGTAAGGGAGCAATGTTTGCCTCCATAGGGGCAACTGGTCTTCTTTCGCTTCCGTCAACAATAGACCATAGCTTTTCTTTCTTTAGAGTGAAAGTTATTCTAGTTCTCCATATAGATTGATTTTACCCATCTAACTTATCAATATGACGTAATTCGTATGGAGAACTTTAAATATTCATTGTCAAATTTTTTATTTTATTTTATTCTTGTACAATTCTATTTATAATTGTACTCTCATTTTGTAAATGCAATTCATTTTGATCAATGTGTTCAACATGGAGTTGAAAGAGTTCATTGAAGATTGCATTTATAAATCTTAGATGATTCTCAACTTCACTTCTTTCTTCTTCAACAATTAGCAAGTTGAATACATCTTCACTTGAGCATTCCGCTTTGCTTGTTGGAGGAAAACACATGATTAATTTGTTAAATTAAATTCATGTAATATTTTGCTCTGATACCATGATGGAATTCAAGAAGGATACAAAAATGATATATATATTAACCACACCATGATGGATTTCAAGTACATGGTAGCTATTATAGTACTACCTAAATCTATGAATAGTCACACCCTTTCAGTACTACAACTAATGTCCAATTTTTTATTCTAACAAATTGAACCTGCTAGTCCAAACTATAACTAATTCTTTTGCTTAATTGAATTATAGACTAACATTGCTCTATAGCCGTAAGGTCCATTTGTCAAGCACAATGGTTCCTATCAAACCTACCAATCAATTGGTCAGTCTACTCTAATTCACAATTTCTAATTTCAACTTAACCAAAGTTCTATCATTTAAATTGACTAATTGACATCTCAACAATTGGCAACCACCAAAGAAATCTTTTAGGTAGCTTCATCGTTTTGTCTTGTTCTCCAACATTTGTTTGATCCTCACTTGATAGTAGGGTTGACGAATCTCTACGTCCGCCCCAAAATAGCGTCCGTTTTCCGGACGTCCGGACGCACGGACGCTAGCGGATGCAGCGTCCCTCCCGCCGTCGGAAGGCGGATGGGCGGGGCGGACAGACGGGGTAGCTTAGAAAACCCATTTTGGGTTTAGGGTTTTGATTGTTTTCACCAATGAAAGGTTGAGAGTGAAGTCATTTTGATTTTAATTTTTCTTATATTGCAATTGCGATTCAATAGAGTTGTATATCACTATTTATGTAAAAGCTAAAATATGAAATATATTTTTAATTTTTTTTGTTGAATTTCATTTTGATTTAGAAACAAAATCACTTTAAAATCCAGCGAGATGTATATCATCAATAAACAAACAATTTTATAATAAAATGATTGAAGAAACCATTGTCATTTGTCAACATGAGCTTCATATATCATAAGCAACTAAACAATCAAACATCTAAATTCACATCTCCACAATTCCTATGGACGCCAATCCACATCTCCTCTAACCTCAGCTCCACTACTCTTTCTTGCAACTCTCCGTTCAAAATCTTCATTATCGGAGTCATCTTCATTGTTGGAGTCATCTTCATTGTTGGAATCAAGTATCGTTGTCTCCTTCAAGTCTTCTTTCGAAGTAGGTTTACTCCCTTCTTTCGAATTTAATTTTTCTTCTTCTACTTTGACAGAACGATTAAAGGCTTTTTAAATAGGAACCTTTCTTTTTTTTCTATTTGACAAAGTAGCAACATTTTCATCAAGAGGGGTCCTATTCTTCACTGGAGAGATAGAAAAAGGTTGCATTTCTCTTTTCGCTTTCACGTTACTCGATTCTTGAACCATCAATCTCGATGTAGGGTCGACATGTCCATGAACGGTTATCTCCACTTTGGCTTTCTTTTGAAGTAATAGAGTGCCGTTTGTTGATTTGATGGGTTCTTGCGCCATTCCCTTTCCTAAAATGCAAGCACACAAAGATGCCAATGGCATCCGATCACTATCCGTATCACTTAGGCTTGTAGGTGATGACGTTACTTTCCGTAGATTACCGCTTGTAGAAATTTCTTTGGAAATATTCATTAGGCATTTTCCATATCCAAAGCTCTGAGAATCATTCAATCGTGTGGTAACAGACTTCAATGGTATTGGTGGAAGAGCACTAGATCTCGGTACTTCAAAAATTGACTTCATTGGCTCTTTTCTTTTATCACTCTTCACAATTGCCGAATTTGTGACTACCATCCCAAGTGAATCATTATTTTTCTGTACCGCAATATTTGGTTCCCCCTCATCACCACTATTGTTGCCCACATCTTTTGGAATGTCCACCTCCATGACCGCATCTTCTCTTTTGTCGTTTCCTTGCACTACATTTAATGCCATAGATGGAGATTGAGAAATTAAAACTTCTTCATTTCTCCCATCATCACCAATAGCATTCTCATTGATTTTCACCTCTTTGGCAATAGCGTTTGCCTTTTCCGATAGAATGTTTTCGCTATTCAAGAATTCCATTCCATTGCAATATGCAGTTAAAGAAGGTAGATTCGCCTGTACCCCTACATTGTCCTCGTCTTCACAAAAGGTATATGCATCGTTTGCATTGTCGGGAACGACATCCTTGCGGTTTAGATGATAATCATGCGTATCATTCACCAAATCGGGAAAGCCTTCCATAACGTCTTCATCTCCCCATGCTGTCGCACGATTGAAGTCATCTCCGCCATCTACAGCTGAAAGGGCCCTTTCCAAATCCTCGTCATCATCGTCTTCTAACGTCGGCCTATCTGAATCCTCTGATTCCATTGGATCCACATTATCATTATACCATTTTTTTTCATCTTTTTCCTTCGATGCGTTTAATACTTTGGAATTGATATACACGTACACCAAATCCGCTGCTCTCTCCGGCTTCAATTTATTTTGAGATTTGTTGTGAACAAAAGAATAATTGCTCCAATTTCGTTCACATGAAGATGATGACACCGGTTGAGCCAATATCCTCTTCGCTAATGGAACTATAAACTTGCCACATGCACCTTCAAAATCCCACCAAGCATGTGCGGACAACATTTGATCTCCCAGATTCAACATATTGTGAAATGGAGGTTCCTTGTGTCGAAAAGCTACAAATTCCTTCACCACTACTGCATATTCATCTGGTTTACATATTCTCTCCAAAACTTTCTTACATCCTGACATTGCATCTGCGTCATCCGCTAGCTCTTTGTTATGAAGAAGGTATGGATTCAAAAGAGCTACGGCTGATTGGAGATCGTTGTCCACCATTCTTCTTCGGGCATAAAAAGACTATACCAATGGAATTGCAAATTCTTCTAGCAAACAAAATGGTGGACTTTGTAATCCGTTCACGTGCTTCTCTAATTTCCTCATGATATGCAACACCTTCCCTATGCATGGTGATTTTGAATCCAAATCGCGAAGTGCACATATGATTGGTTCAACCATCTCCACATAATTGATGGACTGATTCCAAAAATGGTCATCAAGAATAATTTTCTTCACCGCTAAGGCCAAGTCTTTTGGTTGGACTTTGGCTCCACGTTTTTTCTTGAGAGTATGTACATACTCAACCCATTGCGGATCTACCACCGTTTGTTCCAATGCTCCTCTCAATTTTATCAAACGTTCCATCATGATAAATTTAGAGGCGAACCTTGTATCCCCAGGCATTAAGAGACCAAGATTTGGCGAATACTTTCACAATAGAGCTAGCGGCATATGTCTCTTTCTGATAAATTTAGCTACAAGAACTCCTTTATCCAATTTGGAAGCAATCCATTTTTGTGCAGCCCAATCCTTCAACAACAAATTCAATGCATGTACCACGCACCTTTGGTAAAAAATATGAGGATATTTTGCAGATATTACATCCCATGCGGACGAATTCACGGGAGCATTATCCGTAGTTATTAACACGACGTTCTTGGACCCCACTTGTTCAATGAACTTTTCCAACACAGTTGCCAACAGGGTTGACGAATTTCAACATCCGCCCCAAAATAGCGTCCGTTTTCCGGACATCCGGACGCACGGACGCTAGCGGACGCAGCATCCCGACCGCTGTCGTAAAGCGGACGGGCGGGGCGGACGGGAGGGGGCGGACGCCCAGATCGTGCTGACCAGATCAGTTCACGCGTAGATCGGACGGCCGTAATCGGGCGGACGAACGGGCGGACAGGGGACAGGCGGACGTTGTGTCCGCTAGGACGCGAATGTCAGCGGACGCTGCGGACACAGCGTCCGCGTCCGAACGTCCTGTCAACCCTGGCTGCCAAATACTCCGCATTTTTTTCACAACCACTTGTATCTACAGATCCAAGAAATTCTTCACCTGCGGATAATACAAGCATAGCATTGATGAGAGGTCGATTAGTCACGGAGCTCCATCCATCAATGGACAATGTTGCTCCAAATTTTCGAATGCTATCTTCAGTCCGTGCATTCAACTGTATCTGAATGTTGGTCTTCGCCTCATTCAACAATTTGTACCGAAGGTCGTGGTATGAGGGAGGAATGTATGGCCTACCAAACGCAACCGTTTTCTTCACTACTTCTTTAAAAGCTGGATTTCAAGCCACGGAAAATGGTATGTTCGCCGAATAAAAAAAATTTGCCCACACTGAATGTAATTTGCGTCTATGACCTTCTTCAAACCCATTCAGTAAGCTGCCTTGCCTCTGAGGCCTAAAACTTGATGTCCTCGGGGTTTCACGTTCACTAGAAGCTTCCGTATTCAAAGTCATTTCAGTTGTGGCACATACCATTGATACTAATTCTTTGGACGCTGGACAAGAATCTTCGTGGTCAGAATGCGACACAACCTTTCCGGCCGAAAACTCTTGAACATCTGAAAGGCCAGGGTTGCCATCCACATTGTCCATTACAACGGGTTTTGGAAAAACTCCTTCGCAATGCCGAAATAAATTTCAAACTGCCATTGATAATCGTGGATAAAGGCTCACTCCTTTATCACGTACACCTCCAGGCCCAGAATAGCCTAAGTGGCTGAACATACAG
The DNA here is from genome assembly GCA_963969395.1 of Pseudoscleropodium purum. Classification (NCBI taxonomy): domain Eukaryota; kingdom Viridiplantae; phylum Streptophyta; class Bryopsida; order Hypnales; family Brachytheciaceae; genus Pseudoscleropodium; species Pseudoscleropodium purum. The sequence continues at coordinate 26,201,396 of OZ017798.1, forward strand.
CTGAGCTTCCTTGACATGCTCGCTTTGCAAAGCCTACATTTTACTTTACCACCCTCTTGCACACTAAACCAAGGAGAAAAATCCCCCATCGGTTTGGCCACCATACTAACAAGTGTATGTTTTACCTCAATTTCAAAAGAAATCAATAAAATGTTTTAAATTTGAAACCCACAACGTGACAATGTATACAATATCAATGAAATTAGTCACACAAAGCTTTGAAAATCAAAGTCCCCCCGTCCACCGAACTATGCATTACCAAACAAGAGACTCAATAAATTGAAGCTCATAGCCCTTGGAAATCTTAGCGTTCGGTTTTTCGAGAGTGAATACCAAAGCTTCTCTTCTAACATTTATAGTCCCCTCCAGAAAATTAAAGGTTCATTTTTAGGGTTTCCGTTCAAAAACAAGCAACGGCCCGGACGGGGCGGGCGGACGGACCGGTCGGACGGGTCGGACAGGGCGGTCGGACGGGGCGATCGGGCGGACAGGCCAAACAGGGCGGACGGGGCGGTCGAACGGGACTGTCCGCACTATCCGCCTTCCAACGCCGTCCGCACTTTGGACACGCTAACCGCCTCACTTAAACACTGACCGCCGACGGCGTCCGCCCAGGTGTCCATTGGAGCATCCTAAGAGGCCGATATAACTCAAAAAGAGCGGTAACATTTCCAAAAAAAAACAGCCTAATAATCACTGCTAAATGAGGATCAATGTAATTGATTTATCATTTAAAAAAAAAAAATGTAAACCCTAAACCCTATACCCTAATTACCCTAAACCTTTTCTTTTCTCCCCTAAATTGTTTTACGAATGAGGGGAATGTGGTTAAGTTGAATATGTTTGGATAATTTACTCATATTATCCTTCTAAATAGGTTTTGAGAAGATCTGAAGATGGTGGGGATTTTTTTAAAGTTCATTAGGAAATCAAATGTTTTGCAGAAATAATCAATTCCTTTTTCATCATAAGCAAATGAAATTTTAAAAAAAGGCCCCAATACATAATTAGAATAACAATTTAATGGATTTCAACCTCATGATATTTAATGAAAGGTTGTGTTTTCTAATTAGAAGTGCATCACGATCTTGAAATGAACATCGAGTCTTTCATATTTTTTAATGAAATTTTGATTAGATTTGAAAACAAAGAAAAAGAATCAATGTTTTAACTTTCAAATCATATATGGCTATATTTTTCCTTAAAAACATAGAAAAATTCGTTACTTGAGTTGGTTGAGTAGAATACATTATACACTTATACATGTACTATATTTATTTTGAAGGGTAATTCCAATATTCTTATTTAAGATGTTTTTAAATATTAATTTTAAAAAAGAGGGTTCATTGTTTAAAGATCTAAAAAATTGACAAACATAATTTCTATTATAAATAGGAATTGAATTCGGAATTCGAATTTTGAAATGATTCAAATGAACAAGATATTGATTATAAAATATTTCTTTGTTTGAGTTTTCAAAATGAATTCACGAAACAATTGCAAACTTTTGAACTTAGGTATATGATATTGTTTTCGGTTTGTACTTTGTAGAGTATAATACTTCAATTTTAATCCTAAATAAATGAAAAAACTCCACATGAATGAAATATTTCTATGTATTGCACAAAGATTTCTACCAATTACTATGATAATTAAATACATTGTTACATTTCATAAAATATTCTACATAGAAAGAAAAAATCATTTCAGTTTTCAATCATGATAAACGATGTCTTCTACTCTTTTTGTTATATGTTCATTTTGTATAACGTGTACATTGTACAATCTTTGAGAGCAGGGGAGCTCATTTTTGACTCTCATTGAAATAGAAAATATATTTGTGTTTGGATTCTGAAATCATTATGTATTCTACAGTCTTGCAAGAATGCATCTTGCTTTTTCCTTTGAATCCTTTTGATATTTTTTTTTCCTTTGCTTTCTCGTAGGGCTCTTGTTCTCTTCATTTGACCAGCCTATTTGGCTTGGCTCTTAGTTTTTGTTTTTTTTAATGCAATGGTTTATGCATATGTTATAAAAAATATATATTATTTATTTAAAATTAATATATTGATGAACGAACGCATAAAGGCATTCAATGCTTTCACATTTAAAGTTATAAATCTATCATAAATCACTCTTACAAATTTGAATGATTGAATCGAAAATTTGAAAATGTAATTACAAGAGCTTTCAATTCAATCAATTGCATAAATCATAAATGTTGAAATGCAACTCGTATGAGTTTAGCATCTATGAAGATTAATTCATGCCATCCACATGCAATTTTCGAATTTAATAAAATGCAATTGAGTACTTCAATTTCTTTCCCTTCAATTCTCCAAGTAACATTCACTTCATATCTTTCTCTATTTGTTTATTTAATTTTTGGGAATAAATGGAGAAACCATCTTTGTCTATATTTGAACATGCACTCTTATTTGATTGATGAAGAATAGATCTATGAAATATATAATCATTGATTTGTTCATGTTGATTTATTTAATATATTTAATATATGTATATATATTTATATATATATATATATATCATTAAAGGAGTATGAAAGACAAGATTGACAGATTGTGTTCAAATGTTGTTGATTTTGAAATGATTTAGTACTATATCATTTATAAGAATATTATAATGGTATTATGTTATAATATTCCTAAAACAATTGCAACAAATATTAAAATACATGCTAAGTTAGGTTTGTTAGCCTACCAATTGTTCATTAATAGACATAATTGAGTAGCCCCCTTAAATGAAACACTCAATATCTAATATCTTACAATCCAAATGGTGGATTTGTCTAAAAATTTTTCCACATCTTTTCCAACTAATTTACTACAAGATCCTACGGTTACATATGCTCAAAAGTATTTTTCTTCCAAGACTTGGTATTTGCACTACTACTGGCAGTTTTGAAGTGTTTTTAGTGAAAAGAACTTTAGGGGCTAAACATCTATACCATTAGATTTTGAAAAAAGAACAATTTGCTTCATTGGGGATAACTATAAGTCCATGCTCTTTTTCGATAGCCAAAACACACTTGCAAGGACTTGGACATTTAGTGGTTTACTAAGTGATTAGACGTCAACTAATTCAATTTAATAGTAGAATTTTTATTCAACTACCTTATTACAATTGCTTTATACATAATGCAACGTGAATATTTGGGTACATATATTAAACGTCGCAATCCTTTCGTCAATTTTTGCACATTTTTGCTCATATCTTTGTACAAAAATATTTTTTACCAAGAATTCATAAATTTGGTCATAAAGGAAGGCTACCTTTTTTAATTTCAAATTTTACATTGAATGAATGAAAAGTTAGTTGAACTATACAATGCCATGAAGACCTCTGTTTATCGTGCAAAATATGGATTTAGGATCGCTTTAGGGTCAAACCGCCCCGTCCGCCCCATCCGCCCAGACCCCCGTCCGTCCAGACCCCGTCTGCCCGGATACCTGTCCGCCCCGTCCGCCCTCTTCGCCCCGTCCGCCCCGATACCTGTCCGCTGTCCGCCCTGTTCGCCCCGATACCCGTCCGCCTCGTCCTCCATACGCCCTGTCTGTCAGATCCGGCGGCCGCCCTGACCGCCCCGTCCACCCCGTTTCGGCGATGCGTCCGCCCCCTCGGACTGTCCGATCGGGCGGACGGGGCTCTAGGGTTTCGGGGAGGCGGACGGCCGATCCGTCCGCCACCCCCGGCCCGTCCGATTGGGCGGACGGTTTAGGGCCGTCCGATGGGGCAGACGGGCCATCCGCCCTTATAAGAGGGGCGGACGGGCCGTCCGCATTGTCACTTTTGCTTTGCCCCTTGTGAATGCAAGGTGGAGCGGAGAGCTTGGTGGTTCATCCTCCATTGGCTCCTTTCCGAGGCAAGGCAAGGCAAGAGTGGTTTATTGGGGCCCCCTTGTTGCTAATTTTTTGGACACTTGCGCGTGAATTCAATTTCAAATTAAAAAATTTGATCTATATCAATTTCATTTGTCACGATGACGAAGGGGAAGAAGAAGGTTGCGAAGCTTAAACATGGAGAGGGACCATCAAACTTGGAGGTAGCTCGCCAAAGTCCTTCAGAGGAATACAAAAAATTCATGATTGAGCGCATCGTTCAATTTTATGAATTAGAAACAACATTGTCTTTAGACAATAAGTACATCAGATATCAAGAGGAGTGTGTGTCTAAATTCAAGATAGACATGACACAGATGTTGTTGGATGCATTGAATGTGGCGAAGTGGCATGACGAAATGCATAAAACGTACTTCACCAAATGTTTGGAGAACAAGGTTCATGACGCTTTGTGGAATTCTAAAGTCATTTTGGTTAAATATGGCAAGGAATATCGACCCAATGACGCCCAGTTTGAAGAAGTGATTCTGAAAGCGGACTTATTTAGGGGGCGATGTGCTCCATTCGCCAAAACGCAGAATCGAGTTGGTTCAATTGGTTGGTGGAAAAGCAATGATGGAGTTGTTGAAGCGGAAAGGAACAAACGGCACCTCATAGCACTTCCAGATACAGCACTCATGATTGCTGTTGATGATAGAACGATGAGAGGTGGATATGCAACGATTCGAAAGGTTCGTATTGAAGGATGTCCAGGAATACTTCCTCATTGGGAGTTTGCGGCAAAGAAATCCATTCACCACCAAACTCGACCCGATCTTGCAAAGTTAGAACATCAAAACGAATCAATGGCTGTTCAAATTCCACACGTAGGTGTGATACGGTTTGTTGCGGTGCACGGAACGACGTGTGAAGGTTATGCGTATTGGTGGAATGGTGGAATTCTTCGACAAATGTTGAATATGGATAAGGACTTTCCAGACAACATTCAAATCCGTTTGATGTATACGAATCCAACCGAAGAGAAGGTTGTAAAAGCTCACCATTTAGGACGATATCTGAAGAAGCGCACGGAGTTGATATCGGCGTTTATGCATATAATGTATGTAGTGCATCTTGCTGGACATTTGCACAATGATCTTTCTCCGGACAACATCTTGTTGTATTTTCTAGAAGATGAGTCACGTGTGTACATTGGAGTTTGCGATTGGGACATGACCACCTTAGCTTCTCAGCCAGTGAAGTCTTTGTACACATTTACATCAGCAGATGAGATGAAACAAACTTTGTAAAGGAGATGGTGGGTGGATCCACGTATTGCATATTTGCATAAAGCAGGTGCAGATGTGGAAGTCATTCCGATGTATTCACGTAAGTCGGAAGAGTATGCCATTCAAAAAATTGCTTAGGCGAATGAATGGAAACAACATGTCAAAGGCGTATTTCAACGTGCTACGAAAAACACCTAGTGCGACACAATTTGCCTTTCATGACTTTGCAAAAGTGTTTTATGCTTACTTGAAGCGCATTTCTTCGAAGACTGACGATGAAAATACTAGTTTGGCCCATGTGATTACGCGATTTTCTAATACATATCGTTGGCCGATGCCAGATGAACATTTCCGCCATTTATATTAGATTGGTAGTGTAGAAGTAGTAGTTGAATAGGTTATATAGGCATTAAAAATTAGTTTAGAAATATAGAGTTGGAATGAAAAAAATTATATGTGCAATTAGCCAAATGTGCACAATGTATGGTATTCTACATTAAATTGAATACATTTTGCCCATATTGATTATGTTTGTATTTGTATTGATCTCGATTTTTTAAATAGTATATATATATATTTGAAGTCACAAATTTTTTTAGTTTGCCTTCTGAAAATGAATTGGAATTTTTTCATAGTTTCAAGACTATCATGGACTCATGGTAAAACTTTATAATCTTTTAAATTGTTTAAAGATTAAGGGAGTGACCGCGGGGCAGTTTGGATAGGGTGGTCGGGGGAAATAGGGCCATCAAAGTGGACGGGACGCACGGGGCGGTCCTGGTGGACGCTGCGTCCGCAGGGACCGCGAATGTCAGCGGACGCTGCGGACACAACGTCCGCGTCCGGACGTCGTGTCAACCCTGCTTGATAGACAATTTGTCCATTCCTCACAACATAACAACATTAATCAATTCAATTATTAATCAATCCCATTCTTTCAATTTGTTGAGACCATTAGGCTTCCAAGACATCAATTGCTTCCACTTACACAGACAATTGGACAAGGTACTTGTCGCAGCTTAAAATTTTGATTTTCTTAGGATTCACCAAAATAGGAACGGAAACTAGTCATTAGGGAACCGGATCCGATTAGGTGGGGAAGGAAAACTCAAAATTAGCACAGAACGTGAAGTAGTGGGCCTCTTGGATCTAATCCGGTCAGGAGTAACTAACGACGGAAACGGAATGCAACATTGATTAGGTCTAGAACCGGATTATGATGGTGAACCGGATTCATGATGACCAAACCGGAAAAGGTCCAGAGACTATATAAGGAGGAGCTTTCACTGTTGCACCCCCTTTTTAGAAACTCGACCTTGAGAGCGCGTGGTTGAGTTTTCGCATTTGTGTTCTGCTTGTTTCGATTCCGGTTGAGATCGGAGAGAGAACGTGAGGAATGGGACATGCGGCTAGGAGAGAGTGAGATAGATTGGAGTGGGAATGCCGCCGCTACGTAGGTCTAGACCAGCGAGTCCCTCTGGAGGCGAGGTGAAGCTCCGGAAAGTCATTCCGGTTATTCCCTCCACAGAGCCGGAAAAGTCTCAACTCATGGAGGATCTCACCTCTATGGGTTGTCTAGGGTTTGCAGAGAAACCCTGGTGGTTTAGGGAGGAGAGAATGGTCAAGGAGCTCCTCGGAAAGCTGTCCAACCAGTATGACAACACCATGAGAGGAACTCCCGTCCGCTAGAACGAGGGAATGTGGAGAGCGGTTTCCGGTTTCTGGGCAGGAGGTTTAGGGATGGCGAACCGGAAGGATGAGTTTGTCCGAGGGAAGTTCCAGGGGGCTGTCAACCCGAAGGACGGATACGCGGTCGAGGATTGCGTGGATGACCGACACCGTCGGCTCCTGCAATTCCTGGTTCCGGTTCTTCACCCGGAAAAGCCGACCAGGGTGACGATCACCCTCGGCAACACCATTTTCGGTGCCCTCAGTGGTACCCGGAAAGTGGACTGGGCACGGATCATTTCCGATCTCGTGACCCAGCTCGTTAGTAGAGTTGGGAAGAAGAGGGCCAGTCCAGTGTGCCCTTACCTCTTCCACCTCTATCGTGACCACCAAGTCCTCACTGACGCGGAGGAGAAGGTGTGGAGGACTCAAGAAGTCCTCCTGAAGTATGGGGAGTCGGAAACGGATGACGAGGCCGAATCCGATTCCGAGTCAGAGCGGGAGTCGAGCGAGGAAGAGGAGGAGCCGATGCCGCCCATCAAGCGACAGAAGTTGACGCCTCCACACAAACGCGGGACGCCTCCTGGTCAAGACAGACCGGCCCCGGAAGAGAGACCGGAAGCCGAGAAGACCGTTTCCAGGGGAGACCTGGAAATGCAAGATCCGTTCAACGGTCTTATCAATGTCCTCTGCAACATCAGGGCGGATTGGGAGGTCAAGCACAGGACGCTTGCAGCGATCGGAAAGTTGGTAGGTGCGCCACCGGACAGCAAGTTGGCGGAAAAGGTGGCGGAGTGCATCACCAATCCAGAAGAGACCCGGAAACAGGAAGCAGAGATCCGCCGGTTGCAGGAGGAGGTGGATAACCTGAAGGCAACTCTTTTTGCCTATCGGGAAGACGTGACGGCCACCCGGGAGATGGCGGAGGAAACTCGGAAGATAGCCGAACGAATCAAGGCGACCCTGGGAGAAACCGGAACGGCCGCCGCCAAAGCGAAGCTCTTCGACGAGAAGATCCACGAAGAGAAGAAACTATCCGGTTCCCGAATGGTCCGGATTCTCGCCGACTTCGCTGAACAGGTGGAGACGGTAATGGTGGAGGGGCGGAAGGCTGCGGACCGGATCGAGGAAAGCAGCCGGAAGCTGACTAGAGCGACGTGCTTCAAGGGGATACATCTTTCGGATATCTCGCTACCGGATATCTTTCCGGACGCGACCATTCCGAAGGATAGGAAGGATTGGACTCCCGAGTCCAAGAAGTCTACCCGGGCTGAGACTCCGGGCAGGAGACCGGATATCACAATCGACCTGGAGTCTTCACCCGGATCTAACCCTGCGGAGGGGGAACGGATCCGGAACTTGAGTGAAGTCTTCGAGGAGCTGGTTCCGGAGATCGGAAGCCTGACAATAGGATCTAGGGTTGTAGAGTAGATAGGATTTTGATTTGAGTTAGGAGTAGGAGCGGATCCGGATCCGGATTCGGCTCAACAGTATTAGGTTAGACCGGAAGTTAGATTAGGATGGCGGCGGACCCCCACGGGTTTTCCGCTCCTTTTTGTGCTTTTAGGGTTTTTACTCTTTGTATATAAATCGGTTCCTGAGATGGGAACTGGGAGTTTTTCATTTTGCAAACTTCTTGTACCTTTCTCTTCTCCTCATTGTGTGTCTCTCTCCAGCGCGACAGGATTGTATGATGTGGAGTTAGGATAGTACGAGCCGATTTACGAGTGATTTCTCCCCTTGGTGTTTTATTTCCGATCCTAGGTGCATGTGAGTAGGTATCGAAGAGTTGGGAGTGAACTTAGTTCCTCAGCACGTCTAGAGTTTGAAATTCCGGGTGAGAAAGCCGTTGTTAGGCTAGGCAGGTAGGGAGGGATTCCTTAGCTGCGCTAGAACTCACGGGTGGGAAATCCGGTCGAGTGTCCGATCTCCTATAAGGTCTCACCACCCGTATGGGTAACGGAAGAACTTTAGTTGATGTTGGAACGGACGGGTGCACTTGTAACCACCTGTCTTCACACGGATCGGAAGTAGCATTAAGGTCGTTGTAGTACGAGAGGGTCGAGTGTGGGGTCTTTGTGTGACCTACAACCCGGATTGCTATCTGGGTTGTTGTGAAGGACCAAACCGGATCCGGATTAGCTTAGGAGTTTAGGAAGTAGGACAGTGGGTCTTCAGTCACTATAAGTCACGGAAGGAGTGGTGGGCCTACCACTCTCAAATGTAAGCAGCGACCCCTCTGATGGTGAAACAAAGGCAAAACTAAACCGGATAGGATTACGGATACATGATGACCATCCGGACCGGATTGGTCAGGACGGATTTCCAGGATCGGAAGTTGTAAGATCCTGGGATTTGGATATTTGCACAGACCGGATAGTTAGTAGGACCGGAAGAAGGGGAAATCCGGTCTATAGTTATCCGGTGTGGTGGTATTTCTGGTTCTAGATCTAGGACCGGAAAGTAAGATTGGGATACTGACTTAGTTTAACTGCTTAATAGAGCTAGATACTTCACAGGATCTCGTGGGTTCGATCTTTAGAGTCACTTAGTTATACTCTAGAGCGATTTTTGTGAGTATAATGGGGAATTGACCTGCCCTGTGCTGCGACAGTACTACAATTATCAATTATTCATTCAAATTAACAATTGACCACAACTATAACTGCTAAACTATTGGTCCTATTCAATTTGGAAAACTTCTACCAATCTTTGGCTACCAATTTTTCTCAAATTTATTGTCTAATTGATTTCACAAATCAGCCCATATACTGTTGATTACACAGGTTACATCGGCCTTCGCATATTATCAAATTGACATCCTTACCAACCACTCATTGATTGCTCATTTTAATTATCAAACTTCAAAGACTATTTGTCTTGTATAGCTCTCTTAACTACACATTAGACATTATCTATAATCAAATAATCCTAGCCTTATCCAAGCTCACAAACTAATAGTCTTGTTGGGAGAGCAGGGTTGAATGACAATTATGTATAATTGGATGTCAGTTGGTCAATGCTAATTATCCTTCACACAAAAATAAAAGATAAACTCTTCTAATCATTGGCTTAACAAACAATTGGACTCATATTCAAATACTCAACCATATGCTCACAAACCTTGACTAATGGACTCGTTCATTTGATATTCTACTGCTTTGAAATGAACTAGACCATTTGCCGAATACACAACTCTCAAAATTTGACAGCATGCAAGGAATGACAACCGCTTAGCAAATTGCTTGAACAATAGACTCAGATGTATACAAAACTCCCTACTCTTACAACAAGACTATTAGACCAATGCAAAATAAAAATAAAGGAGGCAATGCCAATTATTGGCAACTGCTCCAAATAAAAGAATAAAGCCAATTATTGGCTATAAAGAAAATTAGACACACACAAAAAATTAGACAAATAGACAATTTGTATTACACTTGAAGGAATGCACAAGTACAAATTGACATAGGCAGCAATCATTGCAAACACCTGAGAGAAAGCAAAATGAGCCTAAGTCGATTAGTCTTATACCTTCTTGGCTCTCAACTAACTCCTTGCTAACTACCCATTTGTCTCTAACTACCCAGCTACTACCAACCCTAACTCCTCTTATCCACTATCTAATGGTCCTTTCTACACTACAATGACTAATTGACCTTACTTTCACTATAAATAGCTTTTAAAGCTAATTATCAGTCCATTAGTCTTCCACTTCAAAATTTTGCAAAAATGAAGTCAAAATTTGTGTCTACACATACTAAGAATCGGGGTTTCTTGGGAATTCATTGCTCTAATGGGGATCTTCAAACCTAACTCTAGGACCCAGCCTATTGGCCTCGTTGTGGATCCCTCGGACTGACTTAGCCAAGAATTGCCACATTCATGGTGGGATTTAGCCCTTGTAGGCCTATGTGATTAAAATTTACAAAACCTGCTATCTTGTAATTTCCTCTCTATTCTCAAGCTGATTTTGTGGGAGTTCTACATATACAATCAAAACTAGATCAAATACTATAATGGGCTTGTCATGACCCTATTTCAATTCTACACTCTTTTATGGCTTTTTGTATACTTTTATCTACTTTAAATGGCGATTTAAAACAAAAGAAAATCTTTGAGTTCCAAGTGACGAATTGGAAGCTCATATTGTTGGATCATTGTCTTGGGATTCAAAGAAACAAAACAGGTTGTAGAGGATTGGTATTTCTTGCAATCCTTGATATACTAAGATTGGCAGACCTCTAGATAATATCATGGGGGCAATGGTGGGATCTACAACTGCTTCTAGTGGTTTTACATCATGTACCAGTGGTACTTTATTAGGTGCCAACAGTCTTGCTGGTCTAAATGGGGCATTATGCCTGTAGTTTATTTCTTTTTCAAAAGTTTGAAGGACACCAAGCCTTTTTATAAAAGTTTCAAGAGAACCAACCCTTTCTTTGGAAGTTATAACTGACAAATTTATTCAAGTTGAACTACCTCCGTTTGTCTTGTGTTTCAAGTCTCAACATTCTATTTGACTTTAGTGTGTTAGTAGATTTAAGTGGCATTTAAAATTTGTATGTTAGTAGATGAGTCAATTCACACCAAACAAATCCAATCATAAGTAAATACATAAATACAAATAGAAAAATTACTCCACACAATACTATCAAGCTAGCTATTCTAAGTTGATGCTATAATCTCATTATTACAAATATGAATACTCATGATCTATATTAAGGTTGGTCGATATTCGAAGAAATATGGTGCTTATGTCTCTTCGATTGATAGAAAATGACATTTTCAAATAGTGGCATTTATGTAAAAGATTGCATGTAGAATTTGATTTTTTCAAGTCCTTTACCATATAATAAATATGAATAGTACAATGGATGAAAACGAGGCCAATGAAGATTCTCACATCCCAAAGCGATATTCAGCAAAATTTGGTAGTCTTTGGCATTCTTATAGGATTTACAAGCTAAAGTGTACTCAATGATATATTTGAACTGTTGTTCCATGATGAAGGTAGATGGTATAAGACTAGTCAAAATGCCTTGACAACACTGAATGGTTAAGGGACTAATGCCGCTATGCCACAACTAAAATTACTCTAGTTTGATGTAGGAATTGTTGTGATTTCAAATCTTGCCACAATTCTATTCGTTTATTTGAAAATGATTGATGCCTTAAAGAGGAAGTGGTGTTGCGTATCAAATATTGAAGAAAAGCCACTCGGTAAAAATCTCATTTCTATCGTTGACAAGATGTTGAGCCTCAAAACATTTATTCATGTACATATTTTCAAACCTTTTGTATGCTAATACAAGTCTCCAATCAGAAAATTATACATGAGTTGAACATGTGTTCAAACACATCAAAGTCACATGCATCAAGAGCGCATGCTATTGGGCCAATATATTTTTTGGGCTCTAACAAGAACTATCAAGCCAAGTGTGCCCAAAACTCAAACGACCAATTTTACTTTTGTAAATTAAGCACAAGGTATTTTATCAAGAAGACATCATTGACTTCGTCACTGCTAAAGCCTAAGTCATCATCGAAGTAATGTTTGATTGACAGATCTTGATCAGTGCTTCTCCAAACGTCAAATTATGTGTACAACAGCTCAAGTGGTAAATTTTCTTGAAACACATCTTCAAACTCTTCATTTTTGTCAAACCCTTCGTTTTTTTGAAGCAATGTAGGATTCCTACAAATTCACATTTAATTAGTAATAAATTTCACATCAAAACAGACTCCTAGCAAATGCAACAATATGTGGGCGTTTATTTACCCACCCTTGGTAAATAACCAAGCACAACTAGGTTCTTTTTAATTTATCAATTTTTTAAACTAAGTTGGGTACCTACATGTTGTTCTACTATGCTTTCCAAGCAACAAATCTTCTTAGAGTGCCTACAAATACTCAAATGTGCAAAAATATTAAAAAAAAAACTATAAGTCAAATGCAAGTATTAAGATAATTGGCTGAATGAAGTAGGCCACCGTAGTTTTTCATGCAAGATAAGACAAACAAAAATTAATAATTTAAGCTTATAGAAAAAAAAAATTCCCTTTTCAAAAATGTAAAATTCAACCCTAGGTGATTCTCCTAGCCAAAGTTTTAAGTGGATGAAGTTTTAACTACTATTTAGTTCATTAAACTTCATTCATGGTTTTGCCTTAGTTTCTTAATTCAATTTTATATGAAAATTCATTATAATAGAAATTGGGCCTAGAAAGGGCCTTGGAATCATATTGTTGCCCATCATTTATTTTTTCAAGTTCAAGAATCATGATGACGGAATCTACGTGGGCGATAGTAGTACATGTTGTGTAGAACAGTTGTGATCATTCTTAATCAACAACCAAGGGAGCCATTGGATAGCTTTTGAATGGGAATATTGAGCGAGAAAGGTGATCAAGCTTCTTAGGTGGTACTACTCAAGTTTTGGCGTGAGGGTTTTTGCAAGGGCTTTTTTACTCTACCTTTTTGATTTTTCATATTTTGGGATTTTGTTTTTGGGATTTAGATATCAAAATGAGTTGAATTTATTCCTTCATGTAGACTTCATCGCAATATGCCACAAATCTTTAAAACACCTGTCCATGTGTTGATGTATATATTGATTGTTCAATTTGAACTTTGTCTAGATTGATGTTCATACTCAAAGTTTGAACTTCTTGTTTGTATGTTATCATTTTCAAATAAACAATTGGTTAGAAAGCCTGAGGAATGATCACAGAGAAGACTTTTATTGGACGAAGGGTGTTCTATCAATTATGATTGGAACAAAATATTTGTATTCCAAGTAGTTGTCTCTAACTTGCACCAATTTCTCCTTGATTTTTTTATATGTTTGTTGTCACTCTTTTAACACATGTGTCCTTCAGGCAAACATTGGATTCAAATGTAGGATACTTAGATTGTCAATGGTCTTTGATCTTATTAAAATCTTGTATATTTTAGGAAGTTCACTTGTTGCTTGAAAGTAATTGAGTCCTTTGTTTCTTTTAAAGTGAGGCCACAGCATACTATTCAATCAATATTAATATACAATGAACTAGATAGTAAAGGCAATTGGATTCCATTGAGACTTGAGGTTGGTTCTTGGGTCCATCTTCAATTGGAGAAGATTGGATTACATGCACGAGATGCAAAGAAACATGGTGGTACAAGCATCCGTGGTTCTTACAAAGCAAAGGTTTTACAATTTAGACTGAGTCATGGTGGGAAATCTATTTTGGTTGTGAGAGTGCAATACACTTACATGTGACACCAACTTGATCTCCCCCCTACGGTGCCTAATCAAGATGCTTAATTTCTCAATTGTAAGTTCTTAATTGTTTTTCAGTCTGAGACTTTTCAAATGCTTTTGAGTCTCTCTTTGCCAAGATGCTTGTGCTAGTTAGATGCAAGAACCCTTCAAATTAGGTGCTAATCATTGTCTTTTTCTTTCCTATCCACTTCTTTCTAAAAAAAATAATTTGGTGTAAATTATGTTGTTTGTTTAGACCTATATCTATCGAACTACAAAGATTGGGTCACTCCTCAAAGCGTATTGGGGTGATTGTTGTCACACATGCAGAGATTAACATTAATTTATGGCAATAGATTACATTCCTAGCTCTTGGAAGATTCTATTTTTTTAATAATGCTTTCTATAGACCTCAATGTGGTACTGGATTTGACACACTAGAAATGATTCTTCTACCAGCTTTTGATTCCCCTTATTGGCCTTTGCTTGATATGGCCACATCTGAATCATTCAAGCCAAGTTATGGCAAGATTTTAAAAATTCTATGCGCCCTACAAGTAGCAAACAGACAAATCTATCATAGTTTATGCCTATGAGAGTCTTTGTAAACCTCTTCTATGTTGCTATTCATATGCGGAGGACAAAAATGATGTTTGTATACAAAGAAGTTACTAAAGAATTATGCACATCTTTGATTGACAACGGATGGGATACAAAGGTTACAAGAATTCAAGATGCTGAATTTCCAAGATGCTGAATTTTTTAGATTAGATGTATACAATCACAGATTTACAACAGTTGAACTTTGACAATAGTGATATAAATAAATATATAAGCTAGAAAGAGCAAATTATTGAAATAACAATAAGGCAAATTACTGAAAATAAGCAATAAAGGTTTGGATTGTTACCTGCTAGAGTTATACCATGTGGATGGATCATTGTTCGTTGAACTTGTTCAACGTTACAGAAAAATGAATTCATATCACTAAAGACCACCTTTATTGGGGGATTTTTTGTACTCTTAGCACTTATTGGAACCAATATGGTTTCATTGAGGCAATGGTATTCTCCAATGTATTCATGCAACTTGGCATTGAACATCCTCCGAGTACAAGCCACTTGCTAGGGGCACGACAAACAAGTCACTCAGATGCCTTATCCTACCATTTGTGTAGCAACTTTGAACTTTTTGAAGAAAGCATTGTAGCTTGTATGTCAGATCAAGTTTAGATCACACGTTTCTACAATGTCATCTGGCTTGATCAGGCCTCCAACCTTACTCAAAAAATCATTCACTATCTTCACTCCAATCAGTTTTAACTTTGGATCTTCACGAATTGTTGATACTTCTAACAATGATAACATGGATGTGAGAACCTTTCCAATCTCAATCTGCATCTCTCTAGTTCCACACAATTGGCACTTGAAACCAGAAACCTTGTTCATTATTTGAATATTTCTAATAGTTTTTGGATTCATAATAGAGCGAGCTAATTGTATTCTCCATTTTGCATGCCCTCCCTTGAGAGCTAAGTTGGATAAGTCTTTCACCTCTCTTATATAGCTGTAATAATCAAATGGAGTTTTCACTAAGTTTTCTAGTCGTTTCTCTTGAATTTCAGCAAAGCCTTGGTGCGCTTAAGAATAGAGGCTAAGTTAGCTAACAATCTCTTATGAGATTTGTTTTGAGATTGTATTTCTATCCACATATCAACTTCAAAGCTCAGTCTTTCATCACTTTCTAGCAGAGATTTTGCGTCTTATGCAATCAATCAACTCTCATGTTCGCTAATCAAGCATTTGTTCTAATTTCTCAGAGTTGCAACTTCATCTTTCAATAAGAGTTTGCGACCAAAGATTCAGAATTTTCTTGATCTAATTGTTGTCAAGATTGCAACTTGGATTGTGTAAATAAAAGAAGCCTTTCTTTCTCTTTTGAGTTACGCATTAAACTAAGGACTTGTTCTTTCATTGATTGTAACTCTTTCTAAGCCTCTTGGAGACAAAATTGAATTGAAGCATCAATTTGACATAAACTCTCCATGTATCCAAGAAAACCACTTCCACCGTCTTCTACAAATTGTAGCAAATTAGAAATTGATCTAAAATTTGGCTCCTTGTTGGAAATAGGATATTGAGGATAGATTAAACCATCCGTCTACAAATCAAGGCTTGTTTCTCCACAATCTTTGAGAACTAAAAAATTTGCCTTTGAGGTTTGTTCATGAATCTTATAGCTGCAATTTATCAATGGAGCATACTTCCTATCCAAAGAGGCACTAATTTTGTAGTTTTTCATAGCTACAATGCATTAAAAAATGCTAAAAAAACCCACCAACGTACACACTCAAGCTCAAAGGTGCAATAACAAGGTGCAAAAAAGAGGTGCAAAAAAGTAGGTGGTATAGAGAAAAGTGGGTGGTAAGCAAGTAGCGTGCAAAGCCAAGTAGTTTTTGCATGGCAAACAAATGGTGGGAATCAAGACTAACGTGGCAAGCTGCGATGATGAAGACTAGAGTACGATTTTAAACTTTCTGCTGGAGCCTTCTGATCCTTGGCAAATGAATGGTTGAAATGTGGAGATGTTATGATTTAAGTTGGTTGCCTTTTGGAGTACTTTCTTCCGCCACAACTTTTTATCAAAGCAAAATGGTCTTCTATAGGCCCGATTCTTCCCATAATGTATTAAAGTGAATAAAATATTGAATTCTATGTTAAGTACAAGCTTGGCTCTTATTGGTTACTTTCTTTAACTTTTCATCCAAATTCGGCCTACTACTTCATCCCTCTATAACTATTGAAGTTTTTTGTATTTTCTTGAGATTGAAGTAGTTTTGAAATCGTTTAAATTCCTTCTATTCGATACTAATTCTAACTTCTTACTTGGTTGTCTTCAAGAGATTCTAATCTACTTCCTACTTCATTTTTAAGGTTAGGAATTTTTTCTATCAATTTACTATTTTTAAACTTTAAAATTTTATTCCTCGTAAATTCTAAGATTAACTATCCAAATTGCTAAAGAACTTTAGATTCTAACCTTCTTAGTGAAAGTTATAAATCGATGAAGTTTATTGCTAATTGATATTTCAAAACTTCATCTGCTATTTTCTATCAACCTACAATTCAAAATCTACTATCATTTTTATTTTTGAATTTTAGATTTTTAATCCTATGTAAATTTCTACTCTTATTCTTTATGAATGAAAACTTCTAAGTTTCACTCATTTTGTGTTCTAAACTTCATCCACTTCTAACTTCTTTGTTTTAACTTTGAATTAGGCTTACTTTAGGTTTTTGTAAAGCTCTAGATCTTTTCTATAATATTATAAATTTAAATTTGACTTGACTCTAAGTCTAAGTAGTCTGACTTACTTTTAGGCCTCAGCCTTAATTTAAACTTACTAATGAAGATGTTTTGAAAATAAAAAGGAGAGCTTAGTAACATACTTCAAAGTCAACCTCCTTCACAATCCTATCATTCATACTTCAAGATAAATGTTGTCAAGAAGTCCATCGGTCTCCGTTTTGAAAAATTTAAGGTTTTTGTATATTACTAATTTGATAAGTATACAATTTTAAGTGAAACTTCACTCTATATTCAAATTTATATTTTTTTTCTATGTCTATTTCTAATTTTGTTTTTGTTTTTTGGCTATTATTTTTCTATAGTCTCAATCTAATTTATATATCTATAAGATGCTATTGTTGATTTTACCATGAGATTTTTTAGTATAATCTAGAACCTTGCATGACCGACTTGCGAAGATGTTGGTAAGGCATCTATCTTGTCTTAGGCTTTAAATGCGCTTATTGACCTTTGCATTGAATTTTTAATCTATTCTAAAACTACACACATTTGATGATGTCAAGATTTTTGTTTGAAGAATGTAACTTGTCCTATCCTTTTGTTTCTATTCTAACGTCTAATTTTGGTTTGAGATATCTTTCTTACTTTTTAATGCTTCTTCCTTTTTCTCTTCTCCTATTAAACGTTCTCATTCTTCTTTATAAACTTCACTTCTCTACTCTTAAGCTTTGGTTGTCACTCTACTTGAATTTGAGTTTGTTTATAATAAAAAATTCCATGTTCCTTAGTTTGTGTTTCTTCTTGTTCCAAGCAAAAAGATCCTTATTCTAATGCAAGCACTCAAACTTTCTCTTAGAATCACTTCCTCTTACTATTTAGGCACCCATTCTTCAACCTTGACTATAATAATATTCACCAATGTTGGAGGGGATCGCTTTTGCTTCCTCCAAAAGCAAGAGCCTCTTAGTATGGAACTTACTCAAAATTAGAAGTAATTTATATCCAAACACTTGCTCCCCAAACTTTGGTGTGCAGTGCTAGAAAAAGTAGGTGAACTATAGCGGCTATCAATTGAAGGATCTTCTTCCACCTACTTCAGTTGAACCAAGTTGCAATGCTTGCCAAATTTTTTGAGGTTTTGTGTTTATGGAAGAGAAGTGAGTGATGGAAGCCATCACCAAATTTTTTAGCTCTTTGTATAAAACTCAGTTGCCATATATAGGTTTTTTCATTAGGGCATGATCTTTTGGATTTGGTGGTGAGAGCCAAAGTTGTCTTGTTGGATAGGATTTTGGGTTTTGACATTTGATAGACGTTGCATATCATGTATGACAAATGTCAAGTATGCATGACATTTTGAGATTCTGAAGGCATATTTCATAGTTGAGGCAATTTAGAATATAATATGTATTTATCAAATTGGAATGCTTCAATAAAATGGAACATTAATATGTCAAAATTATAACTAATGAATCTTTATTGAGAAAGTCAACCTTATAGTTGACTTTATTAAACAAATAGTGTCTAATTTGTTGAGTTGTCTTTGTGTTTGACAAGACAACTAGGGTGAGAGCATAAGTGAACAAAGTTGTTGGAGTTGGTAGTGAGAGCAAAAGTGAACAAAGTTGCAGGAGTTGGTGGTGAGAGTAAAAGTAGTGAGAGCAGAAGCTGTAAGAGATGTAAGTAGAGAGAGTAGAGATGGTAAAAGCGAAGTTGAAAAGAAATTCTAGTGACAACTCTTATGCTTCAATAAAAAGTAACGTTTTTCTTCTCCTTTCTTATTTGTCTTCCGAATGCTTGCTCATGTTGTTGGTCTTTGGAATTGTTGCATTTGGTAAGGTCATTTTAGGGGCTAAAATTTTCAATTGTCTTTCTCCAATTGTTCCATTCTACTACTAGGTAATGAAACTGTAAATTCAATACAGTTCACAAGTGTCACAATGATAGTTTGTGTACTTCAAATAAATTCCATTTTGTGTGACAACATTCATTCTTCAACATTTATAATATCTACATAGGAAGGACTACAATTAAGGACTGCAATTTGTAAGACTGCAATTCAAAGATTGAATTTTGAAAACTGCAATTCAAAGACTCAATTTTGAAAACTGCAATTTGAAGACTGAATTTTAAAAACTACAATTTGTAGACTGCAATTTGAAAATTGAAATTTTGAGTTTGAAATTTTTGGACTAAAATTTTTAGATTGAAATATAGGACCATTATAGATTATGTTTTAGAATGGATGCAAGGTTAATCCCTAAAGGTCGCAGACTATGTTTTTACCAAAAACACTCCAAAACTGCCATTTCTTAAGCAAGCATCAAATTTTAGATGAAAAACCTTATTAGACACATGTAACCTAAGGATCTTGTAGTAAACTATTTTGAAAAGATGTGGAAAAAATTTCAGAATTTTCCACCTTGTAGATTGCAAGATATTAACGTTTGAAGTGACAAAACCCATCTTTTTGACTGTGTGAAAATACAGGCAGCTGCACTTCACAAGGTCACATTTTCATGAAAAAATGTCAAAAATGATGGTTACTCTTTGGATTAATTCTTCAAGGCAAGTTAGCTACATGCTTAAAAAATTTTAGATCATTTGGAATTGCACAACATATAGGAAAAAAATAGTAAATAGAAAGAAGTACAAAGTGATTCAAAACACTAAATTGTTAAGAATTTAATTATGGAATTGAAAAATTACAATCCCAACAGTGGTAATGTAGTAATGAACAATCTACATCATATCTTTTTATTTTTTCAAAAAATATTAAAAATTTAGTTAAATAAAAGACTCCATAGTTTATTTTTGAGTAGGGAATCTATGACTACCCACAAACTAGAACACCTCATAACTTTCATCTCATAAATCAAAATGGAATGATTCAAAGCTTTTCACATATATATAAATCTAGAAAATCAATTTCAAATTTTTATTTTTGAAAAAAGTACATCAAGTGATTTTTTAAGAATTTTTTGGGCTGCCCGCCAAGCATTGAATATTACATATCATGTAATAACTTTTGAATCATTTAGTGAAAAGTTATGAAAATTGTTGGGCCTCAAAGCTACTCCTTGGGCACATTGTGAAAATTTCAGCAAAAGAAATTAAAAACTCCATTTGTAGTGAGCTGCCCAAAATCTCTATGTTGCCAAAAAACGTAGTCTGGGGTTAATAATGTTAGAGAATTACAAACTTAACAAAATTGACATTCTTTGCGGTTAAGTTTGCAAGTGACATCATTTTCATGTGACTTGGTTTTCAACATGCAACGTGTTGCTTCACAACCTCTTGATGCCACTCAACTTGATTTCTTTTGATATAGACATTTTGGTAGAAGTTTGGATTTGGATAGGAGAGTAGAATTTAGTCTTAATTAGGGTTCTCCTTGTAGTTAAATTCCTTGCTTAGGCTATGAGATGAATGTTTGTGCTACTTGTTACCTACTTAATGTGATTCAAAAGAACATTGACAATCAATTTACTTGTTTGAAATCCAAACAATTTTTTTCTCAATTCTTGTTTCATTCTATAGCAACTTCAGAATTGAATGGTACAATTGTATGCAAATACTCTCTATTTATTTGCCATTCAAAATTTTCAATTGGTTTGTTCTTTACATTCCGTCATGCTATACTTGTAGGGCATGGATCACGAAAAAAATTTCAACAATTACATATGCTAAGTTGCTAAAATTTTAGAAAAATTATTTCTTTAATATATATCATTGATTTACTAGTAAAAGGAATTTTGACCCCAAGCCTCTATTTCTTCCATCTTTGCCAACTCTAATTTTTAAAGAGAAATTACATATTAGCAAATAGATGTTCACCTTGCCCTACATTTTTAGTAGTCCTTTCATTTTTTGGAGATGTTTATAGTATATAAAATAATATTAATGTCATATAGAGTTTTTCGAAGTCACCTTTTTAGGTGTCTTCTTTTATAAAATGTTCTAGCTTCTTTTGTACATCATGTACATTGCCTATTCCTTCCATTTACTCTCTTGGTAAAAAAGTTGTTTTAAAATGTAATTATTTTATCTCTAATGACATTAATTGTATATAAAATAATTTCTACCATCCATAATGCAATTTTCAAGATAAGAAGCTTCATTCTAGTTTAGGAAGGGAAAATTTCATTTAACATGAATAGCTCATCTCATTTGTCATATTTAGAGGAGAATATGACTATCGTTGCTTTATTTGATTTCAATATTATATGTTATGTGTTCCTCGGTATTATTACACTGTTCCACCCATTGCCATTGGAATCCAAGTCAAGGGCTCAAATGACATTTACTACCATTTTTAAAGGTATTACCATCACCCATTGTTTTTAATAGTTTCCATGCATATAGATGTTGTAGATTTTTATAGGCAATTGAAATTTATTAGTCTACCTTTAAAAGAATTGACATGCATGCCTTTACCTTCTATCTTTATCACATCTCAAGAGTCCCAAGGCACATACATAGGGAGCCCACATGACATACATCTCCCTGTTTGGAGAGACACTAGATGTAGCTTTTAATATATATGCAATTGTTTATTTAGTGTTTCCCCTCATTCTACTCATATTTCTATTGCTCGATTGGATTTATGGCTCAACTCTTATATTTCATATCTCAACTCAAATAACTTTCTAGGAGTAGTTGAGGTATTATACTACGTTTTAGATACTAGTATTAGAGTTTTTTTAATTTTAGCTTGGTCATTTCTTACCTTACATGACATTAGGTCATTTGGATCTATTATATCAGATATCATTGTAAGTACTAGATTTTCTCATCAATGCTTCAAGTTGTATTTTTTTTTATTTTTTTTTATTTTATCATTTTGGGATATTTTAGAAGAATATTTGAAGTTAAGTAGGGATCTTTTAGTATTTTAGTATTAAAATTTTGGTAGTTCCAAAGGTTAGTAATGACTTACTTGCCAAATTTATGTAAATTTTATAAAAAATGTAGCTTAGAGGTAGATTAGAGGAATAAAAGTATCAGATTAAAAGCTTTAAGGTAGATGAGGAGTCAAAGTTCAAAAGTTCTTTAGGTGTAAAGAATGTGAGGGATATAAGATGTATAAGAAGTAGATGAAAATGTAAATGGTAATTAAACTTTATGTAAGATGTAAAAAGTGTAGAATAAATAGAAGCAAATGAGTAGAAGAATAGAGGAATCAAGGTCAAAACCTTCTTATGTGTAAAATATAAGGGGTAGTTGAATGTTGTATAAAATGTAAAAAGTATACAAAGGTGTAAAGAATATAAGGGATATAAGATATATGAGAAGTATATGAAGATGTAAAGAGTAATTGAACTTTATGTAAGATGTAAAAAGTGTAGAATAAATAGAAGCAAATGAGTAAAAGAATAAAGGAATCAAGGTCAAAACCTTCTTATGTGTAAAATATAAGGGGTTGTTGAGCGTTGTATAAAATATAAAAAGTGTACAAAGGGTATAGGATGTAAGGGAAACAGAAGTAAAGTTTGATGTCAAGGTCCAAAAGCAAAGGTTGAAGTCAAAGTTGAAGAAGATATAAATAATAAATAAATAAATAATAAATAATAAATAAATAAAAACTCACAAAAAAAATGGAGATTATAAGCTATAAAAAAAAATCCCGTAAGAAGCAATAATACACCTATTTTTTTTTACAACACATTCTTCATCTACATTAAAGCTTAAGACCTCATTGACTTTTCATTCTCTCTCACATCTTTAGGCTACTTCTTAAAAGTTATATTAGATAATAATAATGAAATATCTTCATTGTCTATCCTTGACTTCTTTCATTTGGAGTATTTGAAGTAATATTTTTAGAATTTGAGATTTTGAAAATAGCATTTATTTATTATTAACTTTCTAAAAAAATAAAAATTTGTTCAATTTGGAGCTTGTAAATAAGAGTTATGTATAGTTGAAGGAAAAATAATGTAATCTAGGGTTTTACGTAATTTTCAAAACCTAGGAAAACACAAATATAGGGGTTCTTATGGAAAAAAAGTAGAATCAATCTATCATTTATGTGACTAATGTCACTTTTCAAATAGAATAATCTTTACAACTTAAAATTACCTAATTTTAGTCTTAAATTCTACAGACACTTATTCCCAAGATTTGAATTTTATTTTTAGTCTTTTACCAATGTATGTAGACACAATGTGTGAAGTCCCAGTCCTATATAAAGTTCTAACAGGAGGTCAAATAGTTTGATCAATACCTTTGATTTGGTCAAATTGTCTTATGCAATGTATAATCTAGACCTGATCATTCCAAGATAATACTTTGAAAAGAATACACATAATTCATTCATTATTCTTTTTTATATGAATTGGTCAAATTGTCTAGTAAGTGCTCGCCATAAGCAATTTTAATGCAAGAATGCCTAAGTCCATCAATCTTTGGTCAAATTGTCCAATTAATGTAAAGTATGCAAGTTTAGGTTTAATATCCAAATTTTGTCTTTCTCTTTTTTCTTTTTTTTTCCATATTTTGAGGTCAAATGGTCAAATGGTCAAATGGTCAAATAGTCCAATTTTACAAATACTATTAATTCAAACACAAAACATCAGAATGATTCACAATTTGTACAAACTTATAAACCCCAAGACCAAACATTGAAATTTACAAATTATTAGTTAAAGGATCTATAACCATGAATTCAATGCCATATGAACGTACTCAATATCCTAAGACCAAAGTAGCTAGCCTTATAGCCATTCACCTCAGCTTAAAACCATATTAATAGTCCCATATCCATGGCCAGAATCCAAAATTGTGGACTACAAGGCCTAAGGGTGTGAGATCAATCCTATGACCGTGGAAAAAAAGATCCTATTATCGTGTGATCTCCTTATCGTACCTCTGAATTCCTAATCGGGTTGCCTTTATAGCATCATGTTTGTTGTTGTGCCCACTTCACTTCTAATTCAAAGAAATTTCAAACAATTTCTTCAAATTCATAAGATTTAATCAATAATTCTCATTCAATCATTTAATCTAATCATCACAATTCTCTCTAGTTATGAAATTAAACAATTGTTTTAAATTTTGAAATTGATGGCACAACCAGGTACTACATGACTCAATCACAAATTTTCATCAAAACTACAAAATTTACAAACATTTCTTCTTAATTCTTGATCCAACAATCAATTTTAACGTGTATCACTGAACTTCTACTTCAAAATCGAACAACTAATAAAAAGAATTCTCTCCTTAGTTTGGCAAAGCAACCAAGAGCGGCAGTTCTTTTGTCTAAACTTGATTTCAATTTCGAATCACAAACGATCTTCCAATTACCAATCTTCACTCAGCATCTTCTAGTCGAATTCACAATAGGGTCTAAAGAATTTGAAGTTGCAACAAATTCTTCTCCGAAAAGAAATTTTGAACCTAAATGGATCGATTATTCCTCCACCAATCTACTCTTGATCTCTCACCAATTGTCGTATGATTGTATGATTATACTTCAAGATTCTTAACCATGATTTTGATTCACCAAGACTTTGCGGATTTGTGGTGAGTTTCTCTTAGACTAATCCTTCATGTTCGTTTTCTGGACTCATACAATGAGAATTTCAATATTGATTCTTCTCCACACTTCTATTTCCAACCTGCACAGGCATTTGAGTAACAAATTGCATGGCGACAAATTACTCCTTGCAAATTCAAATTTTGATCTTCGTAATTTGAATACCAATCTTCAACTTTCAATTCACCGCTCCATGCATTGATTGCTTTCTATACAATTTACTTCCAATTTTTTGAGATTGTTTTTCACAATGTAGTCCAAATAGTTGGCAAATACAACCTCAAATTAGTTGTTGAATTTGTATGAGTCCCTTGCTCCTTTTCCAATTGTTGTTTTTATTTATTTATTATTTTATTTTATCAATATTATGATTAGCTCTCTCCAAATGCATATGCAAACTTCACATTTATAAATCACACTCACTTTTTCACAAGAATTTCAACAAATTCAAATTTACACCAATACAATAAGCACAATAATCACAAATGCAAAAATATTTTATATATATATATATATATATATATATATATATATATATATATATATATATATATATATATATATATATATATAAAAGAAAAAAAATTTGGGTCTTACCATGCCATGTTTTTCATTTATTTTTGACTATTTATATTTAAAAAACAAGTGGTGTGATCCTCATAAAAAGGTGTGACCGGGGTTGCACCCCATTCATCCATTTTTATTTTTTTGTTTTTATTTTTATTTTTTCATCTATCTTATCTAAATGTTTCTATTCATACTATTGGATCATTTTTAACTGTAAAAATAACTTTATTTCTATTTTTTTTGAATAAGAGGCCCCTAACACATCCCTTTTTTCCTAAATCTATTTTTTTTTAAAATAATGTCATCTGTAAATAAGCAACTACCTTCATACACCAAAAGTGCAAACTTTGAGCTTATAGAATTTTTTATGTACAATTGATTTGTGGTTGAAATTTTTTGGGGCATTTGTGTCATTTTGTTGTAATTTCAATAAACTAAAATGTATTCAATTTGGAGTTGATTTGTAGAAGTTGTGGCTATTTGAACAAATAGAGATCCAAATTATTACCAAGAAAGTATTTTGTAGGGTCCTTGTTTTTGAGCCTTGGATTTTGAGACATATCTTTTTTGTAGTAGTAGATATTGGTATAAAACTTTTTGAAGTTTATAGTGCTTATTTGTGGGGTTCTAAAAAGCTAAAGAACTCTGCATTTAAAGCTTGAACGAGGTTGTGACAGTCATTCAAATGGCGGAAGGTCTATTGTCCACGTATGCACTTTTAGTATGCGGTCTTATCTTCCTTTATTTGTTAATCTTGTAGTTACAAACATTTTGTTAGCCTATTTTATTTAAGAAAAAAACATTGAATAAATATATTTAGATCTTCTTTTCATTCAGTAGTTAGATAAGTAGCTTAATTTAATTTGGTAGGCAATACAAACATAATAAAACAAAAACAAAGAACAAATAGAAATCAAAACAAAATATCAACAAATTTTTTCATGCACACATTGATGCGACATATAGGAAAATTTCAATAAAACTTGTATGTTGCTTAAGATCATTTCTTAAAGTAAAATAATAGAACATTTAGGATTAACAACTATCCATTTTGTTAATGGAGTTAGTGTTCAAAAACTAATTAGTTTTTTATTCAATAACCTCTTTCATTATAAGACTTGAAGAAATTCAAGGTACATTTCACTCTTTTTTTACCTATTATTTGTTGAACATTTTGTTAGAAACTCACGATGCAATTAATCAATTATATATGATTGCCTTTTTCCGCATAGAAGTCTACTATGAAGAAAGTTTTTAGTGTACAATAAAAATGCTTTTCTACAAGATTTTTTTTTAATTATACTGAAATTTTATTATTAATTAGTATTATATTTTCTTTCATTTTTGGAGACTAAAAAAATTTTGGAATTTGAACTTTGTTAAAAGTAACTTAATATAATGAATTCAATTGTATTCTTATAGACATATTGAATTTTTGAATTTAATTGACAAATTCACATGTCAATGCTATTATAATTTCAGACTTTATGACCAACATTACAAATCTTCTGCTTTGTTTCTAAAAGGTGTCATTTTATTTTATAAAGTTGTTTTCATTTCTGAAATTCTTTTTTAATAATATACTCAATGCAATGCTAATGAGTTCTTTTAGCTTCAATTAATTTTTATTACATATTTTGTTAGACTATTGACTTCTATTTCTTTTACAATGTTGTGGATATTTTTTCATCAATGCCACCTATACACTTTGGTTAAGGCGTATGCTTCCCCGCTTATCATATTTTTATTAGTTCCTTGTTTATTTGGAGATCCCTTCTTCTAAGTGAATTCCATTATGTAAGTCCGGTACTTTTGATGCAGTTCTCCATTGGCCTGCTTCAAGTCCAGTATTTGGAAGATTTAGTATTTTACCCACCACTTTAGACACTCCTTAGTCACATGTACGAGTTTCTAATTTTACAACTTTTATTGTATGAGCCATTTATGATAGGCTCAATACTGTACAATATGTCCATCATGACATGCTTAGAACTTATATAGAGATCATATGTGATAGTAATACTTGGAGACTATTCTTCAATCCCATCATTCTACACACCGTTCTTGAGCATCATCTTAAATATATTAGAGTGCTAGTTATTGAATATCCATTACTACATCGATGGATTTTTCTTGCTTGGGCTCACTTTTTAGATAGACATTTCTTTAATGATGCCACATCCCTCAACTCCATCTCCATCCCCCATATTGTAGAGTAGATGATTCCATGACTTTTATTTTTTATCCACATTCCACTCGAGCCCCACAATTATGTGTGGCATTCACATGGGAGCACTACTTGTGGAATAGTGTACAATACCATTATGAAGGCATTGGTCCTCATGATTGGTACATTGACTACTAGTATTATATTTGATACTTTGTCCTATGGATTATAAGTAATCCCTTTTATATACTATTAAAGTTCTTGAAACCTTAAAGCTTTGTACTTAATTTTAATTTAAGCAAATATTGCTTTAGAATGACTATCTTTTATTCTTCTTACAACCCCTATAGTCCCAAGGCCTTTTTCCATGAAAGACTACTATTGCAAATATAGAAAAATTGTAGAAATTTGCTTTCAATATAATTTTGAACCACATTGAATTTTTTAGTACAAAAATGCATAACATAAATTAAAAGCAATTATATATCATAGATTAGAAGGTTTGTAAATTTAAAGTGTTGAAAACAAGCTTTTCTTCACTTTGCCTCACTAGATTTTTTGAATTCAAATCTTCTAGTTAAAAACTTTTGTAATTTTGATTTTCTTTTTCTAGTTTTTTATGTAGAAGAGTTGAGACCAAAAACACAACAAAAACAAATGAACTCAGAAGCACTTAATTCTCAAACATTACATAATTGTTACAGGAACGTTGATTCAAGATTGAGGGTAAACTAAATTGTTAGTATAATTGCGATGGAATTGCTTATTTATCCTTAGCATGCAATATTATTATAGGTTGAAACTCTGTATAATGAATTTTAAATATAATTACTTTATATTTATTCAAATGTGCATAGTATAACATTGCTATTTTATAAACAAAGGATTAGGAATGATTATGGTTTTCTTTTTTTTTTTTAATTTTTTAAGTTTGTTCCAATAGCTCAATATTTGTCATATTTATATTTTGAAAAAAGTTTAATACCTTTTCTACAACCTTCTTTTTAATATAAATTTAACATCATCAAATGTTGATGATTTTGCTTTCTTATTATGAAATTCTAAATGTGTTTCATTTATCCTCTATCTATTTAATATTTTTCTAATTTTGAAGTAAATAACATTTGAATGCCCCCTTTTCATATACAAATAATGCTCCACTTTCTCCATAATAAAATTTTTGGTAAGACATATTTTATTTTGCAATTAGTTCTAGTTTGCAAATACTTAGGAAATCTCTACTATTACATATACTTTCAAGTATTTTATTTCACTAATTTTTCTAAAATTTGAAAAAATATAAATAAAATACTGGATGCAAATTGTTTATTACAACATAACTACCATTGGAATTGGCATTTTTCATTTCAATAACCAAGTCATCAACAATATAGTATATTTAATTGTACTTTCTTTCTTTCTACTCACTAATTTTTTTCAAGCATGGATATAAAATACATTTTTTTTGGATTATTTTATATAAATTTTCTACTCATTTCTTCAATATATCATGGAGCAAAAGTTGTAGGATCAACTCATTTGTGTATACAAAGTTAGAAAAATGAAATCTAACCATTTGGGAAGAGTTCAAAACACTTCTTTTTCAAATTCAAGTTACTTGATCTTGCATTTGGTTTTTTACACTAATATATTAGAAAAATGTACTCTAAAAATTTCACCTAAAAGGATCTTATTGTTGAATTTGTTAAAAATATAGATATAAATATGATAAACACATATGAAGATTCTAGACTTCCTTTGAATTTAAGTACTTTAAAACACTGGTGGCCATAAAAACATCTAATACATTTAGAAGTTAATGTATATTTTCAAATAATATGACCTAATGCTTCATTTGACCTACTAGATATTTGTTACTGATTGAATGACTATAATTAGATTTTACATGAAAGCAATGAACAATCCAATTTTTGTAGTCTAATAATACATTCATACCTTATTATTTTTTGACATTCATTAACCGCTTTTCATATGATTAAACTATTGAACTCAAATTACCCTCTTCATTCTTTGATATTTAATGTACTTGATTCAACTCTCAAATACATGTAAGTTTTTATAAGAATCATGGTTGTCATATCGGGCGAGTTAGGATCATCGGACCGGACGGACGGACGGTCCGGACGGCTTTAATTTTGTAACTTGTACAATTTTGCGGAATGACATGTCACCTCGTCCGCGCCCAGCATGTTCTTTAATCCACATGGCATCCACGTGGCCTATTTTTCCGTTATCAGAAAGTCAACTATGTATTGACTGTATCGGACGGGCGGGACCTCTAACGGACGGGCGAATCGGACGTCCGTCCACTATGACAACAATGATAAGAATTTAGGAAAATTGAATAGCAAATTTCAAATTACATGTGCTTCAAAATGAAAAATGTGTAGCCAATGGTGAAGATACTTACCACTTCCAAAAGTTATTAGAAAACCTCCATCTTTAGAAAAAAATTTGTTATTTAATTACTTTTGTTTAAGAACTTTTGTCTATAAACAAATTACTTGCAAATATGTACACAATACAATGATGAATATATATGCACGTGAAAAAATGTAGTACATATACCAATACACTTCCTACAAAGGTACTAATCATTATGAGGAATAGTGAAACCTACACTCATAGATGCTCGTTGTGAACCTCAATGACTCCTACTATGTCCTCTACCACGCCGTCCCCTCCAACCTATCTTAGCTACTATACCATGAATGGAAGAGCACTCTCCATGGGGGGCTCATGTAATATCCACTATGTGATGTACTTATGGCTCCTCTGGAAGTGTTAGTAGTTGCTTAGCTATGCGTTGAAAACCTAGACACATCTCTTCCACATCAATAGAAATTTGTGTAATATCTCTTGTATGTGGAAGAAGATTCAAATCCTGCAAAATAAAATATACACACAGTAATATTTATTATTGAAAAAAAAACTTTAATATATATTGTAGCACCAAAGTTCACTTACCAAGGCTTATAGTGGGCCACCACTCCTTGATTGCTCTACTAAATGTTAGTGATGTGAATGATTATACCAATTGTGCTAAATTGATAGATTTGCTCTAGAGTGATCACACCCTCATGTGGTGCTGCAAGCTCTAAGGCCTTCAATAATGTGGCAACAATAATGTCTTTACTACCCCTTTCTTCAAACATCCTCCACATAGCTACCTGAATGTGTTTGGGCACCACTTCTTTGTTCTTTTTTTCTGCATATATCCAACCAATGTAATGTTAGTATTGTGAAATGAGAAATACTACAATACTATCATTGCATTTAGAATTATATTCTAAATTTTGAAACATACCTTCAACAAATCATTATAGGCCATGTGCATGTGCATGTACCGAAAGAGCATTTCTTCTGCAAATCCATATGATCCCACTCTATAGTCTAATGAAGAATATAAATAAAGAAGAATTAAAGGCTACAATATTGAATATACTTTCTTAAAACAAAGATTAGCTTACTATTATAATTTCATCATTTTAGATTCAACAATTACAAATATACCAATGAGTAATTCATAAATTCATAAATTTGAAGAAGTACTATAGTCATATAAAAGTACATACCCCTTGTATTTCAATAGATGGACCTCTTTTCCCTGCTCCTTGAGCTATGTGCAAACTTTTTGCTTCACAATACTTTCGCTCTACGACCTCATTTTTTAAATGATCCAAGGTCAATCCTATTGGTAAAGACATGCTCATCTACCCTACATGTGCAATTTGAACATGAAAATAAGGAGTAAATGTCTCAAACAACCTTGAGGCATGCCATGCAAACTCCTTTGCCACATATGATAAATTATGCAATATACTACCAAATAATATCAATATACTTAAATTTTCAAAATAGTAGATTCCAAGTCCAAAAGAATGAAAAAATTTAATTTAATTCGACAAAACATTTACTTCTCATGCACTTGTGAACTAATACAAATATTTGGTACTTTATAGACTTGATGTAAGGTATTGAAGCGGCGATAGGCTTTCTATGTCAAGGTAATGTGTCAAAGACAATCTATAGATGGAGTATCTGAAATAACCTTCATTTAAAAATATGAATTATTATAGAAATTATAATCTTTTATTATATTTTAAAAAATAGAAAATTACATCATAAGATGCATGCAAACAAAAAATCACACGTGAAGCAACAACTCTATGTGCTGTGAAAGGTGATCAATAATAATGCCATCTGATTGGCCATATCTTAGCAAATGGTAACACAAACCTCCTTTGCTTTTTTCTTCTACTATCAATTACACTGTAATGGATACTATCTACACACAGGATTGACAAATTAGAACATTCGGGGGAAATTTATGTCCATATCACGGACATCCGGACTCAACAAACCCAACGGATACAAGGGATTTATTGGCCGTCCACAACAATTACCTAAGGTAAATTGGACAAACGGACGACACCCAAAAGACGGCTCAACAGTTGGGTGGACGGGTGGATGGATTGACAGATGTCATTTCGGCAGACGGCTTGACGGATCGTTCAACGGACAACATTTGGGCGGGCAGGATTCAAGCAGATGGTGATCGGTGGATGGATCGGCACACGACAGTCGAGCAGACCTCCATTCAAAATCAACACAAAACTTATTTCAACATTTACGACCTCAATTTTTGGAATTTTGAGGCATGTAATATATCATTGGAAAGGTCTCAGAAATACCTTCCCAATGGTATATTACACACCCCAAAACTCCAAAAACTCAGACCAAAAATGACAAAAAAAGACGCAGCAAATGCATTTTCAGCATCACAGTAGTTGTTTGCCCCGCTATCCGCCCGTCCGCCCTGTCGTCTATTTGGTTGACAATAAAGAACTTTGGAGTCCTTTATTGTTTTTTATTTTCAATATTTAAAATAAAAATAAAATCATAAGATGTAAATCATATTTTTTGTATTAAAATATTACAACCAGTGGGATTGACAATTTTCAATTCCAAAACAAAATTCTTATCAATTTAGTATTTTAAATCATTCTCTACTTCTTTCTACCTACAATTTTTTCCTATACATTATACAATTCCAATTGATTTGAATTTTTTCAAGCATGTAGCCAACTTGCCTTGAAAAATGAATCCAAAGAAACACCACCATTTGGGACATTTTTTTAGACAAATGTGACCTTGTGAAGTGCAATTGCCTGGTTATGTACAAGGCCACAAAAATCATTTTTGTCAATTCAAACCCTAATATCATGCAATCTACATAGTGGAAATTTCAAAAAAAAATTCCACATCTTTTCAAACTAACATACTACAAGATCCTATGGTTATATGAGTCCAAAAATGATTTTTTTCTAAAGTTTAGTACTTGTACTACAAATGGCAATTTTAGAGCACTTTGGGTGAAAACATGGTCAAAAACCTATAGGGGTTAAGATAAGGGATTCAAGATAATGACTAATCTACATAGATAGTTCAAATTAAGCCACTCCAAATGAAGCCACCCCAAGTGAATTCTAGATACAACGACTTGTCATGAAATCCAACTATTCAATGACCACATGTATGGGGATTGACTTGCTTTCCAACCTTCAATTGTTGTGCACCTTCATCTTTCCAATGTCAATTTGTATGCTGAATGTGATAAAAATGATGTCATTTTAGCCCCTCAATTTTTAAAGTACAGCAGTAGTAGTAGGGTTTTGAAAGGAAAAGATTTGCAAGATTTAGCCAAATTTCTAACTGTTGATCCAAAGTCCAACTTGTTGGGAAATGCTTGTTGTGATTTTACAACAATGTTAAGTAAGTTTGGTTTGCAAAAGATGTTTAAACATGCTAGTAAGCACGGTTTAAGTACAGGAAGTTAAACCTCGTCTAACGAATGAAATATGTACTTAACTAGTCGGATGGGAATCATCTAATGTAATTGTAACCCTAATATACTAACACCTCCCTTCATCGAGGGATTGGGTTGTTTTCAAATCTGTACAAGTTGAAGCTATGGTGATTTCAATAATCTAAGTTTTATAAAGCTTGTAAACTTCAGGTGGATGGCTTGCATGGTACGTTACAAAATGCAGATACTATGAGGTTTCGTGAGAGATGTATTTGTCGCTTGTTTGGCTGGACTTGCGACTCAGATGGTGTGTGCGTTGCTTTCACACATAATTGCTTGGTGTTTTAATGCCGTGGATGTTGTTGTGGAAGGTCAAGACAGTGATGAAGATTGTTGCGGGATGTATTCGAGCAACAAGGAGATGACGGAAGTTGCGTCAATGGAATCATGGGAGTAGAAGCACCAACTTAGAGAGAAGTTGTCTCTAAAATTTAGGTTTTATGCCATGAGACGAGGTCGGACGCCAGGACTATATTTCATCTGGCCAAACTGTTCTAGAGAGATTACAGGTTTTAGGGATTCACAACACAAAAGCTTCGGGTTCTTAACAAAGGCTGAAGAATATTTGTTTATAGGCACTCAACGGTAGTGTGTAGAGTAAACATTGAAGGAAACTTCGCCGTCTAATGGCAAGCTCTGTCTACTATTGTAGCAGCCCAAGATACACTTCACTGCTCAATGGATTCACCACGCCTCATTTCCAACCTTACTTGAGCCACAACTAGCTAACGCTACACATGCCAACCACCTATAGTATTAGTTCCCATTTCTAACTCACTTTGCTATGTCCCAGTCATTGGGACTCTAGCACACACTCTCCACGTGACATCAGGCATGTCACTTGGTGACATGGGGTGGAGCTCCACTCTGGAGTGCTAAGGTCCGTGGTGGCACTACTCACTACGGTCCTCACCGCCCTTAAGAGGCACCCTATCCCAAACTAGTCCTTTATGTACTTGCTATTCTTTGGCATTGCTAATTGGGACTCCTCACTTATGACACATTGAATGTGGGCTAGTTTGAGGTGGGGTTCCATCCCAACCGGTGCCATGGGACACTTCACACAAGTGCCCTATAATGCCTTAGAGCCGGTGGAGAAGGCTCACCACCAACCTTGAGTCACCGGGATTCACCGGGACTCACTAAGGCTCCAAGAGTGAGTGAGGAGGGAGACCAACCCCTTCTATAGTACCTTTTGTGGGATTTGACAGACCCTCCCCCCCTTCTATGTCAAAAGAGGTACCCAACCCACCTTGGATTTGGGAAGACCACCCAAATCCAATCCAAACTCCCTTCATTTCCTCACCATTTGAACTTCCGAACTTCCAAACGGGTTAATTTTGTATTCAGAGCTCCAAATCCAACATGCAAACCCATTTCAGATATCTACACAACAATTAGATGCCAATGGACTATTCACTTGTCCTATTTGGACAAGTTCTCAAGAAGTTATGGCACTTCAAAGAATCAAGTCCACCAAGGGAGGCGTCACGCCTTCACCACAACCCTTCTCTTGGCCATAACTTTTGACTCATCACTTAGAACCTTGTAATTCTTGTCATTCTAACATCATTTTGTTCTTAACTTTTCAATAATATGCTACATGCCATACCTCCTTGAAGGATTCCTTGGGAACCTTTTACTCTTAAGCCTAAAGTGTCCTAGCGCCACTAAGACACCTCTAACTTTGAACAGCCATAACTTCTAATCAACTAGTCCAAATTATGCGTTCTTTAGATGGTTAGGTGCATTTTTTCAAGAGCTTTTTAAGAATGTAGGACACTCTAACATAACCTTCAAATTCAGAACACTATTGCGCCTTGTTCGCTCGGAAGTGTCTCAAAACTCCCTTCTTAGTTTATTACAAGGCTTGGGGAGTCGCCACCAAGGCCTCCCTTGCTCACTAAGGCACTTCAAGCACCCCAAGGAGATAGGGGCGTGACAATTGTATAGCCCAAGGGAAGTACGGTGTTGTTGGAATTTTCTATGCCTTAAGGATTTTGTAGAGCAATTGGCTGGTTAGGAATCAACATGAATATATTGCAATTTGATTTACCCTCCTAGAATTCTTTCTCTCACAAAGTGATAATGGATTTCAATGTGCTTTGAATGTGTATGAAAAATAGGATTTTGAGCTAGTTTTAATGCACCTTGGTTGTCATAGTGAAATTATATGCTAGGGTGTGACGGTATAGGACTATTTGGAGATTGTGTAGTGTTCGAAGTTCACGGTAAGGAAAATTGGAGTTCTTGAAGGATTCGATGGAGCCATATTGCTTCCTTAACGTTGTCACTAAGGGCGCGATATTCGGACTCTGTAGAGGATTTGGAGACAATCAACTGGCGCTTATTTTGTCAGGTTATGGAACCACCAGCTAAGGTAAACACATATACTTCCATTGAACGCCTTGTTTCTGTGCAGGATCCCCAATCGGCATCTGTGAAGCTGGAGATGGTGATGGGAGCACCGGACTTGTAGAGAATGCCGAAGTCAAGGGTTCCTTTGAGGTATCGCAGCACATGTTTTGCTGCTTCCAAGTGACCTTGTTGTAGATTGCCCATGTAGCTACTAAGTTTGTTAATTGCATACGTTAGATTAGGACGTGTTACAATTAGAAATATGAGCTTGCCTATGAATCTACAATAATGAGTTGAGTCCACCAAATTTG
Source organism: Pseudoscleropodium purum (assembly GCA_963969395.1). Taxonomy (NCBI): domain Eukaryota; kingdom Viridiplantae; phylum Streptophyta; class Bryopsida; order Hypnales; family Brachytheciaceae; genus Pseudoscleropodium; species Pseudoscleropodium purum. The sequence continues at coordinate 26,237,581 of OZ017798.1, forward strand.
ACTTCATATCGCTCACTAGGACTTGACCTTCAGGAAGTGGTGTTGAGGCAGTTTTACAATCTGCCATTCCAAACTCCTTGAGTATGGATTTGGAGTATTCCCTTTGGTGTAGAAAGATCCCTAGAATGACTATTTCAAACGAGATGCCGAAATAGTGTTGGATTGGGCCATGATCAATCATTTCAAATTCAATTTTGAGGATAGTTTTGATCCAAAAAATCAGCTTGGTAGAACTTCCTGTGACGAAGAGGTCATCAACATAGGGCATTCAAATTGGGTCTCCCCATCTTGGTGTTGATAGTACATGTTCCAATCAGCTTTACTCCATTGCATTCCAATTTGCCATAGGGAAGCATTGATTTTATCGTACTAATTTTAGGGGCTTTGTTTTAACCCATAGAGGAATTTAAGAAGACAGAAGACCATCTGTTCCTTTTCTTTAACCCTAAAACCAGGAGGTTGGCCCATATTGATGCGTTCTTTTAGAAGGCCAGTTAGAAACACAATTCAAACATTCATATAGTGGATATTCCATCATTTCGTAGCAATTAGAGCGATTGCAATGCAAAGGGTTGCCTACTTTATCACTGAGGCAAAAGTTTCTATAAAATCAATACCTTGCGTTTGTTCAAATCTCCAGGCTACAAGGTGAGCTTTCTTCACCGGTGGCTATCCATCAATTCCAAGTTTGAGGCGAAATACCCATTTGCAAGTGATAGCCCATTTCCCTATTGGTAGTGGTTCTAGTTCCCATGTTTGATTTTTCCATATCAAATCCAATTCCTCCTGAATTGCTTGCCACCATCCGGGGTCATTTTTTGCTTGGTTGAAGGTTATGTTGTCATTGTCAACATTTGTAGGTGTTTCCAAGGTCTTAGGGTTCTTTGTGATCATACAAATGTCAAAATTTGTGGTTGAAAGACATAATTCGTAGCCTTCTAATCTGATGTTTTGTCTTCTTGATCATTTAGATTGCTAGGGTGCAAGGACAGGGAGTGGAGAAACTAGTCGAGGACTGTCGAGAAGAAGGGAAGTTTTTGTAGAGTCTGGGTAGGTAGGGAAGAAGGTGAGATTGAGGAGAGAGGCTGGATTGAAAGAGTGATAGTTGGGGAGTGGGGGAATCTTGCTAGAAAGAGATTGTTAGAGAGGTAGGGGAAGAATTTGGAGAGGTGGATGAGGGGCTGGGGGAAAGAAGCTTATCTAGGTAGGTTTGGTCAAGGAAGGGCTCTGTGACTTCGTAAAAGGGAATGCTAAAGTTGTGTTCATCGAAAAGGACGTCTCTGCTAATGATGATTGTTCTTGTGGAAGGATGGTAACAACGATAAGCTTTTGAGTTTTTGTCATATCCTAGGAGAAGGGTGGGTGTGGATTTGGTGTCTAGTTTCTAATACTTGGCATGAAGTATATGATAGTATGCTATGCATCCAATAACTCTCAAGTGACTAAGGTTCGGTTTTGTCCTTGTATATGCTTCCTTTGGTGTCTATAATTTTAGGGCTTTAGTGGGGCAGTGGTTTTGGAGATAATTAACTATTGTAGCTATTTCTTTCCATAAGGCTTTTGGAAGTCTAATACTAGTAACTATACTACAAATGCCTTCTAATAAGGTGCGATTTTTTCTCTCAGCTATCCCATTTTGATGTGGGGAATAGCCAGTGGTAAGTTGTCTCTGTAAAAAGGTATTCTCCTCCCCGGTCACTTCATAGTGTGCCGATTTTGTTGGTGTTTCTACTAGGGCACAAATTTTTTTGAAGTACGGTAGGATTTGTGACTTACTAGATAGGAAATATATCCATGTTTTCCTAGAGAAGTCATTGATGAATGTGAGGATGTATCAATTTCCCTTGCTTGAAGACACCGGAAGTAGTCCACAAAGATCGTTGTGAACTAGTTGAGGTTGTTGAGAGGTATATGTGGTTCTTTTCTTGGATTTCCTATCACAATGTAGTTTTCCGAGTTGGCACGAAGGACATATGTGTTTTATGAGAGGTATTCCTGCAACTAGTTGTCTAAAAGACATGTGATACAGACTCTAGTAGTTCACATGCCCTAACCTTTGGTGTTCTAGGTGAATTTCAACCTTCGATAGTTGCTGGTGTGTATAGGGTGGTTGACTTTGAGTTGGAATGTCGCCTTGCAGTGTTGGTGCAGGTTGTTGATGCATGTCATTTGGGGTCAAGGAAGCCACTGCCACTATAATGTCGATGTGGCCAAGTCGATTCATCACTCGATAGAGGTTGTTTCTAGGGTCTCTCATGTCGTGCAGGAAGATTGTGTTATGATTGTCTTTATCATAAATGAAGCATTTTTGTGATTCAAATAGTACTCTATATCCTATGTCTGTTAGTTTTCCAACTAAGAATAGATTTGTTCTGATACCAGGAACATAGAGAATATTGTATATATCCTTTATTATTCCTGAAGAATCAATGGTAGATACAATTCCCTGTTTTGCTACTGGCATAGTCTGCCCACCTGCTATTCTAATGTGTGAAGTCCTAAAAGAGGTGATCTAACTAAGAGTATGAGAGTTTCCTGTGTCATGGAAGGAAGCTCCCAAATCCAAGAACCAATCGTCTTCAAGATTTGAAACTAAGCAAGCGTTGATGACCTCGCAAGCGTTGATCTTTTGAAGAATTGGTTCTAGGTCTGGATCATTGTGGAAGGCGTCGATACATGCCTAGATGTGTGGTAGATTGGAATCATTGTTGGAGTTGTAGTCCTCTACAAGATGGACTTGTTGAGTTCGATTTTGTTGTATGTTACTTAGTTGTAGTTGCATAGCTTTGATCCTTTCTTCAAGCATGAGTCTAATGCAGTCTTTTACATAATGACCTAGCTTCTGGCACTTGTAGCAGAAGATTGAGTTGTCAACTCATGGTTGTCAGGGTTGATCTAATCAGATGTTCAAATAAGTTGGGGAGCGCTAGTGACCGGTGAGTTGTTGGCTAGAAGTTGATCAATCGTGTTGATAGCTATGGTTTTGTTGTAGTCGTCTATGGACTAAGTATCCACCGCGTGACAAGCTACGAGTATACATAAGGTTAACTTGTTCCTCCCATTGGTTTTCAAGGTGGCGGCTATGTTCTTCCTAGAGGAGCAATCCCTCAAGCTCGGAAAAGGAAGGTAAAGTATCTTTCCTCTCTGAATTTGTTTGAAGATTGACCAACTTCGAGATAAGCTATTCAAGGTAAGGTCAACTAGATCTTCAACGAGTGTAAGGATGCCTAAGTTTGCTAGTTGAATGACAATCAAGTTAATCTGTTGCAAGTAGTCTTATATTCCTTTTCCCTCTCTTAATCTAAGAGTGTAGAACTGTTCTTTCGGGGAGAGTCTTCTGGACGAACTTTGTACATCGCACATTGCTTTCAAATGCTACCAGATAGACTTAGAATCAGTAAGATGAATGACGCTCAAGATAATTGAATCTCTTACCAGAGCAATGATAATCCATCCAATACGGTATCGAAGCTCATTCTCCTTAGTTGTGTGAACAACAGGTACATTGGCGGCTACAACTGGCGGCGTCACCATTGGTGTGGTTATAACTTTGGCATTAACTTCAGACGTGGCTCCGCTTGCAGAACTGTTGACACAGATATTGATACTGATATTGACACCCGCTTGATCAAGTTCCACGAATCGCCAAAGACCTTCTTGCATTAAAATCATCTTCATTTTGTAACTCCATATCACATAGCTAGCTAGTCCCGTTGGCTTTGCCTGCACAAGTGCCGCCAAGATTGCGACAGGAGATCGACGATCGACCTAGTGAACCTCGAAACATACTATGACTACTTTGAAGTTTGCTACAATGATCTGTGACACTACTCTGAGGATCTAAGCTACATGCTTTGATATCATGTTGGAAAATGCTTGTTGTGATCTTACAGCAGCGTTGAGCAAGCTTGGTTTGCAAAAGATGTTTAAGCATGCTGGTAAGCACGGTTTAAGTACAGGAAGTTAAACCTAATCTAACAAATGAAATATGTACTTAACTAGTCGGATGGGAATCATCTGATGCTAATGTAACTATAACCCAAATATACTAACACAACTTTCAACCCAGCTTTCAAACGCTGGAGAAGGAACAAGGGTCCAAAGTGCTCTGTAGATGGCGGAAGTAGTGACGGTGAACAGTGCGAGATGACCGTGACTCAACTCAGAGTCAAACAAGTACTCCGTCCTGGGCACGCGCGACGCGTGAGAAAATGGTCGGTATCTTCATTCACACTGAAGTCAGTCTTCTATTCATTCCATCGATCGAGATGCTATAGAAATACATTTGCAGATCATGGAGCTCTACTCGAGTTGGAAATTTCGCGAACACACACACAGAATCGAAGCTCTGAAAGCCTTCATCAATTCCCCTTCGATAGGAGCGCTCTGCAGCAAGCATCCCAAGCGGATTAATTGCGCTCCTCTTGTATCCCTGGGATAGCGAATCTCAACCAAGTAAGATTGTGTGATCGTGGAAGCACCATTCGACAAGGAGGGAGCCGCGAGAGTCAGTCTCTTGCAGGCGCGGAGGTGAAGAACGTAGTACTGTACTGTACAGCACAACATCTGGGTACGATTCAGGAGTTCGTAGGATGGGGAGCTTGGGCAACAGCAGCTCTCCCATGAGCGTGTCCCTCCGCAAATTCACTGCAGATGACGTGAAAGCGAGTGCCAAGTGGTTTGGTGACGACGAGGTGACCATCACCACCCCGAACGCCACGCTTCGCTCTGATGAGGAGCTCGAGCGCTACTTCGCCGAGACGGTGGCGCCTCACCCGTGGTTCCGAATCATCTGCGTGAACGGCGTGCCGGCCGGCGCCATTTACCTCACCATGGGAGTGAACGCCCACGCCGTCCGAGCCGATTTGAGCTACATCCTGGCCAAGGAGTTTTGGGGCAAGGGCATCGCCACGCAGGTGACGAAACAGGCTGTGCAGGCGGGCTTCCAGGAGTTCGGCCTGGCGCGCATCCAGGCTTACGCGATGACCACCAACATCGGGTCGCAACGGGTTCTGGAGAAGTGCGGGTTTCAGCGCGAGGGGATGCTGCGTAACTTTGTTAAGAAGCAAGGCAACCTCGTTGATGTGTTCATTTATGGCATTTACCAGGACAGCAAATTGCAGACATGAATATTGCAGATTGGCGACGAAAATGATTGTTTGAGCAGACCGGACTACTGGTAAATAATGGTCCGACTCGGTTTGAATCGGTTCCAGTACTTAGATTGTGAGTCTGCCCAGCTTTTGGCAGGAGTGCGTGAAGCTGGCTCGTAGTGGTGGCATGCGGTATCTAATTTTGAGGTTAGGGTTGTAGGTTGGTTGGAAGATACTATATATCCTGGTGCACATTCTGCGTAACAGGAATCCATCTCTGTTCATAGTGCATAAAAACTCCAATTGAACTGGTTGTGGATGACAATTCACAAACCTCTATTACTGCGATTCACGACCTTGTATTTGACTATGGTATGCACGACCTTGTTTCGGCGAAGATGCACTTGTTGACATGCTTCATTTACGGCATCTCCCACGACATTACGGGGACATTGCAGACATGAATATTTGAGACTAGCAACTAACTATTCAATGTTTAAACAGACCTAACTACCGGGAATTAATGGTGTAACTTGGGTTGCATTTATTGGACTCCTTGGTGTGAATCTATTTATGAGGTTAGAGCGATGCCACCCATTCATGGGGAAGCTTCCCAAGCCTAGGGCTTCGATAGGGTCAAAGAAGAAAAAGTGGGCCATTGTGGACCATTGGGAGGGATAAAAAGAGATTGGTCACTCCAAAATTCTCTTTCCAAGCATTAGAAGAGCGTCCCTACCCCTCCCCACCCCACCCCACCCCACCCCCGCCTTGCTATGCTTTGACTCTTGCTAGATCTTGATGAGTTTGTTGGTTTGTAGGCCATTTCTTGGAATTTTTTTAGTCAATTTATATTTTAGTTGACTCTTGATTCTGCCAAACCATTAATGCTTGCAATGGACTTGGTTTGGCATGCCTCAAAGGCGAGAATGAACGGTGGACAGAAGCAATTCAAGAGGTGCAAGGCTTGGCCACTCCATTTCGCTCAACCCTGATTAGAGGGATAGGATGGCGATGCTCTCTCCAAACAAAGCTAGAAAAATGGAGTAGCCAAATCCTATAGCTCTCGAGCTATTCTTGTCCTCTAGTCATCCCTGCTCTCACGGACACACCAAACCAAGTTTGTTGCAAGCATTAATGATTTGGCATAATTAAAAACCAACCAACATGGAAATTGATTAAAAAATTCCAAAAAATGATCCATAAACCAAAAAATCCAAAAAGATCAAGCAAAAGTCAAAGCATGGTAGGGCACGGGGTAGGGATGCTCTTATAGTGTTTGGAAAGAGAATTTTGGAATGACTGGGTTTTTTTATCCCTCCCCATGCCTTCAATGGCCCACTTTTTCTTCTCTAGCTTTATCCAAGCCCTGGGCCAGGAGCTTGACAGTGAATGAATGGCAATGCTCTTAGGGTTATTGGGCTAGTGGAAGTTGGTAATATCATCCTAATATTAGGTGTTTGCACAAATTCATTTATGTTCATAATCAATATTATCTCAAATTCACAACATTTTGTATCATTGCCACTCATGACCAAATTTGCGCTATGTTATTTGCAAGTTTATGACATTTTTTTCATAAACTTTGGCTTTCATATCACTGCAATTTACATCCTTAGGTTAGAAGGCATCTAGGCAAGACTATTTTGTCTTTGAAAATCAGATAAGGGAAAACAATCCAATACCAAGTGTAACTCGATTCCAACATCTACTAGACCTTCTCATTTGCACCAATTTCCTATTCATTACGACAATCTTAGCAATCCTTTAGTATCATGACAATGCACTTGGGGAAGGGACACATCATCATGTGGTTCAACAAGGGTCTATCAACGCTTTACCAATTAGTCCCAAGAAGCTCACAAAAATCATAGAAAATTCAATTCTTGTAATAATGTCTTGATTCTACTTGCAAATGGATTCTTTCAAAATGTAAAATACATGTGAGTGTCTGCAAGGTACCTAAATAGCAAATCTTCTTGGTATAGGAAAATGCTCGAAAATAATTGAGGCATTAAGAACTACCCTTGTAGAAGTCCCCAAAACAATGTACTTGAGATGTAGAAATGAAACTTTAAGTGGTGAGAAATTGTTGAGCAAGTGATATGGTTCAATATCATGTGTGATTTTACTCATAATAAAGACTTGAATTTGTTGATGTTTGAAAAATGGTTTTGAAATGTCAATAAATAGCAAGAAAAATTATAAAAATACACATACAAGGCTGAACCTCCTTCTACTAAAATGTTCTTTAGTCACTCATAAATTTTTATATTGATGGTAAATTTTAACCACACAAACCAAACTTGTATGCGCAACTTTTCCTAAAAAAATTATTTAAAACAAACATTGTATGAAGAAGAAACAAGTTGCCAAAGTTCATTGTAATCCAAAAATAACAAGATTTTAAACTTTGAATTGCTCCCAAACATTCAAAACAACTTGGATTGACATGAAATTTTTTATCACAATAATTAGATTGCAAAAGTAATATAATCCAATAAATTTGATTGAAAATGAACATTGGATGGAGATACAAGCCCCCAAAGTTATAGCCATCAAATGCAGTTTGGTGAACTCAAATTGAACGTGTGACCTTCGATTGACTTACAAAAAATTTGTACATCTTGGATTGATTTGAAAATTTTACCACATAAACTAGAAGAGAGAGCACAAAATTTCCAACAAGTTTTTATTGAATTCAGACATTGAATGCAAAAGTTACTGCACTTTGAATTGAACTTGAAATTATGCGGGAAAATTTAGGGTGTTTGGTGCTTGCAATAAATTTTGATTTACAATTTAATCTGAATTGAATGAAAACGTACACTAAATCATTCCTAGACTCACTAGCTCCATTCAAAAACATGCTTAGGATTGTTTTTAAACTCATTGACTCCATTCAATGACATGTTTTGATTGATCATAGTTGCATCTATGAGCATTAATAGGGACCTAGGCACTTTTGACTTTGAAAAATCATATCTTATTTGTTTCAAATCAAAAAATTAAAATTAAAATTTTCATTGTTGTATTCTTCATTTCTCTTTCACACACAAAAATGTAAAAAATCTTTGGATTCACCCTTTTGAGCACAATGCATTCTAAGCCTTCTACCTTAATAGGCATGCTTACCTTACTTGGTTGTTCATGGCAATTTCAGATTCCTTTGAGTTTTGATTGTGAAAAGAATAGAAAAGTCAAGAATGGGAGTTTGGTCAAGTTAGAAGACCATCATCCAGGGTCTACTACATTGGCCTCCATGGCCACCTGTTCTACTAGTGGCTTAAGATTTTCTTGAGGGAATAAATGAAAACAAAAAACGTAACCATGGGATCTTGTCTGAGCCATCATGTACAGTACAATACACAGGAAAAAGAAGAAGTCAAACTAACATATTTCACCACTTTCCAGAGCTCAGTGCTAAAATTTCAAACTAATTTGCACACCGATGGGTGACTCTGGATTTCAAAAGTTAATGAAAATTAGAAGACTTGGAACTCACTTTATGTTTTGATATATTGTGCAGTCAGGTCCAGTTCATTTACAAACTGGCAATTCCAGCCATTCCGATTTTTTATGTATAGTATAGAAAAAAAAGAAATTTTTCATTTTTCATAATTAATACCCAATTGTCACACAATCTCATTCAAGCTTGCCAAATTTCAACTAAAAAATAATTTAAAATCCATTTTTGGTGAATTTTTAAAGTCAATTTTCATGATTTTACAAAATATTTTGATGCAAGCAATTATTGATTAATTTTTTTTAGTTTGATTGCATAGATATGTAGGGAACATCCATACACACATCTTTCATATGAAAAAACATCCCATTAAGTAACAAAAATATAAGCTCCTAGTAAAGGTTCAATTTAGAGGCATTATGACTAAACTAAGTGAAATAGATATCTACATATTTTAAACTAGATTTTGGCAAAGTAATTGTACCATCATGTTCAAATATACAAAATAAGTTACCAGATGAGTGGAAAGTAGAAAAATCTAATAATTAAAAAAAAATGTCTATTTTTATAACATTTAGACATTGTCATTCCAACACTTAAAACTCTATAGAAGGAATATTAAAACTTTTTTGGAGTAACTTGCTTAGGGAAAGATGTGCATATGGATGTTTCCTACATATATACACAATTGAACTTAAAAAATTCATCACCAATTGCTTGCAATAAAATATCATGTAAAACTATGAAATTTAACTTTAAAAATTCATCAAAAATAGAATTTTGATTTTTTTTAATTGAAATTTGGTACGCTTGAGTGGAATTGTGTAAGGATTTCATGATAATTATGTGAACCAAAATCTACCAATTAGACTCCACATTGTAGAAGAAACTTTGAATGCCTCAAATTGCCAGTTTGTAAATGAATTGGACTTGACTGTACATGCTTGGGTTGAAAACTTGGTCTCTCAAAATCAGAATTTGAGTCTTCACTACAAAAGAGTGATTTGCAATTGCACACAGCTTGTATTCTTGGATAGGTTGCAATGAAATTTGCCATTCAAAAATACTCCCTCTGTTTCTAAGTACTGTAATATCGGCATCTCCTTTGTAAGACATAAAAAGAAACACTGGTACTGTGTAGAAACAGAGGGAGTTATAGTAAATGAGCACAAGGAAGAAGGAAAAATTCAACCCACATCACGTGACCAAAAGCTGTAAGCCCACAGTTCTCTTTGAAGAAATTAAGATTTTAATTATTGTTTTTATCATAACAAATTCCAAGGCATGAATTGTCAGTCTCTTTCTGCTCTCCTCACTCTTTAGCGAGGGGGCAAACTGGGAAAGTGGGAAGCTTTGACTAAATAAGTTCATACACCAATTGGTAAACATAAGTTTTATTTCACAAGTCTAACACTTAACCCCTAAATTTCCATTGCTCCCTTGGGGGACAAATCAGATTTCGGGCAAATTCCTATGATCTCAATTTTTGGTGAATTGTTTTGAAACTTTCCCATAAGATAGAAAAAACTAATTATCTACAAGGGAATATAATTTTTATTTCAATTGGTGCTTGGGAGCAAAAGTTATACCACAAAAAGTTTGAAACTGAACTTGGTAGGCAATACAAAAAAAATTGCATAAAATTGCAAAAAATTAAAAAAATTTCCCTTAAATGTTTTCTTTTTGTCTACATGTGAAGCTTTAATTCATTCTATTTGGACTAATAATGAGAAAGTTAAAAACGATTTTGTTTTTCGGATAATTCCAGCATCTTCTTGAAAAAATAACTTGTAGGTTTCACTTCTGAATGCAATTTTCACAATTTTTCACAATTTTTTTTGGAGAATGTTGTGTTTGCTTGCTAAAACAATCTCACCATTGGGATTATTGTCTTTCAATCTCATCTTGGAGTTATTAACGATTTAGTTTTTCTTTTCCAATCTCATACCTACTTTTACTTAGCATTTTTTTAAAGAATGAAAATCAATTTATTTTTATTTTGTTTTTGTTTCCTAGACTTTCAACTCAATTTTTTTAACATAAAAAATTTTGAATTCAAAGTCTGTAGTGCAAAAAAAACTTTCACAATTAGCGGTCAAAGTCATTTGAAATTGCAAACTCGTGTTCAAAAAAACATTCTTTTTCAACTTTGAATGCTAATATCTTCCAATTTATAAGGTCAAACTTCATGAAATTTTTACTATGAGAGCTAAGACAAGTAAAGTACAAGATCCTACGATTAGATTCTAAAAATATATATTTTTTATTATACTTGAATGAACACAGCAAAAACAGCAGTTTGGAGTGATTTTTGACAGAAAAATGGCCTTGGGAAATTAGGGGTTAATAGAACACATCATACTCACACACTCTCACAGAGTGCATAGGCAGAGCATCACTTGAGTATACCCAGAGCCTGTGGCAGAAACCCTAATCCCTGACAAAGCTGAATAGTGACTGAAACTCACATGTGTCATTCAACAAGCCCGACATTACCTATATGGAAGAAGCGCGCCATTCAAAGTGAGGAGGACCAGAATGTGCACAACTGTGCACCGTAGGTTGCATGAATTCGGTGCAAGCTTATGAGTATTTAATGCAAATGTCAGGGTTTTAGGTCAGTTCTACAGTGGTACCGGTAGCACCAACATTTTCATAGTGATACATTGTGATAGCACATTGATTCATTGCCACAAAAAAACAGACTTCTTACTCCCTCTCTTACTATGTGGTTTAAGATTTGCATTTTTGGTTTGGGGTTTTGGGGTCAAACCAACTGTGTGCAGAGAGACCATAGTGGGAGTGTGACATGCAATTCTCATGCTCCAAAGATATTTCAGATTCAAACGACATCCACAACAACTTTCAAAAGGCAAAGCATCATATAAACTTACAAAGTGCACGTTACAGACAGCCTGACATTACTTATCAAAGTGATGAGGACTTGAATGTGTGCACTGTAGATTGCATGAATTAAGGTACGTTCCCACCTTGCTTTACGATGACCTTAAATCGGCAGTAAATCTTCGTGCATTCCCACCTGAGTGCTCAGGTATTGATCGAACCTATATGGCAGCTGAGGTGGCATCGACCTCAGAACGATCCTACGTCTATTTAGCACTTCAGTATTGTTGGCCTACCACATGGATAGCAGTCCATAATAAAAGCTTCAAAATCTTCTGGAAGTCAAGATTTCAGCTGGGGACGGCTGCTCTTATCAACATGCTGGGGTCGACTTCCCATTTAAAAAAAAACAGCGGCCGCCCAAAGCCAAAGCCAACTAGAAAAATCAAGAGCGTTGATGTTATTTGACAATCACCTCAATCAGATTTGGAATCCCCAATTGGTGTGAACATTTAGATGCGTGCAGACAATCTCTTTATACAAGTGGGGTGATGGGAAGTATAACAATTCATGTGAGATATGTAATTTAAGATAAGCAAATGTTCAACTACCCATACCTTGTTATTAATAAGTCAAATGCAGGAATTGTGTTCACTGTACAACTTTAGACTTCATGTAAGCATATTAGAATAACTTTTTTTAGAAAACTTTGAACTAAGAAAAGTTGGTAAATTGAGCTAATTTTCATCTCCAAAAATCCTTTTGAGATTTCAAGCTTTCAATTAAAAGTTAGGAACAAAACTGAAAAAGGGGTTGGAAAGAACATTTTCTTTAACTTTGTGCAACAAGAAGTGCATTTCAATTCATTACTTCATCCACAAAGTACACATACTCAAAATCTTTGTTCTTAGAAAGAAGAGACTTATCACCAAGATACTTTGTCAAAAATGATTTAATTTATGAACCAATAGGTACATTCTTTATTTTGATTGTGATATAGAAAGTCATCCACTACTCACTTTTGGATTGTTTAGCATGTCAAGGATAATGAAAATTGTGATTTGCAATAAGATTTTATTTTTTATTTTATATTTTAGATGGAAGTGATGAGACCAAGATTCTATTAGAAAAAGAGAGTACAAAGAAGACTAAGGTGAGAATATTATATAATTTTAAGTTAGAAGGAAAGGGAGGGACCAAAAGAATAAATTATAGTACTTGGAAGGTCAAATCCAACATTCTTTGTTGAATAATTATGTAACCTCAGAAAGACCTTTTGTCTCCTTGGGAGATAATTGAGAGTTTGGGTAGGGTGATATGATCTCAATTTTTAATTAGGTTATTCGAAAATAAAAAATACACTAGCTTTGTGTGGATGTAATATTTATTTTAATTGGTGAATGGGAGCACAAGTCTAGTGACACTAAGCTCAAAATAGAGTTCATTGGGCCCAAAAAAAAAAATTAAAAAAATTTTAATTTGGTTCTTGAAGAAAATATTTTAGTGCATGTGGGAAGATTTAATTCATTCTACATGGACTAGTGATGATAAAGTGATGAAGAGTTCATGTTTTGGGTGAAATGAAAGCATCTTCTTTCAAAAAATAGTTACAAGATTCATTATTTAACTCAAATTTCAAGTAAATTCAAAAAAAGTTCCACATGGTTTAGTTTTTTTGCTAGAACAATGTCATTATTGGGATTAATATCTTCTAATTCATTTGAGATTCATAAAACAATTAATTTTTATTCCTATCTAATACCTACTTCTACTTAAACAAACTTTTAAAGGTTGAAAATCAAAGTTGTTGTTTTTCAAATATATTTTTTTATTCTCAACTCAATTTCTCAACATAAAAAAATATTCAAAGATTAATATGCAATCTTTGTAATCTTGATTTCTAAGTAGCTTTCTATCCAATAGTAGAAATATAGGCCACATAGACTAGTTTAAAGCCCCATGAAAAGACCAACTTGACCTACTTTAGTAGATTTGAATCTTTAGGGATATGCTTCTCGAGTCTACTTGGCCTATCTTTCTGCTAGTGATCTATTTGTTTTTGTTTTTGAAAGAAACCCTATTACTAATTATTGGTGTTCTATCATGATGAAGTTTAGAAGTGAATACTTCTCTATTAGAGGGGTTAAAGTTCTCTACTTGCACTTCAACATGCTTTTTCTCCTAACCACGAAAAACAATTAGTAAATAAAATTATTTAGTCTTTTTATCCAAACTTCAATTAGTTTTGGCTAAATTGCAAATACATGGCAATTGCAAGTAAACATAGCTGCATTAAAAATATAATTATGATGACAAATGATTATAAATTTTCTATTCAAGATTTTGTGCTAGGGTGTCCACTACAAATCTTGATTTTTTAGTGTTGAGGGCTCTCAAATATACTAGATCTTAAAGTAAAAAGCACATGAAAAGTTCATTTAAGAAAATAAAAGAAGAGGTTTTGAAAAGTTGTAAATTGATTGGGGTTATGCACATTTTTCCCTTTAACCCTCATATTTTTTGGGTGACCAATTGTTTAGATTTGACATAGAAAAAGAGGATTGTAAGACTTCAATTTGATGTCATGGTTTTAATACCCTCATGATTAAACATTACAATCTTTCAATTCATAGATCATACTGTTAACTTCTCTTTTCCCATGTGATACTTAACATATCTGGTTTGAATTTGTATGGATACAATTAAAAAGAATTTGATACAACTTATCAAAACATTGACTTCTAGTTCAATTAAGAGAAAGTCTCAAGAAGCTCAAAAAAAGCCTTGGGCATTTAGGGGTTAATATGCAATAAACTATAGGGATTTGTTCCAACTCTTTGAATTCTATCTCAAACTTTTTATTAGAGTCTCGGAATCTCAAATGAATTTTTGGAGATGAAAGCTAGTTTAATTTACCAACTTTCTTTAGTTCAAAGTTTCTTAAAAAGAGTTATTTTACTATGCCTACATGAGGTTTGCAGTTCTACATTGCACACAATTCCTGTGTTTTGATAATGAGTGCTCAAGCTCTCATCTTCTAATTTGTCCCAAATCCTTTGAAGATTTACTATGGATAATGAATTTCATTATAAAAACAATCCCTCCACTCGTTGTGTAGAGCATATGTTTTGGCATTGAATTATAGTGTAATCTTTTCCATTACTTGAATTTCCATTACTATTCCCTGGACTTGGAAAGATGAATTTTTAATTTTCAAAATCATTCAAATTTTTATTTTTTTATTTTATTAGATCAGAATCGGTAATGGGATGTGCGAGGGTAACTTTCATGAGGTCCTGCGACAGCTGAATAAAGTAAGTTACCAAGTATGTGGGAACTCCACCTCATTAAGAAGCAATCTCTACAGTTCCAAACCTGAACTGCTTGGGAAAAAAAATGATTTCTTTTTAATGCCGAAGTTTTATCTTAAGCACATGCTGTTTGCAAACGCCACGTGGGAAACGGCCTTTAGGTGTTTGCTTACCAGTGCTTTATGCTTTGAATTTACGTTTCAGCAACTCCATTGTGGACAAAGTCTGATAATTGGAAGGGACTCTTCCTTTGCTTTGGCGGAATACCTTCTTCCTTGCAACCTCGCCACTTGCCGACCGTGACATTCTTAAACATTCTTGAACAGAGTATGGAAATACATCCTCTTAGAAGAATTTTTTTTTGGCTCTTGGAACAAGGGAAAGAGACTTTGCGTTGACAAATTAGCCTTTAAAGGATGTTGAGGACCAAAAGTACGTTCAATGGATAACTTTATTGTTCACTACTAGAAACAAAAAATGCATCTATTGTTCAATGTAGAAATAAAAAACTCGCCTATTGGTCTAATAATTGGAGCATTTCAATGACTACCTTGGTCATAGTAGGCCACATTCTCCAAGGATTAAAGGTGCATGTAAAAAGCAATTTGAGTTTAGGTTTTAGGTTTTTGGTTGTGATATATAACATGTTTCCCATTCTTTTGTAGCATTCTTGAGACTTAAGGGCAATAACTCTTCTAAAGTAGCAATGGTAGTGTCCACTTATAATTGCTTTCCAAAAAATTTGTACACTTACAATAATTGCCATAGCTAGTTGAGTAATTAAAGATTTCATCAAAATTTGGACATGTTGTGGTACAAGTAACACTCTTGCATAAAATAAATTTTCATATTTTTTCAATCATTTAATCATATTTATTAGTGACCAAAAACTTTTAATGCTAGTGAATTTTTTTCAAAATTCTTTAGTAAGGGGAATGATGATTCTTTTTAGATTTTTCTGGTAAGAATTTCAAGATTTTTAAAATTTTATTGAGTGAAATTTATGGCAATTTGGACATGTATGAATACTTGTGAGGCCACTGTAGTGTATCTGGATTTCTAGAATATCAAAGCCAGCCAGGCTGAACTTAATTAATGTCTCCCATGGATGATCCAATTCGGAAGATTTAAATTACTCCTACCAGTCAAGGTCCCAAAATTACAGAGGAGAGGTCCCAAAATTCAAAATAAACTAACTACCAAATTTTGACATCTGTCCCTGGCTGGGGCAAATGGGGCTGGCCGTAAGGATAGGCATCAGTAGTATGTGGGACACAAGCTTATCTTGTCTGTCAAGAGTAAAGACAAAAAGCAGTTGCTATTTCTTTTGTTGTTTGTTGTCAGATTTTGGACTTGCAACAGAAAATTTGTCATATGCATTTCCACTTGTGGAATGTGACGGGACTTTAAAATTTCATTGCCAGAATTGCTTGCACGAAATCTCATTACTTGACGGAGGAAAACGCCGGACTCCAGGTCTTTTGACTTGGAAAAAGCCGAATACATGAAAAATAATTTCCTGAGAGATTTTAAACAACAAAATTACACCAATTTGCTAATTGAAATTAAACTTGTAACAGTCGCCGATACATCTTACATTGGGGGATATTGCATAATAGAAATGTAATATTTGCACAGTTATCACAACAATTCGCGTATGATTTTGCGCAAATACGCTTCATTGCTCAGACATTAGATACAACTCCAGCATTCAGAATAGGATTGGTAACTTCGAATAGGACAGCCATATGTATCAACAAAATCTTGGTACTTAAAATCTTGTAATTACACAATTATAATTTTCAATGCATTCCAATGTACTGCTCTGGGCATAACGTAAGTTCATCCTTCAAATTGTTGAAGGTATTGCGAATGGCGTCTACGGACACTGCCAGCTACTTTCAGATCCTCCCCTAATTAAAAGCCCACCTCCATCCCGGTTTGCAAATCCAGTTTGCAAAAATACTACAAAATAGTTCAGCAATTGCAATAATGCCACAAATCCAGGATTGTAATAATCCTACAAGTATTATGTACCAATTTTTATAAACTAAACAATCGTAGAATGCTTTAGAGCTCTTCAACTCTACTGCTGGGGCATAACGATATCCCGTTTCCATCCCGATTTGCAAATCCAATAATCGCAATAATTACACTACACGTATATCAGTTTTTACGAACTGTAGCAATAGTGGAATGCTTTCGAACTACGAATCTCTACTTCTTGGGCGCAACGGCGTCCTTAGCGCTGTTATAGGCGTTCGTCACGGCGTCTCCCGTTTGCTGCAGAATACCGCCAGCCGAGTCCTTGGCTTGCGTGGCTGTGTCCCCCACCGTTTTCTGTGCGCCCGCAGCGCTCGACTTCGCATAGTCGGCAGCTTCACCAGCCTTGGTCTGAGCGGTGCCTGCTGTGTCAGCGGCAGCGCCCTTCGCCTGGGAGGCTTTGTCGCCCAAGAAGCTGCCCGTCTCGCTTGCCTTGCTACCAGCGGCGTCTTTCGCACCGACGGCCTTGTCCTTCGCAGCGCCCGCGGTGTCGGCGGTCGTGTCACCCACTTTCTGGGTGGTGTCCTTGGCGGCGCCCGTGGCCTCGCTCGCCTTCGACTTCGCAGCGCCTGTGGCGTCCTGCGCCTTGCTCTGCGCAGTTCCTGTGGCACTCTGCAATACACCATTCAATGGAACACAATTTTCAGAAAATTGGCAGTTCTCCAATTGAAAATTGAGATGCACAAGCAATTTTACTATTCGTAACCAGGACATGCCCGTCTAAATTTCACTTCTCCACAATTATACAGAACCTTATTCAATGACAAAATTTTGCCATTTTGATCATATCGTATCACCATATTGACATTTATCAGACAAGGTTAGTGTCCACTTGGATCACCGACCACTCGCGCTCTACATGTCCTTCACATTCAATTGATCGATTCACAGCTCTCTCTCTCTCTCTCTCTCTCTCTCTCTCTCTCTCTCTCTCTCTATATATATATATATATATATATATATATATATATATATCGCTGGACGGCAAAATTTCAAGGAATCGACAGTTCTCTCCATGCAATCATCTGGAACCGCACATCAATACCAATCCTCGTTTTCAGAGCTTCGTCTCACAATTCCGGTGCTATAAAACAAGAATTTACCATCTCATTCATTCCTTTCCCGCATGTACCCATATATCACAACTACTGTAGGATCATGGATAGCATGAGATACAGGATTCAACACTCCCGGGGAACCGTACTACCTAATCCCACCTACCGCAACCACTCTCATTGTAAGAGATCAAAGTTACAGTAACCTCACAGACGGAATTGTAGTTGTTATGCAATCACAGAATGACTGAAATCTAACAATCCAACTGTCACCCAAATCTACTTGGTTTTAGTGCTATCAGTCAGTCAGTGTCAGGCGGTGGATGCTACCATAACGAAATAACCCAATTTGGTCAAGCATGACTGTGTACCTTAGCCTGCGCCTGCGCCTGTCCAGCCTTCTCCTGTCCAAGCCCCTTGGTCTCCTCGGTCTTCTTTCCGGCCTCGGCCTTGGTCTTATCGAAGGTCGACATCTTAACTGGCTACGACTGGTATGAGAAAAAAGAATTCAAATTGGGAGCACTACAACAACAGCTGAGACAAACTAATCGAAGTCGGTACAAATGAATTCCGATGTAAAGAAGGAATGACACGCTCGATTGGCTACTGATGATATGAGGTGCTCGATGAGGCAATCGATGTCTGATTTTATAAGAGGATTGAGGAGGAGGGGTCGATGTGCCACGTGTGCGGCGATGCCAGTGCTTGTGATCGCTGTCAAACGGAGCTGCAGCAACGCACTGGGAGTGCCGCGTGGCGGCTGCTGGAGCTTGCATCCGTGCCGCTCTCCGATTGCGCCACAGCTATCTAAACTCTGGTTCTATCAATTGATCCCACTTCGGTTTTGTGCATGTCGGATGCTGATCGGACGTCAGTGGAGAGTCCGGGAAGCGCGCGCGCGAACCGCAGCCGCGAGATGAGGCTGGAATCACCGCCCCCCGGGCCTAGCCCCACGCCACGGCCACACACCCTCCCCGTCCATTGATCTGGATACAGCACTCTTCATTCCAGATGGAGCATTGCTTCTCAAATTATAGTGTCACTCCTACAAACATGGGACTACATTTAATAGATCTTTTTATCATCATAGTGTGCCCCATGTCGTTGCCATGGTCAAAATAAAAATAAACATAATTTTCTAATTTTTTTAAAATTCAAAAGCAACTCACAAATCCATAACTTTCACACCTTAGGTCAAAACACAATGCATCAAAGCCTGTAAATCTCTACTTGCAAAGAGCTTTCTAACAATACCAAAAATGTGACCTGGGGATTTATAGTCATTAGGAAAATTTTGAGGCCTGCAAAAGGCTATAAGATTTTGGTTTTGTCACCCCATAGTGCAATTATAGAAAAATATAAAATAATTTTCTTAAATACGTTTTTTGAAAAAAAAATATTAAAAAAGTAGTCATTCTGATGTGGCGCTAATGTGTCACCAATTATGCTAGATTAGATTACAAATTTCAAAAAAATAAAAAATTATTTTTTATTTTTTATTTTTTCCATGATTGCATTATAGCAATGTAGAATTGGTAGCCTTCTGTCGGCCTTAGAATTTTCCTAATGCAAGGAAATCTCATTGTAACAAACAAATAAACAAAATAAAATAAAACAAAATAAAACAAACAGCCTAATTTAAGGTATAGATTGCAACAGTAGACTATACAACAACAATCTTACAAATTGTGTCACTTAGATAATTTTGTGTAATGTAGAATACAATTGGCATTTTTGTCTTTACAGAATTAACATTCAATTCTTATGCAATTCTAATTAAGAACATTGAATTTCAATTTCAAAAACCAAAAATTCCATTTTTAGTAAGTTGTTTCATTTTCTAGTTAGTAGTGGTTTTATACGATACTTGATTGAAGAACATTGGTGATGAATTTTTTTGATTCAATTGCATAGATATGTACAATTGGAAATATCAATACATACATTTTCTATGTTTATCTTTTTTCCATTAGGTAACAAAAATAAGATCCATGAAGAATTCAATGTGAAGTACCATATGACCAAAGTTTTAGTAAAAGAGATATCTCTAAGTTTTAACTAGATTTTGGTCAAGTAAATATACCATCATTTTCAAATGTACAAAATTAGTTATAGTAGGAAGATCAAATAGCAAAACAAAATTAAAATACAAAGATATCTATTTTACAAAGTTTGGTCATACAAACCCTCCAGAGTGAATTCTTTGTAAATCATATTTTTGTTACATAATGTATAGGTACGTTTCCTACATATCTATACAATCAAATTTAAAAAATTTCATCATTAATGTTTTTCAACCAACCATCATGTCAAAGTCAACCACTCCTAATAAATGAAACAATTCACTAGAAATGGAGTTTTGTTTTTTTGAAAATTGAAATTTCAAGTGTGCTTGATTGAAATTGCATAAGAATTGAATCTTAATTATACAAGACAAAAAATGTCAATTGTATTCTATATTATGCAAAATTCTTTGAATGGCACAATTGGTAGTTTCAAAGATTATTGTACTCTGCAATACTTTACCTTAAGTTTGTGGTAGTAAGATGGTGTCCCATATATTACAAATACTATAAATGACAAAGACCACACTAAACACATAATTGTAACACTATTCAAAAGAAAAAAGAAAAATTGATCATTAAATAGTATTGATTTTTAATTCATAGGAGCAATACTAAATGGAGTTTGAAGAAATATTGACTGTAGTTGAAAATGTATAACACAATTTTAACAATTATTTCAAACTCAATGGTCTAATATCCCTAAAGTCAAAGCTATGGTAGCATTTGAGTGCAAAGTGCAATTTACAACACAAAACAAGTGTTTGATGCTTTCATCCTTTTGTTTCTTCCCCAAAAACTTCTAGTACTCTCCATACTATCTTCAAATGCAACAAAAGTAGGTAAAGATCATTAGCATCATATTTTTAACACAACTTTTTTAAAAAGAAGTTGATACTTTTTATAATGCAGTCATATGAAAGTATGAAACCTTAGATCTAAAACAATCCTAGTCTTCATTGTTGTGAGCAATTGAAGAGACCTTACAATGTTGAATTTGTGATTACATCATATTCAAGAATATGATCACAATCACAATATTGTACTTGAGGTAGCTCAGCTTTTGCCTTAATCAACATGCAATGTTATCCACTATTAAAAAAAATACAATTTGATATCTTGAATTGCCAAAATTCCACAACTTTAGCAATTTCTATCAATTAGCAAGCCTAGCTACAAAAGTAATTCTAAATTTTTAAGAGGTTTGTATTGCTTGCTTCAAAATTGCACTATATTAGAGGTAGTCACTTTTTCAACTTGAGAGAATTGAGATGTAGCGCTTTTTGGTTGTTTGTACATGACTTGTAGAGCTTCCATTCTTGAAGAATTGAAAATGTCGTTTTTTCCCCTTTGGATGTGAAGAAATGGGCTTGAAGTGAATTTGTTGGAGATTTTTCCACTCCTCCATAGCTTACTTTTACCTTATTTCACAATTTTGATTTGAGTTTTGTGCCACTTGCACCACCTATAGTCCATGTTGCTTGTACATCCATTATGGCATTTACGACAATGACTCTTGTTCTCCAATTTTCAATCTCCTTGCTAACTTGCTACTCAATTATATAAAGGGTGTCACATCTTTATGATAAACAACTTCTCATTGATTCCTCTTTTTTCTCACCAACTTCTCAAACTTCATAGAAGTTTGCTTCTTGAAGGTGTGACTACCTCTATTTATTTCAAGTTGACAATACTCCCCATGAATACATGAATGACAAATTTGAGAATTTGGACGGGGATTGGTAGTAACTACAAAGTACATGCGAGTTTGTGATGTTTTAATGATGACACCAAAAGCTATCTCTTTAGTATTCAAACACAATCAATTTCTTTGAACAATTTCCTAAAAAAAAGTGAAATCTATCACCTATGTTGCTTGCTTTGATATGCCATGAAATTGCCTCCAAGTGTAAATAGTATTACTTTATTGTCCAAGTTGCATGCTAACTTGTATAAAAATGTGGGTGTATCTATTTTCATATTCTAAATGTGCGATCACACTTGGAGTTAAGGGTCAAAAATAAGGTTGGTAATAGCTAGAGAAATGTGTGCGCTTTTAGACCAGCAATGATTTGGAAATTCTAATCCTAGAATGATGTAAACATGGAGCAAACGTAGTGTTGTGAAAGAGCGATGGGTAGAGGGGTGCTTTAGGACTCAAATATTTTATTGGTACGACAGTTGTCAAGTATTAAGTAGCATTTCTAATCAACAAAAATACAGATTTCTAGGCAATACAAGCAATATTTGTTAATTAGGGTGGAGGGATCCAATTAACTTAAAGTAGCGGCAATGGGCTAGTTTTAGTGGCACTTAGGATGGTAGCAACCACCACCTACAATGACGCCACACTTACCAAAATTACGTGAGTTGTTTTGAAATTAATAGAGACAATTGAGCCTTGCTCAAGAAGCTACATAAAGGAAAGTGAGATTATTGCTCAATAGTATCAACAAATTCCAAGTTAAATTCTACAGTGGTGACACTTTTTGTTTGTTAAATTATGCAAGTTTTTATAGGAGTATCGATCAACCCCGTGAGTGCTATTTGCATGTTGTACATTGTTTCTATAAGGTCCTTTGCACTTCAATGACTACTGTGATTTTATGGTACCCTTGAACTAATGGATTGCAACTTATTGGTGATTGCAAGTTTTGGATCATGGTCACCGGACAACAACATTGAAGTCTTGGGGTTCAACTAGGAGCGACAGTGTCATTGTCAGAAGGTATGTACCTCTAATTTTGAAATGCTATTGGATCTTCCACTACAACTTTTTACCTGCTCAACGCCAATATACTCTCCAATGTTCTAGTGAGTATTATAAAATTTAAACCCGGCCTTCACAATCCATGTCATATACATAGCTTAATGTAGATTGGGGATTCAATGGCTAGAGTATGTGAAAGATGTAGTTCATCTTTCTAGTAAACTCTTTAGTCCAGCCCATTGTCATCTTTTGTATGTCAAAGCTGCATTGTTCTTATTTGTACATCATAAGTAAATCATCAAATGAACTATTCATGACATAGGACTCATTGCCAACTTTCAAATAATTCTTGAAAGAATTGAAGTGAGTGTTCAACCTGTCTAGGTACCTCTTTGGACATACAATAGTCTCATGAATCTTGACTCTATGAAGTAGGCCTGTATCAATTTGTATGTAATGCAAATGGGCTACTTGCCTTGTCTACGTGAGGGACCTACTTGTAAGAATAAATGAAATCAATTGGTTCCAAAATACAAGAGAATGTCAGATTATTTTGCTACAACCAATACTAACTCAATTAATTATTGGAAATTGACTGCCAATGAATGGAAGACCAAGGATTGCCTTGCTCATTTTCTCAAGAGGTTTTCTTTGCCATTGACAAGTGGTATGGTGACAAATCCAATATACTTTTGTTGCACTCACAAGACTTGCTATTGACAAAGGACGAAAACTATCAATTGTCGTCATCTCAGTAGCCTCCTTTTGACGATGGTTGTAGTCCAATAAGCAACTTAAAGAATGGAGTGAAGGTAGATGCCAACAACATTGATAGCGATAATCAAACCCCAAGTGCTTGCATTCTAGTCACAACCTGAATACCAAGTCATTTGTAGATACCTACCGATAGTTTGGAATCAAGAGACACATAGCCTCTAGCCTCGATACCTAAGACTACTTTTCTACATAGAGTCACAACGCATGTCTTCAATTCAAGCAATATTGTTGAGAATACAATGCATTTTTGTCCTGGAAATACAAGTGTTTGTTACAAGACCCTGTTGGACCACTCACTCATTGCACAAGCCACAAAAGCTACAAGAGACACTATGGCAACAAAGACCAAGGATATAATACAATCAAGTTGGAAAATTGAGAAATCAAAGATCGATTTGAAGTTGAACTTATTTACTCAACAAATGAATTACCAAAAGGATCGCAATAGATGACTTCATGAAAATGTATGTGTAACTAATGAAAATGAAAAATTATCCATTATCAAGTAGGGTGAAGTGGTCCAGTGCCTCACAGATTTAGTTGCTATTCTTAGCACTAGAATTCACTGCCCTTCATATTTACAGCAATAGCATGAGGTACGGATAGCGCCTACCCACTTTGTACAAAAGTTACGTCCATTAGACTCCAGATCCAAAACTGTTGCATGCCACAATGCCGACGTTGCTATCGAGGAAGAGAAGGGCCTTGCCTGGCAACACTAATATAAAAATCAACAACTATATTCTAAAAAATGTAGTTTGTAGCAAGTTTAGTGTACAACATATGCATGTGACTACTATCCACCTCAGCAACTAGTTGTTTTTGTAATGTATATTTCTTTTGAATGTACATTTTTCAACATGAAAAAAAATTAAAAAAAATAGTACATAAAAACAAAAGTTTCGAAGTTTTTACCTTCTCTCTTCATGTTATTAGTCCCCGTTGAGCAATAGCAAATAGATCCAAATTTCACCTTTTTTGTAACCCTTATTGGTGTAGATTGTCTTGTTCCTGCTCTTCATGAGGATGAGCTACAACTTGAGGTTCAATCATGACATTGTCGAAGAAGCCCACCAACCACAAGACATTGGAAAGTCTCTCCAAATCATCTCTTGTTTGCTGTTGTAGTATGTTGTAAAACAAAGCATATGCCAAGATCACATCTAGAACAAAAGTCATGTGTAAATCAGATTTGACAAGTAGTTCTAAAAAAGTTTGTCTTAACAAAGTAGGCATTCTCCACTACCCCTTTGGCCCTTATCTGTTTCCGATTGAACAAAGTGTTTGCAA
Source organism: Pseudoscleropodium purum (assembly GCA_963969395.1). Classification (NCBI taxonomy): domain Eukaryota; kingdom Viridiplantae; phylum Streptophyta; class Bryopsida; order Hypnales; family Brachytheciaceae; genus Pseudoscleropodium; species Pseudoscleropodium purum. Next base: position 26,262,230 of record OZ017798.1, read on the forward strand.
TGGAGAGGTTTTTGTACTAAGCATGAGGGACCATGAGCCAAGAGTTCAATGGGTATCTAGCATTACCTTCAAGTTATGGCTGTAAACCTTGAAAAGATACCCTAGCATCCCATAAAGTTGAATGAGAGGCTTTTTCAAAGAGAGACAATCTCCATAGCATCTTGGCATCATTAATAGAATCCAACATTCTAAAAAATAAATCTAGAAATTGATTTGACTATTAATGATGGCTTAACATTTAAGAGTGTAGCCCACTAATTTAAATTAGTAGAAATCAGTTGAGGTAAATTAAGGTAAATTAAATTTTGAATTCATATTTGCAATCAAAGACCCCAAATTAGTTTGTGGATGTCTAAAACATATCCTAGACATGGATCAAAATAGGGGGCTCTTTTTTTGCTTTTACCCTCAGAGAATCCCCAAATTACCCTATTGTACCTACTTCATAGGTAAGATTTAGTGTCTTGCCTTGTTTTGCTAAAAAAATCTCAAAAGTTTTCCAAAACCTAACTTTTGCTCTCAAAAAGGAGGAATTAAGGTAATTGTTTTAGTAGCAAAGACAGAAGGGTGATTGCAAGAATCACTTAACATTTCTTATTTTTTGGACCTTTCTAGTTTTGAATTTTGAAGTTGGAATCAAATATGGCACTAAAAGTGTTCATCCCTTAATATGTTCATTGTTGTCTTTCACTAACAAATATATTTGATAGATTGAAGAAAGCAATTTGTACCTCTATACTAGAGAGTGCTTTAGAACTTGAGCTATTTTAGAACTTTCTACCTTATTCTAATATCTTTAGTGACAAAGGGGAATGAAGGCAATGCAACAGTTGAAGGTGGTGAATGAAAGAGAGTGTTGATTGCTCCAAGATAAGGGATCCAACCTACCAATTCTTTCACAGCTCATCTCCCTAATGTAGAATGTAACAAAAATGACGTGAAATTTTAATAGGCATGTAGCTATAGTGTTTTCCAAGTAAAAAATTTGCAAGACTTAGATAGATTTGTGACTAGTGGTCCAGAGTCCAACTTTCAATTCAACTTTCAACATTGAAGAAAGAAAAAGAGTCCAAAGTCATAACATTGTTGACCAATGAGGTAGAGGTCCCTTTTGCATCCTTGAAAAGGGGTTCATTACAGTGAATTAAATTGTCTTATATGGCTCCTCAGTCAACCTCAATCTTTGAATTAACTGACAAGTCCCTCCATGAAATCTACCAAATGTAGTATCTTCCCAAGTTCACATCTTGGGGAGGAGCATGATTATGAGTGACCTGTGGATGGCGGAAGCAGTGACGGTGAACAGTGCGAGATGACCGTGACTCAACTCAGGGTCAAACAAGCACTCCGTCCTGGGCACGTGCGACGCGTGAGAAAATGGTCCGTAACTTCGATCATTCAGTCAGATTGAAGTCAGTCTTGCTATTCACTCCGTCGAGGTGCGACATTAATACGTTTGCAGATCATGAGAGCTCCACTCCAGTTGGAAATTTCGTGAACACCACACAGAATCGAAGCCCTCAAAGCCTTCATCAATTCCCCCTTCGATAGGAGCGCTCTGCAGCAAGCATCCCGAGAGGATTAATAGCGCTCCTCTTGTATCCCTGGGGTAGCGAATCTCAACCAAGTAAGATTGTATGATCGTGGAAGCAGCATTCGACAAGGAGGGAGCCGCGATTGTCAGTCTCTTGCAGGCGCGGAGGTGAAGAACGTAGTACTGTACTGTACAGCACAACATCTGGGTAGGATTCAGGAGTTCGTAGGATGGGGAGTGTGGGCACCAGCAGCTCTCCCATGAGCGTGACCCTCCGCAAATTCACTGCAGATGACGTGAAAGCGAGTGCCAAGTGGTTTGGTGACGACGAGGCGACCATCACCACCCCGAACGCCACGCTTCGGTCTGATGAGGAGCTCGAGCGCTACTTCGCCGAGACGGTGGCGCCTCACCCGTGGTTCCGAATCATCTGCGTGAACGGCGTGCCGGCCGGCGCCATTTACCTCACCATGGGAGTGAACGCCCACGCCGTCCGAGCCGATTTGAGCTACATCCTGGCCAAGGAGTTTTGGGGCAAGGGCATCGCCACGCAGGTGACGAAACCGGCTGTGCAGGCGGGCTTCCAGGAGTTCGGCCTGGCGCGCATCCAGGCTTACGCGATGACCACCAACATCAGGTCGCAACGGGTTCTGGAGAAGTGCGGGTTTCAGCGCGAGGGGATGCTGCGTAACTTTGTTAAGAAGCAAGGCAACCTCGTTGATGTGTTCATTTATGGCATTTACCAGGACAGCAAATTGCAGACATGAATATTGCAGATTGGCGACGAAAATGATTGTTTGAGCAGACCGGACTACTGGTAAATAATGGTCCGACTCGGTTTGAATCGGTTCCAGTACTTAGATTGTGAGTCTGCCCAGCTTTTGGCAGGAGTGCGTGAAGCTGGCTCGTAGTGGTGGCATGCGGTATCTAATTTTGAGGTTAGGGTTGTAGGTTGGTTGGAAGATACTATATATCCTGGTGCACATTCTGCGTAACAGGAATCCATCTCTGTTCATAGTGCATAAAAACTCCAATTGAACTGGTTGTGGATGACAATTCACAAACCTCTATTACTGCGATTCACGACCTTGTATTTGACTATGGTATGCACGACCTTGTTTCGGCGAAGATGCACTTGTTGACATGCTTCATTTATGGCATCTCCCACGACATTACATTTCAAACATAAATATTTGAGACGAAGCTTACTGTAGCAATGAAATGTAATGTTTGAACAGACTGAAAAATTAGGAATTAATGGTTTGGCTCGCGCCGCATAGGTTTGACTACTTAATTCTAGTTCGAAGGTCAGAGTTGTAGGGCTGGTGGAACTTGGGAATATCATCCTGCACATTCGTGGTTGCAAGAATCCATTTGTGTTTCATAATCAATACAATCTCAAACTGGTCTAGCTATGAATGGCAATTCCCAACCCTCTGTCATTGCAACTCACAACCTTGTATGTGCTGCATTACTCACCAAAAATCAGAATTTGAGTTTACATTACTACATTACAAAAGAGTGATTTGCAATTGCATACAACTTGAATTCGTAGATTGGTTGCAATGAAATTTGCCATTCAAAAAATAACAATAAAAGAGGAAAAAAAAGAAAAATATTCAAGTTACAGCGAAGAGAATGAGTGAAAATTAATATAAAGTTAAGATACAAAAAAAAGAGTCTTTGGAAGTGACATTAATCCTTAAATACGAAAGGGATGACCCTCAAACTCATGCTTTTCTATTACCATGATTCCCAAATTGCAAAAGTAGTCATTGCAAGTCAAACTAATATAGAAGATATTTCCTTTCCAAAACAAATTTTGAGGTTGTATAGTTGCACTTTTGTCCTATACAATTTGTCCTATATTGTCATCCACTGGTCGCAAAATGTCCTTCTTGACATTCAAAGATTAACAATGTTTAAATACTATATGATTTGAAGGACACCAATTGTGATGACTTTGTTCTTATAATACTCTTGAGCCTCCCTTTCTAGCTTATATAGCACAAGTTATAAAACATGTCAATTCACATCTTTGAACATACTTAAAGGACAATGGTACAATATGGATATTACTTCCTAGACTCTCCGGACTTTAGAAAATTGTCCTTCCAGAAATGAAAACAATATTATTAAATTATAAAATTACATGTTATTATAGAAGGCATGTTGGTACACCACAATCATGTTCATATAGGTCAAATTCAAAAATTGAATTTTCTCCTAATTTCACATATTCAATACCTAATTGTATTATAATAGTGAAAAGATTACGTGTAGCAGGCCAAAACACACTTCACTACTCAATGGGTTCACCATGCTTTGTTTCCAACTTTGCTTGAGCCACAACTAGCTAACACTGCACATGCTACACACTCACAGTGTTAGTTCTCATTTCAACTTATTTTACTAAGTCCCAATCACTGAGACTCTAGGACACACTCCCCATGTGACACCGGACATGTCATTTGGTGACATGGGTGGAGCTCCATTTTGGAGTACTAATGCTCGTAGTAGCACTACTTACCACGGTCCTCACCGCCCTTGAGAGGCACCCTATCCCAAACTAGTCCTTTATGTATTTGTTACTCTTTGGTATTGTTAATTGAAACTTCTCACTCATGACACATTGAGTGTGGGCTAGTTTGAGGTGGGGTTTCATCCCAACCAGTGCCACAGGACACTTCACACAAGTGCTCCATAGTACTTTGAAGCCGGTGGTGAAGGCTTACCAAAAACCTTAAGTCATTGGAGTTCACCGGGACTCACCAAGGCTCCAAGAAGGAGTGAAGAGGGGGACCAACCCCTTCTATAGTACTTTCTGTGGGATTTGGTAGATCCCCTTCCCCTTCTATGTCAAAGGGGGTCCTCAATCCACCTTGGGTTTTAGAAGACCACCCGAACCCAATCCAAACTTCCTTCATTTCCTCATCATTTGGACTTCCGAACTTCCAAACTTCCAAATGGCTTAATATTGCGCTCAGAGCTCCAAATCCAACATGCGAGCCTATTTTAAACATTTATGCGACAAGTAGATGCCGATGGACTATTCACTTGTCCCATTTGGACAAGTTCTCACAAAATTATGGCCCTTCAAAGAGTTGGGTCCACCGAGGGAGGCGTCACACTTTCACCACAACTGTCACGGACGTGCCATACCGGGCCTTATCCAGTAGTTTCGTCCCTAATAGAGTCTTCACCCCCTTTGCAACAAGGATGCCTCTTAAGAACCTTCTCAAAAGCGGTGGCCTAGTGTACAATGATTCTAGTAGATTCTAATAGTCTTCATTAGTTTCTATTTGTTTCCGGAAGCTTCCATAAGCTTCCGGAAGGTTCTACTTAGTTCTACTAGTTTTCGGAAGCTTCCACAAGCTTCCGGAAGGTTCCATTTGGTTCCACTAGTTTCCGGAAGCTTCTACAAGCTTCCAGAAGGTTCCACTAGATCCTCTTAGTTTTCGGAAGCTTCCACAAGCTTCCGGAAAGACCTACGGATATTTTCAAAGGTTTCGAAGGCCTTATTCCGGAAGGTTCCTTAGTCTAGTATAAATAGAGAGTCGAGGGCCATTGTCCCTCACTCTCTTCAACACCAGTTGTACCCAGTCATTCTTTGACTTCATGTTATCAATACATCTTCTAGTTTTCTCATCTTGAAGCACGTTTTGAGTCATGTGTGAGGAATCCCCTCACTTCTAGCTTGTTCTTGTCTCTGTTTGAGGTATCCCCTCAAATCTGATCTTGGTTCTGTCCAAGAATTGCCGTCCGCAATAGTTTGAAGAAAGTCCATCTTTCTCTAGTTTTTTTTTATATCAGAGTCTACTTTTGCAAGACAGAGTGTGGATTACCCCTCTTCTTCAAGGAGTTGTGACACCTTAGAGGTTGTGGATTACCCACTTCTAAGCTGATATTTTCCTTTTAGCCAGTCTTCATGAGAGTTAGTACATGGATTTGAATCGTCTTCCTATTTCCACAACTCCAATTACTTTAAAAGTACGTTTTCTATTCAGGTCAAAGGCCGAACTAAGAGATATCATCATTCGAGAGCGAGGCGAAGAATTCTACTTGAATTTTTTGAAATCTCCACTTCCTGTAGTCATCCCAAGAATACACGACGCAAGGATTTGTTACTTCATCTACTTGTAAGCCTTCAAGAAGTACTTTATCCAAGATGGGTGACGTTCATGCTATCCAGATGAACGACGTCTTGGCCATGCTGCAGCAGTTGCAGCAAGAAAACGCCAATCTGCGAAATACTTTGGAACAACTTCAAGTTGCCCACGCTCCAGTCCATATTTCGGCACCAGCGACAAATCCAATTCCGCCGGCGCCAAAGGAGCCTCGAGTAAGTTTGCCAGACAAGTTCGATGGGAACTGAGCAAAATTTCGAGACTTTGTGAATCAAATTCGGCTTGTTTTTCGCCTTCAACCTCAAAGATATCCAACCGCAGAAATACAAGATGGGCTCATTGGAACCTTACTTACCGGAACTACGTTATCGTGGTTCTCACCATTGTTGGAAAAAAATTCTTCACTTTTGGCAAACCTCGATCAATTCTTAGAAGAATTCAATAATACTTTTGGAGAAAATGATCGAGCCCTCATAGCAACAACAAAACGTCGAACTCTGCAACAACGATCGCGTGCAGCCTCAACATACGCTGCAGAATTTCGACAACTCGCTTGCGACGTAGAATGGGACGACAACGTTCTCATTAGCGTGTTTCGATAGGGACTGCGTGACAATGTAAAAGACTTGCTATTGAACTTGCCCAGACCGACCACTCTATCTGAGGCCGTGACTCAAATAGTTTATTGCGATAATCGACTGTTTGAGCACCGACAAGGGCGACGATCAACACCTGGATTCTATTGAACAGAGTATGCAGCTTCAACTTGCCAAACATCTTCAAGTATGTCAATGCCAGAGCCCATGCAAATCGACACCTCAAGAGTCAAGAGATTGACTCAAGAAGAAAAAGATCGACCTCGAAAGGAAGACTTGTGCATGTATTGTGGAGGAAAGAACCACCGCGCACACAACTGTCTTGCGAAGGTTGCAGTTCCAAAGCCGCACAAATTTCGATACACCTCAAGCACTACCGAGCCGAGATGCGAAGAAATGGACTCGGGAAACGACATCAGCCAGCCACAGTAGGGACCGTGCAACTGGCAGATATTGTCAAGTCATCAGGTCCTATCCTATCCTCTGAAGCCTCTCCATGTTTTGATATTCCACTTAAAATAGATTTTTATCCGCATATCATAAAGGTCAAGGCCTTGCTAGATTCCGGAGCCTCTACCTGTTTTATTGATAAAGACTTTATAGAACAACATAACTTTCCCGTAATTCCTAAAAAATATCCTGTTGTAATAGAAGTTATCGATGGAAGACCCTTGATCTCGGGAGATGTCACACACGAGACTAAACCCTTAGACATCAACCTAGAAGGACATCAAAGCATCGTTGTTTTCAACGTCATCAGTTCCCCTTCTAATCCTCTCATTTTAGGCCTTTCTTGGCTAGAAAGAAATAATCTTGATATAGATTGGAATAAGCGAAAGCTAACGTTCCAAAGTACACTTAGATATCCTGTAGTTGCCCCAAAACTTCATTCACATCAAGTACAAGGGACCAAGGCTAAAACACCATTGATGGTCGGAGCCCGAGCTTTTATGAGAGTTGCAAAAAAGGGGAATATGTTTGTGGTGTATACAATTCCGATGCCTCAACCCTTTCAAGGATCAACCGAGTTACCAGCACAATATGAGCAATATCGGAACGTATTTGAGAAGAAGAACGCCGATACGCTTCCTCAACATCGACCGTACGATTGCGACATCGAACTACAAGAAGGTGCGCAACCGCCATTTGGCCCAATCTACGGTCTCTCCTAAAACGAACTTGCTGCGTTGCGAGATTACCTAGACGAAAATCTTGCAAAGAATTTTATTCAGCACTCCAAATCACCGGCAGGAGCTTCTATCTTATTTGTGAAGAAAAAAGATGGGTCCCTTTGAATGTGCGTGGATTATCATGGACTGAACAAAGTCACGATCAAGAATCGGTATCCATTACCGCTCATCTCCGGACTTCTCGATCAGCTTGGCCAAGCAAAAATCTATACCAAGATTGATCTTCGCGGAGCGTACAACTTAGTACGCATCAAGGAAGGTGACGAATGGAAGACTGTGTTCCGAACAAGGTATGGACATTTTGAATACAATGTCATGCCATTCGGTCTTACCAATGCACTTGCTATCTTTCAACATTTGATGAACGATATCTTCCGTGAATTCTTGAACGATTTTGTGGTTTGCTACCTTGATGATATTCTCATCTACTCGAAGAACGAAGAGGACCACAAAAAACACGTTCAATTAGTGTTGGAAAAGCTGCGCAACGCTGAACTATACGCCAAGCTCGAGAAGTGCGTTTTCCACCAACCCCAAGTCGAGTTCTTGGGCTACATTGTTTCTGGAGAGGGTCTGTCCATGGACCCAAAGAAGATCCAGACGGTGACCGAGTGGAAGAGACCGGCAACCATTCGAGACGTTCAATGTTTCCTGGGATTCGTAAACTTCTATCGAATTTTCATCCAGAACTATTCCAAGATTGCTGCTCCGTTGACTCGATTGACTTGCAAAGACAAGCTTGAGTGGAGTACGGAAGCAGGCTAAGCATTTGAAACTCTGAAGAAGGCATTTACAACAGCGCCTATCTTGACACATCCTGACTTTCAAAAGTCGTTTTTCCTAGAAATGGATGCTTCTGATTTTGCCCTTGGAGCAGTCCCCTCGCAATCTAGCAAAGACGGACGCCTCCATCCTGTCGCATTCCATTCACGAAAGTTCACTGCCGCGGAGATCAATTACGAAATCCACGATAAGGAACTCTTAGCTATTGTTGATTCATTCCAAGAGTGGCGACATTTCCTCGAAGGAGCTCAACATCCAGTTACAATCTATACTGACCACAAGAACCTCGAGTATTTCATGTCTGCTAAGGTGTTGAATCGACGACAAGTCCGTTGGAGTATATCGCTTTCGCGCTTCAACTTTGTCATCACTTACCGCCCCGGTTCCCAGCAAATTCGGTCTGACGCTCTTTCTCGACGAGCGTATTTTGCACCCAAAGAGGGAGATGCAGCTTACGATCAGCAACGGTCTACTCTAATCAAGCCCGAACAACTCCAGCTCAAGGCTATGCGCCCCACAACTTCGGTAGATACATCGTTTCTCCAAGAAATCTGAGTGAGTTTGTAATCTAATCCTTTGGCCTTGAAACTCAAGAACAATGCTGGTAATTCCAGCCTTGGAAAAATCCCAAGAATGGGCTCTCAAATTCCTGATTCAAAGGTTGTAGATTTGGAATCTCCGAACCAACCTACGTCCAGTCAGCAGATCCGTAGATCATATGGAGGTGAGACACTCCGAGATGATTATGATCCAAGATTCCAGTTCCAAGATGGGCTACTATATTATCAAGGATTGCTTTATGTCCCTGAAGGCCCATGTCGGCTCCGAGTGCTCCAATCTCGACACGATTTTCCATCGGCGAGACATTTTGGTTATAACAAGACCATGGAGCTCGTATCTCTGGATTTCTGGTGGCCCAAAATGTGGAAGGCCGTTAAAGAATACGTCACGACATGTGACACTTGTTCAAGGTCCAAGATTCCTCGTCATCGGCCATACGGACTACTTCAACCATTGCCAATTCTTGAGAAGCCATGGACATCCATATCCATGGACTTCATAGTGGATCTTCCGCCGTCCAAGACCTTTGATTCTATTTTTGTTGTTGTCGACCGGCTCACCAAGATGGCGCACTTTATTCCGTGTCACAAGACAGTTACCGGCGAAGAAACGGCAAAACTCTTTGTAGACAATGTCTACAGAATCCATGGCTTACCCGCTGATATTATCTCTGATCGTGGGACGCAATTCACATCCAAATTTTGGCAATCCTTGTTCAAAATCCTAGGGGTGGAGATCAAATTGTCTTCAGCATACCATCCTCAGACCGACGGACAAACCGAGCGCATCAACCAAGTGTTGGAGCAGTACTTGCGCTGCACTATCAATTACCATCAAGATAATTGGGCGGACTTATTGCCACTGGCGGAGTTTGCATACAACAATACATTGCAAGGATCTACTCGACAGACGCCTTTCTTTGCAAATTACGGCCATCATCTAAAGTTTGATCAATTCAATCTCAACATCTCAGATAATCCAGCTGCTACAAATCTTGCTATCCGACTATCTGATATCCAGAAGCAGATGAAGGAAAAACTTCTTGAAGCCCAGGAGCATCAGAAAACCAATGCAGATAAGTCTCGCAAGCAACATCCTTTGATTTCTATTGGAGACAAGGTTTGGTTGCTCCGTCGAAATTTAAAGACTCGACGGCCATCTGACAAACTTGACTATCGCCACCTAAGGCCGTTTTCAGTCGCCAAACAAATCAACAAGGTGGCTTATCGATTGGAGCTACCTCCTTCTATGAAGATTCATCCCGTATTTCACGTCTCTCTCCTCGAGCCCTACAAAGAATCAATACTACCAAGAAGGATTCAAGAATCTCCGCCTCCAATTGAAATCGAAGATGAAAATGAATTTGAAGTTTCAGAGATTCTTGACTCCCGCATCCATCGACGACGACTTGAATATCTTGTGCATTGGCAAGGCTACGAAGTCAGCGAAAGAACATGGGAGCCTGCCTCTAATCTCGACAACGCCCCTGAAATGATTCAAGAATTTCATCGGCAGTATCCGCAAAAACCAAGGAGCGTTTGAGTTTAATGCGTCTGAACCAACACCAACACCAAGTTCTGCAAGATTTTTCTTGGTGTTGGTGCAGATGCAGAGACTTTGAACTAAAACGGTGGTGGTATCGACGAGGTAACAATATACTAGCTTAGTTTTGAGGGGACAGGCCTTCGAACTCACGTCGGCCAAAAAAGTCGATAACATCGTAATCACCACCTCGCCGATGCCTCATGTTGTCATTCACACGGCCTTATACTTCAGTTTAGCAGCGCTACTATTTCTTACCGCCGTCGGACTCGCCGCCATTCGCCGCCAACATTTCGTCTAACAGTATTCTGTACACCGAACATTCTTTTCTTTTGTCGCAGTCACGTGAAGTCCCACGTGAACATTCTCTTTTCTATTCATGCTATTGGCCCACAGGTGAACTCGTGGAACTCGTTCCTTGAAGGGGGGGTGATGTCACGGACGTGCCATACCGGGCCTTATCCAGTAGTTTCGTCCCTAATAGAGTCTTCACCGCCTTTGCAACAAGGATGCCTCTTAAGAACCTTCTCAAAAGCGGTGGCCTAGTGTACAATGATTCTAGTAGATTCTAATAGTCTTCATTAGTTTCTATTTGTTTCCGGAAGCTTCCATAAGCTTCCGGAAGGTTCTACTTAGTTCTACTAGTTTTCGGAAGCTTCCACAAGCTTCCGGAAAGACCTACGGATATTTTCAAAGGTTTCGAAGGCCTTATTCCGGAAGGTTCTTTAGTCTAGTATAAATAGAGAGTCGAGGGCCATTGTCCCTCACTCTCTTCAACACCAGTTGTACCCAGTCATTCTTTGACTTCATGTTATCAATACATCTTCTAGTTTTCTCATCTTGAAGCACGTTTTGAGTCATGTGTGAGGAATCCCCTCACTTCTAGCTTGTTCTTGTCTCTGTTTGAGGTATCCCCTCAAATCTGATCTTGGTTCTGTCCAAGAGTTGCCGTCCGCAACAACAACCCTTCTTTTGGCCATAACTTTTGACTCCTAACTTAGAACCTCGTAATGCTTGTCATTCTAACATCCTTGTATTTTTAGCTTTCCAATGATATAGTACATGCCGTACCTCCTTGAAGTATTCTTTGGGAACCCCTTATTCCTAGGCCTAAAGCGTCTTAGTGCCACCGGGACACCCCTAACTTTGAATGGCCATAACTTCTAGCCAACTAGTCCAAATCATGTGTTCTTTAGATGGTTAGGTGAGTCTTCTCAAGACTTTTTCAAGAATGTATGGCACTCTATCATAACCTTCAAATTCAAGACGCTATTGTTCTTTGTTCGCTTGAGAGTGTCTCAAAATTTCCTTCTTAGTTTATTGCAAGGTTTGGGAGTTACCACCAAGGTCCCCCTTGCTCACTAAGGTGCTTTGGGCATCCCAAGGAGATAGAGGCGTGACACTACATGTTTAAGTTTTTATTATTAAAACAACTAGGTATGCACCTTATTAAATTTGTATTTAAGAATTTCTTGTGGTTTTAAAGAGAAAATGTTATGAAATTATAGTCTTTTTAAATTGTATAAAATTTTTTTATTTTTAAAAGTTCCCATAAATAAAGATATATAGTAATACATCAAATTCAGAATTAAAATTGAACATGGGTATGACTCAAATATTGTTTTAGCTAATTATCATGTTTATAAACAATTTCTTTATAAATTGGTATTCCGGATTATTTCTTTTGCCTCAAATCTAGAATGGAGACAATTCCGGATTTGACAACAAAGGAATAAAAAGGAACATCAAAATTGTTCAATTTTCTTACTCAATTGTGTTGTGGATGGAGTATTACAACTTTTTCATGAATTTGTTATCAAATTCATATAAATAAAAAATGTCTAGTTTCTAGTACACGTTGAATGAGTAAAAAAATGATAGTGTTTTGTGGAGATGGTCCTTTTTGGAATCCATATCGTGCATTTGCCCTAAAAAACTGTTGTTAAAAAAAAGAGTATTATTATATTTGAAAGAATATTGGACAAAAGATTCTTTATTTTTTAGTAGATAAAGTTGTTGAAGTATATCCAAATCTTCAGTTAGTATTTTTTTATAAATGTATACTACTTAGAAAGAATATACTAATTTCATCAATATTGATAGGTGTGAATAGTTTGGCATATTTTTAGTTAAGATTGATTTCTTCATTGCCTAAAATAAAATAAACGAGCAACTAATTGCAAATATCTCTACATAAATAAATATGTGTTAGTTTTTCATATTTTTTTATATGACATGTGGTGCAATCCTCTATTAAATTATTATTATTTGAAAATAATAAAATCTATGTGTGACAATCCCATAATACTACTAATCATGTATCTACATGTCATAATTTATTAGATATAAAGAATGAATGTTTAAAAATGATGATCCCTAACATACCACTATTGCTTTTAATGTATGTTTCATTTTCATTGCCTATATATAATTGGAACTTTAAAACCATTTTGCACCATGAATCTCTTCCTATAGGTAGAAATAATCATAAAAACTTGGTAGGTAGGATTGCTAATTATATAACATGTCTCAAAAAGTATGACCTAAAAAATTCAAATAAAAATGAATGTTGTACATTGTTCAATGTAAAGACTAGCATTAAAATTAGAGCATGGTTTTAGAAAATCTATCATTTTTGACCTTGAACTCATATAATTTTTGCATATTATATTTGAAAAAACATCCCATCTACATTGCATAATAAAAATGGACATTATAGTAATTTTTTAATGAATGGCATATTCAGGGAAAAAACTTGAAAAAAAACTAAGCTGAAATGGTTGTTTAGTATGGTGAATAATTGGATGGTTAATAAAATGGTATGGTCCACATTAAAATTTGTAGAGTAGATAATCAGGGGGTAAGTAGTGACATTTGTCACATAGTACTTGGTAGGCATCATCCCTTTCTTTTACTTTTTGAGAAAGTGCTAGAATGGCAATTACTTAAAACACTTGAAGATTTTTAGCTATATGAGAGGGCTGCAAGTTCCCTAAGGTTTTCAAACCCTAGGAATTCACAACATTTGCTCAATGATATGGCAGAGTAACTACAGCATCATTAAAAAAATTAATTTTTTTTCAACTTTTTTTTCATTTAAATTTTTTTCAAAATTAAAAAAATCTCATAGTAGTTATTCCCTAGTTGTAAGGAATATAGCAATGGAAACAACCCAAAAATGGCCCTCTTAGTCCCTTAAAAATCCTTCAATGTTTATGTATTTGGAATAGAAGGATGCTATTGGATTATCATTGCAACCGTGTTAGCAAAGATTTAATAAAGCCAATTTAGAATTTAAATGAACCACAACAATCTCCCTATGAACAATAATAAAAAACTATATGGTTTTGTTGAGCTATCTGTAATGTATTTTTTTCCCTCGAAATGTGTTGATGAATACAAATATAAAAAAATTATTGTTCATTTGATTTTAAAGGAATGTAAATTTGATAGGGCGAAAAATCTGCAAAAAACTGAAGGGTTTTAGAGTTGATTTAAGAAGTTGTACAAAATAAATGAATTTCATCCAAGTATGTTGGAATTTAGAAAAGAACAAATTTTGTCTATTCTTCAACGATGTGACTAATATAGTCCCTTAACTCCTAAAAAACGAACATGTGTTTTAAGGTTGTTTAGAAATTTTGGGTAGGATATCGTGAATGAAGATTTGTATATTTTAAGCTGAAATTTTAATAGAAGGTGTGGACAAGGAATGTCTTAAATATGCACTAAATTTCATGACATTTGAAAATTTGAGTCAAAAGTTATAGCTTGATATGTTTGTATTTTTTTTTATAAATGGGCAATCCAAGCAAATAAAAAAAATCACTTTCTTTTAATACAAAAATTTGAAATTGTTTTTTTAGAGTTATATACACATGGAAAGCTTTCAATCATTCCATTTTGATCAATGAGTCAAATGTTATGAGGATTTTTTTGGTTTACATGCAATTATGAATCCTTTACTCTAAAATAAGCTTTGAAGTCCTTTATCTTACTTAGTTTTCAATATTTTGGAAAAAAATAAAACCATATAATTTAGATTGTTTATTAGTACATTGCAACCATTGGAATTGGTATTCTATTTATTCCATTATTAAATTCTTAACAATTTTGTATTTTGAATAATTTTTTTCTTCTATCTACTTTCTATTTTTTTCCTATATGTTATACAATTCAAAATGATCTAAAATTTTTCAAGCCCTGGACCAACTTATTTAAAAAAAAGAATCCAAAGAAGCACCATCATTTTTAGACTTTTTTTCACAGTCCCAACTTTTGCACTATGCATCTACTTGAGTCTTCCTCTGTAGGGTTGACAGGACGTCCGGACGTTCGGACGCGGACGCTGTGTCCACAGCATCCGCTGACATTCGCGTCCTGGTGGACGCAACGGACGCCTGTCCCCTGTCCGCATGTCCGCCCGTCCGTCCGTCCGATCGACGTGCGGACTGATCTGGTCCGCACGATCTGGGCGTCCGCCCCGCCCCACCCGTCTGCTTTCCGACGGCGGTCGGGACGCTGCGTCCGCTAGTGTCCGTGCGTCCGAAAAACGGACGCTATTTTGGGGCGGACATTGAAATTCGTCAACCATGTTCCTCTGTGACCCCAATTCTCAAAAGGCGAAGTGGAAGTGAAGATTTATTTTTTGGTGTAAGGACCAAGATGCTAGACTCTTTCAAGATAAGAGTACCTAATTTCTTGTAGTAAGGTAGGAGGTTGTAATTGCAACCCTCTCCTTGCAACTACCCCATAGCTCATTGTAAAATGGATGGAAGCTGATTTTGAAATAGACCACTGTTGCTATTGAATGAATCAAGAAAAATTTACATATTTTATTCCAAGAGACAATCATTTCCTTCATGGTTCAAAAATTGCTTTAGAAGTTGCAAGGGATAGATTTTGGGTACCCTACTGCAAAAATCTTTGAAAATTCATAACTAATTGAAAAATGCTTCAAAAAATATGACACCACTTGTGTTATGTTCAGCATCCATTTTTTCTCTCTAAAAAATGAGCTAAAAATATTTTTGTTCATGCAAACCTATGAAAAAGCCGGATCAGTCCTTAAAGGGTCACTTTTACAGCCATCTACCTTATCAGCGTCCAAATTCCCGAGCAAGAGTGCATCTCTTCTAAAAGGTGCTACATAGTGATGCTCAATAGCCAAGGCTTCCACACAATCAAACTCTTTGCTCTTGTGTAGTTGGTATTGATATTTAGGGCCCCCTTCATCTGCTGCATGGTATACATGTGTAAAATACTACGATGTTGCAGTAAGTGATCTCTATATTAAGATGAAGTAACTAGAGGTTTAATCTTCCTTTATACAAGAGTCTAAAACCTAATTACTATAACCCTAATTGATCCTGAATGAATGTCATGTAGGAGGAGGAAACCCTAATGAATAGTAATGCAGTGAAATTAATTCCAATGTCTTTTTAGGAAAACTTCAAACACCAGATTACTACATTAAAATTGGTAAATAGTATTGGCTACACTAATTGTCAATAGTAACACTAATTGTGATTTGCAAGGTTAGTGTTAGAACATTATTTATCCATTCTAACACTGTTTTAGCTCTATAATAAAATTGGGTCATTTCAACATTTTTACGAGAGTGCATTTAGTATTAGATGGGAACAAAATATAGAAGTTGGAATGGTGGAAAAAAAGCGGTGTATGAAATGCCGAAATAGACAATGAAATGCCGAAATAGACATTGAAATGCCTAAATAGACAATAAAATGCCAAAGTAGACAATGAAATGCCAAAATACACAATGAAATGCTAAAATAGACAATGAAATGTTGAAATTATGCCGAAATGTTTTATAGTGTATGTATAAATTGCTAAATATAGCAACAACCAAAAACACAACATAATAAACCTAGTTGTAGGTCAAAAATTCCAAAAAAAGAATAGTAAAATATCAAAAAGATAGAAACTGGGAGTGTTTGAAATTGGGAGAAAAAGATAGCGGCAGGAGTGTTTGAAACAAGGAGCATTTGAATTCGAGGTGGGAAACCACAGAGTATACCCCCTCCTCCCCCGGGCCAGGAAAGGAGTAATGGACCGGAGAGCTCTCCACCTCCTCTTACAATCTCTTCAAGGCAGTCACTACACAAGGGAAGAGCGGAGCAAGAAAGCAAGTCAAAAGAGAGTTCTTTAGAGAAGGGAGGCAAAAATTGAGGTTTCTAGGGAAGGGTAGCAAAAAATAGAATTTTCTAAGAGAAAGGCCAAATTTTGAAGGCGAGAGGCAAAAATTGAGGTTTTCAAGGAACGGTGTTAAAAAATAGAGTTTCTCAAGGAAGGGCCAAAGTTCAACGGCGGGAGGCAAAAATTGAGGTTTTTAGGGAAAGGTAGCAAAAAATAGAGTTTTCCAAGGAAGTGTTAGACTTTGACAATGGAAGTTAAGTGCCCCAACACTATTTACACATAAGTTGGAAAATAGTGTTTGGGGTAAAAACAAAGAACAATACTAATTATCATCCAACACTATTTACCAATTTTAGTGTACTTCTGTGTAACAACTTGCACATCTGGGTTCCATGATCACTCTCTTGTAGCTTATTGTTGTTTGTTACTGTTATCAGTCTAAGCTGTGGTTGCGATGACAATTGCAAGATTGTTGATTCAAGCAAGTTTTGGGATTAATTTTCTAGTAAGAGCATTAATTTCTTGAGGGTCAAATGACTATTGAATGTGAATGTAAGTAGGCAATCTTGGATGTGTATGAAGTCATTTTTTAATGGATGTTCTTAAATTTGTGATATAAAATGTGAACATGTACCCGTTTAGTGAGAATATAATTATTTTTTCAATGAAGTGCTTAAATCAAAAGTTATGTTGTCTTGAACTTTAGAGGTAGCTTGGGTAACATGTGCAAAACTCCTTTGATAATTCAAAAATTTGATAGGTATATAACTTATCTAATACAAGATGCAAATGTAAATTTTTTTTTATCATGTATAGTGTAAAAATATCACTTTAGGAGGAGTTAAAATGTACTGGCCTTGTTAGGCAAGGTCAAAATTTTTTTCTCTTAACTTCAAATGTTATAATCTTTCAATAGGTGTGGTAAAAAAATCTGAAATTTTTACCTCACGTTCCTAGATAAGTCTAGTACAAATTCATACAATTGAATTTTGAAAAAAAAAAAAAAAATTTCATTTTTTTGGTGTTGCCTAGAAATTTGCCAATTTTTGCCAATTTTTGTCCAAAATGTGCCTCGGTTGTGTCGGGGTTAACCCTAGAGCGTGGAGATTCATTATTGAAGTGGAGAACAGTTTGAAACGTGGATCAAATTTGGTGAAGTTTTATGCACAAATATTGATGATGATGTGAGGAGTAACTATAGGATCTTCTGTCTCACCTTAGAAATCTGGGGATGGTAAAGTAGAATTATGGAAATCGTGTAAGTCCAACAAGATCAAAAGCATTGACCAACAAATTGGTGGCATTGACCACAACGGGCAATCAGGGTGCTATGAACATAGGACATTATGACGGCCATTTCAACGCCCGCAAAATTACGAAAAAAATTGTAGCGCATGCTGCTTCTTGAGAAGCAACTATGTATACATAATTTGTGAATTGAGAAAATAGGGATGGAAAGCATTGGATCTTGCAATCAACATGTCTTACTTGAAGAGAGTATGAAATATGAATTTTTTTATGGCCCAAGAACAATACTAGAATGCCCGTCCGGGTACACATCGATGTTGTTGCGGTGTGCCCATGCACACATCAGATTCTGACAATGAGTACGAATAGGTTGATGAAGCTAGAATGCCTCAGATGGTTGAGGCACGGATTGTCAGGGCACACATTCTTTATGAAGTTGCCGTTGCCACATTCTACAAGAATGCTGCCGACAAAAATAGTTCGAGGCTTGAGAGGACAACCACCAAAGGTGTTGTATTGCCTTTTGGCTTGCAAAGTCGGTTGCATTGCTGAAATATTTGTAAGAAGAATTGGACACTAGAATTCACATTTTTTTTATTATTACTTGGTATTATACATATTGTTTACACAAATGTACAATAAAAATAGCAGAGTTCTTCATGCCTATAGCAAAAAGTATATCCTATTGCTATTTACAATATAGCATACACCCAAATGCATGTATGAAGCTGCTATACTTGTAGCTCATCATATTCAATCCTTCATGTAAAAAAACCCTTCAAAAAACAAATGACATACTAGCCACCTTCTATACAATTTCTATTGCACAATGACAACGTCAACATGAAGTATACTAGAATACATACGTTAGTCAATCACTATTACAATAGGTACATCCTATACACTAGGACATGAAGAGTTACATGGTGGCTTTTTCACATGAAATTAATTTGACCGTAACCTTCTTGCCTTCCTCGTCGAGACTTTTGTATCGACTTCGTAATTGGTAAGCACCTGTCATGAAGGGAAATAGAAGTATGTAACACTCATCGAGACTGGTCTTGCTCTTCAATACCGTAGAGAATAGTGAGTTCTTGTGAAACAATCGCCTAGGTGAAGAGGCACCCCACCACATTGCAAGCAACTAAGATTTGTGTGGGTGGGCAAGAAACAGAAGCAGCATTTCCTACAACTTGTTGTTCAAACTAATGAGTGCACTTTTGGCTGCGCAAGTTGGAACTGTGAAATATAACCTCAACAAACCTTCCATGGCTTACAGAGTGCTTCAGCTAGGAGAAGTTGGAAGTCGATGCGTTCAATAGGCTTTTGCATGAGACGCTCACAGATGGACTTGTAAATGATGTATGCGTTAACCATAGAGGTGTTGAGCAAGAAAAAGAACTTGTGCCACCATTTGTGGCTTCAAACTTGCGTAGAGTAAGCATTGTGCATCTGATCAACGACATCGACACCTCTCATAAATTTTGTGTAGCCTTTATGCACTGGGGATGTTGCAATGTTATACTCTTCACCACCAATTCTTCTTGGTACCGTTGGCCACACTTCACCTAGTCGAGGAAGAGGCGTGTAGAAAGACGATAATAACAAGACAGGCTGCCTATCAACCTAAACAATGCAACATATTTCATGGCTATCATGCATGCGCCATGTAAGAGTACTACGAGGGTCATTAACAAACTATTTCTTTTGTGACAGCACTTGTGGCAGTCCAACCTTGTTGTTGTTCACTGTACTTGCGGCAAATGTCCCTAGTTTGCACAAATCCACTATAAGCTTCAGTGAAGTGAAGTAATTGTCTATAACTACGACGTGTCTGCAGCCATGAAGCCCACTCATAAGAAGCATAACAACTCCATATCCAGACTTCGCTCCCCCTCCTACCAATATAGGTACTACTTCACGTAGAGCTGCACTAATATACACAGAAAAATCATAAACATAATACGTACATGCATTCGCCAAACTCCAGACCTTGATACCCCATTTCGTGGGTTTCTTTAGAAGGTACTATTGTATAGGACAATAGGAACCTTTGTAATTCACCATGCTTTCGTCAATGGTTACTTCTTGGTGGAAGTGCCAATATTGGCGAAATCTAACCTTCATTTCTATCAGTAGCCAATTCAATTTTGCTAGTTTCCCATTGGCAATTCAGACAGCCTCTATATCAACAATGATGTCTTGTGCAATGTGAAGACAACGGGTAATATCCTCATAATGAGCTTGGGACATAGTGCTTGCAATAGTTTGGCAATACATAAATGGGAAGTGCCGGTTACAATAAGCCCTCTAATTAGGCAAACGCTTGATTCCCATCATTAGCGAGAGGCCAAAGAAGGCATGTAATTCCATTGGACAAAGAGCCCACCAACAAGGACCATCCAAAGGCAAACAAGTATCCACATCAATCTCACTTGCATAATGGTTCGTCTCTTCACAAATTATTTCCAACGTCTTCTCTGTCCAGAATCACCCAAATAAAGACTCCTTCGTAGGCATCCGACGATACAATAGATTTGGCCTAGGTATTGGGCCGAAAAATCTGACGCCATCATGGCAGAAAGTAGAGTGGTTTGTACTCCAGTTGTTTTCATTGAAGGTAGCTGCAAATGCCATGGCTTCAGCAGTGGCATTGGCACGCGAAGGACACGTTGCATCAATGGGAGGAGTCCATTTTGTCGAGCCTATTGGGCCACTAGCCGGTGATGTAGGCACTGACCTCACTGGCGTTCTTGACTGATGCACACTACAACTCTGCATAATTGGCGTCTATTGTGTCCTCCTCCGTCCGTGGCGTCGAATGTAAGCCCGGGTGGCGTTGGTGGGTCTGGGGATTGACTGCTCATTTTCTCCATCATTGAAAATGGTCCCGCCAAGCACTTCGAGGTCATCAATAACATTTGGAGAACACTGCCTTAAAGGCGGGTCACCGATTTTGTAGCGGATTGTGTGTCCGCAGCGACCACTTGCAGAGGCACATTGACAATGTGGAGAGCATGGTGTGGGTAGATGAGAAACCTCTGGAATAGAGTCAAGCAAAACAAGAAGTGTCGGCAGTGTTCCATTTCTGACCATGATTTGGTCGACGATCACATCATGAAAGAGGCCACTAAAATTGGATAAGTCTCGGGTATTTCTTTTTGCACTCATTTGCAATGATTCAAATGCTTGCGCAACGGCTAAGACTTCCAATGCATGCTCAAAATGTGTGGCAAGTGGGTCTGTTGGTATAGTAGGGGGGAAGTCAGAGTGCAGACTAAAGAAAAGATCGAAAGAGCTGTCAAAGTCAGATAGAGAGAAATTCATTGACTTGTTGTACGTGGGTTGGAGCTCCGCACTTAGATTAGCAGGGTCTGAGCACATTGGCCAATATTGACCAACAAGTGTTGCATTTGACTTGAGGGCGGTAATGGCATCCAACTTGGATATATCGATGTCGATAGTGTTCAGTGATGACTTCTAACCTTGTAAATGCCATTCTTCCATGCAACTATTCTTTTTTGTTTTGGTATCGCTCGCATCAATTGTTGTTAACATAATGGGTTTGACTAGACCGTAGGAGATTTTGAGTTGTTTGTCATCATCAAGTAGAACCATGTACATCAACTCTAGACGATCTGATGAAATGTAGGAATGTATTGCCAGGCCAAGGATGCACTGCGCACTGTTGCTCGAAGATGGTTGACCTCGAAGTTGAGCGATAGTCTTGTTTGGTATGCATACAAGGATGGGATCGAACATGGCACATGGAGGTGTTTTCAGCAATCCTCTTATAGGTATGAAACACCCATGTAACGTCGACGACTACGACTCTTCTACATGTTGATGTTTGTTGCTAGAGGAATTTGTGTCATCTTTTCTAGAGTTGAATCCATGTTTTCTTTTGCATATTTGTGTCATTGGCATGCTTGCTTCCTCACTCCAAGCTTCGCTTCCATGAAAGCCAAGACTTTGGCTTGCCTGCATTAGAAAATTGACATACATGTCTTCTGAAGAGCTCCTCGGGGACTATGAATTGTGGACCACACATCCTCGTGGTTGACCTCACGACCTCATTGTAGGAGGAAAGTCATTGATGTAGGAATGGGGAGGCCTCATTATTGTTGTTAGGCCACAATATCAATTGCAGAGTGTTGTTCATAGCTTTAGTGAAGCCATTGGGGTGTCCTTCAACACGTCTCCTTTCTAGCCAAGAATTTTGGCCACGTGATATAAAAACAAGAAGCGCAATTTGCGTGGGCAATCATTCTTCTCTAAGCCCTTTTACACTGGTCTATTCAATAAATATTGTTTGTCTAGCAATTTCAAAATGCGTCTCATCTGACTCTGGGATGCACCTATGTCACTTGTCCACTGCTCTATAGCAAGGCGACTTATTATTAATGCTGGAGAATTGCTTTTAGTAGGTGGCATGCTACTTGTGATTGACTTAGAGCAATGACCATGGTTCCAACAAGTAAGACTTCTACACAATAAGCTACTATGTTGTCAAAGAGCAATGATATTGAAAGTTGTAGACATCCTTCTATCTTTTGTAGGTAACGATGTTGTAGACAATTTTGGCGGCATGGGATGCAAGGAACTTCAACTCAAGCTAAATTACAATTTTTGCAAGGTACACTAACACTTCTCTAATGTCTATCAACTCTTGTCTTTCATTAAGAGAAAGGCAACAAGCATCTTCATGCACGGCAAAGAGACAATATTTGAATTGTCGATGCTCTCAAGATGTGACTAACTATGTTCTTAGACTCTGCAAAGGATAGCAATCCAAAGAATAAGTGCTTCAAAACTATGCGCATGTGAAAGGCTTAGTAAAGTCATAGAAATACTAGTGAATACTCGATGACATGAAAAGCCATTTTGTGATAAGCAATTTGTACATATGAAAGTGAAGCGATCTGCAAAACTACAGAGAGAATGTGTCATGTTTAACATTGCCCATATATTTTTGAAGAGATAGGAAGTGAAATTAATTCATGGAAGCTTGCTTTTCACATTCCGACAAAAAATTTGAAGCGCTTGAAGGTAGGTGTGTAGGTTTTGTTGTAGGGATTGTTATTCATCTTTAGGCAATGGTGGTTATAAGGCAACAAGTCATAACTTCCGTCGTGGCCATGAAGCACTTCGAAGTTGTATCCCTCTATCCTATAGGCGATTGATTTCAATACTATGGCTGCCTTGCCTAGTAATTGTAGTAGGCGAATGTTAGAGTTTTGGTAATGCTCAAATAATGCGTTCTGCTTCAATGAAGGCACAATTGCTCCTTAGCTAATACAAGAGAACAACCGCCATTTGAATATTGCAACACTCAACCGCCATTTCCAGTGAAACGTACTACAATTATTATTTGAAATCAGGAATTAACACGTGTCTTCCTTATTTATTGCCATGTCCTTTGTTTTGTTCCCCAACAAACCACTATGACCTTTGAACAAATTTTGAATGTCAAAGATGCTTTTTTCTTTCTCCAGAAGGAAGCCTGACCTTGAGCATCTTTTCCTACTGCCCTCCTCATGCTTTGGGCCTGTAGAATGGTTGTTTCAACAAATTTCTCACATTGGGCCCCTCCAAATTTTTGGGAAATCTATACAACCTGCACTACTCTTATTTTTTACTGCGTCATGCTTAGCCCAAACATGCTACTATCAACAACAAAACATGTCAAACTCGCATCGCTGGCTCCGATAAATTGGATGAATGAAATGCCATCAGTCTCCGCTGTCTGTGCCTTGCCGAATCTGTTCGTCGTTCACTTTTTGGACTTCGGCGCACTCCAGGGTTAAGAACAAGTAAGTTATTGATAAGGCACTTGGTCTCATTCATGAAGCACTTTTGCGAGCACTGCCACAAGGATTTAAGACATTATTAGGTTTTGGGTAGCACACTTTAATTCTGAAGTTGAAAGTGATGTCCTCTTTCTCGAAATCAATATAGGTCATTTAGTCCAAATTTGGAGGTAGGATGCAGGTTTGGGAATATGAAGCATCCTGGAAGCAACTGCGTATTGGCGAACTTGTGCGGCGATTTGCAAAGCCGATTGTATGATCTCCTTGTGTTCTCTTAAATCTAGCGAACATTTGGCTTAGGTTGTAGTCGATCTGTCAACTTACCCTAAGCCTGACCTGCTTAGATTGTAGTCGATCTGTCAACATTATGCTGTGAGGGCACCATGGACTTGGACGAGACGGTGTGGAGCCAGCTGCAAGTGGACCTCGTGGAGCGCGTTCTCTCTTTCCTTTCGGTCCCCGACTTGTGCAGATTCCGAGCTGTATGCAAGAGATGGAACGAGCTTGTGTGTAATCCCAGTTTCCACGATCTTTGTGACGAGAGCAGAGAGCGAAACGCGTTCTTGTTCGTGACGCGCTATCGTCTCGGACTCCAGGGTAAGTTGATGCGAGCATCAACAAGTTTCCTCGATGTCGATGATATGAGGTGGTATTCCCTGAAGGTGGACCAGGAGAGTCTCGGCGCGACGTTTGCGATGGACGACGGCCTCATGTGTGAGTCGCAATTTGATTTCGTAGAGTTTGTCGTCTTCGATCCATTTGCGAAGCATGCCAAGAGGAGAGTGCTTCCGAAGTCACCCGTTCCGTGCTCTCTCGCTGATGTTCGTCCTACAATCGCCATGGCTGCCGATCCAGGCAGACGCAGCTTCAAGGTGGTCGTTATCGATAACAATGCGCGAGATCCTGCTGCAACTAGGCTGTTTGTGTATGCATCATCCGGGAATGGATGGCGGGGACTGCGAAATCCGCCCGAGGAGTTCGCGGCGGAACTTATTTGGTCAGCCACTATCCTTCGCGAACATTTGTATCTAGTGTTTGGAAATAGGTCAAGTAACCAAGAATGCGGACAGTTTGTTATTTTGAGCTACAACCTTCTGGATGATACGTGGGCAGAGCCTATTAGAGCAAGTGTCCCGAGGAAGCGGGGACAGCCTCCGCAATTTGTTTGTAGCGGTGATCGCCTGTTTATCATGATGGGAGTATCCAAACCTTGCAGCAACCCTAATTCGGACAGAAAGTTTGACTTGTTGCTGGAGGTGAGAGAAGTATTGATCGCGGACAACGACACTATGACTGTGGCGCAAATTACGTTTGCGAATCTCAAGCAAATGTTTGGTGAGTTCAGTGACGACTTCCATGTTGCGTATGGAGTTCCTTGCATGAACTCCGAGGGGCTCTGCACATCCATTACGTTGGTGTCATCTTTATCAGGAAAGATTCTATCATACGACCTAGTGAGGGGATCGGTGAATGTCTTACCGGCACTCTCGTCATCGGAGGAAGTAGGCCATGATGCCATTCCTCAGTTGTTTTGCCATGGGAAGCCTATGAAGCTCAGTTTGAGAATATTGACGTCACAAGAGTTGGGATAAGTTGATCTTCCTTCAAGATGGTTCAAAATGTGTGAAGAATTCAGGACTTCGATGAGTATTCTGGAGCATCATCTTGTTGCAACCAGTTGGAAAAGGTAAGTGCTCTCTGTCAGCACTCACTTGTTTCACTGTGTCTTAGCCCCACAGTGGCTAAACTAGAATAGAAAAGTGTCCTTTGGAAGTTAAGGGTTGGGTACGATAACTGTCAATACGTATTTCTATCGTGATTCAAATTATAGGATATGATCACTTCTTTCTATTGGTACATTTTTGTACCTCCTCTGAAGCGTCATAATTGATTTATTTCAACTCCTGTAGATATGGTCAAAGCCACTCTTGCCCTTTTGGGGCATTGCATTTAGAGGTTCGAGGGTAGAAGCCCATGTGTGTAGCCCATTTGAAAACTTGGGTATAGCATTCTGTTGTGGGCTGACCTCAATGTTACAACCAAGCAGACACTACTGTACACTCGTGAGACATTTTCCACTATAATGATCCTGTTCCTATTATCCATTTGATCATGCCTTTGAAATTCAGAGTCTGAATGCTGGTCGTCTTTTGAATTTAGTTAGACAAGCTGGCATGGTTCTGAAAATTGTAGCCTTCGGGTGAGACTAGGGGTCACGACCAACGTTATGTAATGTAGTCCTACATTCACCACACCGAATAAGTGAGGACACTCAAGAATGTTCTGCACCGAATTTCTCATTGTAAACGACTGCACTAATTGGTAAGCGTGCAACACAGTAATAATAAATTTCACGGGTACATATATACCTTTCCAGTACAACAATTTTCGAGTGTGTGGAATGCACACAATCCCGACAATTTGTCAAGGAAGAAAACAAAAACATGGGACAGACTTCTGCTCAGAAATGATACAATACACTTTGCCTTTGCATTAAAATATGGCTGTATCTGGCATTGTTCTGCACCTATATGGTAGGCATGCCAACGACCGTGTAGCACCCCTTTACCGTACATTAACCGCGTACTTTGCCTAGCGAGTCACATCGGTTCCATAATATTCACATCATCTCAACGTAACCTAAATGTGGGAGCAAATCACTCTTAGCTATTATTTATTCCTTGTACAAATAGATTAAATCAAAATGAAATAGTAAAAGAATTACTCCGGAGTATAAATTTTAAGGAGAATACAACATGTGTAAACTCAATGTAAGTCATAATGTTACAAATTGTTTAGAAATTAATCTCTTAGTTACACTGAGTTTGCGAAGTCGAGCAACGCCCTGTTCGCTTGTTCAGGAACCTCATCGTGGGGACAGTGTCCAGCTTGAAGGCGCACCATGGTGGCTTTCGGGTACAGTTCCTTGAGTTGATCACACTTTGAAGGCCCCATCCAAGGATCAAGATCACCCCATAGCAGAAGCATTGGGCAGGAAAGCTGGCTCACAAGCTTGTTGATTGTCTGATTCGATCGCTTGAATAAAACTTGCGTCATAAGCCTACATGTAAATTGTTAAATGTCAATAATTTGATATCAAATTCTAACATCTGGCACATTACTTTTTTGAACCAGGCTACAGTGATCCCTTCTACAATGTTCTTGAAAGTAGGAAGAATCATTTTGATTATAAGGTAACTGCAGATAGTTGCAAACCGTTTTCAAAACTGACCCCTATAAATCTCACCTAAAATGTACAGAACCTATTCACGAGAGGCAATATTCGATACACGTAGTTTCAGTGCTTAAAAATTCAAAAGTTTTTGCATATGATGTCCAAAGAATGCATGCCAAGAAAATCTACAATCCCCTTCTGACTCCCAACAAGACCCGAAAAAATCATAGACATTTTAACAATAGGAATGGGAATCATGCTCAAAAACTTATATGGAAGATTTTAGGTGCAGTTACCCCAGCATCACTAGAGCCCATTAAATTCAAGAATTCCTACCCTACTCTTCTGGCTGACATTGATGACTTAACGACAGAAAAGGACCAGTCAAGGACTTCCAGAATATTATGCAAGTTGAAGTCTGGAGATTCATATAGGAGATTCCATGGAATGACGAACATTAGGTTTCAAAACAGTACCTATAATAGACCTCCCCAGCATTTGGGTCGGATGTCGGTTGCACAATCGACTGCACTAGATAATCATCCACATTTGTTTGATCTTTGTATACCTGTGCGTCAAAGCCTAGTGTTAATACAACAGTACTGGGAACAATTCCTGCTAACATCACTTTTAAAACCTTTGAACTAGATTCACTTTGCAGACACAGCTTTTAAACCAAGTGCAAAAAATACCTTCAAAGTGGCACAAATTGTGTCTCCTACCATAAAGTACATAAACAAGCACTTGTGCACGTAGCAAGTAATATAATAAACTAAAAACTGATCAAATACTAATGTTCTGTTATGCAGAGAAGGCCGGCAAACTTACATTTTGGAGAACTGATTTAATCCGTGCGGGCTGTTTGGCTTGCCAGAAGGCGAATAGTATACTGTACTTTTGAATTACGTTCTTAATGGGAGTGATAAGATGGCGTCTCAATAGAGACTCTTGCAATTCAACAACATCCTTCTGTGGTGTCTCATCACCAAGCTTTTTTGCGGGATCAGAGCTTTCAAATTGGCCTGAGGCATTCAATAGCACCAGTCCTGACACGAGATCGGGATAGGCAGCTGCAGTGCTCAAAACAGTGAACCCGCCAACACTGCAAATGCCAGACAATCCATGAGTGCACCTAACAAGAGAAATTAAGTCTATTTGGTGTATGATACAGTATTTCGTGGGCACATGGTACACTGTGAACACCGTGTATTAGTATATACGTTGATGACCGCCATTTACTAAGCTTCGGATGCCATGTATATTAAGATACACCTATTGATGAACACTATTTACTTTGGAACTTGTGTTGGCCACTTGCTCACTGCCCACTTGTTGCTTAAGCGACCATGCATTCAAAAGCTTCTCGATGCTTGTAAGTTACATGATGCAACGATAAGAAAATTTATTCAGTCAATGACACGCTACTTTGGTGTTATCGGTGACACTAAATAGTATAATTAGTGCAGCATTTCAATGAGGTGCCTTTGGAGAATATTATCGTAGGGAATCCAATTGCATGGGGTCGAAAAGTCACCCATTTACAATGCAAGTATAACCCGAACGCCAGACTTGAAAAACACTACACTCTTGTAAATTCTATAAGAACCAAACATGCTTCAATGGGATATGTATATCAGATGCAATCAACTCATGGTTCAAGGATAGTCCTGATTTGTGATTAGGACCTTATTACTTTAACAGTTCATAACTTATTCATAAAATATCCAAATAAATGCATGTTTTAGTCTATTGGAATACTCTCAAATATGGGAACAAGATCCACATCAAAAAAATTCCATTCTAATAACAGGAATCGCTCAAAGGTCCCAACAATGGGTTCCAAACCTAACAGCACTTGTTGAGATGAAGAGAGAGTAATCAATACCTGTTGCCTGCAAGAACAGCTGGCTTCCCCACCACGTCTCTCACAAAGTCCGCTACTTGATCTCGCCACACGTCGGCGTTATAGTCTATCAATGCTTTCTCAGACCAGCCAAACCCTAGAAGGTCCATAGCATAAACTGTATGAGTCTTGGCCAATTCTGGGATATTATATCTGCACAAAACGATATGATTCAGAACATCCCAGTTTCATTCTGGCAAATTTAATTGACAGATGAGAAGAAGACATTCAAGAAGAACTGTCTGTCAACTAAAATGGATTGAATAAGTAATTAATTAACCCCAACCCTACCTCCAATGAAAAGCGGAAGCACCAAATCCGTGAATGAGTACAATAGGAGAGCCCTGGCCTTGCACTACATAATGCACCTTGTGGTCTCGCCATGTCCAAAAATTGTAGCCACCTTCCTTGTAAGGCAATAGTTCCAGCCCTAAAAAAAAATGAATTTCAGCACCAACACTTCAGCTTCCAACACTTGTTGCTGAGGCAGGGATACCCATAATCACAACTGATCCAAAATCGTCACCCTAAAATCTAAGACAATGGGGACAGATGCGTGTAGACGAGTAGACCACCTAAACATATATTCAAGTCTTGATATTAGTCATCTATCAACAAAAGTTTGAACCTTCATAACTTTCGCATACCATGTCCAATGAATACAGACTTTAGTCCATTCGAACCATCATTTATTTGCTAACAAGAACATATAAACTTCTCACCAGATTAATGATAGGAACTCTGCCTAAACATATATGCAGGCATAAGTTTTAGGTCATCTATCAATAAAACTTTGACCCTTGTAAGCTTACCATACCGTATCCAAATAATACATAATTTGGTGTTTTGGACGCCCCCCCCTTCCCCGCTTCTTCCGTTTTTAACCAACAAGAACACATCTGAATTTGAAATTTTAATAATAGCAACTACGCTCAGCGCCAAAAGAGATGCTGGTACCTTACATCTGTAATTCTTGCGAATCTGATCAACATACCTGTCGCTGGCGGTGTCTCAGCTGCAGTCGTCTCCGCCATAGCCGCAATCACCACTAACACACCGTCTCGCACAAACGCCCTCCTGTGCACCTTGAGCTCACCTAGAAAACCCCAAAATCCCCCATCCAATTGATCACACCCGCAAAAGAGACACACACACAAAAATAAATAAATAAAATAAAAATTACCAATCCTGTCCAGCAACTACGAATCGAAATTCCTTACCACTAAGCAGAGAAGTCCCAGCTGCCGCCTGAATCCTGAAGAGCCGCTTCCGAACTAGCAAGGGTCGGAGTTCTGAAACACCACTAGCCACGAAGAAATTGGTATTCGAAGTAGAATAGACGGGTGAAGCCCAAGTACTGGCAGCTTGAAGCATGATTTGTTAGAGAAATTAGAGCAAGTGACTCTTCTAAGGCGGCGTGGAGGAAGATGGGTATGTGTTGTTTTATTGCTGAGAATTGGACACTTGATCTTCTGGGAAGGTGGTAGTGGTGATGGTCCTGGCCGGTGACGTTTGCGGTGGTTGCCTTGGCTGGGATGCCAACACTTGCCCTTTCATCCGCAATTGTTCTCTCTTGCGAAGTAGTGTAGGAACTCTGGCAAAACTCATGAACATTCTGGGACCTCCGGGAAAAGTCGTTGTGGCGTAGGGTGCAGTTTGTAGGGTCCTTTACACCTGAATGGAGTGATGGAAGGCCAAGTGCAACTGAAAGTGATGTTTGTGGGACGGAGTGATGCAGTTGTTCACATGGCTGTAGAAATGGATGAAACGTGCAAAATGCAGATGAAACTTCAATTATTCATCCAAAAGACTGTACATTTAACCAAAAATTGGTGATGTTGTCTTTGAATGTACAACACATCACTGATATCTTCCACTAAAATGAGGGAATACATCATCTAATATTCTCCCAAAAAATTTATCACTTTTGAGCAAAATATTGTTCTTTTCCTCCTTTTAGATCTGAGAACTGATGTAAAATTAGATTATCTATTGTTGTACCTATGGTTGTTGCAAAATGAAAAGTAAAGAGATTCTTTTTTTTGTGAGATTGATATAAATTTTTAATCTAAAGCACCAAATATTCAAATTTCAGACAACAAATGAATCAATGCAAACATGCTCAAACACGTGCAGTATTGGTTTTTTCATCAATCTAAATGTTTCTAAGTTCCTATCTTAGTTCTCTTGCATTTGTACAATATAGATTTTCAAAATTCTTCTTAAAAAATATTCTATGGTTGAAAGGATACAAGTATATTTGACCTAGAAAAATAACTTTTTCAATTCAAACAATGATCCTAAGAAAAATAATTTGAATATACTAATTCAATAAAAATATGAAAACATCACCATAAATAGAACTTATATTTTGACCTTAAAGAGAATAAAAATCTTGTGAAAATCACAAATATTCAAATATTCAATCTATAATCAATTTTAGAAGAATTTTTCATTTTTTGATTTCAATTATCATTGAAAATATTAGCTAATGTAGCATTTAATCTAACATTATGGATATGATTTATTAATCGTATTTTACAACTTTTGTTTGATTAACATCACTAAATTATTATTCTACGTTGTATTTGATAATACATCTTGACAATTTGGAAAATTTAAATTGTCCCATGGTTCTCAATGAATTAAGAGTTTGTTTATCTTATAGCACATACAACAATCCTAGGAGAAAAGTGAATGAAGCCAAAACTACATAATTTTATTAGAAGGGATACTCTATAATTAATATCTAGTAACACTACCAGAGAAATGGGGTTCAAATGAAGAGAAAATCAACAAACTATGTTGGTTTTCTATATTGGTTAGGAACTCTTGTTTTGGACGTCAATTTGAAGACATTTATGTTGATTTTGTCTTGGTTAAAAAAAAATTTAATTATTTTTTTTTTTAAATTAAAAATTAAAATTTTTTCTCTACTATTCAAAAATTTTAAGCAACAAAGAATTTTTTTTATACTATCTGGATTGTCCATGCAGTCCAAGCCTTCATCCTATGTCACCCATGGGGTTTGAATTCAATACCTTATGTAGTCTAGCTTTTCAACTTTTTATAGAACTTTTTCGATTTTCTATGACATTTCCTATATTATTTATATATATATTGAGTATTTAGTGTTAAAATAGTCCAAAGTACATTAAAAGTTCCAAAAAGTACAAAGATATTTTAGTAAGTAGCTACAAATTACTAGAAAAGGGCAAAAAGGCAAAGAAAAAGTTAAAGTTAAAGTTCTAGAAAGAAAAAGATAAAAATTAAAGAAAAAGGAGAAAGATAAGGAAAAAGACAGGGAAACGGAAAAGACAAGGAACCTAGGGTTTCAAGAGGTGCACAGAGAAGTCGCACCGGCCGCGAAGCGTTTCACAGCTTTTCTGATCACCCCCGAATTCAACTTATATTTTTGTTGTTCCTTGCAATTTCTTCTCTCTTGTGTTTTTGTTCGTTCTCCTGTACTGTGTGTTTCTTGGTGCGCTGAAATTGTGCTGTAAAACTTAATGCTTAATAAAAAAATAAAATAAAAAATTGTTGTTTGCTCTCGAATTGTGCTGAATTTGTCAAGAGTGCGGTGTGATCAATTGTTGATGTGCTGTTTCAATGCTGCTATTTTGCCGGTGTAATTGAAAGTGCTGGGAGGGTGCACAAATCAGGCATTTCGTCTTGTGTTTTTAAAATTATTATTTCTGTTTATTTAATTAAATTATGATGTTTGGTGATTCATTATAGTAAAGATTCCCTAATCGTATTTAGAATACTGAATTTGGTCATTGTATGTAAAAGTTATGCATTTTAATATCTGACTAAGTTTTACAGCCAAAGGACTTATTGTCACATAATTGAAAGATGTTGGGTGCTGTGTACTTTAAGATTTTGATCTCCATGATTTGAAGTTATTAATATAAATTTATTTATTTTTTGATTAGTTATTGAAATTTGGTGACACATTATAAAATAAGGTTCTTAATGGACTTTAGTTTACTGATTTTGTACATCATGTGTCAAAGGGATTGATTTCTAAATTTGCCCAATTTTTACAGCTAATGACCTCTTGTTTCAAGTTTAAGTTAGAGATTTAGCTGTAAATTTAGGAGTTTTAGTTCGCATTTTGAATTTTTATAATAATTCAATTTATTAAAATTTGATTCTATATAATAAAATATAGAATATATGGGCTGCTGGAACTTAAAATTATTGAAATTATTGGGTTCATTACAAGTTATCAATTTCCAAATATGACCAATTCTTACAGTTAAAAGTCATTGTTACACAATTAGGGATTCAGTGATAAATTGAGAATATTTGCCCTTATACTTTAAATTCATATTACAAAATATCTAGTTAAGTTTTGATTATTTATCATAGATTATAGAATATTTTATCTATTGGTTTTGAAATTACAGTAATCAAAATCTACAGTAAAAAGTTATTAATTTTCAAAAATACCTAATTGATATAAATTTAAAAAGGAACCTATTGTCGTTTGTAAATGATTTAAGTTTCAATTTAAGAAATTGAATTTACATTTAAAACTTAACTTAAATTTTGGTAATTTAAAGAATTGGAATTTAGGAAATTTATTTTAATCTTTTAAATAATTAAGTTATAATTGAATAATCAAAAGACCATATTGTCTTCCTAGTAAGGTTTAGAGTCTTAGGGTTTAGATTAGGGTAACTTAGGATTTGGTTATAAGTCTAGATTATAGGTGGGAGTAATAGGGACTTGTTTAAGTATTTTAAAAAGAAGGTTAGAAAGGAAAGACATTTCTCATGCATGGTAGACCTATTGTCCAATAAAAGAGATAACATTAAGGGAAGAGAGTGTTTAGGTTCATTGGTGGAGTAAGGGTGAGGTTACTAGTGAGTTATTAGTAAAACAGTAAGTATCTTGCTTGACTGATTGTGATTTTGGGGTTGTAGGTCGTACTAACTCTTGATATTGGTCATATTGTCCTAGAGCCTTGGGGTGATTTATTGTAAGCCTTTCCAAATCCTTAATTCTACTTTGTTTTGAAATATTGAATACATATATTTGTACTATTTTCAAAGTACTATAGTGGGCTGTACTAAAGTCTAAGTCCTGCACTGCATTCATACACAAGTCAGTCCACATTGAACTATTGTCCCAGAACTATTGTCACGAGCCAGTAGTACACTAGACAGGACAGGGACATGCATGCTGAATCTTTTATCTTATAATGGACTGTTGAGTGTTTCTTGGGCTATTTAGTGGGAATAAAAAGGAATTTTTATTCTATCTTCAAAACTTAAGTACAAAGTGACATTTGAACACACTACACTAACCTTACATGGATCATTCCTTGGTGTTTGAACTTGGTAGCGTTTGGAATAGGGATTCCAAAAACCTAACTACACCTTACAGTCTCAAGCCCAAGGCCTTAGCCATTACACTAACATTACAATTACATGTGTAGTGCCAATAAAAAAATTTTACTTATGGATTTCCAATTCGGTGAATTTAAACTTAGCAGATTTTGGCATAGTAAAACAACTTTTTTCAAAAAAATTTAAACTAAAAAAAGTTGGAGAATTAAGCTAAATTTCATCTCCAAAAATCCGTTCGTGATTTTGAGTATTTAAACAAAACCTATGAACAAAATTCAAAGACAATATTTGAAAATGTCAAAGGAAATGTTTTTTTGGTACCCTTCTCTGAACTTTGTCTATAACTTTTGATTAGAGACTCAAAATCATACATGGATTTTCAAAGATGAAATTTAGCTTGATTTTCTAATTTTTTTTAGTTCAAAGTGGTTTGAAAAAAATTGTTCTACTATACAAAAATGGCCACTAAAGTTTGTTGTGTTTGAGAAACACCAAATTGTGAATGGATATTGTTTTTTCCTTTTCTACATAGAATTTCATTTATGATATTTTAAATGTTGCCCCAAATGAGGAAATTTTGTTTCCAACACTTGTAAGTCAAAATTGTATATTTTTATGTCTTTCAAATTTGGAGAATGTGTGAACAATCTTGTTCAAAGTATGTGTAAAAAATTAATTTTCAAACCAATTGGATGATTTGTCATGGCTACCCAAAATTGCCCCAATTTAAAAATTAAGATCTTTTGAGACATAACTTTTTAATTGTAGTTTGGATTGGTCTAAAATTTTCTAGGCATTGACCTAGTAGTGTAACACACCTTTTATAAAATTTCACAAGAATCGTATTCAACAAACATTGCACCAAGAAGGGCTTGCTCTACAGTAGAAAATGGTTTGAAATCATACGTCAAGGTTTTAACCTCTGAAAGTCCAAGGAGTTTGGACAAAACACAAATGTGTTATAAAATATAAGTTTTAGAATTTTTTTTGAAGCGTGCATCAATGAATATAATGTGAAGCATGAAATTAAAAAGTATTCATATGGTCAAAATCACAAAATTATTTTCAAATTCTCTTCAAATGAATTTTGAAAATATACCTTAAAAAATTTACCAAAAATCAAATATTTCTTTAGCATTTGAAATTTTTTTATTGGTCAAAATTGTGGTTTCTATTGATTTGTGAAAAAATGTATAAAATCTAGTAATGGGAACACCAAAACTTTTTTCAAATAGTGAGATTTTTAACATTATGCAAATTCTAAACACTTTGAGTTATTTCTCTTTTAACTTTTATTTGATTGTGACAGTCTTAGTATTCATTATAAAGAAAGAAGACAAGCCAATCTTTTTAAGCAATAAATAAATAAATTTTTTTTTGCCCAAAAATGTTGCCCAAAGTTGGAGATTAATTCAAAAAGGGTTACTTGGGTGTTTAGGGATTAAAAATTAATTCATTATTTGGCATCAATTTGCTATAATACAAGAATATTCTAATATATTCCAAAATATTATGTATATACTAAGTAGAGTCTATAGATTCTAAAAGATTCTAAAAGATTTCCAAAAAGATTCCATGAGATTCCAAAAAGATTCTTGAATTTCCTAAAAAATTCACAAAATTCTATTGAATTTGTCAAGTTATGACCGCCATTATCCAAAAGAACAAAAGATTGTTGATTTTGGTCCAATAGAACACATTATATATTGAATCAAGAGAAAACCTATTGATGTGATCTAAAAAAAAGCATTTGAGTTCTAAAAATCATTTTTATGTTGGTTTTGTCTTGGTTTTTAGTAGTCTTCTAGTAGTGTAACAAAATAGGGCCCATGATTGAAAACATGATAGTATAGAATATTAATTAGTAAGGAAGGGTGGTAGAAAATTTTCCTACAAAAGAGTAGCATCAATTTTGTCAAATTCAGAAACAATTAGTCAATTTAAATACAATCAATCAATTTGGATGTTATTATCTTGTAGAACAAGCTCTTTTGTGTAAACTTCCACATCCTCAAAATCATCTATCCAAAATCAAATTCATTCATCCAACCACCTCCATTATTATCCCAAAACTAGACCCCCATGACCCCACCTACACTCATTCAATAGGCCACCAAAAAGAAAAACCAAAAAATTTCATACTATATAGCACATACCTATGACCAATGGATAGGTAACTAACCAAGTAGTAGGTCTCCAAATAGATACTCAAGAAGGTAGGGTATCTAGCTAGTTGGTAAGAACAAGATTGATCATTCTTCTTTTGGTGCCTTCTTTACTTTGTCTTCTTGTTCACCTTTGTTGCAAGCTTTTTAATTAAGCAATTGAATTTTTAGCAACATGGCATTTAGAAGGTTTAATAGAGGTTTAGAAGTTGTTTAAGAGGGGCATGTGTAGTATATTCACCACTCCCTATCCCCTTGATATATAAAGGGCAATTCATAGCTTTGAAGGTGAGAGTTTGAGAGTTGTGTTGTTTGAAAAAATGGCAAGTCACATTTTATGCAAATGATTATATGTTTCAAAAAAAATAAAATTTCAAAAAAATACAATAAAATGGAAGCTACAACCTAGCCACAACTAAAGCACAATTGATAATACTCATTCATTGTTGTGATCCAAATAACATTTTATAGTTCTAACAACCTTTCACTACTCAATGAATTCTCCACGTCTTGGTTTTAGCATCACTTGGGTCACAATTGTCTAACACTATACATGCCACACATCTACAACATTAGTTTTTAATTCCTACTTTCATTGTTAAGTCCCAATCTTTAAGACTACTAGTAGACACTCTACTTATAATATTGGGCATGTCACTTGGTAATGTAAGGTAGAACTTCCAACCTAATTTGCTAGGACTCATGGTGGCACTACTCTCCATGATCCAAACCACCTTTGAGTATTACCCCACTCCATGCTAGTCCATTGTGTATTTGCTACTTTTACACCATGGCTAATTGGGACTCACAATTCATGACACATCAAGAGTGGCCTAATAAGGAGTAGGACTCCACCCAACTAGTGCTATGGGTCACATACAAGTGTCCCATGGTGCCTTCGAACTAATGGTGAAGTTACATTACCAACCTTAAGTCACTGAGATTCACCAAGATTCTAAGAGGGAGTAGAAGTGAGACCAATCCATCCTATAGTACCTCCTATTGAACAGACAATTTATTCATGTCATCTTTCTCTAAAGACTAGAATTTTTGCCTATTCTATTTATTTACCTTCTATAGGATTTAGAAGCCCTCCCCTTGTATATTGAAGGGAGTCCCCAAATCCACTTGGGTTTTGCTTCACAACCAAAACCACCAAGTTATATCACCTTTTGGACTCATGAACTTCCAAACAATGTAACTCTACAATTAGAGCTCCAAATACATCATGAAAGATCATTTTGGATATTTATGCAACAAGTAAATGCCAATGGACTATCCATGTGTTCCATTTGAACAAGTTTTCACAAAGTTATGGCCTTCCAAAGATTCGGGTCTACTAGAAGAAGGGTCACGCCTTCACCATGATCCTTCCTTTGGCCATAACTTTTGAATCATAGCTTAAAACCTCATAATACTTGTCATTCTATCATCTTTATGTTCATAAATTTTTAATGGTATGTTGCATGTTATATCTCCTAGAAGGATTCATTAAGAACCCTTCACTTCTAGGCCTTAAGTGTCCCAGAGCCACTAAGACACCTCCAACTTTGAACAACAATAATTTCTAACCAACTAGTTCAAATCACAGTTTCCTTAGACAATTAAAAGCTTCTTCTTAAGAGCTTTCCAAATATGTATAACACACCACCACTATCTTCAAATTTACGGCGTTATTGCGCCATGTTTGCCCAAGAGTCTTTTATTTCTCCCTTCTTAAACTATTACAAAGCTTGGGAAGTCACCCCCAAGATCTCCCTTGCTCACTAAGGCACTTTGGGCACCTCCAAAAGATAGATACATGACATTTATCCACCATATTTAGCCCCCAAATGGACTAATACAACAAAATAATAGTGTCAATTCAAACAATCTCGTATCAATTCAGACACAATTAGTCAATTTGGAATGTCCATTCAGATATTGTTTTCTTTTAATATAAATTCTTTTGTGAAAACTTCCACACCCTCAAAACCATCCATCTAAAATCAAATTCATCTATCCATCTACCTCCATTGTCATCCTAATACTAAATCCCTATGGCCCTACCTCCATTAGTCCATTCATTCAGTTGCCCACAAAAAAAAAAAAAAATTCATACTATGTAGTAGATACCTATTGATTGATGGGTAGGTAACTAACAAGGCATGTAGGTCTATACGTAGATACCTAGCTAGTTGGTAGGAAAGAGATTGGTCATTCTCCTTTCAACACATTTTTGTTCATTGTTTTCTTACTTAGCTCCCTTGCAAGCTTTCAATGCAGTTGAATTTTTGCTTAACAAGGAGTCTAGAAGGTTTAGTGGTGTGGTGTTTGGTGGCGTCCAAAAGTTGCTTAAAAGGGGCATATGTAGCATAGCGCTACCACCTTCACCCTTGATAAAAGGCAGTTTGTGACTTTAGAAGTTAGAACTTAAGAGTTCTAAACGTTGTTGATCATTTGTGTTGTTTAAAGAAAATGACAAATTACAATATATATATTTTTTAAATAAAAAATGGAAAAAATATACAAAAAAATTGAAGACAAAATTTAGCCACAACTGACATACAATACATAACTTTCATACGTCCACCATATTTAGAATCCACCCTGACAAGAAAATAGTATCAACTCAGATGGTTTTGTGTTAATGTAGAAATAATTAGTCAATTTAGATAGTCTTATGTCAATTTGGATACAAGTAGTCAATTCAGATGTGTCAATTTCAACTTTTTTTCTTATAGTGTTGATATGATAAATTGTGTTTTGGACTTGTATATATTGGATTGTTACTATATAATAGACATCTTGTTTGTATCAGGACCATACATCGCTACATGTGAATATCTTTGATGTAGAATTTAGCAATACGTTAGTTTGGAGTTCAAAATCTTGTATTGAATGGTGGATTGTCTGCTCCAGTGAGAATACTACAGTAGACAAATTTTAGGACTTGTAACATTAGACGGTAATTTGATGGTTGTATTAGAATTGTCTTATTTGAGCTAATAAATTTTTTTTTTTTATCAATCTTTGGTAGCATTTTAGTAGCAACTATAGTAGAAAATTTGGATGTCAACAAAACAAATTATAGATGGAGAGGTAATTTGCAAGTCTTTCCAAAGGCAACAAAATATTCCATCTTAAGAAAAAGAACCACTTAGTCTTAGGGGATTCACACCCCCTTATGTTTGGTAACCATGTGTAATAATGGGGGATTTAATAAGGGGGTATTTATCTCCTTCCATTTATTTTTTTTGTCCTTATTTGTAGATAAAAAGCTATTAGTGTGTATTTTTCAACATTCTATTTTTTGTAAATTCTTAGAAGGACTAATTTTTGGCACCCTAATTTCTTGTACATCTTAGAACTAAGGAATTTTGAAAAGATCATAAATTCATTGCAAAAACAAACATGTGAACTACAAGCATTCCAATGCATTCAAACTAGGATTGGATGCACTATGCAATACCATTTGTATACCATTCAAAGGATCATGATCAAAAACAAAAGCTACATTTACATCATACTATTGACAAAAAAAAAAATCGAGGATACAAAAGTGTTGAGCTGCAGCATAGAATCCTAATGCAGTATCAAGTTCAAAGAAGACAAGGACATTCTAATACATGATAGAGAAACAAAGAAAAATTTAATATAGAATTTGTATCCACAAACACAATTATTTGTAGTTCCAACCTATCCTAAGACCCTAAATTTATAAGTTCAAGGTTTTCATTGTTTCACATCATTCATCTAATGCCTACACTTGCCAATATACATATGATTTAGCATGCTAAAACCAAAATTGATAGATTGTAGATATTCACTATTCTTTCACTATGAGTTAAGGCAGTGAAACAATTTACATTATAACCAATTGCTAAAATAGGAGAAGAAATACAAAAACAAAAAATTGACATTCAAGGAGTACCAATATGATTCTAAGGAGTAATCTCATGACAATGGGTTGGATTAAGGCCTCTAGGATGCACCCATTATGGATATTCCTCCTCCAAAGTTTAACTCAATCCACGTAAATCTTTAACTACAAGGTTGCCAAAAGGACTAGTATACCATGTGTCATTAGTAAGAGGACGTTGCAACTTCTAATTTTTTGCTAAAAAGGGCATTGTGTTTTTTCAATTGGAAGAATATGGATTCCTCCTCCCAAGAAACATTAAAGCCCAAAACTCTTCACATACCACAATGACAACCTCTACTTTGTTGTGTCTTCAACAAATTAAGTCCTTCCATAAGTTTCAAGTCCTTGTCAACATTAAAAAAACTGAGGGGTTTGCAACTACACTATGCAACAATTAATCAATTGCATATGACACTTGCAACTAGTTTGCTACTAGTGATAATTTTGAGACTTGTAGTCGAAGT
This sequence comes from Pseudoscleropodium purum, assembly GCA_963969395.1. Taxonomy (NCBI): domain Eukaryota; kingdom Viridiplantae; phylum Streptophyta; class Bryopsida; order Hypnales; family Brachytheciaceae; genus Pseudoscleropodium; species Pseudoscleropodium purum. The sequence goes on from OZ017798.1 coordinate 26,302,748, forward strand.
GAACACCCTAAAATCTAAGAAAAAGGTGCAACAATTGCAAAAGTCACAATTCATATGTAATTCATTTGCAACTTGTTTGCAACTTGCAAATTTGTAGGTTTTAAAATATTCATCTCAATAATTCTTAGATTTCAAATTTTCATATCTACCTTCTTTCTAGATTTTAGAATTTCAATTCTTAGGGATCCCTAAATCTAGATTATGGCATTGTAAGAACTAGTAGAACGGCATCTCAAAAAGTGTACTCTAGCTAAGGAACTCCCACTTACATGAAATGCACCAAGCTCCATAGATAGTTAATGAAATGACCTAGCAAAAGCATCAATTCTACCAAGGGAATCAAAATGCAATCTAAAATTCCAAACAAATGTACAACCCTAATGCGGCAAAGGGTGCTCAAAGGAATTGTGGCAAGGAGAACAACGTTCTAAACTTACAAGAACTACTCCTACATGACAACACAATGCCTCCAACATGTGCTAAGCAAGTTGTTGAAAACTCACAATGAAACCACCCTAAACTACCACACTTGCATGCTAACACATTTCCCACCAATGCAAAGGCATTTAATTCAAATCTAGGACACCAATTATAGCCACCTACCAAAGTCATTAATTATCAAACTGAACCTACTAAATACTTTTGGAGGGACCTAATATTTGGCATCCTATTTTTTTTCAACTTCTCATAAAAGGTTGGTATTTATCATCACCCTATTTACCAATGCTATGGTAGACCTACCAAAAGTAAAAAAAATTCTTCAACGAATTAAACTAACTCTATTATTTATTTTATGACAATTTCTACTATATTGATAGACTTTTCCCTTCAAGCATTTAGTAGATGCGCTCCCAAGCAATAGATTTGTCTAATTAAGTAAATGATAGACTATTGAGTAGGCTATAAAATCAAACTAAAACAAGAATAATTAAAAAAAACTAACAAAAGAAATCTAGCAAGTTGTCTAACATTAAATGGAAAGAAATAAAAATAATCAAATTAGGCAAAGTAAAATTACTAAATGATTGCTACAAACACTGAAATTAATTGTTGCAATTTGGTACAAATCTCCTAATTTTTTTAAGTACTTTAAAAAAATTTAAACATTTGGAAGAAAATCTTTAAAATATAACTAATTTTTAGACCTTTAATAAGGTTTTACCCTAGGAAGATTAAATGTAGAATAATATTATAAATTAAAAAAAATATACAAAAATGCAGAATCTTAGAAAAGTAGATAATTTGACAATTTAATTTATAAAAATATAATAGGATCATTATGATATGTGACAACTCCATGAAGGTGGATATGAACCAAAGAGTTACCAAAAAAATTCATATCTAAATATGTAAACATTTACTACATTTATAGACTTCTACATCACTAAAAATTATAATTTTTTTCAAAATTCCTATAGATGATATTGTACTTAGATAGCAGGTTTGGCTTAAGTTAATCAAAAAAACAGAGTGACAAATAATTCTACTAATTTTGGGACCAAACAACTAAATTTACAACTAAATGTGACGACAGTTTGCTAAAAAATAAAAAAATAAAATGTCAATTAATTAAATCAAAATAGTGAAAATACCAACTATCATTTCACAATCTATAATTAAGAAAATCTTAGATGGTATTTTATAATGAAAGAACTAATTCATTGAAAATTCATATATGAGGAGGGTGGAGAGGTTATATTTATAATAAAAGCAACTAATCATCATGAATCTTCAAAAGGTAAAGGACAATTTTTATTTTTATTTTTTGAAACAAATGAAAATGAATTTCATTGTAAGAGAATCAAATACAAAGCCACTAGTCACAAGTAGCCTAGTGGATGGAAAAAGACAAATAGCTAGTATAGGACAATTTGAAGATGAGAGTTTGACCGTTCATTGTCAAAATGCAGAAATTATAATTAATGTAAAACTTCAAACTTCATTTAGGCATAGTAGAATAACTTTTTTCAAATGCCTTTGAAATAGTAAAAGTTAGAAAATTCAAGCTAAATTTCATCTCTAAGAACTCTATTTGTGATTTTGAAATTCCCTTCAAAAGTTATGGACAAAATTTAGAGAAGATGTTTGAAATTGTCAAAAGAAAAATTCCTTCCAATCCCCCTTTGACTTTTGTTCATAAATTTTGATTTAGGCTTAAAATCTCAAATAGATTTTAAAAGATGAAACTCATTTTGATTTCACAACTTCTTTAAATTCAAAGTTTTTTGACAAAAGTTATTTCACTTAAATGAGGTTTGAAGTTCTATATTGAATACAATTTATACTTTAATTTCACTTAAGCACATATCAGCAATTGAGCTCCTAGTAATCCTAATCTATGTATCTCATATAGATTGTTTTACCTCCTACCACCCAAAATTGTATAAAGAGCTTGTCTTCACATCTCATCACACACAAAAGTGATATTAGTTTAAGTTTACTTGAATTGATTTATGAAATTTATTATTTTACCTGATTCTAAATAATGCCAAATTTATCAATAATGATATATTAAAGTACTAAAGTTCATTTGAACACAAATTTAATATTTAGCACCAAAGTGTTGAACATGCTATTCAAGTACAGTAGTTGCAAGTTTAATAGAAAATCCTCTCTTATACATTTTAGCTTCAAATTCTTTAAAAAGTATATTCCACATGGAAATTTATCATTTTCTTTTATTAGTTTTTTATCTATTAAAGTCCACCAAGTATTTTGCAAAGGGTGTCATTTTTGCACTAAAAATTTATATCTTGGATTTATTTAAGCTTCAATTGTAATCATCCCCAATAAAAAATAGACTTGAATGACTTATAAAATTCCAAAACAATATCTATAGATAGGACATGGAATATTATTATTATTATTATTATTATTATTATCATCATTACTTATTTTTTACTCTTTATTTTTTTATTTTTTTGTCAATGCTTGTTGTTCAAGGCTCAACCATAAGCCCTAGTGCAAACCCTAAGTCTATGACTATATTAGTCACATAACATCCTAAAAACTGATTTTGATTGAAAACTTAACTTAAACAATTTGATTCTATCAACCAATGTTGTAAGTCATTTCAATTTTACAATTGAAATTAGTGTTAAAATTTCACATGAACATCAAAATAATGTGAAATTTCCACATATGTATCCACATCCCCTACTATACATATCCATTCTATAAATGATAAACCACACAAACAAAACTTCTACTTAAATATAGAGAATTGGAGACCTCTATTAATTTCCTAAAAAATGAACTATAATCATTGGTAAATTAAATCCCCTATAACTTGCACTCAATCTGTTTGCTTCCAAACCGTATTCACATTTACAAATTCAAATCACTATGCATTTAGATTTTGAAGGTATTCATTTAGTCAACATTTGCAAAAATAGAAGACAAAAACAAATCAAATTGGATGAAAAAGATTCACTCGCCAATGCTAGCATGTGAGCACAAAGATGTGAGCCTATAAACCTTGAATCTAGTTGCAAGTTACTATATATACCTACAACCATTTGAACTTTGAAGGTGTTTATAATATATGTACCTCTAACATAGGTACATTATAATATGAAAAAAGTCTATAACATAGGTACCTATAGCATAGATACCTCACACCTAAAACCATATAAAGTATCTATAATAAAAACTCTAAAGCTCTTGGATTTATAGATTCTATACTCATGTATTAGCAATTTGAAGATATTTGCCTTGCAATATGTACTTTAGACACTCCCAAATTTACACAAAGCTAGCTCCCTAGTACAATGCAAACAAATGATGGTTTATCACACCTCATCCAACTTTTAGCACGTCAAGGATCATAATAGCACCAACAACAAAAAATTGTTGTGGCTTTAACCACTCAATGATGTAGTCCTTGGAGAAAGACTCCAAAGTTTTGTTATACCTTCCAATTGCATGATAAACTCCTTTGGCACTTCGCAATCATAAAAGCTTTGATGAATCTCATTAAAAACCCGCAATAATAAAATGGCTTGTTGCAATGTTGCCACCTCCATGAAATCATTTGCAATTCACCTCCACAATCTTTGCTCTACACTTCATCACACTTCCATCACTAACCAACCACTAAAGTTCTAAATTTTCATTGTATCCAACCATAGAATTCAAAAATCCTCTATACAATAGACCCTAAAACCTCCAAAGTTGCACAAAGATGCAAAGGCACACCTTCAATTCACCATTGAATTCCTAGATAATGTAAATATAAAAGCAAACAATGCAAATATGCTATCACAGGATTGTATTAAGTTAATTCAATCAATTTAGACATATTCTCTATATTTTTATACCAAACATAATAGCCTATGCAATCCAAATGCCATAATTATTTATATTACCACATCTATTATTTTGGAGGTATTTTGAAAATAAAGTTTTTCCAATCTTTAGGCTTCATATATTTGAAATACCTTGAAGTCATTAGGTTTCCTATCATGCATGTTTACCACTACAATGAATTCTCCTAGGATACTCCACTGCACTCACAAACCCTTACCCAAAAAATTCATTCAAGTTTGCTTAGAAAATTAAGTAAGTTAAAAAACATTATGTTGTTAATTCACTCACTAGTAGAAATCTTGTTTGTAGTGATGACTTGAACTATGACCTATTATCCTAAATGACTAATATATGTTTTTAGCAAACAATGTTATGGAGATATGGTCATTCAAGCATGCTCATAGTTGCATGACAATCATTTTTTGAAATCCTACATCTAAGATATAGTATTCCATGTAAAGAGTGATTTTGCATCTCTATCAATAATTTTCTATCTACTAGTTGATGGAGTGGCTACTATAAACACAAAATTGTAATGTGAATTCTAATATTCCACCAAATCTAGTACAATTATCACAACTTCCACCAAAGACAAGACTACCATGCAACTAGGCGATGAAATTGAATTGACTTTGTGGGTTTTCTATTGAATAGTCCTTGAACAATCATTATGTCACACAATAGTAGAGGTTTAGTTATAGAGGAGTCATTGGATAGTAAAAAAGGCATTGTGATGTAGCAACAATCTATAGTTCCTAAAGATGGACGGTGAGGGTTTAGTCTATCTAGGGTTTTTCTAAAGCCTAGGCCACTTCTTCATTGTAATTGCCACCTCCTAAATTAAATGTAATACCTTCTACTTGTTATTTTGTTGCACCTTTGTCATTTTTCCTTCTTGAATGTTGTGATTGTCATACCTATAGTTGTTCATGCCTCTAGTCATTGTTGTTGCCATTGTTGTTCTTTGCTACTACAAGATTGTTTTTTTGCGTATTGTTGTTGCTTGCTACTATCAGATTGTTTTCTTCTTTGCCTTTTGTTCTTTGTTATCTAAATACTATCTTCTTTTTTCTTTTCTTATTGTTATATGATAGCTATTACAAGATTGTAGAGATTTTTGCCATCATTTCCTCTACAAGGTGTAAGAATTTTTGATTTCAGTGAAAAAAGTGCATTAAAATGAAGAAAAGTTAGAAATTATTGAAGGTGTGCAAGGTGAAGAGACTTCAGTACTAGTATTTTTTATGAACCCCCTGCTATAAACCTATAACAATATGGCCTACTTTTTACATATTGACAATTATCCTTTTTTTGCATTTGGTTTTCTAACCATAGGATTGCTTGGGTATAGAAAAAGAATAAGAGGGAGTCAATGAAGAACTCAAGGTGGTTGTAGAAAGAGAGAGAAAATATTAGAGAAACTCATATCACAAAAGCTGAAACCAATTAATGACTACTAGGGCACAAGTATGGCTACAATATGTTTGTATGACTACATTAGTATCTATATATGATTGTAATATGAGAAACATCAAACATAATTAAAATCATCACTTCCTATTCAAATGTGATAGAAAAGCAACTAGTTTTCAATTAATATGCAATTCATTAGAATCATAAATAAAGATGAATAAAAGACAAGGAGGTCAATTGTATATATGTATATATATCAACCAAAAAGACAATGAATGACCTATAATATGAACATTTCTATAATACTATAATAGGATTCACCTCTAGTTACAAGTTGACTATAGTGTGAGTGCCATGTTAACTTATTTGTAGTCATATTGGATGACAAGTAGTAGTGTTGATTAATGGTGACTAGACCAATTTAATCATCAACTAGGAACATATCATTAGCCATGCAAGCAAAGTTTATGTATGATCTTTTACCTCGTCTAACAAATGTATAAGGCCTCAACTATTTTAAATAACTATATTGTCTTTTACTACTCATCTACAATGATTGTATATAATAAAAATTGTACTTGTCATTATAGTAAGGTGTTTGTAAGAAACTTTAGTACTTAAATACATTACATGGAAAGTGACAAAGCTATCTTTAGCTATAACTTTTGAAGCATGGACCTCAAGATGAACTCAATGACTTGAATTTTTAATGGAGATATTTGTCTTGATTGTAATTGTATCCTTCATTTTTCAGAAATTAAAAAAAAATTCTTTTTAAAAGTCAATTTTGCAAAAAATAAATTTGTCACACTTTGAGGTTAAATGGTTTTTGAGAATTAAGAATATTTAAAATTAAGGCTCTAAAGCTAATATTTTTGTGGTCTATCCCTATACTAGGTACGCATATTCCTACCAAAAAAACACATTTAAAAATGCTTTTTTATATCCTCCGTATTTGTGCAAATAAGGCTCCTTTGAGTGTGCACTTTGGAACATTGAAGATGGTTTCAAGTTCATTCTTTTGGTGAAATCTCATCACCATCAAGTCCTCACAAATCGTCAATTTTTATTATTTTAAAAATATTTTATTATTTTCTAATAATTTAAATATCAGAATGTCTATTTTCTTTTAAAAAATTGTAATTCTATTTTGAGAATAATTATTATCTACATTTTTCTTATGTCTCAAAATTTGGTAATATTTTAGTTTTATAATTGTACTCATTATCTTTATATTATTTTAAAATATTTTTCCAAAAGTTCATAGTATATTGTGAATACTAGCCCAAATGGTATAAAACTAACACGCCATTCTTTTAATCACTCAACAATCACTTATGTCTGGAATAACTCAAATGTGATCAATTATGTAGTCATTTATTCTAGCATGTTTTCTATTGTCATAAGTGATAAGTGGTGATAATTTTGTATATTTAAAAAAAGAGTAGTCTGTAATTTATTTTGAAAATGTTTATAGAATATTCTATAAATAACCTAATTATATATTGTCTTCTTTTAAATCCTCCAATAATTCAACTTATTTGCTAAATTATAAGGGTATGACCTTCTCTAATTCTAAAATGTCTAAAATCACAAATATGATATATATTTTTAAATTGATATTCTATAACAAATTAAATTTAAAATGACAAAAACTTTTATAGAATATAAATTTAGAAGATTGCAAAAAGACTAGTCAAGATTTTTTTTCTACCACATTTAACATGATAAACTTGTCATAAGCTATAGCTTTTGCAGCATCAATGTGGTGAACTTGAATTTTCATTGGAGATAGATGTCTTTATTGTAATCATATCCCTTGTTTTTCATAGATTAGAAAATAATTCAAAATGAAAAAATCAATTTCACTAATTTGTCACACTTTTAGGTTTAGGAATTTTAGTTTTGAAGAGTATCCAAAATTAATGATCTAAAGCTAAAATTTTGTGGTCTCTTTCCATAGTAGTCAAGCATGTTATATATTGGAGAAATCTAAAATAAATTATTTTATGTCTTACATATTTATGAATTACAAAAAATTTTAGGCCTCGGAAGGTCTACCAATTTGAAACTGCCCGCAACTACTCTGGTGCGATTAGAGAGGAAATTCCTTAGTTTTTTTTATTTTTTAATGAACCCTACTGATGTGGCACTACTTGTGCCACGTCAGCTTTACGTCAGGTTTTCATACTTTTTTCATATTTTTTTATTTTCCTGTAATTGCATTGTGGGGCACCAAAAATAGATTTCTTAACAGCCCTCTATAGAGCTCAGATTTTTCCTAATGCAAATGAATATTGTAAATAAATTATTTTATGTCTTACATATTTATGAAATAAAGCTACCAATTTTATAAAGTGTCAATGAAAAGTTGAGTGGTTGTTTGGTTGGAATAATGTACATGGAAAAAAACAATTTAGTTACTTTATTTTTTATTTACAGAGATATTAAAATGAGAAGAACTCAATATACAATAAAATACAAAAATTAATTAAAATATCAAAATCTATATAAAAAATATTCTATAATATAATGAAATAAAAATATCCATAAATATTAATGAAGTAAAAGAATCTTAGATTTCTATTAAATTTAAATAATAAAATAATCTATTAAAAAAGACATTAAAAAAGGCAACTAAAAAATATATGGACAATAGGAGAAATTCTAATGAACTTTAAAGTATTTGGAGGTTCTAAATTTGAGTTACAGATGAATATACATTGGAAAAGAGATTGAGTGAAAAATCCTTTTGTAGAGTAATTTTGTAAGTATCATGGTCAATTTAAAAATACTACAAATATTTTGGTCTTATCTACAAATTCTCTTATTTAAGCTATTATAAAAGCATTAGTACTAGAAGTCTAGAACAACTATTTTGAACAACATTAATTATATTCATTTAGAATATCACTATAATGAAATTTAAAGGTTGTATATTGTATATTTAAGTGGATAGTAGTTATTCAATGTCTCCTAGCCTCAATCAACAAAATTGAAATAAAATATTTTTGTCTAATTTTTTATTTTATTTTTCAAAGTCCAAGGTTTCATATACTAATGTCAATTTAAGTTGTCACCAAAAGATATGGGATAATTTATTAACACCTATCTCAATAATCATATCCATGTTTATAATTTTTTATATACTTGTCCATATTTGTACAAATACAAATATCCATATGTATTCATATCAATATTAGCATACTTATTTGTATTGTCATTTGTACGAATATATAATAGATTTGCTTAGGTGAATTTTTTATTTTTATTTTATATTTTTCTTAGCCAGACCCAACTTCACTTGGAAAAATTTTAGGCTTTGGAAGGTTTACAAGTTTTGAACCCCCTTGGTGCAATTAAAGAGAAAGTAAAATTGTTGTTTATTCTTTATTATTTTTTAATTTTGCATGTGATATGGCACTACTAGTACCATGTCAAAGCTGCGTCAAATTTCACTATTTTTTACTATTCTTTTTTTTTTAAATTCAAAAAATTCAAAATTCATAATTCAAAAAAAATTTAAAAATAAATAAAAATAAAAATAATATATTTATTTATTTATTTATATTGTTTAAATTTTTTCTATACTTGCATTGCGGATGCCGAAAAATGAAAGCTTTACAGCCTTCCTAGGGTTTAGATTTTTCCCATTGTTTAGTAGTTTGTGGCTAGTGTATTTGAATAGATAATGAAATGAATGGGATACAAATACTACTATAGAATATTATATAATTAAATGTATATACTTTTCTTTTTCTAATGCTCAATAAGATATCAAGTTGAGAAAATATCAAAGAAGATGTAACTATGTAGCACATACAAAACACTCATTATTAATTTATTATTACTACATTTTCAAATTTTAGAAAAGCATTTTATAATTTCAAAAACTTAAAATGAAATAAATTTTAAAAATTATAATTTTTAATAATTTATTTTTTGTGGCATTATTTTTTGCATAGTGAACTATTTTTTGGACTTAGGGTGTTATAATTTTGTTTCCAAGTACCAATTGAAATAAAAATTATATCCCTAAAAACTTCATGTGATTTTCTATCTTCAAAAAATTTTCAAAAATCATATCAAAAATTGAGGTCATACAAGCCTACCCAAAATGTTATGAGCAAGCTTATGAGTCCCCAAAGGAAACTTTGGGATTTTAGGACTTAGAATAGGCAAATCCAAAATTGTCTAAAGCCCAATTGCCACCCCTAATTCTAAATTCATTTTTGCCATGCTACATTCTAATTTAGTGGGAATTATATAAGAAATGTGCAATATAACAATTCAATGTAGAACCAAGGTTAAAAAAATTCTAATTGGGTTGAATATAGTTATCATTTTTAAAATTCAATTAACACCATGTGATTTCAACACATGGCACAAGGTTCATTTATTATTCCACAATTCTAAAGGACACTTCTAAATTACCATTGCAAGTATTTAGGAAATCAACTTAAGAAAGTCACATTAGCATGCAAATGAACAAGCATAATCTCTATGCATAGACAACAATAGGAAGCCATATGTTTTTGCTTTACCACATTATTTTTTGCTTTCTTTTTTCTTTTTTCAAAAAATATTGAGATGGCTATCACTCAAAATTTGGTGAAGCATTAATTGCATTTCAACACTCATCCATCTTTGAATCAAAAAACACTTTTAGATTATATCCATGAATGCACATTTCCATCCAAATTTGGCAACTAAATCTACATTTTAAATAAAAATGGAAAATCTCTAGCCAAAAAGACTTTTTTTTATCCAGCGAAAATTAGAGATTTATTTTGAAATGGTGCAATTCAGCCCCATGGTGCCCCCAAATAGGGGTTGCTTATACAATATTATCTTTTTTCTTTTTTTTTAAAACAAATGTGCAAAATTCTTTGATTCAATTGCCATTATGTTGCCCACAAAAAATTTGTGAATCCTATGAGACTAAGGTATATGACATATTTCTCTAAGTGTTAAGTATTTTGGCTCATGTCCAACTGAGCAATGGTCGAGGGGATAATTTTCACCTACTGGATAGGGATTAGAAATAATGAAGATTACACTATTTTTTGCTAATTCTTCATCAAGTTTGGAATTAGTAAGAATTAAGGAAGTTTAGCCATTCTAGTCTAACTTGATCTCAATCATGAATACACAAACTTATTTCCAAGAAACTCAAAACTAAGAATTGGTCTTCACAACTTCATTAGATGTCAATGTGTTATTCATCAAATAATAATGAAGTTGCTAAATTAACCCCTAAACGTCTAGATTCATTTCCAAATTTGACAATTCAAGAAAAATTATTATAAAGTGTTATTTGGAAGAATATTTTGGAATTGATGCACAAATGAAAGTTGTAGATTTTGAATTGTAGATTCTATCCGTACGGTTAGATTTACTAGTGCTATCACCAATATTTTTCTATAAATTTTGAAAGGAAAAATTCAAAATTCCTTCAAAATTCAATGACAAGCAAACTATTATCATTTTTTGAGTAAAACTTGTTGGAACACATTTGAAATGAGGTTATTTTAATATGGTGATTTTTTGAATTTTTTGTGTTCATTACATATAGGACCTCATTTTTGCTAATCTAGTTTTGAACTAGAGTCAATGCAATTTCACCACTTGACATACTTTCACATTTGTAATTATAAAAAAATTAGTATTCTAATAACACCAAATCCAACCATTAGATAAGACAAGAACTTAATAGAGTATCACCAAAAATTAGGATGACTTTCATCCAAGCAGGAATGAGACAGAAACAAGAACTTCAATATGTTCATCGTCCAAAAAATGGATGTCGGGAGCGCTCCAAAGTTAAGACAACATCATTCCCCTCATTCATGAAATTAGGTCACCCTATCATGCGCATCATGGGAACAGGTCATCTACCTTATCATGAGCATCGACCAAAGAGACGACAATGGGGAGTCACCCGCCTACCTTATCTCTCCAATAATCCAGTCTCTCTCTCCGTCTGGACTGGCTCTTGCAAACGCCTTTGGCCCAAGTGCTAATCTAAAACAGAATCAGGGTATCTTGGAGGTGTGTTCCGCTTATTCTTTGACATCTTCTTTCCGTGACCCAAGTCTGCAACTTCAATGAAAAGGAAGCCCGGCGGTGCTCTGGAATGGTACACAAAGGTGAAGAGTTTTGATTAATACTCCTTATAGAGTTGCATGCGGTAATTTCAAAAAGGTTACCACATTATTTTACAGCCTCCAACCTTGCACGAATTCAACGATGGGTTGCTGGCTATAATATAAACTTCATTTGTTTAGACAATCATGTTTGTGGGATCATGCATCGGAGTGGCCGGACCTAGCTTCCGATTGATAGAGGTGCTAATTCATGATCAATTGTTTGACGGACGAGCTCATTTCATGGTCATGAAGAAGCGGAAGACTTTGTCGTGTGTGAGGACCGGACCCCGTCAAATGGCACCGCCGGATCGATCCTTTGATTTTGTCTCACCTTCAATTCGTCCTTTCATTGCTTAGATGCCGGCTTGATTAATTAAAGCCCTGGAAACGATTGGATGCATAAGTGGAGATCATGGCTTTGACGGAGTCTTGGAAATCAAATGGCTATAATTCACATTCCTTCGATCATTCGGTGAAGACAGTCATTCTGTGATTGATCACTATTTCCGCTCAGCTGCAAGACCTTCGCCAACTAGCGGATGACTTCATTGCAGGGTCCGTCGAAGCGTTGCTTGCTTAGTTTCCGATTACAGACAGACTAGCTGGGGAGTCGAGACGATTTTGGAGTCCATTACGTATGCATACGTACTGGCGGAGCTTATGTTGATCGACATAGCCGGGAGGGCCCACGGGCCGCACAGCAATCAGGTAACTTACGCATTCAATAATCTCAATTCCTTGTTTCATTTCCCGAGGTCAATTGAATGGCCTCGTACAAAGGGTCAATTGTTTATTAGTAAGGGGATTCCCATTCAATTGTCTGTAATTCAATTATAATTGCAAAGTTTTGCGTTTCCAGTTGTACGAATTACTAAACGAAACTCAATTACTGTCCTCATCATCCATGGAAATTCCGCTTGCGGTTATCTGAAATTTACCGGTTTAATTCAAGTTGCTGTTAGTGCATTAATTAGACCAAACCGCTGTGACTCCGTATGTTTTGGGACGCACTCTGTCTTCCGAAACTTACGGATCGATCTTGATCATGCTTTTGGTCGTCTTTACCTTCGACTGAAAATTAAATGAAGAGGATGATTGGATAAATGAAAAGTTCAGACCTTCGAGGACTCTTGAGACATGGAACTTGCTTGGAAGCTCTTTTCGCCATGCATCAACTGAAACTATGTTTTTTCCTTCCATCACTTGAAACCGCAAACGTTTGTACAGTTGCGGCTTCGAAAGCAGGCAGTGGGTCAGTACGTCTGCGCTTCCTTAGACCTCAGTAAACCCATCATGGCGAATTTTCGAGAGATCGGTTCGCTTGGAGGCCTGGAATCTCGAGGTCTAAACCTTGTCTAGTTTTTTTAGTGACATACTTGAATTGCACAATTTAGACGCACTGAATCACGCCAATTTAACGAACTTCACCATAAACGTTCAAAAAAGATGACAAGATTTAAGCAAATTCTACAACATATGTGCCTTTATTTCTTATAAACATTCATAACAAGAACGCGAAGGACTTACAGAACATAAACAACCTTTGCATGTAGTCGAAAATTCATACAGCACGTTCGATTGCAAAGTACACATTGAACACACGCACTCTTACTAACATAATGAAGAACGATACACGTACTGTCTTATAATTGCAAGTACGTGAACAGGCAACGAAATTGTGTAGAATAGATCCCAAGTACGTCTAACTCCACCGAAACTACAGAGCGCTAGTGCTCCTCAATATATTGGAGGTTCGTGATAAACCGGAAGTCTTGAAGAGACAGGGATCCTAGAACGATCCCTGGTGCCACTTCCTCCTCCCTAACAGCCAGCTTGGTTTCGGGCTTGATTTTGTGCAGAACATGTCGTCGATCCACAACCGTGATCCTCCGCTGAAAGAAAATGGTGGAGAGAATTGAACTGACATGACTCACGATATAGCGGCTCAAGGCCCAAATCCTGTCAAGAGCTGTGTCCCAAGAATTACAACGTGTATCACTGTACACGTAGGAGGAGTGCGAGACAATCCGGCACAGTTTCAATACCAAACTTTGCAATTGACTTCGTAACCCCGCTTCTGCGAGGATGTGCTCTTGATGAGGAGCTTCATCCTCATCGCCATAACCATCGTCAGGGGCCATCTCCGATGCAATTGTTGCTTCAAGCTGGTGCTTACTCGCACTTGTTTGCAATTGCAGTTGCATTTCAGAGATCTTAGTTTGGTGTTGATGGTGAGCTGGTTGACTCGCTCCTCTAACGCCTACAGTTATACACTGCGACCAATTCCAGTCGGTGAAGCAACTTGGATCCAATTATTTTGGGGTGCCATGTGTGGGTTGTCAGATATTTCGGGGCGGCACGTACGTGTGGGTAGTAATTTTTTGGATGATTTTTTTTTAAATCAGGAAGACCCAGTCAGGATTCTTGGGTCAGACGATTTTTGACTTGAAGGTTCTTGACTTAGTATTTGTTGTTCGATGAATATACATGTCTGTCTCTTCTGGGAGGATAGGAGGATAGTGAGGAATCTTAACCCACGTCTCTTTTCAGGTGAAAGTACATCTAAGCTTATGTAGCTTCTACGTTGCTGGTGAGATACAGGTAATGTCAATTGAACTTTGGAATAGTATAAAGAATAAAAAAATTTTAATTGCTAGTCATGGTATTGAATTTTTGATTAAGAAATGCAGACGTAAGAAAAAATGTCTAAATTTCTTTTTCAATTCTAGACATTTTTCAAATGCCTGACTCAAAACAGCTTTCTTAAAATAATCGAAGTTATCACTTTTCAGTGTGAAGCTTCTTGTAGCTTGTGATTTCGCAGTGGAACGTGGAGAATCGCATGATTTTTCACTTCAGCAGTAGACAAGAACTCGGGAGCTGAAGTGCTTTCACCAGATGCAACGAGAACTTTAGTTCACAACGAGAAGAGCTCAAGAGTTTTTTATGAATTATATGTTTGACTCGTTACTACTGATTTTGATGGATGAAGCTCCCTGAAACGTTTCTTACATATTGGAGGATTGAAAATTGAGAAGGTCGGTTTTAGCAATTATTGCGGTCTCAAAATGATATTTGAATGCTCATATGAAGGACTTTGGTATATGATTATGTGAATGAAGAGTCTTTTGGTGATAGTTCTACTATCTAAGTCATGGAATGTAAATATATGGTGAATTTCATTAAAATGGCATATGAAATCCGCCACTTTCAAAATGGTTGGTCTAAACATCTAGGACGGATATAAATGTAAAATTGCCAAAGTTCTAGAATGTTGCCATTTTAATGAAATTAACCATATGTACCAATCTCAACTACAATGATGTAGCTTATGATACTAATTTAGCAACAAGGTGTAGGCTTGTAGGGCCATACTCTTGAACTCTTAGGATTGACTTACTTCCTATAGTAGTTTGATATACTTTTGTTTCAATTTGTTTATTCTCTAAGAAGACCAGCTTCTTGATTTAGGCAATATAGCAATTTCAGGCACATTGTTGTGATTGTTGATCAATATATCTTTGGCCAAACTTTGATAGAAGGTATGTAGCATGTTTGTTTAGATGTGAGCAAAATTTCATGACATTTGAAAACATTAGTCAAAAGTTATGGCCTAAAATGTTCCTTTTTTTAAAAGGGCAATTTGGGCAGATTAGAAAAGTCACTTTTTCAAAAACAAAAATTTGAATTTTTTTTTCTACAGCTATATATACTTGTAAAGCTTTGAATCATTCCATTTCAATCAATGAGTCAAAAGTTATGAGGTTTTTTGTTTGTAGGTTCTAAACTCTAGAGTAAACTTTGAAGTCCTTTGTTTTACTCAATTTTCAATATTTTGGGAAAAAAATAAAATCATAGGATTTATATTGTGAATTACAATATTGCAACCATTGGATTGGCATTTCAATTCTATAGTTAAATTCTTAACAATTTTGTATTTTGAATCATTTTCTACTACTACCTACTTATTATTTTTTTCTATAGGTGTACAATTCCAAATGGTATGAAAATTTTCAAGCATGTGACCAACTTGTTTAGGAAAAAGAATCCAAAAAAGCACCACCATTTTGGACATTTTTTTTTATAGAAAAGTGAGCTTGTGAAATGCAATTGCCGTGTTTTTCGCAAGGCCCTAAAAATGATTTTAGTGAATATGATTGTTAATATATTGCAATCCATACAGTGGAAATTTCTAAAAATTTTACCACATGTTCTCATGTCAGCATAATACAAGATCCTACAATTACATGTGTCAATTTTTTTTTTTTTTTTTTTTAAAATTTGATACTCATCCTAGAAATGGCAATTTTCAAGTATTTTCAACAAAAACATATTTGAAGAACTTAAGGGGTTAATATTTATGACTTTCATGACTTTCATCATTTTTGTAAATATGTATTTGCGTTATTTTGTTGAAAATATCCTATTCTTTTTTGCAAGGTAGCTTTAAAATTTTCAATGATCTACATTGTATTATGCTCAAATGCTATTAGCATCAATATTTTCTATATCTTAATCTACTTTTAGTTTTTTAATATATTTTAATCCAAATTTTATAATTTTGATGGAAATTCATTCTAAGTAAATGATGTGCACATCAATGTATCAGAAAAGGTTAACATGACAGTGGATTGAAGAATGATGCACCGAGTATTTTGAGCAATTTCCAAGATGATTACAAAACGGAGGTGAAAGGTACTTACTGAACAACGGTTATTATTTTTGAGTTGGATTTTTTCCCACGTGTCCTGTATTGATGTATTCAATTTTCTCATTTGCAATGTTGGATTTTATTAACACAAAAATATAATTGAAAACAACCACCAACCATTGTTGTAAATATTGTATTAGAAGAGTTTTGGGGGGGGTCCAGAAGCCTGTTTCGGGTCTGTTCCCTGCAGCTCTTCCCTGCAGCAAGGGAAATGGCCCACTGTCAGAATTTTTTTTTCATAAAAAATAAATAAATAAAAATTGGTCAATGACATGAGAGGGTCTCGGCTAAGTCAGACCCCTGCGCCTAACTTGTTTCCTGCGTTCGCAGGCTGTGATAACTCATAGGCATCCAAAGGCCCCAAAAATCTTCTAATGTAAGTCACAAGAAGTATTTTATGTACATACAAAGCATACAATCTTTAAAAAAAAGTTCTTTGATCTCTTTGTAAAGCATTTTGATGAAAATGTGGATGATGCCTATTACTAATCATTCTTCTAAATGACCATTAGTAATGAAAAAATGGTTGACCATGAAATGCTAAAAGAATTGCAACATGGACTTTCAACTTTTTCTTCCAATATTAATGGCATCAATATTATTGATACTCTTCCTAAAAAGACCCCATGCTTTCACCATAAGAAATAGGAAAATTATTATTCAATATCTTTCATAGTAGGTTGCATGAATTCCAAAAACATGAAGTGAGAATTTTAATAATATGACTAAACATGAATAATAGTGTTTGCACACTACAATGCACAAGGGTGTTTTTTTCACTTTAATGGTATTATCCAAAATTTCTTTTTCAAGTTTGTTGTACTTTCTAGATGCAACCCATAGTGTATCTAGAAAGAACTAAGCATTATTACCTACCTCCTTTTCCTCAATTTTTTTGTCACAATGCATTAACCCCTAAAGGACTACAAAAAAATTGGGGGCCAAAATACACTCAAAACTACCATTTCTATTGCAAAGAGTAGTAGAAATTGAACATTCTTTTTTTGCACATATAATTGTAGGATCTTAGACCTAACTAGTAAAAAACTTATAGAAAAAGTTTAAGAATTTTTGATTGCACAAATTGCAAGATATTTGTATTTAAAGTGAAGGAAACAATTTTTTTAGCACCTTGCATGACTAGATTATTTGAACCTTTTTAACTTAAATATTTAGCACTACAAAGTTTTGAGCTTTAAATCTTTATGTTAGGAAATTGAGTTGAAGGTCTAGCAAAAAATATTTAAAAACTTATATTTTTCATTCTTAAAAAATTTATTAAATTGAAGTAGATATGCGATAGAAGGAAAATTTTACTTATAAGTATTTCTAAGATAGAATAAAAATGCATAAAAATGGTGAGATTGATCTAGTAAGAAAACCAAACCACTATCAAGAATTTTTTGGAAAAATTGAAAAAATTGCATCCAGAAATGAATCCAGTAAGTTATTCTTTTAGGAAAATACTCCTAAAAAACAAGATTGTTCATAATTTTCAACCCAAATGAAGAAATCAAAGCTTTCCAAGTAGAAAAAGAATATGATCTATAAGAAGGAAAAAGAAATTTAATTCAATTTTTTGAATTTTTTTTTGTTGCTTGGTTTCTCTTATTTTTAGATTATTTGGGCATAAATTTATTCCCAAACATCAATTGAAAAAAGAAATATATCCCTATGAAGAAAATCAATTTTTCTATATACCATAAAAATTTCAAAAAACCATGACAAAAATTCAGCCTATAAGTAAATGTCCAAAATTACATATGTCCACTAAAGGAACAATAGTCCTTTAGGGCTTAAACAATATAGTTTTGATAAACTTTTAAAATGTCAACAATAAATACACATTGAACTTAACGTGGAGAAAAATTCTTGGAGGAGACGGGCCACCTAGGCTACAATCATGACAGCCCTATAAAACTAAACTTCAAGTGCTTGAAATTGGAAAGTTTACATTAAAAAAATGCATTGTTATGGTGCATTGTGTATGCTAAATTTAGAAATCTCATTGAATTTGTTGAGATTATTTTCAATTTTTTCAATGTAGATTTTTACAATTGAAAAATTTATATTTTACAAATTTTTCTTGTTTAGGTGTTTGTAAGAAACATCAATATTTAATTATGCCAAACAAATGGTAATAGAGCTATTTTCTATTGTAACTTTTGAGGCATGAACTTGATGAACTTGAATTTTTATTGGAGGTGGTTGTTTTGATTGTAATTATATCCCTTACTTTTCAAAAAATTTAAAAAATAATTTTATATTTAAAAAATAATTTCATTAATTTGTCACACTTTGAAGTTTTGGAGTGGAAGAATTAGGAGTATATAAAATTAATGATCTAAAGTTTAAACTTTTCAGGTCTATTCCCACATTAGGTAGGCATGTTTCTATCAAAGAAAATCTAAAAATAAATTATATTATGTCCTCCTTGCTTATGTAAATAGGACTCCTTTGCAATTGCACTTTGAACATTGAAGATTGTTTCAAGTTCATTCTTTTGTTGAAATCTCTTAACTATAAAATCTTTACCAATTACCAATTTTTTGTTTATTTGTAAAAATATATTCCTATCTTTTACAAATTTAATCATCTAAATACCTATTTTTTGTAGGTTTCTTGTATTCTATTTGGAAATTTTTGTTCTCTTTTCCATTCTAGAGTACCTTTTTCTTATAGATGTGCACATTGTTCATATTTTTAGTATTTAAAAAAATCTTAATTTTATAATACACTCAAAAAAAGGGATGAAAACTACCAAAGTGGAACAAAATTGACTATTCATTCTTGCAACAATCTATTTAAAGATTGTTTTGAATTTTCTATTCAACTTTGAAGTTTAAAATCTCAAATGAGATATTTAAAGATAAAAAATTATGTTTATTTTATTTTATTTGTATCTATTTTATACAAATTGTGAAGGTGAATTTGACTTCAATTTTTTTGTTGAAGGTTGTGAATTATCTATTAAAAAAAGGGTGGATATACTATAGCACGTTTCGGTGCAAATATCAAAATTTCAATACAAACTAATGCAAACCATGCATTTCTATACACCTTGAGTATATAATAGAATTTTTATGTATAAAAGTGCTCAATTATTTATAACAATAATCATTAGAGGATTTCTAAGCCCTCAAGAGGGTTGTGAGTTCCCAAACTATGGGAACAACCTTGTAGAGGGTTGTGGCAGTTTGCTAATGTGGCACAATGATTGCCATGTTTGAAAAAAGTAATTTTTTTTCAATTTTTTTTTTTCAATTTTTTTTGTCGGGAACACTCATTCTCCAAAAACTGTAGGGGGGGAAGTTTGCAATGCACCTACTTGAAATGGCCCTCTCGAGGGCCAAAAATCCTCTAATGTATTTTGGTTTCAAAGTCTTTAAAATAGAAAATATTTGGAAATATTGTATTAGCATATATAGATCTAAGACAAATGAAGATTGAGAAGTAATCGAAGTGGAAACATACAAAATGAATTTATGTACATCCACTACAAGCAATTTCTAATTGTCAAGGACTTTGAATCTATAAGTTCTTCACAATTGACAAAAATTGTTCACAAGGTGTGCCAATTGAACCTTATTGCTTGAATAGCTTAGCATAGCCTTGCCACAACTAAACCTTCTCATCAAGCAAATTAATTAAAGTTCTTACATATGTATTTTGAGTGACAATATTTTGGCAGGCCTCTAAATTTTCCATATCAATTTAAAAAATAAGAATTGAATCCCCAATCAAATGATTGTAAAGTGTTTATTCTAATGTGAAACCATCTCAATATATTCTTTAATATCTACATGCCAAGCTAGCTAGATACATCCTCCCCCTAAATTCACTAATTACAATCTAAAGTTGAAAGCTATCAATAGCACTTATAAGCAATTCAAAGACCTTCACACCTTTTTTCACCCCAATGACAATCTTTGATGACAATCTCAACCTTACACTTGACAACTTAACAAGATGTCTTTTGTTCTTGTAGATTCGTTTTGGGCCTTTAGTATTTTGAACTTTAAAAATTTTGCTTTCTTTTTCTCTAGTTGGACCAATTAAATAGTTTGTCAATTTGATGTTAAGTGTGGTGAAAAGGTCATGAATTAGCCAAATAGGTATTATTTAGTGAGTGAAACAAAGAGGCTTGATAGATAGTTGTCTATTTGAGATCCCAAAAGCCAAGTTGGTGGTGGATGTTCATCAATTGTTTCTGCCTAGTTAGGTGGTCCTATAACGTAGTTGTTTTTCATCCATTGCCTTGTATGAGTGTAAATTTCCTGGCCCTTGGTGGCTATGTAAATTCTGATTTTGATTAATGTAATGGAGTTCTTATGCAAATTTGGTGTATATATGCTTCCATGTATAATTGACTAATTGTGTGAAGTATTGTAGTGGAGATTGTGACGGTGTGTGTCAATGAATTAGAGTTGTGTTGTATTTAGATAATTGTTGAGTGGTTGAATTTGAGTCCGTGATTCCCAATTGGTTATTGAATGTTTGACTTTAAATGGTGACTAGGTGACTGTGCTTGTATAATCTAAAATTTTGAATGTCATTTGCAAACTCGGGAGACTACTTAGCGTGTATGTTTTGCTTGTGTTTGTATCATGCTGGAATTATAATATGTTTGTTTGAATGAAAGTTAAGGAATTGGAGTTAATAATTTTTTTAGAAAAGTATGAAAGTGTGTGTTGCAAGTCCAAGTTGAATTGTGTTATGTTGTGTGTCATCTTTTAGGTACATAGTTATGTTTAGATTATGATTGTGTGGTCTGCTACCTAATTGGATGTTAAATCTATCTATGATATTGGTCATATTTATTAAAAAAATTAATTAAATTTTTTTTAATTACTGAAAAAATCACAAGAATTGTGAAAATGCAAAAAAGAAGTGTGACATTCAAGTGGAGGCTTTTTTTAGATAGTAATTTTTTTTTTTAAAATTGAAAAGGAAATTAGCCAAAGTGTATATTAGTTATAAGTACCTCAAGACATTACATATGAATCTTGAGTCTTTTGAAGCCTTATTGCAAAAGTTATGGCCAAAAACAAATTAATATGCAACATATGTGTGACAAAAATAGTACAAGTTTTTTTTTTTGCATTCACCCCAATTTATTAATGGTTGGCAAGAATGAAGTTTGGTTTATACCAAATTTGTATTAAATTCAGTTTACACCAAATTGAAAGATGAGGGGCCAAATTTTTGAACTAATAGATTAATAGAGCTTAAAAAAATATGCTTGTAATCAACATAAATGCACTAAGCTTTTGTTAGTTAGGACCCTGGTTTCTTTTAGTGAAGTACCTATTGGTCCATAAATCAGATCATTTTTAACAAACTACTTTAGTAATAAATCTCATATTTTTAAGTTTAACCATTAAATAAAAGACTGGTTATTGTGGAAATCATTTCTTTTGATACCATGGTGTAGATTTTTGAATTAAGGAAAATGCAAAAGCTCTCATTGGAAGTCAAGCCATTGCAGAAGATGTTCCCTTTTCACACGCAATTGGGATGATGAATAGTTGCACATTTGTCTTATATAGAGAAATTATTTGTCATTTCATTAGCCAAAAATCATCTACCGCATTGTTTATGGGTTAATTGTATTATATTTGAAGATATGGATTGCCTAGTTTCTCATGGTTAAGAACATTTGGAAATATTAGTTCTCAAAGTTTTGAATATTTAAAATTATAAGAATTTTTTCAATGTATTGAACAATTGAATACAATTCTTTGTATGAAAGTTTTGAACACTCAATTATATTAGTTTTTAGAGTTTTGAACACTTGATTATAGACAACACTAGTTTATAATTTTGTATTAACCTTAGAAAGATATCACCCTATGACCAAGGTAGTTAGCCAAAAAAACAAATTTTTGGATAAATAGATGCATTTTTCATTTTTAGAAAGCCATTCATTTGACACTTTTAGTCCTTGGCATCGTTGCAAGATTAATGATGTAGCAAGGAAATTATAGTGAAAAACAATGTTACTAGAAAATTTTATTTTTCTAGATGTTGATTCAAATCATTCAATAGCATAATATTTCAACATGCTCTAATTCAAAATATTGTAGCTTTCTCACAGCTTGGTCAAGAAATAAATAAATGCCTAAATTTTTGAAAGATGATTGACCTAGTTTGTCCAAATATGTATATAACAATTGCCTAATTCATAGAAATTCAACTCACTCCACACAATCTTACATCTCTTCTTCAATCACTGCAAACATACATTATAAAGTTTTTTGCCTCACCATTTTGACCATTTTAAAACACAATCTCTCACAAACAAAACATATCTCATACACGCAACAAATACTAACTCTCAATAAAACCCTAAAGTAAACGGTTGATGGTTTGGAGGTCAAAAGAAGGGCTTAGGTAAATGTAGCCACCTTAGATGAAAGTAGCAACAACCATCCAAGAATTATAAGTACTTGGATGAATGCCTAGATTATTTTAATTATATTAAAACTATTTGATTAAATGTATAGACTTTCAAAATTTCCCAGAGAAACTGTTTTTTGCACTTTAATTAATTATTCAACAAAAAACTGTTCAAGCTTTAGGAAGCTATGGTAGTGACTTGGGTAAATTAGTCACACTCACTATGAGGACAAACCACTGAAGTTTCTAGAGATTTACAGCAGAATTTTACATGAACTGTCACGTTTCCGTGAGAGCTATAACGGCTGTAATCGTAGTTGCACCTCTTGGACGCTTGATGATGACCCGCAATCCGCATTTTGTGCCTTCGTGCAGGCAACGTCGTAATCCGATCTAGATTACTAGCCGAGCTAGCTCCCGCACATCACATTCCACATTACAGGCCTCCAACTTTTCACTAATTTCCACAGTTTCGAATACTTGAAACTACAGTCTGCCACTAGTTTTCAGAGTTATCAACACTACTAGCTAGAGGAAGGGCCATTAATCATGGTATTTTGACAATAAAATGCAATTGTTGTGCGACAATTGCATGCACTGCTCACAATTCCTATGCTTTTGCTTTGCTTCTGCACTGGTTTTGCGATGTTGCAATAACAGTCTTGCAATGAATAATTATATATTCAGCCTTTCAAGGTTCCTTCACCTAGTATGTACATGGCGAAATTATTGCGAAATAGCCGAAAAAAGTATTGCAAATAGCCCTCTCTCGATCTAGTAGTGCTGCAATAACCACAATCATCTGAATGCTTTACGATTTCTTCGACGACTGATGCCGCCGTCGCAACAATCCAACTTCGATCCGCCGCAGCGACGTAGCAAACTGACCTCGCATTTGGGCTCGCGCGCATTCCCACTCCCACAACTCCCAACCACGTTCCTCTTTCAGAATTTTGAGCATCCCAATGGCTAAATTTTTACTACTTTCCACAATCTTGAATCCTTGTAAATACAGTCTGCAGTACTTCTATGAGTATCAGCAACAACAATTCTTAGCAGTTTACGATTTCTTCGACGATTGATGACGCCGCGGCAATAACCCCACTTCCGCCGCAGCGACGCAGTAAACCGACCTCGCATCCCCATTTCCACAACTCCTACATTCCTCGTTTACCATTTTGAGCATCTCCTTCGCCACCCCCTTCGCCTTTGCACTACACTCACTCGACATCACCATCAGCAACATATTCAAAACACCCGCCTGTACCGCCACCGCCATCACACTCCTCCGATCTGCCGCCAAAGCCATCACTCTCCACAACGCCCCAATTGCATATCCAGTTGCCACATCCGAGACCCCCAGCAACGACTCCACTACGGTGGCCACTCCAACGGGATAATCCCGAATGGCCTCTCGCCCATCTGCGCAATTCGCCAAGCTCTCCAAAATCCCACAACAAAACTCCATGTGAGAATTCGAAGTGTCCGTTCCAGGGATCATGAGCTTCAGTAGAATAGGAACGGCTTGGCATTCGACGGCTACGACGCGGTTCTTCGGGTTGTATCGGCAAAGCGAGAACAGACACTTCAAGAGAGAGTCTTTGGTTAAGGTGCCTTCATTCAGGAGGTTTGTGAGCCCTGCGATGGCGTCGGGGTGGGCAGTCACGTGAGTGGGATCCAGCTCGCAGAGAGTGTGGAGAATCTCGGCGGCGTTCACTTGGGTGATGAAACTGGATTGGGTCCCTGATGATAACATAAACGAAAGATGGGATGCAAGATTCGAATTGGAAAGATTTGGATCCCTGAAGAGAGCTTGTTTCTGTTCTTCCGCCAGGTGGGGAAGCAAGGTCGCGAGTCGCTGCAAGGAAGACTCTGAGTCCCTGTCTGTGTGCCGGTCTGTGTTGTGTAGGAGCCCGTGGAGGAGTGTCGTGAGCTCGGTGAGGTTTACTGGCTTGGTGGGACTCGGCCATGGATTGGCTTTGCACCAAGTTTGAATGGCCCTGCGGAGGGCGTGGTTGGGGATGAGACTCAGGTGACGAAGCGGCTGGTTTGTGACGGGGCATGTGTTATGGCCGTCCGTTGTGAGCCACGTCTCGATGCTGGTGCGGTCGTAGGTCATGCCGGTGTATAACGTCACGGGGTCGGCCATGATGTCCAAGTGAATCGGGCACATGAAGGAAGATGGCGCTACTGGTCTTGGTGGTGGTGGAGCTTCCGGTTCTTGATGGGGCGTCGGTGATGGCGGTTGTATCCGAATTGGTCTTCCGTGGTCATATGGGGATGACGGTTTGAGACGTCCGGCGCCCATTGTCGATCACACCTTAGCTACAAATGAATGTTTAGCATAACTACTCTGTGTATAATTGATGTCTCCCAGCCTTCCATTTGCACCTGGAACGAGAGCACTATTGAAGTTTGCACTGCACCGACGGTCTTGCAATGATACCAACCCGCAATGTTCACCCGACGAACTCTCGAGCTCGGGTCAGACCAGTCGGCGACCATTTGAGGCAGATGTCGTTGCACTAGCGTGCTCATATATGTTCACCTGCATGAATTACACAACCTCACACGAAGATGCACAGCCTTACAACCGAGAATGACAACTACTGGATCAACAGTGAGAGAATCGATCTCAACAAGGACGTACTAGCTAGCTGCAAAAATCGAGAACCGTGTAACTTGCAGCTTGGCTGCATAAATGCTAATACGATCATTTCCAGCTTGAAATTCTCGAGACATAAAATTTAGGGATGCTGGAGTACTTAGTCATCAGTCGTCCTGAAGCTGAAAGAGTTTCAGAGCTAGAAATAGAAGAAAACCAGCTTCAAAAGCAGAGTAGGAAGTGTCCTTCACAATTCAGAACAATTAGAGTTTCACACACTCTACTGACTACTGGGCCTGCGGGTCAGCTCCTCAAAGACTGAAGAAGCCAGTCCATGAATCAGTACGAATTCATTTGATTTCAGGCTGCAACTGTTGCCCAGAGAGAAGTAGCCCACAATTTGAACCGGGTTCAATTTATGTTATATTCAATATTGCCAGCTAGTGCTAGAATTGACTAGACTTGACTACAGTGCGTTCCAGCCCACCTCAGATCATGAAGTCCCCGTGACGAATTGATCTTCAAAATCGCAATTTGGTTTAATTTTATAATGATGACGCTTGGCCTGGTGCGCAAATAACAATTTGTGAAGTCAATGGTGTGGGCAGAGTCGACAAGGATTCCACAAATTGGGTGGAAGTTTGTGAGTTCTGACAGGGCGTTGTTGACTTTGACGGCACTGTTGCAAACCGAAGACCCGCAAGTTCACGAGAATGAGGACTCTGGGGGCTGCTACAGTGCCGGAGTCACGAGGCTGGAGCCTGGAGGTGGCGACGTTGATTTCATTTTATTCTCTGACTTGCCATTACCCGGCTAGTAGGGAATGTGACGTGTTAGATTTCGGGATATCTCTAATATAACTGCTTAACTTCCTTCGGAGCAGAATTGCCGGAGTAAGCTTAATATAATTTGGAGAATATCATGAAAAAACATTCTTGATTGGAGGTCAGAGGATATTGCTCCGTGGCTACAATACCTGATTGGGGTTGAATTCACGGTTTTAAGTGAGTGGATGATAAGGTGTCACTGGTGTTGTTTTGGGGCCGGAATGGGCAATTGGCCTATGGAATTCTCAACTGGCCACATGAACAGGGAAACTCTTGAAAATAATCTAAAATTGTTAATCGGAAACGCCATACTTTGCCATTTGAAAGGTGCATCAATCAATTATTTTCTAAATTTTATTTGGCAAGGAAAATGGACAATTGCAAGGAACTCTGCTACTAGTTTTGTCTCTCGATGCAAGCCTTGGTGTTTTTCAAAGTGCAACTTTGGGAGTAATAATCCAATGTAGCTAAAATTTCAATGGTATATGACCATTGTTTTAAAAGGTGGTTGCAAGAAAGATTGATCATTTTTTTTAGCATTTTGGCAAAACAAGGATTTTGATGGTGTGTACTATACTACTATAGGGTGAATGCAAGAAACTCTAGTACTATTTTGTGTCACACTTACAATTTCTAAGTTATGATTGGCCATATTTTTTGTAGATTGAAGCCAATGTATTTGAATTTTTTGTGAAGATCAACATTTAGTCAATAATTAGATAACTTATTTCTTAGAAAATTTCAAAAATTATTTTATAGTTAAATTTAAATTTAGCTAATTTGTCACACTTTGCAATTTAGAGGTTTTTAGTACTAGGGACTATCCAAAATTAATGATTTAGAGCTGAAATTTTTGTGCTCTATTCCTACAATAGAGAAGCATGTGCCCACCAAAAATAACTTAAAAAAATATTATTTTATGTCCTCTACATTCATGCAAACAAGGTTGTTTTACGTGCGCAATTTTAGACATTGAAAATGGTTTCAAGATCATTTATTTAGTGAAATCTATTCATTGTGAAGTCTTCTCAAATTGTCAATTTATAGTTTCTTTAAAAAAAAATTCCCTATTTTTTACAAATTAAAATGTCAAAGTATCTATTTTCATGAGATTTTGTACTTTTCTAGTTCTCCTACTTAAAATTTTTTTTCTATGCTTTTCCTTCCTAGGGTACCTTCTCCTTGAAGGTTTATACATTAAATTTTTTTTTTAATTAAAATTTTTCTTTTTATAGTACTACTGAAAAAATCATGAGTACTGTAGCCAATGTAAGAAAAATGGCTAGTGTTTCTTGCATTCACCCTATGAGTAAATTTTAGTGGAACAATCTCAACCATTGAGAATATGGTATAGAAGAATAGTTCCAAGTATAATTTCAAATACTATCAACTACTAGTGAGTAAAAAAAAGGACAAATTTTCACAAAAATAGATATAATACATTAAAAATTAATAATAAATAAATAATCATGAATAAAAAACCAAAAATTTTATTTAAAAATATATATGTATATGAGAAATTGATGGTGATTAGATTTCATAAAAAGAATAAACTCAAAACCATCTTCAATCTTAAGAAGTGCACTCACCAAGGAGCTATGAATAAAGAAAAGACATTAATTCAGAAAGCATCATGTCTTTAACCTTCCATTTTTGAAGATACAAAATATTCTTTCTTGTGAGACATCAGTTCCATGATTTATTTAAATAAAGACATCGAGAACTAAAAATGTCTAGTGAATGACTTTTAAGAAAACCTAGAAAAGAAATATGCACCTAATAATTTAAGAATTTGATAACTTGTGGCTAACTATCTTGATAAAATAATTGCACCTTTTAATTCCTAAATGTCTAAATTACATTTTTTGGCAACATAACAATTTTGGATAACTCACTACAAATGGAGTATTTATTTGTTTTTCTATGAAATTTTAATGCAAAATGTGCCCAGTTATCATAAGTTATTGTATCATATGTACTTTTCAATGATAACTCTATCATAAGTTTATGCAAAATATGAAAAGTTATTGTATGATATGTACTTTTCATTGCTTGGTAGATAACCCACACAACAAAAAAATCTTCTTTACAAATCACTTTTTTAAGAAATTAATATTTGAAATTGGTTCCTTAGGTTTATTTGTACCTGGAAAGCTTTGAATCATTCCATTTTGATCAATGAGTCAAAAATTATGAGGAATTTTCATTTGCAGGAGTTTGTGAGTCGTTATAGAATCTCTACTCTAAAAGACAAACTTTGAAGTCCCTTATTTAAATTTATTTTAAATATTTTTGGAAAATATAAAAATGTTAGATGTATGTTGTTTATTACTATGTAAAATATTACAACCATTAGAATTGACATTTTTCAATTCCATAAATAAATTGTTAACAATTTAGTATTTTGAACCATTCTCTATTTCTTTCTACTTACTTTTTTTTCCAATATGTTGTATAATTCTAAATGATCTGAAAATTTTCAAGAATGTATTCAACTTGACTTGAAAAACGAATGCAAAGATTGACCACCATTTTGGACATTTTTTCATACAAATGTGACCTTATGAAGTGCAACTACCTGAATTTTTGTAGGGCCAAAAAAATGATATTTGTCACTTCAAATGCTTATATCTTGCAATCTTCACAACGGAAAATTTTGAAATTTTTTCCACATGTTCTCAAATCAACATACTACAAGATCCTATGGTTATACGTCTCCAATATTTCCTTTCTAAAATTTGGTACTTATATTAGAAATGGCAGTTTGGGAGCATTTTTAGTGAAAACATAATCAAAATCATCTAGGGTTGAAGATATTTGAAATGAAATAGTCTGTATAATGAATTAAAATAGTTTATTGATTGTTTATCTATTAGTTACAAGGTAGGAGGTCTTAAAATAGTTTAAGCTTAAAAACACCTTCTAATGTAGTGGTACATATTGTATTTTTCAATATACATTCAATGAATTTGTCAAAGTGAGGACTCTTAGAGAGCTTTTTAGATTCCAACTTCAAAATTCACAATTAAATCCAATATGAACTAACTCAAAATATAAAACCACTTATGGTAGATGCAACTTCCATTTTTCATTTATATAGGGAATTTTGTTAAAATGGTGGTATTATGGTAAAATGATGGGAAACTATTTTGGCAAAAGGTTGAAAATCTCAAGCAAAAATGAGATTGTTTTTGGATAAAAAAAGTGGCGGAGTTGTGAATTTTGTTGTTTTTGTAAGCGGTTCGGTATGCCTATGCCTTCCATGTACACATACGATAGTGTTTCATGGCCCCGTACAATAGAGAGCACTATACACGTGGCATTCAGAATAAGCCGCCATTGTACAAATGGCATTTGGAATACTGCCATTTTTACGAAATTTCCCATTTATTGAAAATATTTCACATGGTTTAACAATTCCAAAATTGAAATCAACTATTAAAATGAAGTATTTAGAAAGTGAATTTTTCAATATTGATCTATATTTTTAATGAGGGTTGCATACCTCAAATCATTTTTCAGCAAATTTTCCTTGAAAGATTAGAAGAATTTGCATTAACCTACTTTGATTCATAATTTATTTACTTTTTTTTCATTAATTATGAAATGATTGAAGTTGAATTGAGAGGGGCTTACAAATCATCCCTACCTTAAAATGTTCATTGCAAGTATATCAAACTGACTTCAAATATGTACCATGGTATTAGAAGATGCTTGAAATGCATGAAAAGATGTTTTGTGACTTTTGAATGATTTCAAAGAGGCATTAGGGGAAAATTTGAACCTTTGGGAGGGCCGTTAAGGTTTTGTTTTTTGGCACCCTGAAGTACAAGTACAATTTTTTTTTTAAATAAGATTTTTTGAAAAAAAAATTAAAATTAAAACCTGATGTGACATTGACGTGGTACAAGTAGTGCTACATCAGATGCTTTCATTAAAAAATAAAAAAAAATAAAAAAATAGTTTTAATTCTTCTTTAATTGCACTAGGGGGGTTTAAAACTCATAGATCTTCTAAGGGCTGAAATTTTTTGTAATGCCTAAAGATACAAAAAAAAAAGAATTTATCTAATTCTAGGGGGGAGTTGGTTGAATGAATTGTATGAATGGAATTGAATATTCCGTCATTTGAGTATATTTTGATTTTTCTACACAAGAAGATGTTCAATTCATAAATCATTGTGTAGTATATTTTTGCAATTACAAACTCTTTGCTTCATGTGATTTTAAACCATTGAAATAATCTTTTTTTTAAATTTTGGCCCAGTTAAGGAGATGAATTTTAACAAAGTGTCATTTCTACTCCAACTTGAAATTTTGAAGAAATCCTAAAATTGAATATTTTATTGTAATTTGAACTTTGGACCTATTACAGGGTCTCCTGATTTTCTAATTTACACAAAGGTGAATAGGTCGGGTTTATGCACCTCTTCCGTTACAAATACTTTGTACTGTACGGGGCCAACTCGCCGTGTTGGGAGAGAAGTGCCAAGAGTTCCTCCACTTCACAATTCTGACACGCATTTTGGGTTTCGAGAGTCGATGTCGGTACAATTTTGTGTGACCGGAGCCAGCGATGGTGAACTGCTATCCCCGGACGCCTCTCGCAATTGCAGGAGCCGCGCTGTGGGTGTTCGGGGCATTAGCGTGTTTGGAAGCAGGGCGAAGGCTGTCCTGGCAGAACGTGGAGCCTCAAGCAGCCCGCACTCTGGCCCGCGATGCGCTTTTTCTACAGAAACTGAAATTTCGTAAGTCTGGAGGTCAGGAATTTTAGTTGCGCTTTCCGGTTGCGCTTTCCGATTTTTTGGGTAGGGAAGAGGAGAATGAGCAAGCAATGTGATGCGCTTGTTCTGCAGAAGCTGAAATTTCGTAGGTTTTGGAGGTTAGGAGGCTTGCTTTCGCATTCGGGTTCGGTTTAGGGTTTCGTGGGGATGATCAAAGAGGAGAATGAGCAAGCAGTGTGATGCTCTGCTTCTGTAGAAGCTGGAATTTGGGAACTCCGGAGGTTAGGGATTAGGGTTTGGGGTTTTTGTTTTGCGTTGTGCTTGGGGTTCAGGGTTTAGGGTTTGGTTGGGATGGAGGAAGAGAAAGTGGAGCAAGCTGTGTTGGCCTACTTGAAGAGCAAAGGTTATCGGCAAGCGGAGCTTGCGTTTCACGATGAGCAACAGCGGCTTCGAAGCAGCAGTGCGTTAGACACCGCCGTGGACCCCAGCATTGCGAATCCTATTCTATTTTATGCCAAGTCCGAGAATGATCCCAACAGGTACAAGGAGAGTTACAACAAACTTAGGTCATGGGTTTACCAATCCTTAGATAGTTACAAAAACGAGCTCATGCGAATTCTCTATCCCGTGTTTGCGCATTGCTACATAGATTTGGTGGGGAAAGGGTTTACGCAGGAGGCTCGCGAGTTTTTGCAGAAGTTCCGAGAGGATCACGAAGCAGCTCATGTTCGTGATATTCAAAAATTGGAAGGTGTATTGTCTCCTCAGCATTTGCAGGAGTCGGAACTTGTGCTTACTCTGAGGAAAAACAAGCGGGATGTGAAAATGTGTCAGTACTCTTTCGAGTTGCTTCTGCAGTATCTGCATGGGACGGACAGCATGCTCATGCTGGGCATTGTTAATGAGCATTTGAATATTCATGTGCTCCCTGGTCCACCGTCGGCTCTGCCTAAAGAAGATGAGATTCTTGCACAAGGGACTTTGGATTATATGAACCAGAAGGAGATTCGGTGGGGAGCGCTCGAGGATTCATTAGAAGAGAAGTTCGAAAAGGAGACTGCTGCTGCAGCATTACTTGAGAAAGATTTGGCTGGGAAGAAAGATGGCGAGGGGGAGGATGGGAAAACCAAAGCAGCTGGAGGAGCTGGGAATAAGAAGGCGAAGAAGGACAAAACCAGCACAGCTGGTCCGGGGGTAACTGCTAAGTCAACTGGTCCTGGAAGTGCTCCTCGTGTGAAAGCTGAGCTGCCAATGCCCACAATGTCAGAGGAGGTGGAGAAACAGGTCTTGGAGGATTTTCGGAAGCGTGCTCGTTTGGGTAGTAACTCCCTTCCCTCTGTAAGTTTTTACAGCTTCATAAACACCCACAATAGTCTCAATTGTGCAGCAATCTCTGGCGATGGTGCACTAGTTGCTGGAGGATTCTCTGATTCATCTGTCAAGGTTTGGGACATGGCAAAACATGGGAAGCAGAGCACGCAGGATAAACCCTCTAGCAATGGGTTCACAGAGACCAGAGAGTCTGCAATGGAGGGTTCGAAATCGTCATATTCTCTTCTGCAAGGGCATGCAGGACCTGTTTATGCTGCTAGCTTCAGCCCAGAGAGTGACTTCCTGCTTACTTCGTCTGCAGATTGCACTGTGAGATTATGGAGTATGAAGCTAAAGACTAATTTAATGGGATACAAAGGTCACAATTTCCCAGTTTGGGATGTTCAGTACAGTCCTGTTGGGCATTACTTTGCAACAGCTTCCCATGATCGGACTGCGCGGGTGTGGTGTATGGAACGAATGCAGCCACTGCGTATATTAGTAGGGCATATGTCTGATGTTGATTGCTTACAATGGCATGTCAACTGTAATTACATAGCAACTGGAGGCACAGACAATACGGTGCGGCTATGGGATGTGCAGACTGGAGAGTGTTTGCGTGTCTTTAATGGCCACTGTGGCACGGTCTTGTCTTTGGCAATGTCTAGTGATGGTCGCTACATGGCCTCAGGAGACGATCGTGGGGCAATATTCATGTGGGACCTTGGATCTGGCCAGTGTGTAGCTCCTTTGATGGGCCACACTAGCTGTGTTTGGACCTTGGCCTTCAGTGGTGAGGGTTCATTACTGGCTTCTGGCTCTGCAGACAACACGGTTCGGCTATGGGACGTGAATGCCAGCAGCAAAGGCTCTCGCTCTGAAGACAAGGCCACGAGGCATCTTCGGCTTCTGAAAACTCTTCCAACGAAAGCGACACCAGTTTATGCTCTCAAATTCTCCAGGACGAATCTTTTACTAGCTGCAGGAGCTTTCAGTCCTTCCCAAGCATCAAAAGCATCAATCTAAAGACAAGAACTTCAATCTAAAGACAGCAATTCAAGGCAGCGTATTCCGAGAGCATGTGCTAGTAGGATCCGGTTGACATGATGCTGCACTCGACTCTATGAGACAATGCTCCTACATAGTAGGATCTCCTTGCTTGTGTTACTCATGAAGGTATGTAAGTAGTCGACGATCCTTTAGATGAGAGCTGCTGTTACTTGTTCATTTGTGTAAATTCATTGTGATCTCAGGCATCAAGTAGAGAATTGAACTTGTCTCTGCTAGGAGTTGATTATTGTTTTAAATTTTTTACCTGTTAGAGGGAGGCGTCAGAAAACCTGCTTGAGCGTTCCACGCTGAGCCAATCTTGCATCTAGATATGTTTGCTTCAAAGCCTGTCCTTTTTTGGCATTGATCTAATTATTGACATAGCATACTTTGTTACAGTTTATTCAGACCGTTGATTCAAGTGCTTGGTTGAAGGGGTTTGCATACAGCTGGGACTAAACCAATTACTTGTATATTTTCATAGATGTGCCTGAATCTTGGCTTGAAATTTCTCTCGATTCTTGGGGAATGTTATTTATGTTATCTCTAAGCGACAATATACCGCAGTGATTGTCATTCGAAGTTGCTTTCGCGGCTATAGCTTCGAGTTCGCGCCCACGTCTGCACCGAAACCGTCATAGGACTCTTGAGATTCAATCACAACCTGGAATTTCGATTGCAGCAGATCCAGTGCCGGTTCCAGGAAGCAAATTAATTCGAAAGCCTTTCGGCCTGTCTGTGCCTCTTATATGGGAGGACTTTGCTGCTGTCAAACAAACCCTCCTCAAAGGTGCCAAATCCGGAGTCTCTGATTGTTACCTACATTGTGGCCTTGCGTTATTCCTTGAATATGATAACTTTAGATAAATGTAAAGTCCCCATCCTCCAAACAGCAAGGGAGAGGTTCAATTCATTGTGCAGGTGAACTCTGGGACCTTCCCTACAACAATCTTGAAAATGAGCCATCCAGTATTTTGCACATGTATTTTGTATTAGCTCTGGAAGGACATGGCCCCCAATGACCAAGGTAGTCACCAAAATACTTTGATTATTAGATTAATATGTGCATTCTTTGTTTCTACAGTTAATAGCAAAGTCATCCATCGAACCTTTCAGATCCACAGCATCCTTATGAGGTTAAGCTATCAATTTCAATAGAGTGAAGTGTTTTGCACACATCAAAGTTCCCTAGGGTCAATGGAGTCTCTACCCGCTGGAGTCAAATGACTCTAGACCTAGATCTGTCCTGTCATTACGCACTAACATCTAAAGATCTCTAACATTTAAGGTTCAAATTTGTCTGGATTGAGATTATGCCAGGAAATGGCGAAGTAGGCTAGTCCATAGAGAACAACACCAAGTCAGTACCTCTTTCACTGCAGACATGCTTGGTAGGTCCTTCATAGCATTCTTCACCAGTTGTACTGTACAAGGTTCCTTGTTAAATTGAAGCAAACCTACTTATCCCGACGAGGTAGCCAAAATTCTGTAGCTAATACAAGATGTCTTTGGGAGATGTCTTTGGGACTCATGATCACTGTAGAATGTTATGAAACTCCCTAGCACTGCTTCTATGCAGATTTGTTACCACTGCAAGAGCCTCAATCACACTCAATTAGAGAGTGGCTTGACGAGGTTATCCACGAATTTTCAAACCTGATACAGTGTATATTTTCCTCATCTGGATTTCTTCAGTGCGATCTGCGTAGAAAAGAAAAGCGTGACCGTGATCAAGGATCACTAATTTCTCACGTGGATAAGATCGAAGCCGCGTCACATGTCTCTTTTGGAAACATCTGAAGAGAAAAAAAAAGTTAATTCAGGACTTCACTACTTCACTGGGAGTTTGAAAATCCAGCCTTGATCGAAGAATATTTTAATGCGACTTTTGAATCGAATTCGGGAAGCCATCCCCGACCAGCTTCACATTCTCTTCCCCCTCCAAAAAATTCTCATTCTGGTTACTTGTGTGAAGCAGACTCAACTAACAGCTACTCCCTAACCCCTTTTCCCTGCTCCAATTTTTATCCAGGTTTATAATTTTGGGAGACTTGAGGTACACACTAGTGCGAACCCGTGTTGAAAGCAATAACATAGCTTATAAAACAACATATGGATCGTGTTTCAACTTCTGGGCAGTGGGTTAATTCCACACCAATCATTCCCAATATTGTTTTTCTAAATTTTTGGACGTCACCATTTGTCTTGACAAGTTTGCACCACTGCAAGCCCCTATTGAGAAAACGCGTTTTTGAGAGAAAAATTCCCCAAAATAGAACTTTCAGATGTAGCCTTCGGGTAGTTAGTGTAAGAAACACATCTCAATGCTGTTGTTCAATAATTGAAAATATTGAGAGTTTTCTGATGTCACTCTGAGTCTGAAAACATATCGCATGACAATTTGGCAAGTACTCTCTACACCAATAATCAGAAAACATAAAATTCTTAGAGATACTTACTTTTGAGCACAATAAATCAGTGTAGTGCAAAACCCCTGTTAAAAGAAATTAAACAATCCAAAAAATTCCTAACACAACATTCTGTCTCCAAAATTTCTGAAAATTTCTCCAGAGCTGATTATTTCTCATCCATGATTTTAGTCACTCGATCTCCATTCACTTTTGACTAATAAACGATATTGTTATTTGCTAATCTAGCTATACCCAACATTTATAGAAAAAAACACCGCTGCATGCAACGTTGTTTCCACCAGCGGGCAGCTAGTTCGTTGAAAAAGCCTCCCAACATTGAATGTTTTCCAATATCATTCCAACAAGAGCCATATCACGATCCAAGCACAGTCATCCCCGAGCTCTACATAAACCCACTAAACCCCAGCAACTATTGTAACAGTTCCCACACCCATCAATCTATTCACTCTCGGTACATCCACCTTCTGCATTCCTCAAACACCACAGTGAGTCCATCGATCTGAACATGCACTATTCATTAGTGACCTAGCTGATTGGAACAGTTCACTCTCTGACTGCACCTGCCTTACTTTCAATTGATCGAACTCCTGATCGACCTCATCGATCAATACACAACCATTAATTATCAATTCAATTGAATGTCAACTCTTCGCCAATTGTGGTACATAGATAGTCTTCGATTCTCTGATAGGCAGACCGTTTCCGTTTCCTTGCTTAGCATTCTCCAGCTGACAGCAATCGGCTCGTGATAGACCTCGTAATCGATCAACTCTAGTACGTTGAATTTGTCATTCAAGAATCTGCTCGGAGCACGTACCGAGCAAGCGATGGGTATGACTCACTTGTGGGTGACAATGGCGGTTATGGTGAGCTTCTCCATGACAGTAGCGATGGCATCCGACGCAGACCCCCTCCAAGACTTCTGCATCGCCGACTTCACCACCAATCTCACCATCAACGGCTTCCCATGCAAACCCCACCACAAAGTAACCTTCGCAGACTTCCTCTCCACCGCCTTAAAACGCACCGGCGACACCAACAACACCAACAAAGTCGCAATCACCCCTGCTTTCGTCTCCACCTTCCCGGCACTCAACACACTCGGAATCGCCGCTGCACGCATCGACCTCGCCAAGGGAGGAGTCAACCCGCCACACAGTCATCCGAGAGCGAGTGAGATCGTCCTGGTGGTTAAAGGGGAGTTGTACGCGGGCTTTGTGGATACCAATAACACGTTGTTTGCAGGAATTCTGAAGGCTGGGGAGTTGGTGGTGATTCCACGGGGGTTAATTCACTTTCAGTTGAATGTTGGCAAAGGGGATGCTTTGGCGTTTGCTGCTTTTGATAGTCAGAACCCCGGAAGAGAAGGGGTTGCGGACGCGTTGTTTGGGAGTGGGGTGAAGGAGGAGGTGCTGGAGAAGGCGTTTCGGGTGAGTGAGCGGACTGTGGACATGATCCAGAAACAGTTTGAGGGGTAAATAATTTCCCTGAATCCTGAAGGCATTTCTTTCGAATTCGCAAATGACCATATGGTGTCAATCGCAGATTATAGTACTTAGCATATATACTTGCAGGGTATTGGTTTTAATTTGAGGAGGTTGAAAAATGGAAAAGGTCTGAGCACGTGTAGATTTGATTGGTTTATTATCCATAGCATCCGATTCAATGAAGTCTAAAATTATTTGCCTTAAAATTCAAGTCGACTGGACAGTACGTGTTTGATTTGATGAGACTCTGAAACTACTGCCACAGTACCGACGGTGGTAGTATTCAATAAAACCAGTCACTGTGCTTCTTGTTGATAAGAATCGGTGTAAATTTGAGTTATCTGCGCGCGTGGTGCACAAGTCATGATGGTTTGTAGAAGTTCATTGTGCTTCCAGGATTTTTTTCGAAATAACGAAAGAGTGTGGTGATTGTCTGTGAATGGAATGAGGAAATTAATTAGTAGGTGACCTTTCGTGATTGTTGATTTGGATGTGCTAAATTGAAGCGCTTCAACTATTTTCAGCTAGCACTTCAAATTGCTCGATTGGCTATGATTTCACATCTTCTGGGTAGTCTGCAACTTCGAATTCGGCTGCGACCTCTACGTTCATCTGCACACACTGCGTATTGTTCAATTTGCGAACGATCAGTGCACAGGCTGAATTAAGTGAAAATCTGAATGTACTGGAATTGGACACCCCCCACGGTATTCAAAGGAGTGAATTGGAACACACACCCTGGTCCCACAGGGAGGGGGGGGGGAATAAACAGTTGCTGGTTGAGAGACCGGGGGGTGTTGGCCCGCCGGTCTCGCAGTGGAAGACGCTGGCTTGGATCATGACTGACGGCGTTATTGACAAAGTTGGAGTATGTGCTCAGTCGATGAATTTGTTTCGGAGACCTCGAGTGACTAGTTGGGACTTGGGACTATCTGAATTTTACCCTGAAGCGCGTCGACGTCCATATTCTGGACGATGAACAGAGTGTTCCAGGAGTTGTGTAGTCCAACAAACTTTTCATTCATCCAATGTAATACTTGAATCTTGAAAAGCCAACATTCCTTAATGACCAAATTCATGAAATTGCAGTAAATGATATTTCTCTGAAAAGATATAAGCCAAAATGTGCAAAAAAATCGAACAAGGATTGAAGCGTTAAGGGGTTAAACATGCATAAGAATGGTCATATTTGTTAAATTGGTTAGTTACATAGCTCCACAATTAATGGTGACGTATGTTAAGACAGTACGCAAGATCTAAAAAGTAGGACTAATAAAGCTCTGAGGATTCATGTGAGAAGCATCCCACTCCTGAAACTAATTCCTCAAATGGCCAATATATAGGCATATAGCTAGGGCTGACTTATTGGCCTACTAGATGTTCTTGGGGGTCTAGAAGGCCATTTAGGCCTATTCCTAACGTTGTTCCCCGAGCAGTCCAGGAACGGGCACTGTCATAATTTTTTTTTTGAAATTTTAAAATGCACAAAAAAGTTGAATATTTTTTCGAAAAAAAAAAAAAAAAGTGATGTGGCAATCGCTATGCTACGTCACATAGTTGTTGCAGAGTAGTAGGAACCGAGCTGAATACAGGGAAACTCAAAGCCCTCTTGGGGTTTGAAATCTCAACTAATGATTCAATTGATCCTCATAAATCTATTTTTATAATCTTCTTGACTTAGTTAGTGCTTTGAATACTTGGACTACACATTCTTATCACTCAAAAATTTTCCATTTTATCAATATTAACCCTTGAGAACTCAACACGTATTTGCTAAAATCCACCCGACCCTTTTTCAATTCATCCTATTCAAACTATCACCTAAAAAGAGATTCACATAAATTGACCATATTGATTGGTAGTGGAAATATACATAGAGCTTTAGAGAATGGAACACATCATTTAATTGAACCATTGAAAAGTTTATAATTCTCAAAATCTTTAAGTTTTGAAAGGCCATGTTTGATGCACTAGGGTCCTCAAGGGTTGATATGACCATTCCAATTTAGCCCCCCACAGTCCACACTTGACACTTTGAAATGCACCATTTTTATTAACAAGTATAAAGTAAGACCAACATGTCCATGTCCCATATATAGTGTAAGTTTTGGAGGGTGTCTTTTTGAAGGGATAGTTAATGAATTCACTTCAATCACTTCACTAAATGATTTCTCACTTAAATAAGTGATTGAATTAATAACCTCCATATCTATATTTTTTTCATAATCCTTGATATCTATATTTCTCCTTGAATATGCTAGATAATTACAATCCATATAGAATCAACGGCTATATCCCATATATCCCCCAAATTTGAATCCATATGTTGTACCATATCAATAATCCATATAACATTTGTATATTGTATATCATATTCATATGTATTTAATATTCCATACACATCCCATATATCATACCCATGTTTATTTATTTATTTTTGATTTGTGGAGGTTAATAGTTAATTAATTGATAAAATAAATGTTTCTTCTTTTTTTAGGAGATAGAGATAGTACTATATAATAGAAGTAATTCCTCTATACTTCCATTAGAGAAAATTTCAACCCTTTGAAAGGCTATTTGATTGCATGCAAATGGAAAAAAATCAACCCAAATCTTAGTCATAGAGAATCTTGCCAATTTGTGTCTACTTGTGTCCTTGCTGGGATTGGTGATTAAAAGTTCTACATATTTTTTATTTTAAAATGAAATTAAAATTGAAAATTGAAAACATATGAAATTTAAAAAACTATATTTTATTTCACTATATTTGCACATTATTTGAAAGTCAAACAACCCTCTACAAGGCCCAAATTTTTTCTAATGAACACACCATTTCATTTATTAATGATAGAAAATAATTGATAGTGAGTATTGAATGACATGTAGTAAATAATAGAAGCCAATTTGATCTTTCAATAAAGGGATTTTTAGGAAATTCAAAGTGATAATTGCCTATTTTATTAAATTGATTGAATTTTACAACTTTGGTATTTTTTAGAGCCCTCCAATAAAAAAACTACATAACTACTGTATGCAAGTCCCAATCCTAGTGTATGAGCTATGAGCTTTTGGTATAGATGAATGCCTATAAATTTTTGCTTCCAAAAATCACCCAATCTAAAATAATTGATCCCATTTGAACCACAATTTTGTTGTGCAAGAAAAATAATTCTTGTCATGTACTTGTGTCATTAGGGGAGATTTGAGGCTTGTAGAGGGTCATTTTGGGCCTATTCCTATCGTTGTTCCCCTTGTAGCAAAGGGTACGGTGGCTGTCAGAAAAAAAAATTTCAAAAAGAAAAAAAAGTAGTTCTTAAAATGCAAAAAAAAGTTGAAAAAATATTTTAATTTTTTTTTTGGAAAGTGATGTGGCACTCTTGTGACCACATTGGACTGCACTACTGGCATCATTCTCAACATGTTTACAACATTTTCAGGCCATGATAATTTATAGTCTCTTGTTGGCCTCAAAAATCCTCTAATGGAAATACATATCATTGAAGAATTTTTCCTACAATAGTCTTATTTAAAGTTGTGTTACTGGATAGTCTAGTAGTTATTGCCACTTTTCAATGCATTGTGACACAGTGCATTGAAATTTCAAAATTTTAGATTAAAAATTTTAATTTCCAACCACCCGTCATCCTTCTTGTAATTTTCAGAAACCAACTTGTTTAACAATCAATATGGGACGATTCATCCCGTATCCATATTTGGTACTATATTTGTATTCAATATTTAGTATATATTCATATGCCATATTGTATTCGTATCCTATATCCATATTCAGTATATATTTGTATGCAATATTGTATCTATATCCAATATTTCATATTTAGACGACTCAAATTAAATCTCACAAGATCAACGGCTTGTGATTTTTTGAGAGAGGGGGGGGGGGGGGGCAACTAATGCAAATTAGGGGGGTATGTCTCTTTTCAATGTATTTGTTACGAACTAGTTCGTAACAGCTGGACTGGGAGGGCAGTTATAGCGGTTCTATCAGGGAAAGTGGTTTCCCTTTCCCTTATTAAACCAGGAAGAGGAGGTTTGTTCCTCATGTGACATTTTGTAATATGATTCTGATTTCTGCATAGCTTTAGCATGGTTGTATTCATCTCGTTTGAATTACAGGTTGGATTAATTGTCAGTTTGAAATCTCCTGCTCGCTCAGTCAGAGATACAATAGTTGGGCCCTCATGATCTGATGAGCTCGCAGTGATGGCTGATTTCATGGCCTGTTGCACGTCAATCCTGTCGGAACAAAAGCCAGGAATTCTGAACCCTGACAGTATTGTAGCCTAGTGGAGTCAATTACCTTAACCCCTAAAGGACCAAGCTATGTTTTGGGGCTACATAGAAATTTTGGGTAGATGTGAGTGACTAGAGATTTCTATATTTTTAGCCCAAATTTTAATGTAATGTGGAGACAAGGAATATCTTTCATATGAACTAAGTTTTGTGACATTCAAAAATATGAGTTAAAACTGTTATGGCCTAATATATTTCTTTTTTTTATAATTAGACAATTTGGGCAAATTAGAAAAAATCACTTTTTTTAGAAACAAAAATTCGAAAATGATTTTAGAGAGTTATATATACATGAAAAGCTTTGAATCTTTCCATTTTGATTAATGAATCAAAAGGTATGAGAATTTTTGGTTTGTAGGCAATTATGAATTCCCTACTCTAAAATAAACTTTGAAGTCCTTTATCTTACTCAATTTTCAATATTTTTGGAAAAAAAATAAAATCATAGAATGTAGATTTTTTATTACAACATTTCAACTATTGGGATTGGCATTTTTCAATTCCATAATTAAATTCTTACCAATTTTGTATTTTGAATCATTCTCTACTACTACCTACTTACTATTTTTTTTTCCTAAATGTTGTTCAATTCTAAATGGTTTGAAATTGTGAAGTACAACTACCTTAATTTTTGCAAGGCAAAAAGAAGATTTTAGTGTATTTAAATGTTTATATCTTGCAATCCATGTAGTGGAAATGTCTAAAATTTCTACCACATATTTTTGATACTAAGTTACATACTACAAAATCCTATGGTTACATATGTCAAAAAGAGTTTTTTTTCCAAAAATTTGGTAGTTGTACTAAAAATGGCAATTTTCAAGCATTTTCAATGAAAATATAGTCATGGAACTTTAGGGATTAAACCACATTGATAGTGATAGGAAATAACCTAAGGAACTTTTTGAATAAATTGATTAAAGGAGTTAACCTTATAAGAATGGGTAGTACAAAAAGTGCTTGATGAACATTTGACATTTAACATCTACGTGGAATTATAGAATGTACACAATTATTCGTTTAGTTATGAATAATTGCACGGCTAATGACTAAGGTGAAAAGCTTTATGTTTTGAGGGTCAAGGAGGTTTTGAATGTGTTTTCTTTTTGTAAATAGAACAAATACAATAGAACCACATAGATTTGACCTATTAGAAGCTTGTCAGAAGAAATAAACAAGGTATTCCATCTTTTTGTAGTATGAACAAGAGTTTGTCAATATAAAAAGTGGACACTCACAAAATTGAAATCATTGGATAGAATCTACCTTAAGATTTGAACATAATAAATACATATAATTCATTATACACCTTCGAATTGAGAAGGCTCAAATTGTAAGGAATTCAGATGGTTTTTGGGATTTATTTTTAGAAATATTTTTTTGCCAACTTTGATTACAAGGTAAGTTATGTTGTATTTCATAATTTTATTCTATCACT
Source organism: Pseudoscleropodium purum (assembly GCA_963969395.1). NCBI lineage: Eukaryota > Viridiplantae > Streptophyta > Bryopsida > Hypnales > Brachytheciaceae > Pseudoscleropodium > Pseudoscleropodium purum. The sequence goes on from OZ017798.1 coordinate 26,345,912, forward strand.
TTCATCACTATAAGTTGCATTGCAATCAACAATGAAAAGGGAATTAGGAATATGAGAAATTCCAATTGTGATTTACAACCTTCTATTTTGAAATTGTCACTAATCATGGTAAGCAACTTCCTACTTTGAAATTGAAAAAATAAAATTACCAATTGATATTGCCATCTTAATTGCAAAGGATATTGGATGTTTCAAATCATTGTGATTTTTTCAAATAATTACAAATAATTTTGTGATTTTCTCCATCTTAACGCAATCAAACATATGAATGGATGCAATTACATACAACATGGGGACATTTTGAAATGTAAAATGTCTACTGGTATATTGGAATAAAAAGTGATGGGATTTCAAACTTAAAAACAGATCCTCCAAAAGCTAAGTACAAAAATAGGATATGAAAAATCCTCAAGAAATAAAATACCTTATTAACTTATATAATTAAAGGTTTCTGAAAAAAGAATGAAGATGATTGGAACAATTTGGTTTGAATTTCTCTTTACGAAGACTAAAAGTTTAGGTTAAGTGATTGTAGGATTCAAAATCGCATGACTGAAATTAAGAACTCAGTGCAAACCCTCAAATGATTCAACTAGTGCTAATGTTGTGGGCTCTGTAACTGCTCATTTAAACGGCGGTACGTCACACTGCCGGCTGCTCATCGTGTCCACTACCGGAAACGGCTGTTGGATGATAAACCCCTCCATTCATCCATTGTGTCGACGGGCCGGGGACTTTCCAAGCACTTCTCCGTGTTCAGCCTCGCCCCGCCTCCTTTACGTTCACCGACGATGTCTTCCTCTCCATTTCCGCCATTGCATCGTTGGTAGTATTCCTGCAGAAATTTCTTGTGTTCGCTCAGTGACGGAGAGTTTCGGGAATTTACGTTGCAAGGCATTGTGGCAATCTCCGGAAGAGATAGAGCTACCAAGAGGAATAGAGACCATCCCGAATAGACACCTAGAACCTCCGCCATTGCATGCAATTGGGATCGCAATTCCATTTTAGGTTTTCCTCTCCAATTGCAGCGCACGATCTGATCGTCACAAAGTGTCTGGAATCCAGTATAAGTTGATACTTTCATTGAAGATTCTGAAGAAATGCAATTGCGATGGCTAAATACACGAGATGGCTAACTCGATGAGGTTTATCAGTTTTAGTCGTTCGAATTGGAGTGCGATGAAATAGAGAGTCTGTGTATCGTGTCAATTCGAGAGTTTCAAAATCTCTCGTCGGGAGAGGTTTCTGGAAAGATGGGATCGCCAATGCATACGCAATTGCTGGTCACTGTGCGTCGCAATTTCTTGATCAAGAGGCGCGATGCCAGTAACACCGTCAAAGAAGTTCTGCTTCCGGTTCGTTTTCATCTTCACTCTTTTTTCATATCCTGTGTGATGAAATATCTGAGAAATTGCGTCAATGAATTGTGGAGAGACGATATTTGTGAATGGAAGACTCCTTTGCTAGGATATGTCGTGTGTTCATCCTCATTTTCAATTTGTTTTTGGTCCAATTGAGAAGCTCCTACGTCTTTGTTAGCTGCGTCTGTCTTGTTGAATATTGTCTTGTACTATCACCGTCTGTTTGACTATGAATTGCTTACACTTTATGCGTTCCTGTTTTCTGCTTGACAGGTTTATATCATCTTTCTTCTCGTGATCGTCAAGATCGGGACACCGTAAGCTCAATATCTGTTGTAGCGTCATTTGTTCGTTTTTGTAATTTGAGGTCATTGTGTTCACTGCAAGAGTCAAACCTATTTGGAATTGGGTACCTGTCCTTTTACAGGATGTTCTGCTACTTTAACCAAATCTTGCTGTTGGCCAGTAGTGTGAGTCCAGATCTGATGACGTTTACTGTTACATGCCCTAGGACTACATATCTGCCTGGCACTGCCTGGATGAATAAGGTAGATGGCGTGTGTCAACCAGTGGAACAACCATTAGATACTGTTTGCCATGATATTGATCTCCGACCATCTAATGAGACTTTGGTACGTAGTATGCTATATATTAAGCATCACTTGGCTTCCGTTGGAAGTTCTCTCCTTTTCGTATTCCACGTCGGTATTCGTCAAGAAACAATCGAACGCATAAGTATTTCCTAGCTCTATCAATCTTTGACATGTTTTCGTGTCAGCTGCCTTACAGTGATTTTGAAATGCAGCTTGCCTTCGTACCTCAAAACAACAAGGGTGTTGGAAGCTTAATGCAACAAGTGGTACAGGAATATCGAGACTGGTAAGTTAGTTGTCTGGTCTGTAGGACGCCGACTTCTGATGCAATACACGGATCTATGCATACAGTTTATGGAATCTTTTCATGAGTACATTGGAGATCGAATGCTACCTTGTTTAGTGAGCCGTGTTAATGATTTCCAGAGGTTTCTTCTTGAACTGTGGTATGCAATGCATGACTTTCTCAGGTATTGTAGGTCTGTGCTTGGTACACGTCATGGAGGTGTACTGTGTCCATTTATCTTCATAACTTAAGTAGGAACTTGATATTGATGGCATTTTATTTGTAGCTTCTTGAAGTCAGTTTGAAGGAATCGGAAGATAGCCATTCTGCAGTGGGATCCGGACGGTTATTATCTTACTTTGTATATACTCGTGTAAATGAGCCCCTACACCTTGCGTGTGTCTTATCTTGGTTCTTGAAGCATTTGACTGCCAAAACAGAGTGGACAAAGAATGCTAGATATGTGAAGAGTCAGTTGTGGTTTCGTTTGTTTGCAGGTACTCACCTTCAATTCAACAACTGTCTCTACAAGGGTTTGATACTGAGGAGAACCTCGTTTCTTTCTACAACACACATCCAGACGTGAGCATGGTTTTATACTTCTAAGAGTGTTTTGAATCTCTAATTGTCAAGTCTGCAAAGTGTTGAATGTTAGGTTCACGCGACACTTTGGACGGTTGCTACCGTGTCTCGGCGTGGACGTCTTGATGCCTTGCAGATGCACCCTACACTGCTGCCGCAAGTGTCTGTCGAGGCTATTGTCGAATGCGCATGATAACTGACCCTATCATGCGCATCAGTTTCTCATGACTCAATCAACATGTGGTAGATTAACGCAAATGATTAAGATAAAGGACCCTGAGGTGTTCTCTGAGGACTTTGTCTCGTTGATTATCAGACGGTGTACGCTGGCGTTATTTTTGACGGGGCTGACGGAGCAGAAGAACTCCCATCCGACTTAAATTTTCGAATAAGAATGAACGGTATCGCGCCACGACTTTCCTTCCCTCCTTAAGATTAGAACATTGTGCCAGAAGTTCTGTAAATATTTATTGCTGAGAAGATTGACATGCCTATTGTCCTTTACCTTTTTGAATGATCCACTTACACTCGATTTCCCTCTTATGAAGCTTTGATAGAACAATTTCCCTTGCTTTAAGTCTTGCTAAGGTTGGATTTTGTGTTATCGATTGTTTATTAATTTGAAATTGCATTCCTATATAGTTTCTCCTGAATTAATTGCGTAGGTACTTATGTACCACCTACTTCCAAGCTTCAAGGAGAAAAAAACTCTTGTCACGATGATTCAAGGAGTTGTCTTTCAGACAAGTACTTAACTTCAGGTAAGGACAGAAGCATGCGAAATGGATAGTCTTCATAATTGGTCGGTTTGGCATATTATTAGCCGTTTTGTTTTGTTTTTATAAGTTGCTATCTGTATCCTGTCAAGGGCCAGCGCAGAATTGCCAGCATGTAAATACCATGTCAGGGCCGCTTTGGATTTGGGGTCATGTCAAGAAATAAAAATATTTTGAGCACTCTCATTGGCCAAGTGCTTTGAAACGGTCCAGCTTGATCACTGAGAGTGCTCAAAATTTCTGATTTTCTTGGCTCGTAACACGGTCCTTAGTGTGGAATAGTATGTTATTCTCTCTTTCTAGAACATGATCCTATGTTTTAGTTTCATTTCAAGTCACTTGGGGTTTTCTAGACGTTTTAAGGCTTATTAGATCATGTACTGAGAGTACATTTCTGCTGATTTCTTGGTTTAAGGTTTTCTGGCTCTACAAACCACTATTTCTCAAGCGGCCAGAAGCATGGCACTCCCTGCTCAATGTGGCCCAACGAAGCAGATGAAGTCTTTTTTTGTGCAGAAACAGCCCTTGAACGAATTTAGCCAGTCTTTTGCGGATACTGTATTTCAGTTGTTCACCGCAATGTATTTGGTATGGGCCTTTGCTCCCCAGCTTCAGACAACACTTTCCAATATTGTTGAGGAAAAGGAGACTCTCATTAAGGTATCCATGTTTTTCCAACCAAGCTTGACGTGTCTATTTATTCAATAGCTTCAAATGTTACAACGTCACAGGACGGACGAACATGGCACGTACGTATTTGTGGAAAGATGAAATGTTTTGATAATGAATTATTGTTCACTTGTAGATCATATTATTCACCTTCTTTGTCCTCATTCCTCTTATTAGTGGTAGATTCAAAAATTCGCTGCGTGGTAATTATTATCTCTAGTGATTAATACTTGACTATCATGGTCGTATCAGGACTACATGCTGCTCATGGGGCTTCGTGAGTCCATCTACTGGTTGTCTTGGATCATTGCATACGCAATGATGGCTGCAATTACGGTATTTGTGTTGGTAAGGCGATTACCTTTTATTTAATCCATCATGACCAGCGTGCTCTTGCTAGCTGCACAGTTCATTTTGTCGGTAGTCAGAAACTGGAAACTGTGAACATTGCTCACGTCAGGTTATTTGAATCTTTTTGCAGGTTCTTACAGCAAAGATCTCAACGTTGTTTGAGTTCTCAAGTGCAGGAGCGATATTTTTTCTCATATATGCGTACTCTTTGTCGCTAACCACCATGGCATTCGCACTCAGCACGGTCTTTTCAAAGGTTGGTGGATATTGATGTTTATTATAATGGATTGATTCAAATTGTCATTAGGCTCAACTATCCTCACATGGTTGATGAAGTCGAAGCTCAGAATTGACCTTTCATAATTACATTGCACAGGCCCAGGCTGCAGGTGCTGTCTCTGGATTGCTGATGCTATTTAGTAGTTTGGCTGTCATCCCAATTGAACTGCTGCACCCGCCTGCTCCTGTCTGTGCACTTTTGGCGCTGTTCTCGCCCGCCGGGTTTGCTGTGGCTATTAATATTGTTGTTCGAGCAGAGGGAAGGGGCCGGGGAATACATATTCTTGGCTCTCGTGGTCAGAGAAACTTCTGGTCCAGGGTTGCTCCATTTGCCTTCCTCAGATATATCAAGTTCAATATGCCTTTCTTAAGAGACCTAGATCTCAAACTATCTGTCCATATATTCTGCCAGTTCTGCTAGTTGGATATCGTTTAATCTCTAGTGAATCCCTGTGGTTTTGTTTAGTAAATCCTTTGATTCTAAGGACCTGTCAATATGTGAGACAATATGTACAGTACAGTTCAGTTTGCGTAGCATTTCTTGTCAAGGCTTTTGAAATCTGTAAGGACTTGAGCATAGGCTATTTTGTGCAGCATCAGAATTATGCATGGATGTGTTACTCTCTATAGATTTCAAACTTCAGCAGTCTCCCTCTGCTCCTTATATTGTTTGCTAATCGGAGATTCCTTATTATGGCCATCAAACTAATTTCTGACAAGATTATTGAAAGCTAGCATCGGACCTGATGCAGCTAATAGTGCTGGTTTTTAATGACATTTTATGCTACCTGGTTTTGTACAGTCAGCAGGTTTGGACTTCACAGACCATTCGAATCCTTTAAGCCCTGGTGAACTCGTTATCATCTTCCTTTTTGATGCGATTCTTTACGCCATTGTAGCATGGTTGTTACTAAATCCCTTCTTGAATTACAATTTTGTGATCCTACATGCAGTATGTATCAATGGCTGTTAGCAATCCTGCTTTTGGAAGCCTTCAAGTATCGCTGTTTTATTTGTTGTAATTATTCTCGAGTATCATAGACTTATTTCAGGGGCGTTCCAGGTTTTGTTGAATTCCCAGCACGAAGGTGATAGCTGACTGGTTGTAACTGCAGGGACATTTCATGGATGAGAGTATTGTGTGATGTTGTTGATATTGTTGATGTTTAGGTATCTGGATAACACATGGCCACATCCAGAGAGAGGCTCGAAACGACCTTGGGGATTCTGTTTTACGTCAAAATATTGGTTCCCGTCCAGAGCATCCAAGGAGTACATTCTTGCGCAAAACAATGAAGTTAGTACACCCAAACATATGCCTCTCAAGACTTTCAATATGCACTCTCGCCTTTTAGCATTTTCTCTTATATAAGAACCGATGTGTCGCATTTCAACTGAACCCTTTCTGCATGTGGTTTATCGGAACACATCAATCAATGTCAGATTATGTATTTGTTCTTCGAGTTCTGTATGATGAAGTCTTAAATTTTGAAGCATCACTGGCAGTCTGGCCTCTTGAATGTATGGGCAAGTCGTATTGATCATTTCTTGGGGTGATGTGCATCTGCTGTAACCATTTAGGTTGTTTGAGTTTTTCTGCGACAGTCTTAGATAGAGTCACAGTTTTGACCTGTTACCAGGCCTTTCATGTTCTTATGTCTTGTTCACTGGAAGCTATTGTTCTTTGAGGCAGGTGAAGCATGTTTCTCAGCAAGACTTGGATGACGCCAGCTTAGAAATGGGTTCAGTACCTGACACAGCGTTAGAAGGTACATTGGTGCCTTTATCAAAAGCGAAACTCGCTTGTTCATGAATGTGCAATAGTTTTGATTCATTCATATAGCTTTTCTTTTTTCGGTCCCTGGACTCAAAATGCTCCCAGACCCTCTGCTTAACCTAGCTCTTCCAAATCTGCATTTTTGCAGTGGATTTCACTGAAACCTCAGAAGAGAGCAACCCAGACATAGAACCAGTTAATGCTGATCTTCAAAGCAGAGCAGGCATTGTGATGAAGGAATTGAGGCAAGTGAATCGAAGAAGAAAGGGTTGGTGGCATTGGGCATCTGGAATGAGCCACAGCTTTCAAAGAAATCAAAATCCTGTAACAGATTACGAGGTTATCAAAGGTCTTAACATAACCCTCTACGAGGGACAATGCTTTGCGATAGTTGTAAGTTTACCCGCATACCCTGATCCACATGATACTTCTGTCGTGGACATGCTACTTGCCCAAGTGCAAGTTCTAAGCTGCAATGTGCGTGGAAATCTCGAATTTTGAAACATCACCCTAGTTTTGGAGATCACTCGAATTTAGACAGTCTCTCCAGATAATCCATGGTATTTATGAAGATTAACAGTGGTAGCTGCTCATGATCTGGGTGGAATCAATCTCCACAATTGCTAGTAATTTCTGAGATGATTTGGGTCGTTTCATGGACTGCAGGGTCACAGTGGATCGGGAAAATCAGCAGTGGTAAACATGCTTTCGGGCCTCTCTCGTGCGACATCAGGCGAAGCTTATATTTATGGCCTCCCTGTCACAGATGCTGGTAATCTCGCTTAGAAACCCGCTCATATTATATCCTTCTATGTTTCATTGACAGTTCACCGATCTCAGCTTTCCAGTTCTAGTCTTTGTCTGGTCACCTAGTTTAGGTATTCGCATTGGCTTGCACATCTAGCCTTCTATTGAATCTTAACCCAATGTCACGGGCGGAACATTTGTCTGCAGGTTCCATATTATTCAATCTTTCGAATACTTGCAAAATCTATTTGCATATTCTCACTTGCTTGGCTACTTGTCTATGACCCCATCAATTTAAGTTCTATGGTCTTACAGCTGTCTTGAATGGGATTTGTTCATTTTCTGTTGCAGATATAAATAATGAGAATTTATTGTAATCTTGTAGGCGAGGAGTTGCATTCACTGATCGGGGTTTGTCCACAACAGAATGTTGCAGTGCGTGCATTGACTATTCGTGAACAGGTTAGGGGGTCTCCTCCATGCTTGAATGTCTAGATTCCGAGAGAAGAAGGAAGTCTTTTGATTGCAGATGAACCTTTATCTGAATTTTTCGCTAAATTGGCAGCGTCCATAATTACGACTACGTAGTTAGGCTTACTAGTTTGAGAATCAATCATGCTATTTGCATACTGGTGATATTTGGTCCCGGCTACCTTGCCTTTAGAGTTTATTATCCAGACCCGTATAGAACCCACTTGTTCAAACCCACCTGCTGGAAACGACTCTTTATTTTTCTTATTTGGGGATTCTTTTCCTTAAAGAACCAGCTTGTGAGAGAGTTGCTAGCTATGTCAAAGAAAACCATAAACAACTCGAATTTGCAGGACTAATTGACATCTTTCTTCGCCTACAGCTTATATATTTCGCCACGATCAAAGGACAATGTGTGCATTTCGGTAAAGATGGACTTGAGGAACGGCAGCACTCAAATCAATCTGTAGAGCAGATGGCAGAGAACCTAATAGCGGACTTAGGGCTCTTAAATGAAGCTGATAAGGAAGCGAAGACACTTTCTCAGCCCGCTAGACGGAAACTCAGCCTTGCGATTGCTCTTATTGGAGATCCACAGGTAATATCAATTTTCGTGGCTGTTGGTTATGATCAGCAAGCGTCTGCGATTTATTGGCGTACTTTTGCTTACAAATATGTATGTTTCTAGGTTGTGATTATGGATCAGCCCACTAGAAACCTTGATCTGGCTTCAAGGAAGCAGTTCTGGGACATGATGCACAAGCGCCAGAAAGGACGCGTGTTTTTATTTACAACTGATTCCATGGAGGAGGCTGATGTTGTTGCTGATCGCAAGGCTGTATTGTCACACGGTGTGCTCAAGTGCTGCGGAAGCTCGTTCTTCCTACGGAACCGCTTTGGTGATCATCTAGTCTCTTCCGTTTATTGATTTCTACATTAATGTTTGCTTTGTGGATGTAGACTTCGCTTCTGGCTGTGCAATGATATATGTCGAAGCTGGAGTACATTTGGTACATTCTCATCTTGGTAATGCTTCTCATGCTTTTATAATTACAGGATTGAGCTACTTACTGCATGTAACAAAAGGTGAAAGGTTCAATGCAACAGCTGTATGGGAGTTGATCACGAAACATGTACACACAGCTGTATTGTTACCGGCTCCAAGAGGGCAGGCACATGCCACTTTCAAGCTTCCTCTGGGGATTCCTGCACAAACAAGTGTTCTCCTTGTGGAATTAGCTGAGTGAGTTAGATTCTCGATTACTCTTCAAAGGGTTCTCTGCGACTTTCTTAGTACTGTGGAGGGAATCTGGACGGCAAGTTTAACCAAAAATAAATGTGGTCGATCTGTTGACTGCACTCGTTTTGGTAGACACTCGGTTCAGTCAATTGTTTGTCTGAACTACACGTTGTCTTCAACCGAATACTTAATCGAGTATTTACGTGTGTCCTACTTAAAGTAACGTATGTGGATTATTATTGCATTAAAGTGTATATTTACTTTGCAAGACTAATGGGTTTGTTTGAGAATCAGAAAAGTTCCTCAGGTCAGAGAACATTCCGTCAGTCTTTATGTCCACACACCTATTCGACAGAACTTTTATATTGAGAAGCCAAAACTGTGATGGTGCAGACGTGCGGTCGAGCTTGGACTGGATGACGGGGCACTAGAAGCCACCACGCTTGAAGAGGTCTTTATGCAATTTCAAGGTCAGTATGGTACAGTTGTTTGCAAGAAGCTCACCTTGCGTCTTGTGGAAGTGCTGGATGATTGTGTTTAGCAATGATTAAATGTCTTGATTTCTTGCGAATCCGAGCCTATTGGCTCACATGTTAAGTGTTTATAATGATCTATCTTATCTCCTGAGGGGCTGATATGTCTCAACTTGTTTCTTGATTTTATTATTTGCATGTGATTTGTTCTGTAGCATATCATATCTGTTGCCTTGAGCGCAACTGAACGGCGACGTTTTGTCTCTCTCAATGCAGATGAAGATGAGAATGCAGCTGGAGTGGTGACCGTGCGCGATGTGCAAGAGTGGAGCAACTACCCAACCTCCATGGATGAAGCTGATGATGAAGCTCTTCTTATTGGAGGCGAGCGGTCAGCGGACGTAGATTCTTTGAAAAGACGTCAAACCTCCCTGTTGCCTCAGATTTCAGCTATTTTACGAGCTCGTTTAACGTTTCCCAAGTACGAAACAGATGCCATATTGTCCACAATAGGAATTTTGAAAATGCTATTTAATCTCCAGGGAAAGAAGGATACGACAGATTGCCCCTTTGTACTTATCTTGGAAATACACTCTGCATACTCTCAATTTGCAATGTTAGGTTGGTGAAGTTGATCTAGTTTGCTTAACACCTGAGATTTCTTCTGGTACATCTTTTGAACATTCAGCAGCTCCTCTCCCATCCTCCTTTCTGATTTTGACTACATCTCCTTTATATCTACAGTTCTTTTTTTTACGTGTATACTGCTTGTGGTGGTGGCACTGTGAATGGCTTGCGAAAGGGCTCAGTGTAATAAATGGTTATCAAGAGTTGTTTGTAATTGCGAAAGTGCGCGTGCGTTCACCTCATTGCTGGCTTCTCATGAATTAGAATATTGCACTTTCAGGATCTAATACTTGGACTTGTGCTGGTGTGAAAACAGGCGTAATTGGCAGCTGTATTGCTCTATATTTGTGATACCCCTGGTATGTGTACAAAACCCTTGATAAAATTTGTTATGTAGCACATCAGAATGCGTTCTAATGTGACTTCTAGAAATCTAAATACTGCAAAGCTTAATGCCGTCATGTTCTCCTGGCAGGTACTAATCTTGGCAAGTCTAATTGCCCAAGTGTTCGTAAGTAGAAACTCGTCTCCGCAGGCTATATCTTTAAAGGAGTCAAGTTTAGGAAAAACTCTGCCGATATTCTATTCTCTTGGTAACATATCAGCCGCGCCCCAAGCTCTCTCTATGTTGGACAACTTCGGACCAGATCACGTGCGTCTTTACCCAAGAGACCCTATGGATGCAGCTGCTGACCTTACGGACTTGCCCAACAATGATGACGAAACCCACTTTGTGGGGATAAGTTTTGATAAGATTGACTTTCAGAGTAAGTTCAAATCCCTCCAAATTCATCCTGTGTTGCGACTGGAAATTTTGTACCATAGAAGATTCAAAGGATGATGGAGTTCAATTCTTACAGTCGTTAATTGTGGAAACGCAAAGAGTCCAGTTCGATTAGGAGAAAAGAATCAAGAGCATAACTTCCAACTGGATGAATGTTCAATGTTTAATCACTTTGTCTGCATTAATTTTCCTCTCTCTCTGCGTTAATTTCCCACTCTCTCTACGCAATTCCTATGCATGACCTTGTGTTCTTGCGAATGCAGATTGTACGTTGCAATACACAGTCGCTTGTCACCCCTTGCAAATTCATGAAGTACCTACCATTGCTGCTATGGTGGAGAACTTGTTCCTGCAAATTCTTCGAAGCAACTATTCTGGAAATGTGACACTGCATGCACCTGCATCTCTGCATGTCAGCAGTCATCCATTGCCATACGAAGCCAACAGTAATGGCTTTGCTTATGTGGTGGTTCTTATGACAGCCATGGGTCTCATGTTCATTCCTCCTATCTTCTGCGCACAGGTTTTGTTTTTACTTTCAATGTCTTCTTCTTAATATCAGGTGGTTATTGGCACATGCTTTTTTCATTAATTATTCGTATGAAAGCAATGGTTTTCTTCATGTTTCCCTGGAGAGTGGTAAATTTCAACTTGCCTGTGAGGGAAGAGGTTGCATGGGAATCACATTTTGTGCAGATATTTTGGTCATATTTGTCGTCTCTTGTTCTGTATCAACTTCTGCAATTGACCGTATGCTGAACCGCATATGTTCGCAGGTGGTGCTGGACAAGCAGAATGGCATTCTCAGTCTATTTCGTATGAGCGGAATGAGAAATGCAGCGTTTTGGCTGGCCACTTTGCTCTCCGATCTTGTGCTGTTTTTTGCTGTTGTATCTATTGTCTTGGGCATGGGTTTGGCATTTGGGCGTGCACCATTTATCAAGGTAATCGTGAGCTGTTTTGTACGCCTCGTATGTTTTAGCATGTTCTGTGAAGCTCTTTTCTGCAGGATTGTCTTACAGTTATACATTCTATAATGCTTATAGAATGCTCAAATGTTTCAAAATTTGTCATTTCTTATCCTTTGTTGTGCTTAAGATTAAGTTTTAGATTCCAACGTGCATTTTCTGTACGTGGACGTCTCTGGAGAAGATGTAACATGCATTTATGCCTGAACCGACTCCAGGAAGCAGCCCCAGCAGCGTTTTTTCTATTTCTGGTCACAATTCCAGCTACAGTTCTTCAAGGCTACACTCTCAGTTTCTTTTTCAACAGCGCTGGCTCGTATGTTTTCTCCAGCTTTGTACCTTAATTGCATAATTGCATCATTATCTGATATCAGTAACTAAACGTCAAATCTTGCAGACGGCGGCATGTTTGCCTCTTTCTAGAGTGTTTATTATTTTTGGCTTAGAATGTACTTTTCATTTTCACCTACACAGTGCCAGCTTACAACAATGTTTTCCTTGTATTGACTGATCTTTACAACAGAGCGGCTCCTTTCCTTGCCTTGTTTTTCTTGCTGGCAGCAGTCTTGCCGTACTCCGCACTTTTTAATATCAGAGGCAAGTTTTTCAATGATGAGTTATCGATAGAGAAGCTTTTATAATTCATGCCTAAAATTAGCAACTGCTTGTATTTCAGAGTAACGGGCTCATCGTTCATGATATTAGGACTCCCCCGCTCATGATTTGGCTAAATACTTTGCAGTAGAGATGCTGAAATTACTTCCTCTAATATTTTTAAGGTGACATGCAGGTGATTTGTTGTATCGTAATTGGCATATTTTCCTCACTGTGATTGATCCGCCATATGCTCTCACGTCGGGACTTCATTTTATCGTGCGAACCATCGATAAAGTGATGGTCTCAAATGGTGCTGCTCCTTCAGAGATGCCATCACCTGCGTATTTCTTCGAGTGGGAGAATTATGTGGTGGTCAGTATGATAGGCTCTGTAGCAGCCGTGATTATATACGTCTTCTGCCTTTGGCAACTTGAAACTCATTCCTTAGAACCGGAAACAAAAGCTGGCGCGGATGCAATAAATCAAGTCGCTCCTCGAGAAGGTTCTAGCAGCCGCAGCGACATTGAACAAGAGAAAGAGAGGGTTCAGACAAGCGCTGCTCGTTGGGAGGGCATGTGGCGTGCACAGGGAGCTGATGTACCGGAGGGTGATGCAATCCTCTGCTACGGCCTTGGCAAGGTGCTCGGGAAGCCCCCTTTGTACTCATGCTCTTGCAAGTTTGAAGAAATTTGAATTCACGGATGCTAATTATGCATTTGTTGCAGAGTCATGGAGCTATACGAGATACCTGTGCGCTCCAAGATTTGTGGCTAGCAGTCGAATCTGGAGAGGTATTAAACGATGCGGTTTCTTGTTTTTGTTGAAAACTCAGTAAATTTGTATGTCCCAAGGTAGGCAATGTACTGACAGAAGTTTCCCGTTAGCTTAAGTCACTATAAGAAGTAGTTGAACATTTACCAGGCAGTAAGTACAATTTCAGAAACTGGTTAGCCAAGTAAAAACTATAAGTCTCAACTGGCAAATCTGATGGATTTAATCGATTTTTGAATTACTCGCTCTTCTTTCATGTTCTGGATGTGTGCCAGATTGTTGTGCTGGTAGGGGGCCACAAATCTGGTAAAAGCACACTCTTGCAGTGTCTGGCTGGACTTGAACGCGTGACCGCTGGTGATGCTCTTGTATGTGGAGCAAGTGTGCGATATGGGTATTTGCATAAGCGAAGTTTAATTGGTTTTTGTCCTCAGTATGAGGTACCTTTATTGCTACCCTGATACATCTGTTCCAGTCTTTAAATGATTGAGTTGCAAGCTATCAAGGAACCGTTTCCTAGAAATATCTTTAGTGCTTTACCACTGATAAAATAAGCCCGGGAGTTTTTAATATTGAGCAACTACTTCGATCATTTATCAGGTTACCAGTTGGTAACAACCTTGGTTTGCAGGCTATGTACATGTCGATGACAGTGAGAGAGCACTTGCAGCTTCATGCTGCATTGAAAAGTTTAGCTCAGCCACAAAGTTTAGCTGTGGAGGCAGCCTTGCAAGCTATGCAACTTTCAGGTACTGATTTGTTTGCACACATGCTACATGATTGCCTCTTGACTCAATCTATTCGAAGTATATTTATTTTTCTCGTCCGTTGGATCAACTGTAGCGATGATCAGACAAAAGTGTGATTATCTAGTGAAGATGGAAGTAGTGGTCGGCAGTATCTGTCCCTTATTTTAGTTCGACTGAAAATGGACATTCGTTTCCTCGGTTAGCGCACCTTTTACTTGACAGCGCAGAGAACTGAAATGTTCATCCTATTTCTTGGCAATTAATAACTTGAGATATCAAGTTCACTTGCAAGACGTGCTATGGCTTCTAATAATTGTGCATGACTTCTGGAGCTGAAGTTCTACTCATCCTTAGCAAAAAAAACAGTAGTACATCTTTCGTTGACAAGACTTGTGGATGCAGATGTAGCAGACACAAGAATCGAAAACTGCAAACCTGGGACAAAGCGAATGCTGAGTCTTGCGGTTGCATTGCTAGGAAGTTCACCTGTATTGATGCTCGATGAACCATCATCTGGTAATTTTCCTTCTCAATCAGTTGTCTGTAACCGCTTGTGTGGGCGCAGTTACACGAGATCAAAACACTTTTGCCGTTGCAGATGAGTAATTCGTGGGCCTGGTTGATTTATCCAGGAATGGACTTTGCGAAAAGAAAAAGAGCCTGGAAGCAGATTTCAGCCCAATCTAGCCATTGCGCAACGTTGATCTGTACACAATCATTTGAAGAAGCGTCGGCACTTGGGTAAGATGATCTCTTGCGTTGAATTTCTTAATAATTAGCAAATCTAGGTTGTACGAATTATGTTCCAAAATTATGTTTGAGATTCTATTAATCGAATTTGGCCGCACGTTATTGCAGAACAAGAGTAGGAATCATCGTCGGAGGCCAACTCAAGTGTCTAGCTCCGCCCCAAGAACTCAAACGACGTCATGGATCCAACTACACCCTCCTCGTTCTGGCCGACCTGGAGAACATGCCAGAGATTTGCAGGTTCATCAACACACTGTTTCCTGGGAACGCAGATGCAGGTATCGTAGAAGTAGTAGCGGAGGATGAAGTGGGGCTGAGCGGACAGAAGCAGTTCCAGGTGCCTGTACGAAGCCTGTCGCAGCTCGCAGGGTTGTTGCAAGAGCTTGAAGCAAAGCGTGAGGTGCTGCGAATCAAGGACTACGTGGTTAGTCAGCCTACTTTGCAGCAAGTTTTTCACCGACTTAGCCAGCTTCACTAGTGATAACAACGTCCTGAAATTTAGGTGGTGCACTTGAAGAAGCCCTTTTTGATAGTTACCTGCCCCGAGGACACGGAAGAGTCTAGACACAAAGAGATATGTACCTATATGTACCTATATTGATTTGATGGTTTCAAAATGATTGAGAAAACCTTGTATGTAGAAAACTCTTTTCTTTTGGACCTTGCCAATATATTCATGCTCATGAAATCAATTTAGCCTCGTATTCAATAAAGGTGAGATAATTTGACACACAGCTACAGAGCCGATTTTTACTTTGATTTTCGTGCATACAAAAGTGAAGCTCAGGATGACTCCTAATGTGCTGTACATTATGTGGAAAGTTAGCAAATGTAGGATTGAAAGCCTCTTAACATGCTTACGTTGTTATACCCATGTCTCTGTTCATATAAAAAAAAACAGGATATGGTTTGGATACAATCAATATAGATGAGAATGGTGTGCAATAGCATGTTTTGTCCGCTTGGTCAATTCCAGAGCCACTCTCACGAAGCTATTGAAGTGATTCTTGTAGAGGGCTATCTACTCATGAAGTCAAGATATAAGAGAGTTTGTGTCGAAGGAAGCTGATGTCAAAGGACTGGAGCATCTTGAATACCTCACTTTTTTCTTGATTTAGGAAATGAATGCTTGCTCACAAATGTCAATGCAGTGCTTTTGGCAAGGAGCTATTGAAGTGATTAATGTCATGATCTTCCTTCTCCGAAATTCTTGAACTCAAGAAGCAAAAGAATGTATACTCAAAAGACAATATCAGAGAATTGGAACCTCTTGGATATCTTCATTCTTCCTTGATTTTGCAGATGAATGCTACCGTACTGCAGCTTGCTCACAAGAGTCAATCCAAGAGCTATTTGCAGGAAGCTGTTGAAGTGAATAAATGTCAGTCAGGGGCTGCCTTCTTGAACTCAAGATGCGAAAGGTGTGTCAAACGAAGACAATGTCAAAGAATTGGAGTAAGCTGAATACCTTGATTCTTCCTTGACGTAGCAGATGAGCCCAAGCAATTACAAGCTCTTTCAAGAACTTGCAGCGTAAACCCCGAGAACCGTGATTTGATTGATGGGATGGATTGCCATTTCCAATCAGACGCTTCAGATGCATTGAACAGATCAGTCAACCCCAATTCCGCCCACTCCTGTTTCTGTTGATGTGCAATGTACGTTTAGTCTTATAGTTTGGCTATTGAATGGATTCTTCGTGAGCACATTTCTGATAGGATTTGAGTTTGGCGTTGCAGCGGCTTGGTTTCGATTTGCAAGTGCAGGATGATCGACATCCGTGTTCCGTTCCTGTGCTAGGGTTGAGGGTTGGGGTTTCGTTTCGTTTCGCTTTGGGGATCTGGTGTTGCAGCTTGTGAGCAGAGGCTATGGAATTACTTGCGCAATGCGCTCTCTTCACGGGCGCTGCTGTTCCCGAGCGGCGAATTGCGCGCAGGAAGGAAGTGGATTTTCTTCGGAAGCTTGAGGTGTCGCCCGTTGTTGCTTTATTCTGAGCCGTGGTTTTTAGTCTTTTAGGGTATTGACTCTGGGTTGATTGCGACTTTGTCGCACTCTGTGATGGATTGATTTTGAGAGTGTAGAATATCGCTGGATTACAGAAACCTAAACTGCTGCTGCTCTTGAATTCGAAATGCGCTAGGAATAGACCTGGAATTGAAAATTCTGTTCGACACATTTGCTGGTTGAGCCAACAGTGTTGAATCATCAATAGATATTCTAGGTTGAGGAGATTTTGGAATTTCAATAATTCGGTCGAGAAATGTGAGTCCTCGTACTGTAATTAGTTCAAGATCGTGCCCGTGATCGTGGAAATGTTGTTCTTACTCTGTGATTTGCAGCTGGACTGTGCTGGAAGGTGCTCGAGTAAACGAGTTTCTAGACCAGTTTCAAGAAATGCTCGACTGTGCCAGCAAATTGGAAGAAGGCGAATCTCGGTAATTCGTGCAGGTCTGAGTTCTTTTCAATTTGTAAGCTTTCAATTTCCTTTTGGTTCGACTTTGCAAACAGACGATAAACTTGACCAAGATTTCATGTTTTTCAAATGATCGATAAAACAAAAATTTGAACGAAAGAAATCTTGATTTGATTTTCGTTGATCATATTGTGGAAAGGTATAATAATTCAGTCAGGGCCATATTTTATATCATCAAAGAGAATTGCATGTGCTGGTAAAACTGTTGAAGAAGTAGCTAATTGCAAATAGAAATATAAAATTTTATGTCTCTTTACATGTAATCTTCAGTACGATCATATGTATAATCCTCATTGATTCAAAATGTCAACTACCCTATTCAACAAGTGCAGAATGCCACTCTTCCTATGAATACTGAGTTCCAAGGCATACTGAGTTGTCAATCCCTGGAGTTGACTGCTCTTTTTCAGTATATAATTGCATCAGTATTTGTTGCGCGTGCTCTGCGAGAATTGAATCAACATTGAATTCTGAGGGGGGAATTTCCTAACTTAGGTGCAGCTTGGCTGATGTTTGTTCTTTTATGGGAAGGGCAGGAGTAGGAGCAGGGGCAGGTACAACAGACGAGTCCAAAGGAGCAGAGATTTCTTCAGCAATTGTGACTCCAGCAGCTCAAGCCATTGGTTTCTCTTCTGGGACTCGAACTGTTTCCATCACGTAGGTGCACATTTGCAAGGCCACAAATGTAGTGCATTTGGATTTTTGGATTTTTTTTTTAGTCCTTTTGTGTAGGAGCTCGGGATCTTGATTTTGTTATGGGTTTTACATGCTTTTTTCTTCGGTTGCAGTGGTTAAGTTCTGAGAAGAGATGGCCGTTGTGCAAACAAGTGCTCATTTCCTGACTGTGCGTGCAGTGTTTGCGGAGTAATCAATGATAATGACCTTCGAAGGTAAGTGCAATTCACTAGTTTTCTGTTGTTTCTTTTAATCAAGTTGCAGTTTGATTGTTATGCTTTTGTTAGATGGTAATCTTCTCTTTTGCCCCAAGTGCCCATATTGCTAATGCTGGTTGCTTCCACATCTTTGAGAGTCAAAATCAATCATCTAGGAAGCTTGGAGGAAGTTGTTAAAATGTACCGATAGAAAGAAGAAATCATAGTACATTTTGTATGGATTGTCAAATTCTCTTAAAGTTACTCTAGTCAATAATTAGCTTCCAAAGTGAACTTTTTATTCCTAGATTGGGAGCTTAAGGGTTAACCTATTTACTGACCCTGCCGCTTCGTTTGGCAGGTTGAAGTCACAAGTGGAAGATATTGATGGTGTTGGAAACGCATGGCTTGGTCTGTTAAAGGAAGGAGGTGTACGAGGAGGCTCAGTGAGCGTACAAATTGAAGTAGAGAAGAGGTTGTCCTTCCATGCTTTGATTCAGAGTATTCAGGCACTGGATAAGGCCTTGTTGATATTGCCTTTCAAGTCAAACTCATGGTTATGGCGGTAAAGTATTCATTTCTCTTTAAAATGATTTCAAATTGATCCATTGTATTTGATGTTAGCCCAAGGTGACATGTGATGAATTTTGGCGAGGAAGCTCTCATTCGAGATTTTTGTCCACTTTATTCAGGAGTTCATGTCTCCTAAAGTGTGTAATAATTCTGATATTGCTGCATTTGGTTGATGTGCTTATGGGAGGATTGCAGAGGTTACAAAATAAATTATTCAGTGTCGGGTTGTGGCAAGCCGCTTATTCTGATACATGGCTTTGGTATGTTGTTTCTTTGAACCTTGCTATGAGTTGAGAGTTGAAATCAATTTTGCGTAACTTTAAGCATTTTAATGTACGTCGGAGTAGGATATTCGGGACATCGCACTATTTATGAATTTCTTCTGCTCTTTCACAGCGGGAGGTTGCAGACCACTATCCCCATTTCCATTCAAAGATCATTGGATATAGACGTTTAGCCAAGAGTTGTAACACCACTTGCTAATTTATCCAACCCCAAATGTACGAATAGATGAGTTGTTGGAAGTAGGCGTCAGTATTGGAGATATGACCAAGGCCCTAACGGTTCTAGCATCTATTTGAGTGATTCCAGCAATGTAAACAAGTATCCTCATTTGTTTGTAATCCTGCATCACAATTATTCAATTTGAGTAATATATGAAGATAGGTGTTCTTTGAACTTATGGAAATGTTCTATCAGGTGGAAATGTTGGACATTTTGCACGATTGATTCCCTTTCTTTCGGAAAATCGTCGAGTTTACGCCGTCGACCTGTTGGGTTTTGGCGCATCAGACAAACCTTCAGATATTGAGTATGGGCCCGAGCTTTGGGCCGAACTTGTTTGTGGTGCGTTGTCCTACTTTCTTCAATGTGGTTTTCCTATTACTTAGCAATCTAGAAAATCATGGGAGCCTATTTGGGGTCACTTACATCGTCTGGTTGGGTACCTATGATTCGAGTCATTTTAACATGCAGAAGAGATACATTTTCCAGTTTATGAACTTGATCATAAATCCATGCTCTCTCTTTGATTTGTAATTTGTTGGTTGAATGCAAGCTTATTGTTTGAACTTTTCATTATTTTATATTTCACCGAGTTTTGACGGGTACTTCTCATCTGTTCTACTTTTGCAGATTTTGCTAAGGAGTTCGCTGGTGAAGGTTCGGTGTTATTTGGTAATTCAATAGGTTCACTCTGTGTGTTAGCAGCTACTGCCAAGGCGGGCAGTGACCTTTTCAAGTACGTTACTGAAAGTGGATGCTCCAGTTTGAGATACGCAGTTTTTAAGAGGTGTATGCGAACCTAGTCCTGTAGTGGTTTTCTAACAAGGAGCTCCTTCGAAGATTTGAACTTACGCCACTTTTGAATCTTATGTCGGAATCTCATCTAAACAATGTTGCTTACCCCACTTAGGAAACCCTCGTGCTTGGTATGATGGCAGGGGTGTTGTCTTGCTAAATTGTGCTGGAGCAATGAATAGGAAGGGCCTTGCACAAGATGGTTTGGTGCTTCGACTTATTACACCGATTTTTATCGCTGTGGAGTACCTGCTGCAACAACCCAAAGTGGCAAACTTTCTGTTCAACAAGTAATCACATTTATTAGATCATTTACCTGTCCAGGTCCTTGGGTGTACTAAACTTTCTCTTCAAGCCGTTTTTGAGAAACGTTGCTGTTGTTGCCTTGCCGGGCCATGGACTTCATATTTTCTTCGTTTTGTGGATGCCTGCTCAGATTCCGCAGCAAGGATAATGTGAAGCAAATCTTGCAGCAACAAGCTTATCGTGATAAAGAAGCTGTGACTGACCAGCTGGTATACTGGTTGCACTCTCAGCAGTTTCATTTGAGAAAGATATTTCTGCAGATACTTGATGTGTTAATGCGTTATCGTGAATATTATGAGGTGCTTGTAGGTCCAACCAATATTCATGGCTTGCGGAGGACCTTTATTTAACTGCTAGGTGCCAAAATGGTCGAAAGTGGTTTCTATATCAATAGGGGTTGAAGTGAATTATTTTGAAAGCTTCAAGGAAAGTAACAAAATGTATAAAAGAAAGAAGAAACCATTTTTCTAACATCTTTGAGCAATAGAAATATTAGTTGGAAGTTACCATAATCAAATATTAGCTTCCAAAGTGAACTTCCTATATTTAGTTCAGGGTTCAATGTCATCCTTAACCATTCAATGTAGCTATATTGAAGCATCTCGTGAATATTTACAGGTAGACATTCTCCATCATCCCTCTACCGATGAAGGAGCCTTGAATGTTTTTGTTAAGGTTTTTACAGGAGAACCTGGTATGTCACTCTCCCTTCACTTAGATGTGACTAGGAGCAATTTCTTTGAGTCAAGTGCAATATGTTAGTGGATTCCATGAAGTGGTGGGTATTCAATATAACTTCCAGAGTAACTCTTTCACCAATAGAAACTAAATTCGATAATCAATCAATAGAATCAACATGTTCAGATGAAAAGTGCTGGTATGTCTATTTATCATTAAACTTGTCTGTGGGGTACTTATTGCTTTGATTTTCTATTAACTTGAAATATTATATTGTTAATATCCTTGCTTTTGTTGCTTTAGAAGGTGCACATATGGCAAGAGACTACGTTGTCATATCAGCTCTATACCTTTGAATTTACACTAAATTTTCTATCACAATTGTAGATTAATATTACTCAGCGAAATTGATTGATTTTGGCTTAGGTCCACGACCAGAGGTGATGGTGCCCAAGATCAATGTGCCTATATTGCTTCTATGGGGTGAAAAAGATCCTTGGACACCAGCAAATGGACCAGTAAGCTTCACCTTGCACCTCTCTTGTTTGTTTAGACCTCTTTGATGTCATAGTATAGGCACTCATAATGTATGTGATTATGAATGGAGATATGAATTATTGTGATATTCAATAGTGTTGCATGTAAAAATGACAATAAAGAAATACTTGGGTCGGAGCAACCAAGTTGTTGTAAAAAATCCTCTTACAAATGTCAAACTCTGCTATCATTGTTGTTTGCAACTTCTTGTGATAATTAAGAGTGATGGTGAGAGTACAACATGATTTTGAACAAGATATGTCTATTCCCTGGTGAGAAAACATAGGATGTGAGATTAGATAAGGAGATATTTAGTTGTCTTATACATCCCCAACTTTGTTGTAATCTTTGACAGATTGCAAATTATTTCAAACGAGTTGCAGCAGAACATGACAATGTTTTTGTGAAGATACTTCCAGATGTAGGTCACTGTCCACATGATGACAGGCCAGAGCTTGCAGCTAGAGAAATTCTTCCGTTTCTAGACAATTACAATTTCTGATGTGATTTTTAACTTGTACAATATTGAAATTAGAATATTATTTGAACTCTTTAAAATCACATGTTTTTTTTATCACGTTCTCTCTTATTATACCAAATTCTAGGGAATGCATGTACTCTATTGAAAACTCACTCTTGATTAAACTCTCAAATGTGATAATACAAAATTTAGCAAGTGTGATGATCTTATTCAATAACTAATAATTTAGCAAGTGTAATGATTTGATATTATAAATAGTTAAATTGCCTTATGAAGTAGAAATTTTGTTTCTTATGGAAGTATTTGAAAGCAATTTTATTTTCTTGTGTTCAATCAATGTGGCATGATTTTAAAATGATAAATGAAGGGCAACTAAACTTGATACTTAGAGAAATTATTGACGGGAACTATAGATGTGTGAATTGGTTTAGCTATTGCTCTAAAAATGATAGGAAGTAGAAACATAGTGACCAATTACTTCTCCAACTAAGCTTACACCTAACCCAAACTCAAGGAAGTTGTTCAAATTGATTGGGCACTATGAGGCATACCATGATGACATTGAACTAAGGCACTTGAGCCACTTTAATTGTCTTCCAACTACATCAATGTTGTTCTTTTTCAAATTCAATTGAATCTAAAGGTATGATTTTTGGTATCACTTTGAAGGAGATTCACCTTGCAAATACCTCTCCTAGCACTAGAACAAGGATATAAAAAGTGATTGTTCTATTCCAACATTGGCAATTTCATCATCAAATTTAGTTTGGAATAAAATTACAATGAATTCTTGCAAATGACCATTGGACCAAACTTTTTACTTTGTCTAGGGGATACAACATTGTTTCATGAAAATGCATTAGAGGATTTCTAGGCTCAAGGAGGGTTGCCTTAAGCAAGTGTGTTGGGAACTACCCTCCCTTGTAGTTTCAAGGAACAACCATTCTTGACAAAAAATTAATTAAATAAATAAATAAATAAATTTTACTCTTGAAATGCAGAAAAAAATTATTATTATTATTTTTTTCTTTGAAAAAATAAATTATTTTTTCAGATGTGGTAGTCATTATGCTACGTCAGCAAACTGCCGCAGCTCCCTATAGGGCTGTTTCCACAATGTGAGAACCCACAGCCCTCCTAGGGGTGAAAAAATCTTCTAATGGGATGTATTGTTCAATATAGTGGGATTTAATAATTTTACAAACTACCTATTGTGCCATTCAAAGAATTTTGCATAATATTAAATACAATTGGTATTTTTTTGTCTTATATGATTAACATTCACTTCTTATGTAATTTCAATCAAGTATACAAAATTTCAATTTCAAGAAATGAAGCAAACCTCTATTTTGGAGGGGGAATTGTTTCATCCAGTATTCACAGGTTTGCATAACAATTGAATTATTGAAAAACACTGGTGATGAATTTTTTTTTTTTTTAATTTAGTTGCATAGATATGCACATTTTTCATTTTGTCTAAGAGGCTAACTTTTAGACCAATTTAAAAATTATGTTGAAATGATTCAATGGAAAATAAAATGGACCTTCTTCTAGATTTATTTATACATTAACCAAAAATAATATTTTGGAATGTTAAAATGCTTTTATCTTGAAGTTTTTGAAAATCAAAACTTCCATACTAATAAAAAAATTTACCAATTTATGAACAAACTTTGAATATAAATATAGTTCATGTTTGATACTATATTAAAAATACTTAATATAAGCCTATTTGCAAAATGTCATCCTCAAAGACATTCCAAAAAGAAATCTATCAAAAAAAGGTTTTAAAAATAAAGAATAAAAATTTAAAGAAATTTAAAGAAATGTACCCAAAATATTACATTGTTAAATTTTGAATTAAAAAGATTAAAAATAATCAGAAGATATTTTACCTCATTCATTTGGAAATTAGTAAAATTTATAGCTTAAAATACCAACCACAAAGTCTCTTCTATTGTATTCTAGAATTTGGAGTGCATGCTATCATGCCTTGTAACAATGCATTAGAAAGTTTTACTTGAATTTGGGTTGTATTGAGTTGTAAATCATATTTTTAGGAATTTCTTAGCATGGTTGCACTCCCTGTAAGCTTAAATCAAGACAAGGCTCAAAACTTCACAACCCTTTGTTGTCTAAGTTAAGTTCTGTCAGGAATTTGCAAAAATCTCAAAAGAGTGTATACTGACAAGAAAGTGGACCATAGTTACCTTACAAACACCCAGGGGCATGCCATGGATGCCCTAATTTTGAAACAATAAATAGTAGAAAGGTTGCTAAGAGCTCCCATTGTGCTTCTACATTTCATAAATTTGCATCCAATACAATTTCAGTGCAGATGCACAATATTTCTTGCTTCTCATACCATGCTTCTTCTGGTAGGACCACTCGACAAAGACGTCAAACACCACATCAAAAACAAGCAACAGGCCTGGGCCATCTTGGAATATTCTAAAGTCTTAGAATATAATTGGCACATTCTAGAATATACCTGGATATAATTCACGAGAATATTTGAGAATTATAGTTCATCTAACTTGTCAAACCTAATATACTGGGTACCCATTGAACAACTTGGCAGTGTTGAATATTAGGACATTAATTTTGCAGGCATTGCCAAAAAATTTCAAAGCATACAACCCCTCGGTATGGTTCTTTCTCATTCATCATGTTCTTGCATCTGATCTGTCTTCCAAATGCACGCTATGAACCCTGATAATGTATGTATGTGGAGTTGCAAGGTTTTAGATAACTTTAGGGTTTGGGCACGTGTGTACTGTATCAAATGGCTCAACAATCTGCATCCCCTAAAGCTATATAATTGAGAGTACTTAAGGTAGGAGGTTCTAAAAGCACACAGGTTCTAAAATCGCCCACCTCCTTAAATGTACACTGCATGTACATGTTGCTTTTTTGTAGCCTTCAGTCATGTACAAATATTGTACATTTTAGGAAGTGCATGCTATTAAAGCCCTATGCCACTTCAGCTTCAAAATTTCATAACTAATTCTACAAAGCTCCAAAAAATATGAAATGACTTCGGTTACATGCTAATTCTACTCGTCTTTCAAGGAAAATATACTGAAAAATATTTGAAGAAGTTTCACTGAAAAATATTTGTACGTGCTGCATCTGCACTAGGCATGTGAGGGGAATTGATAGCCAAATTGGAATCCAAACAAAACTTACAGAACTCAGTTACAATCAACTCAGGAGCACTAAGCTAATCAATAATAACAAACACAGATGCAAATAGATTTACTCAATGAGCTCAATATGAAACGAGGAATCAAAAGAGACAATGAAACTACTGATATTAATATTATTGAACTGTAATTATTCCACTCTTTCTGTCATCCCCCAAAATATACAAAGATTTACCAAAGGGCCAAGCACCTAGCCTCAAGGCACAGAACACCATCCCACCAACTGAAGAATATATTACTGAACCGTTAAACAACATTTCAGGTCCTCGATCATTGGGGTACTAGCCCAAGCATCTCTAAAAGACTATGGATTTGTTTATATATTTATGACCAATCTGAACAAAGGAACAAGCCGACACTATGATTCAATTGGAAACTTACTTAGGCAAGAATCAAGAATCAAATGATCCTTTGATTAAATATCTTTTGATCCAGCTACATTCATTTGTGAACAAGCAAAGAAAAATTGTTTGTAGCAATTCTAAGTAACATACATCACATACCTCACCTTGACATGCATCCAAAGATCTATGTTAGGGTGGATAGATGAAGTTGAGTAGTGCTCTTGCTAGAAGCAAGATTCCTTGGAAATTAAGCATGAAGGGCTTATAAACTCGTTTAACCCCTCACCGCCCAAGGCCATTTTGGGTTCCAAAACATCATTGCTTTTGAAGCGATGTAGATGTAAATGCCACTAAGTTATAAAGATCTTAATTGTATAATCTTGTAGTGAACATGTTGTTGATGACGTGAAGAAAATTTGGAGTCATTTGACTTTATAGATTGAAAGATTATAATGTTTTAGTGTTGAAATTTTCCTAGCAACACATTTGGAGGTGAAATTTGACTTCTAAACTTACTCAAATGAAAAAACTTGAAACTATAAAGTGATTCAAAACCAGCATACAAACACATTGAAGAAAAAAAATATCAATAAATTGACTCAATGTGTTTGCAAAATGGCTTGCATTTGTCAAAAAATAGGCAAGAAAAGTTGTAGAAAACACATCTAAGGCTGAACCTCCTCCTACTAAAATGCTCCTTAGTCACTCATAACTTTTTGGATTGATATGAAATTTTAGCCACACAAACTAGACTAGTATGCACAACTTTTCCAAAATTTTTTATTCGAAACATACATTGTATGGAGAAGAAAGAAGCTATTGAAGTTCACTGTAATCCAAAAATGTCAGGATTTTGAACTTTGAATTGTTTCCAAACATTCAAATCAACTTGGATTTACATGAAAACTTTACCACAATAACTAGACTTCAAGGTGAAAATAATCCAACAAATTTTGTTGAAAACAAACATTGGATGAAGGAGATACAACCTCCCAAAGTTTCAGCCATCAAATGCAGTTTGATGGACTCAAGTTGAACCTGTGAACTTCGACCAACTATCAAGAAATCAATACAGCTTTTATTGATCTGAAAATTTTACCACATAAACTAGAAGAGAACGCAACTTTTCCAACAAGTTTTATTGAATTTAAATGACGGATGCAAAAGTTACAACACTTTGAATTTGACTTGAGACTCTGTGAGGCCACATTTCGGCTGGTGGGGCGGTGAGGGGTTAAGGATTGATGAACAAGCATTCAATAGGGTACACAAAGGTTGCTCCACTAGAAGAAAATGAGGTTTTTGCAACTACAATGTGCAACTCATTTTGTAATTGCATATTCCGTTTGCAACCTGATGACAATGTAGAGCTCATAATTGTAGTGAACAAGTTGCATTAGTTGCAATCTAGTTGTAAGGTTTTTTGTCATCTAATAGCATGTAAAAAACTTCATCAGCGTTTGCAACTTGTTTGCAACTTGTAGATTTGTAGATTTTAAAATATTAATCTCAATATTTTGTAGATTTTAAAATTTCATATCTACCTTCTTTTTAGATTTAGGGATTTTAAAACTACTTTTTTTCTAAATTTTTTAATTTCAAATCTATTTTTTTTAGATTTCAGAATTTCAAATCTACCTTTTTTTAGATTAAAATTTTTTTTATCTATTTTTTTTTAGATTTCAAAATTCCAAATATATCTTCTTCCTAGATTTCAAAAATTAAATTTCATAGATTTAAGAAAAATTTTGAATTTTAATTATTTTTTTTCATTTCTACAAATTATAGAAACCTTAGATTTTTATCAAAAAGATTCTTTGTGAAAGACTACAACAACTTACGAGTCTTATATGTCCAATCAAATGGTACTCTTTACAATTGATATGGGACAATTGATATAAGACAAATGGGAATGAACTTTGAAAGCAACTAGGAAACATTTAGAAAACAACTAATAGACAACTAGTGTACAATTAGAAATCAACTAGGAAACAACTAGTGTACAATTAGAAAGCAACTAGGAAACAACTAGTGTACAATTAGAAAGCAACTAAGAAACAACTAGACAACAACTAATAAACAATTAGTGTACAACTAGAAAGCAACTAGGAAACAATTAGAAAACAACTAATAAACAACTAGAAAGCAACTAGGAAACAACTATGGTCATTTTATAGTTGCATGATAGTTGTATAGGACACTAGTTGTTTCTTAGTTGTTTTTTGCAACTATAGAATGAGTGCCTTGCAACTAAAACAATGTATGAATGTTGTAAAACAACATAAAACAATTACATTAGATTTAGTACTAATAGAGAGGAAAATAGTTGCATGATAGTTGTATAAGATAGTAGTTGCATAGTAGTTGGTTGTGTTGGACATGTTTTTCTTCTAGTGCTCTTAAAGCTAAAGTTCAAAAATTTTACAATTAGTACAAACTTAGAGTTTTGAATTTTGAAGAATGTTAATACTAACTTTGGAGCTTCTAATTGTATACCCATTAGTCATTGATGAACTAATTGTGGCAACCAATTATTTAGAGAAAAATGGACTCTCTAGAATTTAGAGGGTTGCTAACAACCCCACTAGAGGATCTTGAGATTCATTGTTTTTGTACTTCAAGTGGTGGTTCCTCATTTGGTTCTTGTGAATCAAGCTGTAGTGTGATGATTATAGTGTGATGATTGCAAAGACACAAGATAAGGGACCAATTTTTTGGTAATGTCTTAAAATATCACCTTCACCTTTTGAAAAAACTCATATCACTTATTAACATAACTATAAGGTAAACCAACCTATGATATGCAATTTGCCAAATGAAGACACCTAGGAAATGACCTTGCATTACAATCTTACATCAAATCTTGATAGAATTTTTGCAATAAATGAAATTTGAGTGACTACTTTAAGTGATAAGATGACCATTATGGATATACTCTTTGGTGGTTCTAGGGTATTCTAGAGATTATCTTGGGCCAATTGGGTAGCACATTTCAAAGATTCATAACAAATCCATACTTTGTCAAAAAATAAATAAAGGTTCAATTGCTCTTTCCATTTCTCACATTTAGCTTTATATGGAAAAAAATTTGATTTTTCAATAATGTCAACAAGGCATTCTGCGTATCATAGGCTTGTTTACTTGATGTTATGTGAGTGTTGAAGTTGAACAAAAGATTGGACTGAAGAAAGCTCAACAGAAGGTGACGACATGAGTGAAGCTAGTTGAAACGGATATTTCATAAAAATGGTGGTATTCCACAAACTTGGCACTTTCAGGTTCAAAATGTGCAGTCAGAAGTGTATACCTATCCTTGATTTCAGTGTTTCAAGGTCTGAAATCTATACTAGTTTCAAAAAATTAATGGAAAAATGGTGAAAAAATAGTGTCATTTTAACGAAATATCTGTTTTGAAGATATAGTCTCCCACACTCATATTTCTTGAAATATGTTTGGTTGAGCTTCAACATTGACATGTTAACCTTCAGTTCAACCATTAATATTGTATGATCCTCTTCCCATTGTTTGAGATATTTTGTGCCTACTTTGAATGTTGCTATTGTTAGTGTTGCAAAAACAAGGATCTCATCTCAACTAGCAGCAGTATTTGAAAAATCCCATGACCTGGTTCTTCTTGCCAATCAAGCATTCTTTAGATAATACAATCTCTCTCCTGTACTTTTCTCCGTTACTTCCTCTGCAACAAGATGTAAACACAATTAGACAGACAACTAAATGAATTTGCAGAAACTAAAATTAAAAGTAACTCTTCCTTGGAGGAACCTTGAGAACAATTTGTATAGCATATCAAGCAGTACATAAGCCCCCCAACCTTTTGCACTTGTCCTTGACGTGGACGAAGGGAAGATTACTTCTTAATTTGTAGGCTAGTGTTGCTTATGGCTTAGCAGATTACCCATGTCAGAATAAAGTGCACTACATAGTTTGAGAAGTATAATCCATATGTTTTGCATATATAATTCTATGAAATTTAGATTGCTTCAATGCACACTTGCCTCATGAATGGTCATCCATCCCTTGCAAAAAACAATGGTTACTCATACTTAATTACTTGGTACGCATCATGCTTCCATTTATGAAAAGTCCTCAACCTGGTTGGTTCAATGGGTCTTCTTCCTTCAAGTTCTCAGCAGACGTTGAATTCCAGCAATGGGGAACTGTCAATAATAATCAACTAAGTCGGTCCTGTTAGTATGCATAACAAAATGAATTACACTTCTCAATCATCACATGTGCCGGAGAAGTTTGAATTGATTCCACAACCAGACAGTGTGGAAATGGATTTTTAGGGACCTTCACTGTCTTGGTTAATCTATTCAATATCAATGTTATTGGCAGTCCATCTCAGACAGACAAGAAATATATGATTTCTGGACATTGTGAGCGACAGCCCAAGTGCACAGTAACTTAATACTTGTATTCCTGAAGCCCCAAGAGTGCTTAAATTGTTACATTACATGTTGGACAGTGCCACCCACAAACATGTGGATCATTGAAAAGGACTGTAAATAAATGCATGAGGCTGAAGAGAACCTTATATGCTTCCACTACACCATCCTATATGCATATATGCATCTCATGTCCAATCCAGGTCTGCATCCCATTCCAGCAGTCCAAGAGGCCAGAACATATTATCATCCGATCCCTTCCGTAAAACTCAAGTCCTTGTGTGATGAAGAGGGAAACAGACATTGACATCTAGTAAAGGAGGTACAAACAATGAGTTAATTCAGTCAGTCTTTGAACATATCCGTGTCCTTCTCATTATCAAAGATCAATAGTTCGACACTATGACCAGTGCATGTGAAGAAACTGCATGCAATTGCTGCCCCAGTAGAGTCTGATTAATCGCATCATGGGTATTTTAATTAGATAATTCTACAGTCTGTAGTATATTCATGCTCAATTATTCCTACATTTTAGTTTCTGTACGTGTTCCTGTACCAAAAGGCAAAATGTTTAATTTGTTTGACCCTGAAAGACCTATTCGACCGGGTCCACGTCAGTGAACCGCTTGTCCTTGCCCGCACTGGGAGCTTCGGATCTTTCAGCCCCGTGGGTAATTGTTTGTAGTTTAGGCTCCCTCTAAACAGATTGAATAGTTCTTGCAGACATGCAATATCACTACAACAGAAAGCAGTGACTGCAACACAATAGCAAGGTGTTTGCAATGGTTTTGCAATGGAAAAATGTGTAACGGAACTTAGTTTGGATCTCGGAAAAGAAATAATGCATTGCGAAACCGTTGCTAAGTTGTGATTAATTCAATATAAAAGTATTGGACATTGAATCCATGCTATTATATTTCTAAACTGTTGCAAATTCTAAACCATTGCAAACACAGTGCAATACTTCATATTAGACCATTGCAAAGTCATTGAAACGAAATTCGTGGGCATTGCAAAACTATTGCAAACTCTACATTATCTTGTAGTGTATCCTAGCTTGAGCAAATAATTGTAGCCTGAAACTGAACTTCAATCAGCAAGCGCATGAACTGGAAAGCACGAGTCCATCGTAAGTAATTAATCACCGATACTCCCATTCAAGTTGGATGTATCCATGAACACTACCAAGTTTTTAAAAAACTGCCTGCTTGAATGAAACAAGACAGTCGGAATATTCAAAGCATTTACAGAGCAAATATGATGACTTACTGGGAGCAAGCAGTGGTATGCCAAGCATGGCACAGTTTAATTAAGTTGTACAATACACCTCTTCGGGTGGTCAGGAGTTCCATATATTCTCTCTGGAAATTGTTGCAATCCGAGCTTAGGTATTGGAGCGCATGCATGGCCGACGGGTGGTCCAGGGTGCACATGGGTGACACGTGACATTCCAGGGTCCCAATTCATTTTGAGATTTTGGGGAGAAATGTTGTGAAGCTTCAGTCTTAGTCCCGGCTACTTTGATTTTAGCACCGGCTAGTAGCAAAAAAAAGGGGCTGTTGACCCACATTTTGAGCCTCCCCACATTTTTCACAAAGTTTTAGCACCCTCTTGGTTATCAAACCCTCAGTAATTAAGTTGACAGCTTGATTCTTTGAAAATAATTCACATCGGTCCAAGGGCATGCAAAAATGGTTAGTCTCCCTCTCCCATTCGGAAAAATCTCCATTCTATTTTACGATCCAAACAAAACCTTTTTTAGTTACTCCAAACAAGGTTCTTTAGAAATTGAGGCCATCCCAACCATTGAGACATGGAATCCAGGCAAGCTTTCAATCACGAGAGTCACTTTGTTAGCTTGCCACAATCACGGATCATCACCGAAGACCAATCTTTCTGAAACTGGAACCCACAGATCGAGACTCAATCACGAGATTCATGAGTCATGACATGGCTAGAGCTCTCAAATAGAATCTCGTGCGAGCCAATGGAGGCCGGCAGTGCAGTTTGTACGTTACAACTACACGTCAAGCTACGAGTTTGATTGCGCGTGCAGATTGACTCCCAGGAAGAACGGGGAGGGCCTTAATTACCCCCGTCTCAAAAATCAACTGAGATTTGGCAACTTTTGTTGAACCCTTGAGAGGAACTTGGAACGAGTATTTGTCTAATTATGGAACTTTTGAAGTCCATAAACATTACTGAGTGCATCCACCCAGGCGTCGAATTGAAAAGATCAAAATTTTCAAGTAGTAGATGGCCACATGTAGACTTTTAAGCTTTCAAGAGACAACTCTCGGTGAGCGTCATTCTCAACACATTCAAGATTTCAAAGTACCTTGAATCACACAAAAACTCACACAATTTAGTATCTTAATAAAAAACCTCAACATCACTTCATGTATTAATAGATCAATCGCCCATCACATATGCAGTAATTCTGCGGCCCTCAGTAGTGAGAACTACCATGCATCCACACAGGCTGCTTGCTTAATTTTTCACGAGTGCTGGTCATGTATAGGCTAGGCCGGGCCGGGTCCAAGTCACTAGCTCTTCTCCTATACGTACTAGTACTTCCAATGTTCAGATAGAACAGAAGATATATGCCCCGACATTTCCACATTATCGCGATCCCCCACAGGCTAGCTTCGAGTTGCACAGGCTCATCTTCAAGTTGTATGATTGTGCTCTACAGCAAAAGGTAGTCGATTTCCTAGACGATCACATCGTGCTTCAGTTGTGGTAAATCACATCAATCTGATCAATCAAGTTACCAGATCGTTTAAACAGGCCCACGATGTGTCCAGCATCATCGGGTGAAGCAAAGGGGGTGCCTGATCGCGGATTGCCGTAAGGTCCATACGTCTTCTTGCTGGTGATGAACTGGATTGATAAAATCACGTGTCCTTCAAAACCCTCTCCAGTGCCGTGCGTGCCCTACACTTGCTCCACATACTCATCCGGGGAATCCAGAGATATCTGCACAAGATATATAATTGGCACAGTACGTCAACTAGAATATGCCGGTCATGATTGTACGTCACACAACTTCGATCACATGCATGAAACTGAGGCGACAATCGATAAATAGTACAGGCCGCTGATGCCGGGAGTGTTTCTAGTGCAGAACTGTAATTAAGTTTTCTTGGCTCTGTACTCAGTCATTACAAGAATGATCAATGTAAGGTGAACTTACGGTGTCCAGGTGGACATTCCAACCGCCCTCACCGTTGCCTTGTTTGTCTCCCACAAATTGTTCGCCGCCTTGAAGATATGTGACCTGGAGCGTGCCAACCACTTGGCCTTTCGAGTACCCGACCTCAATTTCGGAGATTTTTCCGCGACCCTCATAGAAGGCATGTCCTCCAGGTCCTCCGAAGTGTGCAACTTGTACCGCGGGAGGCGAGGGCAGCCTCCCGACAAAGGCACCAAGCTGATCCAGCCACCCGTCCGAGTGGCCGTAGAAGCCCAAGATCTGGGCGTCGGTGCGGGTTTCGAATCGGTCTTCTGAGACATTGCCAAACGGTCCGTAAATTTTCTTGTTGGTGGTGAAGGATAGTGATGATACCAACGTCAATTTGTTGTGTAAACCGGTAGTTCCCGTCACTTGGGCCAGATACTCATCTTCACCGAACTCAATCTGCAACAAGAGGATCCCGAAGACGATAGTACTTTTGAGCGGCGTTAAGTAGCCCCTCCCATCCTACTATAATTAGCGTTGAGTTCGAAATCGTTATTGTATTTCCTTTCCTTTCAAGTGTCAGTCATTTGCTACATACCAGCTCTAAGCCAAGGTCATGCTTGTTCTGACTGCTGACTACAGAGAAATCCTTCCATCACAGAGAACATATACGTGAAATTAAAACTGCATGTGAATGTTCCATTTCTGTGGTGCCTTGGCGGTCGCCATCTCCACCATGTTTGAAGGCCGAGAAGCCCTGCCCGCTCTCTGGCGTTAACAACAGGGGGAGCGTATTCGGCGACCTGCGCCGTATTCTACGAATCAGTCTAGAATCGGCTGAGAAGGCCGATTCCCAGGGCATAATCGGCAGGCACTTAAAGGAGCCGATTCTGCAAAATAATTGAGCTGAAATGGAGCCGAATACGCTCCCCCTGTTGTTAACGATTATAAACTACGTCCAGAGAGCCAATTGCGTCGCTGTCGTACCCGACTTCGATTTGTTCGATCTTGTCTGCTGGGGCATCATAAAACACGATACCTCCGTTGCCTCCCTAGGGTCCGTCCGGGATCAAATTGGTGTCAGAGCGAGAGAAGTCCGTGAAGATCCCGAGGCCGTTGAATCCACATCTGCCGAAGAAGCCCACCACCAGGCCTTGGGGGGAGATCTGAAACGGGCCACCCACCGCTCCAAAGGGGCCGTAGCTGGTCTTGCTGGTGATGAATCTGAGCGACGTGACCACGTCATTGTTAGTTGTTCCTTCCACTCGGATCAAGCGCTCCCCATGAGAAAAGTTCAGCTTAATTTGCATTCATGCCCACACAACACTACATTTTCACTTGGCATGAGTTACACAATTAAGCAAGTAGCATATATGGTCAGTGTATTGAACACTAGATGAAAATGAGGGATTTTGCAATTATAATATGTAATTTGTTTTTTAGTTGCATAGGATGTTTGCAATTAAGTGACAATCTAAAGCCTGT
Organism: Pseudoscleropodium purum; assembly: GCA_963969395.1. NCBI lineage: Eukaryota > Viridiplantae > Streptophyta > Bryopsida > Hypnales > Brachytheciaceae > Pseudoscleropodium > Pseudoscleropodium purum. The sequence goes on from OZ017798.1 coordinate 26,380,607, forward strand.
AGTTTTACTAGACAAGTTGCATTAATTATAGTTTGGTTGTGATTTTTTATCATTTGATAACATGCAAAGAACTTCATCCTTGTGTGCAACTTGTTTGCAACTTGTAGATTTGTAGATTTTAAAATTTCATATCTACATTCTTTCTAGATTTTTGAATTTTAGATCTACCTTCTTTTAGATTTCAAAATTTCAAATGTACCTTCTTCTTAGATTTCAAAAATTCGATTTTATAGATTTTAAAATTTTTTGAATTTTAATTCATTTTTATTTCTATAGATTATAGAAATCATAGTTGTTACATTAGATGGATGGCCTACCCGTCCATCCGATTCACTTGTCTAATAGAGGTGCCACTCGTCTGATGTAGTCAACATGTAATTCACTATCTATGAAGGTAAAAAAAACTAATGTGGAATTACTTTAACGACACTTGACTACCAATTTTGAGTTAGGATGTAGGCTAAATAGGTGCCACCTTTATTGATTAGTATCCGCGCCCTGACTGAATAATATCCGCACCTTGACCAAAATTATATAATGTTTGCACCTTGACTAAATAGCATCTTGGCCTTGAGCACCAACCTTAAACAGCAATGTGGAATGCCATGTCATGCAACAAAGGTAACTCATGATAAATTTTTTTTTTACTTAAAAAAATTTGAATCACTAAATTGTAAAAGGTGTCTGACAAACCATCTAATGACTCAAACTTGCCTGATGTGACAACTTTGGTAGAAATCTTAAAATTCTATCAAAAAAATTCTTTGTGTAAAACTACAACTTATGAATTTTATATATCCAATTTAATGGAGCTCTTTACAAAAGACAAATAGGAATGAACTTTGAAAGCAACTAGAAAACAACTAATGTACAACTAAAAATCAACTAGTGTGCAACTAGAAAGCAATTAGGAAATAATTATGGTCATTTTCTAGTTGCATGATAGTTATATGGGATACTAGTTGTTTCTTAGTTGTTTTTTGCACCTATAGAATGACTACTTTGCAACTAAAACAATATATAAATTTTGTAAAACAACAATATAAAACAATTAAATTAGATTTGGTACAAATAAACAAGAAACTAGTTGAATGATAGTTGTATAAGACACTAGTTGCATACAGGGTTGACACGACGTCCGGATGCGGACGATGTGTCCGCAATGTCCGCTGACATTCGCGGTCCCGGTGGACGCAACGTCCGCCGGGACCGCCCCGTCTGCCCCGTCCGCCCCGTCCGCCCCGTCCGCCCAAACGGCCCTATTTCCCCCGACCGCCCTACCCAAACTGCCCCGCGATCACTCCCTTAATCTTTAAACAATTAAATGTTAAATGAAGTGCAATGGTTCGCGATTTGTTATTAAAACAATGTCTCTCATAAGTTGAAAGATTATAAAGTTTGACCACGAGTCCATGATAGTCTTGAAAGTATGAAAAAATTCCAATTCATTTTCAAAAGGCAAACTAAAAAAATTTGTGACTTCAAATATATATATATATATACTATTTAAAAAATCAAGATCAACACAAATACAAACATAATAAATATGGGCAAAATGTATTCAATTTAATGTAGAATACCATACATTGTGCACATTTGGCTAATTGCACATATAATTTTTTTCATTCCAACTCTATATTTCTAAACTAATTTTTAATGCCTATATAACCTATTCAAGTATTCAACTACTACTTCTGCACTACCAATCTAATATAAATGTTGGAAATGTTCATCTGGCATCGGCCAACGATATGTATTAGAAAATCGCATAATCACATGGGCCAAACTAGTATTTTCATCGTCAGTCTTCGAAGAAATGTGCTTCAAGTAAGCATAAAACACTTTTGCAAAGTCATGAAAGGCAAATTGTGTCGCACTAGGTGTTTTAAGTAGCAAGTTGAAATACGCCTCTGACATGTTGTTTCCATTCATCCACCGAGCAATTTTTCGAATGGCATACTCTTCCGACTTACGTGAATACATCGGAATGACTTCCACATCTGCACCTGCTTTATGCAAATATGCAATACGTGGATCCACCCACCATCTCCTCTGCAAAGTTTGTTTCATCTCATCTGCTGATGTGAATGTGTACAAAGACTTCATTGGCTGAGAAGCTAAGGTGGTCATGCCCCAATCGCAAACTCCAATATACACACGTGACTCATCCTCTGGAAAATGCAACAAGATGTTGTCCGGAGAAAGATCATTGTGCAAATGTCCAGTAAGATGCACTGCATACATTATATGCATAAACGCCCATGTCAACTCCGTGTGCTTTTTCCGATATCGCCCTAAACGGTAAGCTTTTACAACCTCCTCTTCGGTTGGATTTGTATACATCAAACGGATTTGAATGTTGTCTGGAAATTCCTTATCCATATTCAACATTTGTCGAAAAGTTCCACCATTCCACCAATACGCATAACCTTCACACGTCGTTCCGTGCACCGCAGCAAACCGTATCACACCCGCGTGTGGAATTCGAACAGCCATTGATTCGTTTTGATGTTCTAACTTTGCAAGATTGGGTCAAGTTTGGTGGTGAATGGATTTTTTTGCCGCAACCTCCCAATAAGAAAGTATTCCTGGACATCCTTCAATACGAACCTTTCGAATCGTTGCATATCCACTTCTCATCGTTCTATCATCAACAACAATCACGCGTGCTGTATTTGAAAGTGCTATGAGGTGCCGTTTGGTCCTTTCCGCTTCAGCAACTCCATCATTGCTTTTCCACCAACCAATTGAACCAACTCGATTGTGCGTTTTGGCGAATGGAGCACATCGCCCCCTAAATAAGTCCGCTTTCAGAATCACTTCTTCAAACTGGGCGTCATTGGGTCGATATTCCTTGCCATATTTAACCAAAATGACTTTGAAATTCCACAAAGCGTCATGAACCTTGTTCTCCAAACATTTGGTGAAGTACGTTTTATGCATTTCGTCATGCCACTTTGCCACATTCAATGCATCCAACAACATCTGTGTCATATCTACCTTGAATTTAGACACGCACTCCTCTTGATATCTGATGTACTTATTGTCTAAAGACAATGTTGTTTCCGATTCATAAAATTGAACGATGCACTCAATCATGAATTTTTTGCATTCCTCCGAAGGACTTTAGCGAGCTACCTCCAAGTTTGATGGTCCTTCTCCATGTTTAAGCTTCGCAACCTTCTTCTTCCTCTTCGTCATCGTGACAAATGAAACTGATATAAATGAAATTTTTTAATTTAAATGTGAATTCACGCGCAAGTGTTAAAAAAATTGGCAACAAGGGGGCCCCACTAAACCACTCTTGCCTTGCCTCGGAAAAGAGCCAATGGAGGATGAACCACCAAGCTCTCCGCTCCACCTTGCATTCACAAGGGGCAAAGCAAAAGTAACAATGGGGACGGCCCTAAACCGTCCGCCTGATCGGATGGGCCGAGGGTGGCGGACAGATCGGCCGTCCGCCTCCCCGAAACCCTAGAGCCCCGTCCGCCCGATCGGACGGTCCGGGGGGGCGGACGCATCGGCCGTAACGGGGCGGACGGGGCGGACAGGGCGGATGGTGGACAGGTATCGGGGCGGACGGGGTTTGGGCGGACGAGGGTCTGGGCAGATGGGGTGGACGGGTATGAGGGCGGACGGGTACGAGGGCGGACATGGCGGTTTGACCCTGAAGCGCTTCGACGTCCATATTTTGCACGATAAACAAAGGTCTTCATGGCATTGTATAGTCCAACTAACTTTTCATTCATTCAATGTAAAATTTGAAATTAAAAAAGGTAGCCTTCTTTTATGACCAAATTTATGAATTCTTGGTAAATGATATTTTTGTACAAAGATATGAACTAACATGTGCAAAAATTCACGAAAGGATTGAGACGTTTAATATATGTACCCAAATATTCACGTTGCATTGTATATAAAGCAATTGTAAGAAGGTAGTTGAATAAAAATTCTACTATTAAATTGAATTAGTTGACGTCTAATCACTTAGTAAACCGCTAAATGTCCAAGTCCTTGCAAGTGTGTTTTTGCTATCGAAAAAGAGCATGGACTTATAGTTATCCCCAATGAAGCAAATTGTTCTTTTTTCAAAATCTAACGGTATAGATGTTTAGTCCCTAAAGTTCTTTTCACTAAAAACACTTCAAAACTGCCATTAGTAGTACAAATACCAAGTCTTGGAAGAAAAATACTTTTGGGCATATGTAACCGTAAGATCTTGTAGTAAATTAGTTAGAAAAGATGTAGAAAAAATTTTAGACAAATCCACCATTTGGATTGTAAGATATTAGATATTGAGTGTTTTATTTAAGGGGGCTACTCAATTATGTCTATTAATGAACAATTGGTAGACTAACAAACCTAACTTAGCATGTATTTTAATATTTGTTGCAATTGTTTTAAGAATATTATAACATAATACTATTATAATATTCTTATAAATGATATAGTACTAAATCATTTCAAAATCAACAACATTCGAACACAATCTGTCAATCTTGTCTTCCATACTCCTTTAATGATATATATATATATAAATATATATACATATATAAAATATATTAGATAAATCAACATGAACAAATCAATGATTATATATTTCATAAATCTATTCTTCATCAATCAAATAAGAGTGCATGTTCAAATATAGACAAAGATGGTTTCTCCATTTGTTCCCAAAAATTAAATAAACAAATAGAGAAAGATATGAAGTGAATGTTACTTGGAGAATTGGAAAGAAAGAAATTGAAGTACTCAATTGCATTTTATTAAATTGGAAAATTGCATGTGGATGGCATGAATTAATCTTCATAGATGCTAAACTCATACGAGTTGCATTTCAACATTTATGATTTATGCAATTGATTGAATTGAAAGCTCTTGTAATTACATTTTCAAATTTTCGATTCAATCATTCAAATTTGCAAGAGTGATTTATGATAGATTTATAACTTTAAATGTGAAAGCATTGAATGCCTTTATGCATTTGTTCATCAATATATTAATTTTAAATAAATAATATATATTTATTATAACACATGCATAAACCATTGCATTAAAAAAAACAAAAACTAAGAGCCAAACCAAATAGGTTGGTCAAATAAAGAGAACAAGAGAACAAGAGCCCTACGAGAAAGCAAAGGAAAAAAAAGAAAATATCAAAAGGATTCAAAAGAAGGAGCAAGATGCATTCTTGCAAGACTGTAGAATACATAATGATTTCAAAATCCAAACACAAATATATTTTCTATTTCAATAAGAGCCAAAAATGAAAAATGAACTACCCTGCTCTCAAAGATTGTACAATGTACACGTTATACAAAATGAACATATAACAGAAAGAGTAGAAGACATCATTTATCATGATTGAAAACTAAAATGATTTTTTCTTTCTATGTAGAATATTTTATGAAATGTAACAATGTATTTAATTATCATAGTAATTGGTAGAAATCTTTGTGCAATACATAGAAACATTTCATTCATGTGGAGTTTTTTCATTTATTTAGGATTAAAATTGAAGTATTATACTCTACAAAGTACAAACCAAAAACAATACCATATACCTAAGTTCAAAAGTTTGCAATTGTTTTGTGAATTCATTTTGAAAACTCAAACGAAGAAATATTTTATAATCAATATCTTATTCATTTGAATCATTTCAAAATTCGAATTCCGAATTCAATTCCTATTTATAATAGAAATTATGTTTGTCAATTTTTTAGATCTTTAAACAATGAACCTTCTTTTTTAAAATTAATATTTAAAAACATCTGAAATAAGAATATTGGAATTACCCTTCAAAATAAATATAGCACATGTATAAGTGTATAATGTATTCTACTCCACCAACTCAAGTAACGAATTTTTCTATGTTTTTAAGGAAAAATATAGCCATACATGATTTGAAAGTTAAAACATTGATTCTTTTTCTTTGTTTTCAAATCTAATCAAAATTTCATTAAAAAATATGAAAGACTCGATGTTCATTTGAAGATCGTGATGCACTTCTAATTAGAAATCACAAACTTTCATTAAATATTATGAGGTTGAAATCCATTAAACTGTTATTCTAATTATATATTGGGGCCTTTTTAAAAAAATTCATTTGCTTACGATGAAAAAGGAATTGACTATTTCTGCAAAACATTTGATTTCCTAATGAACTTTAAAAAAATCCCCACCATCTTCAGATCTTCTCAAAACCTATTTAGAAGGATAATATGAGTAAATAATCCAAACATATTCAACTTAACCACATTCCCCTCATTCGTAAAACAATTTAGGGGAGAAAAGAAAAGGTTTAGGGTAATTAGGGAATTAGGGTTTAGAGTTTACATTTAAAAAAAAAAAAATGATAAATCAATGACATTGATCTTCATTTAGCAGTGATTATTCGGCTGGTTTTTTTGGAAATGTTACTGCTCTTTTTGAGTAATATCGGCCTCATAGGATGCTCCAATGGACAGCTTGGCGGACGCCGGCGGCGGTCAGTGTTTAAGTGGGGCGGTCGGCGTGTCCAAAGCGTGGATGGCGTTGGAAGGCGGACAGTGCGGACAGTCCGGGCAAACGGGGCGGGCGGGCGAACAGCGTGTCCGCTGCCGAAGCGGATGTCGTCGGTCCTCGCAATGGACGCGAGGTTCGGGGCCGCTTCGCGTGGTTCGGGGCAGGTCCAGCAGCGAACGGCTATAAGGGTGGAGTGACTTTCATTACTTCTCACTTCAATTCTCCTTCGGTGCCAAGTTGGATGTGCTACTATTGCTTTATGCGCTAGTTGCTCCTACGGGGTGGAGAGTTGGGGTCCTCTATCTTGTGTTACTGTGTTGTGGTTGATGCCATCACTTTTGATTATCACGTGAGATTTTTTTATTCACTTCAATTGGTTATTGGTCCAAATATATCCAATTGACAATCATGAATGGCGAAGGTGATTGAAATATGGATGGGGTGACTCCGAGAAGCGAAGCCAAGAAAAAGAGCAAAGTGAAGGGGGCTACGCATGACCTTCGGCTTGACATTTTAAATGACCCTACAATTAAAGTAGAGAGCGGGTGGGAAGATGAAGATGCGGAGTATTCGACATAAAAAATGTACAGGACCTATATTAAAATGTACCACATTGACAAGTTGTGGCCTCAAGAGTCGCACAAGAGTCATACACGGGATTTTTGTTGTAAACCATGGACTTGCAACAACAAACATTTTGTCCATCGATCTAAGGAAGTGTGGCGTGTTCTATTCGGAAACAAGTCCAGAAGCAAAGGCTATATTAATTATAGCGTGGCGTGTATGGTTTACGCTGAACTTATATTAGAACGCAAGATCGATTGGAGCACGTTTCCGACAACAACAACTTGCCCACTTCTACTTGAAGCCAATCAAAAGGACATTCCCGACTTGTACAATTCAGAGGGAGAAATAGAAAAAGTATTAAAAAATACTATTGAAGTGAAAACGGATGGTGTAGAGAAAGCCTCAAATGTTGAAGAATTACGGTCTGTACAATCTCCAACAAAAGCAATCAATGAAAGTTCTTCGAAAAATGTGGAGAAAGATGTGGAAAAAGATGTAGAGGCGCAAGAGGGTGAAGTCTTTTCCATAGCTCCAACGCGTTTGACTTTTACACCAAATGTTGCGGCACAAACGCAAACAGAGTTTGTAAACGAAGGCAATGTTTGCACGGAACGCGGGGAAACTTCAAAAAGTAAAGTAGACGAAGTCTTGGCGGAGAAAGTGGCAAAGGCTAATGCTACAATTGATAGTTTGATAGCCAACAATAGTTTTGATAGTTTGGTCTATAAATCTTCGCCTATGCATCAAGGCGTTGAATCTAGTCCAGCGTTAAGTTTACAACACTAAGTACATACGCCTCGTGGACAAGGCGTGGCGTTTGATAATATATCCTCATTACGGAGTTCCGAGCGTAAAAGGCGGGCGGAGGAGCTTCCAATTACAGCGGCATTGCCAAGTCCTCTACACCGAACCTTGCAAGACATGTTCAATCCAAAACAATTGGAAAATCTTTTGAAGCTCTCGGTTCAGTTTGCTAACCTTCATGAAGAAATAGGCGGATCGTCTAACCCCGATGATGGTGCTACTGCTGTTCCAATGAGTCCACTTGCAGATCCAAAGGATGTTGCACATATACTTGATACAACTTTCAAGATGACAATGTCAGCTGAATTTTTAGCGAAAGTTGTTCCGTCTTTTATGAATTTGGCCAAGGAGTTTTCTTTAATAGCACCAGAGATGTTGAAAGGTGCTATAGCATTTCAGAATCTCACGAAGACTTTCGGACCACTTTTCGAAGAAAGAGATGCTCATATACTACAATTGGTGGATTATGAGAAGAAAATTGCTGACCTTGAAGGAGTGGAAGCAAGGTGCAAAGTGTTGGAGTTGAAATTAAAAACTTCGGAGAGTGAAGTTGAACATTTAAATCAACAATCATCGAGGCAAATGGAGGAGTTGATGAAGATACGTAAATGGATTGCAGAATTGCAAGGGACCTCCAAAAATCCAAGTGAGGTTGCAATCTCACCAGTGATTGTACTCGGAGACAGTCAAGAGACTCAAGAGAATGAAGATAAGCTCTCTCTTCCTTTTGATAAGGCCGAAGCAAGCGACAACCTTGCCATTGTGAATATACAAGAAAATCACGATATGAGCATGTTAAAAGCGACACAACAACCATCAATGGAAAAGCTTTCATCCGTTTACGTGAATGCGGAGACGCAAACGGAGAGTTGTGACTTTGAAGAGTTGAAGCATAAATTGGAGGAGGCAATTGAAGCAAAAGGAATCGTTGAATCCAAGTTGAATCGATTGCAATTGTGCTTGGATTTGAAGAAGTTTATGCCATCTAGCGGCTTGGAGTCTCGATGGTTAGCATGGGTACAAAGACTCCAAAACAGACCCTCTGTAGTATCTCGAGCAATGGCAGGTCTTCAAACATTGGCAATGGAGTCGAATGAAAATTGCGATGCCATTCAAAGCTCTTTGAGTTGGTTCAAGACTATGTTTGACCAACATCCTTCTAAGGGATATACGGAGATCACATGTTGGGGAGACATGGATGCCATGTTTGAGCGGTTAAACCACACAAAGAAGGACCAAGCTCCACCCATCAATTGGACCTTGGAAGTAGAGGAAGGATGGATCCCTTACAACACACTTTCAGCACACATCAATGTAAAAGACAAGCGAGTGGTGCATGCTTGTGATCCAGCCTCTCCAATCTTGGATGGTTGTTGTAGCCTTTGCCAAGGCCTCTTCGGACCGGAAGGTGCGGTAACCATGGGCCAATGTCGCCACACTTTCCATGTCACTTGCATTATGAAAGCATTACTCATTCGTTCGGTGTGTGCTGAGTGTCGTAGTCCATTGAGTGCTAGGTTCTACAAAATGTTTGGTATTTAAGAAGCTATTCCTCTAGGCCACGAGTACAATCGTTGGAATCTTCCTCTTGATCAAGCGCCGTACAAATTTCAAAATTATCAACATTGGGGGAAGCCAATCCGGTGGAATGCAAATGAACAGAGGCATGATTTGTACGAGGAATCTCAGCAACCATTGGATTTGGATGTGTGGATGACTCACAATAGAGAGGTGGAATTGCGGGCTCGAGGAATCGTAGATGACGCGGCTCGTGAAATGTTTTGTCGCAACATGAGGGGACATTGGAGCTTGCAACATGAAAAATTCTTTCGTTTTCCAGATAAAAAAGTGGAGAGAGGACCAGAAGACAGTTGGGTGGACGTGAACTATGGAAAAGAGTTCGATGAGCAGTATAAGGCATACGACCACACCCTCGTAGGTAGGGCCCTTCTATTGTCGAAGTTGAAAGAGGTTGCAAAAGTTCGTGCTGTCTACGATACAAATGGACTAACAAGCACAGGACATTCATCTGTAGATGTGGCAGCAGCATTTGATAGGCACATTGGCGATATTATAGGGCATTGGAAGGCTTTCCTATTGGATGGAGACTGCCTCACAGCATGACAAGGGAAAGAAGATGATGAAGTTGTTCAAGCGATGGTAGATCGTGTGGAGAGCAACTTGAGAACCTTGAAGGCAGACGAAGTCGATTTATCACCGAAAAGAAAACAAAAAAGGAAGTGTGAAGAGGACGATGACTTCTCTCCGGAAACCAAGAAACAATTTCATAAGGTGGACATCGAAGTTCAATCTGGAGGGTGAATAGTCCGTCCAAGTCAACAACGGTCAACTTGTCAATCATCTACTAAACTCTTCGATACAACAGATTTTCCTTTTGTTTTGGGAGAAGGTAGTGGTCCATCTGGTGGAAAGTAGGATTTGAGGAGAATTTTGTTTTTTAAAAACAATGGTCCTTTCATTGTTTAAAAACAAAAAAGAATGTGAAAGATTTAGATCTTAAAAAGATCGTATAGGATTCAATAGTGATATTGGAACTATGTTTTCATGTATTTTGTTTATACATATATATTTATATATAAAGATGCTATATTTTCATTTGCGTATAAAAATATTTTTATATGTACATCTTATTTTACGTGGATGCATTCATTTTTGATTGTGTAACATTCAAATTACATAACAATATAAAATTTTCTAATGACTAATGGCAATGCAAAGTCTGCCCCATCCGCCCTGTCCGTCCGCCCCGGCCGTCCGCCCAGCCCGTCCGCCTTCCGACGGCGGGAGGGACGCTGCGTCCGCTAGCGTCCATGCGTCCGGACGTCCGGAAAACGAACGCTATTTTGGGGCGGACGTTGAGATTCGTCAACCCTGACATGAAGATCATCCTTACAAATCAAAAGGTATGAAGGACCACTTTGACGGATTAATTGAAAACCGCTCGAAATCCCAGGCTATGACTGTGGAGGAACAAATGCAGCACGCACTACATTGTGAAGCATGGAAAGCTGCCAAAAACAGAGAGGGTGCTGTAGGGGACCCCTCAAAAAAATTTGGCCTGAAGCGATTGAGCATTCTATTTAGATTGCCATACTGGAGGGTAAGTGTCTCTAAATTTTGGCCTTTTTGAGCAGAAAATCTTAGATGGGACTCGTACGTGACTTTCCAGTTTTCCGCTAGTTCTCCCAAGTCATTTACGAGTTACCATTATAGGGATATGTCAACATTTGACTACAAAATGACTAGTATGTAACCAAGTTGTAACTGTGGACTTGTACCTAATCTGTTGGTCATGTCTACACTGCCAGTATCTTTTCATTTGCTACACGTTGGACCTCATGCATTGCAAAATGAATCTTGCCAAGAACTTTCTGAAAACCATATTAGGAAAGAAAGACACAGTCAAAGTGCGGAGGGATCTACAACACCGAAATGTCAGGAGGCACTTGTGGCTCGCTCCATACCTACGTAAGGTAAGGAAGATGATGAAGCCACGAACATCTTATGTTTTGTCCGAACAGGAGTTTGAAAAGTTTGTCAAGTGCATACAGAATTTGAAAACACCCGCGGGGTACTCCTCAAACCTTAGCAAGTGTCTCTACAAAAAGAATTTGGGTGGTCTAAAGTCGCATGATTACTATATTCTGATGCGGCAGATCATGCCACTAGCTCTTCGTGATCTGATGGAACTAGGACCTCGTATGGCTATTATGAGAATGTGTAAGGTATTTTGTCGCTTGGGCACAAAGATATACAATCCAGCAAACTTTCCGTCTTTAGAAGCAAATGTGGCAGAGAGCATGGCTCTTTTGGAGATCGAATTTCCACCTTCATTTTTTGACATAATGACTCATCTCCCATACCATTTAGCAAAGGAATTGGACTTGTGTGGTCCAATTAGTGCAAGGTGGATGTATCCAATGGAGCGCTACATGAAAGTATTGAAGAACCACGTCCAAAACATGGCACAACCAAAGGCATGCATGGCCAGGGTTGACGAATCTCTACGTCCGCCCCAAAATAGTGTCTGTTTTTCGGACGTCCAGACGCACGAATGCTAGCGGACACAACGTCCCTCCCGCCATCGGAAGGCTGACGGACGGGGCGGACGCCTAGATCGTACGAACCACATCAGTCCGCGTGTCGATCGGACGGCCGTAATCGGGCGGATGGGTATTGGGGCGGACGGGGGACAGGCGGACGGGGCAGACAAGTGGACGCGAATGTCAGTGGACGTTGCGGACACAGCGTCCACGTCCAGACGTCTCGGACGTCCGACCGTCTTGTCAACCCTGTGCATGGCAGAGGAGTACTTGAAAAATAAATGCATTGGATTCATTACGGAGTACCTGCACAACTTTGAGGGCTCTCACAAGCGTGTATGGGATGAAGACGAAGAATACAGAGATGCTGAAGAAGTTTTGCAAGGGGCAAGAAGGCCAGACGTGATGAGTTTCGAGTTGAGAGATGTGGCCCACCACTATGTGCTCTCGAATGCTGCGACCATGCACAGGGTTGACACGACGTCCGGACGCGGACGCTGTGTCTGCAGCGTCTGTTGACATTTGCGTCCGCCTGTCCGCCCCATCCGCCTGTCCCCCGTCCGCCCCCATCCGCCCGTCTGCCTTCCAACGGCGAGAGGGACGCTGCGTCCGCTAGCGTCCGGACATCCGGAAAACGGACGCTATTTTGGGGCGGACGTTGAGATTCGTCAACCCTGACCATGAAAGATTCATTCATGGAAGTTAAGGAGTTCAATCTTCCATGTAATATTGTGATCCCTAGTATGGCTAAACTGTGAAGTCTTTTGTGTAAGCTAGGGACATTTTGACCTGGAATCTTGTATAGTTCTGCATTAGTTGTACTGGAGTCATTTTCAAGTCTTGCAGACGTTGAATGACTCATAGTCAACATAAAAATGACTACTTCAAGTCACGGAAAAGTCATAGAACTTCCACTACCTAATGAGAATTACTCCTAAAGTCTAGATAGCACGTCTTACTGGGTCTATTTTGGAGTGCGGACCGTTTGCTTCCGAGTTTAATTGTATTTCCGTGGATTGGCTACGATGTGGAGGACTGAATTGCAAGAGAATCTGGAAATGCCATCCTTAGCTAATTGGATGCAACGCAAAGTGGGAGAGTCAGACTTGGATTTGCATAACCCAGAACATATGGACCGCTTTCTCCTCAGAAAGAAGCCATCCCAGAGAGCTACTAGATATGCACGAGTCACAGCATTTGGCAACCACTTTAGAGTGGAAGATGACAGTACAAGATACTTGTTGAGTTACAACAGTGGGGTAGCATCCGTTTTCCACGAGACTGTTGGAAATGTTGAGGAATCCTCTGTGAACTACGCGGAAGTACTTCAAGACGTACTTGAGTTGGATTATGGTGCATTGAGTACGAAGATAATTCTACTGCGTTGTAAGTGGGTGAAAACCATAGACAATCGAGGTAACCCTACGTATACGAAGGACGAGGGTGGATTCCTTGTAGTGAACTTTTGGCACAAATTGCCTCACTTGGCAGACCCGTTCATTTTCCCAAGCCAAGCTACTCAAGTTTTCTTTTCAGACGTTACAGGAAAACCGGGTTCGAAAGTTGTGCTACGAAAAGAAGCACGAGCTCGACGAGAGGTTGTTGATACATCCGATGCATTTATGAACACAACAGTGGAGACTGACGGGCTAAGAGCTCCCCATAACTTGCCAATTCCAATCGAAACGGTAAATTTAATTAGGGCCATAGAATTGTCGGAGGAAGACAACTTGTTAGCACAGGCAGGATATTAGTGTCATTCCGATATATGAAGCGCTTCATACATGCTGCCAGCCTTGTAGAGCATGTACAGGTGATTAGAGCATTAGCCGTCCTTTTTAGCACACAAAATTTCAATGAAGCCTTGAACATTTACAGAGAGAAATTAGAAGAAGATCCAATTCTGTAGACATTGGTACTTAGGCAAGGTATGAGTACCCTAAGCACTAATTGCACTACCTAAAAGTCAATGTGCGCAAAAACTATAAGATGATTGAAAAATGACTGTAGTAGTCATTTGGCAGACAAATGGAAGTCATTATGGACAATCGTTTGTGGTAGTGAATTTGGGACGCCTTTTAGAAAAAGCATACCTTATTCTAGATCCTTGAAGAATTTAGAAGAAGCCTTGAACATTTACAAAGAGAAATTAGAAGAAGATCCAATTTTGCATCGCCATCTGTCATCGTTATACGACACCTTACTCGAGCAGACTCTCTATTGTTTGATTTGTTGCTTTTTCCGAGTGGAGATTTCTCACATCTCTGACCTTCTTGGCCTCCGAAGTGAAAATGTTGAGAAGAAGTTCTCGCAAATGATCCTTAACAAGATATTGGTGGGTCCTTTAGACCAAGGAGCTCGTTGTTTGATCATTTTTGATGATGTGAAACGTGATGGAATATATCCTTCCACTCTTGAAACTATATCAAACATTAGGAAGGTGGTAGAAAGCCTATACTTGAAGTCCACCAAAATAATGGTGTAATTTCAATGGTGGTCTCTGTGAAGGACCTTCGTTCATTTTAAATGTTTATTATGTACTGGACATGCACCTTGTAAACTACGCTTATATGTCAGTCATTTTGGAGTCGCCATGTAGAAACGTCAAAGTCACATACTAGTAGCCCCGGAATGACTGGTGTCTACATCAGCCCCTTCATAGGCCCGGTGGTGGCAGTGGAAATCGATTCATTCAGCACTTTGTCTTCAGGGTAGTCATTTCCGAGTCTCATTGAAGTTACCGGAAGCCACATCTTTGAAGTCCTAGATTAGGTACATGCTCCAAATTTTTTACTTCCTACCCAAAGTCCGCCATAGCGGACAGCATTAACCACCCAAAATCATTAAGTCATTTCTTACTCACTAAAAAGACATGCAAAGTATTATTTGGTGACTTGAAGTGACTTTTTAATGACTAAGGCGTCCGCCACTGACTTACCTCAGTTTCCAACGTTATCTCATTCCCAGGGAGAACTAAAAATCGTAGATGAAAGTCTACCTTCATTGTACCCTCGTCTGTAGTTTAGAAAAATGACTGCCAAATGACTCTTCCAATGCTGGTGCAATTATGGAATTCGCAGACATTTTTTAGTTGTTCCGGACATATAGTCACTGTACAGTCATTTCTTCCAATCATTTATTCATTGTTTTTTTGTACTGATCATAGAAGATGATGCCTTTGGGCACCCCAAATTTTTTGATTTTTTTCCTTTCCAAAGTAGGATTGAACCATTCCAAGGAGATTTTGAGTTTTAATAGAGTCAAGAGAGGCATTATAAAAAAAATTCAATTGATTTCCACAATCTTGAATGGAATCACAAATCAAACAGGGAGGACTGAAAGTCAGAAGAGACATTATAAAAAAAATTTAGTTGATTTCCACAAGCTTGAGTGGAATTACAAATCAGATAAGGAGGATTGAGAGTCAAGAGAGTCATTATAAAAAACTTTCAATCAATTTCCTAAAGGCATGAGTGGAATTGCAAATTAGATAGGAAGGACTAAGAGTTAAGAGAAGCATTATAAAAAACTTTTAGTTGATTTCTAAAAGCCTAAGTGGAATTACGAATCAAAAAGGAAGGACTAAAAGTTAAGAAAGGTACGATAAAAAAAATTCTCAATTGATCTCAAGCTGAGATTCAACTCATAAGAACCCTAACTATAACTAAATTCAACAAGGGGTGAACTGAGGAGCAAAGAGAATATCTGGTACTTAAGTAGAGGGACTATCTAGCTCTCTTCACAAATGAATCTGCTATGGAGTAGAAACAAGTTGGAATATAGATAGAAGCAAATAGTACAAGTTAAGCTTAGTCTATCTATATACAAGCTTGCACACAAATCCTATAAATTGTGAAGAAGTTGTGAAGATAAGGCAAAAAATTAGAAGTAGCTTGCCCACCAAGGAAATCATTGACTTTCCCACCATACAATGGAAGTCAAATAATTTAAAAAATAAAAGTGGAATCAAGGGACTCAAGAAGCATTCTAGAATTAGCTATATTAGGAGAAAGATAGAAAAGGTTTAGTGAGGAATATTTAGGCTTACAAAGTTGGTTAGCTAGTGTCTAAAAAGTAAAATTTCTTCAAGGATTTGGATCTAGAAAAACCACAACAAAGAAAATAGAAAAAAGTTGGAAATGAAAATAGAAAATTAGCAAAGGAAGTTGGAAGGAAATAAAAGGCATTGGAAGACTTATTCAAGATCATCTTTCAAAAAATCAAAGAATCAAACAAGAAAAGAAAATATGAACAAAATACAAAAGGTGATGGAAGAGACATATAAAAATGTGATGAAATTGGATGTGCAAACCCTTCACGAAGAAAACCACGATGTTGAGGTGAGTGTTCCAGGGTTGACAAATCTCTACGTCCGCCCGAAAAAGGCGTCCATAACCTGGACATCCGTCCGCACGGACGCAATGTTCCTCCTGCTGTCAGAAGGCGGACAGACAGGGCAAACAGGGCGGGGCGGACAGCGTCCGCGAATGTCAGCGGACGTTGCAAACACAGCGTCCACGTCCAGACGTCCCGGACGTCCGATTGTCCTGTCAACCCTGGAGTGTTCAATCGCAATACTTTAAGTGTGTTTTAATTTAGTATTAATTACCTATAGGAATTAGGACCATAGTTAGGAATTAGGGTCAAACCATTTAAGTCAATTAGAAAGTATAATTAAGAATAATAGTCAACTAAGAAATTTCCATAGCTTTCCAACAAGATATTAAATGTAGAAATCCAATAAAAATTGATTAAACTTCAAGTAACTGAAGTTAACTTTAATAGTGGATGAAAATATAAGAACCCATCCAAAGGAATATTTTGAAGGCATCTTAGAATCTACATTAGAGTTAGTACCCAAGGTAAAAAGAAGAACAAAAGGAATTAGAAGTATAAATAATTTTTGAATTTTCAAAGGTAAAAAAGAATTATATGAGAATTTCAATGAACTGAACAACAATCAAAATTTTTTCATAAATAAAATTTCCCTTGAAGTCAAAATTATTTACACTATAACTTTGATAAGTTAAGAGAGAAAAAGTATTAAAAATTTAAAACAAAAAAACAAAAGATAGAAAAGTAATAGAGAGTTTAATAGGAAATCTTCAAGGAATATTCTGAATTTAATTAGATAGAATATTGTAGAGAATAATTCTAAGATTCCAAAAGTATTTTTATTTCGAAATTTGAACAAATATTGAAGAACCTAGACTATGATGAAGTTTTAATCAAAAGAAGTTAATGAAGTCAACTAAGGTTGACCAAATTCCACCAAACCCAAAACTTAGCTAGAAGATAAAAATAGAATTTTATCCAACTAACTGAATCCATTTCCAATAGTTAGAAGATAAGGAACTAGCGAATGAAGTTTTGAATTGGAAAAGTGTCTAGACTTCATCCCAACGACGCTAGCGTGCGAGCATGGAGCGGCGAGCATGAATCTTGTGAGCGGTGAGCATGAATGTCATGAGCATGCATTTTTATTTTAGAAATTCAATTTTTTTGGGGTGAATTTTTATTTTTGTTTAATACAAATTTTATATTTATAGATATTTTACTATTTATAGTTAAAAGGGGCCTATAACCGCCTTACCTATGACCGTTTTAAAAAAAAAAAATTGCAATATCCACTGCATTTTTTGAAGTGTTAGCTCAAACTAGGGTTATATTATACCCACTGGAATTAATTGAAACCTTGTGGGTTTCAAACCCGGCCCACCATGTTTAAATCTCTTTGACCTTTGGCTACAATATTCCTATTTAATGAAGTGCAATCAAGATAAAAAAAATCAACTTCAATGAATATATGGCATATTTCTAATAAAATTGACAAATAAATCTTGAACTTACAAATATAAACATAGTGACTATTTTCATTGAATTCATTCCAATGGAATTTGAACTACAAGTGGAAAGAAGAGTTTAGACGAAATGATCACTTTTTGTGAGAAAATGAAATTTTTTTCAATTAATTGAAAATATATTCAATCGTATAAAATGGATTCATTTCACAAGCCATTGAAGTACTTACAGCTAGTGTCTTCTATTACTCTAATACTATGATAATTCCCACTTTAACCAAAACAAGCTTCAACTCGTTGAAATTATAGCTTGGTGCATGGATAAACTTGTCTTCGTTTATGTCCATTTTGCAGAAGTACCGGAAGAGTTAGTACAAATGCTTGCAATTTACATACTGTTGCCGACCTCCAATGGCTGAAACCGCCATAGAAATAAAGTCAGGGCACGTACATGATGGGTACATACCCACAATGATTCGATAAATGTTGAGATTTGGTTCAGCCCCAGTTTGTAGTGAAACAATTGCTCCTAAACTAGGAAATGGTAACAATGTCACTCCCAATATCTCTCCTTTAATGTTTCCAGCACTCTCCCACTTGTTGCGTTGTTCAATTGTAGGTGCATTTGCAATTCGGTGTATGGTACGGCTATTTCGTACAGTTGGATATACATGTGCGTCTACTGGATTTGATTCATCATATAGCACACTCTTGAATACATTAGACATACCAAATAGCCGTCGTGGAGACAATATAGGACGCTCTTGAAGTCGAAATCCAGCATGCTGCAACAATAGGGTCTCTTCTCGGGTAAGATTTGTTCCTGCTAAGATAGGCCATACTTCGGGTACCTTCGGCCACTCTATAACCCACTTGCGTTTACTTCCTTTGACGCACCGTTCAATGTCATCTGCACAAAACCAAAAGTCTGCCACTACCTCTTTCTTACTTCCGTAAGATATTTTTCTTCCACTATAGGTTGGAGCGGGAGTTCCCTTGCGACCTTTGGCAATCTTCCCCTTGCATGTCATGTTTGAACCTTTCTGTTGAGCATAACATTTTGCATTTGACTTGTGGCTAATCCTTGCAATGTGCCATTTTGATGTATCACAGTCACTTTCAAATGCAACCGTGACATGTGGCGGAGTGTTCACTAGAGGTTTAGGACCTTTATGTCCTGAAGATTCCATTGACGTTGTTGTGGCACGTGTTCGAATACGAGGTTGGGAAAAGTTGATTTTATCAGGTCTATGTGAGTCACTTGCATCACCGATAGGAATGTCTAACTTCCTCTTCAAGCTCCCAAAAATCTCTTCTCCTTCGAGATGAGGAATGCGAGTTCCAATACCTTCGGAACCTAGCAATGAATTCAATGCCTCTGCAATCTTCTTTGGATCACTGCTACGTCTTGCTGCTCTCAATTTCAACTCCCCTTTTGATGGACCAGATCCCGAAGCATATCCCTTCAAGTAAGCTCGATAATTTGTCATTTGCATCCATGCCCGAATACTGTCATCACATGTTGCATCAAAGACATTGTTCCCTCTATTACCAGACATTTGAAGCCACTTGTTGTGTACGGTTTCTGACAAATTGCATGAAGGCATATCGGCAAGTTCCTCCAAACTTAAATCTTGAAAATGAAGTTGCACAAACATTAGACTTTGCTAATTCAATGTTTTATACCATCGTGAAATCCATCTGAGATATAAATAAACATTTATAAATACATGAATCAAAAGTGAGAGTAATAACGTCATATTCAATAAAATGGGAGGGTAGGGCACTCCCAAAATAAACTTTGGCTAAATAAGTGAATCAAAATGGGCTCAAATGAAGCTCAATAATCTCATATTTTATTAGTTAATTATCAATTTCCATTAAAATGAGAGTCTTGCAAATAATACATGTCCTTTAATAAATATAAAATTTTTTCAAATCAAAAACTTCTTTCACAGTAAAACAAAATAAACAAGAAATATAACATGAGATACAAAAGGACGGTATATGTATAATGGTTTCAATTGCTAATACAATATAAAAACCTATATTTCTTATAAGAGAACTATAAAATAATGTAATCTTACATACAAAAACCAGCACTTGAACATTTGTAAATATAAACGTCTACATTTACAAGTATGAAAGAACATAGTATTCTACTTCTCTCACCATCATCTGAAGGCATATTGCTCATTTATTAAAATCAACTAGCATTGTATGAGATAGATTTAACAATGCAAGAAAAAACTTATAAAACTACCGTTGCAATTAAGACTGAGGAAAAGTAGCCAAACTTTGGTTGATGACTTCGATTTGAGCAACAGGGATCTTGATCATACATTGTCGCGTATCCTTCCTAATCAGAGACTTCCACGCTGTTATAAGAGCGTCCGTGTGTTGCCATAATGGCGGTTCGCTTTCATCAATTTTCCAATGCAAACCTCTGTCGCTATCCCATCCAGTGTAGAAGTTTTGAACGCTCTCATCTCTTGAAGTTGGACGGAAATACTGAATTAGCACACAATTTGGTTTTTCAGGATTGCAATTGGGATTAGACAAAGCCCTTGCAATCCAAATTGGATGACTATCACCATCTGTTGGTCGAACCGCTACGAAGTACCTTTCAAAGAGATCACGTCCCACCCTGAAAGATGGTTGTGGGCGACCACTCAAAGGCCCGACATATGCTTCATCTTCTCCAAACTCTTCGCGAACTTCACCTTCTTCATTTAGTTCATCTATTTGAGCTGCTCGAATTCGAGTCGTCGGCCAAAAACCATCCTTCAAAAAAGTAAATGCAAGTACTGGATCTTGTAGCGCTACCTTCACATCACGCCAATAGTGTACCACATGTTCATAGCGCCTTCGACATTCACCACTGCTGTCCGCATTGCATAGGTTCTCCCAGTATTTTATAAATCCAGATATACCTTTCACAATGTCTTCAACGCCCCTCATTGACTTCAATGAAATTGGTAATGGTACACCACGTGGCCACAAACTTTGTCCTTGAGCATCTTCTTTCTACAACTTAATGCCTCTACCACCCTCCTCTAACCAATCCCCATCAGTGCACAACAACTTGTATTTTATAACAGGACACCCTGTTGAATCTAAATAGAACTTTACTTGTTGTGGTCTTGTGTGTCCAACGAGCGTGTCAGCACCATCTACAAATGCACCAGCAATGAAATTCTTGAAATCAGGCACCTCCTCTATAAGGTGAGGAATAGTCGGAGTGGAATCCACATCCATAAATGATTTCATCAACGCTAGCACTATAGGGAAGTTCTCTTTCTTTAGCTGCATACTCCATCTTCCAAATAGTGCATCAATGTCATCGTGCGTATGACCAACAATCATGAAATTCACATATACTTCACGAAAGATCTTGTTTGCAACAAGTAGGGACCAAAAACAAAATACATATCTGTTTTTGTTGTCTCTAGTGGCATTATCCATCTGCATAATAAGAATAGGTGGCAATGGTGTCTCCGGAACTGAGGTTGTTGGGACTTCAGGAAGCGAACCTTTGCAAATCTCACTTCCCTTGAGCACCGCCTTAAACAAATTCGTGGACTTCGAATTCATAAACAACTCTCGAGACAACGCCTTTGGTGGCAATTCAAGATCTCGCAACAACTTTGCCACAGAGCCAATTGTATAATTTGAATCATGGGGAAAGAGATCCAATCCATAATGCGCATACCGCACATCACCATGGCCATGTGCAATCATTCCAGTGACCGATACAGGCAACTTCATCAAGCCATCAGTGTCTTTACTCTTGTGTGAGAAAACCGGACAAGCAGTTTTAGAATGATCCATCTTGTCATGCATAATTGTGAGGCACTCGTGCGGAGAAGTTAGCGACCAGAAACGATTAATATAGTACAAGTCCCGATGAGCATGAGCAGTAGAGAGGTGATTGTCCAACCTCCGTTGCCACATCAAAGCACTGCTGGAACCAGCAAGAGCACCCTTCCTGAGCTCTTTGTATTTGTCACAAGTAGCACATCGCGCGAAATTGTCCCCGGGCTTCTTGACTTCATACTCCGGAAACTTTGAAGACCTGATCTTACTTAAATTCGAAGTTGAAATATCCTTCAATCCAAAAGCTGCATTAACATCATTGATTTCTTGCAACTTTCCCTTCCACTGAAAGGTAGAGGGAAGACACATGGAAACAACCTTCTCCCCAGACTTCATAGTTCGAGT
Organism: Pseudoscleropodium purum; assembly: GCA_963969395.1. NCBI lineage: Eukaryota > Viridiplantae > Streptophyta > Bryopsida > Hypnales > Brachytheciaceae > Pseudoscleropodium > Pseudoscleropodium purum. The sequence continues at coordinate 26,402,571 of OZ017798.1, forward strand.
ACGATGTGGCATATGATCGGCTTCTTTCTCAAGGATGCACTTCAATGAAACAGCAGCTTGTTGAGTATGTTTCCTCGGTTTTGACATTCCTGTATTACCATGTTCCATTGCTTCTCGATGATCTTTCACATGTGTTTGGTAGCGAAAAAATGTGGATTGTGGAACCCCAGAAATATGCATCCAAGCTCGCATACAGACAGGGACCTCTTCAACTGTGACCATCCTTTTCCCACGGGAATCGTAATGATATTGTCTGTGGACATCCAGCTTCATGAAGGATCTATGCTTGAATGTGGAATTATGATACATGCGCTCACGGAAAGCCCGAATCTTCTCTCTAGGAAACGGTTGAACACAATTTCGACTACAACAAACTTTGCTAGACACTGCATTGATGGATTGTTCTGTAAGCAGAGCCTTCGACTTCAGAGAGGTTTCACGAGGCGGGTTTCTTGACGTGCTTGAATACTGTCGTGTCGATGTAGAAGAGTTTGAGTTCAAGGCTCTCGCTCGGAGAGATTTGTACCTATCTCGGACTTCGTGGTCATGAAAACTTGCTCCTCGATAGTGAACGAGTTTAATAGGCCAAGCTATGAGTGAATAAATTTTCTCTCTTGAGATATCGACATCGGAATGTGACTTGGAAATAAACACTGCTACATGAGTGTCACCAAGGGGACCATCTGCTCCGCTGACAAGGTCCGAATTTACATTATGGCAAGTACCTTCACCAACAAGTACTCCCTCTTCATTGAATAGGGTGACACATTTCATGTTCCATAACGAACGCGGAAGCCCTTCGCAGTCTGGTAAGTCCTCCATCATTTCCTCATGAACATGGAACTCCTCATCTGATTCATCCATCTCCCCGACTGGCATGCCAGTCGAAGATATATCACCAGAGTAAGACGAAAAACGGAACAAGGAAAAGTGACTTGAAAGAATTTTACAATTTCAGGAGGAGTGCATTCAGTGAAGTAAATAAATGCATTTCAGCACGGTTCGCGCTAAAATACAATTCCACAGAGAACAACACAAATAATACATACACATTCAATAACATTGATTTTCATATTACTTTTACAGAGTTCGGTTAAAAAGTAATATCTACTGCCATATACTGGAATTTAGTAGAACACAAACCAAAAAGAAAATCACATAAATTTCTATCGATTTTCATTTTGAATTTGGAGGAAATGAAAATCATTTATCTATAAAACATTTGTCCACCACAACTGTAGAGGACAACAAGGAAATAACAATTTCCCGTGCATCATAGTGAACTTAAATTTTGAATGAACTCTCCAGAATTTTGAATGGATTAATGAACAATCGTATGAATTTAGAGAGAATGCACGGAAGTGGAACAATGACATAGTACTGATTAAGTAAAAACACATGACGACTTTACACATCACACCTGCAGGCATCCAGAAATTTTGTATTAAACGAGTATAAAAAAATGCATTTCAACGCGAGTCGCGCTGAAGTGCAATTCAATGATCTTTTTCCGACGACAGCGTGCATGAGAATGGAGGCCGTATTATATTCCATAATGAAGATCAATAACATCATTTTCGCTGTATTAGCTCTTAAGTAACATTATTTTCCAAATATGAATATGAATTCCTAGTCATCTTCAGACACTTCAGAATGCACGTAAATCTAGACATACATAAATGCACATCAGTGCGAGTCGCGCTAATGTGCATTTCATTCCACTACCATAAAACTCAATATCAAGACATATATTGGATTTCCCAAACATGACAACAAAATTGGGACATGGTAATGCATTTCAGCGCGAGTCGCGCTAAAGTGCATTTCTAGTCCAAATCATGAAATATATTGCGTTTTATCAAGACTGGATTCTTGATCCATTTCAAAACAGAATTCGTTGAATACACTTCAGCGCGACTTGCGCTAAACTGATATGCTGTTTACTAAATTAGTAGAGAGCCTGACTTCATATCTAATCTCGATTTACTTCATTTAAAAATCAGGACTTGCACTTCAGTGCGAGTCGCGCTGAAGTGCATTATGCAATCTAATTTCATAATGGAAAGACTTATAGGAACGTGTAGAAATGAAATTGAAAAAGACCCTGCTTGACTGCATTTCAGCGCGGCCCGAGCTAAACTGCAAGTAAGAGAATTACTCATATATCACTTCCGATTTGGCACTTCGACATCGTAAATTTCAAACGTGTAAACCTCCTATATTTAGTAATTCCGAAATTTAAGGAAAATTCCCATCGGACAATAACATTCTCTGACCATTTGCAATCTCAGATAAAGCATCGAAATTGAAAATTCTTTGCAATGCAATTGACAGAACATGGAAAGCGTATATGACAAGTGAAGACATGCGCACTGTAATTGTAGGGAGAGGAGTGACAGATGACATAAACCTCGTCTATGATAAATAAGTTACGAAAACTTCTATACTGACGAAGAAGGAGGAGTGCATTACAGGCGAAGGTGTGCGATGCAGTGCTTCCTCGTTGAAGGCGGCCGACGAGAACAACGTGATAGTAATACAGAGACAATTCCGAACTTCTAAACTTCTCCACTAAACCAAACAACGCAAGGGAAAGACGCACACGAACTATGCAACGCTCACTGAAGTCCTTTCAGTGGAGGGAAAAGGTAGAAGGAGATGTCTGCAGCTGGGTTAGCGACGCACATTGTACATCCTGGTGGGAACGAAAGGGCGCCAACCGTATCCAAGATTTTGAACACATTCCTTCTAAATTCAGATGTCCCGAGATTCCTCATGCCTATGACAACTATACATTGTAAAGCGTCTTCTAATTCTAGATTAAACCACAGTCCCCACAATTGGTAGTGGGTGAGCTGCCTTTCCAAGATTCTGATTATTAATGCTCGTTGACTTCTAGCAAGTGATGTGTCTTTTTGTCATTGGGACATTGTCCACAACGGAAGGCGCAATTGCAATGCATACAGTGCGTTTTTTTATTTTCGTTTTTTAGCACTTTGACTAAAATGACTAAAGGGTGTTATTAGCAAGATAACTGTCAATTTGATTCTCCAAGTACGATGCCCTTACCATATTTTGTCTTACATGGACTACTTAAAAAACACATACTAAAAACTTTTCATTATTTATAGAGGAATGGAACTTTGTTGCAAAGATTTTGGAGTTCTTTTCGAAGTGGGAATTACTGTTTTTTTCTTATATTGAGTACGACTGCAGAGATCCCTTCTCCAGGTCTTCTGGTTTCATTTCTCCTGAAATGCAGAAGTCGCGATATTAGTTTGTAGTACTGGAGCTTTTAAATTCGAAATTTTCTGACGATTTCATCCAAAATTTTACTAATTGTTTTTGATAGGCTTGGTGTAGAGAAAATAATTTTGGTACAATTTCGCTCCAAATCGCCAGAAAAAAGAACCATGCCCATTCAGCCTATAGTAAATTAGTACTCTGCGGTAAGGAATATGACTTCGAATTTTTTTCAAAATAGATCGATTTTAAGGTTATGTTTTCTTGAAGATCATATTTTGCATTACAATTTAGGGTTTCATAGATCTTAGTAATAATATCTATAACAATGTTGAATGAGGTCAATTTCAAATGGTACCAAAAAATAGGGAGTAATTGTTTCATATACTTGAAATGTTCACATATCAAAAAAAAAGATACTGCATGCACCACCACATTGCATCAAGTTCTACATTTCTGTATTAAGTGAGTACAATTCTTGAATTCCTCATTCTATTTTTGTGGAAGGTTGAAAATGAATTGGTGTAATAGAATAGGAGAACACTGATTCGTTGCACTTTAGATGTTTGTGTGCCCCCACAAAATAAAATTCACTACCACATGCAAGAGACAATTCTTTCATCAAGTTCTACATTCATTTTCTGTTGCAATCTATGAGATTTTCATTTCAATCTTTCAAAAGGTCAACATTATATGGGTGCCAAAAAAATTGGAGAGTTCTTGTTTGTTCTACTTTAGACGTTCATTTGTTTCAGAATATTGGAATGCACTGCCACATGCAGGAAAAGAGGAAATTTGTACATACTGTTGATCCGTACAATTTTCTGTTTAGGATGATGTAAATGAAATTGAAATTGAAGACATGAAAAATTTGTATGATTTACCTTCCCTGTTTATTAGGTTAGTTTTATTCATGAAATTTTATATTTTCACATTCTTATTTTCTCAAATGTAGTTGGCGCTAGGTTTGCTACACAATATGTATATTACTTTCATCAATTTTGCATGTAATAGAATGTAGATGAAAAATGTATGTCTAATTCTTATATGAAAATATTGACATCTTCATATATTACATTTGCAATTGCAATATACATAGACATTGCACTTGAAAGCAATTAAAGAAAACTATTGTATCATAATTTAAAGCGCAAAATCCTTTGCAACGATGAAAACATTGAAATAAAAAAATTAATGAAGCAAAAATGTAAGTACAAGCTTCTCTTTTGAATATGTAGAAGAACACTTTTAGTTTCAAGGAATTCTTGCATGAAACATTATTACTTAATTAATTTTTTCCTCCATAACCTATGGGGACACAATATTAAAGATTCAAAATGTAAATTTCTCAAATTGCAAAGACTTTGTTGTTCCTTTCAAAATTCCAAAACTTGAACTGAAATTTCAAATTCTTGGCACTTGCTATGCTTTGTATTTCTCATTAAAATTGTACTAAAAAACTTTTATATTATACAAAGTGTTGCCCACAAAATTCGATATATCTTTAAATTCTTTGAATAAAAGTGCTCATCCACTACAATTAAGCTTTGATGATTGAAGATTTAGGGTTCAATGTTTGACATGAATTTAAAAAATATTTTGCAAAATTTATCAAAGTTCAAATATCATAGTTTGAACATCAATGCCAATATATGAATAGTTCTTTCTTGATGGAGATCAAAAGGACTAATTCATCAAAATGGAAGGCTTCAGACCATATGTTAATACATGGTATATAATACATGGAATTTAAAAGGTCATATGTGTTTATAGTTATACTTTTGAATGCAATGAAGGCATTCAGGGTATTGGGCACAAAAAAAGTGCTATTCATCATTAGAATTTGAAATTATCTAAGTCACTGGGTTTAGGAAAGCAATCATTAATAAGAGCATTGACTAAGTGCCCCATTAAATGCACAACACTCACAGTACAAAATAGGCACTCTCACATATTAACTCGCATTTACAAACTTCGCGTGATCCATTTGCACCTTGAATTGTTTATTGCAAATATGAAGTTCATATTATAGTGGATTTCGAGATCATTACGTGTTGCTACATTCAAAGTTTCTGCATACTCATGGTGGATGTGTAGTCAAATGTAAATTGCAACGTTCTGCAAGTGAATTCAAGTTTAATCAATTCAATTTCAAGAGGAAGTCTTTAATAATTTATCTACTAAATTTGTTGCTAGTTTATTTACAATGTATAGTACGAGTAACAAATTGAAACAATTTTTATCAAAATTGCCTTAGAAACTCTTCAATTCGGACAGTTTAGGGACTTATAAATTCAACATTACAATCAGCAAGCTTTTTGCCTCACTTGCTATGCTTTGTCCATGAAGGTTTCCAAAAATTTCATGGAACATACTGTATATTATTTACAATAAGATGGATACTTCAAACAAAATCTATAAAAGATGCATGCAATAGAAAATACTACACAAGTTCCAGGGCAAATTAAAAATTATAAAAATAGGAATGCTACTTTTTTGTTAAATTGACAATGCGTGTGCCCATGATTATGCAATGTTACGCTAGCGAAGAGATTGTTATACTCATTAATTTGATTGTTGGCCAAATTATTTTGCCAATAATAAGGTCATCAATTAAGAAGACATGTCAAGTGCCTTCTCTCCATATCTGCCAATAGAATAATCCAATGTTTTAAGCATTCAGTATATGAATGTATTTACCTTGATATGAAGTCAACTAAGATCCAACTTTTCTATGAAGTACTTTCATTTTCAACTTGATTAAATTATGAAGGATAACCAGAACTTATATATTATGGCATTATTGTTTTTTTTGAGTCTATGTGGTGTACGTAAGCAAATTAAAATTGGTTTCAAACATTTGAAGCATATTTGTAAAGAAATGAACACTTATTTTACTCATGTTCATGTAGTATTGTAGATGGAGAGCAGTTTCGTTTTTGCAAATTAAATGAAGAGCTTCCTTACTGCCCAAATATAAATAAATAGTTCTAAAATTGATTATAATACCAGTGCACTTCTAGCCATTCATGAACTTCTACGAAACCAATTGCTGAACTAGATAAATAGAATTGCAATAATCCATTTCTGAATATTTTCCATAAATAATAATGGGATCTTTGTCACCAATAATATTTGGGTTCTTTGCTCTTTTATGTACTTGGAGCATAAACAAAATATTTTTTCACACTACCATGTTGAATTCTAAACGACCTGAAATCTTTCAAACAATTTCTAATAAACTATTGAAGAAATAGAAGAAGGGTGTGGTTCACCATTTCTACAAAGTTTTAGATACAATGTCAAATACTCTTTGAAAAAAAAAAAAAGGAATGAAAGAGGTACAGTCTCTTTGCAACAATCACCTTAAACTCACAACAAGAACATTAACTTCTAAATGCCCAAGGCCTATTTTGAGCCTTTAGAAATTTGCTCTAAATTGAACAAAAAGTCAACATTTTGATAAGTTGTATCAACTTTTTTTGAATTGTAATTGTTCAAATTCAAACTCGACATGTTAGAGATCACATAGGAAGAAAAAATACAACAATATTACTTATAAGTTGGAAGATTATAACATTTGACCATGAGGGTGTTAAAACTATGAAAAATTTTCAATTCACTTTTCACAAGTCAAACCTAAGAAGTTGGTGACAAAAAAACTATGAGGTTTAAGGACCTAACATGAATAACCCCAATCAATTTATGGCACAACCCAATCCCTAAACCCTAAACCCTAAACCCTAAAACCGCACAGCCCAATCCCCCCAAACCGCAGCCAGTGGCGCCCTGCCACGTGGCCAGGCGGGTGGCGGGTGGCGGGACGGATGGCGAGCAGTACGCTGGCTCATTGCAGCAGGGTTTAGGGTAATTTTGTATTTGTCGGCGCGGACTGATTCTTGCGCTCCTGTGTTGCCGCCCTCGTCTGTTTCTGTGTTGGTGTAGTTGAGGTGCAGCAGTAAGGAAGGTCTCGATTGTCTTGCGGTTTGTGTCACCTAGTTTTCGAAGGTGGAGCACCGGCTTGGAGGTTCAGTGGCTGGCTCTGGAGTGCGTGCGGTGTGTTTTCAGGTTGGTTCCTTCTCCTTCCGTTGATCGTTCAACTTTTTATTGTATACTTCTCAGACTTTGTGTTTGTGCTTTAGATCATGCTTGTGTTTAGTGTTTTAGGTTTTGTGTTGAATGGATTTGCAGCTCATTTGTGTTCTTCTATAGGGTTTCAAAGTTTGGCTTGTCCTCATTCAAAGCTGCAGCTTGAATTCTGTTTCCTTCGTGATGCAGGTTCGATAGGAGAACGAGGAGCGACTTCCAAGTTTGAAAATTTCGGCCGTGAATAACTGAACGAAAGGTATGCACGGTAGTTTCTTTTGTGGAATTCTATTCTACTTCGTGGAAGATGCTCGTTGTGGCTTCGCATCAGGTTGATCAAGAGTTGTAGAAGTTTCCGTGAGAGCCTTGATGTTGTGTTCATTTCTCTTACTGTAATGTTGCTGGCTCTTAGTGCTCGTTCGTGTGTGACCTGTGCAGTTCTGTAGAGCAAATCTCCAGTGCAAATCCAAACTTTCATTCCAGGTACTTGGCGTCATCCGTTTTTTTTTTCCTTCTGCAGTATGATCTGCAATGCTTTTCTGTAGTTATAGTGTTGGTGTTGACTTTTTAGATAGAGAAGTACGCCTTCTGATAGAAGTAGTAACCCGAGCCCTAAACCTTCAGATGAATATGGGCAAACCCTAAAATGAAAGCAATGAAAGAGGAATTTACCAAACCTGAATCCATTCTGAATCCTAGCATTTGTCATTTCAGCGCGGCTTGCGCTTAAACGACACATGCTCCACTATTAACTAACGACGCAGACGTTAGTTTATAAACTTCACTGGAACTCACGAATAGCGGTTGCACAGATATGACATGTTGTATATAAGATGCACGACAGTTCAGTGCGAGTCGCGCTAAACTGTCAATCATTGATACTTGGGCATCCCAGAGAACAGAGATTCAGACAGTAGTAAAAAACTAAGCAGTAAGGCAGTTTAGCGCGACTCGCGCTAAACTGTCAATCATCACAATTCCTACGACATAATATATTCATAAAACTCATTAAATTTCCTATCAAATTCTCTAGAGATAGAATATGACGAATTCATAACTATGCACTAAACGCATTACATTACCAATTCATTTCTCAGATAGAAGAACAGAAATGATTCCAAGAAACACATTACTATAGGAGTCCATCCGCATACAAATAGGATACAATTCAGAGCGAGCCGCTCTGAAACGACATTCTATGATCTTAAAAGCAAAGCAAAGGAAGTTTCAGAAAGCAAATAACAAACAACGATAACGACGTATAAAGCAGTTCAGCGCGAGTCGCGCTAATATGCAATTGGAGAAAATGATGAAAAGTTATTCTACCGAATGAAATTACTCTCAGTGTCACCAAAAACAAATATGAATCTAACAGTCACCGCCACAGAAAACAGTGGTTGAATGAGAGACTCAAAAATATGTACGTAAATTCATCCACTATAAAATTTCTACAATATTTACAGAAAGCCTGTAACAGTAAGACCATAATGGAACGCTATGAATGTCATTTCAGCGCGAGTCGCGCTGAAATGCATCATTACTTTCATGAACTGCAGAGACTTCGGTTTGTGTTTTGCTGGTTTGACTAAATCTCAGAATTTTCTAACACTACAGAATGGAAAACCAATTGGAGGCGCTTGAGATGTACTTCAAGAGATCCGATGTGTAGTTCATAGATGACGACAAGACTGCTGAAGACCACTTGATTGAAGGAGAGTACTGGGTCTTCAAAGATCCAGAAGAAGTAGAAGCATGGAGTTTATTCACGATCCCTTTCATCAACCAGTTCTGCTTTTCCTACAAATTCAAGAAATCGCAGTGCTTCCTACAACTCTCTTTCCACGAGAAGATCAAAGACATCGAAGCTGACGCCCACCCAATGATCAAAATCAAGTGCATGACAACAATACTCGGCGAGTCAAGAAGGGACCAATACCACTTTGCTATCTGCCTCAACTCGGTATTAATTCCCTTCAACTTAAGTCCATTCCTGAGCAGCCTCGAGCCAACTCCATACCGAGACGAAGTGAAAGAGCTCGAGAAGAAATTGGACAGTGACGAGTAGAAGAACGCGAATGGAACTCCGTTGTCCTAGAAAAAGTTGTGTAGCAAAGTCCGGCTCCTATTCAACGACTTCTCCATGCTGAAGGGGAAGATGGAAAAGCAGAATGAAATGAATCAACCACGCACTGTGTCAAGGGAGATAATGAACCAAGGTGTAAGTCAAGGTTCAAAACTGAACGTGGGTCAACAGTCAGGTACCAGTTGGGGGCAGAGGAAAAGTGTACAGAAAACTCCACAGAAGAAAGGCAAGAAGGATGCTCCATCTTCATCAGAACGGAAACCGGTCACTCGGGACTCTGAAGTGTCCGAGGTCGCTGAAGGGAGCTATGCGGACGAGATGTCCAATGTTCCTCACTCATGGGCAACAGAGAAGAAACCTAACTACGAGCAAGTGAGCCAAGTCTACAAAAAATTTTGGACGACCTGCGAGGACGCATACATTTTCAAGGTTGGGGAGAAGAAAGTGATTGACGTCTCCCAATTGGTTGATCCACCGGCAACTTTCAATATACACTCCAAGCAGGACAACATTGTCGAAGATATAGTCAATTATCTGTTCAATATCCTCGACAAAAGCACGAAGCAGACACTTTGCGTTATGCTTGTTGGGCACGACACAATGCCCAAGAACTGGGAGGATATTGAGAATGGCCAATTCTATATTATAAACGGACAGCATAGTGTTGCAGCTAGCAAATTTATGTTGGACGAGAGGAACAAGGTGAACGCGGAAGAAAGAGAGCACTTCCGCAGGTGGAACTGCTTCGTTGTTTGGTCGAAGGATGCGGAGACGCTCAGATGTATCTCTGCCTACTACAATCGAACCAATCACTTTGTGGCAGTGCAGCCATCGTGGGCGACTAATATTTTAGGAGCTCGATCGGTATGGGAGGCAATGGGAAGACCGAAGAATCCCACTCCAGCCAAATCTGTGGGAGCTGTTACCATCAGTCGGCGGACAGTTGAGAACAAGAAGAACCGCGAAAATTTCCAAGTATGCAGTTTAGCGCGAGTCGCGTTGAAGTGTTCCTCCTTGAGTTGATTATGGTATATTGCAATCTCTCAATATCTGGATCGAGTGCATAATATAACTGATTTTCATGTTATTCTGTAGGCGTTTGAGAAGGCCATGTACGTAAGATTTTCACTAATCGAGGTTGTGAAGAGTCTGAAAATTTCCAAGACTAAGGGGAGGGAGGAGAAGTTGAAGCTGACAAACGAGTTGCAGCTGATTACCGCACCTGATGACGTCTATAAACTGTGGAGTGAAGTAATCTCTGCAGCCGCGCATGGGGAACTAATTAACCCCGACACCGACAAGATGTTTAACGCACGGGCGGGCTAAAGCCCCGAGAATTGTCTGCTGAATCGGGAGTTCTTCAAGCACTTGGGCAATCTCAGCTATGAGGAACTATCCAAGCTTGCAAAACACCTTCTGAATCAAACGGGTGGAAAGCACAGGCATTCATATCCTAAGGTGACAGTGAAGGCAATCTCTACAGTGCAGGATGATTGTTATAGCACCAAGGAGTGGGTAGAGCGTCGTAAGCGGAAGAATCTCGTCATCAAGGAGCTTCACGCGATTGATCCTAGCCTTGGCCTTCTCAACTCAAGGAACGAGGTGATCAACGAGAATTGGAAGGCGTTTAAGAAGGAGCGCTTATTCTCTAGCGCGACAATGGACATCCTCCTTGAGAGACCTGGTGAAGCCTATTTTGGCAAAGCAAAGAGCACACATGCGAAGCATAAGACGTGCTCTGAGTTGTCCCAAGATGCATACGATTTTTTAAAATCATTTCTTGACCACAAAGCCAAATTCGAAAGGCCATCTGCAAAGGCATACTATCGGGCATATGAGGTGGCCCGAAACCAATACAAGGACTGGCCGGTGAAGTCCTGGACTACGGAGACAAGTAATCGTTTATCTCTCGGGGTTATAGACTTCTGGTCGGTGCCAGGGGTGGAGAAGAAGGAGAGCTCTACGATGGAGAATCCTTTTTTCTTTGAAGTTCTGTCTTCACTTCAGAAGAGCAAGAAGCCCGCACTTGAAGAAGTCAAGTCGTGGCTCTTCATATGTGGGGACGAGAAAGAGGAGGCGCAAGTAACGATCTTTGTGGAGTCTAACAAGGAGTTGAACAAATACTTGGTTCACTACTCCTTGTACTGCGTAGGGAAAAATGACAGGATTGGGGATCTTGCGGCCGCGAAGACACCAAAGAAGGTGTTCCTTATGTTCTTGCAGCACCCTGAGAACACCAATCAAGTCACCATTCCATCGGAGTTCAACTGTCCCAAAACAGCTCGCTATATGAAGGCCCGTGCTTACAGTGAGCTAGAGTATAGAATTTATAACACGAAACTGCATATGGAATTCTATCTCTGGCTGGTGAAGGCATTCGCAAGGGCGGGCACGGCAGTCTTCTCTGCTTTCACAGGGGGGAAGTTGACTTGCGCTTCGGTGGTGAGCACCACGGCCTCAATTTAGCGCGAGTCGCTCTGAATAGCAATTCTTGATTTCATTTATTTTGTGATATGTATCTTTATTTGTTGTGTGTATGTGCTATGTCAGTTCAGCGCGGGTCGCGCTGAAATGCATGTTGCAAGATATGACGGTCATAACTCCTTTGTTTGTCTTTGACAGATGAGTGGGGTGGACGTTTATGTGACGGGTACATCGGAGTTGTCGCAGTGGTGGGAAGATATCTGTACCAAGGCAATGACGTTGGACATTGCGGACTTCTTGGACAGCAACTACTCCACCCACTCTGCCGATGTTCCTTCCTCCTCTAGGAGGAAGCTGAGGTCCGCTCAGAATTCCCCATTGAGTCAGCAAAGGAATAGGCAGACTCATGTCTCTCATGAAGTCCTGTATGATTCTGAGGAGGAGGAGGAGGAAGAAGAAGAAGAAGAAGAGCTTGAAGACGACGGGATTAAGGGATTGGACGAGATGACTATACCAACCAGTTGTCCGTCCACAGATATTCCGGGGTCGTTTGCAAGCTCTATGTTGCCTCCTCTCTCTCAAATGCCGAGGACTCCAATTGCATCGGGACGGCCGGACAAGAAGAGGAAGCGGGATACGATCACCAGTATTGCTAAGCAACTGGTGGAGATCCAGCAACAGAATGCCATCTCCCTAGCCAACATGCAGAGACAGACCGAGTTAGTGCAGCAATAGACTGAGCTGGCTCTAGCGCAGATGAGGGCGGACAATGCAAAGGAAAGGCTGGCCAACATAGAAATCCACAAGAGTAATCAGGCGTGGATGCAAGAGGAGTCGAAGGCAAACATGGAGCTCCAAATACTGATCAAGAAGATCGGTATCGAGCCCGTTGCGACACTGCCGCCTGCCTTTGGAGAGCCAATTTTGCAGTTGCAGGGACAGCCATCTGGTTCCAATATCAGCAATGCCTCCAGTCCTTCCAATCCGCTCAAGGATGCTGCGCCTCTTCCTGCGGAAGCACCCACGCTGACACCCCCTCCCCTGTGCGAGGGTGATGTAGCCTACCCGTCTTCTTCAACGAATCCTGAGGTAGCCGGAGCAAAGGAGAAGCACCTCGAATCCAGAGCAGAAGCGCATGGGGAGACGTCATTGATAGGCCTTGGGCAGAACCTGCCCATGGATACTTCCGAGGTGGCGAGTGGAAGTGATGCCCTGCCCACCGAAGATCCACCAGCAGGTTCTCCCCAATGAAAACTTAGTGTTTTATGTTGTAGTTTTAGCGCGGATTGCGCTAATCTGTATTGTAGAAGAGTACCTGTAGTTTTCATTTTAGATACAGTGCTCATTTTTTATATACTTTTAGTCTAAACAGCGTCAACCAAAGTGGACGCATTTTCCAAATTGTAAATCTGTTGTTTGCGACAGTGTAATATATCACTTACATGTATTCTTGCCTCCACTTGAAAATCGCAGGCCTTCCAAATCTTAGAGAATCGCTTCCAAAGTCTAAGTATCTTGTCGATCACTGTCAGTTGCCAGCAGAATCATCCCTCCCGATTGAGGACGCTGAACCTTTGAATCAGCCCATGTCTTCGGAAATCGGTGATGACATTGCATTGCGGGATCATTCGCTAATGCGTCGTGAAGGACATGAGAAGCCTTCACATTCTCAAGAACTGAAGGTATGACGGTTCTCTCATCTTCTCATGACTTCAGTGGACACAGTCAGTCATGGTTTTGCCGGTCCTGTGGCATACTTTCATGGTTGATTTTACGTGGTTCCCCATCTCGGCCAGTTTCACGATCGTAACTGGCCTCAAACTCCTATGTTTCTTGTCAGGAATCCGATCCTGCACTAGCTCGTGAGGAGGAATCCAAGGAAGTGCGCCGGTCATTGAGGTCGGGGGTGGCAGACAAGTGGATTAACGTCGTCCTAGACCTCAATGGCGTTCTGTGCCTCTGCGAGGATTGGAAGTCACAAGGGTCAAGGTTGCAATTTAACCGGGACTTAGAGCCTCACTCTGCCGTAGTGGCTGCAGTAGTTGGGCCCAAAGCCGTCTACGTCCGTCCAGTTTGCACTCACTTCTTGAAGGAGTTAGAGAAAATAGCAATCATCTCCGTTTGGAGCTCCATGAAAAAGTCTACCACGGAGGAAATCTGTGCATACTTTTTCAGAGAAGGAAGCCTCCCCTTCCTAGTTCTTGGGCAGGACTCATATAAGACGGTCAAGTGCAAGGATAAGTTCGGAAGGATGACCACTTATAAGGAACCTGGATCCAATAAGACTTGTTCCTCAAAAATGTTGAATTCTTCACTGCTGGCTTCTAGGGATCCTTCTCGCTGGATAATACAATCATTGTCGACGACAGTCCTCGCAAGCATGTCATGAATAGCCCAGAGAATGTCATATTAGTGGATCCTTGGAGTAATCGAGGGAATGGTGACAGGGACACGTTTCTTCTACAGGTCCTACTTCCCTGGTTCCGACAATTGGACAGCAGCCGGGACATGGGGCTCAAGTCCTTCCGCCAAAATGTAAAACGGAAGATTGGGAAAAAAATGCTGTGCGAGGAGAGGGGTCGTCGAGAGTACGACAAACTGATGGCAGTGGTCCAGGGGTCACCTAGTGTTCTTATTTAGTGTTGCTTCCCGAGGTATGTAGCTCATTTTTATTTCGGCAATTATGCTGCATGTGTAGCAGTTATCAGGTCATATGTATGCGGCAGTTGCACTTCAGCGCAGGTCGCGCTAATGTGTAGCATGTTATAATCTTCGTTTCGGTAGTCCGGAGTCCCTTTGTTCATGTGTTACTAGAAGCGGCATGCTCTTAGGTGTCTACAGTGATTTTGGGTGATGCAACTGTGGAGTGTTGCTCATGCTAATTTGGTTTCCATTTCTGTTAGATGCAGAATATCCAGAGCGAAACTAGGCTCAATGTGGACATGCCTTGTCATTGTCAAGCGTTGGAGGACTCCATCCTTGACTATGGACAGTACGTTATTCTCAGTACGGGAAATTTCCTTTGCTCGGCGCCTACGCTAAATTCATCCATGGACTTCTCTGTCAAGAACATTGAGGACGGAGTGGTAAATAGTCCTCCCAACAAGAAGGTGCGCCTACCCGTGTCGTGCTCGCCGTCTCCATTGCGTTCTAGGGAGGTTCGGGAGAAGTCAATGTCGCCAACTGTTTCGGAGAAAGGGACGCAAAGGAAGCTGTATGAAGATGCTAATTATTTGGTATCCACACCAGAAGTAAAGAAATCTGTGCCTGTTGGACAACATCCAAGAAATGATGCTCTCCCTGTTGTTGCGCTCGCACTCCCACGTTGCCGTGCTCAAACTCAGGCAGGAAGACTAAAGAGGAAAGTCCTTACGCCATCGGATAGTCATTCGTCGACTCGTACTTGGGACGCGTGGGAGGAGAGGTCGTTAAGAGCACAGAGTTGGGAATTCATTCGACAGTGTGGGACAATCAATAAGGGAGGGTATAGTCGTGGACTGGAAATTCTGAAGGCCTTGGAGAAGATGAAGAATTCATCTCGTAGTTGTTAGGTCTTGATTCTAGATGTAAAAAAAACATTTTGGATGGATTCATCCTAGAATTACATTTGTAAGTATTGAAGTAATTCTATTAATAGTAATACATGCCTCATAAATGCATGGTATTTCTGAAATCTTTATGTGCGCACTTGTTTTGAATGTCATGGCATTGGATTCCTAGGTGATTGAAGGCCTAGAGGCCTCTTTGTTTGTCACTTGTGCGCGTCAAAAGTTGCAAAGTTCTGGAATAAAGACTCTCATTTCCTTGGAAAACTCCCAAAATAGTGAATATAATGTTTAATAAGAAGATCTCAATAATATCCGTGTTTGGTCAAACGGGATTTTGCAAGATCTTTTCCAGTAAAGTGACTTTTCGAAGCTTAAAATATAAAATGAAAACTTTCAACAAACCCAAACAAAAATTCAAATTCAAATAACCACTATTCAATATATATTTTATATAGCCTACAAATAAACCTTTTATTTCAAAAGTAGGGATTCTGGGTTTGCACAACAACCTTCAAATTTACTTATTATTTATTTCTTAATTTTTTAATTAAATGTTCCTTGAACATGAACCAAGAATAGGGGTATTAAGGGGGACCCTACATACCCTTGTCGGATCCGACAGGGGTATAGAAGGTCCCTACCCCTACCCCTACTTTTGGTTCATGGACTGTTTCTTTCCCAATTTTTTGGACGAAAAAATGTTAAAAAAAAATTGGAGATATTGAAGTAAACCGTGAACCTTATATACATAATTCCTATCTCACGAGTGTATTTGTAGTCCTTCCTAAAATTCCAATTTCTCATCAATTTGGGACATTCCTATGTTTTTTGAAACAAAGATTTAGGAAATTCCATGCATTCAAATCAAATCATAGAAATATTAATTTCAATAGAAAATTGCTTTGAATGTACCAAAAAAATTTTAAAACGGATTTGAAAATTTTTATACTCCAATCAAATTGACTTACCAATTGCATGAATCCTCCCCATTGCCTATATCGGAAATGCCAAAAGGCAAGCCAATGTTCTAAGTGGTGAAGTGCATCTTCTGTTGTTGCTCCCGATGATAACCACCAGGACCGAATTGCCAGGTATTTTGTTTCTGCTTCCTCCATTGATTTTGCATCTTTGTACTGTTTACAAAGTAAATTGTGTTGTTGCTGAAACGCTTCCTTAATGTACTTCTGCGTGTGCTTCTGGAGAGAAGTACTCCAATGCAATAAGCATGTTCTTTCCCTATTCTCCATTTTCTGATCTGCAAAACCACTTCCATATACAATTCGTACGGCATTCCAATTCGCCATAGATCTATCAGCCATAAATCCTTTAAAATTTGGATTCTCAACTCCGTGTCGCAACATTACAGTATTCAAGCACTTCCAAAAGAGCAACTGAACCTTAGTATCTTCTGATTGCATATCACAGGTTGCAATCGTCATGACCTTCTTGTAATCTGGATCATACATGTGGCAAGCCATTGTCGTCCATTCCTTTACACGCTTGACGTGGTCGAACATCATCCACGCATTTTGAAGATTTCCTCCGGATTGCATGCGTTGCACCAAGTCCACATCGCTTCCAGGTCCTTCTGTGAGCATCTTGAAGATAAATACCTTCTCTTTTCCTTGGCCTGGAAAGACACTGTCGTGGATGAATTCGAACTGCGACTCTTTCTTCATAGTCATTATGTTGTCGATGATGCCTCCACGGTTGTTTGAGCGAAATGACGATATCACATTTCTAATGTTGGGACTACTCAAGTATTGAAACCGATCCATCACCTCTTCTAGCTCTTCTCCCTTCAACATCACTTTCTCTCCTTCTCCGTTATGGAACAAATAGGTCGTGAGAAAATCTTTGCTTGCAGAGAGAGCAATGGCTGAGTTTGTGGCAGTAGGAGTTTTTGCCACTTGCTCTGCAATGAGTTCACAAATCTTCTCTGCAGAATCTCTATACATGCCTTTTGCTACTGGGTGAGAGTGATCTCCAAGATGAATTGCGGCCCTTGTCATTTTAGGAATCTTGCTATAACAGTAGTATATTCTAGCGTCGCATTGCTTTAGACATGTTGGATTCTGTCTACATAGTTTGCAAACTAACGTACAATCCTTGGGAGGTTTGTCTCCTATTAGAAAAGGGGACACTATATATCCACTCCACTCTGTCTCATTGTGCTTATTAGCTCTCTTTAGATATTTGTCGCAGCACAAGGCAGGTAAATTCCCCATTATACTCACAAAAATCGCTCTAGAGTATAACTAAGTGACTCTAAAGATCGAACCCACGAGATCCTATGAAGTATCTAGCTATATTAAGCAGTTAAGTTCAGTCAGTATTCCAATCTTACTTTCCGGTCCTAAATCTAAAACCAGAAATACCACCACACCGGATAATTATAGACCGGATTACTCCTTCCGATCCTACTAACTATCCGGTCTGTGCAAATATCCAAATCCCAGGATCTTTACAACTTCCGGTCCTGGAAATCCGTCCTGACCAATCCGGTCCGGATGGTCATCATGTATCCGTAATCCTATCCGGTTTGGTTTTGCCTCTGTTTCACCATCAGAGGGGTCGCCGCTTACATTTGAGAGTGGTAGGCCCACCACTCCTTCCGTGACTTATAGTGGCTGAAGACCCACTGTCCTACTTCCTAAACTCCTAAGCTAATCCGGATCCGATTTGGTCCTTCACAACAACCCAGATAGCAATCCGGGTTGTAGGTCACACAAAGACCCCACACTCGACCCTCTCACACTACAACAACCTTAATGCTACTTCCGATCCGTGTGAAGATAGGTGGTTACAAGTGTATCCGTCCGTTCCAACATCAACTAAAGTTCTTCCGTTTACCCACACGGGTGGTGAGACCTCACAGGAGATCGGACACTCGACCGGATTTCCCACCCGGGAGTTCTAGCGCAGCTAAGGAATCCCTCCCTACCCGCCTAGCCTAACAACGGCTTTCTCACCCGGAACCTGGAACTCTAGAAGTGCTGAGGAACTAAGTTCACTCCCAACTCTTAGATACCTACTCACATGCATATAGAATTGGAAAAGAAAACACCAAGGGGAGAAATCACTCACAAACCGGCTCACACCATCCTAACTCCACATCATACAACCATGGCGCGCTGGAGAGAGACACACAATGAGGAGAAGGGAAAGGCACAAGAGATTTACAAAATGAAGACTCCCAGTTCCCATTGCAGGAACCAATTTATATACAAAGGGTAAAAACCCTAAAAGTACAAAGCGGAGCGGAAAACCCGTGGGGGTCCGCCGCCACCCTAATTCAACTTCCGGTCTAACCTAATACTGTTGAGCCGGATCCCGATCCGGATCCGCTCCTACTCCTAACTCAAATCAAAATCCTATCTACTCTACAACCCTAGATCCTACTATCGGGCTTCTGCTCTGCGGATCCAGCTGCTCAAAGACTTCACTCAAGTTCCGGTTCCGTTCCCCACGTTCTTTCTCCGATCTCAACCGGAATCAAAGCTTGCAGCACACAAACGCAAAAAACTCTACGACGCGCGCTCAAGGTCGAGTTTGTAAAAAGGGGTGCAACTGCGAAGGCTCCTCCTTATATAGTCTCTGGACCATTTCCGGTTTGGTCGTCTTGAATCCGGTTCACCCATAATCCGGTCCTAGACCTAATCCGTGTTGCATTCCGTTTCCGTCGATAGTTACTCCTGATCGGATTAGATCTAAGAGGCCCACTACTTCATGTTCTGTGCTAGTTTTGAGTTTTCCTTCTTCACCTAATTGGATCCAGTTCCCTAATGGCTAGTTTCCGTTCCTATTTTGGTGCATGCTAAGAAAATCAAAATTTTAAGCTGCGACAATATTCACAATCGAGATTCATACAAACAAGGTGACCAGCGCAATAGGACTTCCGGAATCTCAATCTGTCGGAATTGTGAATATTGGTAGTTTGTACCTTGCACCACGCATGTCCATCATAACGTTTGTCCATCCCCTCCAAATTTCCGGCAGCCGACGAAGATGGCCACGTGCGGCATGGAGGCAACTCAAAGATGACGTTTCCATTGAAGACTGATGGAAGAAACCCAACTTCATGGTGCTTGATGGCATTTACATCCATTGTGGACAATTCGTTCCTAGACCGATGCATACTCTTCAAATTCCTCAAGCATTCCATTATGCTTCTCCGATCAAGTGTAAGTGGATACAACGGAGGACAAGATAACAGAGATTGTGTGGGACTATTGCCTTGGATGTCTGAAACTGAATGATTACTATCATGACTACCAAGAGCGTTTTGGACACATTGCGGTTTTTCACGGATACTCAAGCTAGGTGACTGTCCTTCCGAATCACTTGACAACTCGATAATAGGGTCCAATTTCTCAATCTTTATAGCACGTAGAAAAGTACTTGAACTAGGAATTGGAAGTTCCTGTCGAAGAGGGCTAGGAGAAACTACGTTTGTGACATATGGCATATCCACTGTTGAATTATCGGACTGGCGGCTAACCATCTCTGTAGATGCATTTAGAATAGCCATAGGAAGACCGTATGCTCTATAGTTTCCTATAGGGAGGAACCAACAAACTCCATCCTTGTCTTCACTCTTCTCAATAGGAACAAATTCTACGCTTTTACCACATTCAGACTTCCTCTCTTCTTCTATATAGATAGAGGACTCATCAAATCTAAAACGTACATGTAGAAGATGACTAGATACTCTAGCCAGATTGCCATTCGCCAAAGGAAACACAAGCGGAACTACATGACCGTCTACTCTAATGCAAGCCATGGTGATAAAGCAACACTACAAAACAACGGAATGAAAAGCCAAGGATACATCAACTGCAACTATAGAAGACAGAAGCATGTGAAGTATGTCAATATAGTCCACAGAAATTATGTAGTTTCAATTCAACCTATGGTATTCTAGAAGTATCCATTCATAAGAGAACTTTGATAGTATATGTACAAACTATTCACACAAAGATGTCATTTAGTTCCTTCATTACTACTTTCATGTGAGTTACAAGAAATAAATGAGTTGAGAGAAATAAATGAGTTCAGGCGACTTTGGCAAGAGATTGATTTAAAGTAAACAAAAATCAATGAGTCAAGGCGGCTCTGGCAAGAACTTCATTTCAAAAAATGAAATTTATGTATTGAGGCGGCTCTGAAAAACGCGTTCAAGAAGATACTCATTAAATCTTGCCAGTTTTATACTCCAGAGTGAAGATAGACAATGAAAGGGGTGTCAGAATAAAAGATGGCTCATAAAATCTTAGGACAGCTATTTAGAATTTGAAATTTGCAAGGCGGTGCTTCTCATAGGTCTATCTATTGAGGCACTCGGGAAGGACTAACCTACTTGGTTGTTTTGAATAAATAGTCTCCATGTTTCTTCATACATGTCTTTCTAGTACTACCTTCAACATAGTTCTGTACTTCTCATAGTGTGAGACTTCTGAAGTTCATATATTGATCCTTATGCTTGTAGACTGTGAGAGCTTTGCAGACATAGCTCCAGACCTTAGAAACAAACGGAAGAGACATATTTCATTGTATTTCTCATCACGCAAGGCACTTAGAAGATCTAGAATGACTCGCTCAAAGAAACTTGTGTCAAAGATAGGTCAGTCGTCACAGATACAACTCCGAAAACACCTTCTCTTTGAAAGTGGAGATAGTGGCATAGAAGTTGACCCAGAAGTACAAGAGTTGCAGTCACAAGAGACATCGGCTGAAGACATGACAAGCAACCAAGACATCTCAAGACACAACAGACTCTTACAAGTAAGAATCTGCATAATTAATTCTTATTCTTTGTATACTTTTCAGTGTGTTGGATTTGAATCTACCCAAAAAATATACAACTTACAGTACGAGTCTCATGCTTTATCAAAGTTCAAGTATTTCATTGAGACTTTGATTTGAAATTATGATGAGGTTTGTTTCACTTGACGAAGTACTATTTCAGAGTCCATCATTGTGGTCTTCTTGACTTCTATAAGAATAAAGATGTTCAATCCATGGATCAACCGTGCAATGTATTCTGGCTATTTATTCAAAATTTCTATTCATGTGAATTGTAGCCATAAAAACGATGTCTTCCAAATTTGTATCCAACTGATGGAATGAAGGTAGTAAGGTGCAGTTTGTACTCCAATTGAAAATTCTCAAAATTTCTTGAATCTCAATATTATATAGCAGTATGAACTTTGGGCTTATATCTAGGCTTAGTTTATTTTTCAATTTTAGAGCAACATGCTATCTTTTGTTTATACTAAAATCTTCCACATTATAATATAAAACCATGATGAAATTTTAATATTTATTAAGGATATTATATATTAGATTTGAAATATATAATTATTTCACAAGAAATTCATAATAATTTGAAATTTTCTAGCAAAACATTTGAAAATTGAAGAACATGTAACAAACATATGACTTCATCTCAGAATATTAAACTAAAATTCTTCCACTTCCATTAGTTTCAAATTGGAAGAAAATAGAGTTATGATTGTTCAAGCTTCTTAGCCACGTCCTTCTAGCAATGAATAGGTTTAGGGTGTAAAGTCCTTACAAATTAGGTTGCACATAGATTTCCAGCTTTGCACTATTACAATTCTTTAAGAAAAATAGATAATATGTGACTCTTAACACTATTTTAAACCAATGAAAATTCTAATATTCTTGTATTGGATTAATTTTCCTCAAAATCTTTTTTGAAGGTGATTGCACTAATTTTCTAAACGACACTAATTCTCCCTCTCTGTTACAAAAAATAGTGTAGTTCTCTCTCGAATCCCTAAAACTGAAACCACTGCTGTTTGCTTTCTCTCTTAGTCTTGTTTGCTCTTTCTCTTCTTTCCTTCTATTTTTTCTAAAGTTTTTCAGGAACTGGTGCATCACTGACTGCACGTGCCTTGAATCCGTGATTCGAGGTTTCATTGGCAAAGATGAGCAATCACGAGAGTACTTCAGTCGCGAAGGATTTTGATAAACGAATAGTTGCTTATCACTCTATTGCGAGAGTGTGGGGTGTGCACTTGCACCTCACCTGCTGCAAGAAGTGCAAAAGTGAGTGTTAGGAAAGCTCATTCATAGTTACAGTTAACTCGAAGATGGCTAGAGTTAGTTACAGATTACGCATTCACAGTGGTGAAGCGCCCGCTTTGATTGACGCCCTCTCTCACCCAGCTAGTTCATTGACACATCCAGCGCCTTGGATTATGGAAAACTTCTCAGAGATTATAGCCTTGCTTGCATGCATCGTCAGGGATGAAGTTCCTCCGCAGGCTAAATCGGGAAGATCCGCCACTGAATCGAGAGCTTTGCCACTGAATCGGGAGCTCCGCCACTGAATCAGGAAGGTCCGCCACAAAAGCTGGAGCTCCGCCACTAAAGCTGGAAGCTCCGCCACGATGCTTCCTGCGTCACGTTGCAACTTTACCTGGCTCCCCGCACTGAAAGCTGCATCCCACTGGTTTAGCTACAAAAATTGGAAATCTTTTAAAAATCTTCTCCCGCGCCACTGGAATCACTCATCGGGAAGAGTGAACACCTGCTCAAAGCATGAGTTCTCCGAACTGCTCTACTAACTGTGAGCGCCGGGATTCTTAATCACCATTGCTTCCCTGTTCTCATACTCCCGAGATCTAATCTTCTGTGATGGCGACTTGGCAGCGCTCAAGGACGGAGCAACAAGGACGGAGCACAAGAAGTCGCTCGTATGAAGACGAGGCGGTGGATGCTCGGAACCAGTTCAATCAACACGTGAATCTGCATGTGAGGTTTCGAATGCACTTGCTTGGTCAGTCAGCTTCATGTCTTGGGGCTTGTGATTTGCTCAAACCTGTCATCAACTAGAAAGCTCCATGTTCAGTTCCTGGTAGCGGCTGAGATTTCGCTGCAGTACCTCCTCGTGAACTGAAACGCCGAGTAGGTCGAGCTGCATGCAAGGCCTTCGTCGGAACCGACAGGGGTCCTTCGGGGAGCTCAGGGCACCCCTTGTTTTGGACCTCCGAGACGTCCTGGTCCTCGTGAGTTCCTGCGGTGTTGGCGTTTAGCTAGGTACTTTTGAAATTAATTTCGGGAGCCATAAGTAACTGGCTTATATTACATATTATGTACATCCTACGTACTCCGTGCCTCAAACCCCAGTTTCTAGTGACCTGGAATTTTTGAGATTGAGGGATGTCAGATGGTGGATGAGTCGGTTGAAATTTTAGATTTGATCGTTTAGAATTTCTGATACTCGCATGCGAGGAGCTTCTCATTCTGCCTAAACCAGACCCTGTCCATGAAACTTGCTCTCACACAATTCAACTTTACTTTTTTTTATAGTCTTTGATCTCTTTTGAGGATCCAAAGCATTGTTTTTTATTCTTTCATTTGGACATGAGTTACTGTAGCCAAGACAGAGTAGGTGACTTGGCGTTTCTGAAGAAGTGCATTCAAGTTTCTGGATTCTGATTTTTGGAAAATCAATATTGTCTTGGAGCGATTTGAGTCCAGTTTGATGATGTTTCCATCTCAGAGGGCTATTAATTTGGTTATTTTTCTAGACTCAATGTACGTTGATGGATGCTGTGTAAAGCAAGCTATTAGATGAGAGTTGGTCACAAGTTTAACTGAAGTACTCTTGGCTCAGTATGAAATTTGACATAACCCTCATGATTTTTGAAGCATAGTATACATGACGTGTTCTCTCCCGTTAATATGAAAGCGAAAAGAACGATTAAGGGAATGTTTAGTGAAAGCTTAGTTTGATCCAATTCACTTTTAGTTTGTGGAAGAGGACATATGTTGACCATCTAGACACATGGCAATGTGTACCTTGCCAGTAAATTTTTGGTCATGAATGATGCTTTGAACGAACCCAAATCTAAGGCATCATTTAATCTTCCTTCACATGTTCATGAAAATGTTTTACTAAGATGAGTGTAGCAAATTAGTCAACGGTATTTGACAATTTGGGAGCATGAATTTCTCATTGTATTGCTAACAACGCTTCACCTCAATTCATTTTGCAATGGCCTTTGAAATGATTATCATTAGAGGACAAGGTGTTTCTAGTAGTCATTGTGTTCCCATGCTACCTTACCAATTCATAAGTTTAAAAGAAAGAGTAACAATTACCTCTCTAGTGACTCATATAGGGGGTACCTTGAGATTCCTCTTAGACCCCTGTCGGATCCGACATGGCACCTAATGGAATCTCAAGAGACCCCAAGAATATATCACTTTAGGGGGACTTCATGGTTCCTATTTATGATGTTTTGTTTTTTGACTTGAAATGGTGAATATTTGAAGGCCATTTTCTATTTCTAGGTCACTTGGGATGGAATTTGTAAAATTGTGCCTTAAATAAATAGTTTCATTGAAAATGTCTTGAATATGTAAGGAATGGGACGTTATGAAAGAGAGACTTTTTTTTTGGGTCTCAATACTTTCAATAATCAAAGCTTGAATAAGATACAGAAATTCTATTGTTGAATCAATATATGTATGCAATACAATTATTTATGTGATATTCTAGTCATTCATTTTCACATCATAGTTGGAAAGTCTTCTTTATATTTGTGTAGTCAAAATCTTGAAATTTAATGTTTTAGATTGTTTAGAGAAAGTAAATGAAACTATATAATTCTTACATAGTTTAATTCATATATTCATCTCAATTTATTCCAATTCATCTCAACTTATTTACAATTGATACTTTTTGGATTTAGGAAGCGTAATCATTGAAGAGTTTCACCCAGATTAGGAACCCCTACTTAATTCTCAAATGATTTTGATGTCCAAAAAAATAGGAAAATATGTTACATGGGCAATGCTTGTCATTTCCACTGGTAGTTGTTCTTACATATGTTATTCATACCCAACCTTACAAGACAAATGGAGTTTAATCAAATCCAAATAGTTTTATCATGTCAAATTCTATTATTCTAATAGTGGTCATTGCCTTTGCTGATGGACTCCATAGATATGAACAAGGAACAAGCATTTTTTTCTGGTCCACAAACTAAAGTTGTGGATCAAGAAATTGAGGATGATCGAGTTCCTCAAACTCCTGGGCTTCTTCCTGTTATCGAATTCGATGACTTAGAACAGGATGAAGATGTTGATGTGGTAAGCTTTTATGATATCATGGATGCTTGTGATCCTGCTGCAGATGAGTATGAGAAAGACAAGGGAAGTCGTATTAGTTTCCCAAAGCCAAGAGATCCTAGAGTGCCAGTATTCTCAGATGAGAGCTCTGACACAGAGTGTAGTGATCCCAGCTCATTGAGCTCTACTGTAGATTCATCCCCATCTGTATGTAGTCCTTGGGGTCCTATACATTGTGATTGCTCAGGACTTCACCAGTTAAGGTACAACCCAGTGGTCATCATTCACCAATGTTCCAACTATCATGAGGATGTGGACATTGAGTGAAAAATGTAATTAAGAGGATATATAAAACCAATTGGTTTTAATTTGTGCATATATGGTATTGCTTCGTTTTTCAGTTATCTACAAACATATTTGATGTATACTATAAAATCCATTGGAAATAAATAATTTCATGGTATTCATAAATTGCATTCACATATACCTAGCACTTTTATGTACTCTAATTTTGTATAATAGTGTTTTTAGAATTCTTTAATGAGTACATTTTTTGAGATCTTCATGATGTAAATTCTAATAATACTGATTGTATATCTCATTATTTTTGTGTGCATTTTCTTTGCAGGGACAAGATTCACCACTCATTTTGTCAGAAAATGTGCAACGCCAAGTCACACCCGCAACGGATGACACACAACAGCCAGAGATAGAAGGAGAAGAAGAGGCGGAAGAAATACAAGAAGAAATGGAGATGGAGGAAGATAAAGAACTTCTTAAAGATGAGCTCCGCCGATTTCACAAGGTGGATTCTGTGGCCACAATAACTTCGCTAAAGTTGAAGCCAGAGAATCTATCGCATTTCAAGATTCCACTTTGCAGGCTAGTACCGATGCCAATGGTGAGGCCTACTCTTTCCTCCGATTTACAGAAACTTGAGCAGGACTTTGCACATGGCTACCGAGATGGAGCAGCATCGTTTTATGTGTCAACAACCAATGAGGCCGGCGAGAGTGCAGAATTCACTGGGGAAGAGGTTGCAAGATGGGGCCCTTTTTGGCAACAAAGGAATGAAGAATTTGTTGCATTTCTGGAAACAAAGCCAGAGTTGCATTTCATGAAGAACATGAAGTTTTTCATATGTGATGGCAATCACCGACAAATTGCTTGGATGAGCTATATTCGAAGAAAGTACCCTTTGGACATTAATTGGCACATCTCAGTCGACTACATTGTGCTGGAAACAAAAGGAAGAGTGGAGATGACAATGCAGGTGATGCATGAAATTAACAAGTAAGTACTTCATCTTTCAATTTGGATTGATTTCAAAATTCATATCTCACATTATTCTAAATTGTTTAGGATGGAAAGTCCGAAAGTAGCATATGATTGTATAGATTCTAAAGTTGAATTTCATGTTTCAAGTCCACCGAAGATTCACATGTGAAGACAAACTTGGTACACACGTTGTACCGTGTGCAAAAATATGGAAGAATGGAGTTGAAGAAGATCTTAGAGATGCTCAGGCCCTCTAAAAGGAAGCAGTGCGTATTTCAAGTGGGTAGAAAGGCGTGGTACTCGATGCCTATGGATGTTTTCACATCATTCAATTTTAGGGTGAGTTTTATTTTGCCTACTAAATTGTATTTTTAGAAAGGAAAAAGAAAAGAGTTAACTAGATTTTTAGTTCTATGGCTTACAAATTTCTTATGATGAATTCCATTTGCAGCATGAAATCTCTCAAGCTGCAAACACCGCTGCTCGGCGTTACATTGATGTGACACCGGCAGAGGAAAGAACTGAGCGCGGAGTTGCAGACGCTATGAGATCTGCAGCAAAAGAAAAAACCTCAAAGTTACGTGTGAAGATGGGAAAGTTGTTGGCAGTTGCAGATCCGGCCCTTGGATCAGAGTTCCTTGAAGAGGTATACTTAAAAATTTAAGTGAATTTTTTCTTTTATTTTGATGTTTGGTAAAAAAGATATATATTGAACAATCTACTATCATGTTGCAGATGGAGAAACATTGGGTTTGGAATGAGGTGCCGGAAATGACTTTGGAAAAGCTCCAGATGATTGCAACAAGTACCATGTCAGCAGCTCACAAGATGAAAGTGCTGAGGTGGTGGAATTCTTCTAATATTTCAAAGGAGTCATTGAAGTTTCCACCGTCCCCTGTTTCAGAAGATAGACTCTCGGCTTTTTTGCATAAAGTTGTTTGGTGGGCCGGGGTAAGATCATTCATTATATAAAATGTTTACTTACAATATTCAATAATTTGGAATGCATATTCTTTATTGTATTTAAATTGATCTCCTTTTTTGATTAATTGAAAGTTGCATTTTTGGGATGAGAAAGTTAATTGCCATGTCAAATACAATTTGAAGATGGTGCACAGCAATATTTTGACAACGTAGTGGCAAAAGACAAGCCTGACATCAACATGGACGTGCCCCTTCAGTCGGAAACTCTATCGGAGTATGTTGAGGGGTGGAGGAAGAAAATATGGGATAATGCATTTGGTCCAGTTTTAAAGGGACCAAACTACTTTAAGAAGCATGAATCATTTTCAAGTCGCGAGGGATCTGACCAAGCTGTTCGAAGGGTTCTATTTAGGTGAGTGCTTTCAATTTGAATGAAATGCTAAAAATGAGAAGTTCATTAGAATTTGTTGTTTCTTTAAATTAGCTTTTAAAAGTAAAATAAAATTACAATATCTCTTGGAAAATCAAAAGTGGGAGTATTGGAAGGGAGCCCCAATACCCCTGTCGGATCCGACAGGGGTGCTACGATTCCCTGGGCCTACCCCTGTTTTTGGTATTGCGAGGAAAATTAACATTTCTTTTCTATTTTTCCTAAATGAAATTGTAAATGGGAAAAATGATTTAGATCAATTTTTTCTTGGTTCCTTATTGCAAGATATGTAATTTTTTTTTAAATTTTGGAAATAAATAAATAAAGAGACAATATTGACAGAGTGAACTAGAAGTTGGAGTATTGGGAAGGACCTTCAATACCCTTGTCCAACCCAACAGGGGTATGGACGCTATCTCCTAGTACTCCAACTTTCGGTTAAATATTGTTCAATGTAATTTTTAGAGTAGTTTATGACATGTATTTTTTGAGTTCTAAGTACATTTATAAATGTTGAAGTTGATTGAAGACAAGACAAAATATTTTGTGATTCATGTATGTTTCTCTTAAGGCGTTGACTGAGAATTGTCTTCACATTGTAGGTACTTCAAGCTTGAGCTTGTTCCAAAGGGTGCTATATTACGAGGCTCTCTACCTCCTTTCCTTTCATCTTGGTTGGATCGGAGTTCAAAAGACTACATGTTTACACCCACTCAGCTCCGAATGTTTACTACAGCTAATTTGACCGGTGGCGGGTGGTACTTGGAGTGCCCAGTGGACTACACCCACTTCTCAGAGGTTGCATTTCGTAAATCATTTGATGGCCTAGGTGTGATTGATGTAGAGGTGCCCGAGTTTGCAGACCTTCCCGATGCCCAAAAGAGGAAAGCTATTGCACAAAGAATGATTGCAGATGAAAAGAAGAAGAAAAAGGAGGAAGAAATGAAGGCTAACAAAGAAAAGAGGGAAGCAGAGCGCATAGCAAAGTTGGTTGAGAAGGAGAAGGAGGCAGAGAAGGAAAGGAAGGATAAAGGGAAAGGGAAGAAGAAACTGGAGGGTGGAAATCAAGTGCGAGGGTCTTCTACAGTGGACCAAGAATCACAGATAGAGTCTGGATCACGTAGCGGTGTGAAGAGGAAGGCTGTCTTACAGAAGTTCACTGAGGAGATGGTCACACAAGGCACCCAAGTGATTGTCATAGAAGATGACCAGGAGGTGAACACGGAGGAGTTGATCCTAAGCAATTCCATTGTTGATGTGATGAAAAATGAAGGCAAGGGCAATGGATCATGCTATGAAGAAGTGATGGAGTTCTTAATGAAGGTGTGTTTTTTGTTTTTGAAATTTTGCCATTCCAGAATTTGAACGTATTACATGCATTCATTATTTTTATAATATGAAATCACTTATAGATCTTCTGTGTGTAGTTGTTTGATGGTAGGAGTCGCATGTTCAATGGCGAAATGAACAAGAAGGTTGGAGTGGATCTCATTTTGTTTGACCTTCAAGAAAACCTCCCTGTTCTAGAAGTGTCTGTTCCAGCAAACCATGTGCCGCACTGGAACTTTGACAAGGAGTTTAAGGAGATTGATCAGGTAATTGTGTTTGCAACAAAGCATTTGCAAGACAATGGTTGTTTTGTCATTTTTCATTCTTGGAGTGCAAAGGAAAGGGGCGTGGTAGTGGGTTTGACCCAGATGTATCCATTTTTGAAGTTTAACGAGTGGTTGGGAATCAATCGCATGCACTTGACTTCGGGCGTGAATCCAGCAAATACGGTATGAATGTGTTCCGATTGTATCGTTGTTTAATTATTTTGGTATATTGATTATATTATTTTTATTGATGATTTTCTGAATTAAATGTATGCAGACAATGAAGTTTGGAATCACGTTGCTAGTGAAGAAGCTTGACAAGAGACGCAAGTCACAGTTCAAGTTCAGGTTGACTGAAGCAATGAAGAAGGCCAAAGTAGATCTTGAACGTGACGATACATTGATCAACTACACCACCATTGACAACATGATGATGAACGGAAGTGTACCATGGCGTGGTCCTCGTGAGAAAGACACAAGGCTTTTTCAATTCATAATTGAAGGAACAACTAGCGAAGGAGACATTGTTCTTGATAACACTGGAGCAACTGGTAAGATTAATTTCAACTAATATTATTTTCATTTATTATAATCCTAGCTCTACGTTTTATTAATGAATTGCGTGTGTTTATTGTTAGGTGCATCAATTACAGCATGTCGGGGTACAGGTCGCCATGTTGTGGCTTTGGAGAAAGATGATGCCATTTTCAACGCAATGTTGCTGCCTATGAGGAAGACAATTGAATAGGAAGAGACAACAGAAGAAGAAGAGGAGGAAGAAGAAGACACTACTCAAGATCCTGATGCAATGGAAGTGGAGGTCTTTAGTTTTGCTCGGAAGAAAAACACTAGTAAGTAAGTTTCCAGAGGTTTATGTTCAATGTGAATATTTTGTTTCTAGTGTTTATGATTTAAACAAATTTGAATTTGTTTTTGCAGACCCCATGGAGTGATGTTCTCAAATACAACATTGCGCAAAAGAAGACTAATTTTGAGTCCAAAAAAGTCTTTTGATTTGCCAGTGTATGCAGAGCAATTGGCATCGGCATTTGTAGAATTTGGTTGCTCAGAACCAAAGAAGCGGCGAGACACTTATGCTTTAAATGTGTTAGAGTATTTAGATGTTAGCGCTGTGGAAGATAGAGAGACTTCTGAGTCTTCTGCAAACAATGATTCTGCAACCGAATCTACTATGACCTAAACTCATAAGTTAGACATATCTTATAAGTTACAATTTCTTGTATTGATTTTTTTTATGAGTGGATTTGTGTGTTTTATGGCTACATTTATTGTGCACACTGTTACTTCTAAAATGTTTTTTGGAGTAAAATATCAATGAACATTCATTACCAACAAATGCAATTATACAATAATTTAGCGCCACAGAATTTCAACAATGAATTTCTAAACCTTGATCCCCACCACTTGTATGTAACAATTCATGTACAATTGTTTTGGGTTTTCCTCTTTAAATTTACAATAGTTTTTTTTATCACAACCCTAAAATATTTTGTCTTTAAAATTATTAAAATGAACAATCCTAAGATCCACGGTCATAGGGCCTTCACATCAAATTTCAGTAAAAAAAGTTCCCGCTCTCATGCTCACAGGCTCACACGCTAGCAACCCTGGACTTCATCCTTAGATATCTTTTAGGAATCATGGTAGAATTCAAAAATCTTTATCATTTTGGAAAAAACATGAAAAATCCTACAAACCAGCTTAGGTACATTTTTACTTTTTACAAAAATCCTTAACCCTCAATTGGCCAATTTAACTAGAAATACTCTCATTCATCACCAATTCAGATGCTTGGCCTGTGTTAACGAACTCAAGTTTAACTCGCCAAGAAACATTTATATTGTAAGAGGCAAGGTTTCAACCCCAGGAACAACCACCTATGTGACCTCGACGATTATTTATGATGTCCAATGTCTTTGAAGCAATCCTTAATGATCATCCTAGCTCTTTGCAAGCGGACACCTATCCAACAACTCGAAGGAGCAAGCCCATTAAATGTATTGCAAATGCTCCTACTATAGAACATCACAATAAGTGGGAGAGTACTAGAAATGTCAAAAGAACAATCTTGGTATTTACCATACTCCTCTTCCTTGAACTTAGAGCCATAGTCTCCCTTCGATTTGGAATAGAGCCCAAGCACAAAGTTTATCAAATTACACTTGGCATGTACTTGGAGTACACTTTTCCTAATTTTGTGAACATGGTTGTCTCAACAATTTGTGGACATCATTAGTATGTTAATTGTAAACATCTATATTACTTATTTCATTATTTTTGCAAAATGAACCTAGTGGAAAACAAATTCATACATTCTCCAAGCTTTAGCTTCAATGAAGTCAAGTGCCTCCTCATTAAGGCTGGTATCATCAAAGTTCCAAACAAGGGGCTCTAGCACACTTAGAAGTCAAAGACTCTCTATGAGCTTGTAATTTAGGCTAAAAGATTTTTGACTGAAGTTATATATGTAGCTATAAAAATATTAGATTTCTTTGGACAAATATTGTATATCAATGGAATAATATATACAACCTTATTTCCATTTGTGTTCATCTTTCTTCTCAATTGTGTTCTTTTTCTTCACAATATATATTTCTCATACTATAAGAAAACAACTCTCAAAGACATAGAGCATATCTATCGCAATAGATCCATGATAATAGGTCTCTATAAGAAGGTCCTTAAGTTTTCAAAAAATTAAAAATTTTGAACACAACTTTTAGATAATTTCTGGGTTTCTAAATATTATTGAAATTTCCTCTATTTTTTCAAATTCTAGAGCTCACTACTCATAGAATCCTTACTCACTATTCATAGACTCACGCTCACATGCTCACAAAATAGTATTGTTGGTTCTTTGAACATAGGCAAAATATCAACAAGCTATCTTAATGGCATTTTGCGTAGTCTTGGTATTAATCCAAGAAAGACCATATCTATGCCATATCTATATTATTAGTAGATCCAATATTATCAACCATTAGATCAATTAAATAGACAAAATAAATGGTTGAGAGGTTTTAGGCCATTATGGTCTTTTAGAAATCCATTAGGCCTAAAAGACATGGTAAAGAAAAAAGCTCCTAAAATCTAGTAAAACATTATCTACTTTGGTCATATTGGACTCCAAGTGAACTTCTCAACGATGAAAAATGGCATGGACCTTTACCAAAGTATAAACCCAACTTAAACTATGCCTATCTCTCCATTAATCGCCGCTTTGATAATTCTAGGGTTTTTTTAGTTTGGCCTTGTATAGACCAACCTTGATTCTCTCTTTGTATTGGACTTGGACTTCTCTAATTGCACTTGAACTTCTCTAATTGCACTTGAACTAGTGTTGGAGGGGAACTTCCAATTAGTTCATTATTAGCTAGTGTCATTGGGAGAATAACTAGTTGGAATGTGAAAATGGAGGATCCAAAACATTCAAGAAATTGGTAGGATCAACAATCAACCAATATGCAAAAATAAAAGATAAATATGTAGCTATCACTTCCATGAAATTGTTAAATTTCAATCACTTGCAATGGAGAATCTAAGGCTAATACCCAGGTTTTTGGAGGCACTGTTAAGTTCTTGGACAAGTCAAGTATTGCTTACTTTAGGGCTGGTTGCTGAGGGTTTTGGAGTCGTGAACCCCCTTGGAGTGTTTGGATAGGCACTATAAGAAACTGGCATTTTTTTTATGATATTAGTAAAAACATTAGAAGATGTCAAGTTAAACATATAAACAATCATTAGAGACATCACCTAAAATTCATTATAGAAAATAAGCCAAAAACATGTGAAAATCTTATGAAATATGCATGATTTGAGCATGTTCTTTTCTAACATTACATAGAATATGTTCTTGCAACTTGCCCACATTGTGGTATGTGGAGAACAAGTGACTTCCACGTTAGCACCCCATAGGCAGGCAATGCGATGTATGAATTTTTTTTCATCTAGTTTGTTGCTAATATGGCACTTTGACATGGAGGCAAAAAAAATGACATGGTAATCATCAATGATGATGTGGCATGTCTAGTCAACACACATTTATATTGTTAAAAAATTTTAATCTTGCTTTTTGAAATGTCAACTTAGACATCTAGATGTTTTTTGAGACATCAATAGGTGCATAACATACCAATAAGACAAGATCAGTAGAAAATAATTATTTAAAATAAAACAAAATAAAATGCTCAAGAAAAATTGTTGAATTCAATAAAAATTAAAGAAAACATACCATCCACCATCAAAAGAATTTCTAATGGTCAAATGAAGGAAATACTTCATTAAAAGTTAGTAAGAATGAAGAATAGAAAGGATGTATTTATATTGAAATTTATCGTTTGTCCATGGTGAGACAAAAGATATGGGATAGTTTGAATATGGGAGCTTGATTGCTAGACATGTGGACATTGTTTTAAACATCTACATGTTGTTTCAAACATAGAGACATTGTTTTAGACATTTTACATTGAATACAATTCTTGCTTTACATGTCCTATATGGGTTGTCAATCTTCCTACCACCCCCTTGTGTAAAGAGCTTTCCTTTTCATCCATGGTGCAAATCCATCCATTTCCCTTTTTTGCAAAGTATGCCACATGGTTGCCCTTCCTCTAAAATTTTTACATTTGGTCAATGTTTTACTATAGACCATAGTAATTTTCACTAATTTATCCACTGTCAAAATATCTTTGCTTGTTGATATGGCAGTCTATATTTTTTTAAACAATCCAAAAAACATTAGTATGTCTTCTTTGAAGTCAAGTAAAATGTCATTGTCAATGATAGCATCAACTTATTTTTATAGTAACATACCATTGTTTTCCACAACATCCACAAAAATCTACCTTTTGGGGCCATTTGCCTTTTGACATCTTTATATTTTGTTGGACATTGCGTGTTAGTGGTAAAACATACCAAAAAATGCAAGTTTCTAATAGTTAGGATATGTGGCATTAAAGAAAGTTTGGGCTATATGGAGAGCCATTTGACTTTTAGCAAATGTGTGAAAATAATGATTTATTTTTATTTTTTACAAATAATTAATAATAAATATTAACGTTTTGATCAAAAATCCAACGGGCACAAAATCTGACTTTTATTGACAATTTTTCTATGAAATAATTTTAGTTGATATTTTTTGTATTTATACATTCTCATGCAATCAAACAGCTTAGCTAAGGCCTAAAATATTTTGTAATGGGTCTACTCTCTTGCTCCTTTCTACTACAAGGCATACAATGTATTGAACTTTGTGAGTTTGGATAGCAAGATGACGCACTTGATTAAAAGACAGTGGGACATGGATTAGTGGATCAATTATGAAGGCATGGTGTTTAGTATAATTATTCTCATTGATGTTATCAATTGGCTCAGGTGATCTGTAATTTTATTTTAGAGGTTTCAAATAACCTTTACATATATTACCATCTTTGTAGCAATTTGTTTGTAAAAGAATTACTTTACTAAATGAACTTGCTTTTTTGTGCAAAATTACATAAAGATTAAGAACCAAAATCACATAATAACTTTGAATTTGGAAAGTGTCATGTAAGTCTCCATCAAAGGGCTAAAGAAAGAGTTTGATTCTATACTTGTTGATGCCATTTTGTTGTGGAAGAATGGCACGAAGTTTTAGTACTTGTTTACAAACAATAATGCTAGCATGTGAGGAGATGTGAGCCTATGAGCCTTAAACCCAATTGTAGGTATATATTTGTACAACCATTTGAAGGTGTTTATAACATATATACCTATAATATAGATACATTGTAACATGGAAAGAATATATATAATATGGGTACCTATAATATAGATACCTATAACCATAGAAGTTGTCTATAATGTACATTTCTAGGTTCATGGTTTCATAAATTCTATGCTCACAAGCTAGTATTTTCCATTTACAAATCCAAAGAAGTACTTTACATTGAAAGCAATTGAAGATGTACATGAAGAAGGTGAAACCTCAAACTCTAAGCTTTTTTGATGTTGTGTAACTTTCTTCAAACTACTCTCAACTCAATCTTTGATGAGTTGGATGGATCCTTAATCTTTAAGTAGTGAAGGGCCATGCTAGGTTCAAATCATACTAAGGATATAATGAAATGTGGAGTTTAGTTTCAAAACCAACAAATCTTTGAAAAAAGAGGATTGTGGCCTTTAAAAATTTTAAATTGAAGGAAAGTAGCCAATGAATATTAGATACTAAAGGAAATGAATTGGAAAATTTTAATAAGGAGAAGATGCAACCAATGCCCTTAGAAAAAAACTTGGCTCTTTCTACAAAGAGAAGGCAAATTATCATGGCATCTCCGAAAACCTTTCGAACGTTGACATAAACTTCTTTGATTAGTATTTAGAAATTAGAATGATAGAAAAGGTATAGTGTGAATGGATATGAAAAAGTTAGATACTTCCAAGACCAAATCCATTCACAAAAATGTCACTTATAGTTTTATTTCAAAGTTTCTAAATACACAAATCGAATGTTGACATATAAGATTGAGTTTTTGTTTTAAGTAGGGAATTGAAAAATTTAACCTATGGCACCTAAATCTTTTCTTGAATTTTTGCATATTTTGTCTATATCTTTTAGTATATATATATAGCATTTACTTCAATTTCATCATATATTTTGAAAAGAAGAAATCAAGCACTATTTTGGATGAGTGAAAAGTTTTGTGGTCAAAAAAGCCCTTGTACCATACCATTTTGTTTTCATCTACCAAATTTGGGGATGTTGGAGTGCTAATAAAGGGATTAACTTTTTACATGATGCAAGTGACAATATGCTGCCAAGTGAGTAGCAGTTTGGTAGTTAGGTAGTGTGTTGTGAGTGAGGACAAAGGTCGAGCTATGATAATAAGTTAGACTTGTAGCGATCCTACTCAGCTTATGAGGATTCTTCAAGACTATGTGCCTACACAGCCAAGCTTGGTGGTGACTTGATTTTGACTTTCTAAAAGCGAGAGAAAATTGTTTCTTATAAACACTACAAGCAATTGTTAGTTGTATCTTAATTTGATGTTGTTGCGAAGATTGTTGAGTCAAAATTGCAATATATAGGCTAGTCTTCTTCTCTTCTTCAAATTGTTGTACTACATGTATATGTTTAAGAGTGTCTATAAAAGCCCTCTTTGCTTGCTGATCTCTTTGTTAGGTAGCTTGTAGCAACAACAATCTTAGTAATGGCGCCCTAGGAATTGTTGGATGACCCTGCTGGAG
Organism: Pseudoscleropodium purum; assembly: GCA_963969395.1. NCBI lineage: Eukaryota > Viridiplantae > Streptophyta > Bryopsida > Hypnales > Brachytheciaceae > Pseudoscleropodium > Pseudoscleropodium purum. Next base: position 26,439,534 of record OZ017798.1, read on the forward strand.
ATTACAGAGTTCATTGGGGAGTTCATTAGTGTCCATTGCCTGCCATTCACCTCTTATAAACCTATTTGCCCTCTCTATGCTTCTTAATAGTCATTGATCATCTTATTAAAAGCAACTCCTTCAAATGCTTATGACCATTCATTTGATTTCCTTTCTTTTAGCATTCTTTGTTCTCATTATTCTTGTTTTTTGGCATTCTTTGTTCTCATTGTTCTTGTCTTTTGGCATTCTTCTTTTTCATTTTTTTTTCCCTTGAAACACATGTATTATATCCATTGAAGTTCTTTCCTATTTGAACATTAAAAAAAAAAAATGCAGAACTAAGGTTTAAATTTTGTTTAAAAAAATAATACACTTGGAAATTTGGAATGTAGCTTGTCACAAAAAAGAAGAAAGAAAAGAGAAAAAAAAGAACATAGCTACTTATAAGAATATAAAAAAAATTTATATTACTATCATTATATATCATACATCTACATTTTATATATGTTGTTTTAATTTTCCTTACTCCTACATTCACTATAATTTAATATAATAAAATAGATTTCAATAAACATTTTAATATGATCACATATAAGTTGTATAATTTGGTCATAATAAAGAAGTAATTCAAATTCAAACAAGTCTCCATTATATGTTGAAGAAATAAAATTGTAATGCACATAAAGAATTTCAACAAAATATTTCTTATTCATACTTAAGGGGCTGAAGAGTCACCGCTCAAACTATCGAAAACTGTTCGTAAACTTCCATTGGGCTTCAACAGAGGAGCAAGGGAAGAAGCAAGAACCCTGAGTTCTTCCTGATGATGGCGACTGAGGTCGCTTGTATTACAAGTGTCCCCTCCCTCTGAAGGCAGGAATAGCTTCTTGCAGTTGTACGGGTGCTGCTCTGACGGAGCCACTTGAACCGAGTGAAGCGGAATTCAATGGAGGGCCGGCAATAGAGTCTCTGTGAGGAGCAGTACTTCTTTCTCAGGTGAATATGGCCATCACTTTCCCTGATCTGTTCCACGACGTGTCCGTCCTGGATACAAGTCCTCGCAATGAATCTTAAACTACTCTGAGGATGCAAAGTGGTGGCAAGAACTCGGTTGCAAGGGCGCAAGGACGGGCAAAATTGAGATCGCCGAGAAGTAGGATTAAGATTAGTTTCGAGATTAGTCGATGAATAACGCGGCACATTGATTGCGCTAGTTACAGGTCGTTATCAATCCACGGAAAGAGAGGTATCGAAAGGAGAAACGTGCTCTATATATTTCTGATCTGGATCAATTGATTACAAGGACAGGAGTTGGTAGCCGACTTGATAATGGCTTGAGGAGGAAAGCTTTATCACTTTGTAGCTGAGAGCAGAAAACTGGCGAAGGTGTTGCTGGGATAGACCGGTGGTCGATATTTCGAGCGCAAGATTGAGATTAGGAATCGTTTGCAGTTATGGATATGGAAGTCGATGATATATTCCTGTGGCAGACACCACTCTGCACGCTCTTAGGAGACATTGGCGGCATCGAGGAGGACGCCATTGACAGCATGCTCGACCAAATCGAGCTTCCTGAGCTACAAGACGATTTCATCCCCGGTGCTGTTGCTATTAATACCGTCGCAACAAATCTGTCGAGCTCTACTATCACCAGCAACACGGAGCCAGTGTCGAGTCCACTATGGCCTTCTCACCTTCAAACTTCAGCACTTAACAACAACGGCATCCTAAGACTTCCTCCTGTCCCACTCTCCCTTGATTCTAAAGGATCACCGCAATCGTCCACTGCGCCACTGACGGGAGCAGCGCGAGAGTCGCAAGGCTCTCAACCAGAAGTGCCTTTCACTCCCGCAGCGGCGAAACCTAAGAGAGCTCGTGCGATTCCACGTGCAGCGAAGTCGACTCCAAAGGAGCAGAAACCGTGTCCAGACCCGGCGGTGGTTGCGGAACAGGCGACGGAGAAGAAGAACAGATTAACGACTCAAGCTGAGCACATCATCCGTGAGCGCCGACGCCGCGACGACATGACTGCCAAGTACTCGATTCTGGAGTCGCTGCTGCCACCCGCTCGAAAGGTAACTTGAAGATCTATGCCTGCCCGGTGTCGATGTTTCCTGTCGATCTAATTCAAAAATGAAGGGTGTATATTGTGATGCTTTATTAATAGTTGATGGTTTAAAATAAAAGAATTATTTTGCAATATACAGTGTGTTCACTACAATTGGCTGACGATATGTGTTTCCAATGTCCACAGCGGGAGAGAGCCGTGGTGGTAGAGAGCGCAATGTTTTTCTTGAAAGATCTGCAACAGAAGCGGAGCAATCTTCTTAAGCGCCGGGCTCAATTAAGGCTCATGGTACCAAGCCAGTCACCGACGCAGCAAGTTCAAAGCAAGAAAACGGCACCTCTTCACGCTTTGTCGGGGTTTGTGACGGCCTCCGGCTGTAAGAAACTGCCGGAGAATTGTAGGACGAATTCCCCAATTTCGTCCTCAATGGTGGCCACGCAGCAGGAGTTGACCACATCACCGGGTACTACCAATCCAGCGAGTGCCGTCGTGGACTCTCCGACCACCGGGAGTGTTCAGCAACTCTATGTCCACGTCCATTTCTCGAACGACGAGATTTTCATCGAGATGGTTTGTCACCAACAGCGTTACAATTTCCAGAGCTTTCTGCTGCAAGCAGTGGAATCCTTTGGCTTGGACATCGTGCATTGTGACATCTACACAGTGCCGCATGGATTCGTGCAATGCACGATCACATGCAATAAGGTAATGACCAATCTTTTCGAGTTCATTGAACATTTCTGCGACAAGCCGAAGATAGGGTTTAGGAGGATTGAGAAAGAACTTCATGGCTCTTGGCGCAATGACCAATCGCGTCGAGAATTTGGTTTCTCACTCACATTTTCAGTCGAACTACGAGGGACGTATGGTGGATACTGTCTTATTGAGCTCATTTCTGCAAGGAATTAGCCTCACGCTTTGGTAATCTTGTTACCTGGTTTGGCATTTGCCGCATATGTTGATGACCCATGTTTCTTGGTTTTGCAGTCGCAAGTAACGAATCCATCACTACCTTCGACGGAGATACGAACCTGTGAAACGCTGATTGGAGCATTAAAGAATGCACTCGCCCGGAGTTGAACATTCTATCACAGCTGCCTGCATTTTGAACCCAAAGCTGACAATCACTTTCTCTGACTCGATCTTGACTTTAAACAACTTCCGAATGCACATAGTCTACATCAGAGAACCTTTGGTAGGGACAAGAAAGGAAAATTGGGTTCATAGAAACACGATCCAAAGCAAGAGTGAGTACTGATGCATTGACCTTATTATTGTGGACATGCCAGAGGATTTGCTTGTCCTTGATTTTTTAGTGCTTGCAACTAATAAATTGTGTTCTCAAGTAGAACATGGACAATTCTCTCTAGCTAGAGGTAGTTTTTGAGTTCATTGATGGTCATATGTATGATAATGGAGCTTCCATCATTATTTATCTTTTGGGGGCCGTTACAAAGGCCACCATTTGCAAGTACAATATTACTTATTTTCTTGAAAAGATGAAGGACAAGTAGGAAACAATCAAGTTACATTTGTCTTCACTTGTTTCTTTTTCGAGAACAATATATTCATTTGTCATTTCAATTTTGACTATAGATAATTTCTTATCAACATTTTTTTGTCAAATCAAATGCTTTCATTGTTTAATATTCCATTTCCAATTCTAATGCAATGCTTTGTTTGTTTATATTTGTTTTAAACTATATGCCTTGAGATCAATTAGTTTGCTTTGATTTTCTATTAAATTGCTACATTAAAATTTTGCACTTTATATGGACTAAACGTCTTTATATTTCTTCATTTTCATACACACAATGCTTTGAAATTATGTTGGTGGTGAGGAACTTACCTAGTGTAGGTTCTTTTTTTAATCCTTGCCAATATTTTTCTTGTAATTGAATTTGTGATGTTCTTGGTATTAAGAGCCTCTATTCATGCTTGTAGGATTTTGAGTAGGCATATAGTTGCACTTAAAAAAGAAAAAGCTATCTTTGATGCAATTTTGGCCTCAATGATTCAAAAAATCTCAGATGTTCTAAAATCAACCACAACAGTCCTCTTGCATTCTAATGATGAGGATGCATTGGAAGTTAAAGTTCCCCACATTCTGAAGAAATCTCATTTTAGTAAGTAAGTCTACCCATAGCTAGCATTTTTTTTCCTATTTATATGTATAATCCTAAAACCGTTGTTATATTCTGTTTATATTTATATTGCACATTTGTTTCATCATCAATCAAGGTTGTCTTGTCGAACATGATGTTGAGTTTTGGCATTTGATAGACGTCTAATGTTGTATGTTGTATATGACAAATGTCGAGTAAGCATGACATTTGTCTCTAATAAGGCCATATTCAACAACTAAGGCCATTTGAAACTTCACTTTAATTATGAACCTTTAGTTAGAATATAATAAGTGTTTATCAAATTGAATTGCTTTATTAATATAGAATACTAATATGTCAAAAATATAACTATTGAGTCTTTTTTGCAAAAGTCAACTTTAGAGTTGACTTTATTAGATGGATGGGAGGTCTACTGGATGTCTTGGACGTCCTCAACGTCATGTTGTTCGTCTATTAGGGAAGACAACCTTATCATCAATGGAATATTGAAATCATTTCTAATAATTTATTTTCTATTTGTAGCATGATTTCTAACGAGGTAGCCCATCAACCTTTTTTACTTTAGATGGGTTTTTTCCAAGCTCGGAGAAGTACTACATACTGCCGTTGTATGCAGAGGCTTTAGCTTCAACATTTGCATTTTAGTGAAAGTTTCCTATTTGGCTATATGGAAAAAATTTTAGATCCAAAATTTTTTCAATTTGTAGATGTGATAGCCTTAGAGGCTTAGAATCAAACAAAGAGACATTTTCAACTGATAGTAGTAGTCACTCTTAGTCAGGGTTGACAAGACGTCCGGACGCGGACGCTGACATTCGCGTCCCGACAGACGTAGCGTCCGCCTGTCCCCCGTCTGCCTGTCCGCTTGTCCGTCCGCCCGATTACGGCCGTCCGATCGACGCGCGGACTGATCTGGTCCGCACGATCTGGACGTCCGCCTCGGGCGGTCGGGCCGTCCACCCTGCCCGTTCGCTTTCTGACGGTGGTCGGGACGCTGCGTCCGCTAGCGTCCGTGCGTCCGGATGTCTGGAAAACGGACGCTATTTTGGGGCAGACGTTGAAATTCGTCAACCCTACTCTTAGTCTTTGTCTACATCTTCTATGTGATTCTTTTGTTTATTGCATTGCACTTGTTGGATTTTATTTAATTGTTTATTATACATTGTTTCCTATACATCAATCATCAATATTCTATGTATTTCAAATTGTTATGTTCTAATTATCTTCTTATTTTAGAAATTTATTGGTTACATATGATATTGTAATCATAATATTTTAGTGTTGCTAAAATGTAAAGTTCATTTAGTATTTATTTGTAGTAGGAAGAGCTTATGACCATTGATTCAAAGGCCAGTGGATTATCACTTTGTTTGTGGCCATTTCACAACTACACATGAGTGAATAAAATATATTTATGATTTGGAGATGCCTACAACAAGTCATGATATTTTCAAATTCTAAGGAAAAAAATTGTAATTAATGTGCATTGTAAACAAAGGAAATGAAGCAATTTTTTGTCAAATATCAAAAATCTGAAATTTTCACTATATTGTCAAATTTCATGGTATAAAGCAAAGTTAACTTATCATTCTCAAAATCCAAATAAAAAAATTGTTATAGGTTCTATTTTATATTACTTAGAAGTATTTAAATTTCAAATCTTTCCAAAATTTCAAATTAGAATAGAAATTGCATTTTATAAGCTACATTTTATTAGTTGGACAAAGTTTTGGAAGGCATCATTTTAATGGATGAAATTAACACCATTAGTAAATAGCTAGAAATGGCTAGAATTCACTACAAAGGTGATTTATAGATTAAGTATCTTTTTCTTTATAATTACCCTAATTACAACAAGGGAATTTGCAATAAATCTTACTACAATTGATTTGAATTACCTCTAAAGAAAAAAAAATTAAATGACCATTTATTTTCTCCCATCTTACATCATGAAGTGAAGGCATTATTCTAAAGTCTACGATCATAGGTACCTCATTAATTTCTAAACCAAAAAATATATGCTCATAGATTCGCAAGCTCACATGATCACACTCATAGGCTCACAAAATAACAACCCTATGTGCTATGTTGTTAGGAAGTGACATTTTCAATTTTCTATGATAAAATTTATCATTCTACTAGGGGATTAAAAAATACAAAGAGGTGACATAGGGGGGGGGGGCTAATTTTATAGATTTAACACTTGTGTGAGTAGAATTAGCTCAACTACAATCATTGTGGAATAACACATTGGCAAGTGTGTGAGTCCTAGTTTCATCACCCAAGACTTGAGATTTCTTTTTTGGATTTCTTATATGTTTTGAGTGTAGTTTTAGGTGTTAAAAGACCTAAAGAGTGTGTTAAACCAAACTTAGTGTTGTATATACCAATATAGCTTTTGGTCACATTACACCTAGTTTCCCCAAGTACACCCCAAATCCACATATAATAGGGTAATAATCCACATATTGTAAATAGTAAACGTATTAGTACAAACTGCCTAATTATCTACACCTATTTGTGCAATGAAACACACATAGGCTAAATTAGTCTAAGGAAATCTTGTAAGAACCCTAAAGTAGATTTTTCCAAGATAGGTTATAGTTTTTCCATTCCATTGACGAAATAGTAAAATCCCCAATTGTTAGCTTACAAATGGAGAAACTCAAAATGGAGCAATGAAAGGCATCTATGACGTAAGTACGGTGATTTGGAGTGGGAGTCATGCCAGGAGTCCAACGGTGCAATCAATTTGCCAAGATTCTCTTTGGTGTAGAAGATTTTCTATTCATTGAAATTTAAAGGAGTAGTGGGATTTTGGAAATTCCTTCAACAAAGTGCAACTCAAGAATGTGAGTTTGCACATATATTATAGAATTCCATGAGAGATTCTACAAAAAGTCTCAAAATTTTCTAGATTGCAAAGAGTATCTCTCCGGGTAGTCAACCGCTATATTATACGATGAAAAATTCATGGAAATTATTTGGGGTGTGGTAAAATCTCACTAAAAATTAATATAGGTTATTTTATACAAACAATATTCCAACAAATTTCAAGACATTCCGATAACCAGAAGTACCCAAATTAGCAAGATTCTTCAAAAACAACAAAATTGAAGAAAGTTTGTGGTGTTGACTAGTGATTCTCATGGTTGTCATAACGGGCGAGTTAGGGTCATCGGACGGGACGGACAAACGGGCAAACCGGACCGGACGGACGGTCCAGACGGCTTTAATTTTGTAACTTGTGCAATTTTGTAGAATGACACATCACCTTGGAATGCGCCTTGACGATCTCGTCTGCGCCCAGCATGTTCCTTAATCCACATGGCATCTACGTGGCTTATTTTTTTGTTATCAGAAAGTCAACTATGTGTTGACTATATCAGACGGGCAGGACCTCTAACGGACGGGCGAACCGGATGTCCGTCCACTATGACAACCATGGTGATTCTCATACATCCTAAATTGGAATGTGGTCAATTCTAGGTCTTTTTTTACTCTCCTACACCTAATTTAAAACCTAAACTAGTTACTTTTTGCAAAATTGCAAAACTCCAAAAGTTGAATTTTTACCTTATTTTGGTGGTTAAGTGGCGGTAGGTTTTGATGCAATTTTGGCAATGGAAAAATGGGTGAGGGTTTCTCTAGACTAATAATGGACTTTTGAAGCCAATGGCACCATCTGTTTTTCATTTGGAGTTAATCTCTAAAAGTTAGAAATAGGATCAGTATTGAAAGTTAAATCTTTAAGATTAGGATGAAAATCTTAGATGATAAGATTACCCTGTAGGAATTGGGGGGAATGAGGCCCTTGAAAAAGTTTGTAAGGACTCTTATTTCTCTTTCAAATCAACCCCTTGGTTCATTTTTGAACCACCTTATACAATTTGGGTCCATTTAGTTGAACAATTGGCCATTGTGTGCCAATGTTGTCAAATTTGTGTTTTTTGAAGCATTTTAGCTTCAGTGTTGCTACTTTTCAAGCTTTCTTGAAGGATATTAGGGTCCCTTCAAGTTTTGCCTTGATTTCATGTGGTTTTTGAAGTCTTCTTGTAGTTTTTGTTGAGTTTTTGAGTCCTTGCTTCTAATCCTAAAAAGTTCTCCTTCCGTTTTTTAGTGATGCCGCTTAGGGAGACGGAGACCTCTAGTGTGTGTGGTTGTATTTGAAATCTTTGTTAGATGTTAAAGTGACTTGCCTTTATGTTCATGTGATTTTAGTGGGGTTTTTTTCTCCAAAATACGGCGAAACTTTGGCTCTAAGTCTTTAGAATTTAGGTGTATTCCAAAAGCATGATGAAGCTTTGATCTTAAGTTGTAGATTTGTCAAAAAGTTGTGGGATGTTTTTATCAAGATTAGTGTCCAAAATATCTTGGAATATCAAGTTTAGTCTCCAAAAGTTACAAACCAAATTACAAGTAGTTGTTTTCTTTAGGTGTCAAAATTAGACTTTTGCCCCAAAGTGTGTCTTTATTAAGTGTTTGAAAGGTAGAATCAATATTTTCTTTCTTTTGGTGTTTTAAGTTGTCAAAAATTTATATTCAAATAGTCTCAAAATCCCAAAAGAAAACTGACTCCAAAAGAATAAAAAATCTGAACCAGTTCAAGAACCAGTAGAGACCAACAAGGATAAACAATATAAGGGTTGAATAGTACAAAAGAAGGGGTCTTGCAAACTAGAATTTTCCACATCACTACGCCACGTGAGCAGTCGAAAGAAGGGTCTCAATGAATCAAGAGCTGCCACGTGGCAAGCTTGCCAGGGGTACTATCTATACACTACTACCAATACTATGCCTTGAGCTGATGACATGGGTTATTGATCCTGGGTGTTTTTTTGGTTGCTTGGTTTTGGTTTTAACAAAACCGATTCTATCTTCTAAAAATAGATGTCAGAAAATAAAAACAAATAAAAACATAGATTATAAGAGGTGCATGAAAAAACCACAAAATAGATAGGAAAGAGTCAATTGTGAATGAAAACCATAGGAACATAAATAGAAAAGTAGGAGTTCAAAGGAGATAATTAAAATAGGGGGAGAAGGGGAAATATTTTCAAATCCATAGCCAAATAGTATTGCAAACTAATAGTAGAGAAACAAGGCAAGAGAGAAGGAAGTGACTAGTAATTGAAATAGGATTTAGAGTTTGGAGTATAAATTAGGAGTTGAAGAGACGTTTCAAATTGAAGAGATTAGGAGGACATCCTTGAAATTCATTTAGGACCACTTAACTTTTGAGGGAATAGAATAATAATTGACTTAGAAGATAGAAGTCAAAGGGTCAATCATTGTCCAACCATTATTGTATAAAAATCCCAAGTCAACTCTTAAAATACAATAATAGAGTTTAAATATTGCTTAAGGGAAAGAAAGAGAAGAGAAGGGAAAGGTGAAGTAATATTTCAAAAACTTTGAACTTGTAATTTTTACTTCATTTCAAGCTGTGGGAAAAATTACCATAAGAACAAGAAGGATGGCGAATGATAGAGAATACAAGGGGTTGTACAAGTACCTCAATAATGACTCCAATTCCAAGGTAAGCCACTAATTTCTTCTTTTTCTTTTGAATTTTCAAAGTTAGACAATTTTAATGCATAGTCAAATTATAAGAGCAATTCAGGGTCTTAAAATTAGGTTTTTACCCAAAGTCAGGTAGATTATTTTGTAGGTCTTTTTTAGAGGTTTCTAAACTATATTACACTTAGAATTCCGAATTAAATTGAGAAAAATATTAGTGGATGAAGTTAGGAGTCATATTGGATGAAAATTAGTCAATTTCATTCAAGAAGAACAAGAATGGAAACTTAGATAGGATAAAAAGTCTAGAAGTCAGAAGTGAAAAAAAAAGTTAATTTTGAATTGTAAGTTGGTAGGAAACCATCAATGAAGTTTGAAGTATCAATTAGCGGTCAAACTTCATCCCTTCATAACTTTCACTAGAGAAGTTCAAATTTAGAGTTCTTTATCAATATGGATAGGGCAAACAAGACTCTACAAAAAATCAAATTTAATTGTTTAAAAATAATAAGTCATCTAAAGGAAGCTTAGAACCCTAGAAGCTAAAAGAAAGCCAATTAAAAACTTTAAGATAGATACTTAGGCATCTATAGTAAAGGGTTAGAGACTTTTTAAAATCATAGTAGTAGGAAATTAGAAAGATTTTCATTGCTTGAAAGGCACAATGAATCGACGTTAGAACACCCATAGGGTAGAAAACAAATCAAGAGCCTAGTTGTGTTTGTTCATTTATCAAGGGTGGATAAATAAGCGCTTACAAAGTGCTTCATTGGTCTACAACACTGTTTGCAAGTATAGAAACAACAAATACTAGCAAATTACTTTAGCAGATTTGTTGGAAAAAATTACAATTTTATTTATTTTAGAAGCTAGTACAAAGCCCACATAAAAAATGTTGACATTCACCAGCATCGAAGACACATGTAAGTCACGTTTGGATGTGACTTAAAGATGACTATGTCGAATCTCTTTCAAAACAGAAGAACAACTTTGACATGACTATTGATAGTGAAGATACTCCCCTTTCCTAGTGACTTAGCTTAAGACTATAACTAGTATCTATGACTTCTATCTTGTAAGATTGCATTGGTTGTCCTTAGTAATCTTCTTATGCTAGTAAGTTGTCTTCCACTGACAACCAATGGCTATGACTAGATTGGTTGCTCAAGTAGAATTTGGCAAACTTTGGGCAGTTGTTCGGTTTATAGTCTCCACAATAGTGATGATGCAGGCATACATGCAATCTAGTATTTCTTGCTTGGCTCTAGCTTCTTCGTACAATACCACTTTCCATCTAGCTTTGTCAATAGCATTAGAGAAGAATATTTGCGTGGCTTGACTAGGGAAAATGAACGGCTTTGCCATGCGAGGCAATTTATGGTAGAAATTCACTACAAAGAATCCGGCATCATCCTGAACATATGTAGGGTTCCCTCGTGTGTCTATTGGTTTTACCCATTGACACCATAGGAGTATGATGTGTGTATGTAATGTACCATAATCCAATTCCACAACACTTTCTAGAGTCATTTCAAATATGGACGCTACGTCACTGTTGTAACTTACCAATTGAGTGATCGTCTCATCTTCCACTCAAAAGTGGTTGCCAAATGTGGTAATGAGTGTATATCAAGTGGCTCTCTGTGACAATTTATTGCTGAGCAAGAAGCGGTCCACGTCCTCTATATTGCTCTAGTTAGGGTTTGAAAGGAGTACGACATTGCAAATCCATTTTGCTAGAGGCAAAGTCACAAGATTTGTTTGTTCTTCTTCCTTCTAGTTCTTGCATACATCCACATTCATTGTTGAGAGCGTCTATGGATTAGTACACACTAGAGTGAACGAAACAAATGGTATTGACTATGGACTTCTACTTCACTATTATGAGGCAACTCCTTTATGACTTTTGCCTCACTTCTGGAAGTCATTTACAACTTGTAAGATGGTGATCACTAGTACCTACATTTGAATAATCACTTTGGTGCATCTGCATGAGCATTGTAAATTCAACAATGGCTAGTACATGAATATTGTACATGACATTAATAGAATAGGCATTTTTGAATTTACTTGTTAATTGAAATCCTTCTTTATGATCAGAGTTTCACTTACATGTACAATTCCTACATAACTAAGACATTTGTCAGTACATACTGATGTGTGAGGTTTTGTAGCTCAATTGTCATTATGTATGGCTTTCCATCACCTTAGAGCATCTCCTTGGCATCACCGTATTCTTCATCTTCATCCTATACATGTCTTTGCATAACCTTGAATTTTTGAATGTACTGAATTATGAAGCCTAGACACTTATCTTTAAGGTAATCCTCTGCCATATACGCCTCTGGACGTGCAAAATTGTAAACATGATTCTTTAGTACTTTCATGTACCTTTCTACAGGGTACATCCACTTGATACTCACTATTCCACTCAAGTCTAACTCCTTTGCAAAGAAATAGGGAAGATGGATCATAATATTAAAGAAGGATGGGGGAAATTCTATTTCCAACAATGCCATGCTCTTTGCCACTTCTGCCTCTAGTGAAGGAAAGTCAACTGGATTATATACCTTTGTGCATAGCCGTCAAAAGACCTTATGCATCTTCATGACAGCTAAATGTGGCCCAAATTGCGTGAGCCCTCACAATGCTAGTGGCAAGGCCTCCTACATTAATACATGGTAATCATGGGATTTTAACCCTCCAAAGTTTTTTTTACAAATGCTCTTCTCCAAGTTGGAAGTATACTTGTTTGGTGTCTTCAATGCCTCCAAGCATTTTGCAAACTTCTTGAACTTATCATCTGTCATCACATACGCCACTTTGAGCTTCACCATCTTCCCCAGCTTATGTGGATTAGGAGTGAGCCATAAGTACCTCCTCACATAACATCTTTGCAAATCTCTCTAGACCTTCACAATGTCTTTTTTCTGTGTAATGGTTTTCAGAAAATTCTTTGCTAAGTTCATCTTGCCATGCATCATGTCCAGTGTATTGCAAATAAGGAGAAAACTGACATGCATTAAAGAGGTTATTTATACAATTAAACATTGGAGTGGATCACACAACACATGACTGCATTGATTCAATGCAATCTAAGTGGACACCACTAACATTAATCGTCTAACGTTCAAAAGTATCGTAGTGGTATTGGTAGGGAAACTGAGTGGCAAACAAACTGGAGATTCTCACAACCATGTAGTGTTCTAAACTTCTAGTAATCTAACTGTCATTTGTAAGTTATTAGATAGAAGTGCATCTTCCTAACAATAGGTAAATGACTTATATGGCACTAGTAAGATGCCTGCATGACCTTGAAAAAATGAGCACTATCGACATCCTTGATTATTAAGAACTTCAGTTGCGAAGTACAATGTAATTATCAATGACAACCCAAAGGGGAGGGGGGCCCATAGTGCACGCTAAGCAAACTAAGGGAACTCAACTCATGAATGACAAACATTGCTTACAACCATCCTAGTTCTTTCCCTATACTGACCCCCTCCTCTATGTAAGTCGCTTAAGGTGTGCACATCTTCACTAATACTTTGAAATGACAATTATGCCTATCTTCAAATGTCCATTGGTTGTGGGATGGGCGGACATTCCTTGAAACAACAAAAACTGTCATATTCCAATACAACTACCTATAGAAAGTTCATAGTCAAAAACTAAGTGAAAGATTGCAAAAGACCTTGAGGGAGTGTGCCACAGTACCAGAGTACCTTGGTCTTCTACATTGTGGTCCCTACAGAATAGACTAGCATGGCCCACAACTTTTGGAATGTGCTAAGAGTTTAGTCACCTACTTGTCATATGTTAGTCGTCTGCAAACACTATGTCTATGTCACAACTAGAAAATGATTTCTATGTCATGGAAAGTCTAAAAGAGATGGCGCAAAGTTGAAATGATCTATTTCCCATGTCCTTCGTTATATCATATGCAAGAATGCTGCCCTATAGCTCTAGAAGCTCTTCCACAAGTGGCTCCAAATAAACATCAAACACTTCAAAAGTCATCGATTCTTTTCCAAAAATTAGTAGGGCTAGTAGAACAAAAAACCTTTTTTGTGGTCAACCATTGGAGGAGGTTGTAATTTAGCAATAGGACAAGCCATATAGACTACAAAGACCTGTTCTACTTGAACGAGTTCACTCTATCAACTGCTAGAGCAAATTGAGCATTTCTGGAATCATCAACAAATGTGGAATCCATGTTTGTGAGGAAATGTTGCCCAGCCTTGGAGTTGCATAGGTGCTTGACAAGGATGTCCCCTCTGTCTTGGTTACTTTGATTCTCTATGTGCCAAAGCATAAACATCGAATCATTGGATTGTGGAACATTTGCTAAAGATGTGGAATTATGGGAAAGTGTCTAAGAACCTTGATGGGGAACATTTGCCATGCTTCATCTCTATAACAACATCTGCCACACTTTAGGCATCATAGAGTATCCAAATGTTCACTCAAAACAAAACACATCCTTCTCATAGGCATGTATCGTATATGTTATTGTAAGTCAAACCTAACTTGGAAGTTAGTAACTTTGCAACATGGTATGTTCTAGGCAACATATTGTGCTCCAAGAGAAGATACTCGCGTAGAAGAGTGAAAATTTTGTTGGCGCAAGTGTTGCTAACGCCAAGTACAATGTAAAGATTCATGAACAACATTGTAGTTGCCAACTTGCTAGAATAGGCACCATCATAGAGCACCTCTATAGACTCCTCCAAAGTTGTTGCATTGAAGGTGCCTTCTTCTCTAAATCCATTTGTGAGCATATTCCCAACTTCTTCGCCACCTCTAGCTTCATCGTTGCCCAACTCTAGACAACATTCATAGACAAAGTCAACTGTTGCAAAAGTATTGGCAACTTCTCGCTTCACTCTCTCTATTGTACTTTTGGGATTGTCCTCCTCTTGTACTCCTTGGTCAAGCATGCTTTGGGAATCAACAATAGTATCCACTTCTATCGGTCATTCTTCAACTAGTGCCCAAAATTGTTGTTCCCAATTTTCATTAGAAAAGTCCTGCTCGTTTGATCTTCTCCAAATCCTTGAATTGGAATCTCAACCGTTTCAGATTAGGTGCTCCAACACATTCCAAGTTAATAACTTCTTTTGTCCCCAACATTGAGTACATAGGTAGTGTATTCTCGATACATTGCACTATGTTGCCCGATGTAGTTCCCAAATCCAAAGATGACCGTCTTAGAGTTGTTTCATGTGTAATTAGATAGGAAAAGACTGGCAGACATCATTTTTTTCTTGAATCCAAATGTGGTCTTTGAACAACTTGTGAAGTTCATACGTAGACCTTACAAGTGAGGAATTTGGTTTAGGATGACATTTCCTTCGCAAAAGTAGTAAAGACAATTTTGCATTATAAAAGGAACTATGAAATGACTTATGCAACTATAAAATGACTAGTAAATGATTTATGTCACGGGAAAGTGATTGATATATATCTTGAAACATGATTAAAAAATGACTCTTAAATGACTCACTTGTAAACTTGGCCTGTATTGTCACCCAACGTCGACAAGTATAGATTCTGGTTTTCTAGGGATGCACATTTTTCAACCTAATACAATCAATCAAATCTAAATGCTCTTCTATGAGTCTTGGTTTCGTCACTTGGGACTCAATCTTTATTTTTTTGATTTTCTATAGTTTTTGAGTGTGGTTTTAGGTGTGAAAAGACCATAAACACGTGTTGGACCCAAACCCGTATTGCACATATCAATATGCCTCCTAGTTACTTTATACCTAGTTTTATATATATACAATACGAACCTGCATGTAGATAGGATACAAACCCACCTTTTATATATAGTAAGTGTGTTTAGTAGAAATTGCCTAATTATCTACACCTACCCGTGCACTAAGATACGAATTGACTAAAACTAGTCTAAAGGAATCTTGTGAGAACCCTATAATCAATTTTCCACAATAGGTTTCAGTTTCCCCATTTCATTGATGAAATAGTAGAAACCCCAATTATTAGCCTATAGGTGAAGAAACTCAAACTGGAGCATCAAAGGGCATTTACGACCTAAGTACGGTGATTTGAAGTGGGAACCATGCCAGGAGTCCAATAGAGCCATCACTTTGCCAAGATTTCCCTTTTCGTAGAAGATTCCCTATTTCACCAAGAATTAGAGGAGGTAGTAAGATTTGTATTCCTTTTCCATGTATGCAAGGTAAAAAAATAAACTTGCATAATTTTTGAGAAATTCCATGAGAGGTTCCCCCCAAAGTCTCGGGTTTTTTTTATCATCCTAAATCTTTTTTTGAGCAGTCAATTACTCGAATCCAATGTGGTAAAATTGTAGAAATTACCATGAATGCGGTAAAATCTCACTAAAAATTATTATAGCTTCTTTTATATTTATAAAGGGCTCTAACAAGTTTCGTAACATTCTGATAGTAGGAGATGCCAAAGGTAGCAAGATCCTCCAAAATTGGCAAATTCAAGGATTAAGTATGGAGTTGATTGGTGTATTGGGAGCACACGACATTGGAATAAAACAAAATTAGGATCTTTTTTTATTCCCTCAAACCTACCTAAGAGCCTAGGCTAATTACTTTTGTTCAACAATGAAAACTCCAAAACTTGGATTTTTACCTATTTTGAGTTTCCAATCACCATTAAGATTCTTTAGGATTTTGAGGTTAAAAAAGGGGGTATAGGGTATTTCAAACTAAAAATGGCATTTTGAAGCCATTAATGCAATCCATTTACCATTTGGAGTATTTCTCCAAAAGTTAGAAGTTAGGTTCAGCATAGAAGTCAAAATTGAAAGGATTAAGTTGAAAATCTTAAATGATAAGGTTACTTAGTAGGAAATTGGAAAGAGATGAGGCCTTTGAAATGTATTTAAGGGCTCTCATTTCTCTCCCAAATCACCCATTCTGGTTCAATTCAAATCGCTTGTTAGAGTATTGGGTCCATTCAATTGGATTTTTGACCAATTTAGGCCACGTTGCCAATAATCCTTGTTTTTGGAGCATTTTTAGCTCCAATTGTTGGTATTTGTGTAGCTTTTTTTGGAGGACATTGAGGCCCTTCCAACGTTGGTTTATGTGATTTAACAATTATTGTCAATTGTAGTTCAAGTGTTGTGAAGTTGAATTGTTGTACTAATTCTAGGCCCTCTCATCGTACCTTGGTGATGCCGCTTTGAGAGGTCTCTAGCTTGTAAGTGTATACCTTAATTTTAAGTGGGAATTCCCTTTGATGAAATCCTCTAGAGTTGGATGGTTTGTGTATTGAGTTATTGAATACCATTGTAGACTAACCTTATATTGTTTTAAAGTGGAAGTACGATGGCATATGTGGCTTGTTGGGAAATCTTAGATCATTATCACCTTACGGCGAAACCTCGACCTTGAGAAGTTCAAAATCATTCCTAGAGAAAAGATACACCGGCCAATGTGCCAAGTTTAGTTTCCAAAACGCAAGTACTGGAAGTCCAAGTTTGGTCTTCAAAAGTTGCTATAAGGGGATCACTGAGTTTGGTGAGTTTAAGTTCTAATAATCATGGATGAGTAGGGATAGTGAGGGGAGTATAAGTATTTGCTTAATAGAGTTCAAGTATTAGAAGGGACCTCCCAAGGCTACCTCAACAAATTCCGAGACCATCCAAGGTTCCACCCAACATTCCCAAAGTCCAACAGCTCCTCACTCATCCCCTAGGGCTCCCCAACAAAAACCAAGACCATCCAAGGTTCCATCTAACGTTCCAATAACTCCCTAATTGACCACCAAGGCTACTCCAACTAGTACTCAGATATCCTTATACTCGGAGGCTTCTCCAAAAAATTTCAAGACTATCCAAAGGCTTCACTCGACACCCCAAGGCCTAGTAGCTCCCCAGTCATCTTTTAAGGCTTCTCAACAAATTCCGAGACCATCAAGGACTCCACTTGACATCCCAACACCGGATAATTCCCCAGTTGAGCCCCTAAGCTACCCCAACTAGTATCTGGACAACCCTTATATCCAAAGGCTTCCCCAAAAAATTCCAAGACTACCCAAAGGCTTCACCTAATATTCCAAAACCCAACAGTTCCCAAGTTAACCCCCAAGGCTACCCCAACAAATTCTGAGACCACCCAAACGCTTTACCCGACACCCCAAGGCCCAGCAGCTCCTCAGTCATCTCCTAAGGCCCCCCAACAAAGTACAAAAACCATCTAGGGCTCTACCCGACATTCTAAGGCTCGGCAACTCTTTAGTTGACCCCCTAGGCTTTACTTGATATCCCAAGGCCCAGCAATTCTTGAGTCATCTCCTAGGGCTCTCCAACAAATTCCGAGACCATCTAGGGCTCCACCCGACCTCCAAAGGCCCAGCAACTCCCTAGTTGACCTTTTAAACTACTCCAACTAGTACCTGGACACCCTTTATATCCGGAGGCTTCTCCAACAAATTTTGAGACCACTTGAATGCTTCACCTGATACCGCAAGGCCTAGCAGCTCCTTAGTTAACACCTAGAGGCTCTACCTGACATCCCGAAGCCCCAACAACTTCCTAATTGACCTTTGAAGGCTACAATAGTATGCTCATAGTGATCCAAGGCCTCCAACGTCCAACAACGGTATGTACATGGGAGAGTAGGGCATACTAGGTCCAATCAAAGCCGGTTAATACAAACAAAATACAAGGTAAGGGAGAGGAGGTAGGGATTTAAAGAGAATACTAGAGGTAGATAAGAGTTAATAGGAAATCTCAAGGGAGAAGGTCAGCCATTATAGGAGAAACTATTTACTAAGTGACATTACATAAGAGGATCAGGTAGGAATCACCAATCATCGTGTAGGACGTATAGTCCAAGGTCATAAGTCAACTCATAGAATAAAATAATGGAGTTTAAATAGTGTGTGAGGGAAAGAAGTAGAAGTTAAAGAAAAGGTAAAGTAGTCTTGGCATCAGGGTTGACAAATTAGTACGTCCACCCCAAAATAGCGTCCGTAAATCGGACATCCGTCCTCACGGATGCGAGCGGACGCAGCATCCCTCCTGCCATCGGAAGGCAGACGGGCGGGGCGGACGGGTGGTCCCGGCGGACGCTGACCGCGAATGTCAGCGGACGCAGCGGACACAGCGTCTGCGTCCGGACGTCCCGGACGTCCGACCGTCCTGTCAACCCTGCTTGGCATCCACTTGAACCTTGTAATTCTTTTCTACTTTTAAGTCGTAGGCAAAAATACAAAAAGAAGAAGGAAGATGGAAAATGCAAAAGAACATCAAGGACTATATCACAACCTCAATGATGATCCCACTCTTGAGGTAAGTCGTTAAAATCTCCTTTTTTTTTTAATTTTCAAAGATAGTTAGTTTTTATTATCTAGTCGAAGGTCCTAAGCCAAGTCAGAGTCCCAAGAATAGTTGTTATTTAAATTCAAGTAGTTTTTAGCATAGCTCGTGTCTAGAGGTTTCTAGAAATATATTACACTTAGAATTCCGAGATAAACTAACAAAGATATCAATAGATGAAGTTAGAAGCCATTTTGGATGAAAACTAGTTCAATTCATCCAAAGGGAATAAGAATGGAAACTTAGATAAAGAAAAAAATTGGGAAGGTAGAAGTGAAAAGAAAATTCAATTTTGCATTCTAGGTTAGTAGAAAACTAAGGATGAAGTTTGAAGCCCCGAATAATGGTCAAATTTCATCCCTCCACAACTTGCTCTAGGAAGGTCCGAATTTAGATTTTTTTTTTATCAATATTAGAATAATGAACTAAGATCTACAAGAATCAAGAGTCAATCGTCCAAAAATAATAAATGATCTAGTGGAAGCTTAGAACCTTAAAACCGGTGGGAATTCAAGTGGAAATCATCAAACAACATTTAAACACACATGAGAAGAAGCTAGGGAGGTACGGAATACTACAAGAACATAGGATTAGGGATTTTAGAAAAGACCCATTGCTTGGAAGGTACAATGGACTGACGTTAGAACACCCATAGAATAAAAGTCAAAGACCTAAAGACTTGGTTGTGTTTGCTTATTTACCAAGGGTGGGTAAAAAAGTGCTCACAATTTTTGTATCACAAAAGAAGACACAAATGCAGATATGACTAATAGGGTCAACATTCACCAATAGTAATGACAAAGCCATGAACCTATCTTAAATAAGTACCATGAATAGTTGGACACTAGTAAGAGATTACTGTTCCATTTTCTTTACTTCATAGTTCCTGACAACTTAGCGTAGGAGAATTTCTGCTTTTAGCATAGACAAGCCACTTCTGTATCTTGAATTGAATCCACTTTACAAAACACCTCTATGTCAAATGTAGTACTTACACTACCTAAACCCACAACCTACTTTACTAGAAATTGTTAGCTCAATTGTAGCTTCATTCCTTGATTTGCAACTGAGGTTGTCATGTCATTCCTATTAGCAAACAAGTCTGCAAATACAGGCCCCATGGGAATCACTTCCATTGGCAAAGTGTGAGTTGCATTTTTGTCACTCGAGACTCATGATTTATTTTTTGGGATTTCTTATAGTATTGAGTGTGGTTTTATGTATAAAAAAACCTAAACAGAGTGTTAGACCAAAATAGATATTGCACATACCAATATAGCTTTTGGTCCTAGTAAGCCTAGTTTCTCCCAATAACACCCAAATTTTGCTTGTAAATAGGGTAGAAACCCACATATTGCAAATAGTAAATGTATTAGTAGAAATTACCCAATTCTCTAAATTTATTGTGCAATGATATAGAAATTGACTAATTTGGTTTGCAGGAACTATATAAGAACCCTGAGGTAGATTTCTAAAGATAGGTTTCAATTTCCCCATTCCATCAACAAAATAGTAGAAACCCTAAATATTAACTTATAAGTGAAGAAACTCAAATGGAGCAATGAAGGGCATCTACAACCTAAGTATAGTGATTTAAAGTGGAAGTTGTGCCAAGAGTCCAACGGTGCAATTGCTTTGCTAAGATTCTCCTTTGAGTGGAAGATTTTTTGTTTACTAGAGGTTAAAGGAGATAGCGGGATTTTATGCTCTTTTCTCACATGTTAAAGGTAAGAATATGAATTTATACATTTTTTAAAGAATTTCATGAGAGGTTCCCCCAAAGTTTTAGAATTTTCTAATAGTTAGAAGATATTTCTTCGAATAGTCAACCGTCCAAATCTAGTATGAGAAATTCATAAAAATGACCTTGAATACAATAAAATCTCACTAAAAATTAGTATAATTTTTTAATACTAATAAAGCACCCCGACAAGTTTTATAACATTTTGATACTAGAAAGTGCCAAAACTGGCAAACATCCTCCCAAATTGGCAAAATTGAAGAACATTCATGGAATTGACCAATGTATCGGGAACACACAACGTTGGAAAAAAGTAAACATGGGGTATTTTATTACCCTCTTGGACCTACTTAAGAGCCTAGGCTAGTTAGTTTTGGTAGAAAAAGTAAATTCCAAAATTTAGATTTTTATTTTTTGGGGGGTTTCAAATCACTGCTAGGATCTTGAGATTTTTGAGTAGGAAAAGGAAGTAGGAATCCCCAACACTAAAAATGGCTTTCTGAAGCCATTGGTGCAATCTGTTTGTGTATTGGAGCTTTTCTTCAAAATTTAGAGTGTAGGACCATTATAAAAAGTGAAAACAAGCAATTTTTGGACGAAAATCTTAAAATGAGAAAATTACCAACATTAAAGAGAGAGGGGTGAAGGTCCTTGGAAGAGTATATAATGACCCTCCTTTTCTCTCGAAAACACCCTTCTAGATTCATTTTTGAAGCACCTTGTGTCATTTTAGGTTGATTTAGTTGGATTTGGGCCATTTTGAGCCATGTTGCCAAAATTGTGTTTTAGGAGCAATTTTTGTTCCATTGTTGTTGTTTTTAGAGCTTTTTTGAAGAATATTGGGGTCCCTTCAAAATTGCCTTTGCATCGCATGTATTTTGAACTTGTACTACTTGTGTTGAGTTGTTTTTAGTGATTTTTAAGCTTTTGTACTAATTCTAGAAACAATCTTCCATCATACCTTGGCGATGCCACTTTAGGGGACTTCTAGTTTATAAACTATGCAAGTTCTAACTTTCTAAGTGAGAATTCCTTAATTGAAAATTCTTCTAGAGTTTGTATTTGAAGTACTAATTTATTGTAACTTGTTTTGTACTAAGAAGTGGTTGTACTAACATTACTACTCTAATTTGTCTTCCTTTTGCCCTTGGTGAAAGCCTTGTGTTTATTTTTTGTATTTTCATGTAGAATGGCAAAGCTTTGACTTTGTGAGTTTAGATTCCTAGAGTATTTTGGCCAAAACCCAAAGCCCAACAAAGCTTTGGACCTTCTTGTTTAGAAATTGGTAGAATTATATTCATATTAGAAAACACTGTGAAGCTTTGAACTTAGATGTTATAGAAGCTAGTAGAATATATTCATATTAGAAAACACAGTGAAGCTTTGAACTTAAATGTTATAGAAGCTGGTAGAATATAGTCATATTAGAAAACACAATGAAGCTTTGAACTTAAATGTTATAGAAGCTGGTAGAATTAAGAAGTTATTCATAACCACAACGAAGGTTTGAACCCTCCTCTTATACCATTTTTACATTATTAAGCCATTTGGCTTTGTTAGTGAAAATTTGGCTAAGTTGGCGATTTCTTTATGTTAGTGTTTATTCAAAGCCGAGGTTAAGAGTAAAAAGAGGAGGTGACAATATAGAATTGAGTCTAGAATTATAAAATAAAAAGTGAGAGGTTTTTAAAAACATAAGATACAAAAAAATCCAAGTTGAAATGCATGAGTCATAAGTGAATGAAGTTTAGTACTCAAGTTGGATGAAGAAGTGTTAAACTCATCCAAATAGAGTGAAAGAATAGATTAGGAGGTAGTAAAAAACTAAAGTATAGATTTGTAATCAAAAGTGGGTTTGAGATTACCATCAAAGAATAGTGAGCAAATGAAGTTTTTAAGTACTAATTAGTGGTTAAACTTCATCCATGCATAACTTCTACTAGAAAGGTTCAATTTGCAAGTGTCTTATCAATTTGGAAAACTAAATTTAGCCTCTAAAAGAAAAAAATACAAAAAATCTAAAAATAGTAATCTATCAAAAATCAAATTGAGAGCTTGAATACATAGAAGTAGAATTAGGGAGAAGAAATTTAGCAATTAGAAAAAGAAAGTAGAAAGTAGAATCATCAATTAGCATCAAAGAGTGTAAAAAGTAGCAACTTCTGAACTCACCACTCTTTCTCTCAACTACAATAGGAAGAAGTAATGTTCAAATACTCAAAGCTTGAATGAAGAAGGAAGCAAAGTTTGGAGTTGTTATACAAAGTAGTGAAGGGAGGATTAGGAATTGATAGGATTAAAAGAAATCTTTGAAATACATTTAAAGCCATTAGAATTTGGATAGGATAATAATTGACTCATAGAATATTAAAGGTCAATTATTGTTTGAAGACTTGAGTCAATTATTGTATAAAATTACCAAAGGTCAGCCTTTGAATACAATAATGGAGGTAGTATAGTGAGGAAAGGAAAAGAAAAGAAGGGAGAAGTTAGAAGTATAGAAATTCCCCCAATTTGTATTAAAATCTTAAGTTTAAGCAATGAGCATAATTTGTCCAAGACTCTTATGATGGCAAGCTAAGGAGAGTCAATAATCTCTACAACAACGTTCAAGAGGAACCAAATCATGAAGTAAATACCCAATTGCCCAATTTTCAAAGTTAATCATTTAAAACCATCAAGCCAAATTGCAAATCAAAGTTAGAGCATTTAACCCCTCAAGGACTAAGGGAACACAATGTGTCTTTTTCAAATTTTCAATGGCAAATTTCTAGTAGGATGGAACAAATCTTAATATTTTGTAAACTTGGGACTTGTAGAGTAACAAGTTGACATACTTGTTGCATTCTCCAATTTTTAAAATTTCAATGTAGGAAGTATTTTAAAATTTATTTCGGAAATGTTGTCTAATAGAAAAAGGGAACAAACATAATATGTTTACAATGAAAGAAATAGTAGGGATGGAAAAAATTATTTCCTTAGACATTTCTAGTCTTTATTTTGCACTAACAAGCTAGATCTAGAGAAAAAATTCAAATTTGTATTTTTAGTAATTTTAAAAATACAAAATTCAATCTAGTATAATTAAAAATACAAAAATAATTAAAATGATTCCAAAAAATTTGGAGATGTTCCAAAAAATATGCTAATAATACCAATTGTCACATTTCAAAAAATTATACATATGTAAATTTTTTTGAATTTTGTAGGATCTGATTTGATCACTTTTGTCTTTCTACTCTTTTGTTTGAAAATGTTTACAAATTTGGGAAAGTTTTTTATTTTTCAATTTTTTCAATAAAAAAATACTACATTTGCCTTAGATTCTAATACAATTTTTTGGGAGGGTAAAAAATCATTATTCATCTTCTTATCATTTTTCTTCTCCAATAGTTGTACTTTTTGCCTAAAGAGTTGATCATCCAAAATTGTTATAATCTAAAAATCCAACGGTCAATATCTTCCACAATTAATTCCATGCATACAAGACAAAGTATTCTTCACTTTGTATGGTTAAAATTACAAATTTCAAACACATCCATGTGCAAAAAAAATTAAAAGTGGGCCAATTCATTGAAAACCTCCATTGTGAAAACGTCGTTAGGCCTTGAGGGGTTAAAGGAGTTTCTTTTGAAGTTTTAGATCTAAAAACTTATAGATCTACTCTAGAGGTTTCCAAAACATATTACATTTAGAATTTGGAGCTAAATTGAGTGAGATATTAACAGATGAAATTTTTTGAGGCGGTAGTGGATGAAACTTAGTTAGAATCATCCAATAGGGATGAAATCTGAAACTTGGAGAGTGTTAAAAATAAAAAAGACATAAGTGAAAACCAAAATTGATTTCAAATCGTAGTTTGGTAGAAAAGCGTGGATGAAGTTTTAGAGACTCCTTCAAGGCAAAACTTCATATGTCCATAACTTTCACTACAAAAGTTGGATGAAGGTGAGTTTTATATTTTTTTAAATGGCGTAAGTTCTTCTTTTACTTTAAAAGTCTATATTTAGAATATCTTCACTTTTACTCTAAAACCACTATGGCTTAATTAAGTGCAAAGATTAGGGGTAATTAGTGTAAATTGTAGTTAAGTTCTTGGTTAATTTGCAAAGTAAACATGTTTAAGAGTTAGAAAAAAATTCATTGCTTGGAAGGCATAGTAGATCAATATTAGATACTCCTAGGGAAAATTTAACCAAAACTTATAGAACTTGATTGTACTAGTTATTTACCAAAGATAGGTAAATAAGTACTTACACAGAGCCGTTCGTGCGTTTGCGTTTGCAACGAGTGTCTCCAATAGTGGAACCCTAACCACCAGTGACATCGAGAGGAGGCTATTTACTTCCTTTTTCATACTGTCCACAAGAAGACACTCCACTTTTTGTACCATTGAGAGAAACATGGACAATGCTATGTGGAACGCCCCCAACTCATTGCACTCATATGTGTCCAAAAGAGCATCCTCGATGATAGATTGCACTATTGGAATTGTATTGATAATGTCCTTTGAGACTGTATCCATTGCATTATTCATGGTATTGGGGCTTCCAAAAGGTTCTAGAACTTGTTCATTGTCTAAATCTGGGATCTCCAATCTCTATCTCTTCCTATAAAACAATAGTGCAACTTTTAGAACTCGCCTCTTCCACATAGAAGGCAGGGTTGGGGGCCTAGGCTTCTACAAGTGTAACAACCAATTATGATTCATGTCCTAGTGATTGCAACCGGGGTATATGCATGTTACCTACCTGGTCACAGTAATTAAATGTTGACTAACCATGCTACAATGGAATCTACAAGCTCTGCAAAAAAGGCTTCACTATTTAACATGTACATTTGACTTCTTTGGAAATCGATGTCGTATGCCTTTCATCCACAAGAAGAATTTAGCTATGAGAGTATCTATCTTGAATTCCTATATCATGTTCATACTCTCCCTTCGTTGGAAGGAAAGAGAAGAAGTATGCCCTACAGGATGCATGCATGAGTCAATAGGTAGGTCCTTTGTCACTAATCACTACAAGAGAAATTATGTCCGAATTGACAAGAAAATGATACAATTTTGTCAATTGTAGTGTCAACTTAGACCAAGGTTGACACGACGTCTGGACGCGGACGCTGTGTCCGTAGCGTCCGCTGACATTCGCGTCCCGGCGGACGCAGCGTCCGCCCGTCCGTCCGCCCAATTACGGCCGTCCGATCAATGCACGGACTGATCTGGTCCACAAAATCTGGGCGTCCGCCTCGGGCCGTCCGCCCCGTCCGTTTGCCCCGCCCGTCCGCTTTCCGACGGCGGTTGAGACGCTGCGTCCGCTAGCGTCCGTGCGTCCGGAAAACGGACGCTATTTTGGGGCGGACGTTGACATTCGTCAACCCTGATTTAGACATGTTAATTTGGACATGCAGTTGACAAAATTGTATCAATTTCTTGTCAATTCTCATTGTTTTGTTGATAGAATTTCTATCAACTATGTCCTTTGTGAAGTAAAAAAAATATAATAATTCATTTTCAATTTTTCTCAATAAATAACTGCCATATGCTATGCCAAAAACTAGCCTTTAATTAAGGACCAACTCGGTAGAGACTACCACATAGACAAAACTATAAAATTGGATTTTAAATTTGAATTAATTACAAGATAGAAGACAAGCTTTTTATACATTGAGGGTAGAAGAGTGGTATTTTTGCGGGGATGCTAGTTTGTGAGTTTATAAGTGTAAGCCTGTGAGCCTATATTTTTTAGAAATAAAGACCTATGATTGTAGATAATGGTACCTATGAGCTATGATTTTTTCTTGGTCATAGGTCAGAATTTTTACTATAAGATGTCTATGTTTGTGGTGTAGGATAGAAATATATATGCCTATAAATGTACCCAAAGAGGATGAATGTTAATAAATGGAGTTGGATGAATTCATATACTTAACTTTATTGAATGAAATTCATTTGTTGTTGAATGTAAAATAACATTGAATGTAAAATAATTGAAATGATTATAATTTATGATTATTTATTTAGGGTAAGGTTTAAATACAAAGTACCTTATATCCAAGGTTTACTGTGACTTTTAAGGAAACTAGGGAATTGTGCTTATATCATATTATGAAACCATTTTAGAGAGGATATTTTTTCCATTTACAATTTATAATTCTTTTCAAGCATTCTTGAGATTTGTTGAATTTATTTCTAAGTATGCTCACACCAATATTTACAAGCTCTAATTGCAACCCTATATCTAAGTTCTACACCTTATTTCCAATTGCAAAAAAAATATTCAATCCACAAAAATTCCTAGAAGTTGTCTTCTAAAATAAAGATGTCTTTTAGAATGGATGTCAAATTACTCAAATAGAATGATGATGATCTTTACCACTACACCAAAAGTTACAAGAATACAAAAGAATTCAAGAATGTAATAATGCGCAAGACTGTAGTGGCCTTTTTAATGTCATTACATCACATTAAATAATTAGATAACAACATTAGTGTTTAGAACAACATCAATTTGATCCAATACCACACATTGGAGAAGAAGAATCATTGGCTTCACTTCTATCATTAGAAGTAAGCCTTGGTGTCTCAACATTGGCTTCAAAGTTTAAAAATTGTCAAATACTAACATTGTATGAACAACGTTTAGCAATAGAAACGAGTGATGAAGCCTTTGCTATAGCTGTCGCTAAAGTCTCAATGTAACATGGCAAACTCTTCAGACTTAGAGAAGGCGACAACACAAACAAAATGCTGGAGAGTATCACTTCTATAAAATGCAACAAATAAATAATTAGAACAATTTGAATAGTTTAGGATATTGCAAAAAAAAAAGGAAATAAAGACATGTATAAAACCAAAAAAACAACTTATTTACAACGTCTCTTTTTAGGTCTTGCAAACAATCTCACAATATCCTCATCATCAAGATCATCAACCACTATAGGCATAGGGCCTTTGATTTGGATGGTTGTAGTAGAAGGAGGAGGGGTATTCAATGGTTGAAGGAGAGCTTTTAATGTCTCACCATCACTCTCTAAGGCCACCAAATGATGTTCAATGTTGTGACATGCATTGAAGGATGCCCTTATTCAATGAATGCAACATCATTAGTTTCAACAAAAATGTTATACATAATTTAGCAAAAATATGATTTAGATAATGATAACTAATGAGAGTTACCTGTAGATGCATAACAGTCTAGTACAACATCACTAGGTTTTGAGAATGCCTCAATTAGTAGCTATACAAATAGAAGATCATTTTTCATAGGTACCTCTCCATGGAACTATACCATTCATAAGTTGAGTTTGTATAGAGGTGAAGTTGTGGAGTAAATTCACTTCTTCAATGTTGGTGCCTACATTGCTAAGTTGTTGATTCCCGTAGATGGAAAACTTAAATGCCACTGATATTTCTTCCCACTTATTTTGTACAAAAAGAAGAATCCAAAAGCATTGCAACTACCAAGGATGAAGAAGATGACAATAAGTACTTAATAAATTCAATGTTGGTAAGTAGGTTCAAGCATTAAAATTTATAAGTGAAGGGAATATGAATGGAATTTATCTAATGTTTATGTTTTTTGTAATTGGAAAACTTCAATTTGTTCATGCCCATCTAAGAATTAAGTAAATGAAAGCTATATGTATTAGCCTGCTCAAAGGTAAATTCCCTTATCTTCCCATTCTCTGAGTGGAACAATAAAATTGCTCCATCATTATGAATATACTTTGAAGTAAACTCAAAGATGGGTTTAATGACCTCCTCTTCATTCAATTATTTCAATATGTTCCAAGTAGAAACATGAGAAGGTGGAACCGAGACATTGGGAACTAGTAGTCCATCTAGGATATCGGCAACAATCAAATCAAAGTACAGACCAAGCTTCACATTGCCTCCAAAAGTTCGCACCCACTTTGTTCTAACTTTAACATTTGAAAATGCATACTTTCAAATGTATTAATGAATTACAATTCTATACTTATAACTTAATGTATAATGAAATGTGAAAATTACAAGAAGGCTAGAGAGTATAGATTTTACCTTCTTTGCAAAAGAAAACATTTGATTTCATGTTGGTGCATTGTCTCCAGTTTTCTTTTTGACGCTAAACATTGCAAAAATCAACGACAGAAGAAATAGAGCTTTAGGCTCAATACCATGTCTATCAGGTTGAACTATAGATCTAGCAATGTACTTTGATGAAGCAAAGATGTCTTTTGAAAAAGACATAAAAGTTGGAGGGCAATAGGAGGAAGTTGTATCAATCACTTTGAGTGGAAGTTGAGATATGATAGAAGGAGGAGGTGGAAGAACAGATGCTAGCATGGATGAAAAGGGGGTGTCATCTTTTGTGGCAATGTTTTTCAGCATTTTCTTTGTAGTATTTTTTCCCTTGGTTAGTTGGTTTGCGTCCTTTCTTCACTGGTGCAATCTCTTCTGGCTCCTCTTCTTCATCAAGAGACTTGTCATGTGTGACTAGTCTAGGATGGTCTTTAGTAGCTTCTCTCTCAGGTCCCTCTAGTGTTGGTGCAAAAGTTCTTGAACACTAAAGGTACCAAGGGCAGGCTTGGAGTTCTTGGACATAAAACACTCATTGTTGAGTCAATGTGAACATGCAACTGTTCAAAGATGTGTCAAGCCATCCTCCAAAAAGCTTGGGCATGAATTTCCTCTCAATCCCACCTTTCTAAATCAACTCTTGCTTAAAATATTTGCAATCATAGAGTAGCTATAATGAATGTAATGACAATGGTTCAAATGTCGAGTTATATAATGGATTTGTAAAGTAACTCCAATTTATACAAATAAATGTAACTAAAATAAAGTCTATACTTGTATAGAAGTCGTTTGATAGCAATATTTGCACCTTCTTGATCTTTGAAGGGAGTAGACCTCGAATATGAAGAGTCCTTCTTAAAAAGACACTCAAAAGCATGATTCCATAGCACAATGCACCATGTCTCTACATAGTCCTCAATCATGTCCAGCTCATCATTGGCATTCTAATGAACTACAATGTTCTCATACTTAATAATGCTTATAAATTCAACTTTGGCAACCTCTTCCAACTACAACAAACTCATACAATGTTAGTTGAAGACATTGTCAAGGCAAAATATATCATGGTACAACTATAGTTTAATAATCAAAATGTCAAGAAGCTTCCAAAAAAAATAATAATTATGTGAATGAAAAAAAAGGTTGATAATATACCTCAGCCCAAAAAACAGCCTTAGAGAGCTAAATCTCTAAAGTCAAGGTATTGAAATTAGAGGCAGAAAATCTAAAGTCCTTTCTAGAAGTCTCAGTGGAGTTCTACAATCTAAGCCAACGAACTTTGTGGTTTGATTGAACAACACATGTAGAGATCCTCTAAAGTTTTTCCAATGACATCTTAGGCTTCTCATTGGTGCTATAATGCAAGTTAATCTGAAATTTTGAAGCAGAAATATATGATCAAAATCAACACCATAAATAATCATATGAGGCATGTATTTGTAATAAATACAAAGTTGAATACCTCTTCTAGAAATCCAACACCATTTTTTGATTTGCAATGGTTGATTGCTTATCAAACTCTATTTGAAATCCCTTGATAGCTATAGTAGCAACTTGAGTCATGGCATCATGAACTCCCATTGGAGTTTGATCTTGTGGCTTTGTTTTCTCATAATATACTCACCCTGTCACATCAGAAATAATAGCAATCTCTTGCTGCACATTTAAAATAGGAAAGTCAATATTAAACGAATTGCACACTTTAATACAAATAAAAGAAAAACTTTAGTAGATATAAGACACTCATCCAATGAAGGAATTGTATGAAGACATTTGATGTCAATGGATACCAAGTACATGGCAGTTTTCTATTTTTGCATTTCTTGTAATCCTCATTATTTAAAAGACCCTTAAAGTCTTCGAGTTTCAAATTGCTACAGGTACTCATCCTGTGCAATTGTTGATCAAGTTGCTTTTCACATGGGAATGTTTTGTAGACTTGCAGACACCAATATGAACAGAATACAAGATGAAAGAATTTGAAAACATGAAATACTACAATTTAGCAAGTCACCAAAGAAAGCATTAAATTGAAAAACAATAATGTTACTAGAAATCAAAACTAACCAATTGATGTCATTCATAGCTTCCAATAGAATACACGTGCAACCATCTGGCACCAAAAGCATACAATTAATTGGCATATGCCAATCGTAGTCATGATGGTGATGCCTATCAATGTAAGCACACCAAGCTGCCAATCTATGGTTGCCATCCCACACAAAAAACAGATGGTTTGACAAATGTGCAATGGATGGTTGAGATTGCAACTAAGACTCAAACTCTTCATTTTGTTGTATCCAATGATTATCCCATGTCTCCACGATCTCAAGAGTCACTAACTTGCAAAGTCCCTTGTCATTTGTAGTTGACACATAAAGAATACAATCACCTGGTGTCGTGTTGTAAATAACTATATCATTTAAAAACATCAAAAGATTAACCTTGAACCCTAGTTCAAGAAAAGGGTTGAGATAGAAAAGGTGGGGGTCATAGAGAAATCCACGGTCTTGGGTTGTACTGCATCTTGTCACTTAGCTCAGGGGGACAGGGTGGCTGGCTGGTTGGCTAGTTATTTCCTGCTCTCACTAGCGGTGCCAAGTTGCAACTGCTCAGACCGAATCAACGAATCCGACAAGATTCGAACCCGGAACCAGCTAGCAGCTAATTGGGGACTTCTCCAACCAACCAAGTCCGCAACTTGGCGGCCGTTGTTGATCCCAAGGTGGTTTTATACCACTATTGATTGGCTGTTTGGTATATTGACTGACGGAACAGTGTTCCTAAGTCTATTTTTTTTATCACATAGGTTACCTTTTGATACAAAAAAGAAAAAGAATATACGTTTGATTATTAGTATTTTGATTTTATTATAAAGATAGCTAGTATAGTGTGATTAGAGTATATAAAGCAAAAGTAAGCTTTTTAAAGAAGCTATTAGGTAAAGAAATAGAGGAACTGAGTAGTATTGCTTCTCATATTCTACTTTGAGTTGGTTATAGTTTGGGTTTTAGTATTCGTAGTTATGGATTTACAAGACCCTGACGATTGGCAATTGCCATTATTGCAATTACCAGTTGATCAAAATCAACCATCTTCATCAAGACTGCGTATGCGAGATGATGCTGGACCTTCTGAACGTCGTGTTCAACCACGAACAGATCTAGGTAACCAGCAAACTTTATTGCCAGTTTTGCAATTGGATAAAAAGTCTTTGGTAATCGTTTTTGAGTCTGAACCCGTGCTTTCCGAGAACTATCAAATGGTGTTTAAAGGGTGTTTTGAAAACAACGGTGAAGAACAAATGGTCACCTGTATTTCCAGTGAAGTAGGCCAACGCCTTTGGCTTCAAGAACCACTCAATCTATTGACCGCGGAACGGAGAGCTAAATACATTGCTGCTTTACTTTTGCGTGTTTTGGAGTTCTTAAGTGTGTAAAGCAAATGATTTTGAAATCATATTTTGTGGTGTTAAGGTAATGGATTTTAGCCTTTGTTTTAGGATTTTTGGCTACCACCAATTAAATTTTATTCACATTAGATGAAAGTAGTTGATTGTTTACCTTCCTTTTGTTGACTTTGGGATTAGTGGACCTAAAGAAGCATTTGGAATTTAGAATAAGTAGGATTTTAGGGAGCCTATAGGAGTTGAGATGCTCACATGGGCTGATGTGGCCCATGTGGAAGGAGAAAGGGGGGGAGATTCTCTCCTCTCTCGTTGTCGACGTTTGGTGAGTGTGTGAGTGTGTGGTGTGTTGTAGTGCAAAAAACCGAAAGTTTGTTCGGTTGCTGTGTGTTGCTAAAGACGAATTTGAATACAAAATTTGGTGAAGTTATACATGGTGGTGTTGCGCTTCTTTTGGCGGTATTTTCACTTGATTTCAATATTGTATGTGAATTTTATAGGCTTTTGAGTGAGGAGTAGTCTGTTACAACCCAAAAGGAGGAGCAAAGACTTTGTGCCTCTCCTAGAGTCACAAAAATTGTTAGAACAAAGTGAAAATCAAGTAGAATATAGATCTTGTTGCTAGCTTTCTATCAAGCTATCAAACTTCTCATTACCATGTTTTTATCTCAAGTTATGAAGAGAAAGGCGAAGTAGTGTACTACCGCTAGAATTGCATGTGAGTGATCTTTGAGAGCACATAACTCGTAGGCAGTAGCTTTGTTTTAAGTGAAATTTTGATGGATCAAAGCTTACTGTATTATCTTTTTAAAGAGCTATCTCTTACCTAAAGTGGAGCTTTAGAACGTTTTAGGTGCCCATTTTAGTACTGCTGATTTAGAAGAAGGTGAAAGAGACGATTGGAAGGTTAGAAGGTTGAAGATTGAAGTGAAGAATTGAAGAGTCAAGTGAAGACTTACCTTGCAAGGACCTAGCCTATGTTGTGGCTTGTGGCTCTATTATTCCAAGCCAGATTTGGAGGCTCGTTGTCAATTTGTGTGGTGGGCATGTGGCTTTGTTAATTTTTTGCATTATAAACCTTGTTTGCGGGTTTGGCCTGACATTGCGTACATGGCCTTACTCCATTTGTGTCGTGAGCAACGAAGTGGGGTTGATGGCCCACATGGTTGAATCTTATGTCGTTCTCACGGTGAGACTGGATTGATCACCAGTAGACTGTGAATTTGAAAGTTTAGGAGCCATATTCACGGACGGTTCAGCTCGTGGTCTGCCGTCCGTTCTACCCGTCCCATATCCTATGGTTTCTTATCCCTTCCTTGACCCTTGAACCCCTAGAACCATAACAGGATAGGCCAACATGGAGCTGATTCAAGAAAGTTGAAGATTCGAGGTTCGAGAAGACAACGTGTTGAAGATTCGAGGTGCAAATGTACGAAAAGACATTCTATTGAAGATTCAAGGTTCGAGACAAGATCAAGCTAGAAACCCTATCCTCAAGTCATTTCTAGCAGTAGCCAGAATCCCTGTGATTTCCCAAAGCAAACTCCTCTCAATACGACATCGGTCGATATCCACAAGTGAACTCATCCTCCAATCGTTTCACTTGACTTTGAAGAAGAGGACGCACCAATGGAACGCTAATCATCTTGCATAAAAGAATATCAAATCAAGATACTGGCCTACCACCATCGAATAGCATACTCTTGATGATGGCATTGAAGTCAAATTTTTTACCAATACGCACATCTCGTTCTACCTCTTCTATTATTTGTCCTTCAAAATTGGGATGTATGTCTTGACTTCTACTGATGGTCTCAACCTATAATGAATTGTATATTCAAAACAAATTACAATTAATACTCAGAGGTTATGAAAAAGCATAGGAAAATGAACTTAGATTATAGTACCAAAACAATTGGTACAACATGCATACAACGATAATGGGAAATATATGTAACCTAAGGAATGATAAGTAAAAGCTTGGAATCATCATTGAAGACAAGCTCCAACCGCTCGTCCTGTATAAGCCCTCCATCAATGTCTATGGAGTTCTATATTGTGAGTGAAATGATGATTAGAAGGCCATATGAGCAATTGGAAAAATGGGAAGAAAATGAAGACATTCACTTGAAACTCAAATAATTGAGAACTTGATATGAGACATGGTAAGTTTTGAAATTGACACCTTGTTAACGAGGCCATGCTTTACAGCCCAAAGTGAAGAATTGCTAACAAACCACAAAACAAGTATTCTAATCTTTTATAAATTCAGTGAGCTCGTAAATCAGGGTTGACAGGACGTCCGGACTCGGACGCTGTGTTCGCAGCGTCCGTTGACATTCGCGTCCCGGCGAACGCATCGTCCGTCTGTCCCCCGTCCGCCTGTCCGCCCGTTCACCCGATTACGGCCGTCCGATCGACGTGCAAACTGATCTGGTCCGCACGATCTAGGCGTCCGCCTCGGGCTGTCCGCCCTGCCCGTCCGCTTTCCAACGGCGGTCGGGACGCTGCGTTCGCTAGCGTCCGTGCGTCCGGAC
Organism: Pseudoscleropodium purum; assembly: GCA_963969395.1. Lineage (NCBI taxonomy): Eukaryota > Viridiplantae > Streptophyta > Bryopsida > Hypnales > Brachytheciaceae > Pseudoscleropodium > Pseudoscleropodium purum. Next base: position 26,474,295 of record OZ017798.1, read on the forward strand.
GTCCGGAAAACGGACGCTATTTTGGGGCGGACGTTGACATTCGTCAACCCTGTCGTAAATTGCCCAAAATAGTAACCTCGTTAACAAGGCCATGTTTTATAGTCCTAAATGAAAAATCACCGAAAAACCAAAAAGGAGTATTCTAATCTATCACAAATTTAGTGAGCTCTAAAATTGCCCAAAATAGTGACCTCGTTAATGAGGCCATGTTTTACAACCCTAAATTTAGAAATGCCAAAAAATGAAAAAGGAGTATTCTAATATGTTATAAATTTAGTGGGCCCCAAAATCGCCCTAAATAGTGACCTCGTTAACGAGGTCATGTTTTACAACCCATAGTGAGCAATTGAGAAGAAATTTGAATGAAATCTGAAAGCACACACTTTGAATTTGTATCATCGGAGTGAGACTCTATAGAACTAGAATTAAACACCTCGTTAACGAGGTGACATAATCTAGCACAAATCAAAAATTGGTGAACAAAAACCCTATCATTGATGCATTTGTTATGATGAGACATAGTAGCCTATAGACACTGTGAACTTTAAAACTTAATATATGATCCATGCCGGACAACAATGTGACTACTTTCCGTAGGAGTATTCAAGCTTTAGTTATTTTGTGAAGTTCAGGGTCTCTTCTATTGTAGACTTAGTTATATTGTAGTCATTCTTTGTACTTGAAGATAGAGTTTTCTCTAGTCTAAGTCATTGTCTTGTCATGAAACCAACAGAGTGATTCATGCATGACTTTTATAAGTCATTTTATGTTGAGATTTAGCTCAAGCATAAACCATTGATTTTCTTTTCTACTAAACATTTCAACAATCATGAAGATTATGCTCAAATGTGCTAGTATTTCTTCCCACCATGATCTTCAACTTGTCTTTACAATTGTGACTTTGCAATAGGTTAAGCAAATTCACTGTGCAGATTACATAAGAGAAGCCTACCTCACACCGTCATGTTGCAATTGTGTTTGTAATGTACGAGGTGCCAACCCACATACATGTGGAGCAGTTTGGTTCATGCTTGCATGCATCTTACAAAAGCAAAGTTCCTTTCCATTGGATGTAAGTGAGTCCACAAGCTATGTGGATGTAAAAAAGAAGGACGACCTTGGTCTCTTTTGAAAAATTAACAGTCACTTATTGCAATTGTTGAAACAATTCCAGTGAAGCCCAGAAAAATGGGAGAAGGAGTGTTCCTCTAGCCCCCACCATGTCATAGAGTTGGACACTCTATAATATACATAGCCGAAGTAAACAAGGGAAGGGATTGGGTTCAAAATTCTACGGTGTCATTCATGTAAGATGTTGTGATATTCATTGCTAAAGAATCATGTACACTATTCTGTACAAAAGATATGACGCTAGTGTGAATATGTAATTCAATTGGGTGCTACATTCTTAACAGGGTCGTATCAAACAAACCTATATTTCCAATAGAGGCTTCAATCATTCAATAGTTGCATGCCATATGTGATGATTGATTTGTCATTGTTTCTAGTCATATTGAAGTTGAGAATTCACTATAAGAGAATGGTGTCCAAATTGACAAATATTTGCCACAAATTTGTCTAAAATGACAAGAGTTGTCAATTTTGCCCATAATGCTATCAATTTGTACCTTTGTCATATTTTTGTCAATTGTTGTCATATTCTTGTCAATGTCCTTTTTTGCTTGTAATTTTCTTTATTAATTTCAACAGTACAATATCCAAAAGAACAAAATAGTTTACACTATTTTGTTCATTTTGAATTCCAAAAGTTTCAATTAAGTTTTCATTACATGGACAATGTTTAAGCTACCATGGATAAATGAAATTCTATAACAAAAAAAAATTTAATTACAAGAAACTGAAGAAAGATGACACTCTTTTCATACCCTCGTGAAAGAAGAGAAGTGTTTTCAGTGACATAAAAGAGGACATTTTAATAATATGAAAGAAGTGAAGAGAAGATCTTTAAACCAATGAAGTGGTAGAAGGTAGAACAAACCATATGGAATATGTGAATTAAGACTAAGTATGAATGGTTCACATATCCCATATGGTTTGTTCAACCTTTTACCACCCCATTGATATAAAGATCTTGTCTTCCCCTCTACATTATCATCGAAATTATCAACAACGCTAGTGTATGAGCAAGAGCTTGAGAGTAGTGAGCACGGATTGTGTGAGCCTAGAAATTTAGAATATGATGTAATTTCTAATTTTATTTGTTTAAAAATCAAAAGATTGATGTTTTTTCACCAAAATTTAGTGAATTTAGCTGAATTTGACCTACTACTACAAGATCCATGACCATGGGTTTTAAATCAAGTCCTTGGGAAGTTGGTGCTATATAGCTATTGGATGTTTTGAAATTTATATCATAATTATTTGAGAAGCTATCCTAAGGTAGGTTGATAAAGTGAAAGTACAAATAATATAAAATCAAATCTAAAGGATGAGATGAAGACAAATGTAATGAAATATCATAGGATTTGTAAAATTGTACATATAATAAAATATTCTTTTATTACAAAAGGGAATATACATTGGAATATAAATATAAGATTTTACTACTCGCATTTTGGGGATTTTGAAGATAATATATTGATACTACGTATCTACTTCATATTATACTAATATCTGTCAATTAACTTACTCACTAGCAAGTCTTGATGATTCCACTCAGTAGTAAGAAACACTTGCTTAATTTCATCTAAGCTAAGGGTAGGAGTGTGGATGAACATATCTATCTTATAATCTAGTTTGTAGAAGTAATGAAAGATGTAATAAAGGTGTTTGCAGTTTATATACATGCCATGCTTTCCAATGGAGGTTCCATTCATACCTCCATAATGCGGACAAGTACAAGATAAAAAATTAGAAAGTATAATGTTGTAAACCTTCTAATTAGAGTCATTTCCAGACAAAAGTGTAATAATAGCACTGAATCCAGGATAAGGAAGGAAGTTTACTCCTATCATACTTGCAGTCACATTCCGTATACTTTCCCATTGGTTGCGGTGATTCTCAGTAGGCACCTTACTATTTCGACAAATTTGCTTGCCATTTTGAATGAAAGGGATTCTTCCAACATGTTCTGGTCGAGGATGAATCCACAACATAGGCTCAAATATTCTAAATGAGGTGAAAAGACGTTGAGGTGACATTAGAACGTTGGATTGCAAGCAAAACCCAACTTCTTCAAGCTCTATGATTTCCATAAGGGTAAGACTAGTACTTATAAGAACAGGCCAGACCTCAAGAATCTCAGGTCAGGTAAGAATATGGAAAGGTTTAGGTCCCATACTACATCATGCAATTTGGTCTATACAAAACTAGAAATCCTAGGTCTGAATTGATGTGCCCTTATATTCACGCTTCTACCCTCTATAAGTAGGGGCAACAATAGGTTTACTTTGCTTAACAATCAATAGTTTGCATTTTGCCTATGTATATTTCTGAATGGCATGACATTGTTTTCTTGACTTGTATAAAATTCTTGCTATATGCCATTCTGATGTGTCACAATCCATTTCTACAACAGATTGACTTTGGGGTATAACATTTTCCAACTCCTAAACTGCTGACTCAAGTTGCATTATACCAATACTTGATCTAAATTGAACTTGGGGATGAGAGAAGTCAACCTTGTCAAGGTGATGAGAATCACCTTTAGAACCAATTGGAAGATCTAATTTTCTTTTGCTAGATCCAAATACTTTTTTTCCCTCCAAATGCAGAATTCAAGTGCACACTTCTTCTACTCCACACATCTCACTAAGTGCATTTGCTATTTTCTTTCCATTTCTAGATGCTATGGCCCTCTTCAATTTCAAATCTCCTTTAGAAGGGCTTTTTTTAGAAGGGCCTCTAGTAAGATAAGACCTATAATTAGTCATCTACATGAAAGCTTAAATTTAGTCATCACATATGGCAATAAACAAATTAGATCCACGCTTCCTAGAAGCTTGTATCCATTTGTTATGCATTTTTTCTACTAGGTTGCATGTTGGAGTGTCTGCTAATCCTTCTGTTGTCAAATTTTGCATCCATATGAAATGAAATTATTATTCAAGGCGTTCAGAGGATAGGGTAATAAAGAAAATCAAACAATGAGGATAGAAATCATACCATATCTATGATTGCACCCTATTGATGGTATTAGAAGTGCCAAAATGTCGGCCAATCCTCGAGTTCACGAATACCGAGTTCTGATGCAATTCTAGAAGAATACCACTAAGCTTTGATTTCTAGATACATCTTGTCCACCTTAGACATCGATGTTGCATCTTTATATTTCTTGCAAAGGCGAACATGTTGCTTTTGGAATTCTTTAGCGATTAGTTTCTTAGTGTGCTTGTGCATGCTTATTGCCCAATGGAACAAACAAGTCCTTTCAGAGTCCACCACTGGAATAGATGGATCCCTTGATTCATACACAATGTGAATTGCATTGAAGTTGGCTTGAGCACTATTGCACATGAATCTCTTGAAGGTTGGATTTGACATCCTATTTTTGACCATGACCTTATTCAAACAACGTCAAAAAATGATTTGGCCTTCAATGCCCTTAGTATCTATATCACATGCTACAATGGTCATGACCTCACAATAAGTGGAATCATAGACGTAGCAAGCAATAATTGTCCATAATCTCACCCTCTTGACATAATCAAACATGACAAAACAATTCTCAAGGTTGCCACCAAGTTGCATCTGTCATACAAGATCCACTCCACTTCTAGATCCATTTACAGGCATCTTGAACAAATAGACTTTGTCTTGCCCTTATCCTAGAAATATATTGTTGTAGATATATTCCATTTTAACACGTCCCTTCATGTCAAGAATTCAATCAATCTTGCCTCCACCCTTATTACTTTCAAAAGAAGATATGATGTTGTGCACATTGGACAAACTAAGGAGTTTGAACTTGTCCATGACATTCTCTAATGCATTGCCATGAAGCATCTCCTTTGGTCTGGGCCCATCATGAATGAGGAATGTATCGAGAAACTCCTTGCTAGCCACCATGTTAATTGCGGAAGTTTTGGTTGTTGGAGTCTTAGCCACTTTATTAGCAATCAACTCAGTGATTGCTTCAAGAGACTCTCTACACTAACCGTCAGCAACTGGATGCAAATGAACACCCAAATGGATGCATATACATGATAGATCTCCAATTCTAAATACATAATAAATTTGTGAGTTATATATACTAAAACAAGTAGGAGGTTGTCTACAAACTTTACAGAGTATAATAGAGTCAAGGGGAGGAATTTGCCCTATGCTAAAAAGATGTTTGGTGGTCCCAATCCACTCAGTTTCATTGCTTTTCAAAGCTCATGTACAATAATTACATTTTTTATTTTCACAGATCAAGTGTTCTATACAATGTGACTTTCTAAACTTTAAACCTAGGTCATTATAGATGTTAGATGTCATGGTACGACACCATGCATGACCATTATATCGTTTGTCCATGCTTTCCATGCCTCTAGCCCCATATGTAGATCCATGATACGCTGACAATTCAAAGAGAATGTCACCATCGAATCTAATTGGGAGAAATTGAACCTTTTGGTGTTCAATGGCATCAAAATCAATTTGAGCAAGTTCATTCCATAAACCAAGCACCCAAGACAATTTACAAAGGCAATCTAATAGACTTAAAGAATTGCAATGATTGGAAGGGAGAGAAAGACAAGAAAATCCAGTTGATGCAAAACTACTAAGTGAATTATGAAAGGTAGTAGGAATGAATGAATCCACTGTACATGGCAAAACAACATTTGAAGAAGAAGGGTGCGAAACTTGAATTGGTGTTTCGCATTCAGAATCACTAGATAACTCTATAACTAGTTCTAGGGACTTTTATTTAACATTGTTGACATTGAACAGAATTGCATTCTCAGAGCATCCACTACCTAGAGACTCAACTTTTATAGGTCGTAGTCTTGGATGTTCACTGTTGGATTTATTAGCAACAGGTGTTTGAATTTCAATCGAAATTGGCAAGAATTCTTGCCAAAGATCGTAAACCCTATAGCGCCCTAGACGAAGGTGCCAAACATGGCCATCGTCAATTGCTACCTTCTGCATATGGACGGACTCCTTCAAATGGCGAGACTTGGACATGACTTCTTCTTCATCGTAACTATTAGATTGGAAAAATTTGAACCAAATATGAGCAAAGTGTGAAGATAGAACAACGTACCCTTCTTCTTCAAGAGGGAGGGTTAGCAAAATTTCATGGCCATCTACTTGAATTGATGCCATTGATGCACAAAAGAAGAATATACTGGAAATGCATGTAAAATGACACAAAATAGGTAGAATAAAAATAAAAAGTGAGTGATCTTATTCAAGAGTCAAGACTATAAAGGAATGAGATTGTGGTGTAAGAAGAATTCAAAAGATAAAAACATAGAGTAGCCATTATTAATCAGAATGCAGTATTGTCAGTTGGCCCAAATTTTGTAAATCTAAAAGTGCCATGTAAATATTTCATAAGTTAGATTGCTTTCAAAGCAACCAATGAAGCTTACCTAACTCATAAAAGAGGGTAATTCAAATTTCATAGAACATATAAAGTGTATAGAGGTAGAGGATGCAATTACCACCAATTTGAAAGAAATGATGATCAATGTTATTGTTTATGTCGTGGTGAGTAGATTTTGTTTTATCTCAAGAAGCTCTAATGAATGGGATGAAAATACATTCATCATCTTCTACAAGTGCTATATATTGGAGGGATTTAAAAATCCCAATCCCCCAAATAGAATTAGTTGTCTTGTAGTGTTTTTCGTGAAAGGGATGCTAGAAGGTTCTTATAGAAAGAGAAGTAGGTCAAGTCTTCTTTTTTCTAGCAAGAAGCAATTACTAAAACTCAAAATGCTTAGATGGTTGCAAAAAGCCAATGGCATTGAGATTATTAGTACTATTCGGACCTTATCGTATGAAGTTGAGCATTTTCAATCTGAGGATAGTTTGATAGAAAATAGCAAGAGAACAAATATTGACAAGCTTGATAGTGTAGATGAAAGCAAGGAGGTTATATGGCAATTAAGTGCTCTACAGGGTAACATAGTGCTAAAAAGCTTAGAGTTGGTATATCTAGCTATTTATAGGTACAAATAAAACTATGAGATTAAAAGAGTTGACTTAATACAAGACCATTTTTATTTATTAGAGATGCATTAGATAGTAGACATTTAATTGTATAGCTCAAAGAGACGATTCTAACGGTATATAGTATGTCGAAAATGGAGAGTTTTTGAAGGAGTTATGTGTTGCAGCACAAGGCAGGTAAATTCCCCATTATACTCACAAAAATCGCTCTAGAGTATAACTAAGTGACTCTAAAGATCGAACCCACGAGATCCTGTGAAGTATCTAGCTCTATTAAGCAGTTAAGCTCAGTCAGTATCCCAATCTTACTTTCCGGTCCTAAATCTAGAACCAGAAATACCACCACACCGGATAACTATAGACCGGATTACTCCTTCTTCCGATCCTATTAACTATCCGGTCTGTGCAAATATCCAAATCCCAGGATCTTTACAACTTCCGGTCTTGGAAATCCGTCCTGACCAATCCGGTCCGGATGGTCATCATGTATCCGTAATCCTATCTGGTTTGGTTTTGCCTCTATTTCACCATCAGAGGGGTCGCCACTTACATTTGAGAGTGGTAGGCCCACCACTCCTTCCGTGACTTATAGTGGCTGAAGACCCACTGTCCTACTTCCTAAACTCCTAAGCTAATCCGGATCCGGTTTGGTCCTTCACAACAACCCAGATAGCAATCCGGGTTGTAGGTCACACAAAGACTCCACACTCGACCCTCTCACACTACAACGACCTTGATGCTACTTCCAATCCGTGCGAAGATAGGTGGTAACAAGTGTACCCGTTCGTTCCAACATCGACTAAAGCTCTTCCGTTTGCCAACTAAGGCGGTAAGACCTCACAGGAGATCGGACACTCGACCGGATTTCCCACCCGGGAGTTCTAGCGCAGCTAAGGAATCCCTCCCTATTTGCCTAGCCTAACAACGGCTTTCTCACCTGGAACCTGGAACTTTAGAAGTACTGAGGAACTAAGTTCACTCCCAACTCTTAGATACCTACTCACATGCACATAGAATCGGAAAAGAAAACACCAAGGGGAGAAATCACTCGCAAACCGGCTCATACTATCCTAACTCCACATCATACAATCCTGTCGCGTTGGAGAGAGACACACAATGAGGAGAAGGGGAAGGCACAAGAGATTTACAAAATGAAGACTCCCAGTTCCCATCGCAGGAACTGATTTATATACCAAATGTAAAAACCCTAAAAGTACAAAGCGGAGTGAAAAACCTGTGGGGGTCCGCCGCCACCCTAATCTATCTTCCGGTCTAACCTAATACTGTTGAGCCAGATCCCAATCCGGATCCGCTCCTACTCCTAACTCAAATCAAAATCCTATCTACTCTACAACCCTAGATCCTACTGTCGGGCTTCTGCTCTGCGGATCCAACTGCTCGAAGACTTCACTCAAGTTCCGGTTCCGTTCCCCCTCCCCAGGGTTAGAACCGGGTGAAGACTCCAGGTCGATTGTAATATCCAGTCTCGTGCCCGGATTCTCAGTCCGTGCTGACTTCTTGGATTCGGGAGTCCAATCCTCCCACCCTTCGGAACGGTCGCATCCGGAAAGGAATCCGGTAGCGAGAGGTCCGAGAGGTGTATCCCCTTGGAGCACGCTGCTCCAGTCAGCTTCCGGCTGCTTTCTTCAATCCGGTCCGCAGCCTTCCGCCCCTCCATCATCGCCGTCTCCACCTGCTCAGCAAAGTCAGTGAGAATCCGGACCATCCGGGAACCGGATAGTTTCTTCTCCTCGTGCATCTTCTCGTCGAAGAGCTTCGCTTTGGTGGCGGCCGTTCCGGTCGCTCCCAGGGTGACCTTGACTTGCTCGGCTATCTTCCGAGTCTCCTCCGCCATCTCCCGGGTGGCTGTCACGTCTTCCTGATAGGCAAAGAGGGTTGCCTTCAGGGTGTCCACTTCCTCCTGCAGCCGGCGGATTTCCGCTTCCTGTTTCCGGGTCTCTTCCGGATTGGTGATGCACTCCGCCACCTGTTCCGCCAACTTACTGTCCGGTGGCGTATCTACCAACTTCCCGATCACCGAAAGCGTTCTGTGCTTGTGTCGCAGCACAGGGCAGGTCAATTCCCCATTATACTCACAAAAATCGCTCTAGAGTATAACTAAGTGACTCTAAAGATCGAACCCACGAGATCCTGTGAAGTATCTAGCTCTATTAAGCAATTAAGCTCAGTCAGTATGCCAATCTTACTTTCCGGTCCTAGATCTAGAACCAGAAATACTACCACACCGGATAACTACAGACCGGATTACTCCTTCTTCCGGTCCTACTAACTATCCGGTCCATATAAATACCCAAATCCCAGGATCTCACAACTTCCGATCCTAGAAATCCGTCCTGATCAATCCGGTCGGAATGGTCATCCTGTACCCGTAATCCTATCCGGTTTGGTTTTGCCTCTGTTTCACCATCAGAGGGGTCGCCGCTTAATTTTGAGAGTGGTAGGCCCACCACTCCTTCCGTGACTTATAGTGGCTGAAGACCCACTGTCCTACCTTCTAGACTCCTAAGCTAATCCGGATCCGGTTTGGTCCTTCACAACAACCCAGATAGCAATCCGGGTTGTAGGTCACACAAAGACCCCACACTCAACCCTCTCGTACTACAACGACCTTGATGCTACTTCCGATCCGTGCGAAGACAGGTGGTTACAAGTGCACCCGTCCGTTCCAACATCAACTAAAGTTCTTCCGTTACCCATACGGGTGGTGAGACCTCACAGGAGATCGGACACTCAACCGGATTTCCCACCCGGGAGTTCTAGCGCAGCTAAGGAATCCCTCCCTACCCGCCTAGCCTAACAACGGCTTTCTCACCCGGAATCTCAAACTCTAGACGTGCTGAGGAACTAAGTTCACTCCCAACTCTTCAATACCTACTCACATGCACCTTGGATCGGAAAAGAAACACCAAGGGGAGAAATCACTTGCCAACCAACTCGTACTATCCTAACTCCACATCATACAATCATGTCGCGCTGGAGAGAGATACACAACGAAGAGAATAGAAAGGTACAAGAAGTTTGCAAAATGAAAAAACTCCCAATTCCCATCGCAGGAACCGATTTATATACAAAGGGTAAAAACCCTAAAAGCACAAAAAGGAGCGGAAAACCCGTGGGGGTCCGCCGCCACCTTAATCTAACTTCCGGTCTAACCTAATACTATTGAGCCGGATCCGGATCCGGATCCGCTCCTACTCCTAACTGAAATTAAAATCCTATCTACCCTACAACTCTAGATCCTATCGTCGGGCTTCCGGTCTCCGGGACTAGCTCCTCGAAAACTTCACTCAAATTTCGGACCCGTTCCCCCTCCGCAGGATTCGGTCCGGGTGGAGACTCCAGGTCGATGGTGATATCCGGTCTCGTGCCCGGAGTCCCAATCCGTGCAGACTTCTTGGACTCAGGAGTCCAATCCTTCCTGTCCTTCGCCATAGTTGCATCCGGAAAGAGGTCCGGTAGTGAGATGTCCGAAAGGTGAATACCTTTGTCGCACGTCGCTCCCGTCAGCTTCCGGCTGCTCTCCTCGATCCGGTCCGCTGCCTTCCGCCCCTCCACCATTGCCGTCTCCACCTGCTCGGCGAAGTCCACGAGAATCCGGACCATCCGGGAACCGGATAGTTTCTTCTCTTCGTGGATCTTCTCGTCGAAGAGCTTCGCCTTGGCCGCTGCCGTTCCGGTCTCTCCCAGGACCGCCTTGATCTGCTCGGCCACCTTCCGAGTCTCCTCCGCCATCTCCCGAGCGGCCGTCACGTCTTCCTGATAGGCAAACAGTGTTGCCTTCAGTTTATCTACCTCCTCCTGCAACCGGCGGATCTCGGCTTCCTGCTTCCGGGTCTCTTCCGGATTCGTGATGCATTGCGCCACTTGTTCCGCCAAGTTGCTGTCCGGTGCAGCACCCACCAACTTGCCGATTGCCGCAAGCGTCCTGTGCTTGACCTCCCAATCCGCCCTGATGTTGCAGAGGACGTTGATCAGACCGTTGAACGGATCTTGCATATCCGGATCTCCCCCGGAATTGGTCTTCTTGGCTTCCGGTTTCTCCTCCGGGGCCGGTTTGTCTTGACCGGGAGGCGTCCCGCGCTTGTGTGGAGGCGTCAGCTTCTGTCGCTTGATCGGCGGCATCGGCTCCTCCTCTTCCTCGCTGGACTCCCGGTCTGACCCGGAATCGGATTCCGCCTCGTCATCCGTCTCCGACTCCCCATACTTCAGGAGCACTTCCTACGTCTTCCACGCCCTCTCCTCTATGTCGGTGAGGACTTGGTTCTCCCGATAGAGGTGGAAGAGATAAGGGCACACTGGAGTGGCCCTTTTCTTCCCAACCCTACTAACAAGCTGGGCCACGAGATCGGAAATGATCCGTGCCCAGTCCACTTTCTGGGTACCACTGAGGGCACCGAAAATGGTGTTGCCGAGGGTGATCGTCACCCTGGTCGGCTTTTCCGGGTGAAGAACCGGAACCAGGAATTGCAGGAGCCGACAGTGTCGGTCATCCAAGCAATCCTCGACCGCGTATCCGTCCTTCGGGTTGACGGCTCCCTTGAACTTCCCTCGGACAAACTCATCCTTCCGGCTCGCCATTCCCAAACCTCTTGCCCGGAAACCGTAAACCGCTCTCCACATCCCCTCGTTCCAGCTGACGGGAGCTCCCCTCACGGTGTTGTCAAACTGGTTGGACAACTTTCCGAGGAGCTCCTTGACCATTCTCTCCTCCCTAAAACCCCAAGGTTTCTCGGCAAACCCTACGCAACCCATGGATCTGAGATCATCCATGAGTTCAGCCTTTTCCGGCTCTGTGGAGGGAATAACCGGAATGACTTTCCAGAGCTTCACCTCGCCTCTAGAGGGACTCGCTTGTCTCGACCTACGTAGCTGAGGCATTCCCACTCACATCTACCTCACTCTCTCCTAGCCGCACGTCCCGTTCCTCACTTCCTCTCTCCGATCTCAACCGGAATTAAAACGAACAGAACATAAATGCACAGACGCACAAACGACAAAAACTCAATCGTGCGCTCAAGGTCGAGTTTCTAAAAGGGGGTGCAACAGTGAAAGCTCCTCCTTTTATAGTCCCTGGACCCTTTCCGGTTTGTCATCATGAATCCGGTTTACCATCATAATCCGGTTCATCATCATCATCCGGTCCTAGACCTAATCCGTGTTACATTCCGTTTCCGTCGTTAGTTACTCCTGACCGGATTAGATCCAAGAAGCCCACTACTTCACGTTCCGTGCTAATTCTGAGTTTTCCTTCCCCACCTAATCGGATCCGGTTAGCTAATGACTAGTTTCCGTTCCTATTTGGGTGTATACTAAGAAAATCAAAATTCTAAGCTACGACAGCTTGACCTCCCAATCCGCCCTGATGTTGCAAAGGAGGTTGATGAGGCCGTTGAACGGATCTTGCAATTCCGTGTCTTCCTCGGAAATGGTCTTCTCGACTTCCGGTCTTTCTTCAGGGGCCGGTTTGTCGTGACCGGGAGGTGTCCCGCGCTTGTGGGGAGGCGTCATCTTCTGTCGCTTGATGGGCGGCATCGGCGGCTCCTCTTCTTCCTCGCTTGACTCCTGGTCTGACCCGGAATCGGACTCGGCCTCGTCATCCGTTTCCGACTCCCCATACTTCAGGAGGACTTCTTGAGTCCTCCACACCTTCTCCTCCGCGTCAGTGAGGAGTTGGTGTTCTCGATAGAGGTGGAAGAGGTAAGGGCACACTGGATTGGCCCTCTTCTTCCCAACTCACGAGATCGGAAATGATCCGTGCCCAGTCCACTTTCCGGTTACCACTTAGGGCACCGAAAATGGTGTTGCCAAGGGTGATCGTCACCCTTGTCGGCTTTTCCGGGTGAAGGACCGGAACCAAGAACTGCAGAAGCCGACAGTGTCGGTCATCCACGCAATCCTCGACCGCGTACCCGTCCTTCGGATTGACGGCCCCTTGGAATCTGCCCCGGACGAACTCATCCTTCCGGTTTGCCATTCCTAACCCTCCTGCCTGGAAACGATAAACACCTCTCCACAGTTCCTCGTTCCAGCGGCTAGGGGATCCTCTCACGGTGTTATCAAACTGGTTGGACAGTTTGCCGAGGAGTTCCTTGACCATTCTCTCCTCCCTAAAACCCCAGGGTTTCTCTGCAAACCCTAGGCAACCCATAGAGGTGAGGTCCTCCATGAGTTGAGACTTCTCCGGCTTTGTGGAGGGAATAACCGGAATGACTTTCCGGAGCTTCACCTCGCCTCCAGAGGGACTCGCTGGTCTCGCCCTACGTAGCGGCGGCATTCCCACTCCAATCTACCTCACTCTCTCCTAGCCGCACGTCCCGTTCCTCACGTTCTTTCTCCGATCTCAACTGGAATCAAAGCCTGCAGCACGCAAACGCAAAAACTCTACAACGCGCGCTCAAGGTTGAGTTTGTAAAAAGGGGTGCAACTGCGAAGGCTCCTCCTTATATAGTCTCTGGACCATTTCCGGTTTGGTCGTCTTGAATCCGGTTCACCCATAATCCGGTCCTAGAGCTAATCCGTGTTGCATTCTGTTTCCGTCGATAGTTACTCCTGATCGGATTAGATCTAAGAGGCCCACTACTTCATGTTCTGTGCTAGTTTTGAGTTTTCCTTCTTCACCTAATCGGATCCGGTTCCCTAATGGCTAGTTTCCGTTCCTATTTTGGTGCATGCTAAGAAAATCAAAATTTTAAGCTGCGACATTATGGCCTAAAAATGAATTTAGCATATGAAAATCTTCTTTGAAATCTACCAAATTGAAGATTTTTTGGCCAAATCTTGCCCTTCATATTTTTGGTACACTTTGATGATTTCTATAAAATCTCTCGTGAGTCCCAAAAATCTGGAAAAAATTAGAATAAGTAGTGAGGTTATAATCTATGTATAAAAAAATTTTGGTCTAAAATCTTTCAAATCACAAAAGTTATTCAATAAATTCCCTGAGCCTACATCTACCAATTTTATACTCTTTTTTTTTTTTTTTTTTCTAGATCCCTATGTCTAGTACTTGTTACTAGACAATGTATCAATTTTTTTATTATAAATCAAAAAAATATATAATTATTATAATTAGTCTTGAGATATATAGGATTCTTATATCCATATGACACACCATATCTTTAGGATTAAATATCCCACCATCTTGATGCATACAATAATGATCAAAATATAGACCATTATTTTATTTTATATCCATATTTTTCAAATACTTGTGGTGAAGCTAATACCAAATGTATGGAATGACTTGCACTTTGGGAGCCCAACAATAAATAAAAGTTTCTTGTATATGATAAAGAGTCTTTTATAAAACTCTATGTTTGAAATCTTTCTCTTGGTCTAAAGGCTTGGGAAGCAATCTGTACTAAAAGGAATTGATATGATAGCTCTAATAAGCTCATTAAAAATCATTTAGTATATAACTATATATTAATCAAACAATGTAATGAGCTAGTTAATGCTATTGAAGTAGAATTAGATTGAGGAGGTCTAGAGGCTATTGTTGAACATCAAGTTTGACAAATCCTCACAAGATGCCGGATACTAGTAGAGTGAAGTCTACAATAAGTGTCGATTAGGTATTAATAAACGAATTAAAATGGCGCCTGATTGTTAAGAGAGATAGTAATGTTGTTGTTACTGTATGGATCAATTTATTTTCTACATGGCTCAATATGAGGGTCCTTTGGCCTTGAATAAGGCACAAGGTACCACTTATCAAACACATTGTGTTTCCATAGGGCTTAGACATGTTGCACTAATTGAGGCTTGGGTAATTTTACCAACATTTTTTTGCTTCGAGATACTGTAGGTGTAATAGGGATACTATGGCCTCACAGACTAATGTGACTTCTTCACAAGTTTTGATGATGCTTTGTTTTATTGTAATGGTGGTTTTTCTTGAGTTTTCCGGGTGAAAACAATAATAAGTGATGTGGGTTGTAGGCACTTGTTGCATCGTCACTAAGTATTCATTGACTTGTTTGTGTTTTTGGGATGGGCATGGGTAAGGCCCACAACCTCTCGGAAGATTTAGAGAGACTTCTCAAATACTTTGTTTTTGCACTTGTTGATGCTTTGACCTTAGACTATTAGGATCAAAAACACATTTTTCTATCTATTGGTGAAAGCTTTATGTAATCTTGTTTTATTTAGGAGATTTTACTTAGGCTAGATATGCTATTTTATACAAGCCTCATAGGTGGATACAATTGTAAATGATCTAAATGTACTAGTGTTGGATATATGGTGATATCAGATTGCTAGTCCATCTATAATTTTGAATTCTATTGATCAATTTGAGGTGGTAATACAATAAGTCTACCTTGATAGTAACTATTTTTGTAACATAGGATCAATGGTTCATAAACTCCCATGGACAATGCAATGGCTTAGCATGGAAATGAACTACAGAACAATCGATATATGAAAGAGAGTCACATAGGTGCCTAGTGTCTGGGATGTATCAAGAAAGGATTTTATTTTATTCCCATTTCCAAACCCTCTCTAGCAAGTTTAGGGTTTGCTTTTGCATTGTTCTACTCCTTTTGCATTGTTGCGTTTTGATGAACATTGCTTGTGGTAGTTACAACCATGAACTTATGAAGCGCCTTGTTGTGCATGGCGGGAGAGAAGCACGACGGAGGCGGAAAAGGTGTCCTTGAATGCATTGAAAGTATCAATGCTTTAGAAATTCAAGCCATTGAAACTCCCAATTAGGTGCTCTTTTTTAACTTCTAATGCTACAAATTGACACTTCGGGTTTATTTGTTTTGTTAGGTCTCGACTTCTTTGCTTTGATCTTTTTAGTGGTTTATGTAGGAGCTATTGCCATTCTATTTTTATTTGTAGTTATGATGTTGAATATTAAAATAGCAGAAATTCACAATAATGTGGGAGACTTGTCATATTTAGAATCTTTCTGTAGTGTGCTTTGTTTTTCATTATCTTGTACCTTTTTTTCATCATTTAAATATAGGTGCAATACGTGGGCAAACGAGGAGCGTGGGCTTGGAATGGAAGAAAAGGGAAAACTGCGTAGGTAGGCATAGAGAAGAAAGTGCTCTCCACAATTTTCGTTCATCATGAGGGCACGGGAAGAGATAATAAAGGAGAACAGTGAAAAACTAGAATAAAGAGCGAAGACACTGAAAAAAAAGTCTTTTTTCCATTTTTTGCGTCCTTTTCTTCTCTAAATAAAAAATTGCCAAGGGTAAAGCAGACAATAGAATCAAATCTATATAGATTTTTTTTTACTGTGCTTTGTGACCTTTGCAAGCTTATTTTTTCTATTTATTAAAGGGACATAGACAAGAAAAGCGCCAAGGCACCCTCTACCTTTGTGCTCCTCGTTCACGAAACGAACAGAAAAGTGCATAGCTTCAGGAAAGAAAAGCCTTAAAATAGCGCATTCCGTAGCAATTCGCTATGTATATACTTCTCTACACGCTATGTTGATGAGTCCACAGTTGATCTTCCGTCTCCTATTTGAATAATGAGAAAAATATAAATCATATTAATTTATCCAAAAGTGGTTGCAAGAGTATTATCCCAAATTGGAAATGAATGACATTTGTAGTTTTTATTAGTCTCAAATTGAAGTTAGAAAAGTCTAATATGTCCAACAATGGAGAATAAGAAGAAGGATTCCCAATCGGTAATTGAAAAATGTAAGTTTTGTCAATGTAGTAGTTTCATTAAGCCGAGTTGTAATGTGAAAGTTGTAAAACCAAAGTTGGTAGAAAAGACTATGTTGGTTCCCAAATCGGAAGACAAAACTAGTTTGGTGGAAAGTGATTCATTCCAAATTGTACTTGTGAAGACTGGATCAAGTTGGAGAAAGATTATAACTCAATCAATAAAGACCAAAGATCCAGATGGGAAGTGAAAGATTAAAAAAAAGAAATCATAAAAGATAAATAATAAAAGAAAAAAAGATTTAAAGAATAAACTTAAAGAACCAATTTGGGAGATTTTCTTAACTCTTGTGGCCTTTAAGAGTGGAGAGATTTAATTTGGCAATTAGACTTTTTGCATGAGTAAAACATGTGTATATGTGGTTAAGGAACAATATTTTTTATACTTTCTATAATTGCAATGGCCTAATAGGAATTAAAAGTAGAAGTAACCTTATTAAATAGACCTCCCTAGGAACAAACTTTAACTATTAGCTTGGGTATAATTTTTAATTACCATTTAAGTTTATCTACAGCGATGCATAGCAGATGCTATTTTGGAAGAGCTAATTAGTTGCAGTATTATTCCAGGGGGGAGTCCATTGCGTACGGCATTCTGAGTTCGTGCACCTATTAAATCTTCCTCTGTATCTCAAGATGTTGTAAGTGGAATACATTGACCTTCTTCTTGAGTGACTAACTCATTGTTAGTATGGATATTGTAGTCTAATATTTGCATAGGATCATTGTGGTCTAGGTTGATGCTAGCTTCCTTTCTATGAGCAGTATCTTCATTGTCACTCAGGAAGAAATTTGAATTAGATGGTGATAGACAATCATGCATGTGTGGTAGTTGAATTTGTGTCCATAAACCATAGTACTCGTGAATGGCATGGAAAAATTGCAGTGAGAATGTTCAGGGTAGCCCTTCTCCTCTATGTTCCACAACTATGAAATCCTATAAATTAGAATTATTCCTGCTAATTCAGTTCAAGTAATTTGCCAAGCACTTGTAGTCGGGGAGCAATTGGTTCCATTTTGCTTTGCAAGCCACTCCATCATGCAAGCATGGTAATGCCTTGGATAGCATGACAAACTAAGAAATTCTTTTCTACTTAATGGCATCAGAAATCATCAAGTTCCTTTGATCAGTTTTTTCCAACTCCCGCTCAAGTTGCAAACACTTAGCTTAGATGAGTGCCTAGATCTCTTGATGTTGATAGTTTGGGAGTCTATCCTTTCGAGGACACTTGGCTTGGCTACATCTTGTAATGTCATTTGATAAATGAATGGCAGTTCTTTGTTGTAATGTATTGCTTGGCGCTCCACTTCCTCTTGAAGTTGATGTCGATGGACCTACACACAAAATGCCTTAGCTAAGCAATCAATGACTATTTTCGATCAACTTTCAGAACCCTGAGAAAGTAGAATTCAATATCAGAAGTGGGCTAATCATTTTGAGCAGTGACTTCAGACTAGGAGATTGTCAAAAACTTTGTCAATGAAATAAAAAGACAGAAAAATTTGCAAAGAAATGGAGTTTGGAAACGAAGCTAAAAGTATTGGTAGTGCCATTATGCTATTATTTTGCATGTATGTGTATAGTAGGTTTTGCATTCATATGTATGCATTATAAAAAGGTAATTGGACCACTCCTTCATCTACATTCAACTTGACTTATATAAGAAGGAATATAGAATTTGATAGAATAAGTGTTTGGCTAGAAAAGTCATACCAGAGTCTACCGAATCAAGTGGCCAAGTAGTAGGCCCCCCTCGTCACTAAGGGCGGGACGGTGGAGGGAGAAGGCACCCCCTGCCCATTGCCCGCCCTCCAGCCCTCGGGCACCGTCCCGCCCTTAGGGACGAGGTCGGCCCACCACCCCGTCCATCCGATCCCCATCCTCCCGTCTCTTCCACTCTACCGTCTCCAACCTCTTCCCTCTCCAGCTCTTCTCCATCTCCTCTCCGTCTCCTCTCCGTCTCCTCTCCGTCTCCTGCCCGCAGCTCTAGAGCCGTCACCGCGTCACACTGAAGATTGAAAAAACTGAAAAAATTGCGCTCAAATATTGATGGAGATTTAGACAAAATTCTCCAATACTGATGAATATTTCTATAGATTATTCTGACAATGGTTTATTCTATTCAATCAATCCATAAGGAAGTGGGGAAGTGATGATTTCACCAAACAAACGAAGCAGTGAGGCATTTCCAACTATAAAGATGGTCACTTTTTTAATAAAACTGAATTTGAAGCAATAAAAAATGAGGATTCTATTGCAAATAAAACTCTGAACTTCCTAGTTTGGAGTCTAAGCTTATGTTAGGAGAGCTAGAGAGATGTACTGTAATAAGTTACTTTCAATGGAATTTTTACAGGTAAGTATTATAGTCCTGAAATAGAATTGTTGTATCTAGTTGTTGAACAATAATAGATCAGTTTGCACACCTGAATGGAGTTTCCTTGGCCTGTGAGAATTTTGTGAGTTTGGAGGAGTTTGTGAGCTGGAAGGAGTATGTGGGCTGAAAAATGATGTGCATGAAAAATCTGCGCTTAAAAAACTCCAAAGCATCAAGAAAATGCACTCAAACGCAACAAAGCTCCAATCAAGAGTCACAACTCCGAGTGCGCCGCGGCAATGGATCTAGAGCTACGGGCGGGAAATGGAGAGGAGATGAAGAGGAGACGGAGAAGAGCTGGAGAGGAAAGAGGCTGGAGACGGTAGAATGGGAGAGACGGGAGGACGGGGATGGGATGGATAGGGTGGTGGGCTGACCTCGTCATTAAGGACAGGACGGTGCCCGAGGGCTGGAGGGCGGGCAGGGGGTGCCTTCTCCCCCTACCGTCCCGCCCTTAGTGACGAGGGTAGGCCCCCAACGCTATTCCGACGAGCAATTTCCAATGGAAGTCATTGATGCAATAACCCACCCTACGACAACAATCAACATCTTTAGTATTAGGGGAAAAATAAGAAAACTTTGGTGGACTTGTTGACTTTGTTTGGTGATGTGTCAATGCATTATTCATTTCTTTTAATAGTGTTCAAGTACATAAAGTGTTGAAGAACATGTACATATTAGTGTAGATTATGTACATTCAACCCTAGGAGTAGTATTAGCCTCTTAGTTAGGCTTAGAGTCTAATGGATATTGCTTGTAGTCAAAGGTAGCCCATGGTGTTTAGTTATCCCACATGGTTTGTGGATAACTAGGGAAAGGCTTTTCCCTTTTATGTTCAGCCCATGCATAGGCCTTGATATCATCCTACCATCTAAGTAAAGCCTTTCATCCTTCTCATATTGTAATCTCAATAGGTTATGGGCCCACGCACTTGAAGTTGCGTTTGAGGGAGGAATTCAAAGCATTTGGAGGAGGTCTTGGAGCTTGGAGGAGTAATCAGCCCTTTGTCACTTGTCACCTACAAACCATATGGTGTGAGTCATTTTTCAAAAACAAAAACTTTGAAGTGCATTTTTTTTTAAAAAGGAGGAAATGTTTTTTTGAGCTTTTGTTGGCTGGTTTGTGAGGTTTGGAGTACATTTTGGGTGGGACATTGCTTATGGTAGTAATCAGACCTAGAGTGGGCTGGTTGCATGCTCCTAGTTTGAGTTTGTGCTTAGAAAAGTACATTGGGAGCCCATTGTGGCTGATTTTGCACTTAGGTGCATTGTGGATAGTAATGGTGCCAATTGCCATCTATTGAGAGTCTTTGTGAGCCTTGGAAGCATATTTGAGTTGCTTGAGGTTTTTGCCATGCATGGAGGGCTGATTAGTGCCCTTATGAGTGTGTGAGGCAATTCATGGACTTTGTGAACCCAAGAGGGCTGATTTGTGGCCATGTGAGCCATTGAGGGCCAATTAGGGTGTTTGGGTGGATTGGTGATCCATTGAGGGCTGATTGGAAGGCTTGAGTGCCTTGGAGTGTGGAGTACCCTATTTGTGAGGAGCATTGTGAGTTGGCTTGCTGAATTGAAGTAGCACTAGCCCATCATGTCCATGTGGTGGATTTGAGCTCCATTAGGGTCTGAATTCGTGTTGAGAGGAGGTGAGGCACTTGTGAGGAGTGTTTTGTCCTTCCTAAGGTTGTGAGGATCTTGGAAGGGCTGATTGTTGGCATTTCAGCCCAATTGGCTTCCAAGGGAGTGTTTGGAGTCTGAATTGACTTGGAGACACTTAGGGTGCTGCCAACAAGTGGGAGGTGCTTCATCATGTCATCAAGTGGAGGAGAGGGCGTGCGCATCATTGACAAGTTCAATGGGGAGAACTTTGGCATGTGGAAGTTCAAGATGGAGATGATCCTTGCGGAGAAGGACTTGTGGGACGTGGTGGATGGGAGTGAGGAGCCTCCAAGTGAAGATGCGGATCCAAAGACCAAGAAGGGGTTTGAGAGGAAGGAGAAGAAGGCCTTTGCTCTCATTGCCATCAACCTTGCGGACCGGCAAATTGCACACATCCGCCATTGCAAGGGACCAGCCCAAGCATGGACCACCCTTTGCAACATCCATGAGACCAAGAGCCTCTCCAACCTCCTATTTCTTCGCCGAAAGTTCTTCACTAGCAAGATGGAAGAGGAGGACGATTTGTTGGATCACGTCAACAAGGTCAAGGCTCTTGCGGATGAGTTGGCTTGTTTGGATGCGCCCGTGACGGAGGGAGATGTGGTGATGACCTTGTTGGCAAGCTTGCCATCATCTTATGAGTTCCTCATCACCGCATTGGAGACAAGGCCCACCAAGGAGCTGACCTTGGAGTTTGTGACGGCTCGCTTGATGCATGAGGTGACCAAGCACAAGGAGAATGAGCCCCAAGGGGAGGGATCAGCCCTAGTCTCAAGACATGGCAAGGGAGGCAACACCAAGGCTTTCAAGGAAACAAGGACATGCTTCAAGTGTGGCAAACCAGGCCACATTGCTAGGCATTGCAAGATCAGCCAAGACAAAGGCAAGGAGAGTGCACACCAAGCTTCCAAAGAGGAGGAAGAGGAGGATTTCGCCTTTGCAGCCAATGGAAGAGGGGAGAAGGCCAACATGTTTACTTGGATTGTGGACTCGGGAGCCACTCAACATATGACCAGCCATCGTGATGCCTTCCACACGTATCAGCCCATTTCGGGGAAGAAGATTTATTTGGGAGACAATGGCATGGTGGAGGCCCTTGGCAAGGGGGAGATCCTTGTGGAGGTGATGGTGAAGGGTCAGCCCAAGAGGATCCAAATCCATGAGGTCCTTCATGTCCCCAAGTTGCATGCCAACTTGCTTTCGGTAAGCAAATTGTCTTTGGGAGGTTTGAAAGTGCATTTCAACATGGTGGGGTGTGTTGTGAGGGCACCAAGTGGAGTCTTGATTGCATCAGCCCCTCGTGAGGGCAACTTGTACCTCCTCCATTTCACCAAGGTGAATGGCACTTCCTTGGCGTGTGTGGCCCAAGGATCAGCCCATGAAGACCTTGTGGAGCTTTGGCATAGGAGGCTTGGGCACTTGAATGTGAAGAGCATGAAGAGCCTCCAACACATTGTGAAGGGGCTAAACCTCTCTTCTTGCAAGCATGATTGGAGTTCTATGGTGTGCAAGGGGTGCATTGAAGGCAAGCAAGCAAGGCAGCCCTTCCCCAAGGATGGGGCCACAAGGGCGAGCAAGCTATTGGAGCTTGTGCATTCCGATGTGTGCGGGCCAATGAAGACCACATCCATTGGAGGAGCAAGGTATTTCGTGACCTTCATTGATGATTTCTCTCGTAAGGTTTGGGTGTACATGCTGAAGTGCAAGAGTGAGGTGTTTGGGCGTTTTGAGACTTGGAAGGCCCTTGTGGAGGCCCAATCCGAGTGCAAGGTGAAGGTGCTGCGATCGGATAATGGAGGGGAGTATGTGTCCAAGGCCTTTGAGGGGTACTTGAAGGCTCATGGCATTGAGCACCACACTTCAGCCCCTTACACTCCTCAACAAAACGGCGTAGCGGAGCGTGCCAATCGCACCATTGTGGAGATGGCAAGGGCCATGATTCATGGCCAAGGGTTGAAGTATGAGCTTTGGGAGGAGGCCGTGTCCAATGCGGTTTATACAAGGAATCGGTGCCCTACGCAAGCCTTGACAAGCAAGACACCCCAAGAAGCTTGGAGTGGGATCAGACCTCATGTGTCTCACATGCGCATCTTCGGGTGCATTGCCTATGCATTGGTTCCAAGTGCCAAGAGGACCAAGTTGGATGCCAAGGGCATCAAGTGTCTTTTCCTTGGTTATTGTGAGGAAACCAAGGCTTATAGGCTGATGTGTGTGGAGAGCAAGGCCATCATCAAGAGTCGAGATGTGACCTTCTTGGAGGATGGAGGTGCTGATCCTAAGCTCTTGGAGATGAGCCCAAGTGGGAGTAGTGGAGGACCAGCCGAAAAGGTGGGCACAACTCCAAGAGTGCACATGGAAGATGAAGGAGATGAAGATGAAGAAGATGAAGAGTTGGTGGAGCCCAAGAAGAAGGCGGCCACACCCCAAGGGAAGAGGCCATCAGCCCCTTCTCCAAGATCTTTACCAAGGGGGCAAGAGCGTGATCAGCCCTTGGAAGAGCAAGATCAGCCTTTGGAGGAGCAAGACCAGCCCTTGGAGGAGCCACGTTATCCAACAAGGACCCGCAAGCCACTTGGAGATTGGTGGCTGAATCACATTCTTCCCCCACAAAATGAAGAACAAGCCAATGTGGCTTTCCTTGGAGATCCCTCCACACTAGGAGAGGTGTTGCGTTGTGAGGATGCAAGCAAGTGGGAGTTGGCCATGCAAGAGGAGTACAAGGCCCTCATTACCAAGGGGACATGGGAGCTTGCACCCCTTCCTTCCAAGAGATCAAGTGTGGGTTGTAAGTGGGTTTTCTCCACCAAAAGGGATGCTTTGGGTCATGTTGTGAGGTACAAGGCAAGGCTGGTTGCTAGGGGGTTCTCCCAAGTGGAGGGTGTGGATTTTAATGAGACTTTTGCTCCCGTTGCCAAGTTTAGCACCATCCGGTGTGTTGTGAGTCTTGGGGCAGCCATGGACTTGGAGATGCACCAAATGGATGTGAAGACGGCTTTTCTCAACCCCAAGCTCAAGGAGGTCATCTACATGGATCAGCCCCAAGGTTTTGTGCAAGAAGGCAAGGAGCACCTCAAGTGCAAGTTGAGGAAAGCCCTTCCCGGGTTGAAGCAATCGGGGAGGGCCTGGTACCAAGATATTGATGCCATGTTTGTGAGGAAGGGCTTCCTAAGAAGCCATGCTGATCACTCTTTGTACACCATGCAAAGTGGTGAGTTTTTGGTGATTGTGATCTTATATGTGGATGATCTGATCCTCCTTGCAAGTAGCATGACCAAGATGCTTGAGGTGAAGGCTATGCTCAAGGAGGAGTATGAGATGACGGATCTTGGAGAGCTAAGCTATTGCCTTGGAGTGGAGTTCAAGAGGGATAGGGCTGTCCGCACCATCACCATGAGCCAACGCAAGTACCTTGAAGAAATCCTCAAGCACTTCAACATGGAGGAGTGCAAAGCCATAGGTACACCCCTTGACACTCATGTGAAGTTGCCCAAGCTCATGGATGCTGAATTTGGAGAGGTGAGGGCTGAAATGCAAGGTGTGCCTTACAAAGCAGCGGTTGGGTGCTTGATGTATGCCATGGTAGCCACAAGGCCTGATTTGGCCTTTCCGGTGAGTGTTGTGAGTCAACACATGTCCAAGTATGGCCCAATGCATTGGGCAACGGTGAAGAGGGTGATGAGGTACCTTCAAGGCACACTTGGCATGGAGTTGCAACTTGGAGGTGCCCATGTGACTTTGCATGGGTATTGTGATGCGGATTGGGCAGGTGATGAGGGGGATAGGAGATCCACCACCGGCTACGTGTTTATGCTTGGATTGGGTGCCATTACTTGGAATTCCAAGAGGCAGCCCACCATAGCTCTCTCTACAACGGAGGCTGAATACATGGCCATGAGCCAATGCACCAAGGAGGCCATTTGGTTGAGGCAACTCTTGGCTGATGTTGGTCTTGTCCAAGAGGGGAGCACACCCATTTGGTGTGACAACCAAGGGGCCATTGCTTTGGCCAAAAATCCCACCCACCACTCTCGTACGAAGCACATTGATGTGCAACACCATTTCATTCGTGAACGAGTGGAGGCTGAGGTGATTGAGCTCAAGTATGTGCCTACCCAAGCTATGGTTGCTGATGTGCTGACCAAGGCCCTTGGGAAGCTACAACACCACAACTTGATAGGGAAGATGGGCCTTGGAGCCTTTGACCACTCTCAAAGTGGGAGTGTTGAAGAACATATACATATTAGTGTAGATTATGTACATTCAGCCCTAGGAGTAGTATTAGCCTCTTAGTTAGGCTTAGAGTCTAATGGGTATTGCTTGTAGTCAAAGGCAGCCCATGGTGTTTAGTTATCCCACATGGTTTGTGGATAACTAGGGAAAGGCTTTTCCCTTTTATGTTCAGCCCATGCATGGGCCTTGATATCATCCTACCATCTAAGTAAAGCCTTTCATCCTTCTCATATTGTAATCTCAATATAAAGTACTATAGTAAAAATGGTCAAATAGCTGGTTTGACATGCGTCGATGTCAAGGGAAAGTGGAGCCAAGATTAGTGATACATAATTGGACATGCAAGTGATTACGTAGAAATAAAACAATTTTTTTTTATTGTAGTGAACTATTCAATTCATCAAATTCATCAAAAATTGGAAAAAACGATGAACACTATCAAGTAGACGACAATCTAATCTACATTTGTTTAAATTAATTCCATGGTAAAGGAACATTACCTTTGAGTATACAATGAAATCTTATTTCTGTAACTACACACTCCAATGATCACGCACTTCCTAGCTGTAAATTCCTCAATCTCACGTAGCGCAATCATCACTACAGTCTCTTAGAAGGTGTAGCGGAACGCTTCTGGGCTCTCTAAAGAATCCAATCAATCGCAAGAATCACCACCAATCGCAAGAAATTGCTTTTTTGTTTTTTTGATAATAAAATTACGATGCATTAAATTTATGGGCCTCATCAATTGATATTTTTTGTAATCCATGTCATTGTTGTTACATAATGGCCCTCCAATGCTTCACTCCATAAGAGCGACTCTATGTTTTTGAAATCTTCAAATTCCAAGATTTTCAAGAACTTGCTCTCTTTTTTGTAGCGCAAGCTTATTCTAGACCGTCCTATATTGAATACAATCCTACGAATCTACCACATCAAGCAACACTTCAGCTCAGCAAACAACTACGTCTGCTAGTGGGAATGCCAAGTTCTGTATTTTCGCTAAATGCACTCTAATCTGCTCAATTAGCAGCAAGTGGGAAGATACCTTAAGGTAGAAACACTTATAACCGACCAAATTAAATAAGTAATTCAACAAGTTGGAAGCACCTTTTTCTAGAATTTTTTTTTAATACTATAAGTAATTGAAAATCATTATTTTCATAACAGAATTAGAATTTTCAAATATAATATATAATTTCTATGTATTTTTCAAAGTAGAAGCTCCCTAGACCCTAGGTCATGAAACTATCATATAATTGAATCTAAAATTGTAATATAGAAAAATCAAAAGTCAACCAATTGTAGTTGAGTATTACAACAATTTAGTGACACTTTAATGGAAGTCTATTATGTGAGAGTGGGTATAGGGACGACTTTGGGTATTTTCACCTTATTTTCCTCCAATTCTTGTTGCCAATTGTTGTTTCAAGTACCCATTCTAGTCAGGGTTGACGAATCTCTACGTCCGCCCCAAAATAGCGTCCATAACCCAGACGTCTGGATGTTCGGACGCACGGATGCCAGCGGATGCAGTGTCCCTCCCGCCATCGAAAGGCGGACGGGCGGGGCGGGGCGGACGGCCCGAGGTGGACACCCAAATCGTGCGGACCACATCAGTCCGCGTGTCGATCGGACAGCCGTAACCGAGCGGACGGGTATCGGGGCGGACGTTGGACAGGGTGGACGGGCGGACAGGCAGACAGAGGACAGGCGGACGGGGCGGACAAGTGGACGCGAATGTCAGCGGACGCTGCGGACACAGCGGACGCATCCAGACGTCCCAAACGTCCGACCGTCCTGTCAACCCTGATTCTAGTTATTTTCACTATTTTTTTTACTAGAAATAAAAAAACTTCTATATTTTTTACATTGGATTTTTTTCTATACTTTCAAAATCCAACCAATTAATTCCTCATTTTCACTAGCAGTCACTTTGCACTAAACTCCATTTTTTCCTAACCATTAATGCAAAGGTGCAACTAAAGAAGTGGATATACACTCATATCTTGAATACTAGCTAACCTTTGACCACCTAGAGGCTAAAGTCCCCCCCCTCCAAATTATATGATTATCATTCCTCTTCCAAGGTGTAAACAATGAATAAGTTATGAAATTTCACCTTAGGCTCTAAAAACCTCTTGCATTCTAATTGTGTAACATTTTGCATCATTAGTATCTACTTTTGGGGTCCAAATGTAGAAGTTGCTTTAAGGGCAATGATGATTTAGGTATATTTATCTTACATTTGGCTAAAGATATTGGAGATATATCCAAATAGAATGTTATCAATAAGTTCTAGGTGGCAATTTTAAAAGCACATATAGACCTTAATTCCTAAAGCTCTTTCATATTAAGAAGCCCTAAATTGCTAAAATAATAGTTTCTAAAGCAAGGCTAAAATCTTCATCTATATTTCTTCATCAACAAATTTAACCATAGGATCTTTTAGTAAACTTGTTAGAGTACATTTTCTTCAAATTTTAGAACAAGAATCTTTACCAATTGCAAGTTCATGATGCTTGGATTTCAAAAAGAAATTTTTTCAACTCTTCCCAAATAGTTAGATTTTATATTTCAAAACTTTTACTCAAAAATGTATAGATCCTACAACTTGAAACTCTTTGTAATATATTTAAAAAATAAGTGGGGAATATGTATAAAAAAATTTGACAAAAAATATTTCATATTCATGCTTGAAAATAATAGTAAGCAAAAAGAAATAAAGAATGATTTAAAATACTAAATTGTTAAGAATTTAGTTATGGAATTGAAAAGTTCCAATCCTAAATAATGGTTGTAATGTAATGTTGTAATAAACAATCTTCATCCTCTAAATTTATTTATTTTACAATGATATTAAAAATTGAATTAAATAAACAACTTCAAAGTTTATTTTAGAATAGAGATTCCATAATTGCTCACAAACTATAATTCCTTATAACTTTCATCTCATTGATCAAAATGAAATGATTCAAAGCATTCCATGTATGTTTAAATGTAGAAAATCAATTTCAAATTTTTATTTCTTTAAAAAGTGAATTTTCTGAGTTTTCCACATTGTTTGGGCTCCAAAAGAAATTACATATCATACAATAACTTTTTAACCATGTGGTCAAAAAGTCATGAAAATTGTTACACCTTAAAGCTATTCCTTGACTACATATGTGAAAATTTCAAAGAAAAAAGATGAAAATTTGGTTTGCAAATAGATTACTAAAAATGCTATGTTACCAAAATGTCATTTGGTGCTTTAAGGGCTGAAAAATTGAAACCACATACCCTACTATTTGAAAAAAAATTGAACCTCCTTGGTTGATTTCTTCTTTCTATAGAAATGAACCATTTTTTCTTCAATGGTCATTAGTTACATCCTCTCAATTGCCCAAATCTCTCAATTGCTTGTATTTCCTTCTCTAATGCTCACTTTCAATAAAAACTTGCAAGGTTATGTGTCCCTTGAAGTTTATTTATTGTGGTAAAATTTTCATGTCAATCCAAGTTGTTTTGAATATTTGGGAACAATTCAAAGTTCAAAATCTAGACATTTTTGGAATACAACGAACTTTGGTAGCTTGTTTCTTCTTCATAGAGTATCTTTTTCTAATAATTTTTTGGTGGAAAGTTGCACATACTAGTCTAGTTTGTGTGGTTAAAATTTATATCAATCCAAAAAATTATGAGTGACTAAGAAGCCTTTAGTAGAAGGAGGTTCAACCTTTGATGCATTTCTTGTAACTTTTTTCTTGTAACTCTTTTTACATTTAAAAATTTTCAAAGCCATATTGCACATACAATGAGTCTATTGAATGGTATTTTCTTTCATTAATGTATTTTTATGCTGATTTTGAAGTACTATATAGTTTGGAGTTTTTTCATTTGAATGGGTTTAGAAATACAATTTCACCTCCAAATGAGTTGCTAGGAAATAATTTAGCATCCTTATTCAACACTAAAACATTATAATCTTCCAATCTATGTGGCCAAACGACTCTAAACTCAATTCACAACATTTACAACACATACACTACAAGATTGCACAATTGAGATTTCTATACTTTAGTCATACTCAAACCTATAACACTTCAAAAGCAATGATATTGCTAGTTTTACTAGAACTTAATGGAAATTATTTTGTTCCCTAGTTAGATTTTTGGATGTGAGCTATTTGCCAACAGCAAATCACGCAAAGTAATACTAGATTTGCGGATGAACAAAAAATGCCTTGAGAGCACCCACAGACGCCCGACGATAGCACCTCTAAAAATCAACTTTTAAATCCTTAAAGGCCTTTAGCCTTTAAGAATTTAAGAGTTGACTGCATTTGACGGGAAGCTAAACTCTTTAGAAAAAAATTCAGTAATTTTTGTAGGAAGAAAAGTAGAATTGGCATCTAACTCAAGTTGTTTCATATTTTTTGAACCTTGGTGGAATAAGTTACGAATTTTTGAAGTTGAAACTCAAAGGTCACTAAAAACGACGACCTCCTGAAATGTATACTATTAGTACATTGAAAAAAGCAAAATCGGTACCTCTATGTTAGTGGTCGCTGATAAAGCAGAGTTGCTTTCAAAGCACCCTACCTTAGACTCTTAAGCTCTCTGATCTTGGAGTCAACGTTGACAGGAAATGCCAACCCTGACCATCGGGTACGGTACAGAAACTCAGCCAGAACGGCGGTAACTTGGGGACCCAATTACTGGAATGGGTGAGTAACAATAAGCATGGACAGACTAGATACTGAAGAAAGAAAGCGCAAACAAGCCGAATTAGGAAGAGCCCTAGAAATCGCAGAAAAATGGTTGCAACAATGCAACCGACCACAGCAGCTTGTTCGATTTCGCAACCCAAATTTCACAAAATCGGGATGCTACAGGAAATTCTCCAAGCATTTCCACTTCAGAAATCCACCCAGGCGCATGAATCCAAGCCTCCCCCGCCGCATCAATCTGCGATTTTTTCGGTGGGATTTCCGTTAGTGGCAGCAGAATCATCGGAGCAAGCGCAACAAGAAGTCGCCAAGATTCGATTTCCAAGTGGAAATCCCAAAGACTACGTGAAGAAACAGAGAATGTGATGGGTAGAAGACGACGAAGGAGGCGTTGAAGGAGGAGTTGAAAGGAGGAGGTGTGAGTTTGTGGTTTTTTTTCTAGGGTTTGGAAGATGGCGCACGCAGTCGCCGATCTGCGATTTCGGTGCTCGTACAAGCATGCTACGTTGCTTCTGTGCGCGGGGAATGTGTTGATCGCGCTTTACATGTTGCACGCCGTTTTGGCGCCTGTTTGTTTTGATTCTTCGTCTTCGGCGCCAATCGTTAGTCGCGTTATAATTGATGGTGCGCTCCCTCTTCGGATTTCGGGTTGTGGTTGTGACTAAGGTTTTGGCTCTCGAATTCAGTCCTGTGCTCACATTTGTGGTGTGAGAGTCGTGATTTCGGTTTGAATTTCTTCATGTTTTTAGAAAGTACAAGAGGATCGTACAAAATTGCAGTAGAAATTTATACAAATGCTTTTTCGGGGAGGAGTCTGCGTTAATAGAAATTCACAGGTGTGGAAGAAGCACCAAGTAAGGAAGAGCTGGAGCGTATTGAAGATTCGAATCGGCTTCGGCGGGAGCTCCTTCCGTCGACGTTGATTGAACGGGTAGGTTTTAGGGTTTGTGACTTTTGTGACTTTTGTCCATTCACTTCGCGTCTTTGCTTCACTACGATTTGTAAAGTTCAGAAGGTTCCGGAAGCAATGTAAGCTTATCATAGTCCTAGTAGACTTTTTCATGGGATGCAGTCGAACTACTATACTGACACACTCTGTCACTGCACATTTACTGCACATTCCCTGAGAATCTGACATATTTTGTACACATCTGATGACAACTTCCACACACGTACAAGGAGGAACCCAGTGTCAGTAGTGAGGGTTGAGTGTAAATAACTTACTCGGCAGGAGAATATTATTCTGAAGTTCTTCAAGATAGAAATATTGATTGTGGATTATGAATGGGCGAGATTATGACGTAGCCCTAATTGCTGAACCTCAGAGTCTGACAAGGAATGTTGTGCTGGTTTCTGAAGATTGACGAAATTCGACAAGAGACGCAGGAGGAGATCAATAAAACGGAGACTTTGAATTTGGAGAAGAAAAAGTCAGCCTCGGAGCTCACTGAACATCTGCTTGAGCTCCACAAAAACGGTAATTGGGGAACCTAACCTTCACGGTTATTTTTATTTTTATTTCTACTTGTTTAAATTCGACTCCGTAATTGCAAAGTTGGAGGATATGATTGATCCTAACTTGGAAACGATGAGATCTGACAAATTTATGAACCTTGTCCCTGTAATTCAATAGGCTTTTTCTCCACTTGCATAAAGTTTTAGATGGTTCATAATTATAAAGCTTGAAGAGAAGGAATGAAAATCTATAGAAGAGAAACAACGTTACTAGGGCACGGTACGAATTATGTTCAAGAAATATTTATCACTAGTTGGTGAATTATTTATTAATGTATTATAGTCTCAATTATAATGATGAATGCGATGTCCCTTGAGTCCTACAATTTGATGTTTTATGATCTGCTGGATGTCGCAGACGATGAGCTGGTTGAATCGAACTTGGTTGTCTCTGACGATGGGCTAAATCTATCAGTAAACGAACTCGAGATTGATTCAGGTATAAATTGAGCTCATTCACTTTTTGAAATAGTTTGAACTTTGAAGGGGCATTGCTCAATATCACTTTTAGAAAACCCACCTCTAAAATGTACTCTTGAAAGCCTTGTCGCATTACAACTAATAGGTTTTTTACATTAGAAATGACCTTAAATGGTGTTGCGATTGGTAAGGTTTATCGTGACTAGAATTTTCTAGAGTATCTAAACCTAGGTTTCTTTTCCTATTAGTGTTTCTAGACTGGTTGATGCATTGGCGTTTCCGTTGGAATTTTTAATTATTAGGCTTCCGGAGATTGCACTTCAAAGCCCAAGCTTGACAGTACTGGTTGCAGCATGTTTGTCGTGAAAAATGCGACTTTGAAGATCAAACGAGAAAGCTTAAATGCACTCCAATATACTTTTCAATGAACATTTAGGCTTGAGATCCTGTTGATTTACTTGTATGTAGTAGAGTTGATTCCAGAATGACTTCAGTGCCGTTTTGTATCACATAATTAGCAATATGCAACATGCTGTGCATATATTGAACCGTTAGTTCGTCCATTATCCAGTCTCAGCTCCAAGATTTTGTTTGAGTTAGACAAGTTTTTTTTTACTCTTCTTTCAACGTGCTGAATGTGATTTGAGTAGCGCAATCTTCCTCAATCTCGCCAATCACTTTTTGTCCTTGCGGTTCCTTAGGTTGTAAAGGTGCTCTATGGGAGGTCCTGCTTCATCTACAATTATTTTACAATTGAGTGTCGAACTTCCAGGCCTGTTCTGATTCTGAATTTTCTATGCCAATTTTTGCAGAGGACGATACCATACCAGGGAGACCTCTGCCTCCAGAGTGTCACGCGGAGGCACACACTGATTATCGAGGGGCAGCAGTTCGATGGGGGCTCACGCATCATGTCGACAGTGCCGCTGATTGTTGTCAGGCATGCCTGGACCAGGCCAGAAATGCAACAGCTGATCAAAAGAAATGCAACATTTGGGTCTATTGTCCGCGTAAAGGTGGATGCTATTCTCCTGACAAGTATACACACGAGAATCACGAATGCTGGCTCAAGCAGGTTAGTCCTTGCTGCATTCTGAATTTTCGTCACTATTCATGAAGGTAGCGGATACTATTGGCATCACTGCAAGCATTTTAACAAATATGTAGGAGCGGAATCTTTGAGAGATCAGTATTGAGCTGTGGAGAGATCACCTTGCATACCGACAAAAGGCATATCTGTTTTGATCCTACTTTTATGACTATGCATCAATATCTTATGCAATTTCAAAGTGCGAGGCTGTAGATTACTATGGACAGGACAGTAGGCAGCCTCATTTCCATTCAAAGATTAATGACCATCAAGATTTAGCCAAGTCATGCCTGCACCTCCTGTTAATTTGAAGTCCAACCACGTGTTTGCTTGGAAGAGATGAGTTGGTAACAGGGGTCAATCAACAGACACAGGATCAGGTCCGTAATTGTTTGAGTATCCTCTTTCGCAGATGCTCTTAGAGTGCACAAAATGACAGGTCATTTCTGATTCTTAGAAAAATTAATATTTTTTAGAAGCAGAAAGGGCCGGCCCAATGCTAAGATTCTGAGTCCCTTTGATGATTGGTTGTGGCAGGCTGACGAGCCAACGCTGAACTTCAAAGGGCACTACGGCGAAGAATACAGACGACAACACCCAACAGCACCTGCTGTTGTGCCTTGGGCGTCAGGAGTTGTATCATGACTCTGATGATCTGCCACAGTTGATTCTAGTTGCAGGGAATGTTATAAAGGGAACTGAAATATTCTTTCGGACTGAGTTACGCCCCTTCAGAACCTAGTCTCCACTCTTTCACAAGTGTGCCTGAGCACAGTGACTGGTGCAGTGCGATTTTTGCTGATGAGTTATCAGCTTTTGATGCAGGTAACTGTTGCCTGTTTGAACTTCTTTTTCTTAATTCAGTCAAACATTGTAGGATCCAAGGTGCTGTGTACTTGGCTACTTTGCGTCTATTTTACTTGAATTACGGTTAAGTTAGTGTTGTTCCTAATGCATCGGAACTCCGGAAGAGTATTATTATCACACGTAATATAAGTGGGAGATGCTGCCTTGCACATATTCATGCGAGAGAAGAATTTGCGTAGATTCTGGGAGGTATATCTCTTGTGTGTTTGATGTACAATATATGTGAAAATTACACAATTTCAGCGTATTTATAATTATTAAAGCTAGATGATTCTATGTAAAATATGCAAAAGAGTTATTTTCCTTCTCACTAAATTTGAGATGCAAGATGTGTAACTCATCAATTGATCATAATTGGACTAAGAAATGTTGAATATACATTAGTTGCATAATTGTGCAAGCAAATGTTATATTGGAAGGGGTTGAAAGGCAAGTGACAACACTTCTCCACCTTCAATGCACTGTAATTGGTAAGGTAGGAAGATTCATTTTAGGCAACTAGGAATGGGCTTTTATTATTCATGCATTCAACCTAGAGCAAATATTTTTGAATACTAAAATTGAAATTTGGGCTACCGCGGGATTAATAGTGGAGACAATAATAGAGGGAATTAGTAAACACAATAAAAAAATATCTTTAGTGTATTTAAGGTCCTTTACAAAGAGTGACTATGGGTAGAATTTTTCTTAGTGAGTGGTGCTAAGACTATGCACTATGAGAAGTTTACACAGTTATAGAATTCACATGTCTTTTCTAGAGGGGCTACAAGAACACATATATCTCCATCTTGATTACATGTGCAAGCCCACCTACTCTTTGCAAACTCTCTTATTGCATATTATGTAGTGAGGTTCTACCTATATTATAATTTGATGAATAGTGCTTGCTAGAGGATAATTTTGTAACCATTTCAAGTAACTTGACTATAATAGATACTCTTTATTGATATTGGATTTTCTAGTGACGCTTTTAGGAGTTGGGGTGGTATACTTCAAAATTTTGTAACAAAATTATACTTATTCAAAAGTATATAATTTCAATTGTTATTGCCTTCTTTTATGTTTGTCTATCTTTGGAATAAAATTAAGTTTTTTTGAGTGTTGATCACATTTGAATCATATATACCATATCAAATTGTAGTAGCATCTATAATTTGGTCTTATTTGAGATAAAGTGTTGGAACTAGAACAATTGGATATGATTTTCTACTACATGTCAAGGCTTTTTTTTTGGCTTTCTAGTACCAAATTGCACCAAAAAAAAATAATTTGGCTATTAAATGGCAACAAAGTGAGAAATTTTTTGCCATAAGACTTTCAATTAAAAAAAAATGGTGGATGAAATCACCAAATTGTAGATGAAAATAGAATTATCAACTCTTCATAAGTTCATATGTATTCAATGTGAAATTTTCTATCCAATATGTAGATGAATGTTGAAATTTGGAGCACCACTAAAAAAATTTATATTGACACTTTCATAAAAAATGAAAAAAAAGTTTTGACACATATAGTAAGTGTTTTAACCCCTAAAAGACCAAGGCCTTTTTTGAGCCAAAAAACACTTAAAATTGCCATTTCTAAAGCAAAAGGTAAAAAAAATTCAAATTTTTTTTTTCACATTTAATTGTAGGATCTTACACCTAAATAGTATGAGAATGTGTGGAAAAAATTTCAGAATTTTTGACCATACAGATTGCATGATATCTGCGTTTAAAGTAGAAAAAACAAGTTTTTCAGCACATTAAGGGATTAGAATTTTTGACTTTGAACATTTTTCACTTAAATTTTTTGCACTACAGAGTTTTGAGCTTTAAATCTTTATGGCATAAAATTGAGTTGAGAGTATAGGGAAAATTCAAAATATTCAAAATCACTTAATATTTAATCTTTAAAAAAATTCTTAAGTAGAAGTAGGTACAAGATAGAAAGGAAATCTAAATTATTAATATCTCTAAAATGGAATAAAAATGCACTAATTCTAATTGTGAG
This sequence comes from Pseudoscleropodium purum, assembly GCA_963969395.1. Lineage (NCBI taxonomy): Eukaryota > Viridiplantae > Streptophyta > Bryopsida > Hypnales > Brachytheciaceae > Pseudoscleropodium > Pseudoscleropodium purum. The sequence goes on from OZ017798.1 coordinate 26,509,994, forward strand.
ATTCTTTTAGCAAGCAAGGTAGACCATATAGAAATTCTATTTTTGAAAAATTGTAAAAATTGCATTTAGAAATGAATCCTACAAGTTATTTTTTCAAGAAAATGCTCTAATTGCCCCCAAAACAAGATTGTCCATAACCTTCTCATAAAAAAATTCAAATGGAATGAATCAAAGCTTCACATGTATATAAAAATATAATTTATGAAGAAAAGAATTGAAAATTTAAATTTTTGAAATTTTTTTTGCTGCCTCCCGTCCTTTGTATTGAGCTTATTTGGACATAACTTTTGTTCCCAAGCACCAATTGAAAAAAAAATTATATTCTCAAAAAACTAATCAATTTTTCTATCTTTGAAAAGAAGTTTAAAAAAATAAGAAAAAAATTTCAGCCCGTAGGTACTTGCCTAAAATCCCATTTGACCCTCAAAGGGACAAAGGTCCTTTAGAGGTTAGAGTTATTATGAAAAAAAAATATTAACTTTAAAATGACTATAAAGCCTACTTTTTTTTCCCCTAAGAATGCTCTATTGACTACTTAAAGAGCCTATTGATTTTTGGAGGGATGTATTTGAACAAGTTAACTAAAAGCCCCCATATAAGATTTATTAAAAAATAAATATAGATGAAGATTTTAGTCTTGTTTTGGATACGAGTAATTTGAAGCATTTTTTGTCTTCCAAATATTTCAATCTTTTTAGAATGAATAATACATAAATAATTAGAAATTCACTAACCAATATCAAATTCATTTACAAGAATTGAACAATGAACAATGAACATTCACTCCTTCACATATACACACACACACACAAAAATAAATAAATAAATAAATAAAATTATATATATATATATATATTATTATTACTTGTTTTTTTAATTAAATGACTAAAAGCATGCATTGCTTTTGGGAAAATGAAAAGGAATGGGTGAGAAAATTGTCAATTGCACTAAAACTCATCTTCGCTATTCAAAAATATTGTTCTTAAAAAGAAATTATTTTATGAAATTTTTGTTTGAATTTTTTTTTAATGCTACTATCATTGTTATTATTAAACTTACTATTTATAGAAAAACATGTTAATCAATTATAACAAGATTTATTTCTAATAAAATGCATTTATTTCTAAAGTTTAGAACTAATATTTTGAATTAATTTAAAAAGTCCTAAAATACTATCTCAAAGACAAAGTTTTAATACTTCTAGATCATCATTCCCTATAAATAGAAATTAATATGTAAGTGGCTCTAATAAAGTCTTGAAGGAGTTGGCCCTTGCTATTTACTTATTAATAAAAATTTAAGTCAATAATAAACTTACACCATCAATATTTCCTTAAATGTGTGAGGATCACATGGAAATTGTATTTATGAGATAAAATATGCACACACACCCCCCCAAAAAAAAAAAGAATCTAGCACTAATCCAAAACTACTGTCATTGCTATGGGTAGATCTCCAAAATCAATATGTAGTTGCATAGAAGAAACAATTTCTACCAAAAAAACACTTTGACCCTACAAAAGTATAGTATCCTTTTTTTACCATTCATAACTTTTGCATATGGTATCCAAATGCCACATTCATTGGTGTGTTGGAACTCCCTTGCCCTTGCCAACAAAAGAAATATGAAAATATGACCAGTGTAATAATAGTAACTAGACACGGTAGGAAAAGATGGCGGTTTATGAGTACCCACCTTATGATAAAATCCACCTCTATGGTACAATAAGCTTAGTACCTGCCGTTTTCCTTGAAATTGTGGAGGTGTATCCACTGACATTGAGATTGGCAACCAGAGCATATAACTTATTCATCTCTAAGAGATCACAAATGAGAAACGGAATTCCCAAATATCAGCAAATTGTGACCATTCGCTGAAACTCTGAGATTCACTATCAAATTGGGTCCTCAATTCCCACATAACGGGCCAGCTCTAGGGGATTTGGATCTTCCTGGTGACCAAATTAGAGGATCCTCCGTCACACTCTATCTCCTTGAGATCTAGGAAATTTTTTCAAGAAGGTTCCAATTAGGTAGGCATGATCAGTTCGCAAGATTGGTTTGGATTTCTGACTTTGTCTTCCATACAAAAAATGAAGGACTCAAGGTATCAGAACCCAGGGTGAACTCACGGCGTCTCTCGTGCCTTGCTCGCTGCTCAGCCTCCCCTGTTCGCGATTGTCTCCCCTGTGTCCTGCTGTCTTGCTTGTTTGTGTTCTCCTGCCAAGCAACCTGTGGCTGCCAGGCTTGTATTGTACCTCTTAGCAATGAAATTTCGTTTCATTTGTTTAAGAAATAAAAATAAAGAAAGAAAGCAAAACCAGGGTGAAGACAGTTCTGACTAACAATGGAACAATAATGACCTGACAGAAAACGTGTACGTTTGGGGAATAAACGTGCCATACTTGAGATAATAGTATTTGAAAAATTGCCAGTTCAGCACCCAATGAAAGGGTGCCTGCCAGTAGTGAGCATAGTGAACAATTAATTGCATAAGGTGTGGTACACCCCAAATCGCACCGTGTAAAACAGCCATCCTCACACTTTGTACATCTCCAAAAGTAGTATGTACGCATGTTGAAGAACTAATTTTAGAACATCCACCAAAAAATACTTGGACCCTTTCTAACGTTTGCATAAATTTGAATACAGTATGCAAATGATGTACTTGTCAACAAGAAAATATGAAAAATTGATTGAAATAGTAACTACGCACAGAAGCAAAAAGTAGCAAAAAGTGGCGGTTTGGGGGATACCCACCTTAATAGCACCATAAACTTGCCGGCAAAACAGGCTTCTAAAAATGCAGAGCCCTGAAGTCCACATCACTTTGTTTGCAGACTCTTCAATGATCCACTAAAGTACCTACTAATAAAATTAAATGGAATAATAGAAAGGGGTGTGGGAATCATCTCCTTTTGAGGTTTCCCTAATCAAGTGCTGGTAGTTTGCAGAAGTTCCTAGTCCCAATTCTTCATGTCCTGCAAAACTAAGTTGTAGGACATGATGGTTTCCCAAAGCAAGCCCCAAATCATTCTATACTCATAATTAATGTACACGCACTCTATCTGGTGGAGTGCAAATACGTGTCCAAATGGGCTACAAAGAGGCTTGAAAATGCGGCCAGCAGGATTGAGAGTGCAAGTTGCAGATGCTTACACTTAAGGCATTGGTGTTGCATCTCCATGATCCTTGCACATTTGTTGCAATGTACCATCCTGGGTACTACCTACTTCTTGGCAGCAATCATCGCAATTTCAACTAAGACTTTATGCAGCGTCTGAGGCTTGGAAAAGAAAGGAGAATGGTCCCCGCTTTTCAATGTAAACACCAGTTCAGGAGGGTTTTGGTCGATGATTTTGTGTTGCAGATCTGGTGGTAATGCCTGATCCTGAGGTGTTACAATATAAAACCGCCGCACACTGCCGTACTTTTCAGGTGTCAAAGTGATGTTTTCCATGGCTGGTGAGAAAGGGATGGGCCTCATGGACACCATTGCTAGGGCTACATCCTGCACAATATCCACACCCACAAGTGTAAGCTTGGACGATACCACTTCATTTGCATCTTCAAAATTGGAAAAGGGATCATCACAACCAGAGCATTCTTGATCAAATTTCAGAATCATCTCTCCTTAACCACTTTGTGACCAAATGGTGAAGAGTGTCTGCTTACATTTCTTTAGGATTTGAAATTAATCATTTAGGAAGGCGTACCAAATAGAAAGAAGATACTATACCAAACAATTTTCAATCATAAAAATACGTTTCGAAAGTTAGTAAAACTAGAAGCTGGGCCACTCGGGTTAAACCTACTGCAAATCTGACTGAGCAAATTATTTCCGATTCACGACAAAGAGAAAAGGATGCATGTATGGACTTATATACTAGATGAAATACCTTAGCTGGGGTAACATTGAAGAACAGATCCCTAACTAAAGTTCTGTCAAGTTCCACTGCTGTTGGTGTACTGGAAGTTCCATTCCCGTAAAGAAATTTCTGTGCCTTGGGCATCAAATCGTCTTCCGTCTTCTCCTGCACAAATCCAGTTCACGCGTAGTTGCTTAGAAAGTATACACAGTAAGTAATTGCCAGACAAACAAAAAACATCATAGAGTTGAGTCATATCAACAATGACATTAGCACAGATCTTCGAATGATCACAATATGCCATGAGTTGAATACTTGTTCATACATTTTAATTTGAGTTGCTAATTCATAAGTACCTTCACTCTTCATTTGTGCACAGTGGAGCAGTCAAAAAACGACTAAGTTAAATACCTGCCGTACAAACACATCGAATGCCCGTTGACCATTGCATATCATGGCAGCCGCCACAAAGATGGCTTTGGATATTTTACTTGGGAAGCACTCCATCGCATAGGATACACAAGCTCCTCCAATGTTATGCCCCACTAGAATTACCTGCATTGTCAAAACCACTACTAAGTGACCAGCCACTTATAACACAGACTTACGAAAGTATAGTACCACTCCAGCATGTAATGACGTACATTGAGTATACTCGGAACGTGAACATTTATCCATCCCTCAGTGACAATCTGTAGAAACATAATGTAAAGAAAGGCTGGGATCGAATCCTCAAACTTCTGGAAAGAATGCGTACCGACCTTTTCATCAGAACCCAACTGTTCCAGAAATTCCAGAAGAGGCTTCACGTAGACGGCCATGCTATTGATCTGATTGGGATCCGTGGAGTCAATCCCCGAGCCCTTCAAGTCAATAGCTGTAGCCACCAATCCAGCTTCCTCAAGTAACGCTATGGACTTGTACCAGCACCAGGCTCCCAGGCCTCCTCCATGCACCAACACAAAATGCTTCGTTTCAATATTCGCTTTCACAATTCCGTCCTGCAAAACAGCAAAATCATTTTCATAAGAAACATAAAATGTTAAAAAAGTAAGCGCCTCTGAAGAAGTGCTCAACATTTGGTTACTGTACAATCTCACTTGAGTAACATGAAGAGTACTAACTCAGAATAAAGCCGTACTCTTCCTTCAATCTACATTTTGTTATTTTTTCGTATAAAGAATCTCATACACGCTGGTGGACACAAGGAAAAAACCAAGGAATACACAGAACCAGAAAGGGATCATCCGTCCTCTAGGGGCAAATTCGCACTTGCAGAGATGACAACAAGACGTGAGAGAAGCCCACACAATCATAAATCTCATAGAGGCGAGCAAGAGATAAAATGCAGGGAAAAGCAAACAGAGCAATCCCTGGTGTACAGAGAGCAGAATTCAAATTCCAGCGTCTGAGAGTTAAGCAGCGCAATGTGGATGAAATTGGCTATCACAACATCACTGGCGGAAAATTGCGCAACAAATTAACTACAAAGGAACCAATGCGGCCAAGATTGAATGCTAAAAAGAAAGCAGAAGACGACCTTGGAGCCATTGATAAGCTGTCCAGGATCGACCATCAAGTCATCGAGACGCCGAAACCGACTACTGTTACTCCTCTTGATGTCCATCTTATTCTCGGCGCTGAGCGACCTCCCGGCATAACTCTTCCGCGGCGGTTGAATCGACGGGTCTCGAATCGCATTGCTACTGTCGTTGTTATTGTTGTAGCTGCGCTCAAATCTCATCTGCGCCTTGTGCTGCTGCTGCAACGCCATCGCCAACGCCTGCTGCTCAATGAGGCCAGTCTCCCAGTCCCCGCGCTTCCGCGACCCCGTCGTCGTCCCCGCCTTCTTCGTCCTCGTCTTCGGTCTCCGCGCTTGGCCGCTCCCAAAACACGCCATCTGATTCCCCATGGCCGCCCTTCCAGCTCAAAAATCCATCAATGAAGCTCCATCACTTCGGAATTTCGAAACAGTTTTGAATCCCGAAGCATCGTGCTGCTGCTGTCCGCCATGGCCACCACAGCAGGAAGTGCAAGACTTAACTGAAAGGGGACACGCGGTCCTAAGTGTGAGCTTAAGAAGGGACTAATCAGGGCTTAGGACTTACTAATTAGGTCACTAAGTTAAGAAGAGGCGAGACTTGGGGATCGACGGAGTCCTTGACCGCGCGGGTCTTCGTGATTAGGGAAATTCGGAAAAGACGGGGTCTAAATCTGACGTGGCCGTACGATTTGGCGGGATGTGCTGACGTGTGGGCTTTGACCCGCTTTGGCCGTCGTTTTCAGTCTATGAAAGGGCGGCTCTCTGCCATTTTGACGTGGCTTTCTGACGTGGCAGTTTGGAACCTGGAGGCTGTCAGTGCTGTTGTTCCCCAGCTTCGCAAAATTTATCAGTATGGAATGGCGACCCATTTCCGACCACTTAAGGAATTTAGCATAGATGCTGGATGGGTATATTCAAGGAAATATTTTTCCCACGTAGGGAAATTGATTTAAGAAGGATATAAAAAATTTTACATTTTTTTGGTCAAAATTGAAATTACTCTGAATTTTTTTTCTAGAGATTTTGTACAACTTATTCTTCTTATGTAGGCCATTGTAATTCTGACCATAAGCTAGTCACAAAATTGATGTAAGTGATAATTATGTACATGCTGTGACCATTCTATGCTTTTAATGTACACTTCTTGCACATTTCTACACTTCCTACAAATCTTGCTATACATGAGCTGTAATATAAACAGAGCTATGATTGAAAATAGAGTAGCCTATACTATAGAAATGGGTTGCCTACTTTAATATTTGGAACCATAATAAATTGCTTATTTGTGCAATTTTGGGTGTAGTTATCTTACCTCTATTTCAAAATAAGGAAATTTACCTATTTTCAACCAGAGACCTATTCCCATTATATAGGCTACACTCTTTTTAATTAGAAAGAGCAAGTAGGATGGAGATTAATTATGGCATAATTTCCAATGTAGACATAGCACATTACGATTGGCTACAATCTTAGTCAATTTTGGAACCAATCCATGGTTGGAAATAGGAAGCCCTATATGACAAGAATAGGTCAAAGCAAATTTTCAACTAAAAAATTAATAGTAATTATGTTTTGAGAAATAAAATTCTAGAAAAATATAGAATCCTTTTGAAATCTATTTTTGTATATGAAAAAATTTCTCCACTTAAAAAACTTGTACACCAAATATGTGTAATTACTTAAATGGTATGAAATGGGTCAACTCTCTTAATACCCATGTATTCTTTGTGTATTATAAAAGAAACATAGGTATTATTTATTCAAAAACAAAAGGAATAACTATTAGATTGATATGGATTTGAACTTGAATACTACACTATAAAACTATATTTAGTGTAACCTACACTAATCGATTTTAAATTCTAAAGTTTTTTTTACTAATGATGAATATTTTTACTAACTATGTTTATAGAGATCCTCTTTTTAATTTGAATAATATTGATATCTATGCTATTGGTAAAAAGTATTCATCTATCATAAAAAGTTATAGCCTTTAGTAAATAGTTAATATAAGTGATACGAATTGCAATTTTTAGTTTATCATTAAAAAGACAATGTGGAAATTATTATGGATTTGAACATCAAATGATTGGAATACACTTCATTAGAATTGTGTTAACATAAAAAAAACTAGAGGCCACAATCAATCATTTTTTAGAAGAAGAAAACCATGTAAATGTCATGGCAATTGCACATGTTTAACCCTAGAGGACTAGGTATAGTCTAGGTTTTAAAAATTAGAAAGATGTATTATAAAATCTAATTTGAAGAATAATTTAATTATAATTCTCAAACAATAGTTGAAAACTATGATCTATATATCATGTTCATACAACTAAATCAATGGATATATAAACCAATATTTTTCAATAATTACATTTGACACCAAAAATAAAAAGTTCCTTCTAAAATTGATTATAGATTGTATATTTGTGATTTTTACAAGAATTTTTCTCACAAAGATAAAATATTACTCTATAAATTTTAATCATAGGGATTTTTGAAGTTTTTTATTTTTATTCAAGGCATTTTTGAAGGGTCATTTTTTGAACTGAAAAAGTCACTTTTGAAGCCAAACCTACCAATCCCCTTTGAAATATAGAATATTTAGAAAGAAAAATCTTTAGAATCTATATTATACAAATGTTCAAGAATGAATACAAGAATCTTCAAAAATCTTAATGAATGAAAAAATACACCTTTGCATACTTGGAATGTGTTTGCATTCATCCATTGTTTGAAATTTGAATGCTTGGTCCTTTTAGGGATTAAATTCTACCTTCAAGTGTTCATCATAATCAAATCAAGAGTTGATTATGATGAATGTGTTTGTTTCTCTTATTGTACTTCCTAAGAGACCAACTGACATGCACTTGGTGATGATGATTGTTTTCAATAATTTTAGTACATAGGAGCTTCTATCATAAATGAATGGGGTACATCCAAACACGTCAAGAAAGCAAATTTTGTCTATATTTTGGCAATGTGATTGGCTTGGTTACTCATTGCTTCATGACTCTTTGTGCAAGGTTTTAAATAACCTCGTATGGGCAAGGGAAGAAAAGGAAAATTTGCACAGACGAAGATCTTATATCTGGACTCTTCTCAAGTCACAATCTATTTCACATACAATACTCCAAATCTACATCCCCCGTCTTACCAAGGCTCTCTTTTCAACCTGCTAATGGTGCTGAGAATCACATTCAAGTACGTCCAACTCAAAATGCACAGTTTAAACAGGTACGGGACAGTCACCTGATGAATTGAAGCATAAACAGTCGGGAAAAAAATTGGGTAACGATTTTCGTGTCACCAGCATCACCACAGGTAAGAAATCATTGTATGGAAAGAAAGTCGCCCTCCACTCCGAAATTGAGTACACATAAGCATGTTTTCACCAAGAATACAGCAAGGATTCCAGAATTGGATTGAAGCTAAATCATGATACATGACGAGGGCAATTTTGAAAACCCCTGATTGTAGAATTCTCCAAATTTTCTTGCGCCATAGTAGACACTGGACACTACTCCAGAATGTTATGAGCATAACTATCACACTAGACAACAAGTCGTTGGATGAAAAGTAAACTGCACTCGGACCTCACGTATCCATAAACAACTTTTTTTTCTGCACTAGGAATGCTACTAGGACTCCAGAACAGTACTGAAGCTAACCAAACAAGAGGACCACGGATACATGATGAAGGCCATTAAAGACTCCCTGATTCTAAAAGACTTCAGATGTTTTTCTGCAATCGTAGAACGGATACAAGCTGTATGGCACTCCAGAATGTCAAGAGCACACTATCATCGCCACTAAGAAATCATTGTATGAAACAAAAGGTGCCATCCGGCCTTCAGTATATATAACCATTCCTTTCTTTTCTAAGAATACTACAAGGACTCCAGAACGGGGCTGAAGCTAACCAAACAAGAGCGACTACAGATACACGATGAATGCAATTGAAGACCACTTGATTGCAGAAGACTCCAGATGTTTTCATGCTATACCGGAAAGGGTACAAGTTTTATATTACTCCAGAATGATATAAGAGTATACTGTTACTGCAGGCAAGAACTCATTGTATGAAAAGGAAACTGCGATCCGGGCATGAGTACACAACAATAGGGACATGATGAATCCAATGGAAGACCGCCTGATTCTAGACGAGGGAATACATATTTACAAGAGTCTGGCTCCACTTACGGTCGCTCCAACTGCGGCTTGGGAAGTTCCCCATCTGCAATGGCATCGTAGCCGCGGCGAGGCCCGTGCAGCTTGGCCACGACCGCGAACACCAGCACAGAGACAAGCAGTACCAGGATCACGTGGAAGTTGAAGGCCAGGTTCATGAGCGCCACCGCTCGGATGCGGGAGATCTCCACGTCGCACTGCGTAGACCCGTCGATTCCTGTCGGTAGGTCCAGTCGGTAATGGCAACCCTCTGGGATGTAATTCTCCACATACAGGAACAGCCCAATCTGGAACATCCAGGTGCCTTGCAGGATGATCCCCATGCACAGGACCAAGTCCACCAGGAACAGCTTCGGTCGGAGGGCTAGCAAACCTGTCAATGGAGAGTTCCAGTTTCGGAGATTGAGGAGAGTGAAAACAAATGCGAAAGTGTTTGAAAACTGCATTTCTAGTAAATCTCTGAAATGGAGTGTTTCAGTTTTGAAGCTTGAGGAGAGTGAGACCAGATGTGTGAGAGAGAGTGGGTCTGAAATGTGTACATTTAACCCTATAGACCAACGATTCATGGTTTTAAGTGATCACTTTGAATGATCTTATTGTGAGAAATATGATCCAGATGGTGCCCAACTTAAGATCACCAGAATCAGCAAAGAACATCAAATGCAAACCTGAACAACACAGGGATTGCTCTAGAAAACCTGCACTTACAAAGCTCGAAGTCCTCTAACTTGAATGCGAGAGAAGAGAATCTGAACAGTGAGCACTTGACCCCGAAATGAACAGGGTTTTAATGTTTTAACGCGACCAATTTGATTGATCGTATTGTGAAAAATATATAATCCAGATGGTGCCAAATTTTAGATCACCGTATGCGTCGGTCAATTTTTTTAAAAGTACTAAAGAAAGTCCCCACACGACTTACTCAAGACTGCTAAAAGAACATATGAGACCAAACTTCAGCTTTTTGTTCCTTTTAAAGTATAATCAGGGATTCAAATCCTAAACTCTGAACATTGAGATTGGGTTGGGGGGGATTCGCAGAGAGGAACTGGATTGCGCAAGGCAGTGATGATCTACGGAGTAATAATAATGAGTTATACTGAAAATCACAGCGTGCAATCGAAAGTGCGCGTTGGACATGACAGCACACATTTCAGTGAGCCAACAAACAGTTCGATTCTTTGAGACCTCTTGCTCGTTTCTGGGTAAAATCATGCGAGCGATACTTTGTTGGAAAGCTATGAACAATGCACATTCTGACGAGCCATTTCCCATGTTCTGATACTCAGATCGCAGCGACCGCTTAAAGTTTTCTAGATAGGGTTTCTACAAGGTTTTTATACCCGGAATTGAGAACTTCAAACCCTAAACCCTAAGAATTGAGAGGAAATTGTATAGCAGACAAACTCTTACCTGTGCAAACAGCACACAACGCGGCGACGTAGGCAAGTAGCAAGTTGCACTGGCTCTCGAGCCCAGTATTGCGCACGGCCTGGTGCGACAGCGAGATCCACTCCAATCCGAATGCGATGCTCGCGAACAGGAAGGACGCATCAGTGGGCAGCGGCAACACTGCGGTGGTGTCGCTCACCAGCACAATCACGGCATACATCCAGAACATGACGAGTGTGGTGGTGTGCTCAAAGCTGGACACGCGGTTCTTGGGGATGGCACCGTCCACCACAGGCCGGAAGCTGGTGGAGATTCCGAGCTCGTAGAACACAGCCAAGGGGATGAACAACACCAGGAAGTAGAGCTCGGCGTGCTTGCCGCGACGGGGAAGCCAGTACACCGGGTGCCATGCCTTGGCGACATAGTCTCGAGGCGATTTCATAAAATTCGTGAACAACGAGACCAAGTGCCATAATCCTACCAGGACCAACACCAGCGACGACGCGACGTGGCCCACAAGAGTCCCCATCGCTTGCACCTGCAATCCCTCTCTAACCTCGCAATTCTCGCAGCGGGATCACATCACACCCACCCTATTCATTTCCGTGGAAACATTGCAAGACTGTGCTTGCAGATTCTAGCAAAATGCTCCAGCCATGGCCAAAGCTGTCTTCGATTGACGAAGAATTCAACCTAAGACGTGATACTGCGTCATGGTGCAAGACTGGCAGTCAATCATAACCAGGCTTGAGAGATCCACAAGCGGGAGATCAAACTGTACCAGAGAAGAGAAACCCTACTATAGGGACAACGAAACCCTAGGCCCTGACTTGTTAGCTTGAGAGAGGAAGTGTTCGGACTTCACTGTAGCTCGATGCTCCTTTCAGAGCTGATGAATTACAGTACTGAATGTTGTCACAAAGGAGGCTCAAGTAGCTTTTTCTTCGTTGCTTTGGTACCGTAATGATTTAGGGAATGTTGTCTTTCGGACGAAGACGACGACCTAGTTTGACGTGACTTTATCGTTGGGTTAAGGCAGTGGTTTGATTGGGGAGCGTGCCGACCGAGCATGCCGGACGTAAAGTTCATTTTAGCTTAAACGGGGGCATCAATGCTCTAATCCTCTGCTTCGAGGATCTGCAGTACTAATTTCCTCCAGAGTGTCACACAAGTAGGGCCCTGGAGATTCAAGTACTTCTGTTCGCCCTTTGAGACCATGATAAGTTATTGGCAGGCTTGATGAAGAAGTGATTTCTGTTCTCATCACTTCCGAAATCCATGCTGTTGCACTTTACTTTCTTTTGCAACTTCAGAGCCGGGAGCTTAGCATCTTTGCAGCTGCATGACCCAATGGGGAAGGGTCTTGGAAGATGATGAGGTCTTCCGTCTAACACGGAGGCTTGCCAAGTAGACAAAGCCTGACCAGGCGAAGCTGTTAGTTAGCGAGCAAAGATAACGTGTCCGGCCCTCGGACTAGCAGACGAAGATTCTTACATTGCGACGAAGCAAATGCGCTTGCAGTATGCGAGCAACGCAGCGGAATAAAATCTGCTATCCTCTAGTGTGATTGAATTCTGTTACATCACATTTTCAGTTGCTTGAATTACGGAACTAATTGTCATGCTGCCTGCGTGCGGGTGTAGCCATTTGGTTACTGAGACTCCTCGCATTTCTCCTTTAATCCCATTTCGTAATCCTGCGTTGACGCCGCGGCTCCGTAATGGCTGTCACACTTCCGCAAACGGGCGACAAGCGACTGCTATTGCGTCTCTGCAAGTGCAAGAATCCGGAGAATCGGTGCGCCGCTTGATAAAAATGTGCGGGATCACGAGTGCAGAAGATGCAGCGGCAACTGCTATCACGGGGGCGGATTACGTTGGCATGATCGTGTGGCCGAAGTCCAAGAGGTCTGTGAGTGTGAGCTTAGTAAGGGAGATCGCGGCTACGGCGAGAGAAAACGGTGCAGAGCCGGTTGGTGTGTTTGTGGATGAGAGCGCGGTGGAGATCGAGAGAGTCTGCAGTGATGCCAATCTCGCCATCGCCCAGGTTGGCTCCTGAACTTCACAGAAAAATCCATTGGAATCACAAGAGAGAGAATCATTTTGCTTCGAGTCTTGTCAATGAAATAGCAAATTGGGAAAAGTTTTGCCTTTCTGTGAAGTATGCAAGGGCTTAGGGTTTAGGGTTTCTGGATCGGCATTTCATGAATGAGGAAGTTTAACTGAGGGGATCGTGTCGCAGTTGAACTTCAGAAAATATTGCTGGCAATCAGAAAGGTGGGAGAATCATACTTCAATTCTGTACTCAATGAATCATTCTTCTAATTTTCAAATTGAGAGAAACTTTTCGATTGGGTACAGAATTGAAGGTTTGAATATTTAAGATCCAAAACTTGAATCTTGGATCCTCGATCTAAGTTTGAATTGGGGGTATCAGGGTGCAAACAGAAGAGGTGGTTCTCACACGCGATTTGATTACTCTTAGGTGGGGGTAATACATCTAGGATTAGATTCTTGGGATATGAATTGCGTGGGGCAAAGTAGAAAGAAATTTATGAAATCTTGCATTAGACGTTGAGTTCTGTGACACCCTTATAGAACACAATTGAGTTTGCGATCAATCATGCAATCGGGTTGTTTGTTTCCAAATGTCGCTACGTGCATTCTGAACTCCAGACTCTTGTCTCCATGCACTAACTTCCTCGTAGAGATTTCAAATCGAGTCACACCCAATGAGATTCTTCTTTCCACCAAGTTCTAGGCCCATTGTAGAGTTTTGGAACCTGAAACTGCCTGCTTCTGCTCGCCAACTCTGATACCCCTGATGAGCGATTTTTCTTACATGAGACTAATCGAGTTTATGTTGTGAGTTGACTGCGAGAGGTTTTCCACCAGGGGATACAAAGTTCTTGCAGCTCTTGACACTGTTCATGGGTTTTCAGTTGCACAGCGATGGCGCAAGAGCTTTTTTCTACAAGGTTTACCCGTGTCCTTGAAGGTGATCTATGTATTGCACTCCAACCAAAATGGAGTCATTCAAACTTCCCTTCCCCCAAGTGAGGGTGGCCCTTTCGTAGACTGGGTGTTGGTTGATGATTTACAAGGAAGCAGGTATGCACGACTGACTGGTTTCTAAATTTTACTTTTTTTTGTCTTGGAAGTGCGTTTTTCTGTGGTGCTGACATGAGATGCTTTGTTAACCCGTCGCTTAATGGTGATTTGGATACGTACAATCAAAATCAAAATCACGAGTTATTTTTTCTTTTAGACACAATAGAAGTCTAAATTTTTGAAAAAGAATTACAGACTTTGGAGTCTCTTTGTAGTTTCTGGTCATTTTCGAAGTCCGAAATTTGTACCTGAATTCGGAATCTTGTCATTCTTGGGCCTTGCCCACCAAGTAGCACCAGTTAGCTAACTAGGGCTTTAAGGTCTATATGCTTTTGTAGTTGGAAGTCAAGGAACCTATTGTGTGACCATCGTTGCAAGCAAACTAATCGGGAGTTCGGCTTTCAAGTTAGCTAACTGCCACCGCTTGGTTTGTGTGGACGGATTTCGCACTTCGAACCGTTGGTTTCGGCATTGTGAATTGACTTGCCCGAAATTGGGGAGTTCAGTGGTGGAGAGCAGGTATATGTGTGATTCGAATTCTCTAGTGATACTGCAAAAATAGTATTCAACCATACTAACTTTGAATTTACTCTTTTCTAGTTTCTACTTTTAGTTTAATAGTCTTAAAATGATCTAATATTGTGTATTTTGTTGTGCTCTCAATGTTTGTGGATCACAAGGTTTACGTGTGAAGATGACAAATTTAATACAGATGCAATGATTTTCTTGTTATGAACTGCGTTTTCTATGTAATACGAAGATGTACGATATGATATTTTTTGCATTATTCAATGATAGGAGTCAAAGATAAATGGGAGATGGCAAGACGTGCAGTGCTTAAAACTTGGTGTTTGGCTCTTGGAGACGGACGAAATCTGAATTTCTTTGCGCAATTTTCTTGCACAGAGTGTGGTGAGGTTAACCAGCCTGTGACAGGCAGAATGATTGATTGGCACTATTGACGTTGTTGAAAAATTATAAAAAAAATTCTATGAGGAGATAATGTGAGAAAGTTGGGAGAGCAATTGAAATTTCCTTTTTATGATAAAATACAAATTTGTTCTGAATTTTTCGAAGTGTCCTGCCCAATTGGCAGGCGGCAGGAGGAGGCAGCGACGAAGTCAGCCCGAGAAAATCGGATCTAGAGCATTCGGCGGGGCAGGCCCGGTTTGACCAGGTTGCCCTAAGCAAAACCAGAAGAAGCATAGCGTGTTCATGGTGCCCTTAGCTGAGCTTCCGAACGAGAGCTCCGAGGCGATGGAGGTCAGGATCATGAGCACGAGCGTGTATTGGTAGACGCGCTTGCGGCCCAGGCAGTCACTCAGCCAGCCGAAGTAGAACTGCCCGCCGAAGGTCCCGCAAAGGGCGACGCCATTCACGGCCGCGGTCACATTCGGGGGAAGCACACTGGGCGGTGAGAATTCGGGTCGTAGTAAGGCAGTATCATCGCCCAAGGAGACGAGCCACTTTAGAGATACTCCTGATGAGGGTTATGGAGATCCAAAGGAGCCGCGAGCAGTCCACTGTCATTGCCAACCTGGTCTGTACTCACTCGGACTGACGAAGTACTTTACAGAGGAGCTTGAGCCGGTTTCGTCTCAAGACTATCCATTGATCTCCTGATCTCCTCTTCTTGAGTTGTGTGTACAGTCTGCTCGCTCCCTGTCTTGAGGTTGAGCTCCCTTGTGTTCTCTTGTCCTTATTGCTGGTATCGGTTTGCGTAGAACTTAGCACGAGGCTGTGAGAGTTTTCAAGACGAGCTTGTTTTGCTCAGATCTAGTTGCAGATGTCAGGGATGAACATAAAGGATTCAAAATGAAGAGGGGTCGCGAAGAAGAGGAGGATCTCTCTGAGGTGCGTTTCATGCTTCTGGAATTGTGATTTGATGCACTAAGAGGAAACCACCTAATGACTGGCTTTAAGGAATCCTGTTTGTGTGCATGATGGATCATGATTCGTGCCTGTCTTCTTCTGCAGCATGTTGTTTCGATTGACATATGAAAGAGAAAAATTTGGATGGGTCACCTAATTTAGTAACGCATCATCTCTGTTGTATGTCTGCAGCTGCTCCAATTCTTGGATGAGGAAGCGGCGGGTCCTTCCAACGATGGTGACAATCACTGGTGAGATGCGGATCACTGAACACATGATGTGTGAGGTTTCTCAGAATGGCTAGTTTGTACTGCAGAGGACCTGCTAGTTTGTAGTCCAGAGGACCTGGAGAAAGAAACGAAGAAACCCGGCAATCCACAGGGGTTCTTTCTCCTGATTATTTCATGAAAATCCTGACAATGTAGATCACCTCCTAGCTCTAGGGTGTTCTTTCCAGTCGGAATGCCAAATCCTAAGGCATGGAGCTCGGAGGGTTTGTAAATTAGCTTGGAACGGCCCGCTTGAGGGTCTAATAATTTTTTTCGAAAAAGGGCATATTATCCTCAATCTCATTAACCTTGGATTTGTATTTATTCAGTAGGGTCCTCCGTACCGTGGATTGGACTTTGTTGCCCTCCCCACCTAATTGAACACATGGTTTGCACAGCCGGTGCACTACACTACTTGTGTCCGTTCAGACGTGTGGTTCTTATTTGTTGGCAATTCTAAATTGTTGGTTTTGTCAGGGAACCGGAATTGGAACCCAAACATACAATATTTCTAAGTCACAGTGGAGTTCAGAAGAACTTTACCGAGCAATTGTGCGTTGATTTGGAAAGGTGGGAGTACTCGCCATTCTTCGACAAACGGCCTGATAGTTTACCAAAGGGCCAAAAATTTCCTGAACTTATATTTCAAGCTGCTCAACAATGTCGCGTTGCAGTACTGGTATTATCTGAAGATTTTTTCACCCAGACAAAGTGGCCCATGCTAGAGTTGGAGGCATTTGTGGAATCTCAAAACGACAATCTTGGAAAGCTTGCAATTCTCCCGGTGTATTTGGGACTCTCACGCCATGAATGCACAAGGAATGAAACAAGACACCAACATTGGTTATCTGTGTGGAAAGATTGGGCCCAAAATGATGATGGGATTGATGTGTGCAAGTGGGAGGATGCATTGAAGGTGTTGGGTCCTTTGAACGGAATTGAGTATGTGGAATCTTTAGCTGAAGTAGCATTGAGAGAGCAAATTGTGAGTGTTGTTCGTGGCCTAATTCCATTGGAGAACTTATGGAGTGGTGCACATGTCCAAGGGAGAAAGCATGTACTTAAGGTGAGAAATCATTGTGAATATACTAAAGGTAATGAATGTGAATGCTCTTGTACAATGCAAGGGATGCTTGCTATTGCAAGTGAAAACATGGTGTATGTAGACTAGTAATGACTCTCAAGAAGATGGATAGTGCTATTGGGTGACTTGCTCTTGTCATTTCTTTGGCCTATGCGAACCTTGGGTTCACTTGTGTATATGTGTGCACAAGCAAAATGGAACATATGAAATCATGTCTAATTCTAGCAAGGGATTCTATCTAATTTGGTTGGCTTGGTTATTATTGACCAATTCCAACAATTTTGGGTGCACTCTTGGGTGAAAAACACAACATATTGTCATGGGCTAGAGTAATTCTAATAGTATTTATTTACTTTTAGCTACAATATTTGTTTGAAAGTATCATTTCAATGTATACAAATACAAAATGGATCATAGTGAAGTCTTATATGATTTAGCTATTCACACATCAATGAACTTCTTGCAAATAAGAGGTTACACCAAAATATGAAACATAATTGAATTCCAATGTTTCGTACAATAATTGTAAAAAAATATGTTAGATGGAAAATACAATAAGAGGTAGTTGCCTAGACCTAACAAAATGATTTACATTGCTTCTACTTGAATGTAGGCTATAATCAACAAGTTGGTGAGTACAAAACCATCACCATTTTATGGTGTTCGTGTGGTGGGTATTTATGGTATGGGAGGAATTGGAAAGACCACTTTTTGCAAAGCACTTTGTGATGAGTTGTATATGAAGTTCCAAGGAAGAGTGCCATGTTGAATTAGGAAGCAAGAGTGAAGCAATTGAGTTGCACAAGGAATTGTTGCAAAGATTGATGGATCTAAACTATGACAGTTTAATGTTTATGAAAGAAGCTATGGTTAGTTGAGCATACCCCATCTATATTGAACATGACATTCCTTAGTTGTGTTGATGTATTTATATTTTGATATCTTCATCTTTGAGAAGGCATCAATCATGGAAAAGTATTCTGATGTTCAAAGTAGTCAATCTAAAGTATTAGAGCTTTGAATTATTTAAGCAAATGAATTCTACTTATAAATCTAGAAATGTATAATTGTAGAATATGGATCTTCTCAAACGACACATACATCAACAAGTGTTCTTAGCTTTGGATAATGTGTGGCAAGAGTCACTAGAGCAAGCCAAGGATTATCTTAGGGTAGGATTTCACCATAGCAACATTATAATGGTGATGGCTTGTTCTATTGACATACTTGGTCGCTTAAACATCAACAAAAGTGATTGTTTAGAGATGCTTGATTTAGAAGAGGAAGATGCAAAGCAACTGTTTCTTCATAGTACAACACCTCACCTTCAATTGATAAGTGAAAGTGATCAAGTGATGAGTCCAAAATCCAATATTGCATCAAGCAATGCCAGTTTTGCAAAGGTGTGAATATGGAGGAGCATTTTCATCCTTAAGCCCTCAAAGTTTTGGATGCTCAATTGGAAAACCTTGGATGTGATCCAAGCCTTTAGATGGAGAACTTATCTAAAGATGATAAATTCAACCAATTTCAAGAGAGGGACCATCTGATATTCAACATTCTTCAAAAAGGTTATGACTCTTTGTGTGAAGAGGACCAACTTTTATTCATGGATGCAATTCTTTTTTGTCCATCTCAAAGACCTTTTGATACTAATGGTCACCTTAATATTTCTAAGAGGTTTTTATAAAAAGTACAACTTGTCGGAAGTGAGGTGCATCAAGGATTGGGATATTGATGGCCGCCTTAATATTTTTAAGTGGTTATGTATAGTGCACAACTTGGTGGAAGTGAGGTGCATTAAGGATTGGGTAAGAATTTTAAATATTGATCATTCAAATCTTTTGTCCTTTACAAATTAATACAATTTTATGTAGCTAAATCTGGGTTTGAATCTATTGTAACTATCCATTACCTTTCTTGATATTTGGCATGTTCACCTAATTTGTGCCACTTTTATATGCATTCTTTGCAAAGAAGCCAATGGAACTAGGATCCAAGGTCTAGATACTAAAAAGGTTTCTTGATCAATAATTTCACCATAACAAAGTAGAGCCGATTTTCTTGATCAATTTGGTTGCTTTTGCATTCAAATCCTTTGTCTTTTGCAATTTAATCCAATTCCATGTAACTAGATCTTATTTTGAATCCATCACTACTATTCTATTAACTTTCTTGATATTTAGTTTGTTAATCCATTGATAACTCAATTTCATGCTACCTCTATATGTGTTTCATTGCAAAGAAGTTGCTCCAACAAGGTTTTGAGGGTGGGATTTTGGAAAAGGGTTTACATGGTTAATTTCTCTATAAGAAAGTAGAGCTAAATGTCTTGATCAATTTGGTTACTTTTTTGATTTGGCTTTCCCAACATGGTCTTGTATTGTGTGGTAATTGCAGTTGCAAGTTCTGAAGGCCAAATCATTGATTGAAGATATTGGTGATGGTTTAAATGGTATCAATGTTCACGACTTGTATCTTGACTTTGCCAAATTTGAGGTGAGAAAGGGTGCTCTAGATGCCCAACATTGGATGTGGTCTGACAAAGAAGCCACATATCCTACCAACCTAGTGAGAAGACCATTTGGAAGTTGTTGGTCTAATGTCGAGAGAATCTCTATGAAGTATGTCGATTATAATTATAAGAAGTCCATCCAATGGTCAGCAACTATGGAAGGAATGAAGTGGCACCAATTTTGCAATGTTGTAGTGCTTCAACTTTTTATTGGAAGGAATGTTGTGTTGGATTTGCGAGGCTTACAATGCCTCAAAAGCATGGAGCTAAGATGGGGTTATGAAGGCTGTAAAGGTCATAAAAGTGGAGGCCAACTAATTGGACTTGGATCGCTGAGGAATCTTGCCTAGCTTGACATATGCAACATTCATTTTGTACCATGTTTTCAAGAAATTGGTCTGTTGACAAAGCTTGAGGTTTTGTGATTGGATATGAATTGCTTTCTCGAAAGCCTACTCTCAAAACCATTAGAACCACTGAATTTTGACAATTGCATTCACCTACAAGAGCTCGTGCTTAAGTGTGCATGTCTTGTATCATTTCTTGATTTGAGCAAGTTGATAGTATTGAGGAAGATTCTCTTTGAGGGATGCAAGAATGCAAAAGAGGTAGTTGGATTGGGCTCACAAATGACTTCCCTATAAGAGCTCGTGTTGTTTGGTTGCTATTTGTTAATCCAATGTCTTGGTTTGGGCGATGTGGTTTCATTGCAACGACTTGATGTTGATTGTTGTTTTCAGCTCTAGCAGATTCTTGATTTGCACAAGTTTACAAAGCTACGACGATTGAATATATGAGAGAGCAAAGTCACGAAAGTGCTTGGGTTGAATGACTCCATGCCATTGCAAGAACTTTTTGTATGTGGTTCTAAGATTGAGGAGGTTCCCAATTTACACTTGTTGAAGCATTTACATTTGTTGCATATGGAATACATGAGGCCTACAATGATGCCTTTGTTTGACAGCTTCATTGCCTTGGAAGAACTCATCCTCAGTGATTTGCTAAAGGTTCACAACGTTCATGGCATGCGCTTGTTGACAAGGTTAAAGAGGCTAACAATTTTAAATGCCCCTCATCTATTACTGTTACTTGATTTTGGTGATTTGATAGAATTACAAGAACTCTCGCTACATAACTGTTGTAGTTTGGTAGGGAATCTTGACTTACCAAATCTTCACAACCTCATAAATTTGGAAGTTTTGGAGATTACCGCAATCCCAGTTAAGAGGTTACCAAACTTGAAATGCCTTACGCAACTCAGGGAGTTGCATTGCTCTGGAACTTTGTTGGCTAAGTTACCTATTCTCAATGGTTTGGACAAATTGGAGAGTATTGAACTTTCCAAATGCCTTGAGCTGACAAGCTTGGAGAAAGCGGAACCTTGCTTGCATTGAGACGCCTTGATGTTTCAAGCTATTTTAGTTTGACGAGGTTGCCAAATTTGAGAAGCTACAAGAGTTTGGAGTACCTTGACATTTTTTTTGGTGGAGTGAGTCTAGGTCCAAAAGACATTAGGTCCCTAGCAACCTTACCTGCACTCGAAATGCAAGGTTGAAACGATCTTCGGGTTTTTTTTTATAAGTTATTAGAAGAGATGTCATTGGAAGAGGTCATATTGCATTTAGAAGCCAAGAAGCTACAGTATTTCATTACATTGCAAACATAGACATGGACTACTGAAGTAACATGGCCGTAGAAGTCGCAATATTATCATTATTCTGCCTATGCTTGTGGTCACATGTTGACCATGCCAACACGATTCAAGGACTGGCTCTGATTCTTGGACCAACAATAGGTTTCTACAATGAACAATGGAATCATCCATCCATCACTTTTTGGTTGTACATGTAATCAAGGGTAGCTACTGTAGTCTTGCAATTTTTTGGTTTTTCAGTCAATTTGCCTTTTATAGTGTAAACAGAGACAATTTGTAAGTATAGTTTCACATTATGTAGAAAAAGATAAACAAAGTGACTTCAGATTTTGAAGGATGTAAATAGGCAAGATATGAAGTAGGACAATTTGTCTTTGCAGTGATTCAAATTTGTGGTTTGGTACCGCTTGAGATAGTATAGCCTTAGACAATTTGTCTTTCTTCGCCTCCACTCTCTCAGTCTTCAGTAGCGTACTTTTATAAACAATTTGTCTGTTTCAGCACAGGATGTGCTTTGTTAATATAATTTTGTAAACATTTGTCTTTGTGCTCATTCACTTGAGTCTCTTGTATTTCTAGTGATTGGAATACTGTTGTGAAGATTGTGAATTTTGAGTTAGACAATTTGTTGTTGGAAGGAAAGTCCAGGTGGACTACTTTGTGAGAGTTTGAATTGGGCATTACATTGTTGTGTGAAATTTGTATCCAGTGATTGGATTTCTTGATTGTAAATTTGTGAATGAATGGTGTAATTATAATTGTAAATTTTTCAGTGATTGGAATGACTGAGTTGTTTTATACAAATTGTTTGAGACTCAATGGTAGCGGTGGGGGTAAACTGTGTTTCTTGTATGTGTGATCTTAAAACAATTTGTCAAGTTGTTGAGTGAATTCTAAGTGAGTGGATCTAAGTCTTCATAACGATAATCCAGTGAGAATTTAGAGAACAATTTGTCTGAGCGAATATGTGAGTGGATTTACAATGATGCGGACAGAGAAAGAATTGCAAGACAATTTGTTCGAAGGCAGCAACGATGGCAAGTGAATGGAGTGGCAGTCTAGATCGAATAAGAGACAACTTGTTCATCAAGTCTCTTGTTTGGTAATGTAGATTCCAACAAATTGTTTGTAAATTGATTGAATTTATGTGTGTTATTGATTGAATATGCAGTGATTAATTTGTTGGTTAATTGAAATCAATAGAATGATTTTAATTAATTTATTATAATTACTGGAGTGAGGAAATTAAGAATCGCTTTAATTAATAATTATTATATTTCTGATTATGAATTATTAATTTAAAAATTCCTAAACAACAATTTGTATGATACAATGTAATTGAATAATTTATCCAAAACTGTTTTGATAATGTAATATGTCAAAGTGAAATAAATTGTTGAATGTTTGTTTTGATGCGAAATAATTTTATCTTTGACGAATTGTCGATAAAATTAAATTGTTGTTGGAATATGAATGAAAATGAAAATTATTATGAATAAATGAACTATTGAATTGAACATAAACTGTCTTTTTGA
The DNA here is from genome assembly GCA_963969395.1 of Pseudoscleropodium purum. Lineage (NCBI taxonomy): Eukaryota > Viridiplantae > Streptophyta > Bryopsida > Hypnales > Brachytheciaceae > Pseudoscleropodium > Pseudoscleropodium purum. The sequence goes on from OZ017798.1 coordinate 26,533,031, forward strand.
AATATGTAGAAAAATTATACAAGTTGATATGAAAGAGTTTTGTTGTGTTGTGATGAGACAATTTGTTCACTACTTGTGTTGATATTGTAAATTAATAAAATAATATAAATTGGAATTTATAACCTGTTAATAAACTAATTGCCAAAAGCCACAAGAGGCTGAGTAGGATAGTGACAATTTGTTTGATCGGAAACTGACATTGAAGACAATTTGCCTTGACTGTGGAATGAAGGACAACTATGGACCAGTAAGCTCATAGAAATTAGTCAGAGATGAATTGTTTAGTTTTGACAAGTTGTGATAATGTGCAGAGAAGCTAGAAGCTGAAATTGCATTATACACTCATTCCCCCTGCATTAGTATAGGGACAATTTGTTGTAGAGGACTGGGAAAGTTTTGATACTCATATAAAATTAGTAATTTGGCTAGCTAAGTAGTGATTGGACAAATTGTTATGGTAAAAAACTTCATGGTAATTAAAGAACCTATATATTATATATAAATGTATATGAAAATTGTTGAACTTAAAAGTCTAGATCATGCATGACAAATTGTTGAACAACCTGACAAATTGTCTTTGAAATACCCCTAGAACACTAGGCAGGACCGAGACAGCAATCATGCATCCAATAGCATTATTTAATGGACTGGCCAACAAATTATTCTTTTGGGTATAAGAGTGTATAAGATAAATTGTTTATTAAGAATTGTCTATAATTCATATTAAATACCTTTTTATTCTAGAAAACAAGTGACTTTAGCTACAATATGTTAGACTATTTGACCATTCCCAAGATTTTAAGAACCTCTATATTATTTCCCTGGGTTTTGTGAGAAGGCGAAATCTAGACAACAGCTACATTAGGTCATGTCACCTATATTTGTTCTAATCTGCATTTGATTATGCTTCCTATTTTAAAGTATCTTATTTTTTTGATGGTTCTTTTTGGCAATTGAAAAAGGATTCTAGATAATTTTAGCATGTATTTATTGGATGTCATATGAATTATGTCAAAAGATTCAAAATATTAATTATAGGTATATCCAAAATTAATCATAAACTCTCATATGTAGAAATTCTACATTTTAGGCAAGAATTTGTAGGGGTCTTGTTTGACGATAACTTTGTTTACAATCAAGTGTGGTTTACCTTTAAGGTTTGGCTACATGTATACAACCAAATTAGTTAGTAAGCCATCTTGCAAACATTAGAAAAGCCATTTGGAGGTTATTTTACAATAGTTATTGACTTTTCTATACGTTGGTTCCATGTAATATGTTCCCTTTGAAATCAAGATTGATTTTATGAGATTTAGAGTGAAGTTTTGAAATTTTTAAACTCTTAAATGAATTTATGTAATATGAAATGAAGTGAAATTCTTCATTGTCATTATTCCTCTAATGTAGTATACCCCACATTTTGTACAATTTAACTTTGTTATAGAAGACATGTCAACTTTGAAATTAATTCCACAGTGGTCTTTTGACTCTTGGACTAATTATAGGATATAAATCATTTCTTTAAATAAATAAAAAGATGAAATCTTTTTTCATATCTTTAAACTACTTTTAAGTGATATTATTTTCCTTAGAATTGTGAGAATTTCAAAACAATTTGCTTTTATGGAAGATAAATTTTTCATTTTTTTCATGGGGTTTTATTCATTAACTTTTTTTCACAGATGACATGATATGATATGAAATGGAAAAGCAAACAAGACAACATTGGTCCATTCCAAATTTGTCACATTTTATTTCCAACTATTTGAATTACAAATGTAGTGTGTCAATCTTCATTCATAAAGATTTTGTATCTATAGCAAATTTCATTAAAATGACATTCTATATGCCATTTTTAGACCACATAGTCTAAACCGTAAAAGTGACATGTAGAACAAGTTTATATTTTAGACTACTTGATCTAAACCATTAAAGTGACATCTACACAAGTGTACATTTCAAACCACATAGTTTGAACTATCAAATTGCAAAAGTTGCAGAATGGCACTATTTTAACAAAATTTTCCAATATCCATCCTTTACTTTGGTAGTAAATTACAAATTAAAAAACTTAAATTATAAAAGATAATTCCTCAAGCTTACATTTTAATTCAATCCACGATATTTAGTACAATTGATAACTTTAGTGGAACACATGTTTTATATCAACAGAAAATTCATAGTTGTTGTTTTAAAAAATTGTATCATTGAAAGGCACACAATTTCTTTTAATATTTTTCTTACAATTCTTAAATTGCCATAACTAACAAAGAAAATAGAATTTTTTTTTGTCAAAATTGGTAGAATTTTGGTACAAGTAGCATTTTATGCAAATAATAAAATTTGAGAATATGAAAAGATATTTCAGAAGTTTTGAATTTAGTAATGTTGAAAGGAAAATATAAAATTTTAGCTTAAATACAAAATTTACAAAATTGTTTTGTATGAAGAATGAAAATTAATGTACTAGGGATCTTATGTTGAAAACATTACAAGTCTTTTAATTCATTGAATAAAATATTATTAACTAAAGTTTAACATTAAATGTCTATGTATTTTTACTATACTTAAATACCGATTTTTTTAATCTAAAAAATCCTTTAACCCCTAAAGTCCTATTGTCCCCTTGACCCCTTGGGGGACAAATCAGATTTCGAGCAGATTCTTGTGACCTCAATTTTTGGTGAGTTTTTTTGAAACTTTTTTATAAGATACAAAAACTGATTAGCTATGTGGGAATATAATTTTTATTTCAATTGGTGCCCAAGAGCAAAAGTTATACTACAAAAAGCTTGAAACTAAGTTTGGTGGGCAATACAAAAAATATCTCAAAAAATCATAATGAATTTTAATTTTTTTCCCCTCTAAAATGTTATATTTTTGTCTACATGTGAAGCTTTGATTCGTTCTATTTGGACTAATAATGAGAAAGTTAAGGACAATCTTGTTTTTTGGGTAATTTTAGCATCTTTTGAAAAAAAATTGTAGGATCCATTTCTAAATGCAATTTTTACAATTTTCAACAATTTTAAAAAAAAAATGTTGTGTTTGCTTGCTAAAACAATCTCAGCATTGGGATTATTGTCTTTCAATCCCATCTTGGAGTTATTAATGATTTGATTTTTTTTCAATTTGAGACCCTACTTCTACTTAACATTTTTTAAAGAATGAAAATCAAGTGTTTTTAAAAATAAATTAACCTAAACTTTCAACTCAATTCTTCAACATAAATTTTTTTTAATTCAAAGTCTATAGTGCAAAAGAAATTCACAATTGGTGGTCAAAGTCATCTGAAATTGCAGGCTAGTATTAAAAAAAACTTTCTTTTCCAACTTTGAATGCTAATATCTTCCAAAGTTCCAATCTATATGGTCAAACTTCATGAAATGTTTACTACACGAGCTGAGACAAGTTAAGTACAAGATCCTACGGTTAGATTTTTAAAAAATGATTTTTTTTTGTTTGGATGGATGAATGCTGCAAAAATGGCAGTTTTGAGTGGTTTTTGACAGAAAAATGGCCTTGGGACTTTAGGGGTTAATCTATTATTAACGATTTTACAGGGAATTTCTCAATTTAATAATAAAAAAATATAGTTTTGCAGTTATCTTCTAGTTAATTCTATTTAATTCAAAAAAATTCAAAATGCTCATTTTAAAATGATTTTCATTCCCTGCACAGAAAAATTTGTATGGTCATTTTTACAGAATAGCTTATTAGTATATTTGAATTTGATTCAAATATTTTAAAAACTAAATTAGAGTTCTAAAGGAACATGCACACAACATGCGTTAGTGAATGAGCGGTGCTGAAGTCAGGAAGCAGTCAAAGGACGGTAATTGAGCATTAAAAAACAACGTTAATTAGGAGGGTCCATGACAGTCTGGAAATCGTCGATGCGGAGATTAAGGAACTCCCTAGCGTAGTGTTCACACATGGCGACAGTTGTCGTGCTTCAGTAGTGCGAAAGAGTCTTGTTTCGAGCGTATTCATACCAACGGACCGATCTTAAGGGGAACTGAGAGCCTCTGGTCTTTCGAGCAAGCTGAGTCGTCAGAGTGTGCAGCCCCTTCCGTCGGTCAAGTTGCGGAGCTGAGTCCCTCGGATCGAGTGTCCTGTCGGCGTTGCGGCGAGCGATCGAAGTGAAGGTATTCAATCTCGTGGGAGGAGAATTCACGTTTGTCATTTGGTGCAAGTTGTTGACGCATCCTATAACTTAAGCGGGAGGACAGTTGGTTGCGAGTGGAGTGGAAGCCGCGAAGTGAGACAGTGAAGTTACGGCAGCTGCAATCAAAGGTGACGCTAGTTCAGAAGGTCTTCACTGCACAAGGTGTCCGGAATATCAGATTCTACAGGTAAATCTCAAATTTCCAGGAATTCGCCACACTTTGTTGCTACTTGAAATTGTTTGCTCCTTCATGACACAAAGCAAAGGGACGTCCTGCATTTTAGGTTTTCGTAGACCATTCAGTTCAGCGCCCACTAATGGGCGAATTGTCCTCGTGCCCTTCTCCACCTGACTGATGGCTTGTCCCGCTAGCTAATGGTAGTTTCATGTGAAATCCGTTTCCTGGAGGTCTTCCGACTCACAGACAACATGCGGTGACCAACGCGGCCCATGGATTTCCTTGACAACCCAGCGAACATGATGGTCATTTTGTGCAAGACCCATAGAGTGATGAATGAACATTTTATTTTATTTTAGTGTTTAATTTTTTTTAAAGGTCTTACATAAACTTTGAAAAATATTGTTTTAATTGTGTCACAAAATGTTGTTTTTGTAAAACTTTGAAAAAATTGTTTGAACTTTGTCCTTCTTTGGAAAACATTTTAAACATCATTCATATGAAATAGGCCCATGTTGATGTGATATGTTACCACATCTATTTCACTTTGCTCCAAAAGTCGTTTATGCATGATTTGTGTTATGAATTGAAAAGACAACTCATTATATATATAAGGTGTGTGTGTGTTGGAAATAAAACAAACAATGTGGGATATGTAAATAAGTTCATTGTTAAAAAAAGACCCTAAAATCCTAAACCACTGTCCTAAATCCTAGATCCACCACCTTATAGTAGACATGAGTGGTAGTGTTTGTCCTCAAGTTTTCCAGAATTGTTATCTTGCAAAGTTGCAGGCTTGCATATGCGCCCAACATCTGCCTCCATTATGCTTAGTTGGGTCCTATTGCCCTGATCAAGACCTTGATAAGCTAGGTTGGGTTGGGCTTAGCTTTGAATGAAAGATTTAACGTCCTACGTTTGTAACCACATGACAAATAAAGAGAGACATTTAATGATGGTGATCCTTAAATGACACAGCCTCCCATAACTGAGATAGTTATTGAAATTGCTCTGATATTTGGGACAATAGGCTTCTAGTAAATTTAGAGTTTAGGGAGTGAATGTTGTTCTAATCACAATTGAACTTCTTTACCATTGAATACCAAATTTTGTTAGGTAAACACATACAAAAATTCCAAAAGTCGGGAACGTGTCTATTTATTCTATATCACCTTCTAATAGAAAGGTTTAAAGTGAATCCACTATATAGTGGTGGTTTTTAGATGATTTCCTGTACATTGAAGGAATTTCAGAAAATCCAAACAATAAAAATATAGAGTCAAATTTTTAGAACATGTGGCATTTTCCAAAATTGTGATTGTGCAAATTGCAAGATTATTGCTTGAAATTAGGAAATTTTTTTCTAACCTTGTCCAATAGGGTTAGCAATGTTTGACTTCTCTTATGGTGAGATTTTTGGCAAAACATAGTTTGTTTGTTTTTGAAAATTTTAGTATCATCTCAAACCTTCAAACACTAAATTTCAATGCCATATCAATGACCAATTGAATTGGTACTAAGTCAAATTTAAATGGTCTTGAAAATTCCATTGGGTCAATATGTCTTGACTTAATGCTTTTCTAGTTCACAATAACTCATGAAAAGGAGTTTTGGTGATTGTGCTACATGATATTGGTTCCTACAGTGATGTAGAGTTTTTGGTTGAGAAATTCTAGTTTTTGATTTGTGCTTGCAACTTGTGTGGGAGGAGGAGAATTTTTTGTGTGTTCATTCATTATATACACTATGAATGTAAATAATCGTGAAGGATTTAGAATCTAGAAAAGTTGAGCTTTCTTTGTGTAGTATAAGGTAAACCTGCCTATGACAGGTAGAATGGCTGATCTGTCCTATTGCCATTGACAAAAAAAATCTGATTTTTTTTTGTACAAAGACAAATGTGAGAAATGAAGGAAGCAACTAGAATTTTATTTTTTTGACAAAATATGAATTTTTTGTGAATTTTCGAAGTTTGCAGTCCAGTTTGTCCAAAAAAGTCTGTAGACTACCCCAAATCAGCAGAAAAGTGTTTCCATGATGGTCATCTTACCACCCAAAGCAGTCATAGCATTCTTTAACATGGTTACAAGATTTCCTAACATGGATATGACATAAAGAAATTAAAAAATAACTTTTTACTAACAGTTTACACTAGAAAGGTGTCAATGTTCTATCACAGTTATTAATAACTCCATAACCATATTCCAGGGCTTTGATGACAACTGCAAATCAACCTAATGTAGTCTTAATTCTATTTTTAAGAAAAAGTTTCTCATGGGTTGATGGAAGACTGTAATGGGGGAGTTCCCTAGGTGCCTGTCATGGGGGATTTGTCTGTCATAGGCAGGTTTACCTTAGTAGTTGTGGAGATCACGCATTAGGAAAAATTTCAGCCCTCCAAAAGGCCACGAGTTTGGAAACTTCCTAAAATCCTCCGAGGGCAATTAGAGAGGATTTTTAACTGTTTTTTATTTTTTTATTTTTTAATGAAAGTTGATGACGTGGCACTACTTGTGCCACATCAGTGCCACACCAGATTTCAATATTTTTTATTTTTTATTTTTATTTTTATATATATTTTTATTTTTCTGTATATGCACTTGGGGGGCCGAAAAATACATTTTTAACGGCCTTCTGGAGGGTTCAGATTTTTCCTAATGTAATTCATGTCAGCAAAGGTATTCCCTGTCGTGTGTTTTGATGACTTTGGCATTTAGTGAATTATTCCTTCATTCTCTTAGCTAAGATGTTCTCTGTTGACATGTGATCTCTTGTTCTGATTTCACAAGGTATCTCGCTTATCTGAACTGAGAATGTGAAGCGGTGGAGGACTCCGTACCAGATCCTCATCCAGAACCAAGCTCTATTCCTCAAGTCTTTTAACATGCTACTTTATAACTAAGGGTCAATTGCGAAGGCCTAAGTGATTGCTTTACTATCTGGGAGTTGTAGCTTGAGATATTTTTGTCTTTGTGCTAAGGTAGAGCTTTTGGGGTTCATGGTGCTTTGAAATTCACTTGCATGTTTTCATTTTTGACAATGATGCCATATAAGTCCAAAGAAGGTGATGGGCTTTATAAATGGGTTGTGGAATGCAGAGCAAGTCGATGGTGCAGGAGAAAGTAAATCCGAAGGTGCTCAATCTCAATAGAAAGAGTTACATCGAGGTAGTTCATTAGAAAAGTTTCTGAAGGTACTTAGAAAGCATTCGTGTATTATTATTGTGACAACTTGAACATTATTTCACAAGATTTTACATTTGAAAAAATAAGTTGTATGCTATGGATGTTGAATTTAAGTCGTTGGTGCTCTTGCAAGAAGAGTTAGGTTGGATTTCTTTGTTTTTCCTCTCCTATTTTGAGAGCTACAAAATGTTTTGCTGCTAGCCATTTCTTGCAAGTAACCATTTGACTTGCTATATGATGTTAGGGTTGTTCACATGTGTAGGACCAACATCAAATCTTAATTTGCAAAGTATTAGCATGTCGATGAGATTTCTAACCCACTAATTAATGAATCTTAGAGATGGTATATTGGGCATGAGGTAATAGTCACTTTCACATTTCTAAGGGTGTACGTGGCACAAATTTTTTACATTTGTTGACAGTGTGGTGGCATTCCTACGGAATTGCTTTGTCTGAGATTCACGAGAGTCATTTAGCATCAACATTTGATTTGTAGTTCAAAGGTAAGCCGGAAGGAGAGCTCAAAATTAATTTGTCATTTGAGGGCGAGGTATAAAGGGACTCAAATTGCCTTTACTTGTGCACAATTGCTCCCAATGTGAATGTCCTTCAGAGGCTTCGTTAACTTGCAAATTCAAGTTGTCCCTTCGCTTTTGAATTCCTTGAGGAAGGTTACATTTTGACTATTGCCATTTCTCATAGTTGGTATGATTATGGTATGATTATAGGTTATGGGTGCACATTTCTCACAATCAAACTTTAATACAATCAAACCTCTTCAAAAGCTTTTGGAGATGAACCTCTATTGTGAACTACTAAATTTAGTTTTGCAACGATGTCTTGATGTACATTTCTTGGTATTAGTTGCTTGAAGAGTAAAACAATTATTTTCTTCATTTTTTTGAAAATTCCTTCATGTCATTTGCCTTGTACAAGAACTCATTGGTTTCAATTCTGAATTGCTATTGATTATGCTATATGCCATTGAAAGTAAGATGCTTAATTTTTGTGGAGTTGCATTTATAGGCTTTGAGCTTGATGGAGCTAACCTACATGCCCTCCTACAACTTGTCAAAAAACATTCACAAGTGGCTTCAAATGTCTGGAAACAAATAAAACAATTTATTTGATGCCACTTACAATGATAGTATCCATGCATGGATGCAAATAACAAATTACCATGGGTACTTGAAAGGACATGCTTTTGGATCTGGTCCATCGTAGGGTGAGTTAAAGTTGAGAGGTGCAAGACAAAGCGGTGATCTCAAAAAAATTGCACAAGCACTCAATACCTTATTTGGTTTCAAAGGTGTTGAAACTTGTATATCTCATGTAGAAGGAGAAGAAATTTTGGGGAGCACAAAGAGGAAGTTGGACGTACCAATTGGCGGTGTAGGAGATTCCCATAGACTTAACAAAGTCAATTTCTCTTAACCTTGTGTTCGTACATGATCGACAACAACTTCTATTGACTCTTCTAGAGATAGAGGTAAGCAGCCTCAAGTGAATACTTTTCCACATGTGGCGGTTGCATTTGAAAGTGAATGAAATACATCAAAATGGCACATAGCAAGGATTAGTCACAAATTGAATGCAAAATGTCATGCTCAGCAACGAGGTTCAAACATCACACACAAAGCAAAAATTTTGAAAAGAAGGAAGGGAACCGTTGCTCCAACCTATCGTAAAAGAAAGATAGATTACGGGAGCAAGAGAGAGGTAGTGGCAAACTTTTGGTTCTGTATAGATGACATTGAATGATGTGTAAAAGGAAGCAAATGCAAATGGATATTAGATTTTCCGAAGGTTCCAGAAGTATGGCATGTTTTGATTGGGACAAACTTGAACCAAGAGGAGACATTACTTTTGCAACATGCTAGATTCCGACTTCAAGAGTGGCCTCTATTGTCTCCTCGTCGGCTATTCAATATGTTGAACATATTTGAGAATGTTTTGTACGATCATCCGCTTCCAATAGTACGAAATAGTCGTACCATATGGCAAATTGCAAATGCACCAACTACGGAACAACAAAACAAGTGGGAAAGTGTTGGCAAAATTAGAGGAGAAATATTGGGAGTGACATTGTTACCTTTTCTAGGTTTAGGAGCAATAGTGTCACTGGAGACTAGAGTTGAACACAATCGGAATGTATATCCACTCACTATCACACTGTGGGTATACACCTATTGTGCATATGCTCGGACTTTATTACTATGGTTGTTTCAGCTATAGGTAGACGACAACAATATGTCAATTACAAACATCTATACTACCTCTTCCAATACTTTTACAAAATGAATGTAAACAAAGACAAATTCATCCATGCACCCAGCTATAGCTTCAACGAACTAAAGTTGCTTTTAGTAAAAGTAGGGATTATTACAATATTAGAGTGAAGACAGACGCAGTGCTTCATGTAATTCTATCATACAATATAGAAGGACATTTGGTACAATAGAAGTGATTTAAGTCTATTGAATGAGATTGTTTCTACTTCTATTTTCCTATTCTATTTCTTTGTATTATCTTTTAATCTCATTGCCTTCTTACTTTTTTAACATCAAGATTTTTTTATAATTCTAATTTTCTTGCTCTTAGTTTCCTATGTTTAGTCATTAGGTTTATAATTAAATTTCAACAATTGATTTGTCATTTTTTGGTGGAAAATGACCCTTTGTTCATTGTTGATTGGTGCAATTGTCTTACTAGAGACTAGGTAGACCATAGCATAAATGTATATCAAAATATAGTGGATATGTTTCCCATGTGCATATGCTTGAACTTTATGAATATGATTTTTTTTGCCATTGAAGATTGTTAACAGTACGTGAATTGCAAGCACTTTATTTCTTGTATCGGCAATTTTATAAAATAAACATCCATGACGACAAATTCATTTATTCATCGAGTTATGACTCACTAAGTTGAAGGTACTTCTAATGCAAGTACGGATAATCATTGTTTTAGAATAGACAAGGCTATATTATTATATGTACTTCATTTATATTGTAATATTTTACATTTGTTACAATTGAAATGAATTGAAGTGTATGGAATAGGAAAATTTTATGCATTCATGAAGTGTAGAAATATTTCTCAAGAGTCAAGAGTCAAATGTTTTGAAATAGAAAGGTATAAATGTCAAAGAACTACAATTGTGACCTTTACTCTAGTATTGCACATATGAATAAGAATTTTTTTTTAAATTCATTTTTATCATTTGTTTTTCATTTTTTTCCATTTTTGTTTTCATTTTCCTTTCATTTTACATTTTTTTCCATTATATTCCTATATTTTTTTCATTTTTTTTCATTCTTTTTCATTCTTTTTTTGAAAAAATTCTTGTTTTGTTCCATTTTGTTTTCAATTTTTTAGAGGATGGCTTTTGTATTTTATAGGTTGTTTCCTATAAGAATGGTCACTCTTTAAGGTTGGTGTATATTTGCAAAAGGTCCATAAGACTATAATATGTGGTTGGGGTTCAAATCCTAGAAGGCCCTATATTATGTCGGTGGATGTAGTCTTTATACTTATCTAGTTGTGAAAACTTGTACTAGAATAATTGTAATGAAGGCTAGGTGATACTATTTTTTGTTTTTGTTACTATTATTTTCTTGAATTATTGTATTGTATCCTATAAAAGAATTTGAAATAGGATAGAAAATATAATTGAAGTGGGTGAACCAAGTGTTGAACTATGCATTGAGTTTGAAGGTTTTTTCATACTCAAAATGGCAATTGCTAGAGCTTAAAAAAAATAAACAAAATCCATGGTCATAGGAGTAGCGGTTATAGGTCCTAAAATTTACTATAAATAGTTAATTAAATTTTTTTTTTTCTTAAATAAGTTTAAAAAAAAAATTTGGAGCCTCTAGGCTCACAAGCTCTACGCTTGCATGCTAGCATTGTTGTGCTTCTTTGGATTCATTTTTCAAAGCAAGTTGGCTACATGCTTGAAAATTTTTAGATCATTTTGATTTGTACAACATATAGGAAAAAATAGTAAGTAGAAAGAAGTAGAGGATGATTCAAAACACTACATTGTTGAGAATTTAATTACAGAATTTAAAAATGTCAGTCCCAATGCTTGTAATGTAGTAATAAACAATCAACATCATATTCTTTATTTTTATTTTTTAAATATTAAAAATTGAGTTAAATAAAGGACTCCAAAGTTTATTTTAGAGTAGGGAATCCATAATTACTTACAAATTAGAACACCTCATAACTTTCATCTCAAAAATCAAAATGGAATGATTCAATGCTTTTTGCATATGTATAAATCTAGAAAACCAATTTCAAATTTATATTTTTGAAAAAATTGATTTTTTATAAAAATTTTGGGTTGTCCACCAAACATTCAAAATTACATGTCATGCAATAACTTTTGAACCATTTTGTTAGAAGTTATGAAAATTGTCGGGCCCTAAAGTTACTCCTCGGGCACATGTGTGAAAATTTCAAAGAAAAAAAAATATAAACTTCATTCATAGTGAACTGCCCAAAATCACTATGTTGTTAAAAAACATAGTTTGATCCTTTAAGGGTTAATTGCACTCATTTTTTTGGGTGAAGATGGGTGACCATTCAAGATCAGAATACAAATGACATAATTACAAAAGGGTCAATTTCGGAGCCTCCTACCTTATAGTGATCATAAGAACTAAGAAAAGGCCCATATAAATCACCAACACCTAGCATCCTTATTAGTGTATCCTGCGAAAATAGTATAGAAAACAACACTGGTCCCGTTAACGCACATTGAGAGTTGAGACACAAGAATTAGGGTTTTCTGGAGCACCATCACCCTTGTTTTGTTTTGCGACGCTCCCCGTCGAATTGCAAGTCGCCTGGACCTTCGTCTTGTTGAACCTGGATTGGAGAAGGCAAAATCTTTTCTTACAATTCCGTCTGTCGCTTCCGAATTGGAGGTGCTGCGGAGATTCCGATGTGCCCGTCGGTGGAGCTCAGGTGTCGGTGATTTTATTTTCGGCTGAGGGGTGCGGTGGGGTGGGGTATGTGGTTTCGATTGAGGTTGGGCAACGATGAAGAAAACGAGTCAGGAGGAGGTAGAGTATAAGCAGAAGTCGGGTACTGCGTGGAGCCATTCGTATCTGAATCAGAAGCCATGGCATCCGCTGTCGTATCCCAATCAGCGTCGCAAATGGATTGCGGAGCAGCAGAATGCTCAGAAGTCGCGGAAGGCCGAGGAAGTGGCGCACGAGGTACAGGATCCGCGAATGCGTAGCTCTGTGAAGATTTTGGGAGCCTCCTTGGCGAGAATTAAAATTTTTCTGCTTTGGAGCTCGTCGTTCGAACTATTTTTGAATTGTAAGTGCCGAGTTTCAGCTTGATGTAGGCATGAGGGTGAGGGTTTCAACGTGTGTGTGTGTGTGTTTTGGTTGTCTTTCAGTTCGCACAGCAGCAGGAGTTCTTTCGTCAAACAGCAGAAATGAGCAGACGGGAGAAAGAGAAGGTGAGCGCTCCTTCCTCTGTTCTCCTGATTCGTTAGAAATTGTTTACGCCTTTGCTTCGATAAGAGATTGGGCGCCAGAGGTCTTGATTTGTGAAGGGGTTTGCTTCTGGATGGTATCACCATGTGTGATCGAAATGAAATGAATTGGCTAGTTTCCTGTAGGTGAACGTCTGTATTGTATTGTAGGACCTATGTCAGTATACCTCTTCAACTTGGGCAGATTGATTCTTCGAATGCAGCTTGCATTTTGTGCAGATTGTTAGATTGCCTCTGTGGCTCCAATTAAGACAGAGCAAGATCCTCGATATTTGTACTTGGAAATTAGAAATGCATTGGCGTTATTATGTGGTTACATGTTTTTATCGGGGTCTAATTGGTGTTAGTAGCATGTAGGTGGAGGCTTTACAGGCAGTGGGGTTCATGTACATGCGACCACCTGGCTATAATGCTGAAAGTGCCAGAGCCGCTGAAATTGCGGATGAGAGGAAGATGCTTGGTCTGGATGCTCCTCCCAGGTCCTCGCAAGATGCGAGTCTCGTTGCTGCTTCTCAGGGGTAATTCGCTAAATCCTGAAAGCCATGGCTGTAATATTTTAAACAGGAATTTTAGTCGTTGGCTTAATCTTGATTAATCTCACGAATGGATTGTCTGTCGTTAATTTTGTATGAGCAGAAATTCTGGCAGTGTAGTGCTGGTGCGCGATAATAGTCTTGCTTGGCGGAAGAATGTATGCAGCAGTCATTATACCCGAAGCGTCTAGTTTGTGCAAATTTTCAATGTCTCCCTTTTTATCTATCTGGTACCGTTAGCTGGACCAGGATATAGTAGTTTGGCATCAACTGCTGAGTTTCTTGTTGTAATGGAAAAATAGGACATATGCTCACAAAATGCGAACGTCTGCAGGGAAGCAGGTGGAGCTGAGCCAGAGGTTAAGAAAAAAACTCGAGTCAAGGATGTATTTGGGCGCAACGTTGCCACGGAAGAGGAATTTGCGGTGTTGAAAGATGCTCCCAAGTGAGTACTTGAGTCAAGATCTTCTCCTTGTTTATCCTTTAAATTTATGCCTGTCAGAAGGGGGGCTACCTGCAGTCGCCTGTTGATTTCTGGATATGTGTATGGGAAATGGGATAAACTCAAATCCTAAAGTCTCGCTTTAATGCTTACTGTTTGCATGATATTTAAACCGATACTCCCTGTCCCAAATTAAGAGTCCCATTGCAAGAAAGCCCATGAGGTTAAGACAGACACTAATTTTTTCGATAGTAAGGGGTTTAGGATTTAAGATTAGGGTTTAGGATTTTGAATTTAGGGTTGAGAATTTAGTTTTTTTGTATCCAGTCTGCTGAAACATTACAGCTCTAGAGAGTGGGGGAGAGTGCTCCAGAATGTACAAATATGGGGAAAGACTGACTAGAGCGAGCTGCGGAATCACCTAGTCGCCTCCATTATGATGCAAGCATTGTTCAATGCGCTCGTGAGGCTTTGCAAGGCACCTCTGACACTTAATTTGGGACCAAAAACACCCCATGATTAGGCACTTAAATCGGGACGGAGGGAGTACTTTTACTAATAGGAATCCTGTGTAACATTGCAATCGATCTGTAATGATGGGATTTTGGACGTATGACTATACTTTTGACACCCTTAAGAGTTTTTATAAGTGTTCAACGCTAGTCTCGTCATCTATTTTGTTGTGATCTCTACAGAATGGACACAGGTGTTGTCGGAAGAGTGAAGCCTTTCGCAATTGAGATTCGGAATGTAAAGTGTGCCAAATGTGGAGGTTTTGGTCACCAGTCTGGGGATCGCGAATGCCCGTTAAAGGATGTTCTTACACCGAATGAGATCGAGCGGTTGAAGCGAAACGATCCTCTTAATGCTATTATAGCTCAGGCTACTGGTGATGAGGTGTGTGTGTTTTGTTTTAGTATTGTAAATACGGAAGTTTACATTATACTCTTTGGAGTTACAGAATCTCCTGTATCTTGTATTTGCTGCTGCACTCAGCACATTATCTGTTTAGGAGGCAACTGTGAGTGATGCCATGCAAGCTGTTTACCACTGAGACCTCGTTTTCATTCTGTTGACAATTCTTTTATTTCATGTTATATCAACAGCCGTTCAAGTGGGAGCTCAAGAATCAGCCTGGTGCCATGAGTCCCGCACGTGGAGGCTTCAGACCAGACGACCCGAACCAGCAAATTCTTGCTGATGAGGACATTTATGATGAATACGGAGGTGAGTTCCTTTCACCTTTCGTGCTTCTTGACTGCAATCTACATTACCTCAATTTCTCAAGAGAGTATCTTAGATCTTTTCAGCAAGTTGTCTAGCATCACCCCTTAGTGAGTATTTTGCCAGATGATGTGCGCAGTACAATCATGCTGTGCAACGTCTATCTCGGTTGGTGCTTGGTGTTGTGATCTTTGAGGGTTTCTGTTCCTGATTTTGGGTTGGGTTCCGTGATGGTGCATGTTCGCAACTTCGCTCTTATTCTCTTACCATAATCTAAAGCATATTCTTTCTATGCTTCTCCAGGATTTTTGGCTGGGGTTGGCGACGGTGATGACATGGACGGTGAGGGGAAGCTCGCCATGCCGGACATCCTGGCTTCCCTTACCAAGGAGCAGCGGAAAGAACTAGCAGCTTTGAGGGTAGACGAGAAGAAATGGAGGAAAGAGGATCGCAAGAAGAAGAGGAAGAAAAGAAAGCCTCGGAGACATTCAGATAGTGATTCTAGTCCTGATGAGGACAACGACTCAAAAGAAAAGCAACATCGCAACAGGCATCGAAGTGATAAACCGAAGAAGGGAGGCCATCGTAGAAAACACAGCTCTTCGACTGGTCCCTCCGAGTCGGATCGTGCTGGTGCTGTTTCAGAACTCAGAGACTCTTCTGGTAGGAAATTTGTAGTAGAAGGTAGTGAGGATGACGAACGAGCTGCTGGTCATGAGAGGCACCATAGACATCGGCACGGGAGTTCGAGATCAAAGGGAAGGGAAGTCCATGCGAATGATAGGGACCGTGAGAAACAGAAAGCTCGAGGCGCAGTTCTAGATGAAGTTCATGAGAGCTTTAAACGACAAAGGAGGAAAGACGATAGAAAACATAGGCATGATGATTTACGTCCAGGCTAAGAGGCAAAAGCAGATGGGAATTTGTACACTAGATGTAAAATTGTGGACAGAAGTGTCGAACAAAAAGTGTTTCTTAGAGCATCGTCTGAATTGAATCAAGCATTGAGTATGGCGATTCTACGGGGAGAAAGAATGATATGAACAATGTTATTGTCCTTCATGGCAACAATAGGGCACGTGTTTTGAATCGCTGAATTTGCATCATGTTTACCAAGAAAGGTGAGGCTTATTAAAATTCTAGGCACTCTTGGCCCAAAATGCTCATAGCATATCATTTAAAAATCATTTAAAAAGAATTGAAAGTGGGAATTATGAGAAATCAAGGAGATGTACTAGTATGGTAGTTCACATTACTAAAGATTAAATTGATGTAATTAAGGCTATATTATTATTTTTATACTATCCTAAATAGTGAGATCCAATTTCAATTCATTGCATCTAGTGTTCATCCATTTTCATCTAATATTCATCCAAATGTTCACACAATTATTGTAGGCAATTCATAGTGAAGACTAGTATACTTGATAGCAAAATTTGCAATAATCTTGTACAAAAAGGTTTTGTTCCCTATTCCTTTCATATTTGGATAAATAAGGGTTATTGCAAGTAATACTTATTCAATTTTGTTAGTCTATGCATCAATAGATGAGTGTCAATATACTTGTCATAACAAAAAATTTACTCCATTTGCTTCTCTTTATCTTATAGTTGATGCTTATTCAAATTAAAACTAATTTCATTGGATTAGCCTTGCACTCTATGTTGACAAAGAATGCTCATTTAAAGACTAATCTTGTACATTGATTGCATAGGGTCAATACTTGTAAGGCAATGGAGCACAACATGATCATCTACTAGGTTAAAATTGTGACAAGATTTTGTGGAATTGTGCACTTGATATAATAGATGATGATCTTTGAGTGAGAGATTACAAATGTTTCTTGCCATTGCATCAAATTTGGCAAGGCAACAATAAAGGCAAACAACAACATCAAGATTACAAAGATCTGCCAAGGCCTTACAAACTTACTTACTAAATAGTTTACCTTCATCAATTCAACCCAAATGCAAAGGAAAAAGAAAAACTTAACTACACGATTCAAAACCATCACCGCAACCCTCACTCAAAGAATGCCTTTAAATTAACAATCATTTTTGCAATTGGATGTGCACCTTCAAATTTATGCCTCTCAAGCAAATATTGACATTAGAGACAAGGATTTGTTTAGAATGATTGATAGAGCATTAGGCAATAGACAAGATTAAAATGATAGGCTTAATAATATTCTTCATTCAATGGGTTAGATTGTTGTTCAGGATTTCCCTTTAGGCTGGTCTCTATATTCTTTTTAATTTTGACTTTTTTTTTTTCCTCTGAACCTTAAGTTCCATTTAGGCTCTATATTTCATTTGGCCTTTATCTTATTTGCAATTAGCACTTGTTTTATTTTTAAGATTTCAAAAAAAATATAGCATTATCAAACCCTAAAACATGTTTTGTATTCTTAAACCAATTGGAAGATCATCCTTGTAGGAAGAAATCATATGTGACACTCTATACACAATCCTCTCTAATTGCATTCCACTAAAGACAAATGGGCTTGTAAATGCCATAGGATGTCAATCTGATATTACTAAGAAAATTAGAGATTCTCATTTTACACAAGGAATGTGCAAGAAGAGAGGCAATGAGTGCAAGTTAGTGTTGTTACAAATTGAATTAATTATTATAATTAAAAAAAACTTTGTTACTAATAATGTAATCAATCATTACACTTACAGCCATTTTTCATTTATAAATGAGGCACTTATGGTCAAATTTGATTAAAAAAATAGCATTTGTCGTAATTCATAGAAATTAAAAATATTGTATGATGAAATTTAAATTCAAAATAAATTTAATTATAAAAATATAATTCATTTTCAATTCTTTTTTTTAAACAATCATTAGGTAATAAAAGCCTTCAATGTTAATATTTTCACTCAAATGTAAAGCTATTAATGATGATAACTACCTACTATACAAGTCATTTTTTTATACAAAATATGTAAAATTACAATATGTGTCACAAAATTGGTGCCTCATAGTCTATGTATTATAAAATCCTTGGTGATCTAATGTAAATGTAGCTCTACTAAACTATTTCTTAAAATGATTTATTTTACAAAATTATTTGACTACCACCAAGAGCTTTGTTGCAATGTCTTGTTCTTTGGATATAGAACTAATAAATAAAAATAAAATGTAAATCAATTGGAAATTAAAGAATGACCTTTGTAGGATCCAAAATTTAAAATTATTTAACATAACACACAAATTGATGTTAAAAGTCATTGAATAAAATTGATATACTACAACTTTCAACTTGTATTTAGATTAAGAGTACTTTGGACACATTGTATAGTTCTATCAATATAAATACTTGTAAAAATATTGAATAATATATCATAAAAATTTAATGACAATCACAAATAAGCTTTATTAATATTTTCTAAATATTTTTAAATAAATAAAGCTTTAAAATTGACAAATTGAAATTGAAAATATCATATAGAATTAAATTTAAAATTATTTTTTATTTTTTATTTTTTATAGTTTTAAATATTGTATTTATAAATATATCATGATACAAATGATGATAATTGTAAAAATGTACATAGAGTCTTAATGATTGTAAAAATTAATACAAATGATTTAGATGTCTTTCAAAAATAAAAATGAACCAAAAATTCAAAGCAATTGCATAAAGAATGTATTAAGAATTTGATAGAAAATTGACATGAAGGTCGAATATTTTTTTAATACAAATACTAATGATTTTAAGCTATATGAGCCATCACCACGCGTATAATTCATTTGGTTAAGAAATTATTTATTCTTTTTTTAATTATATTTTTAATGCTAATTTCGAAGCATTGATTTACATTAAAATCATTTGTATTCACTTTAGTTTTGAAAATCTTGAATAATATTGTTAAAATTTGCAAATATAATTCTAGATTGATTTCTTTCTACTGCATGAGATGACCTGAGTAAAAATAAAACCTAAAAGAATGATAATCTAATTCTTCTTTACATCTTTCAATTAAATTTTTTTAATTCAAATTTTACAATCTCAAAGAAGACTTCTTTCCTCGACCTTTTGTAGTTTTTTGGTGTTTAGCACGGGACTTACTTGCTTTGCCACCTCCATGCCTACCTCTACTTGAAGCTTTATGAATGCCTTTTAAACTTCTACCTTTAATTGATTTTTGGCCTCTTTTCATTTTCCTTCCTTCTTTAAAATTCAACTCATTTGGAAATTCATCAATATTGTCAAAATTTGTATTTGGTGTACCATCGGAAATATAACTATGTGCTATCATCTCCATTGTGTTTTTTGAACTTTTATTGTTTGGAAATATTTAATCTTTCAATTAAAAGTTGAAATAAATATAATTTAGGACTATGTTTATTTTTGTTTTTATTTTTTAGAATTTTTTATTATATTTTTATATTGATAATAATTAGATTAGATTTCAAGCCTTTATATTAAAATGTACTACCACATTTTGTGCTAATAATCCTAGAGTTTTCTACCTTTAACTTTTCCACTTGGCTTTCAACCATTTTTTTTTATAAATACAAGGTGACATGATGATGGTTACTGAAAATATATGACAAGTGGTATGTGAACTGACGTAACCTTTCAAATACCTTTTATAATTAAAAAAAATTTAGTGAAAATTTAAAATACAAAATGTGAATTTGGTGGTGTTACTTACATGTTTGAAGCTAATCCTTTGATGAACCTTTGTCAAATTTAAAGCTAAGAAAACATGGACATTTACTAAAAACTAATTTAACAAACCCTATTAAATTGAAGATTCATTACAATATCATGAATTATTGTTTTTCTTTACAAAAATCTTCATTGTAAGCAACAATAAAGCAAAACATTGCAAGAGAAAGGGGTGTTTGAATTGAGTTTTTAAGTTTAATTCTAAACATAAGATTATAACTAATGACCTTTCAAGGAGATTTTCAACAAAATTTACTAGAATTATATGTATTTTTAGTAAATTTTTATTGAAAAACTCCTTTAAAGGTCATTAATTATAATTTTATATTTTGAACTATACTTTAAAACTCACTTAAGATACCCCTTTCTCTTATAGTGAAGGTGAGCCTCAAATACAATAAATTTTGGAATAATTGTCACATTGCAAGTTATATAAAATCTTTAAAGATAGATTTTGAAATGGAATAAATAGTATATATTTACACAAGCTATATTCTTGTAATTCTATATAATTCAAATATGAACATTCTAATTCAAGTTCAAATTTCAAATATTATAAAATCATAAAAAAATTGCAATAGTAAAATCCAATTTTGAACATGACAATAAGACCCAACTTATAGAGAAATCTTCTACAATATTATTCACCAAGGCAAAAATGTTTTCCCAAAAAAGAAGCAAGAATATTCACCTTCTATTAGATGATGAATCTTTATCTACTCTGTAAGAAGTAAAGTAATGGAAAACATGGATCATGTATATGAAATCATTTTTTATTGTGTGTAAAACAAATCTCTACTAGGAAGAAACATTGACATCCTAGTACAAGAGATTGTCTTCAATAGTGATTTCATGATTTTTTGCAAGTTTGTGATGATGTGTGTTTCTTGCATATAACTCAAATACATCTTACTTTCACTGTATTAATACTTATTACAAACTTTGGCCCTCTTTTTACAAGGATCTATCTAACTTCAATATGAAATTAGGCCAATTGGTAGGTTTTCAAATCAATTCTACAATTGGGCCAAGGATTACAAAAATCTATTTTTTCCACTAGGGTCCCAAATTTGGGTATTAAAACATATGCCATGTCAAAACCAAACCAATAGCCATGTACGTGTCTATATCATCAAAAAGCAAATTAGACAAGCTTTCAATAAAAAGTCTTAAGTTGTGATCCAATCAATATCTTAATTCAAGCATTTTAGGAATCATATTGGTTAACGATGGTGGTTTTGAAATGTGGTGAATACTAAGATCCAATGATATAAGTGAACCTTACATTTTCAAAAAATTCAATGGCTTGTTTCCATGCCACTAGCATAAGTACTTTCAAACTCTTAAACTTTCTAAATACTATTCAATTGTAGTCCTCAACACTTTAAATTTCATACAATCATAATGCAATTAATCAAATGGGAGAAGTCAGTGTTCTTCAAAGATATTTTATTTCTTTTCTGAGTTTTCTCCTAGATTACAACACTACAAGCCAGAAAAGGGTGTTTTAAGTATAATCCTAGTAGTATAGTCCTATAATTAATGACTTTTTCAAAGATTTTTAGTATAATATTACTAAAAACATGTATATATCTAGTAAATTTTTTCTAAAAATCTCTAAAAAGGTCATTGATTATAGGATTATACTACTCAAACTATACTTAACTCCTAAAAGTCCAAGGGGTTTTGACAAAACACAAATGTGTTATAAAATATAAGCTCTAAAACTTTTTTGAAGTTTGCATCAACAAGATAATGTGAAGTAGAAAAAGTAGAAAGTATCTATATGATTATTATAAAAATATTTTTAGATTCCCTTCAAATGAATTTTGAAGATATGACTTCAAAAATTTACCAAAAATACAATTTCTTTCTTTAGCATTTGATTTTTTTTTTATTGGTCTAATTGTGTTTTTTATTGATTTGAGAAAAAATATATAAGATCTAGTAATTTGAACAGCAACACTTTCTCCAAATAGTAAGTTTTTCAACACTAAGCAAATCTAAACTCTTTAAGCTATTTCTCTTATAATTTTTTACTAACCATAGCGATCTTAGTTTTGAATATAAATATTGAAAGACAATCCAATCTTTTACCAAAAAATAAATAAATAAATTTGGAAATGAAAATTCTGCCCAAAGTTGGGCAACGACCAAAAAATGATCGCTTGAGCGCTTAGGGGTTAAAACACCACTATCTCTTGTAGTGCAATACTCACATTTATAACTTTACATCAACCAATTAAGTAACACAATGGAACAATTCAATGTGGCCACTTTATTTCAACTATTGATATGTAATCCCATTTGTGAGCTCTCATCTTCTCATTATAGTTGTGTTAAGGTACAATTTAATCCCTTTAGAATTAAGCATTCAAATTTTAAAGAACAAATGAATGCAAATACATCCAAAATATACAAAAATGTATTTTTCATCTATTAATATTTTAGAGATTGATGTATTTGTTCTTCAACATTTGTATATTATAGATTTTCTAGACTTTGCTTTTTTAAATATTCTGTAATTGATATGTTACTAGTAGGTATGGCCTCATAAAGTATTTTTTTAGCTCGAACAATGACCCTTCAAAAATTGACTTAAATAGAAAAATGAAATAAAATTCTTTATGATTAGAACTTAAAAAGTTAAATCCAAAGGAAAAAATTCTCTTAATAATGACAAATATTCAATTTACAATAAATTTAGAAGCAATATTTAATTTTGACTTCAAATTTAATTTTAAAAAAACATTGGTTAGCATAGTAGTTGATCTAATTATACGAATATGATCTACAAATCATATTTGACAACTATTATTTAGAAGTCATCATTAAATTATTATTCTAAGTTGCATTTTATAATACATCTTCACAATTTTAGAAATCTAGATTTTTCCTTGGTGTTAATTAAACTATTTCTTGATTGTATACGAATTGAATTGATTTAATGTTTTTGAATGTTATATTACTTTCATATTTTTATTTCTCATTTGTACTTAGGAACCAAGTACAATAAATAAAGAAGGAAAGAGGTTTGCCAAGTAATGGAATATGATATGGGCAACATCTCTAGCAAAATGCTATTAAAACCTTTAGAATTTTGAAAGTAAAAGGTTGGAATTTTTTAAGCAACGTAAGCAATATTTGCTACATTGTAATTCTCCCTCATCCACATGTCAAGATCTACCAACCCAATTATTACATTGTAGAATTTACCTTTAAGATAGAGTTATAAATCTAATAGAAAGAATCATGGTTTCAAGAAATCTAAGCAAAGTGGTGACAAACCAAATAGAAAACTTGTTGAGTAAGAGCTTAAAAGAAATAAAATGATAGAGCTAGAACTTAAAAGAGATATGAAGAAGTCCCAAACTCCCAATTGAGTGTGAGAGAAAGTTTACAAAGATCATGTGGTAATAAGCCCTATGACTTGAAGTTCACAATGCATGAGAACAAGAGGATTAACAATGAAGGGAAAAATCATACATACAAAATCATTTAGTAAGAAAATACTTGATGTACAAGAAAGGCAAACAAGGGCCTATCATTCTTCACTCTTATTGGACCTCATTGTCTTGAAGTCAATGGACTACAACTTTGTACTTCTCCACCAACAAAGATATATGCTCTCTGAGGGTTGCATCGATTAGGAAAAGAGCCCTTTTCCGTTGTCCTATAATATTCACATAATGTTTCAATATATAAAACTAAATACTATCACTGATGCTAATTTACTTCAAACCTCATATTAATTTAATGGAAGCCTCTAGTTTTAAAAGAAAAAATTGAAACCTAAATGTTCACTTACTTTTTAGAATCTCAACTTTGTTGAACTTACAACTTTAACAAAGTTACTAAAAGGTCAAGGTCATACAAAAGACATACAAGAATTTGTATAAACCATTCATCCATCAATCTTGCATCTAGAATGGTATAAAATTGAATACGAGGAAAATTTGAGAGCCACATGTGTTGTGCAGTGTTCCTATAGTCCAAGCACATCTTTGATCTTGGATGGTGTCACATGTGCAACAAAGTGCATTGTTTGCAAAATAATTGAAGATGCCATTGGATTTCTTGGCAAGTTATAAGTTGTTTGTTGTTTGAATTTTGAGTTTGTTCTCTACTAAAATTTGAGTCACCTTCCTTCCAACTTTTTAAGCAAGAAAAATCCACAATTTGTTGGTTCTTTCCATCTATAGAACAGACCTCAAATGTTGGAATGAAACAAACACATAAGAAGTTGTGTGAATAAATGAAAAGATGAGAGTTGATCAAAAAGCATCTTTGTGAACATATTCCAATTTCATCCACTTCAAAAAAATTGTGATAGTAGATTTTTTTTAAATAAAGGAAATTACTTCATTGAGTTCAAGAATTTTCATGATTTGACTTTTTCAATATGTTTGAAATATTCAATGAGTTGGGTGAGGGGAGAATAAGGAGCCCTCAACTGTTGCTTCTTCTAAAGTAGGATCATCCCAATCTAAGCATGTTTCCAAAAGCTAGTCCTAAAAACATCAAAGTAAAAATAGATGTCTGCTGCACTCTCTTCAAAGTATAAACATTGAGAATAGGACATGGTTTAAGAAAATCTACCAATTGAATTTTGGATTATTATTATTTTTGTATATTATAATCAAATATTGTTTTGGAATTTCGTACAATTTTAATTGCAATTTGTCTTTATATGGTTAAAAAGTGAAAACTTCCTCACACTCAATAATGCTTTCCACATAAATTTGCTCAATTTTAGGTGATCCTACTTTAACCTTGTAAGGATGTTGTAAACCTAAAAGGTCTGATGGATGACTTTAATTGTAGAATCAAAAAATGCACCTATTGGTTCAATAATCAAAGTATTTTGGTGTTTACCTTGTATGTGAAGGGGCACAACTTTACATGGTCATTGGTCAATCTTCAAACCTACATGGAGTAACAAAAATGCTCTTTTAGTTTATTTTGGCATCTTATATATCTTTGCTTTTCATCTAAATTTTAGACATTAAACTAATCTTCTCAAAATTTGAACCCCAATATTGGAATGTAGCTCACTATGTACAATTTCTACTCTAATTTCAAATTTGTAAAATCTCTAAAACTCAATATTTTATTGAGATTTGAACTTTGAACAATTCCAAATTGTACTTTATACTATGGTATTCTAAACTAAAATATATAACAATCATGCTGAAAGTTTTAGATTTCTTATGCACTTTTTGTATTTGATATGAATTTCTTTAATTTATTCTTTAGATAATTATTCATAATAATTTTAAATTTTTATCAAAATTTTTGAAAACTTAAGGAAATATAGAAGACACGATATTTCATCTCCGAAAGATAAAATAAAAAGATTTTCACTCAAATTTAGGAAAAAAATATAGTATACAAAGCAAAAAAAAGTATTGAAGTTTAATATATGGTCTTTGTCTATACCCATTGGGCTTGAAAAATGGATAGCTTTCATGGCTTGGTTTGAAAAACTTACTCCAACAAACCTCCAAAGTGAATGACCTCTCCTAAAACTACAAGTGATTTGAAAATTGTAGTTGTTTGCAAGCCAACACTCTTAGTTTGCAAATGGAAAAATCAAAAACTTTTCATTTTTGCTTGCACTTCACTTTGTCCTATTAAGCATTCCAATCAAGCAAGCTCCAATCATATCTCCTTTTCTTAGGCCTCTTAAGAGACTTTGAGTGGGACTTCTCAATTTCTTGCAACTTGGATGTATACATAATCTCTTTTAGTGCATGGTGATGAGACTATGCACTAAGAGAGGTTTATATAGTTAGAGAATTTATAGGAACATGTGTCTTTCCTAAAAGGGCCACATAAACACATGTCTCTCCATCTTGACTCTCTTATTGCATAATATGTAGTAAGAGAGTAAGAAAGGTAGTAAGGTAGAACCACCTATACCCAACTAGGCTTTGGTACCCAACCTGTAGTATGCATTTATTTTCAACCAAGGTTGGAATAGATTCCAATTAAAGCTTGGAATGTTTGTTTTCCTCCTTAGTTTTCAAGGTTGGAACTAACAAGATCATGACTCATGTGCCAAATTTGTGAGCAAAAAAGTAGGAAGTAGTGAGTAGAAACATAGTTCTTGAATGATTGGAATTGCAAGACTTTAGATTTTGGCCATGGATTTTGGCTACTTTTTGCCTTCCAAAACCACAATAATTTCAATTTTGACATTAAAATTATAAAAAATTTGGATTCCCCATATTCTTTATTTTTCTACAAAGGAAAAATATGCATCCCCTTATATTCCTCATTGTGTGTCATTAATTGCTTAAATGATTTGGTATGGGTGGTTCTACTTTACAAACCCCATCCCTTTTCAAACCAATTTTTGGGCTTGTTCTTCAAGCTTTGATGGTGATGCTCTCAGAGTGCATCCTTTAGGGGTTAACTCAAGAACACTTGATTGGTTACCATGGAAATCATCCTTTTGTGAACTGTGTGGATCATTCTTAAGAGAATTTCATTGGCAGTCGAATTACAATACAAGACCTCCCCTTTTCACACAAAGTTCCAAGAATGAACATCTACACTTTAATTGTCTTGCATAGGAGGATTTTTTGTCATCCAATGGACACTTTTAGGCTGCCGCCTTGTTATGGGATTGATTAGAAAAAACAATTATGAACATGATGAAGAGACAATTCCTCCCCTAAGCCAAGACACAGAATTCTAATTTTGAAAAAAAAGGAAAAAAAAAAAGCTTTCTACACTAAATTGCTCCTTACTCTAATAAACTTTTATTCCAGGCTGCAGTCCCCGCCCTGATCACCGGCACTGATGCCGCCCATCGCCATAGCCATGCGAAAACGAAGCAGGCCCCGCCATAGCCGCAGCCATGGCCGTGTCCGTCCACCCTTCTTCCACTTTCTTCACGACCTCCGCCATGCTCGGCCGCGCGCGCACATCCTCCGCCATGCATTGCACTCCTAATTCCGCCAACCCCACCGCCTCCGCCGTGACGAATCGCGACTCCAGCTTCGGATCCACAACCTCCCGCACCTTCCACGGATCCGCGAGCTTCAAGTGATGAGTGTCGACGGGGCGGAGGCCAGTGATAATTTCAAGGACGAGGGCGCCGAATGCGTAGATGTCTGAATTTTCGGTTACTTGGCCGAGGTAGGCGTACTCGGGAGCCAGGTAGCCGAGGGCGGCGAGGCTTTTGTGAGTGGCGTACATGACTTCTTCCGCGATGATGTCGGAGAGGCCGTAGTCGGAGAGGAGGGCGGTGGAGTGAGGGGCCAGGAGGATGTTGCCGGACCAGAGGTTGCGGTGGACCATGGTGGTTGCTGGCGGGAGGCCTTCGTGCAAGTGCGCCAGACCTGATGCAGGGAGGATGAGAATGTGCTCGGAGTTATGACCAAGAAAAATTCGAAGTTTTGACAAAATCATATTCGGAGTTCTGAATGCTTAACAATGTATGTTTGGAGCTATGACAAAAGATGTTCGGAGTTATGACCAAAAAAAATTCGGAGTTATGACTAAATTTTTTTCGGAATTATGATGAAATGTGTTCGGAGTTCTAGAAGCTTAACCCTGTATGTTCGGAGCTATGACAACAGACGTTCGGAGTTATGACCAAAAAAATTTCGGAGTTATGACTATAAACTTTGTTCGGAATTATGACAAAAATATGTTCAGAGTTATGACAATAATTTGTTCAGAGTTCTGGAAGCTTATCCCTGAAAAGGATCAAGGATTTGTGGTTATGAAATGTCCAATTCGGGAGATTGTTTTGTGGAAAATGTGATTCAGACGGGTTACTTGTGAATCGATGTTCTTATGTTCTGCGAGCTGCGACCATCTTAATCATCATGCAGGGACATGCTTAATAAAAGAATTTGTTTCCACATTAAATCAGCTCGAATCGAGCTGATGGCCATGATGGATCGACCATGCATAAGCCATGTACTTCTGACACACATAAACAACATACGAATGTGATTTGGATTCTATCTTTGTGCGTGAGACTTGTGTGCAATGACAAGCTACTTGAGAAATGTCAATCTGGGGTTCTTGTTTATTGGAGAGATTGGTGCCAGAGGTCTTGAAAAATTTCAAAGACCTCTGCCACCAATCACTCCAGATCCTCTCAAGAGGATTTGGGGGATGAGGAAATTGATGAATTTCTTTTTGGGGGGGGGTGAGCAATGGCCATACCTTTCGCAATCCCGCGGATGATTTTGACTCTCGCACTCCACTCCAGCACATTCTCGTTCTGTCCATGCAGCCGCTGCTCGAGGGATCCCTCCGACACGAACGCGTACACCAGATAACACTCCAACCCTCCTTTGGAGCAACAGAACCCGACGAACTTCACCAGATTTTCATGCTTCACTTGCATCAACGCCTCCAACGCCACCTGAAAATCCTGCTCTCCGAAGGCGTACCGCGTGTTGTAAATCGCCTTCACCGCCACTGCAGTGCCATCTCTTAGCACTCCTTTATACACTGCAGTGTGGCAGTTCTTCCGCAGCAGGTTCTTCTCGGAGAAGTAGTTCGTGGCCGTTTCGATCTCGTCCAAGTGGATCCAGGAGCTCCATTCGGTGGGACTTGGCAAGCCCGAGCTTCGACACGACATGACTCTGGACTTGGAGAACTCCGGGGTGCTGCTATGGAAGGAGCCAGCCTTTGTAGTATTAGTCAGGCTATCTGGTTTAGGGTTTATTTCTGGAATGTGCTCTGGTTTGTTGTTGATCATGGATTTGATGTCGGAGGTGAAGGAGAAGGAGTGGCTGCGAAGCTTGGCGTTTCGGCGTCGCAAACAGATGAAAACGAGGAGCAGGAACGTGCTCCCACCGATGGCGAACACGATGGCCGTGACGATGCTCATGATGGATTTTAAGTTCTTTGTTGGTGCAGATGTTGGCGATGGGGAAGAGGGTTTGGGTGAACAGGGAGTCATGTCGGTGGCGGTCCCGCATAGAGCGCTGTTGTTGCCGTACTTGAAGCCTTGCTGCAGACCGAACAATCCTGGGATGGCAGAAAACAAATTGGATCTTCAGTACATGGCATATATTGCTACCTCCAAGGGTATTAGTTGGGAGATTGCAAAAGGGAAAAATTCCATGTTCCAATTTCCATAAAACTGTCTTCATGGCAGGACAGTTTGGAGATTTGGTGTTGGGTGAAGTGGAACTTGGGGCTGAAAGTGGAGCAAGAGACGAGTTTAGCTAGAGTGGAAATCAACTTGGACCAAGTCTCTCTTCTCATAAAAATTATTGCAACAAGGGACGTAGAGCGTCTTGTCCTTTACTGCGACCTTTGCTTGAGCATGATTCAACAAGACCCAGGTGCACTATTGTTGTGACCAGTAACATTATAGGTGAAGCAGAGCCCCCATGGCTTGGCACACTTTGGAACCTCATTGGAATAGCATTGATAGCATTGGAAGAATCAGAAAATTCCAAGTTGGTAGGCAAGAATTGAGGTGAGAAAATGGCAGCTGAACTTACGAGAAGGAACAGGACCGGCGAGGAAGTTCTGAGAGACATCAAGGAAAATGAGGCTGGACAGATTCGCCACTGCGTCTGGAATGCTGCCTGTGAAGGAGTTGTTACTGACATCAAGCCTGGCCAGCATGGCCAAGGCGCCCAACGTGACTGGAATGGAGCCATTCAGGTTGTTGGCATTCAAAGCCAACGTTTCGAGGTTGGAGAGGTTGGCAAGCTCCACTGGCACCTCTCCTTCCAGTTTGTTGGAGCTCAGCTCTAGCACTGAAATCACAGAAGCCAGAACACAACTCCAAATTCGTTACATTAAACTAAACCAAGACAACAAAAGCAAACCAAAAGTAACAAACAAAAACATGCAAATCTCTGACAGAGACCCACGTATGGCAATTCCTGAGTGTTTTATGTTGAGGCTGCCCGAAAAGAATGTGAATTCTGTCAACGGCAGTGAAAAATGTTATCTATGTCTGATGGAAGCTATCATGGGCTCATGGCCTCCTGTTCTGAATCATCATAGAAATCAAAGCACCTGCAGTACAATTGCAGCATGGTGTTGACAGGGACGACAGGGAGTTTGACAATATTTTTGGAGGACTGCCTGACTGCACCTTGTAAGCTGGACAGCTGACCGAGCTGAGGAGGAATGGCGCTCGACAGTTGGTTCCAGTTCAGGTACAAGTCTGTCAGAGCTTTCAAGGAGGATAGCGAGGCTGGGATGGCGCCTCGAAGCTCGTTGAAGTGCAAGAAGAGGCCGGAGAGCGCTGAAAGCTCCGACAATGCATCGGGTATGAACCCGGACAACGCTCGCCCTTGTAATGAAATATTGGTCACTCTCCCAGCTGCTCCAATTACCACACAATGGAATCAACTAAACCGTGAAAATCCAAACCACCATGAGTGCAGTGGCACGTACCCTTCTCTACTGGGGATGGAAGCAAAAGAACAGACCCAAGAATTTCACTAGATGTAGAGAAGATGCGTGGGGATAAGCGACGTTGTTGATGCTACCCTGGCAAAGAAATTTGGATTCTTTTGGCAAGGGCGTTACTGGCAGGTGCTTAAGAGTTTGAAGGAAGCTGCTCAAGATTCTTTTCGCAAGGCGCTTGAGAATGTTATGCAAAAATTGAATAGCAAGCTTGTGGACGAAAAATAGTGAAACTGGTGATTGCCAATAGCGAGAATTCTCACCTGCGTCACAGAGCACTCCCTCAAAAGCTCCCGTGCAAGGTTGTCCACCCACTTGCCACGACACCAAAACCTGACTATGAGGGTCAAGTGCTGCCTTCACATCCAGCAACACTTCCACTTCCGGTCTAGAAGGCCAAGCTTGCGCTTCCTGCCATGAGATGAGAACCCACACCACCACAACGACCGACACAATGCGCATCATGGCAGGAGGTGGTGCACACTCAATTGCTCAAAACTACAAAAGCCTCGCATACTAAAACTCCCCAATTTTGACAACACCAAGCTTCTTGCTGCAAATTTCTTGCTACAATCTGGACATGGCCACTATGGCTTCAGAAAGGGCCTCAGGTTGGCCTTCAGGGTGAGCTTCAGGTAAGGTCGCCTGACGAGCCTGCAGGAGTCCCAATCGCTAATCCTGACGCGCTTTGCATCTTCATGTACCTAGTTGAGATTCGGAGACTGGTGATGATGCAGGGCTCTAGGAGTGTAAGACTAGGACCCTGAGTCCCTGATGCACCCAATGAAGCTCCACCTGGCTATCAGAACCTGCCCCTTTAGAGTCCGCTTCAGTCTGTGGACATGGCCATCGCCTGCAAAAGCATGGACCTGGTAGTACTTTTACACTGATCAAGTACTTTGCTGATGGCCCTGCAACACGGAAGCTCCAGGTTCTGGGACCTCGAAGTTTAAATGTGGTACCGATCAAATTCATGGAACGACGGAGTTGTGGTGATGAGTGGCACTAATAGTCATGATCTCCGGGAGTACGTAATAAACAGAGGACGACTATAATCAAGCTAGCAGCTTGTAGTACTTAGCTATTCAATCTTCCGGGATATGCTGCTTGTAAAGGGGAAGGCAGACTTGCTCACACTAATGGAGGCTTCAGTACCAACTATGGAGCGAACAAGCGAAGAGGAAATTATTTCAGACAGGAATGATGGCTCATTGAAGCCATGGAAGGAGCGACACTCACAGCAACAGTATAATTCTGGAATGTGAACCCCTGTTGCATATCAATTCTCGCAAGCTGGAGATCGAATAAGGCCAGTCAATTGAAATTTCAGCTAAGCTTAACTCGGCTTAGACTCCGAAGTTCAATCCAATCTAAGCGGTGCTAATGCATGCGTCGAAAACGGTGCAACAGGTTCTCAGTAACGTCGCATGAATGATTTCCTTGCCGTTTTTCTAGATCGACGTACAGTGGAGAATTACTTCTGCCGTTCATAGAACTATTACCATCTGGAGTGATCTTCCCCACTCCCTCAAATTCATTCCAAGTGAGGGGAACTAAACAGTAAATCTGCACACGAGGAGGAATTGAAAGCTATTTTCAGGGTTTTAATAAAGAGTTGGAAGCCAGGAAGGTTTGCCACAGTAATGGCGTGATCCACTGGACTGCTGGAGTCTCCTGCAGTAATTGCAGCAAAGCCTGCAAGCTCGCCTGCAAGCGTTCGAATCGAGGGGCGTCTGTCCACTTCGCTCTACATTAGTGGGACTGGTCAAGTCAATGTTGCAGTAATAAATTATAAGAATACTCGCATTGGTTACTCCTGCCCATTCGATCTCTGACTGGCGTGGTTTTGAAACCTCTTTATTATGCCTTCTCTTCCTTAAATTGACATTCTAGAAGAACCATGCCTCACTTTTTCAATCAGTTAGGTGCGTGCATTCATAAATCATAAACATCTCTGCCGAGAATGCCATACCCAACATTTGGGACAGAACAAAAAAGTGACACTAAAGTTTAGTTATCAATGACAAAATGTATACAATCACAACATGGGAGAGTCTCGTCACTGTCGTGTCGATTTTTCGTTCACCTACAAAGCAATACTTTGAAATTTCATAACATTTATGTACAGTGTCCAAATAATGCATGCTAAAGTGCATTGGAATCCTCTCTTGCCTTGCTTTCCAATAAGATTCAACAAGAATCTTATTTTTATGTTTCCTATTAGTAAGTCTACTCAGTTGCTGTTGAGTGTCGACCTTGGGTGCGCTTAACTTACCGTATTGCAAGCACACTTGTAATACATTCAACTACATCGAAGTGAAAAAAGATTTATGATTGAAGTGGTTCGATTTGTACTTCCAAGGAAGAGCTTTTGATTTGCAATTCGATTAGCATTCTTGTGGACTTTGTGCTGTAAGGTTTGGTCGAACCCAAATGGCCTGCTGATGAGAACTTGCATGATTTGCAGACTGGGACATTATTGCGGTGCAATGATCCCGAAGGGATTCATAAATTGAGAAAGAAATGGAAGAGATTGAAGGCAATTGGAATGCTGGAGGGAATCTGGGTTTGGTTGAAGGAAATGATTGGAATTGTGTGGGGTCCAAAAAAAAAGGCGGCTTGGCTTGCACACTCAGTGGGATTCTTCGGAGTCTTTCTGTGAATGATGACTCTTTGAAATGTTCTCCAGGCAATCACTTGTCAGGGGCCTTGGGCACCTCCATGTAAGGTCTTTTTTCTTTCGATTATTTCGGGGCAGTTTAGGAAGCAATTGTTAATGGAGTGATTAACCTTTAAATAACATATCCAACCCAAGGGATTGGATTTTCATAGAATCTCTAGGAAAATTTTTGGAGTACTCAACTACTTGGAAGGTGGGTACACCTAAAATTGCATCCTGCCTATTTAATAGTGCCATCATCACTTTGTGTACATCTTTAAAATCAATATATATGTGTGCTGAAGAAACTATTTTAGAACATCTACCAAAAAAATACTTTGACCTTTCAAAAATTTTGTGTATGGTATCCAAATGTTGCGTGCTTTGGTGCGTTGGAACCTCTTTTCATTTGCCAACAAGAAAAATTATGAAAATTTGACCAATCTAAGAGTAGTAACTAGATGCAATAGCAAAAAGTGGAAGTTTAGGGGAGACCCACTTTAAACTTCTTTGGTATCATTTCCTACAAATGTCTTCAAAAAAGGCATCTATCAATCTAGGTATTGGGTTTTGAATTGCAATTTGAACTTATTGTTTTTGCATTAGAAAGTTTGATAAAAAAAAATTTGCTTGGTAGCATTGAGTTTACCCATGGCTTTAATGTTGGCAAAAGCTCATCATTGATTGGTCATTTGAACAAGCTAGATGATGTCCATTTAAGAAAGAAAGATTTTGAAATCCAAGCTTGGCATAATCTCCCAACACTTCAAATGTCACTTAAGAGTCAACCTTGAAAAGACATGCTTATGATGATGTTCTTGAAACTCAAAGTCCCTCTTTCTATGCTCTACCATTTTGCAATTAGATATGAATGACAAAATTTATAATTTTTTCAAAGGAAGATAAAGAAAGGATTTTCATATATTATATTGTAGTATTATTAAAAGTAGTGATAGAAAGAAGGAGTTCAAAGATTCCCTTTGCCTTTAAGAAATAACCTATATAGATGAATTGTGGGGATATTATTTGTAAATGTGGCCTATATAGAATAGATAAGTATAGAATTTTTTTGTCCTCTTTAACATTTGTAACTATGTTTATTATGCCTATATTTTGTAAGAATATAATTGTAAAAAATAATGCTTAATAAAAGCTTTTAAATAATTATGTACTTAATGATTTTGTATATGATAAGTGAAGAATTTAGTGTTATAAGTGCATGACACCTATTGTGATTTATGAGTAACGAATATTTATTGTATACTTAAAATATATGTTTATTTTTAGATTTATTTTAAGTAAATTCAAGATACAAATATATTCGACTTGTTTCTTGTCCATATATATATATATATATATACTTGTTTTCCTTGACAAAAAAATTGATTCATAAAGAGTCACATAAGTTATTACTAATTTGAATGAAGAATTCATTCAATCATAAGAGATTTTGATGTCTCCATTTGTGTTCTTACTACAACAACTAACTAAAGTGTTTGATGTAAGACATGATATTTGTTAACTTGGTAAAATATTTCATTTATTACACAATCTTCAACAAATTGTCAATAGACATGGATCTGTTCTAAAAGATAATCATTTTTTTACTTTAAAAAAATACCTATTTAAAATAAGCTAGGTCATTTTGGGAAGAAAATAAAAAAACAATATGGATCACAAACCACAAATTTGTTTCTTTTGCAAATTGATTTAGTGCTCACTTGGTAGATAGGTTGAAGCCTCATACTACACAAAACTTTCAATAAGGACAATTAAAAATTGCATTCATAGAAACAAGACCAAAATGAGAAATCTCATTTTCGTTAACAAAATATTTTTTGGAATCAAACATGAGTAGATTGAGTTAGAAGAGCACATTCCATTCACAAGTTTGGACAAACCCATTGTTGGCAAATTCTTCATTTGATGCGCAATTGGACCATACACATATAACTATTCTAGGAGGGAGTTTACTTGTAATATATGGTCTTTTCCACTTAAGGTGGGTAGTACACCCAAAATTGCACCCTACCTAAAACTACCATCATTACTTTGTCTACATCTCCAAAATCAATACGTACGTATGTTGAAGAAATGATTTTAGAACACCTACCAAAAGAACCTCTGACCCTTCATAACTTTTGCATATAGTACTCAAATGTCACATTCTTTGTTGTGTTGGAATCTTCTTTTTCTTGTCAACAAGAAAATATGAAAATTTGATCAGTCTAATAGCAACAATAATGATTGTGCACAGTAGCAAAAAAGTGTTGGTTTCAAGAATACCTAACTTATGCTATTCTTGCTTTGTCAACCAATGAATGCTTGAAACCCACTAACATTAGAAGAAAATCACCTACTCTGAAGGGTTGTGAGTTCTTCAGGATTCTCAGCTCATCAGAAGTTTCGGCAATTGCTGCTTGACATGGCAGAACAACTCCCACATCATTTTTTAAGTGTTTAAAAAATATTCTACTTTTTTTCATTTTCAAAAATTTAATTTTTTTTCAAATTTTTTTTTAACAGCCTGGCGGTCTTTGACTGCGGGACAAACTGTCGGGGAACAAACCCTGAAATGGCACTCCCGCCCCTCCAAAACTCTTCTAATGCTCTCCTCCAATTTACCAAATATCAGTAAAGTTTGAGGACCTTGGACAATGTTACCATGTCTATCATACATTCCACTTCATTGGCTGAATTTTGAGAGAAATCTGAAGTTCCTGTTTGTGATAATTTTGCGTGCTGTGCAGTTCATGGTTGTCATTACTTCCAGTTGAGTGAAGTAGTTTGACTTGATGACTCACACTTGAGAAGGAAACCAAGACAGGACATGGAAATCATAACCCAGTTCTACTACAGTCAAATCCTTGTGCTCTCAGTAGCTCTCACACACACAACACATAAATACGATACAACTTGGAGGCAGTATGGTTGTGTACCTCGATAGCAATCCTCTTGACTTCATGCTGGACGACTTTCAAGTTAATTTTGTCTGAGTCATGCTTTTGATGTTGTCTAAAAGCTCTCAAAGACATCCTCCGTTGGTCAATCCTGTTTGTTGTCTTTTGTTTGTTTTAATTGTTTGTGTCTGGTTGCCTGCCAGGTCACTTGTGGCTGGCGGGTATGTAATTTATCAGTACTTGCAATGAAATTCCATTTCATTCTGTGTCCAAAGAAAAGAAGAAAAAAAAAGAAAAAAAACTCTTGAGACTAAACATGTTTTTGATGTTGTCTAAGCTCTGGAGGCTAGAGTCCTCTGATTAGAATATGCATGTAGGCTTTTTTGGATGTGTTTGCTCAAACATTGCTACAAAACATCTTACATGACATTTATCATGAATATCATAAATGACATATATCAAGAATATTTGGAAATATTCAATGAACATGTCTAACATACTAGACACATGTTTAATATGATATTATTTGATAGATGCCTTGCAAGAGAAAGATGGACCAAAACTTGTTTGATAACATGTAAAACTTGCAAACATTGCAATTGGGAAATGTAAACATCATATGGATTCCTTTGTTACATGATATAACCATTAGAAGAAATTTGGGGTATGTATAGGATTACAAGTTACCAACCCTTGTGAATGCCAAAATTATTGCAAGAACGCAAATCTAACGTGGTCGAGAGAGTGTCATGTCATCATTTTAAATATTTCTTTTGAAAAAAAATTTAGACTTCTTTTGCATTTCAAGACCAAACTTTAAAAAAAATTAGTAATTATTGGCTTGACAATAGCTAGTAGTATTGGGAATAGTTTTGGGAACAAAATTGAAACAACCATGTGGAGACCTCAAATTTCTTCCAATGATTCTTCAAGCACGGTGCCCTAAAGTTTGGTATTCATGATGCCTACTCTCCCATTTCTAATACAAAAAATATAAATAGAATGATGAAGGATTGGCCAAACATAGATGAAAATGTAATGTAAATATGGATGCATGTGATTGCATATAAGTATTGTAGAACCAAACAAGAATTATAATGCTTTGTCAATGTCAGTAGTATCACAACATGTGTAAATAGAAACCGTACAATACTTTAACATTTGGTCAAAGAATGTTGTGGATGGAAGATGCACCTAGGTTTGACCTAATGTGAAAAAACTTTAGTTGCTAGCATGCAACAATCTAACTCTGATGATACAAATGTCACTTACTTATTGTTCTAAACAAAGTGCTTGACTGGGCAAAATTTGTTGCTTCCATATCTATAGGAAGTGAAGATGAATAATGTAAAAATCTTTTAAGAAGGTAAAATGAATAAAAACCTAAACCATATAATGTTGTAGGAGTTGGGAGGACCAATATGAGGATTTTGAATAAATAACTTACAAATTTAAATGATGAACCTACTTATTTATGCCAAAGTTTTGACTCTTTTGAGGAGAAATAATAGTTGAAGTTCAATTTGTTCAATTGCTAAATATTTGAATTCAATCTACAAATACACCATATATCCTTAATTTGATAGCTTTCATCATAGGCTTACTAGTAGGGTGGTCATGAGCGTATTATAAGCCACCAAATTCTTGATACCCTCAAAGCCTCTTGAATAAAAAAAAATACTTCAATTCAATCTACTATAGGCACCAAGTGATAATAAAGTAGAACAACCCAATACCATCAATCACCCAATTCTAACAATTCTATTAGATTCTTCCATTTGTGTCAATCACTCATCCATTACTACAATCTTAGCAACCCTTTAGCAACATGACAATGCACTTGGGGAGTGGAAACATTAGTATATGGCTTAGTACATGCCTAAACCACACTTTACCAATTTTATTAGGCCCAACAAATTTTGGAAAATCACAGAAAATTCATTTCTCATCAAAATGTCTTGATTCTATCTACAGATGGCTTCTCTCAAATTTCTCAATCTCTGCATGAGTTGAAAATAGCTTCACCAAAGTACCATTAGAAGAGTTTTTTGGGGGTGGGAGGGCCATTGTAGGCCTATGTTCCCCTTAGTTCCCTTGCAGTAAAAGAACACTAAGTTGTCAGAATTTTTTTTGAAAAAAAATTGAAAAAGAAATCTTAAAATGAAAAAAAAGTTGAATTTTTAAAAAAATGACGTGGCAGTTGTTGTGCCATGTCTGATAGTAGCTACTTTGAGTTCTAATGGGCTGAGAACCCCAGGGAACTCACAACCCTTGACACTAGGTAAATATTGTCTAATGCTAGATAGCAAATATTCTTGGTAATATTTAGGCATGTTCACCTTATAACTAGGAAGTGTACTTCCTAACATAGGCATAGGCACAAGGGATCAAACTTGATACTTTCTTCCATTCATGTCTACAAGATAGTTGAACTATGATCTTGAGTTCCTCCCCTGCCCATGCTAGTATTTTTTAGGGGTTAGTAAGGGCTAGTATTTAGGCCGAGCGTTGACAATGGGTGCTTGTATTGTTTCAACCCCCCACCTGACATAGAATTCGAATCCATCATATGGCTTTGGTACCCTCTCAAGGTAAAGTCTCCGCACTTGCTATCAAAGCAAGTGTTTTATGGTGTACAAATTCTGCTTAACTATACCATCGTATAGGGACTAGGGACCGGGCTTTTGGCAGGACATCCATGCTTGTTACACAGAATTTAGTCTCATGCCAAATGTGTGTACCTTATTAGCAATTATTCATTGTGAAAAAAAATGAAAATAATTTCTGAATTCTGAGAAAGAGCAACCTGCCTCACCAGGGGATTGTCACCTGTCGGTCAGTGAGTGATTGTGGGGCTCAAAAAGCACCACCCAGAGCTCATTTTTTGCAGACTGAGGTCACAAGTTCAGAAATCGCCCACCTAAGAGCTGAAACTAAAATTTGGAGAGGTGAAACGTCTTGAAATATTTTCCAGTAAAATTTCCTTGAAAGACTAGAGGAATTGGCATCTAACCCAAGTTGTTTCATATTTTTTGGAGCTTTTTGAAATTAGTTATGAAATTTTGAAGTTAAAGTGGCAT
The DNA here is from genome assembly GCA_963969395.1 of Pseudoscleropodium purum. Classification (NCBI taxonomy): domain Eukaryota; kingdom Viridiplantae; phylum Streptophyta; class Bryopsida; order Hypnales; family Brachytheciaceae; genus Pseudoscleropodium; species Pseudoscleropodium purum. The sequence goes on from OZ017798.1 coordinate 26,572,003, forward strand.
AGGGCTCTAAAATTGCCCACCCCCTAAAATGTACACTATTTGTACACCGTTGAAGGCTATGAAATAGTTATATGTAAAAGTTGTGTATATTTGAATAGGGTGCACGATTGTAGAGCTTGTGCAATTTCAAAGCTTGTTGCCTTATGATAATAAGCTTTTGGGAATTTTAGTGAGACCAGAAGAAAATTTTGAAATATACTTATTTGCATGTGCAATTGTAACTAAGGATATGGGATATGCAATTGCATGTGTTTGTATACCATATACCATATCCGCATATCCACATAATTATCCACAATTAATTATGGATAATTTATTTTTTAAGTAACACCAATCACCTCCGGATTTTCAAGGTAAAAGGGTGGATGGTGTTTTTGAAGGACGCTTATAGGCAACAAAGTTAGGGTCTAGTGGTGCAAATATTTGTTGATTAACCCTTGGGGTCCTTCAATATGACTTGTATTTAGCCTTATAACTCTTCTATTATAGTTTAATATATGAATTGTGATATGATACATTGTTATTTACATACTATCATGGTCATTAATTTGCTTTGTATTGAGAAATATTTGGTCAATGTTTTTTTGATCAAATACCACCAAGTTCATAGTTTACTATACAACCACAAATGGAATTTAGGACCTTTAAGGATTAATTGAGATAGCTTTCAAGGACAACAACTGAACCAATATTTGTGCCTTGTTGATGGTGGCATTACTATGAAAGCATCACCACTCATTCATTGGAAATAACCTTCTCAAATGGCTTTTGGTTGACTCAACTGTCTTTCTGAGCTCCACTAGAAAATAGTTCCCTACCATTTTCTCCATATCTCCAATAGTTGTCAAACTTTTCAAAAAGGGAGATAAAAACATTATCAAATAAAGATACAAAAGAAGTGAGCTTGATGAACAAATGAGATGAGCGGGTCCATTAGAATGAGAGAATCCAAGCTTGGAGAATATATAAATTAATAGACCCTTGAAGATGGAGGTTTGATTGCTAATTAGAGCAAGAATAGGTTGATTTTGGAAGTTGGTCGGTCTATGGTAGGGGATGTTTCCAAGGGTGGGCTCTAAATTGAGTGGGCCGGGGTTGTTCCATGTGAATGAGTGGCAATGCTTTAACCCCAAAATAGGAAACTAAGTTGTGTCCATGTCCTACATATGATAAATGGATACAATATATTGAAACATTTGATGGATATAGACACATTTGTATATGTATATGTATTCAAATTTCTTAAATATGGATTATCCCAATATATATATATATAAAATAAAGGATTCTATGAGATATATTTAAAATAAAGGCCCATTTCAAAGATAGTTGGCATGGGGAAAAAGAAGCAACTTTAATATTTTTCAAGGATCTCCAAAATGAGACATTTGATATAAATGCAATACAATATTAAAGATAGGAGGTCTATAAAGTGCTCGGTCTCTGAAGCATCCACTTTCATAGAAGTACATTTTGCTTTCTCATTACACTAGCAATGTAAAAAATAATGTACATTTCAAGAAGTGGACACTTTTAGTGAATGATTACTACGTTTCAACTTCAAAAATTCATAACTAAGTCCACAAAACTCCAAAAATTATGAAACAACTTGGGTAGTTGGGTTAGATGCCAACTCCACTTGTCTTTCAAGTAAACATTCACTGAAAAATATTTCTAGAAGTCTAATCTCCCCAAATTAATCATGAACTTTTAAATGGGTGGTTTATGAACCTCCTACTGCCTCGATCATTCACCCAAGGGCGAGCATGTGCAATAATTTAAGCTGCCTTTTGGAACTCTTGGTTTAAGCTTTCCACTTGATGTTGAATGTTGAAGGCATCACAGTCCCCTTCTAAAATTATGTGAAAGCTGTGGGGGCAGACTAACAAGGACAATTATGCGGTCTGTACGAAACTCTTCATATGGGGTATAATTATGGTCCTATGTTCATAACAATTTACAGAAAGTTGTCCAAAATTCCAATGTGACTTGTATGCCCTGTGCTGTTGTGTCAGTATAATAAAATAAAGCTAAACCAATTATCTAGTTTTCTAATTCATAAGAACTTTGAAATTCAATATCTTTTCTTGTCGTAAGTTGGAATGCCACAAATCAAAGTCCATGCACCCTTTTTTGCAAAGAGCTTTCTAATGGTACCAAGAACACAATAAGGGGATGCACAATTTTGAAAATCTCACTATAACAAACAAAAAACAACAATCAATCTCATTTAGTGTATAAGATGGTATGCCTTGTGATTTTGCTAAAATATAATAAAATAAAAAATAAAAAATAAATTTAATTTATAAAAGCTTCAAAATTCAATATATATTTTTTGCCATGAGTCATAATGTTACAAAACAAAGTATGTACATCCTTCCTTGTAGAGGGCTTTCTAAGTTAAAAAGCTTTTTTTTTTTTTTTTTTTTTTTTCATTTTTTATGAAGTGCCAAAGTGGCAATATAAAATGTTATAGTAGTGCTCCAAATTTCAACATTCATCCACATATTGGTTAGAAAATATTACAGTAGTACATATTACATATCCATAATTCTAATTTCATTTACAATCTGGCAATTTCATCCAAGTTTTGTTTCTTAGTTTGAAGTTTTCTGGCAAAAAAATTCATAAATTGTCATCATTTTATAGCCAAATTATTATTTATGGTACAATCAAGCACTATAGAGTAATAATAAAAAGCCCTATTTCTAACAAACTATGAATATGACTAGGAGACATATGATTTTGGAGATCTCATCGTAACAAACAAAACAAATCTAATTTAATATATGGATATAAGATTATTGCCAATTTAAAATTGGTTTTGCTTTTATCTTTTTTCAATATTTTGTTGAATGTATAATAAAAAAAAATTGATATTAGAAAAATATGATTAAGGTGATTGTCCTACCTATGAAGCAAGTTCTATCATAGTTAATTGTTTATTTTGATTTTAATTTGAAGCTTCTAATTTTTTTAACCATTAAATGTTAACTCAAATGTTTGGTGCTCAGGGGATGACAAGAAATTCTTCTAGTAGGATAGTAGTTCAATTATTCATCCTCATAATCTTGTTGTGAAAAAGGGAGGTTTTCTACTATAATTTGACTTCTTATGAATACTTTTGCAATATTTTAAGCCAATGATTTACATAGTAATGAAAAAGAATGATTTCCAAATTCATCCTTTTGTCCTTTAAAGGCTAATATTACAATCATTGAATACTTTGAATAAATTTATTTGATGCTTGTTATAAAAAAGTCAATTAAAAATAACAACATTTGAGAAGTCCTTAAAATTAGATGTGGAAGGAATTTGAGACCATGATATTATTTGTATTCATTCAAAATAGAGGTGTTGCCTTTCTTTCAATGGAAAAGTGATGTAGAAGTAGAAATATTAATTTGAGTAGTAGTTGGCAAGTTTTTAGAGGTAGGGTAGTATCAAGTGATGTCTCCAATTATAAATAAGTTCAAATTTATAAATAACCTTGATATCCTTCTAATTTTGTCTGTACACATATGACTATATCTCTTGTATGATTAAATGCATATAATGTCACATTTTTTGATGTTTATATCTATATACTTTTAGCTTAGACTTTTAATGCACCTTAAGACCAAAATATATTATAGCAACTTTTTGTCAAAAAATGGAAGCATCATGATTCCTCCTTAGATATATTCCTTGACTTTACTCAAGACTTGATTGTGAAGGTTTCATTTTTGAATAAAATTTTCCATGAAGTCAATACAAAATCTACTTGAATAAATATTTGATGATATACATTAGATGTTTTTTTGAGGGTTGGGAGGGCCGTCTGGGCTTATTCTCGGCATTGTTCCCCCCAACAGTCTGGGAACAGCCGTTGTCAGAATTTTTTTAAATTTGAAAATGCAAAAAAAAGTTGAAATTTATTTTTAATTTAGAAAAAGAAAAGAAAAAGTGATATGGCCCTCGCTGTGCCACATCATGCAACTGTTGTGGGACAGTGCACTAGGCAGGAGAACTCACAGCCCTCTCGGAGGCTGAATCTCATCTAATGATTCTCCATATTTTCGTCCATATTTGCATGTTTCTTTTTAACAATCTCCTCTTCTCAAAAATAAATGTGAAGGACACAGATTCATCCCACAAGATGGGCTTACAAAAATTACAACAGGAAGTTTTTAGCTGCAGCCACCATACTGGGTTGTGGGGACCTGATTGAACATGAAGATCTAACTTACGTGAAGATGGTTCATACCGATTCTGAAGCTTGTGCGAGTCACAAATAGAATCTGAATGGCGAGGTATTTTTCTACATCTACATGATTGAACTTTGTTCAAGTCTTGCAACTTCAACTGGCCTTGACATGATTGGAAAATGGATGAGCCACTCTGAAATTACACCAGAAAAAGATACAATGACATTTAAAAAAATCAATCAAATGCAGTGTTAGCATACGTACGCTTGAGTTGCCAACTGTCTTCTCGGATATAGAAAAAATTTCAGGGTCCGGGAGCAATAAAAACCGCCTTCAAATAAATGTAAATATAGCTTAAATATGTTCATAAACTCTACCCAAATAACCTAAAAAGAATCCATGCTTTCGGTATTTCCACAAATCGAGACAGTTCAGCTGACGATTTAGCTACCAGATGGGTTCGTCCGATGATCTCTTCCTTGGAGCTTCAAACAACAGAAAAGAATGGCAAGTAAGAAGGTTGCCAATCGTTGTTTTGCTGGTAGAAAGAATTCAGTGTTGGAAAAACTCAGAATCCACAAGAAGAATGTACAAGGTTGAATTATTAGAGGCCTGTTTGAGTCACAACTGTGGTTGTCTCCACAGGTGGTGCCACTTCACGGGAACTCTTTTGGGTGGTCGTGGTTTGCTTCCTTCGCGGCCTGCCCCTGCCTTGGCCTTTGCGAGAGACCGGCGCTTTAACGATTGTAGCTCCTGACTGGTGGAGGCGAGGGGCCAGGACCTTTGGTTGTCTTGTTGCCAAATCAAATGCACGTAGGCAAACATACCCTGCAAACTCAAGGGTAAGACTCAAGTCTGTCATATGACATGTACAAATGCGGAATTGAAAGAAGAAAGTTTGGATAATAAGCAACTGGGCATTTCTCGCACCTCTACTTTCTACATTACACTTGCAAGGACTCATCGAAATGTACAAGATGGGTGGAATGCCTCATTCGAATTTTCGTACCTTTCTGGAAGCAGCACTGTATTTCCTCCTGTGACATGTCTGTTTCATTCAAAGCACTAACATGGATGAAATCTGGGCTCTATTTCAAGCATCGAGAACTCATGATGAGGTTCAAGCGAACGCACGAGAAGGAAGATGACAACAGACTGAAGTTCCACAGAATACCTTTAAAAAGATTACTCACAGCCGTACTAAAATACACAAATCGACGCCGGAGGGACCAAAGCAGGGTCCGTGGAACCTCGATGGGCTGTATACTGCTTGCATGATCCGCAAATACCTGGAGTGCACAACAAATAGGACTTATAAAAATTATAAATTCGAACTAAGATCTGTCACAAAATGATTCGAATAACTGCTCTCAGTAACGCTTTCAATGTACCTCATTCACTTGGAAATACGTTCCGTTCAAAGGGAACCACCCTCTCATAGCTGTTTTGCACGGAATCTGTAAGCACCAGAGGCTTGCAGTCAGTTTCCTGATATCCGTCTAATAACCAGGTCGAATATGAAGGAATAGAAAAATCAGATGTGGGAAGAGGCATTCAAGAGGTGGTGGCAGTAGCCTTACTAGAAGCGTTCCCCGGACTGTCCGCTCAGAGTGGTTGTTTTCACATGCAGCAAATGGATTACTGGCCTCATCGTCATTTATCTTGGGCATCGTTGCTGGGACTTCATCTGGGATCACCAGATAAAGAATTAGGTGTTTCTCCATTTAAATCAATCAAATATTGATAAAACTTCAAAATGAGACCTGACAAAATTTCTATTGAATGTTTTAGAGGTTTCCAAGGCTTCAACCTCATGTTGATGAACAAGGTATGCAAAATTTTGGTAGAGAATTGAAGTCGTGTACCAGGACTCCAAATGGCCAGGAGGTAGAAACATGGATCATCAGATTCTCTTTGGTCCATCTGTTTCATCCCCAGTTAAAATGGTCACTCTCCGTAGCATCACTTCGATCACTTCATGCAACTGCTAAAATGCGAAGCTGACGTGAAATGATGGATTTGCGTTACTGAAAATATGGTTCTTACCTCGAAAAGAAGGGGGTGGTTGTCTGGCAATTCATACCTGCAACAGTCATGCCATTAACCCTCAAGGAAATTCAGAAAATTTTCGGAATTCAGGTTATGATTTTCTGAAGTTCCAAATCCTTCAACCATTAGACCACGGAATACAAGCGACAATAGGTTCGATGGCACTTACACAAAGTGCACAGTTCGCAAACGCTGAACATTCTTCAGCTTGGGTGCAGGCGCTGATTGCGGAGGAAGCAATATCAGCTCTTGTGAAGGAAGATGTTTGAAGTCATCAGTCACTACCAAAGTCTCGTCAAGAGTTACTTGATTATTCTCAAGAGTAATGACCGTCGTGTTCGCGCTTAAATCCGTGATTTCCTCAATAAATACTTCTGTATCCTCCAACGCCACCATTTTGGTCATGTTCGGTTCTATGACTTCTTCATTGTCCTCCAACTCCACCATCGGTAGAGATTCCTCGTCTGTACCCGTTGGAAGGAACTCAAGCAACCTTTCCGGTGCGAGCTCGTTGTTTAAATTAAGAGAAGATTGTTTTATATCTAATATTGAACGGAGCTCCTCTATAATCAATGAAGAGGGACGCATTTGAGTCTCAACACTTGTATTATAAACTATGTGGGAAGGAACTTCTTCAATGTCAGGGATACTAATGTCTATAATACTACATTCTGAGCTAGGCTCTGGTGAACAAGGCTCTTCAATGATTGGTATACAAGGAGCTTCGGTTATTGTGCTATGTTGTGTTGATTCTACTAGTGCAGCTGGATCAGGCCCAGGCAATGCAATTACTGTTGACTGCTTCTCCTCTTGCTTTTCAGGCCCCTTGAGGAGTAATTTCGCACTGCCACATCCAGAACGTCAACTAAGATACACATGGTCTCTGGCATTACATCAAAGTCCCTAAAACCCTGCATAATTGTTTGTCCCATGGAACGTGGTCTTAGCTTACCTTGCATATGAGCTAGCGTAGTGTTTGCATTCGCTTCGCAAGGGACATGCGTTGCAGTTGGGCTTACTTTTTGTACAAAACACCTAGTGGAATACAACAGGGCATCAAAACAGAGGTTTCAAACTCAAGCTGTCAGCATAAACTACACTTGAGTCGGTTCTTGTCAAAATGGGGCACAAGGCGGGTGCAGGAGGGGAGTTGGCACCTTTCCGAAAGTGATCATCTGGTAATGAAGCTCGTATCTGTAGCACAGCGATACAGATGCCAGTCAGTGAATACTACACTGAAATCCCCAAACAGTTTCCTATCTGCACTAGGTGAATATTCTTGTCAGTAATGCTTACAAAGTCTGCTGATCGAGTGTACAAATGCGTGGCCATATATATTGCTGAATGTGTGCTTGAATAGGGTACCTGCACTCCAGATACTCAACCAGTTTCAGTGACTAAGATATGTGCATACTGCAAAAATCATTGTCTCTAACCATTATGCTCGGTAGTCCAAGGGCATGCATTTTGCTTACAATTCTAGTAAATGTAACTGTGTCTCTTCAGGCAGGGGCTCCAGCGGAACCCAGCCAAGGCGCACAGCAATCCGCCCTACATTAGTGTCAACCTGTACACAATCTCGAAGCTCTTAGTCCTCCGCAAAAGCACACAACCTTGCAATAAATGGAAAGACTGAGATCAAATTTCTTACAGGAAATGAAGGGTGATGGAGTGTGAGCAAGCGGATGCATTCCACGCTTTTCAGTCCCACGCCCCGAAAGCTCAACAAAAATGCTCTGCAGACAGACGAGAAAAAGAGTTTCAGACAAAAAATTCTCCGACTCTGCAGTGGACAGCAGAAACTGATAAAATTTCTTGGAACTAAGGTAGAGGGTACCTGATCCCGTCCCCTATAATGATCCCTGTTCTCAACAACAACTCATGTAATCATAGTTGGATTCAATAGCAAACGGTGTAAACCTGACTAGGGTACATGTCTACGGTCAATGATCTTCTGAATAAAAATGGGGATGTTTCCTGTTGCTTAAACTGGTCTAGAACCTTTTACATTGAATGCTTGCACAAGAAATTCATGCGTAGTGATAAAAGTTTAATATCAAGAAACTTCTGCTCTTGTACTCAAAAGTGATCTCTCCACAGCTTAAGAGTGATGGCTCTAGAGCTGCACAGCTCCAAAGAAGCAATCTTAAGTATTAGTTAAACTGCTTGTAGTGAAGCAAGAACATCCTGGACCTTACACAGGAAAACCTAGAACGTACTTGGCATCCTCGGGCGGAAGCTTCCGGATCCACTCGAGGTCGATGCTCCCGTTTTGATCCCGGTGCACTCGATCCAAAAACGCCTTCATGCGTCCCGCAAGCGCATTGTTCATGCCCCGGCTTTTTATCACGTCGGCGACCTCGTGAACTGAAGCGCGATGAACTGCCTCCCAATCGACACAATCTTCAGTCAAGGGATCCCTAGAGTACGACTCGTCCGCCAGAATGCTGGCTCGAAGAGGTTCCCATTTGTCCTTCTGCGATTTCATCACAAAACCAGCTTCCCACGCCGCGCGGGCCTCACCCGAAAGTAACCTAAACGAAACGTTCCCCTGCCTGTATCTGTAGTTGTCAGTCCTGCGGCGCACCAGCGCCCTTTGGGGCCGAAGCTTCACCGGTTTCAGAGCGCTTACCTTCGCCGCTTCCTCTCTCGTCGTTTGCTTCTTTCCCAGAACGTGACGCAGCGTCGTGGCAAGAACTTTCTCCTTCCCAACCACGGATAAGTTATTAAAAATCTCCTCCGGAACGACATTCGCAAACTTCTCCTGGATGACGGCCGTCCATAACGACCGGTGACGGTTCTTCTCCGTTTCAAGAATCCCTACCGCTAGCAATGCATCCTGTGGCACCAAAGAGCTTGAGGTTCCAGCTTCCTCCATGGAGTTACACTGCCAGGTTTCAATCATGCTGACCGCTAAACTCTTGGAGGGTGGATTTTCCTCCGACTGACTCGTCACCATGTCGATAGAAGGAAGGGATTTTGTGACCAGAGCATGATCTTCTGATGCAGAGGCCGCTCCCATGGCCATACATTCAGTTCCTAAACATGGTTGCACAAATCTCGTAGTACTGCACCTAAACTCGATTCCTCGCATTGCAGAGGCACCATGATTCCTTTGCTCGATGTGACACTCCCTCAGTCTCGTTCTTAATGCTTCAATAACGTCAATGAGAGCTTCGTCAACACAAACATTCTGGTTCATACTCTTGGACAGCAGTGCGGCTACCCTCTCTGACGCTTCCTTCTGCATTTGATTTTCTCCCTTTCGTAGCTTCTTGAGCTCCATTATTGTTAATCTTTCAGGACGAAGACTGCACGAAGATGTTTTCTCGATCTGAGGTTGATCCTCCGTTAGTTGAGTGCTATTATTCTCTGTACCTTCTTTGGCGGCGCCCTGGCGTGCCGGGAATCGTGCACGCAAGGCCATAAATGCATTGCTGCAACACGAAATGTCAATCGCTACGTAAGTTTGTGCATTAACTCAATTGCCGTTGCAAGACCGATCTAAGACGTTATTATACATACCTGGACAGAAAATCTGAGACGTTCTGTGTGAGAAACGCTCCACCGACAGAATCAACCACCGAGCCCTTCCACCTTGAGAAAGCTCGATTTCCTGCATATAGTCCATTTCAAAAATAGCGCAGGTAAAAAGAAATATAAAGATCTCTAGAATTTGAATGCATAAGCGAGCGCGGAAGTCACCTCTTACCTTGAACCTGACGCATGATGGAAATAAACCGGTGCGCACGATCCTGCCACTGCTGCCTCGATTGCTCCCACGAAGATTTATCCTGCTCCGAGTCAGCCTCAACGGCGCCTGAGAGCATCAACATCTTGAACATCTTCACGGTACTGAAGTCCAAGTGCACCTTGGGTTTATACTTCACTCTACGATTCCTCATCGGCGGATTCTTGAACACGACCATTTTCTTGGCCCCGTCGTCATAAGGCACAATTTGCAGCTCTTCCGCTAGAGTCGAATCAATAGCCAGCGGTACAGGTTCCATCATGGAGAGCACAGGAACAGGCGATTCTTGATCCGCGACTTGTAATTCAAGTCCAGTTGGGGTGCGCTCATCCATTCGTGATGATTCCTCAATCCCCGACACAGACTTAATCAAACCAGCCGGCTCATTCCTGACTTCGACAATAACCGATTCGGACTCCTCCAATTGGAATTCCTTCGCTTGTGCGCCGAAATTGAGATTACGACGGGTGGACGTGGCTGCAATGGGCGAAAAATCTCCGTCCCAATCAGAAGCGCAATGTGGCGACGATGGCGACGGTGGCGATGAGGGCGGCATCATGAAGTCTTGACACACAGACACAAATGCAGGTCCGCGTGGTGTGGATGGATGGTCCTCGTCCAACGCAGGAGGTTTCTCTACGAGTGGAGCACGGGAGGGAAAAAAATTTGGAGGGTTATTATGACTTCCCGGAGGACGATCCAGAATACTTCTCACCTCATCCCTGCTCATCTCGGATTCTGGGAGACTTGAACATGCTTCGATGAATGCCTCTGACCCTGGACTACTGCCGTGATTCCACTCCGCCAAGGGCACAGAATTAGAACTCCATTGGTCACCAAGAGGTATCTGCGACTCGTCCGATCTTTGTAAGAAGGGATCCGTGCATCGTAAAACTTCGGAAATATGTTCATCTGGAGTCTGTTCAGTCGATACATCAAGCCTCGGTGCATCATTTTCACCAGTCGTGTGGGCAGCTAGGGGTTCCTTGAATACTATAGTGTCGGCTTCATCTCGCTTCTGCCGTTTCAAGTAGCGCAGCTTTTTTAGTTGAGGCGCTTTGTGTCTGGCCAATACTTTCATCTGCAGAAGCGTGGGAGACATTGTTTCTGGAATCAAAACAGGCGGACTGCCAGTGCGGTTGTCTTCGTCATCGACAGCCTTCGCTCTCTTCGGCTTCTTTGCACGGCTCACTTTCGGCTTCTCAGCGCGAACCTTCGGCATGTATGGCCTCTTCTTCGCCTTTGGCTGCGCAATCCCGAAACTATGTGGTCATTATTCATACAGATATCTTGGACACAGGACAAGCGAGAGTTGTGAGCCCTGGTCACTAAAGCGCATAAAGAAAAACAGGGGCGAATAACACCTTGTCCTTGGTTGGCACATTAGGTGACGGATTTGACGGATTTGCAGCTCCATCCAGTGAACATGTGTCCGATATTCTAAAAGGGGCTCCTGCACCTCAATGACGATACTCAAATAAAGTTCTGTTCCATGCACGTCTCTCAAATGTGAAGAAATTGCAAAATCTCTATTTATTCAAGCATAGCAAGGAATTTGGAGGGTGGCTATTCTGGGAATTTGAAGAGGATTTCCTAGTTGTGGAAGAGGTGCCTTACCAGGTGAGCAATTCGCATCCTGTCGATGTTCTGGCGAGGGAACGGAGTCGGTAGATGACAATCTTCCTCGATCCTGCTGGATTTCTGGTGTTCGTGGACCCGACAGCGCGCTCCGCGCAGTCCCTTTGGCTGCATTAATAGATGGTTTCACGCATGGCGTATGCACTTTCTGTGAACGTCCTGCCTGTGTGTTTACGTCGCGTGCTCCTGCAACAGTGCAACAACCATCACTTGTTGTAAGTCTCACCACAAACAATGAAACATTATGTCGAGTAGCCACGGTTTACCTTCGAATTCGAACTCACCTGCAACTAATTGTTCGACGTCGTCTGAGGACAGCAACTCTAGGTCGAATGACGGCAAAACATGATCGAGCGCGAGACTGTTCTTTTTAATCGCCGCTCTCGCAAGGATCAAAGGTACCTGTCCTGTGTCCTCCTCCGCGACGCTCAGATCCTTTTCCATTCCCTCCCCTTGAAGCGAGACGAGTTCCTGAGCACGAACCAAGTAGAAAGTTCCTGTGTCGCGAAAAACGTCTCGACCAGCAGTCGCCTGCACCACGGCATTGTCAAACATGTTTGGAGAGGAGGCAACTGCCGACGCTGCTTCACAGTCCACATCGTCACCCGGCAACACAGCATTGGTATACAAGCCATCAGGCGCTCCCTTCAATTTCCACACGCCTCGCGCTGCTTCGCATTCTCGCAACACATGCTGTCCCGCGGCCGCCTCCGCTACAGCATTGGCGTGCAAACTGTCCGCCTTCTTCAATCTCTGCGAGCGGCTGGCTCTGAAAGCTTCGAATTCTCGCAACACGTCGTGACCAGTGGTCGCTTGAGCCACCGCATTGGTATACATTGATTCCAAAGCAGCAACCTGTAGGTTATATCCTACCAAAACAGAAACTTCTTCCCAATTTCCAACGATGGCTGGCTGGCTGGCACCTCAAATGCCAAAAGAATCGCTGCCTCTCCAACAGGAGAATTCCCTCTTCTGATCGCATGAAAGGCAAGGCATTCTCTTCCGCGACACCATACCTGTGTAAGTTATGCGGTTTAGCTAGCAGCTGCGAATCTCGCGCAAACACCAGCTTGCTCTGAATCCACGAATGAATTCCCTCTTCCGATCACATGAAAGGCAGGGCATAATCTATTCCGTCACCATGCCTTGACAGTGATGCAGCAACTCGGTAAGCTACGAATCTCCCGCAAACACCAGCCTCCTGCAAGCAATTGCTCATCAGAGAAACTAACAAATCTCTATCTGCGATGTCACTAATGGCCCACCATTCAAGCTGCTTCTGCTCACCAACTGCCATCGGCAAAGCACTGAATTTCTACCAACAAAGATACTCAGAAACCAGATTATCGATCCAACTTCGGCACTGGCAAGTTGGTCAGAGCTGGTGCAATGAAATTAAGGCATATTTGATGAAACTATGATGTGCTACTACTGTCGCTGCAACAGGAAATTCGGTAGAGGCCAGAAACAGAGAAGCAATGGAGGGAGCAATCTGAGGGCTTGGCCGTAAGTGCACTTGGCGGCTACCGCCATGGCTTTCCCAGGAAGACGATGACCTCCTTTTCCTTGTTCTCTTCGGGCTGGTCTGTCTTGCCCGTCTCTCTCTCTCTCTGCTCACGCCTGCCCCTCCTGGAAAAAAGTTCGTCACCTTTCTTGCGTTCTAACTTACATATCAGTGATTTTTTTCAATACTTATGTGATACTTGGGTGATATCTATATCAAAACTAGGTTGTGTGATACTTGGGTGATATCTATATCAAAACTAGGTTGTGTGATACTTGGGTGATATCTATGTCAAAACTAGGTGATATGTAGGTTATATTTGGCAAATGGTCTTAAAAACCCAAGTAATTTGGTTGTTTAGACTAAATTCTTTTTTAAATTCACAAAAATTTGTCAACATCTTTTGGTTGTAACCAACTAGCAAAAATTCATACATACAATGAATTGTCACCCCAAAGTACTCCTCTTCATGCAATTATTGGTCATAGTGTAACTAACAATTCGCTTCAAAGTACTCTTCTTAGTGCAATTACCATAGTATAACTAGCCAGTCTTAGACTATTGTGTCCAATTAAATATTCTTTGAAAGCAACGTAATTAGGCAAATATGGGGTTCTTAAATACTCTCAAGAAACTCCAATATTTATACATACAGAAAAATAATTTTTGAAAAAATGATATTTCCTTAAAATTTTGACGCTCGTTTTTAACCCCTAAATGCCCAAGGCACCATATTTTGGTGTCGGCCAAACTTTGAGTACAATTTGCACTACTCTAGGCCATGCTAATTTTGAAGAAATTAATTTTTTAACATCAGCAAAGTCTTCAGCTGTTAAGATAATCCAACCTCGACTGCAGCCGCGTTTGCGCTGCCCAGCCCCTCCAAATTTGTGATATTTGGGAGACAATTATTCAAAAAAAATTATTTTATTTTTAAAAGATCTGGCCTTTTCCTAGTTCATATTCTGGCCACAATAAAAAAAACGAAATTAAAAATCTTTACAGCTGTGACTTACCTCTGATGGGCAGATAATTTATGTAAAACTACCTAGTTCCCATCTTGCGTATTGTTTTTTTGTTTTTTTAATTGTTTTTTTTAATTTTCTTATCACATGTGAACCGCAGATACGAGAGTCCCGTACTACTCTGCACCGATTTGACTGCACTGAGGTAATTAATTGAAACTACGGACTGAATTTAATTTAAGTTTAGTGTCTCTTCGAATTCTGAAGATGAAGTGAGTTGGCTATTATTAAGCTTTACAGTACTCTTCCCCTTCCATTGAAATTGGTGAGCTTCACCTGTGTGGACATTCATCGTTGGAATGCTAATGGTTTGGATGAAGAAACTCACTCAGTCAGTTGCATTCCCTGCTTTTGGATGAAAAAAAATATGTGCACAATTTATTAGTGTTTGGACAAAAAGGGGAATTATGTTACTATGGTTCTACAAACAAAGAAGAGTTCGAACAAGCCCTTAAAAGAAAACATTGTTGGAGAATTGAAGAACTAAAATATTTGTATTGATTTTATTTCAACACAATTTAATAATTTAAAACTTGATGAAAAATAGTTTATTAATATTTGATTGATACGAGTGTTATCTTACAGTGTCAAGGTATTTTTAGTACTAATTTTTCTTTTATAATTAGCAAGTTGTTACAGTAAATTGCATGCAAAGGAACTTTCTACTTGGTTGGAGGTTATAATAAGGGAATTGTACAAGCATGGTAAGCAAGGGTTGGTCCTTCTATAAATCCAATACCTATTTTTTTTTTTTTTTTTTTTGGGGGGTGGGGGATTGAATTGATGGAGATGTCTTAATGTATTGCTAATTGATTTGAATCATGTGATGAGTTATGGAGAATAGTTTTGAGTTTGTTTACAATACAATTTTGTTGCTTTCAAATGTATAATTCTAAACGTTCCTATCTTTATACAGTGGTCAACAATGTTCACTAAGTTAGAAACAATGTTATAGGAAGTCTTTATAGCATCTTCAATGGGAGCCTCTACATTAGCACTTCAAAGTCTTGTTTTTCATCCAAACTTCAAACTTTAATTTAAAATCATAATCTCTTTTTGTAAATTTTATGAAAAAATGTGATCATTTTCTACTCTTGTGAAGCAATAATTATATTTCTACATCCACATATTTCAAAAATTAGGAATTATCTTTAGTTACATGCAAATGCATTTTCATCCAAAATGGACCATTTTTTAAGTTAAAAGATAACTTTTTGAGTATTGAAGGAGAAGATTATTTTAAAATGGTGCAATTTGGTCCTTTAGTGCCAAGGGAAAAAAAGTTGCAAAGGATCCAATCAAAATCTCCACATATGACCAATAAATAATTAATGGACCAATCACAAAGCCCCTTAATTTAGAATGTGAGACAAACTCTTGCATTTCAAATATAATTAAGTTCAAGAATCCACTTAAACTTAGGATGGTTAGGAGAGCTTGTTATAATGAAGGAATTTGAAGCATTGACTAAGGCAATATAAAAATATATATATATTTTAATATTCTTTTCATCCGTTTTGTTGAATGTCATTTGGTTTACCTATTTGTAGTAAAGACTCCCTTAGAGAATTATGAGGAATACAACAATATTCCCCACAAACCAACATTTGGAGATGAAATGTTTTCAATTGATGGTTGAATTTGCTATAAGATTATTTTTGGCACAAAAAAACTAGATATTTGTTGGAAGTAGAAACTCTACCAAATATGACAAATTTTTTCTACAAATTATAGCTTATTTATTTAGATCAACAATGATAGGGGATTCTTTTTGCTTTTGCATACTAAGACACTTGCATTATTGGTTGAAAGTCATAATAGCTAGTTGCATAAATGGAGCAAACAAGTAATTTATTCTATGAAGCAGTGACCTTGTATTATAACAAGATGAGTTTCTATCAAAGTACTAGCAATGCTTTTACCTTCTTACCTTCTTTGTCTCAATTTCACAGTTAAACTTTGAGTACCATACTAGTGTCCTCATGATGACCTTGTACTCCTCATCTCTAGCACTTATAATGCTATAATAATCAAGACGGTGATTGGAATTATAATTCTCTCAATGGGTAGAATTAATTCAATGGTCATTTGAGAGAATTCATCACCAAAAGTACATAGACCCAACAAGGTCACAAATTCATTATATAATGTATAAAGGCTTATAATACCCTGGCTAGACATTTACACTAAGGGTGATGAAAAATTTGGATATAATTTATTCTTTAATGAATTTAAAAAAGAATTTAAATTACTACTTTTATGAGGACAAATATTAATTCTTTCTATGGTTGATAGATTATTTGCACAAATTAATAAGGAAAACATAACCTTCAAGGGCAAGCAAGGAATAGAAGATCCCCTCCTCATTGTTCCCTTCCAATGTCTAAGTATTCTAATTCTTCAAGAGTTTTATGATGAAACATCTACCATATCAAATATCACATTAGATTAGGGTGAGATTGTACCCCTTTGGTACAAACACTTTGACTTCTAATATATTGAATCGATGATTGTATAGTCAAAAATCTTGTTATATTCTTCATTTCTCTAAATTTTTTTATGTTTTATTTTCCAAAGACAAAACCTATGTCTAATATATGTTATATGAGTTTCATATTCTTTTGTAAAAATTTCAAAATTTCATGAATTATTGAATGAAAAGAGAAGAAAATTCACATAAGAAATTTGGAAGTTTCAGAATGGATGAATACTATAGTATAGAAAAATAACTTATAAAGGATCAAGGCATATTTGGGGCAAAAATTGTGAAAATTTTCCACCTAAACTTTAGAGCATTGAGAAAAAAATAATTTTTTTCTTCAAAATTCAACCATACTGATTTGTATTAGGCTTCTACCATGGAAATGTGTGAAAATTTTCATAAACATTCAGTACATGGATTAAAAGACTATAGCATTTGAAGTTAGAATTTTTTTTCTTTACTCAACATGGCCAAGATACTTTAACTTCTTTTAGAACAAGACTTTTATAATATATATGGTTAAATTTTTAGACATTTGCATCTTGAATCATATAAGTTATATACTTGCCTAATTTCAAAATTCTAAGAAGAATTTTGCATATGTTGGCGAAAGCTACCTAGGCTAGTTGAAAAGTTCTAAACATAGTTTCTAATCCAAACACCTAATCAGAAAAAATAAGATTTTTTGTATACATTGAATGGATGCATATGCTTGGTCCTTTAATTATTGGTTAAGATATAAAGGAGATTTTTATATCAATTCATATTTGGAAACATAGTTCTAGATCTTTGTATCCAAACTTCAACAAAATTATCATTATATTAAGGAATTTTCTTGTAGGGTAGAAACAATACTTCAAGATTTATTTTTGTTAGTTTTATATAAAATCCAAAGAAATCATTTGAATGTTGAAATAAATTCTTAAACAAAAAAATAAACAATGTTTGAATTACTATATATAAATGAACCATTTTTTTGATAAACTATCCCACATTAATTCAAGAATCAACTAGCATGACTTGAACTTAAAATAATAGTGTAGATATAGCACAAGTAAGGAACAAAAATTTGGATGAAAATCATCCATTCTTTAATACAAAAGAAATTTGGCCAACCAAATGATAACTTTAGTCCATATTGTCCTTTTGAGGCTAATTGAGTCCCGATATCACTTCACTATGTACGAATGTGCCTTTGATCTTATATAAAAGGTACTGATCAAATATATGAGGTATAAACGTGCAAGAATATTGAATGTACACATATCCAATCCAAACATGTAGAGTTTTATGAAAGTCTGTGCTTGTGTGCAATTGAATGGATAAGCCGATCAATCATGGAAATTTAAAATTAAAAGGGTCACAACATCATACATTTGTGGAACCAAAATGGTTTTTCGTTATTTTTTCCCATATTGAGATGCATATATAAATGTTGGTACAAAAGGATTCATAATGTGCATAACATTTTTGAGCTTCAAGGGGTGGGTCTCTTTGAATTTTTTGGAACTCAAGCTTCTCTTTAAACCTCTTTACATCACTACTCTCAATCCTCCAATTTAGGCATGTTCAAATTTAGTATCATATCTATGCATAAATGTCCTTTTTGGCCAATTGAATTCTATATTTCTTCCTTTGGTATGATTGTTCTTTTAATCTTATATAAAAGGTAATTAATAACCAAAAGTATTGGATGCAACTATGCAAGAATGTAGATTGTACATATGTCCAATCAAAATAGATGGA
Organism: Pseudoscleropodium purum; assembly: GCA_963969395.1. Taxonomy (NCBI): domain Eukaryota; kingdom Viridiplantae; phylum Streptophyta; class Bryopsida; order Hypnales; family Brachytheciaceae; genus Pseudoscleropodium; species Pseudoscleropodium purum. The sequence continues at coordinate 26,590,385 of OZ017798.1, forward strand.
GGTTTATGAAAATCTACGCTTTCATACAACTTAATTGATAAGCCAATCAATGTTAGAATTGAAGATTGAAGAGATCATAGCATCATACCTTTGTGGAACCAAAATAGATTTTTCTTTATTTTTTGCCATATTGAGATGTATAAATAAATGTTGGTACAAAGGGACTCATAATGCATATAACATTTTTGACCTTCAAGGGGTGGGCTATGTTTGAATTTTTTTAATTAAAGTTTATCCTTGAACCTTTTTATATTACTACTCTTGACCCTTACTCATTTTCATTTCTATCCGTAGAAATTTGCATGCAATATGACTTATAGTATATACTCTATATTTTCAAAGTGTACTGTGTAATTCAAAATTAGCTCATAATTACATGAAAGATTATATTTTCTTAACAAAATTTGAGTAGAATGTTGTATAAGCACTAAAATATGCACAATATTTATTTAAAAGAATATTCAAATGAATTTATATTTATTTCTTATTTATGAAATAGAAAGGAATTTTACATATAAATATAAGATTTACAAAAAACTAAGGATAGGATGAAAATAATTTTAGAATCATATGATAATTTTTTTTTTAAATTTAGAATTTATCAAATGAAACATTGTTGAATGAAATATACTCAAATATTTCTGTTGTATATTATTCAATCAAAAAATTCCAAAAGATCATGAAAAAAATCTATATATTATGTAGTGATTGAATCAAAAGTGAGTTGAAGAGATATCAAAAGTTTCATAGTTTATTGGAATTTTTTGGAGTGAATTTTAGAAGGTATAAAAATTTGAGGTCTAATTTAAGCTAATGTTTTTTCATTCAATAGAATTCAAATTATTATGAAATTTTCACTACTTTTATAATCCCACATTTTTACTTGATGGCAATGTTAGGGTTGGGAGGAAAATTCATTTTCATAAAATATAGGGATATTGTGATCAAGTATGGATTTCTTTCCCATGGTCCATTTTCCATTGCCTAATTAGTATTGTTGTTACTTGAGCCCAACTAATGAAATGTTGTTGTTTCAATTTGAGCCCGACTAATGAAATGATAAAGTATAGTTTCTATTCCAATTTGAAAAGTTGAAAATTTTATTGGAATTTGAACTTTGGACCTATAACCATAGGGCATAGGCTATTGATTTTCTAATTATAGAAAGACATGGCAAATATTTTTTTTCTCTATGATATTATGCACTATCATATACATGCCTACCAAAATACTATAGTTTTTGAGCTAATTTTGTATTTGATATGAATGTTTTTTACCTTTTTTTCAAAAAAATCACAATAATTTCAAATTTATACAAAAAAAAAATGTTGGACTTATAAATGACACGTGATTTCATCTTTGAAAAAAAAATCAAGAATAAATAGTCTAAACATGAAAACAAACAATGTAATTTATTGTTCATTTCAATGACGATAGGCCCATTCTTTTAGTTCAAAAATAGGAAATTTCAATACCAAAGTCTTAGAATAAACTAACAAGTAGCAAAACCATATCATATAATATGTGAAGTAAGAAAGGTCTTGAAATAGATTGTTGTCTTATTGGCCAAGTCTCTAATTTGTCAAATGTGAACCAACTACTATGATAGTTTATGGACTCTCACTGTCTTTAGCTACCTTCCTCTAAAAGTCTAAAAATCTTGAAAATTTCCAATAATTATGTGTTTTATAGACTTTCACCAAATGGATCTATAAAGTTTCTAGTATTCTTGTACACAATGTAAATCCAAAAGATTTCTAGGACTTACAAAATCCCAATACAATAGTGAACGTCACATGAAAGCCATTGCCATTTTACCTTAAAATACTAATAAGCCAAAAAGTGGTAGGTGAATGACTTTGAGGATTACTATAGAAAATGAAGAATATGCCTATTGTTCCATAAATCATATTATTTTTGGTAAAGTCCATTCATGACAGGTCTTTTTTTTCCATAATTAACCCAAGGAAGATAGGTTGATTACTATGAAAATTGGCCTATTTCAGGGTTGACGAATCTCTATGTCCGCCTGAAAAAAGCGTTCGTAACCCGGACGTCCGGACACATGGACCCTGGCGGACGCAGTGTCCCTCCCGCCGTCGGAAAGCGGACGGACGGGGCGGACACCCAGATTGTGCGGACCACATCAGTCCGCGCATCGATCGGACGGCCGTAATCGGGCGGATAGGCGGACGGGGGACAGGCGGACGCTGCGTCCGCCGGGACCGCGAATGTCAGCGAACACTGCGGACACAGCGTCCACGTTCGGACGTCGTGTCAACCCTGGCCTATTTGGTATTGTGTAAATCATTTCTTCATAAAATCCAATAGCAATCATGAGAGGTTAAACTATTGTTCCCTTTTTGCACAAATTTCAAGGATGAACATCTACACCTCTACCCTACATAGAAAGATTTTCTATCATCCATCAGACATTTAATCTGCAATATCCTTCTATATCAACAAATTGTAGTTAACATGCTCTCTATATCAACAAATTGTGCACTGCATGACCTTAGAGACATGACCTTAGGAACATGAATTTAGGGACTAAAGTTGTCTTCTAAGACTTTGGGACATGACCAGGGCTTCTTTTCTTGGCAAAATTTTGCTAGACTATCAGAAATCTGACCTCTTTGGCTTCATGCCTCCAAAAATTGGTCTCTGTAGTGAAGCCAACAAGGGGGCTACTGTTCCAAAAAAAGCCCTAGACATGACCCTCTTTGGCGGTCAAGGCTACAGCTACAAATACACTATTCATATTGTCTCTTTGCACTACAACTATTTCTCTTTTACTCAACACATATAAATTTTTATAACACTTCTTCACTTCATCAACACCCAATTATTGTTGTATTTTAACCCTTAAACGTTGAAGGGGTGACCCTCAAAATCATCCTTTTCTATTACCGTGTGAATCACTAGGCTCCAAAATTGCAAAAGTAATCATTGCAAGTCAAACTACTGTAGAAGATCTTCCCTTTCCAAAACAAATTTTGAGGATGAATAGTTCTCTATCATCCATTTGACACAAAACATCTGCCTTGGCGTTCAAGGGTTAATTATTGAAGAATACACTAGAAATTTATTGTACAAAACTTTTTAAATTGGCATCCCAAGGGTTGGTCTCACAAGGTGGCATCGATTGGGGTTGTCACTTATTCTTCTCCCTATTTTCAATCTTCACATAATGGGAACATTATGGCACTCTCTTGTTGGTTTTCATGACTTACAAAGGTCCTATTCCTTGAAGATTGAGGATGGAATTATTAGAGATTGTCACACTTTCTCTAAGAATGAAAATTCTATGAAGAATGAGAAGTTGTGGAGTGAAAAGAAGAGCCAATGAAGAGTCTTTCGCTATGAAGAAGGTGGAGCACCCCTTTTTTCTTGTGTGGAGAGTGGAGATTGGAATTACCTACTTCTTTTGGATGGGGTAATTTTCCAATGTATTGTGACCCAATCAAACAAGCTAGAGTGATCTACATCAATCATGACATGCGAGTGTCTGTTTGACCTTCATCTATTTTGTTTCTTAGCATTGGCTTAATTTTTGTAAGTTTGAGCACATTATAATGGCTTCATTAAATTTAAGCTTGTTGTCTACTACCTAATGGAATTCAAAAGATGGAATTTCATATGATTTGCAGATTTTTTTAATATTTTAGTCACTACCAAAATCTTTAAATAAAATTATTTTTCATTAAAGAGAATGGAATTTACAATAAGATTAATAAATAGATTAGCTTTCTTGAAATATAATTTTTCATTCAAATGGTGCTCGAGGTCTACAATTATGCCATGCTAAGCACAAGTTTGAACTTAATGGGAAACAAAAAAAATTCATAAAAATTTGAACTAAATTTATTTTAAATAGAAAAGCAAAAAAACACAAAAAAAATTGTTATATAGTTTTTAAGAATACAATTCAATAAATTAAACTAAAAAAATAAAAGTGAAATAAAGTTTTAAAAAATTTGATAAGATAAAAATAAAGAACTAAATAAATTAAAAGATTGATTTCAAAACTACATAAAATTCTTCACCGACTCTTTCAAATCATTCTTCATCATCAAAAGTTCCTATTATATATTACATTGTCAATTAAATATTATACCTAGTAAACTCTCTTCATTTGTAAACATGCCTCAACAAAGTGAACAAGTTGTTGCTATTGAAGAACTTGAAAACCATCTTGCAGTGTGTACAATGTCTACTTCTATAGAAATGGTAGCTTCATTTACTGATTCAAATGCTAGAGTAACAAACAATTCTTCTCTTTCTAATAGTGGTGATGAGTTCTAATCCTCATGGACAATGTCTCTACAATTTACAATTATATTTTATCACAACAATACTTTTTTGAGAGACATCATGAAAAAGTACCAGTAAATTCATCACACATGGCAAATGATATACTTCATATGAATTCTACAAGGTTCGAAGCAAGATTCAAAACTGTCATCCATTTCTATCACTTGAAAAAGGTGTAGTATGTTGGTCCACTAATGTTGAAAAGGGAACCATCAAAAATTCTAAATTGAAGACTTACATAGATTCCCCAATGTCACTAGCATCATGGATGGTACTCATATTATACTTGTTGCAAAATCTAGCTATCAAGGTGAACAATATTTCAATAGAAAAGTCGTTACTCCATTTCATGTATGATTGTCATTAACCTCAACTTTAGAATAACACATCTCCATGTAGGCTTCCTTGGCTCCATCCATAATACTCGTGTTTTTGTAAACTCCCAAGTATTACAAAAACATGCACTACAAGAAAACGGTGACTGAATTGACATGTCCTAATTGACAAACATTATCCAAATTCACAAAGAAATGTTTGAATTGACAAAAAACGACAACATTCCCTTGTAGTGATGCCAATTTCTTCAAAGCAAAAGAATACATATTAATAGACATTGGATACCCTCTCACTTCTATTACTCATTTTTAACTTTGAAGATTGCAAGCAAGTGATAAAAAATTAGGGAGTAATGGAAGTGAAAGGGTTTCCAATGTCTATTAATATGTATTCTTTTGCTTCGAGAAAATTGGCATATTTTAGTTATATTTGGGAGTTCACAAAAATAAGCCTACTATGGGTGGAGCTAGGAAAGCCTATATAGAGAGTAATGACCTTTTTTTGTCAAAATATTGTTCACCTTAATAGCTAGGTTTTGCATTGAGTATAATATGAGTATCATCTATAATGCCAATGGCATTGAAGAATCTATGTGAGTCTTCAAAAGAATTTTTGACTGTTTCATTTTCTACATCATTAGATGATTACACTATACTTTTTTTTAAGTGATAGCATAGCAACCATAATGTGTTTTGTGAACTTTGATAGAACGCTTGTGGAAATATGGAATGTTGTTGCAATATTTTCTTGAGACACTCCAATTCCATAGGCTCCAAATCTATATAGAACCACTAAGAATTGCAACCTCGGATCAAATTGATGAACAATGCTAGCATTAGAGAAGATGTGGTGGTTTTTGATTATGTTCCATATTCTTTTAAATGTTATAGGGAAACAACTTGAATCTTGCTTTGAACCTCATAGAATTCATATGACATATATTGTTTGTCATGTGTGATGAATTTACCGGTACTTTTTCATGATGTCTCTCAAAAAAGTATTGTTGTGATAAAACATAATTGTAAATTGTGGAGACATTGTCCATGAGGATTGGAACTCATCACCACTATTAGAAAGAGAAGAATTGTTCATTACTCCATTTGAATTAGTAAATGAAGCTATCATTTCTATAGAAATAGAAATTGTACACGTTGCAAGATTGTTTTCAAGTTCTTCAATAGCAACAACTTGTTCACTTTGTTTAAGCATGTTTACAAATGAAGAGAATTTACTAGGTATAATATATAAAAGACAATGTAATATATAATAGGAACTTTTGATGATGTAGAATAATTTGAAAGAGTTGGTGAAGAGTTTTATATACAATTTTGAAATCAATTTTTTACTTTGTTTAGTTCTTAGTTTTTACTTTATTAATCTTTTAATATTATATTTATATTTATTTATTTATTTACTCATTTCACTTTTATTTTTTCCTCTTCTATTTTTCTTCTTTTACTTTATTGAATTATATCCTTAAAAATTATGTAACAAAAGTTTGTATATTTTTTTATTTTTCATTTAAAAATAAATAAAATTTGTTCAAATTTTCATGACTTTTATTAAGAATAAAATTTCTAAAAAATTAGTTCAAAGCTAATGTATTTATTAACCTTATGATGAACTCCATTTGTTTTTATTGAAAAAAAAAATTCTATTTAAAGATTTTGATAGTGACTACAATGTAAGAAGATTTATTTTTGCCAACCATATAGATTCCATCTTCTAAATTACATTAGACAATAGACAACCTACTAAAATTTTATGAGACCATTATAATATATTCAAATAGGCAATTTTGACCTTGGCACACTGATGAGGTGGCCATGAATTCAAACATACTCAATTATCACCATAGTCCACCTAACTATAATGGAGGGTGCAATAACTACCTTGTCATCATATGTGGACTTAAGAATTCCTTGGAGGAAAGATCATATTGATTTTTTATTATATGGTCTACTTTCTAATCAAGGCATCAAAGAAAGAATTTGGCATTTAAGTCCATGAGGCTTAGATAGTTGAGCCATTTCCAAGAAATTCTTCATTCACACTAATCTTATAGACCAAAGTTACCCTTCTTCTCTTCTCAAACCCTCAAAAGTCAAGCCAGTGTTGAAAACCAAAAGTGACAAAGGCCAAACAAACACTCAAATGTCACAATGTGGATCACTTTAGCCTCTTTTAAATTGGGTCACTATGCACTCAAAAATTACCCCATCTAGAGGAAGCAAGTAATCAATCCCATGGACCATTCTTCATTCTCCATTCTTTACACAACAAAAAGGGATGTCCCACCTTCTTGATGGAGAAAGACTCTTCATTGACTCCTCTTTTCACTCCAAAACTTCTCATTCTTCATAGAAGTTTCATTATAGGAGACGGTGGGACACCCTCTAATAGGTGAGCAACACAAATTCCTTCAAAAACCAACTCAACCCAATTTTTACAAGTGCTGTGCTAACTTACTAACTCCAAGAACCGTCTCAAATTTTTCCAACATAAGCCTGTTCATCGAGCCATACCAACGGCCAAAGTTCAGTTTCACTTACAATTCTTGCAATGAAAATAGTTATGACCATTTCCACCATATGTATGCAAGTAGCAAATATTGAAATAGAACAACTTAATTCTTGATCACATACCTTGAAATAGAAACAATTACTCCGTGCAAGAGTTCAAAGTACCGTACATGCACTGATTGACCACCAACTAAGCTTCCTGCCAGCTTAATTCTTCACTAACATGTATTACAAGTTAACCCTACTGTCTAGCTCTGATCATCTGTGTACTTGATGAATCACTTATACACAATGGTGGTCAAATCAATACCGTAACACTCTTCTCCAATTAATTTCAAGCTTGTTTGAAAGAAGCTGCATGTTGTGCAAGATAATCTTCCAAGGAGATGCCCTTGTGGCCCAGCAGGTGCTCCAAATCCGGATACAATTTGCTAAACAAACTCTCCCGCTTCTCAAAGTCCAACGTCGCCTGCCTCGCTGCCAACTCCTCCGCTGCACTCCCACCCCCCATCTTCTTCACTGCCATCTTTATAAACTCTTCCGGCGTCAAGTTCACATGCCGCACCTTCAAGATTTCCCAAACCACACGTCAGAAACCGCCAAATAAACTCAAAAAATTGAACACATCGTAAAGAATGGCAACAAGGAAACCAGGACAGCACAATCCTTAGTAGGGCTGATGCTCCTTTCTTATTCACCACTATCTGTAAGCTTCTATCCGTAAGGAACACTTTTCTAAACATGTATCATCTGCCATGGCGACAATACCTTGTGTGCTAACAAAAAGAATCGAAAGAATTTGGTGGGTAAAACAGAAATGGTTAGAAGAATTTGGACATTCCAATTTTGGGCGGGACATTTGAAATGCTTAGAATGTGGGGGGAATGTGTAAACGTGTAAACCCCAGTTAGGGTGCATGTTGTGACAAAATTCTGTTCCTCACCTTCTGGCCCGTCACTTTGCTGACTATTGCCGCCACCGTCCCCTCCGACACTGCTTCCGTCGTCAATGGATAGATCTTCCCGGTGTGCGGGCTCGGATGGTTCAACACCACCACGACCACAGCGGCGATGTCTTGAACCGCCACAGACGTATACACGCCATCGTCGGCGCTTGTTTTGAACTCACCCGTGTTCTTAATTTCATCATGGTAGCTCAATAGATTCTCATAGAACCACCCGGGTCGGAGGGATGTAAATGGGATCCCGCTCGCGAGCAGCTGTTGCTCGTTCTCGTAGTGGTTGTGAACGGGCTTGTACGCGGCGTTGTCTGCAGGAACGGCCTCAATACTGGAGAGATAGACGATGTGCTTGATGCCCGCCGCGTGAGCAGCTTGAAGGTAGTTCTCGAACATGATGTTCTCTAGGTCTTTGGCCACTGCGGGTAAGACGAGGTAGACGTAATTCACACCTGTGCATGCCTGCAGAGGTGAGTTTACAAAGATTCGGTCCGTCAACCATCAAAATGCCTGGCCTCCGTCAGTCGAAATCGAAGCGAAAGAACTTTGAATCCGTGAAAAGAATATATCGAGAAGTTGAGAACTAGCAATACCGACAAACCTAAACCCGAAGGAAAGCACTACACGGCATGATTATGTAAGATTGAAGTCTCCAATTGAGATACTTGTGAAAAAATCAACAATGCATTACCTGGGTCACGGAGTCAGCGCTGAAGGGATCGACGACGATGGCTTCAGCGCCTTGGGATACCAGGTCGGCCAATTTGGCGGTGTCCCGTGCTGCCAATCTCACGGTGTGCTTGCCCTGAGTCAGCAACTGCTTCGCAGCCTGACTGCCATTGCGACTGGTGGCGCTTGCGATCAACACAACAGGCTTCGACATCACAATCAAATTTAATACTAAGCTTGAGAGTTCTACTCCGAGAATCCAATGAACATTTCAGCAACGTGAATTGAAACAGGGTTCTGGCGCAGAGACCAGAATTGGGCAAAGACCAGATTGGGAAACATGACAATCAACAAATTCAGGTGATATAAATGCAGGAATTGCTATATGCTGTTGCTGACTGCTTCAATCGACTATTTCAATCCATGTATTCTAATCAATTCAATGCAGGTGAAGTGTGGGTGTTGTGATTGTTGTCGTTGGGATGCAGTGTAGGCGCATATTCACTGTTATGAATGTTGCTTCCATTGCTGCTTCTCAATTTTGCGACTACTGTAGTGAAGTGCGATGATTGCGTTCATCGTCGTTGGGAGAGATGAAGGGTTCATTCAGTTTGTAATGTCGCACATTTGGTAGTATGACCGTTGCTTCCGCTGCAGCTTCTTCATTTCAGTTTGCTGCCACGTGGTTTTCGAATTTTTTTCGCCAAAACATTGGAACAGTTCAGTCGGGACAGCATGATTTCGTTGTTACTATGCAAGGATTGTCTAAGACTTGTATATAGTTAAGATATGTTCACACTTGATGTTAAAAAAGTGTTGTCACTGAGGGTCTTAGGAATGAATTTAGACCTACTTCTGGACCAGATTCACATTCCAAACATCCCTAATGCTAAGTGCATCCATTCATCCATTCATCCCTAATGCTAAGTGCAAACATATCTTAACCCCTAAATGCCTAAGCCTTTTCAAGTGTGTTTTGGCTATGAAATAAGAGCATGGACTTGTAGTTATCTTCAATGAAGCACATTGTTTTTTTCCCAAAATATAATTGTATAGATGTTTGAAGAGCTTGCTTAATAGTAAACACACCAATTTTGAATGCAAAATTGTGTAGGAGTTGTGAGATTATAACAAAGAAATGTACATTTTCTATTTTTAGTATGTTATCCCTCCCCATGATGTTTTAAAAATTTGCACATAAATTTTTGGGGGGATTGTAGGTGATATGAGCAACTACAAATTATGTTAGCACACTCAAATGCACTTTCAAAAGACTTAATTTCACATGAAAAGCTATCAAATTCATTACACAATCCACCTTGCAATTGTTGAAATGCAATTTTTTTATAAGTATAAATTGCAAATAACTCCAAATTAACACTTGCGTGTTTAAATTTTCAATGGTGAAAATTATAAAAACACTTTACACTTTCCATAGGGACTATTTTCAAAACAAATGAGTTATCACAAGTTTTAAGATCTCAAATCAAGTGAAATTGGCAAACTTTGCTCAAAGTTGGAAAATGAAGTGAAATTAGCAAGCTTTACACTCCCACTAATGGACATATATGGCTTTGAAGGCCTCTTAAAAATCAAATGTTTACTTTTTCAGTGAAGTTTTCAAAAGTTCACCTTTAAATTTGACCAAATTTTTTTAAACAATCAAAAGAATTTAATTGCCTATACCAAAATGAGTTAAAATTTCAAATTGACCATATATGGTTGGTTGGGCATTTAGGAATTAACTATGTACCGTATGCATGTCAATCTAATGGGAGAAATAGGGTTTAGTGGAGTGACTTCACTATCACATAAAAACCTAGTTGTAGTATTTTTTGGGTAGCTTCTCATTAAACTTTTGCCTTAAACAATAGAAAAAAAATCCTTGGAGCTTGGTTTCTGAGAGAATTATTGGCAAAAAGTGTTTTTTGTATTTTTTTGGACTATTTCAACATATTCAACCCACTTCAATTGTAGTGAATATGGCTTGTCAAACACTACATTTAGGTTGCAAAGTCTAATCACTATTCACTTTTGCAAGCAATAAAACCTATGCCTTGCTTCAAGAACTCTTTGGACTTTCTTTTAGACAAGTGATTGTTGATTAAGTGTTAAAGTTCTACCACCTATTTATGAAAAAATTGCCCTATCAAGATTCTTGTCTAAAGTGTACAACATCCATTCATCTTGGCCTATGGTCAATTGTGCTTACACCTAATTTCAACACTTTGTGAATATTTATAGGCTATTCATTTTGAATCCAAAAAAACATTGAGAAATAATCTAGAATCTCCTATTATCTATACTAATTTTTTCTATTTGAAAGGGAGAGATTAGCACCACCTAGAAAATTACAGTCACCACAAAATTTTATTTTTTGTGAAATGCAATTCAACACAATAATATTTTAAAGTACACAAATTCAAAATAGTGTGACTTTAGTAAATTAATGTCACAAGTACTATTAGGACAAGTCAATATACCAATAAGATTCAATAAAAGCTTTATAGTTTAGTGTTAAGAGTCACACTCAAACCCACATAGTTATATGCAATTAGATGTTAAGCCTTTGAAGCACAAAGCCTACAATTGTATAGTCAAACCTCAAAATCCTCTACTATGTATCTTTTGTTTTGCCACCATTTATGATTGAAATTTTCTATTTTGTCTTTCGAAAATGAAATGGGATGTATAATGCATATTATAAAATTTTCAAATTTTTTAGTGAAACTACCATGAAGTTTTGAAGAAAAAGTGAAGTAAAATTATGTCAAATATTGACCACACTTTAAAGAACAAGAATTTATAGAATAGAAATAAATAGCATGCAATATAACCTCAGAAATAATTCGAATGATTTTAAGGATTGTTGTAAATTAAGAGCCTATTCATATTGGATCCCACTTATTGCTACAAATAGCTATTTTATATGAATTACAACAATATTATCTAGAACCTCTATGGCTCTATCAACAATCAGATTCTATGATTTTGATAATTTTTAACATCTTTAAGGGGCACTTCACACTATGGCCAAAGATTGAGGGTTTGTCAGTTTCCACCAATGGGAGGTCAAGAAACCTTGAGTTTGGCTTCTCAACCCTTCATACTATGTGCCAAAATTTAGTGTTTGTCACTTGTATGGCTACCTACATGGCACAAAATTTGATAGACTTTTGACTAAAGTTAGGGTCAGCCAAAAGTGGAGACCCAAACTCTATTTGAAAGTCCATTGAATTTCAAAACCCAAAAATAAAATACTGACAAGATCTCATTTGTTAGATTTGAAGAACCGTTTTCAAAAAGATAAAAGGCGAGTGCAGCTTCTTCCTGTCTCTTTCTTTTGTGCATCTTCATAGAAGTCATTTTTTTTTTGTAGCTCTTTGTTGTGTGTTGGATCTTTTTTTGAAGGGGGAAAAATATTTTTTGACTCCAACTTCTTAAGGAGAGTTTCAACCCTATTCAAGTCAAGTTAGAGAAGAGAGGAGAGTAGAAGGTCAAAAGTCAAATGATGAAAGGGTAGGCAAGAAGGTTGTTGAAGATGGAGATTGTGAGATTATCAGATCCTCAAAAATGAAACACTACAAACAAATTAGGGAATAAATTATCGTAGAAAATGATTGCTATGCAATCATTCTGGACATTGTTGAATGCAAAATGACTTGGGGTCCATGCAGTCATAGTGGACAAGTCATTTTTATAAATAATTGCAGGTGTATTATCACCATCCATTTTGGACTTGGATGAGGGCTTGGATGAAACAGGTGCTACATGAAGTGATAAAGAAAAGAGGTTTAAGGAAATCAGTAGTGAGGTACCATGTGGAAAGCATTTTCGAATTGTATGTGACGTGGACATCTACATCAACAGGCATTTTGTAGTCGTGCTTTAGTTACAACAGACCTATGAAAAATCCAATGTGAATATCCATATCAATTGTCATTTTTTAGTTATTCTCTTGTCATTTTGAAGTTATAATAGACCCATGAAAGATCCCATATGGACATCCATGTCACCAATCATTCTTTAATCATTTCAAAGTTATGATAGAATAACTTCTATCATTTTGTGATTTCTATATGATCAAAGTATATAGAGTTTTTTTTGTTGAGTGCCATGTGGGAATTTCAGCTTCAAAATTCAAGAAAAAATCAAAACTTCAATCCTCTTTGTAGAATACTTATGCATTGTACATTACCATGGTCCTTTTGTAATGAACAAAAACATCAAAAAATATTCATAGATTCACCAAAAAATTTGAAAAGACTTATTCTAAAATCCAAATGGTGGATTTTTTGAAAAAAAGTAATATAAAATAGAAGGGGAAGAAAGAACCAAAAATAATTTTAAAATGCAATTTGTATGTCCTAAAAGTCAATTTTCCTTACCATTCCCCTCAAGGGGACATGTTCTTGTGTCAAAAAAATTGTGAAGTGAAATTTTTACAAGTCCTTCAATAATTATATAATTTGAATTTTTGAAGCCAAAACACTCAATAATTTATAGAAAATACACTTAAACTCTGATGCATGCAAATTACATTTGAAACATAAAACGTGCATCTACAAATCTAATTTGTACATAAAAAAAAAGTCAAAAGTCAACCTATAGCAATAAATTGAACCCCCTCAACTACAATTTCGTTTTCAAAGATTTTGAAAAGTTATAGTATGTGTCGTATTTGTAAAGAAAGTTTCTTTGGAGTCTTCTCATTATGCAATAGTAAATTAATACATCTCTTTCTAATTGAATGTTTATTTTATTCATTTTCATTTCTATGCCTAATATATTTTTATAATATAGTTGTGATTCTCCAAATCATGTTAGGCACTTCAAAATTAGCTCATAACTAACTGTAGGAGTAGAAAATTTTTAACATAAGTTGAATAGATTGTAATGTATTTAATACTAGTGTGCCCTATGTTGTTGCCATAGTCTAAATTAAAAAAAAGTAATATTTTAATTTTTAGATTAAAAATAACTCAAAAATTCATAAATTTCACACCATAGGTTTCAACACCACAAAATTAAGACTGTACACCCCTTCTCACAGAGAGCTTTTTGATGGTACTAAGTATGAGATTGAGGATACACAATCTAGAAGATCTTAGCATAACAAACAACACAAACAACCAACTTAACTTAAGGTATGGATGCTACATATAGCATTTATTTTAGAATTTATTTTTCTAAAAATATAATCAAATTCAAAGATAAAAACATCTTTTTTCTTCATAAATTCAAGATTTACAAATTTCTTTAGTAGACAAAATGAAAACATTTTTTGAAATTATATAGTAAAAAATTTAGTAAATTTAGAATTTACCATGTGAAATATTATTGACTAAAACATGATCTCCACATATTTATATTTTTCATTATTCACTCCACACAAATTTTAAAAATCATAAAAAAATCAGTGCATTGTTAATTAATTGAAGTATTCCAAAAGTTTCACAATTTCTAGAAATCTTTTGGAGTGAATTTTAAATAATGTAAATATTTGAGGCAAATTTTTGGTTTGCAATATTTCATCCAATAAAATTCAAATTACTATGAAATTTTCACTACTCATTAGTACGTATTGTGCCATTGTCACGACCATTAAGGTAGACATACGCATTCCTACCCCTATAAGAATCCTTCCTTCATGTAATGGTGGTGTACACTTGTTTTCTAAAAAGTACTCCATTGGTACATAAAGATGATGGTGGGTGCAAAGGTGGAAATGGGTATGCTTACCATAATGTGTCATTTGTAATTGTTATAGAAGTAATTGGTCATTCCTTAAATAAATCCTCTTTCATGCCCATTTTTGCATTATTAAAACAAGGCAAATTATTCATAGCATTTGTTTAATATCATGTGTCCTATCAATTTTTATATTTTGTTCGAAGAATAATCTTAGATATACTATATGTAGGGATGCCCCCTTGCCTAGGGCTTTTTGATAGTAGTGCTCAAGGGCACCCCTAAAAGGTCTAACACCTACAAGAATTATATTTCCAGTAAAGAAAAAGAAATAGGAAGGTAAAAATTTTAAAAATAAAAGTATTAGTATTGATGCAATGTTACAACCAATGAAACATTCTATATACCTCTAAGTCCAATAGCCCTTCACATCCAATTTTCTAACAATTTTCTAATTTTTTAAGCCCATAAGCACTTCAAAATTCAATATCTTTTATCCCTTCCATTAGAACGCTAAGAAACTTGTTTTGCTTGCCAAGAACTTTTTGACAATACCAAAGGCACTCCCATTAGAACGCTGATTTAAAAGAGCCCCACATCCTTCACAAATAAACAATTGTTTGTTAAAATAATATAGAATATAATCCCTCATTAGTTGCTCAAGGTGTTTGTAGGATGGTAAATCTATGTTCATCCTATGTTTTTCACCCCCTAGATAATTTGGGGCCTCTCATTGCAAATATAAATTCAAACTTAGCAAATTTTTTCATGTGTGGCAAATTAAAAATTCTTGTATTTTCTTCAAGGGTAAATTGACCATGTTGGGTTCACTTCGTGAGATGGGTTTAGCGTCCTACAAAGCTTGAAGGTTTGGAAAGAAATTCATTTTCACAAAGGATAGGAATCTTTTGATCCACCAAATGTGGAATTTTTGTGCAAGGTGCATTTCCAATTGCTTTACTTAACGTTATCAACTTTATCCAACTTCTTTATGAAGCAATGAAAAGGGATGTCAAACAATAGCCAAGACACTCATCTACCAACTAATGGTGAAGACATTCCAACTAAGGGCATATCATGAAAGGTAAAGGTTTTTAGGGTTTAGGGTTCCCAACTTCCGCTCATACATCACCCGCCCTTCAAGAGCATCTTCAGTAATTTATCACTCTCCATGATCACTCATAGCTCCCAATAAAGCAAACACTAGATTTCGCCATGAAAGAAAGTTGTAGTCACTGAAATATGAAAACTTCTTGGATCTCATACAAGTGATCACACACGACTGCAAGATTTCTCAACCGCACCCATTGAGTGGAACATATTTGATTGAGAATGAAAACTCAGGTCCCTGCCAGCTTCTTCACGAAAATCCTCAAGAATGTACAAAAATGAATCCCACTGGCTCTGATGACATAACAGCTGGAGCTGGAAGTCACAACCTTGATGGTTTCATTCAAGAGGAGCAAGCTGAAAAACGAACAGTACTTTGAAAACCATCCCAACTTCATAACCATTCTTGTTAGCCAAGACAAGTACTTCTCCGTGTCATGGAGTATACTTCTGACAAGAAAGATACAAAGGATACCACGCACACTATGATCTGCATCTACGTGACAAAACCAGAAAAATCGCTAAATTCCTGTTTCATGGTATCAGGGGAACACAGCAAAGTGCACTGTACATGCTGCACTGAGCAGTTCAATTCAGATCGCATTGCCGTGCACCCCGGGGGCTGCAGCGGGCGCTGTGCCGGGGATTCCCCAACACGAGGATTTTGCCATTTCAAGCCTGCTTGAAAGCATCGGCATGCTGTGCAAGAAAGTCCTCCAAGGAGACGCCCTTATGCCCCAGCAGCTCCTCCAAATCCGGATGCACTTTACTAAACAAATTGCCCCGCTTCTCAGAGTCCAGCGTCACCAGCCCTGTCGCTCTCTCCTCCGCCGCACTCCCACCCCCGAAAACTTTCACTAACATCTCCTTATGCTCTTCCGGCGTCAAGTTCACATGGCGCACCTTCACAGGTTTCGCAAATCACACGTCAAGAATTGAACAAGAAAGGCGAAAAAATGGAACAAAGAAAACAAAATGGTAACCAGAATAGGAATACACCGCAATTCTTTGAAGGTCTGACCTATGCCATTAGTCACCAGCATGAGCAAACTCTGTAGGACGTGAGGAACACTACATTTCAGAAAAATGTATCCCCATAGACAGAAAAGTTTGAACACATCAACAAGAATGGTAACAAGAAACTAGAGCACCGCAATCCTTAGTTGGTCTGCCCTCTGTTATTACTCACCACCAGCATCTGCAAATTCCTATACGTAGGAAACACTACATTTCTAAGAATGTAACCCCCACAGACACACAAAGAAACTTTAAAACTTCAATATAGAACACCGTTGATTCTGAAGAAGCTCTTCATAGTCTGCAAAAGCTACTGGTGCTTTTACTGGTAGACAGATCGATTCTGAATTTTTAATTAGGGAAAAAATAATTCATCCAGATTCATCCCAGAACTTGATGCAGTTATAGTTATATCTGTAGAACAGAGTAATCTATCATGTGCACAGCTCTCAGAACACAGCCATAGCGAAATTGCCAAAAACTTGCAAGGTATAGATGCACTCTAGAAACAGAGTGGCTTAAGAATTTGGAGCCGGGGGATGTTGTGCAAAACCCCGGTCAGGGTTTTGTGAGCTTCGCACCTTCTGTCTCGTCACTTTGCTGACAATCGCCGCAATCATCCCGTCCGTCACCGCGTCCGTCGTCAAAGTATAAATCTTCCCGGCGTGCGCGTCTGGATCGCTCAACACCACCACGGCCGCTGCGGCGATGTCTCGCACCGCCACAGTCGTCCACAAGCCATCGCCGGCGCTCGTCTTGAACTCCCCCGTGTGCTTGATTTCATCCCCATGATACATCACTTGATTCTCGTGGAACCACGCGGGTCGGAGGGAGGTGAACGCGATCCCACTCGTGAGCAGCTGTTGCTCGTGGACGTAGTGGTTGTGAACGGGCGTGAAAACGGCGTTGTCTGCAGGGACGGCGTCGATTGCGGAAAGGTAGACGATGTGCTTGACGCCAGTTGAGAGAGCCGCTTGCAAGAAGTTGCGGAACATGGTGATCTCCGCATCGGCCACCAGGGTGGGGAGGATGAGGTAGACGGAATCCGCGCCTTTGCAAGCCTGCAGCGGGGCAAAGAACTCGTACAATTGGCCGGCTTACGCCCAAAAAACTCATGAAAGTGAAAACGAAAACCAAAGAAATTGAATAGCTAGGTTCAAAAACTTGAGAAATTGAGGAGTAGAAATGCAGGCAACCCGGGAATTTTTAAGAAAATGCATCACTAGTATGTGAATCTAAGTGAAAAAGAGAAATCGAGGTACCCTGAACCCAATAGAGACATCAAAAAACCGCCGACAAATGAAAACGAAAACCAAAAACATCTCATAGGGTCAAAACCTGGCTAAATGAATTGAGAAAATCAGAAATTGAAACTGACCGGGAGAATATAAGAAAACACTTCTTTCAGCACGTGAATCCAAGAGAGCCAAGGAAAAAACATCGAATTCGAGGTACTGGTGAGAAAAAATCTACATTGCATACCTTTGTCATGGACTCGGAGCTTGCGGGATCAAGAGCGATGGCTTCAGCGCCTTCAGACACCAGCGCTGCTAACTTGGACGGATCCCTTGCTGCCAATCTCACGGTGTGCTTGCCCTGCGCCAGCAACAGCTTCACAGCTTGGCTGCCATTGCGACTGGTGGCGCTCGTAATCAACACCACAGGCTTCGACATCTCGATACTCAAACTTCAATACGAAGCTCGAAACAATCCTCCAAGTTAAGTCTCTTTCTTTGAAATCGTGAACAGATGACACCCTGAATGGCAAATCCCAGACTTCGATGGCCACGAATTGGTACTTGCTGAACCAGCCAGCGCACATGCTGCGTTTTGTGGCGGGTTCCGCCTGGCAGGGTGGCGGAACTGGCCCTGGCGGAAATTTGCCCCGCCACAGCCACCGCCAGCCGGTGCCAGCCCCCCGCAGGTAACGGCAGGGGCAAAAAATTTCAAGAGAAGCTGAAGACGGTCGGGGTGAACTGACCCCCTCGCTCGTCCCCGAAGGAAAACCCTGAAATTTTCTATTTGCCACGCATGATAGAATTTTCAAATTCTGAATTCATATTTGCAATCAGAGGCCCCAAATTAGCTTGGCGAGCTGTGCTAGGTAATTTAATCAAGCACAATATTGGGGGCTTTATTTTTACTTGCACGCCCTGGACTGACTTAGGGGGGACGAGCGAGGGGGTCAGTTCACCCCGACCCTGAAGACGGAGGCCCCGAGGGCAAAATTTTTTTCAACGCTCTGGAATTCCCCTCCCGTGGCGTAGCGTGATGGAAGCCGCATTCGTGCAGCCGCTCCGCCACGCTGCCGCAGTCCTAAACCCCCCAGCCCGCAGCCACTGGCGCCCTGCCACGTGGCCAGGAGGATGGCGGGTGTCGGGGCGGTTTCGCAGCATGTGCGCTGGCTGGTTGTCGATCTGTCTTGATGGGCTATTTGAATGCATGAAATACCGACAGGCAGGGGAGGACCCCAGAAGAAGCTTCATGCATAAGCTCATATTGGCAGTTTCCATTGTTGCTTCTTTCGCTGCTTCTTTGGTGCTTCTGATTGCTGCAAAATCCTGGTCTACCTGATTGTTAAGAGCAAAAGCACTGGGGAGCCACTCTTGTGGCAACATGTACTCTTCTGGACTGCAGATTATTCGTGATATCGCCTAAACAACCAATTGATTAATCTGATGGGAGAACTCGCGATTAGAGCGCGTTTCCATGGCGCAGCTGGAGGTCCAGGCCTGGACCTCCAGCCTCCAGCTCCGCAAAAGTTAAATGCGATCCTGGACCTTCCAGACCCTTCTCCGGAGCTTACTTTCTAAGAGCATCCCCACTCGGCTGGGCCGGATTTGGCTGGCATCTCCTCCCGGCCATCCAGTTTGCAAGCCGGGCTGGAGGAGGAGACCCATCCATGACTTGTTAACACGTCGTCTGCAAGGTGAAAGTGAAGAAGCTCATTCACTATTTACAGCTCTTCTCATTGGCCGCAAGTACTAGATTTGTAAATTCGCAGAGCTCATTGGATTCAAGAAATTCGAAACAACGACAAGAAACTTTCAGAAGTGGCGAGAATGACGCAAGAGGTGGAGAACGAGCTGCTGAGTAAGTCCATGAAGTTCAGGAAAGTTAACGCACTTTATCGTGGCTCTGTTTGCTAGCCTCCGTAGTGGCTTGCAAATACAACTCGATTTGCCAACCGGTGCCAATTTTCCAGGCAACTTGTTAATAGGTTCATCGATTTTGCCAGACGGGTGGGGCTGAAATGCAAGCCTCCGTTAACAAGTCATCCATTTTAGCAGTCGCGTAAGGATGCTCTAAGAGTTGGTTTCTATGGACAAGTAGGAGGTCTAGGAACTGGAGGGGTCCGTCCGTCCTGAAATTTAGGTCTGCAAGTCTTGTAGCCAAATATGTAGGTCCTACACCAAAACTTTTGAACACATGTTGTGACAAGAGTGGCCTAAACCTGCGGAATCCAATGAAAGCTCGATCTCATAGCAACTTTATATTGATTTTTAGTTAAAATTAGGAGGTCCAATCCACCCTCCAAGTCTGTATTTCCTTGTTGCGTGGATCGGAGGTTGGAGGGCCAGCTAGACATCCAACTGAAAGTCCAACTCCCATGTAAACTACCTAGACCTCCGGTTCCTAGACGTCTAGGTCGTCCATGGAAACGAGCTCTAAAGTGTACCCAGCGCCAAGATGCTAGAAACTTTCCTCCTCTCTGCCCGCAGTCAACTTAGAAGGCCTCCAGTTTCGGCTCCTCCATGGAAACGGGCTCTTAGTGGAGTGGCTTCACCGCCATATGCCGGAGTCTTGTCAAAGCATTTCTCAGGCAGCTTCCCGTTGGACTTTAACCCTTGAACGATAGGCACAAGCGAGAGAAAGTCGTTGACAAAAAAAATGTTTTTTTTATTCTTTTGGAATGTTTCAAGGTTCAAGTAAGCAATTGCACTGTCATGTGGACTTGATGCGTAGGGAAGGGATGGAGTAAGAATTCCTCACATATTGATTCCTTCAAGATTGACCAATTTCAACCAATGGGGTTATTCACCAATTTCGGTGAAACATGAAATTGTGCTTTTTCTTTTCACCCACTTTGACAAAACAATAAGCAGGATCTTCTTGTCTTCTAGTGCTTTTTCTATCCACCAAAGGAGCGTGGTAGGAGGCCCTTAATTAGACTACATAGTCTAAGCACTATTTGCTTTTGCATTCTTTGATTGCACAAACTTTGGGCAAGCAATAAGGAGATTTTTGATCCCTTCTTGTGAACTCCCTTCCAAGCAAATGATTGTTTGTTAAGGATTAAGGTACCATCAACTATTTGTGGTTTGTTTAAGAAAAAGGTCCCATCTAATATTTATTTGAAATATATAATTTCCATTCAAACTAGCCTTTGGTCCACTGTACTTGGTACACCTAAATTTCACACTTTGAATATGTATATGCAATTTATGTTGAGTTTGAAAAATGCATTCTAAAAGAATCTTAAATCCACTATCGTCTACATTATTTTGTCTTGTTAGTGAGGGAAGGATTAGCATCACCTAGAAAATTAGTGTCACTACAAAATTTCATTTTTTGTGAAAATTGGTACAATACAATAATATTTCAAAGTACACAAATTCAAAATAGTTTGACTTTTAGTAAATTAATGTCACAAGCACTATTAGGACAAATCAATGTACCAAGAAGATACATTAAAAACTTTTACAATTCAATTATAGGAGCCATATTCAAACCCACATTCATATGCATTTACAATACATGTTCCATGTATATGTGAAACCTTTGAAGAACAAAGCCAACATGATTGTATAGTCAAACCACAAAATCCTCCACAATATATCCTTTGTTTTGCTACTATCTGTGAGTGAGATTTTTTATTTTATCCCTTAGAAATGAATTAGATGTATACTACAATCATAAAATTTTAATAATTTTTAATGAAACTATCATGAAGTTTTGAAGGAAAGGTGAAGTAAATTTATATCAAATACAAAATCTATTTAAAAAATTAAAAAAATTCATAATAGAAGTAGATAGTGTGCAAAATAACCTTATAAATAATTCCAATCATTTCAGAGATTGTTATAAATTAAGAGCCTACTCATATTAGATCCTACTTCTTGCTACAAGTAGCTACACAAGTCACACCCATATTACCTACCTCTATCAACAATCAAATTCTATTACATTGATTATTTTTACTATCCTTGGTAATAAACTAGTGTGTAAGTCTAATGGGCATATGTTTTTCTTGAAACAAAACTTAAATACACTAGATAGAGAATGAACTTTAGTTAATAAAGAGATGGATTCCTTAACCCCTAAAGTTCCATAACTATGTTTTTACCAAAAAAGTTCAAGAATTGTCATTTTTAGTACAAATAGCAAATTTTTGAAATTTTTTTTGACATATGTAATCATAGGATCTTGTACTATGTATTATAAAAAATATGTAGTTAAAATTTCAAACATTTCCACCATGTGGATTGCAAGATATAAGCATTTAGATTCACTAAAATCATTTTTTTTGCCTTGCAAAAAATTGGGTAGTTGCACTTCACAAGCTCACTTTTCTATAAAAAATTAAAAAAAAAAGAACAAAATGATGGTGCTTCTTTGGATTTTTTTTCCTAGACAAAATTTCCACATGCTTGAAAAATCTCAAATCATTTGAAATTGTAAATCATATAGGAAAAAAATAGTAAGTAGATAGCAAGGTTTCTTTTTTCATTTTTTATGAAGTGTGAGTGGCGATATAAAATGTTATAGAGGTGCTCCAAATTTCAACATTCATTCACAAATTGGATAGAAAAGATCACATTTGTACATATTACATATCCATAATTCTATTTTCATCCACAATTAGGTAATTATATCCAAGATTCTTTTTTAATTTGAAGTTTTTTGGCAAAAAATCCTATCGGGTAGTAATAGACAATGATTTAAAATACTAAATTATTAAGAATTAAAACATAGAATTGAAAAATGACAATCCCAATGGTTGAAATGTTGTAACAAACAATTTACATCCTACAACTTTTTTCTTTTTCAAAAATATTGGAAATTGGGTAAGATAAAGGATTTCAAAGTTTATTTTAGAGTAAGGAATCTATAATTGCTTGCAAACAAAAAATCCTCATAACTCTTCACTTGTTGATCAAAATGTAATGATTCAAAGCTTTCCCTGTATATACAAGTCTAGAGAACCAATTTCAAATTTTGGGTTTCGAAAAAAGTGATTTTTTCTAATCTGCCCAAACTGCCTAGTTACAAAAAAAAGTAACATATAAGGTCATAACTTTTTACTTCTATTTCCAAATGTCATGAAATTTGTTGCATGTAAAAGATATTCCTTGTCCACACCTTCTATTAAAATTTCAGCCTAAAATATGGAAATTTATGGTCACAAGTACTTGCCCAAAATTTCTATATAGCCTAAAAATGCAAGCCAGTCCTTTAGGGGTTAAAGAATTCATTCCAAGTTTTACAACAAGATCCATGAGATGGTAGTTTGTTTCCCCACCATGTCTATGTATGTACTTGGTGTCTTGGCCATAGAAAATATTAGAAGTCAAAGATGAGATTGGACTTACAAACTATACTGTCTATAGTATAGAACAATATAGTATGAAGAAGTGTTTTGTGTCACTTTATGTTTAAAAATGTGGTTAAAGATCATTAATTATAAAATTCATTAAATGCTCATTTTTAAGGAAATTTTCAAAAATTTCAAGTGGAGTAGAAACTAGATATCAAAGACTACATTTTATTAGGTGTTGTTTTGTAGCAAAAGAAATAAATTTAAATGTTGAAATTAAGTTTTAAGGGAAAAAACTCACATTATCAAAATATATTGTATAAGCATACCATTTGTTTAATAAATCACCTTGTATAAAATCAAGAAACATAGAACATGACTTGAATTTAACTCATTTGATGTGGATTGTAGCATTCATAAAGTTGCAACCAAATCAAAATCATTCATAAATCAATACGGAGGAAGCATGTTTGACCATCCAAAGGACATTTTTAGGCTTTTATGCCCTTCCATGCATGGTTATTTGAATCCTATTTTGTCCCCTTCATGTAAATGTATTCTTGATCTTACAAGGAAAAGTCTTAAGTTACAAACCACAAATATTGGGTGCAATTATGACAGCAAGTGGAATGTACACATGTCTAAAACAAAGAAGTGGAGGTTCATGAGAATCTACACTTGCGTGCAATATTTGAATGGACAAGCCAATCAATGATGCAAATTGAAAAGTTCATGACATTATATATTCATGGAAACAAAATGTTGTTTTTGTTTTTGTTTTTTTGTGTTGTTGAGATTTAATAATAAATTTTTGTGCAAATAAACTCATGCACCCAACATTTTTGAGCTTCAAGAATTAGATTTTTGCCTTTTAGTCTCTCACACATTGGGACTCTATATCTTTGATTTTTTTAAAATCTTGCCATGTAAATTAGTTTGGAATTCAACAATCATGTTCATAAATGGTATCAAACCTAGAGTGCTTATGTTGAAAATTCCTACACCAAAAATCAAAACTTGTTTTCACTTTGTAGAATACTTATGCACCGTACATTACCACAATTCTTTTGTGATGAACAAAACATCAAAAAATATTCATAGATTGACTAAAATTTCTAAAAAGACTTATCCTAAAATCCAAATGGTTAATTGTTGTAATAAAATAATATAAATTAGGAAGAGAAGAAGCATGAAAAAATAGTTTCAAAACACAATTTATATGTCTAGAAAGCCAATTTGTTTTTGCCATTCCCCTCAAAAAGAAATGTTCCTGTGTCCAAAAAATTGTGAAGTACATTCCTAACATGTCCTTCAGTAATTACATAATTTGAATTTTTGAGGTGAAAATATTCAATATTTTCTAGAAAATACATGTGAATTTGATTTTTTTAACCAAATTTGAATAGATTATAATATATGTAGTATACTTTGTATAATGTTTATTTTTCTAAATATATAATCAAACTGAAAGTAAAAATAGATTTTCTAAAATAAGTATAAGATTTTCAAAATTCTTTAGTAGAAGGAATGAAACTATTTTTTAGAATCATATGGTAAAAATCTAGAATTTATCATGTGAAATATTATCGACTAAAACATGATTCCAAATATCTATATTTTACATTTATTTTTTCCATAAAACTTCAAAAAATCATGAAAAAAAATTTGTGCATTGTTTATTGAGTGAACTTTTTTTTATATTTACAATTTTTTGGAATCTTTTGGAGTGAATTAAAAAGATGTAAATAATTGAGATCAAAATTTTACCTAGGATTATTAATACAAATATTGTCCAATGAGATAGTTGTGCCCTTAATGCCTAAAATATATCTACCATGACTCAAAAATTGATTTTGACTCACAAAGACATGTGTCACTATGGACATTTTGTCATTAAAGACATGTCACATTGAACAATATTTCTGCTAGTGAATGTTTCATTTAATAAAATTCAAATTATTATGAAATTTTCACTACTTAATAGTATGCCTTGTGTTGTTGCTACAACTATTAAGGTTGGCATATATATTCTTGCCCTTTTGAGAGTCCCTCCTTTACCAATGGTGTACATTTGTTTTTTAGAACTTATATCTATTGGTATATAGGGGCGACAATAGATGTAGGGGTGGAAATCATTAGAAGAAATTTTGAGGCTTGAAAAGCCTGCGAGTTATCAAGTTGGGAACAGGACTAGTACAACATTGGGAACTATGGAAACTAGACTACTAACATGGTCGAGACCCTACCACGTCATTGTCCCCCCCAATTAAAATTTTTTTTTCAACTTTTTTTTGTATTTGAAGATTAAAAAATTATTTTATTTTTATTTTTTTAAAGAATTTTTTTTTGACAGTGGGCCGTTCCTTTTGCTATGGGGAACAATTGTGGGAGAACATACCCCAAACAGGCTTTTTGAGCCCCCAAATTTCTTCTAATGGGGTATGTCTACCATAGTGCATCATATGTAATCAATTGCCATAGAAATATATAATGGCTCATATTATTATTAAATCTTTTTTCATGAACATTTTGTATTCTTTAGATAGGAAAAATTATTTGAAGCATTTGTTTAATATTATGTACCACATCAATTTTTGCATTATGCTTCAAGAATAATCTTAGTTAGATATTCTACACATAAAAATAGAGATGCCCCCCCTCATCCAAGGCTTTTTGAGAATAGAAAGGATACCTCCAAAAGCTCAACACTTATGGAAATTCAATTGCTATTAAAAAAAAAATATTAGAAAGGTAAACAACAAAAGTATCAATATTGATGCAATGTCACAACCACTAAAACATTCTGTACCTTGTGAGTTTGATAACCCTTCACAACCAATTTTCTAATAATTTTAAAATTTTTAAGTCCTATAAATATTTTGAATTTCAAATTCTTTTGTCTCTACGTTAAAAATGTTTTGAAATTTACTTGGTGCACATACACTCATTGAGGCATGAGGGCTTTTTGAAAGTACCATGGACTCTCCCATTGGCCCAACTATTACCACCTACTACAAAAAATCTTTGTCCTCTATAACTGGGTCAAATGACTGCAAATCAATTGTGACGCAGTCACATGACTGGAAAATGACTTTTGGCCCCCGCTATCATTTCGGATAAGTCATTTACGTAAATGACTTCAAATTTAGTATCACCATCCAAAGTTGTCTTGGATGGAAAAGTAGATGATAACAATAAAGGGGAAAGATGGAAAAAGAAAAGAGTGTAAAGAAGATGTTTTGAAAACTGCCATGTGGAAAGTGCAATTTTTTTGTTAATGACGTAGACATCCACATGTTCAATCATTTTCAAATTATTTTTAAGTTACAAGTGACCCCTTAAAAATTTGAGGTGGACGTCTACATAGGCAATCATTTTGAAGTCATCTTCCAATTGTGGGTGACCCCTTAAGAATCTGACGTGAACTTCCATGTAGGCAATCATTTACTAATCATTTCAAAGTTATGATGGACCCATTATAAATCTAACGTGGACATCATGAGTCATTTTGAAGTCATATGGATTTTCAAGTTGTAGCAATGTGTGCAAAAAGGAGTGTACTAACAATTAGATGGGGAATAGTATTCTACAATCACATATGAATAAGTTTAAAGTATTGCAATAATACATCATACACAATTCATCATATACAATATTCAACAAATGTATTGCATGGCTTCCAAAGCCACTTAGTACATGAGTATGAAGAGTTGAAATGACAAACCTTTTATACAAGTGGGGTGATAGGAGGCAAGACAAACCATGTGGGACATGTCAAACACAAAAATTGTGTTATAAGTAATATTTTAAATCTCATTTAGGAATAGTAGGTTAATTTTTTTGAAAAAAATTTAAACTAATAAAAGTTGAAAAATTAATCTCACTTTCATCTCTAAAAACCTATTTCAGATTTTGAGCCTCAAATTATAAGTTGTGGACAAATTTGAAAAGAAGATTGGAAAGAATATTTTTTTAACATCTTTTTTTATTCTAATAGTGTAGAAGACATAATGTAGTCATTTCCATGTCATTAGCCAACTACAATATTATAACGCAACTTCCACTTGACTAGGCCAAGTCACGGGGAAGTCATAACTAGCCTTTAGTAAATTAGTATCGTAGAAGGTCACTATTAGGAATATTCTAGCTTTTTTTGCAATGTGGTTCTCAAGGGTAGGCTTAACAATGGAATTGTATGCATGCATTGGAAGTCAAGGTCCAAAGAATGTGCAAATGCATCCACTTTAGAGCCCATAGGATTGACTATTCTCCAAACATTGATAATTTGGGTGGAGTTAATAAATTTAGTGGGTGTAATTGAATTGTTTGTAGAAAAAAAACTTGTTCGTGTAGAAAAATTAGTACCTAGGGTGAAGCTGCAAGACACACAAGGAAACTATATGTATACAAAGGATGATGCTAGCTTCTTTGTAGTGGATTTACACCATAAACTGCCTTGCATAGCAAAGCCGTTCATTTTTCCTAGTCAAGCCACGGAAGTGTTCTTTTCCAATGCTATTTACAAAGTTGGATGGAAAGTGGTATTGTACAAAGAAGCTAGGGCCAAGCGGGAAGTATTTGATTGCATGGACACCTTCATCACTACTACATGGAGACTATAGGCTTGATGGCTCCACAAAGTTTGCCAAATCCTGCTTCAACAGCCAATCTAGTTCAGGGTTGACGAATCTCTACGTCCGCTCGAAAAAGGCGTCCGTAACTCGAACGTCCGGACGCCAACGGACGCAGCATCCCTCCCGCCGTCGGAAGGCGGACGGGGCGGACGGGGCAGGGCGGACGAGCGAGCGGATGGGGGCGGACGGCGTCCGTGAATGTCAATGGACGCTGCGAACACAGCGTCCACGTCCGGACGTCCCGAACATCCGACCGTCCTGTCGACCCTGATCTAGTTGGTGCCATTGAGTTGTTAGTGGAAGATAATTTATTAGTATAAGAAAATTATTCGGGCCATCTAAGGTCTTCTTCATGAGACGGAACTCATACATAGTAGTCACAATCTTTAGCAAAGTCACTATATAAGGTTTCTATTTGTAGTCATTTACTAGTCATTTCAAAGTTATTCTTTAGTTTCCAAAGAGATTGTCTATATTTGTGTTGTAGTGATGTCCACTACATGACTTGCATGTGTCTTTGATATCTGTCATGCTAACATTTTGTACGTGGGCTCTAGTTTAGTATGAAGAATTCCCTCAATTCACAATTTCTTTTGGTGAGTCAATTAAAGTCATTTGGAAGCCTTTATTGGCTCAATATTTGTATTGATATAGATTGATGAAGAAAACGTCCAATGTCAACTGCACGGTGATGGTAGCTAAGCTAATTCTACTCACTCACACGATAGAAGTTTCTTCTTTGACCCCTCACTATGTTGCCTCTTTGATTTTATGAATCTTCCAATGGAATGCTGAATTGTAAATCATGAAAATTAAAAAATTTATATCCGTAACAGTTATTAAGTAGCCCAAAAAAACAAAAAATAAAATGCATGTGTCCCCCGTGTGTGTGCTACCTCTAGTTGCACTTTTGACATTTTCCAGTTGCGTGGAAGTCATGCTGCCACGAAATGGCACTCACCCCGCAATCATATTTCTTGTGTAGTATAGTGAGGCACCATCTTCTTTATCTTTTAGAAGCGCTAAAAAAACCAAATTAGAAGTGATTGTCATAGTCATGCCAAAGTCATAATACAGTCGCTTTTAAATCACCTAAAGTCGTAAAATCAATCCATGAACGACTCCTGTGTGACTGCACCGCCCATATAGGAAGCCCTACCCCACCACATCATTGCAATTGTGACGTAGTGAACGGAACGCTATGGATGAAACTAGCCTAGATAATTCTGGTAATTTTGCAACCGTGGTCATGACTTGAAAATGACTGTGATGTTGTGGACTTACACCCAACGGTGCAATTAGAGAGGTCTAGTCATTCTATAGTTGCAAAATCCCCGCAATCACATTTCTGTAGTGACAAAGTATAGCGATTTCTTGTAGTGACCTCAATTAAATTAGCAATATTAATATCTTGAGGCCACTCCAAGAGGGGCATACATTTCTCGGAGGTATACACTTGTTTTACGAATCAAATTCAAATAGAATTATAATTTTCCAATAAAAACTGTAATTCCTATAAATTCTTGAAGTAGCTAACTTTGAAATTACAAAACCACCTATAGAGTGGAGTCACAAACATTTTATAAACAATCCATAACCACTCTCTTATATATCCAATAGGGCTTAAGTGTTCACCATTAAAGGATTAATACAATTGGCACTAGTACAACAATTTTCATAAAAATGAACGAATTGGAATGATAAGAATGATGGAATTGATGCCAAAAGTAAGGTAATGGAATGAGGTAGTGAACAAAAATAGATATTGAATAGGTATTTACTGCAATATAGAATATAATCCTTCATTACTTGCTAGAGGCATTGAGGTTTTGAAAAAAAACCACTTTCACAAAAGATAGGAATCTTGTGATTGAATGTAGAGAGTTTCTTTGTGGGGTCCATTCTTTCATTGCCTTGATTAATAAGGATCGTCAACTTTATCCAATTTCATTATTAAGCTGAAAAGGGATGTCAAAACAATAGGCAAGACATTCTGTAACTAGTGAATGGTGAAGACATTTCAACCAAGGGTAAATCACAAACGTGAAGGTTTAGGGTTCCCAACCCCTTCCATAGTAGTCATCTCCACCAATACATCACCAACCCTTCAAGAGCTTTTAGGTTAAAGGTATGTTTGCACTTGGTGTGAGGGGTGATGTTTGCAATGTGAACCCAATCTCTAATTAGGTCTAAATTTGTTTTTGAGACCTTCAATAACAACACTCTTTAATACCAAGTGCAATGCACATATTAAATTTTATCACTTTCCATTATCATTCATAGCACTAACTAAAGGAACTAATAGATTTTGCCATCATTAGGAAAAATTTGAACTCTTGGGAGGGCTCTTAAGGTTTTGTTTTTCGGCACCTTGCAATGCAAGTACAGAAAATTAAAAATAATTTTTTTGAAAAAAATTATTAAAAATAATAAAATTAAAAATTAAAAATTAAAAGTTTAAAACCTAATGTGGCGCTGATGTGGCACAAGTAATATCACATCAGATGCCTTCATTAAAAAATAATAAAAAATAAATAACAGTTTTAATTCCTCTTTAATTGCACTTGGGGTTCAGAACTCACAGACCTCACAAGGGCTGAAATGTTTTGTAATGGAAAGAAAGGTGTTATTGAAATATGAAAACTTCTTCGATCACATCCCATACAAGTGCTCACACTACTGCAAGATTTGTAAGCACCAGAGGCAAGTGCACCCATTGATTGGAACTGTTGAGAATGAAAACTAAGCTCCTTGCCAGCTTTCACATAAATCCTCAACAATGTACACAAATGAATCCTGCTGGCTCTCATGACATGAGGTAAAACAGCTCTGAATGTGGTCAGAATTGGGACTTTATCCTCATGCCATTGCTGAATTTTAGACAAGAGATTTAAAATTTAAAAAAAAAAAAAAAAAAAAATCATTTGAAATTATATTTTTTCAATAATTATATTTTTATTATATTTGAATTTATTATGAATTTTTGAAGTGTTTTGTCCATTATGGTCTACAAGAGTCTCTAGACTAACCCCAAACCAACAAAAACTATATCCATAATGCTCATCTTACTCACCTAAAGCATTCACAATATTTTCAAATATGGAAGGCTTAAGGTAGGACCACCCATTCCCAACTAGAGCCCCATGAACAACTTGTAGGGTGTAGTTATTTCCAACAAGGCTGGAAGAGATTTCCAATTGAAGTTTAGAATGTGTTTTTTCTCCTTTTCAAGGTTTAAACTAATAAGCTGAGGACACATGTCCCAAAGTAGTGAGCAAGAAAATAGGAAGTAATGTGCAGGAAAGTAATTCTTGAATTATTAGAATTAGAAGAGTTTAGACATTGGCTATGGGTCTAGAGCACCTTTGCCCCAAAAAATGTCATAGTAAATTCATTTCAAGCAATAAAGTTACCAATTTTTTTGCAATCCTTGTCATTTCTATCTATGTATATAGGAATATATTTGTTTTGCCTTGTACTACTCTAGATCATGTCCAAAGTTACCTAAGTGGTGGACTATAGGTAGTTCTACTTTAAGAAAGTCAATTCCTACAATGAATTTACATTAAAATGCTAGAAGTTCCTAATGAGGTTACTAATGACTCTATTGTTTTCACCTAAGACATTAATTGTAACTCAAATTTCATTTATTGAAAAAATCCGTAGTGGGGTTGTTCCCTAGGTGTCCAATATGTGGTCTTTTTAACAGCATTGGATTGTTATGACTTTTGCCTTAATAGTTAGAGCTATAGTTTAACAACCTTAATAGATCCATTTCATAGGAACATGCATTAGAAGATCTTTGAAGGTATTGGAAGCCTGTTTCATCTTTGTTCCCCTCAATGTCCCCTACAGCAAAAGGAAAGGCCAGCTATTAGAAAAAAATTCAAAAATTCAAAAAAAAAATTGAAATTTTTTTTCTTCAAAATGACATGGCATAGTCTTAACCACGTTAGACTGCATTGTTGGCTATATTCTTAGCATTTTCAAGGCTGGGGAACCCGCAAGCTTTCAATGCCCTCAAAAATCTTCTAATGCTAGAAAAAATAATATAAAAACCATCCCAATTCATACCTACTCTTCCAATTTCCATTAATGTGTGTTTCCATTGTCTCATATACGTTAGAATTGAACATATTATATTTTTCTCAATTTTAGAAGATCATTTTTCTAACAATTATATGAAATTCAATTGATCCTATTCTTGTTGAAGTTCTTGTGTTTATTTTCTTGTAAACAACAAGACATATTGGGAATTAAAAAACAATTTTGCTATTTGTTACAATCCATATCGAAGTAATTCCATTTCTCTTTGACATGCATTCAACAAAGATGAAGTAGAATGCCATATTAGCACACTTTGACACCATTTGAAAATTTGAACAATGTTTTTATAGACATCAACTAAGACATCAATTGAAATGTCTTAATGTTTCTTGCAATATCAACTACGATGTCAACTAAGACATCAAGTGAAACATCCAAATCTTTTTTAAAACATCAACTTTGACAACTTTGTATAACTCAGAAAATTCACATATCTCACATGATTTGTCTTCCCTCCTACCATCCAACTTGTATAAATACTTTATCTTTTCTTGTTGATATACTCACAATAAGTGGCTTATCAAGTTACGCAACATAAAAGCCAAATATGATGTATTGTGTATGGCATATTATACATAATGTACAATGTATGACATATTGTGTATGGTGTATCATGTATGGTGTACTATGTATGGCCTATTCTACATGGAATATGTCAAAGTTGATGTCATAAAATGTTTCAACATTGAATCTTATGTCTCAAAAAACATTCAAATGTTCAAGTTGATCTCACTAAAAACAATATCAAAATTCTTCTTGACGTTTAAGTTGATGTTGCTCAAAACACTATTAATCTTTTCAAACATTGTGATATTAGATGCTACGTCAATTGCCATATCATTTTAGAGTTGGGTGAAGAACCCCATGTGGCATTATCCACTTGCATGGCTCTTACATGGAAGTTAAGTGGCTACTACACGGTGCACTTTTGGCTCCTTTGACCTTGTTTGCTATGATGTCATACAAAAAACATGGCACTTTTTCCCATGTTTTTTCTATGTCAATCTTGATCAAAAAAATTGAACATTCACAAGGGCATGCTTGATGTTAGAAAAATGTATTTCTATGTTTTTGAAGACAAAAAAAATGGTTGTTTTTTCTAGTGTTAGCCAGAGACAAGTACTTCTCTATATCACAAATTACAAGATAAACCAACCTATGATAGGCAAAAGACCCATCACATACACTTGGGGAATGACCTATTAAAGTCTTGCATCAATTCCTAACAAAAAAATTTCAATAAATGGAATTTGGGCTACATGAGGTTCATTTAGTGACTATAATCAATGTTTTGCATAATGGTGATGGAATGACTAGCAATTGCAATAGGAACTTCCATCTTTTGAGTATAAATTCATCATAGCAAGTGATTTTTTAGGCCTTCATATCGAGGCCATATTAGGAAATATATATTGTCATTGTTTTAATTTTGTAAGGACAAGTTGGTCTTCAAAGAAATCATCATTTTCTATTATCGTAGGAATCAATCGCTTAAAAAAATGGAAAAGTATTCATTGGAAGTCAAACTATTGTAGAAAATATTCCCTTTCCATAACAAAACTCTGAGGGTGAATAGTTGCAATTTTGTCCTATATAGAAGAATTTTCTATCATCCATCAGACAATTGGAGTTTGCAACAACGTTACAAGGTTAAGTAAATAAGATGACCATTGTAAATACACTTTTGATGGTTTTGGTGTACTCTAGAGGCTCTTTTGGGCCAATTGGGTTGCACACTTCAAAAATTTGCAACAAATTCATACTTTGTCGAAAAGAAATTCAATTGCTACCCCATTTCTCACATCTTGCCTTTATTTGGAAAAAAAATTAAAATTTTTCAGCAATGCTATCAACACAAACCAATCATTCTGCCTGTCATAAGCTGGTTCACCTTACTCCTCGTAAGAAAAATACAAAGGATACCACTCACTACCTGTATCTATGTGACAAAATTAGAAAACTATCCCTAAATTCCTGTATCAGGGGAACACAGCAAGTCCACTGTACATGGTGCACCGAGCAGTTCAATTCGTATCGCATTGCCGTGCACCCCGGGGGCTGTGGCGGGCGCTGTACCGGGGGTTCCCCAATACGAGGATTTTGCCATTTCAAGCCTGCTTGAAAGCATCGGCATGCTGTGCAAGAAAGTCCTCCAAGGAGACGCCCTTGTGCCCCAGAAGCTCCTCCAAGTCCGGATGCACTATACTAAACAAATTGCTCCGCTTCTCAGAGTCTAGCGTCACCAGCCCTGTTGCTGTCTGCTCCGCCTCACGCCCACCCCCGAAAATCTTCACTAACATCTCCTTATGCTCTTCCGGCGTCAAGTTCACATGGCGCACCTTCACAGGTTTCGCAAATCACACGTCAAGATTCGAAGAATCAAACAAGAAAGGTAAAAAAATGGAACAAAGAAAACAAAATGGTAACCAGAATACGAAAACACTGCAATCCTTTGAAGGTCTGATAGATGTCATTTAGTCACCAACACGTGCAAACTCCTGTAGGACGTGAGGAACACTACATTTCAGAAAAATGTATCTCCATAGACAGAAAAGTTTGTAACAAGAAAACTAGAGCACCACAATCCTTAGTTCTGGTCCATGTTATACTCACCACCAGCATGTGCAAATTCCTATACGTGAGGAGCACTACATTTCAAAAGAATGTATCCCGCATAGACACGAAAAGATACTTCAAAAAAATTCAATATAGAACACAGTTGTTTCTGAAGAACCTCTTCATATAGTCTGCAAAAGGTAACGGTGCTCTTACTAGTAGAGACATCGATTCTGAATTTTTCATCAAAAATAAAATATTATCAAGATTTATTCCGGAACTTGATGCAGATATAGTAATATCTGCTAGAACAGAGTAATCTATGATCATGTGTGTAATCTATGAAACTTTCAATACAGCCATAGCGAGAATTGCCAAACTTGCAAGGCATAGATGTACTCTAGAAACAGATAGGCTTAAGAGACTCAAAATTCGGAGGGGGATGATGCAAAACCCCAGTTAGAGTTTTGTAAGCTTCTCACCTTCTGTCCCGTCACTTTGCTGATAATCTCCGCAATCATCCCGTCCGTCACCGCGTCCCCCGTCAAAGTATAAATCTTCCCGGCGTGCGCGTCTGGATGGCTCAACACCGCCACGGCCGCTGCGGCGATGTCTTGCACCGCCACAGACGCCCATAAGCCATCGCCGGCGCTCGTCTTGAACTCCCCCGTGTGCTTGATTTCATCCCCATGATACATCACTTGATTCTCGTGGAACCACGCGGGTCGGAGGGAGGTGAACGCGATCCCACTCGTGAGCAGCTGTTGCTCGTGGATGTAGTGGTTGTGAACGGGCGTGAAAGCGGCGTTGTCTGCAGGGACGGCGTCGATTGCGGAAAGGTAGACGATGTGCTTGACGCCAGTTGAGAGAGCCGCTTGCAAGAAGTTGCGGAACATGGTGATCTCCGCATCGGCCACCAGGGCGGGGATGATGAGGTAGACGGAATCCACGCCTGTGCAGGCCTGCAGCGGGACACAGAACTCGTACAATTGACCGGCTTACGCCCAAAAAACTCATGAAAGTGAAAACGAAAACCAAAGAAATTGAATAGCTAGGTTCAAAAACTTGAGAAATTGAGGAGCAGAAATGTAGACTACCGGGGAGTATTTTATAAGATGCATCACTAGGACATGAATCTAAGTGAAAAAGAGAAATCGAGGTACTAGTGAGGTACCCTGAACCCAATAGAGACATTAAAAGAACACCGTCAAAATGAAAACGAAACCATAAACATCGCATAGGGTCAAAACCCGGCTAAATTGAGAATCAGAAATAGAAATTGAACGGGAGAATTCAAGAAAATACTTCTTTCAGCACGTGATTCTACGAGAGTCAAGGAAAAAACATCGAATTCGAGGTACTGGTGAGAAAAAATCTACAATGCGTACCTTTGTCATGGACTCGGAGCTTGCGGGATCAAGAGCGATGGCTTCAGCGCCTTCAGACACCAGCGCTGCTAACTTGGACGGATCCCTTGCTGCCAATCTCACGGTGTGCTTGCCCTGCGCCA
Organism: Pseudoscleropodium purum; assembly: GCA_963969395.1. Taxonomy (NCBI): domain Eukaryota; kingdom Viridiplantae; phylum Streptophyta; class Bryopsida; order Hypnales; family Brachytheciaceae; genus Pseudoscleropodium; species Pseudoscleropodium purum. The sequence continues at coordinate 26,626,347 of OZ017798.1, forward strand.
GCAACAGCTTCGCAGCTTGGCTGCCATTGCGACTGGTGGCGCTCGTAATCAACACCACAGGCTTCGACATCTCGATGCTCAAACTTCAATACGAAGCCCGAAACAATCAACCCAATCTCTTGCTCTGAATGGCAAATCCCAGACTTTGATGGCCACGAATTGGTACTTGTTGTTGTCGATCCGTTTCGACGAGCTCTTTGAATGCATGCATCACCGACAGGCAGGTGAGCACTGAAGACGAAGCTTGCCTTGTGAAACTGTTTGGGGGAGATGAAATGAAGGCTTATTAATTCTTTATCGGAGACGATGTTGGCAGTTTCCATTGTTGCTTCTCCGGGTGCTTCTGATTGTTGCAAAATCACGGTCTACCTGATTGTTTTAAGCAAAAGCACTGCGGAGTCACTCTAGTGGTAAAATCAGTACTCGTCTGGACTGCAGATTATGGGTTGTCTACAGTTAGAAGCAGCAATGTATGTGACTCGAAAGTTGCTTTGGGATTGGTAAAGTCCAGTGCAATCCTGTTTGTGTAACAGTTGTCGAAAGGCGGGTTCTCTTTTATGATGAAATTTCGGTATGCTTAGCCCTGACATAACATTGTATAAGTTCCTCGCATGCTGGGAAGGTAGTATGCTATGCGAGTTATTTTTGGAGGGACTTACCAGTTAATTCAAGGATTGGGGTTGGTGGAGGAGTCATATAAGACAGTCTTGTTCATGAATCGTGGCGGTCCCATTCCTTCATGTAAGAATGCAAAAGGGGACTCTTGTCCCATTGGTAACCAATGTTATGTAGTGGAATGAACAATACGCTAAGCCCATAAGGCTTGGTTTTGAGAGAATCATTGACAAATAGTGTTTGTATATTTGGGAGGGGGGGATGTTTCAATCTATTGGACTCACCTCATTAGTGAATATGGCTTGCCCAACACTGCACAAAGGCTACCAAGTCAAATCACTATTTACAATTCAATTCTATTTGCCTTGACCCGCACAAACTTTGCAAATGAAAGAAGATCAATTCTTTCCTCCAAGGAGATTTTTGATTCTCCATTGGACTACCCTCTAGGCAAGTGAATGTTGTTTAAAGATTAGACTAAATTGCCAAGACTATACTACTACATAAGATAAGTAGTAGACTAAAGTGATAATTCCAATTTTTCACCCTAAAGAAAAATGTAAGAACATTAGAAAATTTTTGGGGCCTTTGGATGCCTACGAGTTATCACAACCTGCGAATGTAGGAAACAAGTTCGGTGCAGCGGTCTGACATGGGTGAGACCCTGCCACGTTATTGACCAAATTTTAATTTAATTTAATTTATTTTAATTTTAATTTTTTTGCATTTGAAGACTAAATTTTATTTATATATTTTTATGAAATTTTTTTTTTCTAACAACGGGCCATTCCCTTCGCTGCGGGGAACAACTGCAAGGAGCAAGCCCAAAACAGGCTTTTGGACCCCCCAAAACTCTTCTAATGCTTACTCTACTCAAGGGTCATAAATGAAATCATTTTTGCCAAAAAGTGCCATGAGGCATTTTGTTTGTGATTGGATAAAAGTGAATTGGTAAGATATTTCAAAATTTGAAATGGGTGAAATTCAATCTCATTACTTTTGTACTGTATCATACATGGAATTATTTATTATCAAGTGGTCAAATTTGCAAAATTTGAATTCATAAGTTGCACATCCTAAGTCTATAAGAGCAAATGTGATCTAACCCCTAAATTATTTTTAACAATATTGAAAGAGTATTCAATTAATATATTATAGAAATCTTTGATGATCACAAGATACCTATATAATTATAAGTATTTCTATTATAAGCACCTTCAATAGTTGTACAATATCTACTTATACCTAGGTTTAAAGCTCATATGCTTGCATTTTTATTTATATTCACATCCTAGCATCCTTGGTTAATTACAAATGCATAAAAAAATCATAATTAAACATTGATTTTCATTGAAAGATTCTTTATTATTTAGAATTTAATCCATTCATAAATTTTTTGTAATTTAAGTTCATATTTGAAGAAAAACATTCAAACTACTACAACATATTAAATTGTGAGTGATAAAAAAACGATTTTTTTAATATTTCAAAAAAATGAGTACTATTTTAAAAATCTAACATGTGAATATCATGATGCATGTAGATATTAAATTTTATGTCATTTCCACCCTTACTTATTGAAGTCAAATTGTCTTGAATATTAGGTTCTTTTTTTTAAGGCATATATGAAATTATACAAAGAATATATATTTGATAACTATATATTCTAAAAATGATATCTTCAAAAAAACAATGGTTCAAAAAATTTAAAACCTTGGGTACAAAGATTATATGATTTTTTTAACTACATTTTTTCCAAAATTCTTCACTATATATTTGTTTAAGAAGCCTAATTCAAAAAAAGAATTTACATTTAAATAAAGGTGAATTCTTTGGTGTGTATAGATATAAATATGGTTTATAAAACCTCTAAGTTTCACTTTGAAAAGAATTACAACTATTTGATTATAAAATATCTAAGTCTCAAAATCTAAGAATGACATTTTAGACTACATAGTCCAAGTAGCATGTACATTGAGAATATGTAGATGCATCTTGAATTTACTTCAAAAAGACAAAACCATTCACTAATCAAAAACCTATTATATTTCACCTCAATGATTACAAGGGAGACTTGTATAAACTATTTTGTCACATGACTCCATATACAATGGTTTTGGGCTATAATTTTTGTATTATATATTGACACTATATGATCTAAAATTATAAATAAGATATAGATATAAATGTATGATTGTTCGATACCTTTGGTTAGAAAAATCTTACTTTTAAGAATATTTTAGTATTATTAGACACAAATTTTGGCCCTAGAACATAGATTTGGATATAGAAATTGGAATCTAAATTAATATTCTAATTATATGCAAACTTAAAAAGAATTTTTTTAAATAATACAATTAAAGATGTATGGTGCATGCATGTGCTCAAATTACAACTCCATCATGTTGATAAGTCTAGATTAAAGAACTAATTCTACTAATATACTTAATTCCTAAAGGACTAATAGACATTTCTAATAAAAATTGCCATTTTGGACGGTAGTGAGAAAAAAAATTATTTATAAAAATAAAAAGTAAACTCAATTGTAAAAAATTATTTGACTACCATATAAAAATATTAAAAAGAATTCAAAAACTATAGATTGGAAGATTAAACCTCATGAAGAAAAATCTTCTTTTTATCTTCACTAATTGAATCAACAAACCATAAATCTCTACATCTATAATGAGATTTATATTACACATTAAATTTTTTTTACATTTCCACTAAATATCATATTAATTACATGCTTGCCAAATTTCAAGATTAAAAGAAGATTTCCACATGTATTAACCAAGCTTCCAACCTTATCCCAAAACTTTAGAGCAATAATTTGACCCACAAACCCAATTCAAACAAAAAAAATATTCCCACAAACAGAATATGTTAACACCTTGTGTCAAAATTCCAAATTAAACCATTCAAAGTTGACTTCATAGCAACCTATCCAAATTTGGATTTAGTCATTCATCAATCATTGCTCCTCTAGGATACATTTATTGATTGGAAATACTTTTTTTAAGTTGAAAAAGACTTGGCCAAATTTAATTTCATATATGTGAATGTTATCCCTATTTCCTAGAAATAGAACATCAAAGTGTCTATTGTCTTGAAAATTTTCATTGACCTGTTCTTGTGCATAATTATTAGATTTCTTAACAGGCTATTAGTTTTGGCAATATATTTAATATATTATTGAGAGTTTTAGAGTATTCTTGCCATCAAATCGATAAAGGTTTCTAATGCATCTGAGGAACGCATTATTCAGAAATCAAATGCAAAATTTGTAAGGGCTTAAATTGTTTTTGGTTGATGGTCTAAATTAGGAGCTATACTGCAAATACAAAACACAATTCACGAATATTAAGTCACTAGAGCCTGCCACAAAAATTTAAAAAAAAATTGCTTTGTGCTATAACATTAGGGTTTTAGTAGCTGAAATTCATACTTGAAAAATTAGTACGAAAGACGCAAGTACTAGACGCAAAGCCAAGGCTTCAGGATGAGCAAGAAAAAGAGAGCGGCATGAGCAATGGCAATGGCAATGGCAACAGAATTTGACAGACTTCTAGACCTTCAGGAGTACAATCAGCTCTAAGTACGGAGCTGTGTTAATGAAATGAGCAGAAAATTAGGCTATGGTACAGAATTCTCAGAACCTGGAACACCCCCCAAGTTCTCCGCATCAAACTGGCCTTCATGGATCAAAGCCGTCTGCTCTATCAGCTTCCTCTGAAGCTTTGTTTGCTAAACTAATTGCCTTGTAAAACAAAAATCCCTGCACAATATGATAAAGACTTAATTAGAGCACAAACATGAACAGCTCGCATAACTTCAAAAAAAAAGGTATCAAGCTTCGCTTAATGCAACAACGATGCAAAGAACGATTAGCGGAGTGTGAACTCACTGCGAAGGGGAAGCCTGTAACTACGAACACGCCTAGAATTGGAGCCCACAGGGGACTGTCAGGCTGAACGACGCCAAAAACTGGATTCCGGTTAAAATACTCGAATATAGAGCCAACCTGTAGGTAACGAGGACAACGCCAAATGAGTGAAGTCTTCAGCTTCATTTATAAGAAAACAAATTTGATTACAACTATTTTGATTCTAAATGCAAGTGCAAAACATCCAGAGAGATCCTCATGTACAACGATGGAGAGTTCAGACGACGAAATTCATGCAACAATTCCACGAAGGGAAATACACAATTCAATTGCAAGATGAAATCCTTTTAGGGTGATAATGCCCCAATTCTAACTAGCTCCTTAAATCATCAATCTATAATTTCAGTCAAGTAGCAACTTAAACATGAAGATTGCAACATGCTAAAATTCCATTCACCTAAGAAAAGGGCCATGGATTAACCTACTCATGCAGGACTGTCAGGAGTAAGAAAAGTCAGAGTGAGCACGATCTGCCGCATAATTTGGGAAAGATACCACAGTGACTTTGGAAATCCATAACTAATTCATTACAACTACACAATTAACGAAACAAGACTTGGTTCGATTTGCTCTTGGCAAAAATTGAAAACATTAAAATTAATTCTTACCATGAACAAATATCAGATCCTTCTTTGCATGGTTCATAGGAATTTGCCTCATACATTTGAGAAACAGAACATCAATTGACTGAAAAGACGAATTTTCTAAGGGAAGCTAACCCATGCCAGCATATTATTGTAGTACAAACATTCTAAGTGAGGTGGTCTCGAAAGAATGCATGTACAAAGAATGCGTTAACCCCTTAATGACCAAGAATTACTGGTTTGAAAACGACCAATTCAAACGATCACATTGTGAAAATACAGCTCAGATGGCGCCAACTTCTATCTCACTACAATTATCTTGGATGCATTGGTCAAAAAATAAAGAACATTGCATAAATAAAGTACGCATATGACCAACTGCTAAATTAAGTTTTAATTTTAGTCAAATTTGGGCTTCTTGAAGCAGGAAAGCGAGGATTTCTAGGGTTCAAGAACGAAACCCTATGACCATGAGCCAGAGTCTCCGAAAGACTTCGAGAGGCAGCAATCTCTGACGAGATTCTGAGCATGACCTCAAGTAACTAAATCTCAAAAATATGAAATCAAGAAATCAAGCGTCTAATGTGTAGCATTGAAATGACTTTCAGATTCTTCAAATTGAGCTCAAGCACTGCGAGAATGGACAGAGCAAGGACGCTATGTGAAGCATTCATAGGACTTTCAGATTCTTCAAATTGAGCTAAAGCGGTGCAAGAACAGGAAGCTCAAGGGTTACCGCAGCAATGGCGACCAAGCACGATCCAACCAAGTACAGAGGGAACGGCAAGTCTCCCGACGCATTTACAGGCGCGGCTGCTTCATTCCTCGCCCACGGCGGAAGCTCCTCGGTTCCTGGCTTCGCCCACGACGGCGTGGGCTCCTCCTCCTTCTCTTCCGTCTTGGGCGACGCTTTGTCCGACTGAGATTGAGCCCGCCATTGCACCGTGCGCCTCGACGAGAGAGTGCAGATGGAGGCTCCGTGGCCACGAACACTCCCTGTGGAAGTGATGGGCGACGAAATCCTCGGACATGCGAGAGACGCCACGAGAGCTGCAGCAGATGTCATGGTCGAACAAAGCAATCCACAAATGGTTCCTATAGAAAAATGATTGGGGTCTAGGGTAATTTCCTACAAAATGTTTGGAATTTCAGGTTGCTCGAAGAGGCTATGGCGAAGCTTTGGAAACGGAATTTGGGTTGTGGCGACAACGGAATTTGGGTTGTGGCGACAACGGAATTGCGGGTGGCTTCGGTTGCGCGTGAGCCAGAAATCTGGTCTCTCCATTGGGGATGGCGAAGGACTGTGGCTGTGATTGGATGAATGTGGAAGGATGGATGTGTGGATGAACCGATGGATGGAAGGCCTGCCGTGGGCAAAGGTAAGTAGAAAGCCACCCATTGTTGTTCTTTTGGTTGTTGCTCGTATTTAGATTTATTGGAATTATGTTTTTTCTTCCTTTAAAAAAGTGTTGGTATCAATTAACCCCAAGGCACCATTGGCACCATTTTTTTGGCATTTCATGACTTCATCAATGATAATAATTTTCATTGACGATGAAAAACAATTTTCCATCCAAATTCTTGTATTGGGAGTTGCTTGAATGTTTTTTTCTTGAATAGTGTTGGAAGCTATCTCTTCAAGGTATTTTTGACTTCTCTAGATAAGAGAGGACTTCTTTAAAAATAAATCACAAAAAATTGTCTTTTCAATGTACTTTGGCCACTTTTACCTCGCACTAAATCTGAAATTTCTCTATAAAAATTATATTTTTTGAGTTTGAGTCCAAATAATGAAATGAATGCCATCAACTCTAGTCTCTATTCCAATTTGAAATCTTGGAAAATTTTCAAAATTGAATGTTTACTAGTTATTTTAACTTTGCAACTCTAATTATGGTCTAATGATTGAATTTCTAATTTTAGAATGGTACAAAAATTTGATTTGGTGTACACCATGGTGTTCTACACTATATTGCAAATATATGCTAAGGTTTTTGAGTTTCTGAAGCTCATTTTGTATGTAATATGAATTATTTTTTCTTTTTCTTCAAGAATTCACATTAATCTTAAATTTCTATACAAATATCTTAAATTTTGATGGCTTACAAAAGACTTGTGATTTCATGTTTGATAAAACAAAAAGAATTTTTTTTACTCTTTAAAGTAAAAATATGTGGTCATGGGCAGGAATTTTTAAGGTTAAAATATTGGCCTAGGTAATCATATTAGAAAAATCATTTTAGACCTTGTCCTTTACATTATAGGAATATAGTATCCAACTATCTATACATTGGTGCATTAATTGGGAGGTATCTATTAGTTACCTTTTGAAGTCCTATAGCCTTATTTTTAATCAATATATCACGCAAAATTACCATTTCATTGCAAAAAGCATCTTGTTTGACTAGATTATAAGATTGTAGGATGTTGCACTAGACTAGTATAAGAATGTGTGGAAGAAATTTCAAAAACTTTGATCTCATAGATTGTGTGATATTAGCATTTAAAGTGAAGAAAATAGGATTTTTTTGTGCCTAATATGTTTAGATTATATGACTTTAAATCTTTATAGCTTAAATTTTGCACTATAAGTCTTCAAATTCATTGTTTTTGTCATGAAGAATGAAGTTGCAAGTATTGAAAAAAACTAAAAAAAAAACTTGATTTTTATTCTTTAAAAAATTGTTAAATAGAAATAGATATGAGATTGAAGGAAAAAATAAATCATTAATAGTTCTAAGATGGAATTGAAACACACTGAATCACAATGGTGAGATTACTGTTTGAACAAGTGTACTAAATCCTATAGAATTTTTTCTTTTTGAAAATTATAAAAATTCATTTCAAAAATAAATTCATTACATTGCTATAATTGCCTACAAAAAAAGAAGCTCCATAACTTTCACATTACTAATCCAAAATGGAACAAATCAAAACTTTCCATATAAACAAAAATATGATTTATTGAAAAGAATGGTTATAAGCTTTTGTGGATAAATTTGTTACTTTACAAGCTCCATTTTATACTTAAGATGGCATAACTTAAAATTTCTCCTATTGAAATAAAAGTTATATTTCCAAAAAGCTAATTTATTTTTTGTCTTTATAAAAAATTTCAATCACTAATACAAATGCACACTAGAAAAAATATTTCAAACTATAGTTTTGCATTAAATTTGGGCTAAAACTAACTCAATTGCATTTAAAATAATGCAAATATAACACAAAACTATAGTGTGAAATGATTTTTAGGGCACTTTTTTACTATGAAAAAATAGCTCTATAAATTGAAATTTTAAGAGCATGCTCAAAATTTAGAAATTATTCTATGCACACCTATTTTCAATAGTTTGAAAATTCTTACAATTTACAAGTTGAAAGTTTCTAAATTTTTGTAATAGTCTAATACAATCATATGGATGAGTTTTAAGGAAATTTTTTATTCCCTTTCTCTCTGTACACTAAATAGTGACAATTTTTGACAATTTTGCCTAAAATGTATTTTTGTTCATTAATGGATTGTTTTGCCCTTTGTCATCTTAATTTTAAGATGAAGAAGATTTTATTGTACTATTGCAAATGTTTTGATGGAGCTGAGACTAATAATGAAAAACATTACAAAAGTTATGAGGCCTCTGAAAAGTTGCTAGTTTTGCACTCCTACAGTGTAATGAGGGAAAAATATATATATATTTTTTTAAATTTGAAATCTGATGTGTCACTATTGATGCCATGTCAGCACCACGTCAGTTTTTAAAATTAAAATTTTTTTTTTAAAATTCCAATTTTTTTTTTTTTCTTATTTAAATTTTTTTTTTTTTTTTCTTTTGGTAATTGCACCACGGGGGGGCCAAAAATAAAAAGCTCGCACCCTTTTGGAGGCCTCAAAACTTTCATAATGTATAAGTATACACAAGTAAAAATATGGTTTGCATAGACTAGATAAATGACCATGAAAATACCCACAATTACTCTAAGATAATTGCACCTAATTGTAATCTTGTTCCAATATTGTGCATGCTTATTTTTAATACTTTGAAAATTTATAGTAAAGTTATATGGTCTATATTAAATTGTCTAAGTTTTTTTGGCACCACATACAAATTAGACATGATAAACTGCATTCCAATAGTCAAAATCCTCCAGATAAAACATTATTAATGGCTAAAATTTAGATAAAGAAATCAATAAGAAGCTAGAAGTTGTCAAAATACACTACTTGGTTTCTATAGTTTAAGCACCTTCTTCCGTTGGAAAGTCAAAAAATACCACAATGAAAGAATATTCAGCATTGTATATTGAAAACACGTTCAAGCAACTCCCCCTAAAATACTAGATGATTCTTTTCCCATCTTCTAGGACTTGTAAAAGTCATTTAAAGGACACAAACATCCTCAATGGCATTTGAGGATTAATTAGTCATGTATATAATCTCTTGGAATATTTTTCTAGTTTATATAGCCCATGTTTCCACAATCCAATAACCTAATTATTCCTAATTGTGATCCCTTTCTGAAATCAACTCTTTGAAATTCTTGCCTAAAATTTATTGCATCTATTTAATAGAGTAATTTATGCATACATCTACTTTCAACACTTTGGAAATTTGTAGTTTATTCAAACAATGTCCAAAAAATGCAGAATAAAAGAATTTTTTGATTTCTAACAACACATGTTTGAGGGTTATAAGCTACATGAGAAAGACAATTTTAGGGATGTAAAAGCAAATTATGTTGGTTGTAAGAAAGATTTGTACAATTTTCTGTAGCGTTTTGCCAAAACCTAGATTTCAAATATTCAATACTATAAACATTTTGTATCAAAAAAATCTCAGCTATTTTGGTAGAATTTTTTGAATTTAAAAAAAAAATAGGAAAATTGATTGGCTTTTGGAGAATAGAATTTTTGTTTCAATTGGTGTCCAGGAGTGAAATTTATGCCATAATAAGCCAAAATAAATGAGGCCAAATATAAAAATAAATAAATTTGAAATAATAATTTTTGAATTTATTTTTTATACATTATATTTTTGAATATCAATGTGGAAAGATTTGATTAATTCTATTTGGATAAGTAATGTGAAAGCTATAAAACTTTTGAATTTGCAAGCAATCTTAGCAAATTCTAGAGAAAATAATGTACTAGATTTATTTTAAAACATAATTTTAATCATTTTTAAAAAAAAATTGCACATTGTTTAAAAAAATCTCACCATTGGAATTAGCATGTGTTAGTTCCATCTTAGAGCTATTAATAGTTTAGTTTTTCTTTCTGCCTTGTACTTACTTCAATTCATCATTTTTTAAAGAATGAAAATTATAGGGGATTATTTTGAATTATTTTTTCCAATTTCTCAACTCAGTTCTTCAATATAAAAGAAATTGTAATTTACAATCTATAGTACAAAAATCTTAACTTAAAAAGATTCAAAGCATTATAATCTATATTAAATAGGGGTATTAAGGGGATACAAAAATTAAAAGGGTTTATTTTGAGAAATTGTAGATATTTGATGTATAGTCCTTTGATACTTCAATAATAGATATTTATATAGTGTTTTGTGTCGATTAATTAGTACGAATTCCCTTAATATCCCTTACTATTTAGTGTAGTTAGGCTAAGAACAAAAAAAACTTTTTTCTACTTAAACACTTACACCTTGTGATCAATATGGTTAAAGTTTTGAAATTTCTTCCAAATATTTTCGTGCTAGTATAGTGCAAGATCCTATGGTTGGATATGCCAAAATATTAAAATGTTTAAATTTTTTGTTGTTTGCATTGAAAATGATAGCTTTGAGTGTTTTTTGACAAAAAAATGATCTAGTTGGAACTTTAAGGATTTATCATATGTCCTTAAAGTTCAAGATGCTTCAACTCTTGTTGGTTGCTTCATGTAACTCTTCAACTTGCATCGGCTGCTTTAAAAAACGAGTGTTGAATTTGAGTGAATACTTTGTCATATTTGGGATTTTGGGTCAATGAGAAGCTGTGAAAAGCAAGCAAACAAGTAAATAAATAACAAGTGTACTCAAACGTGCAAAGCACACATGCGAACGCGTATTCAATTCTGGAAATCTACGCACATATATACGTATTCGTATCTGAAAACGTACAATTATCCACACGTATTCGTATCCGTCATATATGTACGTATCCCCAACCTCCGTGCTAGGACCGCCGTCTTCCCGTCTTCCCAAGAGTCCCATCCTGCCACGATAACTCAGTCGTCATCATGGTCACGACAATCGTCAAATAAACAAAACATTCAATACAAAAAGAATTCTACCTATCATTGTTGAATTTCCTCCATTGCAATCCTCCACCAATTTCGTCAAATCTGCGTGCCCAATTTCCGCTTGCTAGACCTCTCAAGTAGCTGCTCTTTGCCCCTTCCTTTCTTTTTTCTCCGCTATAGCTTTGTCAGACCTCAGGCAGAGCTTCCAAAGTTTCCAATACCCATTTCATTTCGCTTTTACTTAGGGATGATGTCGCCCTCCCTTTTGTCAGAGCTTCAGAGCAGATCATGATTCCACGGCTTCATGGGGATGAGGAGGGGCTCAAGCAGCAGCAGCTGTGGAGGGCGCCAGCTCTGGCCTCTGTTGCTCCTCCAAGTCATCCTTCTGGTGTTCGTGGTGGCACCGTACTTGGAAACGACGTTCCATGGCCTTCTTTTGGAGAAGAAGGCGCCTGGTGGGGTGGACTTGGACGCACTTCGGCTACGAGGGGTGAACTTGCCGGATTTGAATGAGATTTCGAAGGAATTGTTGGTGAGGAATAGTTTGCCGCCGAGGAATCAAGAGTTGTTCCCATCGTTGTCGGACGATAGAATACCGATTGTGTTGTATGTGCATTACAGGCCGAAGTATTTGGAGCTTGTGGTGCAGTCGCTGGCGAATGTGAACGGGATTAATGAGACGCTGTTGATTGTGAGCCACGATGGGTTTTACGAGGATATGAACGCCATTGTGGAGGGCATTCGGTTCTGCCAGGTAGGGGGACTCTGTGCCTCGGGAATGGATCTTTCGTTGTGGGTGTAGCAATCGCGGCGTAGGCGCAATGAAGGAACTGGTATTGGGGAGAGATGAATTCTGAATTGTTCGAATATGAATTATAATTGTTTGAATTTGGAATTTGGGTTGGAAACGCGGGGAAGAAGGTTTATTGCAATTTGGAGGGAGAATTTGAGTCATGAAATGTTTATGGAATATTATTAGGGTTTCCATCGAGAGCACTGGAAATAAAAGAAACTAAGTAACCAACAGGTTGCTTAGTTTCTGATAGCTTCACTTGTGCTTAACATTCTTGAAATCGGGTCCTCGTACCGTCTGCTTTTCAATGGAGAGGCAGCGTATCGATCCTGTGATATTGACTTTTTTTGACGCATTTTCGCTCATATAGACAAAACACTTGTGATCCTAAAGTTACAGTCTTAGAATGCATGCCGTATGCTTGTAAAGTTGTCAAATCTGGCACACAATTCTAAAGTAGTACAATATTGGGGTCACATGGATGTTGACATTCATAAGTATCTTATTAGTTTAGTGACTTTAGTGATGATGGTGGAATGGGATCATTCTCAACACTACTCAAAAATGTTATGAACCCAAATGCAGTCCAAATTTGTTAATATCCGTGTTCGTGTTTGGTGTTCGGGGTTGGTATCCAACAGGTGAAACAGATCTTTGCGCCATGGTCTCCTCACTTGTACACGGATCAATTCCCGGGAGTTTCGCCTAGGGATTGCCAGAAAAAGGACAATGCGAAATTGTTGGACTGCAGAGGGAACCCTGACCAATACGGCAACCACCGTAGTGTCCGCATTGTCTCCCTGAAGCACCACTGGTGGTGGATGATGAACACCGTATGGGACGGTTTGGCGGAAACCAAGGGTTTCAAAGGCCACATGATGTTCATCGAGGAGGATCACTATCTATTACCGAACGCCTACCGGAATATCCAAATCCTGGCGAAGTTGAAACAGGAGAAGTGCCCAGATTGCATTGCTGTGAACGCTGCACCGCTGGATGTCAAGTCGCGGGGAGAAGCAATGGACAAGCTCGTGGTGGAGAAAATGGGCAACGTGGGATATACTTTCAATAGTACCGTGTGGGAGGCCATTCATGCGCAAGCCGAGCCTTTTTGCACATTTGACGACTACAACTGGGACATCACCATGTGGGCGGCTGTGTTTACATCGTTTGGAAACTCGGTGTACACCTTGCGTGGACCTCACACGAGTGCTGTGCACTTTGGAAGATGCGGACTTCATCAGGGCTACAGCAAATCGAGTTCTAGTGAATGTCGAGATTCGTCGATGCATCTGGGACTCATTGGAGAAGGGGACAAGGTGCCGAACATCGACCCCTCGTGGCCAGTGTACAAGTTTCCTATCAAAGGGTACAATTCGGGCTTCCGAGGGTGGGGTGGGTGGGCTGACCAGAGGGACCTTCGCCTTTGTCTCGCTTTTTCTTCCATGTATAGTGCGCCATTGCAGAGAGTGTCATTTCAAGAAGTCATTTGAAACAAGTTTAGTATGCATGACCCTCGTGCTATGTGCATGGGATCACTGGCAAGTCACATATTGAACCATTTCAGGGGCTCGATGTGATCATGAAGTTTTGACTTTGAAGCGGATCATACCTCTATGGGATTTCCCATTTGTAGCTTACGGGAGTGGAAACATTATGTCCATCGAGATAGTCATTTGTAGAAGACAGAGCAATGAGATTTTAAGTGGATTCCTGAGTATGGAATTACCATTTATAGCTTTTAGGGTAGTGCAAACGGTCTGTCAATCTTGTTAGTCAGCGGAAGAGGACAGTAGCTTCATGCTTGTACTTACCAAGATGTGAACAGATATGTAGATAATTGGTTGTGTAAAAACCAGTTGCAATCAGGCTATAGTTTCTAGACGCTCCGTTCGTCGATAGAGTGTTGACGTTTACGGTTTGTCCACGACTTGTGCGAGAAATTGTCACTTTGTCAGGATAGGTAGGCAGTGCTTTGGAGAACTTTTTTTTTATCTCTTATGTGGTAAATTCTAAACTGGCAACTTACATGTTGCCCACGAGTGAAATTCTACTTTTTAGTGTCCTATTATGGACTTGGGGATGGTCAGGGGCTTGCAGTTGGGTTATGCTTACTGTTCCAAGTTTTGAGTTAACTAAGCATGTATAAGCATGTATAGGTATGGTAGATGAGAAACGGAAGTATGAGGTTGTTTGCATTGAGGTTGTTTGCATTGCTGAGTTCGGAAATTGTTGCCAAGGATTCTATTATATACTTGGATGATTATAGGTTATGGGTGCACATTTCTCATAGTTGGTTTACACTTCTCCTCGTAACTCTTTGAAGCAAGAAAAAAAACTGTGGGTGAATATGACAAAGGCAAAAGAATATATAGGCTATTCTAGGTTAGTGGTCTTGCTTGCTTGTTGTGAGATTTTGGTGTATAAGTAGTTTTCAAAATGGTCAAATGCTCATGACTACTTCCAAAAGTTTTGCCATGTAGGCATTAATGTCATTTCATCTTTTTGTTATTGTCAAGTTCTTTTTGCATGGCTATCAATACAAAGTGTTAATTCCTTAAAGGACAACTTTCTAACTTTAGAAAATTGAATTGCTATAGTTTCTTAAAATATGGTTGAAATGTTTGGTCCTTAACACTTTATAGGACAAATATAAAGTAACCCATTTAAATCCTTGAATTCTTCTTTATTTTTTTGCACATTCTTTTTTAATATTGTACAAATAGATTATTTTTGTCAATTTCATCAACTTGGTCATAAAGAAAGATCATTAATTAAAAAACTCAAGAATTGTTTTGGATGAATGAAAAGGTATTGGGATACATCAAACATTAGCTCAAAGTTCTTTTATCATCATCAATATGGATGTTGGATACTTTAGGGGTTAATGGCTTCAATAGAACTTGTATAAAAATGATTGACAATATATGGGAATGACAGGTCTATGTCAATGAAGCCATTTTATAAAAGGCATATTTATCTCAACACAAAGTTGCCTATTTGCCTTGATGTTGCTGCCATGTATCAAATATCAAGTAATGCTCTGCAAGACTTCAAAGCTAAAAGTATTTAAAATATGGTTCCTATTATGAAACCATTATAGTTTTGGGTGAGTTTTGTTGTCAATTGAAGAAGATTTCAAAATACTTTTAATATGCATATATGAACAACATACAAATGAACTATAAATTTTAAAGTATTGATAATAGGTGCACCCAAAATTGACCTAGGCTCTCATACAAAATTTAGAAAGTGTATATTTTAGGTGAAAAAATATAAGGGTCAATTTTGCAACTATGTTGCAATTAGGAGTAATTACCTCAATAGGGTTATAGATAACTTTTTTCACCTAAATTTTTTATCACTATTGTGTTCATATTCCTTTTAGGGGATTTCGAAGGTTGATCATTTAACAGTGGTTTCTCATTAATATAGAAAATAATTTCCCATGATGAAATCAATAATATGCTAAATATTCAACAAATTTTTATTTATTTTTGAAATTAGTACTATCTCAACCTGCAGTAATTTAAGTAGTGTGACTTTGGTAAATTATTGTCACATGCACTAATCAAATAAATCAGTGTACTGTAGTTTGACAACTGTTGTGAACATGGGCACGAGTGAAGCATTCGGTGGAGCTAGAATTTAGCTAAATAATGTTATAACACACAGTTTTAAAAGGCTTTATCTCCAACTAAAACTAAGGCATTGCAGGCGGTAACCAGTTAACGACTAGTACAACAAGTAACTTCGTAAAAGTCAGTCATTGTTTCAATCAATAATTTGCATGGAAAGTGGCAAGTATACTAGTGACCTAGAACTGAACATTCAACATTTGTGTCAGGACCATGATACAAGGAGCACAAAAAAGTGGCACTGCACGGTCAGAGAAAGCATGAAAATTGGACAGCTAGTTGCAGACAAAGCATCTCTACCCAGAGAAGCAGCTGCAGAGACAGAATTGACCACAAGTGTGACAATGGAGCTTTTCCCTTGAGAAATCTGAAGACAATGCAAAGGTACGTAATATGAAGTGTTCTACAAGTTGAGGGAGACTGCAAATTCAGGATGCCGCTCAGAAGACCTAGCAGAAACGATATGATTCTACATTATCTTCAGAACGCCATCAATTCTGCAAGATAAGATTCAATATTTCTGGTAACATCTCTAATACAACATCCATTAAGGTAGAGGATATTAGAGTCGTTGGGAACTTGATCCCTTCTCTTATACTGACCCACGTTACAGCAACTGACTTGGGGTAAAAGTCTATGATCACTCATCTTTGAGTGGGATTGTCAACTGACACCTAGTGGTCCACAATGTGAAATTTCATAAGAAATTCATACATGAAGATATATTTTGATCTCAACAAGATGGCTCTTGTACCACAGCTCCATAGATCTCCCCGTAACCACAATCCCAAATATGTTTAAATGCTTGAAATGACGAAAACAGTTTCTGAGTTTCAAGCGAACCACGACAAGAGGAGGTAAGAAAGAATGTCAAGCGGGAGGGAGCCGCTTGTTTATGTACACCCGGCCTGAGAACAATGCTGATGAAAATCGTCAGACGAGAATCGATAATTTATCACTATACCTTATTATTTCGGAGTCCATTCACCTACTAAAATCACTACAAAAATGTTCACCTGCATATTCCTCATCATCTCTCCCACTCCGAAGTAGATCACCTCTTGTACTACAACTTACACTCAACTCTGCTCCAGGTGGCCATGAGCACAGACGCAACCATCACAAGCCCTAAACCCTTCCCAAGCTCATTCCCTCATCAGAGCATATCTCCGATGCTTCCCCATACTAACCGTCTTTGTACAAGCACGTGACGAAGACCTAAACCATGAACCCCCAGTACTAAACTGTGAAGAAGACTATGCCAAGACATCCATCAGTTCCAGATGCTCATCATCATCAGTCAGTACACTGTCCTATGCTTGATCCTGCCAATTGCTTCGTTTCCCTTAGGGTGAGACTAAATTCCGTAGACAGACTCTCGGAAGGCGTCCTTGAGCTCAAAAGAACAACGACCAAGGGAACCCCAGCGTCTCTGGAGCAAGAGGAGGAAGTGGAAGCACTGCAGGCGGGACAGGAAGCACAGACGGGCTCGCTCCAACAAGCGTGAAGAGCGCAATTCCGAGCAAGATGAGCACCCAGTGACCCCCGTAGTCCATGAACGTCGACAGCAACCCTCGCTGCTGGTTGACATTATTGTACCTACTGTTGGCATCCCAGGACGGTGCAGACCATGGCCACCATCCTCCCCAGCCGCGATTCGCCTCTCGGTTCCTGTATGCCCCTGGAGCCATGTTCGGATACGCACCAGGTCTACCAGGGTAACCCCTTCCCCCGCGCATCCCAAAACGGCCATAGCCCTCGGGGTCATACCAATAGCCACCGCCAAAGAACTGGAAAGCTATCAAGGCCAGCACGGGGATCCACAGTAAGGGAAGCGGGAAGCTGTAACTAGGTCGAGAAGATGCGGCGGCCGCAGCTGCGGCAGCGGCCTGGTAAGCTAACAAGGGATCGGGAGAGGTGACGGTTCTTGTATACGGCATCCCGAAGACGAGCAAGATCACGCCAAGAATGGTGGCAGGGATCCACGGGGACGGCCCCTGGTGACGACGCTGCTCGTACTCTCGGTATTCTCGCGGCGGCGGGGCGTAATCCCCGCGCGGAACGTAGCCCCGCGGACCATTATACCCTGGGGGCGGCCCTCGCATCATGGTCCTCAAGATTCGCCAAGAAGGACGACTCAAGGCCTAGTTTCGCCGCAAACTAAAAATTTGCAAGATCCTCGACAACTGCACCAACCTCCACTGACAAATGCGAGTCCAAGGTTCACCAAGAAAGTCAATTCAAGGCCTAGGTTCGCCACAAACTAAAAAACTGTAAGATCCTCGACAAATACGACAACCTCCCACTGAGAAATGCGAGTCCAAGCTCCACGAAGAAAGTCGATTCAAGGCCTAGTTACGCCACAAACTAAAAAAATCTGTAAGATCCTTGACACCGACGCCAACCTCACACTGACGAATGCGAGTCCAAGCTCCACCAAGAAAGCCGATCAAGGCCTACTTCCGCCACAAATTAAAAAAATCTGCAAGATCCGCCACAGCTACACCAAGCTCCCACTGACGAATGCGAGTCGAAGTCAGAGTCCACCGCAACTGGAGAATCTGCGAGATCCTCTAGAACCATAACAGGGAACTCAAGACAGCAACCTTCACGAAAACATCTTCATACGAACTCCAGACCACCATTCACTGCGCCAATTACTCTCAGAGAAAATCGATCTCAAACGCAAATACGGCTTCACGAATCTCCAAACCCTAAATCACGCACCAAATCTCCCACAATAACGATCACACTTCGATTTAGTAACATAGGCCGGCAAGGATGGTTCTGTTTGTTCAAACCACTAAAAGAGTGCGAAATCAGAACGGATTCGGCCGAAAGGGGGTTGGTTAGGTTCAAGGAAACACCAGAAATTCGACGAGAACGTGCTGTAGCGAGAATCTGGACGGCATGGTGCGAAATTTGTGAAAGAGTGAGGAGACGGCGGATTGAAGGAGTGAGGAGGAGTGCAAGGGGGAAGAGTGTGAGGACCTGGTGGTACGCTTAGACCGAAGGACAAGGTCGGGTCGGGTGTCAGGTTTTTCCCAGCGCCCAACCCGGGGAGATGGCGGGCTGTTCCGTGTCTGGATGGGATTGGCCGTGACCGGCAGGGGATTCTGCCTCGTGGGAAGACATAGAGACTTGACCTTTGGCTCTGGCTCGGTGGTTCCTGGGGGCCACACCTAACACTGGAGTCTTTCGAAGGACCCAGTGTGGTTCGAAAATTAGTGTGACTTTAACGACGGCGTCCTTTTTTTTGGTCAAGGTTCAAGCTTTTAGTCAATAACAGAAACTATTAGAACATTTGGGGCTGCTTTACACCATTAGAGGAGTCTCAAGCCCTTTGGAGGGCTGTGAGTTCTCAGCGGTTCCTAAACTGTGAGAACTGCCCTGCAAAAGCTTGTTGATGTGGCACAATAATTGTCATGTCTAGAAAAAAAATCAATTTTTTCCTTCATTTCAAGAATGAATATTTTTTCGTTTTTTTTGGAAACAACCGTTTGTCAAAATTGCAAGGCAAGAACTTTGGGAAGCACCTACTTGAAACAGCCCACTCAATCCCCCAGAAATCCTCTAATGCCAAAGGCTAGGCTAATTTGTTGTGTAAGAGCCCCAAAATTCTTAATTGTAATTGAACAAAAGGATGGAATTGGTTTAAACCCATTTACACTTAAAGGCCTGGCAAATGTGGTGGAATGAATTTTTTATTCAAAAAAGACATGATTTGACATGGCCTAAGCTCCATGAGCTAGGTGCATCAAGAATGAAAGGCCTGGTTATGTCAAGATTTCAATAGAATAAATAATTAATTCAACAAATTAGATAAGTTGAATTTTGTGAAATTGATCTCAAGGGAATTGGCCTAGCCTTTAGGTGTAAAGCTACCTTGTTTATTGCTTAGAGAGGTTTGACGCTTAAATAAAACTTTGATCGATTGATCATATGGGATTTTGTTTTAGGCCTAAAATTGGCCTACAAGAAATACTCCAATTAGTGGGAGAATTTGAATATTACAAGTCTCCATACACTAATTTGGATGAATGTTGAATCAATGTGGTCTAATTTGTGCAAACATTTGGATAAAATATAGATGCAAGTAGATAGAATTATGATGAACTTTGGATGCACTTTAGGAGAAAGACAATGAATGTTGATGAAAGTTGAATGGACTTTAGATAAAACAAATAAATGTTGGATGAACATAGATGACAATTGGATAACAATCACATTGTTTGAGACAACTTGGAAATAGTGTAGATCACATTACATTCATTATATCTAAAAATATAATGAACTTCATATCAAATGCCACAAATATGAACAATTTCCAAATTAATGTGAGCAAGTATTGTAAGGCAAGCAAATTAATCCCTAAAAGACTAAGTCTTTGTTGAAGAGCAATTGAAAATTGGGATAGGACTCTCCAAGGGTTCAAGGTTAATTTTCAATGGATTTTTCGAATATTGGACACAAAGTCATGTGTGGGCAAAAGAATTTTTTTTTCTTTAGATGTCAAATGTTATAATCTTACATTTGATACAATCAAAGTTTAAAAATTTTTCTACCAGTGTGAATGAATGAATTTAATTATATTTTTCATATATTTTCTAAGCCCTAAAAAATAGCAAATCTTAAAAAATTTATGCCTAGAATGTACCTAGTTGTAAGTATAGGGGTTGACACTAAGTTGCACGATTTTTAACATTAGATGAAATTTGAGGCCTCCAAGAGACTACGAATTATTCAACCCTAAGAATGTAGGGAATGTAGCCAACAATGCAGTTTAACGTGGCCAAGAGAGTACCGCGTCATTGCCCTCCAAAAAATTTAGTTTTTTTTTCAACTATTTTTAGCATTCTAAGAATTAATTAATTTTTTTCTTTTTTGAAATTTTTTTGGGAACAACAAGCTAAACCGTTCACTACAAAGTTACAGCAACAAGAATAAGCCTGAAATGGGCTATTGGAGGCCTCAAATTTCATCTAATGTAGTGGATGAGTGTACAAAAATGAATGATTTTTGTTGACTTGATCACATTCTAAGAGGCTTGTTGTAGTATCAATAGGCAAAAAGGAGTTAAAAACATTGCAAATGGTTTAGCAAAAGTTCATCTTGGCAAACCACAAGGTTATTGTGTTGGAGAATGGATAACTTATTTGAATCACCTATGCAACTCACTATTTTGACTTCCTACATCAATCACAAATCTCTTAGAGTCCATAGGCAAAAAGAATCTCCATCACTGTTAATACATTGGACTATTGTAAGAATAAAAGAGCATTTGGTTGCATTTTCCAATTTGAGAAAATTGCAATTTTGTCTTGCTATAAAGAATCTATATGCACATTAGTTAAACATTAGTTATTCCAAAAATATTGGAGTGAAAATATTTGATTTATAATAGGCGATGCTCAAAAGGCTTTCATCTTTTTCATTTCAAAAACATGAAGTAAGAAATGTAGGACACAATTTATTTTCAAAACTTTCAATCCCCTTAAAATAATTTTAAAGGTTGGCAAAAATTATTTCTAAAAATAGATGTCAGAATTGTTGGGCTATTAGAGTATACAAATATACAAA
The DNA here is from genome assembly GCA_963969395.1 of Pseudoscleropodium purum. NCBI lineage: Eukaryota > Viridiplantae > Streptophyta > Bryopsida > Hypnales > Brachytheciaceae > Pseudoscleropodium > Pseudoscleropodium purum. The sequence continues at coordinate 26,647,740 of OZ017798.1, forward strand.
ATAATCTTTCTATTATTTTTAAGGCATATATTGTATTAAGTTTTTACAACTTGAATCTACCTTGAGATCCAAGGGGGACGTTAATTTTCAAAATGGGTCAAACTACCAAGAACTTGAGAAATTTTTTGGCTCAATTTTTCTTGAGATTTGATCATTGTAATTGTAAGATTGTGAAATTCACATTGAGAGTGCAATCCTCAAAATTCAGATTATTTGGTTGCACAATTTAGGAGATATTTAAGTTTGTAGTTTTATTTAGGTGAATAGAAATACAAAGCAACACACTTTGAAGGAGCATATCTTTGTGAGAATATTTTGAAATGTTACCTTTTTGTGCTTAGTAAGAGATAAGAGAGAGTTGAAAATGTAATTGCAAAATTTCACAACATTCTAAGCATTTTTTAACTGATAGTAGAGCTTGCAATGCACGGTAGTCTTTGAAATGAGAGTAGTATGTGCTTTTAAGAAAATAAAGAATGGAGTACTTTGTCTTTTCCTTGAATTCCTTCCTAATCTTCCCTTTTCAAGGTCGATTTGGCCTTTTTGAGGTGAGCAAGAATCACATTGGTTGGCTGACTTTTTAGTCTATGTCCAAACCGGACCCCACAAAATGAGTTGTAAACACTACACTACACCACTTAACTTTGAAAAATTCCACAAGGCAGAGTTTAACTTGGAATTTGATGGAAATACCGCCATTGGATTCATGGCACAATCTATTTTCCAAGTATAATTTTTATTTTATAAAAAAAACAGAAAATTGAAACTGGCAGCTCAGAAAAAGAGGAGCAACGACCAGAAAATGGTCCCTTGGATCATCAGATGGCCAATGGAGCCTGCCCGGAGCTCCGGTTTTCAGAGGTCCGGGCGCCAATGGAGCGAGGCTCTTATTTGGTAGGGAATGCCGACCCTGACCACTGTCGCTCCTTACCACCAGGTTTGGTACCCGTTTTCGAAATTGGTAGGCCGGCCTTGGTTGAGGTCTGCGACTTGGCGAGCTTTGCGCTCCGTTGAGAAGTGAGAACCATTCAACACATGATGGGATGGGCACACTGGCTAAGGGAAGTGACAGCAGGCACTTAGAACATTAGAACTCTCTTCAGAAGTCAGTCAGTACTTTTCAGTTCACACCCGCTGTTTTTAAAAGAAAATTAATTTTGAATTTTTGACAAATGAAAGTAAGGTACACTCGCAGTTTTGGTGCAGTCGAAAACCTGACCAGGCAAACTGGGAAGGTACTATGCTTTGCTAGATGTCTGGGAGGGACTTATCACTTAACCCCTAAAGGATCATTGTTCTTTGGGGGGACAAATGGGATTTCGAGCAACTATCTATGGGCTGAAATTTTTTCTGGATTTAAAAAAGAAAAATTTGAAGATAGAAAAATTAATTAGCTTTACGGGAATATTATAATTTTTACAATTAATGCCCAAGGACAATAGTTATGTCCAAATAAGTTCAAAACATGGGATGGGGGGTAGCAAAAACAATTTCAAAATTTTTAGTTTTTTGGTCTTGAATTTTTTTTTTACCCCCTCATAGATTATATTTTTGTGTACATGGAAAGCTTTGATTCATTCCATTTGAATTTTTTATGAGAAAGTTATGGACAATCTTGTTTTTTGGATAATTAGAGCATCTTCTTGAAAAATAACTTTTAGGATTCATTTTTTAATAACTGATATTTAACTAATTATGGACAAATCCATAGTCCAGAAATAAATCGGCCGTCAGCCGATATAGTCGAATGCATAGATTTGTGTGTCATAAGCAATGAACAAAAATGGACGCAACCACTAAACAAACCAAAGTACCACAACACACGGCCAATGATAGAGTTCAGAGCCTACAATTAGTAGTTAAATCAATAATTTCATAAGCTCCTATGTTGTGTCCAAATTTGGAATAAAGTATCGGCTGGCGCCTGATACTGCCATCCGATTCCTAACATCATTCTCTAAAGCACCTAGATCTATGAAAGTGTTTGCACTACGTAAACTATGAAAATCGACTATGGCAGCCATCTGTAAGATGAAGAGCAATGAATGCTCTTCTTTAAATCCTAAACCCTGAGTCCATCCGATCCAATGAACTGAATTGCTCGTATCAGCTGGCAGCCGATATCCCCCCCAGAAAACTCTAGAGAACAGGTCTTGAAGTGAAGAGGCAGTCGATTCGATAAGACTGGCGTTGACAATAAAGCAGTTCAAATTTGTAAATAAGGTAAAGGGGACGAGATTGGAAGGTATTCAAGCCCCCTCCGATTCCACTCTACAAGGGTATCGGCTGGCGGCCGACACCATGTAGGACAAATCACCAGAATATCCCATTCCAGTTTGGCTTCCCGTACTTGATTGACTGTGCAACCTCATAGTGTAATTGTCCCGGTCTGATTGCGCCTTTCATGTATTCCGAGACTGACTCATGCTCGTGCATGGGATAAATGAATGGAATAATATCCGTTGAAATGTTCGGAATAACTCTACTAATATTCGGGAAATTGAGATCCTCCGTAAATAGTAGCGGAATATAGCACGCCGGATCCGGTGTCCTCCTGAGCGAAAGCGGGCACACATCGACCATGAGCACTTGGTCCGTGAAGCATGTCATCTTGGATGGTCTCTTAGTGTGAAGTATTGAGAGCATTTTGTAGCACCACGGGAAATTCTGGCTATCTACACAGTACTCTCTGCCATAAACGAACGCTAGGTTGTCTCTGACATGTTTTGGAAGCAAGTGCGCAAGTAGAGGCTTAAGATCAACTATTGGCATCCTGGACCAAATTCCTATGTGGAACTTTTCAAACAGTGTCATGAACATTGCAATTAGCCCTGGCCTTTTAATGACATTTTTGTGCGGGTCCGACTTGTCCACCTCGATATTCGGATCGAGATAACAAAGTAGTCCCGTGACGCATAGAACCACACATTTCTTGAACGACTGTGGATGGCCCATGTTGGACTCCTGAACAGAACATGAGTTAGTAGCTACAAGATTATACAACATCAACATCCACTGAAAGAAGACAAGCCAGTTGATATTGGCTGGCAGCCGATACTGCGGCCTGACACAAGACAGCAGCCAATAATTCATATTGAAAAACAAACAAAAGGTGCTAGATAGATTGTGCACAAATGAGTGAATGCCTGCACCTACATTATTGCGATCACTTGATTAGAATGACCAAGATCTAATGCTGAAACTCTCAAAGGAAACATTTGAATGCTTTGAGAGTGAGTGTCCCATGCGCAAGCTTTAGGAAAAATCGGACTGAAATGCCTTCATTACAAAAAAATTGTTTAATCAATACAAAAAAAAATAATGTACACAAAAGATGTAGTCTCTAGACGTCCTCCTTTATCTACAGAGAATATATACAATCTACAAAAATATGTGTCGGCTGGCAGCCGATACACTACGCCTCCTCCATTAGGTCCCGTGGGCTAGGAATTCCCATGGTTTGCAGCTCCTCCAGTGAATATAGCACCTCGAATCCCTTTTGATATGGTGGTGTCACATTCACGAACTGATTATGAAGAGGAGAGCCCGGCGTACAGCGTGCAATCCCAACTGAAGAGTTCTTTTGACAGAACTCTGGGACCGTGAGTCCCGAAGACAAAAACCGTTCAATGAACGGGATGAGCGTCGCTTGGAGATAAGGCAGTTTTCCACCCTTCAGCGAACTCTCCGAATACATAGTAACCGGGGGTGGATGAATCGCACTATATAGCAGATTCAAAACGTTCCGAGAGGGCTCGTGATCCACGATCAATGAGTTGTTGATCGTGGCCCCATTATCGTACAAGGAGGATGACCCGAGAATCCTTGCGAGACGCTTCAGAAAAATTGGTCGTGTGGGATTCTGAAGGTCTCGATAAGCACTCTCGTCACAGTACTCCTATCCAAAAGCCAGGTAATCGTCTCCGATATCCGGCGCCTTCCATTTCAGGTTATGAAGACGCTCCTCAAGAGTCTGCTTGGGTGAATGCGACCAATAAACGATCTGAATGTCCTGACCCTTACAGAACCTGATGAACTCTTGAAGACCTGGTCGAGCTCTTACTTGCGACCTCTAATGCATACTTTTCCCTTTTAAAATGAGGGACTCATAGAAGAGCAAAGTTCCCTGAACCTCAAGGAAAAGAAACAACTTCGGAGTCGCTACCTGAGACGGGCCAGCACTAGATGTGTTCCCTGCCCTTTCTTCTAGAGCTGGTTTGTCACACTCCTGCCCACCTTCAGACGCGGTGGCGGGGAATTTCTCAGAAGTTTTGGAGTCATCATCTGCATTGCAAAACGAAATACATAGAGCATGAGATGCAATGAACTTAGGTAATGACAAAACATTCGTGCACTATATCGGCTGGTAGCCGACACAGTCCATAAGTACTCTAGTCTGCCGAGATGAAGGCTCCTACTGACAAGTCTACGCACAAGTCTGAGCCAGGCAGTGCTACGTATACATGAGCTATTTTAGATACTCCACAAACATCGCGGAGCATGTCTATCGCCTACGAACCTCCAGTCTGAGCCCGCCTCTGAGATCGAGCGGGAGACATCGCTTCATTTGGGAAGTCCTGTTCCCGCGCCGCCGCGCCACCGTCTTCCTCGTCACTCGGTCGTTTTCGCTTTTGCTGAACCCGAGTTGACCTCCGCGAGTCCGCCGACTTCGACTCCTTTTCGAGCGTGGCCCCCTTGCTTCTTCCCCGTCGTGGTTCAGGCGGGGAAACCACCATGGGTGTCGGTTGGTAGCCGATACTAATGTCAGCTGTAGTAGCCGGGCAGCCAATTGCAGTGACTCCCACTTGAGGCTCTATCGCAGGACTGACCACTAGAGCCTGTGGAATCCTGCGAATCTCTTCTGACGGTGGCTGAACGTGCAAGTCCACGACCATTGCGACCGATGAATTTTCCGGTCGGAGCATCCCGTGCGGCTCCGAATTTGGAGCTGGGTGGAGATTGAGAGAACGCCGCGGAGATGAAGGACGTCGTTGCTGCTGCCTTCGAATGAGTGTCTCTTTCGGGGGGCCATCACTGTCTGAGTCAATCTGAAACGTCTGAAGTGCTGGTCGCTCCTGAGACTGACCCTGCGGCCGTTGAGATTGAGCAGCGCCACCCGGAGTCTCCGTTAGATTGAGGGTCGAGATCGGCCGCGGTTGCTGATGTGATGCCGCAGGCGACACTTGCCCCGATCCGCTTGCGCCTCCCCGGTCTGTCAGCGCAGGCGTCCCCGAAGAAGGTCCCAAGGAAGCCGAGGAGACGAGGTTCATTCCCCTCACACGTTCTGTAGCCTTCTGCAATCCGTCCTCCTCCCGAACGAACTCCATGACGGTCCGCCCATTCCTCTACGAACCCATGGAGTACAAGTGAGTAACATGTTGTATCGGCTGCCAGCCGACAGGATTTCACTTCTTCTGAACAATGCAAATGTGAGGAAGGGATAAGAAAACTTACCAGAGCGATCTCCGTGATGTTCCCGCCCCCCCAGATGTTGATGACGGTGGCATCCTTGGATTTTAGGGTCGGCATCATCAGTTTCTCTAGAAGTCCATGACCAACCCCACCCATCCCGCCATTCCAGTCGACCTTGCCCTCAACGTCGACATTGAACCAGTCGGGCGCCTTGTTGATTCCAGTGAAGCGCTTGAAGACCGGGAAAATACTGGACCTGTCCTCGGGCTTCGGGAAGGTCAAGGACAGAGTGACCAAAGGCATGGATTCAATCTCCGCCTTCTGAAAGCCTCCACGGGGAGATGGCTGATAGTACACCGAATGGTAGTACCAGGAGGACGAGGACGAGTACGAGGCCGTCGCGACATAATCTCGGAAACGCGAGTTCCCGATGAGGAGCATTGGCAGGGGGATGTATGCTTCAGTCTCTTCGATATTCGGACCGTCCACCTCAGGGATTTCAGCAGCCGGTGCTAGATCGAGCAGATTGTTCTTGTTCACTGGAACTACTTCCCCCATATCTGTATACCCAAAGAGGACAATGAATTTTTTGTCCTCGGGTTCCAGCGCCATATTCCCCTTTGATTGACGGACGAAGTCGACCACCTCAGGAATACTCTCTCCGACATAGCATTCGTATTTCAGTTCGGCGGACTTCCCAAGTGTTGGAGGCATTTCGACTTTGGCGTAGTTCGCCAACGTCGTGAAGAAGACCCCCGGCGCCTTGCCATCCGTCGACTTGTCCGTCGTTGGATTCATAGGGTTCACCCGCCCCTTCAACTAGTTGTTGGCGTCCGTGAACTTCATCATGTCCTTCCAGACGTTTCGGACTACGGCCGCTGAGTACCCCTCCTTTTCAACAAGCTCCATCCAATCCTCGTCAGTATATGGGGTCCAGCCCTGGTCCTTGCAGGGAAGGGGATGCTTCTTCCTGGTCCACATGATGTCGTTCATGACGATCCTGTCCAGCTTTTTGTCCTTGCACCAGTCGAAGAGAGTGATCTTCCCCGAGGACTTGGCCTTCGCGGTATTCTTGATGCTCATGCGAAGTGCAACGATCTCCCGCCCTAGCTCGCACAGATCCGAATCCCGAAGCCCCAGCGTTGGCGTGAGATCCGTTTTGGTGATGTGAGTGAGCGGCTTCCGATTGACGAGGAGATTCGGCACAGTCCCATCATCTCCAATAAGCTCCCCGTTCTCCCACGTGTCGCAGCTTAGAATTTTGATTTTCTTAGTATACACCCAAATAGGAACGGAAACTAGTCATTAGCTAACCGGATCCGATTAGGTGGGGAAGGAAAACTCAGAATTAGCACGGAACGTGAAGTAGTGGGCTTCTTGGATCTAATCCGGTCAGGAGTAACTAACGACGAAAACGGAATGTAACACGGATTAGGTCTAGGACCGGATGATGATGATGAACCGGATTATGATGGTAAACCGGATTCATGATGACAAACCGGAAAGGGTCCAGGGACTATAAAAGGAGGAACTTTCACTGTTGCACCCCCTTTTAGAAACTCGACCTTGAGCGCACGATTGAGTTTTTGTCGTTTGTGCGTCTGTGCATTTATGTTCTGTTCGTTTTAATTCCGGTTGAGATCGGAGAGAGGAAGTGAGGAACGGGACGTGCGGCTAGGAGATAGTGAGGTAGATGTGAGTGGGAATGCCTCAGCTACGTAGGTCGAGACAAGCGAGTCCCTCTAGAGGCGAGGTGAAGCTCCGGAAAGTCATTCCGGTTATTCCCTCCACAGAGCCGGAAAAGGCTGAACTCATGGATGATCTCAGATCCATGGGTTGCGTAGGGTTTGCCGAGAAACCTTGGGGTTTTAGGGAGGAGAGAATGGTCAAGGAGCTCCTCGGAAAGTTGTCCAACCAGTTTGACAACACCGTGAGGGGAGCTCCCGTCAGCTGGAACGAGGGGATGTGGAGAGTGGTTTACGGTTTCCGGGCAGGAGGTTTGGGAATGGCGAGCCGGAAGGATGAGTTTGTCCGAGGGAAGTTCAAGGGAGCCGTCAACCCGAAGGACGGATACGCGGTCGAGGATTGCTTGGATGACTGACACCGTCGGCTCCTGCAATTCCTGGTTCCGGTTCTTCACCCAGAAAAGCCGACCAGGGTGACGATCACCCTCGGCAACACCATTTTCGGTGCCCTCAGTGGTACCCAGAAAGTGGACTGGGCACGGATCATTTCCGATCTCGTGGCCCAGCTTGTTAGTAGGGTTGGGAAGAAAAGGGCCACTCCAGTGTGCCCTTATCTCTTCCACCTCTATCGGGAGAACCAAGTCCTCACCGACATAGAGGAGAGGGCGTGGAAGACGCAGGAAGTGCTCCTGAAGTATGGGGAGTCGGAGACGGATGACGAGGCGGAATCCGATTCCGGGTCAGACCGGGAGTCCAGCGAGGAAGAGGAGGAGCCGATGCCGCCGATCAAGCGACAGAAGCTGACGCCTCCACACAAGCGCGGGACGCCTCCCGGTCAAGACAAACCGGCCCCGGAGGAGAAACCGGAAGTCGAGAAGACCAATTCCGGGGGAGATCCGGATATGCAAGATCCGTTCAACGGTCTGATCAACGTCCTCTGCGACATCAGGGCGGATTGGGAGGTCAAGCACAGGACGCTTGCGGCAATCGGCAAGTTGGTGGGTGCTACACCGGACAGCAACTTGGCGGAACAAGTGGCGCACTGCATCACGAATCCGGAAGAGACCCGGAAGCAGGAAGCCGAGATCCGCCGGTTGCAGGAGGAGGTAGATAAACTGAAGGCAACACTTTTTGCCTATCAGGAAGACGTGACGGCCGCTCGGGAGATGGCGGAGGAGACTCGGAAGGTGGCCGAGCAGATCAAGGCGGTCCTGGGAGAGACCGGAACGACAGCGGCCAAAGCGAAGCTCTTCGACGAGAAGATCCACGAAGAGAAGAAACTATCCGGTTCCCGGATGGTCCGGATTCTCGCGGACTTCGCCGAGCAGGTGGAGACGGCAATGGTGGAGGGGCGGAAGGCAGCGGACCGGATCGAGGAGAGCAGCCGGAAGCTGACGGGAGCGACGTGCGACAAAGGTATTCACCTTTCGGACATCTCACTACCGGACCTCTTTCCGGATGCAACTATGGCGAAGGACAGGAAGGATTGGACTTCTGAGTCCAAGAAGTCTGCACGGACTGGGACTCCGGGCACGAGACCGGATATCACCATCGACCTGGAGTCTCCACCCGGACCGAATCCTGCGGAGGGGGAACGGGTCCGGAATTTGAGTGAAGTTTTCGAGGAGCTAGTCCCGGAGACCGGAAGCCCGACGATAGGATCTAGAGTTGTAGGGTAGAGAGGATTTTAATTTCAATTAGGAGTAGGAGCGGATCCGGATCCGGATCCGGCTCAATAGTATTAGGTTAGACCGGAAGTTAGATTAAGGTGGCGGCGGACCCCCACGGGTTTTCCGCTCCTTTTTGTGCTTTTAGGGTTTTTACCCTTTGTATATAAATCGGTTCCTGTGATGGGAATTGGGAGTTTTTCATTTTGCAAATTTCTTGTACCTTTTTCTTCTCCTCATTGTGAGTCTCTCTCCAGCGCGACAGGATTGTATGATGTGGAGTTAAGATAGTACGAGCCGGTTTGCGAGTGATTTCTCCCCTTGGTGTTTCTTTTCCGATCCAAGGTGCATGTGAGTAGGTATCGAAGAGTTGGGAGTGAACTTAGTTCCTCAGCACGTCTAGAGTTTGAGATTCCGGGTGAGAAAGCCGTTGTTAGGCTAGGCGGGTAGGGAGGGATTCCTTAGCTGCGCTAGAACTCCCGGGTGGGAAATCCGGTTGAGTGTCCGATCTCCTGTGAGGTCTCACCACCCGTATGGGTAACGGAAGAACTTTAGTTGATGTTGGAACGGACGGGTACACTTGTAACCACCTGTCTTCGCACGGATCGGAAGTAGCATCAAGGTCGTTGTAGTACGAGAGGGTCGAGTGTGGGGTCTTTGTGTGACCTACAACCCGGATTGCTATCTGGGTTGTTGTGAAGGACCAAACCGGATCCGGATTAGCTTAGGAGTTTAGGAAGTAGGACAGTGGGTCTTCAGCCACTATAAGTCACGGAAGGAGTGGTGGGCCTACCACTCTCAAAATTAAGCGGCGACCCCTCTGATGGTGAAACAGAGGCAAAACTAAACCGGATAGGATTACGGATATAGGATGACCATTCCGACCGGATTGGTCAGGACGGATTTCCAGGATCGGAAGTTGTGAGATCCTGGGATTTGGGTATTTGTACGGACCGGATAGTTAGTAGGACCGGAAGAAGGAGTAATCCGGTCTGTAGTTATCCGGTGTGGTAGTATTTCTGGTTCTAGATCTAGGACCGGAAAGTAAGATTGGCATACTGACTGAGCTTAACTGCTTAATAGAGCTAGATACTTCACAGGATCTCGTGGGTTCGATCTTTAGAGTCACTTAGTTATACTCTAGAGCGATTTTTGTGAGTATAATGGGGAATTGACCTGCCCTGTGCTGCGACACCACGCATCGAAGACCTCCGTCCATAGCACCCAGGTGGTCTCCTTGATGAAGATGAGGGGCAACTTGGAGGACACCTTCTCATCCACAAAGTGCGCCATCACCTTCAGCTTCGCAGCCTGGAGGAGTTCCACCGCAATGTTTAGAACATGCGAGAATGGTATCGGCTGCCAGCCGATACATAATATATTAATCAAAAGGGAGAAAAAAATAAAGGTGCATGGGAATTACCTCAAATGCTGCTGATGGCTTTCCACCTCCACGATGCGGCTCTGGGCACCCCGCCTTCACCCACGCCGCTCTTCCCATCTCTGCACAGGATCTGAAGGTCTCCTTTGCCACTTTCTCCGCGATGTTGAGATTGAGGGCATTGGAGACTCTGACGAGTGTGTCCGGGTCTCTATTGAATACCAAAATGACCTCGAACTCCAAGAGGTCGGTTTTGGCTTCAGAGCTGTCCGGATATTGCTCGGCCAATTCTCGACAGGCCGTCACTGTGTGTTGCCCACCAATGATATACCAGTGGACATTTGGCGCCTTCCACCACGGCATTGAGATGCCGTCGACAACAACAGTCTGTTCCTTCCCGGGACACTCGTCCATCACGGCATCTAGCCCTTTGTCCGTTGGCAGTGGAGCCCGCTTCAGAGGAATCCCATGGATTTCCGACTTCTTCCTGATGGACCCGTATCCCTTGTACATGGTCTTCACCTGAATTGAGAGAAGGCCAAAATATTAAAGACCAGCTACAAATGTCGGCTGCCAGCCGATACATTATATGGGAAGATAAAAACTAGTAAAGGATGGAAGTGATCGTCGAATTACCTGGCCAAGTAGGTCCTTTGCAATCTTCCGGTACTTCAACTCGTCTGGTGCAATGTAGAATTTGTCCGAGTGAATGACCCCCGGAAGACGCTGCTTTTTGTAAGGAAACGCGTGCAGGAGCCCCGTTTCCAACGCCTGGTAAATAGACTTCACCTCGTTCTCCTTCGTCTTGGTTGTGAGATGATTTCCACGCCGGAGTGCCTCGTCGAGTGTCAGCTTCAGCGGCTTGTTGGAGTCGTCCCTGGCCTTCGCTTTTCTCTTCGGTTTGCTGGGCGACCCGGTCTTCTGTAAATCAGTTGCAGCGACTTCAGTCACTGGCGCCGCCACTTGCTTCCTCGCCAAGGGTACCTTTTTCTTTCCCTTTTCCAACTCACGAGCGATGAACGCATTGTGTTCATCGCGCTCTATCTTCAAGCACTCCCAGCCCTGGATGAGGTCCTTTGCATTGGACGGTGTTGCAGCACAGGGCAGGTAAATTCCCCATTATATTCACAAAAATCGCTCTAGAGTATAACTAAATGACTCTAAAGATCGAACCCACGAGATCCTGTGAAGTATCTAGCTCTATTAAGCAGTTAAGCTCAGTCAGTATTCCAATCTTACTTTCCGGTCCTAGATCTAGAACCAGAAATACCACCACACCGGATAACTATAGACCGGATTACTCCTTCTTCCGATCCTACTAAATATCCGGTCTGTGCAAATATCCAAATCCCAGGATCTTACAACTTCCGGTCCTGGAAATCCGTCCTGACCAATCCGGTCCAGATGGTCATCATGTATCCGTAATCCTATCCGGTTTGGTTTTGCCTCTGTTTCAACATCAGAGGGGTCGCCGCTTACATTTGAGAGTGGTAGGCCCACCACTCCTTCCGTGACTTATAGTGGCTGAAGACCCACTGTCCTACTTCCTAAACTCCTAAGCTAATCCGGATCCGGTTTGGTCCTTCACAACAACCCAGATAGCAATCCGGGTTGTAGGTCACACAAAGACCCCACACTCGACCCTCTCATACTACAACGACCTTGATGCTACTTCCGATCCGTGCGAAGATAGGTGGTTACAAGTGTACCCGTCCATTCCAACATCAACTAAAGTTCTTCCGTTTACCCACACGGGTGGTGAGACCTCACAGGAGATCGGACACTCGACCGGATTTCCCACCCGGGAGTTCTAGCGCAGCTAAGGGATCCCTCCCTACCCGCCTAGCCTAACAATGGCTTTCTCACCCGGAACTTGGAACTCTAGAAGTGCTGAGGAACTAAGTTCACTCCCAACTCTTAGATACCTACTCACATGCACATAGAATCGGAAAAGAAAACACCAAGGGGAGAAATCACTCGCAAACCGGCTCACACCATCCTAACTCCACATCATACAACCATGTCGCACTGGAGAGAGACACACAATAAGGAGAAGAGGAAGGCACAAGAGATTTGCAAAATGAAGACTCCCAGTTCCCATCGCAGGAACCGATTTATATACAAAGGGTAAAAACCCTAAAAGTACAAAGTGGAGCGGAAAACCCGTGGGGGTCCGCCGCCACCCTAATTCAACTTTCGGTCTAACCTAATACTGTTGAGCCGGATCCCGATCCGGATCCGCTCCTACTCCTAACTCAAATCAAAATCCTATCTACTCTACAACCCTAGATCCTACTGTCGGGCTTCTGCTCTGCGGATCCAACTGCTCGAAGACTTCACTCAAGTTCCGGTTCCATTCCTCACGTTCTCTCTCCGATCTTAACCAGAATCAAAGTTTGCAGCACACAAACGCAAAAAACTCTACGACGCGCGCTCAAGGTCGAGTTTGTAAAAAGGGGTGCAACTGCGAAGGCTCCTCCTTATATAGTCTCTGGACCATTTCCGGTTTGGTCGTCTTGAATCCGATTCACCCATAATCCGGTCCTAGACCTAATCCGTGTTGCATTCCGTTCCCATCGATAGTTACTCCTGATCGGATTAGATCTAAGAGGCCCACTACTTCATGTTCTGTGCTAGTTTTGAGTTTTCCTTCTTCACCTAATCGGATCCGGTTCCCTAATGGCTAGTTTCCGTTCCTATTTTGGTGCATGCTAAGAAAATCAAAATTTTAAGCTGCAACAGACGGCGTGTTTCCCGCGAACGTCATGCCCATCGACATTGACTTCTATCCACAGACCTCCTCCGTGCACTTGTTCATCGGCAACTCCACCGCGAAATAATCGGCAACTCCATCCGTGCTTCCCAGCGGCATCAAGCATATCATGAGGTGCACGAAATCGCCAACAGCCTTGACAGACAATACACTTCCTTTGCCAGGGGTCATGTTCCCTTTCAGCTTGAAGAAGCATACGATCTCCACTATCGTGTCGGGTAGTTGCCTCCAACACAGACCCCATTCTTGGACGGCCTCAATCGCTCGCCATGTTGCCCTCGATGGATACCCGTCTCCCAATATCCGAGAGTTTGGGATTTGCTCACCTAGAAGGCGGGCCAAGAGAGTCGGTTTCCTATAGAACAATACAATTGAATTCTCAGTACACTCACACTATGCACCTTCACTTTGTGCATCCACTGTATCGGTTGCCAGCCGATACAACCTCTCAGTCCCTAAACCCTACCGTCGGAAGACATTTCTAGAAATTCCTAAGTCAACCGTCCCGAGATCATATTGGCTGTTAGCCGACATAGCTTAAGCTCAGGCTCCTAGTGAGTGCTGCAATGTATGTTGGTTGCCAACCGATATAGCAAGTAATAGGTGCCTCAGAATCTCAATGGCTATCCTATATGATATAGCAAATGACAGTGTATCGGCTGGCAGCCGATACATGTAGTGAAAAGTACCTCTCAGTCGCCAAATCGGAGGACGCCATCGCCAATGGACTCTGTCGCTTATCGGCTGCTGAAGATGACTTGTCGGCTGTTGAAAAAGCACGCTTGCCTCACTCTCCTTCACTGTCGGCTGGCCAGAAATGTGTATCGGCTGCGCTAAGATGTATCGGTTGCTGCTTTGCTTTGCGAGGGGATGTCAGCTGCAAACTGGACTGAAAGAGGGAGAATGGCAGAGTGAGAGTGAGTGAGGCTGTGAGTGAGAGTGAGTGACAGAGAGAGAGCAGGAGACGCAAATGGCAAATGAGAGAAAATGAAAGTGGCGAGGGGTGTATACCCCCTAAACCCTCGGCTGCCAGCCGATAGGCGCAATCATGACAAACCGAGTCCGTTCTTCCATAAATTTCATCCATCGTAGGTTTTCATCCGTTAGCATGTACTCCACATCCAGCAAAGTACATGGAAGTTACGAACACTCATTGCAGAGATGCATATGTTTCCCAACACGATCTCCCGATGCACGGACTTGTCTCTCTTGCAATCACCACAACTTCATCCTCTTCCAAATTCAAATTTCAGGCGCCAAATTTAGTTTCAGGCTTGCTCACCTAGGATTAGATCTTGGAGGACTTCCATTTTCATTTTCATTTGCCCCACACACGCACTCAGAGCGTCCAAGAACCGTCAGGGAATTGCAGTGGCTTGTTGTGGAATGTTTATGAGGGATGCAACATGACAGGGAATTCAGTAGACCTCAGTTCAGTGCAGCATTGAGTAGTCTTCGGGTTCAGGAAGCGCTCTTCGACAGTTGTTATTTGGCGTTTAGGCTTACGTAGGATTTGTAGTAGGATTTGAATTGCTCCAAGCTACATTTGAATTGCAGTAGGATTCTAATTGCAGTAGTAGTCAAGAGCATTCTCGAAAATTAGTTGCCTGACAGAGGTTCAGGATTTCCTATTCGGTTGCACATGTGTTTCCATTTCATTATTTTTACTGGTCAAAGCATCTGTGGACAGTGCCTAGATCATAGGAAGCGCAAAATCTAGCTTCGTGCATAATCCCCAAAGTTCTAGCTGTACGGTCCTGCCTCTGTGCTTGACCGTACGGACAGTGGTATCGACTGCCAACCGATACTAATTTCTATACCAGGAAGGTCGTGAAGCACCAGGTACACAGATGTATCAGCTGCCAGCCGATAAGGTCATCATGGGTCTAACAGAGATTCCGACATTGTGGGTTCTGACTCCGATTTCAAATCATGAGTGGATCTGATGACTGGACATCGAGTGCGAGTCCTATTGAGGCATTCACGAAAAATGGAGGCTCGAAAAGACTGAAAATGCAGAAGGGAGTTGTTGTGGCTCTTACACTGGAAGGATTATACTACTCCGGAAGGGTGGTCGTAGAAAGGGTGGTGAGCCGCGATCCCTACCTCGTACGCGTTCATGTCTTAGACGTTCCAAATAACCTCGATATGCCTCTTCCGTTTCCTGAGGGAGACATGGTGTTCCTACGACACTGCCCGGGAAGGTCAATCGTGTGGGAGGCAGAGAACATCTATCCCCATGCAGAGTCTGAAGGGTCTTCTTCTGCTGGTGTCGGCCGGCAGCCGATACAAGTGGTCATAGATGAAAAATCCATACAACAATTCTTGTCACTCACTGTCAATATGGATGTCTCACTACTGCAGACTATGGGCACGGATTTGCTGTATGCTGGTGTAGGTACAATTGTACAATGCTCTCCGAAGGGTTACTGGGAAGGCTTTCGTGTTCCACACAACTTCTTCCTCGTTGTGAAGCTACTGCACGTCGTCAATGATTTCCAGGATCAGAGTGCTTATTGTGAGATTCCTGAATTCATGACACTCAAACGCTGTGTTGGATTCAAAATACTCTGGAGTGGTTATAAGGTCAGACCAATCGAGACCTCCGTCCCAATAACCAAGGTTGTCGGCTGCCAGCCGACAGGAGAACCTGCGACCCATTTCATGCAAGCTCAAGTCGATGGTAACTACGAGAGTGGTGGGAGTTCGAACGATGTACAGGTAGAATTATGTGATCCGGGAACACAGCGAGTACTTCCTACTGCATCAGATGAAGACGAGCGAGATGATAGGCTCTATTCGTCTGACGATGACAGCCGCGGGTCTGCAGAGGATCACCGCGATGTTCATGGTTACAGTACCTCTGGCACTGCCGTGTCCGACACAAGTGTTGCTGACAGCATGGATCATTCGGACACGTTTAGAGCTGATACTCAAAGTGGAGATAATGGCCATCCGGATGGAATGCAAGATGGGCTTCCAATCCCAGATAGACCGCTCTGGAGAAATCAATACTGTGAACTTCTCAATGACGACTTCTCGGTTCTCAGAAGAGCCATGATCCAAGTCTGCCTACTAGATGAGGCCTGTGATGATGGCGTCTTGGGCGACACGGATGTCGGGATCATGTTCGTATCGGACAATGACGAACTGCAAATGACAACCATGTGCTGGAGGTTCACACACACAAGGTTGGAGGGTGGAAGGCTACTATCTGAAATTGTCACGCTCTGCTCAGAGGCTGCTCTATTGAATGAGTCGGACGATAACGGAATGCAGGGGGTACCGAGGAATCCATACCGCTCTGTGCGCAGAAGGGTGATTCCCAAGGATCACGAAAGCCAATCCAAGCTGCAAATGAAGACCTCGGAGACGGAGGTACGTAAGGTCAGCTTACAGAAGTGCTGTAAGCTCAGATGCTGCCAGACGTTTCCCTGGGAGGACACGAGGTCTATATGACGAAAGTTCTTCGCTTGCACATTCGAGAGTAGGAGGGAGGTAGCGTATGCGGTGTAGAGTCAGCTTCGTGCAGGGGTTATTCCAAGAAAAAAATTCATTACTCTTGCAAATACAGACGTCTGCGAGAACACATGGTATATCATTCACGGGGTATCGAGGTCGGCCTATCATGTTTACAAGGCTGCGGCCGTGGGAGGATCCGTTAACGGCTCGCATGGAAATGCGGAGGCCCGACGGCCACGGCCACAAACAATCCAAGCTCAAGCAACCTTCAAAACGATCATCGACAACAATGCCGACAAAATGCCAAACGAGTTCAGAATGGTTGGAAATAAACGCATCGACAATCTCAAGGTCCTCCCCTCTGCAATGAATTAGGATCACATGCGCGAACAAGTCAATTATGTAAGTCCATCATCTGCCTCTTCGTCTACAGTAGAAAAGTCTTTTTATCGGCTGCCAGCTAATACAATCATGTCTGGACTTTGAATGTAGAAGCCAGTGATCTTTCCTTTCTATAGGCCGTCATTTGCAGTTCTGTCGGCTGCCAGCCGATACAACTCTATAGTCTTCCATGAAAACTCATCCATGAAGTCATGTTCTTCAGGTCAATGGAATATGCAATATGAAGCCGGTCTCGCAGTCTGCTATCAGCCGCCTTCGGAATGCTCATTTCAAAAACGTAGAGGTCAAGGCCGTAGGGAGCAATTTCTCAAAATGCACAGAATGTGACTTCCTGGTAGAGTTCATTGCAAAGTATCCAAGAGGTTGTGATGAGTGGCAGGCCTTGGTCGACGACAGAGAGAGACATCTCAATTACCACCGCGCTTGTAGAAATGTATACAGTGGATAGACCGCGCAGTCGGTGCAAAATCCATTAGAGTTCCTCTGCATTATTCATGACAAAATGGACACCACAAAGACTGCCATTCCAAGGATGCAACGCATGACCAAGGCCACCACAGGGCTGGGGCAAATACCAATCTCGTGTACTGGAATGCTCACACATGGACATGGAGATGGCGCGTATGCACATTACTCCACATCACTCTGACTTGGGGATTCAAATTTCACAATTTCGTCCATCTGCAGGGTCCTCAGGGCCCTAGAACTACCACCTGTTTGGAAGTCCAAGATCCTCTTCTCGACTCCACCGCTAAACACCTTCTTCGAGGCTCTGCTTCATGGGAAATCGAGATGCAACTCGTCAATCCCGCAGGCCTCGGACATGGTGATCGACGCAGCGAGACTAGGATGACCTCAGGTCCCACTTCCGAGGAAACTGTTCTTGCAACTCGACAATTCAGCAAAGGACAACAAAAATCGATTCTTCATGGCTTTCTGCTCACTGCTCACTGCTAGGCGCATATTCAAGGAAGTTTCAGTGGGGTTCCTTATTGTCGGGCATACGCACAAGGACATTGATGCGCACTTCAGTTATCTCTCTAAATTGATCAAAAGGAAGAACACATATGTACTTGCGGATCTCATGAAGGCGTTCATGGATTCACAGAAGACTGTAGCCTTCATTCCTGAGTTCGTGCAAGAAGTGGCGGACTTCAAATCATACTTCAAGGGCTTCCATCATGATGGGGTGAACAAAATCATCGGGCTCGGAAATAAACACCTCTTCAAGTTCTACGTCGTGGAGGATGGTGTGGATCGTGGATGGCCGGTCATGAGGTACAAGCTCAAGGCCACAGATTCTTTGTGGCTGCCTCCTGGCGCACCTATCAAAATGTGGACAGCGGACGAAAATGGACAACCCAATATTCCACAGGGGGACCCTCGACCTGTGCCTTTCAAGGCACTCTGGGGGAATGTGGACATTAATACCAGAAGGCGAAATGCAGAAAAGGAAGTCGCAAGGGCTAGAGAGTGCAATGAGAAACAGACATTCATCAAAAACGGAATAGCAAAGTTCATTGAGTTTTGGAAATCGGGAATAGCCAGAGATAGACGGTATGCACAGGAAATGGCAAGCTGTGTGGCTTACTGGGAAAGAATTCAATCAGAGATCAATTCGGCGCTGCCTCAAACTCCTACATTGCTTCAAGAAGGATTATGGCCGCTCTTTGACTGGACAAGAGATCACACGTCGACTTTTGTAGATAAGGGGGCGAAGGAGAATTATTCAGTAGACACCACTCCGGAAGACGAAGGGGATCCCACTCCATATTGTGGACCTGCGAAGGACAGGCCGCGCTTGAGATTCAATCCATTCAGGGATGTTCTGCTCGGAGACTTTGTTCTTTATCGACCATGTCACAACAATCATCTACCTGGCTGGCTGGGACGGGTACTCCAATGTGTGGACATGTCTCTGGGGCCCACGTATGGTAATTTTAAAATTGAGTGGTGGAATCCGATGAAAGCCAAGAAGAAGTCAAAAGCGCTCATTGCGAGGGAGTGCTGGACCCAAAGATGGCACAAGGAACTCTGTCTTCCGCAGATGGTCCATGTCAACATTGTCTTGTACTCGCACAGAATGCCCTCGCTTGCAAAGAAAGGACCTCCCACATCTCATGTCATCCCGGAGGCATCCGTTGCTGCTGCTATTGCGAATCTAGAGGCCGCGGGGGCAGTTTGGACAGAGATGTAGACGAGGGCGGAGAGGATTACTGACATATCGCCTTAGACCTATCGGCTGCCAGCCGATACAATAGTTTAGCTCTGGAGTTGTGTCACCATCACATTGCTAGACGGATCCGAGTCCTCGCTGTAGGTGTCGGCTACCAGCCGATACTAAGGGCTTCGCTGCATGTCGATCGCATGGTTCTTGAACAGGATGTTTTCACTTCAGGATGATTACATGCATATCCACAATATTTACTCATTTGTGGATGTGCCTTCATATCTTATAGGTTGTGACTATAAGTCTTATGACTAGTCAGTTTTGACATTTTTAATATGTATCCGTTGGCTGCTGACAAATCACATTTATTTGAATCTCCTATGGGGACCATGTTACAACTGTTTTATCTTCAGTGCACAAGCGATTTGCTCATTTCTCTATCTTTCATGTTCGTTGTCCTGCTTTTTGGTTTTGTGCACTTTACTGTGCTGTCTTATCGGCTGCCAGCCTATATGTCAATGGGCACGGGATGGGTGCACAGTCATAGGCACCGGTTCTGCTATTGCATAAAAACTGATCCAAAATACAACAATCCACTTTTTTTTTGTACCCTCGGTTCTTCTGAACAAGGTGTGGGTGGACTGCTGACACTTTTTAATCATTTGAAGCATGTTCTCTACCTTTTTTAATGTGGCTATGGACTATGAATTTGTCCATAATTTGTGCAATTGTCCATAATTAGTTAAATATAGGTTTAATGCAATTTTATAATTTTTTCAAAAAGGAAAGTTCCACATAATTTATCTTTCTTGCTATAAAAATCTCACCATTGAAATCAAATGAATGCATTTTAATTTCATTTTAGAGATATGAATAATTTACATTTTCCTTCTATCTCGTACTTACTTGTACTTAACAATTTCTTAAAGAATAAAAATTGAGTTTTTTTGAATTGTTATTTTTTTTCCATAGACTCTCAACTCAATTCTACACCATAAAGATTTAAAGCTCAAAACTCTTTAGTGCAAAAAATTTTAAGTTAAAAATGTTCAAAGTCAACAAATCTTGTCCCACAATGTATTGAGAAACTTGTTTTTTCAACTTTAAACACAAATATCTTGCGATTTGTGCATTCAAAAATTCTGAAATTTTTTCCACACATTCTCACACTAGTTAGGTGTAAGATCCTACAATTAATTAAAAAAAAATTCTACCTTCTACCATAAAAATGGCAGTTTTAAATGTTTTTTTGGTAGAAAAAAAACATTTGTCTCGCAGAGGTTAATTCAAGCAGGATTGGGGGTTGGACGAGGAGTCATATAACAAAGACAATTTTTCAATTGTTGATTGGACGGATCCCTTTTCAAGAATGCCTCAAGCAAATAGTAATTGTTATGGGCAAGCAATAATTTGAAAATGAGGAATTCAGGAACTGATCAGGATAAGGTGAATTCGAGAAGTCTCCAATGACTTATCCATAACTGTTTGTTTGTTTTTTAAATGCTAACGTGGCACAGTTCCATTGGCAACCTGTCATGATCGTCATCACAAGTTGTAACTCATAACCTTCTTTCCTTTTCAACTTGCTCCCTACACCTTTGGATCATCAAGATCAAAGGTTCTGATTGAAAAGTGAACAACCAGTTATGTCCGATAACTTACTCACCGCTACCACGGCTCGTTGGTTATCTAGTACATAAATGTCGTGAACAAATCCTCACTTATCTTAGTTCGAGCAGAGTGCCGCTGACTGTGTAAGACTTATGCTCACCCGGCCTGACCTGGTGAGTGCAGTCTGTCTGTCCCAAGGGAAGGGAATCCCAAGCATTGGAACCCTGCTCGCCTGCTGCTGCTGCTTAAAATGGACGCGATAACTTCAATTCCTTTTTATTATTAACCTTACATTGACGGTATACAAAATTAGTCTTCCTAGACTCACTCAACCTCTTGATAGCCAGGCGCACGAGGCGGTGACTCAGATTCTGGAATCTTCGATTCGACCTTACCACAGAACTCCGTCAGTTGGAGCAGGTTGTTAAATACTACATTCAAAGTGGACCCAGCAGGATAATTTTGGGGTTCTCCGGGGTAAAAGTAAAAAAAAAAACCCTATTATGAGCTATGTCTAGGGTATGTTGTAGACCTCTCCTAGCTAATTTGGGGTCTTTAATTGCAAATATGAATTCAAAATTTGAAAAAAATTTAGTGTTTTTCCCCGGGGTAAATCCAGCTTATCATTAGGAAAAATCTGAACCTTGGGAGGGCTGTTAAGGGAGCCGACTTGTTTCTGACCAAGGACTCCTTCCCGTTATATAGGCTACACTCTTTCTAATGAATAGGAGAAAGTAGAAGATTAATTATGGCATAATTTCTAATGTAGTTGTGGCACATTACAATTGGCTGCAATCTTGGTTGATTTTTTTTAACCAACCCATGGTTGGAAATAGGAAGCTCTATATGACAAGAATAGGTTGTACAAAATCTTCAACTAAAAAAATAATAGTAATTATGTTTTGAGGAATAAAATTCTGAAAAATTATAGAATCCTTCTAAACTCTATTATTGTACATAGGAAAATTTCTCCACTTAAAAAACTTGTGCTCTAAATATGAGTAATTGCTTAAGTGGTCGGAAATATGCTAGCTCCCTTCAAGTTTCATTTTTCGGCTCTCCATAGTGCAAGTACAGAAAAAATTAAAAGATATATTTTATTTATTTTAAAATATTAAAACTTGATGTGGCACTGACGTAGTACTAATAGTGCCACATTAGATGCTTTCATTAAATAATAAAAAATAATAGAAAAATAATTTTCTTTCTTTTTTAATTGCAGGGGGGGGGGGGGGGGGGGGGGACTTGCAAATCTCTTGAGGACTAAAATTTTTCCTAATGTAGGCCCACTTTGAATGGAGGATTTAACATCCTACCAAATTAGAGGAATGCCACCTTTCTTTGGAATTAAAAGGAGACAACAACAAAAGGAATTAACTGAGTAGGAAGGCTTTATGAATTCAACGAGACCATTAGAAGAGTTTTTTGGAGGGAGGGATGGTTATTTTAAAGCCTATTCCTCTACAATTCCACCCATAGGTGAAGAATGCCATGTTGTAAAATAAATTTTGAATTTTTTTGTAATTCTTAAAATGAAAAAAAAGTAGAATTTTCTTTTTGAAATTTTTATTTCAAAAATGATGTGGCAATTGTTCTACCACATCAAACTAGTTGCTGTAAGTTCCAACGAGTTGAAAACCCTAGGGAACTCATAGCCCTCCAAAGTAGGTGATTTTCTTCTAATGCAAACAAATGTTGCTATAGATGTATTATGTTAGTCTTCCCTACAACCCTTGAAGGTTGTATTTTAGATAAATAAGTAAAAATCCAAAGATCTCCTTTTCATTCACTTGAAAGATTCTTCTTTTTGTCAACAATTTATATACATCATAATGTCAATTTCCTTGTCTATTTTTAGGTAGTGTATAGAGTCTTTCTTCCCTCCTAATAAAGCTATGAAATCATTAGAGGATTTTTTTGGGTTTGGGAGGGTTGCAAGTTCCTAACTGTTCTCGGACCCAAAGAATTGGCTGAAATCTATTGAAACTTGTTGCCTAATGTGGCAATCCAATTGTCACATTGTTTTCTAAAAAGAAATATCAACTTTATTTTTCATTTTAAGAAATTTAATTTAATTTAATTTTTTTTCTAATAGCGTGGCGTTAGCTTTGTTGTAGGAGAACTGCGGGATCAACTACTTGAAATAGCCCTTCTAGACCTTAGAAAATCCTCTAATGCTTAATGTGAGTCACTTCAATTTTCTCCCAAGAACATGGTGTAAGACACAAGGTGAACAAATTGTTTATTTACATCATCCTCAAGTATATATGTTGGAGTTTCTTCTCTTGTTTTTGAAAAGAAGGTGGCTTAAGATGAAAGTTAAGGTATTAAACCTAAATTGTGTCCACATAAAAGGAGCAAATGAGCAATGCTCCTATTATTAAATTGCTTATTTTTAATTGAATGTTATTGAAAGTTATATGGATATTCTAGATTCTTCTTTCACATAGTTTTTCAATATTGTAAAAATAACAATGAATTTTCAAAGTGATGAAAATAGGTGTTTTACAAAAAATGACATGAAGCTCTTATAAATTGAAGTACTGTACATTGAGATTAAATTCATTAAACCCCATACAAAATCATTTCTTTTTTGGTTGAATTTCCTATTGTAAAGTGGATTTAGAATTTTTGGAATTTTATTTTTTTAAGATTTCAAAATATTTCATAACTTTTGGTTGCAAGGTCTTCATAGCTTTACCATGGTACTCAAGGCTTTGCTGAATCTGTTGTGATGTTTTTCGGTAGGGTCCTGTCGGTCCTCATAGTTTGCAGCGATACTCGTTGCTTTTTCAATACTGTCGTGATGTTTTGCAACAAGGTCTCATGGCTTTTCTTGGATACTCATGGCTCATTCAATACTTGTGGCTTATTTTCCATTCTTCATTTTTCATTGTGTTTTTTGAGTATTCAATAATTTTCATTAATATTTCTACAATTTTCAATTATGTTCAGTGATATATTTTGAAAATTTCATTACATACCATAATTCATTATATCTGGAATTATTTTTTAACAAATCTGACCCAAGTATAGAGTAATACATTTTAGGCAAGAATTTATGGGGGTTGGTTTTAGAAAGGGTTCACAATTACTCACTATATGTGCAATTGCTTTAAGAGAAAAAAACTACAATCTCTTCTTGAAGTGTAAAAGTACATTCATATAAGAAAATATTTATAGTTTTTTGTTTTTAACAAATTGTCACAAAAGAGCACATGTTCAAACTAATGTAAAGATGACAATTTCAAAACTGGTTTTCAACTTTTAATTGTAGGATCTTGCACCTAACATGTACATTCATACTAATTTACCAATTTTCAGAGCTTGTGTCTTTTAAATCTTTTAATCATAATATTTAAATTTGTTTATACCAAAAAAATGTTAAGAGATTCATTAATTGGCCACAAAACGTAATCATTCATTAAGTTTACCTTATTAGCCTCTAAAGTAAGCAAGTTTGAACAAATGTTCAAAGTTGTGCAACATACTTTAATAAGTCATCGATACCTCCCAATAGAAAAGGGATAACTTTGAAAGTTTTTTAGAAAAAAATTGTGTCTATTTCTAATTAAGGAATTTGATATTTTATTGAAAAATAGAATTAAGAATCAATGGGATAAAAATCAACAATTTAGCCTTTATTTTTAAAATTATTATGATCCTAGTGAGTCTAGTGTAGATTTGAAGCATGCAAATCTATACGGGTATAATGTTTTCATGAATTATCTAAATCCTATAAACATTTTACTTTTCAAGTTTTGTGAAAATTGAATTAAGACATGAAACTTATAGATATTCTATACTTGCCTACAAACAAAATTATCCATATATTTTTCCATTACCAATCATTATTTATTAAATAGAAATTTGTTTTTTTATAGGTATAAATTTTTCTCTGAGAGAAATACAATGAAATTTTTTAATTTTAATTACAACCAACTCTATAAATCTCTAACCACAAACTTGTTTTTGTTGCAAGTAGTAGCTAGTTGAAAGCAAGAATAACCCATGTTGGATTAAAGTCTTAGAAAAAAATAACAAAGACTACATTCACAAGGGCTTGCAAATAAAAAATTTGTCTATCAAATACTTCAGCAATTCGAGTCATTTTTTTGATTGGTATAACAATTTGAGTATGTAAAAAGGTGCCTTCTAAACTAGGTGTCTTTTGTTAAAATATATAGTTGCAAGATTTCCATTTTTCATTTTGAATGCTTTTAAGGATAATTTTAGAATTTTTGATATATTTTTGAAATTTTGAAAATTTGAGACAAAGTAATGATATTATGATCAATTCATTTCTCCTTCTTGTCATTGACTTTTACTCACACAAATATTTCAAGTACATATTTGAATTGACCCACCTTTCAAGCATAACATGAGTTTTCCACTTCATATAGCCATCTTTTTTCATGTATTTATATCCATGGAAATGAACATTGGAGGTCCTAAAGCATCATCACTTTTTTAGAGTGCAAGATTCCAATAACTAATATCTAAGTTTGCTTTTGAAAATTTGGAACAAGTTTTAGTAGTTATCAACCATTGAAACACACAAGTAGATATTCTATATAAGATGGGTACATCCAAAATTACACCTTCTCTAAAACCACTATTATTACTTTGTATACACTTTTAAGATATCTTTTTATGTATGTTGAAGAAACAATTTTAGAACATCTACCAAATTTTTTTGACCCTTCATAACTTTAGCAAACAACATGTTAGGTTCTTTGGTGTGTTGGAACTTCCTTTCACTTGCCAATATGAAAAAAAATTGAAAATTTGACCAATCTAATAATTGTAACTAAACACAATAGCAAAAATTGGCAGTTGGGGAAGGTGTTTGTGTATGTGTCCTACTTTAATTCACAAAAATTATATATCCTCCAAATATGACAAAAGGGTCACTTAGTAAATGACTCATGGCTTAACCCTAGCCCGCCCAAGAGGACAAAAAGTGTCCTCACATAGTTTTAAGTCCAATTGAAAGTACTGTAACTTTTTCATCTAATGTTCAAATTCAACAAAACTTATTGAGAAAGTTGCGCTTTGTCTTCTAGTTTGTGTGGTAAAATTTTCAAATCAATCAAAGATGAATCAAATTTCTGGAAGCCAATCGAAGTTCACAAGTGCAATTTGAGTTCACCAAACTGCATTTGACAGCTGCAACTTTGAGGGCTTGAATCTACTTCGTCAAATGTTTGTTTTCAATAAAATTTGTTGAGTTATGTTCCCCTTTTAGTCTAGTTATTGTGGTAAAATTTTCATGTAAATCTAAGCTTTTTTGAATGTTTGGGAGCAATTCGAAGTTCAAAATTTAGACATTTTTGGATCACAGGGACTTCGGCCACTTGTTTCTTCTCCATATAGTGTCCTTTTCCAATGAATTTTTTTGGAAAAGTTGTGCATACTAGTCTAGTTTGTGTGGCTAAAATTTCACATCAATACAAGAAATTATGAGTGACTGAAAAGCATTTTAGTAGGAGGCTTAGGCTCATGTATTTATTTTTGGTAACTTTTCTTGCTATTTTTTGACATTTCAAAGCCATTTTGCAAACACGTTGAGTCAATTGAATGATATTATAATTTAATGACATTTAGATTTATAGCACTTCAAAAGCAATGGTGTTTTTGAACCCAAAATGACCTTACACCTTCTAGGGTTAAGGTACAAACACCGACTATACCAACAATACCTTAATTCTTAAAAGGCAAAGCCTATGACCATGTCAAATTCTTAAGCCATCAATGGAAAGTTCTATTTCGTCATTGAAAAGGAGTGGAATTTGGTTTGTTTAGTAATCCAAAGATGAAATTATGTCTTCTATAAGTCATAAAATGTTTAAATTCATTTGCAAAATTTATAATTATTTATAATTATTGAAATAAAAGTAAAAGGGACTTATATCATGTAGAATAAATGCTTAGAAATTATGAAAATTCCACTACAAACCTATATTATAAATTAAAGCATTATAGTATAAAAAGAATTTCCATATCATTCTATGATTAAAAACCAGTGAGAAGAAGTCTCGCATTAAAGCACATCCACTCTAAGAAAGCTTGGAGCCAGAAAAATAAACATAAGAGGAATTCACCAAACAAACAACTTGATGGGGACATAGAGATTGATCACATCGTTAATAAACTATGTTGTTTGTAACTACAAAAAATGATTCTACATGATACTGGTAAGACTCTCGCTAAGAAACATGCACACCTTTCCTCACCAGCATCTGAGGTCTTGAAAAATGCGTAGTGAGCATCACGAAATCATTTTCTCAATATGCATGACACAAGAATGAAATGGTGAGGCTTGGTGGCTCCATCCCATGCAAGCCTCTACAAAGTACAGAGTTCATAATCACAAATTTTGAGGACACCTAAGAACCTCATTCAATATAAACAATGACACAAGTTCAAAAGATCGGAATCTACAATAACGTTACAGAAGCCGAACTGTGCCGAACACTACAATTTTCCCAATGCCCCCTGTATCTAATCATACTCAAATAATCACAAATTACACCTTTATCGTCGAGTCATTAAGAAGGGACCGGTGCTGTTGAAGGTGGAGAAGATTGACTCCCTTTTGAATCGGATGTCAGCGAGGAGACGACTCCTTTCAGAGGTCTCCAGCGGTTGAATGAATATGAAGGATTCTTGAATGCTCTCACAGAATTAGCACACACAAGTAATGTGCCACCTTCATGCATAAGTACCTGCATCCAACTGTTTACAGTTAACTGGAAGTGCCAATTTATACAAAACTTATAGGTCCCTTCCCACCACAGCCCTTACAATGCTCATTTCTAACGTCAACCTCTCACAGTTGCAGAGAGGCGTTCAACGTGGAAAGCAATGTTTTCAGTTGGGTATTAAATCAAAGGCTTTTCTAAGCCAAATCCAATGTGACTGCACCCGACTACTAATTCTCAAGATTGGACACGCCAGGAGTGATTAAAAATTTGCGATCCATGGAGATTGTAAGAGACTTTGAATCTCACCAGCAACTAAATGCTGCAACCTCACCATAGTACACCTGAAGTTAAACTACATATCTCCAGGCATTTTATGTCACAAAAGGAGCCAATTTGACTTTGCAGTCGCTTCTTCCAATTTTACAATGAGGAAACACGGTGCAGAAGCAATTTCAAGCGAAAACATGACTAAAGAGGGAGAACGTACCGTGAGCCAAAGAGGAAGAACTCCTAATACTGAGGGCAAACCAGCAAGGCATATGGAAAATAGTGCAAGCCCAACACTTTGTTTAACCTGCAATTGTAGCATCTAAGATTATTTTGGAGAAAGCACAGGTGATGGCATTCAGTTCTGACCAACATAATTGAAGGCATAAGATGACCATACAGCAACGCCTACGTAGCTAATGTGCTGTGCATGCCTAGGGCAGAAAAATTAGAGACACAGCATTCTTAGCCTACAAACAAAATTCAACTCGCATAAAAGAAGTGCATTCAAGGTCAGCAAGAAAGAATCGTTCCGTTAATATAAACAGATCATACCAATGAAGTTGTTTGATGTGCTTTGGCAATAACAAAGGGTACACCATCAATTTCATTTTGTAGTAAAAGCACATCTGCCACTTGAACAGCGGTTGCACTTGCGTTCTTCGCAAGCACAATTCCTACTGTTGCAGCTGCTAATGCAGGACCGTCATTGATTCCGTCTCCAACCATCACAAGACCTCCACAGCCTGCTTCACAAAAGGTAAGAATAGAATATTATAAAACTAACATCACAGCCTGATTCAGAGGCAGTTGTAGTACTTTGACTTCACGAAACTGAGATTCTAAAGGTTTCAACCTCACAAGCTATGAAGAGCCCATGCATTGTTGTATGACCCAATCCATTGTTGTATGGCACCTTCTAAAACATTGTGTTTTCTGAACATTACCTTCCTCTTGTGTCAAGAGCTTCACTCGAGAGAGCTTATCCTCTGGCTTCAGCCCTGCATGAAAATCATCAATGTCCACCGATTTTGCCACTCTTCTAGCGGTGGATGCATTATCTCCCGTCAACATCAATACTCGTAGGCCAGACAGCACCTTCAGCGTCTTCACTACAGCTGCTGCATTCTCCCTCAGTTCATCCTCAAAATGAAACAGCGTAATCTGTGCAGCGCTCAAGATCATATTAAAACGTAGCTCCATATATATTATATTAAACAAATGGATCTGGCAAGATCAAGCACCTTCATAAATAGTCACAAACTAGATTAACAATTAGGCACAACTAGAAATGTTGGATATACAAAATGGATCCTACTAATGCTCAACTCATAAGCATGTACTAAGGAGACACTGCATTGCGAACTACTGATAGACAGAACTATTAACAACCTACTGACTGCACACAGGAAGACAAACAGAAGTTTTCATAAAGCTACGACTCAGTAACAGAATTACCTTCTTATTCACAGAAAGTGCAGCCCGGACCAGTTCTTTACTGTGCACGGAATTGCCAGCAGCTTCCCTTATCTTTGCAGCCTCTGACAAGCTTGGTTCTGAAGATGCCACATACTCCAGGGAGCCCAAGCGTGCCTTTTGACTCACCTTCTCTCCAACCTAACCACAACAACAAACAATAAGGGATTAGCCACACGACAGAAGCAGGCATTTATGTCGGGCTGAGTCCACATGGCTTGAATAACAGATAACAACTCTTCCTTTCTCCATTTTCATGGACTTTCAAGTATCCGTGCCTAGAAGAAAAGCATTTGCTTCCTCATTGCCAAGTCACCTTTCATGTGCCATATAAAATACCCAAAGCATGCGTGAATGAAAAAGGGGAGTCTTCCCTCTTTCTTGCCGTTCCTCTCCAGTGGTAACCAGATGCTCTAATAGAGCACTGGCATGCTCCCACTCCACTGCCTTTCCTCTAGTTTTCCTTTAGTGATAAGCATGTGAGAAACTATAAATACGTCACTACAAGAACAATGTTAGGCACTGTAAGGTTCAATTCAAAGATGCTGTATGTGGAGGATTACCTCTACGTTAATAACAGCTGCTAGCCCTTGTCCAGGTATAGATTCAAAATTGTCAACTTCAACTCCAGGGAGATTCTTCCCTAGTGAATGATCTACAACAGCCCTGCATGAGATACAAAAATCATATTGAGAATATGGAACTTTCAAAAGCAAGCTGCTTACTAATATTATTAAAGCGTAAAATGATTTTGGGAAATTACCGTGCGATGGGATGAGTGGCCCCTCGTTCCATTGCGGCGGCAACGGCAAGTGCCTCTCCCTCACAATTGGGAGTGCAACACGTTTCTGAAAACAGTTGGTGACCGCGAAGTGGCTCTATTGCCTTGCATCGAAGCTCTCCAGTTGTAAGGGTTCCAGTCTTGTCAAATGCTACTGTGTCACAAGCAGCTAATGCATCGAACACCTCTCCCCCTTTCAAAAGAATACCCTGCCATACAAGCACCATGCACGAGTTAGGTCAACTAGCTTGTTTCTGAACTGACGGCCATTGGTTGCATCCATTTGAAGCGTATTTAAAAAAACTGCTAATTGCTAATTGCTGCAACTAAAATAGATAGAATCTTCAAAGGATTAATCAGCAACGTCCTCTTCCAAGACACGAAGACATTGAACTTGTTACCTTTTTAGCACAAGCGCTAATGGCAGTAGCATATGAAAGAGGGGCAACTGCCAAAGCACATGGTGAGGCAGCTACCATCAGACCTAATGCACGATATAGAGAGCCTCGAACGCCTGAAAGTACAAAAATCCAGTATTGAATACAAGCAATACCTAAGTCTTCTGTATGCCCCGACGACAAACTAAAGCAAGATTCTAGTAAGATTCAAAATTTCTGGAATCTGAAAAGCAATTTCACTGAGAAAATCGGTGAAATGTATGACATTAGTAATCCTACATACGACTAATGTCATATGCTCTACAGACGAAATAAATCCATGATTCCGTAATCCCAATTAATTAGTAAGTACTGTCTAGATTGAATGAGCTTTGCTGACTTCAAAACACAGTACCTTCAGAACTCAGAAAAGGCCAATTGAATATAACAGGCCCAAGTAGAGCAACAGCAGCTGACATGGCCAGCACTAGTTGACTGTAACGTCCAGTGAATTCATCCAGCCACCGCTCCAATTTTGGCCTGCTTGATTGTGCCTCTTCTGTCAATTTCATGATTCGCGCCACTGTCGACTCTGACCAAACCTTTGTTGCCTAAAGAGTCGCGGAATCAGGACATTTATTGAAAATCAGGCCCAAAAAACGAGTCTCATTTTCAGCACAATATTGTAAAATATCCAGAAACTGACGTGCAGGAAGCATCCAATCTCTCATACAGGAACCTAGGCTTGGAAAATGCTCACACGAGTAACAAGAAAATAGAGCGTTGAATACCTTCACGATCATGATTCCATCCAAGTTGCGGGCTCCACCAGGAATAGCATCTCCTGCTTGCTTCTCAACAGGAGTGGCCTCTCCTGTCAGGTGCTCAACTGTAACTGTAGCCTTACCTTCATACACATCCCCATCTACTGGAACTACCTGCACGACACCCGCTTTCAGATTAAAAAATTTGCTTCTAAGCTTTGATGTTTGCAAAGAAAACCAGACACTATCATCACTACAACATGCAGAGAAAACTTAAAATAGCATGAAGACTTTGATGGACATACCTCACCCGCTTTCACCAGCACATAAGAACCTACGGCAACATCTTTTACAGGCAGCTGTTTGTAAGGCACTGATGACAGTGGAGGAGTTTTTCTCTGATCAAAATCATCCAAAACAAGAGCGAACTCAGGATTTCTGTCTTTCAGCGCCTTCACATCACCCAATGCCTTCGCTGTGAAATGATCCTCCGCTGCAGAAACGTATATACTCAATGTCACAAGCCGATGAAAACCAAACATATTCGAGTTTTGGTGACTGCAAAAGCCCAAACACTCAAACCACAGAACTACCGTGCACATACTGTCAATCAACCACCTTCACTGACCCTGAACTCTGAACCATACCAAGGTGAGACAAGCCGAACATCGCCAGAAGAAGGCCGCCTTCCAGAGCGCTTCCCATAAACACTGACGCCAAAGCTGCAAATGCCATGAGAACATGAATATTGACGCTTCCTCCTGCCACGTCTATAGTCGCATCTAACAAAGCTGGCACCTGCGCGTAAAACAGTATAAGTCCAATCCATTTCAACAACAAATTGCAAGAGGTGGACCTAAAATGCACAAACGATTGACTCTGTAAACTCAGTTGTCGTCGATGCCACCACATTACTTCAGATCATACCTGCAGCCTTAAAAGGCATTACCTCATTTCAACTTTCACTATTTCAGAAGTAATCCGATCCTCTGATAACCCTGATACACATCAAACCTGCCAACATTCTAGGGCAGTAGTAATGACCAGTCACTGAACATAAGATTACCATCAAACTGCCTTATCACTCAATGCAGCATGAAATACTAGCTGCAGTGAAACACAGCACACAAGTCAACCAACAAATTTATTAACCAAGAAATTGTCATCAAGAGAAACATACCCCTGTTAGAGGAAGCGCAGGAATTACGAGAAGATTTTGATAAGCGGCAGTCTTGGGGAGGATGAATGGCAAAACGGCTCCCAGCAACAAAAGGGCAGTGGAAACACATACAGCCGTAAGATTCTCTCTCCATGCGTCCGCAATTGCGGCAATTCCAAGGACTTCGGACGACCTCTTTATCAAATTCTGTGCAGCGTTCAAGGTGGCCGAATGTCCGTGGCTATGTCCGTGACTGCAACCGTGTGAATGTGCTCCATGTTCCTCGTGAGAGTGAGAGTGGTCATGATCACACGATCCGTCCGTGTGATCGTGCTTTTCTTCCTCCTGCCACATCAAACAGTTTAAAATAAAATGAGGGTATGATAAACAAACAAACAAAATACAAGAAAATTTATAATACATTTGTCCAGCAAGTGAATGTATTCGTTCAGGAAGTCGCAAGCTTTAAGGTAGAGGAACCTAATTGAGTCGCCCTGAAATATTGTGAGACGATTACATACTGGCTGTGCAAATGTATGAGACCTTAACATACGAATTCGTGTTGGATTTACGCAATATCCCAGCAGAACTTTAAACCCTCGTCATATTTTCAAAGAGTATCCAGATAATACTTTCTTCAGTGCACTGAGACCCAATTCGATTTGCTAGTAAGAATATAACCATTGTCGTAGAAGTAAATATGCTCAACGCTGAAAATGTCGCTCTTAGGTGTGGTTTCCTTTAAGATTTCAACCCCAGCTGTTACCAAAATAATCACAGACCCTAAATCCAATGAGAGGAGCGCCCTTACATGAGATTCATGGTGGTCATGGCCATGCTGGCTACTTGTCGACGAATGCGAATGTTGCGAACTGAAAGCAAGCACTACTCGAGCAGCTACTGACGCGCCCAACAAAACCTTGAACAACCTAGTATCAGGAGCTTTGTTTGCACCGAAACTGGAATTGTTGACCCTGAGTGCGCAAGTTGCTTGCAGTTGATTTCCTGCACAAACCAAAACGACACAACACAAGTAAATTGAGAACGCTGAGCAATGTAATCATACACACAAAACTCTACCTCACGGATCCATACAGTCAATGTTGGCTTCTCTTCAGATGCACACCAAACCAGCACTGGCAAAACCAAAACTGGATTGCATTTTGCCAACGATATACAATGATAAATCACAAAATCTAGATAATGAAGCGGCAGAAGTCGATTTCTGAAGTGGATTCAGAACACAGAGTAATGAAGCTACACACAACCCTAGCTCACGAAAATATATCACTACAGCAGATGTTGGCTTTCAATTATAGCGCTCGCCAAACCCGCACTCCTAGAACCTAAACTGCCAGCGATTTCGCCCACCAAATGCCGTGATAATCACAATTCAACGCTTAATGAACCTCCCGCAGTCAATCACCACAAAAAATACAATCCAATCAAAGCACCTATAAGTCGAATTTGGCAAGAGTAAAGCCCAAGAGTGCACCTCCACAAGCGTCATTCCCACCGAAATTCTTACGACGCTGCGCTGCTCCATCGAAAGCTTCTCGCCTCAGCTTGCTGGCAAACCCTAGCGCGACCTCCCTGCTCGGGACGATTCCGTTTGTCTTATGACTTGGATAGGATCCCGAAAAAACTACCCTGGACTTGGAATTAAGCGTCAAGGGACTGCCAGAAGCCCCAACGCAGCATATCAACATGGCGGACATCGTAAAATCCTGCCTACCTACATTTGTGTCATGGCCATGGAAACAATCGATTGTTACGAAAGCAGAGGCCGAAGGCAATGAAGAACTGGGATTCAAATTGGGGTAACCCTCCGGTGGTCGGAAACGAAGTCCGTAGACCAATGGGACTGACCAACAGTCGGAAGCCAGGTGTCGACACGAGGACTTGCTTTTGAATTGTGGACCAGAATGTGCACACAGTGTCCTCATTCGTGGAACATATGGAGTCACTTCGGGCCTCCACGAGGAAGGAGTTTCAGAGCACCGCCACCAGTTTTCAAGCACTCAAAACACACTGTGGAAGCACACATGTGTTGCCATGACTCAATTGTGTTCTCATGGTTGCTAATGCAAAGATTATTAACACAGATGGCATTCATTCGAGGGTCATTTACACACCCTGACACTTTCTATCTACTGCAAACAACAAATTTTCATGTGTTATTTGCCAAGTGTGGTGGCCGTGGAATTCTTCGCTGTCAAATCGCTGACCTTACAATGTTAGGCAATGGGTGGCTATTGCTTAGGAGGATGTCGATCATTTACCAACAGAACTTCGTAACGTTTTGTCTAGGGTATGCAGGTCGCGCATTCTTTTGTGCATTGGAATCTTCTTGCATTTGTTAACAAGAGCATATAATCTTCTTGATTGTTATAATAATAGTAATGATTTGAGTGTCCCTGCGACTCTTCAAAGCACTATATAACTGGGTGCAGTTCCGTTAGAGACTCAGAGTTGTGGTTGCTGCTTATGTCAAGACGTCTAGTAGGGTCAAGTGAACAATCAGGAGTGTGAGTACGGGCATTCGAGCATTATCTCCGATCATGTACCGAAAGGGCTGTGCCGAGACTAGAGAGGATCATGCTGGAAAGAAGTCGCTGCCCCACCGTCCTGCATTGCCCTGTCCAGTCTCTCCACGGCCCTCTCTGTGTGTATCTGCCATTACAGAGTTACCAACATCCAGGCATTCTTAGTTATTCAAACCTAGTGACTCTAGACTCCCTGGGTGTGTTTCCACCAAAGAGGACTACCTTCCTTTGCACACTTGAGGTGGAGCTCCATGGTGGAATCGCATCCAGGATGCTCGAGCTACAAAAAGGGCTGCTGAGTTCCCAGGACGCGGGAGTGGATGATTGTGTGTATTTACACATACGTGCACGCTATTGCGAGAGAGGAGACATCAGGAGGCGGTTGGAAGCCTTCAACTTCCTGCGTGCAAATCCTGAGTCTTGATGGATTTCTGCGCGTGAATTTGAAGGCTCCCCGCCCTTCCTGAATACGGAGACAATAATACAGCCAGTCCAGTCGGTCCTTCTTCGATTCAGAGTCGAAAATATTATTTCTATTTCAGAGGAGGATTCGATACATGTGTTCTCAAACTCCAGTAGTTTCATAGATATCAGATCCTGTCTGAAACATGCAGCCACAAGACCACAAGACCATACTAGGATAGGGTAGATGTACTGATGACCCAGGTGCTATTTCCCATTTGAACTCGTCATCAACTCATACACTAAATGACTGGAGTAGGCCATGCGGATCATATTAGCGTGCTACTCGAAATACTAAAAATAGGCGTGAAACTCAAATGTACTCGGAATATCGCCAAGCACCCATGATTTAGCCTCTGCACAAGTGTCAATGAAATGCACGTCAGTCGAATATTACCATAAGTACAGTAGTATCTGTCTAGAACCAATTATCATCCACATAGGCCAAGTAACTGGATACCTGATAAACTTACTTTTGCAGCTAAGTTAAGTCACAGAAATTTCTTGGCAGAGTAGCTAATACTTGACAACGCTTGACAGGTTCGCTAAACATCGCTAAACACAGTATCCACGGTCCGATATAGTCAGTGTAAGTAACTTAATTGTATACCTTGAAACGTAGTCGTCGCATGTGCAAATGCATGTTTGCTCCATTAGCTACCAAATATACAACGTCGCCAACTCAGGGATAAAATGTGCATGAGATAGATAAGTAAGCAAAATACCTCCATCATATCCACTTCAAATAAGGCGTCGTTCTTGGACCAAGATATGCTCAGTTCTTGTCCCTCCAGAGATGAAGCAGCTTCGGTGGTTGAAGTTTGTCAAACACCACTAGAAGACGGTAAGCCCATTAGACAAACCTCCAAAGTCCATCCAAGGAGGGGAATTAACTTGTCGTTAAGCTTTCCGTTTTCTCTTGCTGAGGGACTTCAGGAAATATCCAATCAGTTGAGAATACGTTTGATGATCCATAGCTTGTCCTTCCACGTTCCGAGAAAGAGTCTGACAAGCAAGAAGAAACTTCCCTCTTCCAAAAACCTCGAACACTAAAGGATCCGTCTCAATCTCTGCTACAACATCAAGGTTCCTGAACTCAACCAACTCTTCCAATAGCTTTGGTCGCAGGTCCTCTTCAATGAAAACATCGATTACCGCTCCGTAAGTTACTAAGTCAGGAGCAATGCCATTATTCTGCATTGTAATGACCAATTCATGCAGCTCCCAGAACTGTTTCATACGGCTGTGTGCTAAGGCCATTATATTACAAGTAGTCACATCTGGGAAAAAACCCGCATATTTCATGTTCTCGAATTCCATTTTCAAGTCCTTCATTGCGAAGTTGGCTGCACGAGATATTAGGAGAGCGTTCCAAAGGTAGTTCCCAACTGTCCGTCTTCTCAAGCCAACCCTTTTCACCAACACACTTAGCTGAAAGAACAAACTATTCTTCACGTATGCCCCCACCATCGCTTTGATTGTCAGATGACCGGGAATGAACGAGTATTTCGTCAAAATCTCATAGTGTTTCTCCATCTCCTTGACTAAACCAGCTTCTGCATATGCCTGGACTACCGCATTCAGAGTAGGTGAGTCAGCGAACATGTCATTGCGACTCATTTCTTTTGCTGTCAGTTGCATTTTTTCGAAAAGCCCTCCGCGCGCGTAGGCTTTAATCATGGTCCTGTAAGTAAATTCATCTGCAGGAATACCGTGGGTCTTCATTCTGTTGAAAGTTCGCCACATGCTATCATACATCCCATGTTTGCCGTACGCGTGTATGAGGCCTGTTCAAAGCAGAACACCATAAGGTACACACCGCATTCAAACACCACGACAACGTAGTAAATAAAAATGATCATGCGATGTTGAACAGAAAATAGAGGTACGTGAAAAGTCAACGCACTATCTAACTGACAAAACGATAGTGGATGCTTCAGAGTTGAGACCGACCTGTATATGATACAGCATTAGGTTTGGCATCGCCAGATAAAACCATGTCTTTAAGAATCAATTCAGCCTCTTCAAATTGCCCACGCTCTGCATAACTCTGAAGAAGACAAGTGTAGGTAACCACGCTCGGGCGAAGACCTAATTCACACATCTCAACAAATAGTGCTCGAGCTTCTGTTGGCATCTGCGCTTGACCAAGCATACGAATAAACTTCGTGTAGTGGAGTTCACATCGTCGGTAACCATCTTGCTGCTTCCACCATTCAAACACCTGGATTTTAAAATCAGCCAACAAGCAAAAGACTTTAGCAATTCAATATTAGAAGTAAGAAGACCACTGGAATTTCAAGAAATACAGAGACACACAGAGACACACGCATCCCTTGATTCCACATGCGCGGGATGTAAACCCCTAAGTGCCCAAATGAGATGGCCACTTTCATTTCTAATGGAGTTGCAATAAATCAAACCACTCAAGCACGGTAACAAAGGTACCAGCCCTACATTATTGAACAGACGAAATAGGATGTCAAAGTTAATAGAATTGACAATTAGCTTCCAAAGAGAACTTTCTACTTTGAGCTTGGGCACTTAGGGGTTCATAGATTCACCTCCAGAGCTTCGGGCATTCGGCGATGTGAATGCAAGTACTCCACCACGGCCCAAAACACCGGTGGACTCCACTCAATCGTGCTCTTCAAGACTTCAAAAGGGTTGCGCCCTGATCGAAGCTCCTCCACCACCTCGGCCCTCTTCTGTTTTCCAGATTTCTTGCGAGGCTTTTCGTTCGGCACAGGATTCTCATCCTCTTCCAAGTGGAGCACTGTGCCTGCATCACCCATGGCCATTGCAAATGAGGAAAGGAAATAAGGAGCTCGTAAGAATAACGTTCAACAAAAACTTGAACAACCGAGAATAAGGAGCTTTCTTTATACCGAAACTGGAATCATTGACCCTTAGTGCCCAAAAAAATTGCAGCCGAATTCCTGCACAAACCAAAACAATACAACGCACGTAAATTGAGAACGCCGATCATTGTGAATAGACAACCCTACCTCACGGACCCCAACAGCTAATGTTTGCTTCAATTAAGATGCGCACCATACCGAAACAGGCAAAACCAAAACTGGCAGAAACGTCCACCCACTATACATCATGAAAAAAAAAGAAAATTCGACGCCCTACGAACCTCCCGCGATCAAGCTTCACGAGAACACAGTCGAAAAAAAAAGCAACCAGTCGATTCTAGCAAGAGTGAAGTCCAACCGCGCACCTCCACATGCGCCATTCCCACCAAACAAGTTAAGACGCTGCGATGCTCCACCGAAAGCTACTCGCCTCTGATTGTTGGAAAACCCTAGCGCGACCTTCCTGCTCGAAATGATTTGAAATGTTTTGTGGCTTGGATTGGATACCGAAAAAATTACCCCGGACTTGGAATTGAGCGTCAAGGGGCTGCTTGCAGCCCCTTGGCAGCATATCACCATGCCAGACATCGCGAAAAGCTGCCTACCTAAGGAGTCATAGCGATGGACACAAGCGATTGCTGCAAACAGAGGCTGCAGGCAACGAAGGAATGTCTCGGGGTTCGGAACCAGAAAGCAGAAAATCTGCAATATACTCTAGACCTACACCGCAACTCAATCCAGCAACTCTCACGAAAGTATCCTCGCCCAAAATCATCCTCGTGTATCCTTCAAACCACCACTCCCTTCGCCAATTCGTATCAGAAAAAATCGACCTCAAACGCAGATGCGATTCACAGAGCTCCAAACCCTAAATCACACACCAAATCTCTCACAACAACGGCCTCAATTTCGATCCAGCAACAAAGGCCGGCCAAGAAGGAGGTGTTGTTCAAGCCACTGAATGGGCTCGAAATTGGACGGATTCTACCGAATTGGGGGTTGTTGAAATCACGAGTACAACAGGGACTCGTCGAGGAAGTGCTGCAGCGAGAATCCGCGCGGCGAAGTGAGAAATTCGGGAAAGAGTGTGCGCAGAACGGATTGAAAGTTCGTTAAAATTAGGCCATCACGTAACCCATTCATAAAGTAGATTATGAATGGGTAACCTCAAGCACAGTCCAGGGAGTTCTGTACAGGAATCGGATCATTTCCGTACTTTTTAAAGGTGATTCGGCTTTTTGAAAATTTACCCGGAAGTCGACCTAAAGAGTGTAAATTGGTTCGGTTGGAATCCTCCTTTTTTTTAATTGTGATTTGGCAATCTGCTGGATTTTCTGTTTTCCATTAAGCTATTTTCCTTTGTGAGGAAAAAGGAGCCGGTTCATATACTTCCATATTTTTTTTCTTATTTCAAATTTTTTTTGTTAATTCTATATTTTTTTTGCTCACTTTGAGTTTTCAATATCCTTGGCAGGAATTGAACCTGGCCAAGCCCCTATCATTCTAGGGCCAAAGATGTAGCCTTCGGAAAATACAAGGATCCAAAAGAGGGTCCATCCATTTTCCGGAGGCTAGTTAGTATGGTTAGTATTTCAAGTCACAATAAATTTGTATCACTAATACCACAGTCAAATACAACACTTGAGCAAGAAGCATCACTAGCACTAGGTCCACTTGGAGCATTTAAATAAGAAGTGGGGTTAGCAAACAAGAACCTATACTTGCTATCATTCTTCCAAAGACATATAGCATCACATACAATGTCATCTATATGCTCATATGGGCCCTCTAGGGCAATTCTAAGCATTGCCTCTAAGTTCTTAGAACCCAACTTGTTCCTAACTCGTGTCTTGATCAAATTCTACACATTGAAAGCATGTTTATAAGTCACTATAGAAACACATTGCATAAGAGCTAGCTCAGAGAAAATGAGGAGGTTAGGATACTGTATTTGCAAAGCATGATTCCATGTAATTATACTCCATAAGTCCCTAAAATTTTTGTTACACCATTCTGTGGTATACTACAACTTAAATGCAAGGAACTCTCGCCTATATGCTGCAACATTCACAAGAGAAGAAAGTTTAAAACCTATGTGCGACCTGTCTACTCCAAAATGGTCTAGTAGGGTCTGCAGCTCAGAAACACACCAGTTTTGCAAGCCCACTTGATTTGAGGGCATGTTAGTAGGGTTGAGTATTTTAAAGCAAGAAATGATGTCATTATCCTTAAATCATTTATCCAAACCTGCACAAACAGCCTCCGTAAAGGACCATTGAAAAGCTAGTGCTTCTTCGAGGTTTGTACCAGCTTGCTGCGATGCATTTCAAAACCATGAAATATATTGTCCCTTACCTCTAACTGCAGCTTTTTCAAGTAGCCACCGTCAGGACCATAGTCCGGCAAAACATGATAACTAGTGTTGTCATTAAAAGTAGCTGCATTCAAGTCACAATTCTCCATAATAAAAAGCATACGAATTTGAGCAATCTTAGTGCAAATTATACTACCCACAATAGTGACATCAACAAACTTGCTTTGAAATACTTTAGAAAGTATGGCTAAGGAATGCAAAATGTTAGCTAGGAAATATAGTATGTAAATGAACTTGAATTTTCCAAGCTTCTACAAGGCAACCTTGGCCTACATTGAATCTAAATCATCCATATCTTTGAAAAATAAGAACACAGATTCAAATGAATCACAAAGGGTAGTAACTAATTGCCATCTACTAAGCCAATGAATCTTATAGTACCGTTTCATACACTTCTTAGTATCAAATAGCTCCTCCTACAAAGCCAACAAGGAGTGCTTTCTCTTGCTAGACTTGTTGAAGAAACAAGACACATAATTTAACAAAGAATCTACCTATTTGGACAACACCTTGCAAGTAGAAGCTTTGGTAGCATCTAGTGCTACAAGATTTGTTCGATGAGCTACGCAATGATAAGAGAGAAGGAAAGGATTGACCTAATTTTGAATTCTTGTGGAGACATCGGTCTAGTTGCCAACCATTGTATTGCCTTTGTCACTTCTAAATGCCACCCATTTCTTCAAATTCAACCCCCAGTTGCGCACATTAGACATAATAGTATTAAAGATTACAACACAGTCTTTCTTGCCGCCCTCTATGTGTAGCAATCCTAAAAACAACATCACAAATAAGCCATCTTCAATAATTGTGGCAAAAACTACAAGATGTCTAGTAACACTTATGTTTGTTGATTCGTTAATCATGATCCCAAAGAATGGAGAATTCCATACTCGACAAAGTATCTTCTTTTGTAGTACTATTGAAATGCACCAAACAAATTCGCTGCAAGATTTTTTGTCCTAATACATGCTAGCAATGATAGGAGCTTTCACAGATAGAAGCAATTTTCATAATGCAGAAAACTTAGCATAGGCAAGAGATTGCTTCCCGATAAAATATGCTGCTTGAAAGAGTGTGTGCATTGCTTCATCGCAGGCACATTGGTTGCTCAAGATCTCCTTTTGCATGATTTTCTCTTTGTTGACTGTTGTCCACAAGAGCCACTTGTGTTCATTGGAATGGCCGTGGTCTACTAAAGCACTTACTTTAAAATTCTTAGAACCTTCTTTCGCATACACTAAGTGCCCCCCCTTCTCCCTATAAACCATGTAGAAGACTTTGCCTAACTCGGCACAAAAATCCAACCACTGAAATTGAACAACCCATGAATCTTTCCATAGAGATTGTGCAAGTTTTGCTTGAGAAGGGGGGGAGTGATCTACAATAGGCGTTGGACTGTTGGCTGATCTAGAGCCTTTACTACCAGAGGAGGACAAATCCACGAAATTAGGATCCTGCGACTTGTTAAAGTAGTGATCACGCAATGATTTCTGCCTTTTGCCATTGCTTGAATCTATGCCACATTGCACCACTAAGTAAATGAGGCAATGAGCAAGAATTTGATTTGATTCCTATGCATGTGAGCACAACAATGTGCATAGTTGCATACAACCACACCCCAACAAGTGAATGAACAGACCAAAAAAATGGGGTGCGGGTTAAGCATCAAACTTGATTTTCAAGCGCGCCATGTAAGGTTGGAAGCAGATTCACCCGCAAGCGCAAAGAAATCCGACAATTGCACTGAATTGTAGTGTTACCTTGATTGCTTGAGCTCTCAATTCTTGAGCAGCCAATTCTCCAAAACAACATGAATGTAAACGCACAAATGCTTGGCGTGTACAAATGCTTAGTGTGCGACTGTGCACAAAGATTCAAAATTGGAGCAACATCACGAATCAACCAGAGTACTAGACAACCTCCTTCCCCGCTTCAAGACATGGGGAATTGAAAATTCAAGAATTCAATAAGCAAGAAAAATGGGCGGAAGATGTTCATGAAGACAAAAGACCAACGGAGAGATGGAGAATTAGAGCCAGGAATCCACAATTTAGACCAAAACCGCAAATTTGCATGCACAATCGAGCTTCCGTCAAGCGAATTCCAATTATACAATTTTAATTCCAAAACCCTCCATAAACCCAATTACCCTAATGCCTAAGAAGATCATCTCAATCAAACATCAATGGCCAAGATTCACAACAGCAAAAAATCAACACCCTTAATAATACTAG
This sequence comes from Pseudoscleropodium purum, assembly GCA_963969395.1. Classification (NCBI taxonomy): domain Eukaryota; kingdom Viridiplantae; phylum Streptophyta; class Bryopsida; order Hypnales; family Brachytheciaceae; genus Pseudoscleropodium; species Pseudoscleropodium purum. The sequence continues at coordinate 26,690,311 of OZ017798.1, forward strand.
GTTTGCAGAGATTAAAAGCTACAAATGTCACAAATCCAAAAATGCTAGAACTTACAACTTAGGCGCCCTAAACCCTACTTAGTAAAGGTTAAATCAATCAAGCCACTTGAATGCCTAAATCTCATTATAATTCATAATGCCTAGAGCCTCAGATTCCTAATTCCCTACTTCACATCAAAATTTCAGAATTTTAGATGCCTAATTGCCTATTAGCCTATAGACCATAGCCCCATGACCCCATGATCCCTATTCTCTATGACCCCATTCCCCCATCCCCCCATCCCTCATGGCTAATTAGTTGTCACTCCAGCAATGAAAAATCCATCACTTTGTTTAAAAAATAAACAAAAAAAACAGCACTGCAGATAGTGCAAACTGCAAAGTTACAACAATACAACATTATAGCCTGGTAACCTGGTTCTTCAATTTTACAGCCTGGTCATTGATTTTTTGGTGAGCTTCCTAGCCTCCACTTCTCCCAAAATTATTTAATCATTCAATGTATAATTTTACATACAATATTTTTTTTTCATAGTAAGAGAAATTTCCTAGAGATCCTAAACCCAATCGGCTACCTGCCGGCAAAAAAGCTTCTAAATCAGTAGTCTAAGGATGGACGGCAAAAATGCCGAGATTTAATTTTACTATCCAGCCCATTTCCGAAAATACTATTTTTTCATTTGGAACCTCATCCTAAACATTTGAAGGTCATTTGGAAATCTTCAAAAGAATTTGGCTAGGTCATAACTAACCGGTGGCACTTTCTAGACATTGACCTCAAGTGGTAGGATAGATTTGGAGGTTAATAAGATAAATAAATTATAGTTAGAGAAGACTTTAGACTTAAGATTTTCATTTCTGTTAGCTTGTGTAGTATCTCAATATTCAAAATCTTGGATAGAAAACATGAAGCATTGAGTGACTATGTTAACTACATCATGGAAGAATAAATGGATTTGCTTTTTCAATATATGTGAATGTACTTCATTTGCTTTTCTGGCTCTTTGAGGATAGTTGCTATTATGTGAACTTAGGAGCGTGAGCACATGAGCTTAGAAGACTATACACCTATGTTATAGGGTTTTAGAGATGAAATTTAGTTTGATTTAGAAACTTTTTTAAGTTTCATTTTTTTTGAAAAAAGTTATTTTTCTATGCCTAAATGGTCTATGAAGTCTATTGATTTAAAAAAAATACCAAATTGTGAATGATTATATTTTAAAAACAAAAACAAATTGTACATAGAATACTAACCATAGTAATTTAAACATTTTTCAAATGAAAAAAACTTACTTGAGATTCTTGTAAGCTAAAATGAACAAAAAAGTGCTGATTTTTTTGTTACTCTAGAGTTGCAATATCCAAATCACCAAAAAAAAAAGGGTTGATTTTATTAGTGTGTACCAAAATCAACAAAAAAATTGTAAAAATGGACAATACCATATTTACTTCAACAAAAATTTGTTGATGGTTTCTTGATTTGGAATTTTTTTTTCTACTAGTGAAATGTACAAAATCCAAAGATCAAAGTCAAACACCACTTTCTCTACAAATTGGTCCTTAATGACCCATGTGGTCATTTGATAGTCATTGTTTATAATCAAGCAATGCTTATTGGGCTCCAAGTTTTGTTCATTCTAATTTTGATTTCATTTATGTAATTTTAAAATTTATTATCTTTATATTGGTAACTAATAAACTAAAAATTTTGTTGCCTAAATTTTATGAATAATAAATACAAAGTACAATACTATTGAGGTGTAAGAAAATTATCATAATCACAACAAAATAATGATTTTTTAATAATAAAATCTTGGGCCATTCTTTCTAATTGATGTAAAATGAAATTTTATCCAATTTCAAAAAATCATATGCTATATATATAATTATACTTACTAATGCAAGTCTTTGGGATGTTTTGTTATTGTTTTTAAAAGGTCCCATTGCAAAATGGACAATTGATGATTAAGTATATATATAGTTGTATAAGCAAAAATGAGGGAATTGTATTAGGTGGTGTCCGATGTTCACGTGAAATAAAAAAAGCATTATCAAAAGAATCAATTCCAAAGCACGGGGGTGGGCATTTAAAAAAAACTAATCAATTTTAATTGCTCAAATCCATATTTAAAAAATATATGAGGTAAAGGGTTCAGATTACTGTTGCTCTTCAAAATGAAAATATAATAATATGATTTCTTTTAAACTAGACAATTTATAAATACATCTTGAAGCTTACAATTATAAAAGGTAATTCTTTTAATACAAAGAAGAATGGTCAAATTGGGTAAGCTTTTGGAATTCATATAAAAAAAGTTCAAACTATGTCCAAATCAATATTATTGAATTTGATTTTATAGAATAAAAAATTTATAGACCATTCTTAGATTTCATATTGGAAATGAAGGCTATTCACCTTATCATCGAATTTACATTTTAAATCTATTTCATTCAACTATTCAGGTCTTAATTGATTTATAATTATATAATAGACAAATGGTTTTATTTACATTTGAATGCTTTCGTCTTTGTACTATGAGTGTTGTGTACTTGCGCTTATAAGTATTATCTATTATATTTAATAATTTTTTGTGTAAGGAGTTTAAGTGACAATTTAGTTTGTCATCTTATTAGTACTTGCAACTACAACAATTTGGGCTATTACTAAGACTTATGCACCTATCTTCATTTGTTAGTGGCTTTAATGTGATAAAGATGGTCAAAATACTAGTAATTCATTTATTTGGCAAGAACTTAGGATATTATAGCATCTTGAAATGCTATAAAAAAAAGTAAAGTAAAAAACTACAAATAAACATCTCAATTTCTATCCCCTTAATGTGTAAAATGTGATCACAAAATACTAAAACTAATTATACGAATTCTACAATTGCTTTTCAAATCTAAACTTTTTCAAATACTGATTCTAAATGTTGTATTTTGGAATATAATAAATTGGTATTCTTCTTAGTCAAATTGCATTAATGGACTAAATATCATTTTAACATTAAACCAAATTTTTGTATTCCATTTATGTACCAAAACATTAAAGGAGGTGGTGTTTTGTGAAAAAAATTCAATCATTGAACCATTTTGTAATCCATTTTTGTAAGAATGAGAAGAGAATGAAATTAAAATGCCAATGTACTTATTTTTAATCCACATAAGATTGATATTTTTCCAATTCCCTATAGGCTATGTTCAACAATGTTGGTACATGAGCTTAGAGATTTGAGCCTACAAGTCTTGAACTTAGTTATAAGTATGTACCTACAACTATTTGGAAGTGTTTAAAAAAATGTACCTACAATATAAACACCTATAATTATAAAAGGTGTTTTTAATATAGATTCATAAGCTCATGGGCTTGTAGATTTTATGTTTAGATGCTAGCATTCTCTAGTCATGTTGAACCAAACCATTCACTCAACCTTTAGTAAAAATGATGAAATTTGATATTCACTACAAAATTTGAATTTATATTTGGAATTAGTGACACCTAATTAGTAAAGGGCAAGCTTTATACTTCCAAACCCAAATAGATCTTTAAACCGAGCATACAAAGTAGTTTGTTTGAGCCTTTCCCATACAAGAGATAACAAACTTTTTGAAAGAGTATTGTACCATAGAATAGTTGATTTATTAAGTTACTTAACTTTTTAGAACTTGAAGTATACTGTAGTAACCTACTTTCTTATAACCATCCTATTGATTCATTATAATCCAACTAAAAACCTAATATCTTTTCAATTATACTAGCTCAAAGCTAATTCTAAGCAAGTTTCATTTAGCAATAACAAGTTGAAATAACAAGTTGAAATTGCATCTTTAGACACTAAGAGAAGTCATAACTAATTACAAGCACTATAGCATTCTCTGAGTTTGCTGAATGAATTATTGTGTGATGAAAAGTGTGAGGTAGACAAAACTCAAAAAACAAATTCAAAGAATTCTTTGTTGGTGAAGAAGGCATTTTAACTCCTCAACGAATTTGACTATGTTTTCACCAAAACTACTCCTAAAGTGCCATTTCTAGTACAAGTACCAAATTTTATAGAATAAAACCATTTTGGGACACATGTAACCATAGGATCTTGTAGTATACGAGTTTGAAAAGATGAAAAAAGAATTTCAGCATAGAGATTGCAAGATATTAGCATTTGAAAAGACATAAAAAAAAATTTGGGCCTTGCAAAAAACTAGATAGGTGCACTTTATAAGGTTACATTTATATAAAAAAATGTCCAAAATGGTGGTTACTATTTGAATTCATTCCTTCAAGTCAAGTTGGCTACATGCTTGAAAAGTTTTAGATCATTTGAAATTGTACAATATATAGGAAACAAATAGTCAATAGAAAGAAGTAAAGAATGATTCTAAATACTAAATGGTTAACAATTTCTTTATGGAATTGAAAAATGACAATTCCAATGGTTGTAATGTTGTAATAAATAATCTACACCTAGAAATTTTATTTTTGGCCAAAAATATTAAAAGTTGAGTTAAAATAAAGGACTTCAAAGTTTGTCTTAGAGTAGAGATTCAATCCAACTTGCAAACTCCTGCAAACTAAAAACTCCTTATAATTTTTGACTCATTTGATCAAAATTGAATGATTCAGAGCGTTCCAAGTATATATAAATCTAGAGAACCAATTTCAAATTTTAATTTAAGAAATAATAGTTTGTGAAAAAGTTTTTTATGTTGTCGAGGTTATCCACTCAGCAATGAAAAGACATATCATACAATAAATTTATAACCATGTAGTCAAAAGTTTTGAAATTTTTTGGGCCTTAAATCTACTCCTTGGGCACATGTTGTGTTAAAATTTTAGCAAAAAAAAATGAAAACTCCATTTGTAGTGAGTTGTCCAAAATTGCTATCATTAAGAAAATTTCAAGCCACGGAAGGGCTGTAAGTTTTGAACCCCCTTCGATGCAATTAAGGAGGAAATAAAATTATTATTTATTATTTATCATTTTTTAACAAAAGCATTAACGTGGCACTATTGGTACCATGTCAAGGCTACATCAAGTTTTATTATTCTTTTAAATAAATTTTTATTTTAAAAATAAATAGATAGATAAATAAATTTTTAATTTTAATTTTTTTCTATACTTGAAACATGGGGTAACAAAAAATGAAAGCTTAACAACCCTCCTATGGGTTTAGATTTTTCCTAATGGTTGTCAAAAACATAGTTTGGACATTTATGGGTTAAATTTTCAAAAGTTCGGAATTTAAAATTTTAATTTCCAACCACCCCTCTCCCACCCTCTTGTAATTTAAGAAACCAACTTGTTTGACAATCAATATGGGACAATTCATCCCATATTTGTATCCGGTACTATATCCATATCCCGTATTCAATACATATTCATATGTGGTATTGTATCCATATATTATACTAAATCCATATTTGGTATTCATATTCTGTATTTAGTATGTATATGTATCCGGTATCCATATTCCATATTCCATATGTATGTAGTATTGTATCCATATCCAATATTTCATATTTGGACAATTTAGATTAAATTTCTCAAGATCAATGACTTGTGATTTTTTGAGAAATCAACTACAATTTTGAGGGTAAGCATTATTTAAAAAAAAATCAAAAACCTGTAAATTTTTTGAGAGTCTCAAAAATTGGTAATTGCAGTTACTGCCACTTTATAGTGTATAGTGGCTTAGATAATAGAACTATCCCAAACACACTCTTCATTCACTCTGGTCGAATGACCACTCAGAGTTACTCTTCTTCTTCTATAGTTCGAGACAATCGATAGTTCGAATAGGAGGGAGCGTGAGGGGAACCACGGGAACAGAGTGGGGGAGCCCTAAAGCGGGAGCAGGACGAGACTCTAATTCTTTCTCTTCTTCGTTTCGACGCCGGAGCTTCAGCCGCACCCCATCACCACAGCCCCGGAGGGTCTGTCAATCTCCGCACCTCATCATGGGGTAAGCAAGCAACAAAGTCGTCTCTTTAGCTCTCTTCAATCACGCAGCAAATGCGTGATTGAAGATCATTGATCGGTTTTCAGGACGTGGAGATTTAGGGTCTTGCTTCGTTATCGGTAGTCTCGCTCGCTGCTGTTGCGGTTGGTTTTGCGATGCTGCAGGCTGCGTAAAACATGCTCTCTGATTCGCTGAGAGTCAATTTGAATATTGCAGACTGTACTGATACTTTTGGCAGTGAGTAGTGTTTTCATCATACTGAGCTCCCGCAGCTGAGATTTAGGGTTTTTTCGGGGCATCGTAAATCTTCCTCGCTGCTGTCATGGTTGGTTTTTGGATGCTGCAAGCTTGCTTTCTGAGTTTTATGAAGTGAATTTAAGCGTGCTGTTATGTCTAGTGTTTTAGGGTTTTTCATCGTATTCAGCTCCCAGAGCTGAGATTTAGGGGTTTTGTAGGGTATTGTTAGTTCCTCGGATCTCGTTCGTCGTTTTTGTGGTTGGTGTTTGTGGCTGTGTAGAGTTTTCTTGCTGGTTTTATGTGATTGTGCTTAGATGCTGGGAGCTTTGTGCAATGAGTGGTGTTTTTAGGATTTTTCTTTTGTTGAGCTCCCGCAGCTGGCCATGGCGCTTAGTTATGACTTAATCGACATTTTATTGCTACTTTACTTTCATTTCGAATTCTCTTGTTCTCGAAGATGTAATTCTGTATGGTCCGAATCACTTAGTTTTTCGCCAATTTCTGTATATTGGAAATGATGCTTATTATCTTCAGATGGACCAGTCGTTTTCCTTGTCAGTGTTAGTGTAGTTCTGTTTGGCAGGACACTAGAAACTGTATTTTGTGTCTCTTGGTTTTTAGAGTCAAGTAGGTAACTTCATATGTCGCACTATATGAAAATATTTTCTTAAACGATGTCATCCATTTCCACCGCTCTATTATTGACAGTAATTGCAAAATTGATAAAAAAAACATGATTCTAAACTGATTACGATTAGAGGATTCCACAAATGTACTGATATTTACGATACTTACCGTATAATGTCTTACACTGAATACTTTTACTGTAGTTCTATTAGTATTTTTTCTGTTGATCATATTGGACTCCCTCAGCATACTTATGAATTAGTCGACTTTTTATTACGACCTCAATTTCGATTCTTCCTAGTTACAGAATTCATTTTCCTCATGGTCAGAGGACCACATATATTGTTGTCAATGTGATATGGAATTTATTGTGTATTGGGAATGGTGATCAGTGCCTTCTGGGACATGGCGTTTCTCTTGTTAGTGCTCTGAACCTCACCAATCGTTTCACCTCCTATTAATTTATTGTCATTTTATATTGCAGTAAGACACGTGGTATGGGAGCCGGGCGAAAGCTCAAGAACCATCGCAGAGCCCAGCTTTGGGCCGATAAATCTTACAAGAAGAGTCACTTGGGTAATGAGTGGAAGAAGCCTTTTGCTGGCTCATCTCACGCCAAGGGCATTGTTCTTGAGAAAATGTACGTAGAAAATTCAGCTTCTTTGAATTTTTTTTAATGTAGTTCATGGCTAGGCACATCATTGTTCTACTTTTTGTCTTTAAGGGTTGATTCTGTCGTTTACTGATGAAATATCTGGCGGATCCAATGTCTTCTGCAGTGGTATTGAGGCTAAGCAGCCCAACTCTGCCATCCGAAAGTGTGCTAGGGTGCAGCTCATCAAGAACGGAAAGAAGATTGCTGCTTTTGTCCCCAACGATGGTTGTTTGAACTACATTGAGGAGAACGTAAGTGATTATCATGATATGGTGAATAGATATAATGGAAAGTCGAAGACTTTGTCTGAGACGTTGTCTTGTAATTAGTCACAGACGCGTATGGTTATGTGAATGTGCTGTACTTGTTTAATCATTGTTGGTTTGTGCATTTAACTTCTTAACAAATCCGGTTCATTTGCATGTTCTGATCGATATATGCTATTGACTTGCAGGATGAGGTTCTGATTGCTGGATTCGGACGAAAGGGACACGCTGTGGGAGATATTCCCGGAGTTAGGTTCAAGGTGGTGAAGGTGTCAGGGGTATCGTTGTTGGCTCTCTTCAAGGAGAAGAAGGAAAAGCCACGATCTTAGGTTCCCTGACCTGATTTGACAAACCCTGTTGTTCCCGATTATGAGATACATTTATTGAAATGTCTCGTTCACCATCAATCTCATATCTTTGTTTTTTGGATTTTTTGTTGGAAGCGTCCTTGTATTGAATGTTTGACTAATCCATTTTCAACTCGACCTTCGTATTTGGTTGTATTTGCGGAGTAATAGTAAGATCGGGTCCTGTTGTTTGGTTGGTTGCAAAAGTTGGTATGCCGTCTTCGGGGAAGTGGTGAACAATTTTTTTGAAGCTCGTTGTTTCCCACCAAATCCATACACGTGAGACACACCTTACCCGTACTGTAAGTCAGTTTTTTCGTCTTTGTTCTCTGTGAGAATATTTTTTGTCAAAAAAATTCGTTATGGTTTCGAATAAGTAAAGAAATGCATTCTGTTTCGTAGCATTTGGCAATCGTCCTGTAGAGTGTGAATTTATTGTTGGAAATGGGCCCTCAATGAGAATCACCAGATGTTTACATCTGTGTTTTTGGTCGAGGGTGCATAGTACTCTTTCCATTCTAAAAATTGGGATTCTGAAGCTGGGCCTGGAGCCTGAAGTCATCTACAAGGAATACACCCACAAGCAAAGAGAACTTTGTAAATATTATATGCCGAAGGGATTCTCTATGTTCTGCGTGAGTCCAAATTGAGTTTTGTTATCTTGTAAGCTTAGTAGGCGAAAAAAAACTGGAAAATTAAGTTTGCAGGTTGTTTGGTCATTGAGAAGACCTCTGATGGGTAGTTCTGCTAAGTAGCCCTTGGGGCTGCGCTGGCCTACTGCTGGGTTTGGGGGAATCCTTCTTGAATTGTAATTTTAAACTGTGAATTGAATTTGTCTTTTATCTGAAAAATTAAATTAAATTAAATTAGAGAAATGACATGTTTTTAGGAAACTGGGACAGCAACCAGTCTCCAGGTAGCCATCCTGACAACCAGGAAGAAAAAATGTGGATGAAGTTGCCAAAAACGGCTTTGAGAAATGTAAAGTTTGTTGAAATTTGGATGAAAAGTTACTAATTTTAGATAATATTATAGATGGAAGAATGAAGGTGGTGGATGCATGAACAAAATTGGATGATTTGTCCAATGATTTGTTGGTCACTACTCTTAAAACTAAAATTGGATTTCCACTCTTTCTTGGGTAGTGATTTACAAATTCTCAATTTGCATAAAAGTTTCTTATATAATAATAAAAATAGATCTTTATAATTTTAGTTTTACATCCAAATATCTTCCCAAAAGTCAACATTGATACCCTAAATCACACTTTGTAAACATAGTTTGTTAAAATGCTTAAATTGGCACAAAAAGTAGTATCTTCTAGTTTAAACTTAATAAGTCTTGACATTCAATTTTTGGATGTGCCTTGGTCAAATCCAATTGTAGCCTTTAAAATATCCATTTTAAAGTTTTGGTTAAAACAAAGTAAATGAAGCCTAGTAAATTTCCATCTAGTTTTTAAATTTCAAAATTCCAAATATTCACTAAATAATTAATATTAGAAGCTTAGAAGTCATTGATTAAGGTTCTTTATATGAATCCATCATTTGCGTGTTCATTATCTTCTTTTCAACATGTGTTGTGCTAATTTATAGGTAACTCTACTATCAATTATTGATGTTTCATGTAAATGAACTTTAGAAGTGAATAACTTTTCTTTGGGGGCCAAAGTTCTCTACTTCTATTTTAAGAGGAGTGCTCTTTCTTTGGCAAAGAAACATACATTTTTTTCTAATCTAAATTTCATCAATTTTTAATTACATTGCAATAAGTGGTGATTATAGATACTCATCTTAAACCAAAACTTACTTTTTGAGTAGGAGCTAGAGCTTCTAGAAAGCACAAATTAGAGTGCTAAGAGGCCAAAGAGTTAGATCTTTCACAAATTTGTAAGATGGATGCATTGTTCATGCTCCTTGGATAGCACTTGCTACAATTTCCAGTAGCCAACTTTGGTAGTTGCATCACAAATTCTACCTTTCTTTGTGACCTTTTTGTCACCCCAATTATCTTCAATGCACATGAACTTGACTATGTCTAGCATCCAAGAGACTACAAAAGTGGAACATATCTCTCACATTTTTTCAAGTTTAAGGGACCATTACTATAAACAATACTCTATTAGTGCCAACTTTGCTTCCTACTTTCCCTTCCCTTTGTATAGAGTAGGCATAACCAATATGAACCTCTTGTCAATTATATCCCTATCTACATTGTTTAAAATCTCTTTTCTTAGGAAGAAGCTCCAAAATAGGTATACCTACTTTTGTTGGAGTTTGGAATAGCCACTATCTACTAAAAAGAGATATACCACCTCTTGGTTTGTATTAGTTGCCCCCCCTCTCTCTCAAAAAATTTATGGGCCCTTGATTTTTTTTAAATGCTTATCCTCGAAATTGTTGTTGATTTCTAAGAAAATCACAAGTCGTTGATCTTGTGAGATTTAATCTAAGCCGTTGAAATGAATATTGGATATGGATATAGTACCATATACAAATATGTACTAGATACTGAATACATGTACCGAATATGGATAGAGTGACAGATATGAATACAATACTAGATACAAATACAAAACCAAATATAGATCCGGATATAGATGTGAGGTGAATTGTCCCATATTGATTGTCAATAAGTTGGTTTTTGAAAATTACAAGAGGGGAGGAAGGGGGGGAAATGAAAATATTAAAATTTTGAAATCCTAAATTTAAATCTTAGTGAAATTGAGAACACAACAAATTGAGACTTCAATGTCACCATCCACTCAAAAGATGGCTCTCCCATTGGTTTGCATTAGTTGCCTTCCCCTTTCTCTCAAAAAATATACAGGCCATTCATTTTTTTTAAGAAAAAATGCTTACTTTAAAATTGCCGTTGATTTCTTAAAAAAGCACAAGTCATTGATCTTATGAGATTTAATTTGAGCCATCCAAATATGAAATATGAAATGAATACCAAATAAGTACATAATATTGGATATGGATACAAGATGAATATGGAATACGAATACCGAATACCAAATATGAATACAATATTGGATATGGATACGGGATGAATACTAAATATAGATACCGGATTCGAATACAATACCAGATATAGATATGAAGGAATTATCCCATATCGATTGTCACTATATTGGTTTCTAAAAATTACAAGAGGGGGGAAGGGAAGGGGAGGTTGCAAATGAAAACTTTAAAATCTTTAAAACCCAAAAATGAGCTTAAATTATGGAGTACTTTAGGTGGATAGTGAGTACCTCTCTTCACTATCCACTCAAAAGATGCCTCACAATATGTCACTATCCACCCAAAAGACATTGACATGTTGGAGTTTGGAATAGCCACATTCTCATCATTGAACAGATCTTACAATATGGACAATTTTTATTCTTTAATGATTCTTCTAAGGTTGCAAGTTGTTCATCTCTTGAACCCCTAAAGGTTGGAGACTATGTTTTCACCAAAAACACTCCAAAATTGCCATTTCTAATACAAGCACCAAAATTTAAATGAAAAATATTTTTGGACACATGTAACCATAGGATCTTGTAGTAAGCTTGTTTGAGAACATGTGGAAATTTTTTTAGAAATTTCCACCTTGTAGATTGCAAGATAATAGCATTTGAAGTGACAAGTTTCCTTTTTTTGGCCTTGCGAAAATCCAGACAGTTGCACTTCAGAAGGTCACATTTATATGAAAAAATGTCCGAAATGGTGGTTACTCTTTGAATTCATTTTTCAAGTCAAGTTGGCTACATGCTTAAAAAAATTTTAGATCATTTGGAATCATACAACATATAGGAAAAAAATAGTAAGTAGAAAAGAGTAGAGAATGATTCAAAATATTTAATTGTTAACAATTTATTTATGGAATTGAAAAATGTCAATCCCAATAGTTGTAATGTTGTAATAAACAATCTACACCCAAATTTTTTATTATTTTTTCAAAAATATTGAAAATTGAGTTAAATAAAGGACTTCAAAGTTTATTTTAGAGTAAGGATTCTATAATGACCCATAAACTCCTACAAACTAATTTTCCTCATAGCTTTTGACTCATAGATCAAAATGGAATGATTCAAAACTTTCCAAGTATATAAAAATCAAAAGAACCAATTTCAAATTTTAATTTCTTAAAAAAATGATTTTTAAAGAAGTTTTTTTTGTTGCCCGGGTTGCCCGTCAAGCAATGAAAAGTACATATCATACAATAACTTTTTAACCATGAAGTCAAAAGTTATGAAAATTGTTGGGCCTTAAAGCTACTCCTCAGGCATATGTTGTATTAAAATTTCAGTGAAAAAAATAAAAACTCCATTTGTAGTGAGCTACCCAAAATTTCTATGTTACCAAAAAACGCAGTTTGGGCATTAAGGGGTTAAGGTGAATAAAAATCTACTTCTTTGAAAACTTATCTTCATATGTTTAGTTTAGGGGTCTTAACTTCCTTCAATTAAAGATTTAATAAAAGATGGGATTTTGAAATAGCCATCATTGTTGCCTATTCTTCTAGTTGTAGGCCTTCCATTCTAACACTAGAAATACAGAACATTGAACATTTTACTTCCTAAACTATTTTGAAATTCACTACTGATTTTGAAAAATAGTCTAATTTATAGTCTACTTTGAAAACGATATTAGTTTCCTAAAAATATTTTAACATTTAAATAATATGATGCATACTTTTTTCTTTTAAATGCTTAATATATGATTTGCTTAAAAAAAATTTAACCTTGAAAAGATGATGAGACCAAAAAGTGGTTGAGGGATGACTTTCAAGATTACAATAGAAATGGAAAATCCACCTATTAGTCTATGAATTGGATCATTTTTGGCAAAGTACATTGGTAATAGGTTTCATCTTTTTGGATATAATTGATCCATTTCAATCCCTAAAGATACAAAAAAGACAATTTTTTACCTTATTGGGACTTTGGAGATAGTTTATTAACTAATTATTATATAGGTTCTCAAGTGTGTGGCAATATTTATAGCCCTCATATACATCCAGAGAGTGACTTGGTATTTTCTAGTGAGGTATGAATTACCAAAAATGAAGAAAAAAACATTACCTTGTTTAACCCATTAAGGACCGTGGTTGATTTTGGAAGCAATATATTTTCTATTTCCAAGTTGAACATAGAAGAAAACACATAAATATGATGCATCTTAGAGATCCAATCATATTGATGGAATTGGTTTGAATTCTTAGGACTCCACAATAAATGCAGGGTGAATGCAAAAAATACTAGTACTATTTTGTGTTACACTTGTAGTTTCAAAGTTGTGATTGGCCATATCTTTTGCAAATTGAAGCCAATTTACTTGAATTTTTTTGTGAAGATTAGCATTTAGACAATAATTAGAGAAATTATTTTTCAGATCTTTTCAAAAATCATTTTATATTTAAATTTAAATATAGCTAATTTGTCATACTTTGTGGTTTAGGGTTTTTTAGTACTGGGACTACCCAAAATTAATGATCTAGGGCTGAAATTTTTGGGCTCTATTCCTAAACTAGAGATGCATGTGCCCACCAAAAAAAACTTTAAAAAAAATTATTTTATGTCCTCTACGTTCATGCAAACAGGGCTCCCTTGCATGTGCAATTCTGAACAATGAAATGGTTTCAAGGTCATTTATTTAGTAAAATCTATTCATCATGAATTCTTCTTAAATTTTTAATTTTTACTTTCTTTAAAAATTGTCTTCCCTATTTTTTACAAATAAAAATGTCAAAGTACCTATTTTCATGAGATTTTGCACTTTTCTAGTTCTCCTACTTAAAAAAAATTTCTATACTTTTCCTTTGTTGGGTACCTTCTCCTTAAAGGTTTATATATGAAACATATTTTTAAAAAAATTTTAAAAATTTTATAGTACTATTGAAAAAAATCATGAATACTATGGCCAATGCAACAAAATCGGAAGGTGTTTCTTGCATTTACCCTCCATGACAAATTTTGCATTGATTTTCACACTAATTTCCATAATTTTAGCCAACATTTTGTTTATTTTTTCAACCTCCAAAACACATTCCAATATAGATTGACCTTATTCTTGTTTCAATGCATTCAATTCCCAATTCCCTACATCCATATCCTTTTGTCCAAACCCAAATTCATTCTAAAACTCTGGCTACTAATGAAAAAGTGTCAATTTCAACCCCAAAGTGGTCGACCAGTCTTTAATGGGTTAATGCAAGTTTCAAATTGTTTTCAAAAATCATTTACTATAGTATATACAAGTATTATTCATGAATCCTTGTCTATTTGTTGATTAAAGTCAATTTCTAAGGTTTCTGCAATGTATCTTTTCTTGAATTTGAACTTGTGTGGTATCTCCCATGTTCATCCATATAATATTCAAAATGCCATTTTTGGACTTCACCAAATCATAGTTGCATTTTTTGAATATAGGACTCAAAAACATGACCTCATTGACACATAACCTTGGGAAGACATTAATTATAGCCATAGTTGTAATAGCCATTCGAAGTTTCCAACTTACATTATCATCCCCAACCAAGAATAAATATTAAAAATTACCTCTATTTTGTGGTTGCTTCAGTGTCTTGCATTCTTCACCTGTCTAATGTGTTCTTCATCTCTCCTCACTAATTTGGGACCTCTGATTCCAAATTTGAATTCTGTGTTTCCAAATTTTATCATGGGTGACAAATTAAAAAATTCCAAGGTTTTCCCCGAGGGATAAAACCACTGACTTGGAATGACCACTTTCAAATTAACGTCCTGCCATAACCCTGGATGTCAAAGAAATCAATAGTAGCTAATTCTACCTTTGAATAGTCTCCTCACGTTCATAACATGCACTTTCCTTGTGCATGCAAATTGATTACAAAGTAGTCAAAATCTGTTTTAAAGATTTAAAAGGATATAAAAGGTGTTTGCACCGATTCTTGCTGTGCAATTACAGTCAATGAGAAGAAAATATGATGCAGGTAAGGACTGACTTTCCATTTTCAAGATGCACATACTGTATAAATGTTCAAAATGGAGATTATCATCCTATTTTATAGAACAAACCTATGTTCTGTTGAAGTATTGTGCAGCACATGTGTGTCTGCATTATTGCAGAGGTGACCCTAAACTTTAACTCCACTCCTCCTACCTCCTCCAAGCGGTAAGGTAGATGGCTGTAGAAGCGACCCTTTAAGGACTGATCTGTCTTTTTCATAGGTTTGCATGAGCAGAAATATTTTTAGCTCATTTTTCAGAGAAACAAAAATGGATGCCAAACGTAACACAAGTGGTTTCATATTTTTTGAATCATTTTTGAATTAGTTATGAATTTTCAAAGATTTCTGTAGTAGGTACCTATTTGTGACCATAGGTCTCCCAAAATCTGTCCCCCTGCAACTTCTAAAGCGATTTTTGAACCATGGAGGAAATGATTGGCTCTTGGAATAAAATAAATAAATTTTTCTTGCTTCATTCAATAGCAACAGTGGTCCATTTAAAGATCAACTCCCATCCATTTTACAACCAGCTATGGGGTGCTTGCAAGGAGAGGGTCCCTTTTACAACTATCTACCTTACATGAAAAACAGTGGGAGAGGCACCATTCTCAAACTCTTGCAAAGCTTGCAATTCTTAATGATGATTAGTGTTTTCTCCATGACCCATAATTGAACTGCACTTGTAGAAGGTAGCACATGCGAATTTGGGACACATTGTGTATGATATACTCATTGTACATCAAGAACGCCTGAAAGGACACAATGATAAACTACATCATTACTTTGGACAAGTTCATTCTTCAAGCACAAGGTACCATCGAAGTAATATCTCTAAGCTATTATTTCGTGCAGGTAGAGTAGACGTGGGTATTATTGCTCATTTAAGATTTCAGTCTACTGTGCAAAATGTAAATGCACTTATTTTGCTTCAATGTTCTATACAAAATTTCTTAAGAGATGAAATGACTATGTACCCAACCTTTTAAAATCAAATTTTGTTATAATATGTGCTTATATTATGAGAAGTTGTGCAACTATGTCAAGGCGCCCTTTCCAAAAAGCAAATCACCTATTATTGCGCATGCATAACCTTTCATTGTGCACATTGCCCCTATGATAGCATATTAGGATCCATCCTATCATTGCGTAGTTTTTAGACTAGTAATTGTAAAATATACACATACTTGTGGCTCTTAGTTTGAAGACTCTAGGCTTTCCACCAAGCTCTTTTTCTTTGGCTTGGCTTGGCACTCCATTCTAATATTGGCAATGTATCTATAGAAGAATAGGAGGAAAAATTTAATCAGACAAAGTAAAACTATTAGGCCAGGAACTACTAGGGCACATGTGATCATCAATAGTACAAGGCTCAAAAGAAAAAATGGACAAACCAAAACTATGATGGCACTTCTGCTCCTCAACAACATAAAAGCACAATCTTCGACAAAACAATCTTCCAGAGAAATTGATGAAACTTTGAAATATTGAATGTTGTAATGAAATGCTTGCTTCAAATCACTACCTTGCTTGGTTTATTTAGCCTTAAGACATGTCCTACTCCAACATAACTACCCTAAGCCCTTAACCACCCTAACTAGTTGTTGAATTTGACAAACCTTGGGAGACAAAAGGTGTAACAAATACCCTTGTTTTTTTAGGAAGCACTTCTTCAAATCCACTATTCTTTCCTCTTGGACTTTTGACATTATTGTTTGGCCTCTTCTTCAAACCAAGTATTTTCTTGTCCATTGAAGACTTCTTCTTTTGTGATGCTAATTTCTCCTTCTCATTTTTATGCATGGTTCTTGATAATGTCCATTCTTCTGCAGCTTGGTTTTTCTCAAATTTAGCAACTAGCTCTAACTCTACATGGATTATAAACTCATCTGATGTAATCAATTGTTGAGTTGCAATATTCTGAGCAATGATAACCTTTGGCTTCTAGATCTTGTAAATAAATACATTCAAAATCTTGGATGAAGGTCCTACAAAAAACATTGAAGATGTCAAAACAAATCATGGTTTAAAACATTTTCATCTTATAATGTTATTAATGTTTACAAAACATCATCCATGATATCAGAAATGGTTACCATTAATGAAATTGTTGGTGAGTTTTTTCTTTCTTTCAAACTCCTCCAACATTATTTCTTGTATTTTTTCCCTCAAGCTTGAAGCTTGTTTTGGTAGAAACCAATTGAGGTTGAAAATCTCATCCAAATTTTGAAAGATTAGTTTTTGAGGGGCATCTTCCAAGAACTTTTCAATATAGTATAACAAGAAGATGCCACAATCATACCCATTATCCTGCAAATGAACCTATTGAATGAATTAGTGCCTAGTTTCATTATCTATGAACTAAGAATGATTCTACATTTATCTACGATTATGTTTTAATAGAAAAAAAGAGTCAATAATATTAGTAATAACAATATGTATAAAGATGTTTACTGATACTTGTCGGTGTAGTATTTCTTTGCTTATTACTTCATAGTGTTCATTTGCTCTAGTTGAAACAAGATACCTACAAAGAAAATATGATAATCAAATGAAGTTACTATCTTTGAAACCTATCATCAATAAGAGCTTCAATCAACAATTTTAAAGTGGCTATAGAAATCAAAACCAAAGAGCATGATTTTTCAACTTTTCAATATACCTATTAAGAATGTCAAATATAACATTGCTATTGTGACCTAGTTCAAAGAATCAAAGCATAGGATTATTTGTTCTAAAAGTCCCCTTTGTCCAGTGTGGATGATTGCAAGGCTCTAATGAAAATTGAAAAGAAACATTGTAAAAGAACAAATTAATTCAACTTTTGTGTTAAAGATGGACTCCATGGAATTTCCCAAAACAAACTTGATCAAATACTTCTTACTTACTTGTCATGAATTGGAACAAATAGATAGTCCTTTGAAAATACTTGAACTCCTTTTGTCCACTTTCGCATGTCTTCAAAATCCAAAGACTCTTTGGCTTTTGTATAAAAGAAACAATTGAAGAAGTGCAATTTTTCTTTCCATTCCAAGTCTTGTAGTTGCTCATTATGAATATGCCTAAATTCACACAAACACGAAGTGAATATAATAAATCTAAATAAGTAATACAAAAAAATCTAAATAATTTGAGGTTGTAGTTTTGAAGTACTTGATGTAAAAATCAATGATTGTATCATTGAGAAAGTGGGGAGGGTCCAAGGCTCGAATATCATCTTATGATATGTCAAGGGGTCCTACAAATTTCCTAGTTCATCCAAACAATTTTTTTGGTTAGTGACACTGAATCATTAAGTAAAAAATAAATAACCACCTAATTTGACACCAAAATAATTTTCTTATCTATTTGTCTCAAAGGAAAAATCCTTCACATCTCTTGCATTGAAAACATCTTCAATTTTCATATTCTTCAAATTGATAAAAATGGAACTTGGTCCAATTTCTTCATCTATAGCTTACACATTCAGAGGATAGATCCCTAATTTTTTGAAATCAACTTGAATGTTGGAAGCCAAGAGAGCTTCTTTGAGAGTCTTGCTAGCAAGCTTAGACAACTATGACCTATCAAAATTTCCATTGCTCTATGCCAAATTTTTTTCTTTAAAGCTCTCCTTCAAAGTGTTGAAGTGGGACTTGAATGATTTAAAAATTGAAACATCAAGTGGTTGCAATTTATGAGAGGTATGGGTAGAAGAGCAATATCTATCCCATAATTAGTTGCTTTGGTCACTACATCCAATGTAATGTGACTGCTATGTCCATCAACTAGAAGAAGATGTTTCTTCTGTGGTGAGACACCTCTGAGCACAGAATCTTTAAAGTAGTCCAACCACTTCCAAAATATCCCTTTGTTAATCCAACCATTCTTTTGTGTTGCCATTTGCACTCCCGGCTCACACCTTTCAACAAGTTTTGTCACTTCCTACTTCCTAAAGAGATATAGAGATTAGGAATGCTACATCCATTGCATTTTGCTAACTAAGATGATCATCCATTGACAATTAGTAGTATTAAGTGTTGAAACATTTCTTGACCCTTTAATACCAATCACCTTTATACTACTATTTGTTTGGGTTGCACTTAATCCAATTTCATCTGCATTCCAAATCCTACTTGGGGGATATCTTCCTTCTTCATAAATATTAGTGAGAAATTTGAAAATTTGATCGCATATCTCTTGTGATAGTCCTTTAGCTCTTGAAGCATCCAAGTCTTTAGGCCTTTGTAACACCAATTGCGGATGTCACTGTTGAAACCAATACCACCAACTTCTCCTAGGAATTCCTTTGTGAAAAGGAGTAACCCTCTCTTCACAAATCAACTTCACTTTTCCTTTTAGAAGGGTTAGTGAAATGCAATGTGCTACTTTCTGTCTAGTTTCACACCATTCAACCAACAATGTCTCTTCTTCTGTAGTAAGTATAGTCTCCGAGCCAATCTTTTTAGATTTAACCTTTCCATATAACCAAGCTCTAATGCTTGATTTTGGTATGAAGTAGTCTTGTGCCACTACTTTTATTTTGCTCCTACAGTATTCAATGTCTGCAAGAGCAAACCTCATTGCTTCTTTAGTCCATAGACCGCACTTCTTCCTTGTTTCTTTTCAAGCTTTGTTTGAATTTTTCAAGCCTCGTGGGCCAATGAGGCTTTGCTTTATTACATGTCCATATCTCACACATGAACCACTTCGCACCTTGATGTAACCCCATTGAAGAAGCTCCAAAACCTAATTTATTAACATATTAGCATTCATAATTAGTTTACATCACAGGTAGTTCAAAAAATTTAGATGTTTTATTTTGAGATAAAAATCAAAATTCATAATTTTTAAATTAGCAAGAAGGTTTGCAACCAACAAATATCATTTCTCAAGGCAATTGAAGTATGTCATGACATACCGTGTCAATGTGCATGCCTTCAATGAAGCATTTGCCAATCGTAAAACACCTATGCAAACACACAAAAATTTAGTGTAAAAGAATGTGTCCGTAAAAAAAGAGGAAAAAAAAAATAGAATCAAGTTTCTATATGACGTGGTAGAGAAACTTAAAGTTTGATATTATTTGGCCTAATTGGTCTTTGAAAGAGTTTATATTTGAAGGCAAGGTTGGAAAACAAAGGTGTCTTGTAATCAAATTAAGAACTCACTAAACAACACTTGCTCCAAATCACCCAAGCACTTTGATATATTTGTGGATAAGTTGCCACCAAGGAACTTTAGACAAGCATATAACCTAAGCTTGGAAATGCCCTAAACAGAAACTACAGTAGTTGATTAAACCTTCTCAAGAGAAACTACCACAGGAAAACAAGTAACTTCTAAGATAAAGCATCTATAAAAAATACATACGATTTTTTTCTTTTTAAGACAATTTACAAAAGCAATAAAGAATTAGGAGCTTACTTGAGCTTGAAGAAAACACAGAATACATCTTCAAAATCGTAATCCTTTGACCTCTTCCTGCAAATATAAAATGGTCATGTTCCAAATATATACCACTTCAATGTATTGAAAGACCCAAGGATTCATAGTTTTTAAATGACCAATTCGATTGATCATCTTGTAAAAAATGAAATTTTGACAGGTCAAAAAATTTGTCACCAGAATCAATGAAGAACATTGCAAGTGTGTTTGAGAAATAGAATAAATTGGAAAAAAGAAAGTTTCCATAGGTCTTCTTCAAAACTACTAGAAAAAAGGCCTAATTCGGGTTTCTAGATATTAACACAGTACTTGAACCTTTACATAAAATCAATAGTAATCAACATCAAATTACAGAATCACCTCCAAAATCATCAATTAAGACACACCTGTGTACCAATTGAGGTATTAATCTCCGTCCGGTCTTGAGGTCCTTGATTGGATCCAAACAATCCTGCAGATCAAAACATATTGCCTCAATCGCAAGTAACAGAGGCAAGAGAACTTCCTCGGTAAGGCATGCAATAACTTGATCACGAAAATGTAGCAGTAAGACTTCTAGCACTACTAAAGGAACTGAAAGATTAAACACATTCATTATAAAAAATTGTAATGCATTCACATGTCTACAACAAAGGGCAAGGACGGCACATACTATAAAAAGATTCACAGTCTTGGCAAGAGTCTGAATATTCCTAGAGCTGCCAGCCTTGCCGCAGAGAATTTGCCATTCGTAACTTGGCCTACTAGATTCAGAACTGTCTACATGTGTGCATAATTAGACCTCCCATGATATGAGAACACCACGACAATACTTAGACATTCATTTTCTTCATAGAAAGACAAAATTCACAAGATAGGAATTGCAACATTTAAACCAAAACCTTTGCAACGATATGCAAATGAATTGATTGACTAAGCAACTCCCTGTTATGAACTAATTGATCAAGCAACTCTCTGCTATGAACTAATTGATCAAGCAACTCCCACCTACAATTCTTAAAGATTTCTTAAATAAGTTTTTTGGACTAGACTACGATTAGCATCTCCGTGGAAGCAATGCCTTCAATTCCGACTTGCAAACTAGACTGTGATTAGCATCTCTATCTTCATGGCAGAAGTTCTTAGAAAACCAAGCCATACACTCAAAAATTAAGTGTTTAAATGAAGAGATCGTAAACATTCAAATACCTGAAAGAAGCACAATCCTGATGTTCTGCATTGCCTCCACCAGCCCTAATTCAACCCTCATACAACCAACTTATAAGCGCCATAGTGGAGCTTTCTTTAAAATCTAACATTGTACGAATGAGTTACTGTAATACAATTTTTTTAAGATAAAAAACCAAAGCAATTCCAAATAGGTTCGTTCGTGGGAAAACTCAAATTAGCTTAGTGTTTACTTAGCTAATGTCACTTTGTAGGTAAATTATAATATTAATCTTAATATATTAGGGTATTTGGTATATTTCGTAATCTATTTAGGAATGGAAAAGTAATTCTCTTTCTAATTTCCGTTCAATTATAAATATAAATTTCTAACCACTAAATCTGTCTCATAACCGGTCTTATTTTAAAATAAGATGCAAATCTAAAGGTATAAACTAAGGGAACCTACATTCACAAATCTCATACTTTGAATTCATTGAAACATATTACAAATGTATTTATTTGCAACTTGCATCTCACAACATATATATTTGAACTTTGAAAATTTAATTTAACCAAGAATTCATTAATTGTTATGTACAAACATCATCTCAACTTCTAAGTCGCTTAAAACGCTAATATCTCAATTACTTAAAGTAAATGTAACATATATCATTTTTAAGAATTGAAAACAACCAAGAACATTACTTTAAGCAAATATATTAACACAAATGTGCTTTAAGCAATTCTAAAATTTCCCGTGAGGGATTTATAATATGTTTTGCAAAATTATTTAAAGAATTTCAAATTCTTCCCTTTTCAATGCTCCGATCTTTATTTGATTATATATCATTCCATCTTTAACTTTAAGCTTCTTTCATTTGCATCACCATATTATTTTGAAGCTTTCTTTTTTCAATTGTAATATTAATTTTAAATTATATTTATTAAATTTATACAACTACAAACAAGTTCTAATAAAAGAATTTAAATACACATTCAACATTCAATCATGTACTCATGTCTTTCAATTGGAATGTCATTTATTTATCATATGAATAATCATTCATTATTTAAAATGTATAACAATTGTTTATTTGTTTAATGATTTCTATTTACTAAAAATATAAATTCATATTCCAATTCATAATAAATCTCAATCCCTAATTTTGTTTCAAACATACATGTCCATTTGTGATACAAAGATATTTCAATTTTTTAAATGAGAATAATTACCAATCACTAGTTAATTATTAAATTTAAAAATAAAATCCAATCTCTGAATCACTCAATTTCAAACCAATCCCTGGTTTACAAATAATTTTCAATTACTAAAATTATTAAGTCAATTACTAACTTAATATTTTATTTCTTTCTACTACAAATCTTATTTTAAGCATTGATACATAGATTTCTCTTGCAAGATAAAATAAAAACTATAAACATAATCTATTCAGAATATAATTAAATTATCTCGTAAAAAGATTCTCCTTTATGAAATGCTCAAGACAAAGAATACTTATTTATCATTTTAAATGAGTGCTAAATTATATTTATTCAATTTAATTGATTTGATATTCATAAAATGCTCAAGGCAATGTATCATCAAAATTAAATTTCATGTTTGAAGCAATAAACATTATCACTTAAGTGAATAAAACAACATGAAAAAATGCCAATTATGATTTTATCAATTAACATAACATATAAGAAACGTGACCTCACGTTACAAAATGCAAGAGAAAATAAAAAAGAGACAAGAATGAGAGAAGAGAGATTATTTATGACGATCCTAGCTCAAACACCCCTTTCAATCTCTTGTTAAAAAACTCGTCAAAGTTTACAACCACTTCAACCAAAAAGTCTTTTCACATTTTAACTTCAAATATCACCATATTCACACTTGATTACTCAAAACTTTTAAACATTTAACCCATTTCACACTAAAAATCAAAATGTAACTAGAAAGTAAAATTATCTTAATTACAGTTATTACTACATTTAAGTTTCATTGATGATTGAAGAATGCAATCAATGTACCATGCTCACTTTAGATTTTTGAAACAACAACACATTCTAAGCCTCTGATGAAAATTGAAATTTCACAAAAGAGATGGTGCTTGTGGCTATGGCGGAAAAGTAACACTGCAACTGCAACACACTCATAAAGTGAAATGACAGACGGAAATGCGCACACTGAGAAATGACAGGTAAGGGCAAAAGATCCAACGGTGGAAATCAAAAGTGCCATAGTAGGTGCAGGTTGCGCAACAATGGGGTTCATGGTAGTAATAGGTGCATTTACCCTAACCAAACAGCAGATCCCGAATTGAATTGCAAAAACGAAAAGCATCTGGGCCTATTTTGGTCTTCAGCTGGCAAGTTGAAATGCCGCAAACTCAAAGAGAAATTCGCAACTTCACAGCTTATCTAACAGCTCAAAAGCGGACTAGCCGAGAACCCACTTCGTAACGTCCGCGCAAAGGATGCGTGAGGAAGATGCAACCATACCTGTTGCTGGGGACTTGGAACTGGTGACCCCACGGGAACCACCACTCCATCTTCTAGGGTCTTGAACTCTTTGGGATCGGGAACAGTTCGACCGACGCCCTTTGTGCTGCCATTACCCAAATCGAGGAAGTCAGGGACACAACCTGCAGTTAAGTATTCTAAATACACTATATACTGTAGACCACGGCAATTACAAGAGGGCAAATTTATGAATATTTTCGTATTTAGATTAGCACTTTGACCACATTGGAAACTGCGATGTAGCTTACAACCTCATTACTTAGACATAACTGTTGCACGTCACTTTTAAATTTTCACCCAATGCTATTGAATATCCACAACATGGCGCGCTAGGAGTAGATCAAGTGAAAAAAGAATTCTCAAAACATCAAACGTTGTAATTACTTTGGGTTGAAAATTTCAAAGACTTCTAATTATGTGGCGAAAAGAAACTTCTTCGCAATTAATTATTGCAATTCTGAATTCTTGGTGTAGTCGAGGAGAGATGGGCATAGCATAAATGCCTAAGCTTCCCTTTCGGCAAGTCGTTAGCATTAGAGTCGGTGTGAAACAGCTCGTTCATGTTTCCCAAGGCCACCTAGAAGTTACATTGTCCATGAAACCCATTAACTTAAAAACTTCATTGAGAAGCCTGCACATGGACAATCTCCTGCAGATTCGAAGGCATAAGTGTCTCTCAAGGCTTTCAAGCAAGATATCCTCACAAGACTATAGAACCATTATCCCTGCCAAAAGGTTATGACTCAGGACGTACCTCTGACAGGAGAAGCACGCCAATTGGATTTGAAGGACTAATGCAACAGTAGTTTGCACTCTTGGAGACCATATCCGCAAAATAGACACCCTTACCAAACGCATATCCTGTGACAGGAGCTTCTGGTGGTGCTATTCGCAGTCCTGCATACAAAACGAGCAAGCGATGATAAACATCCCAGTCAATTCAGATAAATCCTTGTGATTATAGATGGCTTCAAAATAAATGTTCATGCGCAAGCCCCTAGAAATTCAAGCTATTCAAAAGCAGAACTAGGGATCCAGGAACTTTAATAACTCGGGCAACAAACACAGAGAGATGCCAACTGAATTTCAGGGACATGAACGAAAGCTCATGCATTGGATTGAAGGTGGGATTCAAAAAGGAGTGACAAGTACAAACCTTGTGATAGAATACCCGTCCAGTTACTCAGTCGCGACCCATGCCATAGCAACATACGATTTGGTGTCTTCTCGAACTGGTGACACAAAAAAAGAAACACAGTGCGTTAATGATATAAAAAAACCAGTCACAATCGTTGCAAAATCTAGTTCAGTGTTTGCTTTAAGCCCATTATTGTGAGGAAAATACAGGTCCTGATTTACATCAGGACAAATATCCCATAATCTCAACATCAAGGAAACTACCAAAACTTAAGAACTGCACAGAACAAGGAACCAAATATTTAAAAACTACAGTAAAATATACAGAGAAGAAAACATAGACTGAAAGCGATCCGATTCGCCCTCTCTCTGCAATTTGAAAACGTTCAGAAGTTCGAGCTTGCAACCGGAATGCGTCTGTCCATGCGTCTTCTCCGCATACACTTTAATCTGAACAAAAATTAAACCACAAGGATGAAATGCTATCACTCAACATTGCAATTTTATCTCCTCTGAATAAGTAATTCAGTAACTGCTGAAGCTCTTCAAGAGGTGCAATTGCAAAGTTCAGCCTTCAAAAGCGTCAGCTTTAAGGTTCTGCTCCAACAATATAACAAGATCTGGAAATAAATAATTATGTCTCGAATGCTTGAATGCGGCAGACAGATATAAGACTGTAACACGGGCCCAAATGGGTATGCCAGTTCACCAATTCAAATTCCTCGCATGCAGTGTCCACGGGCAGTAATTCACAGTTCAGGCGCTTGTAATGAGTGTGTGCTGGGTCCTGATTTGGACAAAAGAAGCCCCAAAGTGTAAAGATTGAAGTAAATGAAGCACAATAAGATTGATCTCACTGTTCCTCAAAAGAGATGTAGGAAATTGAAATGTGCAATGTTACAAATTGATGAAAACCGCTAGAGTGGGAAGAGTGTACGTCCGCACTTCGTCCTCCGGAGTGTCATCGACTAGAAGCTTTGTGGCCACCTCAATTTCACCCAATGCTTCCATCTACAATCCAGTTGAAATTTCAGTTGCCACGACATTTGGGAATAGAACTGTTGCTGTCACGCATAATGCTCATGTAATCCATACCAAGAACGAAACTATTGAACCAATAAATCGT
The DNA here is from genome assembly GCA_963969395.1 of Pseudoscleropodium purum. Taxonomy (NCBI): domain Eukaryota; kingdom Viridiplantae; phylum Streptophyta; class Bryopsida; order Hypnales; family Brachytheciaceae; genus Pseudoscleropodium; species Pseudoscleropodium purum. The sequence continues at coordinate 26,716,744 of OZ017798.1, forward strand.
CGTCAGATACTTGTTAGCGAATGATTAGTATGCATCTATTAGAGTGGACGAGAAGCGAGTAGTACCATCTCAAGCTTCTTCTTCAGTTTTTGTACAGTGTCGATGATAAGTTGTGCTGTTGATCACATCACCAACCAGAGAAGAAACCAGTTAAAACCAAAATTCCAAAAGCATCTTCAGGTTTAAAACACATATGGCTTTGGATTTTCGAGTGTCCCACAAACCGACCAAAACCTGTTGAAATTGAGCTGATAACTTACACATATGTTTAAAGCCGCAGTCGTGTGGAATCACTGTGTAAAACTCACTGCAAAATAATTCCAGCAAGTTTCAAGAAGTAATCAACATCATACTTACTTTGGAACACAACAGTTGGAAGCGCAGAATCACGAGTGTATTTATGTACACATACATGCATGTGCATGTGTACAACTACAAACATATGTGTATACGCATCAGACAAATATTCAAGAAATCCGGTATCATGAGACCGAACAAAGGGAATTCCTCTTTGCAAGAAGAAGCACTTTATCTACAGTAGGTAGCAAAAGTGAAGAATAACCTGCTTAATTCTTGGATCTCTCTCTTTGATGAGGCCGATTTATCATCCAAAGCAGCAGCTAGTCTCTTCAGAACCTCATACCCCTGATCAATACCCACAGTATTGGATGTCGCCACTATTCAGAATCTAATATTTGGAAACCAGCCGATTCCACATAGGAACAGGCACTTCTTGACAACACCAGGTTAAAAGGCTCAAGTGAAAATGACTCCAGTGAAGGTGTTACATCAACCGCTAATCTGATTAAATGTACCCAGCAGTAACATTCCCAAACAACATAGCGTGCAGAATCAGTTCTTACCTTCAAAATCGTCGATTTATTCAACTTTCCCAAGAGGCATCTTCAGCGCATTATAACCTGAGAAGCGAGGCAGACACCTCAAATTTCAGCAGTCCTATTCTGGCCAAGAGATCTGGCTATCATCCATTGAGCCAGTTGTAAGAAAATCATTTTGTACTAAAAAATTATGTCATAGAATCAGGACGAGACAGACAGAAGAAGAAAAACGATACTGAACCACGCAGAACTTGATTGGCTCAGGAACATTAAAAGGTTCCGTATTTCTGTAGAATCACCTTCGGCGTAACAGCAAATTCTTAAAACTAACACATATTTAGAGCACCACACTAACCGATTTCCATCATCATCTGTTGCATCATGTTCACATTGCAGACAAGATCAACAAACTCTTTCACCCTCCAATCGAGTTTGCTTGGCTTGTCAGCAACTGGTTTCTTCGATTCAAGTTTTTTTTCTTTACTATCCTGGCCCTGTAATGTAAACAATAAGTGAGAAGTATTGTACACCCGACGTCAAATCGAGAACATTTCTTCAACAGCGGCAACAAGATCCAAAAAGTCTCACTGCACCGATTTGGCCTAATAGTCTGTGTTACAAAATGTGGTAATAACTATTTAAAAGGGAGGAATATTTTTACCAAAGAAATTTGACATGATAGTTCAGAATGGATAGCACTAGTACACAACTACACATTCAATGGGAAAAAATAATCCTCCCTTGGAAAAAAGATATAACCATATGCAAGTTCATTTCGTAACACTCACCAATAGCACAATCCACGGTAGATGGACACCTAGGGAGATCACTTAGTGTATCTATAACAAACTACATGTGTTAAAGTGATTTTTTGTTTAACAATGACTACAAATTTCCATTGCTGAAAATTCCCAACTCAAATAATATATGAAATGATCTCTAGAAGAAGTTGAAAAATGAACTAAAATGGCATAATTTTCAACTCAAAAATTCATAGAGAATACATGTAGATGACCATTGCATCATTATTCAAGGAAAATGAACTTTCAATAGAGAATTATTTTTAGCAATTTTTTGTTCATTTTTTTGTCAATTTTTTCTTATATAAAATAGGGGTATGAAAATTATTATTAGCTCTATAGTATCTTTTTTCTTCAAAAATCTGTTACTAATTATAATTAACAAATAAAAATATCAATAATTCATAACATAACCCTTAAATGTTTGGATCCATTTTCAAATTTGACAATTTGGGAAAAATTGTTATAAAGTGTTATTTGGAAGAATATTTTGGAATTGATGTACAAATGAAAAATTGAAAATTGTAGATTTTGAATTGTAGATTCTATCCATATGGTTAGATTCACTAGTACTATCACCAATATTTTTCTATAAATTTTGAAAGGGAAATTTCAAAATTCCTTCTAAATTCAATGATAAGCAAACTATTATCATTTTTTGAGTAAAACTTGTTGGAATAGATTTGAAATGAGGTTATCTTGATATGGTGATTCTTAGAAATTTTTGTGTTCATTACATCTAGGACCTCATTTTTGCTAATCTGGTTTTGAACTAGAGTCAATGCAATTTGACCACTTGACATACTTCTGCATTTGTAATTTTAGAAAAATTGGTATTCTAATAATACCAAATCCAACCATTAGATAAGACAAGAACTTAATAGAGTATCACCAAAAATTAGGATGACTTTCATCCAAGCAGGAAGGAGACAAAAACAAGAACTTCAATCTGTTCATCGTCCAAAAAATGGACGTCGGAGTGCTCCAGGGATACACTTTCAAAGTAGAGGAATCTCCTCATATTTTTTTCTTTTCCTTTTATTTAAATTTTAGGACATAAAATAGGAGTCAAAAATCTTAACACACATAGTTTCTAATGGACACTCTAAGTGATTTCCCCAGGATGGACAACATCAGAAAAAGTTGATTATGAACCTTGAGCTTTTTGTCAACTATTAGTTTACAAAGTGGACCTTCGATCTTTAGATCGAGCACTTTGGAGCAATCACACACAATTCGCAGCTTGTCATCATAATAAACTTCGTTGTTTAAGTCAACTACATAGAAGCCAAAAGTTTCCCCAGGGTCAAAACGAGACAATCTTACCAAGAATTTGAAGCAAATAGAATTTCTTGTTGTTTCCTCCCACATTCGTTTGATTGAGCATGGCATCGAGCACCTCCAATTTCTGCACACGCATCGATGCATTGTTGACCCATTGCCAATATAATCATTCAAAATAGGAACTCCGAGCACGTTAATAGGACTTTCCATTACTTGCAAACATTCTGCATATTCCTGTGGCATTTCAAGTGTGAATTTCTCTATTCATCTCACCTCCGTCAATGAAGTACCAAATGCTCTCATCCGAAAGAATTGCATCTAAGACGCAGTGAAGTACCATTACAAAGTAATCAAGTGCCGCCTGAAAGTTCTTCCAATGTGATCTTTCTAATCGTGCACAAAGAAATGGAACTTACACGATTTAACATGCCCTCATAAACGTGAAAACTATTCTTGATACTGCCATCAATGTACTGGTCGAGCACAGCACGTCCCTTCTTCAAACCCACAACTTTGGCATCTGCAAACATGAGCATAAGGTACTTCAATTCAGCTTTCATGAGCAACAATCTGGAAACATTTGTCATTCACGAAAAGCTCAAAAACCAACGGTGAGGGCATCCCAACCTAGATTGCGCGACATAATTTGAAGGAAGAACTGCCTTCTCTATTGAATTCTACAAATGTTGATGACAAATATTCAAATACGTTCGATTAAAGGAAAATAACATGAGGGCACCCATTCCAAGTAAATGCCACCAAGCCCATATACTCTAATCCAAAGATTAACAGCTCAGCTTTACGACATTCTTACCTTTGTCATCGTTTGGTGCAATCTTGTCGGTCGAAGCACCGTTCTTACCTCTTGTAGATAAGCCTCTGGTGGACAAAACTCCTTTGATTTCTTTCACATTCATAGTTCTTAAGTCCTCCACCTTGATACTTTCGTCCTCCTCTTCATCAACATTGCCATCAACCACCAGTTTACTATCTTTTAGAGCCTCAGTTTCAACAACGTCAGTGAGCCGCTCAACTAACTCACCCTTCTTCCCAGAAGTGGACAAGTCCCTTTGGGAGAGAGCCTCTTTCAGTTCTTTTGCAGTCATTCCGCTCACATCTTCCACCTTGAGCCGTTTCGCATTCTTGCTTTCCTTCTCATCTGGCGGAGAATCTGAAGATCGTTTCCTTTTCTCTCCATTCGCCCCAGCTTTGTGCCCGTCTTTGGATGCAGCTTCTTCCTCTGCAATTGCTTCATCAAGTCGAGAAGCCTGCCACCAAACCTTGTCAACGCCTCTTGAAGCATGTGATCCCCAAATATCGAAGACCAAGGATATATGACACGAAACAGGTCAATGCAATTGATCACATTGTGGAAAATTAAAACTTGGATGGGGTCAAATCTTATATCACCAGAATCAGTGAAGGAAACTCCATCAGTTGGTCAGCAATTGTACTAAAAACATCCTCATATAACCTACTCAAAACTGCTAAAAAGTCAAGGCCAAATTTGAGCTTCTTGGTCTTCTAGGTGCCAGAAACCCCACTTTCATAATTCATTGCACAGAATCAAAACTGTTCGAAAGAATAGTTAGTATACCAAAACGGGTTTCAGCCCAGTCGTGTCCAAGCCTCGCTTCTCCAGCTCATCTCGAAGCCTACTCACAGTCAATTTGCCTGAAATCAGTTTCACAGCTCCCTCACCATCAGTTGAACCATCTCAGATAGTTAAAGGAAGCCCACCTCTATTACTATTGTACATTCCAGAAGAGTTCAATCACCAAAACAAAACAAAACAAAATATGATAATCATCTCCTAGAACTAAAGAGCTTGCTCATGACTAAGTTAATAATGTGAGCAAGACATGGTCATTATTCAACTTGATAATTTAATGATTAGTTTGATGAATAATCATTTTCTAGTTTCCATTTTCTTGAGCAAACGAAACACCAAAGTACGCTTCCAGAAACATCTTCCAATTCCCACCTCCCATTTCGTACTCCCAGCATCATCCTCTAGAAAAATGTAAATGCAGGGAAACGAACACCACCACACCAAATTATAACGAAGAATTACGTCTCACACGTAACGAAAAATAAAATATTCACGTTCGTCCATATTCGGATGCTAGGAGGGGCGGGGAGCTTGGCGATGAAGCTGCAGAAACCATTTCTCGAGAAGCGGGGGCGGTCGAAACGTGGAATTTGTCTTCTGCGCACCGTAGTCCACTCTTGGGTATCGACCCCAAGAGATAATTACAACTGAGCATGAAATGGAGATGTGGACAAAAAAGTCCATTCCTCACTTAGACCTTTCCTATGGATTCAATTCTGCACCAAATTTTAAACTAATTGTCTGTTTTGAAAGTTGAGGAAGGGGGAAGAAATATACTAAAATTCAAGGTGTAGCACCATCCCTTCACCATGTCATTTAACCCTTGAAGGATGAACCAATCATAGTGGAAATCATATGTTGTAGTATCATGTGAATTATTGGCTTGAAAACATGCAAAAGCACTAAGTGGAAGTCAAACTATTGTAGATGACCTTCCCTTTTCACACAAAATTTGTAAGATAAATAGTTGCACTTCCATCCTTCATGAAGAGATTCTTTTTCATTCATTGGCTGGAAAACATCCTCAACATCGTTTATAGGTTACCTTGAAGTGCTCCACCGCCCATATTCCTGAACGGTGATAAAGGGCTTGCAAGCACTATGCACTCCATCTAACTTCTCATGCATCCAATGTAATACTTGAATCTTGAAAAGTTACAACATTCTTTAATGACCAATTTCATGAAATTGTGGTAAATGATATTTTTGTACAAAGATATAAGAAAAAGTGTGCAAAAAATCAAAAAAAGATTGAAGTGATAAGGATTAAGGATTAATTAGCATTCTACCAAATTCCTCTTCATTTCTATCAACATTTGAAAGGTCATTGTAATATTCTTTACTTGATTTATACAAATTGTTTTGAAATCATATTTTTTCTATACAACTATTGTGAGTCAAAGTGTAACCTTCATAAGAACGATGAGACTACAATGTTCAAGACTATTAGTAATATGTCTAGAATGATTCTTTTAATTATTTTTTCAAAGTACATTCATCTTTAAGTAATATATATTCATCCTAAAATAATATATGTATGATATACTTATCAAAAAAGTAATATCATGCTAATGTTTTGAGTGGTGATAACAGGAGTGAATTTAGTCCAAAGATATACCTTCATTCAATTCTAATACCTCTACAAAACATCACTTGTGATATCAAGCTACACATGTGTCTTGAATTTGGCATAAAGTGGAAATAATAGTTTTTTTGTATGCTTTGAATGAAAACAAATAACTATATAATTTTTTAATATAAAATATGCATTAAAATTTTATAACTTCCATATGTTAAATTTCAAGGATGTATATGTAACAAGTGTAGTGTAACATTTTTCACACACACACACATATAAGAATGAATGAAATAACTATACTATTTTAATATTTTTTTAATTTAGGAATAATGCAAATCCTATTAGCAATATATTTCTTGTAAAAATAATACAAAATCTTCAAATGAACTAAATTTGAGATTATACTTTAAAATTGTAGATGTTTTATTGATGTATTTTTTTTAAATCCACACTTTTCTTTTTGCAAATGTCATTGTTCTAACCAGAATAGCAAAGAATTAATGCATTACCAATACTAAAAAAATTGATTTTATGTGGATCCTTTTAATTCTATTAAAGCAAAACCTATAAGAGATTTCAAAATATATAAAAAGTAGGTGAGAACAAACTAAATAGAGTATTCTTCATTAAAGAACTCAAGTTCACTTTATGTTTCTTCATTGTTATAGTTAGGCATTCTTGGAAACCACCATCTATAGCACAACTAAGATGATTTTAATATTTTATACTACATTAAACATATAGTGGAATCTCCCATTTTTAGTAGCCTTTCATGTGTGGCTTGTCATTTGTTCATGACCTATTATTGTGGACATATAGTATGTATAAGTGGATTCATCATATTTAATATGCAATTGTGCAAAATATGCATTTGATTACATTGTAAGCACATCATTAATCTTGGCCTAATGAAAGAGCATTGTATTGGAACATCTTGAATATGTTCCCATAGACATTTTTGTAACGTGCCAGATTCCAATCATGGCACCCCAACCCTTTCACTTTACCTAGAACTCTAAAGCACACAATGTCTTACCTATATACATTATTCACATTGCTAGTGTTAAAGACAAAGATGGACAATTGGTTAGAAGAGCTACACATCTAATATGTGGTTCTTGTTATGATTTCTTTTGACCACTGTTCTTGGCAAGCTTACTTGCTGTGTTCTTTATAAAAACAAGACTATCATACAAGAGCCAAAATCTAACATGCCCTTGAATTTAAGTGATGAGCACAAAAAGGCTTAAAAGTGGCACTGTGCTACATTTTTTCATTTGCCATTGTTCTTACCACTACTACATCAATCTATTGTTTCTATTGAAGATGCTTTAAGGGCATCTCCACCAACACATGGTGGAGGGTTGCTAGTTTTCACATTTTGATGTGTCCAAAAGCAAGGGGGGAAGGACCCGCTTGTATGCCGTATCTCTACTAGCACACAACAAAACCAAGGTTCAAGAGCATACTCAACATAGATTCTAATGTACTAACATAGGAGTCTTGCTCAAGAAAGTGGTGACAAATTGATAGGTAGGCTCTAAGGTTGGGAATTGCTTCCTATAATATAGGTTTTACTCAAAAGTTTCAAAACACTTTTGTTCCAAACGAGGGTGGGGGGAGGTAGCGACATCAAATGCGAAACCAAATCATTCTCTATATGTCAATACTATGGCGCAAGTCAAGCTTGTGGGCCCTTGCAACTTGAAATATGGCATCACAATTTTGTTGTTGTGACATGTATTGACAAACTAACAAGTCTCTAACCAATGGGACATAAAAAACCAACTTGGCTCATCAAACCTCTTGCCATGGCAATATTATGTATTCCTACGGAGATGCTCCAGAACATCACCTCTCATTTACTAGGAACAGTCCCGGTTCACCACCACAGACCAACCAACTCACAAAATTAACCATGCTCTATCCAAATAAGTTGTCAACCCTCCATCTTGACATGCCTTCTCATCTCTTCTCCAAGCTTGGATTCTCCTTGTCCAACAATGTTTTTTGTCTCCCTTTTTGAAAAGTTTGACACTCATAGCAACTCCCACAAATGAGAATACAAAGCTATTGGAGATATGGAAAAAAGGGTGGAGAACTAACGCCATTTGATGTTATTTGTTGGTGGAGTCTGGAAAGAGAAATGAACCCACCCAAAAGCCATTTGATGAGGCAGTTTTCCAGTGAATGAGTGGAGATGCTCTACGGCACAACAAGGGAGATCATGGATTTCCACACTCCACCCACCTGATCAAGCAATACAAATTTGAAAGATGCAGAGTTGCACATTCATGTTATGATGGGCTGACCAGTGTTAAGTACTGTGCAGCACACTAGTCCTGTCTGTGGAGCTTCATTCCACCTTCTGTTTTAAGAGAAGAATGGTGCATTTTCCACCTTTATAACATTTGTCTGGCATTCACATCCAGACAATCAAAAGATTGAGTTTCTGAGCATTCCCAATGGTTGCCCACTTGGCCTGTCCAGTAAGTTACAAGGTCATGTCTGGAGAACACAAGCAGATATAACCCCTGATTAGCACTCATTGTAAATCAAGGTATAACAACCAAGTTTTGGGCATGTCCAAAGTCCAAACTAAACTGAACTTAGAATTACATCTGACCCAAGAAGTTCATAAGTTCTGAGCTTACCAGAAACCAATAAGTTTCTGGGTCACACATCACTTTCGCAGCCTGGCTCCCTTCAGGCTCCCCTCCGCTAGACATGCAGTACCCAAATATCCTTGTCTGCAGTTTTGACTCCTGCTAGTACCTGAATTGCAGGCAAAGTACCATGATCACACCAAGTATGTTAAGTTATGCTTGTCCTCAACAATTAACTGAAAACCCCCTACGATGACGATGATTTGATTTCTTCAATGAAGTTCTGTTAGGTGGGAAGAGATGGAGCAGTGTCTGAGTGCGATGGAGTACTTAAGATGTGGAATTGAAGGAGTGCCTGGCAACGATCGAGAGGATTTGATGGCATTGCAAGTTGGCAATGCAAGCAATACAAGCTTGATCAGAACTCCCAGTGAACAACATGAAAACATCAAACAGCAAGCCCATCAACAACTAGCTGGCTATGGACTCTTGAACTCGAGGGTGACTGCACAAATAATGGAGGCAGCCACAAGCTTCCGCTGCAGGCTGGGAAGCATAACTCTGCATGTGAAGAATGCAGCATTGATGTTGCGGCTGTAGCATGGATAGGTTCAATCCATTGGCTGCATCCGTGATGGCATGAGCATCAGAGGTGTACCACTATTTTGCTTGAGCTTGTCAATCTTGGTGCCCTCATGATTTTTTATTTTATTTATTTATTTTTAAACAGGTGGACCAATTCCATTGACTGGGGTGTTCATGATTCAACTCTGTCCAGACTCAGGTGCTTTATAAAATTTCACTTTGGGCATTCTGGGCACTTGGCTGCTTGTATGTTTGTTTCCCTCTCACAACTTTGTCCTTGGGTGAGTGGTTGCAGTAAATTGTTGCCACCCTAGAATGGGTTTCTCACCTGCATTCTAGATGTGGAAGGTCAACACTTTTCATGATTGGCACGGAAAAGAGTTCCTTGTAGAAGTATTAACAATGAGTGTTTATCTTCAATGGTGGAATACAACAAAAATATATATCTCTTCTGCAATGTAAAAGGTACGTTTGCATTTGGTGATGTAAGCAAAGCCTGTGAATCTAATCCAAAGGTATACCAAGATTTAATCTTCATACTTCAACTAACACCATTGTTATCACCAAGTGCAAACATATTGTAACACCAACAATTTGTCACATTTTATCTAGTTTTGCTTCCATGGGATCTAAAATCAAAGATAGGTTCTCAACTAACTACAGTCCTCTATTAAATTTTTTAACTTCATCAATAACATGACAACAACACCATTAGTTTATGCCACCATGATTGCATCACACTGTTGCATACAAATTAAAGCAACTAAGTAGAAGCTCTATAGCCCTTTGTATTGTTATACCATTCATCATATAGGAATTTGTTGAAGGCAAACAATTTCTACTAATACATTCTTGCCACAATATATATCTTAGAGAGTGTCTAAAAATCTTTTAGAGCCTACAAATACTCACACGACAACAAACCCAAAAGTTTTTTTTCAAGTGAATCTTACCAAAATAATAACATCAACCACATGAGTGACAAACTATGAACTAATCACAATTATACTACCATTACATGTCATTGAAACTAGTATAAGTTGGCATTGACCGAGCAGAAAGAGCTGCAATTTTGTCAATTTTTCATGTAAGATAAGACACTCTAAAGTAGGATTGCCTATCACCATTTTTTTTTTACAATGCCACCATCTACAATGCCCATCAAATACCACAACAAAACATTTCATTACCATAATTGGATCCAATGTCAATGTTGAGATGCTTTGGGGCAATTTTTAGCAAGTAAAGGATACCAATTCTATGGTTGGAGTTGAATTGGTCCAAAATTTTGTTGCTTTTTTGAGAACAGTAATGAAATTTCCACCCATGCATGCTTTTATAATACTCAACCTACAGAGCTTTGAAAATTTATAGAGTTTTTATTTTTTACCAGAAAATGACCATTCCACCTACATTTGGTCACACCTTTCTTTTCCAATATAAGTTAAAAATATAATCCTCTTGGGCTTGTGAATCTCTCTCTATATCCAAGGAGTGGATTTAGATGGACATAGGCCTTCTTACCTTTATGATATGAAAAAACTTTACAATCGTATAGTATATTCCATATTTGATGGTATTTGATTAGAAAAAACATTTATCAAATACTTTTCAGTTTGAAGTAAAATAATGATCATGATAAAAACATGAATAACAATGCATCACAATTGATATATGAAACCACAATTGCAGAGTTATAAGGCTAAATACAGGCCATATACAAGGACCCCAAGGGGCTTTCAAGGGTTAATGGTAAGGCAATTGAGACTCAGACTTACACCTTCCTGCGCATCACAATGGCCAGGGCAGAGGAATGCAATGGAGTTTCTTACCATACAGTCCACTTTCACATACAATATTCCACATGGATGTAGAATCTCAGAATGGAATCCAAAAAAGCATGGGTTTGTGTCAAAAAAAATGGAATCCAAAATCACATAAAAGGAGAGACTTTTTAAACAGAGGCTGCAGCACTGACTTCATCCATAGCTTCAAGAGTCTTTGCTGCTTGACCAGTAAGGTTCCCACATATTCACACAACAACTTTTATTTATTTATTTATTTTTGAAACACATGGACAACATTTTCCATTGAAAGGGAAACATTATCACACTGACAACAACTCTTCAAAGCCAAGAAATGTGCAAGCCAACATTGTTGATGAACAACTTGCAGATGTCACTAAGTAGGAGGAAACCCCACTGCAATTGAAAAATCTGAATCAACTCACCCATTAACTTTCCCCAACTCCAGCATAGTGCAAAATACCACAAGGGCCTTGTGACTGCATAGCTCATGGACTATTAAAATAACTTGCAGATCAAGCATAGATTGTTCTCTCCAATTACCAAACAATAGAGTGGTTCAACAAAAACCTTGCAAAACTCCTATTATCAGAATAAGGTAAGAGGTCCATAAATGGACCATCTAAGGGCTAGAACTGAATTTTGGGGAGGCTAAACATTTTGAAAAAAAATTCAGTAAATTTTCCTTGAAAGACAAGTGGAATTGACACCTAAGCCAAGTCGTTTCATATTTTTTGAACCTTTGTGAAATTAGTTACAAAATTTTGAATTTGGAAAAAAGTTGTCATTTGTGGTCATTAGAAGCGACCACCTCTTGAAATGTGTATAGTCGGTACATTGAAGAAAGCAAAATGTAGCTCTAAGTCATGATCACTTTTAATGCCCTATCAAAGTTTGAGCCCCCTACCTTATTCCATTCAAACAACCACCCAACAAAATAGGGGTAGTCACAACTTCTTCAACTTGAGTTCACTTTTCCGAGAATTGAGGCACAAAGCTATGTGATTGGTATTTGGGATGTTGGAAGCCTCCCATTCTCCAACCTTGTGTTTTGTCGTTTCTTCTCTTCCACCAATGAAGAAACAACACTTCGTTCTCCAACCTCCAACAATTTTTGATCTTTTGTTCTTCCATTTCACCCCTCCACCAACCACGCACTCAATCACATGCTCTTCACTTAAGCCTTAGCCTCTCTCATTGGGCCCCTATTTCAAGCAAAATTACCTATAGTTTGCAATTCCGATTCTCCATGCTTGCTACACCGACAAGGGTGTGATACCTTCTTCATGCAAAATAGCTCTCTATTGGCTCCTGAATTTTCTCACCAACTTCGTTGAACTTTGCTTCTTGGACATGTGACAACCCCTATTGATGCAAGTGTCATTGCTAACTTACCTTAATTATCACAGACAGACATTCATGAATGAAATGACAATACATGGAACCTGCGGAATGCTTACTCCAACTACCAAAATCGAATGGCGTGAACAATTCTGATTCATGTGAAGGAATGGAAATATCTTATCTGCATAACTTAAGCCTAAGCTTACCATAAGCTTATCTTAGGAAAGTTCAAATTCCATAGAAATTAGAGAGTACGGGCAGTGCATCGGAACATTCTGCAGAGTCAGTCAGGAGCATGGCAATTTTGAAAACAGGGATATAGGGTACCTTAAATTAAACAAAAGTTTCTTGGGGAAGAAGAAGGTCAGTCAGTCCCACCAAACCAGAGTACTGCAAATCAAGCGAATTTATCACTTCACTTAGTTCAAACAGATTCTCAGATTCTCACATGTGGAGAACTCACTCAAGGGGCCGGCTCTTCGGCTTCAGAAATTAAATTAAAAAATGAGTTATTCAAAACTACCTACCATTTCTATTCAGTTGAAAAGAGTAGAGTAATTGCATCGAGAGATTGTCTGGAACCTTACCAAGCCTCCCCTGGTGGGGCAGTTCTGGGGACTTGTTCAGTCTCTGTCATGGCTCTGTTTTGGTTGTAACATACTAAGCTTAGTATTGCATTATCTTAGTTCTCTGAAAATGTAAAAATTTTGCCGGGCGCTCTGCCTCTCGTTTGCTGTACTGTTTCCCCTTTCAACGGAAATTGTCCGTGTCTTTCAAAAAAAAGAAAAAGAAAAGAAAAGAGTAGAGTAAGAAATTATAAAATACATATATTTTTTCATATCTCAAACCACATTATTTTGCACTAGATTAGTGGACAAATGTGTGGAAGAATTCTCAAAAACTTTGATAGTGTAGATTGCAAGGTATTTGCATTTGAAGTGAAGAAAACAAGTTCTTTTTACACCTTGGATGCTTGACAAGATTTTTTTATTGTAAATCTTCTCGATTGAAAATTTTTGGGCTACTAATTTTGAATTTTTAGTTTTTTATGTTTAAGAATTTAATTCAATGAGTAGGAAATTCAAATAAAGTAAAAGAAAAGAAACATTCACTCCAAAAAAAATTCTTAAGCAGAAGTAGGTTTAAGATTGAAGGAAAAAATAAACTCTTAATAGCTCTAAGATAGAATTGAAACACACTGATCTTAACGATAAGATTACTCTAGCAAAAGATCTTAACCTTGTGAATTTTTTTTAATTTGTGAAAATTGAATTTAGGATCCTAGGAGTTATTTTATCATAAACATACTTTGAAAAACAAAATCATCCATAATTTTCACATCACTAATCCCCATGGAATGAATCAAAGTTTTCCATGCAAATAAAAATATACTTTATGAAAAAAAAAAAAATTTTAATTTTTGTGGAATTTCTTTTTACCACCAAACTAAATTTTGGCCTTATTGTGCCATAATTTTTACTCCCAACCATTGGTGAAATGAAAATTATATTTCTAAGAAACTAATGTGATTTTCTATCTTCACATAAAGTTTCAAAAAGTCTTGATGAATATTGAGACCATGGAAGCTTGCCCAAACTCAATTTTGTCACCTCATAGGACAATAGGACTTTTGAGATTAATGAATGAAATTATACATATTATGGAAAGGTTTGATCTGAATAAGCAATATAAGCATTACAAAACTCTTGGTGAGACTCCTTCACAATCACCTAGTTGTATCTACTTCTAAAGATTTCAATTTCCTATCCCCCAAAAAATTCAACTCACAACTTTGCATAGCATTAATGGAGTAAATAGGAGCATTTATTTATAATTGACCTATATAACCCCTAAAGGTTCAAAGCTCTAGAATGTGTTTCAATTTAAAGGATTTTGAGCAAGTTCATATGGTGCTAAGTTCAACAACAAGTTTTTGTAACTTCTTTGAGAGGTAATAAAATGTAATTACTTTTTGAGTCTAATATAATTTTTGAGTCTAATATAATTAATGCAATCATTGTCCAGGAAAAAGAAATTATGTCCTCATAAGATCCAAATGTTCAACTTTGGGTAGTTAAAAATAATAAAAAATTCAAATGTTTTTCAATAATTTTTTTTCTTACAAATTAGATTCATGTATGCGTGGAAATCTTTAATTCATTCAATGTGGATTAGTTATGTATAAATTATGAAGAGTCTTATTCTGTAGGCACTAGTCAAAGCATTTTTCAAAAAAATTTGTATCAAATTCGTTTTTGAACTGAAGTTTCATAATTTTTGAGAATAAAAAGGTCCACAATAGATACATTACTTGTTGCAACAATTTAATCTTTAGGATTGACATGTTTAAATTCCATTTTAAAACTATTAATGATTCAATTTTTCCTTCCATCTTATATCTTCTCATACTTAATAATTTTTTGAAGGGTGCAAATCAACCTTATTAAAAAAAATTAAATTCTCAAATCAAATATCCAGCATAAATATTTAAACCTAACAACTTTGTAGTGCAAAAAAATTAAATTAAGAGAATTCAAAGTCTAAAAACTAAAGATTGTTAGGATCAAAATACACCTTTTTTTCACTTTGAATACTAATATCTTACAATCTAAATGATCAAAGTTTATGAATTTTTTTTTATACATTCTTATGCAAGTCTTATAAAAAATATTGCAGTTGGATGTGCAGAAAAGTAATGTTCATAATAAATTTATGTCTTATTCAATAAAATTATTATTTTATTAAAATTTTAAATTCATGATTTTCAATTGCTAATACCACAAAAATGTTTTTGTTTTTTTAAACTATGCCTCCAACTATCCTATGCTTGGATTAGATTTGTTAATAAAATAATTCAAAATATAATTAAATATGGTATGTAATGAAATTTTCAAAAATTATAAAGTGATGTCATTGAATAGTGTAGAAATATAAATGAAAATAATTTAAATCCTCTAAAAAAAATCCAATGGTACTAAGAAGAAATATGATGTCTTGAGAGGGCCAAGGAGGATTGACCATTCTATTGCCTTGCTAGAGGGTAAATGTCAAAATTGCCCCCTATTTTCTGGCACTTAAATTTAGTATCTCATCATGTCCCATAGCTAATTTGGGTTCTTTGATTGCAAATATAAAATTCAAGATTGGAAAATTTTATCATATGTGACAAACTAAAATTTTAGGTTTTCTAAAAGGATAAAACATGAGGCAATAGATGGCCAATCCTCCCTGGCCTGGCCATCTTTCTAGAGTCATATGGTGTGAGGTTGAGGTCTTGTCCAAGACCAATTCTAGGGTCCCATCTTTCCCTACTATACACTGAAACTCGCGTGCCACCCCAGTTTCCTATTAGTTCCCCCCCTCCTCTCTCAGAAAATTTGTGAGCCATTGATTTTTTTGAAAAAAAATGCTTACCCTCAAAATTGACGTTGATTTCTCAAAAAAATCACAAGATGTTGATCTTGTGAAATTTAATCTAAGCCGTTCAAATATAAAATACAAATATTGAATACGAATATGGGTAGGGGTACCGGATACAAGTACTAAATACATGTATTGAATATAGATATTGAATACGGGTACTGAATACATGTATTGGACGTGCGTACTAAATACATGTACTAAATATGGGTACTGAATACGGATATAGTATGGGATACGGGATCAATTGTCCCATATTGTTTGTCAAGAACTTTGATTTTGAAGATTACAAGAGGGGGGGGGAGATAAAAAAATTTAAATCAAATTCTAAATGATAGGTGGGGGTGAGTGGGGGTGGTAAAATTAAAAAACTTAAAATAAAAATTGAGGAGGGGAGTGCATAGTACAAAGTGTCACTATACACCTTGAGTGCCTAAAAATATAGACTATCACAATACAAGAAATAGCATAATGGCAAAAATGAAGTCCTTGCCCTGAAAATAAATAATAAAAAAATTGTAAATTTTCCTTCTTCTTTATTGCCAGACAGCCAGGTACAAAGTGTACACCAATCAAACCAATGATTTTTTTTCCTTTAATCTTTAATTTTTCATCAATTTATATTTTACCATCTCATAATCTGAACTTCAGTTCCCTTCCTTTTGTTTTTTTATTTTTGGATTCATTTCTGACAAATTCCTGAAATAATAATTTAACGGTTGCCAACGTGATCATCCCAACCTTGTTTGTGTTGTTTGATCATTCCAGACCCAGGAGAACTTGAAGGCAGCAATGACACAAAATCAGCAGGGCTTTGGTCAGATGAGCCCAGCTTTCAGAGGAAAAGGGATGACATTGAATACCCCCACTGCAAAACTTATCTGGTTTGGTAAGGGAGGAGCTTCTGCATAAGAGTTTACATGTGCAAACTTCATTGCGGAAGCTCAAGCCAGCTCCCAATTGTTGGATAATCTTATCATATGTTGAGCATAAGTTTTTTTGTTTTTTTGAATTTGAATCATCCATAACTTACGTCGAGCATCATATTAATGTATTATATATTATCAGTGTGATATGAGTACGAGCTTATTGATATATTATATGTAGATTGTGTGATATAAGTGTGGTGCATTCAATTTCTGCAGCCATTGACAACTGACTTGCTGAGTATTGCCAATGCACTCTGCAGAGCACTTGACACACACATGCTTGAAATGGTAGTATTTTAACCCTGAAAAGGACATTGCAATTCCCAGGAAGTCAAAAACCTGAATTTTCACATAGTTCTTAATTTGAAATGTTTTAAGCAAAATTGAGAAAACATAGCTCCAATAATTTACTCCCTCTGTCATGAAATAAATTTAGGGTTTTCAAATATACTTGTCCCAAATTAAATTCGAAATTGGTCTTCCACAACTTGATCGACAATAATTGAAACTAGTTTGAACACCCTAAAGCACATACCATGCCCTATAGCCTATACAACAATTCAATCTTTGTAAAGAGAATCGATATGCAACCTCTAACCAAACAAAGGTGAAGAATTTACCTCACAAATTTTACCACATTTGCTATTAACAAATCTCTTGTTGAGAATTTTCTCAAGTAGAATCATGGGACATTGCTGAAATTGATCGTAGAGGACATTGTATGACATCCTTACACTAACATTGCTTGGATAATGATCCAAATTAATAACATTGGAGTACTTTCAAAAGTGGGAGAATTTGTCAATTTTACTTCTTGTTTTCAACATGTCTTGCTTCATTGTTGACATTTATTCTTTCACGCCTAGTGGAGTTGATTGGAAACAACAATAACTATGCAATCCCTTGAAAATAGGAGCAACTCTCATGTTAATTTAGCCATTTCTAGGAAAACCCAAATTTCTTTTGGAATGGATGGAGTACTTTTCATTCCACTTGGATTTTTTTTCCAAAATTGTTCAAATTGTGATTTTTGTAGCATTTAGAAAGATAGCACTTGAAAGCTCAAAATACACCACTTTTGAATTTTTTTTTAAAACTTATTTTCTCTTGGTGTGAGCCTAAAGAGTACATGAAATTATACCATGATATTTGTCACTATTATTTCCATTTTCTTGAAAATTTCAATGTATTTAATGCATTTTTTTTAGATTATGATTTTTATGAAGAAATTTCTATTAAAAAATCATATAAAATTCAATTTATATTTTTTAATTATGATAAACAAGAGGAAATTTTAGACATATATTACTACATATGAAAAAAATATCAAAAATTTGAAATGTGTATTTCATGTAAAAATCTAATGAAGTTTGACCAAGCTTGGATACGAAATGTCCTTCAAGGGTTAACTTCTAAAATCTAAAGCCCAAAGGCCATTTTTTTTGTCAAAAGTGCCCTTGAAACTACCATTTTCAATGCAAACAACAAAAAATTCAAATGTTTTTGTTTTTCATATCCAATTGTAGGCTTCTGCACTAGTTTCTAATGGAAGAAATATCATAAACTTTGAATGTATCAATGACAAAAGAGAAGCATTTAATCCCTAAAGTTCCATGACTATGTTTTCACCAAAAAAGCTCAAAAATTGTCATTTTTAGTACAAGTAGAAAACTTTGAAAAAAGAACTTCTTTTGACATATGCAACCATAGAATCTTGTAATATATAGTATCAAAAACATGTGGTAAAAATTTCAGACATTTTGACCGCATGGATTGCAAGATATAAGCATTCAAATTCATTAAAATCATTTTTTTGCCTTGCAAAAAGTCAAGCAAGTGCACTTCACAAGCTCACTTTTCTATAAAAAAAGAAAAATGACCAAAATGTTGGTGCTTCTTTGGATTGTTTTTCCTAGACAAGTTGTCCACATGCTTAAAAAATTTCAGGTCATTTGGAATTGTACCACATATAGGAAAAAAATAGTAAGTAAGTAGTAGTAGACAGTGATTCAAAATACAAAATTATTAAGAATTAAATTATCAAATTGAAAAATGACAATCCCAATGATTGAAATGTTATAATAAACGGTTTACATTATAGGATTTTATTTTTTTCAAAAATATTGAAAATTGGAAATAATAAAGGATTTCAAAGTTTATTTTAAAGCATGGAATCTATAATTGCCCACAAACAAAAAAATCCTCATAACTTTTGACTTGTTGATCAAAATGGAATGATTCAAAGCTTTCCTTGTGTATATAAGTTTAGAAAATTAATTTCGAATTTGGTTTATGAAAGAAACGATTTTTTTTTATTTGTCCGAACTGCCCAATTACAAAAAAAGGAACATATTAGGCTATAACTTTTGACTCCTATTTTCAAATGTCATGAAATTTGTTGCATATGAAAGATATTCCTTGTCTACACCTTCTAATAAAATTTCAGCCTAAAATATGGAAATTTTTGGTCACAATGACTTACCCAAAAAACTATACAACCAAAAAATGCAAGCCAAACCTTTAGGGGTTAAAGTAAAGAAAATGAGTTTTTTTGGTTTCTAGGATGACTAGATTGTAAGGCTTTGAATCCTCATAAATGAAAATTTTTGTACTATAGATTCTTAACTTTTAATTTAACTTATGTTGAAGAATTGAATTGAGAGTTTGGAAAAAAAATTGTAGATGGTATTTTTAATTCTTTTTCAAAAACTAAACTTAAAGTAGAGTTTGAACTTTAAGAGGTAATTTATTTCTAATTGGGATATAAAATTATACCCAAAGTAACAATTGGAAGATTATGAGTGGACTAATTTTCTTTCTCACATCAATAGGTAAGGTTTTAGGACTATTTACCAAAATTCAATTGGTTTTTGTTCTTTAATTGATATTTTCTTCAATTCTCCTTTCCTTGCTCCTCTTTGCTCATCTCTTTATTCTCCTTTCCAATTACAGTAATATCTTCTTTTATTTTGCATTCCATCTTTAAGTTATTCAAACTTTGACAATAATTGCATTCCTTCATTTTCTTCTTACATTCTTCTTTGTCCATAGTTATTTTATTTTTAATTATTTTTATTTCTTTTACGTAATTTTTAATTTTTAATTATTTTTAAGAATATTTATTTCTATTTATTTTTTAATTTATTGCATTCCATTCCTCCCAATTGATCTCTCTCTCACAGTGTAAATGACAATTGCGTTGAGAATTCCCAATTGGCAATAGATGATGCTTCAGTTTTCCAATTGGAATTATTTTTAATCTTAAATTCAGCTTGATCTTACAGTTTTCTCGATTTAGACTTCCCGATTAATTTTGTTCTTGCATCCACTCATCAACATCCTCACATCAAGCACTTATTAAATTTCCGATTGGTCCACTTGTCCGGTCTCTCAACCACCCAACATTCACAATTACAATCCTCATTGATTTACTCCAAATTCTCCACTTAATTTCATAAATTAATTTCTTACGTTCACTCAACAAACTTAACTAATCCAATTGGCAGTCATAGGCTTCTCACACACTTCCACAATTTTCCAAATCAATTATCATTTCTTCCCCTATTGGTATTTTCTCACAATTTCTTCAACTCCATTTTTCACACTTTGTCACACAACTTCACAGCAATTATTTATTTCAGTTTTAAAATCTTTCACAATTGATCTCTTCCATTGTTTCACTCACAATTTCAAACAATCTTTTTGACTCACAATACACACACTCAACAATAAATTCCACACTTCCAATTGCACACATTAATCACACATATTACACAAACACAATTGGCAAACTTATATTGTATTACAAATCAACAAACACAAACATACAATAGTTTTTACTTCTAGCGATTGGAAAGAGTGCCTACTTCACTAAGGTCAACTGAAAACAATTGGGAAGAAAGCCAACCTAAATGCCCAAGCCGCTACCACTTTGAATCTACTAATTGGTTGACTAAATGCCTACTGATATCTATAATCACCAAAGACTATATCCAATAGGTTAAATACTATGTTTAATTTCATTGGTACACTCCCAATTGGCAAAAGCTGTAAACTAACATCAAAACTACTAATTGGACCAAAAAAGAATTAACAATTCGGACTACAAAAATCATAAAAAGAAACCTTGTAATTTTCATACAAACAAAATATTAAGTCAAAGTAGATAGAAGATAGAAGAAGAATTCTAATTTTTAATAGCTTTGAAAATTGAAACGTACTAATTTCAATTGGTGAAATTGTTCTTAAAAACAAATTAAGCCATGTGCAAATTTTTCATGAAAAAATGTTAGATTGAGTTCAAAAATGAATCCAATGCATTATTTTCTAAATAATTTGCTACTAGATTGTTTTCTAAACAAGAAGCTTCATAACATGTACATTAATTATTCAAATGGAATTAACCAAATCTTTCTACATTGATGGATAAAAAACCATCTACAAGAAATCAGTTTAAGTGAAATTTATTTTAAGTTTTTTTTTTTGTAGAATAGCTTTTATTCCTAGCCACCAATTGAAATTAAAATGATATTCCCATAAAGCTGATAAATTTTCCTATTGTAAAAAAAATTCAAAAAATCTTGAAAAAAAAAGAGATCATATGTACTTGCTCAAACCTTTAAGAGTCCCTCAAAGAGACTTTTGGAACTTTATTCTATCATTGTTTGGTTTGAATTGATACTTCTTCATTGGAGCTTCCTTTGTTCACTTGCAATTTGCCCCTCCAAATAAACTTATAATTTTTTTACCCGTTTATAATGAGAACTGAAAATTTCTATCATTGAAAGCGCATCCCAAAGTACTTTGAATAGGTCCAAAAAAAATTTAATTAGACATTGGACAACTAAAATATATTCCACCAATGACTAACTGAATTTAGAGTGCAATGTGCTTAGATAAGCATGATTTGCCAAGATCTCTATAATTTTTGTTTCTTACTTAGCTCTTAAGTTTTGAAAAGGCTTTTTTTTGTTGTCAAAAATCTAAATTTGATTTTCCTTGTACCTATTCAAAGTACTTTGGGATGAACTTCCAATGTAGAGATATTGAATTATAATTATAATTTTTGTGAAAAAGTTTGAAGTTTATTTAGGGTTGCAATTGACATAGTGGACCAAAGACACTTTAGTAGTCAATACAACATTAGTCATCTTTGATATCATAAAATTGTAGTTGTGTTTCTATGTGACCCTATTTTAACCTCAAAACATTGTTGAGGACATTTAGTGCCTTCTCGATGACTTTGAGAACCATTGTGGGATGGAAAAAACAATTTTTTCAACCAATTTTTTGGGGGGAGTTGTTTGATTGTATTTTCAATGAATAGTATTGAATATTCTTTTATTATGATATTATTGACTTTTCAAAAGAAGAAGATGCTTAATTCATGGATTCCTTTTATAATGTATTTTGGCCACTTCTTGCTCTCTATACTTGATGTAAATTTGAGCCTAACTAAGAAAATAAAGTTTATCAAATTTAATTTCTACTCCAATTAGAAAATTTAGAAAATTTAATCAATTCAATTTTTCATTGCTATTTGAATTTTGGACCTATGACTATGGAATGTTGATTTTCTAATTTTAAAATGACACAGTAACTTTGGTTTATAGAATGATGCTTTGCATTGTAATGCACACATATTGTGAAAATGTCAAAATTTTCTAGCATATTATGTAATTGATATGCATTTTTTTCATTTTTTGTTAAAAAATTCACACTAATTTTAATTTTCAATAAAATATTCGAAATTTACATGACTTAGAAAAGACACATGATTTTATAAGATTTTTAAAATTCATTCATATATAGCTAGAAATGGCAACAAACAAAGTGATCAATTGTAGGGCTTGAAACCCATGGTCATGGTTTTGTCTTCCCAAGGTTAGGTTTACAAGGGCTAACCACTCTTCATCTTCTAATACTACTAACAAAATTAACATTTCATACAACAAGTCAAATCATTTTATGAAGTTGTTCAAATTCGAGTGCACTAATTCAAGAGTTTTTTGAAAATTTATGAATTGATGTGCAACTTCTATAAGGTGTTGAAGGAATGTAATAAAGTGTTTGGCCACACATAGAACCATATGATGTCTTTTTCTATGCCTATTCCCTACAATCCTATTTGTATTCTATACTAAATACATTAGTGTTTATTTGTGATCATCTTTATTTACACTTGTCTAGACAGTATATTAAATAGTAAAATTAGTTTGCCTCTCACTAATTTCTTGACATTTGAAGCTATATTAGTATTTATTGTTACTATGGAAGAATGCACTTCTTTTGAATTAGGCGTTGTTGTAATTAGGATTCATGAACCTTGATGTGTACAAATAGAAATATCTATAGAAATATATGTTGACTTTGATGGCTTGTAAAGTAACTTTCTTGGGGTAAGGCAACCTAATTTTACTATTCAATGTAGCTTAGGCAAGTCCAAACCTAAAATGAAGATGCACCATCCAATAAGATGCTAAGATAGGCCTTTGTTAACTTTGACAAGGGTGTGAGTATAATACCTATATGATTTTGTTTTTTATAAGCCAACCATTGATGGGCTTTGACTAGTGAGTATATACCAATTTAATTGTCCTTTCAAAACATCCTAGGGAGCATGCTACAATTATTCCCTATTTACCTTACAATATGCTTTCCTAAATAAATTGGTTGTTTAAGTTGCATACATAATTTTTTCTTGATATCCAGTTACACTCTATTGCACCTAAAGTGATGTTCTACTATAGTGGACCTAAAAATCATCATTGATAATAATAAAGAAATTTGACAATTCATTGCATTGTTAAGACTAAGGAGCTCAATATATGGTTCATGCATGCACAAATCATCCTTTTTTGCTCACTCACACTATATTTTTATTTTAAATCAATCAAAATACTATTAATATAAGTACATTTTTTTTGTGAAACCACCTAAGTGATAGAAATTCTCATTTTGCTCCAACATTTCATGAGGTTCATACAATTCTACACATAGAAATAAGCTTATTCCTTAAAGTTCCTTCTTTGTCACTAAGGCAAAAACATATCAATTTTTCTTTAGATTGTCTCCTAAATCTTTATAAACCAAAATGTTTTGGGGTGATTTGGAATTTGAAGCATTTGTAGTAAAGTATTAATTTTATTTTGGAGATTAGAAAATCAAATGATCTAGGAAATTCATTTTTTACAAAAATCCAATGGTTAATAAAAAAATTATGTTTTAGTTTTGCTTTGACCTCCAATTTGGGCAAGTGGAGAAAAGCATTAATTTGCTTTTGAAAATTTATACACTTCTTTCTAACTTGAGACTCTACTTAAATTTGAAGTCCATAGGTATTTTTTGCAAAGCAAAATTTGAGTTATAGGGCTCTTTAGCTTGACAAAGCAACATTGCTCAAAGCTTAGGTGACCTTGAAAAAAACATTGTGTTTCTCTTTGCTCAATCATATCTCACATATACATACTTTTAGACCCTATTTAAAAAGTGAGATCCTACTACCATCCAATAATATGATCTTGCCATTATTAATCTAAAAATTGGATGCAATTTGATTTCTATCTTTTTTTTTAAAGAATTGTTTTGGGAAAATTTCAGATTTTTCAATTTTTGACCAAATTAAGGACATTAGAAGCTAGATTTAAGGCTTTTTGAGGTTCAAGATTACTACCATAATCTAAAATGAGGTCAAATTTTAAAATGATGTTCGGGTGCAAAGTCTTTTTTAATATGACTACAATAATTTCCTCCTATGACATTTGAGACATAATTACAATGAATACCACTAATTTCCAACCAACTAAGCTAAAACACCCTATTTTAGGGTATCAAGTGCAATCACTTTTTCAATAAAAATACAAAATATTGAGGAAAAGCTTCTATGACTAAATGTCATTTTTTGAAATTTCCAATTTTTAGTGTACTTTGAACTTTTTATAACCCGAAAATATCCAAGAGATGTAGAAAAAAACTAAGATGGTTGTAGAATTAGTTTTTTCAACCTTCTTCAAACTAAGATGTTTGCATCAAAATATAAGATGTTTGCATTAGATACAAGATGTTAATAATTAAGTTTAGGAATTATCCAAATGGTTAAATTAAAAAATATGTATAAATCTCTTTCAAACCAATTTTGAACCATTTATCTTTAGATATTTACTCCAAAAAAAATCTCTATTATATAATCTATTTTTTCATACTATGCAAATATTGAACAATATTTGCAATGGCTTTGGAGTGAAGATTGTATTTTTAGTGCACTTTGTGGATTTATATGAAATAATACATAAATAATAATTTTGAAAAAAAATTATAATAAATTCTTTTGAAATCAAGAACATTCAAAATAAATTTATGTATGAATGAACTATAATATTTTTAACTTTTAAATTAAATTAAATTGCAAAGATCAAAGATTTCAAAAGATAGTTTGGAAACTCTTCTTAAAATTTTCTTAAAAATAGGTCATGCCTAGAATTTGAATTATATTACAAAATAAATAGGAAAAAAAATCTAGTTGACATGATTTTCTTACACTTAGCTCTTACATTATTAGATAATCAGCTACTTAAAAAGTTTAAATGTAGATTCAAATCATTAAAAATATTGTTTTAAAATTTTGCACAATATAATAATATTATATATTATTAATTGCAACTGAATTGATAAAAGAAAAGTCTTTTTTTCTTCCAAATTTAGATGAGTGAATTATTAGTGATAAATCATGGAAAATTTTGATTTTTCGCGGCATTGTAGTGCATGTGACAAGTCATCAAAAAGACTTTGTTTGGTATGTTATCCAATTTTAATAATTATAAAATTTTGGTTATAAATAGAAACCAATACTAGTACTTGAATGTAGAATTTTTAAAATCATTATTTGATGAAGCTCATAATGTTCAACAAGTTTTCAAAGTGTCAAAATTGCAAGATGAAAGATATTATGATATTCATGAAAAATTCATTTTTTGAAAGAAAATTTTGTTTGAGAAAATTGTTAAAAATTGAATAACAACCAAATAATAGTCAATTGGGCATTTTTGGGATAGCTATGCTCTAGGCAATTCTTTGTATATTATTATGAGATATTTTATAATATTAAAAAAATGATATTATGGATCTATGACAACGAAGATTAATAAACAAAGTTGAAAACATAGAATTTAGCCTTTATTTCGCAAACTCTAAATTTCAATAATCTAATAGTTTTGTTAAAAAGACTTATAAAGAATACAAATAGTATTATGCAATATTTTTTTAATCATATTATTGTTACAATATAACTTCTTATACTTTTTAAATTCTTTCTCATCATATTTCTTTGTAAATACATATGACTATTCAGAGTGAAATATTAACTATATAGAATGGATTTTCAATTGAGCACATTTTTCAATAGGAGAGAATATAACAAAGAATATTAGGCACAATATGTTTGTAAAAGTGTGATCATGGAAGAGTTCAAATTGTATTATTTGACTACCAAGGTAAACTATCCTATTTTAGATTGTATTCTTTTAGTACAAGCAACAATATTAGATTAGTCCCTATAAAATGTAATTCATGAATGTTTAACATAAGCAAGAGATCTCAAGTAGTAACACAAGAAGTCCATTTTGGTCAAATGTTCATGAAATTTTGACACAAGGTGTAAACAAATACACCCCTTTAGTAAGAATATATACATTTTTTCCAATTGGGTGCTTGGATCAAATTTATACTAGTCCTCAAACTTTTGGAGCAACTTAGTCAATGTTGGGTAGCTTAGCAAATTCTTACTATGATTTTGAAATTTGGCAAGCATGTAACTTATATGATATAAGATGAAAATATTTAAAAAATGACCATGTATAAATAGTGTAAAAATCTCATCCTAGGAGTTAAAGTCTATTATCCTTGTCGAATATGGTTGGGACAAAATTTGTTTTTCTTCAAATTTCAAACGTTATAACATTTAATTTGTACTATCAAAGTTTCTTGGAATATTTTCCAAACATTTTCATAGTATCCTAGTACGAATTTACAAGGTTGAATTTTGAATTGAATTTTGAATTTTTTAAATTCTCATTGCCTTGAAGCTAGTGGTAGTTTTCCACAATTTTTGTTCCAAATGTACCTTGGTCCTTGAGGGTTCATGGTCCTTCAAGGTGCCTTTGGATTATATCCTAATACCAAAAATCATTTGGATAGTTGCTAAAATAACAAAGTTGCTTTGTTTGTATTTTTTGTAGTTGCAAACAAAATTCCATATAGTGTACATGAATAAGATTTTGCATTATTTCAATCATTATATTGCTTTGCATAGACATATTTTGGCTTTATGACTACTAGAGGTTAATTTTGTACTTGATCTTCACACAAGCTATATGACAAGATTCCAAAAGAATTTTTTAATGCTCAAGAACTATGGAAGTTATGTACTTCTGATTTCAAATAGAGCAACACTAAATTTGGATTTTCTTGCAGCTTCAATTGTGGTCTCCTAAATCATTATAAGCTTACTACTCAAACACTTGAATAATTTGCTTGGATAAATTTTTGCACTTACATAGTACTTCAATTATGAGGTGCTAAAAGTATACTTTTAAGAATTGATGTAGCTTTTGGAAAGAATTGTGCATTTCTAAGCATTTTGGGGTAAGATTTCTTTAAAAGACAAATGAAAGTTGCATCTAAACCACTTATTAGCTACTCATTTGGAACAAGCCAACAAGATTTAGATAATTGTAACTTATCAGAAGTAGTAGGATTAACCATAAACTACTAAAACAAGTTAAAGATGGAAAATCAATTTTGCCTTTTCTCTAATTTACTAAACATTCATTCCCTAGTTTGGTTCTAATTAATTACCAAGCAATGATAATGTAACTAATACTAATCAAAATCAACTCAAAACACAAGCATACAATTTAAGGTAGTTTGCTCTAAAAGGGACCATTTCAGGGTTGGTTTGCCTTTCTCATGGGCTTTCATGGATGGGAAGATTTTTTCTTTTTTTCAAAGAAAGGAAAATGAATGCATGTAACACAAGTGAGTTCATAATTTTCTAAGCAATATTGAATTAGTTATGATTTTTCAAAGATGTTGGTTCAAAGCACCTCTTTTTGATAATAGGTTTGGCAAAATGCATACACCTACGGCCATTAAAGAGTCATGGGGAAATCAAGAAAAAAATAGTGGGACTTGCAACAAATAACAAGCAAGGATTCTACTAGAGACATTTTGAATAGGAGACATTTGGGGGGGGGGGGGG
Organism: Pseudoscleropodium purum; assembly: GCA_963969395.1. Classification (NCBI taxonomy): domain Eukaryota; kingdom Viridiplantae; phylum Streptophyta; class Bryopsida; order Hypnales; family Brachytheciaceae; genus Pseudoscleropodium; species Pseudoscleropodium purum. Next base: position 26,744,801 of record OZ017798.1, read on the forward strand.
GGACTAAGTATATTGTTGGGGTCATGATTCTACATTCTAATCTATATGTATAGAGATATGTAGATGTAGGGATACTTACATTTATACACATATGAACAAACATGTTTATGAATTCATTTGCAGATAAGGTTGTTGTTATAGTACTAATCATTCTATATCTTAAATTGGTGGCATTGGAGTTGGATACTAGTATTTAAAACCTTGGACTCTAAGAAAATAACATAAAAAATAGACATGTATACTTGACTTCAAGTTTGTTGATTGCGGTTTTGGTACATTGAGTGGCTATCTACTCAAATACGCTATTCCTTTACTACCCCCTTGTGCTTCAACTAATTAGACCCTTGCCTACCCACTGAATTTTTTTCTTTGGATAGCCTTTAATTGCCAAGGTTTTTCTCTTGAGGCAATCAATGGTGAGCATTTCTTGAAGTGTTTGACTTTGAAAAATCACTCAAGGTGGAATTTTTGTCCAAATTACTTTTGGGGGACTTTGGAAAAAATAAATTGAAGAACTACATGAGAAAAATATAAAATTTGACATACTACATGAAAAAAATATAAAAAATATAAATTTTTTGGAGAGGAGTCTACATAATCCCTAAAATTGGGTGGTAACCATAAAACAATTGATTGGGCATTTAGAGGATAAGCAGCTTTATCACTCTCTCAAGGATTGTACCTTTCACCAGCTAAACAAACAAATTATTATTGTGAGAACAAAGGTACATTCCCACTTGGTCTTAGCTATGTCCTTGGGATGTGATATTAGGTGTAAGATTTACAATGTGCTCTCACTTCCGTTGTTTGGTATTCACCAAACCTACATGGCAAGTGATGTGGTACAAAGATAAGAGCAATGTTATGGCTACTAAAATGATCTACAAAGTCTGACCCACCACTATCGAAATTGTTGGTAACTGAATCTTATGTATCTTCTGGAAATGCAGATTCAGGAATTTCAGGTCGTTCTTATGTATTGGCCTCCCTGATGGCCCATTACATAGGACTGTAGGTGTTTAGTTTTAGCCTGAAGTTTTGGCAGAAATAGAACACTTATAAATGGGAATGGTGATCCTGAAACCAAAGGTATTCACCCTGTGGGTGGTGGAGGTGATGTTGAAGCAGCTTGCTGCTAGTTGCGAAATCTGCTATTGATGGAGCCGACAGCTGTGCGAAGACAATGTGGTAAATGTGAAATTTGGAGCCATTGAAAGCGAACACCAACCTTGCTGTATAAACAATTGTTTTTGAACTAGAAACGAACAGTCTCACGACAATATATGAGATTGATTGGGTTGCATACGATTGTGAAGAGGCCATCTTGATAAGCTATTACAGGAGCTTGATCTTTATCTTATTTAAGATGACATGATTTAAGCACCTCTGATTCCTATGAATAATCCTACCTTGCAAGCTGGATTTCAGCTCTTCAATCGAAATTTCAGTGTGCCAATTCAAAGTAGCAAAGCTGAAATTGTCAGTAAGTAGCTTGAGAGCGTTAATATTGTGTTCTGGATACAAAGAATTCTCTTCATGTATGAATGAATTCTGCAAATGTTTGGTTTGAAACTTTCTAGATGATGGGTGGATGTTATGAAAACTGTGTTCCACAGTGACTTGCATTCACAGAGGAGCAAATTTTGTAGATGTGTTCTTTGAATCTTTCTAAATGCATGACAAGAGATGGATTTTGTGTTCCATTTTTTATTAAGTGTTCAAGTTTGAGTGAATTCTCCACATTTCTTGTTTGAAACTTTGTGGATAACAGGAGCTAAATGATATGAATGAAGTCTGCTCTCATATGAGTTAAATCTCAATCTAGATGTTTTATTTGAAACTTTCTAGCTGAGTAGATTGATGGACTCTGGAATTCATTGTTAGTGGTTTTGGCAGGGTATGAGCTTTAAGTTTTAGTCCCCAAGCAGGGTCACCAACTTATCCCTCAGTCTAGCTCCAAAAATCACATTAGAAGATTTTTGGGACCTCTGGATGCCCGTGAGTTATCACAGCCTGAGAACGTAAGGAACAGGTTCAGTGCAGCGGTCTGATGTGGCCGAGACCCTACCACATCATTGACCAAATTTTAAAATTTTATTTTAAAATTTAAATTTTTTTGCATTTGGAGACTAATTTTTTTTAAATTTTATTTATTATGAAAAAAAAAATTCTGACACCAGATCATTCTCCTCACTATGAGGAACAGCTGCCACGGAACAAACCCAAAACAAGCTTCTGGACCCCCCCAAAACTCTTCTAATGAGAGAAAGAAGTGACTAGAGTGCGACATTTTACTAGCATGGTATGAATGGCTCGATGCAAATGACCCTGCTTGACCACTGCAGACCCCTGCCAACACAACGTGCGTATGAAATTACATAACAGATGTGAATGCTGGTGAAAAATATTGCAGACATGTCCTAGACAGTAGATTGAGGTATTTCAATACCCAAGAATATAGAAACCTTGCTTCGGTACAGGCTACAGTGTGAATCCATACTCCCACCTTTATAGGACTGTGCTTACCAAAAACCGTTGGGTATTATGTAAGGCCAGGTGGAAATGGACCTCAATCCCTGAAAACAACATCCAGCAAGAGCTCAATTTTGATGACCAATGTCATCTCCAACAGCAACAATCCTAAAAGACCAAACTAAAATAGCATCCCTGCAAGCCTAGATATCAACTCAAACCTGTCGAAGCTACTCTCATCACTCTCTTCAGGGTCAGTCCAGTATCTAACTTCACTGAAACTTTGCCAGCTTCAGAATCTATCCAAGCAATTGTCATGGCATCTAACCTTCCTGGCTTAACTCCTAACCACCTGAGTGACCCCATATATATATATATATCGATCTGAAATTTCAGGCTCATTTTTTTTTGAAACAAATGAAATAAGATTTCATTGCAGAGAAAGAAAAATGCAAACCACCAGTCACAAGTGGCCTGACAGGGATGCAAGACACTGCCTAACTTTGCCTACGCCAGTCCAAATGCCATTCAGCCCATCACAGGCAAAAAAAATTCTAGTGATGCACATTTCAAGAACTGGAATGTACACCACTAGTACAATTTTGCCTGTGATGAGCTGGCCGGCATTTGGACTGTCATAGGCTCATTTTGAAAATCTCCAGTGAACAAGTATGACAGACAGAGGGGCAAAGCAAGCTTTATGGGAAGCATAACTTAACTCATCTGGGCAGGTATGAAATTAGTTCTCAAAATGAATTAGGTCATTCGGTTGAGGGCATGAAAGCAACTAATTTCTTATACTAATGTAATGCGAGAGTGCAACTTCTGTCAGTTTTGCCAGAGAAGTTATTGTCACTGTGCCTCTTGCTACCTCTTCAAATGGACCGTACAAATTCTTCCCCAAAAGCTGCAGCCTATATTCATTAGAGCTTAGGATCAACTCTACTGCAGATATGTCTAAGTTATTTTGTTTCATAGAGTTGGTGTCCAAAAAGTGTATTTGTTGGACTACCAAGAAAACCTTATAAAAGTTTCTACAAAAATTTCTACAGTTTGTCAATGGGAACCGCTCTCAGACCCTAATGTAGATGATTTATGGTAGAAACACCCATTCTTGAATAGGGACTCACACTTAGCCTATAGGGTGCAATCAAGGCTGGAAGAAATTTGAACCAAAGGTTAGAATGTATTTTTCCTCCTTTTCAAAGTTGGGACTAATTAGGTCATAACACATGTCTTGAAGTAGTGAGCATGAAAGTAGTTCTTGAACAATTGGAATTGGAAGACTTTATATATTGGGTATGGATTTGGATCAACTTTTGGCTTCCAAAACTCATCATAGTTTCAATTCAAGGCATAAAACTATACAAAAATGTGCAACCCTTGTGATCTCTATCTTCAACATGGTAGAAAATTTACATTGCCTAGCGTATATTACTCCAAAAATGTGTAGAATTGCTTAACCCCTAAAGGACCATTGTCCCTTTGGGGGACAAATGGGATTTTGGGCAGGTACCTACGGGCTGAAATTATTTCTTGATTTTTTGAAACTTTTTTTGAAGATAGAAAAATTGATTAGCTTTGTGGGAATACATATATATTTTTATCAATCGGTGCCCGGGAACAAAAGTTATGCCCAAATAAGCTCCAAACAAGGGACAACGGACAACAAAAAAAATTTATTTTAAAATTAAATTTATTTTCCCTCATATATTCTATTTTGTGTACATGAAAAGCTTTGATTCATTACATTTGGATTTTTTATGAGGAAGTTATGGACAATCTTGATTTTGGGTCAATTAGAGCATCTTCTTGAAAAAATAACTAATTGCATTCATTTCTGAATGCACTTTTTACAAATTTTACAAAAAATAAGTTCCACATAGTTTACCTTGCTTGCTAGAACAATCTCACCATTGGAATTAATGCATTTGAATTTCATTTAAAAGATATTAATAATTTAGATTTTCTTTCTATCTCATACTTACTTATATTTAACAATTTTTTTAAGTATAAAAATTAAGTTTTTTTGAATTATTATTTTTCCTTATACTCTCAACTCAATTCTATAAAATAAAGATTTAAAGCTCAAAACTTTGTAGTGCAAAAAATTAAAGCAAATAATGTTCAAAGTCAAAAAATCTAGTCACACAATGTGATGAAAAACTTGTTTTTTCTACTTTAAAGCAGATATCTTGCAATATGTGCGGTCAAAAATTCTGAAATTTTTTCCACATATTCTCGTATAAGTTAGGTGTAAGATCCTACAGTTAGATGTGAAAAAAGAAATTCATTTTTTTACTTTCTGCTACAGAAATGGCAGTTTTGAGTGTTTTGGGGCAGAAAAAAGGCCTTGGTCCTTTAGGGGTTAAGTGGTTGACTATGGGTGATTCTACCGTAGGTGCTATTACCTTGGTACAATGCAATAATTGATTTCACTAATTTTAAAAATGGTGCCTTTTGTAAATTAGTGCTTTGATTGAAGAAATTAGTTTGGGCTTGTATAGGAGAGGAATCTTAACTCCTAATGCAAATAAAAACCACAATGTCATCTACTATTTTCGTGCTCCTTTATTGCAAGGTTGAATACAAGAATTTTTTTTGCAATTCTCCATTTGCTAAAAAATTATGCAAATTTCATATCATGCTCTCCTATTGTTCTTGTAAGTCCTTAAAAACAAATTAGTCCCATACAATATGCTATGCTATAATAAACATCACTTGTATTTTTAAGTGCTCTCTACATGGTCATTGTTTAAATAGGGGCAACATCCTTTAGGGGATTAACATTCCATGGTAGATCTAATATTGAAGGAGTAACTTATTGTTCAAACAATCAAAACAAGAACAGAAAATGCATTTTAAGAAAATCTAGAATCCTCTTGTGACTACCAACAAGACCCCCCAAAACTTCAACAATGAAATAACAAGAACCACGTTCAAAACCTTATTTAGACGAATGTAATATAAAATAAGATGCCTTTAGAAAACTACCAGTAGTGCACAATTTGGAAATATAAGTATAGACGGTCAATGATTTCAAAATGGGTTAAGGTTAATTAACCAAATGTTCATTTTTAGAAGATTTAAAAAAAATTTACATTAAGGGCATGGAAAAATTAAGTACAAACTGAGCAAATTTAACCAGTTTGGGGATAGCTGGTGTAGACATACCTTTCGGCAAGGGAGTCCCCACAAAAGTGATTGAGCTACAATTAAGGAGCCTGGCAGGGTGAGAGCAACATAAGCTTATTGCTGTGTACAAGTGTACAGTATAAGGACAAAAAAAACATTCTTAAAAAAGAAAATTCGGATTCGACTGTCAACTAGACCAAAAACTTCCACAATCCAATAACAGGAACCATACCCAAACTTTTATTCAGATGATGTAAGCTAAGGGTCCTCTTAGAATTCCCTAGTATGAGTGTGTTCTGTGTTTTGGGTGGATAGGGATAGTGACACTAAGATTTTACTGAGATTTAAATTTAGGATTTTAAAATTTTAGTACTTATATTTCCTCCCCTCCCCCCTTTTGGAATATTTAGAAACCAACTTATTTGACAATCAATATGGGACAATTCATCTTGTATCCATATTTGGTATTGTATTTGTATTTGGTACCCATATTCTATATTCAATATATATTTGTATGTGGTACTATATCCATATCCAATATTCATTTCGACGGCTCAGATTAAATCTCACAAAGATTAACAACTTATAATTTTTTGAGAAATCAATGGCTATTTCGAGGATGAGCTTTTAAAAAAAATTAATGGCTTGTAAATTTTTTGAGAAAGGGGGGCAACTAATGCAAACTAGAAAGTGGTATGCCTCTTTTCAATAGAAAGTGAATGGATAGTATCAAAAAACTATCACTATCTTTTGAAAAGAATAAAAAAAAAATGAATTCGTTTCATTCAACCACCCTACCCCCGTAAGCTCAAAAAAATTCAATTAATTGAATTTTTGCCCTCCTTCCCTTCTAAAATAATTATTTGAATTAATTTAAATTCAATTCAATTTACACCCTCTACCCTGCCTATTTGTAATTCCAAAGTTACAATGGAATCCATTTGACATGGGATAATTCATATAGTATTTGTGTCCATATCTCATATCAATAGCTCATGTCTCATATCCATATCTTATAGTCGTATCCATATCTGTATCTCGTTATTTTTTGGAGATCAACGGCATCAAAGAGGGTGGGAATTTTTTTATTACAAATCAACAACTCTTGTTTTTCCAAGGAAGCTTGTATGTTAATTAATCACACACATGTGTGTTAGTCTTTTTTCAGTAGGTAGTATCAATGTGTGGTGTGTGTTCACTGATACTAGAATACAAAAAGCATTATTAGGGCTACTTTACACTTAGAGGTCATACCATCTCTCTTGAAGACAATTGCACAAAATTTCAGCCCCTTTTAAGCTTAAGGCCATCTTCTACTACACATTACATTAAGATTGAAATGGGGTCAATTCTCCCATACAATATGCAAGGTATATGCATGTGAAAGCATCCATGTATCCAATGGCATCCCTTTCTAGGAAGGGAAGTCATTTAAGAACATAAATGTAGACATACCAAATAGAGCTTATTAATTGTTGACCAACATGATAAGCCATGTATGATTTACCTAGATTTGCATTTCAAAATGACTCCTTTTCCTAGAAAGAGACACCATTGGGTAGATAGATGCCTCTACCTTAGAAGCCTCGAGGCTAAGAAGTTAAGTTGATTCAATAAAACCTATAAAATTTCAGGCCTTTTTTTCTCCTTTTTCAGGTTTGCTTTACATCTAAAGGTTGACCCAATTCCCCTTCAGGTTCAATGCACAAAATCCAATGGATCTGATTTGTTGAAAAAAATAATGTTTTATTAAAAATATTAATTGAACTTTGACATTGTCCTTTGGGCCAAGAATTGACTTTCTATTCTCAGTGCACCTAATTCATCAAGCTTAGGCCATGTTGAATCATGTTTTTTTAACAAAAGATTTGATTTAGACAAATTATCCAAGCTTCTAGGTATAAAGTGTTTTGGATTGATTTCAACCTTTGTCCAATCACAACATTACAAAAAATTTAAGCCTTCGGGAGGTCTATGAGTTTTGAACCCCCCTTGGTGCAATTTAAAAGGAATTAAAACTATTTTTTGTTTTTTAATGAAAGCATCTAATGCGGCACTACTTGTGCCACATTAGCGCTACATCAAATATTAATATTTTTTCATTTTTTTTCAATATTTTTCTTTTGTACTTGCACTGTGGGGGGCCAAAAAACTAAACCTTAATGGCCCTCCCAAGGGTTCAGATTTTTCCTAATGGCAATGATTTTGAACCTCTTCACAACAAATTGGCCTCATCTCTAAATGTAAAGTGGCCCTTATATTCCTTCTATAGTGGAATGCATTGATAAGAGTGGAATTAATTCTTCTATTTTTACACCCACTAATGATTAGTGAACCTCTTTTTGTCTTTTAGTACTTTTTCTGTCTATAGAACTCACATGGCAAGAAGACCTACCTTCATCACCAAGTTTAGACCCTACGGTTTGTTAACAATTATCATCTGGTTATTGTTGTTTCATGGGTTTGGATGTTAATTACAATTTATTGCATGATTACAATGCATTATTTTGCATTGTTATCGCATCATTACAATGCATTACTTGCAATTGCATCGTAACAATGCAAAGTAATGCATTGTAATGATGCAATAAATTGTAATTAATGTGCGAACCCATAAAACAACAATAACTACATGATAATTATTGACAAACCATAGGGTCTAAACTTGGTGATGTTGGTAATGTATCACTACCTAATTTTGGCCCCTTTCTAAAACCACAACCTATAGATTCTTGCCTAAAATATACTCCCACTATTCACAAGGGGCTAGGATTGGTTATAGAAGCATCTATTTTTCTTTTTGAAACAAATGGACAATTTCCATTGAAAAGGGAAATAGTACAAAAAACCAAAGGAACATGTGCACAACAAATTTTTTTTTGTTTTCAACAGCTAAAATAAAAAGAAAGCACCACAATTAAATATATGAGAGCCAAGCAAACTAAATCCCAATGGGCACAAAGAGGGTAGCCGAATTGAATTGACCACAAAGCCCACACACTAAGGAACCAAAAGGAAGCATAAGAACACTTAGGTAAAGTTGCCCACTTTAGGCAAGGCAAGCTTCCAATGCATTTGTAGACGAGTCCTTTTTCTAACAAAATTGCTTTGAAGCCAAATGTTATCTAACCACTTGAGGAAGGTGCTGTCTTTGTTGGGATAGAGAGCACAAAGTTTGGTAGATTTACACCAAGCAACCCGAGTGTGGTCAATAAATGCTTCCCATAAGACTTGCTTTAGTTTTTGATCCATCCAAAAGCTATTGTTGAAGCAAATGGCATTCCTGTCTAACCAAGTGGTCCAAATAATGGAGCCCCTAAAAATAAACGACATCATGGTTCCTTTCCGCAAACATCTTGGTAGCTTGGAACCTAAAATATATTGTTGCCAAGTAAGAGTTGGCTAGATTCCCATGTCTAGAAGGATCTTTAGGGCTAGATAAAGGACCGAGAGGCCAAAGTTCCATCTGTGGTGGGTTTTAGGACGATGATGAAACCTATGGAGAATAGTCTCATCCAAGCCGTTGTGGTAGCTCAAGCAAATGGTGGGAATATTGGGGTTTGCTATCTTTTGCCAACAATGAACAGCTACCACACAGTGATAAACAGACCACAAAAAGCCCGCATCTTTGGGGGGATGGAATTTATGCCAAACTTCACTCCATTTTGGCTCATATCCTGCCACCATATCTCCATGCCACTTTTCATGAATAGGTTTGGTAAGAGTTGATCCGTTAGTCAAAAAACCAGCCGAGTTTTGTGGTATAAGAGTAAAGAGAACTAGATTCACTCCAAGACCATCTACCAAGATCAAAGAATAGCTTTGTAGTGATTCCCACGTACATCGGAGGACCCAATTTAGGTTGGAGAATATGAACTTGCTTATAGCATCCAATAAAAAGATGTGTGTCACCGTGAGTTATAGTAAGGCAAACCTTCAAGGTTGAGGATACAAGCCCCATTGTGAAGCATTGATGACCCACAAGTAATTCGATAATGTGATTGCCCAAGGCCAATCTAGGTTTGAATTTAGTAGTAGTATTAAAAACAAAGGAAGGAAGTTGATTGTTCTCGTTACTTAATAAACACCCCTATAGACTCTTATTGGCGTGTGACAATTTAGTAATATGTAAGTAAGTGGATTCACACTCCGGGAATCAAGGATACCATTCTTGTATATGCATGACCCTTGGAAGAAGCATCTATTTTCAATCTTTCAAAAATTTATAGTTTATTTATGTGGTGCCCTAAAAATGCATTCAAAGAGAATCTATAATTGTCTTTTGACAACTAAAATGACTTCAAAAAACTTTTTTAATACCAAAATGGGAACCATGTTGACTTTCTTATTTGGGTGTTTTTGGGTGTAATCTTAAATCACAACAACATATTTCAATAATATCAAATTATATATGTTGTTCTTTAGAACAACATATATAGTAAATTGATTTTACTAATTTCAACCCATTTATATGTTTTTTCCATAGTACAACACAACAATCAATTTCACTGAGGGCATTTTATTGGGCCCAATATATAAACTTGCCAAATAAAACTATAATTTTTCACTCCTTTTAACCCCTAAAGTTCCTTGACTATATTTTCACCAAAAATTCTCAAAAACTGCAATTTTTAGGACAAGTATCAAAAAATTAATTAATTTTTTTAGACACATCCAATCATAGGATCTTTTAGTATGATAATTTTAGAAGATGTGGAAAAAAATTCAGAAATTACCACCATATAGATTGCAAGATATTAGCATTTGAATTGACAAAAAGCCTTTTTTTGGCCCTACAAAAAACCAAGAAACTACAGTTTACAAGGTCATATCCATCTGAAAAAATGTCCAAAATGGTTGCAACTCTATGGATTCATTCTTCAAGGCAAGTTGGCTACATTCTTGAAAATTTTCAAATCATTTGGAATTGTACAACATATGAGAAAAAAATAATAAGTAGAAAGAAGTAGAGAATGATTCAAAATACTAAATTATTAATAATTTAGTTATGGAATTGAAAAATGCCAATCCCAATGGTTGTAATGTTATAATAAACAATCTTCATCTAATATTTTTATTTTTTTTCAAAAGTATTGAAAATTGAGTTCAATAAATAACTTCAAAGTTTATTTTGGAGTTGAGAATCCATGATTGCTTGCAAACTAAAACACGTCATAACTTTTGACTCATTGATCAGAATGGAATGATTCAAAGCTTTCTATGTATATGTAAATCTAGAAAATTAATTTCAAATTTTTGTTTTTGAAAAAAAAAGTTTTGCAAATCTCTCTGAACAATCCGAGTTGAGAAATAAACTACATATTAGGCCATAACTTTTGATTCATATTTTCAAATGTCCTAAAATTTAGTACACATAAAAGATATTCCTCGTCTACACCTTCTATCAAAATTTGGGCCAAAAATATGGAAATCTTGGCTCACATGCATTTGCCCCCAAAAGTTATGTTGCCCAAAATGCACCTTGGACCTTTAGGGGTTAATAGTTAGAACATGAAATTTTGATCATTAGAAATTGCATTCAAATATGCTTTGAATAGGTGCAAGAAAACTCAAATTTAGATATTGAACAAGATTTCTTCTAATATCATAGAGGTCTTGATAATGCCATGCACTTGGCCAAATTATGCATTGGTAAGCATGATTTACCAACACTTCTCCAATTTTGACCTTTTTAGTGTGCTTTTTCAAGTGGTTCATTTTCATTGTTCAATGTTTAAATTTGAACTTTCTAATACCTTTTCAAAGTATGTTTGAATATGATTCTAATGATAAAAGTTACAAATTCTTATTATAAATTGGTCAAAAGTTAGAAGTTCATTTGGAAGGGCCAATTTTGGAGTAGATTAGGGCAGCTCTAACAATTTAAATTAGTATGCATTGGTAATTAAATGAACTAGGGCACAAATTGGATATCTATTATGTTCAATTAACTACTCATTGCTGGAGGAGACCCAAAGTGTCTTCACATAGTTTCAAGTTCAATTCAAAGTCCTGTAAGGTGGAGGCACCAATTACCAATCATGCCCAATACCCAACCAGTGGGGTTTGCTATTTCCAACCTTAGGCCAAATCTATCGGATGTGAAGCTTGAAATTTGTTTTTTTGGTCCTTTTCAAGCTGGCAACTAGTAAGGTTATGATACATTACCTATAGTAATGAGCAAGAAAGTACTATTTGGAATGATTGGAATTAGAAGACTCTAAACATTGCTTATGGGTTAAGAGTTCTTTTGCCTCTTGAAATGCACTATAATTTCATTTTTTTGAATAAAAATCTGAAAATTTAGCAATCCTCATATTTCCTATCTTCCTACATGGGAAAAATATCCACCAACTCATACTACACAGAATCTGCTCCCAAATTGCTTATTAATCGGTTATTGGTGCTTCCACCTTACCTTACATAACTTAGCATAACTTACTGTCACAACCTTTGTCAAGACTTGTCACAAAATCTGTCTGGTTTTCATTCCACAAAAGTGTCATCCAATTATTTCAATTATTTAATCTGATGTTTACAATGAAAACTGACAAGTGAGCGTTCTTAAATTACTCAATGTGAGCACAACGATTCAGTTCAGAAGTTGCTAAGTTAGTATTAGTTAATAAGAGTAGACACATGTCTCATCCACACAAGCGAGGGAGCGAACTTAGTCCTGACACTTAAGTTATATGGTGAAGCTCTTAATGAACTCGCCAGGCAAGCCTCGAGCCCTCTTCCTGTCCCAGTGACGCCAAGACCACCCGCCATTTATGGACTGCTGACACTCTCATCAAGTCTCCTCCACTCCGCCTCAGACAATCTCCCTCCTCAGCTCAGCTCCCCAAGACTCCCACCCAAAGTCTGCCTGCTCAAGCCCCACCTCACCTAAAGCTTAGCTCAGGGACATGGAGTGAAGTTACGATACTACTGTCTGGGAAGGTCGGGGGTAGAAGCTCAAGCCTCTAGCTCTAGCAGTCTGTACTGGTCCCGTCAATTTCAATCGTTACTTATGGAGTTCTATTGAGGTGAGACCAATACTGCTGCAATGTGTTTCTGTCTTTCGTCTTTGCTAACTGGTTGTTGCAATGGGTGAGGGATTGGGATCAATGTTTTGGGATTGCGTCGCTCCCGGAACGGCGGTTTGTGTTTTCGTACGAGGTGGCAATGTGGAGCTTCGAAAGGATATAGAGGGTCGAGAGATTATGGTGTCAACTGTATGATTACGCTGTATGTTGTGGAGGATTATACTGTAATGCAGCTGGTTTCGAAACATTTCAAATTGTACCAGCCAGCTGCATTGTCACGTTCGAGGAGCTGAGTGGACTGATGTCCTTGCTTTACGAGGTTCTCAATAGTTTCATGCTTCTACGGTCCGTGAAAGTGGGAGGATTTGAGTGCACAAGTTTCCACATGCGTTGGGTGTACTGTTTTGAGTTGCAGAGTAGTGCTCCAGCGTTAGCTGCCATGGCTATTCTGAAGCTAAGGAATGGAAGTTAGTGACTGGACTGAGGTGGTTAAATAATGTGTACATTTGATTCTAGGGAATATTATTGACAGAGTATAATTCCTCGTCCGAAAATAGTTTTTTTCAGAAGCTTCCGAAGCCTGCATGTGATCCGTAGCTAGCTTGTACTTGAGCTCGTCTTTCACCTTCTATACTCTTTGTGAATGAATTCATGCTGTCCTGTATTAGCCCCGTCTCTTCTTGCACCGTACCCGTCTTGGTTTAGACTCATCTTAGCTAGACCTCATTCAGTGTGTAGGTGGGCAATGACCCTAGTAAGAGGAGAAATGGAGGTACGAGGAAGGGTTAGTTTTTTGTTAGCTGAGCTGCGGTCATTGCTCTGCCTTGAGCATCTGTAGTCGACATTGCTGCTCTGTGATTATATTTCATTTCTCAATCATTAATGAGCTTGTGACGTAATAGCAGATGTTCCGTTATTAGGACCTTCTCAATGAGAGTGCTTTAGGAATTGGGAGTTGGTTGTTTTTTGACGATATTGTCATTTCCTTGCAGATGAAAAAATGAGGTAGCAGTGAAAGAGATTTGGGTGAAATCGCTGATAAGCAGAGACATCTACAGATTCTCAGTGACTTTGCGGCTGAAGGAAATCATGGGGGTAGGTGATATAATGAAATTCACAGAATGTACCGTGATCAAATGCAATGCCACTCGTAGTGAAGAAATGCTTACATTGTGAAGCGCTTTTATTGAATCTGATGTGTGTTTGTTGTGAATGGCAGCTTATTGGTGCTTATCAGCGAATGCTCTACCGATACCATGTGTCAATGAATGAGGTTTTCTCGAGCTATGGCTCATTCGTTGCACACAAACCATGGATTCCCTTCATGTAAGACTCTGGACCCAACCCAAATGTAGTTGTCCAAGCTGGTGTTTAGTTCTACAATTTGTTTATTTAAATACTACTAAATATATACTCTGTTTAATTTCTCTCTGTTGTCTCTGTAGAATTGGGATCTTGCTTTTAGGAGGCCTGACAGCCGGCGTGGTGAAGCGAACCACCGAGACAGACTTGGAAAAGCTGTGGGTGGAGCACAATTCACGTGTGGTGGAGGAGCGCTTATTCTTTAATCAAAGGTATGTCACTGAAGTGAATAATCACTAGAGGGAAAATAATATAGGATTTTGCTTATGTACCAGTCGATTATTTTGGTAAGCCTTGGGATTACTATGATGCACAGTCTTTATTTTTGATTAACAGGTTTGGCGGCATTCCACGCAAGGAGGCGGTTACCATTACATCTCGAACTTCGCCAGATGGTCAACTTGATTTGAAAAGATCCATGGATGCCTTGACTAAAGCCGTTGCGCCTCTGTATGATAACCTGACCATGGAGACAACTGTTGGAGGCGTAAAGAAAGTGTTGGGCAGTGTAATGTTCTTATAGACTTTTCTCTCCTGCATTCCCCACTTAAGCCCAGTCATACACAACCCTATAAAAACAAAACAGGGTTTGACAATGGGCAATTCAGTTGATAGCAGTGTGAAGATAATCAATAATTCAGACAGGGCCAGATTTCAGATGGGCCAAAGAATCAATCGGCAACGTTGTGTGTTTCGGTAAAAAAGTAACAAGAAATTGGAGAAAAGAGAAGTCGTCATATGACCTACTCGAAACACATGAAACTCAATCCGTGACTCCTGGTCCGGTAGGGGCTATTGCTAATCCTGCTTAGACAAATGAAGGACAATACAAACAAAACTGATAAGGGCCGCAGTGTTCCCAATAAAACGAGTCATCTGTAGAGTAACTAGTATCGTGCCCTATTGATAAACTGTGTTATCAATTGAGTTCAAAATGCGGCTTAAATCAACAACTTTACATATCACATTCCCATCCAGCATAAAAGTAATTCCTAACGTAAGCTTCCTTTGTGTTTACCAGGCTGATTTTTGTGAGAGACCCGTGGTCCCAACCACCCTCAAACCTGGCAAGACCCCAATCAAGGACAACAACTGGGGCGCCTGGGGCATCCAATTCATGTCGCAGTGTTCCGTCTTCTGGGCATACACAGGCTTGGTCCCTCCCTCGTATGCCCTTCCTGAAGGTTGGGGCATTGAGCGATTCCCTTGCACCAAACTGTCTCCCTTGGACTGCTTCAAAGAAGGGGGCGACTTCGATTACCCGGACGCAATGAAGCAGCTGGAACGCCGTGTGCCTGATGTGCAAGGGAACCACAACATCAGCATCATTGATCTTGTGCTTGGGCTCTACCAAATGACCTCGGTGCCGGTGAAGTGTATCAATTTGCTGAGAACGAATGTGACCAGACAGTTCAAAGCCAGCGGCAGGCCGGTCGCGGAAGTGGAGCCGGTACGTGCATGTCACACTGATTTGTGTATACGCTCGTACAAATCCACCATGGGCTGAAACGGTTTTGTGCTGAATCTGTGTGTTGAGTCAGTACTTGCATATATATCCCTTGAAGGATACAATGATTTGCTGTAAAATGTGATAATAAACAAGCAGTGCCCGTGGCAGTAATAAAAGTAGTCGGTGTAGCTTGCTTGCTTGCTTTTGTGAATCGTGCCTAGAATTATGGCTCCCAGTTTTCTCAACAGTGGAAAGGAATTTCATCAAGGTTGCTTTTCCAGGTCACACGATACGTACTAATACCCATTTTTGTCCAAGCTTTCGAAGGGCAAAGAACCTTGGTTGATAATTACTGTTCTGTGAATTCTTGAAACAAACTCAGTAGTTGACAATCTTTCTAATGACTGGGCAGATTGTCAACGAGATTATATATGTGATGAAGTTTGCTTTCACTTGGGGTTATCGCTGGCGCAAATCCTATGCGGCAATCAATTCGACCGAAGGGGTAAGGATGCAAACATGACTCAGTGTAATTGGAATTTCTTGACCTTTTGAGTAGAGTGGATGGACTGAATTGGTGCAGTTTCGTTCAAACTTGCTCAACTGTTTAAGCTGACGTGGTATCTATTTTACTGGACACTACCTCACCCCCTCTACCGTAGGAAAAATTCAGGAATTATGCATTTGGGAATAAGATAAGGCTACGAATTCTGATGTTGCTTGTATCAACCTGCAGATATTGAATCACTTAAACGCAGCTGTTGATAATGCTCGACACAGGAACCCTGATGTTGGTGTACCCCAGGTGAAGATTCCATATCCACGAGTTCCTGTGAATTTGTGAAACTTGCTTTGATGAGAGCTCTGATAATGCGCATAGAAAATGGGACACGATTTTGAGTGTGATCGATCGAGAGGTTTGTCTCTAATTGCAGTTCAATATTCAGCTTCTAAGCACATGAGATTTTAATTTTCAAAAGACACAGTACAATCAATGTGAATTGAACTAACTAGTGAGCGCTGCAGGTTGTAGATTGCATTATTGGGAAGTTGCCTTGCTGCATGACGTGGTTTGGGGCCCATATTCCTGTATTGACCTCCCTGGGAAGCTTGGAGTATGAACCATCGGGCAAGAACATCACCAAGGTTTCTTCGTCTTCCTTTTTCATTCATTGTTTTGAAGGTTGTAGTATTATTTAATCTTTCACATTCTTATTGAGATTTACTGACAAGGAAATGGTTTGAATGCGCTTGTTCAACTGATTGATGAACTCAATATCTTCAACTTTGTCAACCTCTTAATTCTGCTGGACATCATTCTCTAAACGAGATGATTTACTGTAGTCCGTTATTACCACTTGATTTCAATAGTTTTGGTTGTCTTGACCAAATGAGGCAAGAAGGTGTGCATGCAATGCAACTTTATGTAATTTTGCTCGCTTTCAATGATACCTCGAGAGAATATTAATATAATGCCAGGTCGAAACTAAGTAGCTGACAGGCATTCCAGCACTTATTTGTGTCGAACCTTCTTCTCTATGGAAACAAATTCCATTTTTTCTTTACTTTTGGTTTGTAAACATGTAATTCATGTAAGCTTGTTGGCAGAGAATAGAACTATATTAATTCAGCAGCATTACGCAGTGAATATTTAGGTTTTCGCAGCAAAACGAAGTGCACTAATGTATTCTAAACTGAAGTCATATTCAAATGCAAGGAAGGGGCCAGTGCACGATGCTGATGAACTCGTTTAACTGTGGTGATTGAATATTTCTTGTTCAGCTCGGAGGAGTGCGCTGGGTATCGAACAACTATCACCACGACCACCCTTTGTTTGCAGAGTACATGTCTACCAGATTGGCATCCAAGTTAGACTCAAATAAACGGGAGGATTTGGTTAAAGAATTTGAGGAGTTCATGATACATGATTTAGACACCTTGAGGCTACATGCCAAAAACACTTCCTTCGGAGAAGGAGAAACTTTTGATGATCTTCAGCTAGAATTTAACACTTGGGTATGTAGACATTGCCTGACAACGATGCCTGTTTTTCTGCTTTTGCCAGTTTTAGCTGGACAGGGTTTGCGGTTTTTAGGGTTTAGGGTTTAAGGGTTATCTCTCTTCTTCAGCATCATCATTTCATTCCAAGTTTAGAAAAATCCAGAACTGATGCACACCCACTGTATTGTTATGTATTGTCTGGTTTCATTTGCAGAGATCCACCCGAGACATCATTGCAGACGCAAGCCATACCCCGTTATGGCAAATCATCCTAAGCATAGGGCTTGTTTCTGCCTATGGATTTGTAGCTTTTCTCAACGTCCGGAATCCTGTGCATTCGCATACCAGCTTGGCACTTGTGGTAAACTTTTGAACCTTGCCAGCAGGCCTTTCATTTGCCGAAAATTCAGCACTGAATATCTGACTTCACAGGTTCACTAATGTCTTCTTCCAGTGTATAGATTCCTCTTCAATTGACCTCTTTCTCCGACTCTATAATTATTTAAAAAGCTAGAGAATTCTACTTCTATGAAGGATTGGAATCGAGGTTCTTATGACAATTTTCTGTTGCATCTACGCAGGGAATGGCAGTGGTGTCTATTGCTGTTCTCGCTGGCTTTGGCCTCACTGCACTCTGTGGCATTCCATTTTCACCGTTAGCAGGCTCAGTTGTGCCTTTCCTTGCGCTTGGTTTAGGTGAGTGAATCTCTCCGAACAATATTTGCACCTGAAAATTTGCAAATGTATTTGATGCATGATGGATGGTGTCCATTCAAATATGTTACAAAAAATGCTAAAAACGGTTGACGTTGGGTTCCTTGTGCAGGTATTGATGACGTATTTGTTCTGCTCAACATTCTGAGGAACTTTCTGGAGGATCCAAAGCTACAAGCTCTCAATGCACCTGGTGACTTAATTCCTGAGCGTGAAATGAGGCTTACATTAGCTCTTGCTGGGCCCTCCGTTGTCCTCACAACATTCTCGGTTATGGCGGCTTTCTTCATTTCCTCTTTGGTAAGCGCTTCTGAGCACAATAGCTGAACATCAATAGAACTGTACATACCAATAGAGTTGAGTGTCGGACGACCTTTCTTTATCTAATTAATCACAAGGTTTCTTTTTCCATGATGCAATAAAGTGAACAAACCTCCACTTTTCTTTATCTAATTCGGTTTTGAGTAGCTTGATTATGATTAACCCGTGTGTTACAGAATCCCATGCCCGTGGCACAATGGTTTTGCTGGCAAATGGGCTTGACTGCAACTTTGCACACGCTAGGCATGCTTCTCATCTTCATACCCCTCATGTCACTTGATGCGCGCAGAGTGAAGGTACTTCCAACTCTTGGTTTGAAATTCATCATAAATTTGGCATTTATCACGTTTTTCCCACATTTTTATATCCTCATGTGTCGTACCTGAAGGTCTATTTTATTCCCAGAGTAGACGATTGTCAAGAAGTTGACATGTCATTGATTGTCCAGGCTCGTTTCAATGATCCCAATCTCTGGCTTTTCTGCGGCATCCGCAAAAAGAACAAGGCACATGAAGGTATGAGCATCTTTTTTCCTTCTATTGAGAAAATGGTAAAGCTGTTGTTGAATTTTCAGCAGCATGGCATAAAACATTTATTCTGACTTTAAAATGTTGATGCAGCTACATTTGTCGCAGCCCACTACTCCAAGGAATCGGCTCTCAACGCAGAAAATTTCGATGTCTCCGACCCTATTTTCCAGGAGAGCTCGGGTAGCTCGGTCATCTCTCGCTGCGTGGCCAAATATTACGCTCCCTTATTTGAAAGCAATGTCTTCAAAATTGCTGTGGTAAGACTTTAGAAACATCAGAACATTTGTTGGAAATTTCTCTGGAAATCTCAAAATCTAGTTCCTTGGAGCTTTTTGAAAGTTTGAATATCAATCCCTGTTACACTGGTGGTGATCTCACATTCTTCTGTTGCGGGTCAGTTCAGTCGCATCTCTCCTTCCATGGTACACATACTAGTAGTTTTCAAAATGGAGAAAATTTCGTTGTATCTTCAATGTGAGTCTTCCAAACATGAGAAAAAATGAATACTCATTGTGCTACCCTGTTGGATCTGGCTAGGTCATTGTGTTTTCCGGGTTGCTGGTGTCTATGACATATTTGGGTTTTGAGAAAGTGGAGCACGGATTGAGGCTATCCGATGTTACATTAACTGGTGAGTTCCGTTTCCTGCACTGATAATTCATTCCCTATTCTTGATGCGAAATTTCAGCGTGCATTCAACATTGGAATATGAGGGTTAATCTGAAATGAACGACTTTCTAAAGAAAAATTCTAGATACCCAATGCTGAGAATCGTGTTTTGATACTACAGGTTCTTATCAGAATACATTTGCCAAAGTCACGGAGGACAGATTTCCAAGTTACGATGTTGTAAGGATCTCTGAACTGAATCATTAGGTCGATAATTTCCAATTGATGCACACTTTAGTTTTAAGAAATTTTCATGATTTTCACCTCGTTTTCAAGATGGTTGGAGGCGATCACATTGATACGGTTTGGGGAGTTGCTTGCAGTGGATTGTTACAAGAGATATTGATTATGTGAAGAACGAGAAAAATCTACTTGAGCTCTATGGAGCGCTTGAAAATACAACTTGGAATCCGCCACAACCAGGGGTAATTTCACTTGCGATTTGAATGAGCCCTTGAAGTGATATTACTATTCATGTGTATTTATCAATTTATCGATGCAAATGTGAATAATTGAAAATTATGTGCAAATAACATGAAAATAATTACTATACTAGGTGCGGCGTTTCTGTGCTCATATCTTTAATTCTGGTGGTGCAGATAGTTGCGTCTTCACCGCTTGGAAATTTCTACCTGTGGAACAGGATTGCGTCTAATTTTTCTTATCCACTTGTAACGGACAATAAAACGTTCTATGATCTTATCAAGAAATGGTCTGCAGGACCAATTGGTATGTTGTGAAACTGACAATAAATGAGAAACTAGAAGAGTGGCCACTTCCTATACACTTTATTGGGGAATCTTAGCAATTGAAAAGAGTTTTTCTCAGAATAACATGCATTCCTCTTGTTTCACATGTCTAATAGAATATGTATCTTTTAATGCTCGACTTCCAACCAATGTTTGGTTTTCCTCACAAAATTTCTGTCGTCCTTGGAATAGGAGCTGCTTCCCTGCCAGACTTGTACTGTGAAGACAGTGTAACAAAGGAGCAGCTCAGCTGCCTGCAGGATGCACATGCTCCAGGCTATAAACCCAACCCCAACTTCCGCCTTGCTGCTACCAAGGCTGCGGTAAGGGATTAAGAGACTCAAAGTGTGCTGAATTTGCTCAAGTAATCGAGTTATCTGAAAATTTGGTACAAGAGTAAATAGCTTCCTGTGAATTTTCTGCTACATTACTGATACCGCTATTGCCTCGATCACAGATGTTTGCTATACATTTGGGTGCTACCACAGCCCCCAACCTTGCCATGATGAAGGATACAAGGTCTGTGGTTGACAAACTGAATGAGAAATTCGGTGAAGATGTTGCTTATATGTATGGATTCCCGTTCCTCTACTTTGAGCAGTATCTTCACAGCTACCGTGACCTTTACACTGTTGTGGGTTTAGCCTTAGGTAAGACCATCAAGCCATCAAACCTCTTTTCAATATTTTCGAACACCCTTTTGAATTTCACCTTGGTTAACAATTGTTTCTGTGTTATTTCACAAATATTTCTATGCGTTATAATTTCATGAGCAAATGTTTGATGTTGTGATATAGTTATGATTTTTTAGCTCCACTCTCGCCCTATACTTGAAAACTAACGGTGTTGTGCGAATGGTGAAACAGTGGGTGTGTTTGTTGCTGTGCTCATCTTCCAATTCAGCATTAGCATGTCCTTGATCATCGTCTGCGTTTTACTTATGGTTGATCTCGAAGTGTATGGATTCATGTATGTGATCGGGGCTAAATTAAACTGTAAGTTCACCGAACTTTTCTCAAAGCTCTCCTATTAATGAATTTCATGTCAAAGAGTTACTCGAATGTGCACTAGATTTTTTTTCATTTCTTGATAGGGGATATCACTAATTTGAGTTTTGCTTGGAACTCTGCAGCTTTGTCACTTGTCAACCTTGGCATTGTTGTAAGTTTCTCACCATCCTTTAACCCAGATATTTTAATTATAGTGTTTACTGACACCTCATTAGTGTGGTCCATTTTTTGTAAAAGACAATGGGATCCTGTTAGAATTGGCTATGACCCTGTGTAGCAGCGAACAAAAAACATGTCGTTTTCTTTTCAGAGTGCCAAATATGATGTCTTTTGTTAGAACCTTCAGTTGCTTGAAGCACACTTTTCTAAATGAGTTTTTTGGGTCTCTCTTTGACAAGAAGCGCATTTGTGTACTTTCAGGTTGGGATGTCGTCTGAGTTCACCTACTTGGCCAGATCATTTCTCGTGGTCGATGGCACACGCAACTACCGAGTAGGAAAAGCACTGGAGTGGACACTGGAGCCCCTTCTCCATGGCTTTGGGACTCAAATAGCGGCCACAATTCCTCTCATTTTTGTGAAGTAAGTCCAATGCATCCAGCTCTTCTTTCTTAGCTGCACAATTTCCTTTTACACGTTTGGTTGGTTTCACATGTCCTGAAACAAGATTTTTACTTCCCCGTCTTCTACAGTTGAAGTTTGACAGATTGTTTTGATTTTTCTTGCTTATGTTTCCTTGGTTCTTCTTCCAGGTACCATGCCTTCCGGCTCTACTACTTCGCCATGTTCACCATCATGGGCGTGCTTGGCTTCTTGAACGGCTTTGTGCTACTTCCTGTGATTCTCTCCTGGGTCGGCCCTCCTCCCCTTCCCCATGTGAAGAAGATGAACGTGAAAGGAGCAGCTGCGCCTACTTCGAGATACCGGGCAAGCCCGCAACACGCCGGCGACACTCCCATGATGTCGCACAATGCGGGCACCGCGCCGTAGGGCTGTCATACCCACTGGAGGAAATTCATGCAGTCAACTCGAATAACATTCTTGAACGGGAAGGCCCACAATACATAGACAGGCTTGCGTTCAAAGATGTTGGACACAGGGAAAGGAGACTTGATTCATCGAAAGCCAAGGGTCCCTGTTGCCTTGAAGTTCAAGAATGTTATGCTTGAGTTGTGGTGATCGGCTGCAGAGTTATGTATTACATTTGTGGTGTAAATTATATTGAAGTAGCTTACACTGTTTGTGTTTTGAAGGATTACCTAGTTGGATTTGACCCCTTTTCAATTGACAAGAACAATGGGCAGTGTGCGAGTAGCGTTTTACCCCTTTTAGTTCACAGTTGACCATTTTAAACTGACTCGTAATGATTGTACTCTTTTGCTGGTACTGTAAAATTGTTGTTGCTGAATCAACTGATATTCAGAATTGGGTGTTGGTAGAGGGTGAGATTTGTTATCGTGTGTCATCGGTGGATGCTTGCTTCATGTGATATGAATGAGAATGCGGAGGAGGGACCAAAACGTGTTTTGATGTGTAACGACTTTCAGAAACATTTGTGTGTACCCAAAAGAGTAGCGAATTTTTTGTGAACACTTTTATTATCACATACATCAGTGTACCATCAGTGTGAACAAAAAAGAGTGTAGTGAATTTATCGTGAACAGTAGTGTGAAATATTGAACCAGTTTTCACAAAAATAAAATTTTGTAGTGACTAATTTTCTAGGTGGCGCTAATTTTCCCCCTAACTACAGTACCGGAGGAAATCTGTGTTCCGGTATTCATTATATAGCACATTCAAGTATTGTCCAGAACTCTAACCTGCACGTCACTCGATGCAAACTGCAGAAAGATTAACCAAGTGAACATTTCAGACACATAATTGTGTCACATGATGGAATTATTGAATTCGAGAGATTAAATTGGGCAAATAAGCTTTCTCAATACTTGTATTATCACAAGTAAACGCCAATATCTACATCTCTTCTTCATAGGTCTTGTGAAACAGAATTACTGTTCCACTAATAAAGTCCTCTATCTGTCTACTTGTAGGCCTTCCAAGAGTTCAGCACGAATGGCTTAAACCTCTCGATGATCTTTCGGGTCAAACATAGGCTTAGGTGTCGACTGCGATGAATTGGCCTCCGGTGGAATTGGAGACCTCCTTTCGGTTCCACCAAACATGTCACCTCCAAACCAGCGATCAAATGGGTTGCCTGAATTCTTTGTTTCGTCTCCGTCTAAACCAAAAACCTACACATACCACACAGATGAACACGTCGGAAAACTTTGGGGGAATAGTAGTACAGAGGACCCTTTAGACCCAGCAATGTATAATGCATTAAGACAGCAAAGTCCTATTCATTCAAGTATAGAGGACCCTGGCGTATTTATAAAAATCAAAGGTCAATGACATCAATTCAAGGAAAAGATTTTGATAAAAAACACCCAAAAAATTTGTCAGGCACCAATTCAGATTGCCAATACCCAATTACAGCAATATTCATTAGATTTACACCTACTTTTTCGCCCTACTGAAACAAGGAATTAGTTTAAGGATGACTCTATTAAACCAATAGATCTTGTGAAAAGTTGTGTAGGACGTTTTCCTTACATGGAGAAAACTCTGAGCCATATCCTCCGTCTCTCGCACAACATCCTCAATAGCATCCATTATTCCTCCAAACCCTGTAAAGGCTCCAGGAACTCGACCAGAGGCAGAATCATGCCGTTCGGCGTCTCGCTGTCCAAACCCCCGAGACCAATCCGGTTCCATAGAAGGCGCAGGAACAGTACTATTCCATGGCTGCTGCTCAAACCCTCGAGGTACCCTTGGAAAAGATAGGGATCCATCATTCTCTTTGCCCCAAAAAGGTGTGCTCCCACTCGCTGCATCCCCTTGTGTGTATTCAGTTTCAGATTCCACCACCTCTACAGGCCTGCGATACAGCGCAAGTGAAAATCTCAACCAGAAAAGAGGAAAGAAACATGGACGAAAAATATTCGTGATCTGCCATATTCATCACATGATACTGCACAACAGAGAAAACGCTTCCTTCAAGAGTCTCACAACCATGAAGTAGAGGTTTCGTCATGAAACATGCATCACTGAATTCAGGAGCATGAAATTCAGACTGCAATTCAGAAGACATGAACCTAGGGACATCCATACTAGTCACTTACCCATATCGCCAACCTAAAAATCCTACATAGTTGGTACATACTGATTAAGGGGATGTAGACCCCCTACAAATCCCATGAAGTGTCGGTTATAGATCTTGCCGGCACACCGATATATCTTTGAATTTTTCGTAACTTTTGGATTTGGTATCCAATAACGCACTCTTTAATGCGATGGAATCCTCTATCATTTGCTAACTAGATCATAAATAAATTGACCAATCTAGCAGAAGGAATTAAGCTCATTACCCAAAGTGACTATTCTGGTCGAACCAACCTCGTTCGCATATAGAGCAGAATAAATCATGGTCGACACAAAAAACACTGAGAGATGAGGATGCAGGTAGCGTTAGGGTGGCGAGATAGAAAATTCAAGGGGGATTGTTCAAAGCTAAAAGCACGACAATTCCAATGCCGCAAGTCCTTCAAAACCCTAAATCCAAAGGCACACCACGAATCTCACCTGCCAGGACATCTTCGCAGCAACTGCTCCGTCCGCTCACACTTCTGCTCTCCATTATCGAGGAAACACTTGTACTTCTTAATAGTGCTGTAAGTGCAGGGATCGTTGGGATCGAACTTCCGAGCAGAACCGCTGCTATCGCCTTTCCGCAAATCGTCCTTCCTGTCTTCACTCACCGCCCTTAACCTCGCGTCCATGACTGGTCACCGCTCACACTCCCCGACACAAGTGCCAATTCCCTATACGCCACACCAAGCAACCTTCGGCTTATTGATTCCAAAATTTGCAATCAATTTTCAATTCCAATTCTGCAACTGATGCCATGATTCATGATTTCAAAATTTCCGAATTTCATACCTAATTTACGATCACATGAAATTGAGAATGAAAGAGGCAAACCCTAATTGTGATTTTGCTCAAATAAAGTGCAGGAACCACCATTTGTTACGCACCAAAATTTAAAACCAGAACACGATCCAAGCAGGTTGGCGATGCGGTTACCGAGACCGGATTTGCAGACTCGCAGGAAGCATTCAAACTAGGTGAATTGCAGCACCGCGTTGGGGCAATGAAACGCAACAAGAACTGAACGACCGAGACGGAACTCTCCTGGTATTGAGGGCCCTAAAGAGGTCCTGAAAGAGATCCTGTTAGATGAGGATCTGGGATGGCGGAGGTGACTGAGTAAAGCCCAATTGAGATGCCAAAAAGTAATAGGTGACTACTTTAGGATGGATGGATGTCCACTGTACCCAACTGACGGAAGCAACAAATTCTCTTTATTAGGAACAGCTGCCTCCTACCAACTGCTCATTTTGAACTCTGACTTCTGCCGATTTTATAGCACATCCTAGTCATTGAGTTCCAATTCTCGTCACACTGACGGTCATCGGAAAACAGATACGGAGTATCTTGGCAGATGAACACGGTGACCAGTCCGGTTTACTGTTATCGTGTTATCACCTAGCTTGTCGGTCTTAATTTCAACCCACATATCGATGGGAATATTCTTCTCCAAGTTGACGTACTAGCTTCTGCTGCTGCTGTACCGAAAGTCCACATCTACCGGCTCGATCAGGATACTCATAAATTACTAGATTACGGACCTGGGAGCACAGCTGGCTCCAAATCTTTCACCTCTGGGAGCGAGAAAATGCATCAACTTCTTGATGAACACCTTGTGATCAGGGAAATTTGAATACATATCTCAATAGGTGAACTCAAAGACCCGAGTTTGGCTTGGAAGTTGGAATATCTAAGAAAAACAAACATTAACCGACCATGAAAATGGTGCATTGTACGTTTTACATTTTATCCACCAATGCACATGTAAGGGTGAAGATTTTGGAGTTTGTGAGCCTGGGTCCACACTCTGGTAACTTAATTGTGAGTAGTAATGTAGTATCCTGCCGTCCACACTCTCCACCTAGTGAGCCTTCCACTTCACACTCCACCCCTGGTTAGCTGGCATTCGCATGGTTCCAGAAAGTCCACGGCCGCAGCAGAGCTGAAGGATCCTGCATCAAAGTCAACCGCAGTGATCGAAAGCAATCCCACGTACCCCCCGTAGTCAAAGCTTACGTTCACTGCCTGCGCGCACCTAAATTAGGGCCGCCAACTCTTCACTTCCATTGGCCGGATCAGATGCTCACTGCCATGATCGGAAGAAATACAGATCCCCGGGAGTAATTACTAGCTGTCGATCGCTCACTCTAAGTGGACACAAAGTCAACCACTTAATCCTTCCAAACCCCAAAATTCAACTTCGTAAGACATCCAAATGAACAAACCAGACAAACTCGAGTATATATATGTGCGTGCATGACACAAGTCACACAACCCAATTCAAACCAGAGCTCCTCACTGTAATCGAGCTGCTCCTGGTACGTTGTATTGATAAGCACGGAGCGATCTGTACGCACTTATCACCTATTGTGCCTGCAACGAATTGTATTGCTAGCAGCTGATCTACCATTTACATTTCAAAATTACGATACGTCAGATTCAAGGACGTCGACTGTGATCGATTGGCTTGATTCACTGCAATGGCGAGAATTAGTGGAGGAATGGTTGGTCGTCGTGGTTTGGAGCTCCTGTTGCTGAGCTTGATGACTGTCATGTTCCATGGCACGCACGGTTTGACGGTGGGATTTTATAGCCGGAGCTGCCCCAATGCTGAAGTCATCGTGAGGACGGCGGTGCAGAACAAGTTCCGGAGCGATAAAACCATCACACCTGCTCTCTTGCGCCTCTATTTCCACGATTGCTTTGTCACGGTATGTATCTTTTCTAGCTTCACTATTATTGCTTGAAATGAATGAATTCCAATTGCAACCAGTTGCATTGTTGATGAATTCCTTGAGCAGTTGTGCCACGAATCCTCGTATTGAGCTCTATAGTGTTTGAGCAAATTTTAGAGTGCCAAATGTGACACATGTTCAAGTGCTGAAATTCAGACTAACTGGGTATTTCACCGGTGGGCTAACTTAAACGTACCTCAGAGGTCTATATGAGAGTTTAGATCAGTGTCAAACCACTCCGCGGTACGTCTAGCTAGTTAAGCTAAGATAAGAGAGCTTTCAGATTTCAACAATGTGAAGAAAATTACCGTGCTAGAGCAATTCAAGTGGTGCTGAGAAGCCGAGTGACTGCCACCATGCACTAGAACGTTAACGATGCAAGCTAGCTAGGTCAATTAGTTTCGTTACTTATGATTACCGATGTTATTGCGCATGCGATTCAGGGCTGCGATGCGTCGTTGCTGATCAACAGCACGCCGAAAAACTCAGCGGAGAAGGACGCGGGTGCGAATTTGACTGTGCGGGGGTACGATTTCATTGACACAGTCAAAGCTGCGCTGGAGAAAGCTTGTCCTGGCAAGGTATCATGCGCCGATATCATCGCTCTGGCCACTCGAGACTCCGTTGTTCTGGTACGACATCAAATGCATGAACCCACCTTCATTGATCTCTCATTTAGTACTGACTCAAAACAAATTAAAAGCATTATTTTGGTGTTGAAATTACTTTACATTTGAGCTAGGTTCTCTATACGTGTTGGTGATCCTGCAGGCGGGAGGGACTGGTTACCAAGTGCCCACCGGCCGTCGGGATGGACGTGTCTCCAGAGCGGCGGACGTCAACTTGCCTGGCCCAACGATGAGTGTGGCTCAGGCGACAAGTGCTTTTAGAGCCAAGGGCATGTCCCAGAACGACCTGGTTACACTTCTAGGTAATTCGATCAACACCTGCGTTAAGTCCAGATAATCCATGCATATAAAACTATACTTGCTGCTTGCAATCACGGACTATATAACAGCACAGAAGAGCCTACGTACTTATGAGGATATATATATATATATATATGCCAAACCGAACATGTGTGTAATATCCATAACGAGATTGTACCGTCACGTTACCAGAAGTGCTTAAACTCAATGGTTGGATTGCCCAATTAAAGTAGAGTTCTAGCTGGTAAAATACTTGCAATGCTGACATTCTCTACCAATTCTCTTTCTCAAGCTTAAATCAAATTCCGAGTACTATGAACACAGTCAAGCACACCACCTCAAACTCTGGGTGGAAGAAGAAAGGTCGAAACCTAGAATTGAAGTACAAGACTAATTATAAGAGATTGGTAAATTAATCGATGCTGCTTGGCTACCCAGAAGACTCCATTGAAGTTATACATGTTTTGGGAAGCTAGAATGATCGATTATGCTCAAAATAGAATAACGACCACTAAGTAACATAGCTACACAAACAAGTTTACATATAGAAAAGGTTCCATTGACCTGTTTTTGGACCCTCGAATGATTTTGGCACAGAATATATATAGTAATGGCCACTAGCATAGTTACTCAATTTAACCCTTTTGATTCTTTCTATTGCAGGAGCGCACACAGTGGGCATTACCCACTGCGCCTTCTTCAACGACCGTCTGTGGAACTTCCAGGGCACCGGCCTCGCCGACCCCGCCATGGACCGCAACCTGGTAACGAAGCTGAAGAGGACGTGCCCCAAGGTCGGCACCGGACTCGGAAACCCTGTGAACTTGGACCAAGGCACCGTCAACATTGTGGACAAGAGCTTCTTCACCCAGATTGTGGCCAAGCGTGGCATTCTGCAGCTGGATCAATCGCTGGCCACCGACAGGGCCTCCAGCGGAAGGTCCCGTCTATTTGCATCCGCACGGTCGCCTTTCACAGCCGAATTCGCTGCTGCGCTTGTGCGCCTGGGGAATGTGGGCGTCAAGCAAGGCACCCAAGGCGAAATCCGAAGAATCTGCAGCAGAATCAACTGATCGATCGAAGTCCCCTGTCGAGTAGTTTTCAGTTTTAGACTTTCAGTGGTTTTAGTTTTTAGTTTTGTTTCACGAATGGGTTGAGCCCAACACTGTCTTAGTTTTTTGTTGCCCGGTCCAGTCTCAATTGAAAGAGGATTTCAAGTTCTAGACTTGACATGAATTCTTTGGATATCTTGTGAATAAACTCCCGAATAAACTCTGAATTTCCAAAACTGTGATAAGGTGTACACTGGGAATGATGGTGTCAAGCAAGGCAACCAAGGCGAATTCCGAAGGATCTGTAGCAGAATCAACTGATGCAAGTCCCCTGTCGTAGTTTTTGTTTTAACTTTTGGTGCTTTTGTAGTGTTTGGTTTAGTTTCATGAATGGGATGAGTTCAACTCTGTCTTAGTTTTGTTGTTTCCTGGCCTCAATTGGAAGAGGACTTCAAGTTCTCTTAACGTGCATTCTTTGGATATCTTGTGAATGAAATCTGAATTTTCGAAGTTGAGATACTGTTGAGTCTGTTGTACTGCAAATTTAGTCTAGAAACGTTACTTTCGTTAAAGTGGCGATATTCCAATACTTTGGCACCTTTCAGAACATGCATTCTGAAACACAGTAAATCCATATCAGTCCTAGAATTTAGACCTTTTTGTACATTTATGTCACAATTTTTGAGGAGGGAATTGCACAATATAATAAAATCAATGTTTAAACTTTCATATTCAATGGGAATGTGGGTGTCAAGCAAGGCAACTAACTTGAAATCAACAAAGGATATGTAGCAAAACCAATTGATCAAAGGCTTTACAGTTACAATGTTAGGTATTTGATTTAGTGAATTAAGGCCCGGTTTTTACTAGTTTTGGGGTTAGATGGAAGGCTGGTTGGATTTGCCTTCAATCTAGCCTTCAATCCAACAGTCCAGCCTATGTAGTTCAACACTCTAGCCCTAAGTAGTGTAAAGTGTTAAAGCCAAATTCTAAAGCCTAGTTTCCAATTTATGTGCTAATGGATTTTTTAAATGTTCCATTAAAAAAATATAAAAGATCCACCTTTTGTCCTTTTCCTCTCAATCTCTTTCTATTTTTCCTATTTCAAAAATAAATAAATAAATAAATAATTTTTTTGTGAACCTTTTCATTTTTCTTCCCATATTCTCTATATCTTGTATTTTTTAGAAGCATATTTAAATGCAATTTGACTTCATTTATTAATATATATTTTTTGGTTACTTGTTTAATCAATAAATATTGAGTTTCTTTGCCTATTGTCAATTAAAAAACAATGCTCTAAACCTTCACGCACAACAAAATAGACTAGTTGGAAGATGATGAATGTAGCATGTAAAATTTTAGCACCTTCCTTGACATCCATCCAACTTCTAATGTCCTTGTCATTGCATCAAAATTATGTAACATGTGTGTGAAAAAAATAAAAAATAAAAATTATACAACTTGTAAACATTTATGCACCTTTAGTAAAATCCATAATCCAAATACAAAAGATTGATTCAAACAAGGAATGAATCCATCTTTGAATCCTAGCAAACTACTAAGTCCTAAAAAAAGTTTTAACATTGCAAGTTCAAGAATTAGTTATTGGCATACCTATGATAACCTACCCACATTCAACCTATAATTCATGCACAATAAAGATTGATCATCTAAGGAGCAAGGATTCTTTGAAGACAATTTAAAGAAGGATTTGACATCAAAAAGCTTGAGATTTCAACTTTGAGCTAAATGACAAGTCCATTAGTCATTCTATTATGCAAGAAGATACAATCTGTAAATTTCAAAATTTCTTCAAAAGTCGTGCTATGAATACAACTAGGAATGTCCCACAAAATTACATCTAATCTTGTGTTATGAATATAATTGGTGAATATCTGTTACAATAAGAAATTTGTGACAATTCAACTGTTTGAAATTCAATGTCAATAAGAATAGATTCAATTTGTGTACTAAAATCGACCAAACTTTGCAAAAAAACAAAACAAATTAGAATTCTACATGGAATTTTACAACATTTGCAAGAGCCAAATTAGAATTGTTGGCTAGCATAGTTTAAAGAGAAACTTATAAAAATTAAGTAGGAGAGACAACTTTCCTAATTTCAAAAATCTAATTTCATCATTGAATTTGATCTTTTGGGTTTCTTTTTATTTGATATCAAGACAAAGCTACTTCTCAAATGTAGTTTAGGGTATACTCGTACCAAGTAATTATTTTTTGTAGTTTATATTTTTTGTAAATTCAATTTGAAGTCTAGTTTTAGCATCAAAAATCTGATTTGGAAAATGAATGATTATAATTTTTTTATTGAAGATTTTGTGCAAAGATGTCTATTGCAAATTTGGATTTTTTAATGTTGAGATCTCTTGAAAATGAGCTTCAAATACACTAGATCTTAGAGGAAAATCACTTTACAAATTCACTTAACCCCTAAAATTCCTTGACTATATTTTCACCAAAACTGCACTAAAACTACCATTTCTATTACAAATACTTAATTTTTCATTACAAAGGAATTTAACCCATCAAGGAGCTTTGAGTTTTTTTACTAATTTTAAAACTAATTGAAGTGAGTATGAGGGTGTCTACATCCTCATTCTAATCACCATGTAGAACCACTAAAGGTTTATAGTGGGCACTTGGTGCGTGGAAATTTGTGAGGCATATATTAGCCATCCTCAATAATTAAGCCAAGAAATAGTAGAGATGATATTATGGAGATGGATTGGGTAACGGAGATGAGATTGTAGAGATGGATTTGGTAATCATGATGAATATTTGAGCCTTTTTTGCTAATCTAGACCCAATTAGTGAGTTGAAAAGACTCTTTCCTACCCAAGTTTTTGCATTACGAAGTAGCCCCGTCTTGGGTTCAATTTTTTCCTAATGGAATTTTTTTTGGAAATATGTAATTGTAAGATCTCTTAGTATGCTAGTTTGAGAAGATGTGAAAAAAAACTCAGAAATTTCCTTTGTTAGGATTGTAAGATATTAGCATTCAAATTGCCCCAAATCCTTTTTTTGGCCCTATGAAAAATGGGGCAGCTATACTTTAGAAGGTTACATTTGTATGAAAAGATGTTCAAAATGGTAGTGGGGTTTGGGATTCATTCTTCAAGGCAAGTTGACTACATGCTTGAAAAATTTCAAACCATTCGGAATTGTATAACATATGGGGAAAAAATAGTAAGTAGAAAAGAGTAGAGAATAATTCAAAATACTAAATTGTTAAGAATTTAGTTATGGAATTGAAGATGCCAATACCAATTTTTGGATTTGACTTGTGTAAGGATTGAAAGACTTCAAATCACTTTCACAATTTCTACACCTTTATAATCAAACATTATAATCTTTCAATTCATTAGTGATATTGTTGTGTTTTCTTTTCCTATGTAATCTCTGATATATCTAGTTTGAATTTTTACAATTACAGTTAAAAAGAATTGATACAACTTATCAGTTTGTTTGTTTTTGGTTCAATTTAGAGCAAATTTTCAAAAGCTGAAAAAAAGCCTAGGGCATGTAAAGGCTAACATGTTCAATTTGAATTTGTATGGCTACAATTAAAAAAAATTGATAAAACTTATCAAAATGTTGTCTTTTTGTTCAATTTCTAGCAAATTCTGGGAAACTTTGAAAAAGGCGGTGGACATTTAGGGGTTAAAAATTGTTTTCCATTCTGTCACAACATGGATCAAGTAGCTATGCTACAAAAAGCTATAATCTTGTAGCATTTTCGTTTTTTGTACTCTTTCAGTTTTTTTATTAGAATAAAATCCTTTAGAAAGCAGCTCGATTCTCAAGTAAGGTGCAACACACACTTCTTTAGCATAGCTTCAGTCAGAGCCACTAAAGACTGCCCTAAAGCAATAAAGAAAGAAGCAAAAGCGAAAAGCCCTGATAGAGGCTCGGCTGATACCCGACCAAAAACGTATACCCTGGAGTATGTTTCTCCGTAGACTACGCCCACGTGTCAATATCGTAGAGGACCATCGCAAGCATGGGAGTGCCTGCTGTGGCCGTCTCCGATGCCTTTGCCTCTCCTCCTTCATCGCCCTCCACGCTCTGCCTCGATTGCCCCTTGTCGAGTAGATCATTATCAATCCCAAATATAGCAGCTGCAATTCCGGCGCTCATCCATCCGCATGCCCAGTTCCTTCTAGGGGCTCTTCTTGCCATACCCAATTTAGGGGCAGCACAAAGGATACTTCCAGAATTAAGTTACAGTGCGAGGATCGTCCCGTTTTCGAGGTTCCAGTCCATTGTCTGATCGGAGTGCAGAAGAGTAACTAGAACGTCACTTAATCCTTACGCATGTCAATTGCGCTTCGAATTCGTGGAGAATTCAGTTATTCGGCCAATTGATTTTGGTTTTCTTGTGGAGTTTATGCCGGGCGTCCTTCCCGAGACGCAGGGTTTTCGGCGACGTTTGAGGTGTGGAAATTGAACTGGGGTTGGGGGTCTGAATTAGAGTCGGAATTGGGGTCTGAATTTGAGAGTAGGTTGGAAATTCCGACCCCAGTTTGGGCGTGAAATTTGGGGCGGAGTGCGCGGAGATTTTGGGGTTTTCCCGTTAAAATTTTGGAATGTGGGAACTTGGCGCAAGGAGACGGTTTGGTGGTGGTGACTCGGTTTCTTTTTGTTTTCCTTGAATGGGAGTGTGAATTATCTAGGCCTGTATCGGGTCTCGATTTGTCATGATTGTGCGTAACTGGTGACTTGGTGCAATTGTTGTCTAAGGTAGCTTTTGTGGATGGGATTCGAATTTCGAAAAATTTGGGTGAATTTGGGCGTGTTTATGTCCTGCAGATTGGGAAGGACTTGAATTTTGGAGCGGAGATGACGGGTTTTTAGGTTGGTCTCTGAATCTTTGGAATGTGCGTCGGCATCCTAATTCTTACGCAATTAGTCCGTGGTTTGTGTTTGCCTTGGTTGCTCCATCTGTGCCTTTGATGAGGGATGTGAATTCGCTGGACCTGGTTCGTAATCATGAGTATTTGATGGCTTGGTGCAGTTGTAATTCTCGAGCAAAGCAGCTTGGGCAGATGGGGTTTGAATTCGATTTTTTCAGGAATTTGAGGTGTGTCTGCAGATGGGGTTGAGTGATTGAATCTGCGAGGCTGCAGTAGCAGCAGTAAGTATGGGAGGTGCGTGTTCTCGAAAGAGGGAGCCCAATGACCCAGAAAGCTCCGACGATGGGCAGGGCA
This sequence comes from Pseudoscleropodium purum, assembly GCA_963969395.1. NCBI lineage: Eukaryota > Viridiplantae > Streptophyta > Bryopsida > Hypnales > Brachytheciaceae > Pseudoscleropodium > Pseudoscleropodium purum. The sequence continues at coordinate 26,779,395 of OZ017798.1, forward strand.
GCCGCTCCGGAGGGTTGAGTCGGAGTATCAGCTTGCGATGGCCTGTCAAAGCGCCGCACGCCTCTGAATCTCCGCCCCAAAACCCGCGATCCTTGCTCGAGATTTGCGTCCGCGAGATTGTCAAGGTGCTGGCTCTCATGCCCATTCAGTTGATTATGAAAAGCAGGGTTTTTATTATGTGATTTGCTTTGTTAAGTAAATTATCTGGTGCGGTTTGGGATCTCTATTGAGCTTGAGATGAAAATTAGGGTCTAATTATGCGAATTCTTTGTAAAATATCTGGTTAGGGATTTAGCTTCGTATTTAAATCAGGGTTTCATAATGTGAATTCTTCGCACAATAGCTGGTGTTGGGTTTTAAGTTGAGCTTTGATACGAGAACCGGCGACTTCATGAGATCTGAGGAAGAGTTCGAAAATCATTTTTGTTAGCAATTAAATTTCTTAAAAATGGCTTAGATGTGTGCTCACATACCCCAGTGGAATTGTTGCATTTATATCCTCTACAGAATATTAGGGAGTATGAATCTTTCGATGGTGTGCCCCGCGATTTGATTCAGCAAGTCCTGCATGAGCTTGTGAGGAGGCAGCTCCTTTCTCCTGAGAATTTGGATCTCTTCTCTAACTGCTCGCTGCAGGTATAGTTTATTCTGATCAACTCTTCCAGTCTTCTGGAGAGGTTCGTTTGTCCAATTTTGTTTATTTTTTGACCAATTCATGCAAGGTTTTAAAAGATTCTGGTGATATGAACTTTGGCCCAATCTGCATACATATTATTCACAATATGATAAATTGAATCGGTCATTTCAATACCATGAATCGTTGGTCTTGTAGGGGTTAATGATGTGGGATGAGTTTCTGCAGGACGTTTTACTCGCAGATTATCCTGGCGTGAGGGATTCCTGGTTGGATGTCATCGGCTCTCAGGGCGAATCACTTCTGGCATTGGACATCTCCAACTCGGCAGTAACCAATGAAGGGCTTGATTTTCTTGAACCGTGTACCAACCTGCAGTCTCTGAGTTTGAATTATTGTGACCACATTGCAGACGAGGGTCTCTCCATGTTGGCCGGTACTGTTCGTACTACTTGGATCTCATTGCGCTCTAATTGCCCAAATTAATGGACAAAATAGACCGCTTCCAATTGGAATAAATCATTTTTGCACCTTCAGGGAACGTAATAGAATGTACCAATAGAATGAAGAATTCATTTCCTACGTTTTTGAAGAATAGAAATATCAAATATGTTATAAAGCTGCTAGAAACTCTCAAGGTAGACTTTCTACTTTATCTCAAGTCACGGTTGTCAGCTCTGAGATTATGTCACTGGTGTTTAGAGACATTTTTAAAATTTTAAAATTTTTTTTGAGTTAGGTTTTGTGATTTTGGATATCCAGGACTATCGAACCTTACATCGCTGAGTCTCCGGAGCAGTAATCTGATTACTGCAGCTGGAATGCGCTACTTCACCCATCTGGTCAACCTCAGAAACCTCGATCTGGAACGGTGCCCACTCATTCAGGGTGGTTTCGTCTACTTAAAAGGTAGGACTTTTTGCTACTAGCCGTATTGCATATACATAACTCATCTTAAGAAGAATATTAACTCATTAGTGTTTGAACCAAATATAATAGCAACACTTTTAGAGAATCTTAGTAAACAGTACTAACTCCAAAATACGCATGGATTGCCACTCAATAATATAAGACGTTTCTTTCTTGTTTTCATTGCTACATTTCAGAATCTCCCTTCAAGCCTCCTAAATGAGATGACTTCTCGTACATCACATTTCGGAAGCCCTGGACCATCTCATACAACATCAACCCCTTAGCGAGTAGATGGTCAAAAGTGACCGCTTCCATATGTATAGGAGTTGAAATGCATCGTTTCGGAAGCTTGCACTGATAGAAACAAAAACTCATTTCCAACAGTCAAATCGTGTTCGATAAGTTATTATAATTGACAAAAAGCTTTCAAGAAGAGTTTCTATTTGTTGTTCTAGATAATATGGCATTCTTGAAGTTTAACAGGCAGATGCTCATGATGTGTATGTATGCCTTTCCTTGTCCCTGTTTCCAGGCCTAACCACCTTGGAGAAGTTGAACGTCGGATGGTGCATTGGTTTGCGGAACGCGGATATCAAGAATCTCGCGGGTACCGATGCCACAAACACCTTGCTGCTACCAATTCGCTCTGGTTTAACTGTGGTCTAACTGAAGTTTAATTGTCAGCTCTGCTCGTTGTTTGAGAGTGCTCAAATCTGTCTCCATTGATGAATGTCAGGGCTTGTAAACCTGGAAGAGCTTCAAATTTCCAGAAGCAAGGTGAATGATTCTGGTATTGCATCCTTGAAAGGTGAGCGTTTGGGGTTACTTTGATTTGGGATTCCATCTCAGAGGTTTATCACGATCGTTTGTTTGTTAAAGTAACTGCACCTAATTGCGACCCTTTCTAAAGCCGACTCCTACAGATTCTTGCGTAAACTGTACTGCCTCTATTCATGAGAGCCTAGAATGAGAGCTTAGGTTCACTTTTTGGTACACCTAGTTTCAGCACTCAGAAAATTCATAGTTTACTCGGATGTATAGTCTTCAGATAATTCCTAAGAAGAGTATTTGGAATAGTGACTCTTTTGACTTCCAACGAAAAATTAAAGCAATTTAATAGTGGGAACATTGCTCAATTGCTTATTCGGACGCAAATAGGTGTAGTTCCCTTACTGCCAGCACCAAGTCCTTGAGATTCTTGTTTTGTCATGTTGTAACAAATGTTGGGCACACTGCTTTTCTCACCAATGACATTCCCTACCATCAATTTTTTGACAATTCTATTGGTGTCTCTTTCCTGATAGGCCTGACAAAGCTTCGGAGTCTTAGCATGGAAGGTTGCCCAGTCACTGGTCACAGCATGGAAAGTGTTGCTGGTACGTCCGTCCTCGTCTACTTTAACCCTTAAAGACAATAGGGCACCTCTGGTCATCACCAAATCACTTTGACCATCAACTACTCACATTAAAAAAGGGATTTTGTAAGGAAAAAAACTCAGACGTCACACAGGATGCAAATAGCATGTGGGTGCATTTTTAAAGTTTGATTTACATCTAATTTTGAAGCACAAAACTCAAGAGATTTCACTAGTTTACTAAATTCTGATCTTTCCCTTCAAGGCTTTAATTGTTAAGTCATTTTACTATCGTAGTATTTTGGTCTGTTCCAGCTTTGATATTTTGTATGAAATTTCAGGGTGTAATGATCGATGGGAACACTTTTACAGGTCTGACTGAGCTGTGGCATTTGAACTTCAAATCTTGCTACTTACCGGACTCTGCCTTTCAGAAGCTTACAGGTCAGTCATTGTAGATTTTGTGCTGAAAATATTCCTTCATACATGTGATACCTGATTTTGCTGTGACCTAGGGTGAACTCACACATATGAGGAATTAACGATGGAAGCAGTGCACTTGAAGCTTGGTTAGAAACGTTATTTTCCTGGGACTTTAATCCTTCCTCCTGTAATGCAGGTCTGATTAACCTCCGGACGTTGAACCTGGGTTACAACAACCTCACGGATTCCGGCATGGTCTCTCTCAAAGGTTAGGCTCATCTGCTTCTTCGTTTTTCATGGATGTTGTGTTGGGGATGTAAATAAATGAAACTAAACTAATGATAAGAGCTTCAGAATAAGCCCATTGTACTCTATTCACCTCGTAATGCCGAAGTGAATGCTCAGGTTTGAATAGAAAGTTCACTAGGCAGTTAATATTCGATTCTAGTAACTTTCAAAACCTATTTCTATCATCGAAAAATGCAGGTATAATTTCTTCTTTCTATTGTTACATTTTTACCTTCCATGAAGCAACTTTTTGATTTGTTTCAACTCTTATAGATATGGAAGTGTCTACTTCTTTAGGGTTATATAGTTAGGAGAGAAGAAACCACGTCATAGTTACTAGGCAAATTTAGGCGATGGCTCAAGGAAGGGGCGTTGCTAGCATAATCTCAGACGTGATTTAAGCGGGAATATGATCTCCGACATCTCTGTGCAGTTGGGAATGAAACTGTTGGGTTTATATGGGATCACCAGTTAGGAATGATAAGGAAACCAAGTATAAGTTAATATTAATTGACAAGACGAATGTTTTTAACAATGCAGGGTTGACCAACCTGGAAAGTTTGAATCTTGATTCGTGTAAAGTCAGTGACGATGGAATTGAGCATATCAAAGGTAATACTAGACCAATTTCAATCAAATTTCCATTTGTGATTTTATGACAGCTTGTGGAGCTGACAATGTATTCGATGGATTTCCTGAAATTATGAACTTTGCCTTCGCAAGGAATGCATCTTACATGACGTATCCCTTTCGCTTAAGATGATTTATGCGTAGCCTTAGTGGTCAATTTGGAATTTAACTCCTAATGGACCAAGATGTTCAATTTTTGCCTCATGGTGTTTGAGCTAGTTTGAGTCAGTTTTTTATTTGTTCAATTTTTGTTTATTTTTTGACCAAAACGTGAATTGTTCTTCACTGATTCTGGTGACATTAAAATATACTCTCATCTGAAATATATTTTTCACAGTATGATTTATTTGAAATGGCCCTTTGCGAACCTGGAATCCTTTGTTCTTGTGGGATTGAGATGAAGATTCAACCAATCCGACTGTTTCATGAATTTTCTGGTTTCAGGGCTTGTGAATTTGCGGATGCTTGATCTGTCAGACTCAGATGTTGAGAACGAGGGCTTACGATTCCTCACTGGTAAAATTCCGAACTGAAATTGAGTTCCTATTTATGAGGGTTTCCCTGATCTACAAAGTTGATGGAGGTGATGAGTCGATTCAATGCATTAGAACAACCAAGCCTAAGAGAGCCGAGCATTGTAACCCCTACGTAGGTGCTGATTTGTGGATTATGAGTGTTGAGTCTTTGGGTTCTTGGAGGTTAACCCTTCAAGGTCTAGACAATTTATGTACTTATTCAGAAGTTTGAACGTTGATCGATATTATCTATTGTACATCAATTGTCATTAGAAAAGATGATTGTTATTTTCAGCTTCCCCGTCAGTATGAACATTATAATATGAAACTCATTTGGAATGTGAGAATATTGAGTTGAAACTTTGACTTGTTGCAAGGGTGAGAGGCGAAATAATGGCCCGGTAGGCCTTGAAGGATTAGTCCCGTATGGTTTTGATCTCTGAATCTATGGGTGTTGACTTGTGGATTCAATCTCCATGGTGGTAAGATCCTTAGACACTGATGATGAGTTTTGTTGTAACTTATATCAGGTTTGAAGAAGCTGGAGAGCTTGAACCTTTCCTTCACAGGAGGTATTTTGGACAGTGGCTTGCGCACACTTGCAACCATCACGTCACTCACGTCTCTGAACCTGGACTCCAAGCAGATCACGGATGCAGGCCTTGCTGCACTGACAGGTTTCAAAATTCTCACTGGATGGAGCATGTCCGCCTTTCTTGAATGGATGATTACTGTCTGAGCTCGTGATACTGACAGTCGATGAAATTGCTCTGCAGGTTTGACTGGTTTAAAAACTCTGGATCTCTTTGGTGCAAGGATCACCGACTATGGCATGGCCTGCCTTCGACGTGAGACTTTTTTCCTGAGCTCTTGCTTGTAATTAAGATTCACTTCTTGGAAATCCCGTGTTTGTGCTCTTAGCTTCGATTTACACTTGTATAGGCCTTGTGATTTGGACTTTGTTTTTAGAATAATCCCCTCCTCTGTACCTGTGCTTGTTCATTCCTAGCTGAGACTGACTGGTGGATTCCTGTGACAGATTTCAAGAAACTGCAGACCTTGGAGCTTTGCGGTGGAGGTATCACAGATGCAGGAGTAAGCAAAATAAAGGATCTCACGTCGCTTACCTCTCTCAACCTTTCGCAAAACTTGCGTCTCACAGACAACGCCCTCCAGTATCTCTCGGGTGAGTGTGCTCTCTACGAATGTCAAGGAGTCGCTTACCGTCACTTGATCATTTTAACATATGTAGGTGTTTGATTTTTGGGAGATCACTGTGGAACCATTGAGAGTTTTTTGGTTACAAGAGCCAAATATTTTTAATCAAGTTTTTATCACTGTATATGAATTTCTTATGCAACTTCAAAGTGGGAGGTTGTAGATCACTATATGTGATGGTACCCTACCCCATTTCCATTCAAAGATTAGTGGCCATTGACGTTGAGCCAAGTCATGCTTCATGTTGCTTACACCGATTGCTAACAACTCCAAGTGTAGGACAAGGTGATAACAGGAGTCTTTGTAGGACACGGTATTAGGTCCCTAATAGTTCTAGTATCTCCACCTTCAGTTACGACTTGACAAAAATGAATGAACTTCAACAAGACTTTAGAGCAAGTTAGTAGACTAATACTGTGATTTAATGCGAAATTATTCCTAACCTCGATTTATGATATTGCTAATGATGCAGGGATGAGAAATCTTGTGTCTTTGAACCTGGCAAACTCCAGGGTGACGAACGCCGGGCTCCAGTATTTGAAGCCATTGACGAATTTGACGTCTCTGGCACTTCAAGGCTGCAAGGTGACACGACTGGCGGTGGACCACCTTCAGGCCACCTCCTTACCCAACCTCGCAGTCGTTCGCCTCAAGTAGCAAGCTCTGTACCGGGCCCTGTACAAAAGAAAGGGAGAGGCCATGTATAGACATAAAACTTGGCGTAACTGCGGACAAATCCCGATCTGCGTTACCTTTCGGAAGGGAGAGAGACTTGTACAGCTGCGCCCCTTCCTCTGGAGCTTTTTTCTTGAGCTTTTGCTTGGCACAGAGCTTTCAATACTTAGCAGTGTAAAAAGGCACTAATAACACTTGGACAAACTCTCTCTATTTGCGCTCCTTGCATTCGACCAAAACTGCTCGAAGCTCTTCCCTGGGTAGCGATGTTCTTTGTTCTAAGTGGCAGCGAAGATTGTCGTTCTTTTGTGGTGTTCCATTGTTATGGAATGTCATTGTATCAAGGTTCTATATATGATCAGTTTTCTAAAGACTGGGTCTTCTGTCTTCCTCATTCTTTCTCATTATTGCTCTAGGCTCTCAACTTTTAGCACTATGTATGAGATAAGGCAAAAGCTTGTAGTGATGATGGTGTATTGTTGTTTTTACATAATCATGGAACATGCCATTCTTCATCCTACACATACATAATCAACACTAGAATGCAATGCAACAACACACAAAAAGTTTCCATCATGGTGCAAGGGTTCATCAACAAGTCGTCAAGATGTCATTAGTATTTACCAAAAATAGATAAGTGAAAAATATTGCAACTGAAAATGTATCAAAAATTGTGAAAGATGAAATTGTGACACAATTTGAATTTTACATGATGGACCAAATTAAGTATCGTTGTATTGCAATGGCATTAAAAAAGTATCTATGCATTACAAGATTTTGTTGAGAAAATGTTTGGATGTTATCAAGGTTGGGTGCAAATGGATAAATGAAAAATGGTGTGGACGAAAAAATGGTGCATGAAACATGAGATTGTGTGGGTCTGTCTATAACAATGGCACTATTTAGAATGTAATTTACGTGGTACAAATGTTGCCAAAGCTACATTCCCTACCTTAAGGTAATTCACACTATAAGAAATCTATATTTTTTTGTTACAGTAGACTTTAAACATGGCATGTTTTTGCGAATAAGAGGACTTTGAAGATTGAAAGGCAATGGGTGGCAAAATTGGAATGGACATTGTAGTGAACATGTGCATGTTAGTGGGAAACAATGTTATGTTAGGAAAAACAAGCATGTTCTATAAGACATCCAAAAAAATATTAGAATGTTTTTTGTGATGTTCAAAAAAATGTGACAGTGCAACATTAGTAAGGGTTTATGGTTTGACTATAGGTAAGTTTGTAGAAGTTACTAGGGATTGAGGTAAAATAGTGACCAAAGATGAAAAAAACAAGATGAAGGCAATCTCATGATAGTTTTTTGCAAAAATAAAATTTTAAAAATGTTATTGATTTGGCATCCAAAGAAGATGACATTAGCACACTTTGACACCATTTGAGAATTTTTTTTAAATTGATGTTGACTTTCTTATGTTAGCTAGACTATAATTTTGATAATGTTTCCAAGAAGCTAAGGATCCATCAAAAGTTCTGAAATTCAAAATGCTTGTTATTCAAAAAAATTATAAGACATATACAACGGGACTTACGAATGAGACATTGCCTGCTCTCTCAATGTGTTGGTCAACTTTCTTAATCTCTTCCATCCATGGACACATTTATAATCATACAAATATGCAACAATGCTTGTTCTAGTGTTACTCAAACCCTACCAAATCTGAAACAGTCTAATGCAAGGAACCACATTTAGACTCACACTAAACATTTGAACGCATTTGAAGTGTGCATACCTTGCTATAGTGAAGATTCAAGAGCATTTGGGGTAGTTTCTCTTGCTTGTAAAATACTCTCTAGCAAGGAAATGACATAATACGGAAGTATGTCACATGTATGACAGCAGTGCCTCATCTTATTCTCCTATATGCATAAGCTCATAAGACGTAACGTCCAAGATGCCATAGCTCGAGAACTGCCAACAAATAGATGTAAAACAAAAATAGAGGGGTTAGAGTAAAAAATTTGGAGAAGAGTGTTCCCTAAGGTGGCTAATTTTCACTTCATTACTAAAAAATATTTGGACATGCTAAATGTGTATTGGAGAAATCCTAAAGAAAAACTAGATTTGAACAAACTTTCCAACCAAAAGATCTCAAATTTGTAGCCTTGCACTTTCATTCAACAAGAATTTCACATTCATCTTCGACTTTTCATTGGCCGCAATCATTGATTTGCAACTTGCATTGTCAATTTGTAGGAGTGGTGACAACATTTGGGCCGGGCATTTAGCACATTGTCTCTCTTCTTGAGCTCCTACAAAATCAAGGGATTAGCAAGAGGTTTCTATTGTAGTTGCAAGTGTTTAGCAAGTTTAGGGGCAAGTGTTGTATGATTAGTAAGTGCTTAGGGTTGTTAAGCAAGTGTTTAGGCTTGACATTTACTCCACACACATTTACTTTGGATTTGGCCAAATTTTGCAATCATTGTTTATAAGCATTTGGATTTCTATTGGTGGGAAATAATAAATAAAATCTAAACCTTAAAATATGATGCCATTTCCACTTCAAAATTTATAAGTGAGTAGCAAAACATACTTGACTTCCTTCACCATCTAAAATTTGCATTTACATTTGTTGGGATTTAAATAGTCAAATTCAACCATACAATTTTTTTTTAATTCAATTTTATTATAATTTTTACATAAATATATTTTAACAAATGAAGACAACAACCTCTCATCTTCTATGCTATTTAAAGACTAATACTATATACTGGGTATTACAAAATATTGTAATATTAATGCTAGTGACAAATATATTAAATATTATTTATTATTGAGTGACTCTTTATTATCAAAAATGATATCATATATAAGATAAAGTTTTAAAATTCAGCATCATTTTATTGTTTCAAATATCTTATTTCTATAAAAACTTAATACTCAGTGGACAAAAACTAAAGGGTATCATTATATGTTTAGTTTTTTATGCCATTTGTTGGCTCTATCATAGAGTATGTTCTAAGTGTCCAAGAATTTGTCTTGTAAATTTTTTATCATCATTATTTAATTTTGACATATTATAACTTTTTTTTGTTTAAAATCCAAATTTGTTAATTTAAAATTCTCTATTCAATCTTGTACCTATTCCAAATATAAAATTCAAAGATATTCCTAATTTTTATTTATTTCAATTGTAATCCAAAACACAATAAAAATAAAAGGTCTTTGTTGTACTGATTGTCAAGGTTTGATTTGCATGGTGAATTTGAATAAAAAAAATCTACATTCTTAACTTAATATTGAATGGTTTAATTTGAAGATAAAGACAAAGTTGATTACCAAAGTAACTTCGACTATATTGTTGATTGAAGTTAGTTTTTTAAATTTGACATTCAAATGTTACGACTTACAAATATTAAGGCATAAATTACTAAAGTGTATTTTTTACTTCTTCCATAATCCATATCCACCAAAGGTCTTTTCAAACAAATTTATGTAGAATTTTTTAATCTATATTTTTTAATATTTTTGTTTATTTTATATTGAGGTTAGTTTATGATTGCTTTGTATAGCTTATTATACAATTGATTCTTTTTAAAAGTATAAAATATTTAATTATTAGTAATTTAATGAACTTTATATTTGTGTCAAAATTATACATGTAATGATACATAGAAATAAACTTCACATTTTGGTAAAACCATCTTAAAGACCTTATCAAATACTCTATATACTATCAATATGCTCATTGGTATTTATGCCCAAGATTTTAGGGATGAAGTCCTCTACATCCTTGTTATATGGTAGAAACCTATACTTCCAATCATTTGCAGACATCTACATATTGCCAATAAAAATAAAATAAAGTGGTTGATGTTGTTATAAGTTCATGAATGAGTTCAATTACTTTATGATTATTGTATTGATTTTATTGTATTAAAATATGTTGTGCTTCAAATTGAACATGGTTTATTCTATGATCTCAAAATTATTAAGGAACCAAAGATTGTAAAATAGTTCTCACTTATATGCACACATGTGAAGCTTATTGAAGGTTGTCTTGTAGATTTGGTATGCACTCTTCATCTTTTATTGGGCTAGTGGAATGTACTTGGGTGCTAGTGGAAGTCTTACTTGAGCGGCATGAAATTTTTGAGCAGTCACTTACTCACTCAATACTTTTTAATGACACAGCCTTGAGGAACAAATGGGTTCCTATGAGCATTTTCATGCATGTTCATAACTTTGAAAGGTTGTCCAATCTAATGTGTACACGATATGGCAGATTTTGAGGGCATACAGGAAATGAGAAATTTATTACACAGTTCGTCATTTGAGAGAGTTGAAAGAGAGGTTGGAACAAATTCATGCCATATCGATGGAATTATGCAAACCTACAGCAATGATTTTCTAACATGAAGAGCTCTCACTTGCTCAAATGGAGCTCAACTTTGGAAAGCAAGGTGGCAATTTGCTTTTTCAAGCTAAGTTAGAGGGTGCTCAACAAAGGTTCTCTAAATGTCATGAACATAAATTTGTCTATTGGAACACATGCTGAGATCTCGCAAAAAAGGAAGCACGAGCAACAGCATATCAGAAAAACGAGCATGTTATACACTCTGCTCTCTATATTTCAGCGCTCTAAAACCTCGGGAGAAATCTGCCAGGAATACACACACGTGCAAAACACTTAAACTACATTACATTCGATGTTCACTATTGTGCTTCATGCACAAAAGATATATATGCATACTCAAAGAATAAAATTTCATGAAATAAAATTTACAATTATACGACTCTCACAGGGTACAGTAGGTTGAAGATTGTTACGTGCAGCAGCATTTATCTCACACCCGGTTACCAGGCAAATCAGTCCGAGCTCTCATCATCCGAGACAGAGCTGTGGTCTCCCGAAAATGACTGTCTGCATTAAGACTCCGAAAGTTTGGCACATGAGCTCACAAGAATTAAGTAAGATGGCAATGACTAAAACAGCTCATGAAAATTCTGACGAAAATAATACTGACAACTAATACAGGACTAGCTACAACAGAAGAAGAAAACAGGTGGAAGCAGGCAGACAGGGCTCCAGAGGGAATTAGCTGGCGGGTGCTGGAGTCCAATCGTAAGGCGCTCGATCCACCACCAGGTAATCCCCGCGGATGTCCTTGGCCACCCGAATGCTCTCGTCCAGATATATCGACTCAAACCTGCGGCACAGTCACATCCACATTAGTGCAAGGTAACTGCACCTAAAATTATCCGAAAAAACATTTGAGAACGGTTCATATTAGTAAGCTTTTTTGGAACTTCTCGGGAGTCAAAAGGAGTCTAGATTCTCTTAGCAAGCATTTATTGGATATTGTATGAATAAACAATGAATGTTCAAAGTGTTGAAAACAGGTGTACCCAAAATCGACCTGAGGGTCTCATGAATATAGGCTGTACATAGTAGCCAAGAATCTGAATTCTGTGTACAGGCTCCATTCAACACCATAACCTAATACCAAACGAGTAGACGACGACTTAACTTACCAGCCTTTTCCAAAAGGCGGAACTGCAAACCTCCGTCCGTTCACGAAGAGTGCTGCCCTGATGAACCTGCCATTGTGGCCCAATCCATGCTGGGATCCATTAATGTACATATGAATACAGTCCCAGATGTCTTGTTAACGCCCCCAGATGGACGCAGAATCATTTTGCACTTTGCATCCAGGAGCAGGAAGCAAGCAAGGCCGGCGAAGCGAACCTGAAATTCACACGCTGGGAGGACACGACCTCAATCGTCGAGTCTACCACAAACGAGCCGGAGGGTGGAAATGTAATGACATTGTTTAGGGTTCCTCTCTGCACATCGATCACCTGCGAAGGCACAACAATACAACAATAAGAACAGTACTAACACTACGATGTATCCCATTCTCGTTTCTACGTCTTCCTTAGCTAACTCCACAAGAGATTACAGCACGCCAATTTCTTAATGCCTCAATCTAAACGAGTCGGAGGGTGGAAATGCAACGACATTGTTTAGGGTTCCCATCTGGAATACTCCTTCAATTCCTATCACTACTTCCGTTCCTATCAATAACAACGATAATACTAGTACTAAAACTAAGGAGTATCCCATTCTTGTAACGAGGGATGATAGCACGCCAATTCCTTAATGCCTCAACCATGAGCACATTAAACAGTAAAGTAGGTTTGACACGCTGTTGTTGCAATTTACGTGGCAGGGAGATTGGAGCATTGATAGGAACGGAAGTAGTGATAGGAATTGAAGGATTGATAGGAGTTGAAGCATTGATAGGAATTGCAGAAGGAATTTTAAGCGTACCTGCAAAATGTCACCCGCTTGAGTGCCCAACAGTGGTGCTTTCTCCACGATGAACAACTGTTCTTTCTCCGTGGTCCACAGCATCCGCCAAGTGCCGCTCAACCTCGCGTCCGTGGTGGTCTGCTCGCTGCACTCCACTCCCAGCGCCTCGATGACCTTCAAAATCTCCGCCCGCTTGCTGCCCTGTTGCTGCGTCTTCAGGCCGCGCTCTTCCGTCGCGATGAGACCCAGTAAGTCGTCGCGGGCAAGCCTGGTTTGAGCCTGGCGCGACTCAGAAGAAGAACTAACGCGGCAGACAGTGAGGGTGGAAAGTTTCGGTTTCATGGCAGGTGGGCGGCACAAGAGCTCGGCACGGAAAGAAGTAGCGAGTGCCATAGCTATAGACGACGGGAGAGTTGTGAGCCTCCTGCTCTGTTCAGAACGACAGTCTTGTGAATTAGAATTTTGACTTTGAGCGACTCCTAGGGAGGTTGCTGATGTTGATTGGTTCCCATGATTTTTTTGCCGCATTCTGCTCCGCCTGGCGCTTTATCACCATGCCTGGCTCACTTGTTCCAGATCCAAGCCCTTCGCCTTTTTGTTCCGCAATTAGGGTTTTCTAAATGGTTGAAGCTCCCACTAGCCAGATCAAAAATCATGTTCGTTTTCAGCCAATTTCCTGCTTATATGACAAGACTACATTCTAGTCGAGTGATGCACGGATGGTTGCAACGCACTTTGGGTGGAGGATTTGGGGAAGCTGGACTTTCGAAGTGGCCCAGGTGGGCGGTACCGGATGTGTGGTGGTAGGCTTTCTCGATGTCTTTGCCATTGATTGTCTAAAAGCAATACGGAGTAGTACTTTTTAATTTGATATTGGTTTATTCTATGCTCGTTGTATACTCCATGGTTCGTAGAGCATGATAATGTACTTCGCGGGTTTCGATGTACAGCTTGTCTGATATTTCTGCAACCCACAAAGTAGGGATTCAGGATTTGATTGTTCGTTTCCTGCAGTAGAATACAGAATTGAATCTTGATAACAGGGTCCCAGAAAAGTCACTTGACTGAAGTGAGTGGAGTTTTACACTTACTGTTGTACCAGTGTGAATTTGAGCACCAAAGTTGTTCATTAAATATCATCTGATTCCAGAGTCTGAAGTCAGCAGAGCTGCATCACATTCGCATTTCTACAGTCACGAAGGTAGTGTAAAGCCAACTTCGTACGAAAATCTTGAATGCTGCATAGAAAGCTGCAACGAAACTTGTCTAGTCGCATGCTATTCAATTCATCTCAACAATTTGACATCAAACAGCAAACAATGTGTACGACGACTCTGTTCTTTCCAATTCTTCAACTCTTCTCGTGCATTGTCGAGGATTCTGGTGAGATTTAGTGGCTGCATTTCCGAAGAATCGCGAAGCATGATTGAGTAAATGACTGCTCCGGCAACCGAACATCCATGCATGGCACACAATATGTTCGAGAAGCTCAGATTAATTTGAAGACATTTGCTGCAAAGACTAGGATTTCCCTAGCAGCACCATAGCCATGGCTAACTTCTCTCGCTACCTCGAAGTTTCTAATGAAGCTGCAAAACAGAAATGCAATTGCAAACTAAGATGGGTAGAACTGCAATTTGCAAAGGGTTCCTCTAAAAGTCTTCAGAGTATTACAAAGAATTATTGGCTTTGAAATTCGTGAGAAACTCATGAATTTTATCATTTTCTCAGTTTCGTTTATTCATTGAAAGCCCTTGCAGTTGGTTTCATGTCTCTGGTAACTGATAAACTACGATATTCAATGAATCCGGAGATCATTCCTCTCAAACAATTTGAACATGTGGTGAGGGGTATGCTGGCTTCAATTAGCACCATCAAACATGTTTACATTTGGACATGTGAAAATTAAAAAATACACATTGCTTGTAAAGATAATATTATTAATAATTCTAAAATGGAATTGAAATATGTCAATCCTAATGGTCAAATTGTTGTAGCAAATAAAAGACCCCCTTAGCTAAAGATGTTTTTATTTTGAAAATTTTTGAAGATTGAATTCAGAAACAAATCCTTTACATTATATTGGAAAATTTGAAATTTACATGATTTTTGAAAAAAATACAAGAAAATCTATACTAAAATAAATTTAAAGAATATAAAAAATTCACCATAGGTCAATATATTATAATATCAAACATCATATTACAAACCACATTTTAATTTCATTCTATGTGTAGAATCTCAATAGACTAAAGTTATAGGTCCAAAATTTAAAATAGAAATTAATTTTTCTTTTAGAAACTTCAAATTAGAATCAAAATTAGAATTAGTAAGCTTAAATTGATAAGTTGGTCTCAAATTCAAACAAATCATTTTGAAAGATTAAAATTCAAATCAAGAGTAAGGAGGTAGAAACTACTAAATACGCTAAAATGGTATCCTTTGCAATCTATAGATGTAGCATCTTCTTTTCTAGAAAATCCTACATCCACTTAGCTAGAAAGGGCTTTCCACCTCCAAGTGGTCTACATCTATTCAAAAGACTTTTTTATATTAGAGCTATAAGCTACAACCAAACAAGCTTTCTCCAATATACTAGTATTATGTAGGAACAATTATTTACAACAAATGATAAAATTTGAAAATTTTGAATTCATATTTGAAATTCTTGATCCCAAATGACTAAAATGAGGGAGTGAAGTTCATGAAATACAAATTGATGATCCAAAATAGGAGACAAATTTTTACATCTATAGAAAGAGTAGGAAAAAAATTTCTACCCTCTCTTGAAGAAAGGCTCATCTCACTATAGACTTTAGACAAATCCTCCACTCAAAGAACTATCCAAAAAAATTGGATGAAAGCAATTTATTTCTCACTAATTCATTTCCCAATAAGAATGAACCTACTTTGACCATTCATCAACGACTTGGGAGTTTCAAGTACGCTAGTTCCCCTCTAAAACAACTAGAATTCAATCAAGGTAGGTACATCCAAATGTGCCATTGACCTTAAACCGCCATTTATACTACATATACATCTCAAAAGCCAATTCTAAACCTATGTGGAAGAAATGTTTTTAGAACCAAACTTTGCTCCTTAATAACTTTAGCATACAGTATCAAAATGTCACGTTTAGTGGTATATTGGAACCTCCTTTCACTTGCCACCAAAAATATATGAAAATCTGACCAATCTAATAATAGAAAATAGGCTCAGTAGCAAAAAGTGGCAGTTTGGGGAGTACCTACCTTATTTCTCGGCTCACTTTCCAATTGAAAGTGAATCTCTGAAAGAAAGAGACCCCATTGCGGTAAATAACCTACAAGTTTTGCAACAACAGACTGGACCAGATACAAATGGAGCAGATGCAAAACCTGTGATGTTTTTTGATGCCTATACATCTAAATACTCAGAAGCTTCCATTAATACAAATTCTACAAACTCTTAGTTAGTGTTGTTCATGTGTGCAACTCTATATCCACGTACACACCTCATGTCACGACTACGTCGCTCCAAGTTAAACAAAGTTCTATGATGGATGGGGAGCGGTTATTCCTAGTAGGAGAGGAAGCGGTTATTCCTAGTTGGTTAATGAAGCATGAATTAAAGCTCGGTGAGGGAGCAATGTCCCTCACTTGACATATGTTAATATAAGAACTATTCCAAACAACAAGTCCTTGGTACCAATGCCTCCTTGAATTGATTCTATGGTTGCTTCTTGATTGGCATGTGTGTTCTTGTGTTCTTTACGTATCATGATTGGCCATATGCATATTACTATTGTTTCATAGATTGAATTCTATTGAGGGAGACATGGGTTTGGGATAGTTGCATTAGAGAATAGAAACCGGATTGGAAATCTATTGGAAAGCATTAGCAGGATGCCCGCTTTGGATCCTGAGTCTTAACATTATGTCAAGTCTTGATTGCCCCTACTTCCATGGTGGAGGGTGTCCTACTAAACATGATTAGCAATTAGGAGTCAATCGATCCGCGGAAGTGGTTGAATTTTATTGAGAGAATTATTTTGCTTTAATTATGGCTCAAGAAAGATCCAATGAGGAAGCGGCACAGTCCTTGGCAGAGGGGCTTGGATCAGAGTGGGTGAACTTCATTCAACAACAAGTGCAAGCGGTGTTCCTAATTGCCATTCCTCATATTGTCCAACAAATTTCGGAGTGCGTTGTAGGTCGGCTTGATCTAGTATCTCCATCTACCTCTAGAAGAGTGAATGATCATATGCGGTTGAGGTCGGAAGGACGTGACGGTGAAGACTTTGAAGGACGAGACTCCAAGGTTGCGATGTCGGACAAATTTGTGGGGAAGAAAGGTAAAGAAGTGTTCAAGTGGTTTGCGCAACTTTGCTTGGTGTTCCGAGGTAAGCCACGTGCCTACCGCTGTGATGAAGATAAAGTTGCATATGCACTCTCCTATATGAGCAGTGCAGCGCAGAATTGGACGATACCGATTCTTCAAGCATTGGACGAAGGGTGGCCTCACGATTTATTAGTAGACTATAATGCTTTCCATGAAGCGGTCATAGCTGTATATAGAGATATTGACCGCAAGGGTACGGCAGAGGATTAGCTCGAAAGAATCTGACAGATGGGATCAGTTGCAAATTATATTTCCATGTTTAATGAATATGCCACACAAGTTGATTGGAACGAGACAAGTCTGGTAGCGCGGTTTCGTAGGGGATTAAAGGAAGAAATTCTTGATTCAGTACCCACTACAGAAAATCAACCATGTCAATTGAATGAGTGGATGTCCATGGACTCTTGGATTGATGAGCACTTATGGTCTCGGTGCCAAAATCAACGTCCACCAGTCCTAGCTTCGCACCTACGAGATCAGGTTGGCCGATTTCAAACTAACTCAAGGAGTTTTGGCCCAGTACCAATGGAGATTGATGCAGCCTCAGTATCGACGGCTATAGCAAAGACCGCAATGGACCATATAGAATACCAGAAACAAGGGAGGTGTTGGGGTTGCAGATTTCATAGGCATGTGCAAGCCAAGTGCCCTACCAATCCTTCCAAACCCTACTCCCTTGCAGTTATTGGAAAAGAGGAAGATGGATCAATCAGACCAGGAAAAGGTCGGGCCCGGAACTGAAGCTCTTCATTCGATACCCAGGTGTGCATCAAACGGCGGCAAGCGTGATCTCAAAAGGAGACTTGGTTGATGATTCTACGCTTCTGCAATCATGGCGGTCCACCAAGGTTGTGTCGCCACATTACTTGCGTGCCACTACAGAGCCGGAAGCACATCTGACTATGGATGCTCTTATCAACTTGATTGCGACAACAATTTTAATTGATTCGAGTGCTACCGGCATCTTTATGCATCAAGATTTTTCTCAATATTGCGGAGCAAAAATGCGATCTAAATTAATTCCATGAGAAGTTTGAGTTATAGATGGAAGAGTGATTAACTTTGGATTTATTACCCATGAAGCAACATTTGAATTGGAAGTGGGAAATCACCAAGAAATGATTGTGGTGGATCTCACAAACATTGGCCAATATCATTGCAATTTGGGAACACCGTAGCTCATTTGTCATAACCCCACCATTTGTTGGCCTCAACATCAAGTGATTTTTGACTCAGAGTATTGTCGACATCATTGCATAGATGCAAATATGGAAAAAAAATATCAGATGGTAAGCAAGGCAGGCTCTTGCACCTCCACAAACAGGATGGTAGGGCAACTTTGAAGCCAAAGGTGGAATTAAAGCTAGTGGGTAGCCAGGGTATCTAATTAGCATGGGGCCGAAACATGCTTTTGTGTTGGGTCCAACATTCCATCTTTCAGCAAAGGAAGCCAAGCTATATATTTTGGAGATATCAAAATTGGACAAGAATAAGACTCTGGGACAACCAGATTCCTAAGCCCCAAAAGAATATCAAAATTTACAAGAAGTGTTTAATGAGAAAGCCTCCAATGACTTACCCAATTACAATGGGTCGGATATGAAGATAGAGTTTAAAGAGGGACATGAGTCCCGTAACATGGGATTGCGGCCTATGTCCCCCATAGAACTCAAAGAACTTTGATGATACCTTGAAGAAAATCTAGGCAAAGGGTGGATTCGTTGATCCAAGTCTCCAGTCTCGACTCCCATTGTATTTGCTTGAAAGAAGGATGGATCCATCCGTGTTTGTATTGATTACAAGAACGTGAACAAAGTCATAATAAGGAATCGATACCCTCTTCCTTTAATTCTTGACTTAACTAATCGATTGATTGGAGTCAAAATTTTCTCGAAACTTGATATAAGACAAGCTTATCATCTAGTGCAAATGGCAATAGGCTATGAATTTAAAACGGCATTTATAACACGTTATGGATTACTTGAGTATTTGGTGATGCCATTCGGTTTAACCAATGTTCTTGCTCAGTTCCAAGCGCACATGTAGAGTATTTTTTATGATTTACTCGATATTTCCATAGCAATTTATTTGAATGACATTCTCATTTTCTCAAAGACTTTGGAGGAGCACAGGACAATTGTGCGAGAAGTACTTCAACGTTTGCTTCATCACGGTCTTTTTGCTAAAACTTCTAAGTGTCAATTTCATCAAAGTTGTATGGAATTCTTGGGAATGATGGTTTCGGAAAAAGGATTGGAAATGTATTACGATAAGGTGCAAGCAATTCTAGAATGGCCCACTCAAAAATCGGTGAAGGAAGTCTAGGCTTTCCTAAGGTTTGTTAATTTTTACTGGTGCTTTATCTATGATTATTTAAGAATTACTATTCCTCTTACTTCATTGATATGGAAAGATCAACGGTGTCGGGTAGAGAGGAGCACGCTTTAGGAACACACGGGGTGTTTGGCTGCAACTGTTGGTTGTACACAGGGTGTCTTCTTCAATCTTCAGTCTTTAGTCTTCAAACGGTGCCCGTTGGCCTATCCTGTATAGGCTCTAGATAGGTATAAGGGTCAAGGAAGGGATAAGAAACCACGGGATACGGGACGGGTAAAACGGGACAATAGACATGAGCTACCGTCCGAATGATGGGATCCTAAACTTCAAATTCACGGTCTGCTGGTCAAAACTCCAGACCGTGAGAACAAGCAAGTCTCGACCATGTGGGCCATTAATCCTACTTCGTCACCACGACAATAAATGGGGTTGGGTCTTGGTTTTACCCAGACCGCCCGCAACCAGGGTTACAAAGCAAAAGGAAATAAAAGACAACGAGCCTCCAAATCAGGCTAGGAATAACAAAGCCACATCCCACACATACATAAAAAAAAAACCCAAAACATTCCTCTTCAAGTCTTCAATCTTCAAGTCTTCAATCTTCAAGTCTTCATGTTTTAAAAAAAACAATGAGAAATCTTCAAAGCTATACCCTAAAGTAGCTGCGACCTTTTATCTAGTGCCACAGATGGTTCACAACTCCAAATGCTAAGTGCAATAGCATTTTGGAAAGCTAACCCAGTAACCTAACACCTCTCCAAATTTCACTTCATTCTAAACTACTGTCCAAAAGTTATAGGCAAACAAGGTGGCGGCTCTTCTCCTCCTCGCCAACCAACCACTGCCTCTTCAAACTTCTTATAACTTTTGACTTACAAACTCTGAACACAAGTGTGATAGCAATTTGGAAAGCTAACACATCCGGCTACAACATGTAAAAATTTCACTAAGAACTAAAACTCTGTCCATAAGTTATAGCCCAACAAAGTCTCGGTCTCCTATTTTGAGAACCCACTCAACCTCCAAACTTCTACACTCTATAATTTCTTCAATAAAACTCCAAATAGCTCGTGTGATAGCTATTTAGAGAGATAAATAAACAAAATAGCACTCATAAAAATTTCAAAAGAAATCCTTATACTGACCAAAGGTTATGGCCCTCCAAAGCTTCGGCCTTGCTCTTCACAAGTGGCAGCCAACCTCCAAGTCATCACACCTCCATAACTTCTTCCTCCAAACTCCAAATCTTAAGTTTAATCACTCTTTGGAAAGCTAAGATTAAGATGAACACGCTTCCAAAATCCTTCTTGCAACTTGATGGACTGAACGTGAGCTATGGCTTGACGAAGTCTCAGCCTTTTCTTCATGAAAGGCACTAAACTCCTCAAATTCAAATGCTCATAACTTTTTCATCCTAACTCCAAATCAAACTTGCAAACTCATTTTGGAAAGGCAATTTCATAAGGAACAATCTCACCAAATTTCATTACCAAAGGCCTCATACAATGGGAGATATCACTCCTCGAAGTTTCGGATTTTCTCCCACACTCAAGTTTCTCTATTTTCTCCTACACACACACACTAAGCATCTTTTTCCCTCTTTTCCTCCCTATCTCAAGTGAGGGGTGGGGGCACATCAGCCCATGCCCCTACCAAGACCCCACCTAAGATGCCAAACTAAATCCCCATTCACACTCTCCCTTTATTCTAAAACCCAAGTTAACTTTTAAACACTAACTTCTCATTAAACGTTTAAAATCACACACTGTGATTTTAATAAAATACTCAAAGTATGAAATTAGTAACTAACATTTAATAAATGCTTACTAGAGATAAAAAACTAGAGTTCCAATCACAGCTTCATTTCATTTGTAGA
Source organism: Pseudoscleropodium purum (assembly GCA_963969395.1). NCBI lineage: Eukaryota > Viridiplantae > Streptophyta > Bryopsida > Hypnales > Brachytheciaceae > Pseudoscleropodium > Pseudoscleropodium purum. Next base: position 26,800,914 of record OZ017798.1, read on the forward strand.
AAGTCGAGAATGCGTTTGATGGTGGCAGCAACGTAATTTGTACGCTCGGACTTCATCAATGGGTTGACTGGACCTTCCAACCAACGTTGGTGGCCACGACACCCTCCACCGGCAAAGCCATACAATAATAATGATCGATGTTTTTGCCCTCATAACTCGCTTCAAAAGTCACTTCCCGAGTGCCTGGCTCAACACACCCAACTTGGAGCAGGATTACCAAAACACGAGCATTGGTATCAAGATTACCGTGCCATCGCCGCTCCACGCGAGGTTGCTTCGGCAGTCTAGAAGGCCCAGCTTCATCTCGAGGATGCCTAAGTGGCAAAGCAAGATCCCGTTCCAAAAGGGGTTGATCTGGCAGCTGTGACAATGAAAACTCGAATTCAGCCTCTGGTTGAAGCTCTTCATCTTGAGACTCAGAAAAAACCCTCCAGTTCGACATTCTAACTCTTAAAGTAGAAAACAAAGTCTACTACTCGAATGTAATGAAGTTCTAAGGCAAACTACCCTCTTAAATAGATGTCAGAGCGGCGTCACCTTGAAGCTATTCAATATAACATATTATAATATGTTTTTATCTAATATACAAATCTACAACAGGACAACGGTTTGAATGGACCTCTTCAATAGATGAGGCATTTAGGGAACTCAAGTCTCGGTTCACTAAGGCCCTGGTGCTAGTTCACCTTGATTTTCAACTCCCTTTTGTAGTAGAAATAGATGCCTCAGACAATGCTACAGGAGCTATTCTATCACAACATGAGGAGGATGGGCATCTACATCCATGCGCCTATCGAAGCTCTAAAATGCAACCGGTTAAGAGGAACTATGACATATATGACAAAGAATTGTTGAGTATTGTACTTGCATTTCATGAATAGCGGGTCTACCTGCAGGGATCTCCACACCAAATTCGGGTGATTTCTGACCATAAAAATCTTAAACACTTGCTAACAACTAAACCGACGACAGGTACGGTGGTCTGAACAACTCTCAGCATTCAACTTCGAAATCCACCATCAGTTGGAGGTGTTGAATGGGCGTGCCAATATGCTTTCAAGACGGCTTGACATACTAGAAGATTCATCAAAAGAACCCAAGCCACTTTTATGGTTAGCAACCATGGAGGCATGTGAGCCCGTTTGGATTCATGCTAAAATTATTCAACACATAAAAATAGCCATGGGAGAGGATATCTTGCTTAAGCCAATATTGGCATTCTTTATGAATAATCCTGATTGGGCCCCGGTAAACATTTGTCAGCAATTTCAAGATTACATGATTTGGGACAGGATACTTTATTTTCGGGATGCAATTTTTATACTGAATGATGATGAGATACAACGACAAATATTACACTCAAGATATGACGTACCAACGACGAGACATTAAGGTTGGGTGAAGACTATGAATTTGGTGTCTAGAACTTTCTATTGGCCCACATTTTGAAAATACGTGCACCGGTATGTTGATGGTTGTGACTTGTGCCAACGTTTGAAATCCACTCATCATACTCAACATGGGTTATTGCAACCCATTCCAACGGCAAATGCACCATGGAAATGGGTCATGGTTGATTTCATTGTCAAATTGCCGAATAGCAATGGATCCAACTCTATTTTGGTTGTTGCAGACAAAAATACCAAATTAGCACATTTTATTCCAACGAATGAAACGATTGACTCTTCAGTGACTGTCACTTTATACCTCCATCACATATGGAAACATCATGGGATTCTAGAGGAAATTATATCCGACTGTGGACTAGTATTCATTTCCAGATTTATAAAACGCCTACATGAACTTCTCCACATTCAATCTACTTCGACAATGGCTTTTCACCCACAGTTTGACGGTCAAACAAAAAGGATGAATCAAATTCTAGAACAATTTCTTCGTATGTTTACAACTCGACAACAAGATGATTGGTCGGACCTCCTTCTAATAGTGGAGTTTGCCTACAACATTTCAATCCACTCAGCAACAGGTCTTTCGCCGTTTTACGCCACTTATGGGTACCACCCACTGTTATCAATTGCTACACCTACAACTTCAAGTGTTTTGGCAGCAGAGGATAGGATTTGACTTCTAAAAGAAATACATGAAGAGGTAAAGACTATGATCAAAATAGCAAAAGACCAATCAAAGCTCAACTATGACCAAAGGGTGCTATTGCAATTGTCATTTCAGATAGATCACAAAGTCTTACTTCGACACGATAATATTTCTATGACTGGGCCCACTAAAAAATTGGCATCCAAGTTTTTGGGACCATTTCCCATTATTGCTAAACTATCTTATTTGGTTTATTGACTTTGACTACTAAAGGCTCTTCGTATTCACAATGTGTTCCATATATCATTGCTAGAGAGGTATCGACCTGATACCATCTTAGGGCGACAACAAAGACCGTTGTCACTCATTGTAACTCCAGAAGGCAATATTGAGTGGGAGGTGAACAAAATTTTGGATTCTCGACGCATAGGACGATGGAAAAAGCTCCAATACTTGGTTGCTTGGGAGGGATATGGGCTTGAGGAGAATTCATGGGAACCGGCTAGAAACTTGTACAATGCTCTAGATGTTGTAGCTAACTTTCACAGGCATCATCCACAAACGGCCGGATAAGACAATTCGATAATGCACGAACTTTATGCCTTGAAAGGGGGGGTAATGTCACAACTACGTCACTCTAAGTTGGACAAGGTTCCATGATGGACGGGGAGCGATTATTCCTAGTTGGTTAACGAAGCATGAATTAAAGCTCGGTGAGGGAGCAATGTCCCTCACTTGACATACATTAATATAAGAACTATTCCAAACAACGAGTCCTTACCTATGTCTCCTTGAATTGATTCTATGGCTGCTTCTTGATTGGCATGTATATCCTTGTGTTCTTTACATATTATGATTGGTTGTATGCATATTACTATTGTTTCATAGATTGAATTCTGTTGAGGAAGACATGGATTTGGGATAGTTGCATTAGAGAGTAGAAACCAAATTGGAAATCCACTAAGAAGCATTAGTAAGATGCTTGGTTTGGATCTCGAGTCTTAACACCTCACTTGCTTATCTTATCTTCCACTCTTTGTTTCATTTAACATCTAGTTGCTACTGCAATGGCATTCAACTTATCACTGTGAGCATCCGCACCATGCATGCCACTTAGCCTATTAAGCTTGACAGGACCGATTGGTTACTATTGGTAGAGATTTGTGCAACGGGTTTCTTGAAACCGTGATGTTTGATTTAGAGCTAATTAATTTATGAGGAAAGTGAATTTGCAAATGGGTGTTGATTTCTTTCAGAAGCTTGGGGTGAGAGCTAGTTGTGCTCAAAGCTAGAATTCTTGAGCTAAGAAAGTATTATTGTCAAGATGACCATAGAATCCAAATCTTCATAGGTGAAATGCAAAAATGAGTGCGGGCAAAGACCGAAATAATTAGAGTAGTTTGAATTCATGGGAGTTGCTATGTTTTCACCGTGTCTAGCATCTAATACATGAACAATTATGTCAAGCACAAGAACTTGGAAGAAGATGAACTTGAATTGAGCAAAATGTGACTTTGCATTCCACATACATAACATAATGGCTTAAGGTGTCACTAGGAACTTTGAAGTGTTTAGCTGGGGCTAAAGTAGGGAGGTTTAGCCCCCATTTTAGCCCCATCTAGCAATAAGTGAAAAAGGGAGGGGGGCTAAAGTTTTTAGCCCCATTTTTGTGCCATTAGCCGGGGCTAAAATGAAATTAGCCAGGGGTAAATTGAATTTTGCAAAGATTGGTTTGAATGCTTTGTAGACAATCTGAATGAATTTTTTTATCTTTTGGATAAATTTCATTCAATAATTGGATAAAACTCTATACATAATTGGATGAATACTCTTATAAATTTGGATGAAATAAAATACAATGGATGAAACTATACTTCCAAAATGGATGAAATTTCACAATGGATTAATTATAATCGTTGAAAATTAAAGAGAGACATGGATGAAGAGAGAAGTGGAATATTGCTAAATTTATTACAATGAATAGGATACATATGAAATGAAATTGAAATGAGGAGTTATCCCAATAAATACAATCCCTTGGATGAAACTTCTACTATCTTCTATGGGGCAGTACGGCGCCGAAGTGTTGCAACTGACTGAGCGGTTGCTGGACGTGTTTGAGGAGCTTCTGGGCTTGCCGAAGGGTCACTTGCAGGTGGTCTTCGGCAAGGCCATGCTGAATGTGCGCCTAATCTTCTACACCGCTTGTACCGAGCCTTCACGAGTGCTCAGGTCGCTAGCGCACTCTGACCCCAACGTGCTCACCATGCTCCTGTAGGACCACGTCGAAGGCCTGCAAGTGAAGAAGAAAGAAGGGCGTGGTTGGGTGAATGCCCTGGTTATCAACCTCGGTGACCAAATGCATGTAAATTTATCAATCAGTATCATGCATACCTCCAACCCGTGGCGTGGGGCAGCTCCTCCGTTTTGGCGTCGTCCAGACTCCTAATTATGTCAATCCCATATTAGATGTTCAGAATTCTAGCTACTAGTTGTCAATTTTTGGCAAAGAATGAGCTTTCGGGAGCAATTGTATGAAAATCCAGCATTCTTCAAAGTATACATACATAGCTGTAAGTTCACATTCACATTCAGAGGATAGAAACTCTTAGATAAGATCGTGAAAATGACAATTGCGGAGTAGAGAAAAAATCATTCTGAGGACTTCCTTAGAAATCTGGGAATGCCAGAGTCTTTAGAACCGCCTTGCTCTCCAACCGTCTTCCATCATTCTGTCACAGAAAACACCAACTTCATTAACAAAAAAGCAACAACTACATGCAAGAAAAGCAGAATTCAAGCTTAAGAGTTGGAACGTAACTCTCCAAGTACGCAAAATCCTCACACTGAGCTCGAGGTAGATGTTTCACATAAAATCTCTCTTCATTCAATACCAAAAAGACAAGCATTCAATTACCTACATTCTCGACAACCAGGAGCTAGAACACCATCCTCATCTACCAATGCAATTGACCTGGCTGCACTGCAAGAGATGACCAACATGCCACCAGAGTGAGGTGTTAGACTTGTGAGAGCAAGAGAGATTCTAACATCAATTGTATTATATATTTATAATATATGAAAGAGTGTTTTATATACACTCTTATACAGGAAGACTCTCTTCTGTAGAGTCGCAACTCTCTACTAAGAGTCGCAACCTTCTAATTAATTAGTATACTACTCTATAATGTATATTTTCAATATATCTAACACTCCCACTAGTATATTGGATGAAGTTCGTCGTTTTTGGATGAAGTTTAGAAGATATTCATTTCAAACGGCTTTTGTTCCCCTACATTAGGTTTTTTGTTTCGTTCTCCTTTTGCTTGTCGTGTGGCTGTGCCGCAGTGCAACATGTTTCATGTACGAGCTGACTGAGAGAGAAATGAGTGGCGGTTGTGAGTGTTGTCTGCATCGGAGTGTGAGTGAAGCAGCTGCGGCACTGGAAGAGGCGGAGCTAGCTGTAAAGCTGAACGTCCTAACCTTTGCCAATCGTAAAGTATCCCCGATGGAAGAGGAGCAGGAGCTGAGGAGATGGAGTCCCAGCCTTGCCCGACGGGAGCTCCAGCCTGCATGCACAGCCTTCTCCGACAAAGACGTGACCTTCTTCGACGATTGAGTGCCGATTTAGGAGCCTTCCCCGACGACTGAAGGCCGGAGTAGTGGAGCTCTGGATCAGCAGTAGCGACTTGAGGATGAGCTTTCTCCAAACTACAGTTAAGTTTTCTCCCCTTTCTATCTTGTACTTTTGCATCTGTTTGTCTGGCAAGTGAATCAGAAAGTTGAGTGAGTGAGGAAATAAGGGAGTTGATTTGAAAAATAATGTGAATAGGTTGTTGTAACACAGGAGCAGGCTTGTGGTGCTGTAATTTCCTTCTTTGGTAGTTGTAAATGCCAGAAACAGGTTGACGAAGAAGCTGCTCTTGTGAGGCTGACGAGTTGAAGTCAAACTGCTTAAGTTTTGGTTCATTATCTTTTACTTTACTTAAAATCCTTTTGTAATGGATTGGTTGCTTTACATGTTGAGCTAGGGTTTGTGTATTCATGTTTTCAATGTGTGATTGTAGGACAGAGTACTCAATTCTTCTATTACATGGAAGATCAAAATTTCGTTTTGAACAGTGGAAGCAGCAACGACTTTGTGGACTGCTATAAGAGGTATTCTTTGTCTGACTTGGTCTTTGCTTTTGCTGGCTTATTTTGTGCTGATTTATTGTTGACTTGTTATTGCAATCTTTACATGGATGATTTGTCTTTATTGCTTGAGCTTTACATTGTCTTGTTGGGGCTTGAGAGTTCTTTGACACATTGTATTCTTGTGGAAGGTAATACAAATAATCTCTCCCACGGAAAGAAGTCTCAAGCTGTGGAAAACTCCCACGTAAGACAAATGGCGTATAAGGGGTGGAAACCATAAGAGCTTGGTCGGATTTGCAAGTTGGAGGTGAAGAAATGGAGCACATTCCAAGCTTATGCATACAGTAAAGATGCTTATCACGAGGTAATGACTTGGTAAGTATATCAATAGTCATTTCAGTTGTTGAAATAAACTTTAGTTCAATCTCTTTGGCAAGAACTTTCTCACGAGTAAAGTGATATTGTGTATCTATATGTTTGGAACGTGAATGATATTTAGGATTATTTGTTAAGGCTATAGCACTCTAACTGTCACTATAGATAAGTGTGGGATGAGATTGTAGAAATCCAAGTTCTTGGAGTAGTTTCCTTAACCAGATTGCTTCAGCAGTAGCTTTGGCTAATGCCATGTATTCCGACTCTGTAGAAGAAAGGGCCACTAACTGTTGCTTCTTGCTACCCCAGGATATAACTCCACCAGCTAGTAGGAAACAATAGCCTGAAGTTGAGCGACGAGTATCTTTGCAACCAGTCCAATCTGCATCAAAGTAGCTGTGAAGAAAAGGGCCTTTTGGAGATTTTGTATAGTGAATTCCATAAGGTAAAGTGCCTTTAAGCACAATCAGGTCGTGTGTTAACTATGGCATGCATAAGGCTACCAACAATTTGTGAGTATAGATGTTGGTTTGCTTGAGATAATTGAGAGTCTTCTTTACTTAAACGTAGGCCAGATTGCATAGGTGTACTAACAAGGTTACAATTGAACATATTGTATTCTTGAAGTTTAGAGGTAAGATATTTTTGTTGATGAAGAATTGTCTAGCCTTCAATTCGATTTTTGATAATAACGTTACCAAAAATATAATGCAGATCACCTTCATCTAACATGTCAAATTCTAGTTGTAATATATTTTTAATGTGTTGAATAAGAATCAGCTGATTACTAACTAATATACAATCATCAACATAAACAGTAAGTATTATAAAATTTTGGTCAACTTCCTTTTTGATATAAATGCTGGCATCAGATTCTAATCTTTGGAAATTATGAAGTAAGAGATAGTGATCCAAACGTTGATACCAAACATGTGAAGATTGCTTCAGTCCATATAAGGATTTACCTAATTTACAAACTAGATTGGAATTTGAAGGAATTGGTAAACCTTCAAGTATTGACATATAAATGTCTTTTTCAAGTAATCCATTTAAGAAGGCAATTTTAACATCTAATTGATGAAGTTCAAAATCATATTGAGTGGCGAGGGCTAGCAATACTTTAATAGAATTAAGTTTAACTACAGGTGAAAAAGTTTCCATGTAATCAATGCCTTGTATTTGTGTGAAGCCACGGGCCACTAAACATGCTTTATATTTATCCAAAGTTCCATCAGCCTTAGTTTTGACTTTGAAAATCCATTTTGAGCTAATGGGTTTTCGATTTGGTGGTAATTGTATAAGAATCCAGGTTTTATTCTTTTCTAAAGAATCAAGTTCAGCTTGAATGGCTTGCTGCCATTGGTGAGAATTTGACCTGGATAAGGCTTCTTGCAAAGTTTGAGGAGGATCCATAGAGAAATATACAACATTGGCTTGATGCTTCTTAGGATTAGATTTCTTTGTAGATGGTTTCCCGGCTATTGAATCAAGTAACCTTTTTGTAGGTTTGATGTGCCTTGTAGGTCTTGCCAAAGAATTTGGAGGCACATATGGAGAATGAAAATCAGAAGTAACTTCAGCTTCATGAGATAATTCACCAATTGAATCCAAGTTTAACTTTGAAAGATTGTTGGTTATATTACTAATTTGGTCATTGTGTACTAATGGAATATTCTGATGTGAAGGAGTAGAATATGATGGACTTGGTGGGCTGAATATACTTTGTTGTAGAGAAGGTTCTTGTTGTAATTGTAACTAAGGAGGGATCTGAAGGAGTACTGGAATCTAAGGTAACTCATGTTGAGGTCTTATTAAAGTAGGTAATGGTTTAAATAATATAGGATCTATTAAATTCTCTGGTTCATTATCTTCTTGTAAATAATGCCTTTTAGAAATTGTAACAAGAACTTCGTCAAATATAACATCTCTGGATATTATTAATTTTCTAGTGTGTATATTCATCAAACGATATGCCTTAGTCTCTTCACTATAACCCCAAAAAATGGCTTCAAAAGAATGGAAATCTAATTTTTGTCTTTGTTCTTTGGGAATAAGAACATGTGCTTTGCACCCAAATATCTTGAGATAAGATAAGTTAGGTTGACGGCCATACCATAACTCAAAAGGAGTTGAATTTGTGGATATAGCCTTTGTAGGACTCCTATTTTGGAGATAATTTGTTGTGTGAAGTGCTTCCCCCCAAAATATTTTTGGTAATTTAGCATAAGATAACATTGAAAGGACTTCTCCCATTAATGTCCTGTTTTTGCGTTCTGACACACCGTTTTGTTGTGGTGTGTAGGCTGTGGTCGTTTCTCGTTTGATGCCTTGTTCTTGACAAAAATTGTTGAATTCAGTAGATAAGTATTCACCACCTTGATCAGTTCTTAGTATCTTTATTTTATGATGTCTTTGGTTCTCTACATAGCTCTTATAGAGCTGAAATTTAGAGAATGCTTCAGATTTATTTTTCATTAAATAAACTTGACATAATCTTGTTAAGTCATCAATAAAAGTGATAAAATAAAGATATCTTGTATGTGTGGCCACTTGCATGGGTCCACAAATATCTGAATGAACTAATTCCAATATCTCAGTTGCTCTGTTTGCACCTTGTTTTGGAAATTTAATCTTGTGTTGTTTGCCTTCTATGCATGATTGACATAAGATAAGTTGCTTCTCATCAAAAGGTTGAATGCCGTTTGAAACTGCTTGAATTTGTCTTAATCTATACTGGTTGATATGTCCTAGCCTTAGATGCCACAAATCAGCTTTAGTAAGGGTTGTGGTAGTTGAATTTGCTAATGCATAGTTATGTGATGTGATGGTTTCACCTAATTCATATAAATTAGGATTTAATTTGCAAGTTGCTATTGTTTGGCCTATCTTGTTTATAAGGATAGATTCTCCATCTTTAATATGGATTTCTCCACCTACCTTATCAAGTTGTTTTGCTGAAAACAGGTTCTTTGCAAGGCCAAGAATGTGTAAAACATCAGGTATTGATTTTTCTTCTCCATTAGTCAGTTTGATATTGACATCACTATATCCTTGGATGGTGTAAGAGGTGGAGTCGTCACCTAGATAGACAACTTGGTCTTCATGACACTTAATGTAATTCACAAATCCTTCTCTTTGATGGCACATGTGTTGGGTTGCCCCAAAATCCACATACCAACTGGAGTCTGTGTGCCCTTGAGTTGTTGAGGCTACTACATAGAGTTTGGTATTAGCTATAGCAAGATTTGTTTGTCTCTTGCTATTTTCTTTTTCTGAAGCAATTCTGCCTCTGCAGTCTCTAATGTGATGCCCGGGTTTTTTGCAGTAATAACATTTCTTGTTAGTTGGGAAACTCTTCTTTTCAAAAGGTTTAGAGCCACTACTCTCCCCTTTGAAATCTGAACTTTTCTTGAAGTTCTTGTTAAAATATGGTTTCTTGCCTTTGTTGAAAAATTTCTTTCCAACATATAGTGCTGATGAATTATCAGAAGAAGAATTCATATCTTTGATGAAAGTCTCGTCTTGAATTAAATCTGTTATTATAGATGGCAAAGTAATTCCAGCTTGCCTTCTTAATGAACGAATGAAGGATTGATAACTTTGAGGAAGACTCCTCATTAAAATAATCATAGCTTCATCATCTGGTATTTATGATCCAGCTGTTAGAAGCTGTTCTAAGTGAGCTCGAAAATTGTGAATGTGTTTAACAACACTTGCGTTTTCTCTCATTTTCAAATTTAGTAATTTATCTTTTAAATGCATTTTTGTCACTATGTCTTGTGATTCAAAAATGCTGATTAATTCTGACCAAGCTGAATTTGATGTTTTACAAGATTGTATATGAGAAACGATTGAGTTTTCAAGGCAGTTGTTAATGATGGTTAATGCTAATGCATCCTGATCCTCCCATAGACTTATACTTCCTACTCCTGAGGAAGGCAAGTTAGGAGTTCCAGCAGTTATTTGTGTTGCTGTTGGTGCCACTGGTAAGTGTTGTTCTCCACTTACTATAGGCCATAACTTTTCTGCTTTGAAGATGAGAGTCAATCTATGTTTCCATATGTTGAAGTAAGAGCCATCAAACTTAGTAACATGACTAATGTCTATCTTGTGTGATGCCATTGTTATTATTTTTTTAATATTCTCCTCTTAATATAGCTTGCATTTCACATTCTTCCATGAAATCTTCAAGAAAGAATTCAGGATTAGCTTCATTAAAGTCTGCTATTGCTTCAATATAAGCTGGTGGGGTGTATCTAATTCCATATGTATATTGTGCAAGTTCTAGAGGTTGTTCTACTTGTTCATGCTCTTGAATCGGAATTGCATCTAGAGGTATTTGTATAAATGCATTATTGAAAGCTGCATTTGTGAATTGAAGTGCAATTTCAATTTCTTCTCTTGCAGGTTCAAAAATTAAAAGATCAAAAACATCCTCACTTGCAGTTTTTGCAATAGGGATTTGAGGATAACACATATTGCTCTGATACCATGTTAAACTTGTGAGAGCAAGAGAGATTCTAACATCAATTGTAATATATATTTATAATATATGAAAGAGTGTTTTATATACACTCTTATACAGGAAGACTCTCTTCTGTAGAGTTGCAACTCTCTGCTAAGAGTCGCAGCCTTCTAATTAATCAGTATACTACTCTATACTATATATTTTCAATATATCTAACATGAGGAAGATCGCAAAGCAAGGCTGCGAGCATCCTCATCTATCGATGCAACTGACCTGGGTGCACTGCAAGAGATCACTAGCATACCACCAGCATGAGGAAGATCGCAAGGCAAGGCTCGGGTTAGGACACATATGCCACCAAAATTGGGCTTGGACGGAGTTCCTACCAATTTTACTTGGCTGTCTGGAGACGTGCAGAAACAGAGGGATTAAAAAAAGAAGTAAATTTTTTTTTTTCATTTTTTCATTCATTAACTCCTAAATGCCCAAGGCCTGTTTTGAGCCTCTAGAAATTTGCTCTAAGTTGAACAAAAAGCCAACATTTTGATAAGTTGTACCAATTTTTTTTGAATTGTGACCGTACAAATTCAAACTAGACATGTTTGGGATCATACAGGAAGAAAAAACATAACAATATCACTTATAAGTTGAAAGATTATAACGTTTGACCATGAGGATGTTAAAACTATGAAAATTTTCAATTCACTTTTCACAAGTCAAACCTAAAAAATTGGTAACCAAAAAAATATGAGGTTTAAGGGCCTAACATAAATAACCCCAATCAATTCATGGCTTCTCAAAATCTACTCTACAATTTTTTTAAATGAGTTTTGAATGTGATTTTTTCTTCAAGTCCTAGTGTATTTGAGGCTCATTTACAAGAGCTCTCAACACTATGGGAAGTCAAGATTGCAATGGGTACCCTTGCACAAAACCTTAAATAAATAAATCACTATCATTTATTTTCAAGATCAGATTTTTGGTGATAAAACTAGACTTCAAGAAGAACTTTAAAAAAATATAAACTACTAAAAATAGCAACTTGGTTAGGTTTATTTAATTTCAAAGTTTTGCAAACACTAGATTCTAGTACCTCGGGCAGTTAGGGGTTAATAAAAACTTGAAATTCAATAACTTTCACATTGTAGTATAAAAGGTTGTGTTCTTAAAACATGCCCACCCATCCTGCATTTTGCAGGCAGGTTTGGGCGGGCCCGTCTACAAGCCATTTGCCTTGAGGTGCCTCAGGCTTCACCTATGGCCAATCTCAAGGTCGGCCTAGAGTACAGAAAGCCTTAGGGTTTCACGAGAGGGTTTCATTGGGTGCTTTTAGGGGGAGGGGGTTGTAGCATTTTGTCTCTTTATGTTTTAGAGGTTGACCACCACTTCCAAGCAAGGCCCAAAGAGAGGTCATCTATTTTGGAGGACGGGTGGTAATGCTCTTAGTACAAAGATAAAGCTTCATGGACAAAGAGTGTTATGGCTTTGTTTTGTGGCGTTTGGACATGCAATGTGTAAGTTTTGTTTTTTTCAAAATTAAAGATAACTTAAAAAATCCATAACTGTCATTCTATAGGTCTAAATGCCTTGAAATAGCCACAAATAGAAAAATGTATGCACAAAGGAGTGGAAGGGCTTCATTTTATGATGTTAGGACATACAATTTAAAAGTTATGTTTAATCCTAAATAAAAGATTCTTTTATTAATTTAAAAAAATCTATAAATTTATACTATAGGTCCAAACAACATAAAATTGGCATGAATAAAAAGCTCTATGCAAGGAGTGTAAGGGCTTTATTTTATAGCATTTGCACTATGATGTTCACATTATAGGCTCAAACATGATTGTAATTGAATTTTTTCAATGCTCTATGCTTGTATATGTTATTTTTATATGGAACATATGATCGTCACAATAATAATATATACATTGGATGTCTAAGCTTGAACATTAAAATGTCTGAATGTATATTAAAATATGAACTCCCCCCAAAAGTAATTAGAATAACAATTTGTACAATATCTGTAACATTCATAGGGCTTCAAGCTTTATATTGTTGTAAAAGACACTTGTTGATCCCTTGAAGTCCCAATTGAAGGACTCTCAAGATTTTGGATAGACTTGTGTCATTTTAAGATTTGACATGATTTTTCTAATCTCATTTAGAAGATAGGAAATCAAATTAGCTTTCAAAGAATATAATTTTTATTTCAATCAATTCTTGGGAGCAAAATTTATGCCACCCTAAAGCATTAGCTAAAAGTAGGTGGATTCACATCTCCCCAAAATTGTAGAAACTCAAATATTTTAAATATTAAATATTTTTCTTTAAGATTATATTTTTGTCTATACCTACTATTGATGGAAATTTTCTATAGATTTAACTATTGATAAATTCTTATAGTTGAGAGTTCATTCGTAGGAAAGATTGGTTAACAATAGGTAATTATTTAAAGGCAATTTACTAACCCCAAATCGTGCACATTAGAGGATTTCTTTTGAGCAATTCCTACCCCAAACCAAGTACCATAGATCAGATTACAACTTTTATTATAATTTAAACCAAGGAATGGAAACTTATCAATTGTTCTTAATTTGTTAACTCGATTTTATTCTCTGGCTTCTTAATTAGATCAGCAACAACGTTGCAACTATTGATCTTCCTACTTTTCTGATTGCTCAGCATTTTCAATCGATTCCTCTTCAATTCCAGCTTTCTCCAATTTAACTTCAATTGATTCTTTTTGTTTATGTCTCGCTTTGCTTTCTTTCTCCACAGATTCACATTTTACTTTTCGTAATCCAATTGATTACAAAATTTACAATTTCCCATTTTTTTACTTTGTAGATTTTCTTTCTACACACTATCATTCAGATTGCAAATTCTATTGATTTCTCTACATAATCTCCTGGTCACTATTGAAATTAACTCACAGTATTCCTATAACACTATAGTAATTCATACATTCATGCTGCATATGCCCATGTGCACAATTGACATGCATACAAAATAATTCAAAGACAACAATTGATATATAGATAAGCACCCATTTGAATTTCAATAGAATATCGTCTCTTATTTCATATTTAAATTTTACAATAGAGTTTACTAACACCATCGCTTCTACACAATAGATCTTACATTACCAAGAAGAACCCACATTCTATCGATTTAGCACAACAAATGCTCACACGCAAATCACAATTGAACTCCACCAAATACTACAACGACACCGCATAGACAAAACTATAGCACTCTCAGAACTCCCACACACAATCGAACACCGCTAGCCTTCACCACTGCGGGAGCTTTGGACTCTCTTCCAAACTAAGAGACAATCAATAAACCAAACCATCCCAATTCAACACATTTGGCTAACAACCGAAATAACCGCTTCAATAGTCACACCTCATTCATCCCATTCAACTGATATCAATCACAACTATAGATGAAATCCAAGTTGAATCCAAACTAACCAGTAACTATAGAAAATTAACTTCAAAATGTCGAAAGACCATAGAGAAAAACTGAAATTAACCAATCAAAACAAAAAATCCACAAAAACTACAATAGTTCACAAACTACACCTACATTTTGAATTTATTATATTTTTAATAATGATGTCAAAGTTATAGATAATGTAGTTTTTCAAGCAATTTAAGCAATTTATTGAAAAAAATAACTTATAAAATTCATTTTTTATTGCAATTTTTATAGTTCTTCAGAAAAATATATGAGATAGTGTTTAATTTGCTTGCTAAAACAATCTCACAATGTTAAAGCTACTAATTGTTTAGTTATCCATTTAATCTTGAACCTACTTCTATTTTCAAGAATAATTGTTATGAATATAAAACTTCATAAAAAATAAATGACTTTATAGATACCTCATTTTGGATTTAAAAAAGAATCTAAAATAAATTATTTCTTAAGTGATTAATGATTATACCTCCATATAAATATATATCAAACCTTAAAATGTAAATATTTAGTATATAAAATATTTATAATTTTAAATCCATACTTTTAAATTAGGTTGTTTGTTTTGTTCTCTTGTGTTGGGATCTTCTGATCCATGTGTCTTCTACTTTGGTTTTTGGTACCGTTAGAATGCTCTCCACCAAGATAGATGCATAGGCTTTGCTTTGTGGCATTCTAACCTACAATTTAAAAGTTATAGAATTTTGAATTAATCTTCGATTGTAAAATAGAAAAAATTACTTTTACTTTTATTTTGATTGTGGCAACAACAAAAGATACACTAGTACATTTTAAATACAGATGTAACCAACATTTGCTAACAATAGGTTAAATGTATACATTGACATTTTTTATTTTGAAAATGATTATATTAGCTTAACTCCTTGAAGACCAAGGCTATTTTTTTGACAAAAAACACTCAAAACTACCATTTCTATTGTGGTCATCTAAGAAAATGAATTTTTTTTCAAAATATAACTACATGATTTTGTACTTTACTTGTGTAAGATTATGTGGTAAAAACTTAATAAAGTTTGACCTTATAGATTAGAAGATATTAGTATTCAAAGTTAGAAAAAAAAATTTGAAAGTGGCCTGCAACTTAAGATGACTTTGATTGCCATTAGGAAATCTAAAAAAAACATTTCAAGAAAAGCACACTTGATTATCTTTCTTTAAGAAAATATTCAAATAGAAGTAGGTCCAAGATTGAAAGAAAAACTAAATCATGAATAGTTTGAAGATTAGATTGAAACAAAATAATTTTAATGGTGCTATTGTTTTAACAAACACACTCAACATTGTCTCATAGTTTTTTTAGAAAACTGTGAAAATTGCATTTAAAAATAAATCCTATGAGTTATTTCTTCAAGAAGATGCTTAGAAAAATAAAATTGTCTAGAACTTTCACATTACTAATCCAAGTGGAATGAATCAAAGCTTTACATATAAATAGAAAGAACTCAATTAAGTTCTATAAGAAAAAGAAATTTTGAAATTTAACTTGAAATTTTGGGTAGCCTAATATTGAGCGTTGTTTAAATCCAAAATTCCCTAAGGTTCAACCAATCATGTTTAGTTTATTCAAAAACTCTATGAAGTAATTTTTGCTTTGCTTCTATGTTTTAACTTTTAAAATTTTGAAGTCTTAAGGATGCACAAAATATTAGTGATGTGCTGTAAAATGTTTAATGAATAACAAAAATGAAATCAATATACAAGGCAAAGTGGTAAACATGTACAAATTATATTTATTTGGTGGGATTTCTAAATTTTTTAAATTTATTAATTATCATGTGAGGTAATATTTTGAAATTCAATTGAAATTCTAAAACAACACTTTCTCATCAAAGTTTAAAGCCTTGCATATGTCCATCAAAGCATATTGCTAATCACATGACCTACAAAGCCCCCCAAACAAGCAAATTAGAAATGAAAAATTCACCTATGGGCTATTAGTGAAATTATTGGATGATTTAGTAAAGTACTTGGTTCATAGGTTTTATCTTTGTAAGCTAAACTTTTGAAGGATCAAGGAAAATAATCTTCAATACATTGTTGGGAAATAGGATGGGCTCTTGCATGAAGTGAATTTGTAATGAACTTTTTTAAAAGTTTGAGCCGAAATTGGACATTTACCAACTTTATGAAAATTTCTAATATAATCAATTAGATCCAAAAATCCAATCTATTTGACCAATTTTAATATCATTGTTCATTTCCTTTTGAAATTTGATATTTTTATAAATGACATATTGAGTATGTAATTGCATTGAAAAAACTACCATTCTGTAGAAGAATATCATTCTAAGAAGAATCCAACTCTATTCACTTTGTCAAGGTAGATTGTTAGAAAATATTTTAATGAGACTATGAACACTACTATTATAAAATATGTGGCCTCAATGGTGGAAGGACACTAGTTCATGAAGAGCACAAAAATGTATTACAATAAGGCTCAAAGTGTGCATGTCGATCTTGTTTAATAAGAATGAAAAATGATAAAAGATTAATTTCAAACATTATAGTCTTTCAATCCATGGGATAAAATAGTCTTCAATTTTCCCTAAGTATTTCTACAATAGTATATTAAACTTTTGTATAGTAATAATTCTATAAATAGAGTTTTAATTTTGAAATTTGGATAATGCACTAAGCCTCTAAAGGGCCAAAACAACATTTTTTAGCAACTAAGGAATTTGGGCAACTCACTAAAAATGGAGTTTTCAATCTTTTACTTTGAAATTTCACAAAATATGTAGTCAAGTAGCTTAGAGGCTTTTGACTACATGGTGAAAGAAGTAATGCTCAATATGTTTTTCATCCCAAGCAACTTAGAGAAAATCACTTTTTTCAAAAACAAAAATTTGATACTGATTTTCTAGATTTATATGTATGTAGGAAACTATGGATCATTCCATTTCAATTAATGGGATAAAAGTTATAAGGAGTTTGTAAGTAGTGATGGAATCTCCACTATATAAAAAACTTTGAAATCCTTCATTTCACTAATTTTTCAATATTTAAAAAATAAATAAACTCAAAGGATGTAGATCGTTTAATACAACATTACAACCGTTGGGATTTGCATTTTTCTAATGCCATATCTAAATTTGTAAGAATTTAGTATTTCAAATCATTCTCTAATTTTTTTAATTACTATTTTTTCCAAGTATGAATATGAATTTAAAACAAAAAATAATATGTGCTCTCAACTTATTACTTCAATATACTATGGAAATCAATAAGTTGTAGGATCTACACATTTTTGTGTAAAATGTTTAAAGGATGAACCCTAACTATTTAGGAAGATTTAAAAACACTTATATTTGAAATTCAAGCATCAAAATCTTGCAATTGGTAAGGTTTTTTATTTTGAAATTTTAGGTGGGTGCACTCTTACAAATTCACTAAAGAATTCCATGGTTGAATTTGTTAAAAAATAAATATAAATGGATATTTTAGTGGTGCTTTTGAGAATAGTGTTTTGAAGCAATTATGGGCTTCAGATCATGAAAAAAATTTAGATAATAATATTAGCATTTTTTGACAATTTATCTTGAAAATTAGATAGAAGACCCTATTTTTTTAAGGAACTTAGTGTATGAAAGTAATGAATACTATAGGAACTCACAAATGTATTATAGGTGTATATGTTCCTAACGCAAATGCATTGTACAAAGGGGTTGACAAAGTTTTTTTGATTTCTAGTTCTTTATGACTACCACCACTACAAACCTTTAGAACAAAAACCTTTCTAGAGCTTTTCAAAGATGCCCTACTTTTTTGAAACATATTAGGATATGCAAACCAAATTTTGGTTTCAAAACAACAATTATGTTTTCAGTGAATTGTTTCATTTAATTTTCATAGTTTTACATAATAATTTATGGAAAATATTGATAATAATTTTTTTGAATTAAATTGAAAAGATATGTAGGAGAAATCCACATGCATATCTTCCTTTGAACAAGCATCTCGAAAAAAAATTTGAGTTCAATGTATAGAAATTTAAATGTTGGGATGAGGATGCCTAAATTTTGGAAAATTGATATTTCTTTATTTTAGTTCGATTTTGCTATTTGTCCCTCACATTGTGACAATTTTTTTTACATTTGAGCATGATGGTACAATTACATAGTCAAAATGAAAGAGCAATAAAGAAATATGCATTTTTTTAAAAATTTGGACATTATCAATCCAATATTGAAATCTTTGAAGTAGGAATTCTGAACCTTAAATTTTTTGGAGTTGGTTGTTGAAGGAATGATGTGCATGTGGATTTCTCCTAAATGTCTTGGCAATTAAATTTTAGAAAATTGAATATCAAAGTTTTTCAATGAATTATCACATAAAACCATGAATATTAAATAAAATCATTCACCAAAAATGAATTTTTTCTTTTTTGAAACTAAAATTCAATATGCTTGATTGAGATTGTGTGAAAATTAAATATTAAATTATGCAAGAAAAATATGTCAATTACATTCTATATTATACAAAGAAAAATAAAAAATAAAAATTGCAATTACAAAAACTATACTAAACCCTATGTGCATTTGCCTTTGAGTGTAGCTACCAAATGGAGTGATGTATGGAACTTGCTCAATAGCTGCCGAGTCACAGATGGATCTCTACAAAATTTTGGGGAAGTTCATACTGTTGCAGCCAGGGCTAAATTGGTGCTTTAGCCCCCCATATATTGTTTAGCTCGAGGGGCTGAACGATCCAAAGTTTCTACTGGTAGTTTCGCACTTGCTTGGCACTAAGAGCATTGCTAAGCGAAGGAGGTGGTCAAATAATATGGACTAGCGTAGTTGAGAATTGAAGTCGGTGGAGTGGCTATTGCGTGGCTGATGTGTATTCTGTTGTATTATTAGAAGAGTAGAGCATTTGCATATGGCGTGTTATGCAAAAAAATTGTATTGCCATTAAGCGTTAAGAGTTGTTAGTGTTTGCACTAGAGCACCAATGCATTGTTGTCATCTTGAGCTCGCCCAAAGGAGAAAACTTGTCAACAAAGTCAGTTGTTGGGAGGAGATATTGTCCAAGGAAGTTGCAACACTTGTAGCACTCAAAGCATGCACACAAATTTCTGTGTTACACTTCTACTATTTGAAGCAGTGCACATTGAGAAGTTCCTCAAACAATGGCAGTACATACTTTCTCAAGAAGTGCCTGTGCGGGGTCTAAGTCGAAGATGTGGGTATTTTGTCTGCGCCATACAGATCATGCATGCAAATGCACATGATCAATTGGAAACAATCAATGAAGGATAACCACAGTGGGAGATCAAGTGTCAATGAGAATGTTCTAAGAGAAACTAATGTAAGATGTCCTGCATAGTACATACACTGCTGCTTACGTAAACTCGTGGAGCCATTTGGTACTCTAACTATTGCAGTCAATCTCATATGGTATCATCCATACCTCTACCCTTGCGACACAAAAAAATAGTATGAGAATATCATTGAGGATAAAATTCACAAAACAACAACAGTGGACTAATTCTAGATTAATACATTCGCGCATACAACTGCGTTAATTATGCACTGTAGGCACTTAGGTGTTGGAGAACAACAATTTTGTCAAAGAGGATGCTACCTAACATAAGGAGATTGAGAAGGGGTTACCCCTCCTCGGTACAAACTTGGGGGGTTGCAACTTGACCCCCAAAAAACTTTCTATTTTAAAAAGAATTTGGAGGGGATCAAGCTGCAACCCTGAAGTTTTACTTGAGGGTTAATTGACTAATTGTTCCCTGCTTTCTTTGTGTGAAATTGTGGCCTATTACTCAAATTGTGACATCCTTTACCTCTACAAAAATTATGCAATACTATCGCTCATGCATACACAATTCAATTTGCGCAAGGACAATTCAGCAAGCATGCATTGCATAGAATGGCCATCTAGTCTTCAAATTTATGAATATAATATTGTTCTCTATTAATCGCCCTATGGAACAACCGATATCTACAAGTACTCCTCTAATGCCATTATCTATGTTTTCACCTAATGTAATGCCATGTTTCTAATACCAAATAAGCTTCCATTTAAAAAAAATCAGTAGTTGCCACAGCCATGTAAGAACAACCTTAGTGGCTACTAGCTCGTTTGACATGTCAACTTGGGATCTATTGTTGGCTACAGGTCTACACGGCAACCAACTATGCTACAATAAATGTGGTTGTACCAACACTCCTCCCTGTAGGTGCAAAACTACCTTTAGTTCCATTAGGGGTAGTAACACCTTCTCCAAAGATGAAATTTTGTTGAAGAATGAGAAGCTTCGGAGAGAAACTCGAGCCAATTAGGAGCCTAAAACCATGAAGAAGGGGTGACCCCCCTTTTTTGTTGTTTGGGGAAGGAATGTGGAGAATTAAAAAACTACATTTGATAAGGAACGCAAGATAAAGCCACAGAATGTACATGTAGTGTGGAACACATCATGAAGGCAGAAATGTGGCAAGGAAGAGTTCAAAGGAATATCTTTAAATGGAGAAATTTTCTTCACGCTCAATATACACCTCCAGAACAAATAATGAACATGGAGAAAACTTCACAAAAACAATATATTATGTCGTGGAGAAGCCATAGGAAGCCAATGGGAGCCACCTTGTACACATTCTTTGGAGAATTCACTAGTAGTGAAGAAGGTGTGACTACTATTGTTGCTTACTAGTAGTTGCTAACTTCCCTTCATTGCAAACAACAAAATTTTGCAGATTATTCATCGGTTCTACAATTTGAAAAAGAAATATTAAAAAAAAATATCACACAAATTTTTGTAGCTTGGGCAAGGTCACCTACATCCACATTGAAATAGTTGTGTCTTTTTTTAAATCTTTCACCCCAAAGAAATCAAAATCAAAATTAAGGAGTATATTATGGTGCATGATCCATCTCCCTTTTATATTTTCCTTGTCATGAAAAACAAATGTCTTTGTTGTACAAATGCTTGTAAAATCATTCATTGAACTCAAATGTTCTACAACATCCTAATAAGGTTAAAAGCAACTGTACCAAAGGCAATTTTTGGGCACAAAAATAGCATCAAATGGGCTTGATTTCAAGGGCCTCTATCGTTCCCTTGGAAATGGGGATTATAGTTGACAAATTATTGTGGCATCAAACTTCTAAAGCTTTGGTTTGTAAATGGTTGGCCTAGCTGCCCAACTAATATAGAATAGAATAGGTAGAACTCCAAACAACACATCTAGGGAAGAACGAGCTAGAACAAGTTTGTCCACTTTTCTTTGAATTGTTTTTGGTTCTTGATTATAATTTATTGGGAGCTATAGAGGCTTTAAGGCCATGGTTGTCATAATGGACAAGTCAAGGTCATTGGATGGGATGGATAGATGGGCAAACCAGACCAGATGTCCAAACAATTTGGATGGCTTTCATTTTATAATCCATAAGAGTCATCGTGCCACCATCAGGGCACGGATGTGGCAGGGGCACGAACAATCAGGGCATGGACGCAGACAATCACAATCCACGCCTCTACCTATTCCATCCATGCTTTGTTTTCTGTTTGCGTTCTTGCTGATTTTGTCTGCACCCTACATCCTGCCTATACCACATGGCAACCATGTCGACTATTTTTTCCTTCTCAAAAAGTCAACTATGTATTGACTCTATTGGATAGGTAGGCCCTCTATCAGACGGGCGAATTGGACGTCCATCCACTATGATAATAATGCATCGTGCTATTCACAAAATTGTACTTTTGCCTTCCATACCATCACACTTTACAAGTTATGAAGAAGTTTTCAGCATCAAATAAGTCATTTAAATATTTTTGGTTGCCCAACGTACTCTCACATCCTTGCCAAAAAAATACAAAAAATTAGACACTAGAACTTAGAAATGTCTCTTTTTGGAATATGATGAGACACATGACATCAAAGGATATTGCTTATATGATCCAAACACTCAATATATCTTTACTAGTCTTGATGTTATATTTATTGTAGTCTATTTTGTCATATTTGTTGAAGTCTGCTTATTGCCAAGAGCTAGGAGAGATTTTGTCTTTAGATACATCATATTATAAATCAACAAAGATACCTTCTTTGGAGTGTAATGCCTATTATTTATTTAGTTGGTGAACAATCTCTCATTCAATTATTACATCCTAATCAACCACCAACTCAAACATAGAACCTCAAAAAGATTTTGTTGATGTACAACCCATTACCTCCACATCTCATTAAATCCCGTAGTACCTCCTAATCTCCAAGTTGACCTTCTCATCTCACCATAACTAGTACTTATTGCTCATCACCAAGCTCATGCACATCAAAATTTAGTTGGCTCTACCTCTCAAATCAAAAACTCACCGTGCTCTAATAAAGGCCAATGTAATAAAATAAAATTCCATAATGAAAATTTCTTTGCCTATACCTTTATAACTCAACTATCAAATCCAACTATAGTCCATGATACCCTCTCTAGTATTGGAGCTACTCATTGAAAGGAGACTTTGGATAAAGAATAAAATGAAAATCCTAAATTAAAAATGACACATGATAACTTGTAGATCTGCCACCTAATTGTCCAATTATAATAAGGAGTGGCTTATATATAGAAAAATATAACTCCAATGGTTCATTAGCCCATTACAGTGAAGCCTATATAGGCAATATCCTTTGATGTCATGTGGGCTTCTTTGATATCTGTATCTATACCCGTCTTCTATATACCACTAGAAGAAAAACATGTCCAGCACAATTGACTACTATGCAACTAGTGTCCTATATAACTATCATGCAACTAGAAATGACCATAGTTGTTTTCTAGTTGCTTTCTAGGTGGTTTTTAGTTGTACACTAATTGTTTTCTAGTTGCTTTCAAAGTTTATTCCCATTTGTCTTATATCAATTGTCCCATACCAATTGTAAAGAGTACCATTAAATTGGACATATAAGACTCATAAGTTGTGGTTTTATTCAAAGAATTTTTTTGATAGAATTCTAAGATTTCTACAATTTTGTAGAAATAAAAAAATAGTTAAAATTCAAGAAATTTTGAAATCTAGGAAATGGAATTTTTGAAATCTAGGAAAAATGGTAGATCTGAAATTCTGAAATCTAGAAAAAGATAGATTTGAAATCCAAAAATCTAGAAAGAAGGTAGATATGAAATTTTGAAATCCATGAATCATTGACATTAATATTTAAAAATCTACAAGTTGCACACGAGGATGAAGTTCTTCGCATGTTGTCAAATGACAAAAAAAACCGCAACTAGATTACAACTTGTCCACTGCAACTACGGGCCCTAAATTTTCACCTAGTTGCAAACATGTTATGCAACTACAAAACAAATTGCTCTTTGTAGTTGCAAAATACTTCATTTTCTTCTAGTGATATGTACTTATATCTGTATTTGTATTCATCTTTTGTATTTGTATTCATATCCAAGATTGACAGTTTGGATCTTCATCCATAGGGTCCCCTTTCTAGATCCAACGGCCCTTCATTAACAGTGTAAAACTTTTGCAAAAAGAGAAATAGACCTTACATTTAGATGATAATAAGTATTCAATATTGAGAGAATTTGGTAAACTAAGGCTTTGATATATTAATACATTTGTAAACCTTTAATTCTTTAAAGGTTAATTTTTTCATAAATCTTTGATTCATTAGAATGAAGGTTTCTAATAGTAGGTTGGAAGTTTCAAAATGTGCATTTTGTCTCAATTTAAAGAATTATGAAGACTATTCCTTATGTTCAAGCAATTGGAACTCAAGTCTTCAATATTCAATCCAAATGACTAAGTGGGACATTACATTTCTTTTAAATCATCTAGCGCAATTTATGGCACAACTCTTCAACAATGTTTGGGTGTTAAAAAAGTTTTGTGTTACTTTCAAGCACTATTAATAAGAAAAGTGTTTAATTTATCATGGTCATCTCCCTACTATTTTTCCATCCATCATATATTTTTTGACAAGATGGAACGACAAAATTAGGTAAGTGATCTTGATAGTTGCCACTCAATAGATGTCTAGCTATTTTATTTATGCTTGATTTTCATGTTTTATTTTCTAAAAAAGAAACAAACAAAAAGTCATAGCCTTGACTTCCAACAATTAAAAGCTCAATACATCGTTATTGCTTCTACTACAAAGAAGTTCATATGGCTCCAGTCACTCCTATAGGAGCATGGCTATTCTCTTGACCTTTTGAATATACTCTTTTATGATGATCAACCATGCATATATTGTGTTAATTTATAATCTAAAGTTTCATAACATGACAACGCATATTGATATATGTTATAATTTCCTTTGTAATCAAGTCAATAACATCATTTTGGCCCTTCATTATGCTCCCACCTTTAAAATGTGGGATTGATATATGAACCAAGTTGATCCTACATTAGAAATTTGTAAGTTGTCTCAATGCCTTTGAAAATTTGCCTTCATTAAGATTCTAATGCTCCAACAATTTGATGCGAGAGGAGATTTTCTTTGATTCTCTATTTCTTGCATCAACTTATTGACATTCAAAAATGTAGTTGAAAGGGGTATGTTGCTATAAGCTTAGTGAGTATAATTAAATGAATCAACCAACATCAAATTATGAAGTAGAATGATACATTTATAGGGAAAGTCACTATTGTAGAGAATATTAAATATCTCCTTGAGTTCAAGTAATTAGTACAATATAAATATATTATAATGCAACACAATTCATAATATCATATATATAATATTTTTTGTCATTCATGTCTTGTATTTTGAACACTATTTACCAACATCATGCTTCATAGTAAACCATTTTGATTCAAATGACCTACCCTACGTAAACCCTCCTACTTTGCTCTCATTATAATGTTAAATAGAAAATTCTTTGTTTGTGACCTTTTGTTTGTAGTTGATTTTTGCAAAATGGTTCAAATGACATTACCAATGTATTGGGTGCCAATTAATTGCCTTGTTTTTATCTAATATGAAGTTTTTATCTTTCATGATGCACTTTGGTGCTCTAGATGCACACTCACTTTCTTGCTCTCCGGTGTGCCCTAGTTCCCTTTTATGACACATTTGTCTACTTATTACTTGTAAATTATAATGGCTATTGTGCTCAAGAAAACTATCAAAAGCATATTTGAATCTATAATCAATACCACACTAAAAGTCATGATCACTATCCCTAAATTGCTCCACTTGAATTCTAGTTTCCTTTGTGTCTATTCAAACACCCCAAACTCTAGAATTTGGTCCTCATCATACACCTTGGAGATGTCTATTCTAACGTGCCTTAGAGTTTTCATGTCATAATGTTATATCACATCATGTCATGACACATAATAATTCCGTCAAGATTCCATCAAAATCATGACAACTCTAATCCTAAAGCCTAAACTCTAAACTTTTTAGGATTTTCTTTTTACTATTTTTTGACAATCATGGATGGAAAATCAAATGTATTACTATTGTTTAACATATTAGTCTAATTTTTGTTGTTTTTTCTAGAGAATTTTATGATATTCCATCCAAAAAATTAGAATATTTCATCATGACGGACTTTGAGTTTGGATAATTTCATACATCATATCATCCTAACATTGTGATCTAAACAACCCTAGTACATTCTAATGCCCAACCACCATACATGCCCTACCATTGTGATCCTATTTAACAATCAAAATAAATAAGAAAATTCTTTGGAATCTTAGTGCACTTGGAGAATGTTCAAGTCCAAGGTTGATGTTTGTATCTTTAGCACACTATTTTGCAAGGCCTAGCTCCCATATAGTGTTGGTGCATGCATGTAGAGCCTACCTAGCAATATTGAGGGTTGTTTTCAAAATGGCATGGTATAGATGCTCTAACATATAAATGAACTTATCTACATGTTATGTGTTGCGGTGTACCTTCTTTGCTCCTTCAAGAAAATTGTTTAATTATCCAAGCTCATATCATAGAATATACCATAGTCAAATATCATCTTTGGTATATTTTTGCCAAATAATTATTTAAAATATGAAGGATTAGTTCAACATTTCATTGTTTATTAATAAATTATTTGGCAATTATTAAATAATTTTTTAAACTATTGGCAACCCTTCAAATAATCTTAGATGTTTTTCTTCATTGCATAGGAAAGTGAAACTCATGACTTTCAATTAACTCATTGCATTTCATAGTTACCTCCTTTGTTATAAATTTAGAAGAATGAATTTGGATTGCACCACTAACAAGCCTTCATAACACTATGGTACACTAGTGCATTTATGCTAATAGTCCAATTCCATCAAAAGACCAACCCAATTTTGTCACTTACTTTTGGCTTCAATTCCACCTAAAATCCCCTCCAATTCCCTTCATTTTTCGACAAAATTAGAAAATTCTATAACGACAAGGGATAATGTGTCACTCCATTAATAGAGAATATCTAGTACTTGATTAGGTGGTCATAGGTTGTTTGTAGGTTGTTTATGACTCTAGTTTAAAGACAGTTATGTAATTTCAGAGTTGACCACTCCAAAAATTCATAGAAATTACAATTTTGATCAAAAAATTATATTTCCACTTGGATTTGACTCATGAAACAAGCACACACCTCTAAAAAATATATGCCCCTATTGAAATTGACCTCAAGATAGTCAGATTGCAAATGAGGGTGGTAATGGCTGGTTTACCTTAGTGCAAATCTAGAGGGATGGAGTTGGCCAAGCTCAAACCTGTCTGAGAGTGTGAAGTTTTGTTCAAACGAACAGCATTGAGTCGAACAACATTGAGTGGACATGTCACAGGGTCAAGCGGTACAAGTAACTTTTCCAACATTTTCACTTTCTTTATGTTTACTTACCTGGGGATTCAGGGCAACAAAGTGGTCATAGTTATTTGGGCTTCAACTGAAAATTTTATTTCTTTTTCGCCTCAGGTATCGTTGTTTTGTGCTGTACTTTTGTGTTGTGGTGCTTGTGCTGCTTTGCCTCACATCCATTGCGAGTTTTTTAACCCCTAACTGCTCGAGGCACTAGAATTTGGTGTTTGCAAAACTTTGAAGTTAAATAAAAACTAACTGAGTTGCTATTTTTAGTAGTTTGTATTTTTAGAAAGTTCTTCATGAAGTCTAGTTCCAGTATCAAAAATTTGATCTTGATAATAAATGATAGTGATTTATTTATTCAAGGTTTGTGCAAGGGTATCCCTTGCAATCTTGACTTTCCATAGGGTTGAGAGCTCTTGTAAATGAGCCTCAAATACACTAGGACTTGAAGAAAAAATCACATTCAAAACTCATTTAAAAAAATTGTAGAGTAGATTTTGAGAAGCCATGAATTGATTGGGGTTATTTATGTTAGGCCCTTAAACCTCATATTTTTTTGGTCACCAACTTTTAAGGTTTGACTTGTGAAAAATGAATTGAAAATTTTCATAGTTTTAACCCCCTCATGGTCAAACGTTATAATCTTTCAACTTATAAGTGATATTGTTGTGTTTTTTCTTCCTATGTGATCCCTAGCATGTCTAGTTTGAATTTGTACGGTCACAATTCAAAAAAACTTGATACAACTTATCAAAATGTTGGCTTTTTGTTCAATTTAGAGCAAATTCCTAGAGGCTCAAAACAGGCCTTGGGCATTTAGGGGTTAAGGTGGAAGTTTGAACCCTTCAGTTGTTCTTTCGGCTCCCATGCGATCTCTGCCGGGCCTGTTACAGTCGAAGTTGTATGCCACTGGCTGTGGTGCCAATGTATTCCACAAGCTTACTTCAGCGCTGTCATTATAGATTGCAGGCTGCTGGAGATTTGTGCGTGGTTGGAGTTTGTGAGTGTAGACGGGCAGAGTGTACAGTACAAGAGAAAGTGCGAGGTGGGAGGTGTTTCGGTTGTGGCAATGGCGATGTTGTCTTCACCGTGCTTGCTGAGGTGCATCCCCGCAAGCCCCTTGAATACAAAGCTTTCAAACCTCAGTCAAGTCGCCTCGCTCTCGCAACCCCCCTCGAAGAAATTCTCCTCTTTCGCACCTTCGATTCGGCGTCCCCGTGGGTCTGTTTCTATGAGCTTACAAATGGAGCAAGCTCCGTCTTCCCCCGCGGTGGACCTCGACCCCCCAACTGTGTTGGAAATTTGTATCCCCGCAAAGTCCCTGTCTGGATTTGAATCAGATTACAATCGCGTTGCGGCTTCGTGGCCATCGGATTTGTCCACTACCTTGGACGATCACAAGCTGGAGGATTATGTGAGCTCGGCTCACGCTTTGGTGCGGCGCTGGTTGCCTGAAAAGCTGGTCTCCCGTCTGGAGCGTTTCATTCATGACCCTAATCAGCCACCGGCAATCTTGGTCCGCGGCTTGCCAATTGACCGCGACTTGCCGCCCACGCAGCCGGAGGTGGCAAGCCACAAGGTCGGGAGGTACATGAGCGAGACGTGGCTGATTGGCATTGCGAGAATTGTGGGCCAGGTGTTCACGTTGGCGTATATGGCAGGGAATTCGCAAGGGCCGAGTGTGCTTGTGCGACAGATTTATACGACTGCGGACAAAGTGGATCATGTGAGTCTCGATTGCCCGTGTCTCCAACTTGTTGCAAAACTGGTAGGAATTAGCCGTGTACTGTAGAGTCTCCATTCACCACACAGTAAGGAAGGGAGGGGTCTCAATCACCGTACAAGTGAACTTTGAACCTTTCCTTGCAACAATCTAAAATTTGCACTTTTGTTTTTGTGTCAAGCCAGAAATCAATTGTAAGAAATTAAATGTCTAGTAAATAAGCTGGAGTTTTGACACTTTACAGAAATCAAAGTTCAACTGTATGGTCAATGGAGCCTGTAATGTACTGTATGGTTAATGGAACCTCCACCTCAATTTTCTCATTGGGTAGCTGTGCTAATATAACTTCCTTGGAGGGTTTACGGTTCTGGTAATCCTTTTTCGTAGAGAGGGTGCAGTACCTTCTTTAGGTCTCGTATGCGCCTCACTTTCTTTTGGAAATGCCTTGTAGTGAAGAGGTGATTGTTAGCATCTTAAATTAGGTCATCTCTGGGTTCCAGTTTCGTTTGGGGTCTTCACATGGTTCATCAAGTAACTGGCTCTAATTAGGAGTTGTATAAACTCCAACTGCTTGTACAAGCAAGCGCATAACATTGAAAATTGCCACAGGGTTTTGGAATTTGTGGTACCTTAAGTGATTCTAACCTGATTTAGTTTGTGAGTCCCAGGGGTCACTCCGAGTGAGTTACCAATTTTAAACCCAGTTTTTTGGTTTGTTCGCCTGGGCTAGTCTGGTATCGTCAATTCTCACAAAGTAGCTGAGGCCCCCTATCCAAACCGTTTTGAGTCCCCACTCAGGCTAATCTGGCTGGTCCTCTCGATCTGTGTCTTCCTGCAAATCAGTTCCGACATGGATTATCCCTTCAGCGCTTCAACATTTATAATCTGGATTCTGAATAGAATGTTTCACGTCATTGTGTCGTGCAAATATTCTGGATACTGAATCTGGTTCACACTCATCCAAAGCGTGAATGTCCTGAATCTTGAAAAGATGGTTTTTCTTTATGACCAACTTCAGTTAATGAAATTGAGGTGAGCACTACATTTATTCAAAGGTATAAACAAAAACAAGGTGCCAAAATCCAATGAAAGATTCAGACGTGAAGGGGTTAAGCATTATTGAGAGATTTTCGGTTTTCAGTTTTCGGTTTTCTTGAGAGACTACTTGAGGCCTTCAACATTCAAATAAACTACTTAGATGTCAATTTCGTTAAATTGGTGGTATAATTTCAGTTCTTTGGCACCTTGTAATACTAACGCACTTTCCGAAACAGAAGTCCATACCTGTCCTAGACTTTAGACCTTTATTTACAAATGTGTCACAATTTCTGACGCCAGAATCGCGCCGATTTAACGAAATTGTTGTTCTGATCTACCCTTTCCATTGCTCCAATTTGGCCCTTGCAGGTAAGCGCAGAAGGCAGCGCCAAGCTCCTCGACATTCACGTGGACTTTTTCCAAGCGAAGCCCCAGCTCTTCTGCAACGTGCTCGTCTTCATCGGCATCCGCGGCGATCCAAACCAAGACGGCAAGACTCTCCTCTGCGACAACCGTCTTCTCTACCAACACCTCTCCCCTTCCGACATCCACCTCCTCCGCACCGAGAAAATCACATGGAAATTGCCCGGCACGCAATTCTCACGGCACGTGATCGAAGGCTCCGAATCTCACCCCCAGATCAACCTCTTCCAGGAGAACCTCCCTGGTATGACAGGCTTTGACGACCACGTGTATGGAAGCGACGAAGTGAAAGCTGCTTACAAGCGAGCGAAAGAGTTGGCTGTAAGTTTGGCGGAGGGTGTGTGGCTGGGAACTGGGGACGTGTTGTTGGTGAATCAAAGGAAAGCCGGGCATGGGAGGGCTCCGTATGAGGCGAAGTATGATGGGAAGGACAGGTGGTTGCAAAGGACGTGGGCTAATAGTGGAGGGTTCTGGGAAGCGGGGATACTGAAGTGGCCCAGGCGGGTGCTGAAGAATTGGGATCAGGAGTAGACGTCGATTTCGTTAAATTGGCGCAATTCCATTGAGTTGGCATGGGATGATGAGCCCTGAGAAAGGAGGAAATGAAATGAATGAGGGTTTGGAGGAGATGAGAAAGAAATCCCAGCGGTGCTTAATGTCGTGGATGAAATGGAATTTGTTTGCATACAAATTTTGCATGTTTATCCGCAGAACAAGCTAATGAAAATGTCAAATGGCGCATGAAAAACCGCCAGTTTCATGGAATTGACGGTAGCAATCCTTCTGAAAAATTGGTTTTATATTGATGCGCGCATGATTTATGTGCGCATCGTAGATTAGAGTACCGGTATATGCATTGTGCATACACTGGGTTTCGATGTATAGGTTTTCGGAAATGGCGTCCTTCCGACTTGCTTGGGTTCAGTGAAACAACTAGATGATAGTTTATGACTAGTGTATGAATTCGTGTGAAACTTAGCACTCAAGAAATTGATTTATGTTGTGGACCAATGGAGAAAATCGGCCTTTAGAGAATTTGAAGTGGCCTCAAAGGCGCTAGGTCATCTAAGGATTGTGTGCAGCGTTGCTATACTTGCATTTTCAGTGCGATGATAGGCGGCCCATCCTTCATCTTGACATCAAGTCAGCTAACATCCTATTGAGTGATTCTCATGAAGCCAAGCTTGCAAATTTTGGTGTGGCAAGGATCACTCCAAAGGCAACCACAATACGGTACTACTATGTTTGTTGCTATATCACCTAAGTTCCCAGCTTTTTCGCATCCAAGGGATGATTCACATGCATGCAATTTCTTCAATTTAATTTGTTTTGATTGATCCACATATATATGCCAATGTTTTATGATAAGGTTGAATTTGCAGATTTGTATTGCACGTGCAAGGAGAACATCTAAATATAAGGCTTCCAAGGTCTCGCTAGGAATAAACTCAGTGGGGTTGGATTTTTTGAGTTTCAGTGTTGTAGGATTTGCTAGATATTTCCATTTGTCCACAACTGGGTAGATGGACGCCGAAACACTGAGATCTTTGAGGACCTGGGTTCCTCAACTGTTGGTTTTCATTAGAAGACGGCTGAAAAATTGATGAGAATGGGACTTTGGTTTGCACAGGTAACTTCCTTCAACTTCATCCCCGTATACTTGGTATTCATTGAATACATCATGTTAGGCATTTATTGATTGACGATATCTTGGTGTGTTGAATTGTCCATTATGTAGGGTTTAGTAGATGAAGAAATGGCGAAGTATGGAGGAAATAGATTGTGAGTTGGATTGCCTTCTAGTTTCATTTCCTAATTGATTAGAATCACAAATTTGAACCAAGAATTGAAGGCCAGCCACTCACAATTAGGATTTCCATCACATTTAGTCAGTTGGATGAAAGTTTGCTAGCAAGGGACTGGGATTCAACTGCAACTCATTTATTGCTTCGACTTCGGTTGTGAAAACACTTATAGCTTTCCATCAAAGCTAAATTGAATGGTTGGTTGTGTAGTAGCTTATAGACAATTTGATAGAAGACTAGATAGTCTGTGTACAAATTGGTGGCTGCATTTCTTAGGATTAGAGCAGCTAGTTGTAGAAAGTTCTTAATTCTTTAATCAGGCCAGGACATACATGCCTAGATTCTCTATTCTTGGTAATAGTCAAGATAGTGGTTTTATATATACCAACATTGTTCCAAGGTCCTAATATAGCAAAAGACTTCATAGATTTTTTCTTAGCTGTAAAGTAACTTGTAAACTTTAACTTTCCTTAGAAGCTTGTTTTGTGTACTTGGATGCAATCACACAATCAAATTGAGATTTCACTATTATAAGTGAATCACATAGTACATTAGTTTAGAAAATTGAGCAAATTAACCTTTAGTCTGCTCTCAACATGGAGAGAGTTCTTACACCAAATGTGAAGCTGTCAAAAAATAATCTACAAGCAGCGCTCTAAGAAGATTGGAATACAAGCAATATGCTCATTTGCATCATACTTCAAGCGCAATTACGTTAATTCTAAGAAAGTGATTTCATGTTTTGAAATTTACATTTAGATATCCCCAACTCAATCTTACTTAGTAGGTTGATGATTGTGAGATATATGCAGACATTGTCAATTCCGTTAAATTGGTCAAATTCCAATTCTTTGACACCTTTGGAACACAAGTTTGGAAGCATAAATACATTTCTATCTTGGACCTATAATTTGATACATGCCAGTCACATTTTTGGGCGCTAAATTTCACATAATGGACAAAAAGAATGGAGCCTCAAGAGGACCATTATTAGAAGAGTTTTCAACCCTATAGAGGGTTGTAAGTTCCCGACAACTCTCAAACTACGAGAAGTGCTCTACAGCAACTCGTTGATGTGGCACAACGATAGTCATGTCTGAAACAAGTAATTTTTTTTTCAACTTTTTTCATCATTTCAAGAATGAATTTTTTTTTTAAATTTTCTTAGAAATAGTTGTTTGCTAAAACAACAGAGGGGAATTGCAAGGAGCACCAACTTGAAACAACCCTCATGACTCCTAGGAGTCCTCTAATGTAGATATTTAGATCTTAATCAACAGTGCAATTAAATAATAATGTTTTTTTTAATAAAATACATTAATTCCGAAATGTTCGTCTTTTTTGAGCTTCTAGGAATTTTCTCTAAATTGGACAAAAAGCCAATAGTTTGATAAGTTTAATCAATTTCTTCTTAATTGTAATTGTTTAAATTCAAACTAGATATGTTTGAGATCACATAGGAAAAGAAAACACAACAATAGTATTTTTAGATAGAAAGATTATAATGTTGATTATGAGGGTTTTAAAATTGTGAAGGTGATTTCAAGTCTTTCAATCTTCTTTACACATGTCAAATATAAAAAATTGGTCACCAAAAAAAATATGAGGTTAAAAGACATAACATGCATAACTCCAATTAATTTACAACTTCTCAAAATCTCTCGTACAATTATGAAAACGAATTTCTAATGTGAAATTTTTTTCTAAGATCTAGTGAATTTTGGGCTCATTTCTAAGAGATCTCAACACTATAGAAAGTCAAGATTGCAATGGACACCCTTGCATAAAATCTTGAATAGAGAAATCATAATCAATCATTTTCTAAATTGAATTTGCGATGCTAAAACTAGACTTCAGTAAAAAGTTGAAAAGCATAAACTACTAAAAATAGCAATTTGCTTATTTAACTTCAAAGTATTGTCAATGCAAGATTTTGGTACCTCGAGCATATAAGGGTTCAAAAAATTTTATCACAATTTGATGTAGCATCTCATGTGTATCCTCAAATTGCAATTTTTTTGAAATGATTTTAAGAAAACAAATATATTATTTTTTTATTTGCACTTATTGCATTGTTGGTCCATATTTCAATTAGCTTTCTTGAGGCCCCATTTTTTTTCCAAAAATGTTTAAAAGCAATGAACAATAATATATACTATGGTATATATTATCTTTATGAGCTTAGGATAATCTAAGTTATTCCATGCTCATGCCACAATGCTTTGAAATAAAATGAAGTGTATCCCCCTCTAGTCAATATATATAACATTGTAAATCACCAATATATGTTGAATCCAAACCATCTATGCATCATTTCATTTTTTTGAAACAAATGAAAGTAATTTCATTGCAAGAGAAAAATACAAGGGCCCTAGTTGGAAATGGACTACTAAGGATTAAAAAAAAAGTCATCTAGAAAAAGACCACCCCTAAATTAAATAAAGTCTATTTGGTGCCTTCAAATTGTCTACATCCTTTGGATTTCACTTACTACTATGAAAAAGCAAAAAATTAGATAAAGATTTAACTTTAGAGGAATGTTAGGGGCTTTTTGTAGCTATTTGATAATTTAAGGGAGGCATGTTGAGCAAATGACAATTTTCCTAAAGTAAAAGCTATTTTGGTTAATAAAAGCTTTAGGGGTTTACTTAATAGTGTGACACTTCTTCCTACCAATTTCTAGAATCATCCTCTTAGAATCCACCAAGTCTTGTGGTTCTAACCATTGTCTTTGTTTTTTTGTAGCATTTGTAGTTTTACATGTGAAAGTGAGCTTTTTTGGAAAATGTAGTAACTTTTGGAAGAAATAATGCCAAAATAGGAAAAAAAATCTTATAGAATAGCATTGTTTTAAAATATGAGTTCTAAGTCTTTCACCCAAAGTAAATTAGTGTTTTTCTTATAACAAAAAAAATATACATGTAGTAAAAGTTTATTCTACATTCTATTTGTGCTTTGTTCATTAAGTATTTGTAAAACACAATAGCTATGTGTACTTGGGTAAAGAAATTAAGATTGAAGTGCTCATAAAAAATTGTAGATTGGAGTTTATAAGCCATTACTATACTAATTTAACAATTGTAATCTTACAAACTATCAATGTTTTTACATGCTTTAGAATTAAGATTCAATCCTTTCACCATATATATAAAGAGTTAAGGGCCAATCTAGACTTAAACACTTCATGAAGGATAAAAATACATGCATATGTATTTTATATACAAAGATACCAAGTACCAAGTACCAAGTACCAATGCAAGCTTATGTATTATACTCTCTACATACAACTCATGGCCTCAACTATAAAAAAGTACACCAAATAAACTTGTCCATGATCCCATTGGTTCTTTCATTTCAACATGTTTCCTAATACTAAGATATTTGCACCCTTATTCATCATTGTCAAAATACTTATACCTATATTTTGACCAAAAACAATACTATGATCTAAATATTTGATCATGAGAGCCCAATAGAACCTATTCATGTCAATTTAGGATACATGTACCAAAAATCAACTTTTAGATTTCATAAATTATTTAAATAATGTCCAAATACTAAATTCGACTCTACTTTCAGTTGCCAATAAGATATAATAAAAATATTTTATATTTTATTAATTTAAGTATATATAGTTGGAATTAGTTTAGAGTTTTACAATTCAAGGAATACATCAGTACTTACTTTAGTTCATTTATTTTCCACTTCTCCATGCCAATTAATCCAACTCTTTTGCATCTTGCAAATCCATCTCTAGCTATCATCTTTGTTTTTGTTGTTTAAAAACATTCCCTTGTTGTCAATAAAATTAGAATGACCATATGACAATGCTTGGTCCATATATTCAAAATTGCTAAATTGTCCAACATGTTTATGATAAAAGCAATTCAAACATTGTACTATTTACAAAATTGTACTTTTGCCTCCCATAACACACACCTTATAAATTATGGAGAAGTTTTTAGCATCAAGTCATTTAAAAAAATTTGGTTTTCCAATGTATTGTCACATCCTTGCCAAAAGAAAAAAAAAGTTAGACACCTTAACTCAAATACATGACATCAAAAGATATTGCCTATATGATCCAAACACTCAGTATATCTATACTAGTCTTGATATTATATTTGTTGAAGTCTGCTTATTACCAAGAACCAAGAGAGATTTTGTCTTCCGACCCTTTATATTAAAAATTGACAAACATACCCTCTTTGGAGTGTAACACCTATTATTTATTTAGTTGGTGAACAACCTCTCATTCACTTATCACGTTCTAATCAATCACCAACTCAAATATAGAACCTCAAAAAGATTTTGTTGATGTACAATCCATTACCTTCACATCTCCCTAAAATCCTAGACCACTTCCTAATCTCTAAGTTGGCCTTTCATCTCACTACAACTAATATTTATTGCTCATCACCAAGCTCACACATGTCGAAATTTAGTTGGCTCTACCTCTCCAATCATAATCTCACCACTCTCTAATAAAGGCAAATTTAATGAAACAAAATTCCATAATGAAAATTTCTTTGCCTATACCTTTATAACTCAACTATCAAATCCAACTATAGTCCATGATACCTTCTCTAGTATTAAAGCTACTCATTGAAAAGAGACTCTGAATAAAAAATAAAATGAAAATTCTAAATAAAAAATGACACATGGTTACTTGTAGATCTGCCACCAAATTGTCTAATTAACATCAATAATTGGCTTTTATGTAGAAAAATATAATTCCAATGGTTCATTAGCTCGTTACAAAGAATGATTTGTAGCTTGTAACTTCATTCAAGAAGCCAACATTTACTTTGATAGAACTTTTTTCTTTATTCGTAAAATGATTTCTTTAAGACTTTTCTTACCTCTTACTATCTTTTATGACTATTACATCCATCAAATGGATGTCATTAATTACATTCAACATTTTTCAATAGATTACTATTTGAAAAAACTATATTTCTCAACCTAAAGGTTACATTCTACTAGAACATAATTTCAAAGTGAATGCATAGTGAGGAGAAGTTATAGGTGCTAAATTACACCCAATTCAAGTATTTTTTTTCATTTACCAACCCCTTCCAACCTATTCCAAACCCCAACCAACCAACCCCTATTTGTAATTCTAGATTTGTAATTCCATATGCAATCAATATGGGATATTGTCATACTTGTCTTCTATATATATATATATCCATATCCATCTTCTATATCCATGAGTCCTTATGTATATGTATCCATATTTATATTTGTATTTGTCTTTTGAATCTATATTTGTATTTGTATTTCAAATTGACTGCTTGGATCTTCATCCATGGGGTCCCTTTTCTAGATTCAACGACCCTCTTTCAACAGTCTCAAAATTTTGTGAAAAAAATAGACGACATCAAGAGTACTTCTATTGTTTTGAATGCACATCAAGCGGCCCAGGATTTTTGGAGGGAGGTTGTTTGGCAAGAATATGTCGCATCTTTTCAAGACATAGTTTGTCAATTAATTAAGTCATTATATGGCTTCAAGCAAGCATTGCAAATTTGGTAGGAGCTCTTAAATAAATTCTTTTAAAATCAAGACTTTACTTGGTATTTGTGTGATACCAATGTGTATATTAAGAGGGACACTTCTTACCAAGGGAGATCACTATTGATTTATTAGAAAACTTTGTGAATTAAAAGATATGGTTCATTTAATTCAAAGGGGGCAAATTTTATATAATATATAGGGCTAATATAGGGTCCATGATATGCTACATACTATATATATATATATATATATATATATATATATATATATATATATATACACACACACACATGCAAGAATCTACTATTCCAAGAAAAAAATGGTGAGCTACTAATGTACAATACAATGAAGGTTGTGACAGGGATTTGTGTTTATACATGAGACCCAATTGTTAAGGAATTGTTTTATGGCTCTAGTTACCTTCATTCCCATGTGACTATGGTTAGTGAAGATAGTAAACTCATTGTCTTGCTCCTTTGCTATGTTTGAGTGCAACTAAAGTGGATAGGGTTTGCTACTGATTTTTTTCTTTGTTGTGTTGCAATGCAAGAGGATAGGATTTGTTCAATTTTCTTTTGTAGTTTAGAATTTAGGGTTGCATGGCAATCTCATGAGGTTGGTGTTTTGTATAGGCCTTATGATTTTGATGTTTCATGTAGTTGGATTTCAAGATTTTGCTTTGGATTTTGGATTGTCAACTTTGACACTTGCATTTGGCACAATTGTTCTTGCTTTTAGAAGCAACTCAATGTTTGGGCATGGTACCCTACTTTTGGTGCGAGCTTGATCCTAGCCTTTAAGAGCACAATAATGGCATCACCATTTGGTGAGTAAGCATTAGTGACATGGTATAGTGCTATGATGGTCTTGGATGTATCTGAGTCTATTGTGCCAATGGTTTGGAATTCATTCATGAGACGTTTTTGTATAGAATGATAGTAATCAGTCTTTGGATTATATGTGGTGTGTTTGAGATTGTATGGGTGTGTGGATATGTGAGGTGGTTGAATAGAAGTGGTGTTGTTAGAATGTAAATGCAATGCTAATGTGATGATATTGTTTTTTATGGACAACAAGGGCTTCATCAGTGAGTGCATTTGGTAGCAACTTTGGTACATCTAATTTAAAAGGTATGCATCACAAGAGCACAAGGAAGAAATTGGCATTAGAGGATTACACAATAGATAATACAGATGAATACTATGCACTTGTTTTGTTTAAGTATCACCACAAAAAGAGTTTGTATCATAATATTTGAAGTATCAAGCTCTTCTTTATATTGGTTTTGGAGATGGTAGATTCTTTTCATATGATTCTTCACTTTGTTGTTGATTGTTAGATCGATCTAGAATTTGCCAAGGTGCCAAGATCATACCAAGTGTTGTAATTAAATTTCTTCAAGCTATTGCACCAGATGAGTTTGATCAAAGTACATTGCAAGAGGATTGATGAATAGTGGTGGAATCTGAAATAACTATACAAATCTTGATATATTCTTGATTTGGAATTAGAGAGGATTGACAATTAGTGGTGGAATTTGAAACAAGTGTATTTTTCATTTGGCCTTGTAAATTAATTGTCAATGAATATGTGTGTAAAAACTTTGTTTTGATAAACAACTTTTTGGATTTAAAGATTTTTTGTTACTTGTTTTGAAGTTGATTATAGAAGTTGCAGTTTTTTGCTAAACAAGGTTAGGGGATGAATTGTTCTTTCATACAAAATAATTGGCTTTCAAATTTAGTATAAATATTATAGAATTTTGTATCTAGAATAGGTGTGCACTTTTAGATATAAGATTGTATTAGGTTACATTTTTAATTTAAGTTATGATAAGGTTAACAAAAATTCCAATTTTGAGTTCTAAGATGCTCATTGTTTATTAGTATTGAAGGGATTGTTGTGTAATTTTTGGATTTGTGCTATAAATGGCTAGTTCACTCTAGGTGATTTAGTTTTTCTTAAAATTAGAAACTTGATTAAAAAAATACAATTACAATAACCACAAAATTTCACTACTAAATCAATAGTGACAAAATCAAAATTTAGTATCACCACCCAATGACTACATAGTGTATGGTGAAGGGTTGTTAGGAATTTTTAACTAAATTTCACCTTCAACTGCACTTCATTTTTTGAAGGTGAATCTTAACATGACATTTAATATTCATGACAAATTTCAAAATATGCAAGTCTCTATATATATGTGAAAAAGGATTTAAATTTTATTTGAATGGTGATTGGCAAGTGTACTATATACCTAATTGTTTTTCAATATGAGATCAAGTTTTTATGAAAATTTACTTTTCTAATACATTTTATTAGGTGGAACCAAAAATTCCTATATCTTTTGCAATTGTGAAGAGACCTTATTCATTTTCTATGAAATCATTTTATTATAACTATGTGCATTAAAAAATCTTTATCAAACTATAGTAGTCATTGGAGACTAAAGTGAGTATATGCATTTCTCTAATATTCTATCACCATCCCTAAACCTTTATAATAGCATCGCTTTAGTGAATGGACTAGCTTCTAAATGTAATGTATTCTTACTCTTTTGATTTTAACTTGTCTTAGGGAACATTTGACCCCAATTAAATGTTCATTCATGATATACAAACAATGAAGGAGTGGTTCTAAAGGCAACCACTTTATAAGTTGGTAGATAGTGATATCCAATTTGTAGCATATGCAAAGCTTATGGCATTGTTTGGACATTGATTTGCCTCCTAAATTGGTGCCTAAGTACGTTGGTGTCAATTATAGTTGTGTCTATTCAGAAAAGGCTAAATACTCAATCACATGCAAGTCTTCTTCATGGAATCCAAATCTATATCACTTGTCCTTGAATAGACTAGTCCTATTTGGGAAGGTGATTATTTAAAATGGGCTTTCAATAATTGGATCAACTCAACTACCTCTCATGTGCTCAAATCACATTTTAAACAACAATTGCACATTGCATGTCTTGTAAGAGAAAATAGACATTTTATAATGACCATATTGAAGCATTAAATCTATAAAGAGAAGTGACACGCTTGCTTGAATTGAATTGTTTGACCACATCAAAGCGTTAAGTCTATGAAGAGAAGCAATATGCTTGCTTGTATTGAATTGTCTTTACCTAATCTAAAAGCTAAGTTCAAATATAGGACTTTGATACAATAGTTTGATGAGGTGAACTTGCAAAGAGCTAGCATAGGTTGTTTGTTTAATTCTTATGAACTTCTAAGTTGGACCAAAATCACACTAGATAAGACATAGGATCATCGTTAAACTCCAATTCTACTAGAATAAATTGTAGCCAAGTCATCACCATCTTACACCCATATTGCATACGAAATTTGATTTTTCATGAAAATTTAAAAATAAACTAAAGGAATAGTCATCTAAGAAATTGAGATAATTTTTTTTTTTTGACCATCATAACTTCAAGGGTTGAATCTCTTTGCCTCCAAAGCACTATGACCCCCTTTCCTTAACACAATGAAGAAGAATATGATTAAGAATATGATTGGCTCTAATCGAAGGATGATCGTAAGGAGAAACAACTTCGAATCGATAATTGAGGCAAAGCACTATGACCCCATTTCCTTAACATAATGAATAAGAATATGATTGGCTCTCATTGAAGAGTAATCGAAAGGAGAAACAACTTTGAATTAATAAATGGTTCCCCAAAGAAGTTTGAGTAGTTGCTTCACTCTAAAAATATAAAACAAAAAATACTAGAGGGACACATCCTCTCATAGCATACCTCCTTGATCTCATAACATATCTCCTTATCCATCTTCATTTAGCAATGCCACATTTAGAAAAGACACCCCAACCTTCATGTCCCAAGAATGTTATGCCAAGTGACCAAGTTTTTTACCCACCAAAAAGCCGGTTGCCAAAAGGCAAGCAACCCAAGCACAAGTATCCAAACAATAGCAACACATGGCACTCACACAGCCAACTGAAGACGAAGACTCAGCCTGTTCTCTTCCAGAACATACCAGAGTTCCCATTCTCCTTCAAAGCTTGACTCCGTCCGCCATTT
Source organism: Pseudoscleropodium purum (assembly GCA_963969395.1). Taxonomy (NCBI): domain Eukaryota; kingdom Viridiplantae; phylum Streptophyta; class Bryopsida; order Hypnales; family Brachytheciaceae; genus Pseudoscleropodium; species Pseudoscleropodium purum. The sequence continues at coordinate 26,842,778 of OZ017798.1, forward strand.
AGGGTTTCAGCGATCGGTGTTTGGTCTTGCGTGGTGACCAAGCTTTTGTCTCCGCCATCGCCATCGCCATCGCCATCGCTACAGTATTGTCCCTGCAAACCTCTTCTGTGTCTGTTACTACGATTGTGGAGCATGTGATTTTGCTCTCTATTTGCATCGCTCACTCACAATGGAGGCCTCTGGGGCGCCCTTCCCTTACTTGGAAGCCGTGGTAGGGTTTATGGTGTTCATGTACTTGTTCGAAACCTACTTGGACGTCCGTCAGCACGCGGCGCTGAAGCTTTCCCACCTCCCCGCACCTCTCAAGGGCGTGGTGAGCCAGGAGAAGTTCGAGAAGGCGCAAGCTTACAGTTTGGACAAGAGCCAATTCCACTTTGTGCATGCGGCGGTGAATATTGCAGAGGAGTCGGCGATTCTGCTCCTGGGGTTGTTGCCTTGGGCGTGGGAGAAGAGCGGATTGTTGGTCGGGAAGCTAGGGTTGGATCCGAAGAGCGAGATTGTGCACACGCTTTCGTTTCTTGCCGTCACCACGTTGTGGTCGCAGATTCTGGAGCTTCCGTTTTCGTTATATTCGACGTTTGTGATTGAGGCGCGTCATGGCTTCAACAAGCAGACCATTTGGTTGTTTTTCAGGGATATGCTCATGGGGCTGGGTCTGATGGTGGTGGTTGGACCTCCGATTGTGGCGGCTATCATCTTTATTGTGCAGAAGGGAGGTCCGTATCTGGCTCTATACTTGTGGGGGTTCATGTTGCTGCTGTCACTGGTGATGATGGCGCTCTACCCCGTGCTCATCGCGCCCCTTTTTAACAAATTCACACCGCTGCCCGAGGGGGAGCTTCGGGCCAAGATTGAGAAGCTGGCGTCGTCCTTGGACTTTCCGTTGAAGAAATTGTTTGTGATCGACGGCTCAACGCGGTCAAGTCACAGCAACGCGTACATGTATGGATTCTATAACAGCAAGCGGATCGTGCTGTATGATACTCTGATCTCGCAGTGTAAAGACGAGGAGGAGGTCGTGGCTGTTATTGCGCATGAGTTGGGTCACTGGAAACTGAGCCACACCATGTACTCCTTTCTGGCTATGCAGGTGCTTACGCTGTTGCAATTTGGAGGGTACACGCTTGTGAGAAATTCGAGTGACTTGTTTTTGAGCTTTGGCTTCACGACACAGCCTGTGCTCATTGGACTCATCCTTTTCCAGCACACAATCATGCCGTTTCATCATCTTGTCAGCTTTGGTCTCAATTTGGTGAGCCGAGCTTTTGAATTTCAGGCTGATGCATTTGCGCGGAGACTCGGCTACAGGGAGCCATTGAGAGCCGGTCTCATCAAACTTCAGGAGGAGAATCTGTCGGCCATGAATACTGATCCGTGGTACTCGGCGTATCATTACTCACACCCGCCACTTGTAGAGCGGTTGCAAGCCCTTGATGAGGCGTCCAAGAAAGTGAATTAGAAGGATTCCTCTTCTTCGAGCCCTGGGTATGTAGAAATCGTAGATTGTTTTAGGAACTATGAGCTCTTTTCTAGCACATTCATTTGTAGTTTGCTCCTCCACTCCTTACATTAGTGGCCAGGTGATGACTCACGAATGGTACATGAAAATACACTCACCCTTTGAACAAGACGAAGCATCAGATGACTCACCCCTTTTTTTTCACTCGGTTGCCGAGTTTACGGAGGGTTGGTGCAATTTGGAGAATTTTTTTGCAACTGGATTGCACTTGTGAAGGCTGCAGTGGGTTTTACTTGATCAATTGTCAGTGCAATTGAAAATCTCATTATGTGCTAGTGATTTAGGGGGCATTGTCTTTATCATATAAAAATGTACTATGCTTTCATGCTTACCCATGGTGCCCGTTGAATTCTGCCCCTTCAATGGGATTAGCCGGTGGAGATGGATGCGTTAGCTATGCAACAGGCTTCGCACCGACATCAGGTACCATCTTTGCGTAATAAACACGTGCACAATTATTCGTTATCTTAGGTTTGTAGCACGAAGTTACTGGGCTCGTCCTAAAATAGTTCTGAATCTGTTTTTTCACACACGGACGCACAAATTGGTGAACTATTTAGAAATTTTCGTTTGCTCGCCTAAATTGGCAGGCTACATTACCGACAGCATAACAACAATATCTTATGGTTAACACGCAAGCCCTCATGAGTGGACCCCATATTCTATTATCTGCTGTGGTCCCAACGTCCCAACCACTTCGGATTATGATTTCAACCGCCCGGAAACCTGGTGAAGACATAACACTCAAGTCAGGCTTCGTATACTGCTCCACTGCACACTTGATGAGTTGGTTCATCTTCTCCTTATTCTTTATTCCTACACATGATGAAAGCCTGTTAAGAGCATGCCCTTGCAGTTAAGAAAACCTGAGTCACCAATCGAGCGGGAGGGGATCCTGAAGTACCAAATTTAAACCGAACGATCTAGTTGAGTACATCCGCTGCTGCGACAGTGTCACCATCACTGGACTTCATCTTCAACCTCTGCCATATGCATAATTTGGCAATAAGTTTGAGATATGTGCTTCGACAATTAACATTGTTTGCACGGTCATCACTATCTATTGTTGTTTGACATTGCCCTCCTAAGCCCTAAACTTCAGTAGATAGTGATGAAATTGCAATTAGAACCTTGGATGAACAGACTCTTAGTTAATTCACGCTAGCCCAATTGTGATTAATTTTGGAGTTACTTCTCTCTCTGATGGAATTGCAAACACTCGACAATGGGTGTTCAAACCTTAAGGTTGAAAGTCTTTAGCTAGGGGACAGACCATTCCGTCAAGGTTGTGACAATCGCGCACGGATAGTACGTGACGGAAGGGGACCACAGTGTAGGCAACATTGACGCTTCCATGTGGAAGCTTGTTCTTTGAATTCTGCACGTGAGTGCCTCACCCCAATTCTCGTGTGCAGGATACACACATTTGTAATCTACAGCTAGCTGGCACAAGCGAGATCGACTACCACATGTGCACAAGCAGATATAAAAAAACACGATGTCACGAAGATCGACAATTCCAGGTCTTTCTTACACTAGTTAGCTACAATCATGGACATCTAGACTTACTGATACAAACCTCTGATCCCAGACACTTCCGAAGAGGCATCCCCTGGATCATTTGCCACAGATCGCTGGTCAGACCGAAGACTCGGGCTCCGTTGCGCATACGGCGAGGGCCTGAACGGCCTCAGGATGATATCATTCCCGGAGCTCGCATTCTCATCAACTGGCATTGACAGCCTCTTCTTCCATGAGCTTGTAATCTCCTTTTCCGGTGTCCCCGGACGCTGCTTGGGCGTGCTGTGAGACCTCACTTTGGCCTTCGCAGATTGCGTGGCCTGCATGTAGTTCGGCACGGAAGGCGAGCTCGCCAAGCTCTCATCGTCTCGGCTCATCACGGAGCCTGCGTTGCTGTATCGAATTCCTCCGTTGTAGCGAGACGCCATGGATTTCGCCGAGACTGTGCTGCCCCCTTCTTCGATGTCTTCTCGGCGGAGGCTGCTGCGAGGACTAGCGGTTCTGATGAGGATTGGTGCCGAGAGTTTGTATGCAGATGGCGGAGTAGTGGCTGGGGTGACTGGAGCTCCCAAACTAACTGTTCTCTTCATTGTGTAGTGGCTGGACATGGCTGCTGGAGGGCGAGAAGACTCGTGGTTTGTGTTGTTTTGGTCAGTTCGAATTGCTGCAACATTTGCTTGGGCTTGGAAGGAGCTGCTTGGTTTGTGGAGACGAGTCTGGTTTGGAACTGCTGCATGATCTGTTGTTGGTAGCTTTGCGATGTAAGTCTCGTGGGTGTCACTCTTGACTGAGTAGCTGTCGAAGACGTCTTTGGAAACGGACGTGGTGTCGAAGACACGATTCTCCCAGGGACGAGCGGCCATCCAGCGCTCCAGCCAGCTCCAACCCCAGTGGGGTTTATCGGGCTCGCAATCGATGTAGAGCTGGGAGATTTGGTTGGGGTCGCCCTTCCATAGCTGTTGTGCATTGAGGGTGAGAATCAGTAAGGCTCTCAAGTCCCTGAGAATCGTCACTAATTACAACTGAGCATTATTGTTATTATGGCAACTAAAAGAGGATTTCAATGTACTTTAGCATGCAATATGTGGACATTGTATGAATAAGTTACGAATTTTCATTTTGAAGTTGATTGTCCTCAAGTCTACCAAAAACGAATACAAGGCTTTCATAAACTTTCATGTTTTGATTGTGTACAAAGGAAGATATGCACATCTAGAATTGTCACTATTTGCAATTGAGCATAGGAACTATTATTAAACATGAATTAATTTTATTAGATCTTCTTGGATACTCAAAGAGGATTCTAACACAATTTAGCATGCATTATTTGGACACTATATGAATAACTTATGAATTTTCAGAGTTGACTGTCTCTAATTCTACCAAAATCCAATACTAGATTCTCATAACCTCTCATGTTTTGATTGTGTGCATCTTGTGCAATCAATATCTAAGTTTTTGTGACACGTTCTGGTCCAAATATAGGTGTCGCATTTGAGACAATGTTGATTACAGGTGTACATACCTTAGTTCCATTTTTGCAATACGAATTTTTTCATTTTTGCAATGAAGGAAGCATCACTTAAGAGTGACTAGGAGCATAGTTCCAATTACTAAAGCCACTTCATTCTTTTAATGGTCTTGTTAGCAATTAAACGGCAATTCCAACACATTTCAGCTTGTATTATTTGGATACTAGATGACGAACATTCAAAAGGTTCTACTGTTCTACTGTTCAGATGTGGGCATCCTCATTATTCATTGCAGCTAGGATTTAGGGATTGCTTTGGCGTCAGGGACTCGATCTTTTGGTTATTACTCCTCAGGATGGTTCAAGTAGGGTTGATTACCTGATGTGAGAATGCATACGCTAATGCTCTTTCCCTTTTCAATGCAGCCTCGTGTTTGTATTGGATTTTCGCTTGAATCTCCTCAGGGGTTTGAGTGCTGTCATCCCAGCCTCCGTCCTGCCATTCGTACGTGATGAGATACATGGTTAATGGTCATAACATATTCTGATTATTCCTAGATACTCTTTCTTGTCTTCTATTCTCATCCAGAACATACCTACACTTATAACCTACAGTTGGTCTGAAGCTCGTGCTTTTTGAAGTGACTGTTAGTTTATGTAAAATAGCTAGATCTGCATCGGACACCATCTTTGTAGTAGTGGAGAGTGCGTCCCATGTATAGGAGTGGTAGATCTAGCAATTCCGTGTAAAATTGTCCTTGTGATCATAACCAACCTTACTATTGAGCTTACCGTGAAGAAACCTAACAATTCGGCAAGGAACCACTGTTATGTTAACAAAGAAGCAAACAAAGAAGCATCAAGCCGTCCTTGGTATAATATAGATATACCGTGGATCTCCTCGGCCGACAGTCTTGTTGCCTCCGTTCTCGGATTTGCCTCTGCACAGCTTGGCCTTCCTCTGACATTCGAACGCGCCGTGCACGAACACGGGCTTGTACCCTCACCAAGGCTTGCATACAACGGAGTGTGATGGTGGCTTGTCGTCGCACCGTATGGCCTCGAACCAAAGCCTGCAATCGTACTAAGCCTTTCAGAGCACGCAACGCTCGACGTGCCTGCGTGGGGTGACATCCAAATTTCACATTAAGAGCCGACGATGGAAAAAGAAGAAAAAGAGGCTCACTACTTTCCATTGTTATTTGATTCCATGCACCTCCCCTTGTAACATTCTTACATTGTTCTCTTAGGGCACTCATCTAACAACATGTAACAGTACAAAATTTGACTGGATTCAATCAATATGGTTGAGAAGGGTGTGCAAAGCATGCTACTTCTTGCCCACAAGTGCTAATTCAATAGCTGTTGTTAGAGAGCAATTATAGTGACCCTTCTTTGAAATTGAAGGGAGCTTGTGAGAGACTAAGTCTTACACTATTAGCTTCTTCAACCGTGAAACGCTGCAGAGGACTAAAAATGTCCGATGAATGAATTTCCCAGAAACTGGGCAGAAATGAAGAAGGTACCTAACATCCTTCAATCAAAAAAATTTGGTTGACTACTTTGGTGATAAGGTCGCATCTTCTCGGGTGAAATTTGAAGTGTGCTAGTGAAGTGACGTTTAAATTTCTTGAACTTGTGATTTAGACAAAATGTGTGTCATAAAAAGAAGGTATTAGTAAGAGGATCAGAGCATTTTGGATTCGTCAACAGCAAAAGTTTGTAGTCTACGATGCTGCTGTCGCAACTAACTGAATGGCTTGCAAAGACCGAACCATGAAAATTTTCCCAAGGAATCTAAAGAGAGCAACATTATTGTACCAAGTATGCTCGAAACGCTGCTTGAATTCTGATGGCTGCCAAATCCTCATGAGAGTACACAACGCGGGTCTCCAGGGGGTGGACAGGCGTGGGACTGCGGCTGGTGGTGAGAGACGATTCCGGAGTCCTACAAGAATAATGCATGTCGTTGAAGGGCTCAGCTTCCACCTTCTTTTCTGGTGTGATCTCCTTTGGTTCTGTTGTTGTGCAAGTCGGCTGATGCACCGACTTACCGAAGCTCCATCTCCTCCGGCTTTTAGGTTTAGCCTGACGGCATGAAATCAATCAACATTTTCCTCAGACAATCTGTTGGGTATGGCAACAAAAAAACAATTGACCTTGTCTTCGACACTGACCCCTGTTAACAACAACGCATCCCTTCCAAGTAAACCTGGTTGCCCTTCAATTAGTAAGTCGAATATAAAGCATGAGTTGGTTCAATGTCTACGCTAAATACCTATGGCCACTCAAATTGAATGGAAATGGGGTTTTGGAATACTTAGCAGTCCCTTCAATAGCAACCTACAGCCTCCCACTTTGAAATGACATCCTTTCATTATCATTTTCATAGTGATGAAAATTCACATAGTGATAAAAAAATTTGATCTCACCCCCGTACGTCTCTTTTCTGATCGACAGCGATTTCCCCAAAATCACACTCCTACATTTGTGAAAATGCTTAAAGTGGTGCAGGTAGTGCCCTGCATCTAACGGAGCAACATTCAACAGCATATTATCATCGAAAATAATTGGGATTTTGGGAATTTCTTGGGAATTTCACCCTCCACTGGATTGCAGAATTAGCGGAATGAGTGTACTTACTGGCACTTCAACTTGGGGAAGTTTCGCAACTGGCTGAACAACTTTCGGCACACTTTTGAGGACGCCCTTCTCCTTGTCCTTGGAAGGAGACCGAAATGCTTTCTTCACGGCACTGAACCATGTTCCCTTTTTTCCCATTTCGCAACCTGGGCAGTTACAGCAACCTACATTTATGCCACATTTCCACGTTCCCATTAGATGAAGCAAAATTACCTCATTCATAGAGACCGGGATGCCACAACGAGATTTTAAGTGCAATAGAATTCGTTGAACAATTTCTTGGAATGAAATATGGAAGCTCAATTGAACTCAAATCAATGTCCATCCCCTCCTGATGGGCTGCCTACTGGATTGGCATCCGACTTCATTACACTAACTCTCAGTTTCGGACCAAGATTTCCTTTCTTCACCGTTGGATCACCCAAGATTGTAGCATCTTCATTGAGACTATGTTAGGTGACTCAGATCTAGAGCTTGATTGCAGGATATATACGTCCTCCACAGCATGCACAGCTCAATAATATTTGCTATTTTCCACATCCACAGTCCAGATTGGAGCAACCTAGTACATACCCGAACCGAAATCACAGATGTAGAAATGATTTACAACTGGATTCATAGATCCTCCATTATTCATGGCGGAGAGTAGAATTGGCTCTTGCTTTGGACAGGACCAGAAAGAAGGGCACGAATCAATCTTGAGAACAAAATATCAGTAAGCGATTTGAACAATACCTGCGCATGCTTCCATATTCGGCTTCAATGCCGACTACACTAATCTACACATGCCCATGATAAAACAGAATCACCTCGGTATAACCGAAACATCCAGAAACTTGCCAATCTATGAGGTACATGTTTCGGTACAGACTAGCGGAGTCAGAGTTCAAGGCCAGTGCTCCAAGGATGCAGATGCTGCACGCAAAGGGATTTGGAATTTCTATGAGGGGTTTAATACTTTGAGACAGGATTCACGGGCTCCGAACCGCGCATTCCTGGATTTGGAACGGATCGTGAAGTGACTAGTCCCAAGGCTGAAATCGTGAACACTACTGAAAACAAGGATCTCTCCTTAAGAAATTGATCTGACTCAGTGAATGCGTTCTGTATGCAGTGAGCGTCGGTGCACGGGATCTACCCACCAGCTTCAACATTTGACCAAGTGTGTTTCATTGGAGCCTCGGGGATCTAAGCTAGCTAGATGCGTACACAGCCGATCGAGACTGAATACTCCAAAGGCTAGGCTGGAAGCCAGTTAAGATATTCGCAAGAGCAAAGCAATAACGGCCATGGCCAGCTGCTTGCACCGTGCGAAAGCAAGCAAAACAGTACGTACCTGGATCTGAATGGTAGCTGCTGTGTTCCCTCAATCTGACAGAAACTGCGAGAATGATCCCTCACATGCTCAGCTACTGGTACGAGTCCCCAAAACAGTTGAGGAGCATCTTTCCAGTTTGGAAGTCGACTGAGCCTCCTGCGTTGATCACAGATGTTGCACTCCGAGTTCGTGAAGTGCCAGCAGCGCCATAGGTGTGAGCTCTGCACCCCGGCATGTCCAGAATTGAACGAGAATCACACCGACTGACAAGCTAGCGCCATGGACTGACTGACAGGCTAGGATGGGACCGGCTCGATCTTCACCAACTGAAGGAAGCTCGATCAACACTAATCCAGACTGGAAGCTCGAAGATAACAAGGGGAACGATATAATATTCCAGAGCCGAAAGTATACGAACTTGGCTCCCGGACGTCAGGGTAGTCGATAAGGACGAGGAAAGCGTTTTGCAATGGGGTGGAGGTTGCAATGAGTTGGAGCCTGAAGCTCTGCTGAAAAGGAGCCGGCATGTGCTCGTCGTGCAATGCTGCAGCTCTGCCACTCTCTGAGCCTGCGCGCTTAGCATGCCTCCCACGACATGGATGGCAACCAGCCAACCATATCTCTGTGACTGTCAACATGTGAATGTACTGGCCTTAAGCAAGCAAATACATATCATAAGTACAACGGTATATTCAATTAAAATACATATCCTGTGACCATTTAGAAAGTGCCTGATCAAGCCTGAGCTTTCGTTACGTTCTGATTCCAGGGTCAGCAAAACCTACACCAGAAACATTAAGAGATTGATAATCACATGCATGTGATCGAATACTAGTGAATTGAACGTGTGAATAATACAGTACGTACCGGCAGTGTTTTGAATTTAGCACATTTACGGGTGGTGTTAGGCACTTGAGATGCGAATGATAATCTATCACTCACATCTGGAACTAGCTCACTACAGTAGCTTCAAGGCTGTGAAAGGTATAAGATAGCACTTACCACTGGTGCATTGTTTTTTCTTCCTGGACTTTGATTGATTGCATCAATCACCACCTGTAGCAGAAATTTTATTTAAACCAAAGGAGGAGGGAGGTGCTTGCATTTTATCAAGCAGGCGTAATGAGCAAGGCGACGACTATTCCCCGTCCTCGCCTGGGGCCTCGGTAATGACGACACAATGAGTGACGAGGTAGCTGAGCAGCTGCAGGGCGGAGAAGTAAGCTTACTGGGGGTGATGAATTGGGTGTCAGAGACTCCGCACTGACCTGCTGACAAACAGAGACAGACACCCGGCCTTTACATCTGCCTCGCACCTTCACCACCAATGGTACGAATACCCCCAACTAAGAAATCTACTGACACTGTACAACAGTAGCTACCATAATTCTACGGGGTTCTTTTTTTACGGTTTTTGTTTCTTTTACACAAATGAAACCAAATTTCATTGCAAAAGATAAAATACAAAGCCGACCAGACACAAGTGGCTCGCCCCAGAGGAACCCAGAACACATAATTCTACGTTTGAGGACATCAAATATGGAGAGGATCAGGACATAAGTTCGTAAGGGCCTCTCTACATCTAGAGGTCAGGCCAATTTTCCTTGAGGCCAATTGTACCAAATTTCAGCCCCTTTGGGGCTAGAGGCCGGCCTCAACTACTCACTGTGAAAAGATTATATTGGAGGTTGATTCTCCCAAGAGTAAAGACCTTGAGGCCAAAAAGCCGGACCAATTTCAAAAAAACTAGAAAGGAGAGAGAGGAGGGCTGAAATTTTCAGGGTCACTTTCCCAATCCCTTTATACCTAGAAGTTGATTGCTCAAAACCCAATAGATCTAATCTATTGGAAAAAAAATAGTTTAAAAAATAGTTTTTTAATTGAAATTTGACATTAGCCCCTAGGCCAAGAATTGGCCTTCCATTTATGGTACACCCAATTCAACAAGCTCAAACTATGTCAAATCATGTTTTTTTCAATAAAAAAATTCATTGCACCAAATTGGCCTTGTTTCTAGGTGTAAAGGAATTGGGACCAATTTTAGCATTTTGTCCAATCACAAGTGAAGATTCTTGGCCTCTGGTACAATAAATTAGCCCAACTTCTAGATGTAAAGCAACTCTAAGTGTCAACTTTGGATGTTTTGTGTTGGTTTTGGATATGCTTCCTAGTGGCTATGGGAAACAACAACTACTTAAAAATTTGCTAGTGGAATTGGAAAAAAAATAGATTGTATTTTGAAACAAAGGATGTAAATCAAGAAAGAATTTGGTAGGGTTATAAATCAACAAGCATCCCTTAGAATTGAGGGAACCCCAATTTAACTAATTATAGACTTATTCACGCATTATGGACTTTCTCTGTAATTAAAAACGTATTGGCTGGCAGTTGATACTAATCTGTATTTTATTTTTTTAAATTTTGTTTGATTCAACATGATGAGAGCTATCTATTTAACTAACAAAATTTATATTGGGACTATACATAGATTATATTTTCATCATTCATCTATAGATGCAATGTTATTTATGGACTATAAATTGTTTGAAATTAGTTAAATTGGGGTTAGGGATACTTTAATTGCTTCCTTCCACACTTCGCACATTTCACCTACCATGAGATAATAATTATTGGTTGATATCTAGATGGGACGAGATTTATGGATAAGGTAGGTAAAGTACCAAATTCGGAGAGTAGATATCGATATAGGAGAATAGAGGGCATACTTGTCAAAACTATGGATTGACAAGAAAAACACTTTGCAATAGTCATCAATCCAATGCATTGCCCTGCATTGCTTGACTTGTACAAAAATGAGGACTATGAAGTGCAAAATATTTAAAAATGGCCTTGCTCAATGACAAAAGAAGAGGATTTTTGAAAAAAAAACAAAGGCAAAGTTTCAATGATCACAAATAGCAAAAAGCAAGAAGGCCACTTTAGAGCTTCAAACATAGGCCCTTTACAACCATTGACCAAATTGAGTATGTATTTTCAAACCATATGTATAGAAATCTCAAATACCCACTAAATTATGCCTGCTTTTGTCTAAACCTAAACTTCGAAAAGCAACAAAATGAAGTTGCAAAATTCAAAGTGCACCATCAATACAAAGTTGAATGAAAGGTTTCAATTTTTGTATGGATTGGAGCAAAACATTGAGAAATGGATAAGCCTCTTTAATAAGTGTAAAAAAAGAAATTTCCAAAAAAGAAGTAAATTTTAGACTATCAAAAACCATAAAGAACAAAGGAAGAAATATTGTAGCTTCAATATGCAGATCCTTGACATTCATTGACCAAATTGAAATGTCAATCTCAACCATGACTAAATACACTACATAATCTCATCCAATGCACGAAGGATCCTATTCCTAAGCCAAGGATGCAATATTCATTAGTACTTTCATTTTTAAATTGAATTTTTAGCAGATGTTTGGAGAAAATTGATTGGTGAGAATTTGATATTGCAGGAAATTAGCCAATAAATTTTGTTGTTGAGAAGATGCAATTGGTGGCTATTGAAAATTAATCCATTTCTGTAGAAGGAGGAAATCAACCAAAGGAGCTCCATAAATTTCCTAAACAATGATACTTACAGAGTTACAGAGACAAACATCTTGCTGCTTTACATCTCCCTCACACCTTCACCACCAAAAGTAAGGTAGGAGGTTCATAAATGGGCCATCTAAGGACTGGAATTGAATTTTAGGGAGGCTAAATATCTTGAAATTTTTTTTAGTAAATTTTCCTTGAAAGACAAGTAGAATTGACATCTAACCCAAGTCGTTTCATATTTTTTGAACCTTTGTGGAATTAGTTACAAATTTTTTAAGTTAGAAAAAGTAGTCATTGTGGTCATCAAGAGTGCCCACCTCGTGAAATGTATGTAGTTGGTACATGGAAAAAAGCAAAATGTACCTCTGAGTCATGATTGCTTTTGATGCCTTGTTGGAAGTTTGAACCTCCTACCTTACGTATACTTAACCTTGGAGCGCTCCAACGTCCAATTTCTGAACGACGAACAGATTGAAATTCAGATTTCTTTCTCAATTTTGTTTGGATGAAAGTCATCTAATTTGTGGAGGTTCCTTGTCAAGTTCTTGTCCTATCTAATGGTTGGATTTGGTGTTATTAGAGTGCACATTTTTCTAAAATTACAAATGTGGAGGAGTGTCAAACCAAAAATTGCATTGATTTTAGTTTAAAACTTGATTTGCAAAAATGAGGTCATAGATTAAAGAACCCAAGAATTTCAAAATATCACCATATCAAGAGAACCTCATTTCAAATCCATTCCAACAAGTTTTACTCAAACAATGATAATATTTTGCTTGTAATTGAATTTAGAAGGAATTTTGAAATTTCCCTTTCAAAATTTATAAAAAAAAATATTGGCGATAGCACTAGTGAATCTAACCATATGGATAGAATCTACAAATCAATATCTACAACTTTTATTTGTATTTCAATTCCAAAATATTCTTCCACATAGCAGTTTGTAACAGTTTTTCCCAAATTGTCAATTTTGGAAATGGATCCAGACGTTTTAGGGGTTAAAACCAACAAACATAGAAAACTGACACTGTCTACATGAATTTTACATTGAAGGGCATCAAATGTACGGGAACAGGACTGACAGAATGCGGATTTTGGATGTAAGTTGGGTATAAGTGACATACCTTCCTTGCATTATCAATTTCTGGCCTTTCATGTATCCTTCAGTACAAGGTGGAAAAAGAGAGAAAAAAAATAAAAATATTACAGAACAAGCATTGTCATATGGTCATGCTGGTTTTGATGACAACAAGAGAATGTTTTGAAACAAAAAAACAAAGGTGACAGCTAGAGAGAGAGATTTGCAAGAATGATGCAGAGGAGCTGGATTAACTTAGCTGGCAAGGAGAAGTGGAATGTAAACAAACTAAGGTACAAACATATATTTTTTTAGAGGTTTTCATTTGTACACATGGAAGTTTATGAGTATCAATTACAACAATATCTAATTAAAAAGTAGTGCATTCTTGTATGGTAAAAATAAATATTCGTACAATGTCAAATGTCAAGGAATTAGTGTGGGGCAATCTAATTTCAGTATTTAGCATGAGTCCTAATGTATCCTTGTACTTGTAATTGATTCTAAGTACGACAATAGCATCCTTGTACACTTACATCAATAAAATGTGAATTGTTTTTTATTAAATCTTATTGAAAAGTGAAAGTGTATTCCAACATACTTTAGCAAGCAATAATTGGACACCAATTGAATGAGTTATGAAATTTCAAAGTTGATTTTTTGGAGGTGTATCCCAAATTGACATGATTTGGTTCAATCAGACTCTTATTTTAGATGTTTTTATTGTGTACAATTTACATCAATAATATCTAGGTTATAGTGTTGCTTTTGGATTGAAATGTAGGTGTCACGGTTTTAGACAATGATGAATAGGGGTGCAAATATCTCACTTAGTGGAAACACACTCGAGAGACCTAGTGGGAGAACTAGTGGGATCATGGACAAGATTATTTGGTGAACTTTATTGTAGTTGATGCCAAGGTTGGTGTATAGAGAGTACAATATGTAAGCTTGTATTGTACATTGATACTTTGTATCTTTTGCATATAAATATATGTGCATACCTGAATAAATTAATTAAGTGTCTAAGTTCAGACTAGCCCTCGAGTCTTTATATGTCATGAAAAGATTGAATCTAGCTTAATTCTAAAAGATAGATGTAAAAACCTTGATAGAGTTTGTAAGATTATAATTGTTAAATTAGCATAATAATAACATATAAATTCTAATCTAAATTTTTTTAAGAGTATTTCAACTAGGATTTTTTAATCCAAATATACATAACAATTGTATTTTACAAGTAGTTAATGGACCAATCACAATCAAGTAGAGTGTTGAATAAACTTTTATTACATGTACAATTTGTTTGTACGAAAAATCCAACTAATTTACTTTTAGTGAAAGACTTAGAACTTGAATTCTAAAATAATGCTCTTTTAAGGAGACTTTCCTATTTTGGAGTTATCATTTTTAAAAGTTGCTACATTTGGAAGAAAAAAAATCACTTTCTTATTGCCATATTTACATCTTTTTTAATAAAAATCTCCTTCATATGATGGGGCTTGCAATAAACACTTGTCCTATTTTTCATCCCCTTAGCCTTGAATCGGTGTTTTTTTGCTCATAACTTTTGTTTGATAAGTCCATTTTCTATGAAATTTGAAATGGAGGTATATGTGATATTTTTAGACATTCAGTGATTTTTTTCAAATTTTCAAATTAGTTTAATATTTTTTAATGCCCCCAATTGAATGTCTATTTTGGCCCATTGGAAGGGGTAGTATTGTGAAATCCAAAAATGTGAACTTGAAGGTCAAAATTGGGATACAAGGACTTATACTAAAGTACACAAACCAATGAAATTTAAAAAAAATAATAAAGTATCCACCTTCAACATTTGCTCAAAATGCACTACCTATGTACATGTGTAGAGAACACAATTTTTTATTTGAAGATTTTTGAGGGTCCAAGAGGGCTATGAGTTCCTTGATGTTTTTGACTCTACTAATTTATCAAAACCTAGTGCTTGATGTAGCAAAATGACTACCACATCATTTTTCAAAAAAATTAAATTTTTTTTGAACTTTGTTTTTCAATTTCAAAATTTTCATTTCATTTTTTTTCCAAATTTTTTTTTGACAGCGTGGCATATTTTTACTATGGGAGAAACTGTAGGGAGTATCAACTTGAGATGGCCCTCCTAGACCCTTGAAAATCTTCTAATGTCCCTTGCAAATGCAAATGGTTGAGAAGAAGCATCTTCAAGTAAGGAAAAATGTTTTATTTTATTTTATTTATTTATTAAATTTTTTCTTACTATGTTCTAAAAATCAAATTCTAAATTGTCTATTTTATTTTATTTTCCATCAATCTTTTTTTTATGCATTTAATTCTTAGAAATAAAATTTTTTGATCTAAATTTTCACACGAGTATTATTTTTAATTATTTACAAATTATCCATGTTTTATTTCATTTCAAAACAATTCATTCTCAAAGTCTGAGTACTCTAATAATTTAGTAATCAGATTGCTTTGGGTCAAAAATGGCATGTGTTTCCTACAACTACTATGGTCAACATTTATTCAATCACTATTCATTTACTTTTGACTACCAAATGATATTGTTGGTCACTCAATGGTCACTATTTTGCATAATCTACATAATATCAAAGCATTATTTAGAAATATTCAGCTTGTTTTTCTTCCATTTGTTCCATTGAGTGCACATGCGTGTAAAATCTTTTAGCATGTAAAACTAGAGATGCTACAATGAAGCAAAAACTAAGGCAAAAGACATTGTTGGGTTGGAGCCACAAGACTTGATTGATTCTAAAAAGATGATTTCCTAAGTTGGTAGAAAGAGGTGCTACGCACCTTACACTATCAAAAAAAATCCCTATTATAGCTTTTCATTGACCAAAATAAATTTTTTCATTTTAAGAAAGTACTGCTTGTATTTGTCCTATTATATAGGGCTTTCCTAAGTCATCTAATGAATATAAAATGTTCCAAACATCATTAGAGAAAGAATAGGGCTTTAAGAAGGCCGCTAGAATTGAACCAGTAGTGTATATAAATAAAAATGATAAAAAATTAAATGAAAAAGAAAAAATTGCTAGTCTACTAATTGTAGGTTATTTTCTGAGAGCTTCACAATTGGTGTAAGAACTCTCTCAATAATTATTGAGAGCAAAAAGGTTAATGTACTCAATTTTTTCAAATGATATATTGCATGATTTACTTATAACAGTGAAATCTCAATATGCCACAGTTAACTACTTTTGGACTATTAAGTGAATTCTAAACAATACATCATGGGATCTCCCTCCGAGACCACCGGAATTCCCACGATGCTTGTATAAATCTCTCGATATTTGTATAAATCTTTGGATGTTTTGTAATGATCTCCCGATATTTTGCATAGATCTCCCAATGTTTTGTATTATCTCTTGATGATTGTTATTAATTGTGGACTTTTAAAAGTTTAGAAGCAATTAAATGTGGCATTAGTATGATTATGTGATTGATACACATTTGAACCATCTGTAAACGAGTCATTTGATCATCTCTCTTACATTCTTTAACCCAATACGTTCTTCACCCTGAAAGAAAAGAATGCACCCAAGGACATAGAACAAGCTTTTAGGGAAAGTTAAAATTTACTATTTTACTGCTAAGAAAAAATTTGTGTAGTCCTTTGCTACATTAGGACCCTGGAACAATATTGGTACAGACACAAACCACTAATTATCTTCACTATTACTGAGAGTAGAGAATCTAGGCATGTATGTCTTGGCCTGAGTATAAGAATTAAGAACTTTTTGTAGCTAGTTGCTCCAATCTTTAGAAATGTAGTCATAGACTATCACCTATCATTAGAGTTGTTATAGTGGATGGACGGATCGCCCATCTAGTAGATGTGCCGAGTGTCTAATGTAGTCAACATGTAGTTGACTTTCTATGAAGGTAAAAAAAGGTGACGTGGACTTATCTTAACGGCACTTGTCTCCCAAGTTAGAGTCAAGATGCTAATGTAGTGTCAGGGCACGGACTCAAACAAGGGCGTAGACGCAAGAGGTAGCAGGGTATGCACACAAGAGGTGGCAAGGTGCAGATGCAAAGCTATGGCACGGTACAAACTCAGATTAGGGCGCGGACACAAATGTTGTCAGGGCACGGGCTCAGACTAGGGTGCAGGCGCAAGTGGAATCAGGGCGTGGATGTAGATTAGGGCGCTAATAGAAGTCAATTGGGGCATGGATACAGTTTAGGCCGCGGATAGAAGTCGGTTGGGGCATGGACATTGTATGAATGATTTTTTCCCTTAAGTACTACAAAGTGCTTTTCAATTTGAACTTTGCAACTTTAACTTCTAGAAAATTCAATGCAATGCACATATATTGCTCATTTCTCATCTCATACTTGCAATACATGTTTGGTGTGAATATCATTGTATCATTTAAGGATTTGGAATTTGACATGAATACATTATATTGTAAATGATGTCAAAATAAATAAAAACAATCATTGCCTAAAATAGGGCCTTGAATATATTTAAAGTATTATATACAATAAGGTGTTTGGCAAATGCCAAGTACATATGATCTTCTTAGAGGATGATAGGAGAAAATTCATCACCTTTGAAATAGCTACTACATACTAAATTTTTCAAAAATAAAAAACCAAAATTTCATTTACAAAAGCAACACTCAAGCATGGTCCAACAATATGGTTTCTACCTTAATGTGTCAAGGACCTCTGAGGAAAATGCCCTTTGGAGGGGATCTTTTCTCATGAAGCTTTGCAATTTCAACATTAGGTTAACATATTGCTCTTTCCTATCTTTGAAAAAATAAAATGTATCCCAATCTTCATTCCAAATTCTGAATGCAATCCATGTTGTTGCATATGCATCAACAACCTTGGAATAAAGGAGCTTTTTTTGGACAACGTGGAATGAGTTTTGGGGTCTTCCTTGTTGTAGAGAAATTTTTTTTGGGGCAACAAACTTTCGAGTGTCTTTCACCTTCTGCATACTACTATATGTCTTATAACCATACTTTGATGGCTCCTTTTCCTTCACTCGGCTTGAAAGCCCCCAATCACAAAATTTGATGTAAATTGCATTTTCTTTCCAAAGATCAAAATGGAGAAAAACATTAGATGTAGAAATGTTGTTGTGAATGTAATCAGCATTGTGGCATTTCCCCACTATAATAAGCAATGACAATGCCAAATGCACTCGATTTCTATGATATGTGGCAATCCACCCAAGCTCCTTGATTGTAAAATCGGTACCAATCAACTTTACAATATCATTCATGTTTGTTGAATCCAAAATTTTGGAGTTGTACTTTTTCAAAAAAGAAATTAAAGATCTTCCATTCCACTAAAGCGTAAAGCCTTCCATCATGCTTGGGTGCAAGTATGAGAGTTTAGTGATGCCTGGGTGCTGTACTGAACACCCCATAGCTTCAAGTACAATATCTCAATGCTTCTCCTTTTCATTCTGGGTCTTCAATCCCTTCCCCGCAAAATCCATCCAATTGGGGATACTTATCAATTTTGTCAACCTCACCTTCCTTACATTACCATACGCGCCTTCTTCCTTTTGTCCTGGCATTGGTACCACTTTTACTGAAGGTGGAAGCCAATCTACAAATCCACTCACACATTGGTCCAATACGTGTTTCTCCATTGTATCCTTCCATGGTGATTTTGCTTTGTTGCGGTTGCTAGAAAACTTTTGAGACCACTTCTGAACCATTTTTAGTTTTGAAATTGCCTCTCTATCCCCATCGTCCAAATTAGTAGCACCCTCTCTTTTCTTCATATGGTACAAATATCTTGGTGGTGCATTAGTGGTCAATGCAACAACCATTTTATCAAGAAACTTTGAGTGTAACCAATAGTTCAAGTAATTGTTGAAAGTCTTAGACGCTTCTAATTTCAACTCAAGCTCCCGCCATAAATCTTGTGTAAGCTTGTAGTAACCTTCTTCTTCATTGTTCAGATACTCCCTTTGCAACATTGGAAAACTTTGTTGCTTATAGAACTCCATTCCTATTGCCCTACATTCTTTGGTGTACGGAAGGTGGGGCCAATCGGGGTTTGGAGGCTTCTTTTGCTTCTTTCGACTTGATGACAAAGGCTCTGATGAACCAATGGCCATAGAAGTGTCTATTGATGGAGGTTCTTCCTCAACCGGCCTATCTAAGTCTACAAACATGGGACACTTCCTAGACAAACCATTCCCTTCCGTAGCCATTTTCAAGTGAACTCAATGTATGTGATTCAAACCCAAATAGTGTTCGTTGGAAAAAAAATGGGTATATTGTTAGGGCTAAGCCCGAACTTCTACCCAACTCAAAAAGCTTAGACTATAGAGCAAGCTAGTACATGAAGCAAGTGGAAGCGAACTTGGCAAATGACAAGTGTTAGGACCACAAAATATATAGTTTTTGCCCAAGTTAATGCCATTCCTACCTTGAATTTCAAGTCCCCATTTAGCCTCTGTGTCCACATCCATATACAACAACGTCCGCGCCGTGTCCCTCTTACATCTATGCTTAGATCCCACAATGTCTATGTTTAGCACCACGTCTGTACTTGTCCACAACAATGTCCCTGCCTTGTCCCTAGCCCAACGTGGATTACATCCCTGCTCAAACTCGACAATGTCCTT
The DNA here is from genome assembly GCA_963969395.1 of Pseudoscleropodium purum. Taxonomy (NCBI): domain Eukaryota; kingdom Viridiplantae; phylum Streptophyta; class Bryopsida; order Hypnales; family Brachytheciaceae; genus Pseudoscleropodium; species Pseudoscleropodium purum. The sequence goes on from OZ017798.1 coordinate 26,862,510, forward strand.
GCCCCAACTATGCATTCATGCCCCACCTTCAGTAAAGCCCACACCCCATTGTTACGTCCTTGTCCCAACCGTCTGCGCTAGTGCCCAATGTTTGTATCACCAGTGGGTATATAAGGTCGTCCCCGCTCATCACAGCTTGCCCTACAACCTCTTTGGTCCTCCACTTTTTCTTGAGCTGGTTGCAAGGGCGTATGTGTGGGGTCAACCTACTACATTCACGTAGGATTTTTATTATCTTCATCAACATGTCAACACTGAAATCATTGAGGAAAGAGCAACAAGACAAGACACGACAAAAGCCAAGGCAAATCCAACACAAGCAGCTACATGTGTTACAAAATCCAGTCAAGCTTGCCTTTCGAGGTTGGAAGGCAATACCGGATCCATGGAGTGCTGATCACTGCGCTCAGTACATAGAGTGGTCACATCGACAAGGCCTTCCTGAAAGAACATCACAACTTCCATCGCCGCTTTCACAAAGCTAACTTGAAGTTCTATCGTGATGAAACATTCAAAAATCATTGCATTGAGGTGTACCAAGTTTTGTATGACCAATCCACTGTGAAATGAAATGAAGTCAACCTTTTCATTCTGAGAGGTGTGCATGTTGAGTTGAAGCTTGGAAATAGGTAGATTGGTTGATGTTGAAAGGCGTTGGTGACCACATCAAAGTTCCATGGCCTGCGGATGGATTTATTCTAAGCAGGGTGCAAGAATATCTACATGGCGGATTAGGCACCATTAGAACCATCATCAAGGTGGTTGATCACTACCAAACCACGGACTCAGATCTAGACAGTGACTCAGATGGAACTCGTACTCCACCATATCCAACAAGTTATTGGGCACAATTGCAGGCCAAAAAAAAGAGGGCACAACAAAATGAACCACATGAAGCTAAACACGATGTGGCAATGGTTGAAGATGGTATAGTAGCTATTGAAGATATCTGTGCTGATGTCAAGACAATTGCTACTTTGACTGCAATTGTGGATGAAAAAAATATACTCATCAATCAATTCTATGAAGATATTGCCAAAATCCACAACAAACTCGCAAAGAAGAGTGACTTGATTGCAAAGCAAGAACGTGATATACAACAACTTCATCATGTTCTTCAAAATGCTACTCGAAACGTGGCAAAGGGGAACAACATGGGGCCACCCAGCAAAGAAGCTAGAGATTTGTGTTCCAAAAATGCATATCTCCAAAGTAAATTGGATGTAGTGGCAGCACAATACTATCAGTGGAAGTTGGCATGCATGTTTACAGTGGACTGAAGCAATCAGCTAGCTGCGGACTTCAAGAAAGTGGCCAACAATTACTTGCTCTACAATCAAGAAAGGATTTTTGACTTAACATCATGGGCTGATGTAAATAGCCTTTTTGATATGGAGAACATGGCAACAAAATCCACTACTAGCCATAAAACCACGATTGATTGGTCTCAACATGATTGGGATTTCAAAAATGCCCAGTCCACACATCTTCATTGCAATTTGGATTTACTATGGCCCCAACCTTCTAGCTTTGTATTCGATGGTATTACATGCCCTATTTGTTTAAATCCTTTTGGCCCCAAAGGTGGAATGTACTTAGGTACATGCAATTGCTTGTACCACCTAATCTGCTTGGTCAACTTGATGATATGTCGTAGGTGGTGTGCAATGTGCAAGGCTCTTTTCCATGAGCGATTGTATGAGTTGTTTGGACTACTATCCTATATGCCACCAAACTGGGAATTTAATGCGGCCAATGCCCTAGAACATCCTGATAAGTAGGGAGTAGATCTTGTCTGGAGTTGGCGTAATAAGATCCACTCTTTACAGAAGCTTGAACTCTTTGACATATAGGGTTGGGAAAACAATGCAACTGAAGTTGTTAGAGTATGTGAACATTTGATCCCTATCAAGGACAACTTCAATCTTGGAAAACAAAATTTCTTCTACCAATGCTTCAATGGCCACTAGAGCGAAGATAAAAACGAATTCTGATTTGGACCACATCCAAGAAGGTGGTTATGGAATGTGAATGGAGTTTGTGTCATCGATGATGACGGAGTTCATATTCTTGACAAAGGTGCATATGAAGAGCCTACTATTAAAAAAGAAGTGCATATTTTGGAATCAGAGTGGCGTGAAATCTTCAAAAATGACGCCATTAACTTTTTGATGGATGAACATAACCCTGGGATTTGACTAGCCCTTCAAGAAATGCAAGAATCACAATTCATGAGGGATTTATTAGAAGAAAATGGGCTAGCAAGACAAACCCAATCAAGAGCATGAAGGCTCTACGGGGATGCAGAAGATGTGGTAGTCGGGACACACGACAACAAAGCAGGACCTAGTAGTACGTCAAAATGTCAAATAGTCCCATGAATACTGATTAAGTGCAATTCCATTTGCACTACACTAAAACATGGAATATTATAGAAAAATATTTGGCAATAGAGAAGCTTGTAAGCATGCTTTTTCCAAATTTTGTAATGTAAGACAAATACAAAATGTACAAGTGATTTCTCTTTTATGAAGTGCAAGTTCCATTTTTACAATTCGCCAACTCAGAATGAAGTCTTAAGGTTGATTTCTTATCAAAAATTCCTTGAAATTGCCATTTTTGTTGCATTTATGATAGAAAAAAATGATTAGAATCTAATTGTATGATTTGGTACCTCACTTATTTTAGCTCATATGGAAAAAATTTCATGAAGTTTGACCGTACTAATTCACTAATTGGAAGATATTAGCTTTTTAAGTTTAAAAACACAAATATTTTCAACAATGGCTTGCAGTTTTAGATAAATTTGATCACCATTTCTGGAATTTCTTGGCACTATAGAATTCCAAATTAAAAAAAATTTAAGATAATATATAGAGTTGATAGTGTAAAAGGAAAAAGGAAAAAAATACTTGATTTTTATATTGTGAAATCTCTCCATCACTTCTTTCCCAACGTCCATGCCTTGACCAGAAGTCCACACTCCAAAGTCCGTACCTTTAGATTAGGAATTTTAGAAGGGCACTAGAAAAAGACTTGTAGTTTTGGTGTCTGCACCATGACAGTAGGAATTTCAGAAGCAAACTAAAAGAGGACTTAGAAATTTGGCAAGTGCACCCTAGTGTCCCTATGTTCGTGTCGTCTATCAAAACCAAAAAGACTTTAGAGACATTCTAGGAGTTTCCTAAACTCTGATTCCTTGTGTTCCTGCCCCGACACTTTGACGTCCCTATTTCAATGTCCTTAGATGGGGAAGTCTCTTGAAGTGTATAGTATGTCCTTGAATCTGTGCCTGTACACTCTAGCATCCGCGCCCATATATCCTAGAAGAACCCAAAGTATTTCAAAGTACAAGAACTCAAATTGAACTATAGTTTCTCTACTTTTCCAATGATCAATTGATTCAATTCATTGGAATTCCAAACCCTATTACTAAACCCTATTCCTTATATCCTAAATCACGTGTCAATCATTCAAAATTTTAAATGGACCAAAGTATGTGCTGATCAACTTATAATCTTTAAATAAATAAAAAAATCAATGGTGGAAGGGACTTTTTCCTTAGAAGTTTTTTTTTTCCTACCTCCTAATTTAAATGCACCAAGGCACGTAAAGAATAACCTATATCCTTTAAGTGAAAAAAAAATCAATGGTTGTAGGAACTTCCTTCTCATGATATTTTTTTTTCTACTTCCTAATTGAAATGTATGAACGCATTTGATAAGTAACCTATACCCTTTAAGTAAAAAAAATCAATGATCGTAGAAACTTTCTTTTAGTCTTATTTTTTTCTTTCATTCCTAATTTTTCAACTTCCTAATAAGAAAAAGGTGTAAAAAACAAAACAAAACAATCCTTGGCAATGAAATAATAATCCGCTATTGAATACCTCTAAAAAAACATTTTGTTTGAAATGGAGAGAAAATTCAGTGCAAGTGTTTCCCTTCCAAATTCTGATTTGAAACCACCATTTAATTTTAGTTCATCAAGTATAGGTTGGTAGTTTAGAACAATCTCCACTATCAAATCGGAGGTAGGATCTAATGTGACATTGCAAATCTGAAACCTCCAATGAACTGTTTCATAGTATCCGTGCCCCAACTTCCATCCATGCCCCTGCTTTCGTTTGTACCTTGGCAATTGGAATCTATAAGAGGACTTGGAGCTTGGGCATTCGTCCCCCAATGTCCCTATGTCTATGCTCGTCTGTCAAAACCAAAAAGACTTTGGAGACACCCTAAGAGTTTCCTAAACTTTGATTTCCTGTGTTCCTTCTTTCACACTCTAATGTCCCCACCCCAATATTCTTAGATGGGAAAGTCTCCTGAAGTGCATGGTTTGTCCTTGAGTCCATGCCTGTACACTCCAACGTCCGTGCCCGTATGTCCCAGTACAAGAACCCAAAGTGTTTTAGAGTACAAGAACTCAAATTAAACTTCAGTTTCTCTACTTTCCCAAGAATCAATTCATTGGAAGTCCAAACCCTATACTCTAAATCCTATACCCTATACCCTAAAAATCATGTATCAATCATTCAAAATTTTAAATGGACCAAAGTATGTGCCGATCAACTTATAATCTTTAAATGAAAAATAAAAATCAATGGTGAAAGGGACTTCCTTTTCATGATATTTTTCTTTCTACTTCCTAATTTAAATGCACCAAGGTACATGAAGAATAACCTATACCCTTTAGGTGATAAATAAATTCAATGGTGAAAGGAACTTCCTTTTCATGATATTTTTTTCCTACTTCCTAATTTAAATGTAGAAGGCATATGAAGAATAATCTATCCTCTTTAGGTGAAAAATAAATTCAATGGTGAAAGGAACTTCCTTTTCATGATATTTTTTTTCCTACTTCCTAATCTAAATGCACCAAGGCGCATGAAGAATAATCTATCCCCTTTAGGTGATAAATAAATTCAATGGTGAATGGCACCTCCTTGTCATGATAATTTTTTTTCCTACTTCCTAATTTAAATGTAGAAGGCATGTGAAGAATAACCTATCCCCCTTAGGTGAAAAATAAATTCAATGGTGAAAGGGACTTCCTTTTCATGATATTTTTTTCCTACTTCCTAATTTAAATGCACCAAGGCATGTGAAGAATAACCTATCTCCTTTAGGTGAAAAATAAATTCAATGCTGAAAGGGACCTACTAGTCATGATAATTTTTTTTCTCGACTTCCTAATTTAAATGTATGAATGCATTTGACAAGTAACCTATACTTTTTAAGTGGAAAAAAAAGTCAATAGTTGTAGGAACTTTCTTTTAGTATTATTTTTTTTCTACCCCCCCAAATAAATCAAAAAAGCATTTGATGAATATTCTTTATTTCTAAAGTAAAACAATAAATGATAAAGGTAACACTCTATTTATCATTTATTCCTTTAGTAGGGTCTACCTCAAAATGGAGGAGTGAATGGCATTAGATGCCTGCATGCATTAAATAAAGTGTCCCAATGAACAAAAGAATGGGATAATGCTACATTTTTTGGATGAAACCCGGAATTTATTGTATATTCTCAATCTTCTTTAATTTTATTTCAAAACATGGGGACAATTTTAAGAATAAGGAAAAGGTGTAAAAAACAAAACAAAACAATCTTTGGCAATGAAATAATAATCCGCTATTGAATACTTCTAAAAAACATTTTGTTTGAAATGGAGAGAAAATTTGGTGCAAGTGTCTCCCTCCCAAATTTTGAATTGAAACCACCATTAAATTTTACCTCGTCAAGTATAGGTTGGTAGTTTAGAACAATCCCCACTATCAAATCAAAGGCAAGATCCAATATGGCATTGTAAATTTGAAGCCCCCAATGAGGTGTTTTGCAGCATCTATGCCCTAACTTCCGTCTATACTCCTGCTTTCATTTGCGTCTTGGCGATTGGAAATCTAGAAGAGGACTTGGAATTTTGGCGTCCACACTCCAACGTCTATGTCCATGCTTGTTTATCAAAACCAAAAAGACTTTGGAGACACTTTAGGAGACTCCTAAACTTTGATTCCTTGTGTTCCCGTCCTAATACTCTAATGTCCCCGCCCCAACATCCTTAGATGGGGAAGTCTCTTGAAGTGCATGGTTTGTCTTAAATCCGCGCCCATACGTTCTAGTATCTGCACTCCAACTTCTATCCACGCCCCAGCGTTTGTACCCTGATGTTTGGAAATCTTGTGGTTGCACTTGTAGGTGTAGCGTATTTGGAGTTAGTATGCATATAAAGTTATATGAAAATGTTAGGTGAATTTTTTTGTTCATGTAGGAAGAACTATGCTGATTTTTTATTTTAACAAATTATAGCACCAATAAAGTTCCTAAACCTCTCCAAAAGATATAAAGATCACACATAGCAACATAACAAAATATTTTGTCATTAACATTCTCCAACTTTATAGATTATTTACAAACATACAATGTCCTTATGCCCCTATGTATATCTAACTACTTCCCTAACAACATGGAAAGATGATCATTCTAATAATATCATCCTAAATGGACTAGGTCGAGGGTATGCTCAAGGTCTTCAATCTTCTTTTTTTATCCCTCCTCTTTAATACTTAACTTTCTCTTTAGGTTTTCTACTTGCATATTGTGAGTTTCTTTTTGTTGATGAAGTTGAGTGTCTTGGTCTTTAATCATCTTTAATAAAGATGTGTAGGATTGTAGCAACTTTTGAGTCATCATTGGACTCTCTAACATATCTTGATTAGCTTTCCACTTATCAAGTTCAGCGAGGTGCTTAGTAATAGGATCTGGAGGATTTGATGATGGTCCATCTATTGTACTATTGCTACCTACTTCTCTCTATCCAAAGGCAATAGCTCTAATATCTTCATTTTGAATAACATTTTCTAAAAATCGACCAAGTGCCGCTAATCTTAGAATTTTGAGTTTTTGGTCCATTTCTTCCTTCATGCATCTTGACTTGAGGTCAACATGTGAGTCCTTGGACCACTCAACACATGCATTTGCAATTGGTTCATCACTACTTTTTGCCTTTGTTAGCCCTCCTTCACCCATATACTTCGGTGCTTTGGGGATATCAATGCTCTCTAGAACTCCTGCTTTATTCTTCATCAAGCACCAATCCACCCTCCAATGGAGCCTCTCCTCCGCATACACCATACATAGCATTGTAATCTTAAATTTGTTTCTATGTACAAATGCGGTGTTGTATAAGTGTTGATATACTTGGAAGCATTTTTTGAAGAACAACAGATCCTTGCAATAGTGAAGGTTGGCACTCTTACACTTATAATGTTTTTATACTCAAAGTATGCAAATACTTCATCTGTGTGACACCAGTCAATGTATTTTTCACAAGTCTTTACAGTCTACGATTTTGATTCGTTTTCCCAACCTACAAAAGCATGGTAATCAGGATCAAATAAAATGTGCAAGTGCTTTTTAGATACCTTTGAATTAAGACTTCTCCCCTTATCCCAAGGCCGTATTTTATGAGGAACTTTGTTAATATCCGTTGTGGAAGTAGACATGTATTTCAAATTCAATTCACAATGAATGTACAAATTATAATTACTAGGCGTTATAATCCAAAATTGCTGGAAAAGGTGTTAGGTCTAACAAAGTGGATGTGAAAAGTGAAGCCCAAATGCCCAAAGGCTATTGGGCCCACCGCCCCCTAAGTACTCACCCCAAACTTAGAGCTCTAGAGTGAAGTCCAAGATTTTCCGGGTTGACTCAGAGGTACGGGCAAGAACAATGCTGGGCGGGTATTTATTTAGTTGGTGGTGTAGGCGGTATAGGCGCGGACATTGTCAAACATTGGTTGTCTAAGCGCGGACTCAATGGGTATGGGAGTTGATTCTTGCAATGAAGTCCCCGCCTATATCCCAAACCCATGGTGCAACTTCTGAGTGGACTACATTCGCATCTAACTCTTTTTGTAGAGGTGTGGATGTGTCATAACATCTCCACCCAAATAGCAAAAGTCCCCACCTAAGGTATTGGTGTCCCCACCTATACCTAACCATCCGCACCCAAACTTCAAAATGCTATAAAAGTAACAAGCCGTGGATTAGGCTACACGTTTTCCGCCTAGCCTCTATACTTGGACTTCATTTTGAGTTCCTTGGTAGAGTTTTTGTGGCGGAGGACTGCCCTAGTTTTCTACTAAGGTGATGTTAAAATCAACTCAAGAGGAGAACCAACGCTAATTGTTGTTACTGATATGAGGTTGTAGAAGACCTTGAAGAATCATTTTATCTTTGTGACCCATAATGGCACTAAATTGTAAACAAACAAAGGAGTGGGAGCTATGGTATGAGTTCTCAGAGTGTGGGCTTAAAGTGAGTTGCAACTTTTGTGGCGTTACATTCAATTACAAACGCGAGTGGACTTTTTTGTACTTGGGGTATAGATCAAAATTGGAGAAGTCGGTGTGTGCTTGCATATCTTGAGTTGTGTGAGAAAAATTTGCAAACTATGCTAACTTTGTTTTGCAACAGATGGGTGCTAACCAAATGCAAGATGTAGAGTCAATGCCTAGCGGTCCATCCAAAAGACCTTTGATGCCAAGTTCAAGCCAATCCACTCAAAATGAAGTAATATGGAAAGGGGTTGGAGAAGGGGGTGTCAAAGTGAAAGACCTATGCCAAATCCAATAGTCTTGGCAGTTCAAATTCTACGAGAATTGGGCCTTTGCATCAACAATGCCTACGAGATGCCATGAATATTGCAAAAAGGAAGGAATTAGATGAGAAGTGGGCCAATTTCTTCTATGAAGCAAATGTGCCATTCAATGTGGCTAGAAATTCAGCATTCATTGAGGTGGTGTGTGCAACTTTAGTGGCACGATTTGAATACTCTCCTCCTTCCTACCATGCGTTGAGGACTCAATTGATTGAATCCAAGAGGTTGCAAATTGAGAATGAGATCAAAGCCAAAACAAATTTTGCAGTGAAGAACTATGGGGTCATTGGGGTGAGTATATGCAATGATGGTTGAGATGATGTTAATCGACGTCAGCTCATGAATGTAATGATGTCATATCCCATTGGTGATGTATTTTTCAGATCCATTGATACGATTGGTAAGACGAAAAGTATAATGTACATAGCTAACCAGATGAAAGTATTCATTGAAAAGGTGGGACCAAAAAATGTAATCCAAGTTTGTATTGACAATGCAACAAACAAGCTTGGAGTGCTAGACGATATTACCATAACGTATCCACACATCTTCAAGCAAGGCTGCGGGGCGCATGCATTGGATCTATTGTTGGAGGATTGGACACAAATAAAATTATTCAAAGATTTAATAGATTGAGCTAAACGGTTGTGCAAATACATCAAAGGGCATCATATGACAATGGCCACTTTTCGCCAATTCAATCGCGATAGGCAGTTTCTAACGCCATGTGATACTTGCTTTACTTTTAGTTTGCTCATGATACAACAAGTGTTGGAGTTGAGACTAGCGTTGGCAAAAGTGATTGCTCATCCCCGTTTAAAGAATTTTATAGTAGGCCTATAGAATGAAAAAATGGTGTATAGGCCAAAACCAATGGATAGTATATGGTGACCACCATTGAAGATGAAGACTTTGGGTACCGATGCCAAGATTATGTGTACATGTTGGAAGATGTGTTAAAGGCCTTGAGTGTGTTTGATGGCAAAAAGCCAATGATGGGCAAAGCATGACTCATAATGCACAACTTGAGTAGACACGTGTATAGTTTGAGAGAGCCATTCTTTTCCTTACTTGGTGATGTGGTTGACGTTTTGGAGAACACCTTTGATGAGAGATGGGCAATGATGTTTACCGATCTTCAGTATGTCGATGCACTTTTGAATCCATTCTTGAAGGATGTACTGTATGTGAAAGAAGATGAATTTGCACTTCATGCATTGTACGATGTCCTATTGTAAATAACTTTACTATGTAAAAGTATCAAAGTATTAACCTTGAGTCCTAATACAAGAAAAAGGTTGAGATAGAAAAGTGGGGTCGTGGAGAAGTCCATGGTCTTGGATTGTATTGAATCTTGTCACTTAGCTCAGGGGAACAAGGTGGTTGGCTGGTTGGTTGCTTATTTCTTGCTTTCACTAGCGGTGCCAAATTGCAACTGCCAGGGTTGATAAATCTCTACGTTCGCCCAAAAAAGGCGTCTGTAACCCGGACGTCCGTCCGCACGGATACCAGCGGACGCAGCGTCCCTTCCATCGTCGGAAGGTGGACGGGCGGACGTTGCGGACAAAGCGTCCGCGTCCGAATGTCCGACTGTCTTGTCAATCCTGGCAACTACTCAGACCAAATCAACGAATTCGACAAGATTCGAACTTGGAACCGGTTAGCAACTAACCGAGGACTTCTTCAATGAACCAAATCCGCAACTTGGCGACCGTTGTTGATCTTGCAACGGTTTTATACCATTGTAAAATGACTGTTTGGCATTTGATTGATGAATTAGTGTTCCTAAGCCTAATCTTTTTCACATAGATTATCTTCTAAGATAAAAATAAATAAATAAATAAATATATATATATATATATATATCTTTGACTATTGGCATTTTGGTTTTATTATAAAGATAGCTAGTATGATGTGATTGAAGTATTTGAAGAGAAAACAAGTTTCTCGAAGAAGCTATTAGGTATAGAATAAAGAAAATTGAATAGTTTTGCTTCATATGATGTACTTTGAGTTAGTTCTAGTTTGGATTTTAGTATTTGTAGTGATAGATTCACAAGACCCTAACGATTGGCAATTGCCATTATCGCAATTATCGATTGATCCGATTCAACCATTTACTTCAAGACGATATATGTGAGATGAAGCGGAACCTTCTGAATGTCATATTCAACCACAAACTGAACTAGGTACCTAAGAATTTTTATTGCCAATTTTGCAATTGGAAAATAAGGCTTTGGTGATCGTTTTGGAATCTGAACCCACGCTTTTCGAGAACTATCAAATGGTGTTTGAGGGGTGCTTTGAGAACAACAATGAAAAACAGATGGTCAATCGTATTTCCAGTGAAGTAGGCCATCGCTTTTGACTTCAAGGACCACTCAATCTACTAACCACAGAACGGAGAGAAAACTACATTGTTACTATATTTTTGTGTATTTTGGAGTTCCTAAGTGTGTAAAATAAATGGTTTCAAAATTAGATTTTTGGTGCTAAGATAGAGTATTTTTACCTATGTTTTGAATTTGTACTACCACCATTTCAGGGTTGATGAATCTCTACGTCCGCCCGAAAAAGGCGTTCGTAACCCGGACGTCCGTCCGCACGAACACCAACGGACGCAGCGTCCCTCCCGCCGTTGGAAGGCGGACGGGCGGGGCGGGGCGGACGGACGAGGTAGACAGACAGGGCAGACAAGGCAGACAGGGCAGGGCGGACAGGGCAAGCGGGGCGGACGGATGAGGCAGACGGACGGGGCAGACAAGGCAGACAGGGCAGGGTGGGCGGGGCAGGGCGGACGGGACGGACGGCGTCCGCGGATGTCAGCGGACACTGCGGATACAGCATCCGCGTCCGGACGTCCCGGACGTCCAACCGTCCTGTCAACCCTACACCATTTAGTTTTTATTTAAATTGAATGAAAGTTAGTAGATTATTTACCTCGTTTTAGTTGACTTTGGGGTTTGTGGATCCAAAAAAGTATTTAGAATATTGAGAAAGTAATATTATAGGCAGCCTATAGCATGAAAGATGTTCACATAGGCTGATGTGGTACATGTGGAAAGAGAAAGGAGGGAGATTCGTTCCTTCTTCTTGTCGATGTTGGTGTGTGTAGAGTGCTGAAGTGTAGAAAACCAAAACTTTGATCGGATGCTATGTGTTGTTGGAGAAAGCTTTTAATATAAAATTTGGCGGAGTTATATATGGTAGTGTTGCGCTTCTTTTAGTGGTAATTTCATTTGATTTCAAACTTGTATGTGAATTTTATGGATCTGTGAATGAGGAGTGATCTGTTGTTATCCAAAAAAAAAAAAAGACTTTGTATTTCTCTTAAAGTTACGAATTTTATTGGAGCAAAGTGAAAATTGAGTACAATATAAATCTTATTGTTAGCTTTCTATTAAGCTATCACACTTGTCAATATCATTCGTATAACTTAAGTTATGAATAAAAAGGTGGAGTAGAGTACTGTTGTTTAAATTTCTTATAGGGAATCTTTGAAAGCACATAACTCATAAGTAGTAGCTTTGATTCAAACAAGATTTTAATGGATCAAAGATTATTGTTTTAATTTTTTTTTAAGTTATTATTTACTTAAAGTATATCTTTAAAACATTTTGGGTGCCTATTATAGTGTTGCTAACCTAGAGGAGGGTAGAAGAAAAGATTGAAAGATTAAAGACTTGAAGATTCGAAGATTTAAGTGAAGACTTGAAGATTCAAGTGAAGATTTACCTTGCAAGGACCTAGCCTATGTTGTGGCTTGTGGCTTTGTTATTCCTATCCGAATTTGGAGGCTCGTTGTCATTTCGTATTGTGGGCATATGGTTTTGTCAAATTTTTGCATTGTAAACTCTATTTGCGGATTGGCTTGACATTGCATACATGACCTTACCTCATTTTGTGTCGTACGCAACGAAGTGGGGTTAATAACCCACATAATTGAATTTTATGTCGTTCTCACAGTAAGACTGGATTGATCACCACTAGACTATGAATTTGAAAGTTTAGGAGTCATATTCCCAGACGGTTCAGCGCGTGGTCTACCATTCATTCTATTTGTTCCGTATCTTATGGCTTTTTATCCCCTCTCTGACTCTTGAATCCCTAGAGCTATAATATGATAGGCCAACAAAGAGCTGATTCAAGATTTGTTAAAGGTTCAAGGTTTGAGGAAACATCCTATTGAAGATTCAAGGTTCGAGCGAACATCCTGTTGAAGATTCAAGGTTTGAAGGGACATCAAGCAAGAATCCCTATCTTCAAGTCATTTCTAACGACAACCAAAATCCCCGTGATTTCCCAAAGTAAACTCCTCTCAATACGACAATAGTGTTATCCATGCATTAGAGACGCCAACAGGTGTGACTTTTGATGATTGCTTGGTGGAACTAAAGCAATATGAAGAGCGTAGTGGAGCCTATAGCCTTGAAGAATCACCCAACATTCATGTGGGCAAATTACAACCCCACCAATAGTAGCACATGATTGGAGACCAGAGCTTGTCTAAAATTATTGTGCGTGTTCTATCACTTATATGTCTGGCATCATCTTGTGAATGGAACTAGAGTATGTATTTGTATGTTCAGAACAAGAGCAGTAATCGCCTTATACTTCAAAAAATAGAATCTTTAATATACATCTATACCAACAATCACATGTTTCGTGAAAAACCAGGGGCTGATCTGGCATGTTGGTGTGATGATAATATTCAAAATGAGTCAAGGGAATCCGATGCAAATGCTCTTGGCCCTATCCCTGTGGAGGAACTGAATCATACCTTTGATGCAATGCACACATAGGATGTAAAACATGATGACATAGAAGCGAATTGAGTACCTCCTATGGCTCAGGCACATATGAATTTGTGGGTGGAAGGTGTCAATCACTTTGAGGAAGCAAATAACTACTATGAGAAAGGCCTAGATGAAGATGATGATATTCAATCTTATGATTCGGGACCTTTGAGTTCAAATACTTGTCACAATTCTTTACCTCATCACCTTCCAAATAAAGGTGTTGCGGTTGACAAATGTATGCTTTTGCCTTTGGAGAGCAATGAAGCTATAATAGGAGATTGTAACAATGATGATCCTCCCTTCAATGAGGACAACAACAATAATCATATATTTGTAGAAATCAATGCCAGGAACAGAGATGCCTACAACGATGGAAATAGAGAGAACATCGTGAACTGTACAACTTCGAATAGTGGGTTATCAAACCATAATGGTGGTGGTAGAAAGGGACAAGTGCGTGGTCAAGGTAGTGGTAGCAGATTTATAATAGGTCACCATGGTAGAGACATTGGAAAGACACCTATAGCTCACACCCTTCTAACAAATGAAATGGACATTGATTATGCAATGTTTTTTGACCCTTCAGGTGTATGTGTGGAAGAGAACGACATTCCACATCTTATGCAAATAAGTGCAAATGCTACCTCACAGATGAGGTTCTCTACCATTGGTCATGGACGAAGCTTAGCATGGCAACATTCTACATTGCCCTTTGCTACGAGAACTTCAAATCCTACTTCCAAACATGTAGAAGAAGGATTAGGTTCAGTGGGAAATGCTCGAGTCCTAGTACAAAATGTTTCTAATACTACTTAGAGTGGTAGACTCCCTCAAGCCCCTCGCGGAATCACTGTGGATAAATATAAATTAGCACATCATGGTGGTTGAAGAGGAAATAACACTCATGGAATATCATCATCTAGGGCCCCTAAACCTCCTCTCCCCCCCCCCCCCCCCCCCTGAGGAATTGGAGCACCATGTATTGTGGTTGTGGTAGAAACATTTCTGGAAACATTTCCTCCAGGGCCCATGAGAACGACACCAATGTTTAGAATTTGCAAAGATGTCATAGGCTCGACTATAAATTCAAATGTAGAAGATCTTGCAACTAAACGGCACATAGAGATAATGAATACGAATCGTAAAAGAGGAAGAGTCATTATAGAACTTCAAAATGAGAATTCAAAGGTCGAGAAGCATCTCTCATCATAAGGTGCTGACGATGAAGAAGGTTCTAAAAGCGAGACAGAGGAAGATGACTATGACTGCAATGAAGCACTAGTAGATGAGGATGTGTGCATTCAAGATGCTCAGTGGGTAGGGGTCTCTAACTAGGAAGTCCATAGGTTAAATTGTTTGAATAATGGAACAACAACATTAGTAGATCAAGTAAATGAGGATCTTTATGAAGAAAATTTTAGCACTTGAATCTGAGATTGAAGATGAGGAGATGTTAGAGAAGGAGTTCTTTTGATAATCAATGTGGGGGGCCATGTATTATGGAAGTATAGGTTCATACTATTGTTATTGTACATTCAATTGCATGAAATCTATAAATATTTTTGGTTATCATAATGACAATTGCATTAGTATAGGTTATTTATTGGTCATACATAATTATATATGAAGTACAATTACCACAAGAAAAAGATTTGTTTTAAATGAATTTTTACGCCCATGCCTAAATATTAGATTATAAATAATGACCTTAAAAAAAATTTAGCAAAATTTTAGAAGAGATACCATTGAAAAACTACCTTTAAACAACCCTTTCTATGTAGTCAATGGTCAACTATAGAGAAATACTACATTCTTTATACTTAACAATTTCTAATGGACAATGTTAGAAACTTGCAACTAATTTATTACAAAACTGTTCATTTCTATTCAAAAAGCTTGAAGACCTCTTAAGTATTTCGAAAATAGGTCAACACCTCCAATTGTGGCCTATAGTGTCCGCATCCTAGTCAATATAGGTCCCCGCTAAACAGCGTCTGTGCTAGATAGGCAACGTTCGCACTTGACTAGGTACATGCCCAGACTACTTCCATTTGTGTCCGCATGAATCCTTCTATGTCTGAAACCTTAGCATCCACGCCCATTTGAGTCCACACCCATACAATAACGTCCCCATCTTATATCTTAAGTTCATGCCCTAGCCTTTCGAGTTTCTGAAAGGTTCAATCCGTACCCACGCGCCCACGTCTCCACCCGAACTTCAATGTCCACACCCTTGACTTCAAAATTGTCGCCCATCTGTGTCTGCCCCTATACAACTACGTTCACGCCCATGACTTCAAAATTCCCACCCATTTGTATCTGTGCCCGTACCCTAGCATAGACTACTATATTATGTAGTAAATGTAATTCATAGTAACTTTGTTTTACCCAATCCAAAATTTGAAGCCCCAAATTCGAAAAGTTGTTTGACGGACTACTTGTCTAATGACCCAGACTCATCCGATGTGACAACTATAGTCTAGCTTTTCAGCTTTTTATAGAACTTTTTCGATTTTCTATGACATTTCCTATATTATTTATATATATATATATTGAATATTTAGTATTAAAGTAGTCCAAAGTACATTAAAAGTTCCAAAAAGTACAAAGATATTTTAGTAAGTAGCTACAAATTACTAGAAAAGGGCAAAAAGGCAAAGAAAAAGTTAAAGTAAAAGTTCTAGAAAGAAAAAGATAAAAATTAAAGAAAAAGGAGAAAGATAAGGAAAAAGACAGGGAAACGGAAAAGACAAGGAACCTAGGGTTTCAAGAGGTGCACCGGCCGCGAAGCGTTTCATAGCTTTTTTGATCACCCCCGAATTCAACCTATATTTTTGTTGTTCCTTGCAATTTCTTCTCTCTTGCGTTTTTGTTCGTTCTCCTGTGCTGTGTGTTTCTTGGTGCGCTGAAATTGTGCTGTAAATCTTAATGCTTAATAAAAAAATAAAATAAAAAATTGTTGTTTGCTCTCGAATTGTGCTGAATTTGTCAAAAATGCGGTGTGATCAATTGTTGATGTGCTGTTTCAATGCTGCTATTTTGCCGGTGTAATTGAAAGTGCTGGGAGGGTGCACAAATCAGGTCGTACTAACCTTTGATATTGGCCATATTGTCCTAGAGCCTTGGGGTGACTTATTATAAGCCTTTCCAAACCCTTAATTCTACTTTGTTTTGAAATATTGAATACATATATTTATACTATTTTCAAAGTACTATAGTGGGCTGTACTAAAGTCTAAGTCCTGCACTGCATTCATACACAAGTCAGTCCACATTGAACTATTGTCCCAAAACTATTGTCACGAGCCAGTAGTACACTAGACAGGATAGGGACATGCATGCTGAGTCTTTTATTTTATAATGAATTGTTGAGTGTTTCTTGGGCTATTTAGTGGGAATAAAAAGGAATTTTTATTCTATCTTCAAAACTTAAGTACAAAGTGACATTTGAACACACTACACTAACCTTACATAGATTATTCCTTGGTATTCAAACTTAGTAGCGTTTGGAATAGGGATTCCAAAAACCTAACTACAACAACCCTGCCTATCATTTGGACTATTTACAAGCTACTACACAACCAACCATTCAATTTAGCTTTGATGGGAAGTTGCAAGTCTTTTCACAACCAAAGTTGAAGCAATAGGTGAATCACAGTTGAATCCCCTTACTAGTATGGAAACTTTCATCCGACTAAATGAATTTGATGAATATCCTAATTGTAAGTGGCTGGCCTTCAATTCTTGGCTCAAATTAATCTGTGATTCTAATTGATTAGGAGATGAATCTAGAAGAGAATCCAGTTCATGATCTATTTCTTGCATACTTGGTTGTTTCGCCATCTGCTAAACCCTACGTAACAGGAAAAATTAACACACCAAGATATCGTCAGTTGATAAATGCCTAACAGGATTCAATAAATATCAAGAGAAGACTTTGATTTGACTACTTTTAATTATTTATTTAAAAAAGGATGGTAGAACTGTGGGACCGAACTCGATCTATCCAGGGTTGACACGACGTCCGGACGCGGACGCTATGTCTGCAGCGTCTACTGACATTTGCGGTCCAGCGGACGCATCGTCCGCCTGTCCGCCCGTCCACCCGATTACGGCCGTCCGATCGACGCTTGGACTGATCTGGTCCGCACGATCTGGGCGTCCGCCTCGGGCCATCCGCCCCGCCCATCCGCTTTCCGACGGTGGTCGGGACGCTGTGTTCGCTAGCGTTCGTACGTCCGGACGTCCGGAAAACGGACGCTATTTTGGGGCGGACGTTGAGATTCGTCAACCTTGGATCTATCCCAATGAAAGCTTCAATGATGGATTTATCCTATGATTAGCAAGGGATGGGGTGCAATATTAGTGTTGAATTGATGTTACTACACTGAATGAAGGACAAGCAGAGCCAATTGAGAAGAAAAAATTGACCTCTTAATTGACCTTCAAGAGAGGCAATGCACACGGGGATGAAGTTGAAGGAAGTTACTTGTGCACATCGAAGTCCCATTCTTATCAATTTTTCAGCAGTCTTCTGATGAAAACCAACAATTGAGGAACCCAGGTCCTCAAAGATCTTGGCATCTCGGTGTCCATTTGCACAGTTGTGGAAAAATCGAAAACTTGTGTTGTCACCCGTGTTGCAACACCATTGATGATCAAGTTCTTTGTCCTCCAACAATCTCCAATACTACAATGCCAAAACTAAATACATCCAAATTCACTAATTTTATTCCTAGTAGAACCTTGGAAGTCATATATCTAGATGTTCCCCCTCCATGCGTAGTGTGAGTTTGCAAATTCAACCTTGTTATAAAACACTGACATGTACACATGACACAATCATAAACAAAATTGAAGAAAACACATGCATGTGAATTGTCCCTTAGATGCAAAAAAGTTGGGAACTCAGGTAATATAGCAACAAATGTAGTAGTAGTACAATGTTGAAGTTGTCTTTGTAAATGACTCTAGCCAAGCCAAAGTTTGCAAGATTGACTTCAAAGGAATCACTCAGTAGGATGTTAGCTGGCTTGATGTCAAGAAGAAGGATGGTCCACTTGTCAATGCACTGAAAATGCAAGTATAGCAATGTTGCACAAAATCCTTTGATGACTTGGAGCCTTTCTAGCCACTAAAAATTCTCGGAAGGCCGATTTTCTCCATTGATCCACAACATAAATCCATTTCTCAAGCAACAAATTTGGGAGAAATTCATACGCCAGTCATAAACTGTCATCTAGTTGTTTCACTGAATCCAGGCAAAGTAATCAATTTTTTGTGGTAAGCCTTTTCTAGTGTTTTCCTAAAGCTCAGCCCGAAAGGACACCATTTCTTTTGTATTGAGCACCAATTGCTTCACTTCACTACAATTTTGATTGGATTGGGGGGCAACATCCATATTGCAAAATTAAGATTTGATGAAATTTGCCCTTCAATTCTTCAAGGGGATGTTGTGTGTCTAGCCCAGTAGCCCCATTGATCTCTTGAACAATACATTGGTGGACAAGGGTCATCGCTAGAGATGGCCGCCCAAGGGACAGTGGCAAAGGCTTGACCCCAATGGGCTTGCAACTTCGGACTTATACCAAGCTCCCGCATTTTTTCGAATTGTAGAGGAACTTAATTCTATGAGTGCTTGCGTTGCCAATTCCATGTCCTTAAGGTAGGAAAAGGTGTTTTTCTTCTTGATCTCGATGAAGTAAAGTAAGGGATGCGAGCTCCTTCATCAAACCAGAACAAAGTATTGAAGATGGACCGAGAGCCTCTTTGTACAAGTTTGGCTTCTCCCTCAGTTGCAAGGTGTATAAGTTGAGACCCCCAAAATGAAAGCTCGATCTCCTCAAAGCTTGTGAATCTATGGTTGTAAGTACGAAACCATTGACAGCACTCGTCCATTGGACTACTGTAATTAAGGTAAACTCAACTCGACAAGGCGCTCATCCAACTAATTAGTTCCAGGAAAATACAAGATTTCAAGGAAAATTGATGCCTGTATTGCCTTGGTGAATTGGTCAAGAGCGTCGACGTTGAGCGTCACAAGCACCACCCATTGACTTGATCGATCGACTCTAGGGAATCGTCTTAAATGTACTTGGCTTGAGTTTCATTTTTTTCCAAATCCCAAAGGAACAAAAGCCTTACTAAACTTGACTTTGAGGGTTGGTACGGTTCGCACTATGTCCCAAGTCCCACGGAATTCTAATGAGTGGAGAGCTAAAATTCGGGAACATTGTCGGGACTTGGGACTTCACATTTAGATATTAGCGCTTAATTGTGAATTGTTTGAAGAACTATACCTCCTAAAATGTACAACCTCCATACATGAGAGCCTAGAGTTGATTCTAGATACACTTATTTTCAGTACTTCCAATATTCTTAGTTTATTCGTATAGAGTTCAAAAAAGGATTTGAAGATAATCTAGAATTTCCTTTCAATTATCAACAAGATCCAGTGGCAATAAGAAAACTCTAATTCAATAATAGGAACAATACTCAAACCCACCTTGCAACCTTGTTTAGCCGCATTTAGGTGGTGTTACGTTATGTTCCAAGTAGATTCTGGCACAACTTCACCGAAAAGAATTTAGTTGGTACATTTCTTCCAAGATGGCTATGAACTCAATCTTTGTGCAAGGACTTTCTCCATAACAACTGCAATTTCATTTCAAACATCATCCTAGCTAGTTGGAATTTTTGTTGTATATAATATTCAATTTCTAAGAGTTTACTCAATTCACGATTCTTGCAATAAAATGCAAAGAAATCCTACTTGTTTTTTTTCACCTTGGAGCACTAGCCAGATATTTCTTCAATACTCAGGTCATATTTGGATGATACTTGGTGATATCTATATGATGTATCATGTAAATGATACACACTATTTTATTTTGGGGCTCAAAAATCACTTGAGGTTAGTAATACAAATAGTTTTTCTTCAAAAATAGATAATTGAGATGACTAGAGATATCAAATATAAAGTGGTAATTTGCTTAAGAAGAAAAGATCACATGGCATCATCTAATATAGCAAAACCAATGGAAATTTCATAGAGAAATCCAATTAGATAGTAAAATAATTCCCAAATCTACATAGAAATGACTCTCCATCTTTGTCTGTTAAGGGCATTTCTTTCATAAATTGGAAATTTTGCGTTTGAAGTTCCTATATTTCTTTCTTGAAATGATTTTCAAAATGTAATGACTCTAGATAAGTAATTATGTTCCTACATGATGTACTATAGTTGGTTTCCACCACTAACACATTTTGCCATAATTTGCTCTCATTCAAAGATGACTCTCTCTAATCACCCTGTTCTTGACCCAATTAAAAGGCCATCATCTTTGTGGGAAGAAACCATGCATAGGCATTTGCGAAGCCATAACATGAAGAGTATACGATGAAGGGTGCATCAGAGAGGATGCTTGGTGGAAGAACCCACTAAATGAGTAGGAAAGAATGGAATACTTGTAGGAACCAATAACATGCAAATGAACACAAAACAATATTGACACCATAGCATTCAATATACAATTCTTGAGCCATAAAATAAGATTGCATATTTCTATGCAACGTTCAAGATGTAGTCAATTGCAAACTGTAGTACAATTTTTCTAAGACAAATCCAAGGCAATTCTGTAAAGGTTCATTCTGGAGAAAACTCAAATTAGCTGAGTGTTTTAGTTAGCTAATGTCACTTTGTAGGTAAATTGTGTCATTAATCACAATGTATTAGAGTATTAGGTATAATTCATCTTTTATTTAGGAGTAGAAAAGAATTCTTTCTCTAATCTCTGTCCAATCATAAATAAAAATTTCTAACCATTAAGTCCGTCTCGGTCTTATCTTAGAATAAAATATAAATCTAGGATATAAATTAGGGGAACCTGCATCTACAAATCTCATACTTTGAATTCACTGAAATATATTACAAATATATTTATTCACAATCTCCATCTTACAATATATATTCAAACTTTGAAAATTCAGTTAAACCGAGAATTCATTAATTATTTGTCCCAATTATAATTTCAACATCTAAGACGCTTTGAGCGCTAGTGACTCGATTACTTTGAGTAAATATAATGCACACTTTTTTTAGGGATTGAACACAACCAAGGACATCGCTTTGAGTGAACACATTGACACATATATGCTTCAAGTATTCTAAAATTTCCCTTGAGGGATGTAGAATTTGCTTTGTTAAATTATTTAAAGAATTCCAAATTCTTTCCTTTTTAAGGCTCCGGTCTTTATCCGACTATGAATCCTTCCGTTTTTAGTTTTAAGCTTTCTCCATTTGCATCGCCTCAATATCTTGAAGCTTTTCTTTGTTCCAATATAATACTAATTCTAAATTATACTTACTTAATTTTGCACAACTACAAACAAATTCTAATGAAAGAATTTTAAATACACATTCAACATTCAATCATATACTCATGTTTTTCAATTGGAATACTATTTATTTAACATATAAATAATCATTCAATATTTAGAATGTACAACAATTGTTTATAATTGTTCAATAATTTCTACTTGCTAGAAATGTAAACTCATGTTTCAACTCATAATAAATCTCAATCCCTAATTTTGTTTCAAACATACATGTCCATTTGTGATACAAAGATATTCCAAACCTTTAAATAAAATTAATCACCATTTACTAGATTTAAGTTTCAAAATAAATCCAATCTCTGGATCAATCAATTGCAAACCAATCTCTAGTTTACAAAAAGAAATTCCAATCACTAAAATTATTAATTATTAAGTTAATTTTTAACTTAATATTTTGCTCCTCTTTACTTCAAATCTTGCTTTAAGCATTGACACAAAAATTCTCTTAAGAGATAAAATATAACCGATAGACAAACTCTACTTAAAATATATCAAATTCTCTTAAAGAGATTCTCCTTTATAAAATGCTCAAGCCAAAGAATACTTATTTATCACTTAAGTGAATATCAAATTATTCAATTTAATTGATTTGACATTCATAAAATACTCAAAGTAAAATATCATCAAAATTCAACTTCATGCTTAAGCAATAATCACTATCACTTATGTGAATAAAATATCTAAGAATAACACTTATGAATTTGTAAATTAATACAACAACGAAAACAAAAAAAACACAACCTCACGTCCCGAATGCAATAAAAATTAAGGAGAGAAAATAATGAGAGAAGAGAAGACTATATATCACAATCCCTCCTCAAATACCCCTTCCAATCTCTTGATAAAAACCCGTCAAACTCACAACCGCTCAAGTCAAAAAGTCCTTTCACACTTTAACTTCAAATATCACCACATTCACACTTAATTTCCCAAAACCTTAAACATTTAATCGGTTTCACACTCAAAACAACAAAATTTAACTAAAAAATAAATTGTCTTAACTACACAAACCTTACCTTATCTTTATAGTAGAGGAAACATAGAGACATTGCAATGAAATGATCATTGACTACATATTCTGGTCTTTACATTCCACTAAACCACTTTAGACATAACATTCCAGTTCCCTTTATTGTAGCCAATGATCAGACTCTTCCAATTTGTATTGTTGACTTACACTCAAATTAAGATCATCTCTACAAATTTTAGAAAACACACTTAAAACCTATACATCAAAACCCAATGGATGCACAATATATATACCAGTATTCTAATCTACGATGTGCACATAATTCATGTGTGTACCAATATAAGCCAATACTTCAAAAGGATTGCTACCGTCAATTCCATGAAGCTGGCAATTCTTCACGCGCCATTTGACAATTTCATTAGCTTCTTTTTTGGATAAAAATGCAAATTAGTATGTATACCAATTCCATTTCATCATTTACATTACATTGACTTCATTTATCCTATTAGAGCATCCTTAGTCCAACCAACATTAATATGGGCCTTCTTAATTGATTTCTAACTTTTAATTGGTGTATAATGAAAACCTGAAATTGCTATCATTGGAAGTGCATCCAAAAGTAATTTGAATTTCCAAAGAGAACATTCAAATTTAGACATTGGGCAATGAAAATAAATTGCTTGAAAGGCTTGCCAAAAGATGAAAATTATGGAGACTTTGACAAATCATGCTTACCAAAGCAAAATGTGACCAATTGCGCCTATCGAATTCACCGTATTTCAAATTTGAGCCTGCTGAAATATTTACTGTCTTCTACGAATTTCCACAACATTATAGTGACTCTAATTTTGAGGCCTCACTAATAGGATGAATCAGCGTCGTCTCTGGACACAGTTTTGCATCTTCTCAGTTCAGGACAGCAGTCCAATACTGTGCTGCTGTAGTACAGTATTGGACTGGACTGCAGCGCTCACCAGTGCTTACAATATCCTTATGAGAGTGCTGTAGCTCCTGAAATCTGAGAAGAATTGCAACAAACACGGAACACATCCTTATGTTTCTGGGATTCAACTTTTTCATGGCGGCTTCTGGGTGTGTGATGGGCTTTGTGTTGCCATAGCAGTTTGGGTATTGCATTCGCAGCAGACACTCGTATGAGAAGTTCTGGAAGGTGGAGCTGTTGCAGTCGCGTAGGAGGTGGGCAGAGACTTCGTATATAGGGTTAGGGTTAGGGCACAATTGCGCTCCCATGATCCTGCGTGCATGAAGAGTGTGAATCCCAAGCGGAAGGTCTCGAATTGAAGAAAATGGAAAAGTTTGCTTCTGTTTCTGAGACTCCTGTTCCTGTTAGAGAACTATCGAGTGGGGAAATTCCAGGTGCGGCATCTTTGGGAAGATTTGGACGCTGGATTGCTTATTCTGGATCGGATTGTCGTGCATTGTGTGCCATATTTTTTTAAGTTTCTTTAGTTTCTTTCTCTTTGCATATTCTGCTAACTAATAACATTCTTGAGAAGGCTTCAGACTCTTGCAACAAGAGTCTGGATTCTTTTGAAGAGCATCGTGAGCTCAAAATTGGAATCTTTGTTAACATTACCGCTTTTGTATTCAATTCAGCCGTGCACTTTATCGTGTCTAGTAGGGTTTTGTACTGTGAACAATGAAGCCTCCCCACTGCTCTGGAATGAACTCGTGAGAACCTGGCTATGGTTTGTAGGAAATTTCGAAATTTCTCAAGTCGTCTTAGTGTCTGGAATGTGGAGAATTGTAGATATCGCTTGTAGGTTGAGATATGCAGAGATTAGCCGAGTTCATGCTCGATCAGTGTGCAAAGGGCCTCGTGTTTATTTCGCAGTTTTCAATAGGTTGTATAGGGATTTTCTTTTGTCCACCTTTTTTAGTTTCTGACCTGTGCATGCAATGTTTTTCACTCATGTGATAATTGTAAAATTTGGCCACATCTGATAATGTTTTTTCTCGGTATGATCAATCATATTGGTCATTTTCATCTATGAAGTGTTGGTCTCTTAGGAGTTAAACCCTGAGATTAACGGTTGAATGTCGTTGAGAAATTAGGTGCATAGACATGGAAATGGGAATGATGAGGTTTATTGGGCAGTCACAATCTATCAATTTCAGAGTACTTCAGGATGTGTCTATCCAATACAATTGCACCACACATGTATATTCTAGTGTGGAACTGATTATGGTGTAATCCAAAATTTTGTGTCTTTTTATAATTAGGAATTTAGTATATTGTGATTATAGGCCCTAAGTTCAAAAAGCTAAAAATAGTTTAGTTTTACAAATTTCTCAAAAATTTCAAGTTGGGATAGAAATCAAATTTAATTAACTTCATTTCATTAGTTGAGCTCAAATTCAAATAAGATAATTTTTTGGGCTAAAATTCAGATTCAAAGAAAGAGGTACAAGTTCCCAAAATTCACCAAAAAAGCACCTTTGTAATCCTTTTTTTTGGCATCTTTTGTCTTAGAGAAGTCAATAACACCTCAATGAGAAAATTTCAACCAAACTTTGATGCAAACACATTCAAAGTACTCTAAAAAATAGGATGAAAACACATAGTATTTCATTATGTTTTGCTCCCCTAAAATCATCTTTAAGTGCCACTTTTAAACTACATGATTCTTTATGGGTTAATTCTTCATTGTTAGGAATTGTGTTTTTTTAGCACTTTGAGGTATCATGTAGTTTTGATATAGATACCACCAAGTATCACATGAGTATTGAAGAAATAAGTAGCTACTTTTCCAAAATGATTAAAAAAAACATTGCTCATCTTCATTAAAATTTAAACAATGTGATCAATCAAATCGGTATTTTATAAACCAAAAAATCAAAACTTTGTCTTTTAGTGCTTAAACTATCTTTGTATAATGATCTCGATAGTTGTAGAGATCATGTCTATTTACATCATGTGTCTGTTCTTGGAAAGCAACTAGTGGGTACACTTGATATTGCTGTTCAAAAGCATGATACTAGGTTTTCTTGTGTTTAGGTTGCATTTTAGACTTTTTGATGTCCTTTTGTATCGAAGAGTTGTATAGTTTATTACCTCTTCTATGTTCTAGACACTTTGTTGTTTGATAACTTGGGGAGGGTATTGTTACATTACAAATGATGTTATAGATTTGAATATTGGTAATCATAGTGCACCTTCATTGAAGATGTTTTTATACGCACACATTTGTTGTAATTTTTGCATATTGCTTACGAGTTGAAGTTCTTGCTAGTGTAGGGTATGGAGAAGGTTTGAGTTGTTCACTTAGTGAAGGAGTAGAAGTTGCAAGTTTTTAGGTAGTATTTTAACCAACTTCTTTTGTTTTTAATTGGTATTCTCCTATTCTTTGTAATGATTTTTGTGAAGATGTTAAGAAGTGCTTGTATTTTTGGCTTCTGAGTAGACACCACAAATTTGATGTATGTTGTAATGGCTGAATTTTTTGTGCAGGAAAACAATTAGTGCATTATATACACACCCTTTGACTTTTTATGTTCCTTGCATACAAGGTCTTCTTTAGCTTGCTTGCCTACTTGCCTTTTCATGTCTTACACTATCCATTGGATGTAGTCTTAGCATCAATCAATGCTCTTGAATATCTCTTGAAGCACTTGCATTTTGTTGGTTGATGCATTCTTGGATGCTATTGATGAAGACAATGAATTTCAAGCTCTTGACGTAAGAGTTGTTTGCACCAAGCTTCTTTGTTAGAGAGGTTGTTCATTTTCATTTGTTCCTCCTAACTAATATTTGGTTACAAAATTGTGACATTCATCCAAACGTGCCTCCTACATAGACTTGGCTCATTTGTAAATGGCTTGAATACATGAGCTTACAATTGGTTTTGGATACATCTTCAATTAGAACTTTAAAAATTAATAGCTTATTCAAACTATGTCCAAAAAGATGCAAATGAATGTCTTCCACTTGCCAACAAAAATAAAGGAATTCTTATGATCCCATAACCTTGCTCAAATGCTTATTTGGACACTTTTTGGAGTTCATACCTTACCTGTGCTTGACATCTAAGGCTTCAAGATGAAGAAGCAACAATTAATGAGGCTTTGAAGACTGTCGATCAATAGCGCTGGGCTCTTCAGATTTATCAATTGAAGATGGCCGTTTTTCCAAAGGATGGCGTTGTTTAGTGTCTAGTACCTTGCTTTCAACTTATCTCCTTTGGTTTGCTCCAAATCAAAGGTATTCTTGTTTATACACTTAACTTAATAATCCTCTCTGTATGCGATGCTTTCATCCCCAATCTTGTTCGTCAAGTATGACGACCAACTTCGAACCATGCGGCTTAGAATGCATGCTGATTATTCCGCGCGCTCTTCACAGTATGAACGTTGACGTAATCCAAACTCGCGTTTCTAAACTGTTTGTACACATCTTGAAAAGGAGAATCAAATCTAAACCTAAGGAAATTGCCGCCCACAGGGATTCGCTAAGACCGTTGCTCCCATCGTGTGTCAGTTCTTGTGGAAATTACTGTGCTGGAGTGATGAAGTCAAGCACTGGTGATCGAGTGGTACTCACTGTCGGGCCTTTGTCAAAGATTCATCTTCACTAATCTGATTGCCCACAATCATCCTTGCGAGTACTGTTGCAGCAGGTGAGTGCCTGCGCCTGCAGTCTGTAACTCTGTATCTATCAACACAATTAGTTTTATGCCAGTATGCCTCATGGATCTCCACCACTTTTTTTTTGTTTCTTTGTAAAGAAAGGAAACGGAATTTCATTGCAGATCTTCACCAGTTGATTTCAAATGACACATAAGTTAAAGGTAAACTAGTCTATGACAGTCCAACCCATCACAGCCAAAAATTTCTAGTGATGCACATTTCAAGAACTAAAATGTATACCATTAGTATAATTTTGCCTGTTATGGGCTAGCTCCCATTTGGGTTATCATAGGTAGAGTTACCTTATACCTGTGCAGCGAAAATGGTAAGCCTCTCATATCAAAAAGATGAAGGAAAGAATCCAATCCTTGCAAGGCCAGCACCTCCTGTAAGTCCTACTCTATTTTTTCTTAGTCAAAGATGACAGGGTTTGTCTCTTAGATAGTATCTGCTGGTCTCAATATTTTTAGCTTTAGGTAAGGACCACAAGTCCGCAACTTGCTGCTGTTGAATGGTATCCGACAAGAATCAAAAGAAAAGGGAATACCGTAAGCTGAAGGCCAAGGGCGTAGCTACATTTTGAGTCCAGTCCCAGTCGTTTTTCTTGTACTGTATCGTTCCTTCATGATCCGTCAACGCAATCATGGGAGTAATAGGGTGGGTCATTTGTATATGCTCACCCAACAAGACCAAGTGAAATAAAAAAAAATTCTCAAGACTTTTTTACCTCAAAAAGGAAGTAGACCCATGACCAAATTATTCCACAAAATATTGCGATTATTGGACCAATAGGAGTAATCTTAGGGTTCTTATAGGGTAATTGTTTAATGGACACCACAAAACTTGTGTTGTGTCCCTTAGTGATACTTACCTCTTCAAGCTCATTAAAGTGTGCTTTGTAGAGCACTTCACTTCCAATGATACTAAGGATCATGATCTTCTAACATTATACATGCTAAGCACCTATGACATTAAGTCCCAGCACTACTTATGGATTTTTCATTTTTCCATGACTCCTGTCATTTGACTTCCACAAGACACCATGCATGTCATTTGATGACTTAGGATGGAACTTCCATTGAATTCAAGTGTGGTGGCACTACTCACTTGGCTCGTGATAACTACCCTTAAATGGTACCCAATCCTTCATAGTAGGTCCAAACAATCACTTTGAGACTTATGTTGAGACTCCCATTGAAACTTAATTTAGGATTCAACATCACAACCTTGTGTGGAGTGGGATACCATCCAACTAGTATCAAAAAGTGTCAAAGAACACCCTAGGAATTCATCAAAGGTGGTGGTGAAGCTTTATCACCAACCTCATTGTTTGTGGCACTAATAGAATTCCGTGTTTATTTAGACATAGGTTGTCTAACTTGACGTTGTTTACTTATGTGTTCAATGTAGCAACCCCATGTTTTTCTATCAACATTGATATTCACTGTAACATCTTTAATGACAGAAAAACATAGTGTTGCTACATTGAACACGCAAGTAAACTGTGGAGTTAGACAACCCATGTCTAAATAAACGCGAGATTCTTCTAGTGTGGTCACTTTGGTTTACCATAGTACCATTTAGGAGTCAATTAGCCCACCCTTCATTATAGTATTGGGCAAATCCCTCCTCCTTGTAGTATCCTTAACAAAATTGGGCAATTCTTCCCTCCTATAGATCATAGGGACCTCCAAGATACACTTTTCCGATTTGCATGCCTTGTCTCAAAACTAAGATCTAAGAGGCATTCTAATCTTTCCATAGAAATAAATTTTAGCTTCAAATTCCAAATTCAAACTACAAGCCTATTTTGTGAACTACTGTTTTTGTATATCATTGTGAACTATTCACTTTCTCAAATCGGCAACAAGTATCAAGCAAGTAATACCCCTCTAAAGATTTTAGGCCTCTTAGAGGGGCAGTTCCTTGGGATTTTACTTCTATTGTTTGTCTATAATGTCTAGCTCATAGATAAGTTTTTTGTCAATCATAGCATTATGAAATCTTTGTCTTTTTAGATTTTCAATAATATGTGGTATACCCTATTTAGATAAGGAATTCCTCCCAAAATTATTTTTTCCATGTCCTACACATTGGATTTGCGACTATAACATTGCCAACTTTGAAGAATCATAACTTTTGACTTATAACTTGAATCTTTGCATTCTTTCAACCCATAGACATATCCTCTCACCAACTTTCTATGAATGTACAACTCACTATCTACTTTATCCTAAACAAAGCATTACAACACTCTATTTGCTTAAAACTCTTAATATTTCTCACCTAGTCTCTTACAAGGTTTGGGAAGTCACCTTCAAGGTCCCCCTTCGTTCCTAAGGTAGCATGGGCATGCCTTGGAATGAGGGTCATGACAACTTGGATAGTTGTCTATCAAGTCAATGTTTGGTGGATGTTTACAAAAATTTCATTATACCTAACAAGCAATGTATCATATAGTCAATCATCTTTGTTTAAGTGGTTGAGAGACCAACAAAAGATCCTTATGCCACTCATTCTAAAGTAGTTTGGATCCGTTGATGCTAGCATGTAAGTATAAAAATGCAAGCCTACAAGCCCTAAGCATGTATATAAGTAGATATTCTACAACCATTGAAGGTGCTTATAGTGTAAACACCTATAATATAGATATTTATAAAATAGAGACACCTATAACACTACAATCATGAAAGGTTTTTATAATATAGACACCTATAACATAGGCATTAGAAGAAATTTGAGGGCATTGAAAGCCCGTTTTGGGCTTGTTCCCCTGCAGCTGTTCCCTATAGCAAGGGAAATGGTTTGCTGTCAGAATTTTTTTTTAATCTCCAAATGCAAAAAAAAAATTCCAAAAAAATTCCAAAAAAAATAAAATTGGGGGGGATAGTGATGTGGCAGGGTCTTGACCACATCAACAGTCCAGTTCCAATGCTGCACTGGTCCTATTCACAGCTTGATAACTCACAGGCTTCCGAAGCCCTCAAACTTCTTCTAATGTATGTAGACACCTATGCTCATGTACATATGATTCTAGACTCATGTAATAGCAACTACAGTTTGGAATCAATAAATCCAAATTTCAAATTATAAAATATAAGCTATATAACATTAGTTGAATTATAACCATCCAAATTATAATTTGAATTTTATGCACCCATGGTGTAGATTTTCCTTCTAGAATGTACCTTTAGATTACATTAACATGGAATTTGATATAAGAGTGGTAATAGGTTGGTTCACCTTTAATACTTGATTTTCTTTTTGAATTTTTGCACATTTTTGTCTAAATATACCTTTGTACAATTGTATTTTTTGTGTCAATTCCATTAAATTGACTTACATAAATTTCCTATATTAAAGATTCAATAGTTGCTTTGGATGAATGAGAAGATATTCAAACAAATATTAACCTAGACTACTCTTTTCATCTTTTGAAATAGGGATATTAGAATTAACTTAGTATGAATGTGGAGGTTGAAAAGTGATCAATGAATTACAAAGAATCATTCTATTTAAAACAAAAGTGCATATATTAATCTTTGAAATTTTGTTTGAATAAGGGAGATCTTATACAGTAGTTTTACTTCTAAAGAGTGCTTTTGGATTTTCTAAGTAGATGATTCACACTTTACTCAAAACAATGATTTCTACGGTGACTGGCCCATCGGTTTGAAGTTAATCTCTTCATACGTTTCTACTATATGTTGTTGCCACGTATGATAAACCTTTGACTCACTAATGTACATACATATATATAAAAGAAACTTTGGCCCTCTTCAAAGGCCAACGTGAATAAAGTGTCTATTCATAATGATAGTGAGCCAAAGTCCATTGAATCAAGGGCCATTGAAACAAAACTACTCTCCCCTTTTGAGAATAGACACTTTAGTTATCAATAACCAAAATTTAAAGTAACCAGGGTAGAGGTGGTAGGGTAAATGTGGGTTATAAATGCAATGTATGATGGCATTGGGTCACCAAGTCATGAGTTTGAAGGTTGGTTGGAGAACTAAATATCATGTAAATGTGGTTTGGGTTCGATTCCCGTTGGGCCTATTTGAGTAATGGCATGATATACATGGCTTAGTATTGCTAGTGAGTTATCATAAGGTAGGAAAGTTGTACCAACCAATCGGCCCCATCCTTCCCATTTGAGACAAGTGCTAGCATCCATATTTAACACAAATAAAGAGTGATCTTCATTACTTCTTTTTACCATCGCTTTTTTTATTTTTTATGTTTTATTTATTTTATTTTTATTTTTTATATTTATGTAGGATGATAGATTCAACAAATTGTATAGCAATGGTGTTGATTGTTTTGAATGTGTGTTTTATAGTAGTTATAAGTAGCTCTAGTTTGGATTCAAGGAGTTTCATTGATGGTGTATGCATTGTTCCTCTAACTCGTACTGTAATGATGATGAGTGGGTCTACTTGCCACCCTTGGTCTACGATGCTATTGATTAGTGGTTGGTATTTTTGGGTTTTATTATCTATTATTATTATTTGTGAGAATCTATTGTTAGAGTATGTAAATTCAATGAATTGTACTATGAGGTTGTTGTCTGGGATGGTTGGTGGGTCATTTTGGTATGGGAGGCCTTTGACACAAAGAATGTCTAGTTTGAATCTAGCATTGCAATGACATCTTTGTCTTTTGCAAGAGTAAGGAAGGAGCCATGGAGGGACTATGTTTTCTTGTGGATTGTTGTTGAATGTGCATGTATTCATGAGAGTGTAGTTTCTAGTTTTTTTGGTAGATAGGAGTAGCTTTCTCAATTCCCATACTACTTTGTTATGTCTTTTGACTCAGAGGGCATGGATATGGTGTTGATTGCATTTGAGAAGAATACAGAGCGATGGGTCTATGTCATTGGAGTTGCATATGGAGCATGTGATGGATGGAAATCTTGTTATGCCAAAGAATAGTAGTTTTTTTTAGCATTTCTCATGTATTGGCCAATGCGGAATTTCAGTAAACTTATTTTTTGTGAGTCTATT
The DNA here is from genome assembly GCA_963969395.1 of Pseudoscleropodium purum. Lineage (NCBI taxonomy): Eukaryota > Viridiplantae > Streptophyta > Bryopsida > Hypnales > Brachytheciaceae > Pseudoscleropodium > Pseudoscleropodium purum. Next base: position 26,894,989 of record OZ017798.1, read on the forward strand.
ATTTCAGGATTAGACCAGAATGTGTTAGAAAGATCATTATCTATATCGAGATTAAGTGTCCATTTACAAATATTGGGGAATCATTGTGCTAATATACACTATGTATACATGTTGCTTTTTAGTAGCCTTTAGCAATGTACAAACAATCAATATATTTTAGGGGATGGATGCTTTTAGAGCCCTATGCCATTTCAACTTCAAAATTTCATAACTAATTCCACAAAGCTTCAAAAAATATGAAACGACTTGGGGTAGATGCCAATTCCACTTGTCTTTCAAGGAAAATTTTCTGAAAAATCAAGAAGTTCTCAAGAAGTTTCACTTCCCCCCAAATCAGTTCCAGCTCTTGAATGGTTGATTTATGGACTTGCACATCTTGAATTTTTAATCTTGAATTTATTGAGGGGTGGGTGCATCAGTAACTCAACTTCAGAATCTGTAAGTTGGAGAATGTTTGGGAAACACGCAACTGCACCGACTCTATACTGTACTGTACAAATTTGGAGGTACCGGGGTACTGTACAATACTGTATAGCTCCCCCATGTGTGCCCATCTTCCACTTCACTCATCGCAAGAAATCCCACAACCCACAAGCATTCCTTTCCATGGACACTTCGTAAACTGGCTCTCGCATCTTCAGTTTCTCAGCTTGATGGTAAGTTTCTGGAAATCTTTTGCAATCTCTTACAATCTTTGACTGCACGCTCGTTGTCTGTGTATCCCCAATTCGGAAGGAAGCTTCGACGGAGACTGTTGCAAGACTTTTGTTTGCAATGCATTCCGTCTCTTTCAGTTTTGAATTGCTTCATGGATCTGGAGAAGTGGGGTTTTAACAACCGGTTGATTTGAGTATTCGAGGGGAATTTGCATTGTTCGAATGTCTTCCTGTTTGAGGATCGAATTGAGAGTTGTGCTACAATTTAGTTGATGAGCTTGTCTCGGTTTCTTTCGATTTATGAGTGTTGATGTGAGTTAGGGTTTGCTGAGGTTGTCCATAAGGTTGTCCATCGCGATGCTCAAGTTTTGAACGTGGAGTTGTTCAAGATTCTGTGATTGGGGTGAGTGCATTGTCGAGGTTCATACTTTCGGACATCTAATCAAAGGACACCAGAAGAGGGCACCAAACCCTGGTTGGAGAATTTGAGTTCGGAGGAGTGTGAAGACCACGGTAGCTGTCTGTATGATTTTCGGTGAATTTGGTTAAGGATTTGGTGTTTCTTCTACTACTTTTTTGTTGGTTTGCAAGGGTTCGTTAACCCTTGCAATCGCCAAATCTTTTCGTACAGGTCTCTTGAGTTTTCAACTTCTAAAAATAGATATAAATTGCATTCTAACGTTCTTAGGGTGCACGCCACATCAGGGCGGTGTCTAGAGCCAGAGATCCCCCAAACCTCTTTTTCTGTCATGGCCAAGGTGAATGGTGATCCGAGGGACCGCTTTTGTCCTTAAGGGGTAAACACACTCTAAGTAGGCAACCGAATGCCTGATTGATCCTCTGTTTATAAAATTCATCTAACGTGAAACGTGTGCTTGTTTGGAATGAAGCAGGTTTGAAAGAATCATTTTGAAGGACAGTGTTTATCATTGTGAAGAATCGTTGAGAAGACTGTTTCTAGTGGAGTGGGCAATGGCTTCCACAGTTGTGGAAGGAATCTGCTGGTCCCATGACAGAGTGCAGTCCGTGTCCGAGCAAGGGCTTCTGGAAATACCCGCCTCGTACATTCGACCTGCCGAGGAACGCCCCAACATCCGGGTTTCGTCTTCCTCGGAGAAGATTCCGGTCATTGATTTGGCAGAAGGGGGCCCAGACATCAGTGTCCAAGTGGGGCAAGCCTGTCGTGATTGGGGCTTCTTTCAGGTCAGCTTTTGAAGTTTTAACCTTAAACTTTTGTTTCTGTTGTGTTTCTTTTGTGTGTATGATGTTTGTGTGGCTTATTTGATATCAAGTATTGATCATGAAGTAGTTCCCTACACATGATACTAAAGCTTGATTTAGTTTTTGGGATGGAACTTTTAGTTGTGGACTGGTGGAGGTCCTAACAGTCATCATCCCTTTCTGATTGTTTCCTTGCATAGAAGCATGTCTAGGTTTTGCAGGGATGATCATTCCACATTGTGGTTGAGATTGTGTAAAATTTCAAAGTATAGCAAGGACTCATTTGTGACCATGATGGTGCAACAGGTTGTGAATCATGGAGTACCTTTGGAGCTTCTGGAGCGAATACGACAGATCGGTGCGCATTTCTACGCAAGGCCGCTGGAGGAGAAGCTTGTCTATGCCTGCAAGGATGTCGGGACAGCTCCCGAAGGCTATGGCAGCCGCATGCTTGTGAAGGATGAGCAAGTGTTGGATTGGAGAGATTACATCGACCACCATTCATTGCCCCTTTCTCGCCGCAACATCAATCGTTGGCCTGCCGATCCACCTCACTATCGGTACGTGTGTTGAACCTTTTTTTTTTTTTTTTTTTTTTGTGTGTGTGTGTGTGTGTGTGTGTGTGTGTGTGTGTGTGTGTGTGTGTGTGTGTGTGTGTGTGTATGCTGGTTTTAATTTTTCCTCTCTAAATTATGGGGTAGAATGATGCCCGATTTCATGTAAGTCTCTGAATGGTTCTAGGTCAGCTACCTATTCTGCAGGATGAGATCCTTTTAGACGAGTAGTTGATGCACGGCGTGATAGAGACTATCCTTAGGGATGCAAGGTGGTCGGCGTTTGCCACGTTTGCTTCAGATTGCCATAACCGGATTTTGTCTCGCTGTTGTGGTGCAATCTCATTTGTCACTGACAGAATGCTTGTATTCCATAGTTTCCTGCCTTCCTGAAGTCGTCCAGTCTTCTTGATTCTTAAAACTACCTTTCCAAGTCATTAGTAGCCTCATATCCACCTGTGTACGTGCATGAATAGTTGTGAGTTATGCATTCAATTTTGTCATACTCATTTGTATGAAGAGAAATATTCATGCACTTTGTTGCATCCACCTTGTCGCTTCTCCTGTTGTCGTCATCATCTGCCTCTAACTTGGCTGCTATATTTGGTTAATATCTTGGCGCTCCCACAGCTGGTTATGTTCGGTAACCGGTGTGAGTATGGAGGTTTTAAAGATTAGTCAAACCGGTTTGGCTGATCCCGGAAACCTCTCTGCTTATGCAGGTTACGAGAAACTACATGCGGAAGAGAAACGCCCATTGGAAGTCATTTGCTCTCTTTTTGATTGCACGGTTAGGGTCTTCTTGATTCCTTCGTTAAAAATATGGCGATGTTTTGGTTTTGCCAGACGCACTATAGAGGAGTTCAGTGATGAAACGTGCAAGCTGGCGCAGCGACTACTGGGGTTCATCTCGGAGAGTCTTGGATTGCCAGCACAGTCTCTGGAAGAGGCAGTTGGAGAGCCTGCCCAGAACATTGTCATTAACTATTACCCTCCCTGCCCACAACCAGATCTCACGCTTGGTCTCCAGGTACTTATGTCTTGTATGTGTTCTACAGAGTAGAGTTTTGCAGGCCTTGATTCCTTCTTCTCTAGTGCTTGTTGTCTCTACTCCAAGGAGAGGGCTAAACAATGGATTCGACATCTTGAACGATTTGGTGACCATATTCCAAAGAATGAATATCTTATGTCTTGTAGAGTTGTGACATGGCTGTAGGAATAGTTGCATTCTAAGATATTTAAATTGGACTTTTGAATTTTTCAAGCAGCAATGATCATATTGAAGATCGCACTATGGATTATATTGAAAAAGACATGCAAATTTTTCGGTTCTTTTTCGGTTAGAGTCACTTGTGAGGAGCTGCTTGTGCTTGCTTTCCCCCTCTGGCTAGATACTGTGATTGATGATGTGTGTTGTTGCTGTGTGGGCAGTCACATTCAGACATGGGAGCCATCACATTGCTCCTCCAGGATGATGTTGCGGGATTGCAAGTCAGAAAGAATCGTGAGTGGTTCACTATACAGCCGATGCCTGAGGCATTTGTCGTGAATCTGGGTGACATGTGCCAGGTAATCTTTTCTGCCCCAGTTTCTATTCTTTTAATCATCTTTTCTTTTATAATGGGTTTCTGGGTAGAATATTCTTGCAGGCAATTGATGAGCTTAGAGCCATTTTTTATTGCACATGTTTGAGATAAGAAGAAATCCTATACCTTGCTTTGTTCAATAGAAACTTAAATCTACGCCAATGAACAAGAATGAACATGAAGTGGTGGCGCTTATATGGCTCCTGTCTATGTGGCATGCTAAATACCTTCGTTATAGCAAGGTTTCAAGCTGCCTTTTTGAGGTGGATCGAATACTTGTTACCTCGAATTTAACATAAGGTGTTTTAAGGTGTCAAAAAGCGATAGCAAGAACTCTTTACTCCTTTATTGGTGTTAAAATCATTTTTTATTTTTGATACCTTGTTTTGTCCAATACTGACTTGATAGTGGTCCAAGAATGAGCATGAAGAGGTAGGTTTTGTGTGGCATCTTAATGTCAATTTAAGATAACAGTGTTCCAGCCACTCTATGAAGTGCATTGAACACTTTTTACCTCAAATGCATCATAAATGAAATGGACTACATATTCTAATCTCATTATCCCACCCCTAGTTACACATCATGATGGTTCAAATTTTAAGCTTGTTGCAATCTAAACTGGTTTATAGTCAGACCATGAATGAAGCTAATAGTAATTTTATTTTTTTTGTCTTCACAGATATTGACCAATGACAAATACAAGAGCATTGAGCACCGTGTGGTGGTTAATGGAGAGAGATCCCGGTACTCGGTGGCCGCTTTCTACGATCCTGCCAAGACCAGGCTCATCAGCCCAGTCCAGCCGCTGGTAGACAAAGACCATCCTGCACAATTCCCGGCCATTTTGTACGGAGAACATGTTAAAACGTGGTACTCCAAGGGTCCCGATGGCAAGAAGAACATCGACTCCCTTGTCATCGAATGATTCAGGCTCTGACTGCAGTGAATCCTTCCAATTGGGGCCGAGCCTCAGTACGAGAGACATAGCCATTGATGGCTTCTGCATCGATTAGTTTTTGCGACTAGCGAAGAAAACGTTTGTTGTTAGCCCTTCTGTATATGTTGTAATTTGTAACTGTCTCATACATAATGTTTGAATACTTGCTGAAACTGTTCACCTTCTGTTCTGATTGGTTACGGGGTTTTCGAACGCACCTGAGTCGTATTCGAGGCATGGTTTAACCCGGATCATAAAGGTGATTGCAAGAAAGACTAGCCATTTATTTTTAGTGTTTTGCACAAAATTGGATTTCAGACACTTGGTACTATTAGTACTAGGTAGAGGAACAATCACTTAGATGTTGATTGGAAAAATCAACAACTAAAAGTACTATTGCAAGTACTATGGACTACTTGCAAGTACTGAAACAACACTATTTGAAAAAAAAAACAATTTATTACAAAAAAATAGATACTTTGAGTTATAAATGAACAACAAATAGAAAATCATGAACAAAAAAATCCCCCAAATTGTTAATTTATGAGGACTTGATGGTGATTAGATCTCACTAAGAGAATGAAGTCAACCATCTTCAATGTTGAGAAGTATGCACGCCAAAGAATCCTATTTGTAAAAATGTTTAGGACATAAAATAATGTATTTTTGGATACCCTTTAGTAGACACATGCCCACCTATTGTAGGAATAGACCATAGAAATTTTAGCTCTAAATCATTAATTTTGGATACTCTTTAGGGTAGTTGCAAGAAAGGGTGGTCCTATTTTCTATAGCACTTTGAGTTGCATAGTTTAGTTTGGCCATAACTTTTGGAGAATAAAGCCAATGTACTTGAATTTTTTATTGAAGATGACCAACTTGTTGATGGAGAGAATTCTTATTTTTCAGAAATTTTCAAAAACAAATTTATAATTAAATTCTAATTTAGCTAATTTGTCACACTTTGTAGTTTAGGGTTTTTAGTATTGTGGAGTACCCATAATTGATGATGTAGAGATAAAAATTTTATGGGATATTTCTACACTAGAGATTCATGTGCCCACTGAAAAAAACTTTAAAAAATATTAATTTATGGCGTCCACATGCATGCAAATAGGGGTCCCTTGTGCACGCACTTTTGAAGAGTGAAGATGGTTTTGGCTTAATTTTTTGATGAAATATGATAACCATGAAGTCCTCAAAAATGATCAATTTAAAAAAAAATTATCATGATTTTTTACTTATTATTAATTTATACCTCATTGTATCCATTTTTTGTGACGATCTTAGGTTTTTTTCAAATAGTGATATTTCGGTACTTACAAGTACTCATAGTACTCAAAACTGTACTTTTAACCATCAATTTTTTTTATTAACAGTTGAGATTGTTTTGTTTTGTAGTACTCATAGTATTGCACTGTAGAAAGTCTATTTTTAGCAAAATGCTACAAAAAACGGACATCCTTTTTTGCAACTACCCTTTAATACTAAAAAACTCTAAACCTCGAAGTGTGACAAATTAATAGAACTAAATTTTAAATATAAAATGATTTTTTTAGTTTCTAAAATATAAAAGATATAGTTACAATCAAGTTAGATATATTCCATAAAAATTTCAAGTTCATGGTATTGATGTTTCAAAAATTCTAACTAATAACAACTATATTATTCTAAATGTGATACAAAATAATATTAGTCTATTAGTATTTCTTTTGTGGATAAATCTATCATGCTAGTCACTAATTATTCAAGGGCTTTTGATAACTATACCTATTACAACCCCTTCTAAACTTGATTTTAAAAAATTCTTGCCTTTATTATACTCTTACTATTAGGGTTGCTATTATATGAGCATATAAGCTTAGAAGACTATACACCTATATTATAAGTGTCTATATCACAGAAACCTTCTATAATTATAGTGTAACTATAATATAGATACCTATATTACAAGTCCTTATATTATAAGCACCTTCAATGGTTATAGTATATCTACTTATATATATGCTCAAAGCTTACATACTGGTACTATTGCTCTTACTATTTATAAGAATTTAGGGTCAATTTTAGAAACAACTATTATCAATAGTTTAAAAATTCATAAACTATTTTTTTGATGTCTAATACATGCAGAAGAAGATAATCTAAAATATTTATTTTTTACTTCCAATAAGATCCAATTAAAAATAAGGCAATTTAAAAATTAGAAAAATGTTCCATTGCTTATTTGAATGAATTTTTGTATAATTACCTTGATTTGATAATAGTACATTAATTATAAAGAAGTAAATTCCAAAATAATTTATTGTGATATTAGAAAATTAGAAAATCAATAGTCCATAGTTATAGGTTCAAAGTTCAAATATTGAATTTTAGGAATTTTTTAAATTTAAAATTGGAATAAAAACCAGATTTGATTGGCTTCTTTATTTCAAGATTTTTAGCTCAAATTTAAAAAAGAGCACTTTTATAGCTAAAATGTAAATTAAAGCCAAGAATGGAACAAAATTTGCCTATTAAATATACTTGTCTATACAATGATTCAAGGATTTACTATTCTCTTCTGTACAAAAGCCAAAAAATATCAAGGAAAAATCCAATAATTGAGGTAGACTAACCCATTTTTTCCAACTACCTATTTATACTATCTTGCTTTTTAACACAATTCCACTAATAAATTTATCTATATCTCTCAATTTTCTAACAAAATCTATACATTGATGTTAATAGTGAATGTCTCAAGCCTTTATTGATGAATCTTTAAGATCTAATAGATACATAGGAAGGCAATTATGGGTTGTTTATAGAACATTTATAACTACATTCTATACACATATTTGTAATCTTAGGGCAAACTAATTCAGAATTTTACAAAAATTACAATTTTAATTAAAAATTTATAATTCTACTTGGATTTGATTTGTAAAACAAGCACATGCCTTTATAAAATATGTGCCCATCTTAAAGTTGGTCCCAAGATATTTAGATTGCAAATCATATGGTAATAGACTTGTCTACCATATTGAAAATAAGTTAAACCAATTCTTTATGTACATTTGAAGGCCTCATTGAAATCAACACCACCACAATTTGCATTAGAGGATTTCTAGGCTCAAGGAAGGCCACTTCAAGTAGGTGCGTCAGGAACTACCCTCTTTTGCAGTTTCAGGGAACAATTGTTCCCAATAAAAGAAATTTAAAAAAAAAAAAAAAATTTACTCTTGAAATGCAAAAAAAAAATAGAAAAAAAATTTCATTTCTTTTTTTCGAACATGGGAGTTGCTATGCCACGTCAGCAAGCTCCAGCGGTCCCCTTTGGGGCTACTCCCACAATGTGGGAACCCACAACCCTCTCAGAAGTGAAAAAACCTCAAGTTTGTTGCTAAACCTAGGGGCCAACAAATTTGTTCATTTGATTTAGAATGCAACTTTGAAGATTGGATGAGCTCATGACCTTCAAATCTATGAGTCTCTTATTCTCTATGTCCAATGACTTGAACATTATTACTAGAGTTGTCATAGTGAACGGACAGATTGCTCGTTTGTCCATCCAATTTGACCGTCCAATAGAGGTGCCACCCATTCGATGTAGTCAACATGTAGTTGACTATCTACGAAGGTAAAAAAAACTTGACATGGACTTACCACCCTAACTGATTTACATCTCCACCCTAACCACAATTATATAGCGTCTATGCCCTAACTGAATAGCATCCCCACCTTGACTAACACCAATGTGGAATGCCATGTAACAAAGGTAACTCATGGTAAATTTTTTTTTACTTGGGAAAATTTGAATCATTAAACTAAAAAGTTGTCCAACAGACCGCATGTCCAATCCAGACCGCTAGTCCGCCCGTCCCATCCGATGACCCTAACCCGCGTGATGTGATAACTCTGGTCTGAGGCACTGCAGTCAGCAAGCTTACACTGATCTCAACCAATCTTGCCCTGCACTGTGAGTTCTCTGGAACTCAAAGAGATGTAGCAACTTAAGTTTAATACTGTGAAAGGATATATGCTAGGCTAACAAACAAAGCAGTCTCTTTTTCACGAATGAAGGGAACTACTGCCGGTCCCCAGTGGCAGCCACCGACATGAAACAGAGACCGTAAAACATGAAAACTTCCTCAATGAAAGAACTTTCGCTCCAACTACCAAGCATAGTCGGTGGCTGCCACTGGGGACCGGCAGTAGTTCTCTTCATTCGTGAAAAAGAGACTGCTTTGTTTGTTAGCCTAGCATATATCCTTTCACAGTATTAAACTTAAGTAACTACATCTCTTTGAGTTCCAGAGAACTCACAGTGCAAGGCAAGATCGGTTGATCAATGTAAGCTTGCTGACTGCACTATTGCAGTGCCTCAGACAAATTCAGCTACACCCGGGGGTACACTAATTGATTGAAAAGGGCGAGGTATGTACAGGGACAAAATTATTTCGTCACAGTGCGATCTGATATCGATATTCACTACAAGGACCCAATCCTTCTTAAAACATATGCACGCTTCCACCAACTTTCACTATAAGATGAACCGAACTTTTCAGACCACTCGATCTTCATGACATTTTTTAATTAATCAACGCATGATTTAGTTCCGAAATTTGTAGTTGCAAACCAGGATCCTTTTAAGTCCTATTCATTGTACTGTACCAAAACATGCCTGAAAATCAGAAACCTTGGAGATTCAACTGACGAACGGCGATAATGCAATTATAGAGAAATGTTTGGGTCTCAATGCTTCACATGTACCTCCGGTATTGCAATGACGAGACGGACAGTCCTGCCCACTTCCTTCGCTGCAAGTGCTGGCTCTTGGCTCAGGGTTTCTGTTGGCTCAGAGCAAAAGCTTGAACACTAAGAAACGATGGAGAATATGTTAGGAATCCGGCCAGTAGACAACCTGCTGGAGTGCTTCAAGCGACGTGCGTCCTGCGAAACTCAGCCATGCCAAGACGTACTGCGACGGCTGAACCTATCCTGCCCAGGCACAAGTGCTCAGCTCCTCACATGTGTGACTAGATCGACACTAACACAACTTTTCCATGTAAGAGAAGACATATTGGGTTCTCATAGGAGGTTACCCGCGGAGAACACATCGGGAAAAGTGAGACTCACCGGGAAAGTGTACAAGTTTACCTGTGACTTACCTGTGACGTCCTTCAGCACTCCTCAGTTTCCCAGTGTAGTAGTGACATTTTCCCCGCTGTAGTAGTGTAGTTTCCCGGTGGGTCTCACTTTTCCCGGTTCGAGAAAAATTCCCGGTGTGCCTGTGGAACAAAGAGAACAACGGGAATTCTTCCTCTTTTTTCCACAGGGAACTCACAGGGAACTCAATATAAGCCCCTAGCTGCAGTTGCTGGACGTAGACCCAACAACTGCACTGCACATGCAGTGAACGAAGTCAGAGCATGCATGAATTCCAAGGGCACTGTGCCCAATATCCCGTTCCTCAGAGTAAGCATATCCTTCCTTCCTTCCCTGTCGATTGCTTCATTCAGGCCTACTTCCATATTTGAATTCTTTACATGACTTAGCCTGCAAGAAGAGACGGTCATGCAAGATGTTTCAAGAGATGATTCTCCATCTCTTAGCACCTACTTGCATAACCGCCCCTCCTTGCTGAAAATCGCGTAAGGCATTACCGCACATACTACAAAATTACAAAAACAGAATCCAAGTAACTGCCCCAAACCTGGATCATAGGCTCTTCACTCCAAGGACTTCCACTTGACAGAGATGATTGAACTCTGAGGATTTAACCTCCTGCACTCATCTGCTGATGTTGCACATCTTGTTGCATCAGTTGAACCAATCCCATGCCAGTGATAGGCTTGGCTTCTTCTCCACACCGTTTGATATATTTTCGCTGAAGAGGACAATACGACAGCCAGTTCGTCATATATATGTATAGCGAACTCTCAACAAGGTAACACAGACAAAGACGTTCCAGCGACAATGAACGCTCTCTCGCGCGCGCATTAAGAAACACGGCAAGGACAGAAATAGCTCCGTTTAGTTGCATGACATACATGTCTCACAGGCAATTCAGTGGACTGAGAATTACGGCACTATCTAAGGGACAGTCAATTAATCGAAGCCCCGATGGAAGCAATCCAAGGAGAGCAGACTGACCTCCAAATCGTACTGCATCCAAAAGAAAATCAATCCAAACAGAAAATAAAGGAGAAACGAATCGTCCAAAGTTCAAATTGCAATAATATATAAGTTAGTTCACTGGAACGTCTTTGGTTGTATTGAAAGAGTGACTTATTTGTCTGTGACCCTAGCATCCTTGTGTATTACTCCGTAACACTTAAGATGCAACGTCTCTTTGCGTTGCAGAGAACTCACAATAGAGGGGGAGTCTCGGTTGAGATCAGTGTAAGCTTGCTGAGAGCAATGAATCAGGCAAATTCAGGTACACCCGGGGGTACACTAATGCTATTCTAGGATGTAAACCAATTTATTTTTGGCAACAGTTTCTCAATGCACTGAGAGCAAAGGTGTTGCTTGTCCCGAGCGCGAGATAAGCGTGGAGAATGTTGGATTATGTGACCAACCTAGCTTACCAGCTTTGGCGCATGCTCATGATCAGTGATTGTAGTGCCACACTAATACTTACTTTCGACCTTCTCATAATTTGAGGTGAGAAGTGATGCAATACTTGTAGCGATGACATACTTTTCAAAAATTGTAAAGGGACGAATTCATTTGATCACAGTGAGGATATGATATTCATTAATTACAACTCACCTTTTTTCACGTAAAATGCATGTTATCCACCGGGGCTATACACCGACTTTCATAACAAGACGAACCGAACTTTTCAAACCATTCGATCAAACCATTTGAACCATAAATTTTTTGGGACAACGCATAAATTAAATTAGAATTGTCCAGTTAAAATTTTCCACCTGATCCCTTTAAGTGCTACTTATTGTACTCGGAAGAGATCAGGTGGATCAGTCGCAAGTTTCTTCAAATGCTACTTACTGCTTGCTGAAGGCCCTTTTGAGTACTATCAACTGCCTGAATCAAAAACTTTGGAGAATCAACTGACGAACGACGATAATGCAATTATAGAGAAATGTTTGGGTCTCAATGCTTCACATGTACCTCCGGTATTGCAATGACTGGATGGACAGTCCTGTCCACTTCCTTCGCTGCAGATGTTGCCGTGTTGGCTCTTGACTAAGGGTTTCTGTTGGCTCAGAGCAAAAAATTGAACACCAAGAAACGATGGAGAATATGTTAGAAAATCCAGTAGACAACCAGTTGGAGTGCTTCAGGCGATGTCCTGCGAAACTCAGCCATGCCAAGATGTACTGCGACGGCTGAATAAACCTATCCTGCCCACGCACAAGTTCTCAGCTCTTCACATGGAACCAGATCGACACTTAACACAACTTATCCATGTAAGAGAAGAGCCAGCAACTGTACTGCACATGAAGTGAACGAAATCAGAGCATGCATGAATTCCAAGGGCACTGTGCCCAATATCCCGTTCCTCAGAGTAAGCATTTCCTTCCTTCCTTCCCTGTCGATCACCACAAATGGACCAACTTCCACATTTTAATTCTTTACATGACTTAACCTGCAGGAAGAGACGGTCATGCAAGATGTTTCAAGAGATGATTCTCCATCTCTTGCGCCTACTTGCATAACCGTTCCTCCTTGCTGACAATCGCGTAAGGCATTACAAAATTACAAAAAAGAGAATCCAAGTAACTACCCCAAACCTGGATCATATCTTCAAGAGCTTTCACTTGACAGAGATGATTGAACTCTGAGGATTTAACCTCCTGCACTCATCTGCTGATATTGCACACCTTACTGCATCAGTTGAACCAATCCCATGCCAGTGATAAGCTTGGCTTCTTCTCCACAACGTTCGTTATATTTTCGCTGAAGAGGACAATACGACAGCCAATACGTCATGTATAGTGAGCTCTCAACAAGGCAACACAAGCGAAGACGTTCCAGCGACAATGAATGCTCTCACTCTCGCATTAAGAGACAGGCAAGGACAGAAATAGCTCTGTTCGGTTGCGTGACATCATGCAGTTCAATTGGCTTTATCGGAGGGACAATCGATCTAGAAATCGAAGCCGAGATCGAAGCAATTAATTGAAAAAGAGCAGAGTGACCTCGAACACGTACTGAACCAAAAAACAATCAATCCAAAGCTAGAGAAAGGGAAAAGAATCGTTGAAGATGCGATGAGAGCCACCAGTAAGTAATGAATCCTGAGCGATTGTGGAGAGAAACTCTTGACAGAGACGAAGAAGGGAAGCGAAACTTGACAGCGAGCAATTCAGTTAGCGCAAAACTGAAACGAAGCCGGCCAGGGACAAGCTGCAAGTGCATCAGTCTTCAGCTTAAAGACTGATGAGAAGAGTATCTGCCCCGTCCCAGACGAAGTTATACGTAAACGGCGCTGTGGTCGTTGCCCTTTCAAAGGCAGACTCCGTAATCCCGACCAGGTGCATGCATGTTCGCTTCTGGTTCCCACTCGCGCGTTCCAATGTGGTTCCCTTCGACTAAACTGGAGACTCGAGGGACGGCTCCTATTGTTCTTTATGATGAAATTAGTAAACCCTCCAATTTTCAAAGAATTGAACAGTACGGATTTTGAGATATTTGTAATCAAAGTTTGGTTTTTGAAAAAAACACAATGGCAAGTATTTTGCTTGGTCAGAATAAATTCAAGAAGGCATATCTCCAACTTTTCACAAATGTTAAGTTTGCCTTCTTTGACCAAATGCAAAAATGAATAGTTGAGAATATGCATGCTAATTTTTAAAAGTGTTGGAGTAATGAAAAGTCATTTACAAAATCTTGTAATCAATGAAAGTACATTAAGAAAACAAGAATTCCACTTAACCCCTAGAGGACCAAGGCCATTTTTCTACCAAAAAAACTCAAAATTGTCATTTCTATAGCAAAAAGTAAAAAATTTTAAAAAAAATTCACATCTAACCCTAGGATCTCACACCTAACTAGTATGAGACTATGTATAAAAAATTTCAGAATTTTTGGCCGCACAAATTGCAAGATATTTGCATATAAAGTAAAAAAAACAAGTTTTTTAACACATTACAAGACTAGATTTTTTGATTTTGAACATCTTTAACTTTAATTTTTTGCACTACAAGGTTTTGAGCTTTAAATCTTTGTAGTGTAGAATTGAGTTGAGAGTCTGCTAAAAAAAATAATAATTCAAAAAAACTTAATTTTTATTCTTTAAAAAATTGTCAAATAGAAGTAGGTATGAGATAGAAGGAAAATCTAAATTATTAATATCTTTAAAATGGAATTCAAATGCACAAATCCCAATGCTGAGATTGTTCTAGTAAGCAAGATAAACCATGTGGAGTTTGTTTTTTTGAAAAATTATAAAATTGCATTTAAAAATGAATCCTAAAAGTTATTTTTTCAAGAAGATGCTCTAATTGCCTGAAAAACAAGATTGTCCATAGCTTTCTCATAAAAAAAACCAAATGTAATGAATCAAAGCTTTCTATGTACACAAAAATATAATCTATAAGGAATTAAAATTTTAATTTTAATTTTTGAAATTTTTTTTGCAAGTCCCCATCTCCTATTTTAAGCATAGTTGTCATAACAGGCGAGTTAGGGTCATCGGACGGGACGGACGGATGGGCAAACCGGACTGGACGGCTTTAATTTTGTAACTTTTGCAATCTCGTCCGCGCTTAGCATGTTCCTTAATCCACATGGCATCCATGTGGCCTATTTTTCCGTTATCAGAAAGTCAACTATGTGTTGACTGTATTGGACGGGCGGGACCTCTAACGGACGGGCGAACCGGACGTCCGTCCACTATGACAACCATGATTTAAAACTTATTTGGGCATAACTTTTGTTCCCGGGCACAGATTGAAAAAAAATTATATTCTCATGAAGCTAATCAATCTTTTTATCTTCAAAAAAAGTTTCAAAATAATTCAAAATAATTTCAGCCCATAGGTACCTGCCCAAAATCCTATGGTTGTCATAACGGGCGAGTTAGGGTCATCGGACGGGACGGACGGACGGGCAAACTAGATTAGACGGACAAATGGTCCGGACGACTTTAATTTTGTAACTTGTGCAATTTTGCAGAATGACACGTCACCTCGGAATGCGCCCTGACGATCTCGTCCACGCCCAGCATGTTCCTTAATCCACATAGCATCCACGTGGCCTATTTTTCCGTTATCAGAAAGTCAACTATGTGTTGACTGTATCGGACAAGCAGGACCTCTAACGGACGGGCGAACCAGATGTCCGTCCACTATGACAACCATGCAAAATCCTATTTGTCCTCCAAAGGGACAATGGTCCTTTAGAGGTTAATGAAGTTTGTCAACTATTTGCTCCAATTAATCAATGCATGTACCATCTATAGAATATTTCTTGAGTTTGGGTGAAATTGGCCAAGTTTCTTTTCTTAGTTTTCTATAACAATTTGCAATAATCATTCCTTAATGTTTAAATTTGAAAATCCACTCAACTTGGAATTTTTGCCCAAATCATGAGTTTTTTTTAGCTTTGAAATTTGGATAGACAACTTGACAAATCTCATGAAAAAATCTAAAATTTAAAATAAATGTATTTTGGAGATTTAGGCTCTCACTCATATTGAACAACAACCATAAAATGGTTGATAGGGCTTTTAGGGGTTTACCATAATAGATAAAAATGCTTAAAAAGACAAAATGCTTGAGCCTAAGTAATGGAAAAAGAATGCAAAAATTTGAAATATAATTTAAAATTTTTTGTCTTTTCAAAAATATTTACATCTTCTTTTATTCATTCCATTTGTATTATTCATGTGCAAGTTATAAAGAGCCTTAATTTAGGGGCAATCAAGGCATCTTTATGGAAATATTATATGTAAAATTTGTTTTTTTATCTCCAATTTAAAAATAAATAAATTTAAATGCCCACATGATGTATTTGATTACTTAATACATCAATTTTACTATTAGGATTGATATGTTGCAATTCTATTTTAGAATTATTAAAATTTAATTTTCTATCAAGTGTCATAGTTTATTTATTTATTTATATATATTGATTAGCATTTTAGAAAAAATAGGTTAAAAAATTTTATCTTAAATTTTTTTTCCTATTAATATCAAAAAAAAAAAAATAGACATCTATTAGAATCCCTAGACTTGTCCCAAACTGTTCTTCGAAAAGTAGGAATTCAAATAAAAATAATGCTTCAATATCTCAAAAAGTGAGTGGATTCCAAACAAGTTGGGAATGGGGCAAAAATAAGGATGGAGGTTAGAGGACTTAGGATTGGGAATGACTTGAAATTGGAGAGGATTTTAGATATTGGTTTGGTTATCTTATTGGGTTTTACAAAATGAACTTACACATAGTTATAACTTTTTAGAAGGGTGGATATCTTTGTTTGAATACTAACTTGTACTTTTCATGTTGAAGATTCTTTACAAACATCATTAAAAAATCATTTTTTCCATATTATAACTATGTGAGTTTATTTTGTGCCAAGAATTAATAGAAAAAATCAATACATTTTGATACAAATAAATGAAATATAGTTTTTTGGAAAGTAGGAAAAAAACTCAGTCTTTGTATCTATAGTAGCAAGAAAGGCTCAAATTGTTTTAGAACTATTTCTATCTAAATGGAAGGAAGGAGATATTACTATAACATCAACTAGAAAATTAATGTTGCTATTTATTTTTATTTTTCTAAAAATTAGTTTAGTACAATAATATGTCAACCTATACTAATTTAAGTACTTTACAAATAGTGTAATATTGATAAATTAGTATCACATACTAATAGGACAAATTAGTGTAGTTGGGTACACTATTTTAAACCATTAGTTTAGGAAATTTGACATGCACTGTTAAGAACAAAGTGTTAGTGACCATGAGACACAACTAGGTGCTTAGGTGTTTGAGTGCAGGTCACAACTTCCTTAGTCCTAGAACAACTTTGAAAACCAAAAATTATCCAATGGATGACTTTACTATTCACTATAAAAACAAAAATAGACCTATTGGTCCAATAACCATTCAAAGCATTTTGGTGACTACCTTGAACATTGCAATTCACATCCTTCTAAGTGCCAAGGTGAACCAACTCTTTCACTGATCTCTAATTTTATTACTAGGAAAAATGTTGGAATTTTTATTTTCCACCCTTGTTTGAAATTTTTGAATTTATATATGCAATCAAAGGACTCTAAATTAGTTAGGAGAAATGAAGAAGATAAATTAACCAAGTATAGAAAGGAAGGTTGGAATGACTTGGGAAGTTGAGCGAGGGGGTTAATTCACTCTAGCCCTTAGTCTAGGACACCACTTGATGTCAATGCAAAATCGTCTAAAAGAAATACAATTACAACTAGAACACCACAAGCACCCTATGAACTTTATAGCTCAATTTTGTAGGAATCCTAACTCAATAAATATGCTACAAAATAGAAACAACATGAATATCAAATTAAATACCAAGTCATCATTATTAACCTTGTAGCACTACAACAAACACTAAATGTTTGATGGATGATAAGTAATCCTTCTATGTAAGACAAAAATATAGGTCTTCAAGAAGGATTTTCTATAAAAAGGGGAGGTCTTGCATAGTAGTTTGACCTCCAATGAGTGCTTTCAATCTTTTTGAAGTAAATGATCCACACTATAGCAAAAAGGGACAATTTCCACACTGACCAACCCATCTATACAACATTAATAATTTACTATTCAAGCCAATATAGAAAACTTCTTTTAGTCTCCTATCAAAGCTACTTCCAAGTGTTTGATATGTAGTGCAAGCTTATTACAACATTCATTAGTAGCCAATGCTAAAGTATACAACCTATTTTTGACAATGCTAAGTGTTATTATAAGCATATGTTCAATTGAACAACATTGGGAGTGACAACTTTCTTTAGTCAAGGAATAGAAATAATGAAGATTGCAATACTTTTGGCTAATTTTACATCAAGTTTGGAATTATTAAATATTAAGAAAGTGTACATTGTAGTCCAACTTGTTTCAATCTATAGACAAACCTATTTCCAAGAAGCACAAAACTAAAAACTGGTCTTCACAACTTCATTAGGTGTTGCTGTGTTATTCCTCACACAATAATGAAAGACTTAGTCGACAACATATTCCCCTTATTCATGAAAATAGATCACCCTATCTTGAAAAAATGAGTCCCTCATCCGAAACAAGTCGTACAAGTCGTACACCTTAATAAGGTTTCTCATGTACTCAAACGTCCTATTTGAGTTGTCAATGACATCAAGTGGCTACAGAGCCAGTCCAGGAAGAGAGAGGGGGAGATTTCACGTTCTGCCACGTAAGTTTCAATCCCCATTCATCATTATCATATCTGGTACCCGCAACATCCGATGCAGGAACTGCCTCTTCGAGAGCTTTCATTTCCTCTTCCGTCAGCTTCACAACGAGTGCGCCAATGTTGGAATCCAGGTTCGCCACCTTCGTGGTCCCTGGAATGGGCACTGTGCTCGGAGCACCCTTCTGGATCACCCAGGCCAAGGCCAGCTGACTGGTCGTGCACTTCTTCTCTTGCGCAATCTTCGCAACGCCTTGCAACAACTGCTTGTTCTTGTTCAGATTCTCACCTTGGAGAAATGGGACAGTCTGCAAGAACACTCCAATGGATCAGTCCAAGTGCTGCACACAGATTACGCGGAGGAATAAAATGCATGTCATCATAACTTCACTACGCTAATCACACCTAAAAGAGCACTGAAGCGCATTTTATATTACTAGAATGGACACGTTTTTATGAATAGATTCTTGTTAGCAAATCGAAGAGGATTCTCAAGCAACAGAGAACACACGATTTGGATTGTACAGTACATGCAAAAAGAAGAGAGAGAAATGATGGGTTACCAATCGAAAGTCACCCTCAGGCAGGTCCTCAATCTTTAAGCCAGCAAAGAAGCCACGACCCAGGGGACTGTAAGGCACAAGCCCAATACCTAACTCCCTGCACAAGACAAGAGCTACAAAAGTAGTAAATAGACATTTTATCACCTGGGGTTCAACATTTTCACACTGTCATAGTTCAAACATGGGGCGAGAGCACTACAGACAAAGACAGTGTGGCAACTGTGCAGGGCATTCTAGAAACACAGTTTAGAGAAGGTCCAAATAAGGAAGTTTGAAGGAAATCGGACAGCAAAGCAAGCGATTCACTCAGTCCTGCAGTGAAGAAAAAAACATGACCCTCACCGTCACTTCAATCGGAACCTTCTCATCCACACGATGCTGGTAGTACAGATCAATGCAATCAACGCCCAATCGCTTCAGGCTTCCCTCACAAGCCGCACGCACATGCTCGGGATCCCCACGGATTCCCGGGGCGCCACTTGCGTCCATGTAGAATGCAAACTTCGTTGCAATCTGCACCTTATCACGAATGCCCTTGATCGCCTGCTTACCAAGAGTCACGGAATCTCCAAAACAGAGTGCGCACAGCACGAGCCCCACCAAACACTAAGGGTAGTCACAGCTTCTCCCAAGACAAAATTTCGCTGAAGAATGAAGAATGAGGAGCGAGCTCAGGAGAGGAACTCGGTGGCAATTAGATGCCTGAAATTACGAAGTGTGACACCCCTTTTCTGCTGTCTCGAGGAGTGTTGAGAATTTGAAAATTACGTTAGACAGGATCGCAGGATGAAGCCGCAGAACGCGAACGCAGTGATTTCCGCACTATGAAGGTATAAACGCGGCAAACAAGAGTGAAGAAATTTTTGCAACGCTGAATATACACCACAGAGTAGAATAACGACCCTTACTAACCAAATGGGAACAATAAAATAAAATAAAAATAAAAATTAGAGACAAGAGAGGTATATGAACGCAAGAGAGAAAAGAACATGCAGTGACACGAAAGAAGCAAGTCGCCATAGCCAGAATTAGCAAGCACAAGGTGATTAGTATCCAGACCTTGCCAACCAGCACTTCGTTCGTGTGAGGACCATACACGTCTGCCGTGTCCAAAAAAGTCACGCCCGAATCCACGGCGTGGTGGATGAGCTTCACCATCTCGTCTTCATCTTTGGCAGGGTCATAGAAGGCCGACATGCTCATGCAGCCCAGTCCGAGAGCGGAAACCTCCAGACCCTGAGATCCCAGCTTCACGCGCGGCACGGCAGGAAGAGACGACGCCATCGCTACCTCGATCTCTAACAAAAAATTGCACCAGCAGATCAAACTTCGCCACACTTTGATAGAAAGGAGCTAGCTGGAAGGGAGTTTTCAGAACTGAAGCAACAAGTATTCAGAGCAACAAGACAGCCAATGCAGCGAGCTTTGAATTTGGGAAAAGTGTGTGCCATTTGTGCACACCACGCACAGGGCCTTTTATGATGAGAATCTCTAGCATCGTTGCAAAATGTGGTGGATTTTTGGCTTGCAAGATGCAGAGCCATCACGATGATCCACTTTGCAAGCCGGGTGGTGAGCTATGCCCCACCCGCAACTTGTTAAAGGAGCACTTGCTTCGTTCTAATCGTGTGAACCACACTCAACTTGAATCCCTGGTTCGGATTCAGTGGTCTGGATCCATATGCTGCTCTGCATTGAATACAGAAACCCCGTCCGGATCGGTAGATTGTACAGTCAGGTCCAGTTCATTTACGAATTTTTCAGACCAGGCTCACTAGAAATTTCAGCAACTTCAAGAAGCTTTAGTTTACTCAAAAATGAGAATCAATTTTGAAATTTCAAATTGCATTGGAATCACATTGAAGTCTACTTCAACTTAATAACAAGTGGAAAATGAATAATGTAAAATCATATTACAAGTTGGATTGATTTTACACACTATCTCCCATTTTATAGAAGATAGTGAAAGACTTCTTGCATTCTACTTGCATTAGGGTGAAGAAAAAACAAAAAGTGATACACAATTTTCAAGTGGCATGTGATCAAGTGTCTCAAAAGCAATTGTGAAGAATCATTTTTAACATGTACTTTAAATTATGAGTTGTAATTTTCAGAAATTGTGGTAACACCAAATGGGAGATAGTATATAAAGAACATCAAACTCTTTGTATGATTTTCAATTACATATGTGCATTTGTAATGGTGGTAAAGTAGACTTCAATGTGATTTCAATGCAATTTTGCAATTTGCAATTCCATTCATATTTGAGTGCACAAGGACCTCCCAAAGTTATCCAAATTTTCAACAAGATTCAGAATTCGTAAATGAATTGGACCTGATTGTACAAGCTGTCACCACTTCCAATCTCCACCCATCTCCTTGAAGCATCAGAAAGTGGTTTCGTTTTGTCTAACTTTGTTTTTGCAGCATGTTTGCAAGTCCTTGGCAAGCTAGCAAATGCACCCAATTATGCAACACATGCTCAATGTTCCAAGCTGCTTGGTTAACAAGTCATCACTTTTGCTAGACAAGTGGGGCAATTTTGCAAGCCTCCATGAACAGTTCATCCATTTTGCAAGACACATGGAGATGCTCTAAATTAGGGTTTGGACAAATGGGGATCCGACCTTGATCTTGACGTCAAGGCAACCCAATCCCCAAGTTGAGCCTCCTAGTCCTCTTGCTTCCAACTCGTTGCAATGGAGCTCTAACTTGTCCTTCTTTTGTGTGTATTAATAACTTGTCCTTCTTTTAGTTAAACTGGGACACATGTAGGTAAATTCTACTTTTAACAAGTACCCTCGCTTTTAATTAGAAGGTTGGGTTGATGGGGGAAGAGAGTGGGCTTGAAATTCTTCCTTTCAAGAAAGGTGAAGAAAAAGGAGAACCCAACTTTGTCATCTAGTTCCGGGCTCTCAAAATTGGCATGCAAACCACTTGCTTGCCCTATGGAGGCAGGGTCAAGTCCCATGTGAATAGACCCTTAACTTCCCAAGAACAAGCTGGTAACCATGGAAATCATTTGTTTTGGTACTATGTGAATTGTTGGCTTAAGAAAATGCAAAAGCATTCTAGAAGTCACACTATTATGGATGACCTTCCCTATTCACATTAAATTTGGAAGATGAATAGTTGCACTTTTGTCTTGTATGCATAGAGAGATTCTTTGCCATTTATTGGCCAAAAAACATCTCCACTATCATTTATGGATTAATGTCACATCCTCTATTACTCTCAAGAATTTTCATAATCGTAAACCACTATTAGGATTTGTTCCATTCATTTTGCGGAAGGATCATGTGCCACAATTAGGGTTTCCTAACTTGTAATGCCCAATTATATGATTTTACCTACCTAAAGTGCAACACCTACATTTGGACCAAAAAGTATCACAAACTCCTAGATGCTTACTACACAAGATGTACACTAGCAAAACATGGGAGTCTATTAGAGCTTGATGGTCCTAAAGACTATACATTGAGTACTATACATTTTGAGTTTTCATAATTTATTTATATGCTATCTAAATTATAATGCATGCTAATGTGCATTGGAATCTTCTTATAGTTGCCACAAATATTCAATAAAAAAGAAGTTATGTTCAACTATAGTACCCTATGTTGAGTTGTAATTAATGTCAATTATAGATGCACATACCTTAGTAGAACTTCCATCTGCATACCAATACTTACAAAGAATCAACAAAAACATCAAAAGAATCAATATGGTGGAACAAAGCTATTGATGGGTTCTACACCAGTCAATTTCAATACCATTGTAAAGGAGTTAAGGAGCCAACCCATTTCCAACCACTAAAGCAATTGAGCATATTTGGAGCTCAAGTTTGTTGAGTGGAAATTTTTTCTTATGTGTAGAATTAGATTTGAGGAGGATTCCATGATTTTATTTTCCAAAATACAATTACCATGAATTTTTTAGGTGAAGATTTTGTTCATCCCATATTGGTCATGTAGGTCATCCTATTTCTAACCAATGGCTAGTTTTTCCAAAGCCCAATCATAATGTACTCTCTCTAATCACATATTCATTTCATATATGCATAGAAATACACCACCTATGCTACAAAAATAGGGGTGATTAGAAATGGGTTGGCTCCAATACTATTTCACGACATGACACAGTGAAATGGAAAGAAAAAACTCCAAGAAAATTTAAAAAAAAAAGAGGGAGACACATAATGGAGGAAATACAAAGAGACTAGTTGGCCTTCACACACACATTCTTGCAAAGAGTGTGGATATTTTGTTTGAAGTGCTTCTTCTTTGATCTATAGGTGGTTATGCTACTGCAATCTCTCACTACATTATGTGGAGCAAGCTCACTCAAAACATAAGTTATATTACAATGCTAAAGTAGCAAGTCTTTATAACACATGCCATTGGATTCTAATGCCTCTTTCACCACCAAAATTCTCATATTAGTAGGTGTCAAAGTTGGAATTTGAAGCACAAGATAAAACTTCTAGTTCATTAAAGTGAGAAACTTGGAAACAAACTAGTTGATACGTCTTTTTCATGTGATAAAACTTAGGAAGAAACATAGTAACCATAAGAAGAAACCAAGAAAAGAGATTCTTAAATCTAGTTATTTTAGTTATTATAAATGTTTTTGTGTATAGATGTCACGATCCTCATCTTGAAGTGTGCTTGTACCACCTTGGTGAGTAAGAGAGATGTTGGGGTGACTTCCCAAGCCTTGCAAGAGATGAGGTGTGAGGAATTAGGAGTCTTGAGTAATTAAAGCATTTTAGTAGAGCTTTGCTTGGGACAAATTAAGTGGTGTGCCATACATGCTTGAAAAGCTTGTAAGAAGATGCATCTATGGGTCTAAATAACACAAGGATTTAAGTTGAGAGTCAAAAGTTATGGCTCTACAAAGTTGGTAGTGTCTCAACTACGTCTCAAGATGTAGGATGTCAGAATAGGGTTTGGGGATGCTTTGTTGGGCCAAATAGGGCATGCCACATATTGTTGAAAAACTTTGTAGATCATCCTTCTAAAATAATAAGGATCACAAGGAGATTAGTTGTGAGTTGAAAGTTGTAGGCATATAAAGAGCGGAAAATCCCAAAGAACTAATCCTGAAGGACTTGGATCTTTGGAGGGTCATAATTTCCTTACAATTTGTAGGAATCAAGAAAATGAAAAGTCCTTGATGATCTATAGAAAGAATAGATTGTAAAAATGAACATACATTTTGGATTTAAATTTCAAAACAAAAAGATATTCTAATAAGAAGATCGGAAATTCTTTGGAGAAATAACTTAGAATTGGATGGTCTTCCAAGTTGGAAAGCATCTTGAGTATTTCCAGAACCTATAGGATAGGAGGGCTACAAAATCCTACAGAGAGTATTGTAAGGAATAGTTTCCTTCTTCACTCCTAATTCGTGCCATGATAAGCCAAAGTGGTTATAGGTGGTGAAGTTGGTGTTGGAGCCTCACCACTACTTGTGTGTTACCATGGAGTACTTGTACACTTCTAGATACCCATTGGATGTATATTTATTACTCCACACTAGGTCATAGTGTGAGTTTCGCTTGATGAGTCCCAATTGGTGAGTTCCGGCGAGTAAGTTTAGAAGTAAAATGGGTTGAACCTAGTAGGGAGTTGGGTTTTGTTCAAAGGCGATTAGCACTAGTCAGAAGTAGTGTCGCCACTGAGTACTTAGACATCAATGGACGTTCTAGCCCATGTCATAAAATGACATACCCAATGTCTTATAGAAATCAAGTGTTGGAAGTAAAGTTTTAGGAGTCAGAGCAATGGAGAATCCCATGACTTGAGTTGGAATTTAATGTTTTATGTGAGTGGCATGTGTAGTATTAGGACATCATGACCCTTTGTGTCACTAGGAGTTAAGTGCTACAAGAAGCACTTGGAGGTGACGTTAAGGTGGGAAGTATCTCTAAGAGGCGCAACAATAGGTAAAGGACTCTTACAATAAACAAAATTGTCTTCTATATTTCTTTAGCCAACCCAAATCCTTGAATTAATTGATAAGTCCCTCTCAAATATTTAATAAAGCATAATACAATTAATCATGTAGTATGCAATGAGGGACTATGAGCCATAGTTTGATAAAAACATAGGACAAAACTCTTTGAAGCACCCAAACCAATTGGTGTGATGGAGTTCAAAGTTGCATTTCTTTTATATTATTTTTAGTTAAACCTTCTTTTAACATCACTTTTATAAATTAGGATTTACTTTACGATTAATTCTAATACCTTTCCAATATAGAAAGGACCATTGCCTATTTATACAATGACATTATAGAATAGCTTGCACATGTAGTAAATTCTCATTGAATGCAATACACTTGGTCTTCCATTCAAACTATTTGACTTTGGTAGTAGGATTGTCTCTTTCTTGAAGTTTGATTAACCCCTAATGATCCAAAAGGAATGTACATTCAAAATGGGCCAAAATTGCCAAAAGCTTGAGCAATTTGTTTGTTCATTTTTTCTTGAAATTGGATAGAATGTAATTATAAGATCTTAAATTTCACATTGAGAGTGAGTACATGGATTGAAAGATTTGACTGCATGGATTGAAAGATTTTGAAGTTTGAAGTTTTATTTGGATCAATAGAAATATAGGGCAACATAGTTTGAAAGAGCATATCTTTGTGAAAAAATTTGAAAATGATGCACTTTTGTACTTAGTAAATGATAAGAAAGTTGAAAATGGATATGTAGAATTTCACAACATTCCAAGCATTTTTCAATTCATGGTCAAGCATAGTGTTCATTGAAATGACAAATAGTGTTTTATTGTAAGGAAAAAAAAATGGGACACTTGTCTTCTTCTTGAACTCCTTAGATCTATCCTTTTTGAGGTGGGCAAGAATTACATTGGTTGGCTAATTTTTTTATCCATGTCCAAACCGAACCTCTCAAAATGACCTTTAAACTACACTACCCCACTTAACTTTGAAAAATTCCACAAGGTGGTGTTTAACCCTACAAAGATAGGCTAGTCATTGTGGAACTCATCTTTTTTGGTATTGTGTGAATCATTTGCTTAAAAAATATCAAGAGCACTCATTGCAAGTCAATTACTAAACAAAACCTTCCCTTTTCACACAAAACTCCAAGGATGAACATATACACTTTTGTCCTATGTATATAAAAGGATTCTATGTTAACCATTAGGTTGCTTTGGTCTGCAACATCCTTAGAGGGTTAACTCAAAATTTGATGAAACTACTCCCATTGAATTTATATCGATGTCTATTTTTCTCTAATAATTTTTATTTTAAAAAAATCAAAATTTGAGAATGGGCAGCTCAAAAAAGAGGGGCAGCGACAAGAAAATGGTCGCTTGCGTCTTTTAAGGGGTGGACAGCAATACTTTCCCCGCTCCCCCAGTCCCAGCATTCGCTTTCCGAAACGCCTCCTCAATATCCTCCATCGCCACCTTCTCCCCTCCCACTTCCGGCAACACCTTCGCCTTCACGAGCTTCCCGACCTCCTCGGCGAACACGTTGCGCTTGGGCTCCCAGGTGCGCAGCAAGCCCCACCCGGTAAGCTTGACGCCTCGGAAGAGGTCCGGCATCGACGCCGACGCGTCGAACGTCCCGCTCATCGACCCGAACAAGATCACGGTGCCGTCGTCGCGCACGCTCGCGCACACGGGCTTCGTCGCGGTTCCGCCCACGCAGTCCAGACCTGCGTACGCGCCGAGGTTGTTTGTGATCGACTTCACGCGGGTGACAATGTCCTCGTCGATGGTGCAAATCACCTCGTCCGCGCCCAAAGCCTTCAGCTCGGAGACCTGCAAGGAGAAGGCAGGATATTGCTGTTAGGGATAGTGGCGACACATTGCAAGAAATTCGTGGGTAAAATGCAATAAGCGATCCAGATTGCAATGTAATTAGGGATCCAGGTTCCATTAGCTGAAATAAGGGACGTCAGGAAATTCTCAAAAATTCAAAAGAGCTTCAAAAATTCAAAAGAGTCTCGAAATTCGGAAGAGTCCTCAATATTCAGAAGAGTCCCAACATTCAGTAAAGTCCCCACATCCAGCTTCCTCTATTGTTGCTGCCAAATAAGAAAGATATTATGCGAATTTTCCGGAATTGGTAGAATTCTTGGAGGGTTTAGGCATGAAGAGAGGGAATGTTGACCTGTTCCCTCCGTCGGACCACGTTGATGGTTTTGATTCCGAAGTAGTGCTTCGCGAGAGTGATCACATAGCGTCCCAGGACCGATGCGGCGGCTGTTTGGAGGAGATACTCGCCTTTGGGGATTTGCAGATCCTCCACGAGTCCGAATGCTGTCCAGGGGTTGATGACGAACTGCGCGGCGGTTTCGTCGGAGACGGAGTCCGGGACGAGCCACACGTAATCTTCGGCGATAGTGATGTACTCCTGCCAGGAGCCGCTGCCCTGCTCGCCGTGGTGGAGCAGGAATGGCACTACGCGTTGGCCCAGTTTGAGCTTTGTCACGCCTTTGCCCACCTGCGTTCATGCTTGGATTCAGCGAATTGATCGCATTCTCGGGTAACAGAGTTCAAGACGTGTGTTCCAAGAATAATGCAATGAACAGAACAATTCTTGCGGAACAGAATCCTCGCACTGTGACACCCCTAATAATTCTTCTCAAGACAGGCTAGGAATCAGGCAATTTCTTTTTCACAGGCAGTTTCTGATGAACTATTATAAATTGAACTCTCCAGAGGGCTACCTAGAAAACCAAAGAATGCACCAAAAACCGCACTTGACTGAACCTGCTAATATTTTCTTACAAGGAATGCATATTAGGTCAGATGAACCGAGGTACGAAATCAACTTAGCAGCTCGGTCTAAGTTTTTCGCATTTACATGAGCTGGCTGATACAGAAGCGGGCGTTCTGCACATTCGCTCTAAACGAAATGCATCCAAATCCAAATTCGATACTAACTCATTCTCAGTACAAAAACAGCCCAGTATATGAATGAACAGAATGTTGCCTACATAGATTATAATGATAAATTTACCAGCTGAGTGACGAGTAGCTAGACATCCAACTCACAAAAGTTAACAACTTTCCAAGCGCTCGTGTGCTGGATCTTGTCCACAAGAGTTCAATCAGGAGTATGCAATCAATCGACTCAAACCAGCAAGCCGTAGCTAGTTCAGTTACATTAACGACTTGACTCCCCAGCAAAGACTCAATTCCAAGGTTCACATGAGGCCTTACCGAGTGCACAATGCCGAATCCTTCGTATCCCGGAATAATGGGCTTCCCGAGTTGCTGATACATAATGGGCGCAAAAATGGGGTCCATGATATTCAGAGGCCGCAAGGTGATGTGCACCACCACCTGCCCAGGTTGTGGTTCCGGCACTGGTAAACCCGTGACCAGCTCATAAGTCTTCGTGTCACCCTTGTACACAATTGCTTTCGCCATTGCTGCTATATAACACTACCCACTCACGTCAACTCTTGGAATAATCTTACTAGCTCTCAATCAACACAATCTAGGTACAGAATTGTACTGAATTGTAAGACTTGAGTAGTTGCAAGTGAGGAGCTTTAAGTACAGAACTGAGTACCTGTTTATGATACACTAGCTAGCACGAAGCATCTGCACATCTATATACTGGCAAGAGAGATGAGCTCCAGGTTCAGTCCGAAGAAATTTGTATTTTGAAATGGGAAGGTGTCGTCGAAATTCTGAATTGATGGGAATGAGGTCAGCTGTCCACGGTATTCCTGCTCATGACGTCGGCCTTCTGTACGTTATTCTTCATGGATTTCAAAGGACTGCCACCTGTATCACATTCTCTGCCAAGGAGAAGAGTCACCACAGTCGCTTATGTTCAGTTGGTTACAAGGTGCAGCCTCGACTTGCTTGCGGCCTACGCTTACTGTGGGAGCATCCCGAAGTGACACTGTGGGGGCGGGGCGGGGTGCCTGCAGTCTCTGTGGTCAAATTTGTCCACGGAGGGAGGAGCCTTCGCATCCAACAGAAGCTACCCTACTAACAAACCTTGTGCTTGAAAAAGGATATGGCTAGCAAAGTGTGAGAGGGAACAATTAATTTGTTTCTGAAAAGTTAATAAAGAAAATTAATTCTTCTTTGCATGTGAAGAATCTCTTATCAACTTATGGTACATACACACATACAATTTGTTTTACATACACACATACATATATATTTCAAGCAAAGTCTTAGAATTGTCATCTCAACAGGTGAGATTTTGCCAATATTCTTATTTGTTGGCATGTGGTATGAGAGCCATTTTCTTGCACAAAGAAAATTATGCTCAAAGTCATATTGAAGCAAGATGTTAGGCTTGTTATTTGAAAATTAACTATTGCCATTTGGAAAAACTGTTTCTAGCTCAAATCCATATTTGACCCAAAATGTTTTCCTTATCTAATCCTAAACCAAACTTGTATAAATTAAAATTTTCAATTACATTGAGATTGAAATATATCATCTCACAAGAAAAAAAAAAACTCTTTTACTCGAGTGAGGTTAGTATTAGATTTTTCATTTCCATTAAAATACACAAACACATATAAATTTTTTTCAATTTCCAATTTTTCCAATTTTTATTTAGTTTATATTTTACTCACATCTTTATTTAATTTATATCTCTACCCACATCATACAAAATATGAAATTAGTTTCTTCCCCCAAAAAATACCTTGCTCACATCTTTATTTCAATAAGGAGTTAAACCAATTCTCTAGAAAGAAAATTATGCTTACATCCTCATTCAAGCAAGCTATTTTCTCTATGTTCCTAAACCCTATTCTTCCGTTCAAGCATAAGCATCAACCACTTTTTTTTTTATTACAACAACAAACCCAAACACTCTAAAGCAATTCACTCTCCCACGACATCATTTACCAATCAAGCAAGGGTCCCTTCCACGCACATTCTTGAAAAGGGACCCCCTTATTAATAGTGAACAAAATTGTCCTCTACGGCTCTCATCAACCAACCCCAATCCTTGACTTTTCTGAGATCACCCTCCAAGGTATCTAGCAAAGCATTATTATATCTTCCCAGCATGCGAAGGACCATTGCTTAGTTATATTAATAACAAATGTTCCATCCATATGGACTCTCGCCCAAGACTTTGCGTTGACAAAAGCTACGCTTCGGCCATCTGAGGAAGTTTGCGTACTGCGACCTTCCTTCCAAAGCCAGGCAGACTCTGGAAACTAAGATGCTCGGTCCTTCCTTGAAGTTGCTTGTATTACATCCGAGAAAGAATGAGCCGAGTTTATCGGTATTCTTTCGAGGTCGCCGGCTTGGAAACTTGACAATTCGGCAGTTTCCTGGCGTCGTGGGTTCCGAAGAAGCAGAGGTGCAGAGGCACTTCCTGGAGTGCCTGCAACTTGGACTTGAAGGGCCCTGCAGGATCTTACTTATTTAACCTGAGGACGCCTGGACGGTCCTTGGGACAAATGAAAATGGATAAAGGAAGGCGCCATGTACAGTACAGACAGGGTGTAGGAAGGAAGACACACAGCTATGCAGAGTCAGAGAGCTGCTGACGTAGATCGGAGGGGATAAATTTAGTAGCAATTTTGTGTGCTCCGTGCCGTTGCCACAGTCAAAAGAAAAGAAAAAAATAATTTTCTCATTTTTTTTAATTCGTAAAAACTTCAAAATTTAATAACTTTCACATCATAGGTTGGAATGCCACGAAACCAAGCCTGTGCATCCCTCCTCGCCAAGGGCTTTTTGACGATACCAAACAAGCGAACGGGAGACGCAAGGTCTAGGAGCTCTCAACGTGACAAACAAACAAACAAACAAACAGCTTAATTTAATAGAAGGATGATTGAATAAGCCCCAACAAAACAAACGGCTTCCAATAACGCTAATGGAGGCAGTCACTCTCGGGTTTTGGAGTTTGGAAACTTTGTAATGAAAGTGAGGAGCTATTGCAATGAATAATTACTTAAAAATTTATGAAGAAATCGGTGTCATTGGATTTGCTTGCATTCTCTAACACTCTTAACTCTATGATGCTATTGCAGATACTAAGTGTCCGATGGATGATAGAGAATTCTTCTGTATAGGACAAAAGTGAAACTATTCATCCTCAAAGTTTTGTTGTGAAAAGGAGACATCTTCTATAGTAGATTGACTTCCAATGAGTATTTTTCCATTTTTTAAAGCAATTGATTCCTACAATATTAGAAAATAATGATTTCAATGGAAACCAACCCATCCTTATAGGATTATTTACAATGGAAAACAATATTGCAATAGGGACTTCAATTCATTTCTTCCTGCCCCACATAAATCGAACTGGCACATGACCAGATCGATCAAGGCAAAAATTTCTCTATCACTTGTTTTACTTTTCTAATGTGTCCTTCTCATTAGGGTAAACTATCCCATTCTAAACCAAATGAAAATGAGGCCATTGTAGGCTAAATTCTGTTAGTGATGTACATTCAAGTTCAAAAATGTACACCACTATTAAAATTTAGTCTACAATGGGTTACCTTATAAGTTAGCCTCTTTGGACTTTATATACATGAATTTTTTAAGAACTATATGTGCATCAATTAGCTTAAATTAGGATCACTTCACACTATGGTTGTCCAAATCAAGAGGCTACGGGATTGAGTGGCCAAACTTTGTTGAGAGTCCAAAGAAATGGGTAATAAATAGGCAAACTTGATGGCCTCTGGACCATAGTTTGGATCTCCATAGTTTAGCTAATCAAACTTCTTTTGAAAGTCCGTTGCTTTGTTGCCATTTTTTTTGCCATATAGTCAATTTGGAGGGAGATGGCCTTTGGGTTGTGCCTTCTAGTGGAAAGGGGCAAAAGATTGGAGTCTCCAATCTTGAAATGTGATTGGTGAAAACTCACACCTTCTTGACTTTTGGCCATGGTGTGAAGTAGCCCTTATTTGTAGTCAAGTTCTGAATCTACTTAGAAGTGCAATGTGGAATGAGGTTGTTCATCAATAAATTTGAATGAAGTTACAAATCCAGCAACCACTTTGTAAATCCAATACACGTTTTAACCCTTAAAGGACATTGAGGTCGAAATGTGGTTGATGGATGACTTCATTATTCCCTATAGAAACAAAAAGTTGCACCTATTGGTCCAATAATCAAAGTAGTATTAGTGACTACCTAGGTCATGGGAGGTCATGCCCTTAAACAATGCTAAGGCCAAAAAACATTTGATGGAAGACTTCATTGTTTATAGTAGAAACAAAGAATGCACCTATTGGCTTAATAATTAAAGCAATTTTGGTGACTACCTTGGTCATAGGGACAACATCCTTTAAGGATTTGAAATCATTTTTGGTAATAATCATGAAAATAAAAAAACATTCAATTCTAATCTACAGTCATTGAATGGGAGATCTTCAAATGTCGATCCATGGCCATAGGGTGCATTTAGTCAATTTTTCACAGTCACAAGTCCATCCTTATAGGGTTAAGGAACCAGACCCATTCCCAATCCTTTAAGAAATCTTCTACTACCGTAGCTTCTTAGTAGTTTGGGCAACTTTTTGTCTAATAATTAATTAAAGTGCCAAAAAAATTTAGGCAATCCAAAAAATAATATTTTAAAACTAGATAGCTTTAAAATAAATTCAACACTCATCTAAATTGTTCTTATAATTTTTGGATGTTGCTACTACTTTCATTTAAAGTAGCCACATTTCTCTAACTCATAGCCTTGACCTCCAAACCCTAAACTCTCCATCTTGTGCTATTTTTGAAAACCATCAATTTTTGGATTAGTGCCTGTCAATATAATTTGAGATACTAGGACATAGTTACTAACAATTGTATCAACAATTTAGAATACAAGTGAAATTCTTATATATATATATAATTTTTAATTTTTTTTTGGAGGGCAAACTTAGTTAATAGTAAATAGTTTCCCAAAAAAATTAGGCACCCTTTAAATTATTTATTTTTTGTTAAGTTTTTAGGAAGCTATTATTAGAAGATTTGGGGGGCTTCTAGATGCCTGCAAGTTATTACAGCCTGCAAACGCAGGAAACGGGTTCGGCGCAACGGACTGACGTGGTTGAGACCCTACCACGTCATTGACCAAATTTTTTATTTTTTATTTTTTATTTTATTTTTGCATTTGGAGACTAAAAATATTATTAATTTTCTTTTTTTAATTTGTGTTGATAAGCCTTAAAAAAATCTAATTGAAAAAAATGGATCTTAAATTTTCTTTTAAATTTTCTATAATTTTTTGAAGGGGAAGGGTACTAGGTACCTATTAGTGTCTCTAGACTTGTCCAAAGACATGCTTTAAGAAGTAAAAATTCAAGAAATGAGAGTCCATCAATATCCCAAAAGGTGAATTTAATTAGATTATACATAGGTTAGAAATGCATTTAAAAATAGGGACACAATTATGTAAGGGCTTATTGGTTACCTTAGTATGTTTTACAAAATAAACTTACATACAATTATAATTTTTTAGAATGACAAATACCATTGTTTGAATACTTGCACTTTTCATGGTGAAGTTTCTTCACAAATTCATTGATAAAAATATTCTTCCCATATTATAATTGTATATAAGTTCATTTCATAACAAGCATTAATAAAATGAACCAGTGTATATTGATTCCAATGAAGGAATAATAATTTTCTAGAAAGTAGGAAAAATATATAAGTCATTGTATTTTAGCAAGAAAGAAGGCTCAAATTGTTTTAGGACCTCCTACTTTATTGGAGGGGATTAGTACTATTAAAAAAATTTGTGGACATTAATTTAGAAGAATTATACATCATCCTATTCTACTTTAATTATTTCACAAGTAGTGTGACTTTAGTAAATTAGTGACACATACTAAATAGGATAGATCAATGTATTTGGATACACTATTTAAAGTCATTAGTTTAGTAATTTTAACACTCTTTGTTAAGGAGAAAACATAATTTAATTATGAGATATAGATGGGTGGTTTATTGCAGGTAAAAACTATCCCAACCTTGTAATATTGTTGTGGATACAAAGTATCTATTTAGATGACTTAATTTAAGATTGTAGGATCAAAAAATTATTTTTTCATCCAAGTTTTTTTCTAAAAGTGCTTGAATACATTTCCAAACAATAGTATTAAATTCTTAATTATGGTATTATTGACTTTTCTAAAGAAGAAGATGCTTAACCCATAAACGATGCAACACACGTTTTTTGGCCAATGAATGACAAAAAATCTCTCTATGAAAGATGAAAGTGCAAATATTCATCCTCAGAATTTGGTGTGAAAAAGGAAGGTCTTCTACAATAGGGCAATTTCTAATCAGTGCTTTTGCATTTTTTTAATCCAAAAATTCACACATTACCAAAACAAATGATTTCCACAAGGATCAATCCATTGTTTAATCCCTAAAGGACCAAGGTGTGTTTTTGGCAACATAACTTTTTTGGGCAAGTATATATAAGCAGAGATTTCTATATTTTTAGCCCAAATTTTAACAAGAGGTGTGGACAAGGAATACCTTTCATGTGCACTAAATTTCAGGACCTTTTGAAATGTGAATCAAAAGTTATGGCCTAATATATAGTTTATTTTTCAACTCAAGTAGTTCATGCAAATCTGAAAAAATCACTTTTTTCCAAAACAAAAATTTGAAATTAATTTTCTAGATTTGTATATACATAGAAAGCTTTGATTCATTCCATTTTAATCAATAAGTCAAAAGTTATGAGGTGTTTTAATTTGCAGGTGATTACGGATTTTCTACTCTAAAATAAACTTTGAAGTTCTTTATTGAACTTAGTTTTCAAATTTCTGAAAACAAAACAAAACAAAAATTTTATATGTGTATATATATATATATATACATTAGGTGAAGATTGTTTATTACAACATTATAACCATTGGGATTGGCATTTTTCAATTCCATAACTAAATTATTAACAATTTAGTATTTTGATTCATTCTCTACTTCTTTCTACTTACTATTTTTTTCCTATATATTGTACAATTCCAAATGATCTAAAAATTTTCCAGCATGTAGCCAACTTGCCTTGAAAAATGAATCCACAAAGGTGCAACCGTTTTGGACATTTTTTCATACAAATGTGACCTTATGAAGTTGCCCAGTTTTTGCAAGGCCACCACCTGATGTCGACGCAATGCCAATTTTTGACAAACAATAACTACATCCGGGACGAGTATTTCAAAAAAACACCTCAAGGATACAGTTACAGCCGGCATACCACAAGTACCATAGGGCTTCACAACAATTTTGCAGGAGTCCTGACTGAACAAGGACGCTAAAGAAAATAGAAACACAAGACTATCAATTCAAGTACCAAGTGATCATTATTAAAAAATTTACTATTCAAGCCACTATAGACAACTCGTTTCAGTCTCCTCCTGAAGCTACTTCCTGGTGTTGGATATGTGATGCAAGCTTGTTACAACATTCATTAGCAATCGGTACTAATAAGGTTTCTCATGTACTCAAACGTCCTATTAGAGTTGTCGATGACATCAAGTGTGCACAGAGCCAGTCCAGGAAGAGAGAGGGGGAGATTTCACGTTCTGCCACGTAGCCTTCATAGAATGAGCACTGTATCTGGTACCCGCAACATCCGATGCAGGAACTGCCTCTTCGAGAGCTTTCATTTCCTCTTCCGTCAGCTTCACACCGAGTGCGCCAATGTTGGAATCCAGGTTCGCCACCTTCGTGGTCCCTGGAATGGGCACTGTGCTCGGAGCACCCTTCTGGATCACCCAGGCCAAGGCCAGCTGACTGGTCGTGCACTTCTTCTCTTGCGCAATCTTCGCAACGCCTTGCAACAACTGCTTGTTCTTGTTCAGATTCTCACCTTGGAGAAATGGGACAGTCTGCAAGAATACTCCAATGGATCAGTCCAAGTGCTGCACACAGATTACGCGGAGGAATAAAACACATGTCATCATAACTTCACTACGCTAATCACACCTAAAAGAGCACTGAAGCGCATTTTATATTACTAGAATGGACACGTTTTTATGAATAGATTCTTATTAGCAAATCGAAGAGGATTCTCAAGCAACAGAGAACACACGATTTGGATTGTATTGTACATGCAAAAAGAAGAGAGAGAAATGATGGGTTACCAATCGAAAGTCACCCTCAGGCAGGTCCTCAATCTTTAAGCCAGCAAAGAAGCCACGACCCAGGGGACTGTAAGGCACAAGCCCAATACCTAACTCCCTGCACAAGACAAGAGCTACAAAAGTAGTAAATAGACATTTCCAAGATTCTTGGCCACTGTGCTAAATAAGGTGCAAATACCGACTCTCGACCCTTTCTGATTGCAACTTCCCAGGATATCCAAGAGTTGTGCACACATCTCATTGAACAACTTCCACAGGTCAAGTTGTGAATGCAAGTGGCAGGCGACTCTTGCTGCAGTACAAAACGAGAGAGAGGCTTGCGTGCCAATTGCAACAAATGGTCTCGAAACTCAAACAGTACCTGGCAACTGACACAATTTCGCTCTCCACATCTCGGACCCACAGAGACCACTCGATCTGGAGCGCAGTGATAGGGTGCACCGCATGAGCACGTCGAACCTCAGAGGCACTGGCTTCCGAAAGACCGATGTACTTCACTTTCCCTTCTTCAACCAACTTCTTCATCTCACCAACCTAGTCACACAACAACAGGATTTGAGCACTCGTGTACTCTAATTGACGACTTCGAGTCCTCCGTTACGATAGTGAACCCTTTTCCATGAAAAAACTTTTGTCCTTAGGCATGACTCTTTCCATTATTCAAAAGTATGAAATTCTAGTGAGAGAAATACTCAAAGCCGCGGAAATGAGTTTCCTCACGTAGTGAAAACACCCTTCAAATAGCTCAGTGGATTATGCATTGACCAATTAACAGCAGAAGAACACCTAAATCTCTTCAAGCTTCATTTTATCATCTGATCATCTGGGGTTCAACTTTTTCATACTGTCATAGTTCAAACGTGGGGCAAGAGCGCTACAGACAATGACAATGTGGCAGGTGTGCAGGACATACTAGAAACACGATTTAGAGAAGGTCCAAATAAGGAAGTTTGAAGGAAATCGGACTGCAAAGCAAGCGATTCACTCAGTCCTGCAGTAAAGAAGAAAACATGACCCTCACCGTCACTTCAATCGGAACCTTCTCATCCACACGATGCTGGTAGTACAGATCAATGCAATCAACGCCCAATCGCTTCAGGCTTCCCTCACAAGCCGCACGCACATACTCGGGATCCCCACGAATTCCAGGGGCGCCACTTGGGTTCACGTGGAATGCAAACTTCGTTGCAATCTGCACCTTGTCACGAATGCCCTTGATCGCCTGCTTACCAAGAGTCACGGAATCTCCGAATTAGGTGAAGCCAAAACAGAGAGCGCACAGCACGCGCCCCACCAAATACTCACCAAATGGATAAATCAAAATCAAATCAAAATCAAAATTAGAAACAGGAGAGAAATATGGACAGTGGAAATGAAAGAGAGTCAAGAAAGTGGAAACGCATGCAGTGACACTAAAGAAGCAGATCGCCATAGCCAGGGTTAGTAAGCACAAGGAGATCGATTAGTATCCAGACCTTGCCGAGCAGCACTTCGTTCGTGTAAGGACCATACATGTCCGCCGTGTCGAAAAAAGTCACGCCCGAATCCACGGCGTGGTGGACGAGCTTCACCATCTCGTCTTCATCTTTGGCAGGACCGTAGAAGGCCGACATGCCCATGCAGCCCAGTCCGAGAGCGGAAACCTCCAGACCCTGAGATCCCAGCTTCACGCGCGGCACGGCAGGAAGAGACGACGCCATCGCTACCTCGATCTCTAACAAAAAAATTGCACCAGCAGATCAAACTTCGCCAAACTTTGATAAGAAAGAAGCTTTATAGCTGGAAGGGAGCTTGCGAAACTGAAGCAACGAGGATGTGAAAGCAACAAGCCAGCCAACGCAGCAAGCTTGGAATTGGGGACAAGTGTGTGCCGTTTTTGCACACTCACAGGCCTTTTGAGGATGACATTCTCTAATGTCACATCCTCTGTCCCAGTGTTCGGTGGAGAGAAATAATGTACAGTATGTTACAGTACGGAGCACCCGGAAAAAATGATACTTGTTGTAATTTTCTGCAGCCACTTCCCTATTCGCGTTCCTGCACTGGCAACTTCGACTGATATGATTAACTTCAGTTTGTGACCATTCAACATCATGCACGTGCCACTTCGCAATTGAACCAGGAGTCTTGTTGGAGAAAAATTCTACTTGAATTTTCAACAATATATTTTAATTCTTGAAAAATCATGAATCTTTGCTAATCACCTTGAAACTTACATGTCAACATCACATTACATTGGCTTGCATTCACTATCATTGTGCGACCACATTTACAGAATTTTGTTGTAAACACTCTTGGGTGATTTGTGAGGTGGAAACACCTGAAGCATTTCAACATAGTTGAAGGCACCTTTTCTAGAAAAAAATGTTTTTGTAGTATCAACAATTCAAAATCATGAATTTTCAAAAAATAAAATAATTCTTTGGATAAGATATCTAATTTCTAAGAATTTTCAATGTAGAACTCCCTAGGGCACCCTAAACTATATCCTAGTAAAATTGCCTTGCTTCTAATACTAAAGTCTACAAAAATCAATAGCCCACCAATCTTAATTAAGTATGGGACAGTTTAATGGTATATTCAAGGGACACTAGGGACATCTCCTATGCAAGAGTGGACACATGGATAGGAATGGGTGTGTCTACCTTACCTATTGAAAGTATCTGCCTACAACCACCAAAATCAAACTCTATAGTAGCTCTCAAAGAAATATCATGTTAAAATTAGGAACCAAATATTAGTCTAAAGTTAGCAAGTTAGTGAATATCAAATACTTGTGACTATCACATTAGTGACTACATCTTCCCCCCAAAATATCTAGAGATGATCATTGTAGCTAGTCATTTTTCTAGACTTGTATCAACATTCAACAATTTCACAAATCAAAGTGAATGTAGAACAAAATTAGCATTGTCTAATCTAAAGTCTTGTTTTTGCTTTGGAGTTTCTTATTACAATTATGGCATTGCAAATTGTGAATCAAAACTTATTGATATGACTAAAGTTGAATTTGTTTTGGAGAAGTAGTAAGGTGCATTGTTGTTGTACACAAGATGTTAGGTGGCATTATTAGATGAGTGAATAGAGCTCAAAGATGAAGACAACAATGCATTAACAAATGTTGAGAAAGGAATAGTGGTTGAAATGCACAAAACTAGAATGAGAGGTGCACGCATTGCAATAGAATTGAAGAAACTATCTTCAATTGTTTAAGGTGGCTGCACCCATAACCGTGAGTTTAAGGGTTTTAGTGTAGCAAGACTACTTTATGAAGTTTAAAAATAATATTCCTGGATTAGGAAGAGGAAATGAAAAATATTGATATTGTTTTGGAAGCTTGAATCATCAGCATGTAATTACTAGACATTTATAAAGTACGCATTCAACATAAATCTATAGTAGTGAGTAGCTGCCTTCATAAGAAAGTGGAAGCGAAGCCTTTACTGTCATATATTTATTCGTAAACCAATTTCAGTAGTATCTCAAAACGATTCATGTTCATCATGAAGTCATGTAGAAGTGCTCCTAAATCTCACACTCTGACACTTCCAAAACAGTGGTAGGAGAAGTCAAAAAACATGTTCAAGCGCATGCAAAATAGTCTCCTATGCACTGAAAAGCACAATGCACTCTATCATAAGCCGTGTGTAAAGCCTTCAATACCGTGCCTGCGCTGGCAGCCACATGGTCGCAGGTGCGCCATGCGCGGGCTGGCCAATCGCAGGCTGCCGAGGCCGGCGAGGCACTGCTTGCCAACGGTCACAGCTGCTCTGCCAGGCTCCCCCCGCGCAGCGCTGCTTTGCTCGCCTTCTTCCTGCTTAGGCCATCTTCGAACACCTTCCCGCCTTGCTAAAAAAATTTTCAAATGTGGAGGTGAGATGGTCCACCTCCCAGCTTACGGCGTTTTCTAGCCTCCACTTCCATATGCTTTCTGGCCTTCTCACATTCCTTCTCTGCCTTTCTCTGTTCCGCTTGAATGCGTCTCATTACCTTTTCTGCTTCTTTCCTTGCTTTCTCTTCCTTACGTTGATTTCTCTTCTGTTCTGCTTGGTTTTTGCGAGCTTCGCGCTCTTTTGCTACAGCTTCCTTCTTAGCAATTTTTGATTTCAGTGCGTCTATGTATTCATCAGACGTCATGATAATTGATTTTGAGTAGTCAATCACGGGCTCCTCATTTCTCACCCGGATTCTTGCAGATCTCTGTATGTGCGGCAATGGAAAAAGATTGCGTGGTGCGATACTTCCTGGACAATCCTGATCTGACTCTGAGTTTCGATCCAAGTCCACTCCATTGTCACTGTCGGATTGCACGAAGTATTGTTCCTCTTCTTGTGTTTCCCTAATTATCTCGGAATCCTCTGTGATGTGCTCGGTCTCATTTCCATGTTGGTCGCTTTCCCGCTGATCTCCTCCCTCCGAGTTGGCTTGCTGCTGCAGCCACTCGACTGTACCCTGTTCGTCCCTTTCCTCGTATCGTCCCTCAGCGCTGCCCTGCTGCTCGAGGTACTCAGCGTTGCCCTGCTGCTCGAGGCACGAAGCGCTGCCCTGCTGCTCGAGGTAGTCGACGGTGGCTCGGGCTTCGCTTTCCTCCTCATTTCCTTCCTGCGACCTGCCTTGCTGTGGCAGACATGGGACGTTATCATGTTCTAGTACCTCGTCAGTTTCGGGCTGCTGCACCTGCTCGTCCACGCTGTCACAGTCTGCGTCGTCATCTGTGTCTTCCTCGTCTCCTTCTCCTTCCAGAAAACATGTACTAGGTTTCATGTGCGAATCCATAGCTGTTGCACGCAGGGGCCATATCCCAGTAGTCATGAATCCTTTCTTAATGTTTGCAGGAGTGAGAGCCTTCCGTAGTCCCAACGAAACCCATTCCGCTAGTTCTTCCTTTTGTGCGCCTCTGCCTTTGTTCTGAATAGTCCACTTATCTCTATAGGTTCGGAATGCGGTTTTGAAGGGTTTGAAGATGCTGACATCTAGAGGTTGTAGTCTATGGCTAGTGTGACTAGGGAGTGTGACTATGTCAAGGCCTTCCACCTTAGCCTTTTGCACTACCTCCAATGTGACATGTGACCCATGCCCATCTAGAACAAGAAGATGCCTATTCCTCTCTGATAGTTCGTACCTTTTTCTCACAATGGATATGAAGTGCGAGATCCAAGCTGAGAACAAGTATGCTGTCATCCACCCATTGGGTTGCATTGCCATGCAAGCCTGAGGTTCGCATCTGATTATATAGTTCCTTTGCTTGCGTTTTCCTTTGAAAATGTAAAAATTTGGAATGTATTCTCCAGCTGCGTTCACGCATGACAACACTGTTAAATGCTCTCTATTGTTTGGTATAGTTGTGTGCACAGCCCTAGTTCCCTTCAGTGCAAAAACAAGAGTTCCCCCTCCATTTCTGCCTGCTTGTGCCCCTGATTCATCTGCATTCCAGATCTGGGACGAAGGGTAGCCATGGCGTCTGTACACTTTCTCTAGATTTGTGTAAAACGAAGCTACATTGGTAGGATTCAATGCTTTTGCTCGCCCCTCTTCCAAACCCTGTGCAGATCTAAGAGTCAACTCGGGATGACGATGTCTAAACCATCGCATCCATCCACGCCCAGGTATGCCATCTGTGAATGGTGTCCACCGTTCTTGTGTGATCTCTGTGACCTTACTCTTCAATTCTATTACAGAAATCG
This sequence comes from Pseudoscleropodium purum, assembly GCA_963969395.1. Taxonomy (NCBI): domain Eukaryota; kingdom Viridiplantae; phylum Streptophyta; class Bryopsida; order Hypnales; family Brachytheciaceae; genus Pseudoscleropodium; species Pseudoscleropodium purum. The sequence goes on from OZ017798.1 coordinate 26,936,635, forward strand.
GATGTGCTAGATCTTGCATCTCAAGCATCCAACGAACTAATGCAGTTTCCTCCTCTATGGTAAGAACCCCTTGTCTCCCCCTTTTTCGTTGCAATGTCTTACCATTGAGGTGATCTCTTAGAGAGGATGCAGGGATACCAAAATCTTTAGCCACAGTTGTGATTTTGTTTCCGGCATCCACTGCTGATATTGCCGCCTTCAACTGCTCGTCAGTCCATTTGGCGTTTGGCCTTCGCCGGCGCCTGGTGTGAATCTGCGGCGTCTGCTGCTCACTACGCTGTACAGGTTGGCGCTCTCCCGAGGCAGCAGCCGTGAGCCCTCCATCTGCAATCATGAGAAGTACTCACTAAACCTCTCAACTGCGTCGGTTCTTTATACATGTGGGTTTGATTTAAACTACAATATCATATGTACACTAAATCTGTACCCTTGCGTCGCTGCTGGACAAAATGTGCAGTTACCGCGGAGGCGCCGTGGTCACCTGATCCTATCTTACGACCTGTCTGTGCTCACGATCGTTACTCCGAAGTGATGCTTGGACCAGTGTGGCCGAAGTGGCAGTGCATGGCGTCGCTGCCTTGATGTACAAATTACTGAAGGTACACAGTGTCATTGCAACGTAGTGATCTTGACAATGCTGTGGGCAGTAAGAATGCACAGTAAGCGATCGGAGGCAATTCCGAGAGGCATTTTTCTACTCTTTGAATTCCTGCAGTAATTTCTAAATCTCTAGTTGTCACGATCTGAAGGTAATTAATCATGATGAAACAAATGAGAGGAGTTTAACAACGTTGACTCATGTGCACCTGCTGCAGCGCATGGTGCCCATGCAGCCCGGGGTGTCTGTGGGCGGACGGAGTTCCGGGTTTCATATGGAGTTCGGCGTAGTGCACTGTCACTGATCCCTGCAATGCGCATTGTGCTCAGACTGTGAACCTGCTCCACCAAAGTCTGTTGCCTGTACAACGCACGGCCTTCGATGACTGACGGCGCTTGGACCGATCTTGGCAGCGAGCGTACTCCAATACTGTGCTCGTTTTGACGTTGCCGCCCTCCGTGCCAGGCTGCACCTACTGCGTGGACAGCAGCAGGGCGTAAAACGCCGGTTGGCGTTGAATTCTGGACACTCTCTTGCGAACCAGCATGATATTCTTCAAATGGGGACCACGCACTACCTTGTAGTTGGCTGTAGACCTGTAATTCAGGGGCCCATGTCTCTCCATGTGTACTGGTCCTCTCTGAATATAAATCAGTCTCTGTACCCACGAAGTCCATGCTTCTCTGCCGAATATGTGAGACAATATTTTGCTAAGAAGTTCCTAATCACGCACAGTTTGCAACCCTCAAAGTTTTAGACATCGTTCTGAACCTGTTTGTTAAGTAAGGAACCTCTTTGTTAATCACCGTCATTCAAAGACTGAAATAAAGACTGAGGAGGCACCCATTATTGTTGCAGTTGTCCCCATATCTGCCTCCAACGTGAAGCTAATCAATGAAAGATTGCACAGTAAATTGTGCTACTTAGCCCCTAAACCGCCGTTTACAGAACCATAAATTAGCTCCCAAGTCACTTTATTAATTCTTGCAATAAAAACTCTGTAAACTTTATTCCATCCAACAGCGCATCTATTTCTAAAACAAACGGCACCTTTTTCAAGGATCACAGTAAGCTAAAACCATCATTTTTTCCTACATGCCGCTCATGGGACTAAAAGTAACGGTGAACAGTACAAATATAGGTCACACCCATGGGGACAGTCACGGTTATGGCTACATCTACCTTATATTGTTTTGCATACCTATAGGCTTTGAGGAAGTGTAGTTTTACCCAAATCACCTGGTAGACCTCAAAAACTTACATATCGCAACATAATGCACTTGAAGTGAATGCTAAATGATGATTGTCATTTACCACTCATAGAGATTATAAACAAGATGGTGGATGTTGAGATGATTAGTTGCCATATTATAAGAAATGTTTTAAGTGACTCTGGGCATAGAAATTGTATTGCAAAAAAAAAGCCTTTTCTTATAAGAAGCACAAAGTACAAAGGTTTGCATTTGCCCTAACAATATAGAGATTGGACTATGTAGGATTAGAAAAAGGTTATTTAGACTAATGAGTCATGTTTTGGGATAGCCAAAAATTCCCAAAAAATTAGAGTATAGTATAAATCATGTAAGAGATATTAATAGATGGAAATATTTGGTAGCTATATATTTTCAAGTCATGCCATGCTTCAAAGATGGTTTAGGGTGCCTTTAGTAGCTTCAATAAGTCTCTTTTAGTGATCATACCTTTATAGAGAAGGACTACAAGTGGTTTTATCAATATTATTTATAAAGAGACTTTAAGTGGATTTTTTTTTATTTACCAACATCCACAAGACTGTTGCGGACGGCAACTCTTGGACGGAACCAAGATCAGATTTGAGGGGATACCTCAAACAGAGACAAGAACAAGCTAGAAGTGAGGGGATTCCTCACACATGACTCAGAACGTGCTTCAAGATGAGAAAACTAGAAGATGTATTGATAACATGAAGTCAAAGAATCACTGGGTACAACTGGTGTTGAAGAGAGTGAGGGACAATGGCCCTCAACTCTCTATTTATACTAGACTAAGGAACCTTCCGGAATAAGGCTTTGGAAACCTTTGGAAATATCCGTAGGTCTTTCCGGAAGCTTGTGGAAGCTTTCGGAAACTAGAAGGATCTAGTGGAACTTTCTGGAAGCTTGTAGAACCTTCCGGAAACTAGTGGAACCAAATGGAACCTTCCGGAAGCTTGTGGAAGCTTCCGAAAACTAGTAGAACTAAGTAGAACCTTCCGGAAGCTTATGGAAGCTTTCGGAAACAAATAGAAACTAATGAAGACTATTGGAATCTACTAGAATCATTGGAAACAACTTGTACACTAGGCCACTGCTTTTGAGAAGGTTCTTAAGAGGCATCCTTATTGCAAAGGCGGTGGAGACTCTATTAGGAACGAAACTATTGAATAAGGCCCGGTATGGCACGTCCGTGACATCTCCCCCCCCTTCAAGGAACGAGTTCCACGAGTTCACCTATGGGCCAATAGCATGAATAGAAAAGAGAATGTTCACGTGGGACTTCACGTAACTGCGACAAAAGAAAAGAATGTTCGGTGTACAAAATACCGTTAGACGAAATGTTGGCGGCAAAAAGGCGGCGAATGGCGGCGAGTCCGACGGCGGTAAGAAATAGTAGCGCTGCTAAACTGAAGTATAAGGCCGTGTGAATGACAACATGAAACATCGGCGAGGTGGTGATTACGATGTTATTGACTTTTTCGGCCGACATGAATTCGAAGGCCTGTCCCCTCAAAACTGAGCTAGTATATTGTTACCTTGTCGATACCACCACCGTTTTAGTTCAAAATCTCTGCATCTGCACCAACACCAAGAAAAATCTTGTAGAACTTGGTGTTGGTCCAGACGCATTAAACTCAAACGCTCCTTGGTTTTTGCGGATACTGCCGATGAAATTCTTGAATCATTTCAGGGGCATTGTCGAGATTAGAGGCAGGCTCCCATCTTCATTCGCTGACTTCGTAGCTTTGCCAATGCACAAGATATTCAAGTCGTCGTCGATGGATGCGGGAGTCAAGAATCTTTGAAACTTCAAATTCCTCTTCACCTTCGATTTCAATTGGAGGCGGAGATTCTTGAATCCTTCCTAGCAGTGTTGATTCTTTGTAGGGCTCGAGGAGAGAGACATGAAATACGGGATGAATCTTCATAGAAGGAGGTAGCTCCAATCGATAAGCCACCTTATTGATTTGTTTGGCGACTGAAAACGGCCCTAGGCGGCGGTAGTCAAGTTTGTCAGATGGCCGTCGAGTCTTTAAATTTCGACGGAGCAGCCAAACCTTGTCTCCAATAGAAATCAAAGGATGTTGCTTGCGAGACTTATTTGCATTGGTTTTCTGATGCTTCTGGGCTTCTGATGCTCCTGGGCTTCAAGAAGTTTTTCTTTCATCTGCTTCTGGATATCAGATAGTCGGGTAGCAAGATCTGTAGCAGCTGGATTCTCTGAGATGTTGAGATTGAATTGATCAAACTTTGGATGATGGTCGTAATTTGCAAAGAAAGGCGTCTGTCGGGTAGACCCTTGCAATGTATTGTTGTATGCAAACTCCGCCAGTGGCAATAAGTCCGTCCAATTATCTTAATGGTAATTGATGGTGCAGCGCAAGTACTGCTCCAACACTTGGTTGACGCGCTCGGTTTGTCCGTCGGTCTGAGGATGGTATGCTGAAGACAATTTGATCTCCACCCCTAGGATTTTGAACAAGGATTGCCAAAACTTGGATGTGAATTGCCTCCAACGATCAGAGATAATATTGGCGGGTAAGCCATGGATTCTGTAGACATTGTCTACAAAGAGTTTTTCCATTTCTTCGCCGGTAACTGTCTTGTGACACGGAATAAAGTGCGCCATCTTGGTGAGCCAGTCGACAACAACAAAAATAGAATCAAAGGTCTTGGACGGCAGAAGATCCACTATGAAGTCCATGGATATGGATGTCCATGGCTTCTCAGGAATTGGCAATGGTTGAAGTAGTCCGTATGGCCGATGACGAGGAATCTTGGACCTTGAACAAGTGTCACATGTCGTGACGTATTCTTTAACGGCCTTCCACATTTGGGGCCACCAGAAATCCCGAGATACGAGCTCCATGGTCTTGTTATAACCAAAATGTCCCGCTGATGGAAAATCATGTCGGGATTGGAGCACTCGGAGCCGACATGGGCCTTCAGGGACATAAAGCAATCCTTGATAATATAGCAGCCCATCTTGGAACTGGAATCTTGGATCATAATCATCTCGGAGTGTCTCACCTCCATATGATCTACGGATCTGCGAACTGGATGTAGGTTGGTTCGGAGATTCCAAATCTACAACCTCTGAATCAGGAATTTGAGAGTCCATTCTTGGGATTTCTCCAAGGCTGGGATTACTAGCATTGTTCTTGAGTTTCAAGGTCAAAGGATCAGATTGCAAACTCACTCGGATTTCTTGAAGAAACGATGTATCTACCGAAGTTGTGGTGCGCATAGCCTTGAGCTGAAGTTGTTTGGGCTTGATTAGAGTAGACCGTTGCTGATCGTAAACTGCGTCTCCCTCTTTGGGTGCAAGATACGCTCGTCGAGAAAGAGCGTGAGACCGAATTTGCTGGGAACCGGGGCGGTAGGTGATGACAAAGTCGAAGCGCGAAAGCGATATACTCCAACGGGCTTGTCATCGATTCAACACCTTAGCAGACATGAAATACTCGAGGTTCTTGTGGTCGGTATAGACTGTAACCGGATGTTGAGCTCCTTCGAGGAAATGTCGCCACTCTTGGAATGAATCAACAATAGCTAAGAGTTCCTTGTCGTGGATTTCGTAATTGATCTCCGCTGCAGTGAACTTTCGTGAATGGAATGCGACAGGATGGAGGTGTCCGTCTTTGCTAGATTGCGAGAGGACCGCTCCAAGGGCAAAATCAGAATCATCCGTTTCTAGGAAGAACGACTTTTGAAAGTCATGATGTGTCAAGATAGGCGCCGTTGTAAATGCCTTCTTCAGAGTCTCAAATGCTTGGCCTGCTTCCGTATTCCACTCAAGCTTGTCTTTGCAAGTCAATCGAGTCAACGGAGCAGCAATCTTGGAATAGTTCTGGATGAAGATTCGATAGAAGTTTGCGAATCCCAGGAAACATTGAACGTCTCGAATGGTTGCCGGTCTCTTCCACTCGGTCACGGTCTGGATCTTCTTTGGGTCCATGGACAAACTCTCTCCAGAAACAATGTAGCCTAAGAACTCGACTTGGGGTTGGTGGAAAACGCACTTCTCGAGCTTGGCGTATAGTCCAGCGTTGCGCAGCTTTTCCAACACTAATTGAACGTGTTTTTTGTGGTCCTCTTCGTCCTTCGAGTAGATGAGAATATCATCAAGGTAGCAAACTACAAAATCGTCCAAGAATTCACGAAAGATATCGTTCATCAAATGTTGAAAGATAGCAGGTGCATTGGTAAGACCGAATGGCATGACATTGTATTCAAAATGTCCATACCTTGTTCGGAATGCAGTCTTCCACTCGTCACCTTCTTTGATGCGTACTAAGTTGTACGCTCCGCGAAGATCAATCTTGGTATAGATTTTTGCCTGGCCAAGCTGATCGAGAAGTCCGGATATGAGCAATAATGGATACCGATTCTTGATCGTGACTTTGTTCAGTCCACGATAATCCACGCACATTCGAAGGGAACCATCTTTTTTCTTCACAAATAAGATAGGAGCTCCTGCCGGTGATTTGGAGTGTCGAATAAAATTCTTTGCAAGATTTTCGTCTAGGGAATCTCGCAACGCAGCAAGTTCGTTTTAGGAGAGACCGTAGATTGGGCCAAATGGCGGTTGCGCACCTTCTTGTAGTTCGATGCCGCAATCGTACGGTCAGTGTTGAGGAAGCGTATCGGCGTTCTTCTTCTCAAATACGTCCCGATATTGCTCATATTGTGCTGGTAACTCGGTTGATCCTTGAAAGGATTGAGGCGTCGGAATTGTATACACTACAAACGTATTCCCTTTCTTTGCAGCTTTCATAAAAGCTCGGGCTCCGACCATCAATGGTGTTTTAGCCGTGGTCCCTTGTACTTGATGTGAATGAAGTTTTGGGGCAACTACAGGATATCTAGGTGTAGTTTGGAACGTTAGCTTTCGCTTATTCCAATCTATATCAGGATTATTTCTATCTAGCCAAGAAAGGCCTAAAATAAGAGGATTAGAAGGGGAACTGATGACGTTGAAAACAACGGTGCTTTGATGTCCTTTTAGGCTGATGTCTAAGGGTTTAGTCTCGTGTGTGACATCTCCCGAGATCAAGGGTCTACCATCGATAACTTCTACTGCAACAATATATTTTTTAGGAATTACGGGAAGGTTAAGTTGTTCTACAAAGTCTTTATCAATAAAACAAGCAGAGGCTCCGGAATCTAGCAAGGCTTTGACCTTTATGATATGTGGATAAAAATCTATTTTAAGTGGAATATCAAAACATGGAGAGGCTTCAAAGGATAGGATAGGACCTGATGAGTTGACAATATCTGCCAGCCGCACGGTCCCTACTGTGGCTGGCTGATGTCGTTTCCCGAGTCCATTTCTTCGCATCTCGGCTCGGAAGTGCTTGAGGTGTATCGAAATTTGTGCGACTTTGGAACTGCAACCTTCGCAGGACAGTTGTGTGTGCGGTGGTTCTTTCCTCTACAATACATGCACAAGTCTTCTTTTCGACGTCGATCTTTTTCTTCTTGAGTCAATCTCTTGACTCTTGAGGCGTCGATTTGCATGGGCTCTGGCATTGACACACTTGAAGATGTTTGGCGAGTTGGAGCTGCATACTCTGCTCGATAGAATCCAGGTGTTGATCGGCGCTCTTGTCGGCGCTCAAACAGTCGATTATCGCAATTAACTACTTGAGTCACAGCTTCAGATAGAGTGGTCGGTCTAGGCAAGTTCAATAGTAAGTCTTTTACATCGTCACGCAGTCCCCATCGAAACGCGTTGATAAGAGCGTTGTCGTCCCACTCTACGTCGCAAGCAAGTTGTCGAAATTTTGCAGCGTATATTGAGGCTGCACGCGATCGTTGTTGCAGAGTTCGAAGTTTTGTTGTTGCTATGAGGGCTCGATCATTTTCTCCAAAAAGTATTATTGAATTCTTCTAAGAATTGATCGAGGTTTGCCAAAAGTGGAGAATTTTTTTCCAACAATGGCGAGAACCACGATAATGCAGTTCCGGTAAGCAAGGTTCCAATGAACCCAACTTGTATTTCTGCGGTTGGATATCTTTGGGGTTGAAGGTGGAAAACAAGCCGAATTTGATTCACAAAGTCTCGAAATTTTGCTCGGTTCCCATCGAACTTGTCTGGCAAACTTACTCAAGGCTCCTTTGGCGCCAGTGGAATTGGATTTGTCGCTGGTGCCGAAATATGGACTAGAGCGTGAGCAACTTGAAGTTGTTCCAAAGTATTTCGCAGATTGGCGTTTTCTTGTTGCAACTGCTGCAACATGGCCAAGACGTCGTTCATCTAGATAGCAGAAACGTCACCCATCTCGGATAAAGTACTTCTTGAAGGCTTACAAATAGATGAAGTAACAAATATTTGCGTCGTGTACTCTTGGGATGACTACAGGAAGTGAAGATCTCAAAAAATTCAAGTAGAATTCTTTGCCTCGCTCTCGAATGATGATATCTCTTAGTTCGGCCTTTGACTTGAATAGAAAACGTACTTCTAAAGTAATTGGAGTTGTGGAAATAGGAAGACGATTCAAGTCCATGTACTAACTCTCATGAAGACTGGCTAAAAGGAAAATATCAGCTTAGAAGTGGGTAATCCACAACCTCTAGGGCATCACAACTCCTTGAAGAAGAGGGGTAATCCACGCTCTATCTTGCAAGAGTAAACTCTGATATCAAAAAGAACTAGAGAAAGATGCACTCTCTTCAAACTGTTGCGGACGGCAACTCTTGGACGGAACCAAGATCAGATTTGAGGGGATACCTCAAACAGAGACAAGAACAAGCTAGAAGTGAGGGGATTCCTCACACATGACTCAGAACGTGCTTCAAGATGAGAAAACTAGAAGATGTATTGATAACATGAAGTCAAAGAATCACTGGGTACAACTGGTGTTGAAGAGAGTGAGGGACAATGGCCCTCAACTCTCTATTTATACTAGACTAAGGAACCTTCCGGAATAAGGCTTTGGAAACCTTTGGAAATATCCGTAGGTCTTTCCGGAAGCTTGTGGAAGCTTTCGGAAACTAGAAGGATCTAGTGGAACTTTCTGGAAGCTTGTAGAACCTTCCGGAAACTAGTGGAACCAAATGGAACCTTCCGGAAGCTTGTGGAAGCTTCCGAAAACTAGTAGAACTAAGTAGAACCTTCCGGAAGCTTATGGAAGCTTTCGGAAACAAATAGAAACTAATGAAGACTATTGGAATCTACTAGAATCATTGGAAACAACTTGTACACTAGGCCACTGCTTTTGAGAAGGTTCTTAAGAGGCATTCTTGTTGCAAAGGCGGTGGAGACTCTATTAAGGACGAAACTATTGAATAAGGCCCGGTATGGCACGTCCGTGACAAAGACCTCACACTTATGTAAGATAGAGCTCTAATTCATCATAGTGTATTGTGGACACTTTCAAGCTCATGGCATAAACAAGTTGAAATAGTCAAGAAAAACTTTCTAGATCAAAATCCAATAGAAAACTTGTAGAAGATATTGAAAATGGAGTTAAAATCACATAATGGAAAATAATTGGTTGAATTTCCTTATAGAATATGGAAAGAGATTTTTATACCAACCTTGCAAACTCTTATTGCCAGCATGCTTCTTCAGATGAAGAAAGTAATTGGTGCAAAAGGTAGTAGTACTAGATTTTAGACAACATGTAGTAAGAAGCAAAATTGTTGATTGATTTGAAATTTTAATCATATAAATGTGTAATAACTTGAAAATAAAATGCTAGAACTTTCAAATGCAATTTCTTGTTTAAGATTTGATTAGTTTTGTAGCCTTTGAGAGTTCTTGAAATAGCTTCTTAGCATGCTTTGTTTGTAAAGAATTGAAAATTATATATCATTTCTTCCAAGTATTATAGATTGCTTTAATTAAGGTTTTAGTTGTTTTTAAGAAAGATCAAATTTGGAAGGATTATAAATACATGTACCTTTTATCTATGCCTTTACAATATTTTATAGAACTAAAGATAGCTACATCCAATTGTGATTTGCTTGCAAAACCATCCTATCTAGATTTGTGTGTAAAATGTAAGTGCTTTGAACACAAAAACCTTGCTTTTAGATATACCTCATTTTAGCATATTGAACATTCATAGATTATTCATTTTTATTAAAAAAATGAATGTACAAAGAATTTGCAATCCCATTTTGCCTTTCAATAAGATCCACCAATAAGTTAGACATTTTATTAATAGAAACCAAGATCAACTAATGCTTATTGAATTGGTTGTAGATGTAGTTATCTTATCCAATCCAAAGTATTATTTGTATTTTTTTTATTAAGAGATGTTTACATTTATTCAAATAATGAGTTAATTTGATTATTTTTAGAAAAGAATATGCCTTTTTAATTTTCCCAAATAAATGTGGTAAGTTTTGTATATGATGCCAAGATCTCCATTAGATGAAATTGAAGTCCTCAATAAGACCACAAGTTCTTGGATTGTGGAGAACATAGAAACTTTGTCACATCAACAATTTGACATGGTCAAGAGATGACCACATCAAATAATAAAATTTAATTTATCTATATATTATTATTTTTAGTTTTAATTATTTTATAAAATTTTAATATTTTGTCATCAATGCATTGATTCGTAGCAAGGAGAACAACCTTGAAACAATCTTCGTATGCCCTCAAACCCCTCTAATGCGTAACTCATACAAACAATAGTATGAAATTTGGCCTACAAACAATTACAAAGTTGGTAGTATTGTAAGTTAACTTTCATTATTGTTGTTTACATCTTCCAACTCTAATCCCATATACTATGTTAATGAAAACAAAAGTCATGTCACCCCTCTATTGACTTTGACTTAGACTTGTGAGAAAGTTAGAGATTTAGAGTAGCTATAGCCTTCACACATTCTTAGGTTACACAAAACTACATACAAAAGTAATAATGAGTTCAAAAATTATATTAGAGAAATTTTACGATACATTTGTAGCTCTACAATTTCAAATGCTTCTTCAAGGATGGATTTAATTATCACTAAAACTAAATACATTTGAATGACATTATGATGATGGGCAAAATTGATGCCAAGTGGCTATGAAATCCATGATGCACTTATTATATGTAAACACTATTACACCATCCTCAAAGTAAAAAAAAAATCAATTTATCTTATTAATACACATGACATTAATTTACCAAAAATCATACTATTTTGAACTAGTGTAGGCTAAAATAATACAATGTTTTGTCTTAATTTTTGCAAAAGTTGGTGAGATTTTGCAGTGACACTAATCTTCCTAACTATGAACTTAGTCCAAGTACAAATCAACATACATTAGAGGATTGGGAGGGCCGTTTCAAGCTGGTGCTTCCCTCAATTCCTCCCTTGCAATTCTAGTGAATGGTTGTTCCCAAAAAAATTAAAAATTTAAGATTAAAAAAAATTCATTCCTAAGATGAAGAATTTTTTTTTTTTAATCTTTTTTTTTAGACATGGTAGTTGTTGTGCCACATCAACTAGCTACCTGCCATAGCCGTCACTGTGCCACATTATTAAAAAAAGATTAAACATTTTTTTTTAAATCTCAACTTTTCTTTTTATTTAAATTTTTTTTTTAAAAATTGACAGCGGCCATTCTCTGGCTGCTAGGAGAACAGCGATGAGAACAGCCCTAAAACGACCCTCCCACCCCCCCAAAAAACTCTACTGGCAACAGTAGATTTATCATAATAATCTCATACACAGAACATTCAGTGCCAAGGCAGTGACATTACAGAGGGATGCTGGGGGAAGCATCGCAGTATGATTACTGTAGTGGGGGGATCTGAAATTCTACAGTGGCATTTCGCAAAAAGTGTCAGCAAAAGGGGGGCGAATGAAAAAGTGGACGAATAAAGCGTTGACACGTGATGAGATGTTGACGATGGTTATTTTGGACAGCCGACCATGACGACACGACCATTGGTTGGACTAAGTTTATTTTTGTATTTTGGGGGTCTTTCAAATTCAGCATTGGCTGCTCCGGACGACTGCTGACTGCAGTCAATTCCCCGATGATGTTGATTTTAAAATTTTAATGTGTGTGATAGAAACTTAAAAATTGGAAAAAAAATATATTAATCCTTAAATGTCTAAGTCTTTTTAAATGTGTTTTGACTATGAAAAAAGAGCATTGGCTTATAGTTATCCCCAATGAAGCAAATTTTTTTTTTTCAAAATCTAACCATGTAGATGTTTAGAGAACTTGCTTATTAGTATGCATAATGATGTTGAATGCGAAATTGCATAGGAGTTGTGAGATTATAACAAGAAAAATGTACGTTTTCTATTTTTAGTATGCTGCCCCTTTCTACAATGTTTCAAAATTTTGCACATAAAGTTTTTTTGGAATTAGCTGTGAAATGAACAACTACAAATAGTTTTAGCACATTAATATGCACTTTCAAAAAACTTAATTTCACATGAAAAGCTATCAAATTCATTATTCAATCTACCTTACAATTGTTCAAATGCAATTTTTTTAATTAATATAAATTGCAAATAATTTCAAATTCAACACTTGCATGTTTAAATTTTTAATGGTGAAAATCATAAAAATACTTTACACTTCCTATTAGGACTATTTTCAAAGCAAATCAATAGGTATAATCACTACAAGAGAAAAGGGTGTTTTAAGTGAGTTTTTAAGCATAGTTCTAAACATAAGATAATAAATAATGGCCTTGAATGACATTTTTACCAAAAATTTACTAGAAACACATGTATTTTTACGAAATTTTTGTTGAAAAAATCTTCTTAAAGGTCATTATTAATAATTTTATGTTTAGAACTTTACTTTAAAACTCACTTAAAACATCCCTTTGTCTTATAGAGAATTTTTTATGTCTCAAATCAAGTGAAATTAGCAAAATTTGATCAAAGTCAAGAAATGAAGTAAAATTAGCAAGCTCTTCCACTAAGGTATATATGCCTTTAAAGACCTCTCAAAAATTAAATATTTACCTTTTTCAAGTGAAATAAAAAAATTTCAATAGTTAACCTTCAAAATTGCCCAAATTTCCTTAAAAGTTGAAAAGAATTTAATTATCCACATCTAAACTGACAAGCTTGAAATTTCCAATTGATCATATATGAGCAATTAGGGGTTAAGGTGGGTACATTCCAAATCACACTTTGCCTAATATTGCCATCATCACTTTATGTACATTTCCAAAACCAATATATATTAGTGTGCCTTGTGTTGTTGCTACAATATAATAAAAATAAAGTAAAAACAAATCATTTTTAATTCTTAAAAACTTTGAAATTCAATATCTTTTTGTCATGGCTCAAAATACCATAAAACAAAGCTTTTGTACCCTCCTCACTAAAGGCTTTCTCATGATACAAAGAACATGACTAGGAGATGCGTGGTTAGAAAGATCTTGCATAGCAAACAAAACAAACAAACAACCTAACCTAAGGTATGAATGTATGTTGAAGAAATGATATCAGAACATCTACCCAAAAAATTTGGACCCTTCATAATTTTTGCATGTGGGATCTAAATGTCACATTCTTTAGTGCATTCGAACCTCCATTCACTTGCCAGTAAGAAAATGTAAAATTCGACCAACTTAATAATAGAAACAGGCACAGTAGCAAAAAGTGGTACTTTAGGGTATTGACATGTATTTGTAATAAAGTTTTACTGAAAATCTCCTAAATGGTCATTATTTATAATCTTATGTTTAGGACTCTACTTTAAAACTCACTTAAAACAACCCTTTTTCTAATATTGCAATAGTCTCATTTGCCTTTTCTTTCTTGTATCTAACTTCAACAACACCAAAAATATATGGTACTATATTCTACAGTCGACTACAATGGGCCCCTTTCCTTAAATTTGAAAACTTCACCTTCAACTTGGCCTTCAAGCTTAGGGCACCTTATTCCTTTTGTTCCTTTTTTAATTACAAAGACAATTTAAAATTCTAGGGAACAAAAAACATTATAAAAAACCAAGGGCATTGTCCCCAACAAAAGAGAGGATCACTTTAGGGATATCTTGATTTTGCAATGACACTTAAGAATCTACTATAAGAAGTGCAATAGAAACCATGTTTGTAATTGCAAACAATTCATCAACAACAAAGGCTTAGATAGAGATATCATTGTTGTACAATATTGTTACGGAGAATTTGTTCAAGCATCTTTAATGTAAAGACCTATAAACACCAAAATCCTTAGACTATATCCAAAAATGAACATGGACATTGACTTGAAAGACAAGATTATTGTATGCAAAGTTTTTTTGTAAAGTACAAGTTTGTTTAATCCATTGTAAGTTGTAATATATATAATATAAAGTATGTACATCCGTAATCAATACTACCTAAAGTGTAACATCTACATTTGAACCAAAAAGTATCACAAAAATCTAGATGTTGATTACACAAGATGCATACTAGCAAAAGATGGGAGTCTTTCCATCCCAAGGTGCTTCAACAACATTCATAATATCTAGACCTTTTTTAGAGGGATTTTCTCTTTGGACCATTTGGATTTCCTACAATAGTAAAGTTTTTTCAAGAAATCAATGGTCTTTAACTTATTTCCAAGATTCCGTCTAGAACACCTTACTAGATTATGGCATGCAGCTCAAATGAAGGCCCAATTTAGAATTTGTCACCAATTCCTTAGCTAGTGATTTTAGCTAGTAGTTTTAGTGATTCCATTATTTGGAATAGAAAAGATCCTACCTTGTGATCCTTTAATTAGTCTCTTTCTTAGGTGTTAGGTTCGATGCTCTTATTCTCTTCATTTGCTAACCTCCAAGCTTGTCTATTGTTATGTTTGGTTCCTTTTTAGTGCAATGGTTCTTTCTATTTGTTCAAAAAAACCAAAAAAACCAACAACATGGGAGTCTATAAGAGCTTGATGTTGGTTCTAGAGACTAAACATTGAATATTATTAATACATTTTGAATTTTCATAACTTATTCATAGGGTGTCCAAATAATTCATGCTAATCTGCATTGAAATCCTCTTTCAATTGCCACTAAGATTCAATAAATAAAAAATTGATGTTTAATCATAATAAACTATGTTGACTTGTAATTAGTGTCGATTATAAGTGTGCATATACCTTAGTACAAACCCCATCTAGATACCAGTACTCACAAAGAATCACCTAAAATGTGAAGAACGAGGCTTTTGATGGATTCTGTACCAGTCGATTTCAATTCCTTTGTGCTGTTTCACAATTACACAGTGAAATGGAAAGGCAAAAAACCCCATGAAAAGAAAAGAAAAGAAAACAAAGAGTTAACATTACTTGCTCCCACATTATTTTAGATATTTTTTGTCTGTAATGCTACATGCGAAAAGGAGCAGGTCAAGCTCTAATTACTCAAGAATGTTATGAAAAACACTCTCGTGGTCATGATTCTGTTCCACATGCTAATTGAATTCACTTTACAAATAATGGATCAATGAGTAAGATAAGAAACCCTGTTTATGATGCGATTGAGAAGCTACCCTATTTCTCGTCCTATTTGTGCCAATATGTATCAATAGTGTACATTTCAAATTTTCAAATGCACTCTATGATATATAGTGACCACTATGTATTCACAAATTGTCACATGACACAAACAGGGGCTCTTACCTTAGTCTACACTTGATGCTTTAAAATCAAAGAGCAAACACAAACAAAAGTAATTCTGGGTCCCAAACCTTCTGCAGTTGGTGAGAGGAGAGGTTGTTACAGCATGCTATGAGAGAGTAGCATGCTGCAACTTCTAATTGAGAAACCATCTGAGTCGTAATTGTTGTACAAAAATGCACGGACTCACCAGTTGCAAACGGAACATAAGTCGAGCCACATTGGTACCCTGTTACAATGAGAAGGGCATCAGTGACTCCATCACCATTTCCATAGTCGAATCACATAAATCAGGAGCACTTAGACTAAACCAACAAGCTCGAGGTAACAAAGAAGTCCTTCACCTTGATTGGTGCAAACATCTTCTTTCTTTCTTCGCTTAATGTCAAACTGTACACTAAATCCTGCCAACAAGAATGAGCATGAAGAAGTGGCAATCGCACAGCTGACATGCTAATAATATCTGAGATAACAAGGTTTCAAGTTGGAATGAAAAACTGTTACCTCAAATGTTGTTACATCCGCGTTGGATTATTTTACGTTTGTCATCTCACCTGTAGCTAGTTGCACATGATGTTGGGCAACTTCAAATTTTCTTGCTTCGACCTGTGCAATCGAAAGTGGCCCTTCATAGAAATGGTTGCACCAGTGGGGGTTTTCATCGACTGTAAAGTGGACATACGAAAAGCCGAGAGTCTGTCATACAACCTTTCCGAGAAATCAACAATAGAGCAATTGCTGTGTCTCACATGGTACTGTACCAATAGGCAGAGTCACAAACTTCCTATTCTCTAGAGCAACAAACAGACTTCATTTCATCAAGCATATCAGGTTATAGACCAACCTCCAAGCTTAGAACCAGAAGAGTGTGAAGCCCTCAGTGAAGGCAATCTCCTCACAAAGGTCCTGGCAGCTCACGCTGCCGTCGGTGTAATTGAACATAAACCATCTGCATAAGTTGCTGAGACACATCGTTGAATAAAATCACTTTTCAGAACAGTTCCAAGCTGATGAGTCAGTTGAGTCAGCTCCAAGAAAAATTTCCCCTCGCTCATCTGGACAAAACCCTATTCGATCCAGACTCGAGATTGCCTCAAATAAGCTACGCACCTATTATCACCACTAATTACATCTGAGCATAGTTACTATGATTAAACATAAATTATTGTTGTTTGATCATACTGGCAATTGAAAGGGTATTCCAACACACTTTAGCATGCATTATTTGGACAAAGTATGAAGAAGTCATGAGTTTCGAAGTATTTGTCAGTAGGTGTACCAAATTGATTTTCATGTTTTAATTGTATACATCTTGTGTTATCAATATCTAAGTCAGTTTGGTGATGCTTTTGGGTCCAAAATGTAGGTTTTTCATTTTTGGTAGTGTTGATTATAGGTGAACACACCTGACATGCACAAGTTGGATTTGAGGAAGTGGCAGTAAAACCAAACCCTTAAGACTTGGAATTGTTCAAGTGCCAAATCTTGATAGCAAGGAGACATATTGACCTCTCCAAAAATGAAGAAAATTGAAGATGAGTATGTCACTTAGAATAGTAGAAAATTCTGACATAATTTAAAGTCTCCACTCATCATGTAAGAAGGGTAGAGGTTCCATTCACCATACAAATAAACTTTGAACCTTTTCCTACAACAATCTAAGAAACTTGCACCATCTTAAATTTTGCACATTTATTTTATGTTAAGCTAAAACTAAAAAAAACAGATTTCAATAGATTATGTATTCTACACAAACTTAGCACAAACCAAAGCTCACATGTATGGTCAATGGAGTCTCTACCTTCGCCATTTCCAAGCAGATCCTCAAACTTCCTTCGCTTCAGGTACGGCTCATTGTCCCCAGTCACCTTCTTAAAGCTCATTTTGGCTCGAGTCTCTTCTTCCCGATTCACTGGAGTTAATCAGGGAATCCAGAAAGAGCACAGAATGAACAAAAAAATGCGCATTCCTAAACCCTAAAAACTACACCTCGAAAAGAAATCAAGTTTGAACTAGCGTCAACAGCACCGTAGAGCTCATTGCATCTTCCATCACAAAGTAGCATTGAATGGCAAATGGGTAGTACTTACAGCCTCTTCTGAAGTGCAAGTTGCCCATACTCTTCCTTAGATCACTCCAAAAACTCAAAATAATCACCCTCTCTGGATCGCTTCCTGCTGAGAGTCTTTTAAAAAATGACCCTCCTACGGCATTAGCCCATCTCCATATCCCTGATCCATCAACCCTGCACCAACAATGAAAGAACTCAGTCACAAATTCGTCCCACCATCGCCAGAGCAGATTTCATTGCAAGATTTGAGCTCAAAGGATCTTCTCTGCCACCTAAGACTTTCATGTTTCCAACTTCAAGGCTGCCAGAGTACCAAAAAAATGTCAAAGAACTACGGAAACTCGATAATGCAGGAAAAAAAATTCAGGATAACTTTTCAATTCAATGATCGCAAGTCTTCAACGCCACCACATTCATCCTAAATGCTCTTTGGCAATCTTACGCCATTCAAGATTCCATTCTAAAGAACTGCAACTGCGACGCACTCTCTCACAAGTGCCCAAGAAGACTGCCATTCCCAATTTCAGGCGAAATTCTTGTACAAACTTCAAATTGCGTACAATGTGAGAGGAAAGAAATCAGAGTGAGCTGAAGAAACGCTTGTTCATGTCGACTCCAAGAAACGAAGAGTACCATGAACACCAGAGATTTCTTCTGCACGCCAGAAAATGATGCATTTTTGAAGTACAAGGACGATGCCTCCAGTTGTGAGCAAGATCAAATTATGTCCAATGTTGGGTGATGGCAAATTCTTTATTAAATTGCTTTGCTTAGCAAGATGGGCCGGCACGAAGAGGGAGAGAATGGAAGGGATGCATGCATGCAGGCGGCTGAAGGACCAACGAGTCATTAATTACACCGACCAAAAACAACTTCACACGCGTTCTGTACCTCTTCTTTAATTGGCCTGGTTCCCACATACCTGCCAGTTTCAAATATTGCCAATGTGACAGTGGTGTACACTCCACTTTTCTCACCTTCTCTAATAATACACTGCATTTGCACTTCCTCGGAATCTTTTGTACGTCTGATTGGACAACTTGCATGTGCTAGAATGTGATTACCAGCCCGTCAATCCGTCATGTACCAAGGCAGTGTCGCAGTGCCATTAGAGAGCGTTGAATACTTGACTGGATGTTAAAGCCATTACATCTGTTCTCCCTTGGGGTGGCCATTGTGCCTAAATTCATGCCTTGATTCAGAAATGAGGTGGGCATCGTTAAGTTGGTGAACATTTGAAAGACAAGAGATCTTGGAAGATAACTTGGCATATTTTACTTTCCAGGTTTATTGCCCCATGTGCGTATGATTTCAAAGAGATCCTAGTTGCATCGGTAAAGGTTTGTGGCATGTACAAGCAGTCAAACACACAAATCTATGTTGTAAGAGCATCCTCAACACTGCACAATGGATCTCAAAAGATCAGTGGAACAGAGCGTCTCACAAATCGAACAAATAATGTCTTCTAGTGATTTGCTTTACGGGGCAAGTGTAGAGAATTACTCTTCTAACTAGAAAAACAAGATCGTGGTATGTTTGATTCTTGGTTTCCAAGTGGTCCTTCGACATGAACATTCGGCAAAGGCATGAAGTGAAGAGCCGAGACTGATTGAGTAACGGTTTGTCTGTCCTGACCAAATAAAATGAATTGCTTGAAATTTTCAGTGACGTCCACTTATCCACATTTGCCCGACTGTGGAGGTACACAATTTATGTCCGAAAGGGTGAATTGGCTTCATCTAGCATAACTCCCTGTCACATGTGACTCTTCACTTTCCTGGTAACGGTTATACCGTCATTGTAAAATTCTTGGCAAGAAATATGTTAACGTCGCACAACAGCTCAGGTCTGATCGATGCGTTACGTAGTAAGGAGGAATGTCAACTGGGTGTCAGCAATTATGCACCTGGAAGTTCTCGCAAACAAAGTCAATGACGTAGTCTTCCACCACTGAACAGTACTCCATATCAATTGATCTACTGTCAATTAACCAAGAGTACCATTTTACCCATCTCTCATTCTCATCCAACATAACATTCTTGAGCTCGTTGGAAGACTGTCCTTATGGAAGAAACAATCAACTATATATTTGGGAGAAAATGAAAGTGAGAGCAACGAAGATTCTTTGTAAAGCTCAAGAATGATATGAAATATGGTAGAGTGGTGAGAGTCTCCACACACCACCACCTAGGTACTCTACATCCAGCAGGGAATTGAATATTACGCTAGCGTCACCCACACGAAAATTTATAATTACAACCTTGCTAATGCCTTGCTACTTCAAAGAAAATAAAATCTACAGAATTTCTACACCATGATACCTTCAAATATCCATTGGAACTTCCGGATCAAGGACACACATGAAGATGATCTAGAGTGTCATAGCTGCTTGTTCCGGTTCTGATGTTGGCAGCACCGGTGTTGTTGAAACCATCATCCCTGCGTTCGAGAAGTCTGCTTCCATGGACAGAGGAGGTACAGATGCTCCATGAAAGCAAGCATCATGAATTCATGATGAAGGCTTCCAAAGTTTTCTGCATCGGAATGAAAAACGATGTAATTGCGCGAAATGTAAGTATCCATTGAACGCAGACGGTTTTCATGCAATCAAATTTCAAAAACAACCAAATTCCCAGAACCTGCCGATTCAATCACATCATCAACATCTGGTACAGTTTCAGATCGACCACGGCCATACTTTTTTGACTCAAAGCCATCACCACTCTCTCTTTTCTGACACTCAATTTCCCAATATCTCCTTTGTTCACCTTTTAATCACCTAAAAATCGTAGTGACGTCATTGAGATTAAGCTCGGTACATCCTTTGCTACTTGCATGGCTCAGGCTGTACTATTTTCCAAGATCCAGATTTGCGTTAACTAGTACATTTCCCCTCTAAACTGCCGCTAAGAGAGAACCTTGCGACCTAAACCTAAACCCTAAACCTAAAAAAAATCCTACCCCTGGAAGAGCGGCAAAGCCAGCATTAGACACAACAAGAACGCTGCTTAAGAAGCTAATGCACCACGGTCGAATACCCAATCCCTTAACAAACCACCGAAACAAACGAACTGGACAAGAGCTGTCACGAGCTGGGCAGTTAGACCTGACGACACGATCACCTGAACATGATCTCATGCCAAATCATACCAGTAAACCACCACAACAGCAACCTAAACAATTTCAACCTCAGAACTACTCAAGCTACCTAATCCCTGTAAACCAGCTCCAGAAACTCATTTACGTTCGAAATCTAACACCAAAGATAGCAAGAATTTCCACAAATCTACCTAAACCAACACACGTACGTACAGCAATTCCTTGAAATTCACACATACAGCTGACCCAAAACAGCTAACCTACAAGACCAGCAGCAGTGCCACTGGTAGCGTGCATCCACATTGAAAATGAGAACCCACCCAGCCCAAGATCGAGCCCACCCAGGCCTCCCAACATGCAGCAAACGCCATAGCTGCAGCTGAGCACAGTACTAACTTATAAAACAGCAAACGAACAAGACAAAACTTAAGTTAGCTACAGAGGTGGATGATACTCCTTGAGAGGAAGCTGGGTTTTGTCAGAAAAAGTGAAAGTGGCGCAGAGCTTGACTGCAGCAATGGACTGAGGAGGAGGTGCAAAGGAGAGTGCATGGAGAGTGCATGGCCATTGTACCTTGGCTTTGGCTTTGGCTTGGCTTGGCTTTGGAGACAGGAATCACAGGATGGAACACTCTAAGGTTTCCATGGATTTTGTTGGTGAGTGTGGGGGGGTGGGGGAGTGTTCCTAACGGTGCTTTAAATTCAGGTGACAGCTCTTTAATGGTCTTGGCAGGTGGTACAATTGAGTGCAGACTTGGTATCATGAGTTCATGACTCAGGTAAGGTATCTAAGGTGGGTACCCTCACAAACCGCCACCTTTTGTCTCTGTGCCCAGTAACAAAAACACTGGTCAAATTTTCATATTTTCTTGTTGCCAAGGGAAAGGAGGTTCCGAAGCACCAAAAAACGAGACATTTGATTACAGTATGCAAAAGTTACGAAGGAACAAAGTTTGGTTCTAAAATCGTTTCTTCCACATGGGGTGCAATACCCTGTTGCCACTCTTTTCAATTCCATCGTCACGCTCCCATGGGGTACACTTCAGTGGTGAAATGTACACCACAAGTATATGACGGCAAAATTGAAAAGGGCTGACATTGTAATGGGTTGGCTCACCTTCATTGATTTTGGAGATATACATAGATTGAAGATGGCAGTTTACGGTCAATGGGTTGTTTAAGTTGCCTACCTTACATTTAAAATTGACTGCTTTCTAAAACCAACTCCTATACATTCCTGCCTAAAATGTACTCCCACTATTCATGAGGGTAAAGGGTTGGTTTTAGAATCAAATGTTTTCAACACTCTAACAACCTATTCATAGTTCATTCATACTGTGTCTAAAAAATGCATTGTAAGAAAATCTAGAATCCCCTTTTGACTACCAACAAGATCTAACAAAAAGTTTTTCAACATAATAATGGAAACTATGATGGATTTCTTATTTGGATGCTTTTGGATGTAGTTACTTTATTACAATGATGTTCATTACAATGTTACATCTTTCATTATTGGGATGTTTTCTGTTTTTTTAACCCATAAAGCTCTTTTAAATCCCAAATGGTTTTGGGTTGGTCGTAAGTATGGTAGAAAAAGTTGTTGTTTTGCATGCATGGATCTCACTTTAGTAATACCTTGAAGACCTAAGTCATTGCAACACAAACTAAGAACAAGCCCCTATGGTTAGAAGTTCTTCAAAATGCATTAAATTTTATTTGCAACTCTTTTTGTCCAAGTTGTCATTCTTGTGTGATTTTGACAATATTTTCATATTTTTTAGCCTAGGAATTTCAAGGGTCTAGGTTGAAACACCTTGAATTGTACACCACTTAAATCTCCCTAATGTTTTGGGGATTTTAAGTATACAAGTAATAATTTATCCTACCAAAATATTCTCTTTGGAATGGCAAAAATTTGCAAAGGTCAACTACTCCACTAAATTATTTTTCCTTCTAAAAACAATTTATTGGACTAGTAATGATGGAGATGCTATTCACTTTGGGGCACAAGTAGTGTTGTAGTTGGTTGAAAGGCAAAAGAGCAAGTTGCATAGATGGGCGGAATATTAATTTCTAGCAACAAAATGGTCACCTTATATTTTGCCATGGTGAATTTTCCTAGTTCTATTAGTATTGCTTGTTTCTTATCTAATTGTGACATGTGTCTGAAACAAACCCTTATGTATTTGTATCCAAAATGTATAGGCAATATTTATGAGAGCATAGGGCTAATTATTGATATGGTTGTCTTAGAACTATGGAACACTACAAGATAATTGCATCATAAGTAGCATTTCTTAATGTTGTTTATAGCAAATTCTAAGGTTCCATTTTGTACCTATTGAATCACTTTGAAGTCTAAACTTTTGAAATCTACTTAAAAGGTTGTTCAATGTTTTCTTAAAAGAGTATTGCATACTAAATACTTTGTCAATGTTGTCATCTTGTATGGGGAATGTGTAGATTTCCACATGTATTTAACCAAAGAGCTAAGTTGGTATCACTGTTCATATCATTGATGCTAAGCATTAGATGAGATTTCAGCCCTCAAGAGGGTTATGAATTCCCCTGCATTCAGCTAGATTCCCAAACTCCCCGTTGCAGTTGCATAACATAGCATAGTGACTACCATGTCATTTTTTTTACTTTAAAAAATATATATAAATTTCAACTTTTTTTTGCATTAAATTTTTTTTTTAAATTCAAATTTTTTTTTATTGCGGTTGTTCCCGGACTACTAGGTGAACAATGTTGGGAACTACCTTGATGGCCTTTCAGACCCTCCCAAAAACATTTAATGATGGACCTTTGAAAATACTACCAGAAAACTAGACAAATGTAATTAGGACTTATAACCATTGGTAGGCACATGATACAAGATATACTAGCACTACAATTAGTCATTTCGAGTCATTTCGAGTCATTCACTTAAAACAAATGTGACTAGGAGATATTTGATACATTTCATTTCTTTTGGTGCATTCTTGATCAATAGTATTTTGGGACATCAATTGGCTCACAACTTGGCACGTGGTTATTTCTTATTGTTATTGTTGTATAAAAAAACTTATTGTATAATAATATTATAAGTACATTTTATTATCTATTTTAAAATATAACTACATGTATAGTGCAATTTTTGCATCTAAAAAAAATCTAGAAAACTAATTACACTTGAAATTTCATCCAACAATGCCATGTTGAGTTTATAAATGCAAATAGCATTTAAAGAAATCAAAATTGACAAACAATGACTCACTAAATTATGCAAGTTTAGTAGACCAAAATTTCTTACGAGTCTGGGTTGGGTTGAATTTGTGCCATCTTCGATGATAGGAATATGGAAATAAATCATGCAAAGACTGTTTTAGACGTTTAAGTAGAGATTCAAATAAGAAACTAAGGTTACTTGGTTGCCCAAAGCATATAAGTGAAAGCAAATTCCATTATATAAAGCTCACTACAAAGCTATACTTTTTTTATATGATTTGTATCTTGCTCATAAAATTACTGAAATTGCAGAAGCACATTATTAAATACATATTCATTTGACTAATAGCAATCTTCCTTTTGAAAGAATTGACTATGTATAATAGACCTTGTAATATATGTGCTCCTTTAATTAGGAATTTAATTTAATTTAAATTTATCCTATGTTTGAATTTTAAGATGTAAAATCCATCTATTAAATTTATATAGTAGTAGGATTGCAAAAAATAACTTATGTTATTAGTTGCATTCTTTTCATATACAACTCTTGTTTTTAGAATATTTAAAATTTTTAAATTCTTCTTACATTTAAAAAAGGTAATATGTAGACTTTTAAGAAATTTGTACTCAAGGAAGATGAAGATAAAATAATAATTCTCTAAGTGGTAAAACTAAAAAATGAATAAACTTGAAAAAGTAGATACTTTGAAGTTTTAACCCTTCAATTCTTTAGTGTTTAGAGGCCCATAATTGCTTCAAAATACATGTCTCCAAAGCAAGGCTAAAATTTTCATCTATATTTATCTTTCAATAAATCCAACTATAGAATCTTTTAGTTAACTTGATCAAGTACATCCTCCCAAAATTATAGAATGATTATTTCCACCAATTGCAAGTTCAATGTGCCTAAACTTCAAAATGTAAACTTCTCTAGCCTTTCCAAAAGGTGAAGTTTTATCTTTCAATATTTTTAGAAAAAAACTATGTCCTGTAATTTATGCTTTTAAGTTGATACATTGGGAGTTGGATTCAAATTATAAAGAAAAACATTTAGCCAAAAAAACTTTCATATTCAATTTTTAAAAATTATAGACTATAAGATGATACTAAACTACTAATAACTTTAACAAGAAATTGAGATTACAATGGTGAGAATCTTCATATAAACAATCAATATGCTTTTTAATTTTTTGTTTGAAAATTTTGAAAATTGAGTTCAAAAAACAACTTTATTTGTTTTTCCTACCTTCATTGCTCACAAAATGAAACTTCTCATAACTTTCACCTCATTACTCAAAATTGAATGGTTCAAATATTTTTTACCCTTGAAGGACCAAATGGCCGTAGATTTTACGCAAGTGATCCATGGTTGTCGTAACGGGCAAGTTAGGGTCATCGAATGGGACGGATGGACGGATGGACGGTCCGAACGGCTTTAATTTTGTAACTTGTGTAATTTTGCGGAATGACACGTCACCTTGTCCGCGCCTTGACGATCTCGTTTGCGCCCAGCATGTTCCTTAATCCACATGGCATCTATGTGGCCTATTTTTCCGTTATCAAAAAGTCAACTATGTGTTGACTGTATCGGACGGGCGGGACCTCTAACAAGTGGGCGAACCGGACATCCGTCCACTATGACAACCACTTAGTGATCTTAGGTAGATGCATATGAAGTCATTTTTTAACGGATATTCTTAAATTTTTAACACAAGGTGTGAACATGTACCCCTTTAGTGAGAATATATATACTTCCAATTAGTTGCCCACACAAAAGTGATGTTTATCTAAACTTTGGGGGCTATCTAGGCAACTTTGAGTAGCGTGTACAAAACTCCTCCAATAATTTTGAAATTTGGTGGGTATGTAACTTATATGATACAAGATGCAAATGTAAAAGAAAACAAGTATTGTGTAAAGATCTCACTCTAGGAGGAGTTAAAGATTGTTGACCTTGTTGGACAAGGTCAATTTTTTTCCTAACTTCAAATGTTATAATCTTTCAATCCATGCAATTAAAGTTTTTGAATTTTTTTCCACATGTTTATACATAGATGTAGTACATATTTCTACAATTTAATTAATTTTTTTTTCTTGTTGCTTTTAAAACTACCAATTTTTTATTATTTATGTCCAAAATGTGCTTCAATCCTTTTGGAATTAAGTAGATATCAATTTATAAAATAAAATAAAATAATGAATTTTTAGAATATATTTTTAGCTACCCATTGTAACATTGAAAACAAAAAAACTTCTAATTTTTGCAATATTTATTGAAATGGTCTGAAACAAAGCTCCCCACATAGATTAGGATGATTGGCATCCATCCAAAAAATACATGCAAAAATTTCAACTGATGTGGTCAATGGAGCCTACCCGATTTTTCAAAAAATCCAAAATAGGCTCTTTAGTCTTGTAGGGATTATTGTGTCTAATATGTAAGAAAGTCATTTTAAAAATAAATTATTACTTCTTTGTTATTATAGTACAATCTCTACAAGAATGTTCATATACCAAAATAACCACCAAATTTTTTTTTCATCTTTCAAAATGCATGCAAACAAAGAATTCACTTCATAAACATCTATATAACACGAAATTTGTCATTATCATAATTCCTTCATATAATAGTTGCTATCCAATGTGAAAGGTCAAATTCAACAAAAATTAAGTCATTTTTCTAAAAAAATGTACTACATGTCATCTTGTGAATGTTGTGAGGCTTAGGGCCCCTTAAGAATCTAATGTGGAAATTCAATTTTGTCACCTAAGTGCTAAATCAACCCTTTACACATGGTAGTGTACTAGAAGACCATCTCCTTCTAACTCAATATACTTCACTATACCTTATAATCTATATACATTTGTCAATTTTTTTATTACAAGGTTTATTTATCTATTATTTCACAATAGATATGTCAATATTTTTTTTCTACTTCTACTTTTCATCCTAATTTCTACACCCTATGGAAGTTAAAATTGAAATTTGAGGCATTTAAACATGTTTCCTATTGTAGTTAAAAATTTGTACATGGTTTTGGACTGATCAATACAATATTTATAGTCTAACTTTTATTGAATACAAATCACATAAACCACATGTATGTAGACATCCTGTATCAAACAATTCATCTAAATAAATCATATATGTACAATAGGAGAAAAAACAAAGAAATTGAAAACCCCACAATTAAGATATTGGATGCTCCAATAATTGCACTCTACCCTCCTCTATGAATGCAATATGTCTTTGAAAACCACTTGCCATAGATATGAGTTGGAGTGGGCAAATAGATAATTACCCAAAATGAGACATTGATCATTATTTTGTTTATTTGCAAATGGAAAATGGAAGCTCCTCATGAAGGTTCCTCCCCTTTTAGATTTCAAACTATCCCTTGTGTAAATTCACAGATTATGTATTATAGATCATTACAATATATTATGTAGTGGTTGTAATACAATATGCTTCAAAAAGGTGACGCTCTTGTAACTTAAATATTTTTTAAATTATTAGCTCCAACAATTTAGATGTAATAGATCTATTGTCTATTAAAAAGATGTTACCATCTTTGATTTGCATTAGTTGCCTCCCCCTCTCTCAAAAATTTACAAGTTTTTTTTTTTTTAAATGCTTACCCTCAAAATTGCTGTTGATTTCTCAAAAAATCACAAGCCATTGATTTTGAAAGATTCAATTTGAACCGCCCATATATGAAATACAAAATGAATATTGGATATGGATACAATACCACATACAAATATGTATTGAATATTGAACATGGATACTAGATACATGATGAAATGTCCCATATTGATTGTCAAATAAATTGTTTTTTGAAAATTACAGAAAAGGGAGGGGGAAAATGAAAATTTTAAAATCCTAAATTCAAAATCTCAATGTAATTGAGTGTCACTATCCACTGTAAAATGGTAGTAATTGCTAGACACCCACTAATCTATAGTAGGTCTCATGTTGTAAGTTTCTAAAGTAATTGCTAGTAAAGTATCCGGGCTTCTAACTTCTAAATCAAGACTTCTTTTTAGGCTTTTCAAACAATTTTTTTCATTTTATACTATGGGATTTATTTGTAGAAGGTGTCATTCGTCCTTCAAGCTTCTATACAAATATCTAAACTATCAATTACAATTACTAGAGCAACCACAATGAATAAAATCTACATACTTAAGAAATGTCATTTGGATTTAGAAAATTATATTTCAAACTTAGTTTTGAAAGTATAAGTATATGAAAACCATTATATAGTGAGAATATAACATATGGACAAAATAGACCAAAAAAATTGTTGTACTCTTAGAAAGACCAAACAAGAGCCATATTCTTCTTCTATTAGATTAGAGGACTTCAATGTGGAACGTAGAAAAAAGAGGTTGTTAATTTTCATAGATTAAGATGAAGATTTAGGTTTTTTAATTGATTTTTAGAGTTTATTTGATCAAATACAACATTCACTTCAATTTTCATCTAATTGGGTGAATGATAAGTAATTTGGATATGTCATGATTGAACTAAGTGCAAGGTGAGAAACATGTACCTAGAGGGCAAAGGTAAAGTGCCCCCTTTTGCCCTCTAGATGGTTAAGTGCAAAATTAACCTTCATGCACTCCATCGTTCTTTTGAATCTTACTCACCAAGCCTTTCTTTGTTTGCTTCTCATATTAGGCACTGAAAATTATTTATCAATTTCAGATGCAAGTTTGTCATCCTTTGACATTGCTCCTTTCCTTCATGTCACCCATTCCCCAACATCCTACTTTCTTTGACTATATCTTCTCTTTCTATTAACAACTTTTGTCGAGAGTTGCTATTATGTAAGCCTACAGGTGTGAACACATAAGCCTAGAGGACTATAAACATATGTTGTAGGTGTTTATACTATAAGCACCTTCAATGGTTGTAGTATGTATATATATACCTCTCATGCTCACATACTAGTAGCGTTGCAACTTTGTCTTCTCCTTCTTCCCACTTCTTCTTAATTTATTTTTGAATTTGAATATAAAACATTGTTGAATGAAAAATATCGTTAGAAGACTTAGTCAATGCTACTTAATATAAGAGCATGACCACCCATTCATAGGGAAGCTCTCTAGCATGGGCTCGGCCAATAAAAAGTAGTCCACCCATTCAAGGGCAAGGGACAAAAAGAGATAAATCAATCACTCTAAAATTCTCTCTCCAAACACTAAAAGAATGTTCCTACCACCTGCCTTGCCACGCTTTGACTCTTGCTTGATCTTGTTGGATTTGTTGGTTTGTAGGCCATTTCTTGTAGTTTTTTTAACAATTTGCATGTTGGTTGGGTCTTGATTCTACCAAATCATTAATACTTGCAACAAACTTGGTTTGGTGTGTCCTTGACGGTGGGAATGAGTAGAGGATGCACTAAAAGAATCTTGCGTTTATTTAGACATGGGTTGTCTAACTTGACACTGTTTACTTGTGCATTCAATGTAGCAACACTATGTTTTTCTATCATTGAAGATGTTATAGTGAACGTCAATGGATGTCAATGTTGACAAGAAAAACATGGGGGTGCTACATTGATCGTGCAAGTAAACGGCATCAAGTTAGACAACCCATGTCTAAATAAATAAGAAATTCTACTAATGACGGAAGCATCCTAGGAGCTTCATAGCTTGACTACTTTGTATCCTTCTACCTTGTTTGGAGGGAATCGGTGACATTGCTCTAAATACATACCACTAGGAGAATTGAAGTTCATTCATTGCATACTAGTATCCACATATGATAGCATATTGCTATATTTTGTATTGCATCAATATTTGATCTACAACTCATAATCAATGTATTATTTAATGTTTTTGATTTATGCATTTGAATCAAGGGATTTTTAGTTAAATTTCTTTTATTTTGATTTTCCACCAAAATGAACTAAAAAAATGAACCATAGTATCTTACACTCAACTTATTTGTGAACTTGTGTTAAAAATTCATCAAGTTCAATTGCACATATTGCAAGATATTTGCATTGAAGTGAGAAAAAAAAGTTTTCTTGGAACCTACCCGACAATTTCAAATGGCCTTGTCTACTACTTATGGAATATTTTTGTACTTGAATTTTGAATTTAAGAGTCTACCATATTGAAAAATATGTCAAGCATATTTTATAACACCAAAATAGTGTAATTTTTTTGTTTCTTTCAATATCCACCAAGAGAACTCATTTCTAAAATTCCTTTGCATTTTGTGACCTAGACCAATCAAGAAAACCATTTTATTAACCCCTAAAGGACCAAATAATCGTTGAATGTATGTAGGTGATCTTGGGTAGGTGTCTATAAAGTCATTTTTTAAGGATGTTGTTCAAATTTTGACACAAGGTGTGAACATGTGCCTCTTTAGTGGGAGTATTATTATTATTATTTTTTATTTGTTGCCCATGGCAAAAGTTATGTTGCCATCAATTTTTCAAGTAACTAAGGCAATTTCGAGTAGCATGTGGAAAAATTCTCGTATAATTTTGAAATTTTGCAAGTTTGTAACTTACATGATACAATATGTAATTGTCAAAAAAATTAACTAGGTATAGTGTAAAATTATCTCTTTAGGAGGAGTTAAAGTTAGTAGACTATATCAAGCAAGATTTGAAAAATATATATTTTTTCTTTTAACTTCAAATATTATAATCTTTCAATTTGTGCAGTCTAAGTTTCAAAATCTTTCTTCACATTCCTTTAGTAGTCTAGTACAAGTTTGTATGGTTGAATTTTGAAAAATAAATAAATAAATAAATTCTAGTTTATCTCACTCCCTTGAAAAGTGATAGTTTTTCACAATTTACGCCCCAAATGTGCCTTGCTCCTTTAGAGGTTAAGTGGAGATTTGAGACAAAAAAACGATAGAAAAAATTGAATTGTAAAATCATCTTCTTACCTTAATATACCAAAAAAAATCTTTTCACTCAATTTTTTTTATTACTCCAAGTACCTTTTAGATCCAAGTCCTTAAAATGTATTTTATTTTTTCTCATTGTATGCCTAATATAATAAATGTCTTTGTACTATAAAATTCCTTGAAATTAGAGGATATTTGTAATTTCCTAGAAAAAATAGAAAAAAATGTACATCTAGGACAAAATATGTTCAAAACTCTAAAGGTGTCACAAAATGTGTATAAATATTATAGTATAGATCATTTGGTATAGACCAAATTTAAGTGCAAAGCTAAGATTAGAAAAATTGAAGTTTGTCCAATAATTATTATACATGCAAAGTTAATTTTGAAATGAAATGTTATATTTTAGGAATTTTTCAAATTATAGTAGGATCTAGGCATTATATTTGTCATTTTGCATTAGCAGATTCAAATTCTCAAAAAATAATTTACAATTAAAATTCATCTCAAGAGTATGAATTTAGTTGTCAATATACACTAGAAAAGTTGTCATATTTTATTTATTTATAGAAGATTAACCTGCAAAGAACTTGTCCATCATTGTGATAATTAGTCATGAAAGCATCTTTTGATAAGATGAATACATGCATTTTATGTTTCTAAATTATCCCTCAAAGTCTTCCATTGGACACCATGTGTCCAAGTTTGCATTACATAGCTAAGCATGTTCTTCTAGGTTAAACATCCTCAAGGAAGTCTAAAAAAATGTGAAAAAATAGCAATCCTTCATCATGTAGCATTTATTTGAAGTCATTTATAAATTATATTATGGCTCAATTAAGTTCTAAGCAATGAGCATATGGACATGTTGTTGTCTATTGTAAAATATGAATATGTTGAGCAAAGGTACACATGTCTTTTGTAGTCCCCTATTCAGTTGTGTTCTTATTCACACTAGCCTAAAATTTTTGGCTTAAATGTTAGGGAAATGTGTATAGGGACACAACTAGGAAAGGGACTACAATAGGATACAATGGGAGAAGTTTTGAGCAACATGTTGCTCAAAAAAGAATTTTTTTTAAGGGAATAATAGGCAAAATGTTCTCCAATTTTCAATGGATGAAATTGTTGATTTATTACTTCTTTTGAGGACTATGTCATTGCTCTTTGGGGATGAATGTATACTCTTTTGGATGAATAATTTGAATTTCATTCTCACTTTTCATATTTCATCCATTTATATAGATGTAAATAACTTTAAAAACATCACTTTTACAAAAATTGCATTTAACACCATCTAAAACAAGAATGGTATGACCATGAGGCTTTGTCCTAGGTAAACAACCGGATCAATTAATTGGAGTGGATAGTAGAAAAATTAAACACAGAAAATGTTGAATTAATGACACCCAAAAGAAATTCAAGATTCCAAAGAAAATATCGGCCCTCCTCACATGACCAAACAAACACGGAAGGGAGGGGGGGGGGGCAACTAGTCATCCCCTTGATCCCTCCCAACCAAACCCTAACCATGTTGTGTAATGTGAGTGTGATTGTATATAGGATTTGAAAACTCGGATTCAAAAACCATAGTCAATGCCATAGTCTGCATCCAAATGATAAAATCAATAAATTATTTTTTAAAAACATACTCAATATGGTATGCCTAACTTCAAGCATTGGAATAACCATCTATACCCTAAATTAGGTTGTATCATTTGTTTGTTATAGTGAGATTTCCTATCCTATGCATCCCTAGTCACATTCTTAGTACTGTTGGAAAGCTCTCAGCAAGGAGGTGTGCACATGCTTTGTTTTGTGGTGTTTGAACCTACACTGCACTGTGAAAGTTACTGAATTTCAAAGCTTTCATGAATTAAAAAATCAGAAAATTAACTTTCACTTTTATTTTATTACAGTGTGACAACGGCACAGGACACACTAATAAGATAGTTCATCATGTGATTCATCCTGTACACATACAGTGTCCGGTAATGAAACTGGAATTCCTTCCCTAAACTAAGTTATTGAGAAGTTGTTGGGAAGAACCATCGCTGCAGAAGCAGCAGCAGGCTCTAAAAATAAGTTAAGCTTGTTTCTGACACATCTGACCAGACGAGAGGCTACAAGAACTTCAAGGTTGGCAAGGCTGCTGCCAATTTATATTAATTTAATTTAGAAAGAGAAGCCCGTCGTCACTCCTGATTCTCCCTCAAATTTAGACCCAATTAACTCCACATGGGATAAGCATATCAGTATATTCCGCACACCAGCTTCGATCCTGCACTGGCTCCACTGCATTATTTGGTTGACAATTGTGGCGGGGGAAGCTTTACTTTAGTTCAAAACTTAAACCACAGTTATCAATTATAATACCAGTAAAGTAGACTGAGAACTGATAAATGAAATTTAGTGTTTGGGACACTCAAGTAGAAACGAACCAGAACCGTCAGTTTAAGGAATTCAGCATAGTTGGAGGAACTTTTTCTTTACAATGATCTTTTTATAGTACTTGCAAGTGAAAATCATGAGTATTAAAAACAAATAAAAATTAGATTTTAAAGATATGATATGTAATTTCTATAAGTTTTCAAAGCGTTGGTTCATTAGACCATTGAAATAGTCCTACAGCAACACCTTGAACCGAACTTTATATAAACCTACTAATATCAAATGTCAGTGAATGAAAAGTAAATATCTGTCTTACACCTGCATCAACATATTAAAACCAAGCCATTTGTATGACACCTTGAGAGATGGTCATGAATAGTTTTAGTCACAATCTACAGTGCATGAATGGGATCAATAGATGTTTCCACTTTAATTACAAACTCTATAACACAAAATGGTGACAACACTTTGTTCTTCAAATTTTCAATTGGCAAATTCTTGGTAGGGTGAAATAAATCTCAATATTTTATAGACTAGGAACATGTATGGGAACCAATCCATTTCTAATCACCCCCCTATTTCCAACTTGTAAATTGTTCCAGTTCTAAAAAGTTGTAGCACGGTTCCCAAGGTGGTTGTGGCACAAGATGATTTGTTGTGAGGCTTTTCATATTGCAACTAGCCCTTGGTTGATTTGCAACTAGCCTATAGTTGAAAATAAAAAAGCTTACATCACTAGTATAGGTCATATAGTACAATTTGACTAAAAAATTCATAATAATTACATTTTGAGCTAAATTTTTTGGAAAATTATGTAATTCTTTTAAAAACTTATTTCCATATAGGGAAAATTTGCTGCATTTAGAAAATCTGCACTCCATGTGTCTATAATTGCTTAAGTGGTTGGAAATGGGTCAAGCTCCTATAAAATAACAAGTTTACATACTTGTTGCATTTTCTGATTTTAAAAATTTAAATGTGGGAAGTATTTAAAATTTTATTCAGGAATTGTAGTCTAATTGTAATAGGGAGCAAACATAATGTTTTTCCAATGAAAGGAATATTAGGGATGGAAAAACCTCATTATCTAAGACATCTCTAGATTTAAATCTAGACAAACAATCTAGGTTTGAATTTTTTTTTCAAATTTGTCTTTTTAAACTACAAGGTTTTATTTGGTGTGATTAAGAATATAGAATAATTAAAATGATTCCAAAGTTCTTGAAGGAATTCCAAAAAATAAGCTAATAATATTAATTTTTAAATTTCAAAAATTGACACAAACAAACATTTTTAAATTTTTTGTAGGATCCAATTTGGCCAATTTGGACTTTCTACGCTTTTTGTTTGAAAAGGTGTAAAAATTTAAGAGAGTTTTTAATCTCTCAAATTCTTATATTCAAAAGTACTACATTTGCTTTGGAATCCAATACAATCTTTTTAAGGGGATAAAAAATCATTATTCATCTTCTTACAATTTTTCTTCTCCTAAAGCTGCAATTTTTGCCTATGAAGTTGATCATCCAAAATTGTTATAATAAAAAAACTCAATGGTCAATATTTTTCAAAATTAATTCTATGCATATTAGACAAAGTAGTCTTTTTTTTGTATAGTTAAAATTCAATCACATTCATGTGCAAGGAAATATCAAAGTAGGACAATTTTGTGAAAACCTCCATTGTTAAAAAGTTGTTAGGGCTTGAGGGGTTAAAGGACCAAATGATTTTTGAATGTATACATGTGATCTTGGATAGGCGTGTATGAAGTAATTTTTTAATGAATGTTCTTAAAATTTTAACACTTAGTGTGAACATGTACCCCTTTAGTAGGAATAATGTTTCTTTCTCAATTGGGAACTTGGATCCGAATATTATCTTGCCTTGAACTATTTGGAGAGCCTAGATAGCTTTGAGCAACATGTGCAAAATTCTTCTTATAATTTTCAAATTTGGTAGATGTAAATTTTATATGATACATGATTCAAATGTAAAAAAAGAAGCAATTATATTGCAAAATCTCACTTTAGGAGGATTTAAAGCTTGCTGGTCATTTTGGACAAGATCTTAAAGAACACTTTTTAATCTAACTTCAAACATTATAATCTTTGTAGGGTAGTTACAGTTTTTGAAATTTTGTCCCTACATTCCCAAATAGTAGTTTAATACAAATTTGGGTGGTTGAATTTTGAAAAAAAAAATCTATTTTTTTCACTATCCTTAAAAGTGGTAGTTTTTTTTGCAATTTGTCCCCAAATGTACTTTGGTGCTTTAGGCGTTATTATATAGCATAAACATTTAATGTCAACGTGAACACTAATTGTCAAGATGAAATAAGAATTTGGGTGGATTGCATGATAGAATAAATAATACTAATGATTAGTGAGAACTAAACAAATTTCTAATTCTTTCTCTTGAAGTTTCAATAGTTATTTTCAATAGATATCCATTCATACTAGTCCTTCAAACTCAAGTTATTCGTCTTCTTTAATTCTTCCTTAAATCTCTTTTTCTTCATGCCAACTTCTCCATGGTGGTCAATCTCCTCTATGAACTTGAACAAACTTGACTTTATAGCTTGAGGTATTTAAATTAGAAGGAGCTACTAATACACAAAGATATTCTCTTCCATTCATTCGCTCCAAAAATTCAAATGCGACCTTGTTAGCCTCCATGATCTAATTATAATGCATCTTTACAACAATATTCATGTTTCATTGACCTTAGAAAACTTGAAATTGTGGATTTGACTGATTTGGGAGAACTTCATGACATGGTTCTAATAATAGTAATCACAATCTAATAATAAAGGGAGCAAAATACTTGAAAAACTCGATCAAAAATTTGAATTTTTTACAAATTGTTGCCTTTTTCAACTCTTGGTCATTTGGATGTTGTGGAAAAACCCCTTATATTTTGTTGTCTTGTTGCAAATTACAAGCAACAATGTATGCTTATCCTTTGAGGACATGAAGAATTTTATGTTATTTTTTTCATTAATTTCTAGGTTATAGTTGTTCATGAAGGACTCTTTGATATTTATTGTCCCTTTGCTCTATTTTCTGTGACTATTGAATTGGGGAAGTCATTATTTCTGTGACATTTTAGAACTTAGGAGTACAAAGTTTTTTTTAGTACAAACTAAATAATGTATTCTAAACTTCCACAAAATATAACTTTATTGAGTTCATGGTATTTAAATAATGGAGTATGAAGTCAAATAATTTGTAAACATCTATTTGTACTACAGCTCTTCAAATGTGACATAGTTTGGAATTTAGGCATTATTAGAGCCATCTATGAATGTTTTAGGGAAAAAATTAGCATGAGTAACATGTAAAGAAGTGTCAGGCAAAATGGAAGCATTTTCAAGGTGAAAATTTGCAAGCATGAGCTATATTGAATCAAACAATATCACGGAATTTATCCATGTGAAGAGGTTATAGGCAATGTAGGAGTATGTTTCTAGCTAGTTTCATTTACTCCAAACTTCTAGCAAATTGTATTAGATTCAAGAGTCACCAAATTATTTTAAGAAGGTATTCAATAGTACATTTGGTGTTTCTAAGCTTGTATGGTTATTACATGCATCCAATTGAAACCAAGATTTGTACCTAAGTTGTTGATAATGTGAAAGAAGAGTTGCAAGAAGTGAAAAGAGTAGAATTGTTGGAGAAATTGACTTACAAAGATGAAATTGCCAACTCCTTTGTTGGATGTTAATTCTCAACGAGTTAGAGATATAGATACTTGTAAATACTCAACACCAAGACATAGAATATTAGCCACCCTTGGCAACAATTGGATGTTCCATATAAGCCATGTAAACTTATAGACAACAATTAGATACTCTTAAGATAGTGGAGTGATGGTGGTATATAGAGACTAGAATTAGTTTCAATAGGAAAAACATGACAATGAAACTTTTGACTATATATCAAGGACTACAATGAGCACCCAATTCATTACTTACACAAATCTAAGGTAAGTTGATTCCATGTTGTTTTCACATGTTCACATGCTTAATTATCTTTAGAGGACATTGCAATTTTTTTGAGTTTTTAGTTTTTGACTAAGTAGATTGGAAGATGTCAGTGTTGAAAGTGAAAAATGAAACAAATTATCTTTGATTCCCACAAAATGACTTTTCAATCTTTGATTCTCAAGAACTTATTTTTTTGGCACTATAAAGTTGAGGTTTAAATCTTTATAGAGGGATTGAATTGAGTATAAAAATCTAAGATTTAAAAAAATTTAATTACTTTTCTTCTTGAATACTTTGTTAAGTAGATGTAGGTATAAGATGGAGGGGACAATTATATTGTTAATAGCTCTCAAAAGGAATTATAATTTGTCAATTCTAATAGTCAAATTGTTGTAGTAAGTCATATACACCCTATAGAGGTTTTAGTTTTCAAAAATTGCTAAATCAAATTTGAAAACAAATTTTGTACTTTATTTTTTCATATAGATGCTATGATTATTCACTTAACAAGACTTTTTATAACTTTCACATTACTTATTAAAATGGAATGAATAAAATATTTTCCAAAAATAACTACTTTGCAAACACCAAATTAGACATTCTTGCAAAATTGTGTGCTAAAAAGTGTTTTGTGAAACTATAATACCCCTAACTTTTTCAAGAATGCTTTACATTCGTTCTATTGGATAGTACCACATTTGCGCTTGGAATTTATTTTATGAGGATTATCCTTCTCCTTTCTTAAGTGGATCAAATACAAAACATACACTTCCTTCATCTCATAAATTCTTCTTCTTTGATTGTTTTTATCTCAATATGTATTTCTATAATGTAGTGACAATAGTCCTTTATCATTTTCTTTCCAATTTCACATGTATACTAATAACAACTACAATCACTTCAATACTTGTTCTAAAAAATCAAAATAAAATTAATAGTACCTCTACTACCTTCAATTTTTTGATATATTGTTGATACAAAACATTGAAAATGCACTTTAACACCTACAAATACATTCAAAACACATAAAAATCTCTAATTTTGTATTTAAGACATAAATATATTTTATAAGAATAATTAATTAATTATAATTTTTGAGTTTTTTTTTGTTGTATGTAGTTGATGATTCCCTTATCAAGAAGGCATAATTTTTCCTCCCAAACACAAATTAAAATAAAAATCATATTTTCATAAAGATAATACATTCATTGAATAGTACAAAAAGTTTCAAAAAATCACAATAAAATTTGACATAGGAATCTACTTGAAATCTATTTAAAAAATCCATTCTATGACTTTGAATCTTTAGGAATCAACCTTCAAAGTATAAACATGCCTAAAGATTATAATTTTAGGGTCAAACATGAACTTTTTATAATTCTTGATTTTAAACGTCTTTGAGCATGATTAAGAAATGTAGTTCTAATAATCTACTTTCTATTTTTTTTTATAATTTCTTCCAAAATTGTTGAAATTATAATTTTGTGACACTTTAAGGTAACATCTAGAAAGCTTAAGATACACCACTTTGGGACTTTTCTATCTAGGTGGTTGCAAGAAAAGTTGTTTGTTTTTGTTTCGTGAAACTCATAGTACTTGTAGTATTGAGCACAAAAACTTATTAATTGTTGATCAAAAA
Organism: Pseudoscleropodium purum; assembly: GCA_963969395.1. Classification (NCBI taxonomy): domain Eukaryota; kingdom Viridiplantae; phylum Streptophyta; class Bryopsida; order Hypnales; family Brachytheciaceae; genus Pseudoscleropodium; species Pseudoscleropodium purum. The sequence continues at coordinate 26,975,323 of OZ017798.1, forward strand.
AATTGATGGCTAACAATACCATTTTGAGTATTATGAATACTTATAAGTACTGAAAATAATATTGTTTGAAAAAAACCCAAATTCTCATAGAAAATAGATACAATGAGGAATAAATTAATAAAAAATAAAAAATCATGAACAAAAAAAAATCTAAAAATTGGCAATTTGTAATCAAATTTCATCAAAAAAATGAATCCAAAACCATCTTCATTGTTCAAAAGTGTGCGCACAAAGGACCCATGTTTGCATGCATGTGGACAATATAAATTAAGGTTTTTTTAAGTTCTTTTTGGTGGACACATGCCTCTCTAGTGTGGAAATATTCTACTAAAATTTAAGCTCTACATCATTAATTATCAGTACTCCACGGACTTACTAAAAATCCCTGAATCGCAAAGTGTGACAAATTAGCTAAATTGAAATTTAATTATAATTTTCTTTTGAAAATTTCTGAAAAATAGAAATTCTCCTAATAATCAAGTTAGTCATCTTCAATAAAAAAATTCAAATACATCGCCTTCATTCTCCAAATATTATGGTGAAAACAAAACTCCGCAACTCAAAGTGTGACAAAAAATAATAGGCAATTTCATTAAAATGGCGGTATTTTGGATGTCATTTGTATGCTCACGATAGATTCCAAACCGCCATTTGTGCAATGGTAGTATTCTAAATGCCATTTGTATAGGTGTTTTTTTTGGTGTTGTATGCAAGTTTTGAAGAGTGGTTGTGTAGTGGGGCCAACCAATGGAATGCCATTTCAACAGAATTGCCCATAATAGTACCACCCTTTCTTGCAATCACCCATCAAGTTTCTCTTAGTGTGAGCTCAAGGAGTGTAAACAAGATTTTTTTAATTCAAAGTAGCATATTCATAATTTTAGTGCAAAGGCTACAGACTTAGTAGCCATTTTCTAATTGTAATGAGAAAAGTATTCGAATACACTATAAACTTTGATTGAGGATATAAAACCCAAATTAGGATAAATAGCCTAGTAATTAGATGATTACTAATATCAATGTAATAGACTATAGCCAAGTGATTTAAAAAGGCAATTTAAAAATGCACCTTTTGGCAACCATAGGACATTCTCTAGAGGATAAAGCCAATAGTCAAGATTTATTTCAGGAGAGTAGAGTGTCTACCACCTCCCGCTAGCAAGTGAAGTAAGCGTGATACTTTTTATAGATTATTTTTCCTTGTTGTGATTTGAATATTATTATTAAATTATTGTGGCTATAGCCAAAACCATGTGGAGTTTGAATGTGTTTTGACTCCTATCTATTTTGGTGTGGAATTGGTGTAATATACTCGAGGAACAAACAATATTTTTAACATTCTATTTTGTAATTAGAATATCATTTACTCTACATTTCTAGACCTTAGCTACATACAAATTTAGCTAACATAAATCTTCCCTAGTGAACGAACTTGATTAATTCTCTTGGTGTTGTAAAAGAGAATAAATAAATTTATACTACAAGGAGTACACCAATTACATTATAGTGTTTATCACTACCATCTCTAGTTTTGTTAAAAATCCAATACTAATTTAAGCATTTTTTAAATTATTATGATTTTTACAAAGAAATTACTTGAAAAAATTCATATAAACTTCATTTTGTTTTTAATTATGAAAAAGTGAAATTTAAATTTTGGATATATATTACTACATGAGAAAAATGTCAAATGTTTTGAAAGGTCTATTTTATTATAGAAAAGTAATGAAGCTTAGAATATGTAATGGCCTTCAAGAGTTAAGAACATTGTTAGTTCATTGCTTTGAAAGTCGCTTTAAAAATGAAATATTGTTTGTTTTGTTTGTTATAGTGAGATCTCTTTGACCATGCATCCTCCAATTCCGCTCTTGGCACTAGCAAAAATTCCTTGGTGAGAGGTGCATAGACTTTGTTTCATGACGTTCCAAATCATGGTAGAAAAGATATTGAATTTCAAAGTTTTTATGAATTAAAAAATTAGATAATTACTATTCCTTTTATTTTGGATGTGACAATGGCACAAGGCACAATACAGTAGAACATGCAACCCATTTTTGACCACTTCCCCATTTCCACAACATAGGCGATTGCTACTCTATTTCTACAATATAGGTTGCTCTATTTCCATTTCCAACCACTTTCCAATTTCCACATTAAATGTCCATGCAATGGACATTGAAAGCACACAATGATCACAACATGTAGATTGATTCACTTACATCAATTTTGTAATTAACCTGTGGCTAGAATTATAGCAGCCTAGATAACAAGAAAAAATTGCACAACAATCTTTAGGAAAAAAATTAAGAAGAATTTCAATTTTGACCCAAAAAACAATGTAAATGTTTTTTTTGAATCCTCCTTAACATCAATTTCCCTACACAGGAAAAATATTTCCCAGAATACACCCATCCAGCAGCTATGCTGAATTCCTTAGGTGGTCGGAAAGGGGTCGTCATCCCATAGTGTACTTGATGACTGAGCACATACAGTCAGTAAGTATGTGTCGAGCCTTTTCCAGCGTTGAATTGACAATGCTCTGCAGTCAAAACCGCCCGCAACGTCAATCCATCAAGAAAAGAAACCGCAACGAAGACTTCGACACACCCAACGGGGCGCCCCTTCTGGATGGCATTGCGCTGGCATGCACACAGCAGTGGTCCACGGGTCCACCCGCCCGCTCTCCAGTTGTAAATGAACTGCAACCAAAGATTCGCCAGGACTATATAGCTGGGAAGAACCGAGGAAAGCAACCAAAACAAACCCATAATTATTAACTAACTTAACTTATAACTACTGCAACAGTGAACTCCTTCAAGCTTCGCAGCTGGCCTTGGACTGGCAGCTAACTTAATAATAAGATACGTTACGTTACAAAACGAAGCGGCAATGGCGATGCCGCTCCTTTTCCTCTCAGACATTCGATCGAGTCCCGGCCGTTTCCTAGTAACCTCCACCTGTGAATGGACGCGTGAACAGTGTTTGGGTCTGAGTTGCTGTGATGGGCTGGCGGGCGGTTGCCTTTGGTGTGTGCAGCGTCGTCTGTTTCTTCTTCAGTTCAAGTTCTTCACTGAGTGGCAGTGCTTGTGGTTTCGCATCCATCCTGGATTGGGATGGCTACTCGGTGCCACCACCAATGCCGCAATGCATGCCGGCGAGGTCGTGGACTGGCACTGCTTGTTTAGAGGCTCCTAATTAAGGAACGGGTTGCCGATGATGACGAAGAATAGTGTAGGGTCGACCTTTTCAAGAGTCCAGCTCCATCACACTGCTGGACTTTTCTTTTTTCTTTTTTTCTTTTTTGTTTAAATAAATGGAAATCCATTGCAAAGCAACACAGTACAAAGCAGACAGGCCTAGCAGCCGGACAAAGAGAGAAAAACAGAGAGCCTAAACAAAGCTACAGAGAACAGGATACACTGCTGCACTTTCCGAACCCACCGAGCAACGCAACATTTTCTTCTTTTTACTACTTTTCTTTGATGAAAATGGCTGGTTTCTATCAAGCAAAGATGAAGAAATTAATTACAAGCTAATATTGATCCCAAATTTAACCCAAATTTAACTCTAGAAGGATGTTGTGAACAATAGAGTGTATGATGTATGATGAAGAATCCTTTTGTGCAAGACTCTTCTAATATAGCACCACTTATCTGAAATCTTGGATAGTTGTAGATAGGTGGCACACTTAGGAGAGTGTCTCTTTAAGGTGCACTCATACTTTAGATGGGGAGGGTAGTGTTGGTGGTGTGGATGGAAGCAAGTTAATAAGACATTTCTCATCAAATAAAGTAATAGAGGGAAGGTAGAAGCACCTAAAAATGCCACTTTTGCCACCTCAATCGGAGTGATGATCAAAATGATTTAAAAAATGTAATAAAAATTGTTAGTATTTTTGAGAAAAATTCAACCTTAATTGTTTTGTAAACTTTTGAAACTCATACAACATTTTGTAAATTTTCAAAGTTGAAAGTATGGGATACCTACTCATCCTACTAAACTATATTTAAATGGTCATAGTATAGCAAAAGACGTTTCAACTCCAACTTGTTGCTTGCAAGAGCTTGTGATGGTTTTGTCACCTTTATTTCTTCCTTCTAATCAACCTATTAAGTGGCACCAAACAAAAAAGGGGGTTTAATTAAGTGTCGATACTTTAACCTTTAACCTACAAAAGACCAAAGTTTCTACACAAGACAAAATGGAATTTGGGCCTAGCTCCTTTAGCTTCAGATTTTTTTCTAATTATTTGAATATTTTTTAAATAGAGAAATACATTTGCTTTCTAGGAATATAATTTTTATTTCAAGCAATGCTCAACAACAAAACTCATGCCATCCTAAGCATAATTTTCATCTTGCCTAAAATCAAAATAAATTTATAAAAACTTGAAATAAAAATTTAAAAAGTTTGTTTCTTATGGAACATATTTTTGTCTTTATGGTAAGCTTTGATTTATTCAATTTAGATTAATGATGTGAAAGTTATGGAACATCTTATTTTCTAAATATTTATAGAATCTTCTTAAGAAAATAATATATTGGATTCAGTTTTTAATTCAGTTTTCATAATTTCAAAAAAAGAAGTTCCATAGGATTTAGTTTGCTTGATAGAACAATCTTACTATTGGGATTAACCCCTAAAGTTCCTTGACTATGTTTTAGCCAAAAACATTCCAAAACTGCCACTTTTTGTACAAATTTCAAAATTTAGAAAAGAAACATTTTTCTTTAACATGCCTAATCATAGGATCTTGTAGTAAACTTGTTTGAAAAGATGTCAAAAAAATTTCAGAAATTTTCACCATGTAGATTGCAAGATATTGGCATTTGAAGTGACAAAAATCATTTTTTTGTCCCTGCAAAAAACCAAACCGCTGCACTTCACAGGGTCACATTTGTATGAAAAAATGTTCGAAATGGTGGTACTTCTTTGCATTCATTCTTCAAGGCATCTTGACTACACGCTTGAAAATTTTTAGATCATTTGAAATTGTACAACATATAGAAAAAAAATAGTAAGTAGAAAGATGTAAAAAATGATTCAAAATACTAAATAGAAAGATGTAAAGAATGATTCAAAATACTAAAGTGTTAACAATTTATTTATGGAATTTGAAAATGCCAATCCCAGTGGTTGTAATGTTGTAACAAATTTGAAAATTGAATTCAATAAAAGACTTCAAAGTTTATTATGGAGTAGAGAATCCATAATTGGCCACAACCTAAAACACTTCATAACTTTTGACTTATTGGTCAAAATGGAATGATTCAAAGCTTTCTATGTATATATAATTTTTATTTATTTTTTAATTTCAATTTATGTTTTTGGGAAAAATGTTTTTTTAAAATTTGCTTAGACTACCCAAGTTGAAAAACAAATTACATATTGGCCATAACATTTGACTCATATTTTCAAATGTCCTAAAATTTAGTGCACATAAGAGATATTCCTTGTTCCCACCTTCTAGTAGTGACAACAATAAGAGGTTTTGTGTTCCACCTGATTCACATGCATCCACTAAATTAAATTGAGTTCTAGACATATTTAACTCCTAAATGACCAAGTTGCATTTCTTGGCAATATAGCAATTTGGGAGCTCACTATAAATGGAGTTTTTATTTATTTTGCTGAAATTTTCACAAAACATTTGCCCATGGAGTAGCTTCAAGGCTTGACAATTTTCATAACTTTTAACTGCACAGTCAAAAAGTTCTTGCATGATATATCGTTTTCTTTGTTCTGCAAGCAATCCAAAAAACTTTAAGAACTTCTTCAACCCCTAAAGGTTGGAGAGTATGTTTTCACCAAAAACACTTCAAAACTGTCATTTCTATTACAAGCCCCAAATTTTAGATGAAAACCATTTTGGTGCACATGTAACCATAGAATCTCATAGTAAATTAGTTTGAAAAAATGTGGAAAAAATTTCAGAATTTTCCACCATGTAGATTGCAAGATATTAACATTTGAAGTGACAAAAATTATTTGTTTGGCCCTATGAAAATACGGGCAGTTGCACTTCACAAGGTCACATTTACATTGAAAAATGTTCAAAATAGTGGTGCTTCTTTGGATTCATTTTTCAAGGCAAGTTGGCTACATAATTGAAAAATTTTAGATCATTTGGAATTGCACAACATATAGGAAAAAAACAATAAGTAGAAAAAAGTAAAAAGTAATTCAAAACACTAATAAAATTATTAAGAATATAATTAAAAAATTAAAAAATTATAATTCCAAAGGTGGTGATGTAATTATAAACAATCAATATCATATATTTTTATTTTTTTCAAAAAATATTAAAATTTGTGTTAAATAAAAGACTCTAAAGTTTATTTTCAAATAGAGAATCTATAACTACCCGCAAACTAGAACACCTCATAACTTTCATCTTGTAAATCAAAATCGAACAATTTAAAGCTTTCCACCTACATATAAATCTAGAAAACCAATTTCGAATTTTTATTTTTGAAAAAATTAATTTTTCAAGAAATTTTTGGGCTGCCCGGCGAGCATTGAAAATTACATACCATGTAATAATTTTTGAACCATATAGTCAAAAGTTATAAAAATTGTTGGGCCTTAAAGATACTCCTTGGGCATGTGTTGTGTGAAAATTTCAACAAAAAACAAAAAAACTCCATTCGTAGTGCACTGCCCAAAATTGCTATGTTGCCAAATAACGCAGTTTTGACCTTTAGGGATTAAAGTCTCTTTTAAAAAAATGAAAATTTGAATTTAGTTCTTTCAGTTTACATATACGCGGGAAGCTTTAAATTATTCCATTGTGATCAATGAGATGAAAGTTATGAGGACTTTTAGTATGCAGATAGAAATGTAATCATCATGAAGTTTATTGGCCTCAAGGGGTCAAAATTATTGTCTTTAGTAAAATCATTTGAATATTATTTTTGGATTATTATAGACTCAAATAAAAAAGAAAAAATGATAACAATTAGAAAAAACCAAAGTATGAAATAAATTTAAGTGTTAGTGCCTTACACTTATATAGATGCCTTCTCTTCAAAACTAAACATTAATAATACTAATATAGGTTTTAAAATCAAGCTATTTCATTCCTTAGTTGAATGCTATATTGGATGCCTTAGATATTTTTTGATTAAAATTGATAGTGATATATTAAATTTTCAAGGATAGGGGTGTTTTCCAAGAGAAATTATTATTTTTTAAATGTCATATTCTAATTAGTGTATTGCCTCAAATTGAAAATAAGAACCTTTTTTTTAGAATTTTGACCTTAAAAAAGTGTATTATACTACTATGACAATGTATTGAAAAATTTCATTCCATTTGACCATTTGAATTGAAAGATTATACCATTCAAAGAGACATGAAAAACATTTTTTTTCCTTCTTATGAAATGTTATTGGAAAACTTTGAACCCTCTTGAAGTAATAATATTACTCTTTGACTAACTTGAATCTTTCCACCATTGAGTTCTAAATCTTATTAGGTACACTAATGAACAATTTCAAAAGCAAATATGAAGTCTAATTTATTCTAAATCACTTTGCAATGCAAGAAGGTCAAGTAAATTAGCAATACACTCATCATTCTTTTAATGATTTCTCATGCAATGAGTTAATTTTTAATTTTTAATCAAAACACTTAGAATATGTGGGTTAAGTTTCAACATCTAGCTAACAAAGTTTGACACCTCTTTGAATGTGATTTGAGAACTAAATTTTTTTTTTTCTCTAGAAAATTTTAAGCCATATTTAATTAGTTATAAACATACCAAATTTCAAAAGTCAATGAGGATTTTAGCAAAAGATGCCTACAAGATGCCCAAATTACCCAAACTACCCAAAATTTTCCAAGCAACATAACTTTTGATCCAAGCACCTGATCATAAAAAAATTTCAACATTCCCATAGAAGGAAGACATGTCAAAAATTCGTAAACATTCAACCAAAATTAACTTTATATGCTGCTACCTAAGTTTTCCACTGTCCTTTGAACGGAAAGTTGATCTATTCAAGATTCAATAGAATAAATTATTCATGACATTAATTGAATGAATCTTGGAATCTTTTGAATGAAATTGATGAAGTCAATGAATCCAAAATTTCATAAAGCACTCCAAGTTAGCATTGACTAACAGTTGTATATTCTCCATATTTTCATTTGATATACCGAAATTTTTTCATACTTTTGTACTCATTATCCCGTCTTTTCCATTTTGGGTTGAGATATTAGAAAATTCAACCTATTTTAAGTGAAGAACAATAGGTGAAATATATTTCCAAATGTTGTTGGTTGTTTTAGGGTTTGCTAATTGGCCCCCCCTAGTCTCCACCCCGTCGAATCCCATGCAAGCATGATCCCCCCCTCCCCCTCCCCCATCGGATGCCGAGAGCCCCCATCCCATCCCTGCATGGCCATGGCCATGCCAAGTGGGGAAAGACCTCTTTCTGACGTGCCTGGAATGATGAGAGAGCGTGTCAGGTTCAGAGGCAGGTGCAGTGTCAGGCAGGGCGAGGCAACTGAACTACTGAAGGCCGGAGGAAGAGGCCACTGAGTGCTAATTTAGGACCTGGGGGCCAATAATCGATCCCCTCATCCAGATTAGTAGAGAAACAACGAACCGACTGTACTGTACTGTGCAGGGGGGAGTAAGTCACGTCACTTCAGCGGACGGACGGACGGACGGACGGACCGACCGACCGACGGAGGTCTCCATACCTTCCGCCCCCAACCGAACCGACTCGACCCTCTGACGTGGAGGGCCATATAAAACAAGGGAATGAGGCTCAGAGTCCGACCAGAGTCCGTTCACTGGCTGAACCAGGGTTAAGGGAAGAAGCCCAGGCAGGAGAAGTGAAATCCAAACGAAAAAATGACATGGCGGCACTACACGTAAGTTATTTGGCCCATTTGCACGCACCCTCACCTCTAACTTAGCTGTGGCCTTGAAATGGGATTGCCTCACCTCTAACTTACTTGTGGCCCTTGAAATGGAATTGCGTATAGGGCATTGTTCAATGATGAGAGGTGTTGCGTGATATAAACTATTGCAAGAAATTAATAGACTAGGATGCATAGTCAGATGAAAATACAATGTTGGATGAAAAATCCCTAATGTTTGATGATGGAGGCAAAACCACATAATCAAGCACTACGGCCTAATTGCAATGCAAAATCTGCCTACGAAATGAGCGGACCATTTCCTATGGGTGGTTTACAAGAGAGAGAGAACTTTGATTCTTCTTCTTGGAATTAGGGTTAGTACCTTGACAATTTGTTCATTGTTCAAGGTCCCATGGCAAAATCTTTAGTGACCATATGTTTATGAAGAAGAAAATAAATAATAGGATATCAATTGAGTGGTCAAGACTAAATTGAAAACTCGTTTGGTCTTGTGGTCTTTTTTCACCTTGATCTTTAAAAGACACCGTCTTAAAGACAGGTACTCACTCAAATATGATCCAAATTTTGAACCAATAGATGCATTCTATATTTTTTTATAATAACAAAAGAAAGTCATCCATATAACACTTTGTGTTTGTAGCATCATTTTAGGGTGAAATGAGTGAAAATCCGAATACTCGAAGAAACCTCCCCTGTTTGGGAGGCCATTAATTTTTTGTATTTTCTAATCTCACAACGTGAAAATAGGGTCTGTGATTCCACATATGAATTCAAAATTCCCAAAGTCGAACATCTGATTGCAAATACTCCGTAATAAATAAACTCTTGCGTGTATCCCCCATGTAGAAAGAAAAAAGAAAAAGACCGGATGAGCGAGCTCTGTCGCCCGCAGGCCCCCCATCTGCCTGCCTCATTCCCCACTCCAGTCGTTCCCATGCAGTTCACAACGACTCCCTCCTCCATTCCCAAGGTCAATACAAAATCAAAAAACACTGCGTTGGGAGCAAACGGGGGAAGGTACGTCGCAGTTGCCGGGACGTGTACAGAAATCGAGGCGTTGAAGAACGGGAACGCTGATTCGAAACAGTAATAAACTGCTGCACAGCGGGAATGTCAGAGCAGGCGCGGTAAGTTAACATACCTGACGAATGGGAACCATAACTGACGAATGGGAACGCGGAGGGCCGGGGAAATTAGGACGAAAAGTAATTTGAAATGGATAATTTAAAACGGACGTGACTCAGACTGGGGCTGGAGTTGGGCTGGCAATGGGACCCCCAACTTCCATGCGATGGGGAAGGGTGGGGGGACGTGGAGGACAGGGACTGGCCCACCGCATGGCCACGTCAGTCAAAGGGTGGAGGGGGCGGGTAAGGGAAGCTTATGTAGAGTGAGTTAGAAGCAGTGATTTAGTTAGAACTAATTACAGCAGAGTGTCCACTCCTTAAAAAAACGGAGCCTATGACCGTGGAGTCAAACTTGAAAGTCCTTCACTTTGTATATTCTATTCCTTCACTTTTTGTTTTTTGTTTTGATAACAGAACTGCACTATAGTGTAGAATCATTGTATAGTATAAAGAATATTTCATATCATTCTATATTTAGAAACATGGTTATAGAGATATTCAACTTCAAATTTCTCTAAACTGCCTTTTTAATTTTAGGTAATTTTATGAAATATCCAAATGAAGTAGAAATTGCATATGAGAAGTTTTATTTTCTTATGTTTTATCAAAAGCAAAAGAAATTGTTTTGAATGTTGAAATCAAACTTTAAGAGGAAAAAAATTCAAAGTATTAAAATGCACTCATTAGTCAAGACCATTTAAGAAAAATTAAAAAACAACTAAAATGTTTTGAAATCAACTCAATGATGTGGATGAAGCATTTATAATGTTGCACAAAAAAAAAATTAGATGAAAACCATCCATTCTTCAATATTTACAAAGCTTGGTTGATTATCCAAAGGATACAAAATTAATGTCTTTGGTGTCTTTCTAAGATTAATGCTGAAAGGGTGGAGTCCACAATTGTGTGTAAGCTTGGTCAACATCAAAATTTGCTTATTTGTATCTTCCATTTCGATGCTATTTATGGGTGAAGTTTTCTAGTTTTATTTTGTAAAAATGGAATCACTTGTTAGATATTGTATGTAGTGGTTAAGATAGGCAAAAAATAATTCTAGCCAATTGAATGTTGGGATTTCAAAGAAATAATTTCTCTAGGAAAAGGTGAATTTGTATAAGGAAAAAGATATTGAAAGAATATTTTTATTTAATGCATACGTTATACTAGTTTTCCTAACTTTTTTCCAAATATGCCAACCATTGAACCTAGATATTTTCTACATTGTAGAAATTTCAGATTTTGCTATGAGTTTTTACAAGAAAAGTGAAAAAAATTCATATAAAAAATAAAAAATATTTGAAAAATATTAATAAATCTAATTATAAGTTTTTTATAGTACAAATGATAATGAATATGAATTTTTTGGTTTCACCCTATTTTTAGAAATTTGTTTATAGATTTGTATAGTAAAGTAGACTATAAAGGTATATTATTCTTTGATAAACTATCCCTCACAAAATTAAAAAAAAACTTAATATATAACTTGATTTTAATGTAATGATGTAAAAATAATATTGATGAAGTTGCACCAAACAAATTGATGAAAATCATTTGGAAAAAGACTATTTGAAAATCCAATGGACAATTATTATTATTGAAGTCTTTACAGATCTAAATCTAAAAGGACATTAGCCAATCACTAATACAATCAACCTCTGAAATCATTAGATTTTTTGAATGAACATATGCATTATTTGTTCCTACAATTTTTTTGAAAGTAAATCATTAAACATTTTTAATCCTTTAGGTTCTTACTAATTGACTAAAATTGCCCAATTTTAATCAAATATATAATCACCAAATGAAGTATATCATAGCCACTCCACATTAACTTTTAGTGTTAAATGGACTCTCCCATTGGAGATCATCTCAAGTGAATAAATTTCATCCAAATTATAAAGTTTGAATGTGTATTTATTATACATTCTTGTTTAGTTTTGATTGCATATTTGATGTTGGTTGTGGCACTCAACATGTTATTTATTACAATCTTTGTTTACACAACAACACTTTAGTCATTACCTCCATATTTTATTATGATCACAACTTTTGAAATTTTGAATGTTTCTTACCTTGTTATTTCAAAAATCACTTGGCTTTTATTTATTTTTGGATACAACAAAATGAATTGTAATTTTGGCTCTCAATCCCTACAGGAGAATTGTTCTTAAAAAGGTCTAAATTTTTTTCTTAGAGATTATACCATTTTTTCCTCAACAAGTGCCCCAAACAAATGTTAAGGTGGGTATATCCAAAAGCATAACAAATTTGGATGTAGATTTCTTGAAGGCTGAGTTGTTGATTAGAAAAAGAAGACAATAGAGAATTGCCTAGTAAAGGAAGAAACCCACGATCACTTTTTAAATTTTGGTAAATTTGAGACTAGAGTAGCCTACAAAAGTTTTTAGAGTAGAGTGATCAAAATAGGTCATAGGCAACCTTCGAATTGAGTGGCCACATTCCAAAGCTCCCCCTCCCAAGGTGTCAAAAGTGAAAGAATGGGAGTTAAAATTGTGTTATTAATATTCCAAAAAAGTACAAGCTTGTAAAACAACAAACAAACTCCTAATGCAACAAACAACAAATAAGAATCTAATCAAAGTATAGTTTACATTAAAAATATTAGAGACTTAAAATCCTCATGTGATGTCAGCATTTAAGCCTTTGTATTCAACTATAATGACACTCATGTAATCTCAAAATGCCTTTTCTCACTGCTTGACTACTTATAGTTGATGCTTACACCATTATGGAGCTTCTTTTAGATTGTGCTTTAAGGCACAATGCCATTATGGGTGTACCCATTGTATGCCTATTCAAAGTTAAGAGTGCAGTGTGTGACATTTTGTGCAATTTTACAATTTTTTTTTACTTGGAGCTTAAAAAACAAGTTTGTATGCAAACAATATGATATAGGATGTAAATGTAAGTAAAAAAGAACTCACTCCAAGAGCAAATGTACAAAGAGCAATTGTTGCACATAATTTAATCAAATTGTGTTGTTTTCTTTTTGAAAGGAATTTCAAATTCCACCCATGCAAAGAAAAAGGACACAATACATAAAAAACATTGTCTTAACCAATCCAAATAAGTTGGAGTCTATTATATATAACAAAATATTAAATAATGTCCTCCATTATAATTACCATCAATGCCAAATAAACTTGATGAATTGTTATAGTATCCAATTTTTTTTATAATGTGATGTTTACTAACATGCGCTTGTGAGAAATAAAATAGACCATACAAATTACCCATTAGAGGATTTTTGAGGGCCATAAGAGATTGTGAATTATCATGCCTTGAAAATGTTGTGAACGTGCTATAAACATTGCTAGCAGTGCAGTCCAATGTGGTTGCAAGAGTGCTACGTTACTTTCCAAAAAAAAATTTCAAATTTTTTTTGCATTTGAAGAACTAAATTTCTAAAAACAATTTCTTCAATTTTTTTGACTGTGAGGAACAGCGACGGGAACAGGCCCGAAACAGCCCTTTACAAGCCTCAAATTTGCTCTAATGATTTTGGTGTTAGAAACGGCCATAGGGCACGCGGGGTGAACCGGAGAAAGGTCAGTCCAGTTATTAAATGCGGTAATAAAGCCCGGAAGCAGAATAGGTGTGTGGGACGGTCACTTCTTACCCTTTATACGGTAAGTAACTTCTAAGCCGACGACGACGGGCGCAGGGGTCCCGTCGCGTCCTCGAAACCCGCCGCGCGTCCCGCACGTAATGGCCGCTCGGCGTCCCAGCAGCAAGTCGCGGCTGGCCCTACTCGTCTCGTCTCGCCTCGTCTTCCCCCCCTCGCCTTGCGCCGGCATGCCCCACATGCGCGCTGCTGCTGCTCGCTGCTGGCTGCTCCTCCCGCAGCTCGCCCTTGCTGCCCTTCCCATTGCCCTTGCCCTCTTGTCTTCCTTTTCCCATCGCCAAGGGCAAGCTCCAGTCTTTCTCACCTGAGCTCCCCTCTCTGACAGCATCTGAGACGCGACCGCTAGTACTGCCTACCTTCAGGTACACACACACACTCACACACGCCTGCTCACTCCTCTCGCGGTATCCGTTTCCAGAGGAGTAGGGATCCAGAGGCGAGCTTGCATTGGTAGGGATCAAGCTGTTGGGGCTCCCGAGTGGAGCTTGCATTGGTGGTGTTAATGTTGTTATGCTTGTGGTGGATGCAGAGTGGAGAGCTGCATTGGCGGGGTGGGTGAGATCGCTGCTGTGGCAGGTGGTAGTTTAGGAGACTTAAGGAAAGTGCGGCAACTTCGGTTGCGAAAGTGGCCGTGGGGGGGTTCTCCCGGTGTGATGGTGCGGTGCATGGCGCCGTCGAAAGCATGCGCGGGGAGCAGCGACTTTCGGAGGGGGGCGACGATGAAGGCGCTGTTGGTGGTGGCCATGTTGGTGGCGTTGGTGTCCGTGGTTGTAGCTACTGGTACGTGCTCTTAGTGGCTACATCTCGAACTGGGTTTGGAAGTACAGTGTGGACTTTCGTTCTTTGGTGTTCGGTTTTCAAGTTCGAGTGTGAAGGTTGGAGGTTTGTGTTTGGGGAGTGGGCATGGTGAGGTTCGTTGTGGTGGATAGAGAGGACCCAATGCGGATGCTCTGGAGACTCAATGCATTATGCGTTTGTAGCTATTCGGATGGCAGTATCTGGGTGTACTGATTCGTGATGAGGAGTTGAGCTTCAGCGCTGTTTTGGGAAGATTAGGGCGGTTGCGTGTCGACGCACTGTCGAAGTACTTGGAGAGTGTTTGATGCCATACCATAACGTGACGTGTCCGTTGACGTAGAGATGGAAGTAATGTAGGGGTGGCGACCTTGGTTGTAGAGCCAGCTTGGTAGGTTGTGGATAGTGTGTGAACAGTTCTTGGTACTGTTCTTGGGATCAGATTCAAGACTTCTTCTTAGGAGTTTTTGGAATGGATGTGGGCCAGATGTGCTTTGAATTGTGCATTCCGAGATCCGTTACAGTGCATATCGTTGGGATGTGATTAGAAATTAGCATATGAATTGGCTATTCTCGATATCTGTGCAAGGGTTTTGGATACGGAGTTAAAAAAAATCTAGATGGATATTCCTTTCATGCCCCAGATTAAATAGGCGTGCAGTGGGCATCTATCACGCCCTGTTCTGTGTTTACTGTAGTAGATCTGAGCGTGGAGAGGTACTCTTTTTCCAATGCCTTGTTTTGTTTTGTTTTAATGGATGGTTTTGTGTAGTAGGTTTTCGTTACGAGTGATTTGAAGGTTGTGTGATGGATCTGCTGCGTAATGCTGCGGTATTGATTATTCTCGTGTGTGTTGTTGACAGGTGATGGCCCTGGATTCTCTCCTGGTGGGCCTCATCCTCCAGGTGTGGGCCACCATCCCCCTGGTGTGGGTCGACATGCGCCCGCATGGAGCAAATGGAGAGCATGGGTAGCTCTGCAGGCCTGGAAAAAGGCCATCACTGATGACCCTCAAGGTGTAACCAAGACCTGGGTGGGAAACGATGTCTGTGCGTACGAAGGAGTGTTCTGCTCTCCTCCAGAAGATCCGAATCTCTCCTACCTTGAGGTCGTCTCTGGCATCGACTTGAACGATGCTCATTTGAAGGGAACTCTGGTGCCCGAGCTCGGCTTGCTTCGGGAGATTGGCTTGTTCCATTTGAACAGTAACCGATTCAGTGGGACAGTTCCGGAGTCTTTCAAGTACATGAAGACGCTCTTCGAGCTGGATCTCAGCAACAACTGGTTCAGCGGTACTTTTCCATCTGCAGTTCTGGCGATTCCCAACCTGGTCTACCTCGACATTCGCTTCAATAAGTTTTATGGCAAGTTGCCGAGGGAGCTTTTCTTAAAGCCTCTGGATGCGATCTTCGTGAATAACTGCAACTTCGAGGGTGAGCTTCCGGATACTTTTGGAGATGCTAAAACTTCAGCGATGGTGCTCGCCAACAATAACTTCCATGGCGGCATCCCCAAGTCCATTGGCCAATTGAGTCAAACGTTGCAGGAGATCGTGGCCTTGAACAACAAATTCCATGGAGGACTTCCACAGGAAATCGGCAACTTGAAGTTGGTCAATCTCTTCGACTACAGTGACAACCGCATCACTGGAGGGATCCCATCTAACATCAAGAACATGAGGGACCTGGAAGTTTTCGCCATGGCAAAGAACAAACTCAGTGGAAAAGTGACCGCTGAGCTTTGTGGACTCAACAATTTGAGCTCCGTTGTGTTGGACGACAATTACTTTACTGGAGTCGACTCTTCATGCTCTGCTCTTGGGGATATCATCTCACTCAAGGGTAACTGTGTGCCTGGCTCTTCTGGCCAGAAGGACACTGCGACATGCGCTGCATTCTACTCGCCTCCTGGCAGTCCTACTCCTACTCCTACTCCTCCTACACCCTCTCCCCCTCCTCCAGTTTTGTCTCCTCCTCCTCCCGTTTTGTCACCTCCTTCTCCCGTCCTCTCCCCCCCTCCCCCCGTATTGTCACCGCCTCCTCCCGTCCTCTCACCCCCTCCTCCAGTCTTGTCTCCGCCTCCTCCTTCTGCTGCTTGCCCTCCGGGATACAAGCCTGGGCATAAATCAAGAACATGCTTCATGTTGGTCAAGGAACCATTGAAGTGGGTGGATGCTGAGTATTACTGCCGTGGACAATCAGACGGACACTTGGCAGCCGTTGCCAATTGGGCCGAGCTCAAGGACCTTGGGCATATGTGCTACAAGTCGAATGAGACTGTTTTCAGTGACCATGAAAACCCTCTGGGTCTGGGCTGCTACTTGGGAGGCCGGAGACCCTACAGTATCAGTCCCCCAACCAAGGGTTGGAACTACCCTCTTTCTCCTTGCATTGAGTTCAACCAGACTTTCTGGAATGACGGGGAGCCTAACAATTTGGGAGGGTATGAAGGCTGTCTGACTATCAAGTATGAGTCTTGGGAGCAGGCTCGTAACCCGGAGAAGCTTCCCTTCATGCTCAACGACTTGAGCTGCGATGTGCCGTTGCCCTTCATCTGTGCATTGACCGAATGCGAAGATGCTGGATGTGATTTGGATGACACGTGCAAAACGCAGGGCGATTCCGAGGCTAAGTGCTACTCCGATCCGCACTCTCCGGTAGGGTACAACTGCGGCTGTAGCGAAGGCTTCACGGCTGATGGCTCTGGAACTTGCATCCCCAAGTGGGAATAAATTTACTTTAGTCATAAGCTTTCTTTGAGATGTGCCAGGGGCCCGAAATATTCTATGGACAAAGCGGCAAGGGCAGATGGAAAGAGAGGCTTCGTGGTTCATACTGCAGTAGGCGGAGTTGCAAAATAGTAGCAGGTGGTGCATGTGGTGGAAGGACTGCTTAGGGAGTAGACAGATATCGGAAGGTTTATTTCTAGTGAGATAAAGGGGTGGTGGTTCTGATGTGGTAAGATTTGGGTAAACCTTGCCCTATCTCTCTCTTCCCAATGGGCACCGAGACACCAGGCAATCAAAGATTGCCCTTTTATGGCAGACTGCGCCCCTTGGATGTATCAGGCTGCCTCACTGACCCTTGCATTGGCTGTGACACAGCTAGCTCCTGTGGTGAGGTGACTTTGGGTACCGATTGGCATTTATTGATTTCTATCCATTCAACTGCTATGCTATATTTATCTTCTGGTGGTGAAGTTCAGAGGGTGAGCAAGAGGCTCTGTGCACGTCAACGCTGTGCTAGGTTTCTTGAACCTTCTGAACTTGTCCACTGCCGATTCTTTGATTGTGAACAGTTTATTATTTTTTAGAGTCGTCTTTTTCCCCCCCGGTCAACTAAGTGTACTGTTATCTCTTCTTTTTAATTCTTATCTTATTCGTTTCTATTCATGTTTTGTCACCCCTGGATTCAGCACTTGAATAAGATCTCAGTGACAATGCTTATTACTTTGCGCGTCTCTTTTGCCTCTCCTACATACTTCTTTGTATTCGCTCAACCTTGCATTTGAGACCTGTATTATCTGGCGCATGTGTTGTCATGAGTTCTATGGGGTACGTAGGTTTTTTCCTGCTTCCAGGACACTATTAATGCTCATCTGTGCTGCGGGGCTTTGGGTTCTTAATTGTCTGCGTTCACATTTGTGTTTGAATGCCCAGAAAATGGTGAATTTGTTACAATGTTGTGCCTATGAGTAGACCTGTATGTTCAGGCATTAGTGAGGGTCTGTTGCAGACCGCAATTAAGCCTAGGTGAAATTCATAATGACAGAAGCCTTTGGTACAGTTAATAATGTAGCAGCAACTGTGAGTGTCATCAGAAGTGATTAATGCTCATCTGTGCCAGTCCTCAGAATTAAAGATAGACGTGGGACAGGTCGAGATTGAATCGTATGAGTCTGAAGTTTACGAGAGGTGTGATGTTCGTTTGGGACCGGGTTCCTCAATGCAGTGTGAAGTGCTCTTCTGCGAGGCGTGAAGGATGAGAAGGATGGGGAGATTGGGTCTGGAACTAAGTTTTTGGTTTCTTCACATCCAGACATTTCGAAGAGATTGGATGTGATGAGTCTCAGTGAACTCTTGGCTGAGTTTACTGGTAACTTACTCTGACTAGTAGATTGCGAGTGGAGTTAGTATTGTAGAGGTCTGTGTATTGTCTCAGGCATCGGATGAAATGCACATCCTTGACTGCAGTGTACACTCAACGGCAAGGTTGTGGCACCTTAACCCTGAATGGACAGGCCTATGACCACTTCTGCAAACTTTGAAGTCTTCTCTGTGTGCTCCCGTTTGCAACTACAAACTTTTTTTATGTACTTTTCAGAGATGTAATCATATGTCTTTTCTGAGCCATAAGAATTTGGATATTTTTGTGAATTTTAAAGTACTATAATTTTTAATTTTTAGAACAATTACCGGTAGTGAAAAAATTTCATATCAACACCAAATGTTCTTGGTACATTGCAAATTGTCTTCACATGGTTCACACTACTGTGTAGATTATTTATCACATTGCTGATTGGGGAATGTTTGAGTAGCCCGAATGTGGTTTTTGTATGAATAATCAAAACAAGCTTGATGAAGGATGATGTACACCAAGTTTTCATCTAGTTTCTTAGATGGGGGTGGTAGAGAAGATTCTCCTTATAACACACAAAAAAGAATGGTCTTGTGGAGATATCCAAGAATTTCACCAGAAGAAAAGCATGTCAAAGCCAGCAAAAAACGGCATCTGAAATTTGTTGAAAACCTTGTTTCCAATGTGTTCTAGCACGTTCAACGCATTGAAAATAGGGTTTCCAACAAATTTTTAAATGAAGTTTTTTGTTGGCTCCGACATGCTTTTCTTCTAGTGTTTGCTAAAAATGAAGAAGTGTGCCACAAATCACAATAGATGCCCTCCTAAAGTATTTTGATAACTCTAACTTCCTTGCTTTTGCTTTGCAAATTCATGCCATGTAAATGAGTCTTTTGGAACTTGAGTCCAACTAATGAAGTGAAGTTATTGAGCCTAGATTCTATTCAAATTTGAAACTTTAAGAATTTCCTAAACTTTAAAAACTATTGCTATTTGGATCTATTACCACTAAGTCTATTTATTTTCCATTTATATAATGACATGGAATTTTCTTTTACACATACGGAGAAATTTTTAGATTTTTGGGCCAATTGTGAATTGGTTATGAGTTTCTTCACTTTTTCTTCAAAAGATTATGGTAGTTTGAAATCATCACCAATAAGTTTGAAAATTTTATGACTTACAGAAAACATGTGATTTCATGTCTGAAAAATAAAATAAAATAAATATCACTCTAATTTAGTTGCAATATAGAGTAAACAAACCAAAAGATATTGATGAAAATTACATAGTCAAAGGCTCTATTCTTCTAGGATTAAATTGCATACACCCTTCCCTCATGTTGTTAGGGCTAAAAAGACCATTCTTCCTTACATATACCTTAGGTTGGCGTACTCAATTTAAACCAAAAGCCAATATTATCTCATTCATGAACATTCTATTGGGAGCTCCCTTCTTTCAAAGGAGCAAAAAGAAGGCTTCCTACATTGATCAATAATGTTATATTATGGTAAAAACCTATTTACAATGTCATTCTATTTTTAGAAAAAATTAGTATTCCATGGTTTTAGGCCTAAAGTTCAAATTGCAATAAAAAATTGAATTTCAGGAAATTTTCAACTTTTGAAATCGGATTAGAATTTAGAGTTAATGAGCCTCATTTCATTAGTTGGTCTTGAATTTTTCTTAAATTATTTATATGGCTATAATTCATATCATCATATAAGAGCATGGATTCTTAACAATTTAGTATTTTAAATCATTCTCTACTTCTTTCTACTTACTATTTTTTTTCAAACATGGATATAAAATATTTTTTGTTTAAATGTTTTATATGTATTCCCAACTTATTTCTTCAACATAATACAAAGAGTTGCAAGTTGTAGGATCTTCACATGTTTGGGTAAAATGTTTGAAAGATGAAATCTAACATTTTGGGAAGAGCTGACAACATTTCTTTTTGAAATCCGAGTATTATCATTATCTTGTAATTGGTAAGGTTTCTTGTTTTTGAAATTTTAAAAGGGTGTACTTTGACAGGTTAATTAGAGGATCATATGGTTGGATTTGTTATATTATTAATGTAGATGAAGATTTTAGCCTTGCTTTGGAGACTAGTATTTTGAAGGAGTTTTGGGTCTTCACACACGAAGGAACTTTTGAGGTTAAGTGTAAATAGGGTGATAATTGATTGTATCCCACTAATTTGTTGTATTTTGTACCAATAGAAAAACTTCTAAATGTCAATTTTTTCAATGCATGCAAAGAAAGTAAAATCATCTCTACTTCAACATAGCCAAGGTCTACCATATGGCCAAAAGTTGATGAAAATTATTCCAAGCCCCTCTAAATATTTTCCAAAGTTTCTACCCTACTATGTTAAGAATAGGCCCATTAAATCTAAGTTCTTTCATCTTTATTCTATATTCAACTTATACTTAGTCAAATTACTATTTACAAACAAATTTGGTGTAAAGGATTGAAAAATTGGAAGTCCATAGATTCTCCAAATATAAATGTGAAATTTTTGTTTATGATACGAGTAGTGTTGATACTTTAAGCAATGGTGAGGAATGGTTTAAAATTTCAAAAGTTATGAAACAAAATGAGGATGACTGAGGCATGTTTTGAAGTAGCATGTTAGGGCTCACAATCAAAAGAATATATTTTTTATATTTAGAATAATTGCCATATGTGTTTGTTGAAACTTGAAAGATTAACACCAAAGTCAAATAGTTACAAGCCTAGATGAAAAGGAAACATATTAATTACTTTTGGGTTATTGTTGCCTATCATGCAAGGAGTTATTTTTCTTGTGTCTACTTTCTACCATGGGGTTATGATAATTATGGTCTTCAATGAATAATTAAAATTTGAAGAAGGTGAATTTTTGAAAAGCCATGATGTTGAAATGCACAAAATTGAATTGGAATATTATTCAAGAGCATGAAATATTTATAAACTTTAAATATATTCTATTGAAATTTGATGTGAAGTTTGGAATGAAGCATATATAGAATTGTTTCTTCAATTTTCTTACTGGAATATCATCACCTATGGTAGAATGATTTGGATATATTTACAATCCTTTATAACAATTATAACATGGTCTTACAAGGATAGTTACATTTTTAAGATTGTCAAATAGGCTTTTATATATTTTACTTTGTAAGAAAAGACACACAATAATTGACATTTTAGAATATAGTATCAAATTTTGAATACATAAAGTATTAGAATAGTAGTTAAATATGACATTCAATTATTTTTATATATAGTTCCAAATATCTAATTTTTGCTATAAATGCTCTTCTATGGTTCTATAAATGAAAATCTTTCAAAATTTTTTATGGATAAATTAAAATTTTATTGTCAAATTGTTAAATATTTGATAGTTATTTTTAAGGTTTGATAAATAATACATTGACAATGTTGATTTTGCAATGCTAAATTTTGATGGTATTTATAATATGTTTCAATGTATAAACATATCAGAGCATTTGTGTTGGTTATATTGAATTAGAGCAGGTTGAAATAATATTGCACTGTGCCAATTTCCTCAAAATAAAATTGTTGGTATTTTTCTTTTTAAAATTTAGTGTTGACAGTAATTTTTTTGATGACAATAATACAGAGCCTTCTATCAGTGTAGCTGCTTGTGTTTCAAGCTTCAGGTTTCAGGTTTTTAGGGTTTAGGGTTTAGCGAGAGCGAACACGGCATGATTTCTAACTCTTTGGTTTCGAAGCTCGTTGGACTGTTTTATTGTCCGAATTAGGGCAACCGTTTTTTCCATGGCGGTGACCTGGATTGTAGTCAAGATGGATCTGCTCAATCACCATGACCTAATGTCGCAAATTTTCGAGAAATGTCACCATCTGTGAGGTCGTTACAATGGAGCGTTTGGTGAAGAAATTTGAGCAAAGGTACCGTCGCGCTTTGGATCTTCACAACTCGTGGGAGGATCTGCAGTCAAGACTTCTGAGACAGTTCGCCAATGCAAGCGCAATTCTCGAGAGGTTACCGGTACTCTTGTTCTCTTTCTTTTTTCTCGTATGTTACGATTTGATTTTCCATTACCCTGTGGTGACGTGGTTGTCGTCACTATAGAAACAGAATCATTTGTTTTATGGAATTTTGGTATTCGGCACTTCATTTGCTTGGTTACTGAGATTTGAGATTTGTTATGAATATGAAAGTCAGTTGATGTTCTCCATGGATCAAACGGAAATAGTACTGCGAAGTATGCATTGCCTTAGAATAGCGACCACTGAATCAGATCAATTCTCAGCTATTTTGTTCTTCGAATTTATGAATTATTTCTTAAGAAATCCGCATCACCGTACAGTAAAAGATTTACAGCTGATTAAAAGGATTTTGTAGCGGCACAATGCTAATGATGTTGCCATAATAACTTTTAGGTCTGATCGATCTCTGTTTTGGGTGATATGTTTTAAACTCGTCTACAGAGGACAGACTGGTGAAACTTTGTGTTGAAACCCTGCACGTGAGTGGAGTTTTAAAGCCCGAAATAAGAAGCTTTTGAGTGCTGGTTTCAGGTGCTCCTGGAAGCAAAGAATTATGGCATTATGGAGAGTATGACGTCCATCTTGCAAGCCATGCCAGCAATGCAGATTGAACAACTAGAGCTCATATTGCGCTCGATGCAATCCACCGTGTGAGTAAACTTGTCTTTGCCTCCGTGTGAACCTCACTTATGTCTGGGGTTCTATTAGACCAAAATCTTCAGGACAAAGTAGGGTTCTAGTATTGAAATGAACATTCTATTTACTGAATTAGGATCTATTTCAAATGAAATCTCAAGTGAAATCAAGAGCTATTTGTCTTGTTTGTCATTGTTGCAATTCTCTTGTCTTTGAGACTGAAAATTTATCTTTTTGTGTGGGGTGAGTATCTCAGTGTTGAGCTAGAGAAAATTGTTAAGTCATTTGAGAAGCTATGGCGAGATGGAATGGGGCTACTGAAAGCTGAGAAGATAACAGCACAACAATCTGAGCAAAGAGTCGGGCCGAGACCAAGTTTGAATGATTGTCTTCAAGGCCTTCATGATCTTTACATAATGCATCGAGACGAGTAAGTCTTTTTGTCATTTCTGGCATCTTTTGTTTCTTCTTTTACTACATCAAGCAAGCAAGCATTTACTGAAATTTGCGAACTGCGTAACTATGAGACTCACAATTGTCCGGTATTTGTACACTCAGGCAGAAGTTGAAGCTTGCAATCATTTCATCACTATCTTACGAGTCTAGGTAACATATCTTTTCTATAACCAGTAAGAGAATATTTCTTCATTTCTTTCAATTGTGTAAATTTATTTGGTAGCTTGTAATCCAACCAGTGCATGATGAATGCGTTAATATTACAATTCTCATTCCAGTCGTTCGTTTTTCACTTGTAACTCACTTGGCGCGGTGAATCTAAATTAGTACCCCTTGAATATATTTTGAATATCGAACTAATCAATGTCTTTCTCTGCTCAATAGGAGTGACGATGTTTGCGCATTGCAAGCCGTCCTTCAAGACCAACCAAATCTGCCCCCGAATGAAGGTTTGTCATTGCGCTCACTCTCCTGCACTTGCCTGAATTATATGCGCTCTTACATTCAGTCCAGTGAAAAATCAAACAGAATGATTTATACAAAGCTTGAGGTTCAAGCTTTTCTGTATTTCTGAGCATATCGTCTGTTCTTCGTTCATCGAGTTAAAGTATGTCCTCACTTGGAGTTGAGAGTTGTCCTAGCCAGGGTCTTATAATTTAATCCGAGTACATCAATAAACTGGAATACCTTTTGACATTAAGATTCCTAATACTAAATGCAATCAAACCTTAAACCAGTCTTCACCTACAATGACAACAAATTGTTTTTTTTGCTTGTGACAGTAAAACGTATTTTTGAAGTCATTGCTGCTGGTGATATTTGGTGATGGAGGCATATATCCGCCGTCACTACACCTGACTGCTATCGTATTTTTGATTCCATATACATTAACAGCTTTTCATATATATTGGTGGGTTTTTTCTATTGGGGATAACGACAAAAACCCAAACCCTCTAGATCGAAGCGAAAGAGAATCAGCAGAGAATCGAACATGACGAAAGTTCAAAAAGCTATGTTCGATAAAGCTTCAAGGAATCTGTGAATGTTGCTCCATCAACTTTGTCAGAGGTCATAATTCAAAGCAGTCGCAGGTCGCCAGTGTAAGTTCGGTCGTGCGGAGCTACTCCCTCCAATGAAGTTCCTTCATCTGTTCAACGATGAATAACAACAAAATGGATACTTAACTATTGACACTCGTGTAAGAACAGATAGAGGAATTTGATTTTCATCTTGTAGTTATATGTCAAATAAGACAACCTGTTGCTTGCAGTCCTTACGTGACACATCAACATTTCACATAGTCACTTCTAATAATAAGGGTTGTCATACCTCCTCCCTATTCTCAATATTTAGAGAATGAGGATGTAGCACTCTCCTTGAATTGTGAAAGGGCTCATTGTTTGGAGATTGAGAAGTTTTTTTCTTCTCCTTTGGAGGTGAAGAATGGGTGTTGAGAAGTTTGTGCATCTATAGTGTCTTTCTTAGAGGTGAGATAACCTTGAATGATAGATTACATACTTGTAAATTTGCATCATATTATCTCCTATAAATTTGGAAATCTAATTTTAATTAGCATAAATTTTCTTTGAAATTCAACATATTTCAAACCACTAGATAAGTCCACCAAGTATATCGTAGACAATTTTGTGTAGCAATATGAAGCCTTAGTGTTAATGGATACTTAACTATTATGCATAGTAGTAGTTGAGAGTGCATTGCCTATATGGGATGGTATTTACAAAATTTCTTTGTACTTCCTTTTGGATCTCTTTTTGTAATCACAAACAACCTTATTATTGAGGTTATTTTAGGTATTGCAAATGTACAACTATACAAACAATACCAAGAGGAATTAGTTGTAGTTTGATTTTAATAGATATTATCAAATTTTATAGTAGAAACAATAGATTTGTATGCTATAAATTCAAATTATATAACATTAAGTCATGTGTTCTATATTAAGTTTTTCTAAATATTACTAACCTTGAAGAATTTATTATATGAGAAGAAACTTGCTTTACAATCAATTTATAAAAAATAAAATTAGAAGTAATGAATAATTACTTTAATGAGAATGATCTCCGTTGTGAAAGGTTTAAACTTCAACTTTGCATGGTGCAAAAGAAATTGCATTGTAAAGAAGGAATGTTTGCTTTCAAGACTTGTTATGTAGCCATATATAATTTTTTTTTCAAACTCCAATATTTTACTCTACATTGTCAACTTTTTTGGGAAAAAAATCCATTCATGTTCAATAAAGTATTCAAAGGCAAAACCTTTGGATTGGAGATGGTTACATAGAAAGATTTAATTAGCTCTTTGCATTGGTATGGCATTTTGGGAGTGATCTTTGTAAAACTTAATCATAGAATTTTAAAATTTTAAAATTTTAAACTAAAGGAACTAATGTATTGCTAAAAATTATAAAATTATAATCTTAGACTTTTTTGTAGTGAAGCTTAAGTAGTTCATTTAAGACCCCACACCAAAATGCATAACATATCATAAAAACAAATTTTCAATTGAATTTTGGTCATGATGAGATTTATTTTGCTTGGGGCTTTTGCACATTTAGACAAGCAAAAACCCCATATGATCACCTATTCTTGGAGTGTTTAAATTTGTAGGCTCTTAAAATTAGAAATTAAAGTTAATTTTAGATTTTGCCAAGGAAAACAAATCTGGTGAAAGAATTTGTTAGAAGGTGATAAGATATATAAAATAAAGCAATGGATTTATTGTAGATTTAGGAATGTAACTCAAAGAATAAGTTTGTGTATCCTCAATAACATGGTAGGATAATTTTTACAATTTATTTTTTAAAATATTCATATATTGCATGGGTAAATACTTAGGTGATATTCATCCATCCATAACTTTAAGTTAGGTTGTTTGTTTTGCTTTTTAAAGTAAGATCTTTACAATCGTATGTCCTCTAATCAAGTTCCTAGTATTGTTAGAAAGCTTTTTGTAAGGAGAGATGTACACGCTTTGATTTATAGCATTTAGACCTATTACATGAAAGTTATTGAATTTTGAAGTTTTCAAGAATTAAAAAAATTACCATTACTTTTATTTTAATTGTAGCTACGGCATAGGGCATGCTAGTCCATACCTTAAGTTATGTTGTTTATTTTATTTTGTTTGTTTTTTATGGTGAAATCTTGGGGCCTCTAAGTCCTTCAATTGTGTTTTTAATATTGTTGGAAAGCTCTCTTCAAGGAGGGGTGCATGGGCTTTGTTTCATGGCATTTGGCCCTTTAGTGTGAAAGTTATGGATTTTTGAGTTATTTTTGGTTTCGGATAAATAGAAATTTACTTTACTTTTATTTTGGTTGTGGAAATGGTACACTAATTTAATTTAGGATGTTTGTTTTGTTTTTTCTAGAGAGATCTCATGGATCGTGAGTCTCCATTCATATTCTTAGTACCGTCGGAAAGTTCTCTACAGAGAGGGACGCACGAGTTTTGTTTCGTGGCATTTGATCCTATAGTGTGAAAGTTATGGATTTAAAGTTATTTTGGGATCTTAAATTATAGAAAATTACTTTTATTTTTATTTGGGGTGTAACAATGGCACAAGGAATACTACTCCATACCTTATATTAGGTTGTTTGTTTGTTTTGTTTATTTGTTTGTTATGGTGAAATCTCCTAGACTGTGCATACTTGGTCACAATCATTCTTGGTACCATTGGAAAGCTCTTTGCAAGGAGGGGTGCACAAGCTTTGTTTTGTGGTGTTCAAACCTATAATGTGAAAGTTACAGTTGAATTTTAAAGTTTTTAAGAATTACAAAATTAGAGAATTACGTTTACTTTATTCTGACCGAGGCAGCGGCAAGGGGTACACTATTTTGGATGATATTTAAGTGCTACGTGGGTCAATTCGAGCTGTAGAAAACAATCAGTTGCATACCAAATTCGTTTTTTATTCCCCAAAGACTTTGGTTAAAATTCGCTCATAATAATATCACTGTCAAGCAGGTTGTTAGACATCGGAGCAAACCGACATCAATCCACAATGGAGAATACTTTTATTTGAAAAAAAATGACAAACCAGATGACCTCAAGTAACCGGCTTCAGCAATTCAAGCAGCTTCATCAGGAAAGTTATTCTAAACGTTTGCTGTCGACGTACTCACTCCTTCAGTTACAGCAAAATAATAACGTATTTTCTCATACGGTCATATTCGTTAAAATGGCATGTTTCAGAGCATCAAAGATTGATACATTCAAGTGCATAGAGCTCAACAAAGCTGGGACTACTGTAGATCTGAGACCTGTTCCAGAATGGGACCTGGAAAAGCGCCAATCTCTTGAAAATTCAGCCATTGTAACGAATATGACTATTATTGGTGTAAGTCTCTACAAGTCCCACTGGTATATATGGTACGTGTGCTCTGCACTTGGCATTGCTCAACTGCAATGGAAATCTAGTACGACATAGACAAGAAATGGAAGCAAGCCAGGGTTCAGGGTTTCGATCAACTATCTGGGTGTCACTAATTCTATGTCATATTGCGTCGTTGCAGGACTGTTGATACTCACGTGGGTAGAAGGCCCTCGAGAATGCCCAGCTCTGATTTCAGGGTCTGTACTCCTTTTGCCACTGTAAATTTTCAAGTCCTCCCTCGCCGACAATTCCTTCGCCTTGTCTGAGATCGACTTGGTGTCTTGTGTGAGCGTTCCAGACAAATACGGCTCCAGTGCGTTCAGAACCTCCTGTGAAATCAACAACATCAATAGGACATCGAACTGTTCAGTCATAAATTCCATTTACATTTTTACACCGATAATTCTGGTAAAAAAAGTTCTCGAAGTGACAATTTGTGTGTTCTGGGGGGATAAGTTACTTGCAACAGACTTAATTGCGAAGAGGAAGCCACGCAATCGAACCTTCATAGTGGGGCGCTCGTTCTTTGAAACGGCCGTGCACGTCAATGCTACTTCAGTCATCAACTTGAGGACCTCCTTGTCATAATCCTCTCCTAATGCCGTGTCCACAATGTCCTCTACTCCTCCGACCTTGAACCTTGGTTTGACCTGCAAATCACAAGTTACCACAAATTAATTTTTATACATGTATGTGTCTTAGTACTAACAACAATAACGGACATCGGACAAGAGAAAAAAAGGTAGTCAAGTGTCCTTTTGCGTTCAAATTCCGTTCCTCGTGTACTCCTGGTGTACCCTATTCGATCATCACTGGACATTACCTACGAAATTCTTCAAAAATTCCATAGAAGGACATTATGGATTTCTCCTGTGCACTAGCTTAGTACTTGTGATTTCGATCCCGAGGCTCGGCTTTTATTTATTAAGGAAGTGTGGTATGTATGTGAACGTACCCACTCGACCAAATTGTACTCTTCCAGTCGCATATGGTCGATCGACTGTTGACCAGTGATTAACTCCAACAGGCACACCCCAAATGCATAAACATCACTTGCAGTTGTCAACTGCCGCCTCAAGAAGTATTCAGGATCCAAGTACCTGCAATACTCAATGTCAGAAATAGTCAGAACCAGTTTCTTCCTCAAAGGAACACCAAGAAATTTGCAGTTGTCTGGAGCCTCACATCTATACCCGTCCTAGTTCACAGAGCTCTATGCACTGGAATGTCACAATTTAGGCGCTTTGAAACTGCCCTTTTAACGAATTTGGTCAGCAAACAATACTATTAGAATAGGAGTGTTGAAAACTGAAGGGCCAGCAAGCTCATTCCCAGTTTCGGGTTCAGGGGTTTAAGGGTACTCGACAAAATGAAGAAAATTTTAGGTTCATCAAAGAGGTTTTGCGCTCAACAGGTTGTGTGATGATGTTAATACGTAAACAGTAATCACGATCAATACTGGCATGGTCCCGAGGTGCGTGCTTACCCAGCAGTGCCAGCAGGCCTTGTGGAAACGTGAGTGTTAAAGTCCAGCGATTCCTTGGAAATGCCGAAGTCGGCCACTTTGGAAATGAGATCAGCGTCAAGGAGAATGTTGCTGGGTTTGATGTCTCTGTGAATGACGGGAGGATCCTGAAGACAAACCAGACAAATCGTAGATTAGCAAAGACTTAATCAGCTACCAGCTCAGGTTCTCGGCAACATGAACAGAATTTCACAACAAGACCAAGGAAATTCAGGTTATATTGAGACTTAGATTGACACTGTACAGTACTGGACGAACTTACCGCAAAGGAATGAAGGTAATCTAATCCCTGGGCGACGCCAACAGCAATCTCAAGGCGTTTTTGCCAACTCAGTTCCCTTCCTTTCCTGACACCTGTAACCATCGATGATGAATCATGCAAATTCCTAATTAGACTTAAAGCAATGTAAGTTTTAGAAGATTAAAATTTAAAACCCCATTGATAGTCTCAATTCTTCATCAGGGAAGCACAAGACTGAACCCAGTGCTCACCAGTAAGAAGATCGTGCAAGTTGCCGTTCTCCATGAACTCATACACAAGAACCTGCGAATCATGAGAGGTCATAAGATCATCAACGATTATCCAATGAAGACACGAACTTGCTATTGGCAACATCAAAATATGCTAACAACCGGTCTGAGTTCCTTCGAATTTAAACCAACTCTGCGTTACTCCAAACTAATCCAAGCAAAACCAGAACTCCTAAAGGACCAGCATTCAGAGTTCCACTATATGGAAATTATAATGATTTCCCAAATTCACAGCACAAGAATCAGTGAACATTGCATCTTTGATAAAAACGAAATAAACAGTTCAATTTCATTAAATTGGATTGATTCGGAACTTCGAAACTGGTGACTTCCATCTGCACAAAGCTCTAAAAACTAGGACGGGCATAGACATTTGTTTCAGGCCATGAGAAACGCCAAAGTCATGCAGCTCCTTCAATTTAAAGAATTGAAGTTAAATAATTGGGCTAAGGAAAGTTTCCACATTGAAAAGTCAAAAAATTGCTAATTGAACTGAAGCACATTACATTACATCTACATTTTAGGGTTTAGGGTTTGGAGCGAACCTGCAAATTCTTCTCGTCACAAAAGCCTTCCAAGCGAACGAGGTGACGGTGGTGCAAGCGGCTGAGCAGCAAGACCTCGTTCCGAAACTCCAAAGTGCCTTGCATGCTGACATCCGACGCCCGCTTGATGGCCACCATCTTGCCATCGTCAAACACGCCATGGAACACTTTGCCGAACCCGCCCTGTCCGATTTCGTTGCTTTCACTCCAGTTGTTCGTGGCTTTGGTGAGCTCCCGGATTGAGTATCTCTGCACTCCATTGGGAACCTCCCACGGTCCATCTGCCAAATCCAACGCAAATTATCTCCATTACATCCGCAACTCTGTAGGGTTTAGGGTTTAGCGTTTCCTGAGCTACAAGAAATGGAGGAAGTACATTATGCTGAAAAAGTAAGTTCTGTCTATTCTTCAATGATGTCACTCGGAGCTTCACGACATTTGGGCAAGATTCTCTACAAAAACCAGTTCATGTAGAGATATGACGGAAATGGAAAGCTTGCGAAAATGAAAATCTTTGTATATGAAGTCATTCTTCTCAACCCATAATTTGTTTACCCCCAAAGCTCTGGATCTACATTCCCCTCCTACCAGGCTCTTGGAGGTAATAATACAGAATTGCGCATCTGTACAAAGCT
Source organism: Pseudoscleropodium purum (assembly GCA_963969395.1). NCBI lineage: Eukaryota > Viridiplantae > Streptophyta > Bryopsida > Hypnales > Brachytheciaceae > Pseudoscleropodium > Pseudoscleropodium purum. The sequence goes on from OZ017798.1 coordinate 27,006,610, forward strand.
TGAATTGAGAGCTGTCCTAGTTCGTGAAGGTTTTACCACTTGGGCATCACATTTTTGGCACTAAGGATAAATTGTATTGCCAATCTTCAAGAAAATCTTGTAGGTATATGAATTTGTCAGATACAAGTCATATTGGCTTTCAGTGTGCAAAAATTATAGTGATTCAGAATTGAAACTTACAATCGACTTTCTTTCTCTGGAAGGGATCTTTGAAGTCAATAGGCTTGTACCACCAGAGAGCGATGATTATCAACATCACCAACACAGCGCCCCCTGCGCCTCCCGCAATAGCTGCAATTGGCAGGTCTTTCTTGCCTTCATTTAACAAATCTGGTTAAGAAAAATAGAAGGCGCATGGGTCAGTCGTGCTTGGACTTCAATCAGACACCAGGTGATGAAATATTCTTATTCAAGATTCTTGACGAGGGATTCAGTTTTGATGAAAGTGCGAGTTGCTGAAAGAATAATTGTGAACTGATTAATAATGAATAAAAATTTCAACAAAAAAATGTACTTGAGTTATTATGTAGATTATGTATCCATTAAATGTTGACATGAATTATTATCAAGAAGGAATTCTCTTGTTTTAGTAAAATAAAAATACCAGAAATGATGCGAAATTTACCTGCATATCCACAGAGACAGTTGACAGAATCGTAGGGTGTTTGCAAAAAGGGACATGGTACACAACCTACAAGACGACATGGAATGGTGACTGTTAGCACAAGGGAGCAATTTGATACAAAGTTCTAAACAAGATGTTCAATCTACAACATGAAATCCTGTTTAAAAAAACAAGTCATTCCTGAAGTTCACAAATCAAGATTGCCTGTGTCTCACCAAGCACTCAAAACATAACTTACAATGTCTTCAAATTGGCGGAAATTCACAACTTTGGCACTTACAAAGCAGGCACTTTCCAACATAAATCTAAAACAGTCCTAGTTTTTAATTCCTGGTTTTTTGCGCTTCCTGCTGTTGAATGACATTCATTTGACTCTTTGAACGAGACTGACGTTAATAGACATTCTTACCACTAGCAGTGTAGCTCCTTTGCAACATATCACATTTGATATCCCTTTTGCAGACGTCACTTTCCTTGGTGGCATTATTGAAGCAGTTCCCTGTCATGTTACTGCATGCCCAGAAGACAAGTGGTCCAATATAAGCCTAAGAAAATTCAAAAAATCTAATTTTTCAAAAAAATGCACTGTGGCAACATCATGCTCTACATTTCACCCAAAAAATCTGTTAAAAATTAATGTTTTTTTCACCGCCACAAAGAGTAAATGCAAAGTATGTAGAGCCATTTTCCATGTGCAAATGCAGAATAGTTTGAATGGGAGCAGAAATTGTCACTCACATGTTAGGTCCTATGCCGAGAGGAAATGACCCATTGAAGTAATTGCAACTCCTGGTAGTACCAAAAGATCCCAAGATTTAACATTTCTGGTCATGTATATTCGTTTGTAAATCTGTGTTTTGTATTTTCATTCTATTGTCATTGACCACATAATCAAATCTAAGAAGAACTTCATACCAAGTATGTAACATAATTATGTAACATATGAAGGCAAATTTAGTACATCATAATGGGAATTTTAAGGGACACATATACATATGGAGTCCCGAGGGACCCTTAAGTGTCAATTTCAAGTACACAATGCGTAGTTCAATCCCAATTCTCTCATAGAAAACTCTCGATTTTCCTCTGAAACCCACAAATTAGATGAAGTGGATGAAACTCCTACATGTCACAGTTCTGAACGGCCGGGTTGGTCCAGGATTTCAGGAAGGTCGCCGATGTGCTCAAAGTGTCCGGAACAGGTCCAGTGAATTTGTTCTGGGAGACATCTCTGCATACAGAACAATCACGTTCAAGGCCAGATACTCAAGAATTTCATCAACCAGAAATAGTTTCAATTCGCCAGCCGTTATGCACAGAGCTATAATAATGCTGATTTACTTACAATCTCTTTAAACTTGGTAGCTGGGCGAGAAAATCCGGAACAGTCCCTGACAAAGAGTTTGCTCTGATGTTTCTGTAATTCAAGGAAAAATCCAAGAGGAAGTCAGGAAGCTTTCAACAAGCGTTCTACAAACGTTGTAAGACTTGAAAGAATCCCTTCAACACACACACACACAAACATACACGAATACATACATAAATAATAAGGACCAAACAACACGCTATTTACTGTAATGAAGAGTTTGATGTGCACTGAAGGCTACATACAGATCAGAAACACTGGTCAAATTCCGCCAGGATTCAGGGACGCGTCCTGTAAGTTGGTTGTTGTAGAGCCACCTGAAATACAAACAGGCTCACAGTTGTCAAGATTCGGTAAACATTCACGGATCATATTCAACAGACCCTCACTTGATTGACCTGTTACACTTTACTGATCTATGTACACTGAGAATGAAAGCTAGCTCCTGACTCCATTATCAAACACGACTCTTACACAAAATGTCTGTCGTTACGACGAACTATGCAAACAGGATTATAAAGAAAAGACCAACAACTCACAATTTCTGCATGCTTTTCATGTTTCCAAATGAAGCAGGAAGGGGACCCCACATAGAGCAATCGTGGAAATTCCTGCATGATGAAATCGAACAGTTAGATGAAAACTGTCAACAAATCTACATCCACAGAGTTGATAAGAGTAGTGACACAAATTGTTCGCAATTCTGAGGTCAGATAGATGCTTACAAGTACGTCAAATTCTGGAGATTGCCCAGTTTTTCAGGAATGCGGTCCCTGAACTGGTTCCACCACACAGTCCTGCAAATGTGCGTTTCGGAAATATATCATAAACTAAAATCATATAATTTGGGTTTATAATATAATGATTGTTAGAATTATATTTTCGTGCTAAAACCCAACGAATACATGGTCGAGCTGACAAATGCCCAATTGGATTTAGAAGCCCCGGTGCAAACAATAGAAGATTAACTAAAGGCCGCAAAAGATAGCTAGAATGAGAAAGCAAAGGAAGCAAAAATTCACTCAGAAATTGGACCCTCATGAAATCTCAGATTGGAACAGAATGGTAAAAGGAGAGATTAGTTGCATACAGTTCTTTAAGATGGATTAAGTCTCCGAGTTCTTCGGGGAATGGTCCATGCATTAAATTATTTCCAAGAAACCTGGAATTCATCAACCACATTAAGAAAAAAGGTCAAGTAGGGGTGACAGTAAGCACTATCTTATGAGAACAGATGAACCATGAAGTCAACTAACAGGACCATCATCAAGAACAAAAACAAAACTGCAAATTGGAAATGAAGTTGCAACTAAGACATGTTTGCATTGTCATCCAGTAAAAGAGCAAATTGAACTCTGAAAACCTCTGAAAGCTCTGAGATGAAACTTACAAGTGTTCCAGATTCTTCAGTTGGTTAATTTGTGGCGGAATTACACCAGTCATGTTAGCATTGTCAACCCTCCTGTGAGCATACGGATAAGAAGTTCAAATTAGCAACTAAACAACCATCGTTGCTGCAGACAGATCCTAAAAAGTTGATTGAAATGCGACTTTCATTTGGCACAGAAAACCCTATGTTTGCTGTCCATTGTAAAATAAAAAGACCATGTGTATGATCTATTTCGAAAGAGTGATCGAGAATCAACGTACAGATCAACGAGATTCGTAAGCTTCAGCAGAACAGGAGGGAAGTCTGAGTAGATCATATTGAAACTGAAATTGCTGCAATTGTCCAAACAGGAAACCAAATATCAGTAAGTATTCTAAGGAATGGATTTCTGGGTAAGTCTAGAGATCAATTGAAATAGATAACGGATACTTTGGTTGAATAAACTTGAAACTTGGCATATCTGACTGATGCGAGCCTAATTTCATCATAATGAGACCTCTCCTAACCACGGGTATGCTCAGGGTATCGATACTTACAAGTACTTGAGCTGCGTGAGGCTCCCCAGTTCATCAGGCAACGGTCCGATGACTTGGTTTTTTGCACCCAAAGATGAGTTGTATGTTGTGAGGTCCAGCAGTATCAAAGACTGGAACGTCCCAATTTTGGGGTGAATTAGCCCGCTTAGACCCATACTGCTCAAGTTTCTGTTCAAAAGAAAGGAGAGACGATACTCATATTCATTAGAATGGCATTTTAAAAAGCACCAAATTGTGACATTCATGTGCACATAGTTCCAAAAACTAGCACTGGTTTAAATATATTAGGTTCCAAGCCAGTGTCAATCTCCTGATATATTTCCTCTGGAACGATTGTCACCCTTCAAATCCATACCTGTCCTAGAAGTTAGACCTCTGTGTACATATATGTCACAATTTTTGGCGCCTGAATCATGCCATTTTCAACCAAATTGACGTTTATATACCTCATGAACTGTACAGTAGTGGGATACTTTCAATATTTCAAAGGCTTAGAGGTAAGAAAGTTTATTACTCACAATTCAGTGATCAAACCACTGGTGGGATCACATTTCACCACGTTTGGATTCCACGTACAAGCTGGAATCGATGTATTATAATATGGGTATTTAAAATTTCTCAGAACAGTCTCCAACGCTTCCGCTGTTGCACACAATTCCACACATGCAATCAAGTCAACAGACTATTCAATAGCACTCGAAGAGTGATCCTGGAACAAAGTATTTCAATCATCCTTCTTGGTCTACTACCAATGGTGATTTCATTTGCTATTTGGAAGCCAGTTTATCACTTTTCAGCCTAAAAGCAGCCCTCTGTAAGGACATTGCCTGGGGGCACAAGTAGACTTCTAAACACACTCCCCAATGCATTCACAACTTGACATGTGGAAGTTGCTCAATCATACATATCCATACAATTCTGGCGCACGCTCCTAATACATATACAGAAATGTGAAATTATAGAACTTGTCAAAATTCTAGGTTCCATTTATCTCCTACACTCTTAACCCTCTCTAATAACACCACAACGCACCTTCTTCCGCTGGAGTTGCTCCATAAACAGTGCCGACAACAAGCGAAACCAACACCGTAATAACAAGCAGATGTCTTGGTGTCCACAATACTTGACCTGCATGTCCTCAACCCACGTCTGATCAACTGGTGTACCTCTTCTAACAAAGCCTGGAGTCAAACCTCAAAATCATCACTCACACAACCTCCTTCCCATTGCAGATTAAATGAAAAAACAGACTCCGTCAACGTCCACGGAGTGACGTAGGTGCAAAACTGTCTTGTCATGTATCCTCAACTCTGAACATAACCCGAAGACGGTGCACATCAATTAGCCCTTCACTACGGCTCCGAAGCAGTTCACGACTTGCATATTCTTATATTTGTTTTCTTGTCGGTAAGCATGGGTACGTGTGTGCTTGCCGGGTACGTTAAAATGAAAGAACATGAAAGAACTCAAAGCTAGATCTGCACATATTCGAACCTGATGTTTGCATGACAGAACGTCCGACACCTTTTGATGTATCCATTGGGATACACTCACTCGCTCCTAGCACTCCTTCCAAAGAATTATAAAACCGTGATAGTCTGATAGAGTGATACTAGCTCTAAACCTGCTCTTAGAATCGATCGATATCACCAACTGGTTGGCCTGTTTAGAATTCGCAACTGTGCACCTTCCATGGATTTGAAGGCTTGTGCGCTCCACTGACTGTTTGATACGAAAGCTAGCGCACTGAACTCAAATGTGGTTCAGGCTCCCGCAACACAGGCTTCACATCTTGATCAATACACAACAGTCGGTACTGATCAAAACGCTGCAAAACATCATCTAGTACGTAGTCTACAACAACCTGAGCTCCGTGACTATCCACACAAGAATTCCACCAAACGTTCAAATGCAGTACCAAGCTTATTAGAGTCCCTCTCTCAAGCTAGCTACCTCGTGTCTAGCTGCCCCTCTGCAGCAAGCTACTTTAACAATAGCTAGACTTGCGAACTTCAGATCCGCATCCAGCAGCAGTCCTCATTCCCGGGCTGCAAGTTGACCCGGGAGGTTACCCAAAATTAGGAAAAATCCAAGTGGTTTCCAAGGCGATAAGCGTGAAATAAGTGAGAAACCAGCGAGGCGGTGTCATGCACGTGCTGTTCTTCAAGGGGCCAACCGACTTTTGGTACTCCAAGTCAACCAGCCTTTGCTTGAAACAGCCTTGAAACAGGGTTGAATGACTGTGTTGGGTGTTGCTTTCTTGGGACGGGGATTCAGTTTTACAGGACTAATTAGCTTGATCCGATCAGTGAATTCTGAAAGGACATACTTGAATAGTGTAATATTCATCAGTAATTAAGTTGTAGTGTTTGTCGATCCAGGCTGTCATGTTACAAGTTCTACAGTCGAAACTCACAGCTTGTGTGGCTCAATTTAGCTAGGGCTCTGTAAAACTCATTTGAAGATACTTACAACTTGAAAGCATCGCGCATTATTACTGTGTTAGATTGGAAGCTTACCTCCTGGCGGAGTGTTTTTAGCAGCCTGAGGTATCTGTAAATGTAATTGTGAAATTCATATTTGGGATCACTGCTCCACGAGAGATTTCAGGAGTGAGCATCGACAACGGATTCCGCGTTTGGCTTTCCACGGGTGGTAGAGCACTCGAGCGACTTGCGACTTAGAATGCACGCGGGTCAGAGGCATCATCCATTTTGTACATTCATCTATCATTTTCATCCATCGGTTGACTGTAATTAGTATAATTAATTCAAATTTTGTATGAATCTTGTATGAGATGGTTGAGGCAAATTCATAAACATATTTCCTTTTAGCTATAATACCTATTTTGAATTCTTTTTGAAAAATAAGGGAAATAATTACAAAAAAACTTCTATTATGAATTTAAAAATTTCAAATTCATCAAATTCATGCTTCAAAAGTTATGGCGGATTAGTGGACCACAAATCCGTCATGCTATGTGTGATTATACCCTTGCAAACATCCTATAGGCTATATATTCAAAAAATTATATCTAATTTTAGAAAAGAGTTTTTTCTCACTAGCTTTTTACAAAATGGATGCAACTTGAGTACATTAAATATAGAAAACAATATTTTGTGGGATTCTTTAATTAAATTATTGTATTATTAATAAAATACTACTTCTACTTTGCTAAGGCATTTGATATTGTAGATCTAAGGTGCAAAATTCAATCCAAGTCCTAAATTTTGAGAGATTAATATAAAAATTTATCACATATTTCATACATGGTTAAGTTTATATTTCTCAAACTTTCTTAATACTTGATTGTAATATTTGATTTAAAATGTGAATTCAAATTTTCAAATTTTTTTCATACATGTTAGAAAGTAAACTTTTGTTAGGTAGTTGCAAGAAAGGGCAGTCCTATTTTTCGTCACACTTTGAGTTGCGTAGTTTAGTTTGGCCATAACTTTTGGAGAATAAAGCCAATGTACTTAAATTTTTTTTTTATTGAAGATGACCAATTTGTTGATGAAAAGAATTCTTATTTTTCAGAAATTTCCAAAAAACTTTTATAATTAAATTCTAATTTTGCTAATTTATCACACTTTGCAGTTTAGGATTTTTTAGTATTGTGGAGTACCTACAATTGATGATGTAGAACTAAAATTTGTATGGGATATTTCCACACTAAAGATTCATGTGTCCATCCAAAAAACACTTTAAAAATATTATTTTATGGCTTCTACATGCATGTAAATAAGGGTCCCTTGTACACTCACTTCAAAAGAGTGAAGATGGTTTTGGCTTAATTTTTTTGATGAAATATGATAACCATGAAGTCCTCACAAATGGCCAATTTTTAGATTTTTTTTATCATGCATTTTTCTTTGTTATTAATTTATACCTCATTGTATCCATTTTCTGTAACAATTTTTTTTTCAAATAGTAATATTTCAGTACTTATAAGTACTCATAGTACACTAAACAATACTTTTAGCCGTCGATTTTTTTATCAACGGTTGAGATTGTTCTATTTTGTAGTATTCATAGTACTCATAGTATTGCGTAGCAAAAAGTCTATTTTTAGCTAAACACTACAATAAACGGACACCCTTTCTTGCAACTACCTTGTTGTATCTTTGGGTGGAAATTTTTTAAATTGAGCCTACATAATTAATCCTCAAACTTCTTCACATGTATACAAATTTGTCTAATAGTGTGTGTGACTAATATATGAAAGTCATACTATTTTAAATCAATGCTTGACTATTTAAATATCCTTGAGTTGAACCAATTTTGCTAAAGCAAATGAATACATTAGAAGATGAACAAAGCTTTATCATTAGGACTTAGGAGGAAATTGAACCTACAAAGATGCTTTGACTTTTCTTACTAATTTAAATACTAACTGAATGAATATGGAGTGGCTATATCCTCATTAGAACCACCATGTAGGATTGTTTATAGCCACTTGGCATATGCTATATTCTTCATGAAGGAACCATCATGAGATTTATGAGATCATGGAGATGGATTGGTGAATGATGACAAATTTTTGAATTCATTATGTAATTCTTGGACCAATTAGTGAGTTGAGAAGCCTCTTCCCATCCAAATTTTTGCATAACAAAGTGACTTCTTTTGGGGTTCAAATTTGTCTTGATGTTCATTTTAATGCCAACTTTTTAAACACTAGAAAATTGACAGCTAGATCTCCTTGTAAACTTAAATGAGTTTCATTTGAAATTTTGTATACTTTTTCCTAACTTAAGACTCTCTTCAAATGTAAAGTCCCAAAGTCTTTCTTGCAAAGTTAAGGGGCTTGAAAAACAAAACAACAAAGCCTTATTAAAAGCCCAAGTAGTCTTCAAAAATCATTTCATAGAATTTATTCTAGTACAAACAATGCCACTGAACCCCAAATCCTATGGTTATAGATTCTAAGAAACTAATGAAATCTTGCTAATAGCCTTCTCACAGATTGCTAAATCTTGCTAATAGACTGCAAATTTGGGGTAGTTTTTGGTACATGGATCTAGTATTCAGATATTATTTTGAGTTTTACCAACTACTTTCCTTCAATTCTCATATTGAACCATTTAAAAAAAAAATTCATCTAGTTATTTTTTCTATTTTTTACTCTAAGTAAAATTTGTGTAGATTTTTTCACCAATGTTTTTGACACTAGAGGATTTTCTAGGGTCCGGGAGGGTTGTGAATTCCAAGCCGTTCTCAAACCCTGTGAACTGCCTAAAACCTATTGCTTGACGTGGTAGTACGACTGCCACGTCGTTTTCCAAAAAAAAATTCAACTTTGTTTTTCATTTCAAGAAATTTAATTTAATTTTTTTCAAATTTTTTTTTCTGATAGCATGGTGTTTGCTGCATTGTAGGGGAACTAGAGAAGGTAGTTGCTTGAAATAGCCCTCCCGGATCCCAGAAATTCTTCTAATGATTGCAAGTTTTTTTTTTCCATATTCTACCAGTTAATTTTGAACTAGCCACCAATTTCTTTTGAACATTGTATAGAACTTTAGAGGTTTGTAGATGAATTTGCCAAAACTACAATTGAAGGGAACATGTGATTTTCCATAATGAAGTTAATTCATATTTCTATAAGCAATGTTCCATATATTTTATGAGTTTGTTTGTTTTGTTTGTTATGGTGAGATCTCTAGAATCCTCTATATATGTCTCTAGAGCACATTACTAGTACCGTCCAAAAGCTCTATGCAAGGAGGGATACACAAGCTTTGAATCGTGGCATATCCTAACTCTGAGCAAAAAAGACATTGAATTTTGAAGGGTTTTTTTATGAATTAAAAAATTAGAAAATTACTTTTACTTTTCTTTTTTTATTATTGTGGCAACGGCACAGGTCGGCACACTGGTAAAGGATGACTGATTTAGATCGGTGATGCCTGGTTGTCATCTCCCAATGGATCCCCAAACGAGTCTCCATGATTGTACTTCGAGGTACACTGGTACGTACATGACTCCACGTCGCTCTACCACCACGAACCCAACCCTAATTTGAGTTCACGCTCCCAGCTATGGCAGGAGCCTCTTCCCTCCCTCGGCTTTCCTGAGCTCCCCAATTTTGAAACCACACTAATTTTGTCGCCTCCTCTACTTTTGCACACTCCCCAACACGGACTTCTTATTACAGTACTGTAGTATTGTAACTTATTGTAGCTTTTGCAATGCCAGTGATCGTCTTCTCGTTCTGTCGACAGCCAGTAGCAAGAGCCAGGTAAAGCTCCCACTGGACTCACTCGACTGGGTCAAGAGATTTCTCGGCACTTGCTTTACGCTTAACTTATTTATGTGGAAAGCTCGGTGTGGAACTCACTGGCTAGACCCACTAGACTTATTATTACTTATTTTTAATAAATTGTTAACAAGTTATGAAAGTTATATTCTGTAACACTGTATCGATCAACTGGGGGAGCAGGTGGCTTGCCTGGCCTGGTTGCCCGGACTCGCCCCGCCCACTTGCAAGGTCTGTCGGTATCGACGTTTGCCGAGGAACGGAAATCGGAACCTATAGAAATTTCACTGGGAGGACGGAGGAGGCGGGGGGTTACAAGGAATCAACGGGTAGGAGGACGGGGAATTGAACTTACAGGTAAAGTGAACTCACCACCCATATTCTGGGAAAGCCAGGTCCTGGAAGTTCTGGACTGTACCACAGGTGGGGAGAGAGAGTTGACTCCTCACTCCTCAATCATGCAAGTTTTTAATGTTTTTTAAATCACGTTTTGAAAACCATGCCAAAATTACATTAACCTTGCCTGCGAGGCATTGAAAATGGAACCAAATCAACCGACTGCCCGCCTGTTCAACCGTTGCAGTGTCGGTTAGGACTTGGAGTTACCTTGAGTTGAGTTAACCCTTAGAGCATCCCCACGCGTTTTTCTAGCATATATAGGATGACTTGCTAACAGAGGCGGGCAAAACTACCCCACCCACTTCGCAAAAGCAACAACTGGTTGAGAAGTTGGCTGACAAAGTAGGAGAGGGCTAGTAAAAGGGGGTCGTTTAGCTAGCCAGAACTTGGTTTGCTTGCAGTATGCATAACATAAAGAGATGACTAGATTTAAACTTGTTGTGGCATATCCCAACATGGCTACAGTTTATTTGAAATTAAAGCCCCCAATTCTAGACCTTTTCAATTCTTTATCTCCAAGTTCTCATCTCCTTCGGCTTGTTAAAAGTTAATGCACGAGGCACAATGTATGTACCACCTAGCTTGCAAAGTGGATGACTCTGCATTTTGCAAGCCAAAAATCCACTATATTTTGCAAGACGGGTGGTGATGCTCTTAGAGTCTTAGCACTTCAATCCTTTCTTGAATTTGGATGCATTTTGGCTTATATCTTTAAGAAAACAAATGTTATTTACCTCAATTTCATCAAATTCACCATGCTTAAAGTGTTTTTAGTTCTTCTTACAATTGGACATCGGTTTGGATGAACGAGAAGATTTGTAGCCAAAAAAGACTCCAGAACCTCTTTATTCTTTATTTAGATGTCGAATGTCAAAGTGCTTAGGGATTAAGAGCATCACATGTTGTCCTAGAAATGGCTACCTCTAACACTAGTTTGGTGGTCCTTGCTACTAAAATTGGGTCTGAAGTATGTTGCTAAAGCAAAGAGAACAAGTAATTTAGAACAAGTTAATGAAATAAAAAACAAAAGAGATTAGTATTATGGAAATGGAGGGAGTAAACTTTTACACTAATCCCCCCCTTCCCTATTACATATCTAGAGAGATGTTGTCTCTTCCCATGATTACAAGGGAGATAGGATAAATATTTTACCTAATTTTTGTCATCCATCTAATGGAGCTACCTATAAGATTATTTGATTTATTTCATTAGTATGGTTGAAAGCTACACTAAGCTCATTCTTAGAAGTCAAATTTTAAAATGTCCGCCACTCTTGTGTACTTAATATGCACTATTGTCTATTTTGACATAATTTTGATTTTCAAACTATTTTTAAAAATGACTAGCATTGCATTATATGCCACATTTAACTACTTTTGGACTTTTGAAAGTCTGGAATTAATAATAATCATCATGTAAAAAAAATTTATCATCAGGAGATAATGTAAAATATTGGGAAATCTATGTAAAACATCGAGGGAACTCTCAATTCTATGATTAGGGATTCGAAGGACCCCACAATCTTCAATTCAAAATTCAATGAATAGTCTAGAAGTAGTATCCCCTAAAGGACCAAGCTGTGTTTTTTAGCAACATAGAAAATTTGGGCAGCTCACTACGAATGGAGCTTTAATTATTTTGTGCTTAAATTTTCACTAAACATGTGCTCAAGGAGTAGCTTCAAGGCCTGACAATTTTTGTAACTTTTGACTATCTGGTCAAAAAGTTATTGCATGATATGAGATTTTCTTTATTTTGTGGGCAGCTTGGGCAACTCAAAAAACCTCTTTAAAAATCACTTTTAAAAAAAAAATTGAAATTGGTTCTATAGGTTTATATAAGAGTGGGAAACTTTAAATCATTCCATTTTGATTAATGAGATGAAAGTTCTGAAAAGTTTTAGTTTGCGGGTGGGTTTGGTATCTTTGAAAACCAAAATCATTAAGAAAATAAAATTAATTAATGTATAGAAGTAATGAATTCTCTAAAATATATGAGTTTCAGAGAATCCAATTATCTAAAAATAAAAATAAAAATATTTGATGCTTCCATTTCACATACTTCATTCTTTCTTTGTAGAACTTAGAAAAAAAATTATATTTCAAACTTTCATTCACAACCTATGTTCTTTTTCTGTCTTTTGGAGGATTTGGGAGTGCATTAAGGCAATGAAATAGTGCACTAATCATTTTTTAAGAATTTCATTTAAACTATTAAAAAAAAATTCAATTTAAAAAAAAATTCAAGTAATTGAGAAGATGTTTTATTTGTATAAATATTTTTTCAACAAAATAATAAATCATAGTTTAATAGGTGATGTTCTAAAAACTTGCAAATTCTAAGAAACAATGAAAAGTAGTGCATGGCAACATTAAAATGTACACTTTATCATTTGCATGTACAATACTTAGCCTTAGCAACCATTTAGCATTAGGACATTGTACTTTGGGAAGTAACATTTAGTATATAGTTTGGCATAGCCCTCTAATTGCCAATTTAATGCCAATAAAAATTTAAAAATCATAGAAAATTCATCTTTTGCATGAATAGCTTGATTCTAGCTTGATTACAAATGATTTTTGTTCACATTAAAAAAGAGTTTGGGCCAAATAAAGGTTGCCTATTTGAGTTTAAAAAATCCGACATTCTCAACTAGCCCAAAGTTCTCAATTGTATCCATCCAACATTTAGAGCCATCAATGACCATTACATTCTCATAAACAACAACCAACATGGCACCTAACATCATAGTGCTCAATTTAAAATGTAGTTTTAAGGAAAAATTGGAAATGTAGACTTGACGAGAATCTTTTGTGGACTTAGCAAGAATTGTACATGTTTCGAGCACAAATTTGTAGCTTTTGTCAATTCTATGCAGTGACAAAAAATCTTGCAACATTCTACAATTTATAGATTCATTTTTATGGCACTCAAATGGTTCATGCATTTGTAGTTGAGGCACTAGGTTTGAAGACCCAATTTATTTCCATGTGATTCAAATGAAACTAAACTTTGAGAAAAATAGAGCATAACAATTTTTATACATAAGAGCTTGTTCAAACTTTGGACCAAGTATGGAAGTTGATAGGTTGAACTAAAGATCACTATATACAATAAGTTAGTGAATTTGCCATTCTCTTTATTATGTAAGGATCAATAAAGTTAATTGTATAAATAGGTAACTATATGCATGTGAATTTAGAAATGACAACATAATTTAATTTACAATAGGAGTTCAATTCCATTGTTGTCCAATCCTCCTTGCTACACATTAAATATAATATCAATTAATATCATAGTTAAATTTGGTGCTAAGACACCATGATAATTTCTCTCGGGATTTTTGTACACTTATGAATGATGGCAAGTGAATAAAATATAAATAGAGTAGCTAAACTAGGTACATAGAGCTTGTCTTATACGAATTGAATTAGTGTTATTTATTCATCCATGAGTTTATGTTTTGTTCAGAGATTAATACCTAAATTAGGATGATTTGAAATAATCATAGGATTGGCCAAGAAAATGTAAACATAAATGGTACATATTAATAATTCATAGCAACAAATTGCGAAGTCATTATAAGTTCCAAAAATGAGGAGTGTTGAACGAAGAGGTGATGTTACCATTATATTCCAAGATAAGAATGTTATGTTGTATTTCTAATATACAATGTATCCCTAATAATTTAATCTTAAAATTAAAATCTCTTAATAGGAAAGGACAAATCTAGAATAAATTTGACTAATAAAGTTAACATCTTTTACGTAAATCTTCACTAGGTGTCTTAGGAATGAGTTGTTGTTAGGTATGTTATGTAGATTAAAAGGAAGGGACAATGCCTCATGTCATTAGAAGAAAAATGAGGCTTGAGGAGTCCGCTAGCTCTCTAATAGTGGGGAATGTTAGCTGAAACTACCAAATTTTAAGAAAATTGGCAAATTGGAAGGCCTAAATTGTGTGGAACAATTGAATTAAATAATCCCTAAAGTCCTAAACATCCTTTTTTGAGAACATAGCTTTTAGGGCAACTCACTACAAATAGAATTTTTTTTTTCTTTGAAATTTTCACCTAATATTTCTCTGAAGAGTAGCTTCAATGTCCAACATTTTTTTATAACTTTTGATTGCATGGTTAAAAAATTATTGTATGATATGCCATTTTGAGCAAAATATAGGCAACCTAGATAGCTCAAAAAGATACTTAAATTTTTTTCTTTTTTAGAAATAAAAATTTGAAATTGGTTATATATATACAGGGTTGACGAATTTGAACGTCCGCCCCAAAATAGCGTCCGTTTTCCGGACGTCCGGACGCTAGCGGACTCAGCGTCCCAACTGCCGTCGGAAAGCGGACGGGCGGGGCGGACGGCCCGAGGCGGACACTCAGATCGTGCGGACTTGATCAGTCCGCGCATCGATTGGACGGCCATAATCGGGCGGACGGGGCGGACAGGCGGACGGGGGACTAGCGAACACTGCGTCCACCAGGACGCGAATGTCAGGGGACGCTGCGGACACAGCGTCCGCGTCCGAACGTCCTGACAACCCTGTATATATATATGGAAAACTTTGAATCATTCCATTTTGATTTATAAGATGAAAGTTATGAGGGGTTTTACTTCACGAGGAGTTATGGAATCTCTACTTTAAAATAAACTTTGAAATCCTTTATTTAAGTCAATTTTATATATTTTTGAAAAAAAATAAAAACATTCAGTGTAGATTGCTTGATGCAATATTATAACCATTGGGATCGACATTTTTCAATTCCATAACTAAATCCTCAACAATTTAGTGTTTTGAATCATTTTTGACTTCTTTCTACTTACTACTTTTTTCCTATGATTTGAAATTTTTCAAGTTGCCTTAAAGAATGAACTCAAAGAATAACCTCCATTTTGAAAAAAAATTCATACAAATGTGACCTTGTGAAGTACAATTGCCCAAGTTTTTGTAGGGCTAAAAAAAAGATTTTTGTCAATTCAAATACTAATATTTTGCCATCTACATGGTAAAAAAATTTTAATTTTTTTTCACATCTTTTCAAACCAGCGTAGTATAATATCCTAGGGTAACATATGTCCCACAATTTTATTTTATTTTTATAGATTTGGTACTTGTACTAGAAATGGTAGTCTTGGAACATTTTGGGAGAAAACATAGTCAAAACCCCTCATTTAGGGGTTAAATCATTTTTCGTTTAAAAAAATAGAATAAAAAAATTAAATGTTAAAATGAATTTGGAATTAAAAAGATCTAAAATCTATAACCTATCACATTATTTTTTAATTTTTTAATTTTTAATTATATAATATTCTAGCCTATAATATGTTGGTTCATAGCTTAGGGAATAGCCTTAAAACAACCCTCCTAGGGCCTCTTTTTTCTTATAATGAGTGATGCTCATTTTAATTTATTTTTCACCTTTGAAATGACAATGAGATGGTAGTAATGATGAAGATGACCTTATGACCATCATGAATGAAAAGTCTACTGAGAGCAATTTGACTATCCATGCCTTATGTTATGATTTATAGGATACTTGTGGTTTTATTTCCAGAGAATAAAAATAAATAACTTCATTTATATATAGTATTGTTTATGAAATGAAAAAACTGAAGTTGAATGAAGTATTCACATTTTTTTTAATTAACGATAATCCAAAATCAATATAAATATAAAGTTAGAGAACTTTTGTATACACAATAGGATCAGAACTTAGATCCTTACTACCATAAGAGGTCACACCTCCATTCAAATGACACAAGTTCAATTTCAATTAGTGTCCTATAGCCTCAATATGCATGGTATATTTTATAGTGAGACCTTATTTTTTTGTGAGTGTATAGTTTTTAGTGGGCATATGGGACTTCATACTTACAAGTTACTAATTACAATGGTTTGTTTTCTATTCTTAAATTTTTTAATATGCTTTTTGGCACAAGATCAAAGTAAGTTTGGTATGTGAAGTCATCAAATGAACTCCTCCAGAATATTGAATGTGTTTTGGAGTAATCATATGTGTTCAAGGGGTATTTTTTAGTGGACTATATATAACATAATTGAATAGAAGTACTCTAAGATATATATATAAATTACTTGAAAAATGTTTGTTAAATGATTGAAAAAGCTCTTGTTTGTCAAGAAAGATATTTTAGTTGCTTAGTATAAATAGCATCCAATGTTTAAACCTAGGTATATTTCTAAGACCAACTAAGTCAATGACCTCAAAGAAAGTAAGCGTGTTAGAAAATTTATAGAATTCATGTTTTATAAATAATTATGACTAGTGACAAATTTAACATGCAATGAATGAATTTGACTTGTGACGCACATGATCTATTTTGTAGACTTGAGTCCCTAGGTCTCTTACGCGGTTAATAAGATCTTCTTCCATACAACAAGTGGGTAGTGAACAACTATATTCTAATACAACATCAATATACTGTCTATGCCAAAAGTAGGTACAAGTGACAAAAAAAACGTTGGCAAATCCATCCTCATCATGACTTTCTAGAACTTCAAGAGTTGGGCTCACTTTCACTTCTTTTGTGCATTTCACTATGCGTTGAAACTCTTGAATTCAAGCATGTGTATGAATAGTGAGTCAACTTTGGTTTGAAATTATTGACACTCTATTGAAAAATGGAAACGTTACTGGCAAATCTTTTTCTTTGCAATGAATTTCAAAACAGTAAGTAAAAAATGAAAAATGCTACATACAATACGCGGTTGCAGTGAATTAGGGCTTCTTCACCAATGAAAGGGCAATGGCAAGTGACAAACTGAATCACCTACAAACAGATTCCCTGAAAAACTGGTTTCCTAAAGCCATCCATATGGGAAGTCTTGAAAAAAGCCATGAATGGGGTCACCAGTTGAGCACCCCAAAATGTCGCTCACAAGTACATATCTAGAATATACTGTTGTGAATATGGTAATGTATAAAGAGGGACCCCAGTCAACACTTTTGCTCACTTTAGGACCCAAAGCTTTGAAAATCGAAATTTCGAAACTTATTCACATAATACTCCAAATAAAAATATGTACTTTAGAGCCTTGGGAAGATTCAAATTGAAAATTCTAGAATGACCTCAAAAAGAGCTGAAAATAAATAACAGAAATGGATTTTAACGGCGTTTCCTAAAGCTTTTTAGTGGCGAGAATCTTCCCTGAGATGACGGAAAGGCCGGGGATAGGGGCGGTAAGCCTGAAGCCGTCGACTTCCGTTCTAAATTTGGAAGAATGGGAGAGAAACAATTTGTGGTGGTCCTGGAATTCTTGGAAAACTGCAACAAAATCTCCAGGACGGAAGAAGTTTAGGGTAGAGCCACCTATTACCAACCACTTTAGGGATTCCACATATGTTCTAAAGTAGTGTAAGGCAATGTAAATTTTCATGATTTGATCAATCCCAACTTTGAAAAGGAGGAAAAACACATTCTACACTTTGATTGGAAATTTGTTCCGGACTTGACTGCAACAATTTTCAGCCATATAGGTTGGCTATGGGTCCCTAGTTGGTAATGGGTGCTAGTTCTATCATAGTTACTATATTCCTAGAAAGACAGGCCTATGACCACTAATTTCAAGCCTCCCTTTGTCTATCTCAGACTTCATTTGTTGCTAGTTAGTACCTAGACATGAATGAAAAAAATTTGTACCCTTGAATATATTGTTTTTTAGAGATGAAATCATACAAGTCATGTTATTTTTTTGAAAATTTGAAATTACCATGAATTTTTTATGAAACAAATGAAGAAAATTTGTATTGAATATGAAATATACTTGAAAAATCTGTAATTTCCATCATAGATGTATAATATGATGTATAACATTATGATATACGCCAAATGTACTATATCTCTTTGAAATTAGGAAATCAACAAACTATGGTTATATAGGCCTAAAGTTGATATCGTTGTAAAATATTAAAATTTAAGATTTTTCAAAAATTTTAATTTTCAAGAGTAGAAAACATTGTAGTTGATAAACTTTATTTCATCAACCTTAAATTTATATTCAAAAATTATCATTTTTAGGTTTTAAATTCATATAGAGAATAAATAGCAAGAAATGACCAAAATATGCTACAAGGATAATATGAGGATTAAGCATCTTCTTTTTAGAAAAGTCAATAATACAATAGTGAAGGAGTTTGCTATACTATTTACAAAAAATGTACTCAAGAAACTTCCAAAAAGATATAGCCAATGAAAAAACAATTTCTTCACTACTAAGAAATTCATGACTAAAACAACAGAATTTCAATTGAAATCTGTTGAAAGATTTAGTCATTTTAAAGGTGTTATTTTGGACAAAATCAAATTGAAATCTATTGATTTTTTTTGTTGTTTTGAATAAATCCAAAAAAAAAAATTTAATTAAAAAAAATCTTAAATTAAAATTTTTTGGACAATGCCCACTTAAAATGGAATTTTTTTCTACTTGAGCAACCACTTAGGTAGCCTACCATGCAGGCAAAGGCCATCTAGGTCACCCGCCACGCGACCAAATGCCTCCACGGGGATTCGAATCTTGGACCTCATATTTGAAGGTTCAAAGTTCCAACCACTAAACCACCCAAATACTTAGGTGACATCACCAGAACTAAAAATTTATATATTTAGTTTTTTCATTGTTTTTTCATGTATTTTGTATTTTTAACAGACCTTAGAGGTCATTTAGTCATAGTATAACACATTTTTTTCAAAAAACTTGGAACTAAAAAAAGTTGTAAATTCAAGCTAGCTTTCACCTCCAAAAACCCGTTTGTGATTTTGAGTCTCTAATAAAAATTTATGAACAAAAATCAGAGAGGATGTTTGAAAATGTCAAAATAAATGTTCCTAACTACCCCTTTTTGATTTTTGTCTATAAATTTTGATTAGAGGATCGAAATAACAAAAGGATTTTTGGAGGTGAAAGGTAGTTTGAATTTACAACTTTTCTCAGTTCTATGTTTTTTGAAATTTTTTATTCTACTACGTGAGAATGAACTTCAAAGTGTGCTGAACTAAAAAAAGACTGAATTTTACATGATTAAATTTTTTTTAAATCATTATACTTAGATTCTCAAATATTCCAAAAATATTCCAAAAATATTTCAAAGATTCCAAAAATATTTTTAAAAGATTCCAAATTCAACAAAAACTTGTTGATTTGGTCATTGTACTATCCAAATCAACAAAAAGAATTTGTCATTTTATTGATTTTCACAAAAAGTTACAAAATGGTCATTATACTATCCCAAATAACATAAATCAATTGAATTTCTGTTGTTTTGGTCGTGCATTTCTAGTAGTGCTTCTATCCTATATCGATTTCAAGTGAAATTAGTTATCAAGATAGTTAACTCCTAAAATACCAAACTTCTTTTTTGGCAACATGGCAATTTTTGGTAGCTCACAATGAATGGGATTTTTACTTTTTTTCTTTGAAATTTTTACACAATATGTGCTTAAAGAGTAGCATTAAGGTCTGACAATTTTCATAACTTTAGACTATATTGTTAAAAAATTATTACAAGACTATATAATTTTCATCAATCTTTGGGCAACCCCCAAATTTTTTTTAAATCATTTTTTTCAAAAATGCAAATTTCAAATTAATTTTTTAGATTTATATGTACATATATATATAAAGTTTTCAATCATTCCATTTTGATTAATGAAATAAAATTTATGAGGAGTTTAGTTTCTAGGAGATTATAGATTTTCTACTCTAAAATAAACTTTGAAGTCCTTTATTTTATTCAATTTTCAATAATATTGGAAAAAATAAAATCATAGGATGTAGAATATCTACTACAACATTACAACCATTGGGGTTTTTCAATTCCATAACAAAATTCTTAATAGTTTAATATTTTGAATCATTCTTTACTTCTTTCTACTTACTATTTTTTTCCTATATAATGTACAATTCCAAATGATCTAAAATTTTTCAAGCATGTAGCCAACTTGCCTTGAAGAATGAATCCAAAGAAGAACCACCATTTTGGATATTTTTTCATACAAATGTGACCTTGTGAAGTGCATCTACTTAATTTTTTGCAACGCCCAAAAAAGGATTTTTGTTAATTCAAATACTAATATCTTGCAATTTGCATGGTGGAAATTTTTGAAATTTTTTCCACATATTTTCAAACTAAAATACTACAAGATCCTATTATTATATATGTCCAAACATTTTTTTTTTCTAAAATTTATTATTTGTTTTAGAAATAGCAATTTTGAAGTGTTTTTGGTGAAAATATAGTCAAAAACTTTTAGGGGTTAACATCTGCAATGTCTCTAGATTGAGAATTTGTATCATTCTTCAAGATAATTAACACATAAAACTAATTTATAACTAGTCAAGAAAGATTCAATTTAGAGGGTCAACTTCATTACCTCGGCTTTGAATGCAAAAGAGGCCTAAAACTAGAGATGTATTGCCTCCACATCTCCCTTGCAAGAGCATATGCCTTTAAACCAAGTAAGAGTTAATTTATGATCTAGTTATCTTTGTTTGTATGACAAATTCTTCTAAGTTTAAGTTCTTCATACTACATGGCATCTTGGAAGCCTTCAATTATTGAATGGCTTGGCCAACTTCTGAAGGGCCTACTCACATTTTGATTGTTGCAAGGCCATGGTTGGGGGTCTCCAACCCCTACATGCCCTAAGATAGAGATCCAAATTCTAAATTTGGAGCATGGTTGTGGATATTTTTACTGAAGGTTATAAACTACTCTACTAATTGATTTTTGGAGTGTAGTTCTAAGCCGGTATAGAAATCACAAAAGATAATAAGGACTCAAGTATATAATCTATTTTTGACCAAGATCCCATTTGTACAAGATAGGGTGATCTAATTTTGACTAGCGGAATATGATGTGGTTTTAGCAACTTCGAGAATGTATTACAATTTTCTTTTTGAGTGAACAATAACTCAAATTAAATATAAATACAAAGTTAGAAAACTTTCTACACGTGGTAGAATTAGGACTTAGATCTTTACTACCATAGGAAGTCACTTCTTCATTCATACGTTTTGGAGTAACCATGTGTGTTCAAGGGGTATTTTTAGTGCTATAAGTAACGTGAATGAAATATACATGCTCCAAGATATGTGTAAGTTACATGAAGAATTTTTTTACATGATTTAAAAATTTCTTATTGACCTAGAAAGTTCTTTAATCCTAGAATGACAGTTTGACCACCATCAATGTAATCAACCTTTTGGTTACTGTATGAATCATTTGCTTAAAAATAACCAAGAAGATTCACTGGTAGTTAAACTTGTGCAAGACCTCCCTTTCTCATGCAAAATTTGTAAAAATAAAAATTTGTACTTCTATCCTACATAGAAGGATTCTATATCATCCATCAAACACTTAAATAGCATCCACAACTTTTTAGAATAAAGATTTTGTTGCCACATATGAAATGTATGGACCCAAGTATATTTTTGAAAACTAAGTCAATGACCTTCACAAAAAATAAGAGAGTTAGGAAATGTATGGAATTTCTATTTTATAAATAATTTTGATTAGTGACAAATTTGACATGCAATGAATTTGACTTATGATGCACACGATCCGTTTTGTTGACTTGGTCTTAATATCTTAGGTAGATAATTAGATAGTCTACCAAGACCATATTTGTCCAACACAACGTCAATATAATATCTATAAAGATAGGTATTTATGATACAAAAATCATCTACAAATCCAATCTAATCATAACTTTCTAAAACTTTAAGATTGGGGTTACTTTTGCTTCCCATCCATTAGAGCCCCCTTTTACTAACTTATTGAAATTTTTGAATTCAAGCTTTGTTGTATATGGTTAGTGAGTTAGCTTTACTTCAAAATTATTGACACTCTAGCAAGACATCTTGGACTTCCTATAGAAGAATATGAGGCCTAAGATTAGACATGTGTTGCCCCCATGTCTCTTTTGTGAGAATATATGCCTTCCAACCAAGAGTGAGTTAATTATAAGCTAATAATCTTTGGTTGTGTGCTATATTCTTCTAAATCTACGCTTTGCATAACAACTTGTGGGCCTTCAATTGTTGAATGGCTTGGCTAATTTTTGAAAGGCCTATTCATTTTTTTATTTTATTGTTGTAAGACTATGGGTGGGGCCTTTGACCCCTACATACCTTAGGACAAACATCCAAACTCTAAGTTTGGAGCATGAATGTAAATGCTCTTCCAAGGTTATAAATTGCTCTACTCCTCTACTACTTGATCTTTAGAACATAATACCAATGTACAACAATCACAAAAGAAGGAAAAATAATGACAAAGCTAAGTGATCTATTTTTGACCAAGGCTTCATTAGTACAAGATAGGATCATGGCCTATTTTTTACTAGAGAAATATGATGTGGTTTTAGTAACTTTGAGAATATGTGATAAATAACACATTGACTCCTAATGAAGTTGATAAGAATAGTTTTTAGTTTTGCACTTCTCAAAAATATTTTTGTCTATGTATCGAGAATAGGTTGTATTATAATGTACACTTTCTTAATTTCTACTAATTCCAAACTTGATGAAATATTAGAAAAAAATAGTACAATCTTCAAAATTTCTATTCCCTAACTGGAAAAATGACCCCCCACTGAGGGTTGCTATTATGTGAGTATAGGTGTATATACTATAGAAATCATCTATGATTATAGGGTGTATATATTACAAATACTCATATTATAGATGTTTTTGATATATACACCTTCTATAGAGTGTAGTATCTATATTATAGGTACCTATATTATAGACTCAATGCTTACAAGCTCACATTCTTAGGCTCACATACTGACATACTAGCACCATTGACCCCCCACCATTGTTCTATTAGATGTATGTTAAAATGCTTAATATTGAAGTGCCTAAGATTTAAAAATTTGTCACCAAAATTTTTTAATTTGTAAATATTGTATTCCATCAAAAAAATTGAAGTTTTTTGAATGCCTTCTACAAAAGTAAAATGCTTTAGGCATACAATAAATAAAGAATAGCATTAGTCATATGACTATTGTGAAGAAAGTATCTTTAGTAGGTGCATTGGTATGCAATATACTAGTGCACCTAGGTATGCAAGATTTGTGATTAGATATGGGATTTTTAAGTCATATACAACTTCAAAAAAAGGGTCACCTCTTACAATACACACTTGTAGCTACATCCACCATCATGAAAAAGAGTTTGTTGAAGGTCATTCCACTAACTACAACCATCGTGAGTGACCATACAATTTCAAATTCTCTTTGATTTGGTTGAATGCATTCCTCTAACTTGCGTACACTAGAGTATAGATGCTTTACTATATTTTGATTGGAAAGGTATTTATGGAAATACAAGGGAGAGATAACTAGGGCTCATTGGGATAGACATCTGGAATAAAAGGCAAAGATACTTAGATGCCCAAGGTTATAAGGAAAAAAAATCCCACATTTTCTTGACCATATAAATTTTTAATAGTGCCTTAATAAGGTAAATTCAATTCAATAGGCAAAGTTTGTCTAATTTGCCATGATGATAGGTACATGTTCTAAGTGTATTTTGGATTTGAATTTTTTTGGAACTTTGCATCATATTTTTTCCTTAGGAATAATATATAGACATATCATCCACTAATAATCAAATTTAGAAATCTTAAATCCATATTTGGAATTGAAGAACCCAAATTAGCAAAGAAAAATTACAAAATAGAAAATAGAAATCAATTATTTACATTTGTATCCACTTATTGGAATAAGGTTGAGAAGGGAAGGAAAAGGACCTTGCTTCTCTATTAGTGAAGTGCTTCTAGTATTATTATAGACAACTCTTGTAAGCAATATGATGAGCATGGTATAAGTAGACTTGTCTAATACAATCATGTGTATAATATTATATCTTATATGCGTCTTAACTTCAGGAATTTAAAAATATTAATATTTTAAACCTTATTGCATAATACTAATTTTCATTTTCTTCAAAGTTTTTTTCATCTAATTAGACAACTAGTTATATACTATAGCACATCTAGATTGTGTTCCAAGCCCTAAAGCATAAAGTGCAAAATACTGATAGGGCCAATTTTACCCCTAAATGCCTAGGGGACCAAAAGTGTCTTCATATGGTTTAGAAATTGAGTTCAAAGTGTTGTAAGTTTTATATCCAATATCTTAATTTAATTTTAGAAAATAGAAAATTTGTGCTCCTTCTAGTTTGTGTGGTAAACTTTTCAAATCAATCCAAGATGTGTTGATATTTTGGAAGCCATTCAAAGTTCACTTATTCAATTTTGATGGCTGCAACTTTGGGATCTTGAATCTCCTTTATCCAATGTTAATTTTTAATAAAAATGTGTTGGATTATATTCCCTTGAATTTTAGTCATTGTAGTAAAATTTTGATGTCAATCAAAGTTGTTTTGAATATTTGAGAGCAATTCAAAGTTCAAAATATGAACATTTTTGGATTATGGTGAACTTTGGTGGCTTATTTCTTCTTCATAAAGTGTTGGTTTCCAATGATTTTTAAAGGAAAACTTGCACATACGAATCTAGTTTGTGTGGTTAAAATTTCATATCAATCCAAGAAGTTGTGAATAATTGAGAAGCATTTTAGTAGGAAGAGTTTCAACCTCAAATATGTTTTTCACAACTTTTTCTACTATATTTTGACATTTCAAAGCCATTTTGCAAACCCAATGAGTCAATTGAATGCTATTTTCTTTCACCAATGTATTTGTATGCTGGTTTTAAAGCACTTTATAGATTATAGTTTTTTCATTTGAGTAGGTTTAGAAATCGAATTTCACCTCCAAATGCGTTGCTACAAAAATTTCAGCATTCTTTTCCAACACCAAAACATTATAATCTTGCAATCTATGTAGCCAAATGACTTCAAACTTGATTCATGTCATTTACAACACATACACTACAAGATTGTATGATTGAAACTTCTATACCATCATAACATTTAGATCTATAACACTTAAAAAGCTAGAGGTAAATCAGATGGATGTCTTTAAAAACCCTTTTTGAACAATGAAAGGGAATTTCTCATCCAATATGTTTTATAAATTTGCTTGAATGCATTTGCAATACATGGTTTCAAAATTCCATCGCTCTGATTTTTATGGAAATTTCAGAAAAAAAAGATGCTTAATTCACATGTAAGCTTGAAGTATAATTTAACAACTTCTACAACACCTTACTCTCACCATAAAACTAATCCATAGAAATGATCTTCTATGGTCTTTTTTGAATTTAAATTCAAATAATTAAGGTAATTAAAATAATTCACCTTGCAATAAAATCACTAAATTTTACTAATTTTAGAATTATACAAAATAGAAAGCAAATTAATTTGGTAGTTCACAACATTTTAGATGTAATCAACATAATGTGGTCACAATATTTCAAATATTGTGTTTTTCATCTAATTATTATACCATTTTCATCAAAGATTCATTCATCCATATTTATAATATTTCAGTTGAACTTTCATATTAATTTCATCTAAATGTTGACACTAATTAGATAGAACTTAGCAATAAAAAATTCAGTTATTATAAGGAATCTTGTACTATTTGAACTCTTACAAAAATCGAATTGACTAGAGTAATGATTTGAAGTTTCTACTCTAATTTGAAATTTGGACTTCTAACCATCATCTAGTGATTCTTTTGTTATAGAATGACATAAAATTCTACTTTACACTATGATGTTTTACACTATACCTTATTTGCAAGTCAAGTTTTGGAAATAGTTAGGAAAATTTTGGATTGTATCTAAAATTTTAAAAATTGTACAACTATTTTTGAAAATTTAAAAGAAAATTTATTGTTGCTAATTTTGAATATCCAAAAAATTTCTTGAAGAAATTTAGAAAAAAGAACACATTTACACATGAATAGAAAAAATCAATATAAAATTAGAAAAAAAGAAGTGCTAAAAGCCAAGAAATACAAATTAAACTACAAAATTGTTGAACTACTAAAACTAAACTATGTCAACAAGGTGTCACAATTGACCTACACATACATAATATGCACCAATTGTCAAATTTCATATTTAATTGTAAATTGCATTTGATATGAATGCACCATAATTTCAAAATTTCACAAATATACTGAAAATTTCACAAGTACACATTGTAATATAGAACATGTAATTTCATCTCTCAATAAAATAAATAAAACATAACAAAATTAATCATATATAGTTACAAATGGAAGCCTATAGAGGGCAAGATTTCAAAGTTAAAATTTGAGGTCATATATGTGGTCAACTTTGAATACATAGGCTCATCTTTCAACATTACTATCTCCCTCAAGTTTCTAAGGCTCAAATCAATGTGTTAAATAACCAATGAGCTACACTAGTGACAAATAGATTATCATAGATAACTAGTTGTACATTTTTCAGTCACAACCTTTGATCTTCATGATCCAAGGGTGTAGGAAGTAAGTTGAAAGGAAAGAAGGTTATGAGTTACAACTTGTAATGGCAATGGTGACAGGGCTGCCAATGGGAAGGTGACACATTAGCGTTGAAAATTCAACAACCGGTTATGAAGATATATTATTAGCTTGAAACTACACAAGAGGCCAACTACAATCAGTCTTCAAATCTCTACGATCAGTCTTCAGAACACATATTTCCAGCGTACACAGTGATTCAGTGAATCAGGGAGGATCACAAGATCAGCAACAAAATCTCACTTCAGTTAAATATCTGTACTTTGCAAGAGGTCAAACACTTGAAAAATAACTTATACGAAGTAGCATTTTATGATAGACTAAAACTCCACCCTTCCTTCAAAACTTTCCCATATGACACATATTGCTGCTCAGTATGCGAAACCAGCTTGCTGTTCTTAAGCTCCAATTGCAAAATCAGCAATCTTGACAGACTAAACAGACTGACAATTGGTAACTATCAGATGATTAGTCGGTCCCTAACAAAATTGCAAGACATGCTAAACCTGGCGTCCAATACAAGCCTACACCTCCAACAAAAACATCAACTCTCTAAAGATACAATTGTATCAGCTCGTCGCTTACTGCAGATGGGGTGAGGACCCCCAAGTCCGTGAACAGAAGCGTCAGATAATTAGGAGGAGTGTAATCTCTGGCAGCGTTCTCAACTTCAGCGTCCTCTGGAACTGAATCCACGAAGTCCACGTGGCAAGGTGACGGACCCAAGTCCCTCTGCTCCAATGGATAGAGCCTCGCAAACTGCCAATACATATGCATAGCTCTTAGAACCCCTTCAAGGATACCTTCCAAAGAGTATATTCACTCTCCAGATGGGCTACGTTAGATAACGCTGCCTGAATGCAAACAATGTCCATCAATTCAATTAAGAAAAAAACTTCTTACGCCCCTGCCTATCGATTCCACATCCTACGATTGTCTGCGTGTCCTTCGAAAAACCAAAGTTGCCACAGAAGCGTCAAGTTGAGTTCAGCCAGAAAACCTCGAGTCCTGATGACACAGGACACATACCTTATAGCTTTCTGCAGCAACATAGACCGGCTTGTTCATGGACCGGGCAACCAATGCTGCTTGAAAAGTGCCAAGATAATTGATGATGCCACCACTCTCAACCACGCCTTCGGCACCAACCAATAACATGTCCACTTTCTCCATTATAAAACCCACACCCGAATCCAGAATCAGAGTGACTGGAATGCCAGCTGCTATCAGCTCCTTTGCCACCTTTGAACCTGTGCTGTCAGGCCTTCCTTCTGCAGAAGTGCCACGCAATACAGAATCTGTAAAATGTAACAGACCAGAACTCCAGACGACGAAACAAGGGCAGATACTATGAAGCATATAAAATCTGGAAGCAGCATGAAATTTGACAAAAAAAATCCTGCCTCAATGAAGTCAACCCACAAATGCCTACTCCACTCAAATTACTTGAGAAAATTTTAGGGTGTCAAAAAAGATACTCGATAGCCAGATTTGCGGCTTCTGCAAATTAAATCTGTCGACGCATCATGTTTTCACAAGCTTTCATATCTGACAAAGTGATGCACGTCGCCCCCAACATATGACCCTAATGATATTCATGGTACCTGTGCAAATGACGGAGAAATGTTTCCCATTTGCAGCTGCCAATTTCAGCAAAGACAACACCACTCTTGAGAAACCATGAGTCAATATGGTGGATCCATTTAAAATAAAGTCTTGCCCAAGCATTGCAATTGTTCGTCGGGCCTGCCAGGTTCAAACAGTCAGCAACTGAACCAGTACTTGCAGACTGTTCTTAAGATGATTCATATATGAACCTCGATCCCAGAAGTTATCACTTACATTTTACCGAAAATTTCAAGAGATATATTGCTCTAGATCAATAATAAGGTATACCTGATTACATTCCTGCTTAAATCATATGCAGCGAACCATCATGCTCTTCGATACTGGTAATAGTTAAGGTTCCTAAATGAAAAAAAGTCACAAAACCATTAACCAAACCAAAGAAGACAATACCTTCTGTGATATTTCACTAAACCGTTCCCCACGCTCAATCAGACGTGCTTTGCCCGCTCGTATGTCCTCGTACTCTAGAGCACTTGTACGTGTGACATATCGCAAGAAAAGATCGCAGCCTGCAGACAGTGGTATAGAGGTTTCATCCCGGGCCTGATCACGCCATTCACCCAACCCGACTGTCATGGTAAGCAAAATTATTTAGTCCTTAGTGCCTTGATGTTATCCACAGAACTCATGGCAGATTTTCGGCATTGGAACGTACCTTGAGGGCCTCCGAGGCATTCTTAAGCTCGACCTCTAGCCCCATCATTGTGGATGCCTGGCTGCGCCTGATAACAGCTGTCAGAGCCTTGATAGCCGCCACAGCTTCAGCAAGATCGGGTTGAGTACGCCAGTAATTGAACTCTTCAATTACGCTGAAGGATGTATCTCCATGCGAACCCATTGTAATGGTGCGCGCTGGGTTTGTTTGCAGGCTTGCATCTTCAGCCTACGTTCCAATCATCACGCAAGAAAACTCAGAAAAGGTGACATAAATGCTTTAAAGAATAAGATAAATCGGTCAATATCCCATTTCTCATTTACATCATCAACCTTCCGACTTGGTTGCTTGCTGGATCTACTTAATAATAAACAGGAATTCTTTGCCCACGAACCAGAACGAACTGACTTTGGATGAGACTTGCAGTACAACGAAGCACTTCAATATTTCACTATCTGTTCACCAAAGCAGAACATGTTGAACGTATCTCCACCACTCAACACCATAAAAAAATCAAACCTCATCTGTATCATGTCGATCAGGATTATAAAACAAGGCACTCGATTGGTGTTCTCATTTGGTTTTACCTATGTCATCTCCGGTCAGTTCCTCACCTGTTTTAGCCATTCGAAGGTAACGCCTCCCGCAACCTTTCCAGCTTCCCCCGTATCCTCTACTGCGTTCTCTACCTTCATCTTGTGCCAAACTGGATTCAGCCCCACACAAATCCGTTAGATGCACCGGTTTGATTAGATATTAATAAAATCGCTTCGACTAACATGATCTGTATGGATACAGTAGCAAAATCACATCCTACCCTAACAGCCTTAACAAGTCGATCCCCTGGTTCTAAGCATGATGCTCTAGATTAAGACAATCAAGGCATGAAGCGCAGTAGGGTCATATTATAGAAGTTTTATGCGACATCTCATTAAACTGACACATATGTGTGCATGCGGCAGGTCAATGGAGAGATTTCTAACAGCGTGAATACTAGAAGATTACTAAAATCATCTGCCCGACATTGCTTTCAAGAGGACGGACATTGAGGATAATCGACTGCTCATCCAAACTATCCGATCAATTATCCCCAGTCGATCGAACACTGCAATGCATATAACATTGCGCAGACCTGACGCTCAAATATTCCCAAGCAAAGTGCAGACACAATGCTCAAGAATGTGCCATCTCTAGTAAATCCGTGTAGCGTATGCCTGGGAGGTATTCTGGCCGAGAGAATCAGCAAAGAGTACTCTTTCAAGCTGGGATAAGACACATGTGCCTTGATTGTCGTATATACAATTAATTGCAGAAATATTTTTCATAAAATTGTTGATCTCACTTTTGAGAACCAAATTACAAGAAAGAGCGACACTTACTTCGCAAACACCAACGCCTCTAAATCTCTGATTGCAACATAATGCTATTGCAATATGCCTGTTAAACATGTTAATCGACCACAAGGACCTCGATCAAATCGTTGCGTGTTGTGACCATGCGTAATACAGTTCACCTACTTTACAGCACTTCAAACCACCAGACAGAGCTCAGTCCTGATTCATGACCTCCATTTTCTCCCTAACTATGGAAAGAAATTCTCCATGATAGAGTGATTTGCAGGCACTAGAGCAGGGAATTCCAAAACCACAAATTCTCACACGAAAACTCAATCCACTTGCCGTTCCAATTTCAAATCAAATCTAAAACAGAACACCGAAACTGCCGACGAAGACCTCAATTTGCTCTCCAATTAAGAAGAAATATATTCCTCACAAAAGAGTAATTTAGAAACACTAGAGCAGAGAATTCGACGACCACACGAAACCTAGAACACTTGCGTCGCAATTTCAAATCTATCCTACATTAGAAGATCATACGCAAAATTCACATTCCAAAGGTGGAAGTAATGCATCACGCAAAAATAATCTTCTCGCATCATTCTCTCGCCTAAAACCTCCGAATTATACATCAACGAGATCAAATTGACAACAGAAATTACCCCCAAAAGAAACCCTAATTCACTTGCGGTTCCAAAATTTCAACCTAAGTTCGAACACCGATACTTGAGGCACGTTTCACTAACGGAAGCAAACTGTCTCGCAAAATCACCATCGCGTATCACTCTCTCGCCTAGACTCTCTGAATTATAAATCGACGGGATCAAATTAACAACCGAAATTACCGACAAATTCGCACACGTACCATCAATCGCTAAACTAGTTGAAGCGCTTCACTGTTGTCGTCTTCTTCTTCCTTGAAGTGAATTGTTAGCAAACCATGGTCCCAGCCTCGCAAGCTTTACTTCCTCACAAACACGGAGCAATGCTGAAGCTCCACAGAGAAGAGTGATTTCTGAACGCGATAGGAGCTTGAAACCCTAAAGTGCTTACTTGGCGGCCTGAGCTAGATGACCCAATTCGGTATGGTAGGGATGCCCACCCAAGTTTGTTTGTTTCAGACAGTTTGGGCAGTGCAGAAAGAGAGCGTGGTAGGAGGGGGAATGCAGATTTGGAGATTTTAAAGCAAAGTAAATTACGGTTTGAGAAGATTTTATATACAAAATCTTAATTTCTGCAAGTTTTTACTTTTACTTTTTTATTTTTTTGGTCCTATATGAAACTAATTTAGAACCGTGCACCTAAATTCTGAAGCACTAAATGACCATTTTGGTTGTTACACTCAAGAATAAACAAAAATTGCTTTTACAACATATTTGGATGTACTTCATCCCTTTCATAAAGCTCCTTGAGTAAGTAGTTAAAAAACATTCATAATTCATCAAATGGATGGCAAGACTCTTGAGGTGTTAACCTCTAAGAGAGCATGATAGGATGAGGAATGTAAATCTAAAGCTTTATAGGTAAGGAAAAATATGGCTTGAAGAGCATCTAGCCACAAGATCTTTAGTTTTACAAGCTTTTTTTTCTTTTCATCTTTATAAAAACTAATTCAGAACCTTGCACAAAAATTTGACGAAGTACTTAGTAATTAAATTAATCACATTGTTGAAAAATAGACCCCAAATTGCTTTACTAGCATATTTAGATGTCTTGCATCCATTTTGAGTAGCTCTTTATAGTAAGCTCTTGAAAACAATCATAATCGACCTAGTCAATGATGTCTATCTTAGGAATTAAAAGAGTGTTATTTACATCCAAGAACATGGATGAAAAAATGACACTATTCTTGCTTTGCACACAAAACAAGTAAGAAAACAATTAGTATAATTTGTGAACTTTCAAGTTCAAGATGAATATTTATTCATCTTCTTCAACCATTTCTTTTTCTTTATCTCTAAGTTGTCTTCTTTTCTTGCAAGAACTTGGGCCAATAATTATCTAGAAACTATAATATTGTAGGTGCATGTAATGAACTTCAAAAGTATGAAATATCACCTATTTCTCTTGTAATAAAACATGTAACATTTGGATAAACATCCCCCCCCCCCTTGGTACAAGTAAATGGGTTCAGTTGAAATCTTACTCCTAAAAGGCTGATATGATCTTGTAGTCTAGATTTTGTCTATTTCCCAAAACCCAGGACAAAGTATAGGGGTCCTAAAATGAAAGGAAATGGTCAAATAGTCTAATGTTTTGCAGCTAGAAGTCACTTGTATGCTAAATTGTTATGGGATTTACTCAACAACTTTACTATAGAAACCAATTGTAAAACCTTCTTATATCCCAAGTGTGAATTTGGTGGCTTGTCCATTAAATAATGCTATGGACGCATGAGTGCTGTCCCGGTCCTACCTAGTATTCTAGGGGTATTTTCAAGACAATTTGGCAGGTTTATAAGAGCAATTTGTCATGCATGATCTAGACTTTTAAATGCAACAATTTACACACACACACACACACACACATATATATATATATATCAATTCATTAATTATTGTGAAGCTTTTTACCAAAACAATTTGTCCAGTCACTACTTAGCTAGCCAAATTACTAAGTTAGATGAGTATCACCAAGTCCCAGTCCTCTACAACAAATTGCCTCTATCTAATGCAATGGGAATGAGTGTGTAATGCAATACAATTTACAACATCAACAAGATACTTTATCCAACACACTATTCATGTAACCACAACATTTTAATAATCATTGCTACTCCTACAATTTGACCTAATTATCAATAAAGACCATTTGTCATACAATATACTCCATCCATTACTCAGTCAATTTGTTTCACCAAATATCTATTGCTTTTACTAATTTCAGGGAAAATACCCTTTTCAGCAATTAAATTGATAAGGACAATTTGTCTATACACTGTCTGCAGTGAAATTTGAACATTACGGCAATTCGTTTGTAACACCGACCTACTGTGACTGAACTGCGTCAACAACATCAACTGGCCCAAGACAAATTGTCAGTTTGAAACTTGGTTGATATCTAGTCTAACAACCAAGTATTTAGACAATTCGCTTTTATTCTACTGACTGTATTATCATTTCAGAAGTTCAACCATGAAATAAATTAACTTAATTCTATTTTGGACAACTGGTCTATCCACAGATAACCCCGGATTCAATCACACATACACATATTCAAGACAATTTGACTTCATACATCAACAACATAAGAATAAGTCAAATTGTCATACCTGGATCCGTTCTTTCAGCATCCAGTTCTTTAATCTCCCAATTTTTACACAAAACAATTTCAAATATATATAGCATACACCACTAGACAATTCACTGTTGGAATTCTTTAGTCAACTTGTCTCTAATTTCTTCTAATCCTTAGAAACTAGTTCTAATTCTTTATTATAGTTTACAGTTATTACTTTGACAATTTGTCTACTTACCGCCATATGCTAAATCTCTGATACTCCTCTTTTTCTACATAATTCATAGAATTGAAGCAGTCTGAACATCACAAAGATTATAAATGAACTTAACAAGACAATTGGTCGAAAGTACAAATTAAAATGATACAAGAACTTATTTGTAAGTTAGTCGATCTGCATCACTGGTTCCGGCAAATTGTCTCAATCTGCACGCCGACTCCACAGCATCCGCATCATCAACTAGTTGGCAAATCGTCTACTTCGTTCGATTTACGAAAGACATATAGACAAATTGACTTCCAATCCCGACAAATTGCTATCCAATTCCTCACAGTAACACTCCAACAATTTGACTCATACGTTCATGATACCAAACTAAACCAGTCAATTTGTCTAAACATTAATCCACCACTACTCAATTCCCATAGTTCCACACAAAACACAGTTTAACAGTGCACAATAATTCACAGACAACTTGTTACACAACTCATTCAAACAACCACGAATTCATCATAATCAAACTACACGCATCTTTTACAAAGAGACCACACACATACTCAATGCTCACACCCCAGTTCCGTCCAGTCACATGATCAGAATAGTATTTGACAATTTGCTAAGTATTGCTAACCACTCACTGGAGCAAAACATACAAATTGTTAATTTTACAATTTACACAACGAAGACAACACCACCAAGAATACAATTAGTCATAAATAAACAAAGAGATTTAATCACTGGATACTCAAGACAATTTGTTAAGTTGATTTACAGTTCAGAGGATCCAATCACTGGATCTTAACTGTAATTTATAAAATGCTCGATTTAGTCCAATCACTGGATCTAAATTCAAAGCTTATAAGACAAATTGTTTATAAGAAATATTTTATTATTGACGAAGTTCAAAGTACATGAAGACAAGACAATTTTACAAAAAAACTATTTGATAACCGAGAAAGTGAGAGAGACAAAATGACAAATTGCCTAGCTATATGCAAAACTAAAGACAACTATTCAAACCCGAAGTGTAGAGTCAACTTGTCTTTTACCATCTCAAAACTTTTATGTTTTTCTTTCTAAATCCTTTCTAATCTGGCAATTTGTCTATATTTCTACTCTATTGTGTGAACTCTTCGTCAATTTATCTCTATTCACACTATTCACAGCAAATTGTCAAAAATTGCAAACTTCAAAAGACTACAAATCTATCACCAAGGTAGTCATCCAAAAAATTATCTAATTATTAGATAAAATTGTACATTTTTCATTTTTACATGAATGCGAAAGTCATTCTTCACTAATGGCAATTTGGGTTCTAAGACCCAATTAGGAGTGAAATGTGCTTTGATAACCATGATTTGCTAAGATCACTATATTTTTTCATTTTTTAGCTAGCTTTTGAAGTGGTTGATTTTTTTTTGTCCATTGTCTAAATTTGAGTTTTTTTGTTCCTATTCAAATAACTTTTGAATGTGCTTACAATGATTTAAAAATTTAAGTTCTAATTACAATGCAAAAATAAAATAAAATAAAATAATATATATATATATATATATATATTTGAGGGGGCCTATTTCTGAATCTTATTAACCCCTAAAGTTCCATGACTATGTTTTTATTAAAAATGCTCAAAAACTGCCATTTCTAGTACAAGTACCAAATTTTTGAAAAGAAAATTTTGACATATAAAATCATAGGATCTTGTAGTAACTTATGTTGACTTGAGAACACATGGTAAAATTTAAGAAATTTTTGCCTCATGGAATGCAAGATACAAGCATTCAACTAATTACTAAAATCATTTTTTTGGTCCTACAAAAAACAAGGAAACAAGCTCTTTTTCTATGAAAAGGGTCCAAAATGGTAGTACTTATTTGAATTCTTTTTCCAAGACAAGTTGGCCATATGCTTGAAAATTTTCAAATCATTTGGAATTGTATAACATATAGGAAAAAATAGTAAGTAGATAATGATTCAAAATACAAAATTGTTAACAATTTAATTATGGAATTGAAAAATGCCAATCCCAGTGGTTGCAATTCTATAATAAACAATCTACATCCTATGATTTTATTTTTTTTCAACAATATTGAAAATTGGGTAAGATAAAGGATTTCAAAGTACATTTTAGAGTAGGAAATCTATATTTGCTTGCAAAGAAAAAATCCTCAAAACTTTTGATTCATTGATGAAAAGGGAACATTAGAGGAGTTTTTTTTATTCATTTCAAGATTTATTTATTTTTTTAATTTTTTTTGTCAGGAACAACTATTCCCTAGAACTACAAAGAAGGGGAAGTTCACAACACACCTGCTTGGAATGGCCCTCCTAGACCCCAGAAATCCTCTGATGTGATTCAAATCTTTCCACATATATATAACTCTAGAGAACCAATTTCAAATTTTTGTTTAGGAAAAAAATGATTTTTTTTATCTGTCCAAACTACCCATTTATTAAAAAACTAACATACTAGGCCATAACTTTTGACTCATATTTTCAAATGTTACAAAATTTAGTGCATATGAAAGATATTCCTTGGCCCCACCTTCTATTAAAATTTAGGTCAAAAATATATAAATCTTCAATCACATATACCTACCCAAAATTGCTATGTAGCTAGAAAACACATACTGGTCTTTTAGGGGTTAAAAATGGCCTTAAAGCATCTCCATGGTCCTTTAAATTTTGGCCCTCTATATTGACTGGTGTTTAACCCTTAATTGCTTGAGAGACCATATACAATCACTCAAAATTTTTACGTTGTTTATATGTGGGTAGTTAAATTCTTTTGACCATTCTAAATTTTTTGAATTAGCAGTATTGAAAGTTCACTATTAGAAGCTTTTATTTTCATTGAAAAAAGTAAATATTTGATTTTTGAAAGTCCTTGAAGGCATATACTTATCATTAGTGGAAGAATAAAGCTTGCCAATTTCATTTGATTTTAGATCTAAGAAAATGCTACTTATCCATTTGCTTTTGAAAATGGTCCCAATGGAAAGAGTATAGTGTTTTCATACTTTTCATTGTTGAAAATTTAGACATGCAAGAGTTGATTTCAATTGGAGTCATTTGCAATTTCTACTTACCAAAAAAAATGCATTTCAACAATTGCAAGGTGGATTGTGTAATAAGCTTGATAACTCATTTGAACTTAAGATTTTTGGAAGTGTATTCTAGTGTGCTAACAAAAATTTTAGTTGTTCATGTCACCTCTAATCCTCCAAATCCCTTATATGCAAATTTTTCACATTGTGAGGAGGGACAACATACCAAAAATAAGATATGTACATTTCTCTTGTTATAAGCTCGCAACTCCTATGCAATTTCACACTCATAATTGGCATGCATACTAATAAGCAAGCTCTTTAAACATCTATACCATTAGATTTTGAAAAAAAGAAAATTTGCTTCATTGGAGATAACTACAAGCCCATGCTTTTTTTTTCTTAAGAAAAACACATTTAAACATACTTATGCACACAGGGATTTAGGCATGCATGAGAACCAATAAGCTCAAGGTTGCAACATCTCATTCCACCAAAGGCAGACCAATGTGGATAGGAAGACCAATTCTACACTGAAAGAGAGTCAACATACATGCAATCATGGCAATATTTTGGTAGGGCCACAATTTACAGGACCATAGGAGATGCTTTACTCGTTACAAATTCTACAGCAGGAGAAACCTAAAGTCTGGATTTTCAATGTTTGTCCACATGTCAATTTTGACTCCTGATTTTGAAGAGACCAAGGATGGCCTTTTGGCAACTGGACCATCCAAATCAAGGCTATTGACATGCGATCTCAAAATAAGTGTAACACCAAGTGTGAACATACCCTAAGCATAGGGTTTTTATTTTGAGTGATTTTTATGCTGGAAAGCAATGATTTTTTTGCAAGGAATTGTGAGCAAAATATTCTTGATTTTTAGTGGATGAAATTGCCAATTTGCTACCAAATTTGGTGACTAAATTGCTCTATTTTGGATGAATAAATGAAATTTCATCCGTAGATTGTAAGTTTCATCCATTCTAGAGATGTAAATAGCTTCCTTCTTCCAGTGATTATCGCTTTTTGCATTGCTTTTAACCTTGTAAGGACATGCTAGTCTCCACTGAAATCATCATTTTCTAATACCGTAGGAATCAATTGCTTAAAAAAATGGAAAAATAGTCATTGGAAGTCAAACTACTGTAGAAGAAATTTCCTTTTCACAATAAAACATGGAAGATGAATAGTTGCATTCTATCCTATCAAATCAACAACCCATAACAGCCATAGATTGTATCTATGACCACTTGTATATCCACCAATCAATGATAGACAAGTTACCCAAGCTAAAATTAATGGGCCGATTTTGTCATAAAAGTAAAAAGACATAGATGAGTTTTGTAGTGGTAATGGGGCTAAAAGTAGGATAGCAATAATCGAAAGATGGTAGCTATGGGTTGTTCTACCTTAGTAGGTCCTGGTGCCCAAGTCAACCGTGTCAA
This sequence comes from Pseudoscleropodium purum, assembly GCA_963969395.1. Lineage (NCBI taxonomy): Eukaryota > Viridiplantae > Streptophyta > Bryopsida > Hypnales > Brachytheciaceae > Pseudoscleropodium > Pseudoscleropodium purum. Next base: position 27,045,229 of record OZ017798.1, read on the forward strand.
TTGTAACCCTTTTTTTGCACCATGGGACCAAGTTGCACCATTTCAAAATAAATTTTTACTTTTTGCCACATAAAAATAGTTTTTTATTGCTAGAAAATTTTCATTTCTATCAAAAATGTGAATGAAGTCACTAAATTGGGATGAGAAAATGCATGAATATGATTGAAAAGTGTTTTTTTTTTCCAAAAGATGAATGAATGTAGAAATACAATGCTTCACCAAATTCTAAGTGATTGCCATCATGGCACTTTCTGAAAAAGTAAAAGAAAAAGTGCTGGTCATCTGGTTCAGTTGCCGTTTCTTTTGGAATTGGGACAAAGCAAACCCAGAAGTCTTGTGTGAGTCAACCCCAGGAGGCCAGGATTGTTCTTTTCAGAAATCATGGCTGGATTATTATCGATGAAATCTACTTATCTACAGTACAATACTGTGTAGTGTGGTCGAATCATATACATATGTCAATTTATTCAATTTATTCAATAAAATAATACTCACCACTTCCAGAGCGAGTAAGACAAAACAAAATATAGTGAAGCATAATAAAATAAAACAAAAAAATTTACTTTATTTGTTGGGCGATACCGTAGCTTTCGGTTGCCTTGTAACAGTGATCATTCAAGTTTTAAATTTTTTTGCTGTTAGTCTCCTCCAGGGAATTCCAAGTCAACTCTATGCTACACTACAAGACACTTTGTCCCTGTAGCATTGGTCAACTTTTTTTACATTGGCCTGCTTTTCAAAAGATTGAAGGTCAACAATCCAAGATTGAAGGTCATAATAGAGGCCAGGGAGGATTGATCCGTCTATTACCCCGTGTTTTACCCCTGTAGAAAACACTGAAATTTTTTAGTTGCCACAATTGATAAAATTTACAAACTTTGAATTCATATTTGCAATCAAAGACCCCAAATAATCAGGGGGCATGATGAAATACAAAATTTAAGTGGCACAAAATAAAGGGCAATTTTGACATTTACTCTCTAGCGGGGCAATAGGGGGGGCAATCTTCCCTAGCCTATAATAAATAGGGCACTTTAGCCAACTATTCAAAGTATAGCTACTTATCAAAGTATTGAGAATAGGTTACTTATCAAAGTATAGCTAGCATTTGTGAGAATGGAAAACCTACTAACCAATACAAGACATTGATTACAAATTGAAAGAAGATAAAATATTTTGAATGAGGAGACTATTTTCAACATATTCATTTACCCAATTTGATATGGGGTTAAAAAAATGCATTTTAAGAAAGTAGGGTTGCAATGTGGGCAATGTGGGACAAGGAGCCGGAATTTGAGAAAAACACAAGAGGAAATTCCTTAATGCACCTAAAGTCCAAACTTGGTGTCTAATAGAGTTTGGGATTGTGTTTTTTTTTGCTATTCTTAGTTAAACCTTCATTTAACATCATTGTTACAATTGAGGATGACCTTTACAATTTACTGTACAATCCAACAAAAGCTTTAACAATAGAATACTAGAAAACCTGCTCAAACCAATTAGGCACATTTAGGTTCTGTTACCCTTAGGTTCTATTTCGCATTATTGGTCCAAATGTAAGTGTAAGCATTTTGGACAACAAAATCAATCTAAGCTCAACAAATTATTTTGGCTAAGACCACACTAAGCTAGACTTAACTAGACAAGTAAGTGAGATGGACTTCAAATGGTGAAGAATTTTTTTGAAAACTTGGGAACATGAAGCTAAACATAAGGGATACATAGTCCTCGAGATCTCACTGTAACAAAACAAAACTAACATCTTGACTTAAGATATGGATAACAATCTAAAAAGTCATCCATCAACTATTTTTTAGTAGTTGTAGTATAACATTGGCTAATTAACCTTGGAAGGATGCCAACCTATAATCAAGGTAGTCACCAAAAAACAATTTGATTTTTGGTCCAATAGGTACAATGACTTAAAAAGTATTCTATTGGTTGCATTTTTAGCATTAAGGTAGGAGGTCCATAAATCGACCATTTAAGATCTGGAACTCATTTTTGGGAGGTGAAACTTCCTCAAATATTTTTCAATAAATTTTTCTTGAAAGACAAGTAGAATTGGCATCTAACCCAAATCATTTCATATTTTTTGAAGCTTTGTGAAAATTACTTACGAAATTTTGAAGTTAAAGTCATATAGGGCTCTAATAGCATCCACCTCCTAAAATGTACATTGTTTGTACATGGCTGAAGGCTACAAAAAAGCAATACAAATATGCAATGTACATTTAAAAAATTGGACGCTTTTAAAACTTGTGAGCTTTTAGAACCTCCTACCTTACCATCCTTACATGGTTAACCCTCTAAGTACACTCCTAACCTAACCATGAATGACTTCATTATTAATTGTAAAAATAGAGAATGCAGTAATCCGAGTACTTTGGTGACAACCTTGGTCTACCTTGGCGCCCTTCCAGGGTTAAGGAGTGAGACTGAGTGCCGAGAGAAGCTTGGACTTGCGAAGACTTGGGAGGACTTCAGTTGGTCATCCGTGTGCATTTCTCAACACAGACGCTTTGTTGGAGCAGACGACTGGATAGTCGCCGTCGTCCCTGCGGCTTCTCTTTCCCCTCCCACCTACCTGACCACCTTCCCGCACCAAGTGCTCTTGCACAAATCCTTGCAAACATACTTAATTACTGTTCATTGAACTTCTTGTCATTCTCGCAGGACATTCGGTTTCATCTCTTTTCGCAGATTGATGAGGACTTCCATCTTGTGAACGTCCCAGGGCTCCACAACTGTTGGCTAGTTGTAAGCAATTCCCTTACCTCGACGTGTTTTCTGGCTGGTCTTTCTTTACAACTGCTGTCTCTCTCTGATTCTCCATGTGCGTCTTCTCTAGTTGACCTGTCAGAAGGGAAAAAGACGATTTGTAGCCTGACAAACTTTCGTAGCAAAGCGTTCAATTCCAGTATCACCACCACTTTTCTTGTAAAAGAATGGTCGAGGTGGGTGAGAATGCATTACTTTATTCAGTGAAAGAACCACGGCTTCTACTGTTTTCGGAGATTGGAATCTAGAGTTTTTGTCGCAGGAATAGAATTGGAGAGATTTTTCATTCGGATGTGGCTTTAAGTCGTGGATGTGTGCAGGGGGGTGCAAGTGAATCGTGAAGCATTGCAGATCGAGTGCGAGGATTCACAAGCTTTGGAAAATGACGCCGTTATCAGTTGTGGCGCTTGTGGTTGTAGCGGGACTGGCGTATATTCTAGGAGCCGATCCATGGCAAGTTTCAATGGGTCGAGGGGTTGCCGAGTTCAAGCCGCACTACATTGCTTCCCCTCCTCCGGGGAAGTACAAGGACCTCCCTCGCGACGCCGAGAACAAGCTGCGTAACAGCGAAATCATGTGGCGAGGCCAATTGTTTGGACCGGAGAGCATAACCTTCGACTCCCAAGGACGCGGACCCTACACGGGCGTCAGCGATGGTCGCATTCTTCGTTACGACGGCCCTGAGCTCGGGTGGACCACCTTCGCTTATACGTCGCAAAACAGGTTCGGAAAACGAGCTTTTTCATGGTCTCTCTCTCTAGGTCGTCACTAGAACAGAAATTTTGCTGTTGAGATTGAGCCGAGCTTTTTCTGAGCGTTGAGGTTTGGTTTTCAAAACATTAGGTATCCGGCAATTGGACTGGGTTTGTGAGAAGCTTACCTCCTTGCCATGACAACACGTCTGAAATCCAGCTTTGCCTTGGTGACTGCCAATTTTCCGCGGTCATGTTCCTCTACTTGACATTCTCTTCCCATGTGCTTAGTCTTCAGCGTGTAAGTTCTAACAGCGGTGCAGAGTGAGATGCAGAACCCTGTTGGTACTCACGTGCCCGGTCTCACATACTTACTCTCTCCATATCGTCTATAGTACAGAAATCGTGAAGGTGAGATCGAGCAATGCTTTTTCGGATGGGTGAGCTTTAGTTTTCAAAACATTGGTAAGCAATTGACCGGGGTGAGATCGATCTTCGGGAAAGCTTGCCGTGATAGAGCTCCTGCAACCTTCTGGAAAGCCTTAGCTATAACCTCGATGTCCCTACTTTTCACCTTCTCCTCGCCTTTCTTTAAGCTTAAGTCCTTAAGATCTACTGACTCAATCTCCAGTGTTCTGCATTCGGGATCAGTTCTGGCTTACTTCAATAATCTCTTTCTGTGAGTGGAAAAGAATTTGTGCAGTTGTGAAGGTGAGGTCAAGCAGGACGTGTCGTTTCTGAAAAGATCTTTGTTTCTAATCTTTATGGTATTGTTTTGAATTGCGATGACGCAGGTCGGCAGCATGTGCGCCCAAGAGCCCTCTGGGGCCCAATTACCCCCTCGAGCACGTCTGCGGTCGTCCTTTGGGTCTCCGCTTCAACAAAGCGACCGGGGAGCTTTGGATCGCCGACGCGTACCTGGGCATTATGAAAGTGGCTCCAGAAGGCGGCCAAGCGGAGCTTGTTTTGAACAACGTCGACGGCGTGCGCATGAAGTTCCTGAACGACCTCGACTTCGACGACGAGGGCAACCTCTACTTCACCGACAGCTCCACGCACTGGCAGCGCCGGCAGTTCGTCCACTGCCTCATGGAAGCGGACGACACAGGCCGACTCATCAAGTACGACCCCAACACCAAAGAGACCACTGTGGTTATCGACAACCTCCGATTTTCAAATGGGGTGGCGGTTAGCAAGGACGGCACTTTCCTCGTCGTGGCTGAAGGCCGCATGGGCAGGTACTGAACTTCAAAGCAAAACCCTAATTTTCTCGGGAGTGAATTTGTTAGAGGAGCTTTTCTCGATCGTCACCGTCTTGGAAGAAGCGTGGAACATCTTCGACTCATCTGCTTGTTCATGGATAATTCAGAGGATCCAAGATGTTTATGACTTATTTCTTGGACACACATCCTCGTTGCATCTTGACTTTTTCAAGAATTGTTTGGAGAAGGAAGCTATTGGCATAAATCACCTAATAACTTCGATTTTCTCCTTCTTGGCAAATTGTTCAACTGGGATTTCAGTTTGTGAACAAACTTTGTGGCAGCCACATGAGCATTCTTTCCTTGGAAAGAACCTCAAGGGTCTACAAAAGTTTGGAGATTGCTAGTGGATGGTTAGACACCTGAAATCTATAGAGAATGCTCGTGTGGACGCCACAACGCTCGCCAACGAACCTGAAATCTCTGTTAAGCAATCGCCTGGAAACGGATTCAATCAGTAACCCATTGGGACATGCCTAATAGCTCAGTATGCCTCCAGATTGCCACTCGAGAAAACAAAAGTATGATGTTGCACACCATTTTCTGCTGCATAGTATATATCCATGTCATAGCCCTGTGTGTTTTCTGGATATCTTTATATGAAATTGGATAAGCACCCATAGAGCACAACTGCTGTTGTGAATCCACAGGTTGTTCCGGTACTGGCTGAAGGGCGACAAGGCCGGCACCCACGAGCTGTTCGCGGACTTACCCGGCTACCCTGACAACGTCCGCCGCAACGACGCGGGCGACTTCTGGATCGGCTGCCATTGCCCGCGTACTCCATTGGAGGCTTTTCTCGGCACGCAGCCTTTGCTCCGAAAGCTCATCTTCCGCCTCCCCGTCCCATTAAGATTCGTGTACAACATGCTGGCTGGGAAGCCGCACGGCATGATTCTCCGGTACAGCGCCATTGGGGAGTTTCAGGAATCTCTGGAGGACGAGGGTGGTCTGGTTGCGAGCAAGATTAGCGAAGTCGAAGAACGGGACGGCAAGCTCTACATGGGCTCGGTCTTGTTGCCCCACATTGTGGTTTACACACTCCCGAAACCCTAAATCCCAAAGCTCTACATCAGCTGAGTCTCGTTGTCCCCAGATTACCGTCTAGGCTCACCCTGAACCCTAAATCCAATAGTGCAGAAATTTTCGGTTTATTCAAATAGTTTCTGTAGGGAGTTGAACTTTCCAACTGAATCGACTGCTCACCCCGATTCCGGCATAACTCCATGCGATGCTAGCTTCGCCATGGATGTCCTGCTGCAGCTTGTAAATGCAGAGTGATGCAGCTATTCTAATTCGTTGCAGATTCCGTTGCGCTTGCAGCTCAATACACGCTTGGTTTGGCGACGTGTTACAGTGCAAAAATTGTGTCTTTCTTTGCGTGTGGGACAGGATCTGTTTTGCAATTGTCTGGCTTGCAGTAATGGTATCAAACCCGATGATTGTTGCAGGTTTGTTATCAAATTGGACACAATGTTGAAAGTCTTACCATCCTGGTAGAGTTTGGGAGGTGATTCCGGACTTGTCTCTCTGTTGGCCAGCTCTGACACCCCCATCTAAGTTGCATGTCTGGATTTTGAGCATTGGCGTTTGTGAACTGTTTCATATTTTTGCATTTGAACTTTTGGATGATTGCTACTGAGTGTGGTAGCGTCCTGGTAGAGGTTTGGAAGGTGATTCTGGAATTGACTTCTTGACACCCCCATGTGAGTTGGATATCTGGATTTTGTGCATGAGCGTTAAAGGACTGTTTCTTATTTTTGCATTTGAACTTTTGGATGATTGCTACTCAGTACTGTCCCAATGCTGCCGTAACATTGGAAATGTTGATGACACCACCACTCGAGTGCAGTATCTAACGGAACCAAGGTTCTCCCCTTTTTGCCTCGATCTCTTCAGTAGTCAGAAAACGGGTCATGCAAAAGTGGTACCTTCACTTGGAGTCGAATACCTTTTGGAAGGATACAAAGTGGTTGCATTTCGAAGAAGATGGATGGTTTTGGTCACGTTAAACGCTGCAGACCTAAAAGGTCCGAAGCATGACTTCCCTGGCCCAATAATGGGAGCATTTTGGCGACTATCTTGGTTATGGGGGTGTGCTTTCAACGATAATAGTTTGTTGGCTCTGTCTCCTTCTTGCAGATGTGGACTGTGGAGGCATTGCTTGGACTTAGGTATGCATACCCATAATTCCACCTAAAATGTATAGAGGGCATTCATTTAAAGTGACGAAATTGGGTGTACATACCTTGGTTCTTTCTACAAATAAAAAAAATAAAGAACATAAGATGGAAAAAAATACATAAAAATCTAGGTCACTAAAAAAATAAATGGATTGGTTCACCCCTTTCATTATCCTGTAAATGACTATTTCAAATCACTGACATAATACATATCTTTTATTTACATATCAAAAGTCATTGTGTTAAGTAGAACATTGAGAGCATGGACACCTCACCCTTAATTGAGTCCTTCATCACTGTAAATTATTAGTTTTTAGGTGGTTTTTACCCTTTAAAATGAAAGCTTTAGTGATGGAGGACATTTGTTAAGTATTGAATGGCATGCTCGGATGCAAATTGTTTCACTTTTACGCATGCTTTTCATTTTTTTTCATTTCTGTTGGATATATATTTGTCATTCAAGATTATAATGGAAGAAGGGTTGTAAGTATTTTTGGAAGCAAATACCTTTCATCTAGTATTTAGGAGTGGAAGCTCAAGTGATACATTGTGTTGTAGACGGCCATAAGAGAAAATTGGATCACGATCTCTAAACATTGTCATTTTTTCTTCTCACTTGTTCATAGAAGAAGCGTTTCTACTATTGCCTCTGTTTGTACAAATTACCCTTCAATGTCTGAGCCTACTACATAGCATGAAAGACTTGTCATTTGCTATAACTTTCGAAGCATGAATGCAATGAACATTACAAAACTTTGAACCATGTAAAAGACCATTTGACATTTAGCCACAATGCAAATACAAGAAAAATTAATAAATATTTTTTAAACTCTCAATTTGATGTAGCACTAGTATAGATCATATGAATTTCTATTTACTAAAAGACAAACTATTTGAATATTTCTCTTATACAACTTCATACACACAAAATTAATTTAGAAACACACCTCAATAATGGAATGAAAAACTAAAAACTAACATATAATCAATAGAGGTAAAAAAATTAGAGTTTCAATTGAAATATCACTCCATTTGTAAGAACTTGAGGATGTATTTAATGGTAGCAACAACATAATCGGCACGATCCATTTTAGTTAAAGGGTTGACTAATCCTTTTAACCATTGTTGGTGATCACGACTTCCCTCGATAAGTTTGATCATGCAACAAAATAAATTGTCATTTAAATTTTCAAAACCTCTTTCAAATGCAACTTTACAACTACCAAATTCAACATATCTAATAAATAATAAGATTACCAATGTCCAAGCATCACATTGAAGGTTCTTGTACCAAGATTTCTCCACATGAGGTTGTTTTGGTAGTCAAGATGGTCCAACTTCATCATGTGGTTGCCCATGTGGCAATAAAAGACCAAGTGGTAGTAAAGATTGATTTGGTAGTTGTGATAAAGAGAATTCAAATTTACACTTGAGTTCATATTCTTCATCTTGAGACTCAAAAAACCCTTTCAATTTGACGTAATATAGTCTAAATGAAAAAAAAATGATATCAAATATGATGAAACTCTCAAGTGAATTCTTCTTTTTATAATTGTCTTTAAAAGCAAAAAAAAAGCATCACCTTAAAGCCACTTCAAATGATGTCATCTCCTCTATTATGTTATAAATATTGAAACCCATTTAAATTTTATATATATATATATATATATATATATATATATATATATATATATATATATATATATATATATAATGTTTGCATTTACACCATGACATAGTGTCCAATTTAAATTTACTTAGCATGCATTAAAATGATCAATTATTCAATTAGCACAATAAGGCCTCTACATGAAAAAATCCATCAATGTCATCTTTTATTCAATGTTATCTATTGTCACTTGTTCTATAAACAACTAGAGTGATGAGGTCATATGAGCATTGTTAGAACATCCTATTGCACAATCAATCAAGAAGAACCCTAGTTTGGCATGACATGGTGTAAACCTAATCTTCAAATCTTTTTTTTTAATCTTGTATTAGTAACAAAATAGCGTCCAAATTGACAAAAAAAATTTAATCTTGTGTTAATGACAAAAATAGTATCCAAATTAACAGACAATGTCCAAATTGACAAAAAAAAAAAGTGTCCAAATTAACAGAAAATGTCCGCATTCCCTTACATTGTGAGTTGTTGAAAGTGGACATCTGTTGGGTTGTCCAAACCGGAAGGTAAATTTTCAAAACCTTTTCAGTTTCCACCATATTCTATCAATTTTGTCAAATTCTTTTTGTCAGTTCGGATGCTATTGCCATTTGCAGCATCCAAATTGACACACATTGTTGCCTCCTCTACGATGTTTTTTAGATGTAAGTAAACCTAACCTCGATTCCTATAACAACCTTGGATTCTAATAATCGCAGTTCCAAGAACTTGCATAGGCATCAAGTAAGATTACATCCCTATAAAAGGAGCCACTTTATCCAAGGAAGATTGAATTTGACACTTCCTCGTTGTAAATGTAGCAAGTTTGCACCATATTTACAAGTGCCATATTTACAACCAGAGTCTGATAGGTTACGGCACCTTTGTTTTTTGAATTGAATTTTAATTTAATATCATATGGCACCAAATCCTACAAGATTCTAGTATCATGAATTTGCATAAACAATTGAATGTTGCTTGTGGCTATGAAGTAAATATGTTTTCATTTGTAGGACTACATTGTGTTCCTTTGGTGATCACTAGAAAGGAATGCTATCATTTTTTATTAGTTTAGACATTTTTTTTTCGTCAATTTTCTATTAGTTTGGACATTTTTTTAGTTAATTTGGACACTATTTGTCAATTTGGATGTGTCAATTTGGACATTATTTTCTTGTAGTGGATGGAGTTGACAGAAGCAACGTGAAAGGCTTGATAAGTTGCAATTATCATCTCTTGACTATACATTGAGGTCTTCCATTTGTTTGTTTTTTATCGCTTGTTTATATATGTGAGTTAAGAGAATTGTGGTCACTAGAATTCCATGTGCATTGCATTATGCTTGTTATGCAGCCTAGAAAATTGTCTACTTTAGATAATCTATAGAGAATTTTTTATTTTCTTGTTGATAAATATCAATGGTCAATATTGTCTTCCCATACAAACAAACAACATAACAAACAAACGTCAAACAACGTCCTATAGATCCTTCGCAACGTCTAATAGAGTAAATTTTAATTTTACAAAAATTTAAATTATTCTTTGTTTACAATTTTGATATATTAAAGTCTCACTTTAAATGACTAAAATTCATGAACACATATTACATTTTAAATTTAAATTTAGAATTATAGTAGAGTTTTACATTGTTTAGTTGCTAAAAATGGCCTTATTGGATGGAGTTGTCATTCACATTGTAAAAGGTACTACCATTGAAGTGATGAGCAAATGAATTTCATCCATGCCATCTATTTATTTTTTGGAATAATTGAAAAATAATTCCAAATATAATGAGAATCAATTAATAGAAAAAAGATATTTTTTTACGTAGAAAACAACTCATCGGATTCAAAGAGACATTTTTGTTGCCAAAAGACTCTCGTTTTATTAATTTGGAGGGTTATTTGAAATGTTATTTAAAAAAAAAAATTCAAACGAATTTTTTTCAATTAATTTTTTTTATTAATTATTGAATTGGGTTTTTTGTCAAATTAAATTTTCTTTTAATTAGCAAATGACTCTCTTGATTTGAGGAGCAATTTCTTGTTGCCAAAGGCACCTCCTCTCTATTAATTTACAGAATATTTGAACTGCAATTTAATTTAATTTAATTTTTTTTCAAAATTTTACAATTTAGAGAATATTTGAACTGTAATTTAATTTTTTTTAAATGTAAAGTTTGTATTGCAAGTGCAACAGTTCTATCTACTTTTACATAATAAGTATTGAAGGTCTTTTATTTGAATTGACATTTTAAATATAAAAGATGAATTGTCCTAGTGGTGATTGCAAGAATCATAGGTCCATTTTTTTTTGTCATACATAGCATGAAAGACTTGCCATTTGCTATAACTTTTGAAGCATAAATTCAATGAACATTACAAAAAATCTGAACCATGTTTTGTGGCACTAATAAAGATCATGTAGGCTCAAAAATAAATAAATAAAATTTTAAATATTTTTGGATTGTAATTGCATTGATGCATGTAGTCAAATAATCTTCTCCAAGCTTAAATTTTTTTTGTAATTCTTGATTTTTTATTATTAGAAATAAATGTTTCTATGGTAATCATATTGCTTATTTTTTAGAAATTAGGAAAATCATTTTATATTTGAAAATCAATTATGCTAATTTGTCGCATTTTAAGGTTTAGGATGGAGTACTCCAAATGAATGATTTAAGGCAAAAGTTTTTTAGTCTATCTACATTATGCAAGCACAAAAACTATCTAAATGCTATAAAATCTAATAATTAATGTTTCTTGCAATTATCCCTTGATTAAATTGTAAGGAAGGCTATTATATAATAATAAAGTAGCCTTGCTAGCATCACAAATTCAGGAACCTTTTATTTTCCACAAAGAATTGTTGTAATTTTCAATGTTGAGTTTCCTTGAGTTGCCTCTATTCATGGAATGAACACTATTCTTCAAGTTACAACAGTTACTATGACTATGAGGTATTAAAATGGTTCTTCTATTTACCTCAAAGGACCTTGCATGAAATTTGAAACTATATAAATGCACCTTGGTCAAATTCAATCTTGGAATTCAATGAATATTTTTCATTCTTACATTTGATTGAACTTAACAAAATTGCACAAGAGAGGATATAAAACTCAAAACTCAAAACTCAAATCAAATGAATACTAGTTCCTTATCAAATATCATGCTTATTTTGTTGAGTGTTCTTTTGGTCACAAGGAGTGATTAGGAGAGACTTCCATACCTTCGGACGGCATTTTACATTAAATTCACAAGGTTGCAACTCCTCTTAAGGTATCAACTCATAGAGAACTAAAGGTACAACTTCAACCTATTATTCCTTTCAGAAGCGCACCACATACCCGTAACTTGGTCATCTTTGTAAATTCTTGTCGACTGCATATCCGTGCAGGCTTGGGAAACTTGGGGATACTAGCGCCACCCAGCTGAAGTCTTCCTTGAATCAGCAGTTCAGCCTTTATTCATAAGTCAAGAATGGAATCCCAGAGCCTCCAAGAATTGTGTCTCCTTTGGTCACAACTGTAAGTTTACTTTTGATACCATTTCATGTTCCTAACGAAAAAGGTATTCATGTACAAATTAAGCTCGCCTCTAATTACAACTTCACAATCGAAATCTAAACGTAGAAACCTCGCTCAGTTGCATCGATCTCATTGGGAGGGAGTTGACCTTGGCCCTAAACTTAGTTTTCTGGACATCGAAACTCACGTTGATGTCACCGATCCCAAAGTACTTGATGGATCAAACTTGAGGACTGGCCTGCCCATGAACTGCTCGGCTCAAGTGCAAGATCGGTAGATGATTCATTTTTACCAACGTGCACATGGTTGCCCTTACACCCTCCAGAGAAACGCTTCCCTCCAATGGTTGACCTGCATGGCTATGAATGTATCCAATTTTCTGCAACTCTGCTCAGGCCAGATGCTCTCAGACCTAAGTCAACTGGACAAGATAAAACTTCATAGGCTCAAACTCGAGTATATTGGCTTTCATTTATAGGACTGCAGTGTGATACTTCCTCGATGGAGTTGACGTAAGCGGCGGGGAAGGATTGGTGTGTTGCAATTATCAAGTCTGGAGAAACAAGAGCTAAGAGGTTCTGTTTATTTCAATTTGCACATGCAACTTGGCTCCTCGTTGTTTAGATTCTTTCAGTCAAATATAATGCTCTGCTAAGGCCGCCAGTGTTGTTCTCACTTGGACGTCCTCCCACAAGACTAAATGATATGAAGTGTTTTAAGGTCAAGTGGCACTCGGTGCACAGTTTCAAAACAATATGCGGAAAACAAGATTTTCGAAGAACTATTAAACAACCACAAAATTTACAGTCTGGTCAACATTAAACCCTATATTACCTGTGCACTTTAGGCTTGCAGGTTAATAATATACAGACAACGTCAGCACTCTCGTTGGGCAGTTCATAACGTGGCCTGCCCACAGCAACTGAAAAACTCAAGATTGCCTCTGAGAACTTCTAAGGCTTCTAAGGCAGCCTCCTGATTGATATTCAGTATAGGAACCGCGATAGGGAGATATATGATACAGCAAGCTTATACTAGAGTTCTACAATTCACAATGTGGGCATCCAGCGAAGGGCGACAGGATTGATGAACTCCTGTACAGCTCCCCCATACCAGCCTCGAACATGGGCAGTTGGGCAGCTCAAGAGTCGAGCTTCAATGTCAGCGAAGGTTTCAGCACTCCTTGAAAGGTGCTCTCCAGTGCCTGCAATAGTCGCAGTACAGATGTCAATGACAGACGTAGAAAAGAGGGGAATTACTCAGACGATGTAGGGGAAATCGTCGGTATCTTCGGTGTACACACGGTCCACAGAGCACAGATTCGCATACAGGCACATTTCCAGTATTCGAACAAAGAGAGTACTCTCATTGTGTATACTTGAGCCAAATTCCTGGAATACGCAAGACTCTGTTGCTTTTGAACATTTAAGGATTAGCTCCATGATGTGAAAACGATAAAACTCTCATTAGTAAACAGAAGAGCAAGAGCGACATACCTTAGGAGGACCCCAAGGGTTCAGGAGCCGCATTGGCTTGCGATTTCGGGCCAGCACACCTTTTGTAACTGGGGATACCAGGGAATCGGTTGGGCTCATATAGCTGCAAGGACAACTAAACTGTTACAACACGACCGAGACAATATCCAGCAGCTTGCCGCTATGATAGTTCTCGGTTCGGCGGGAGATATTTCGCATACAACACAGCTCATAAATTGAAGCACAACAGGGTGTCCATGGTATGCGCCAGGCATACGAAGCCCGCGCCAACATAGAAGGACTACCGGGAGCTGATGAAGAAACTACAACTTCTTGGCTTCTAGTCCTTCGATGACGTAATTCGAAGCACCAATTGGTGACAATGAAGTGCACAAAGTTCCAAATTTAGGACCGGTTGTATAAAACCGAGGTTCCACAAGGGTGCCTGGAAAACGCCAATCTATCGTCATCTCGCCATTCTAATGAATCCGACGTTTTAGGATGGAGACAAAAGCAATTCCAGGAAGAGATAGAACTGCACCGTTCAGGGTAGCTTATGGCGCTCCTGGCCGGGACCTTGACAGGATTCGGCACGGCTTTACGCTTCACATCCTCTCCCTTCTTGTTTCGCTCCCTCAGAATGGGAGGCACAGGTGCAGGCATCTTGAACGACTTCGCATCCATGCGTTGCCGCTCCTTGGGGCTGAGTGCAGCCATGGCACTGCTGCGCTTGAGGTTTCCAAGAAGAGGCGCGCTGTCATTGTCCAGTGACAGCCGATTCTCCGTCGGCATTTGGTTCTCCATCTATTCTTGCTTACTTTTCAAACAATACTCCAGAACGAACTTCAAGAAGACCTGTTACAACGACTGAAAAACTTAACACCACATCAATTCTGGTTTGCAGAAGAGCACTAAACCAACACCGAATTATAACTCCTCAATTCTAAAGCTCCGTAGTCACGCAGGCTATTCCACAAGGCGGTCTCTACCTGTATCAGACCCTGTTCTTGCTCAATGCTCACACAATTCGTCTCAAGGATCTCAAAAGATCCTATCGCAACGACACAATACCACATCAATTTTCGTTTGCAGAAGAGCACCAAACTAACACTGAATTTTACCTCCTTAATTTGAAAGGTCCGAAATTATCGACGTGTGCACACCAAGAGCAGGCTATTCCATAAGGCAGTCCCTATCAGTATCACTCTACATTTGGAAAATGCTCACACAATATTTCAAAAGAATCTCAAAAACCTGTCACAACGACTCAATTCATTATCAAATTTCGTTTGCACAAGCGCACCGAGCCAACACCAAATTCTACCTCAATTAGAAAGCTCCGCTGCCGTCGATCAATCCACACAAAGAGTAGGAGCCGAAGAAGGCAGGCTCTGTAGCGCGAAATTCAAGACGTATTGGAGATGGAATAGAGCACCAGAGACACCACAAGATAGGTCAATACAGAGAGCAGGAAGCAGGTGACAGTACAGGGAGAAGTGGGGGTTAAGAAGCTATGGGAAGAGGGAGAGAGACGTGAGGGAATTAGAGCTAGTTCGTGGGATGGCTATGGAGTTGCTCAGGTGAACGTTGCAACAACTAACACCAGGTCGAGTGAACGTTCAACGGAAACGGCGACAACCGACAGGTGGGGTTCAGCCGGGTCGGACCTGCCCTTCGTTTCCTCGGGCCACGTCAGCGAAAACCCTGGGTCATGATATTGCCCGATATTGCCCCGGCACTCTGCAGCGAACCAACAGGAATAGAAATTGCCATATACGAGAGGGCTCTCTTCTTCAAAACTGTACCTACAATAGGTGTCTGTGGCAGAATTCTTTGGAAATTTATAAGTAATTCACAAATGCTCCAAAAAACATGAAATCATTTGTGTTAGATTTTGCATCAGTTTTTCTTCAAGTGAAAAATAAGGGGAAATACTTTCATGCATCTGAATCCCAGCTGAAAGGCCGACAAAACTTTAAAGGGACGCTTTATGAGTACACTACCTTGTATATTCCTAACTTGTCTGCCATATCTCTTAATTCTTATAATACAATCACTTTGTTTATTTTTTAATTTATTTTCTTATGGAATAAATGGGAACCCATTGCATCAATCCCTAGAGTTTCAAAGCTCTTTTTTTATTTAAGAAAACTTGAAATTGCCACTCCTATTGCAAAGGTACAAAAACTTTAGAAATTAGTGTTTTTTTTGGCATATCTAACCATTAAATCTTGTACTAGAATGGTATAAGAATGTGGGGAAGAAATTCTATAAATTTTTACAATGTAGATTGCAAGATATTTTCATTTAAAGTGAAGAAAGTAGATTTCTGAGTACATTATTTGACTACATTATTTGACTTTAAATCTTCAATCTTAATTTAATTTTTTTGCATTATACACTATAATTTTAAAAAAATTATGGTAAAAGATTTGAGTTGAAAGTTTATGGAAAAAATTCAAAAAAATATTGGTAATTTTCATTCTTGAATAAATTGTTAATTAAGAAGATGTTGGTACAAGATTGAAGGAAAAATTAAACTGTTAATCACTTTTGTATGGAATCAAAACACATTAATGCCAATGGTAAGATTTTTCTAGCAAGAATATTTAACCTTGAGGAAACATTTTTTTTAAATTGTGAAAAATGAGTTCCAAAATTAATCTTGTTTATTATTTCTTCATCCCAAAAGTTTCTATGATTGCTTATAAAACAAAAAAACTCCTTAATTTTCACATCACTAATTCAAATGGTATATGAATATAATCTTTCTATGTAAACAAAAGTGTTGTCTATAAGGAAAAATCTAAAAAACTTAATTTCAGATTTTTTGTGGATTATTTTTGTTGCTTGATCTCCCCATTTTGAGCTTTCTGTGGCAAAATTTTTGCTCCTAGGCATTGATTGAAATAAAAATTATATTCTTGTAAAGCTAATGTGATTTTCTATCTTCATAAAAGTTACAAAAAATCTTGTCAAAAATTGAGATTATGTGAGCCTACCTAAAATCCATTTTGTGTACTCTAGGGATGATGGGACTTCAAGAACAAAAAGATTCGAAAACTATAGAAGATAATGTCCAAAGCATAGTAGGAGGCAAGATCACCTCACTAAACAGACCAACCTACCCAATCCTAATGACCAGGTTGGTAAAGAACCATGTCATCCGCATATTCTCTCTTTTGTAGATCAATGAACTTCAAGCCCACTAGGCATCAAAGTTCTTGATAACCTTGATGAGAGAGGTGGGGTGTTTGAGAGCCAACGACCTAAATCTAGTCCAAGTAATCCGACTTTAATCTAGTAGTCTTTGCCTAATGAGATTTGCAACCTTCATAAAGTTCTATTTCTCTCCTTGAAAACCACATAATTTTACCTATTATAAGTTCTAGAGTGCCAACCTTGAAGGAGGGGCTAATATCTTTACATAGATTGATGCATTAGAAAAAATATGGGAACTCTACAAGGTTGCCATACTTGGACCAACAATCCAAATAAAAATAATAATAATATTTTAGAATTAAAGAAAAAAAAATTTGATATGGCACTTGGACTATTGGGGGCATTAGTTCAGAGTTTGATGACCTCTTTAAGTCCCAATTGATTTTTTTGAATGAACCAATGCCATTGTCAAAAACATTCAATCTATTGCAAGGTCGACAAATTTTGAGATCTAGCGTCAATGGCAATTTTAAAGAGTGTCATCATGTAACTTTAACTACATTTTGAATGTATATACAACAAAAAGTAATGTAGAATCATTTCTTCTTCTAGGGGAAAAATACTATTGTAAAACTTGTATAATGATTTTAGATTTCATTTTGGTCATGTTTCCATTTACACATTAGAAGAGTTTTGGAGGGGTCCAGAAGCTTGTTTCAAGCTTGTTCCCCTGTAGCTATTCCCCGTAGCGAGGGGAATGGCCTGTTGTCAGAATTTTTTTTTTCATAAAACAAAAAAAAAAAATTTAATCTCCAAATGAAAAAATTAATTAATTAATCAATTAATTTTTGGTCAATGACGTGGCAAGAGCTCGGCCACATCAGACCACTGCATCAAACCTGTTTCCTACATTTGCAGGCTGTGATAACTCGTAGGCATCCAGAGGCCCCAAAAATCTTCTAATGCAATTTTCCAAGGAAATTTTGCAACTTGTTGAAACCTTTTTGGTATCATTGCATTGCAACAATATTTGTTTTAGTCCATTATGTAAAATTCAAATTTTGTCATAATTTCATCCATCACAGTTTTTGACACATTTTCATTTGCACTATTTATCATTCATTAATTTTTGATAAGTACATTACAAGAATTCTAACACTTGTAGAAGGTTGCACTAGTGCAATTAGGGGAAAAAAATGTTTTTTAAGAATTTAAATTTTCTTGAAATTTGACATGGCACTATTGGTGCCACCACTGAGCCACGTCAAATTGACTATTTTAAAATGTTTTTCATATTTTAATAATTTTTTCGAAAAAATTATTTTAAAAAGTTATTCTTTTGTATAATTGTACCATGGGGGTGCCAAAAATAAAAAAACTAGCAACCTTTCGTAGGCCTCAAAATTCTTATAATGCTAATGACATTTAGATGAATTATTAATAAATATATATTTTTGATATAAAGATATTCTACAACAAAAAATTCAAATTATTTTAATGTTTTATGAGTATTTTCTTGTGTAAGAGGATTTTTTTTATATTCAATACGACGCTTCAAGAATTTTTGTGCAATCCAATTGTAAAAGTATTAATGGTTTTGTTGATTTAAGATTGAAGGGAAGACAAAATTGTGAAGAAAATTGTTATGTACATTCTATGCTATATATATTTTTTACCTCCCTTTATTAAGTATAAAACCATGAATTCTATTCTTGGAGTAGTTACTTTTTATTTTGTAATTGCTCATAGCTTATTTGGGATTTTTGATTCCAAATATCAATATAAACCTTTTATATTTTATCAACCAATGTAAATATTTAGTTCATGCATCTTCTTTCAGAAGCTTGTGAGTGCCACCAAGCTTTGAAACTTTTCATAGCATAGTTACTTGTTGAATGTATGTAGACTTTAGAAAACAAACGTTGGAGAGGTTTCCAAGTTTCATCAGTAATTACTCCTCTATTCCCATAATCAATTGGGACTTTATACACACAATTATTACTTCTATTTCTACTTTTATTTTCAAAAAAATTGACATCAATGTGTGTCATGATATCAAATTCTTATCTATAATGCTAAACAAATAAACTAACCTTTCTAATCTAAAATTTTGAAATAGCTTCTTAGAATATGCACTGTAGTAAACAAAAAACCCAAAAAATTGATGCATATTATCAATTTACAATTCTTTGGATTTGTAACCATACAATCTTAAACTACACTTGGAATAGATCACATTGTAAGAGAATACACATCAATATCACTACAATGTGAAAGATTAGAATGTTCAGGCATGGAAATCTCAAAATTGAAAAAGTAAGCTGAAGTCTTTCATTTCCTTTTCATGTCAAACCTAAAATTTATTTAAATAAATTTTTGATGTGGTCATATCCCCCTTCCAAGGAATTCTAAGGTTAATCCCAAAATGAAGTTTGCAATGGACACCCCTAGCAAGATTTCTTCAATAGAAACATCATAAATGCTTATTCCTCAAATTAATTAATTGACACTTGAAATAGAATTGAAGGAGTATATACTCAGTAAAGAAAGTACTAACAACAATCATTTACAAAGACATTATTCAACTTAAGTCTTGTTGGTACCAAATTACCTCTTCACAACACGGTGACCATCACTTTTCCATTCTGTAGTACCATGGTTTCAATATCCCCTCATTGAAAGGAAGGAAACCAAAACAACTCGGATGATCAAATTCCTTCGATAGAGCACAGCACGCAGTCGTACTTAAACTAAACCGTTTGTTTCAGACAGGGAACGACCTCATCATTTGAATGTAACCAGGCAGACATTTTAGTATTCCTTGGTCGTCTAACACACTACAGATTATGTAAGAAAACAGTTTCGCACAATCACGTCGAAACATTGTCAACTTCGATCATGTGCAGTTGTGCACATCCTCATCCACAGCTAATTGTCGCTACTCACCGTATCAATGCATAGACGCATTGAAAAATGAAAAATCTCTCGTGTGCTGCTAGATCCTGAAAATCTACAAAAATAAGTTCTCAATCAGACTCAGAATCTGGATCCCCGTCAACAATGGCTGGAAGAGGGCCATCAGAGTCGGAGTCCGATCCAAGCTCAATCACCTTTGGAGAGGTTGGGTTCTGCTCAGTTGTAGTTGTCACTTCAACACTTTCAATAACAATAGTTTTCGATTCTAAAGTTGCTTCTTCATGACCTTGGCTTGTACTAACTGGTCCCGATGCAGTCGCTGAAGTAAACGTAACTATACCTACAGTAACGGGAACCATGTCACTTTTGTCAACTATTGGTTGCGAACGTTGCAATTCCGATCCTTGCATCAGCAGAGGTTCTTCTATGCTGGTGGTGATTGGTGTTTGCACACCATGTCCTTGCTTTGAGGGAGAATCGGGAACTCTCGAATCCGGGGTAGCAAGACATACCTCAATAGAATCGCCAAAAACTGGAGTGGTGTTCTCTGGAACTACGATCTCTGTTTGTGTCTGCACAGTATCCTCAACCATTGGTTCAGAAGGTATTGTTAGAGGCTCTTCATCACCGGTTACCCTATCAGCTGCTAAACCTTCTTCCAAGCTTCCATTGGCAGAAGTCACCGTCAAAGAGTTGGCACCACCATTAGGAAGAGTATTGGTCCTCTCTGAGTGAGACATCACAACATCATCATCACCAGTGTCTTCCCAGCACCCAAGCAATGAATCAGCCAACTCCCAAGGGTCCATTGACAGATGTCCAATCTTCATAGACGTTCGTCCAAAAGTACCTATATCATTCCCTCGAACTAGCCCGGTCCTTGAACTTGTATGTCCAGATTTATTCATGCCCATGTCCGTGACCGGAACAGCAGCTGGCAAGCACCGGGGATGAATCAATAGCTCCAGGGCCATGAGAGCACGGGCACAGACTGTCGCAACGTCAGTTCCAACTTCCTTACGTCCTGCACAAGAGGAAAAGCACTTAGAATCTCTCTAATAATTATGTGCAGAAGAAAAGCTCTTGTAAGATCGAAGATGAAATTGTCGAGAAGAGATAAACTGCAGTAGCCTGAGAAATTTGCAGCCTGCATTTCTTCAGTAGATTGACCCCCAAAATAATTCAGCAGCGACTGCCCACCTCTTCCTAGCGGATTCCGATCTTAGTCATCGATGTGTTATATACCAATATGGAGAAAACTTACCGTTTCGAAACAGTGCGAGTCCTACAGCCAAGTAAGGAGGTCGGCGGCCACCAGGTGCCAACAGCGAAGACAGCAGGGCTTGATACGCAGCCACCTGGACGTCGACTGATATGGATGTAGTATTAGCGCTCTTGGAATAACTACTTTCGTCGTCGCATGATAGGTTGAATGATGATGTGTCAGCAGCAACTCTTATTGCAACGTCGGCAACAACTGCATCAACCTCTGCTCTCCAACGTTCTGGAAGTAAGACGCCACCCTGAAGAAGAAAATAGTTTAGTCCTGACCACGCTTATCACTCCACATCGACACTGTAGAAATCATCAAAGAGATTTCATGAAAAAGTAAATTATATAATTTCTCATTCACAACCAAAATGTGTACTGATTACCACCGACACTTAGCAAACACTCACCGTATTGAGAAGAGCTTCGAGCGCTTGAAGAGCAGCTATCTGGACTGCAGCAGGAGCTCTACCTTCAGTGCTTGTTACTTCTGCAAGACCATTGATTGAATGGTCACCTGGCAGACCACCGGCTTCCTTGCGCTTCCTAGAATTGATGCCCTGAGAACCACCGCCAACTCTAGATGCCTTCGCTACGTCAGAGGAAAGATTTTCTCTAGAAGATGAGCCCTTCAAGTCCAAGAGTGCGCTTCCCACTACTGCTGGAGCTAAGGCAGTCACCATTCCTGGTAATCACACAGTTGGCCTAATTAGCAAGAGATGTAAGCATGGCCTAGATAGATGTCTATGGCCACTGATGAATGAAAATCAGGTTGCCTACTGTCATATATAGTCGTCTACAACCTTCCACTTTGAAATTGTATTAAGAAAAATCATACGAGGAGAGAATAAAAATTGATCTCAACAGACTTAATTGCTGTACCCTAAGACCTCTTCACAACTGTACACATTGCCCCAAAATCACACTCCTACATGTATCGAAATGCTTGAAGTGACACAGATCTATGCTGTGCTTCAAATGGTCATATCTCACACAGAAGCATTTGTTAAACCCCAAGTCACGTGAATCCCAAATACTGTACTATGACTATTTACTTACCTGCACCCATGGCAATGAAGAGGTCGCGCGATATTGCGTAAAGCTTAATGCGAAGACTGGGGTAACGCCCTCCAGTCTGTCGGAAATGGTCGCTCAATAGATTGGCAAGGGCAGCTCCTCGCGGAAGCAACTGACTGTTCCAGACCACATCGAACTTCAGCCCTGCCTTTGCCTCAAAATAGGATAATAAATAGAAAGGGATGAGGAAATTGTTACAAAACTGAATTGTTGGGGAAAAACTGCTATAAACTCAAGACAATAGAACGAATGGCACAGGAGAGGACGGGGAGAAACATTACCCTCGCACACCACGTAATGTTGCAGTTAGGAGCTCCAGTGCACTGAGATGCAAGGCTGGAAGCTCCGCACGTAGAGAGACTTGCTGAGAAGAAACCAACGAAGACGATCTAGAACCGTCCACGCGAAGAATTCGCATGACCAAGGTCAACAATGGACCAACTGGAGCTGGCACCTATATTCAGTCCAATAGGCAGTACCCCGATGAGAAACTCTCCTGTAGCGGTTCACATCTAAATGCAGCCACATCTTACAATTCAGATGAAGCATGGATCATTGCGAATGGTAAACGCAAACGACACAGCCATGTCTTCGTCTCGTGGGGTTGAAGAACCGTCAGTGGCTGCATACGTCTGTACATCTAGTTCTACAAGCAGAAAGAGAAGAATATTCCCACATGTGGCTTGCATAGAGCCAGCACTCTATCTGTGAATATTGAGCAAAAATGCGGACATCATTGAGAGAGATATTACCGGTGTTGGATACGGGCTGGTGAGTAGATAGTCGCAGCATTGCAAGAGAGACAATATCCGAGGCAAAAGCTGGTGCCAGAGGTGCTTGCCCGGTTGAATGCCCATACTGGCTTGACCCCCCAGTGGCCGTGGTGGGTCTTGCCCCACAGGCAGCAAAGCTCGAGTGGCACCCTCTGCGACAGATGCTGACACATGAAGACTCTTCCAGTCAATATTATTGAAAGAATCAAAACGGTTCTTTGAATAAACAGAAACATCCAGAATTGCACCCTAAGGAAACTTGAATCTACAAAAGAATGATGATCAAGGTACTCACCATCTTCTATGCCTCGGAAAGCAAAATCAAGATCAGCATTGACTGCAATTAAAACGCGACGCATCAAGGAGCTCCAAGATACAGAATCTCCATGAGCTTTAGGAAGAAACGCCAATGTTTTTGCACATTTCTGCTTGAAAATACAAATTCCATGTGCTAAGTGAGGTACTGAATACGATCTCTCCGACACATACCGTAAATATGTTATCTGCAAGGACATTCCAGGATGAATGTCCTGACCTTAAGGCTAGATTATCAGTTTGAGAATAAGTCTGCTGTAATCTAGAGATGAAAGGATTACCTTGCGAACACTCGAGTGACAATTAGCATCGACAAGTCGAGCAACCAAAGATACCTCGACCTGCACACCTCAAGACCTCTCGTGTAAGCAATTAAAAGGTCATACAAATAGAAGTGTATTATGATTACGGGAGGCCATGTTCATAAAAATGGTTAAATTTAGCAAAGCCGCTTCAAAAAACAATTTATAGCTAAAAAGAATGAGAATACCAGAGTGTTCAACTTGAAAAATCTAGGAGTGATTTTAGCAACTTGAGGTAATTGGGATAATCACATTTAGGACCACTGACGGAAAGCCAACATCAATTGATGGCAAGTACTTACGGAAATCGACTGTTGGCGGAGACAGTTTGGGAAGTATTTCAGCACTGCAATCAGCAAGTCCATCGCCTCATCCTACATCCCAAAAGATAATCAATCTACAATATACGGACATTTGTAAAATCCATAATGTGAAGGAACTGATAAATAATGTCCCTATGACGATCGAATCATTAACAGCATATTCTCTAATCCTAAGGAATCATACAACTATACATACCAATAAGACATTCGAACCCTTATCCCCAATGAGTTGCAGCAGAGGTTGGAGAAGCTTAGAGATGAGACTGGCACCATCTCGCCGCACAGTTGCAGCAACGTCTATTAACCCTCCCAACCTGTATAGAACGTAAGATTACTTCATGACCCATAATTTGTACCTAAATCCATGTTAACTGCTATGAAAAAACAATTCAGAGTAAAAAGCATCCAAATTGATAACAAGGACAAGCTCTTTGCTTACCTCACAATAATGTCAGTGATTGAAGCAAGGGCCGCAGACCTAACGAAAACAGGATCTGTCTGTTGCTGCATTTTGAAACCCAGTATTCAGTGGACAAGCATTAGAAAATCAGAAGTTTCGTAATTCCGTGTTCCATAGAATGTCGCAATTTATGTTGTCTCTTACCGTGCAACAATTTAATAGACAACAAAGTTTGCGCAATTTACCTTCAACACTGGCAGCAGTTTCATAAACCAAGAACTGCAGCACTCTAAGAATCGCTCCCGAGAACACTCCTGAGAACTCACTCCGAGCTGGCAGAGCTCAGCCCATCTATTTTGTGCCTGGCAAAAAATAGATGAAAATAGGCATCTTTATATTCTAACCCTAGAAGACCAAGGATTCATGATCTTCAAGGACCAATATGATTTGATCATACTGTAAAAAAAATTCACTCGCACAAGTGAACAACAATACATGTTTTGATCAAAAAATAATAAGTTTGAACCCATGAGGCCCAATTCGGGCCTCTTCTCTATTAGGTTAATGAATCACAAGCGCAATTTGCTTGAATTTTCCAGGAATCCTACACATTTCGAGCGAAGGACTACAGAGCTCCAGCGCTCAACACATTAAACCCTAAAACCCATAAGCCCTAAACCCAACAAAACCCTAAGATTCGGGTGACTCATGGTTTCACATTGTCCTCCTCGGGTAACAATTAGGTAAATGATAATATAAAACGACACACACGACTTGTCACGTCAGAACCCTTAGAAACTTCAATAAAATCAGAACCTTAAACCCTATACCTTAAACCCTAAAAACTAGAAAGTTGCTGACGACAGACAGGCCGAAAATGTTGAAATTTGCAAGACCACAGGATGCAGACATGAGAACTTCTTACCTCACTGTTAATATTCTCCACATCCCTGCCTACTCTTTGCTTCATAAACTGAACTTGCCGAGCCACTGCAAATACAGAGACCCATCAGCGTCAAAATTCAGTGGCTTGTTGTAATACACACTACCAGAAGCAAACTACAGAATTGAGCTCCGAATCAGAAGACCTCCAGTAAAAATGCAAGAGTCATGAGATACAATGTCATCACACCTAGACGTGAAATCTCGTCCTCCTCTCATCGTCATCATCGAACATGAAGGCATTCGAAATTTCCCAACGACAGAATCTCAAAGAAACCAGAGCGGAAGCCGTGAGCAAGAACAACACCAACGTACCAAGACTAATGTCCATCTTCTGCCCAGTAGCTATGACGGAAAAGTCCATTGCATCGAATCCCACCATGACAGACGCAAGGTCAGAGAGGCGCTACGCGCAGCAGCAAATCTCAAACGAAATGGAAAAATCAGGCGGGGCCTGCCACAAATATCGAAGCCATAGAACCGTCACCAAAACAATGATCTCCAACTATGGCCTCCGCTCAATATCACCTTCGTGCTCGCTACAGAAGCAACGAACAGTACTCCGGCGAGGTCAAACAAGCAAATCAAAGCGATCGGCACCTTAAACCCTAAACCCTAACTTGGAAATGAAACGGAATGGAGACTACTCGAGAGGAGCGATGGCGTTGCCGCAATGCAGAGTCATGAGCTCAATGAAGAAGCGCCACTAAGTTAACTTAGACTAGGGCTTCGCTTTTCTCTAAGCTCTCACGGACGAGCATTTTTTTAATTGAAAAATCTTGGAATTTGACATTGAAAATTTGCAAGTACCTAATATTTCAAATTTTAACCCTTATAGACTCAAAGAAATAAGGCACCCCTAAAGAGCATCTCCACAAAGGTATATATACTACCAAACTAAATGATTTGGCATATCCAAGGGATTTATTGTGTTTTAATAGTTGCAACCTTTAACATTTTTCCATGTATGCCACGCTACAAACTACTCCTCATATTTCAAGCTATAGGGCCCTCATATTTTGACATGTGGCACACTCAACTTGTAAAGTATGAATTCCTATAGTGTCTTATGGTCTATAGGAGAAGCAAGCAATGCAATGGCATGAAGGACTAGACACTTTTGTATTTAGAGCACTCAATTTTTTTCCTTGTTTGCAGCTTGACATTGTCCAACAAGTTGGGTCTTAATTGAACTCTAGTAGCTCATTACAATTGCACCTCATTTTGTAGAAAAAGCTCTCAACTTGACCTTCATTGGCCAATGTTGGTAGGGTCCTAGTAACTTACTGATCCCTCAAAAGCAATTGACACATGCTATCCATTGTGTTGCACATCCCTTGTAACATGGACTAATGGAGAAGCTCTAATTGCTAGAAGACCTAAATGACTCCCCTTCCATTGTACATGTTCTCTTTCTGTGTTTCGAAGTCCCATCAAAATTGCTAATTAACCCCTAAAGGACCATTGTCCCTTCATGGGACAAATGGGATTTGGGGCAGATACCTATAGGCTGAATTTTTGTCATGATTTTTTGATACTTTTTTTGAAGATAGAAAAATTGATAAGCTTTAAGAGAGTATAATTTTTTTTCACAATCGATACCTAGGAACAATAGTTATGACCAAATAAGCTCAAACGAGGGGATGGAGGATAGTTTGGGCAGCAAAATTTTTTGGCAAAAATTGGAATTTAAAATAAATATATTTTTTTCATCATAGATTATATTTATATCTATCCGAAAAGATTTGATTCATTTCATTTGGATTTGTTATGAGAAAGTTATAGACATTCTTGTTTTTCATTTAGTTAGAGCATCTTCTTGAAAAAATTAATTTGTAGGATTCATTTTTGAATGCAATTTTTCAAAATTTTCAAATTTTTTTATTTTTCATGGTTTAGTTTACTTGCTATAACAATCTTGCAATTGGGATTAGTGCATTTTAATTCCATCTAAAATATATGAATATTCTAGATTTTCCTTATATCTTGTACCTACTTCCACTTAACAATTTTTTTTAAGAATGAAAATTAAGTTTTTTTAAAAAAAAAAATTTCCTCAGACTCTCAACTCAATTCTCCACTATAAAGATTTAAAGCTCAAAACTCTGTAGTGCAAAACTTTTCAGTTAAAAATGTTCAAAGTTAAAAAATCCAATCCCGCAATGTGTTGAAAAACTTGTTTTTTCCACTTTAAACGCAAATATCTTGCAATTTGTACAGTGAAAATTCTGAAATTTTTTCTACACTTTTTTCTACTAGTGAGGTATAAGATCCTATGGTTAGATGTGAAAAAAAAACAATTAAATTTTTTTTTACTCTTTGCTATAGAAATGGCAGTTTTCAGTGTTTTTTGGCAAAAAAAAGGTCTCGGTCCTTTAAGGGTTAAATCTTTAGTTCAGAGAGACTAACGCCTTTATAGTTATCTATATCATCCTCTACCAATGTATATAGCCTAGATAATAAGCCTCAATCAAAACAAAATAGCATTATTATATAATATAAAGGACGACCTCTTCAAGTCTTTTGCCCCTTTTCAACTATATCAATTTCATTTTCTACAAATTCAGCTTCCTAAAAGTTGATTAGAATTTGAATTGAATAAAACTTCAAATGCAAATGCATCAATCTCTAATAGTCTCTAATCTCTTAAACTCATCTAGTGGCATTTTACTATTAGAAGGCATAAACAAGTGAGAATGTTGCACTCCTTATCACTTGACGTCCATTGAAGGTATTGTACACCCCAAATTAGCAATGATGCCAAACAATCTTCTTTGTTTTGTTTATCAAGTGAACAAAGGTACTAACGTACAATACTATACAGGGTTGATAGGACGGTCGGACGTCCGGGACGTCTGGACGCAGACGCTGTGTCCGTGGCGTTCGTTGACATTCGCGGACGCCGTCCGCCCCGCCCCACCCCACCTTGTTCGCCTTCCGACGATGAGAGGGACGTTGCGTCCGCTAGCGTCCGTGCGGACGGACGTCCGGGTTACGAACGCCTTTTTCGGAGGGATGTAGAGATTCGTCAACCCTAACACTATGGCTACTATATTATAGTACAACTAGTACCAATGTTGTTGGCATATTGCATGCATGACTCTGCTTTATCCACTTTACCTCCAAGAGATTAGATTTGCCATCATTATTGGATGTTTCTAAGTCATCCTACATCTTTGAACAAGCACTAAAGATGTCTAAAGAGCCAAACCACCTATATTCATGATGACCACAATACCATTTGAGCTAATTAGGCACTACATAGTACATAAGATTGAAGTTTGAATTAGAGATTCAACATCAAAAATTCATTTAAGGCCATATTTTAGGTGTTGGAGAACAAAAATATTGCAATCAGATATTGCTACCTTAACCTTGTAAGGATTCTAGAATGATTTGATGGATGATAGAAGCCTCCTATGTAAGGTAGAAGTGTATATGTTCATCATTGGAACTTTGTGTGAAAAGGGAAAGCCATTTGACCTCCAATGAGTGCTTTTGGATTTTTTTAAATAATTATACATCCTATGACAAAAAGAATGATTTTCATGGTTACTAGTCCATCCCTACAAGGTTAATAATTGCAACTATGAGTACATGGTAAGTAAAGGCCTCAAAATGGTCTTCCTACTTTAGTTATGTCCCCATTAATATTATTTGAAAGTTTGTGAACCCTTCTCATTTGGACTAAATTATCGATTTAACCTTAAAAGGATGCAACCCATACAACCAAGGTAGTCACCAAATTATTTGAATTGTTGGACCAATAGGAGCATTTTTTATTTCTAAAGTGATATAGAAAGTCATCCATTAGATATTTTTTGGCCACTACTTTGTAATATTTTTAACTCTATTTATTCTAATGTGTCATTCAAAACAAATTTTAGTTGATAAAGTGCAAAACCTTCATATTTGGCCTAGTTTGATAGATGCTATGATTGTATTTAATTCTAGAATAAACCCAATTAACCCTTAAACCCTATAATATTTTGGACTATGTTTTCATCAAAAATACTCCATTTTGAGAAAAAAAATATTTTGGGGCACATATAACCATAGGATCTTGTAGCAATTTGGTTTGAGAAGAAGTACATAGAAAAAATCTTAGAAACTTCCGCCATATAAATTGCAATATATTAGCATTTGAAGTGACAAAAATTCATCTATTAGCCTTATAAAAAGTAGGCAGCTACACTTCACAAGGTCACATTTGCATGAAAAAATGTCCAAAATAGTAGTGCTTTTTTGGATTCATTCTTTAAGGCAAGTTGGCTATATGCTTGAAAATTTTTAGATCATTTGGAATTGTACAACATATAGGAAAAAATAATAAATAAATAAAATAGAGAATGATTTAAAATACTAATTTATTAAGAATTTAGTTGTGGAATTGCAAAATGCCAATTCCAATGGTCTTAATGTTGGAATAAATAGTCTACATTCCATGATTATATTTTTTTCAAAAAATATTGAAAACTGTGTTAAATAAGAGACATCAAAGTTAATTTTTGAGTAGAGAATTTCTAACTTCTTGCAAACTAAAAATCCTCATAACTTTCATCTCATTAATCAAAACAGAATAATTCAAAGCTTTCTATATATATTACAAATTTAAAAAATTAAATTAAATTTTTTATTTCTAAAAAAAGTGATTTTTTGAAATTTTTTGCTTTACTAGCCAAGCAATAGAGGGAATTTGAAGGCAATAGAAGTCTATTTCAAGCCTGTTTCTTTTATTGTTCCTCTCACAACAAAGGAAAAAGTGTCTACTAGGAAAATAAATTTAAAAAAAATTTAAAATTAAAATTTAAAATTTATAAAATAATATTATATAAATTTATTTAATAAATAAAATTTTATAAAATTTTATAAAATAATTTTTTTTTTTGAGAAATGACATGAGACTTTCTCAACCACATCAGATTGAATCATTGGTAGTGTTCCCAGCGTTTTCAAGGCTAGAAAACCCACAATCTTGTAGAGCCCTCAAATCTCATGTAATGTAGTAGAAATTACATATCATACAATAACTTTTTAACCATATAGTCAAAAGTTACGAAAATTATTGAGCCTTAAAGCTACTCCTTGGGATTATGTTACATGAAAATTCCAAGGGAAAAAAATAAAAATTCCATTCATAGTGAGCTACCCAAAATTGTTGTATTGCCAAAAAATGCAGTTTAAGCGTTTAGGGATTAACCCTATAAAGATGGACCTATGACCATTGAACTCTAGCTTCACTGTCCATTACTCTATTTGTTTTCATTTTCCAACTAAATATGAATGGAAAACTTTATATTTATTTTTAGAGATGAGATTATTTGTCTATAACAAGTTGTGAAAATTTTCAACTTTTTTGGAAAATTTAAAATGATTGTGAATATTTAAAGAAAAAATGAAAAAAAATTGTATCAAATACTTTGTACAATGTATACTAAAAATTTTGAAATTTTTATTATAGATATATAATATAGTGTATAAGATTATAGTATAAATTAAAGTTATTGGTTCATTTTAGGATTAGAAAATCATCAAAGGATGGTTATAGGTTCAAAATTCACCATATCGTAGGATGTTGAAGTTTTAGATTTTTTCAAAATTTCCAATTGGAGTAGAAAGTGCAATGGATAAGCTTCATTTCATTAGTTGGACTAAAATTCAAAAAATGTCACCTATATGGCTGAAATTGACATCAAGAGAATATAAAAAGAATGGCCAAAATGCACTAGAAGGGTGATTTGTGGATAAACATCTTCTTCTTTAGAAAACTCAATAAGATTATATTGAGGGACTTTGCAATACTATACACTCAAAATGTATATAGGTCCCTTGAGAGAAATAAATTGGATTAATTTTTTTACCATCCTCTAGTTTAAAGTCATCCATCAGGCACATTAAGAATTTCGTTAAATTGGTGGTAATCCAAATGCCATTTTCACATCTTGACATCTAGGACAAGTATACATTGCTAACATCTAGGTAAGTTTTAGATTTCAAAAACCTAGGACAAACATAGATATTAGACCAAGTAATTTGAAAAATCTAGGATTAGTATAGATTTTAGATATCTAGGAGATATGTAGATTTCAAAAATTTAGAACTATTATAGATTCTAGTACAGAAAAAACACTTTAGACTGCGTGGTTTGAACTACTAAAATTGCCAAATTAAACAAAATATCGTTGTTTTAATGAAATTTGCCATACACCTAAATAACATTTGTAGGAAAATACATGGCTAAAGGATGTGGCCCCTATGACCATGGAAGTTACCCAAATTACTCCAATTACTAGACCAATATGTATATTTTTTGTTTCTATAGTGAACTTCAACTCATCCATAGACCACTTTTTGACTTGAGTATTCTTTAAAGTTTAACTACTTAACTCCTAAAGGATTATGGGTAGTCTAGGTTTGCAAAATTGTAAAGACATTTCATTTCTAATATAAAATGCAACTTAAGAGAATAATTTGATGATGAATATCAAATGATAGTTGTAAAATATGATTCATATATTACATCGATATGGCTATATCAATTAGTACACAAACCAATGTTTTTCAATAATATTTGAAGTCATAATTTGAAGATTCCTTCTAAAATTGATTGTAGATTTGTAGGTTGAATATTTTTTAATTTCACAAGAATTTTTTTCCTCTAAGTCCAAAATGTTAAGTTCTTGTTATTGTGATTTTTGAAGATTTTACTTTTACTCTTATATTCAAGTCATTTTTTATTTTTTGAAGGGTCATTTTAAAAATTAAAAAGGTTGTTTATTGAGGGTAACCTTACCAACTTTTTTTGACTTGTAGAATATTTGTAAAGCAAAATCTTCATAATCTATACCATACAAATGCTAAAGAACTAATCATATAGAAATCTTCCCAAAAAATGATGAAAAAATGCATTTTTGTGAGCTTGGGGTGTGTGTGCATTCATTTGTTGTTAATCTTGAACACCTGGTGCTCTAGGGGTTAAACAAAAACCACAGTTACAAGGTTGCATCGTAACTAATCAGTCCTTATTTTTCAATTGAAACATCAAGATTACAGTAAGGATCACGATCAAAATAACACTTACTGTATATTTAATGTAAGTTAGTCTTCAAAGACATCAGAAAAAAATAAAAACACTGAAACATGCATGAGCCCAGTCAGCCCACACGGCACAGTCCAAGAATTGAGACTGACGGCGCTCTGACACTCGCCATTTTATTGAATATATATGCATGCACGGCTGCTCTTTGTCACACAATCAAACACAGTTTTATTTCGATCTCAACAGCCCCTCTTAATTAATACAATCGTCAAGACTTACGATCATCAATTTCGTTGAAGTGGAATCGAGTTGGCTCCAAAAATTGTGATCTAAATCAAAACGAAGCTCTAAAGCTTTAGGACAGATACAGAATTACTTCGCTTCCCAAGTCGCGCGTCGATCCTGAAAGTGCCAAGCTTGTGGAATGCACCAATTTAACGAAATTGAAGTACTTCAACTGTATCTCTGTCGAACAACCAACTGAAACGAAATACACATGATCCACGCCGCAGCATGAATTACAAACACACCTCGATAGCTCGATCACCTCACTTCTACAAACGACGATGACAAACGTCTCCCGAGTCACAAACTCGATCAGGTCCCAACCTTACTCATCCACGCCATGCATGAAGTACCAAACTCTAAAATTTAACTTGCAAGCTAGTATGGCCAAACTTCTGGAAGCTAGGTTTCCAGGAGGGGTGTAGTCGCAAATTAAACATGGAGGATACCAACAGTCCTGCAATCGGCAGAAGCGCAGCCCACGCCAGTCACTAGTGCAGAACACAGTTTTTAATGACATTTAAAATGACATTTTGATGTCATTTAAAATGTCATTTTTTTTAATGTCATTTCAACATACTTGTAGTGTACATTTCAGTTCTTCAAAATCTATCAAATAAGTAGATTTTATTTTTCAAAATCTTCAAAAAATGTAGACTTCACTTCCCAAATTTTTTGAAAGATGTAGGTTCTACTTTTCAGAATCTTCCGGAATTATAGATTTTACTTTCCTAAATCTTAAAAAAAACGTAGATTTTACTTTCTATAAATTTTTGTCATTTAGACACATGTACCTTTCTTCAATTTCATGTTTTTCAGAAGGAATTGTAATGTCTTTCAATAACTCGAGTTATTTATTTCTATTACTTGTCTTCCCCATGTCAATTATTGTGGGATAATGTTTTCTTCTAAAATCTACCAAATTTGTTGCACAAAATGACATTAACCGGGCTGCAGTGATCATTCTCACTTTCCCCCCTAGGGTTTCCGGAAATCACGGAGAGGGCGCACTTTCCCAAATTTCGATTTTCGCAGTTTTTCTGGCTAGAATTTTCAGGCGATCTCACCGGCATCGTCCTAGTGAGTGTCTGAGGATTGGTTTGAGCTCTGTTAGTGTCGTTTTTGGAGAAGTTCTGGTCAAAAAGCGAGGTTTTTTCAGAAGTAGTGTCCACCTGCTGTCGAAACTCTCTCGTACATAATGCGTTGGGTTGGGATTTCTGATCTCTGGCTTGCACGAACCTGAGAAAGGTTCGCTTAGTCGGATTGATTGGCATTTCATCTTCCGCTCCGGATTTTTACAACATTAGGGTTAGGGTTAAAACTTTCAGTCGATTTAGCAGGTAGAGGAGTACACATATCTGCGGATCAGGTCTGTCCGGGTTACTTTGGCTGTGCTATAGTACTTGCTTAAGTACTAAGACATTAGGTCAGCTTGTTGGGGCGAGGCCGCCGTCAATTGCACGTTTAGGTATTTTCAGATAGGGTTCGTATCTCGGGCTGTTATGGAGAATGAACAGATCTTAGCTCTCCCAGAGGAGGTGGGTGAGGGCTGGATGGCTACGGCCACAGAACAGAGGCCAGCTCCGGCTACGGAGAGCAACCTGGCTTCAGCTCATCCTATCATAGATAAGGATTGGTCTTTGGAATTTCAATTCACACCAGAGCAAGCACAGAGCATACGTATTGCTCAACAAGAGCTTCACGGTAAACTGGTTCTGGGCAGATCCGCTGGGCAATCCCCAGGGTACACAGTGATTACCACGATTCTGAAACAAAGCTTCGGAGATACTCTCATCTCGGTCCAGAACTTGGCCAGAGGCTTCTTCAGAGCTGAATTTAAAACCAAAGAAGACGCGCTGACCGCGATCACACGAAGGAATGTCTCCGGAGAAGGAAGAGCTCTCCAGCTCTTTCTATGGCAGAAAGAATTCTCCACGGAAAGCTCCCTCCTCTCATTAAAAACTGGTTATATAATCAGAGTCCAATTCCCAGGGTTGGACCCTGTACTATCGGCCGAAGCTTGGTTGCAAACTTTTGCAGCGAAGCTAGGTGAAGTTTTAATGGTGGAATCTAAGGAAGCTGCCCTCAAGCGTCCAGGTGGTCCTCTGATCACCGTCAGAGTAACAGACATATCAAAGCTTCCAGGCAGCATTCTGTTATTCCTTCCAGATGAGTCAGGTGGCTTTACCCCGGTCAATCAGGAAGTCAGTTACTCTGGTCTTCCAGATCAATGCAATAGATGCAGGAAGTTTGGTCACCCAGTGTCCAAATGTCCTTCTAACAAACCCTCAGCTGGATTAGTTAAGCAGGGCAGAAAACAGGTCCTTCCAGATGGAGAGAACGAGCAAGGAGATAAGGACGGATTTCAGCCTGTTAAATCCAAACGGAAGAAGAAGAAACAACTAGGAGCTAAAGACAAGCCTCAATGGCAAGCCACGACATCACAGGCTGCTCACAACGCCAACACACGGACCAGGACAGGTACTCAGAGTCAGCTCCCACCACCCGGGAGAAAGCCAACTCAAATCTTGCGTCAGACCAAGTCTTATGGAGTTCAGCAGCAGCAGGCCTTACATACCCATACAGATGAGCAGATGCAGGAGGTACCCCCCGTGGACAACCCCGGCCTCGCAGGTCAGACTTTGGGTACAGGAGCAGAGCTGCGGATGGACGTTGACCTCCCGAGCAAGCTGCCGGTCTCAAACATCTCTGAAATGGCCCCGATAGCTCGAAGGACATCGGAGTCCGCTCCACCCTGTGGCACACCTGGTCAGGAGGTAGACAGGTTGCTTCCACAGGGGATCATTCCAGGCACACGCTCTACACAGTCCGAATCCCTTGAGCAGCCCTCAAGGCATCCCGGGGAAAGGGGTGAGAAGGAGATAGGCAGGAGCAGACAGGAATCTTTCGCTTTCAAATCGAAAGCCCCCACAGCTTCCCCCAGCAAGCGTCCATCCTCGGAAAAGGAAGGGAACCGAGCACCCCGACAGACCACGAGGCCCCTGAGCTCACATCGGCCAGCCCCAGGGGAAGCGCAACAGGTATCAGGTCCCCGCCCCTCCCCAGGAATCTGCGGTTCCCGAGAGATAGAACGAGGTGCTTCCGGTCAGGAGGTAGACGGAAAGCGCATTCAGCCTACGGCCTCAGATTCTCGGAGCTTGGGCATCCCACACACCCGACCAGTCCAAACCTTTTCTCCCAATTCTTCCCTTTCCCCATCCTCGGCTCAGTTCTTGGCTGGTCAGGAAGATACCGGAGGCGACACCCATGGAAGCAGGCGGAAGAGAGACACACAATCAGCTGCAGACACCAGACAATACATAGACGGGAGCAGACCACACAGAGGAGCAGGTCCTTCATCACGCGCACTCCCCCACAGGTCTACCACAGGTCAAGCACACAAGTCCCCCCTACTTGAGGTCCCTAGTGAATGCCAGGGTGACAACATGACGGAACATAGAGGCGAGCTTTCACAGGTGCATAGAGAGACAACCCCCCAGCGGGAGACGGGGGAAGCTCATCCCCGACCCCCCTGCCCCCCGCAATCTCAGACCGGCATGCAGAAGCAAGGGACGGATCCGACGGAGCGTTGGACACTACAGCGCATCATGCAAGCCGATCTTGCTCCCATCAAGGTACAACCTATTCCTGTGATACAGGAGACCAGAGTGCGCAACCCGACCTCCCCGGAGATCCAGGTCGCCCTTCAGCCTTGGAGTGCGGCGGACTTTCCACCATTGTCGCTCCCCCCCCCAGCACACCCAGTTAGACCGCGGAAAGGTAGCCTCTTTGATGGCAGTAGAGAAGACAGCATTAAAACGAGCCGCTCATCATCTCACGTCCCGGCGGAATGGTGGACAGTCTGGCCGGAGGCCCTTTTGGACAGTACGTTCCAAATTTTCCCTCCCCGCAGCGAAGATAAACCCACCAAATTTCTTTCCATTTGGCCAATCTTCACGCGCACGCAGCGAGGGGACACCGAAGTTCTTCTCTCCCAACGGGCGGATCGCTCAGTGGCCATCCCCCCCCCTCTCCCGGTCGAATTCCCCAAAGAAGGCCTCTCCCCGGACAATATCAAAGGTTCCATCCTCTTTGCATTGCAGGACCATACCAAAGAGACTCTCCGGGACCCCTTCTCCTTGGTGGACTGGGACCTGATATCTTGGTTTGGACGCTGGGACAGCGCAGGGGAAGCTCAGGAACTCACACTGCTCGCCATAATTCGGGTCCCCGAACACACACGAGTCTCGAAGAAGGTGCCTTGGCTGTGGCTGGACTCCACTTACATTTCCACGCTCAGCTCCAGCAAAGGCCGAGCGAAAGCCAACGCCCTGCTCAAAGACTCCGCTGCGGTATATAACCCAGAGATAGACGAAGCAGACACAGGCGATTGGCAGCCCGGGCAGCAGGCTTCCCCAAGACCTGCAGCAAAAAGGGCGAAGCTCACGGAGATAGGATCCACACAGTCGCTCCTCGTGGCGATGGATATATCCTCTTCGGCGACTCTATCTAACAGCCTCGTCTGATGGACATGTCCCTCAACATCTCTACCCTTAACATTCGAGGAGCAGGGGTAGGCTCCAAAGGATCACAAAAGCAAGTGCACATTCGTCGTTTATTTGCTCGAATGTCCCATGCTCCTGACATTATACTCCTTCAGGAACACTGGATGTCTGACGTCAGATGCTCCCGCCGTTGCCACAGTCTCCCGTTCCAAGGGGGCTTGAGAGCATGGAACCCGGCGCTGCGTCACCAAGGCGCGGTGGAGAGATGGAGTGCCGGTACTGCAGTCTTGCTCTCCAAAGTCCACGCGGGGAGGGTCATAAGGCAGCAGATCATTGTCGACGGACGTGCCCAATCCATCTCTTTACAAACAGACTCCGGACGTATCCTGACCATCATTAATGTTTACGCTCCCACTTCCTCCTCTAGCCGAGCTGCATTCTGGCGCTCGCTCACAGATGCTGATATTCAGGGGGATTTCTATATCCTGGCCGGGGACTTTAATATGGTAGAGAAAGCCTCCGACAGGACTGAGACTTCTCTTACCTGCACTACCCCGAATCGCCTAGAAAAGGCAGCTTGGTCACGCCTACTGAACCACTATGGCTTGGTGGACACATAGAGTGCGGACTCCTGTCACAAAGGCACCGACCTCAGGTTCACTTGGGATAATCGGAGGAAGGCGGCTGCCCACAGGATGGCTCGCATTGACCGCATATACTTCTCCTCTTCACTGGAGCAGCAGGGAGGCCAGCTTATGATCCACCCGTTACTGAAGATCTCGGACCACGCCCCGGTTCAGTTCAGACTCTTTCCCGCCCGGAAATCCAGCGCGCGCCAAGTACCCTTCCGGTGCAGCTCACTTATATGCATGGAGGACAGGAGAGATATAATTCAAGCTTGGAAAGGTGACTCCATCAAAGACCCAGAGCAATCAGAGATGGATTGGATCTTCAGGGCGCAGATTAGATCCCGAGCAGCGGCTGGCAGAATTCAGAAGGAGGCCAAAATTGCTCGCTACAAAACCGAACACAAGGCCACCCGCTCCCTCCAAATCGCAGAACGCATTCTACAAGATTCGCCAGGCGATGTGGCGGCTGCTCTCAAACTCAACGAAGCCCAAACCCACTTACATGAGCTTTCGTTGGAGATTCTGGATACCCAGTTCCACCAAGTGTCAGCGCGGTGGTTCAAGAATGGAGATCGCTGCACGAAGGAATTCTTCAATGTATTTAAGGATGCCCAGCGAACCCACCTTATTCCCCAGTTGCAGACAAGCGATGGGCTCATTTCAGATCAGCAGCTAAAACTCCAAGCCGCCACAGCTTACTATCGAGAGCTCTACACGGCGGATATGGAGACCCCCGACATCATCCAGGCGCGCCACAAAGTTATGCGAAGCATCCCTCGAGACGTCACGGACAGACACAACAGGGAGCTCCAGGGAGAAGTCACAGCGCAGGAACTTCGCGAGGCCATCAGGGAGCTGACTTCAGGCCACGCACCAGGGGAGGACGGCATTCCCACAGACTTCTTCAAAGTCTGCTCGGCAGAGGTGGAAGCGGATGTTTTGGGAGCAGTTCGTGAAGCGCTGAGGAAAGGGGCCCTCTCTCCCCAACTCAACAAAGGTATCATCACCCTTCTACCCAAAGGCGGAGATAGCACGCTGTTAAAAAATTTCAGACCCATCACGCTCCTC
This sequence comes from Pseudoscleropodium purum, assembly GCA_963969395.1. Classification (NCBI taxonomy): domain Eukaryota; kingdom Viridiplantae; phylum Streptophyta; class Bryopsida; order Hypnales; family Brachytheciaceae; genus Pseudoscleropodium; species Pseudoscleropodium purum. Next base: position 27,083,816 of record OZ017798.1, read on the forward strand.
TCCTCTTTCTACAAGATCGTCGCCAAAATCCTGGCAAGGCGATTACAAAAGATCCTCCCAGACATTATCCGCCCAAACCAGACAGGATACGTGAGAGGCCGCAGCATCATTGATAACATCTTTCTCGCCCAAGAATCGATGTGTTATGCAGAGGAGACCGGCCAAGATCTCGCACTCCTCCTTCTTGATTTCGAAAAGGCCTTTGACCGCATCTCCTGGCCCTTTATGGAGGAAGTGATGGCTACTAGAGGATTCCACCCAGAGTTTATCAAGGGAGTGATGGCACTGTATGTACAGCCAACCTCGGCAGTTTTGGTGAATGGCGAAGTTGGGCCAGATTTCGTCCTGTCGCGATCGGTCAGACAGGGGTGTCCCCTGGCCCCGTTCATATTTATCGTAGTCTTCGACTCTCTGGGGTTTATGTTGGAGGACCCCACATACGGAATTCAAGGCTTACGACTCCCGAATGGCAAAACAGTTTCGGATGCGGCGTTTGCGGACGACGCTTCCCTGTACATCCAAGGAACGACGAGGAACCTTCAACGCCTCAAGGCGGTTCTCCACCTCTTCTGCCTTGCCTCAGGCTCGAAAGTCAATTGGGATAAATCCAGCGCCATCTGGGCTTCTCGGAATCCCAGACGTACCAATTGGGGGACGGACCTCGGTCTGACTTGGGTCCCGGAAGGGAGAGGAATGCGCTACTTAGGCCCCTTAGTGGGATTTAGGCTTCCTGCTGATGCCAACACGGAACCTCTCCTGGAGCTTCTCAGCACTAAGCTTCGTCGTTGGGCCTCTAAAATTGCCTCCCAAGCCGGCCGTGTGCTTATTTGCAATCAGGTGCTGCTCGCCACGTGTTGGTACATTGCGGCCTGTTGCGGCTTATCCTCCAAAGTCTGCGACAAAATTAGGGGCACCATCACTCAATACCTCTGGTCTAGCAAGGCAGACAGCCGCACTCCGGCGCGCGTTCGCTGGGCTACATGCATACAACCGGTCGCAGAGGGCGGACTCGGCCTGATTGATCCCTTCCTTCAGTCTCAAGCACTCCTCGCCAAACTGGTTGTTCGCAGCTTATCCCCGGGTGGAGAGCCATGGAAAGCTTTGATGAGACACCGTATAGATCACGGACGCCCGTTGGCCGATACCAAATGGCATAGATCCCCTACATGGCTGCTGTTTAGCAAGGGTATCAGCGCAGAAAATCATTCCCCCCTAGTCAGAGCTTGCATTAAGGCCTTTGTTACAGTTCGCGGCTCCCTGATACAAAGACAGCCAGAAATCCTCTCCGAAATCTTGCGCCAGCCTTTGTTTGGCAACCCCATGATTTTGGAAGCGGACAACACTCCCCTTGGCAAAGGTCCGAACATAGGACTCCACCTCTGGGCTAGGGAAGGTCTGACGCAAGTCAAACATTTCTGGAACCAGGCTACTAAAGATTGGATCACGGGAGCTGAGATCCAGAGGCTGCTTCCCAAAAAAGGTGCCGTCACAACAAACCGAAGATCCCGTAGATTGAAATTGCTATCGCACATCCCTTGGGATCCTCGTGCCTTTCCCTCACACAGCAACACAGGATGGTACAAGGAGGCGCGCAGCTCTTACGTCTTCTTTAGGAACCACTCCACAGGCGCAGTTGCCAGCTACACCTCCACGCGGGACTCGGAGCGGCTGATCCCAGACACCCTCCCTCGACCCATCCCCAGCTCTCCACTTATCCCAATCCGGGTTTGTACCTGGTCAGCCCAAGCCAGAGGATTCACGGAGTGCAACCCCAGGAATCCCCCTACCGCCCCGGATTCCGCTTGGCATTTCAGAAGGGCGAGTTTGCAGGATCTTCCCTGGGATCCTGGCGAATGGAGTTGGGGGAGACAGGCGGGATTGGGGACGGCTCCCTTCTTCTCCTACACGGTCAGAAGAGGATACGCCGCCGGGCTCCAGAGCAAGCCCAACACCTCTATTGGTACGCAAGCCATGATCAACCTACATTTTTCATCGACACAGAGATCGCTGGCTTACAAGCTTCTTTGGCACCAAGCTCGGCCTCGCAAGCCGGCTATGCTTTTATGGCAGATTCTCAACAAAGGAGTCGTCACGGGAGACTGGCTTCGCCTCCGTATCCCCACGGCTGACTTTGGATGCCCCCTCTGCGGGTTCCACTTAGAAACAGCCCTTCATCTGTTCTGGGACTGTAAGTTTGCCTCCCAGATCTGGACGAAGATCAACCTGTTCTGCAGTCCTCTAGGCGTCCCTCGCATTCGCTCCTTTCAGGATGCTCTCTTAGGTCGTATTAGCATACAGGACAGGCCCCAGATTGGTAAGTATTTATATCCCTTCCAGCCTTGGGATGTCCTTCGCTCTCACATTGTTTGGCACACCTGGGTGGAACGCTGTAATGTCAGGTTTAGCACCCTGGACTTCAGCTCCGCCAGGGTTTTGAAGTCCGCCTGGACCTCTACCATTCACTCGGGTATGGCTATCCACCTGGAGTTTAGGAGCAGGGTTAAAGATACAGATAGAAGGTCGGCCTTCCAGGCTGACTTTGAGCGTCTATGGTCCCCTGTGTTTTATCACCCGGGATCCAAAATGTGGAATTTCTCTGTCCCTCGGGATCTCTCTTTGTAATTTCTTTTTTTGCGTTTATGTGAAGGGGCCTCGCGCCCCCGCCCAGCCTCTCGGCTTTCACAAAATGACATTAACCTCATTTTTGATTGAAACGATCATTTCAACATGTCATTTCAACCATCCTTCTGCACTAGTGTAGTGGTAGTGTTCCACACCACCTGAGTGTAATGCATGCACTTTTGAACAGGTTCGCTGCAAGTGTTGGAGGTGTGATCGTAGTCTTCTTCTCGGAGACCCACAGATCCACCGCCACTACGGCCGTCAAGCCGCCGCCCAAGGCAATATTCTCCCCATATTGCGCTCCCCGGTTGGGCATTGTGAGCGAACACGCACCCAGCGGACCACGACGCAGCCACGGCGTACGCGCCGTCGTCCCACACCAGCGGCGCCACATTCACGGCGCTGTGCGCCGCGTTGTGAGCCGACAAGTAGTCGGCTTGATCGGGAGCTTGCGCAGACGCGACGGTGACTAACAGAGCAAGGGTCGTCACGGCTGCCAACAGGATACGACTTGTGGAGATCGACTGGATTGCCACGGTTGCTCGTACGTAAACTGTGACGTACTGTACGTGATAGTATCAACGTACTAGATCGACCTGGAATTGCTGGTATACTAGCTAGGGAGTTCGATACTGAGATTTAGTTATTATTGCCAGCGGGCCATTCTTCTTTTATAATCGATTTCACGCAGACTGGTCGACTGTGACGTCGTCGCCAACTAGAGTAAGCTTACCGATTTTTCCTTAATTAACGTGGGAATGAGTCAGCGTGCGTGCGGACTCAACTTGCTTTACATATACAGAATATCACTAATACTTGTGTGTCGATTGGTCTCTTGCCGTGACTAGTGTCCTGAGCTGTGTTCCGATTCGAGTATTTTGCTGAGAAGGTTCCCCAGTTTTCTAGTTAGTAATAAGCAACTTGCTATAAATTTATTAATGAGAATGAATCGATTTCTTTAATAAAAAATTTGAAATGTTTTCTTGAGTAATCCCACTCATCCTTGTTTCGCAGAGTTTGCAGGTGATTTTGCACTCTAAGGACGCAATTTCTTGAAAGTGGGGCGATTTCAACGCTAAGATTTGGGCACATCTGTACATCAATTTCTAAAATCTAGGACAGATATGGATTTATGGAATACCACCAATTTAACAAATTGAAATTGACGTTCTTCGGAATGACTGGTGAACCATGGTTGTCATAATGGACAAACGTCCGGTTCGCCCGTCCGTTAGAGGTCCTGCCCGTCCGATACAGTCAACACATAGTTGACTTTCTGATAACGGAAAAATAGGCCACGTGGATGCCATGTGGATTAAGGAACACGCTGGGCGCGGACGAGATTGTTAGGGCCCTGGATTTCGTATTCTGAGGTGACGTGTCATTCCGCAAAATTGCACAAGTTACAAAATTAAAGCCGTTTGGACTGTCCGTCCATCCGTCCCGTCCGATGACCTTAACTCGCCCGTTATAACAACCCTAATGTAGACCCAGACAACTTGAGCGTGGACGACTTGTTCAGAGCTCACATTCCTTCGCTGGAGTTGCGGACTAGTTGCTGATCAGTATCACAGCTCAACGGCGAAAATTTCACAACGGCGAGCTCTTTAGGGAGCCGATCCATTTCCAACCACTTAACCCTGGAACGCCTAGAACGCCATTCTGTGGCTTTTGGATGACAATCCAATGAGTTGTAAAGCTATTGGATGCGCTTTTCATCCCCATTTTCTTTGTTCACGTTTCATGTTTAGTTGTGAAGAAGATCCAATTGAGTTTGTAGTCTTGTCAGTGTTTGTCTTCACATAAATGAGAAGTTTAAAAAAAAATGAATCACAAAATATGCTAATTTAGTGTATTTAGGGAAGTTGTTAATCCTTGCTCTAAATCTGAAATTTCTCCACAAAAATGATGTTTCTTGAGTTTGAGCCCAACTAACAAAATGAAGGTCATCAACTCTAGATTGTACTCCAATTTGAATTTTGGAAAAATTTCTAATATTGAATATTTGATTGCAATTTGAATTTTGGATGTATTTTCAATGTTTATTGGATTCTAATTATAGAATGATATGGAAATTGAATTTTCACTATGATATTTTCCATTGTAATTTACACACATGGTGAAATTTTCAGGTTTATTAAAATAATTTTCTAATTGATGTGATTTTCTTCACTTTAACTTCAAAAATTCTCAAAAAAATCAATTTTTCATGAAAAAATCTAAATTCTTGGTGAAATATTGAAGACATGTAATTTCATCTCTGAAAAAGAAATATAAAAAATTCCATACATATCTAGTTGCAAAATGGCAACAAACTAAGTGATGAGCAGTGAGGCTTGAAATCAATGGTGATGGGTCTGTCATTTAGGGGTTAAGCAATTACAAGCAATGGAGTGCAGATTTTGTGAGTGTAGAAATTTTCCCTAATGTAGAAATAAAGTTTGGATAAATTTCCAAAATTTTGTAATTCAAGATGTAATTATCATAAAAATTTTAGCTGATCTCTACTATATAACTTATATTTGGCCAAAAGGCTTTTCTATTTCTAACTATGGGGTGGTTGCAAGATCAACTAAGGGTTGGTTGCAATATTGAGAGTTTGACAACCAATAATAATGTACCACAACTACTTTGGGAATAGCACTACAACCTCTTTATATAAAGAAATCAATCTACAAGTTGGAAACTGGGGTGATAAAAAATGAGTTAGTTCCTAAAGCCATTCATACTTCATAGTCAATACTTACTAAAATATTAGAACTTGTTGAGGCCATTTTAATTAGTTTAAGGAATTGAATTAACCTTTAAGTGTCCAACCAACCATATATAGGCGATCTAAAATTTTATGCTTCTGGTTTTGATATGGACAGTTAAATTTGTTTGACTGTTTTAAGAAATTTTTAGACAATTTTTAGAATCAGCTATTGAAAACTTTCAATTTTTACTAAAAAAGGTACATATTTGATTATTGAGAGATCTCTAAAGCCATTAGTGGAAGAATAAAGTTTGCTAATTTTACTTCATTTTTCAATTTGAGCAATTTCACTTGATTTGAGATCTGAAAACTTCTACTTATCCATTTGCTTTGAAAATGGTCCCAATAAAAGTATAAATTGTTTTTATAATTTTCACCATTGAAAATTTTTAAAAGCAAAAGCTGATTTGGGATTATTTGTGATTTATATTTCTAAAAAAAATTGCATTTCAACAATTGCAAGGTGGATTGTGTAATGAATTTAATAGATTTTTTTAGTAAAATTAAGTTTTTTGAAAGTGAATTTTAGTGTACTAACATAATTTGTAGTTGTTCATGTCACCTCCAATTCCAAAAAAACTTTCATATAGAAATTTTTGAAACATTGCTGAGAGGGACAATATACTAAAAATAAAAAATATACATTTCTCTTGTTATAATCTCACAACTCTTATGCAATTTTGCACTCAAAATTTGTGTATATACTATTAAGCAAGCTCTTTAAAAATCCATATGGTTAGATTTTGAAAAAAACCCAATTTGCTTCATTAGTTTGGATAATTGTAAGCCCATGTATTTTTTTCATAGTCAAAATATACTTGAAAAGGCTTGGGCATTTAGGGGGTAATTTTCAAAAGTTTGTGAATTCAAGGCATTGAATTTAGTTAACCCTTAAAAAGACTAATTGGTCAACGTAGAAATCATCTATTTTTTGTTTTTAATTTTTTGAAACATAAGGCTTCTAAGGCCCGCAACTAGACTAACATGACACAACATTCAAGGCAACCTAGCTTGAGAAATTTCAGGAATTACACACTTTGGGTATTGGATGGATGCATGGTTGAGTGGACCAAAGGTGGTGGAAGTCTATATCCATGGAACTTAATATAAGGCTAATCTACAATATAATGTGGCAAAACATGGCTTTGTGATTGGATGAGATTAAAGTGGGTCAAAGAAATCAACCCATTCAGAGCTAGCTTGGCTGCTTTAGGGTCCGGTAGTTGAATTGACAATAAAGTATCTAGCGTACCCATCACAAATGGGTTCCTCAGTTAATGGGCTACGTGCTTGGAAATTTGACCCGTCCATTGTAAAGTTATTGCATCCGATGGTGATCAAAGCTACTATTGATACCGACATTGGGGGCTTCTTTCTTGTCACATTTCTTTTTTATGTGTCCCCAAATCTGGCCCGCTTGCAATGATAGCTATGTCACATGCTAAGTTAAACAAGTTTAGTACTTGAGAGTGTTTTTTTAGCAACATTTTAGGAAAACCGTAAGTGCTTTGTCAGGGACGTATTTTACGGAAAAAAATGAGTGATATAGAGGTCTTCAAAAAAGAATAGGTTTTTCTATCAAGGAAGGGTATGTAATCAATTAGGAAGAAGATCAAGGTCAAAGGAGTAGCTTAGGTTGACCCTTTGTACACAAAATAATCCACAATTATATGGGATAAGTTGACACCATTGAAGCAGGGGTATATTGCAAAGACTTTTGGTGTATGTAATGAGGGTTTGACTCCAAAGCGGCTAAAATATGAGATTCATTTGCTAGAATTAGATGTAGAGGCATTATTTGGAGTGAAGGTCAATTCCAACAATTATGCTTACTCGTTGTTGGAAGATACCAACTTTGTGGAAAAGGTGGAGAGAATATGGATACTTACCCATCAACACACAAGTGTTCCAAATACATGGCTGATTAATGTTGCTAAAGCAAAAGGTTTGGCTTATGAGTTGTTGCCAAATAAGAAGACAAATTGGTATCTTCATGCTGAGTAGACCTGTCGCGACTAGCTGCAAAGATTTAACTTAGAGTGTGAGGAGAGAAAAAAATGTGTTTTGAATGCTGGTTGCAAGAAGGAGGGTGTGGTGGATGTCATCGACATTGGGGTGGAAGGTGTCGAAGCACAACCGAGTAGGAGCACGCAAGTGATTGACAACGGATTAGGGTCAGAGGGGAAGTCCGGTCAACACATGATGTCTACAATAAAATAGTAGGGAGCATTGTCTTTGTTAAATAAGGAGGTCCTGGGCAATGTTGGAGGGGCTTGTCAAGCGTCAATGCAAAGAGAAGGACGCAACAAAAATTGAACTTGTGAAATTGTCTACTCAATATGAGTATGGGCAATCTCTACTTGCCATTGCTAATTTGTGGTTATAGATGTTGGAAGGTGAATGCTGCCTAGATGGTAAGAAGTTGACTACTTTGAGGGCAAAATTACTAGAAAATGAAGCTAAGATTGGGATTGCAGATTCTAGGGTGGCAGATTTGAGATGCCAAGTCCAATTATAAAGAATGGTTATAGATCATATGTAGGTGATGTTTGGTTCTGGAGAAACTAGGTTTGAAGACGTTGCAAAGAAGATTGCAGCAACTAAAGAAGTGTATGGCAGCACAATATCAAAGCAAAAACTTTAGGGGTGTTATAGGAATGTGCTGATGGTGCAGGTGAGGGGCATGCAGGTTGAATACCAACACCCAGGTTGTTTCCCAATGCCCTTGCCTTTTTTTTATCTTTTTCATAAGGACGATGTGGGGGAAATAGTGATAGTAGAGATAGCTCCTTGCCCATTTTGTTGTAAAGGATTTGATCATGTGTGGGATTGCAAGTTCACAAGTTGCCAGCATACTTATCACTCATAGTGTGCAATTTCTCATTTTTCAAGTTTCACAAGTTGTATGTTTAACAATTGTAGAAAGGAAATGCACAAAGACTGGTGGGTGATGTTTGGTATTAAGAAACCGGATGGTGATAATGCAAAGGCGGTAGAGTATGAAAGGTGGAACAATTAGTCTCATGATCTTGGCACAAATTTAGGAGGTACGTTCATTTATATCTTTCTACATTGACCTAGGGGAACAGATTCAAGTTAGGGTTTTGACCTTTGTTACATCTACAATTGTTATGGTAATTTAGGATTTTGTCTATCCACCAAAGTCTGCTTTTGAATTTGGAACAATGTTAGAAGACTTCGGGTCACAAAGTTAGTAACGTTCATTAATTTGATATCTAGTGAATTGAAGCTCTAAGGACTTGGGCTTGCACAATTGGTATATTTTGGCCATAGATCATAGGAATGTATCAAGTAGTTAATTGATACTTTGGAAGGAGTCAATTGGTGTCAAAGAGAGTGGCAAAGACTATACAGATTTAGAGTTTGCATAGTGGTTTCAAGTGTTTTTAGTTCAAATAAAAACAAGGGTTGTGTATATTGGAGAGCCTGCAAGTTATATGGTATATTATGGAGTTCATTTAAATGGAATGAGTTTGCTTGGGGTGTCTTAGAATTGTTATTTCAAGGATTGTTTACTCTAGATGGGGTTATAGTATATAACATGTAGTTTGGATGAATGGATGTAGACAATTTTTGTGGTTTGGGAATCCATACTAGAGGTATTAAGTGCCTATAGAGGGAGTTATAGGGTGTTATAGAGAATTCAATTGAATGTATGTAGACTCTTCTTGGTGTTCTTGAATCTATAGTACAGTTACTATATACTTCTAGCTAGGTCTTAGGGTATTAGAAAGAGTTCACTTGATTGAGTGTAGGCTTTTTTTGGTATTATTGAATTATTGTTAAGTCCCAACATAGTCTTCCGATGTTATACAAAGTTCCTGGTGATTGAGGGTAGACTTTTCGTGGTACATGAATCACTATAAGGTCTAGAGTGAGTCATAGGATCTTCATGAGTGTCAATGTGGACTATGGATGGCTTTCTCAACTGTCCAGAGTAGGTTGTATCGAGTCTAAAAACTAAGAAATGTAGATCTAATTCGAACTTCAAGATCATTTTCAACGGTAGGGGTTTGCTCAGCCTCTTCCAATATTGCGAGCCCATCAATTGGACAAAGCTTCCAATGGCTAGGGGCAAGAATGAGGGAAACATAACAGGGTTGTTGTGAAGGGCACAAGCAAGATAGTGGAGAAGATCCACAACAACACTACATGGGGAAAGAGGGAGGCTCCACACCTAAATACAAGAAGCAAATTTACAAGCCTCTTAATGTGAACACGGTGGTTGTAAATACAATGGAAAAAGGAGAGGGGTTCCAATAGAAGGAGGGGAATAAGGGCTCTCTATTGAAGCGGAAGAGGCAGATCCCACCTTGTTTTGATCTTCAAAATTATACAGGTCTACATAGTGGGCCTCAAATTTCCACAAGCTATAGCCAAAATATTAATGAAGGATGTATATTTATACCACAATCCTAGCTTGGCTTCAAGGGCCCAACTGCTAAAGAGGTTGGAATGCATGGAAAAGGGGGTTCCGACTATCCTGAAGAACGGATGAGGAGAGCAGCCAAGAAAGCCATGCTTTGGATAGTTCAAGAGGATGTTCTAAAGTAGGCAGTGGGCGAAGACTATACAAGTGAGGGTGATCGTGCATGTAATAAAAGCATTTTATTGGGTGGGGAGTCCAGATAGGAAAAAGATGACAACGGTGAGAGTGATGCAGAAGCTACTTTGAATTTAGGCCAAGGAAAGTAGAGCAGCAAAGTGCATAGCAAGAAGGCCAAGAGGCACGTGAATGAGAGATTTAGCCTCTCTACTAAGACACGAGTTGTTGTGCATAAAACCACTAAAACATAGTGATTTCAGCAACTATTGTGATTAATTGTAGAGGTTTTCATTTTTTGGTAGAAAATTTGAGTTGCAAAGGCATACTTGTTTTACTCTACTTCTAAGTCTTTGTAGCTACAAATTTTTTTGCCCCACTGTTGAGGATACTTAGTGTCATATTGAGAATTGACAACTGAATGTACATTTTGTTTATAGGATCAATAATTAAAGATCAATTTATCTGTACAAAAGAGTGGGATTGCAATATCCTTTGTGTTTGGTTATGTCGTAAAGCATATTCAGTCAGGGTTGACAAATCAGTACGTCCGCCCCAAAATAGCGTTTGTAATCCGAACATTTGGACGTCCGTCCTCACGGACGCCAGTGGACGCAGCGTCCCTCCCGCCGTCGGAAGGCGGACGGGCGGGGTGGGGCGGACGGACGGGGTGGACGGGGCGGACGGGACCGCGAATGTCAACGAGCGCTGTGGACACAGTGTCCACGTCCGGACGTCCTGAACGTCCGACCGTCCTGTCAACCCTATACTTAGTTATACTTGGAGCAGAAGAATAAGGTTCTGTATGAGCTAACTTCCTGTAGTTTGATCAATTCTTAAAAAAAATTGAAGTATTATTGTGTTACGGATCGATTCAACAAGGAAGTTGATGCTCTACTTGGATTGCATTCAAAGTAAATCAATACTGAACTACAAGTAAATTACAACTACGACAAGAAGAATCAAACTTACACATTGTGGTGAAATCATCTTATCTTCATTAAGGAAAATGTCAAGTGAGGAACAACCCTCCTCTCATGGTTATTAAAGACAAGAGAGAGACCAACTAACCCAACCGTTACAACTGTTCACTTGTTACGAACGGGTTCGTCTAATTCTGCCAAACGCAAAAGAAGAAGATTTTCTTCATTTCGGCCTTCTATGAGATCAACTCTTCTTGAGAAAGCATTTGCATGTCCATTTAATGAACTCAGCCAATGTTGGATATCAAAATCAAACGCAGATAAAAATTCTGACCATCGGGCCTGTCGCCTATTTAATTGCTTTGTAGTAAAAAAATACTCCAAATTTTTATGATCCAAAATTACCCGGACTTGATGAGGTGACCTTTCTAAATACACCCGCCAATCCTAAAAAGCTAGAATAATACTTAGGAGTTCTTTGTCATAAATGTCGTAGTTCTGTTTGGCTGGAGACATTTTAGAATTCCTATAAGCACATGGATTTAAATGACCATCATCCCCATGCTGCGAAAGAATTGCACCTATTGCCATGTCTGACGCATCCATTTCAACTATAAAAGGCCGTACAAAGTCAGGATGGAGTAGTACCGGTGCTTGAAAAAATCTTGATCGAAGGTCCATGAATGCTTGACTTGCTTGTAGGTTCCATTCAAATTGTTTATTCTTTTGGGTCAAAATAGTGAAGGGAACGATGATCTTGGAATAATCACATATGAACCAGTGGTAAAAATTCGCCAGGGTTGACAAATCTCAACGTCCGCCCCAAAATAGCGTCCATTTTCCGGACGCCCAGATTGTGCGGACCAAATCAGTCCGCGCGTCGATCGGACGGCCAAAATCGGGCGGACGGACGGACGGACGGACGGGGGACAGGCGGATGCTGCGTCCGCCGGGACTGCGAATGTCAGCGGACGCTGCGGACACAGCGTCCGTGTCCGGACGTCGTGTCAATCCTGAAATTCGCAAATCCAAGGAAAGCTTGAATCTCCTTAACAAACTTTGGAACATGCCAATCCTTAATAGTTTGCACATTGTCTAGATACATTTCAAGTCCTTTAGCCGAGACAATCATTCCCAAAAATTCAACGGAATGTTGATGGAATTGACATTTGGATTCCTTAGCATATAGCCTATGTTTCTGTAATCTTTGTAACACGTCCCTTACCACTTGCCGATGTTCTTTAAGATTCTTTGAAAAAATTAAGATGTCATCTAAATATATAACAATAGATATGTCCAAAAGGTCCTTAAAAATATCTTGCATTAAAGATTGGAATTGAGCCGGGGCATTAGTCAACCCAAACGGCATAACTAAATATTCAAATAACCCGTACCTCGTTTTGAAAGCCGTTTTGAATTCGTGGCCCGCGACCATACGAACTCGATGATAGGCTTGTCAAATGTCCAATTTGGAGAAAACTGTAGCCCCTACCAATCGGTCAGTGACCTCGGGGATAAGGGGTAGGGGATAACGGTTTTGCACCAGGGTTGACAAATTAGTACGTCCGCCCCAAAATAGTGTCCATAACCCGGACGTCCGTCCTCATGGACACCGCGTCCCTCCCGCCGTCGGAAGGTGGACGGGCGAGTGGACGGACGGGGCGGACAGGGCGGACGGGCAGACAAGCGGACCACGAATGTCAGCGGACGCTACGGACACAGCGTCCGCGTCCGGACATCCTGTCAACCCTGTTTCGCACGGTGACCTTATTAAGATTTCAATAATCTACACAAACCTGAATTGAACTGTCATTTTTCCGAGCAAATACTATAGGTGCCAAAACGGGAGATTTGGATCTTCGAATCCACCCCTTGCCTAAATTTTTGTCTAAATATCTTCGAATTTCTTCCAATTCCACCAAAGACATCAGTCGCAACCCAGTGTTACGGGGCTCTTATCCTTCTTTAAATTCAATCTTCATATCACAAGCACCATGGGTTGGCAACTCATTTGATGCCACCTCACTAAAAGCTGCCTTTAAATCATGATATTCTTCTAGAATGGAGGAAAATAATGGGGTATCAACTTTGGAAACCTCGAGCGCATAAATTTCTACTTCTTTTGTCGAAAGACAAAAAGTTGCCGCAGATACCAATGTATGCTTTGGAGCAACTAAAAAAAAATTCCTTCCCCTCCTTGACATTCAAATCATATTTTTTTTGGGGGGGCCCCTTTCCCTATAGGCCGCCAAGCAGCCTAGCTACTGCTACTTAGCGGGCACGCCCCAGTAGACGCTAGGCGCAGCCGTTGGCACTAGACCCGCCCCGGCAGGTCAGAACACCGGGCCCACTTTAGCAGGCTAAGACACCGGGAAACCTCGCCAAGCACTGGCGCCTAGCCCCACCCGGCAAGTTGCACCTGTGCCACTTGCGCTTGCGAGGTTGGAAATTTTTTTCCTCCATTTTCTCGGCATTTTCTTCGCATTCAATAGCTTCGTCATTTTCTCTTTCTCCTTGTACCCCATGCATCATGTACAAAGCCTGACAATATGGAAAATCAAATACTACACTTTGTTAAGACCACCGAATAGTCGGATCATGATGGATCAACCATGGAATGCCTAAGATACATGGATACTTGTCTGTATTTGTAACATCCGCTACCAATCTTTTACAATGATTTCCAATTATAATTTCCACCATAGCCTCATGGCTTATAAGCCCAGAACTGATCATTCGTCCATCAATTACCCTAACTTCACGCGACACCAGCTTTAGTTGTAGCACCGCATTACATTGCTCAGCAAACCTAGGATGCATAAATATTCCTGTGGCCCCCGAATCCACTAATGTGAGGCCTAGGACAGAATTAAGCTTTGCATTCAACGTCAGATGTGCACTAGGATCAATAGTGGCACGTAAATATAATGGATCTAATCCGCCTTCTATCCCCTTTGAAATCTCTGCAACATTATTTGACCATATGTTATCCCATTGCAAATTCTCCCAAGGAGCTCACTCAAGGTGTTGCTCCTTCATATTGTCCACCTTCCTTGTTGCTTCCAACGTGGGTGTCTTGTGGATGATGGCAGTGGTAGTTTGCATAGTGCCCGGATATTGAAAATTTTCCTTTAGTCATGGGCTTTCTCTTTTCCCGAAGAGGTGCCTTCCGCTCCAATGATACCAAAGATAGACAATGGCTTGAAGGGATTCGTGGGGCAACGTGATCGAATATGACCTACTTCACCACAACCTCAACAACATCCTTGACGTTGATATTCCTGCCGTTCCACTGTCGTCTTTGCCAAGGCTGTAGTAGGAGTATGTACCGCCCTAAGTTCCATTGGCATCGGACCAAAGGTATTTGAGTTAGATTGGAATTTTCCTACGGCATCCCATGGCAATATTGTTGGAGATCGGAAACTTGGAGCCTCAAATTGTGAACGGCGGTTTTGACGCCGACCCCATAATCTCTCATTGATCCGTAACAACATTGACATCCAATCTTGTAGTTGCTGTGGTTGTGTCTTAGCTGTTGCCACCGAATCCAAAATCTTGTCCTTAAGTCCACCACAGAATCGAGCTACCGAACTAGATTCATTCTAATTGAGTAGAGACACATATTCATTAAACATAGAAATATAATTGGAAACTGACCCAGTTTGTCGAAGCTTTCCAATGCAATCCTCGGCAATGCTCCTATGATCAATATCCCCATAGACGGCACTCACAGATTCCCAAAAAGCATAATAATTGCCCAACAACTCGTGATTACGTTCCTCGTCCCAAGCTTGGAGAAGAGGCATAGCCCAATTTTGCGCTGCTCCAGTCATATACAAACGAACATAAGCTATTTTATCTGCATGAGAGCTATAAGTTCGTGATTTACCTCAAAATACAAGACGGAGTTGTGCAAACCAGGGTTGACAAGACGGTCAGACGTCCAGGACGTTCGGACATGGATGTCTAGATGCGGATGATGTGTCCGTAGTATCCGCTGACATTCGCGTCCGCCTATCCGCTTGTCCGCCTGCCCGATTACGGCCGTCCGATCGACACGCGGACTGATGTGGTCCGCACAATCTGGGCGTCCGCCTTGGGCCGTCCGCCCCGTCCGTCCGCCCTGCCCTGCCCGCCCACCTTCCGACGGTGGGAGGGACGCTACGTCCGCTGGCGTCTGAACGTCCGGGTTACAGACGCTTTTTTCGGGCGGACGTACAGATTCGTCAACCTTGGTGCAAACCATTGATAAACTTTATTTCCCTTCTTTCCAGAAAACTTATCCGATTCCACTACCTTAGATTCCTTGGGTTCAATGTTTGATTCCGCACACCTCCCTTCTAGTATCCCTCCACTATTGGATATGGGAGAGACAACTAGTCGTGGTCCTTGTGCTGCTCTACTCGAAATCTCTTACATCAAATGAGGAATTGCGGCTTGGAAAATACTTTGAATTTGTTGTTGGATGAAGGCTGCCCACTCCCACCCCACCCCATCCACCATCAACTCTTCCCCTGGGTTGACCACCCGTGGTTCTTGATCCATCGAAGGATATTAGGTTCACGATTCAAATAATCATACAAAATCCCTCCTTGCAACAACCATGGGTCAATGCCATCAATGCACCTTCAACTTGGGAATCCAAATTAGAGCATAGACTTTAAGTGACTTGACATTATGTTACAGATCGATTCAACAAGAAAGTCAATGCTCTACTTGGATTGCATTCAAAGTAAATCAATACTGAACTACAAGTAAATTACAACTACAACAAGAAGAATCAAACTTACACATTGTGGTGAAATCATCTTATCTTCATTAAGCAAAATGTCAAGTGAAGAACAACCCTCTTCTCATGGTTATTAAAGATAAGGGAGAGACCAACTAACCCTAACCGTTACAACTACTCACTTGTTACGAACAGGTTCATAATATCTAATTAAGTGTTTAAGCACTAGTATAGAAGACTAAAAGTAGTGTTGGTTTGAAATTGAAGATGGTGTGAATACTAAGACTTTGGAAGAATTTGACCTACAATAGTGCAAGTGACCACATAAGCTAAGAAAGACAAAGTAGAATTCATGGACACTGTAGGAGGTAGTTATAATAAGAAAAAAAATATTTCTTGACAAAGAAGCATGCCATGAGTTTAATGTTGAAGCTAGACTGCCAGGATTCCTTTGCTCAAGGATGATTCTTCTCTGGAGGAATTAAACTATTAAGATTCCCTTATACGGGAATGATTCCTCCCTAGAAGAATTCAACTACCACCAAAACCTCTACACGGAAATGATTCCTCCCTAGAGGAATTAAAATCTAAGAAAGTAAATTTATTCCTTCTTGGGAAACTATAGGTTGAACTTGAAAATTTGCCTAAGAAGTTTGGAGACTTCTTAAAAATTACTCAAAAAATTTAGTGGATTTTTGAATTACAAAACATGACTCCATAGGAAGTTAATAAAAATTACTGAAAGTGAATAAATCCGTATAAATTCATTTGGTGATCAGGTGATGGTAAAATCCCACTAAAAATTAGGACAATATATTTAGGTCTAAACAAACACCAAATCAAGTTTTGCAACATTCCGACAACAGCAACTATCCAAACCGACGGCATTAACAATTTTTAACAGAATTGCAAAATATTCCATACATTGACTTTTGAATTGTAGCCATACGAAGACCAAATTGAGTCATCTTAGACTCTTTCCTTACATTCTTGAACCTTCTAGACAACCCTAGCTAGTCAAAATTAACAAAAGATGCAAAATTCAAAACTTAGATTTTTTACCTTTTGTTTTGTAATAAAGAACATTGTCTTTTGTAATGTATTTTAAGGTAAAAGTTGAGGGTTAGAAGATCTTTAGGCTAAATTGGATCTTCTAGAGCCAACGAAGTAGTCCATTTTTCAATTGGAGTTTTTCTCCAAAAATTAGAGAAAGATCAACAATAGGATAGAATTAGGCGTAGTAATTATTGATTTTAGTATTTTTTAATTTATATAGGTAATTTGTAATGTAAATAGAGGTAAGTGGGGGCCTTGGAAACGTATAAAAGGGCCCCCGCCAACTCTCTTTGCATCCTCTTTCTTGTATTTTGTTGATGCCCCACACGATATATGTTAAGTTTCTTTGGTACTTTGCTAAAGCTCTTGTAATTTCTTTGTATTCAAGCTTTGCTTATACTTTCTTGAATTTTGAGGTTGTGAGTTGTTGCAAAGGACGTAGGGATCCCTTTGAGCTCATTTATGCTATTGTTGTATTAACACTAAGAATTCTTGGTTGAATTCTAGTGATGCCATTAGTTAAGAACTCTTGAATTCTAATTATGTTACATTGTTGATGTCATACTAATAAATTTTAAAGTGTGGTGATTTGTGTGGGATTTCACAATTCAAAGTTATAGCAAATCCCCTCAACATCCACTTTGAGATAATATAGACCACATATTGTTTGAATTTTTGGTTCATTTGAGGGACTTGGGTGGAAACCAAGCCCAACAATTGTATGTTCACAAGGAACCTTCCGCTCAAAAATTGGGGCCAACTACTCCATATAGCAAAGCTTCACTCCTCCTCTAAATTTTTGAAATATTTCATTTTTAATTTAATAATTTGTTAAGGGGTCCCCAAAAGAGACCCAAAAGGCGAGCAATAGCCATATTAACAAATTACTTGTGTATGTGCAAGAAACTAGTGGAGGATCCATCTAAAGGTATTCAACTAGTCCAGCCCAATTGTGGACTATCACCAACCAGGTATCCACTGCCTAGCAACTGGATGTAATTCAAGGACAAAGACCTGAAGCCCATCCAAATTTTATTTTTTATTTTTTATTTATTCTTCTTTGTAATTAAGGCCAAAGACTGCGGGAAGGCCCAACGGGAATCTGACCTCTTTTTAACTACCTCAATTCGGGTTGGAACCTAGTTAAGCTTCCTTCTCAATCAAAACAATTAGCTCCGCAAATTGGCCAACATATTGTCTTTCTTTAAATTAGTTTAGTGTTTTTTTAAGGTCCAACCAAGGGCTAGATCCATTTAAATGACCCCAATTTAGTTTGGGTTTGAACCTAGTATATTGATCTTCTTTCAAATAACCCAAATTAGCTCTGTGTTAAAGCCAATAGAGGCTAAATCCTTTGTCAGACCATTTAGCTTGGGTAAGGGCCCATTAGGGGCTGATTTTTGCCTAATCAGACCATTACCTTGTTTTACAACCAAAAAGAAATAAAACCTTCTTGAATGACTCAATTCAATTTTAATTGGAGGCTCAGTAGGGGTTGACTTCTATTAAACCATTTAGCCTGGAATTGAGGCTCCATAAATACTGAACCCCCCTTAACAACCTAGTTTAGCGTTGTGTTCACTAGAAAGAACTCACGTTTAATTGGAATATTGGATGATCTTACGTCTAAGTTGACGGATTTTTTTGTGCATTCAATGTAACATCTTCATGTTTTTATGTCAACAATTACATCTAATGTAACATCTTCATGTTACATTAGATGTGCAAAAAAATCCGTCAACTTAAACGCAAGAACATTTAATTAAATGCGGGTTTCTTCTAGTAGTTAAAGCCAATAGAAGCTAATCCCCATCAAACCATTTTAGCACTACCTCAAGGTATAACAAGGAAAGGACCTCCTCAAATAAACCAAATCAGTCCTGTATCAAAGCCTAAATAATAGCTGAACCTATTTAACTTGCCAACTAGTCCTGCCTAAGTCCCAACATGGATCAACTTCCTGTTAAATCATTTCAGCCTTGAGTGAAGGCCCATTAGGGGTTGATTTTTTCCTAATCAGACCATTTAGCTTCTCACACACCCAACAAGAGGTAGAACCTTTTTAAACAACTCAATTAGTTTTAAGCGGAGGCCCATTAGGGGTTGATTTCACACCAAACCTTTATTAAGGCTCAGAGAAGGGCCGAGTCCACCTTAACAACCCAATTAGCTCTACCAAGATCCAATAAGGCTGCCTTCTAATCAAACTATTTAGTTCTATATTATAGCCAGTAAGGGCTGATTTATTCCTACCAAACCAATTTAGCTTGAATTAAGATCCAACAGGGATTGACTCTCTTATGAACAACCAAAATTAGTCTTGGTTGGATACCCTAAAGGGATTGATTTCGTAATCAAGACCTTTCATCTTTGCATTGAGATTCCACGAGGATTGAATCCTCTCAAAAGACCCAAATTAGTTCTGTATTGAGTTCCAATAGGAGCTGGCTCCAAGTGAAACCTGCTAGCTTTGAATTAAGACACATAAAGCCTAAGCCAAACCACATGCTGATTGGAAGCCACCATAGCATACATCCACATACTTATTTTTAAGAGTTGAATTCAAATAGATTGAGTAGTTTGAGAAACTAACAAGGGAAAAACCAACCCAGATACCAACTGAGAGGCCTAGAGGCATTATTTAGACCCCTCACCATACTAGCTTTCTTTTTTGAGATCTATGATCTATAACAAATTGAATTAATATTGAAGTAAGCTAATCAAATATAAATTGAAGGCCATACTAAGTAAAGAAGAGCCAGTACAAGTACCTAGAGTACTAAGTAGAATGAATATAGGCCTTGAGTGACTCCTCATATATGTTGGATTGATCCAAGCTCCTAAAACATTGTCAATCTAGAGCATGATTGCTCATCACCAACTAGTAAACAATGTGTTTAGGAGCCTAAGATACATAGACTCATGCTTTGATACTAGATTGATAGAGAGTAGCTGAAAGACAGGAGCATATCCAAAAGAACAGAGATTGTTCGCAACTCAACCTTTGTTTGCAAAATCAAGGACATTATATTCAAATTCTCAAGAATACGAGCACATCCAAAATCACAAGTTGTAAAGAAAAAGACTCTTCTCGGATCTATGGTAGAGTTGTTTCAATTTCCAAGAGAATCTTAGAGCCCCACCACTTGCAAATCAACTAGAATAAAGACAAAGAGGTGGAATCAAATGACTCAAAGGATACTCTCATACTAGCCTTATTAGCAATAGAAGTTAGTAGAAGGAATATTTAGGCTTACAAAATTGGCTCCTATAGTTTGAAAAAGTAAGATTCCTTTGAGATTTGGATATAGAAAGGATCATCAAATCAAGGATAATTTGTACTTGGAGAAAAATTATAAAAAATTAGTGTAGGAGTTGAATGAACGTAGAATTAGGATAAAAATATATTTGTATGGTTTGAAAAAATTTCCATAAAAATCAAGAAAAATAGGCGAACAGAAGAAACACTAAATACAAACAAGGATGGACAAATTATATACAAAATCAACGAAGTTGGACGCACAAATCATCTACGAAGAAAATAACAATGTGGAGGTAAGTGTTTAAATTTAAGTGTTTGAATTTCAATTTATGAATTTAATTATCCTTAAAAAAATATTCCATCAATATTAAATCATAATTGGAGGTAGAAAATATTAACTAACACAAAAATAGACTTAACCAAAAATAAACAATCAATTAGTGAAAAATTCATCCAATTTTTATAGAGTAAGTAATTTAATTTTTAATTGAGAAGTAACAATCTAATAAAATTATAATTTTTAGGATTGAATGATTGAAATCTCTTAGGAAATATTCCTTGATATCCAACAACCATTTTATTTAATTATACTATCATCAAAAACCTTAGATTAAAACAAGTCTTATTAAAGGGAAATTGAAGAGGTCAACCAAAGTTGATTAAAATTTGCTAAATTCACAACTAAGCTAAAAGATTAAAAACAAAATTTTATCCATCAAACAAAATCTAATTTTGATAGTAGGATTGCCCATAATTGATGGATGAAGTTTTGAACCAAAGAAACTTCCAAACTTCATCCATAAAAATAATTTGGGAATCATAGTAGAATTTCTAAGTTGTCATCATTCACAAAAGAGAGTAAAAAACTCTACGAATTGGCTTAGGTACCTTTCTCTTTGCTCATCTGGCCCCTTAGTTTTGAAAGGTCCAAATTCACTAAAAATTGTTAAAAGTATTAATGAATCAAAAGTAAAACTAAACATAGGAAAACAAAAAGCTCTCTTGCTTGAAAGGCATCTTATTACAAACCAAATTCACCTATAGCGTTAACTACAAAGAACTTAATTGTGCATGTTTGGTCTCGAAGGTAGAGATCAAAACACTCACAAGAAGCAAGTCAAATTTTGCTTCAACAACTTATTAAAATCTATTGACCCTACTAACTAGACATAATCCACCTCTCTACATCCTTTGATGGGATCATAATCAATGTTACTCTCCTGTCAACGTTGTCTTTTAGAACGTGTCAAAAGGTTCTATGCATTGGTCTTGGTCACTATATGCAGTTCATGGCCTTTCACTCAACTTGGCTCTCAAGAATTCGACAATTGTCTCAACATCCTCAAGGCATGAGCCATGCACATCAAGTTGGGCGGTCCATATGTAACATTTAAGCATAGCACTTGCCCCATTATAGGGGCCTTTACCATGTCCAGATCCGAAAAAGCTCCACATACATGCACACCCATTAGTAATTTATGGATATTGACTTACAATGTACCATGGAATTCGACTCTTAAATTGGCCAACACAACCATCACTCCAAATCCAATGATTTCTAGACCTGAAGCTTCCTTCATTGAGATTGTCCCAATGCAATATCAAACAATGTTAGACAAAGTAGCTATTGTGCTTTTTGTTGTCACTAATGTAAAAATTGTTATACTCTAATCGCAAAGCCTAGGATCATATTGACATCCCATTTTTCATTCAATCCCTTTGCGGTCGACCCTCGTTCCGCATGCTCTCTAACTTAGTTACAAACCTATGGTGCAAATCAAACCATCAAGATATCAATAATCAAGACTCAAGATCATAATAAAAAACATGGTGTAATTCATAATACTTTTGTTGTCGGACGTTTCTTCGAATTGAACAATAGATTGCATGAGGGACAATCATCCCTCAATGAAATTAAATAGCTCAATGCTACAACTGTTGTAATTGCAACTACGGTAACTTCCTGTAGTAAGTAATCCAATCCAGATGGACGACTAAGTCGTAACATTACTCCCCCCCAAAAGAATCATGTTAATTTGGTTGAGGAGCATTAGGATGTAATCTGTAAAACTCCTTGATCGCCTCCAAAGCATTGTGCAAATTCTCCACCAATTCCCATGAATTTTAGTCCGGGTCATATCCTTCCCATTCAATCAGATATTGTAGCTTTTTCCAATGACCGCTCCTTCTTGAATCCAAAATTCTATAGACCTCCCTTTCAATGTCCCCTTCCAAGGTGATGATCGGTGGGGGTGGCTTAAGCTGGCGTCTTACAATTATATCTTCATGGTACTTTTCTAGTGATGATACATGAAATACATTATGGATACGCAATGACTTAGGCAATTGTAGTTGATACACTAAATCTGAAATTTTATTTATCACACAAAAAGGCCTGAGAAACCTTGATGCCAAAGTTTTTGAAGGTGCTGTTGTGGTGATGTTGTCATGTTGCAATAACACTTTTTCACCAATTTTAAAACATAGTTGTTGTTGTACCCCTCTATCATAATTTCTTTTAGCCTGGTCATTTGCAATCTTAATAAATGTTTTGACTTCCTCATGTATTTCATGCAATTGTCGAATCCTTTCTTCTACGGCTGGGACCGTTGTTGTCGTGGGAGTTGTAAAGGATAAAGTTGGGTTGTATCCATAGGTCGCATAAAAAGGTGAGAATCCTGTGGCCAAGTGTAATGAATTATTATACTCAAATTCGGCTATTGCTAGTAAATCCGACCAATCATTTTGTCTTCTAGTTGTAAACATCTATAAATATTGCTCTAGGATTTGATTAACTTGTTCAGTTTACCCATCCAATTGTGGATGGAATGCAGTTGTAGGAGACAACCAAATTTGCAAAAGTTCATATAAGCACCTCATGAATTTGGAGACAAATATCAACCTGCGATCTGATATGACTTCATTTGGGGTTCTATAGTGTTTCCAAATATTGTGAAGATATGATGTAGTTGTCCCATTGGAGTCAAGCATTTCATTAGTAAAAAAAAAATGTACGAGTTTTGTATTTTTATCCAATATCACCATAATGGAGTCATAACCTTTACTTATTGGCAATTTCACAATGAAATCCGTGGTGACTCGTTTCCAAGGGGATTCGGCAGCTATAATTGGTTGCAATAACCCATATCTAGCATGATGGGTGGGTTTGGATCATTGGCATATGTTACATCCATCAACATAGTGATGGATGTAACGTCTCATAGTTGGCCAATAGAAATTTTTTGTAACAAGGTCTATTGTTTTCGCCGTGCCTTGATGTCTTGCAATTGGTGGGTCATGTCATGATTGTAATATTTGTCTTTGCAACTCTTCATCACGTGGTACAAATATTTTATCTTGAAAATAAAGAATACCATCAATAAATCTATATACTTGAAACCGGAAATGGACGTCGCTTGGAGCTTTGTCGGGGCCATTTGTAAAAAATGCTAATAACGGTTGAAGAGTTTCATCCTTTATAATAGCTACTTTGATCCTCTTGAGAATACTTGAATCGTTCCAAACGGATTCACATGACTCTAACATAGCTAATCTTAAAAGAGGACTTGACCCCATTAGTTTCATCTTTGACTATATCTATTCTTCTAGATAGCATGTTTGCTTTTCCATTAAGTGACTCTGGTCTATATTGAATATTGAAATTAAAGCCCAAAAGAAATTCAAACCATTTAGCTTGTTGTTGATGTAGGTGCTTAGTGGTTAAAAAATGCTCAAGATTCTTGTAGTCAGAAATTACCCGGATTTTATGGGGCAAACCTTTAAGATACACCCGCCAATCTTGAAAAGCCAATACAATACTTAATAATTCTTTGTCGTAGATGTTGTAGTTTTGTTCCATCGGCGTCATTTTTGAACTTTGATATGCACAAGGGGGTAAATAACTGTCAAGTCCTTGTTGTGATAGAATACCTCCATTTGCGATATCAAATGCATCGGTTTCCACCACAAAGGGGTTTTCAAAGTTGGGATGAATTAAAACAGGTGCTTCAACAAATCAAAAATGCTTGAACTTCCTTTATCGTTGTTGGTATAGGCCATTCTTGAATAGCTTGCACCTTGTCTTTGCATATTTCTAATCCATTTGCAGTCACAATCATGCCCAAAAATTCCATTGACTGACAGTAAAATTGACACTTTGAGGCCTTTGCATACAATCCATGTTGTTCTAGTTGTTAAAGAACCTCTCAGACTACTGTTTGATGTTCTTCTAAATTCTTTGAAAATATAAGAATGTCGTCTAAATAAATGACTACTGAAATATCCAAAAGATCACTAAAAATATGTTGCATGTGTGTTTGAGATTGAGTCGGTGCATTTGTTAAGCCAAATGGCATTACTAAATATTCGAAGAGGCCATATTGGGTTTTAAAAGCTGTTTTATACTCATATCCAAGTGCCATTTGTATTCTATGATATGCTTGCCTTATGTCTAACTTAGTAAAAATTGTGGCCCCCACCAATTAATCGGTGAGCTTAGGAATCAAAGGTAAAGGGTAGCAATTTCTTATGGTGACTTTTTTGAGGTTCCTATAGTCCACGCATACACGAATGGACCCATCTTTTTTCTGGGCAAATACAATTGGTGCTGAGACTAAAGACTTGGACCAATGGATCCAACCCTTTTCCAAATTCTCCTCGAGGTATCGTTGCAACTCGTCTAGTTTTGTTGGAGACATTGGATGTAATCCAAGATTGCGGGGTTCCTGACCTTCTTTGAAATCAATCTTTGTATCCACTGGTCCATGATTTGGAAGCTCGTTAGATGCTTCCTCACTAAATGCTCCTCGTAAATCCTGGTAATAAATTGGAATTTGATCATTGATTTGATCACTAGAGGGTGTTAGCTTTGATACCTCCAATATATATAATTTGGCTTCCTTAACTAACAGTCTAAGCCCAGTTGACATCTCCATGGCAAATTTCGGTGCCTTCATGCTGGATTCCTTTAGATGGTCAGGGTAGGTGATCCTTGCCTTGGTCGCACCTCCCTCCCTACAAACTGATTTGGGTGCCGAGCTACTTCCTAGCCCCTCCTTCCGCGTATGCTCTGTACCTACATCCCTGCCGCTAGGTGGATTAGAGCGCCTTGGCCCTTTCAGTATCGGTGGCCGTAGACATTTTGAGATTGCCTCCTCCTCATTTGAGGTTGGCTCCCCAATGCTTGAGGTTGCCTCTCCACCATTCAAGACTACATTGCCACCATACTCTCACTTATCCATTGGTCAACTATTGGTTGTTGTAAGCAAGATCTCAAACAATGTTCGAAATCAAATGTCACCATCTTCTAGGCCCATCAAATAGTGGGATCGTGTCAACTCAACCAAGGAGTCCCTAGGATATACGAATATTTGCCCGTATTTGTGATATTTGCAATGAGCACTTCATAATGATTCTCGATTTCCAATTTAAAAATTGCCTCGTACATGATGAGGCCGGAATTGATTATCCAACCATAGATCACCCGAACTTCCCTCGAATTATGCTTGATTCTGACCTCTGCCTAGCATTCACGAGCAAAACTAGGATGTACAAAAATTCCCATAGCCCCTGAGTCAATCAGACTATGAACTTCCACCAAGTTAATTTTACATTTCAAAATGAGGTGAGATTCAAGATTAGTCAAGGCTCGCAAATAAAGGGGAACCAGTTCTTGTAATTGTCCAAAAGCCCCAAATGTCAAGATTTCACCAAGTGTTGACAGATGCAAGTTTTTATCATTAAAATTGCTAGGTAGCTACAATGCTACTCCATCTTCTGCAAACTTCCATCCCCACGTGGTAGCAGTTGCACTTTGAATTGGACTCGGGTACCGAGCTGAGGTGCTTAATCTCGAATTTTGGCTTTTCCCGAATCTGAGAAGTCTTCATTGATTCTTCCCATGGCTACAATTGATAATAGTTTAGAAGGGTTTGTAGGGCATTTTGACTTGACATGTCCCACCAATCTACAACCCCAACATTTCCCCTATCATTGATATTCAAGGAGTTCGACTGTGGTTTTTGGCAATGTAGTCGTTATATGTATTGCATCTAGCTCCATTGGCGTAGGACCTCAATTTCCTTGAGGCGTTGGGGCATGTCCGTTCCTGTCCCGTGAGGCGACATATGATAGAGAAGGTCACCGTCCTTGGCATCGTGTCCACAACTGCTCATCAATACAAGTCACCATAGCCATCCACTCATGAAGCTTGCATGGTTGTGTTTCCGCCATGGCTATCAAATCCAACACCTCATCCTTGAGCCCCATTCGATATTTCGCCACTAAGCTTGACTCATTCTAGTCCAGTTGGGCTGCATGCTCATTGAATGAGGAAATGTAGGACAATACCAATCCGGTTTGCTTAATTTTTCCCAAGCAATTTTCAACAGTGCTTCTTCGATTTATATCTCCATAGACTGAAATTACAGTACTTTTAAAGTGATCATAATTGTGCAATAGTTCATGAAAATGGCCCTTATCCAATACTTACAGGATTAGCATTGCCTAGTTTTGTGCTGCTCCAGAGATATAAGAGAGAGCATAAGTGATTTTGTCCTCATCACAACAATAAGTTTAGGGGTTCCCTCAAAAAACCAATTGAAGCTATGCAAACCACTTATAAATGTCACCACCTTTTTTTCCTGAAAATTTCTTAGGTGCCCCTACCTTCAATTCTCTATTTTCAAATCTCAAAGAATCATAATCATCTTCTCTTCTTGGGGCTTAACCATCATTATTCATGTGGCTAGGGAGGGTGCTAAATGTTGGAGTAGAGCTGGGCATTCCGAAAGCTATTGAACAATGTGCGGGAGGGCCTTCCGAAACAAGGATTGTACTTATTGTTGTATAAATAGCGTCCACTCCGACCCCACGTTGTCTGGTATATGTGGGCTTGCGTCAGCCCTAGATCCCTCCCATTCCATCCTACCGCATTAAAAAGTCTCCGGATCCTCGACCCTCCAATGGAGGAAACGGTCTAAGTATCCCAACTTTCTCTAGAGTCTTGATCCTCGTTGGAGGAACCAATCCAAATATTCTAACTTCAATTTTGACTATAGTCTCAAGGTCACCGTGACAACCCGAAGACTAAGGATCCCTCTTTGAAATGATCCTCTTGCTAGAATGTCATCATTCAACACTTTAATCCGAAAAACGGGATGTGGATAATAAGCATGCAATCTAATATTATGCTCCAATCGTAGAGCCTAGGATCATATCAACATCCGTTTCTCATTCAATTCCTTTCTAGTTGACCCTCTCTCTACATGCTCTTTGACTCAGTTACAAACCTACAATGCAAATCAAACCATCAAGATATCAATAATCAAAACTCAAGATAGTAATAAAAAAAACATGGTATAATTCATAATACTTCCGTCACTAGACGTTTCTTCGAATTGAACAATAGATTGCGTGAAGGACAATCCCCCCTCACTAGGATAAAATAGCTCAACGCTGCAACTACTGTAACTGCTTGTAGTAAGTAACCCAGTCCAGATGGACAACTAAGTTGTAACAAAAATGGTACTATCATTCCTAGTACTTTCATCATTAGGGTCAAGGTTTGGTTTTCTTACCCATGTAATGTGGACCAAGATGGACCTCAAACAAATAGATTTTTGCAAAATCAATCATAGATACTATTGAATCAATAAGAAAGCTTGCAAGACAATTTTTTAATTGCTCATCCTCCCACTTTGCAACAAACAAATGACACACAAACTCTTGGAGTTTAGGTTTCACATAATTTACGAGCTTGTCAAAAGAGGTTTCTTTGTAAACCAACGTTAGTTGTTTTTTTCCTCACCTTTTCTCATTCTGATTGCTTCCATTGCAAATCACTTCCATTTCACTTTATTGTTAAAACTTTCGTCTTCCTTGATAGGGCAAATCAGAAGGAAGTCTACTCCATAGTTTTTACAATCACCAAAAATGCACTCCCTTTTATGCCATATTGCCATTGGCATTCATCAATCCGAGGACACGAAATAGATTCAACCATAGCATGACCCCAAGAAAGGTAGACTATTTGGTACAACATTGGCCCTCTCCATTTATAACTTCACACACCTCACACTAACATTGGCAAGCACTTTTAAAGTGCAGTGCAAACAGAGCCCACATGTAATTGAATCCTACCCTAAGCTCCTTCATTTCAACATGATAAATACAACAACAAACATTTTGTTCCTTCAGTCTTTTGACAAAGTAGGGTTGGAATGAGTTAAAGACCCTCTTACCAACAACTACCTAGGGGTTTGTAGCTTGAAATCACAAATAGAATTCCATCTACAGCTACAACATCATTGCATTAAACTCCAACCAAGAACACAAGAGGTGCCATACGAGTACTATCTATCATCAAGTTCAATCATCAACAATTGAATGTAAAAGATTTGGGTACAATGCATATACTTTCTACTTGCAAAGTGCTCCAGCTTCCCCTAGAAGTTCATAAAACTTGCAACAAATTGACATGAAACTTTAGCCTACTCCATTGTCAACCATACACGATGAGGAAGACTCAATAGAAAACCAATTCAATTCCTTGCAATAGTGCAATTTGTCATACAAGTATACTAGTAGAAAATGCAAGAATTCTCACAAAATTTTGTTGATTTGGTCATGTTGTCCTGGTCACTATTTTGTTGATTTCAACAAAAATTTATTGATTTCAACAAATTTCTGTTGAAATCAACAAAATAGTAATTGGGACAACGACACCAAATCGACAAAATTATGTTAGAATTCTTATGTTTTCTACTAGTGGTAGCAAGAGATTCTAGGAAGCCATACAATTATAACTGTACTTCATTGGACACTAATCAAACTCCATAGAACAGTAATTCAATTCCCATTGAGATTGTAATATTGCATATAAGTTGCGCAAGACTTTAGGAAGCTATACAAGTCTAAATGCACTACATTGGACACCATTTCAACACTCCTCTTTTACAATATTAGTCTTCACAAGTCTAATGCAACTCACTTGAAATGCATTTCTATCCTACTACAGTTCACACAAGTACACCAAATTGACTGAAGCCCAAAGTCCACCTCACTCAAATCACAATTCCATGTATAAAGATGAACAGTATAATAGAAGAGGTCACTATTTTCCTATCCTATCTATAGAACCTATAGAATGCACCCAACAGTTCCACAACTAAAATCCTAAACCCTAAACCTTCACATACTTTTTGTTGTACCCTAAACCACAACCAATACATTTAGACAACCCACTCTTGCCCTCCATTCTAGAATATCCTAAATCTTAATTACAAAGACAATCAATCAACCCAAAATTGCATAGATTGAACAATAAATATAGATTTCATACTTGTGATTCCAATAGATATTATGTATTGTGTTTTTTGTAGATACCAAGTGCAATCCAATTCTTCACCACCTCCTTGTGATTTGGACTAGCCCTAGTTTCAACAATCCACCAAGCAATAACTTTCGCCTTCATGGAATCAAATGTTCAGTCACTTCTTTGTTTTCTTACAAAAAAAGTCCAAATTATATGCTCACTACTCCCCACAAAAGCTCGCCTTTGCATAGCCATAGTCACATTACAATGATGAACATTCAACAAACATGCTATTTGTCTCGCGGATCTCGATCCCAAAGACCTAAAACTCACAACTACTGTAAAAATTGCATGCTTTGCTACTAGTTGTGCCTTTGTTTTGGCATTTTTTACTTCAAACAACAACTGAAACAACCCAGAGACAATAGAAGCTTGTATTTTGGCCTCATCTAAAACCCTTTTTGAGAGTGGCAATTTTGAGGTGGTAAACGAGTTTGACTACAACGCCTGCAAAACCCCTTCTCTATGGCACCCATCCTTGTGCTCACCCAATGTCTACTTCATACTCTAGTATGGTTGTAACAACAAGTGACATCTTTTGCCAAATAACCCTATCATGATCTCAACAACTCTTGTTCGCTCCTCCTCACTCTTTCCTAGTATACAGCTGTTCTTCTTTTTGTATCCGACCAAGCTCCTCTCTTCTAAGAAGCCTACTCTTTTTTTATTGCTCTCTATCTCCTTCTCCTTGTAAATACATTCTTTCTCTTTCAGCCAAACTTGGATGCTTTACCTAGTCTGCCTTGCCAAATCTCTTACACTTGCCATCTGTACAACAATAAACTTCTTCCTCCCTAAACCCTCACGTTGTGAACCCTAAATCCTAGACTACATGCCAAATGAATAAATATATTAGGCACCAACTCTCTTGAACACCTTAGTAAACATTGTAATTGAATGTTGAAAAACACTTCAATTTGCAATTGCCAAATGTGCCATCACCCCAACTCAAAACCTAAATTGAAATAGTAAAATCGAACTTCACAATAGCTAAGACACTTTGCACAAAGAAAGCACTCAACCAATAGAGAGAGATGTAGAATGGTTGTTCTAGAGGGGTGGGTTTAGAACCCTAATGGGGTCTCGTGTCCCAAGCTCGGGTCTTATCACAAATGCTCAAGGACAATGTCCCCCATATTCTTCTACCCTGCACCTAACATTCAAGCAATCACCCAAAATACAGTATAAATTCCAAGCCCATTTGTAATTTTTAAAAACATTTTGGATCAAAAAAAAATTTAAGAAAATACCTTGTTTTGATTCTTTTATGGACTTTCTAAATACAACTAAATTTAACTCCTTCAAAAGTCCATAACTACTATTTTAAGAACACAATACAATAAAGCAATATAGTTTAAGGGTGCCTCAATCTATACAACACGTCATGAGTCACTAATACAATTACAAGAATCTTTTTTTAATTAAAAACGCCTTCACAAAATATCATATGGACTTTTCTAAATTGAATGTACAACTTTAAGAGTCCATTGCTCTTTAGGTAAAGAAAATATCTTACTAATAATTATATAATTGCCTTTGCATTCAAGTTGAAAGTATATGTTCATATTTGTAGGTCAAATGGTGTAGTCAATTATGTACAATGTGGCTTGCAATGCAAAGGTCTCATTGGAAAAAGCACTGTGATATGAAAAGTAGTCCACTTAACCATGCATCCACCTTGTACAGAGATATTTCTTGAATTCTGCATTCTCAAATACCCGACATCTAAAAAAGTAAAAATCTAAATGCGGTGTGCATGGACCTAAAAAAGTTAGAATGTTATGAGACCAATTTTTGTACCAACACCTTTGATGTTGATAGAAACAACCAATAACAAAAAATCCAATGGTATATGAAGATTCAACAACGTTGGCATCAAAGAAGTCAACAATTGGTCTTACTATGAGGCAAAGACATGCAAGCTTTTTGCCATGATTTTAGAGCGGCATCCAAGAATTTGGCCTACAACTTAGGTGAAGTACTTCTAGGAAAGGGTTGCAGTGAATCTTTTTTGTCAAACATTTTTCTGCCATAAAATGCGCTAAAAGAAATTGGAAAAGTAACGAGATTTTCAAATGCCTTTGATTTTTGAACTGTTGGAGCCTTAATCTTTCGTGCCACTTTGACATCAGTAGATGCATCGTCTCTCTTGCCAACCTACTCTACTAACTTGGACTCACACAACATTGACTTTGCAAAGAACTCAATTGCCGCCATAGCTTTTGTTATTCAATTGTTTCTTTTTCTTCTCCTTAGATAACTTTATGCACTTCTTTCCTACAAGTTATTGGTTGCGTAGGTTTTGCAAAGTTCATTGCATTCATGGACAAGGCTTGCTAGTAAGTTGTCTTCCATTAGAAGGAGCTTGCGTTTTTTTGAATTTTTTTGTGTCTAAGTTGACAAAAGATATGTGCAGGGGTACTTGGGCTTTGGTGGGGATTGTTTAGAAGGCCATTCTAGGAAGTAGTAGTTCAAATTTCATAAGGATTCTACTAGTTGGCCCATGATGGAATACAAGAATTTGTGTACCAACTTAAAATGGAAACCACTCATAGTAAAGGAATTTGTTTGTGGTCTAAGACAGAAGACAAGCATCCAAAAGTGCCAAACAGTAATCTACTACCTTTGATTCCGCATGAAATGCGTGCTTCTATTGATATTAAGAAGGATTTGGATAGTTTCATTGCATATTAGAGTAGAATGGTAGATGAAGAGGACTCCAAGGAGTTTAGGAAGAAAGTTGCCCTTTAAAAAAGTATTGAAGGGTGTTTGAACTGCTATGGATGAACCTGTTGAAGTGCAACCAAGTTTGCAATATGGATTTTGGCCAAAGACTTGGGTTGCCATCATAGAAGCTGACCTAGGAAGGTGAAATGATGGTACACTTAAGAAAAACTATATGGAAGATGAAACCTTTATTGGATGTAGGTGTGACTATCTTCAATCTTCATTCCATGTTGCTCGTGATGTGTTTGCTCATTATTTTATTGTAGTGCATCCTGCTGATGGGGACCCAAATCCATTCTGGCTTGTAAGAGCGGTTATAAACACTAATCTAGATCTAAGGCACATTCATATGATTTAGATATAATATTGGACAACAACTTTCAATCAATACATTGATATGCATATATATGTTGGATGGAATACAAAAAAGGTAATGTTTGGCATGAAGATCGAATAATATCTCCGACTTGGTCAAACACAGACTGCATCATGACAACTTGGAAGCCACAATTCAGAAAAGGAACTTCAGATCCAAAGGTTGCAATTCTAAAAGCATTATAGAGGACTTCATGTTAGATTCCAGCAATGGTAAATCTTCAAAGCAAGGATGAATAGTCTATAGTTATAATAGTCAAATACTAATTTAAAACATTCAGTAGAATGTGATTTTGCATTTTATTAGATTATTTGAGTAGTTTGTATGCATGTGTTTTATTCTTTCTATTATGATAGAAGAGCTTTATATTAAAAATGAATTTCTTTAGTAGTATTTTTGGATTACTACATTTCATTGTTCATTACTATGTATTTTTTTCTCAATATTTGTTAGTTCAAAATTCCAAGTTTCATGTCAAACTTGGAACCAAAAGATGGGACATAAATAATTTGATACATGTAAGTCTTTAATTAAAGAAGTGTCTCAATATATATGTCTCAAAAACATTTTGAATGTAAATTTCATTATTTTTAAGTCTCAATTTAATGAACTTTTTATTTTCTAAATGAATAATGCAATTATAAAATTCAAACATGTATTGTAGTTATTAATCCTTTTTTAAATACTTAAAAATATTTTAAATACATATTTCAATATGTTTAAATTTTAATTTATTGCTAAGTCTCAATATAATGAATATTTAAACATTCTAAATATAGTGTGCAATTAAAATGAGACTTGAAGGAGTCACAATTTAATGAATAAGGCCTTATGTCACTACAAGAAAATGAGGGGTTTTGCAACTAAAATATGCAACTCATTTTGTAGTTGCATAGGACATTTGCAACTAGGTGACAGTGTAGAGCTTGTAGTTGCAATGAATAAGTTGCAAACTAATTACGATTTTTTTTATCATCTGACACCAATAAAAGAACTTCATCCTCTTATGTAACTTGTAGAGATATAGATTTTAAAATACTAATCTCAATGATTTGTAGATTTCAAAATTTCATATCTATTTTTTTTCTACATTTTAGAATTTCAAAACTACCTTTCTTCTAGATTTAAGAATTTCAAATCTACCTTCTTCCTAGATTTTAGAATCTCAAATCTACCTTCTTTTTACATTTCAAAAATCCAATTTCATACATTTAAAATTTTCTTGAATTTTAATTACTATTATATTTCTACCAAATTATAGATTTCTAAGAATTCTATCAAAAGAATTTATTGTATGAAACTACAACTAACAAGTCTTATATGTTCAATCTAATGGTACTCTTTACAATTGATATGGGACAATTAATATAAGACAAATGGAAATGAATTTTGAAAGCAACTAGGAAACAATTAGTGTGCAATTAAAGAACTCATGTACAACTAGTGTGCAACTAAGAAACAACTAGTCATGTCATAGTTGTATGATATTTGCATAGGACACTAGTTGTTTCCTAGTCATTTTTTGCAACTATAGAATGACTACTATGCAACTAAAAAATATATGAATATTGTGAAACAACATCAAACAATTACATTAGATTTGGTGCTAATAGAGAGAAAACTAGTTGCATGATAGTTGCATAAGACACTAGTTGCATACTAGTCAGTTGTACCAAACATGTTTTTTTTCTAATGTGTAGATTTACATGAACTTCATCAAAATACATTTATAATTTATGATCAAGTGTCCAAATTAAAAATTATATTGCTTAAAGATTCTTGGGCAAAAAGGACAACTTTTGAGCAATTGGTGAAAAACCTCATTTGTTTTTAAAATTTGGCATGTATTTAACTACTATAATATAATAGGCATTGGTAAAAAAAAACTATATGTAGTGCACATATCTCATTTCATGAAGTTAAAGATTTCTAATCCTATCAAGCAAGGTCGAAAAAAAATCTTTTTCTTCTATAAATTTGCAATCTACACAATCAAATGGGCTGAAATTTTCCAAACTCCCATAGTTGCCATCTACTACACTTTTGTACAAATAAATTTCAAAAAAGAATTTTTATATAGTATTTTCTCTCAATGCACTTAAATATGACAATTTTTGACAACTTGTTACTATTGGTCCTATAGGGATGAACTTCCAAAATTGACTCTAAAGCAAGATCAAAAATCAAATAACCTAATTATAAGGACAATAGCTAAAGCAACCAAAATAAACTTGCTATTGAAAAAAAATGAAAGCTTACATGTTCTTCTTGATGTAAGGACTTCAAAATAATCAATTGATACTTCCATGTGAAAAATCTTCTCAATAAAGAATCCTTAGATTTTGATGTTGCCAACAAAAGGATGTAAGGTGAATGGTAGTGCTACAATCATTTCTATAGCTAAATTTGCCAACCTTTGATTTTGTATTCTTCACAAAAACTAAAAGTAAAAATGCAAAAAGTGACAACCTATATGAACATGTTCCTAGAGTCATTTCCAAACAATGCAATAGTTTTCAATCAACAATCAACACCATAACATATTCACAAATGATGACAAATTTCAATGAAGAACTCCTAACAACATAGGCTACAATTGGTCAGGATTGCCCACCTCGTCACCAATAATCACCACAAGAACACACACCATTTTGGAAGTGGTGAAAGCGATTAGCATCCCTCACAACAATCTCTCGTTTAGTCACCTTTGAGATGAATTTGGTTGCTGTATGACAATCTGAACAAACTCGAAGATTCTTGAACACCCGAATTGGCTCTCCGCAGGGTGTCCACATGAGTCCATAAGCAATAGCCAACTTCTCACTATGGGAGCAAAGAGCAAGTTCCTTCTCCTCCTCCTCGATGTTCCGCAACACTAGCCGGGTATCAGGAATGTACCCTTCGGCCTTAATCGTCTCACTCAATCTCCTCAGCTCAGCATATATCTCCTTCGCTTCTGAGTGAGAAGTATCCCCTACGACGAAGTCATGGACCTTGTTATCAACTTCAATCCAGCTACGCCCTGGCTCCTTGCGTATACCTCTCTCCTGCATCATAGTACGCACCCACAACACCTCCTCCCACTTGCCAGCTGCAGCATAAATATTCGAGAGAAGCACGTATGCAGAAGCATCCATCGGATCCAACTTGAGAAGCTCATTGGCGGCAAGTTTGCCCAAATCCACATTACCGTACGATCTACAAGCACCAAGCAAGGCTCCCCAAGTTGTACAATCTGGTTCCACCGGCATGATGTCGATCAAGAGCTTTGCTTCCTCCAAGTGTCCTGCTCGGCCAAGAACATCCACCATGCAGGTACAAAGCACCACAGTAGGCTCGATGCCATAATCTTGTGTCATAGCCAGAAAAAGTCTACGGCCCTCATCCACAAGGCCAGCATGACTACAGGCCGACAACACTGCAGCGAAGGAGAACACATCGGGCTTCACACTGCCTGCAATCATATTTTTGAACACTTCCATGGCTTCATGCCCACATCCATGGTCTGCAAGTCCACCAATCATCACGGTCCACGTGATCACATCACGATTCTCCATACGGTCAAAAACTAGTCGTGCATCATCCAAGCTGCCACATTTTCCATACATGTGGACAAGCGCATTGCCCACACGCAAATCCGACTCAAGTCCCGCTTTGAGGACATGCCTGTGAACATCCTTCACCCACTCCAAAGCCCCTGCGCTTGAACATGGATTCAGAATGCTCGCAAACGTGAATGCATCGGGTTCGAGGCCTTCCCTTTGCATTTGCATAAACAGTTCATACGCTTCTTGCCCACATCCGCGTTCGGCAAGTCCACCAATCATCACGTTCCACGTGATCACATCACGATCCTCCATCCGGTCAAAAACTAGCCGAGCATCAACCAAACTGCCACACTTTCCATACATGTGGACAAGCGCATTGCCCACACGCAAATCCGACTCAAGTCCCGCTTTGAGGACATGCCTGTGAACCTCCTTCACCCACTCCAAAGCCCCTCCGCTTGAACATGGATTCAGAATGCTCGCAAACGTAAATGCATCGGGTTTCAAGCCTTCCCTTTGCATTTGCATAAACAGTTCATATGCTTCACTCCCACATCCGTGTTCGGCAAGTCCACCAATCATCACAGTCCACGTGATCACATCACGATCCTCCATCCGCTCAAAAACTAGTCGTGCATCATCCAAACTGCCACACTTTCCATACATGTGGACAAGCGCAGTGCCCACACGCAAATCCGACTCAAGTCCCGCTTTGAGGACATGCCTGTGAACATCCTTCACCCACTCCAAAGCCCCTGCGCTGGAACATGGATTCAGAATGCTCACATAGGTAGTTGCATTGGGTTTGAGGCCTTCCTGTTTCATTTGGAGCAGCAGTTCATATGCTTCACTCCCACATCCGTGTTCGGCAAATCCACCAATCATCACGTTCCACGTGACCACATCACGATTCTCCATACGGTCAAAAACTAGCCGAGCATCAACCAAACTGCCACACTTTCCATACATGTGGACAAGCGCATTGCCCACACGCAAATCCGACTCAAGTCCCGCTTTGAGGACATGCCTGTGAACATCCTTCACCCACTCCAAAGCCCCTGCGCTTGAACATGGATTCAGAATGCTCGCAAACGTGAATGCATCGGGTTTCAAGCCTTCCCTTCGCATTTGCATAAACAGTTCATATGCTTCTTGCCCACATCCGTGTTCGGCAAGTCCACCAATCATCACATTCCACGTGATCACATCACGATCCTCCATCCGGTCAAAAACTAGCCGAGCATCAACCAAACTGCCACACTTTCCATACATGTGGACAAGCGCATTGCCCACACGCAAATCCGACTCAAGCCCAGCATGCCTTACATACGCATGAACTTCTTTGCGCCACTGCAAAGCTGATGGATCGGCACATGCCTTCAGGATGCTCGAGAAAGTAAATGCATTTGGCTGGACCCCTTTTCGGCACATTTGATTGAAAAGTTCCATTGCTTTGTCAGCATGATTGTGCTTTGCATAGCCTCCAATCATAATGTTCCAACTGAAGACGTTCTTGTTCACAAGTTTATCAAACACTCCACGTGCATCCCCCAATTCTCCACACCCGATATACACGCTCACTAGGTTGTTTGCCACATATGTATTCTGCTCCATTCCACTCTGGTTGATGTAGTCGTGAACCTGCTTCGCGACATTAACATTAAGGTTTTCCTCCTTCAAGCACCGCCTCAAAACTTCAACATACATAAACGAGTCGATGGCCATGCCTTGTTCTAGTCCATTCTTCAAATTACCAATTGCTTCAGTCGTGCTTCTTGCAGTTCTCAAGGACATACTACCGCCACCACCCGGTACAATATGCCTCGACTCTCTTGCAGTACTAGGCACAATGCATCCTCTTCCATTGTAGCCCTTAGATAGCCTGATTCATCAATAGATTCTTCAATCGAAATCCCTTCGAAAGAAGAAAACTGATACACAGTGAAAGGGTGCAAGACCACTAATGCCCAGTGCTCACATATTTCAACATCCACAAATTCGCATCCATCCATTTGAATTCTTAATATCTCTCACATACATAGCAATTCATTGCAAATCATTCCACTTTAAGTGCACCCAATAACTAAAAGGAAGAACAAAGCATATTGAACACACAAAAATCCTTGAACTCACCCAAAATCACATATTTCTAGATGCACCTACTCTAGTCACTAGACAAGGGAGCCAACTCAATTCCTAAAGTTACCTGTCTCCTTGTGTTGTTGCTTGAGAATCATTGGAGCGATAATCAACAGGAGGTTGCATTCTCCCTTCAGTTGTCAAGTTGAGCATTGCCTTTACCCATGGTGGAGTTGACCAGCCATATATCCAAAGTGTTTTCCTTGCCACCTTATGCCTAAAGTCAGGTGATCTAGGATTCCTCTGTAGGCACCACAACCCATGATCAGATCCTCAAAAACTGTCTCATATTCATTTTACATCCAACAATCAATATTCCAGGAATATTGATTGATGACACTGCAATGATCTGGGCAGTGTTCACACCACTCAATGACAGCAAACAACGCAATTTCATACTTGTTGCTTCACGAAGTACCCGCAAGTGCCCATGGCCTTGAACAAGCAAGAAACGTCCCGTCACTTGCTGAGCCGAGAATTGCATCCGCTTTCTTTTATCTAGTCATACCTTGTGAGCTCTGTTGTCCCACCACTGCGTAGGATCCGCGAAGTACTCTTTCCAAAGTTCTTCAACCGACTGTATTTCACCTGAATCCGCAACATGCTTTACCCATGTCAGTCACATTCTCACCAGGAGAGGCGAACTCTTTCTGTGACGATGGGCATATGATACATACCTGAAGCATTGGAATTCGAAGGTGATCTCTTCCAAACTGATGGAAATGGTGAACACCGGATTGGTCCACTGCCTCGTATGTGAGAGGACAAGGGCAGGGATAAAGAAGGGTAGATAGGCCATGGAGACCTGAAGACTGAGATTGCACAGATATCCTGGGTACACAAACGTCAACACTCTGTTAATAAGCAACTTCGTACCATTCAAAGTGCTCTTCCCATCATTACCGGGGGTTTAGGGTTCGGTCAACCATGTTCAAATCCGGTTACGTTTGGAAAAATGTGACAATCTCTTTATCAAACATTGCGACCTCATATTTCGACACATTTGTTGTCTGCACGACCACAGTAGTCCAACCCATGTCACAAGTCATCCAACCGCTTAATTCACTCACCTGTGCACCACCTAGTCCACGCACCGACAAAAAGCTTCTCTGTTCTCTCCTGCACTGCAATTGTTGTCTGCAATCTAAATCCCACGACACCAATTGAGGTGGCAGTCCCATCACTATCTGCCTGCATTACAGAAACCAATTCACACTAACTGTTACTAAGAAGAACATCACAAAGAACAATGTCGGAATGGACCTCAGAATTGAACCTGTGAACAGAAACACATCAAATTCAGAAGAAACTACATGTGCGAAAAATCCGCTACTACCTCCAATCCTGAAAACCCGAACGCATTAAATAAAGTCCACAAACAGAACCGCATACCTGACGCTTCCAGCGGCCAAATGAAGCAAGACAAGCTGCCCAAGGACGGCAAACCTGCACTGCAGCTTCACGAGGAGCACCTCCGTCTACGGGATCAATCAATTGCTGAGGGAAGAATTCAGCATACACCCTTTGATTAGCATAAAACCCCAGTCAACTGACTTGACTATTGAAAATTACCGTCGCTTCAAAGAGGGTCATCAAAAACTAAGGTTCAAACTAAATTACAGTTCTCCTCTGATACGAATGACAAGACTAATTAAATTTAGATTGTTTGAATGACATATATAGAAATATGCATGAAAACCTATCAGAATTGGTCATAACACATCCATGAACAGCAACAGGGGTCAGAACCCAATCCCCAACCCAGCCAGATCGCTCAATCCAGATCCCGGAATGTGTTTTCGACTTGTCTCGTTCCCTACCAGTCTGACACAACTTTGACTTTCTCCCTGCTGTTCGCGCTGCCCAATCTCCTGCCCCATGGTGCACACGTGCACAACACTATTCTGACATATAACGATACCTCGTAT
Source organism: Pseudoscleropodium purum (assembly GCA_963969395.1). Taxonomy (NCBI): domain Eukaryota; kingdom Viridiplantae; phylum Streptophyta; class Bryopsida; order Hypnales; family Brachytheciaceae; genus Pseudoscleropodium; species Pseudoscleropodium purum. The sequence goes on from OZ017798.1 coordinate 27,123,818, forward strand.
TGGGTGAATATGACAGGAATCAGCATATGTGGCACCCATTAGGCCATTTCCAGCACATCGTTCAAATGTGAAGCAAACAAAGGTGATAGCAAAGTCGCCTTCGACTTTGCAACACAAACGTGAGTTTTCAATCGGTTCGGTACATCTTACCGGCCCTTAGTCCAGGCTGCTGCCACTGAAGTCTGCTGCAGCTCACACCACATCTATAGTACACACTTTGAGCAGTTCTTTCTAGCTTTGCTGGGAATAAGTACCAATCCGGAAAGACATGAATCAGTGTTCTTCTCTTGCAGGCCCAAGCTTCTTTCAAGGTACGAAGACTGGGAATCACGCAGTCATCAGCATTGAATAACTTATAGCTATGCCGATTGCCACGGACCGCAATATATCACGAGTTCCCAATTCCAAGTTGAATAAATTTCCTCAAGCGAAAATCCTAAACCCTAGTTCGCGAAACGGCTCATTTCTTCTTGCTCAATCCGTGAAACTCCCATATCTGCTCCTAAGCCAAAAAAAACCGGGATGAATTAGAGGACCTGCTATTCGATTGCACTGCACTAACTGCGCAGCAAGATATCATCAATCAGCAAATTAATTACTCGCGCTCCGAAGGAACAAGCGCTACTCTACTCTCCTGTAGTAAGAGCAGCAAAGGTCGATACAACGTTTCTCCTACAACAGCTGGCATCTCACCTCCGTCCTACAATTCCAACCCAATCCCACGAGCTCAAATTAAAATGGCTCCAAACCAACCGCCAGAGCAGAGAAACAAGTCAGAATCCCACTACAAATCCCGCACAAGCGGGCATTGCAGTGCTACTTCCCGCATTCAGTCATCCTAACATAACAGTACGAGAAATCTCCCTCCTTGAGCCCTCAATTCACCACAACAGCCATACGTGCACCCGCAACAGACTGCAGCATGCAGCACCCTTGCTCTGCAAAAGCTCGCAAGCTTGGGATCAAGGAGTCCCCAGCCTCTCTCACCATCATGTGCACTCCTGCTCGACGCTTGCTCTGGTCTCTCCTTTGAGGAAACGGTAGTTCTTCTCCTCGCGAATGCCTGATACCCTTGACGCTGCTCGTCTTATCTGGGCCCGAACATCAATCGGAACAGATTATTGTGCGGGTATTGTTGCACTCAGCCCTCTTTAATATCCCATCCTCTGATACGGTATAACAGGGTCATTCTCTTTGAACATATATAAGGTAGAAGATATATCCATGGTGGTCACCTTCCCAATTAGAATCTAGTAGGCTTTCCAATTGCACTTGTTTCAATTTTAATGTAGTCAAAAGTGTAAAGTGACATAATAACTAACAACACAATGGTACATTGAAAGTGAAAGTGTCATCATATCAATGCCAAACTAGCACCAAAAGAAATATTGTAGTTACATTCCTACAATTTTAGCACTAAGAAAATTCAAAATGAAGATGTTTTTTGTACTAAAATGCCCTAAACATATATTTAAATAAAAAATTGGTAATTACATTGGTAATTTAATTTTGTTTTGGAACTATTACAATGACATTTTAGTATGTATCTAACACTTAATTGTGATCTAACTAAAAACAATTGAAATTATTGATCAACACTAAATTAGTAGTAGGGACTTTTTAATGCAGCGATGATAGTCTAATGGGATTGGAAGGGTTTAGGCTTAAAATTTAACAAAATTTTGTTGATTTTGTCCAAATCAACTTGTCTAAGGTGACTAAAGCCTATTGATCCAAGGTGCATTTTCTACTAGTAACTTTAGTTCTTTAGAGCAATTTCCACTGTAAAAGTAGAAGAATTCTACTATCCTTAAGAAGACTATTGCTAAATAGAAGTTGGGAGTTGATGCTACAAATCTATATCTTGTAAACACAGTAGTCTTCAAACTCTCAACAATTAGATCTAAGAATAAATCACAACAACCAATTGAGGCATCAACTATAGAGGTATTGTACAATTCAAGCATTGATTCTTCACAAAGACAAAGACAATACTATTAAAATGTCATTTTTTAAATTTTAGTGGTGAAATTTTCTTATAGAAATCCAAATCTACTTAATAAATGGATTTGGTTCAAAAGTACCAAAGGTAAAAAAAATTGCTACTAAACAAATAGCTTAGATTAACACTTGATTATAGAAAAAAATTAACTCCATAAAATTACCAACAGTCACTAGTATGTCTACTAACCAAATAGTGTATTCAAAGCAAATACAATATGGTAAAAGGAAATTAGAGGAATATTCAATTAACATTATCTTCCTTCTACACCAAGTACACTCTTGTAACTTTAATATTAATAATGCAAAAAAACAAGATCACTCAGTAGCAAAAAATAGATGATTGTTTAACAACGGCCTAAATTTTTAAAGGAAAGTGGTATTAAAACTATATTTCTTCACTAGATTCTACTTTAGGCTTATCCTTTGAGCAAGATTGAGAATTAGTTAGATGCTATGATTCTATTATTGATGAACTTTGTTGTGCTAGTAGATTAGGTGAGTGAATAGTTTTCTCCATTGTGTCCATAAATGAATCATATATTAGAATAAAGTTCACTGGTAGCAATGGTAGGATAAATGTCAGCTTTTGCAATAACATGTCCTGAATAATGTTCTTTCTAACAAAGTCCATATCTATGCCTTGGTAATGGTTGAGTGTAATTGATGGTTAAGTTTGCAATGCCGTAGAGCTATTATAATTTTGGTTTAAATTTAGTGGATTGGTGAGCGAGGTACAATAATTTGGGATCTTGTCTTTTAATAAAGTAATAACAATCTTTGAAAATATAATGGTTGTTATCACCAAGGTACTAATTGCTAATGGCCGCAAAAGGGGGATGAAATGAATTGGAGAGATATACAAAGAATTTGTTGCAAGATGGTTGGCTTTGCCTAGATTGTCTAGGCATCTGGACAAAAACATTAATTCTTGGTTTAGAGTTGAAGAACAATTTTTTTTTCAAAAATATAATTGTCCATGATAAAATTGGATGTTTTAGGGTTTTATGTCACTCTACAATGACCTCATTTTAGTTGCATCTTGATTTTGGTATGTAGTAAGGACAACTAAAATAAAAGCTCTAATAGGTGGTCCAATATTTAGGCCTTAGGGCTGATTTAGGGTTTAGGATGATGCCATTGGGAGGTACAAATGCACAATTTTATAACCTTTGTCATCATTAGTTTCATTGCATGAGTCTTTTGGAAACTTGATTTGACTAAGGCAAGTCTTGCTCAAGAACTTGAAAGTAGGAGGGATGTCATGATTTCTTTTGAAATCATGGCGTGATTGTCAATTGATATATTTGGTGCCAAATTATTAAAAAAAAACATGAATTATATTATGCAATTTTGTATTTGTGAAAAAGAGTCATGAAAGGCTCAAAGAGCTTTAATTGAAATGACTTGTACAAAGAGATTGGTAGCAAAGTAATGAACAAGTCCAACCAAATATATAGCTACTTTGAATATGCACAAATTGGAGGCAAACACAATATAGTTTTATGTGTAATTATGCTTAGGGCTATCCCCCAAATACAAGAGTTGTTTTTAGTTTGCAATGGAAAGCCTTCTATAACAAGAATTTTTGAAGATTATGAGAATTTACAATGGGTAGTTGTATGGATGAGTGTCTCAATAAACTGGTCACAAAGATGTTTTCAGATAATGTTAGCATTAGAAAGGTTTTAGGGCACAAATGGTTATATCTTTTTACAATTCTTTTGCCCAAAATATATAATAACTTTATTATGAAGACATCTATGTAGCTAATTTAAGAACTTTCAATTTTAAGTAAGAATATGAGACTTTTGAAGTATGGTATATTGATTGTCACACTTGAACAACACATTATATACGGACTTTTTTGAGAATATAGATATATTTAAATGTTTTCAGGTAACTTTGTTATGAGGGCTCCAAAAGTTTTGCTTGAATGAAATGCTTTCTTTTATTATAAGAACTTCTTTTAATATAGAGCTAGGGACTTTTTAGTAGTAAAAATAAAGGTCAAATTTTAGGGTCATTTTTTGGGTAATAAATAATTTGTATTAAGATTATTTTTTTCTATTGTGTTTTATTTTAGAAGATTTATGTGGGCCACCTTTCCTTTTTAATTTTTTTAATTTATTTCTAATGTAGCATTTATAAAAAAACAAACCCGAAAGTAATGTCATTATGTTCACGTTCAACATCGGCACCAATAAATGAAGCTACAAATTGTACACTTTTTGAATGGAAGAGCTTAAGCGGGAACAAGTACTAGTGTGAGTGTTTTGATCTCCACCCAAGAGACCAAACAAGCACAACCAGGTTCTAAGTTAATTAAGTAAATTCTATGGATAATTGGTTGTAGTAAACTTGTTGCTTTCCAAGCAATGGAGCTTTTTTACTAGATCCTACTTTTATTCCTAAGGAAGAGTTGTAAAGCTTAAGCAAATTTTGACTTATCAGAATGGATTGAGGTTTTTTGAGTAAACTTGAGAATGGAATTTTCTTGTCAAGATTGGTTCTAAGGGCTTGGGTCAAACGGAATTGACTATCTTTCAAAGTTCCTTTGAAAAACTAAAAGCTTCTTGAGTTCAAACTAAAGATTGAACGGTATTTTCTGAAGGTTCTATTCTTTAAGTGTTCTCTAATTTTACCTTATGAATGTAATGCTAATTTTTAGGTAAAAAGGTTGTGCAATTTTTGTATTTTTTTCAATGCTAGTAATTCTTGGTCAATCCTTATTGGTTGTGTATTTTTCCAACCTTCCTAATGACTTCCCCTTTAATTTCCTAACTTGCATATAGTTAATCCTACCTCTAAGTTTTATGTTTTTATTTTTATTTTTATTTTTATTTTATTTTTAATCTATGTTAATACTTGGGGTAATTTTTGGTTAATTAGTTGGAATTAATTTGCTATTGGTTTTACCGCTCAATTTCTACTTCTAGCTAATTGGTTGATTTGAATCTACCTTAGTAACATATTAGTTAATGATGAAAATATAAGTTCCCTTTCACTTCTTAGTAAATATTATTCTTGGAAGAATTTTGACCATTGACCGATTAACCAAAATTCTTGAATAGTTCTTGTTTACTTTTAAAGTTTGAAATTTACTTCTACTTTGACCTACTTTGAACCCTACTTTTATGGAAAATTTGGATCCCACCTAGATTCTGAAATTCCTTGAGAATATCCTTTTGGATGAAGTTTTATATTTTCATCCCATTTAAAAGGCTAGGGTTCACTCTTTTGTAACTTCTTCAATTTTTATCAGTTTTTTGTGTTTAGTATCTTTTTGGAAAGCTAAAGAAATTCCCTAATTAATTTTTGGCTCTAATTCTACTTATTAAATACTCTAATTATCTGAATTTAATTCCTACCTTCGGTCCTAAGGATTAAATATGAATTGGAAAAAAATAAAAAATAAAAATGGAAAATAGAGTACGGTTTGAAGAAGAGGGTTAAACACTAACCTCAACAACATTGGCCATGTCTTCTTCAACTTGCAATTTGAGTTCCACCTCTTGCTTGTGTGCTCCTTCTATTAATCTATTCCTTCCGTATTTGTTCCAAATTTTTTTCTATTTTAGATTCTTGGTTTTTTGTAGTTCATATGGTCAACCTTCATTCTAGACTTCTTTGTTTGTTCCAAGTTGAATTTTTATGTGATTTTTCTTGATTTCTTTCTAGTTTTTTTTTTCTTTTAAAAGTCCTAACTTCTACATCAAATCTTTGAAAATCCTAACCTTTTGGAAGTATTAGCTAAGTATTTCTAAGTCAACCTGGTTCCAACTAAGCTTCCCTAACCTTTCTTCAAATTAGCTAATTTCTAGAACTCTTCTCAAATCAATTGATTCTTTATAGATTGACTTTTGAATTCAATCTAAACTGTAACAAAAAAGTCAATCTATTATTTTTTTATTGCATTTCCTACTACTAGTGGCTTTTCTATCTTCCTCTCAACTACTAAAGGAACTTCTTACCATCCAAACATCTATTATATTTGTGTTTGTTGTGAATCGAGGGAGGTTTTGATGGTTCTGAATTTGGTTTGTAAAGAAGGTCCAGTATCCATAGGTAGTTCAAAGCTCTGGATGGAACCACGGTTCTGAACAGGGCTTTTTTTTTGAAACAGTGTCCCCCTTGCTGGCTTCACTACAGAGGCCAGTTTTTGGAGGGAGGAAGCCAGAGAGGTCAGATTTCTGACAGTCTGGCGAAATTTTGCCAAAAAAAGTAGCCCTGCTTCTGAAGCTCTGAAGTGACCTGGTCAAAGCTGGTTGACTGAGATGGCTGACCCCCCTTCTCACCTGTCACAACTCCATACACAGTGAGTGGTATGGCTCTCTTAACAAATTCAGATTTTTAAATATTAATTGATTCCTCACTGATCTCTCTCACTATGTCTAGATTCAGATTTTTGATAAATAAAGGGTTACTGGATCACTCTTCTCACTCTGTTTTAGCTTCCCTGAAGCTTCTTTTAAATAAATTCAAATTTTGGTCAATTAATGGGTTGCTGGGTGACTCTCTTTACTCTAATTTAGCCTCCTTCGGACTTTTTTTTTAATAAATTCAGACTTCTGTCAATTAAGAGGCTAATGGATCACTTCTCCTCACTTTGGATGACTCTTTCCACTCTGATTTAGTTACCCTGAGGCTTCCTTGCATGAATCCAGATTTTTGTTGATTAATGGGTTGTTGGATCACTCCCTTACTCTGATTTAGCTACCATGGGGCTTCTTTGAATAAATTCAGATTTTTGTCAATTAATGGCTAATGGATCACTCCCCCACTTGATTTAGCTACCCTGAGACTCCCTTTGAAGGAATTCAAATTTTAGTTAATTAATTGATCTCCTCTAATTTTTAAGCTCCATTCCAAACAAGGAATTTTCAAATTAAGTAGCTAATGAATCATGCTTTCCAAATTTTGTCAATAATTTAGACTCCTCATTGTCTTTTCTTTCCTACTCAAGCCTGGTGACTAATAAAATTTTAAAAAAATCAAAGTTTTGGGGGCCCTATGGGCATCATCCTGATTTTGATGGTATGTGAGTAGTGAATTCATTACCTTAACAATAATTTTTTGGTAATAAATAAAAGTTTGATATAGGAGCAAAGCTCCACCATATGGGACTTTTATGCCCCACGAAATGATAGAGATGACGTATAGATGACTTTTAAGTGGGACTTGGAACCTTGGAGCTCACCCAAGTATTCCTAAGTAAACTAAAAACTACCACTTCTTCCATGTACAATTTCATGGGGGATTTCTACAACAATAATGTGAAATCCTGCACTAAGATTTTGGTGGAGAATGGGGAGAAACTCAAATGCTCAACACTTGGAATTTGCAAAAAACTTCAATAATGGCTTAAGCATGAATATTAGTAAGCACTTCAAAGGAATCCCTACATCCTTTGAAAGGCTCAAAATACAACAAAACTCTTGGATCACAAAGAAAGACAAAGAGTTTAGGTAATCACCAAACTTCCTTGCCAACATGGCCTCGTGTGGCCTCGTGTGGCCTAAAACAAAATGCAAAACAAATGCTTTTGTGTTGGTGGGTCTCAAACCACCGGAGAGATTGGTCTCGAGCGACCAAGGACACAAAACAATCAAAGGGATGCAAAGGGAGTCGATGGGAGCCCTTTTATACATTTTCGGGGCTCCCACTTACCTCTTTTTTCGTCAAAAAATATCTAAGTAAACTAAAAATTATTAAAACTAACAATTACTATGCGTGATTCTACCCTATTGCTGAATTCTCCATATCTTTTGGAGGAAAACTCCAAATGAGAAACGGACTACGCTGTTAGCTCCAAAAGACCCTTCATAGCGTATGGACCTCCCTAAATCCCAACTTCCAAGTTGAATTTCTCACAAAAAACAGCATTTTCCAACTTAGTGAAAAAGGTGAAAAAGCTAACTTTAAAATGACCATTTAAGTGACTTTATAAGAAATTGGGATCAAACCATATGTAAAAAATGGCAATAAGTAGACCATGAGTTCTAGATAACATCCTCAGGGCTCACACCATATACCATCTTATACCATTGCATTAACTCATATCTACAACGGAACTATGGCAATTCAAGTTGGCCCTTGGATTTAAGGTCACACACTATCAAAATGTTCAACCAACCCATTTTGCGTCAATGCAGTTCTTGCTTTTGAAAACATTATAGAGGTGTGCGATTGACATTGTTCGAATTATTTTAGGGTTGAAATTTGTTCACCATTGGTATCGTTCCAAAAAATTGAAAGTTTTAGAGTTTATTGTCTTGAATATCATTAGTGCCTTAGGGTTAAATATGGGGAGGAAGATGGCCCAAGCACAGCAAAATGGTATTTGTTGCTTAGGGTCAAGAAAGAGAGAAACAATATTTGATGAAGATGAGAGAGCAGCGCAAATTTGTGCCACTACTACAAAATGGAAGTGAAAGAGTCATGCATAGAAGGTTGCAGAGTTAAGGGAGTCAACTTTGGTACCATCCATTGTTGCATCTAGTACTTCAACATTGACTCCTTCAGGTTTAGTTCATGCTCGAAGGGTATGCTTAGAACCACCTTTGAATGAATGCAATATTAAAAGGGCTTCACAGAATCTCTTATTATGTGTTTCATGTGAATTGACTTTATTTGAAGGCCCCCTTGCTAAAGAAGCTATTTTTTTGAAGTTTTTGTCGGAAACCCTTTGTAAAGATAATCTACCTCAAGGGTTTTTAAAGGAGGAAGTGGCAAAAAAAGAGGTCATTGTTGGACTTGTACAATTGTTAGAAGAAGTTAATTACTCTAATTCTCTTGTAAAGTTGGTTACAAAACATGCACTGCTAACAACTATTATAAGCTCTAAGGGATCAACTTTCTAAAGAAAGGGAGATCGTTTAATGTAGATACACCCAAAGAATTTGAAGTTGGCTATTGAATGTAGAAGAGCCATGAATGCAGCAACAAAGTTTGTATGGAAACTATCTGTATGAAAGACTCTCACTAGAAGAAAGGTGTTTTTTTTGGACATGTATAGTAATGTGACTTGATGTTTAATATAACTTTAGACATATAGATTGTGGATGTGTAAAAAAATCAGTCAAGATTGATGTGAAAGAAACATAAGAAAATCTGAAAAAACATGCCATGTTTTTAAAAGAAATATCTTAACAAACATGGTTAAAAAAAAGTGCCTAAAGTGTGCCATGTGGTAGCTGCATAAGCATCACACAAGTAGGCAATGTTACATAGGATTTTTTTTCATTTGATCTGAATTTGAGGTGGCAGTTGACATAGCAACTGATGTCATGTTTTTTGAAAATTTTCATATTGTTTTTAGTGACATCAATTTAGACGTCCGTAAGAATTTGAATACTATTTTTAGCAACATCAATTTTGACCTTCAAACGTTTTTTGAAATGTTTCTTGAGACATTAATTTTGATGTTAGCTTAGATATATATATCATATTCAATATATTATAGACCACACAATATATCATACACAATATGTCATACATTATACAAAATTCACCATACATTGTATATAATATACCATATTGGTAATAATATTGAATGACTTGAAAAGCCTTATTATAAGTATTTTGACATGAGAAGGCAAGTTATTTATGCAAGAGGGGTGGTAGGAAGGAAGACAAAGTATATGGGACATCTAAAACGTAGTTTTTTATTATGAATAACAAAATTACAGATTTAAGTATTATAATGAACATGATGTTGTCTTGCAAAAAACATTTGGATATTACAAAGGATGTCTTAGTTGACATCACAAAAAATATCTCAACATCACAGAGGACGTCTTTATTGACATTACAAAAAACATCTGCATGCAACACAAGACATCTTAGCTAACATCAATTATGACAATGTTAAAATTCTAAGATGGCGTTAAAGCATGTTGACATGGCATGCCACTTCATCCTCTTGGGGCCCATATTACTCAAATGCCAACGCAAGTGGCCTTTTTTGGAAAAAAAATTCTATGTGTTTTGCTTTCATCTATTTTTTTTACATGTGATCACCATTTTTCCTTAACCCCCAAGAATTTCTAGACATCCACTTGTAGTCAAATATTAAGCTCTTGCTAATGTGTGCAAATCATTTGTAGTCTTTCTATCATTCTTCTTGTCCTAGGTCAAATCCAAAATGTTGGTTCTAACTAAAATTGTAATCTCTAAGAATTTTTTCAACTTCTTAAATATATTATACACCTTGTAAAATCAAATATCTATTGTGATTTTTCTTGCAAGATGTATTACACATCATACTAATTTAAAAGAGTTGTCAACAATAGAAAATAAAGATTTGTAGTAGATACCTTTGCACAAAATGTTGAATTGAAAAATCATAATCATTCATCATCAAAGTCAAATGTTCAATGTTGAAGCAAAACTTCAAGAAGACATCACTCTTAAAAATAACTAATTAAAATAGAGAGTACTTTAGGATTTTTTTTTACTTTAAAATGTAACCATAAAATTTTTGTTTTTTTCCCACATGCAATCGTTGGACCTCACATCTGATTAATATGTGAATGCATGGATAAAATTTTAGAATTCATGAGTGTTTATTCTGCAAAATATCCACAATTGCTGTAGGGAAAACAATTTTCTCTACACATTGCAAGATTAGCTTGTTTGACTTCGAACATTTGTAATTTTAATTTTGTGCAATATTGAGTTTTAAATTATCAATCTTTATGGTATAGAATTCAGTTGAGAGTCTTAAAAGGAAAAAATTAATTCAAGAACATTAAATTTTTATGCATTTAAACATTATTCAATAGAAATAGGTATGAGGTAGAAATTTAATCAAAATTAATAGTATGTCTAAAATGGAATTAACCTCTGAAGGACCACTATCCCTTAAGAATACAAATGGGATTTTGGGCACGTACCTAAGAGCTCAAATTTTTCCCTTCTTTTTTGAAACTTTTTTTGAAGATATAAAAATGGATTAGCTTTGTGGGGAAAAAAGTTATGCCCAAATAAGCTCATAAGAGGGGATGGGAGGCAACAAAAAAAATTCACTAATTTTAATCTAAAATTTAAAAAAAATTCCCTCATACATAATATTTTTGTGTATATGTACAACTTTGGTTCATTCCATTTGGATTTTTTTATATAAAAGTTACGAACAATCTTGTTTTTTGAGCAATTAGAGCATTTTCTTCAAAAAATAACTTGTAGGATTCATTTCTAAATGCAATTTTTACAATCTTAAAAAAAAAAGCTCCACATGGTTCATCTTACTTGCTGAAATATTCTCACCATTGGAATTAGTGCATTTTAATTCCACTCTTGAGCTCTTAATAATTGAGATTTTCCTTTTGTCTCTTACTTACTTCTATTTAATAATTTTTTAAAGAATAAAAATTAATTAATTTTTTAATATTTTTAATATTTTCTAAACTCTCAACTCTATTTTGTACCATAAAGATTTAAAGCATAGAACTCTGTAGTACAAAAAATTAAACTAAAAAATGTTTGAAGCCAAAAAATCTTATCCCATAATGTGCTGAATAACTTGTTTTTCCACTTCAAATGCTCATATCATGCAATTTGGGAAGTCAAAAATTTTGAAATTTTTCCACACTTTTTCATACTAGTTAGGTGTAAGATCCTACAATTACATGTGGGCAAAAAACAATTTTTAGAGTCTTTTACCTTTTGCAATAAAAATGGATGTTTAGACTGTTTTTTGGCAAAGAAAAGGCTTTCATCCTTGAAAAGTTAAATTGCACTCAACCCAATGGAAAGAATGTTTTAATTCATGAGATAAACCAAACCAAACTAAACTTTATTATTGGAAAAATTGTAGAAATTATATTTACATATGCATCCTACAATCAGAGTTGACACGATGTCTAAACACAGACGTAGGGTCTGAAGTGTCCGTTGACATTTGGAAAATGTGTTGCCCACTGTTGCCCATCTGACTGCCCTGTCCGCCCTAACCACTCCATCCGCTCCATCCTCTACCTTGACCATCCCATCCGCCCTAAACCTTAAACTTCCGATGAACTTCCAGCTAACAAAAATAAAAGAATGGTTGTATAAACTATAACATGTATAGATTATACAAATTTTGTTTTTGGCTTGTTGAAAAATTTAGAGTGAAAAAGATTTTTATTCTATGTCCAATTGTCCACACCACATTTTTGGAAGCATTTCTTTTTTATTGTTATAAAGTTCTTTTTTTCCTATGAAAGAAATTTTTTATTAAGATATGATTTATAGATTACAATTTTTTCTTTGATTATCTTGCCTTAATTTTTAGGTAAATAATTTTATTAATGTGAAATTCCACTTCAATATGAGTTATGTTTATGTAAAATTGTGCTATATGTAAGGTGAGTCTAGTGACACATGATGAATCTAGTGCTACTTATCTATGATCAATCAAATGAATTTTTCAATTTCTACAAGATGGTCTTTCTTTTTTAGTTTTTTACCACTTCCTTCACTTTTAAAAAAATTGTATGCTTTTTTTCAATAACTAGAATAAATTGCAAATATTTAATAAAGTTCTCAAATTCTCTTAGTCAATATGCTATTTATTTTGTCATTTCTCAAACTTCAAACAAACAAAAGATTTGATAAAATATACAATATTTTTTATTTTTAAATATTTTATAACTTCATAAATTAGGACAAAAGGACTTATTTTTTCATTGCTCACCCCATTATTTTTTAATGACTTAAAGATTCAAATAAAGGTGATTAGCATTTAGCAAGTTTTTGCCTAAATTAAATTGAATCTTATTGTTTTCCTCTATGTTTCTAGAATTCATTTGATCTTTAAAAAATTTACTAATTTTATTAAAAATAAAAAATAACACCACATTATTTACTTCAATTCAAGGTGATTGGTATAGACTCGATCGGAAAAAAAATTAGATTATTGTTTCATGCCTGGAGTCAAGAAATTTATTGTTTTCAAAAATGATTTGTTAATTAATTAGAATAAATTGCAAATATCCACAAATTTTTAGGTAAACACTTTCGTTGATGTGAAATTCCTCTTCAATGCAACTTCTGCCCCTAAAGGTGCAAGAACTCATGACGGAGAGGGAGGGGTACCAAGAGATTTTGACCAATTTAGTGGTAGGGATCAATTTTAGCAGCGGCATGTCCTATACTCCCAACTCTCACAGTATTATTTAAAACTTGAGAAGAGTGGTAAGTTGGCTAGTAATTGGTTTGATTTGCAAGCAATGAAACAAAAGAATGAGCAAGAAAAAATCATTGGATTTTCAAAGTTTTGGTGACGTCCCTATTATCTTTGCTAACAACAATTTTGAATTCCGAAATGAGATGTTTGTTGTTGGTTTACACCGTCAAGTGCAAAAAAGAATTGCATGGGTTGAAGATCGAGGGGAGAAGATGGCTTATAGCATGGTGATCTCTAATGGTGTGAGTGCTTTGATCTCTACCCTTGAGATCAAACATATACAACCAAGTTCTATGTTAAACTAAATTTTATGGGTGAATTGGTCTATAGTAACGAACTAGCTTTCAAGCAGTGGAGCTTTTTACTAAGTCCTACTGATAATCTTAACTTGAATGATTGAAAAAAAAAAGGAAGTTTTTGGGAAATATAAGTTGATCAAACGTGCAAATTGAGGGTAAAGGGTTTTTTTGGAAATAAGAAATGTATTTAACCTAAGTTAAAGAGTTTTTCATGCTCTTTCTGAAATGCTAAAAAACTTAAAATTCCACCATGCTTCCTAAAAGATTTTCAAGGATGAAATTTGGCCACTTTCTTTTGAACAAAACTTTATTCGCTACTTTCTAGTGTTTTAACTATTAGAATTGCATTTGGAGTTTTGAGTAATTTTCTATTTTTATTTTTCTAACTGAGTTTAGAAATTGAAATATTTTTAATAACTTCAACTATGGTTCTTTTAAATTCAAGTTCTTCTACTTTAATATTTCATCCTACTTCAAGCTATTCAATAGTTTCCCAATTGTTGAGGTAAAGTTAGTTTTGAGATCCTAAAATTATGCCCTATAAGATTCTACCCTAATTTTGATTCAAAATATTTTTTAAAGATTCTTTAATTGAAAGCTAATTTTTATCTTTTGGTGGGAATATTTCCCCCTTAATAATTTTTTTGTTAATTCTACTTCTATCCTTGGGATCTTAGGGTCAATGATTTCTTCCTTTTAAGTTCTAAATTCTACCTAGGTTAAGTTGGTTCAATTATTTCAATAGTTAGTTTCAAGAGTTAGTTTCAAGAGAAATTTCAATAGTTTCAAGAGAAATTGAAATTTTTTAGTAAATTTTTATCATTTATTAGTTTTATAAAAATTACCTTCTCTATGTTGAAATGATCTAATTTCTCAATTATCTTTTAATTTTACCCTTGGTAATTTTCTACCATTAACCTTTATGTAACCAAATTTTGACACGAGTAATTAGTCAAAATTTAGTGACTAAATCTTGGTTATTTTTTACCCTATAATGGTTAAATAATTTTTATCTTGGTAATTAATTTTACAGGGAAAGTTACGCATAAAATGATTTTTTCCACTTAGGTTTTTTCTTCCAAAATTCAACTCTGATATAAGTTCTAAGATATTTCAAAATATTTCTTGGAATGAATGCCTATCTTTTCATCCAATTTTTAGCTAACTTCATTTGCTCATCATTCCTTCAATTTCTCTTGGATTTTGATGTTTAATATCTTCTTAGAAAGCTATGGGAATTTCCTATGAGGTTCTTGATTTTAATTATATTTTTCAAATGATTTTAATGGTCTGATTGTAATTCTTCCTATGGTCCTAGTTGTTGATGAAATTTGAGACTTGATTAGAAAATTAAAAAGCAATTGGTAGGTAGATTTTAAGTACTTACCTTAACATTGTCAATTGACTCATGCTCCAATTGTATTGTGAAGTCCATCCCTTGGTTGTGCACGTTCTCAATTTCACTACTTAATTTCAATTCTTGGCATTTGAAAAAATTGAAAATTAATGGATGCACCACATTTCTTTTTCTTGTCCCAATTTCAATTATCCTTCTCTACTCTCTAGCTTTATATACTTCTTTCTTAGGGCCTTTTTATCACCAGATATCCTATATCTTTTCTCCTATGGTTAATTGTTTAATTTTCTTGTCCCATTTAATTCATTCTACTTTACTTTATTATAATGCTAGTTTTAATTTTCTTTCTACCTTTTTCCTTTTCTTTTTCCAATGCCTTATATTTCGAAGGCAATCTCCAAAAATCTAATCTTTTAAATTGTTGCTAATTTACTTTTGAAGTCAAATTCAAGCCAACTAAGCTTCTTCTAACTTTTCCTTGATTTAACTAGTCTCTAGAACTTTTTTAAGTCAAATGATTCTTTAATTTATTTTTTATTCATTGACTTTGTCACCAACTTAAACTATGTCAAAGAAATGCCTATAAATCTAAATAATGTCTTACCTTGATTTTTTGGGCTTCTCTTTTTCTTCTAATACCTTGCCTTCTCTCCTTCACTATGAATTTTCACTTCAAAATTGGTATGGATTGTATGCAACCTTACTTTGGAGGGGTCGCTTGTAGCTGAAGAAGTGTACATTCAGATCAATTAGGTGAAGAATTTTACATTTGTTTAGTTAGAGCCTCCACTCAAGCTCTCTTGTTTTGCTTTTGTTTCTGGTTGGGGTCTCATGGCTAGGGTCAGAAGAGGTTGACTTTTCCAAAATTTCAGATTTCTTCTTATCTTCCTTAATTCAGATTTGTAGCTTAATTGATCCAGCTCCTCTCTTGATTAATTTTAAATGGCAATCCCACTCTGTAAACTTTCGTCCTTCTCTTATAACTAAACCTTGGATTGGTCTTTGCTTTGGAAATTTTGATTGATTAAGAGCCTTGAATTAAGTGCTCTAATCTTCCCTGTCACTCAAACTAATTATAACAAAACTTTTATTGGAGTTGGTTTAATTTCACTCAGCATTGTCAGCAAGCTAAATAAAAGCCCTTATCTATCTTCTCCTATGAAGTTTTGATGGTTTCCTTTTTTGAAACCCCCCTCTCTCCCTCTTTGAAAATTTAAATAAACCAAAGCTAGTCACTTCTGATGTATGGATGTGGAAAACTCCTCCTTTTTTCTTGACTAGCCCTTGACTGAAGCAGTCCAAAATAATTAAAGGAGATGGTGGTATGTGGCCTTTGAAGATGCTACCAATGATGGACTAAACGACCAACTTTGTTGGGTCCCTTACTAGCCTTGAGGTTCAGCCTTGAAGGGCTCAACCTATTGGTTGCTTTTATTGGCCTTGAAGGCTCGACCTACTAGTTGCTCTTATTAGTCTTGAGGGCTCAATCCTACTAGCTGCCTTTACTGGTTTAAAACTGATCTAATTTTTTAAAATTTGACTTCTAAAGTTGTTGCTCGCTACATTTTGGATTCCTTCAAGGAAACTCCTAACCAACTAAATTGGAATTTTAGGTAGAGTCGCACTGTACTGTGGTTTAGTCTTAAAAGAAAATGAACTAAACAAAAAGAGAATTTACTCTAAGGACGGAGCTTCGTTGTCTAAGAGGTATTAAACTCCAATTCTTACAAAACAATACACAAGAGGGTGAGTATCTCAATTTTCAAGAACCCAAATAATATCAAATCCTTCAAAAAGACCCCCATGTTTTTTGAACAACTTTAAAACATAAAAAAAAGGAATTAAGTGCTCCAATGCAATTCAAAATCCAATGTATTGATCAAAAGACCAAAACCTTGAACAATGCCAACGGAATTGACAAGGTACAAAATGCAAGAATTTTGGCTTCAAATGGCCAAACAAACAAGAAATCCAAAACAAGAAATTCAAAAAGAAGTAGTGGGTCTCAAACCACCGAGAGAAATTAAGCTCTAACAACCAAACACAAAATGAATAAAAAGGGGTACAAAGGAAATCTATAGGAGCCCTTTTATACATTTTGAGAGCTCCCATTTACCTCCTTTTACAATAAAACTACCTAAGTAAACTAAAATTTACTCAAATCCATAATTACTACGCCTAATTCTATCCTATAGCTAAATGTCCTATATCTTTTGAAGAAAAACTCCAATCAAAAAACAAATTATGCCATTGGCTTTAAAAGACCCTTTTTAGCCAAGGGACCCCTTCACCCCCAACTCTCAAGTCAAAATTCTCACAAAAGATGGCGTTCCCCAACTTAGTGAAAAAAGTGAAAAAGCTAACTTTTGGAGTTTGTGATTTTTGCTAATTTTGACTAGCCAAGGTTATTCAGAAGGTCCAAGAATAACAATTAAGAGTCTAAAATGACCCAATTGGCTTTTGTATGATCATGGTTCGTTGATCAACTGTGGAATGCTTTTGGAATTCCGTTAAAATCCATTAGCGCCATTGATTCGGGTAGTTGCCGTTGTCGAAATGTTGCAAAATTTGATTAGGCTTTTATTTAGATTTAAACACAATATTCGAATTTTTAATGGGATTTTATCATCACTAGATGAATTTTTATAAATTTTCCCGGTTTCAGTGACTTAGGTTGACTTTCTATGGAGTCATGTTCTGTAATTTGAAAAATTACGAAACTTTTTGGGTAACTCTTAGGAAGTCTCCGAATCCTTTATGCAAAGTTCCAAGTCAAACTTGCACTTTTCCAAAGAGAGACCAATTTATTTCTTTGGATTTTAATTCCTCTCGAGAAGAATCATTCCCATACTAGGGAATCTTGATGATCTAGCTTCATCGTTATGCTCCTGGCATGTTTCTAAGCTACAAACACCTCTCTTCTTGTTGTAATCGCCTACTTGTAGCTTTCGTGGATTTTGACCTATAAGGTCATATATAATGGCTATTTCCCACTTTTTACTTTCAACCATGATCTTCACCTAGTCTTTTGCTGTGGACTTCTAAGGTACTAGGAAAGTCAGAGTGACTCTAACTCTACTAATTTTAGCCAATCTTTGTCGCATGTACCTTCAACTGTCAAAATTTCATGTAGCATCTAACTAAGTGTTTTTTCCTTGTATATTGACTAGAATTGGGATTGCTCCCAATCCATAATCTGACACCTAAATACCCTCTTTAAATACTCAGAACTCACAAAGAGCTTGTTTGGAGCATTTTTGATGTCTTTGGGGTGTTAATACCATTACATGTAGTTTTATCCCAATTTCTTGTAAAGTCATTTAAATGGTTGTTTTGACCATAATTTACTCATAAAAATGAATAAGAAGTGGGAAAAATAGACCTTGAGTTCTAGATGACATCTTTGGGGCTCACATATGGTGGCCATCTATAGTACAAATGCAAATTGTGAGGATCTTAGATCTCTTTTTTGTTAATCCTGGACACATGGTCAATTCCATCTTCACTAGAATTTTGGAAAATTTGTTGTTCATTGATTTATAATTTCAATTTTTTTTTAAAAAAAAAAAATGTGAAGGACCTTTATTCTCTTAGGGGAGAGTCATTCACGATAGAGGTTCAATTGGTTCATTTAATTTATCTTGATAATTTTCTTGTGATTCCCATCCGCATCAATCAGAGTTAATTTGGACCTATAGATAATAAAATAATAAAACCCATCCTTCCACCTAAATTGAAGCTGACTTGGACTAATAAGGGAGATAGAAAAAAAAGGAAAATGAGAAAATCCCATCCAAAATTTGATAGATTGACAGAATCGGATCTATAGATAATAAAATTTTCAAACTTGCCTTCCTCCTTTAATGGAGTGAGTTTAGACTAAAAATGAAAAAGAGAAGAAATATAAAGACAATACAAAGGAAAAAATAAAAGGAGGCAAGTAGTCTATGACCTTAATGTTAGGAGCTTGCATGGCAAGATGTCTTTGGCCGTCTTAGTCTCTTTTTGACTTCCTGCATTGTCACTAGTTCAAGGGCAGGTAGCGCTCCGGCAATAGTCCACAGTTTGAACCCTTGTTGCCAAGTTAATAATCTAAAGTCCGACACCAAACTACAATCATCGGCCCCCAACGGCTTGGACATGTCCGTTATACTATTGCACAGGTATAAGTACCACTAGCTACCTTGTTAACATGTTTTGTTTTTTTTAATTTTTTAAGTTGAGGAACCCGGCCATAATGACTACCACTGTGTACCGCCAAATAGAGATGTCCAATTGGCTTAATTGTGGAATTACTACCGCTACCCGTTATAATAGTAATTGTCTAATGTTTTGCTAGACTAGGTATGTCCAATGGGTCACACCGGTTAACATTATGGACTGTAGGTAATTACTGTCCCTATAGTAAGTCAAAGAAAGTGGTGAGTTGAGTCATCACTTTTAATACATAAAGTGACCAATGCTCTCGTGGAAAGACTCGTATTGGACCCTATACTATTAGTATATGGGTGAAAGCACACTATGGTTGTCCAAATTTATAGTTACAGGAGAATTTCTACACATGACGAAAATTTGGAGTCAATTTTACTATAGTTTCGGTCGTTTTTTTGAAAAAAAAATTAGTCCATGTAGCACATCTTGTATACATTGAGAATTGCAAAACAAAAAGTGACTTTCATCTATTAATTCAAAGTATGAAGTTCAAACATAAAATGTTTGTATTGTTACAGATTCAACTTTAACATTGTTGTACTTTTTTTTGCCTAATTTAGGGTTCCATTTTTGCAATTCAAATAGTTAAATAATGGTGTAATGTTAAAATACAATGATTTGGCACTTCATTAGGGTTTGAAGAGTTTTATAAGAAAATATCATTGAAAATGTGTGATTTTAGTACAAGGACCAAATTTTGACCTTAAAGAGTGTTTTTTTCATTTTTCATTTTGGAATCTCTAAGAAGACCTTTTTGGTGACATGGGCCAACATTTCATTTTGTTATAAATGATGTTTTTGTTTTAGTTTTCTCTATCGAAGATTTTTGCCCTAATTTTCAACATGAGCCTTTAGGGTTTGCCTATTATATATAGAGCGTATTGTACGTACTTGTTGTACATCAAGGACCAATAGCCATCCACCACGTATCATCTAAATCGAGATTCACCTACAATGTCCAGGTTATCCGAGGTGCTTCTGCAGCAACATTTTCTCCTACACATTCGTGGCCTGCATCCACAGGGCCATTGCCCGCATCTACAAGTCCTTTGTCAGAGTATTGGATAAACTACTGGAATACAAGGTGCACCAACTATCATACAGTTTATATAGTTTGTATTGTTCACACTTGTTTGTACTTTGAAAAAAAAAGGCGACTATAGTATGCAATCACCTACATAGCCATCTTCTATGGGTTGTCGTGTGAAGTTGATGACGTCATCTAGATTCGCGAACTAACCTTCAACCATAACTCTATTGCTTGATTGAAACATTTCTACATTTTCTAGGTAAATTACCAATGCTCTGGCTCATGGTGGCCAAAGCCTTGGAAACTCTTGAATGGGTGGAACTTGCTTCAATGGTATTTCACATTCAAGCTGTTGCTCATCCTTGCATGGTCTTTGGTATGTGTTCAATAATTGAGAAAGTTGCATTGGTTCATCAAGTTGTTGGGACATTTCTTGTGAGTTGGAATTCTTCGTGAGTTGTTGATATTTCTCCAGAGATTGGATTGTTGGTGTTGATGGTTCTTCTTGAAGATGAGCTTGAAATTGGAGTTACATCTTCGTGAACTCTTTGACATTTTATGTGGGCTTCGACGATGGCTGCTGAATAAATAGCATTTGAATAGGCTCTTCTATGGGTGCTTGATTTGGCTCTTTCGTGGGTTCGAGTGCTAGCTCCTCTATTGGCTTGGTTGTTCATTCTTCCAGAGGTGGCAATGTGAAATAGTTGCTTGTTCAAGGAAAAAAATCCTCTAGTGGCTCTAGTGTTGATTTTTTTGAAGGTGGAAATATAAAGTCTTCAATTGGCTGCATGAATGGTTCCTTCGTTGGCTCATTTGTTCGGTCTTTCGGAAGCAATTTAGATGTGAATTCAATCTTTGGTTGACGCATGGTCCTATTCTAATTGGGTGTTAATTCCTACTCCTAAACTAATTTGGATAAAGACCCATGTCCCTATCTATGCAGGCGTACATGCAAATGATCACTCCCATGAAGTTGGCAAAATGGAGTTCACATCCTTGTCTTTGCAAGCATACAAATTCAATAAATTTGACTTGGATTCAACCAAGGGTATGAACTTGACCTAGTCGGGGCTCTCTTAGCTCTACCGCGCGTACGGACTTGACTTGTTTGGGTTCACGTTGAAGAAATGATCGGATTGTACTACTCTTGTGTGATGACTCTTCGCGAATCTAAGCTCTTCAGGTCTTGTCGTGAATATCAAGAGATTTTGAAAAGGAAAAGATCAAACCATACTACTTTTGTGCAATGATTCTTTGCGAATCTAGGCTCTTCTAGCACATGATCATCTAAAACCTACTAACTAATACAAAATATAGATGGTGCAATCCTAGGTTTCTCCATAAATGGTTATTGGTAGGAATACAAGCAGAGGATCTTGCATTATCATTCTAAAAAACCTAGGACCAAATTAGAACAAGATAAATTGAATAAAGTTGTATTTCTCAACATACAACATTCGAATGTTGAACGAATCTGATGGCCATATATATAGTGGGTGATATCCACCAAAATCCATAGACTATCAATGCACTCCACAAATCCTAATGCCTAAGCAAGAGACAAGCTTCCATTTTTATATCAAGATTGCGAGGTATAAGTATGTTGCTAGTTGCCTATTGATATTTCATAGATTTGAAACAATGTCATGAACAAGCTAGCGGTGTAGTCCAATATTGTTGCACCAATGTCTTCAATTTTATGCTAGCCCCAACATGTGTGCAACCAATTTATGTAATAGAATCCTCTCTACATATAGACTTATATCCCAAGATTAGCCTTAGAGAATTGAGTAGCTTGACAGTAAAGACTTAAGTCCTAACATTAGCGTGAGGAAATTGGATAGCTTCATAGTGAAGATTTCATCATACAATTCCATTCCACATTCCACATTGAGAGTTGCAACCAAAAGTAACTAATGATTTCAAGATCTGTGAGAATTTTTGGGTTTTGGTGATATGTCCCATTTGAAACACCTACATAATTAGACTTAACTTTATGGGTGGCATTATTGCCTGTTTTACACTATTCCTAACAACATGGGTGAGATTTATGTAGCTTCCTAGTGAAGTTTTCCTTCTATATAATCAATGGCCCTATTCTAGTCTATAGTGAGGAATCACAACCATAAATTGAAATAAAATAGTTCAATACCTTAAATGGAGATCACTCATTAATATTTTTCGTGATTTTAATTAAAAATTTGTTAAATCTTTGGACAGTTAAAAGTTTCTACTTGTTCCTTTGGCCATCCATTTTGGAAAGGGCTAATAGGTCAACAACCAAGTCATTAGTGATGGTTAGCATATAGGATTATTACCTATAGCTTTTACTTTTACATGTCACATAGCAAGTCTAAGCATGAATAACTTTTGTATTCATTTTCCAAATACATAACATCATTGAAATTTGAAAATTTTCAACGTATTAGGACCTAGGTTAAAACCTTGGATGGTGTTGAGTTCCCCATGTATACCAATGGTAGTAGATGCAAGGAATATAAGGTGTAAATTAAAAGATTCAAATTTCATCATGTTTTTTAAATGAATCTTATTATTCTTGGACTATAGTTGTGTCTTTGGTAAACGGCCCTATGTAATCAATTCCCCATTTTTCAAGAAGTACCAAAAATACGAGAGGATGTAGAGGTAGGTCAAGACGCATGTCATTACGTGCATATCTTTGACATGCATGGCATCCTTTAGTATGTTCTTTAGCATTTGAAAATAAGGTTAGCCAGAAGTATCCTGCTCTTAGGATTTTTTAGGCTATTAATTGCCTGGAAAAATGACCCCTACATCCACCTCTATGACAAGCTTCTAATATAGTAGGTACATTTTCATAAGAAAGGCATCAACGAAGAATCTCATTGATGCCGCGCCTATAGAGTCTTCCTCCTACTATGGCAAAATGAATTTTGTTTACTCGTATTTTCCTCCTTTCATTCTTGTCTAAGCCCTTAGGATATGTTTGAGTGCTTAGAAATATAGCCAAATGTTTGTACCAAGTGGGTATTGCTCATACTACAAAGAGTTGATCATCAAGAAACTCATCGTTGATATCTTCGACCTCCATTTCTGTGGACAATCATGATAAGTGATCAGCTTTCAAATGTTTCTTTTCCAACTTGAACTCCATTGTATAATCAAATTCGAATAGCAATAGAACCCATCGTGCCAGTCATCTACTAAGGTTTGGTTTATTCACCAAGTATTTAATCGCCATATGATCTACAAAGAAGACAGTAGGATTCATCAATAAATAATGGTGAAATTTTTTCACCGAAAATCTCATCGTTAAACATTCTTGTTCTATGGTTGTATAATTTTGTTTTGCTTGAGTCAACTAATGACTTGCAAACACAATGGGATGTTTATGACCAGTCTCTTCATCTTCTTGGCATAAAGTGCTTTCGACAACCACCACAGAAGCGTTACAATATACATAGAATGGTTTAATCTAGTCTAGAGCTTTGAGAACTGGGGCCAAAGTTAGTCGAGTTTTAAGTTTGTTGTACCCTTATTGACATTCCTTAGTCCAATTGAATTTAACATCTTTTTTAGTCAAGTTGATGAGAAGGAGAACCTTTGTAGCGTAATCTTTTATTAGCTCGCGATAATATCTTGTATGTCCCAACACTTTCTAGACTCCCTTAACATCCTTGGATAGGAGTAAATTAACAATGACTTCCACCTTTTCATGATTAGCTATTTTACCTTCCTTAGAGTTCATGAATCCCAACAAAAAACCTTGTTTTATTGCTAAGAATAATTTGGTGGGATTTAGGGCAATACTCATTCTTTCACAACGTATGAGGCACTCTCGGACTAGGTCCAAATGTTCTATACTTATTGATTGAGTATTGAAATCATCTATGTAAATTGTCATAGATTTATGAAGTAGTTCCAAGAGTGCAAAGGTCATGACCCTTTGGAATGCCAGGCATTACACAATCCAAAAGGTATTACTTTGTAAATGAAGGTTCCCCATGGTGTAATAAAATTAAGCAGTCTTTGACCAATCTTCTAGTGCAATTAAAATTTGATTGTATCCCGAATACCTATCCATGAATGTGAACAATTCATTTTCGGCTACCTCATCGACTATTGTATTACTAAAAGGTAATGGAAAATGATCCTTGCATGTGTGTTTGTTGAGTTGTCGATAGTCCATACATACGCAAAGTTTGCCATTTTTCTTCCTTACAAGCACCATGGGTGACTGTGAGTATTTTGATCTCTACCCTTGAGACCAAACATGCACAACTAGGTTCTTTGTAACTAATTCTATGGGTGATTTTGGTCTATAACAACAAGTTGCCTTCCAAGCAATGGAACTTTTTGTTATTCCTACTTTTAGTTTTACTTTTGTTTTAATAATAATTATGCTGAATTTTAGTGAATTTGACTCTTTGGAAACTAAGAGGCCAAGTGTGTAAAGGAAATTGTATCTAAGCAAAATCGTAGTTTTTTGCACTCTTTCTAGAATGGTTGAGATTTGGAAATTCTACCGTGATTCTTAAAAGATTTTCACGGATGAAGTTTGGATGTTTTTCCAATTCAAAACTTCATCTACCAATTGTAGTTGATCTAACTATTGAAAATGAGTTTCATCTAATGGATAAGATTCTATTTTTAATTTTTTTAATGGATTTATAAATCTAGTGGAATTTAGTCAACCTTGATTGATTCTTTCAATATCTTTTATTCTATTTTTGATTTAATTTAAATTATTTGATAATGATTAAGTAAAAGCCTTTTGGAAGTTCAAAAGTAATTTTTATGTGATTCTAAATCATTCACTTTTTAAAAGATTCCTTAAAGATTCTATATTAGTGTAGATAACCAAATAGGATTTAATTTTGTAAATTTTGAAACTAATAGGAGGGTATTTTGAGGTTGTTTAGCAATAATTGGTCTTTTATGGTGTCCAATTTGGGTTGTTTTGGTCATTGATTTCGTCCCAAATAGGAATCGTCTTGTTGTCTAGTCAGTTGACGTTATTAGTCAGAGTTCCAAACTGGTAGTCCAGTGAATACCTAGTTGGTGGGTCCGGTAGTGAATTTTAATTGGGTGAGTAGTAAATTGTGTATTAAGTTGTGTTCAACTGAATTGGATGAATGGCCGGCAGGTTGAGTAGTAGTTGGTGGTGGATGTTTGTGTCTTGTGAAATCCCAATTGGAAGTCAATGTCAATTGGCTGTCTTTCTCGATTTGATAATTGTCATGGCAGGGAGTCCTATTAGGTTCCAAATTCGTCTCATTTTCTTTTACCCATTGTTGAGCGAATATCCAGTGTGTCTCCTAGTCGGTCAAGGCTATGTATGTTTTGTATTCCTTGTATGTGTATGTTTGTGATTTTCTAGTTAGAAGTGTGTCTGTGTTGATCCAAGGTTAGATCAGTGTGAGTATATGTTGTGTCCTGGTTAGATTGTTTGTTTATGTGCAATTGGATTCTGTTGAAGTGTAGTTTATGTCTATATATTGAGATGGAATGATGACAAGTTGGAAGTTTAAAGAAGTTGATGAGTCCGTGGAAGTGTGATCATATGATGGTGTTGCAAGTTTTATGTGATCGGTAGTTGTCCTAATTGGGAAGTTACAAAGTGTTGAAGTTTATTTTAAATTCCAATTGGGGTGTAGAACGACAAGTGTGATCTTACTCAGAATCATGAGTTATTGATGGAAAATGATTAGTAGTGAAATTTTTGGTGTTAGTTGCAAGAATGTGTAGAAAGATTAATCTGCAAAGATTGATGTTAAATTGAAATGGTGATTTGTCACCAAATCGGATTAATACAATGTATCTTTGAAACAAATGGGTGTGTTACAAATGATTGTGTGTGTGCTTAACTGAATTTGGAAGTTGAAATGAATGCTAATTGTAAGTTTATTGAATGAGTAGTGAAGGATGTTTAGTTTTCAAATTGGACTGTGCCTCATGTGGAAATATGTATATCTAAAGTAGAGATTTGTGTGTCGTTGTAGTGTTGGATAATTGATCCAAATTAGCTCAAGAATTTAATGTTGTTATTATTAAAGTTGGTGTGTCATAAAAATAAGTAAATGGTTATGCATGTGTGCTATATGATGTTGTATGTAAAATCCAAGTTAGGTTAATAGAATTTAATTGCTTCCATTACTTTGGTTTTGAGTTATACCTTTAAAGTAGAGTGGAATGCATAATTTGGAGAGCCTATGAGTGTTTATAAAAAGATAATTTAACCAAGTTGGTAAGGAAATAGGACAAGAATGGAGAATATTAAAAGTACAAAAATTAAATCTAAATCAATGAGTAAGAAGTGTCAATGGTGCAGTAACAAAAATTTGATTAAACCAAATTGTAAGTCAAAAGCTATAAATATCGAATTGGCAAAAGAAGATTTGGTTGTATTCAAGCAAGGAAACAAATCAAATTGACAAGATTCAATACAAGTAGGAAGTTTAAGAGTTTGTTGTACCACAGCTAACAGAGCTAATTGGCAAGATTCCCAATTGGAGATTAAAGAATCAAGAGAAGATTAAAGTGTAGAGAAGAATTAATAGATTAAAGAAGAATCTGGGAAGAATACTTAACCTTTGTGGCCTTTAAGAGTAGAGGAATTAAATTTGGCAATTAGATTTATGGCGTGAGGAAAAACATTTGTATATGTAGTTAAAAAACAATATTTCCTATATTTTCTATAATTGCAATGACCTTATATGAATCAAAAATAGAAGTAATCCTATTATACTAGCCTCCCTAGGAACAAACTTTAGACTATTACTTGGGTGATAATTTCCAATTAGAGCCTAAGTTAAACTACAATTAGATGACTTATCTATTTGGAGATTGCATTCTTTTACCTTTCGGATTTTTTATGTTAGTTATTTTGTTGAAGGACTTATAGAATTTTTTCCTATTTGATTTCTATTATAAAGTATAATTCTTTAAATTATCTTAACCTAATTTTTTTTCCAAATAATTTTAATAAAACAATTTTAAGAAGGTTGTAATTAATTGCTTACCTCCACATCGTCATTTCCCTTGGAGATGATATGCACATCCAATTCCATTAGCTTTATGTGTGTATCTTCCATTCCTTGTTCGTGTCTTGAATTGATTTTTTCTTTTCTTTGTCTATATTTTTCTTGAATTTTTATGAGTTTTCAATTTGACTTAATTGTATTTTTCCTAATTCTACTATTTCCACCTTCCTATGCTAATTTTTTCATAATTTTTTCATATTACAAATTTTTTCCAATTTAGTGATTTTTTCCAAATCCAAATTGTGGAGGAATCTAGTCCTTTTTTGCAAAGCTTCCAAATTTGTAAGGCTAAATATTCCTTGCTAACTTTTCCATCAAATTGCTAGTACGGCTAATACTATGGTATCTTCTAAGTCACTTGATGCCTTCTTTATGTCCTTTTTTAATGGTTGACTTTGTTCACGGCAGGGACGCTAATATTCTCTTAGAATATGTGCCTTCTTCTTCTTCCTTGAAGATCTTGGGCGTACGCTTGTGCCTTATGCACAAGTAAAATGGCTTACAAACTTGCACAAGTCTTTGGCAACTTGAATGCTTACTTTCTTGGTATACTCATCCCCTTCTAACCAACTCTTTGTCAATTGGAGTTAAGTAGTGTGAGTTCCAATAGGGTCTAATTATCAATTTGTATTACAATCTTGAGAACTAGAGTGTATTGTACACTTTGTATAGTGTACTAGGAGTTAACTCAATCACCGCATGTTGCTATCCAGCTTACTAGACTTCCATTCAATGACCTAGAGAGGTACTCTATACTAAGGTCTCTTTTTAACTCTTTATCAATCCTCAAGTTAGGCTGGGCCACCCTCTCTAGCCTCCTTTTAAAATGAAATCAGTTGGATTTGAACTAACTACCTCTCTTTGTCCTTTGTGTAATGCTAAATCAGTATGGAAAGTTAGAAGGTTTGTTGGTTCCCTCTCAAACAAAATCAATCTGGATGGGATGGCTACCTCTGGGTTCTTTCTATTGGGACTAATCAGTGTATTGGGTTGGAGGCTCCTTTGGCTCCTTTTAAAATGAAATTAGTTTGATTTTGGTCTAACTATCCTTTTGGTTCTCTTTATAATGCTAAATCAGTAAGGTAGGGGCTAGATGGTCCCTCTAGTTCTCTCTTGAATTGAAATTAGTTTGGGGTTGGAAAGGCAACCTTTTGGATTCTTTGTATTGACACTAAATCAGTATGGATTGTGTCGGGTGCGCCTTTGGTTCCTTTTTTAATGCAATTAGTTGATTTTTGGCTAACTACCTCTTTGATTCTCTCTTAAATTGAAATCAATTTAGATGGGATGGTTTCCCTCTAGGTTCTCTTTGTCGAGGCTAAATCAGTGAGGGTTGAGTTGGAGGCCCCTCGGACTCTTTTTTAAATGAAATCAGTTTATTTTGGTCTAACTACCTCTTTGGGTTCCTTTTATATTGCTAAATCAGTATAATGAAGGCTAGCTACCTCTCAGGGTTACCTTTATACTAGTAAATCAGTGTAGTTTGGATTGGAGGTCCCTTTGGGCTCTTTTTAAAAATGAAATCAGTTTGATTTTGGCTAACTACCGCTTTGGGTTCTCTTAATAATGCTAAATCAGTAAGGTAGGGATTAGATGGTCTTTAGTCCTCTCCTAAAATGAAATCAATATGGAATGGAATGGAATGGATGCCCTTCTGGGTTCTTTCTGTGGGCACTAAATCAATGTGTTTAGGTTGGAGACCTCTTTGGGTTCTCTTTGTGGGAACTAAATCAGTGTGTTTGGATTGGAGCCCCTTCTAGACTCCTTTTAAAATGAAATCAGTTTGATTTTGGCCTAACTACTCTCTCTAAGTTCTTGTATGATGCTGAATTAATATGGGTAGGTTGATACCTCTCTAGGTTCCTTCTAACAAAATCAGTATGGGTGGGTTGATACCCTCTTTTGGGGTCCTTTCTATGTGACTTACTATTGAATTCAAATTTGAATAAAAAGAAAATTAAAAAGAACTGGGAGCCTCATAATATCTTCTCCTGGTATACTACCAACCTTAGAGTAGGCAAGGAGTACTTGGCTAACTGATATAGTTTTCAATACGGAGGACATGGTCAATTGGCTGGGTTGATGGCAATTCCTCCGACTAAATTTCCACATACACCATAATTTTTAAGTAAGGCTATTGTAGGCTTTTAGGGTCTCTTTTGGGAATCTTCTAATCAAGCCTTAAATTGGAAATTGAAGGGAAAAACTTAGTTCCTTGATTTAACACACAATAGAAAATTTAATGGAGGAGCGAAGCTTTGTTGTATGGGGTGTTTCACCCTCAATTTTGAGCAAAGATTTTCCACATTAGTAAATAATAGCAATTTTGACTTTGGTTCCCACCCACGTCTCACAAAAGTACAAAATCTCAAAACAATACTTTGTCTACATGGTTCCAAAATGGATGCTGGGGTTTTTTCTACAACTCTAGATTGTGAAATCCTACACAAATCAACACACTTTAGAATTAATTAGTATGATACCAATAATGCAAACATAACCAGAGTCTAAGAGTTCTCAACTGACGGCATCACTAGAATTTGGCCAAAAACTCTTACTGTTAGTATCAACAATAATATAAATGAACTCAAAGGGACCCCCACGTCCTTTGCAAAAAATTTACAACATAAAAAACTCAAAAAAGTACAAGCAAAGCTTGAACACAAAGAAAACAGAAGAGCTTTGGCACAGTACCAAAGAAACTTGAACGTGGCTACAAAATGGCATCCAAGAAATACAAGAAAAGGGATGCAAAGAGAATCGGTGGGGGCCCTTTTATATGTTTCCAAGGCCTCCACTTAATTCTATTTACGTTACAAACTACCTATATAATTTATAAACTACCAAATTCAATTATTACTACACCTATTTCTATCCTATTGATGAACCTTCTCTAACTTTTGAAGAAAAATTCTGATTAAGAAATGAACTATTCTACTAGCTCCAGAAGACCCAAATTAGCTTGAAGATCCCCCAACCCCCAACTTCTGCATTAAAATTCCTCACAAAAGATAGTGTTTTCCACTATAGTACAAAAGGTGAAAAAACTAAGTTTTGAAATTTGGGTTTTTTGCTAATTTTATCTAGCTAGGTTTGTCTGGAAGGTCCAAAAATGTAAGTTAAGAGTCTAGGATGTCCTAATTTGGCCTTTGTTTGGCTGTAATTTGAAGGTCAATACAAGGAATGTTTTGTAATTCCGTTGAAAACTGTTAGCACCGCTCATTTGAGTAGTTGTTACTATCAGAATGTTGTGAAACTAAATTAGGCGCTTATTTAACCCTAAATACACAATCTTAATTTTTAGTGGAATTTTACCATCACTAGATGAATTTATACAAATTTATTTGCTCTAGATAATTTTGGTTGATTTTCCATGGAGTGATGTTTTGTAATTCAAAAATTTATGAAATTTTTTGGGTAACTTTGAGGAAGTCCCCAAATCCTCTAGGAAAATTTCCAAGTTCATCCAATAGTTTCCCAAAGAGAAATAAATTTATTTCTTTGGAATTTAATTCTGAAGAGGAAGAATTATTTCTAAATAAGGGTTTTGTGACAATTTAATTTTTCTGAGGAGGAATCATTTCCATATAAAAAAATCTTGATAGTTTAATTCCTCTAGAGAGGAATCATTCCTATGCAAGGAAATCTTGGCAGTCTGGCTTCACCGTTACGCTCTTGGCATATTCCTTAGTCAAAAAAGATCTTTCTTCTTGCTACCACTACTATCTATAGTATTCATAGATTTTGCCTTGTCAATTTTAGTCAATGTGGTCACTTGCACCTTATTTGCCCAAATTTTGCTGAAAGTCTTAGAATCTTTTACATAGTTGATTTCAAGTTAGAACTACTTCCAATCCTTTAAATCAATTGTTTAAACACATAATTGGATTCTATACTTATCAATATGCAAGGTTTTAGAAATTTCAAGATTTTCTGGAATTCTTCCCCATAAATATAGGGCTTCTTCCAACTATTCTATAATTCCACTTTTTCAGCCATTTTTACCAAAATTACCCATAAAAATGAGCAAAAAATGAAAAAAAGAAAATTCCAAGACTTAGGTGACATTCATGGGTCTTACAGGGGTCTATGGGCTTTGCTTTGTGGCGTTTCAACTTACAAAAGAAAAGATATTGAATTTTAAAGTTTTTATAAATGAAAAAAATGAGAAAATTACTTTTATTTTTATTTTGGTTGGAACAATGGCATAAGTCACACTAGTAGTAATTAGGTTAGATAAGTAGTGACTAGGATAAATTATCAATGACAAAGATTTAGGTTCAATATTATCAATGATGAAGGAATCTATGTGCAATTCACACACACACACACACAAATATATATATATATATATATATATATATATATATATATATATATATATATATATATTCCCTTGGTACAGTGATTAGGTCAATAATGCATTTGCATGACAAATTGTGATCTTAGCCTAACAAATTGTTTTAAATGAGCCCCTACTAGGCACTCGACTAAGATAACACTCATGTGTCTAGAACATCGTTAACAAATTGGCCACCAAATCGTTACTTTGGCTATAAGAGTGAAAGTGAATTAATCATATAATTTGTGAAATAGAATGATGTTTATATATGTATCCTATATTATTCTAAAATACAAATGACTTTAGTCACAATACAATAAATTCTTTGACCATTTGCAAGATTTTGAACCCTTGTACAATTAGTCCTAGGCATTTGCAAGGTAGGAAAAATCTAGACTACAAAGCCCATAACTATGGTCTATTGATTTTCTATAGAGAGACTTGTCAAATTTTTTTACTCTGACAATATCATATACACCCATGAAGAAATTTTCAGAGTTGATGAGTTGATTTTGTATTTAATATGAATGATTTTCCTTCAATTGAAAAAATCCCAACAATTTCCAAATCCTCACAATTTCATGACTTGTGATTTGATCTCTGAAAAATAAAATGAAAAAATTGCAAAGAATGAAAAAATAACTTAATCACAACATAGGAACATACTGAGTGTAAGAATTTTGCAGTGCAGCTCATCCCTGTGGGAACAATCATCGACGGACTTACTGAAGAGTGAGGACGCCCCGGCCCTCTCTCCTGCGTCCGGTGTCCTCTGTTTGTTGTTGTTGTTGTTGTTGTTTGTTGGTCTACCTTGTTCCAGCTTGGTTGTGTTCCCTCAAAAATTTCGTAAGTTGTTTCTTCTTCCTTCTGCACCGTCCTCCCGTCAGCCATGCCGGGGGGGTTAGCTTCCACCATGCCCTCTCCTTCTCTCGTCTCCTCCTCCTCTCTCTCTGTCTCTCCTCCTTCCTTGTTCCCCAATTCTCCCTCGCTCTGGCCTTATGTCACCCTCTCTGCTCGCTCCCCCAGACCCTCCTTCTCCTCTCATGTTCGTGCTGCTGCTGACAATCCCCGCCCTCGCCGGTCCGTGGCTTCGTCTCCGGCCAAACCGCAGAAGTATTACTTCACCACGGAAGCCGAGGAGCCCTCGTCCTCATCCCCCCTCACTGCAGACTCCGTGCCCTTGCTGGCTGGCGCTGCTGCTGCCCTCGGATTCGGATTCGGTAAGACCCACGTCTGCGACTTCCTCTCCATTGGGTTGTAAACCCTTAAACCCACTGTCAATTGATCCGTGCATTTTCTCTCAACAGTGTTCTGTCGCTTCAAAGAATCCCGACCTGCACTGTCCATGGTAATTCTGGCTCGGTCTGGGTTTTCTACAAGCTCGCGTGGGTGGCAGGAGATTTCATCTTTCAAAATTGGACAATATTTTCAGTTGTGGATTTTCTTACAATGGGTGACATCTGGTTGGGTTTTCAGTAGTTTACAAGTATATTAGCAAGAATGGTTGGCCGCTGAGCATGCCGAAAATGAATACGGGATTAGAAGTAGGAGGAGCTGGAGCTGGTTCCGACAAGAAGTTCCGTCGCGAATCCATGGCGAAATTGAATGAGTTCTCTCGAGAGCTTCGCACTTTCAGTGAGGTTGATTTAGCAGGTACTGCAATTGTGCACATTCTTGCCGTTCACCCTTTAGTGAAATGATTGCCAAATCGCGTGTAAAAAGTACCTGGGTTAGCTGACTGAAATTTCTACCACTTGAGAATCTATGGTTGTGTCATTGGCAGTTTAAGCATGGGTCCAAGAGTCAATAGAGCCGATGATGAGTGCATCTCATTTGTATTCTTGGAAGTTGAGACTTTATTCACAGATGTGCATAGGCATGGCATTGTCAGAAGCGTCCCCTTTCATTGTGAAACACCCTAACATGGATGTTCCCCAAAACCTCGCTCTGTAGGTCGCGCATTCGGGGATGAAGGTTTTGTTTATCTGGCCGAGGGTTTGGCATTCAACCAGGTCAGTAGCTCCTTTAGGCGTGTTGCATGTGTGGTAGTATATTTTTGTACGCGGTTTAGTATTACAGGAGATTGATGTCTGGGAAACATCTAACTAAACTGCAGCAGTTCCAGGATTTGTGGTTGGCTTCTATTTTCAATGTCATGGTTGAATATCGGCAATCCTGGGAATGAATCCATGAATTTGGGAGTGACTTTCAGACGTCCATTATGGTCCATTTTACATTGGCCTTTTCGCCCAGACTTGCTATTGCCGCCTGTCCTATTCTGAAACTTTCCTTCTCTTGTTTCCTGGACGAGACAGAGTGCTGAGAGTGTCGATTTTTCGGCCAATGGTATTACGGCTACCGGGGTTAAGGCTCTATCTCAAGTGCTACCCACAAACTCGTTTCTTAAAACCCTTAACCTCTCTGGCAACAGCATTGGTGATGAGGGTTCCGCGGTATGGAACAGTAATACCACCCATGTCTGTTATTTGGAAACGTGGAGTTGAAAGTAGAATAGGGAAGATGCTTTGTCGATGGATCCCGTCATTCTAACATGGCATTGCCTTAGTGGAGCAATCTGTACTAATTCTGAGCTCTTTTCCATGTCTTGTGAGCAGTCTAACCCTACTTTCTGTGCTGATGCTCTTAGTATGGCAGGAACTAGCAGGGTTGCTGGAAAATAATCAAGGAATCACCAAGCTTCAGCTGAATAGTATTAACGTTGGTGACGAGGTATGTTTAAGTACTACTGAATATTAATGTCTTGGAGTTGTGCTTGAGCTTGGTTCCATCTGATGTCAGGTTAAGCATGCAAATGTGAACCGACTCGAACATTTGTGGAATGGCACGGTACTTGCTCCGGAAACATTTTGTAGATTTGACACAATTTCTTTATTGATTGCGACGAATTTTGAATACAATTTGATGACTTGCAGGGAGCTAAAGCCATTGCTGAAATGCTGAAGAAGAATGAGCATATTACACACCTGGAGCTCAACAATAACGTCATTGACTACGCGGTAATAAAATCCGCTATTGTTATCTTAGTTTCACACATGATGTTATCCCTGTATAATATGCAGTTTATCATTAACACGAGACTGTAAATCTGCAGTAGTAGGGATGGGTGTTGCTGATGAGACCCATTGAAAATATACTGATCATGCATCAGTATTTTGCAGGGATTTGCTGCTCTTGCGGATGCTTTAACCACGAACAAAACTCTTCGCAGTATTCACATTAAGTGAGTTGATTTTGAGTTTATAGTAGTCCACTTGCACAACAACGTTCGTTTTCCTACTGCATATGAGTTTTGATGCCAAATATCTCTTGCAAACAGAGCTATCTTGATTAGAGGCTGCGGAAGTTGGAATAAATGTTTGTCGGATGAACACTTGATTAATTCTGGGTGGAAGTATTGGTCTTTTGGTACAATAATCACATCAGTAGCCTTTTTGCATTTTGATGTTAGGATGTTGAGTTGTTATTTTGGTTTATTGACTTTTTGGTAAGCATTCAATTTGATGGTTGTCACAGGAAGGATTTAGAGGCGGTATCACTTGACTTACCTAGTTTGTCAGTATGATCTAAATTAATTTGCATTGCAGTAACAACTATGGTGGTGCTCTTGGAGGTTCTGCTTTTGCAAAAGGGTTGGAAGGGAACAAAAGCTTACGTGTGGGTGCCCGATTCATTTGTTGTAGCTCTTAAGACCAGATGCGTTCATTTTGCTGAGTACATTTTTCTGCGATGCTTCACTTTAGATAACACAGTACTAAAATAGTACAGATCAATCTTTTTCATCATTTTCTACAAAGTGACACAAACTTCAAACATTTCAAATGTCAGTGTATGTTCTTCCATTGTAACATTTTCCTCTTATCCTGAAAGTCTTTTATGTTGTGATTCTAGTATGATCTTGCCACTAACTAGGACTTGGAACTGTCAGGAGTTGCATCTTCATGGAAACGATGTGGGCAATGAAGGCATTCGAGAATTGATGGTAGGCTTGATGACTCATAAAGGTACGTCTATGCGGGTTTTTTCTATATCATCAGAATTGCATTTGCAAAAAGAGTCTTTAAATTTGTAATTATTTATGTCATTTTTATCCTGTCCAAGTGTAACCAATGAATTTTGTTAACGAGCTTATATTGATATTTCAGGAGCTTTACGCCTCATTTCACCTAATGTGGTCTTGAATTCTTAATGTGGGATTGTGACATTGAATTTGACAGGGAAGATCTCATCATTAGACATTGGTAACAACAAAATAGGGCCGAAGGGTGCGTTCCATGTTGCAGAGTATATTAAGAAGATTAAAACCCTCCAGTGGTTGAACATGTACATGAATGACATTGGTGACCAGGTTCAATTTTATTCCTCGTCTTTCCTCCTCAGAATGATAATGCTCGAGAAAAGAATTTTTTTCCTCCGTTGTGATCAGTCTTTAATAGCCTTTGATTCGACATGTTTTGTGGTCCTGCTCATCTGTGCTTCCCTCTTTTCATGTGTTCATTATGCTGTACTTGGCCTCTCTTGGATACCATATATCTACTACTTATCCGTTGAAATGACCAAGTTGCACTGAGAGTTGTTCATGTGGCTGTGTTGAACATCCAGGGAGCAGAAAGAATAGCTGAATCTTTGAAGCGTAATAGATCTATTACCACAATAGACTTGGTAAGTTTCTTTGGAATACCTTATGCCAAGTAACCTAAAAGAGGTATCGTTCCGCATGCGGTCCCAAATGTTAAATGATGGTTTTGCTTGTGTGCCCGTATTATAAACTGAAGCGTTCTTGTCTACACAGGGTGGAAATAATATTTCTGCCGAAGGCACTTCCCATTTAGCAGCTGCTTTGAAAGACAATACAACAATCACCACTGTAAGTGTATTCTTTATCTAAGAATATCACACATAGCATTAGATAGTGGAAGAGCATTCTACTGTTGGAGATGTTCACTTGGACACATCGTTTCTTTTTCCAGCAGGAAGTTTTGCAATATTGATAACAGAATTGTTGTCCTGTTGAGATTTGCATCACGTATTAAGAATCTCAATGCAGAGGTTGTCTTTCTCTTTTCTGTGTCATTTACAGTTTGAATTCAGCTACAACCCTATTGGAATGAATGGTGCCAAGGTGCTGGCCGATACCTTGAAGTTTCACGGTAAAATTGAAACACTTCGCTTGGGCTGGTGCCAGGTATGTCAGTCAACCAGTCTTGTGATCACTTAGTACTCTGAACCTTCTTGATACCTGAAACCTTCGTCCTTTCTGCTACCTTAGTTTAAATGGTCTAGCAAAATCTTATTGTTATCGTTGGCCACATTCCCTATCAATCTTTTTTGTTCATGTTTTTCTTGCCTGCGCAACCCTTTGTATACTTGTTTAAATCTCCTAATCCTGTTTGTTCCTTTTGTGCTCTGGCTTCTGGTGAACACTTAAGTGCATTAACTGAAACCAAGTTGGTTAAAATCTTGTGAGCCTCTCTTGTGAAGCGAAGGAAATGCTTTTGATTAAACATATTCTTAGATCTCACCGTATTGATTGTTTGGAGATGTCTACAGATAGGGGTGAAGGGAGCGGAGGCCATTGCTGATTGCCTGCTTTACAATTCTACTATCTCAACATTAGACTTGCGCGCAAACTCTCTTGGTGATGATGTATGCATCTAAATTAAACAAATTATTAGTAAAACCTTTGAGGTTTTTATGAGGAAATGAGCTTGTGAATAGTAGATTCTGTAAACAATGGCTAGAACAGTTATTTGGGTTAATATTGTCCAGTAGTCGGTTCAGTCGTGTAAGCTCTTAAACGAACGACTTTGTGGGTGAAAACAGGGTGCAAGTGTGTTGGCCAAAAGCTTGAAAGTAGTCAATGAGCATTTGACGTCACTTGACCTTGGATTCAACGAAATCAGGGTGAGTCAGTCTGCTTTTGTTCTTTTCTGCACGCACTTTTTTTGTTCTCAATACACAATGCAGTAATTTCTAGCCTGCATTGGTAGTGCTCGTCTGAACTTCACGCTAGTACGTTGGACCTGGAGTTCTGAAGTATTTGAAGCTGGAATATTGGTGCGCGGATTATGTGCTCTGACATGATGGATCTGCCATTCACTTCAGGATACGGGAGCTTTTGCGCTTGCCCAGGCATTGAAATCGAATGGAGAAGCAGCCGTCTCAACATTAAATCTCACAAGCAACTTTCTCACTAAATATGGCCAGGTTTGTCAGCATCTCATTTACTTAACTGCACTAATGTTTCTTCACTTTTAGTCAGTAGATTCTGTTCGGGCCATATAAGAGTTTTCACTCGTTTTTCGAAGCGAAAAATTACTCATTCAGTTTCTCGTTATATCTGACGATGTTTGTCAGTTTAGTTCCCATTTCACTTGTATAACTTGATTCTTTTGTATTTGCAGGTCGCCCTCACCGAAGCAAAGGACCATGTGAGTGAAATGAATGACGGAAAGGAAGTGAATATATATTTTTAGACAACCTGTTCAAGAATATCACGAGCCTCATCCACCTATTCAATTGTAATTGCTCTTAGTAATGAATGAGTTCAGGTTTCCTTGCCTGAATGTCTGGACCTCTGTCCACTTTATGTGAGTACCATAGTGCACCAAGTTTTCAACCTGTTCAACAGTCCCAATTTCACTAAATTTCACCATAATGTTAACAAATACGAGGTTATATATCAAGTTCTAGTTAGTAAATGAGAAGTCAAGTACCTTTAGTAAACACAGTCACGACCTTCTTGAGTAATTATGATATTTTGTGCCTTAACCCCTAAACGATTTTGACTACGTTTTCACTGAAATCACTTCCAAACTGTCATTTCTAGTACATGTACCAAATTTTAGAGAAAAAAAAAATTTAGACACATGTAACTGTAGGATCTTGTAGTAAGCTTGCTTGAGAACATGTAGGAAAAATTTTAGAAAATTTCACTATGTAGATTGCAAGATATTAGCGTTTGAAGTGACAAATTTCTTTTTTTTGGCCTTGCTAAAATCTGGGCAGCTACACTTCAAAAAGTCACATTTTGTATGAAATGGTTGTATAAAAAATGTCCAAAATGGTTGCAACTCTTTGAATTCGTTTTTCAAGTCAAGTTGGTTACATGTTTGAAAAAATTTAGATCATTTGGAATCACACAACATACAAGAAAAAAATAGTAAGTAGAAAGATGTAGAGAACAATTCAAAATACTAAATTGTTAACAATTTATTTATGGAATTAAAAAATGCCAACTCAATGGTTGTAATGTTGTAATAAACAATCTACACTTAATATTTTTAATTTTTTTCAAAAATATTGAAAATTGAGTTAAATAAAGGACTTCAAAATTTATCTTAAAATAGAGATTCAATAATGACCTACAAACTCTTGCAAATTAAAACTTCTCATAATTTTTGACTCATTGATCAAAATGGAATGATTCAAAGATTTTCAAGTATATATATAAATTTAGAGAACTAATTTCAAATTTTAATTTCTTAAGAAAATGATTTTTAAAGAAGTTTTTTTGTTGCTCGAGTTGCTATCAAGCAATGAAAAGTATATATCATACAATAATTTTTTAACCATGTAATCAAAAGTTATAAATATTGTTGGGACCTAAAAAGCTACTCCTTGGACACATGTTGTGTTAAAATTTCAGCAAAAAAAATAAAAACTCCATTCATGGTGAGTTGCCCAAAATTTCTATGTTGCCGAAAAACACAGTTTGGGCATTTAGGGGTTAATGTTGTACAAATGATGGTACCAACCCAAAAGGACTATTTCACGTCATTTTGGCTACTCAAAGACTTGATTCTTGTCTTGGTAAGAAAGCATTGGATAAGTGATAGAGCAAGAATAAATTTTACTAATTTTTTTTCTGTATATTCTTATTTCATTTTCATTTTAACGATGGCTAAAGAAAACTTCTCAAGTTCATATAACCAAGCTAAAAGTGGAAATGACTTTTGCAATGTTATGGATGAAATGAAAATGAACAATCTTCTCAACTACTCCATTCAAGGTGTGGAGAGTACAAATGTGTACTTTATCTAGAGGGATATAAAAAATAGGCTTCCATCTTGACAAAGTTGTTACTTCCATTCGTAGTGTTGCTAATACCTTCTTAGAGAACAAATCATCATGCCATAAATACTTTTGATTGGTCGAAGTCAACATAACTTGTATGATTGTAGATACTATTAGTTTTTTTTGTTCTTACAAACTATATATACAAGATTGCAAGCTATTGGTGCCCATGTTGAGTCTATATATACATTCTATTGTCTTTGTATCTACTATAAGATGTCACTCTACTTCAAAAGATCCTCTAATTGGTACCTCGAAGAATTGACTTGATCCTTGTATTTTTAATAGTGTAAGAATTTTAGTTTAAAAAAAATTAGAATTGGTTGTGTCTCCCAAGGCTCTTGAAATGATGTAATTTGTCAAATTTCACACACTTTGAACTAAGAAATATTTGTCACTTTTTGGATCAAAGTCCATGTTTAGAGCATAATTCATTAGCGTAATGCTCACATATTCTAATTTCTAGCCATAGATGATTTCAATCTCATCAAGTTTAAAACAAAAATCAAAGGTTTTCCCAACAATTTTAGATGCATTGAACAACAAAAAGAATATACCTCATTAGTTACAATTGTATAGAATAGATTGTTTTGTTTTGTTTTTATGTTTTTTGGAGAATTAAATTCTTAAATGAAAGATAAGAAAAAAGTAGAATCAAGTCTTTAGATTTAGTTGGACTTGGTTTTATTTATATAATAAAAATAAGATTTTCAATGATTATTTTCTTAAAACTATGCAATTACATCGTAAACAAAAAAGTTTAGGTTCAAAAAAATTTACCTTCCAATTTGTTGTCATATAATTCTACCATAGTTCTTTGAACTTGTTTAGGTTAACATTAGCAAAAAAATGAATTATTGTCATTCAACATGATGTAAATAGGATCTTTTGACTGATTGATTGAAAATGTGGATGCTTATTGTCAATTGAATTTTGTGGATATATTAAACCATCTACCCAAAGGTCAATGTGTGACACACCAACTTCTTGCATTTGAACAAATTCAAACTTTGGTATTTCCTCATGAAGTGCACAACTATGGGAAGTAAGTGGAGCATAGTTGCTTGCAAATGTACCACTAATTCTTGTAACTTTGTTTAGCCATTACTTATTGCTATCAAAGTTCAATTAAAATTATTCTTTCATGCTCAGTCCAATTTGAACCGGGGTTTGATTTGTTGTAAGTAGTAAATCGCATACAAGTGAAGAAGCTACCTAAAAGCAAGAAACGTGGGTTTCCTCTAAAACATGGATTCCCACTAGAAATATGGTAGAAAAAAAACTGAGAGGGTCATCCAATCATTTTTGCATGTAGCCTATTCTCAAAATTCCAATATGAGCCACCCAAACTTACATGAATGATTCTAGCCACTCAAGTTATTTTCAAGATTGCCTACCATATTGTTTTGGTCACAATTTCATAGTAGTGTTAATATTTTGAGACATTAAGGATGACATGCACAACATTTGGCAATAGGAACTTTAGCATGCTTGTTGCAATGTTTTCAATACTATTATTTTTGCATCTCTCTTTTCTTTTTAACTCATATACATATATAAGTAGAAAAATACAAGCTAGAGGCTAGAATTACCTTTATGTTGAAATAGTCAATTGTCTACAATTAATACATTGTTAGGCTTATACCCTTCTTGCTAGCTCTCTTATTCAAAAGATTCTTAATGGATTTGGAACAAAGAATTTGGCTAATAGAGTTTACACTTATTCCATCTCCAAATAAAAGAATATTGTTGTACAGTCCTTTGGGTACAAAAGAAGGTCAATTGTAATAAGGGAGGGTTGACCAAACACCTTTATAGATTTGAGTTTTAGGAATGATGTTTGCAAAATGTGTATACTAAATGCACTTTTGTTATACTAACTTAAAAAAAATTGGATACTAACTCAAACACTTTCCTAGCAAATATTTTGAAACAAACATGTGAACTGATAGAAAGGATGTATTTGCATTTTGAATTGTGATGATGGAAATAATAACAAGATAAAACTAAACTTCATTAACTCTATAGGTAAGTTGGCTTTCAAAAATGAAAGACCTAAGTTCTATTTTAATTTTTGAACTTTTCCTTTCTATTGCATCAAAATCTTTTAGTTGTGGTATTCTTCCATTTGCTATAAAATTACTGAGCAATGAGTCAAAGATGTCTTAGGGAGTCATTAAGCCTTAAAGTTTAGTTTGTTGATCTAACATGTACCAATCATCATCTTATAACTACATGACTTTAGGCATTTTTTTCTCCCTCGAAAATAGTTTAAAGTTTCTGAACCTACAATAGTCCATTTCTCTAACTTGGAGAAACATATTTATTGAAGTATTAGCCACAAAGGGGACAAATATTTGGCCTCTTTTTTGAGACTCTTCGAAATAATCAGCCCAACTTAGAAGTGTTACATTTGTGGCATTTTCTATTATTTTTACAATTTAACTTTTTAGGTTGGTGGTGCTTCTAACAATTGAAGTGTTTTGATTGAATTTTTAGGTGTTTGAATCTTGGAAAACATAGATGTCATTTAGAGATTGACAGACCCAAATTTGTACAGTGAGGTGGATGATACTAAATACATGAAACTAGTCAATCTATCTCTATGGTGTGTACAAAAGACAAGTTCAGATAGACCATTCATGTTCATCAAGTAAAGTGTGTGCACTTAAAAGTGATATTGTCCTAATTGCGACACCTATCTACAATAGTCCAAGATTTCAGACTTGAAATCTTGGACAACT
The DNA here is from genome assembly GCA_963969395.1 of Pseudoscleropodium purum. Lineage (NCBI taxonomy): Eukaryota > Viridiplantae > Streptophyta > Bryopsida > Hypnales > Brachytheciaceae > Pseudoscleropodium > Pseudoscleropodium purum. Next base: position 27,166,095 of record OZ017798.1, read on the forward strand.
TTAGATAAGTGTCGCAATTAGGAGAGTATTGTTTTTAGATGCACATACTTTAGCACAAAAGCTTTAAACACTATTTTCTAAATGTCAATAGATGTCTAAGTACAATAAAACTTTTTTAAAATAAAGTGAGCGCACTTTACCATTACCTAAACCGCCATCATCACTCTCTCTAAATTATACATCACTAAATTTAATATGTATATTGAAGAAATGATTTTAGAACATCTACCAAAAAAATTTGACCCTTCATAATTTTTGCATATAATATCAAAATGTTGTGTTATTTGGTGCATTGGAACCTTTTTTCACTTGCCAACATGAAAATATGAAAATTTGACCAATAACATAATTGTAATTAGACATAATAGCAAAAAGTGGCAGTTTGGGGTACCTACCTTTATAGGATTGACTATATTACATTTAGGAGGATCATTGCATTAATGACATTATATGTAGTCCAAGCCAAGATTAAGCTATCAATTTTACCTTAGAAAGTATTATTTTGGAGAGGTTCTACCATATCTTGTAGATGCTACCATTTATGAAAAAGAATTCTTCTCAATAAACAACCAATAGATTCCATAAATTTCAACAATAGCAAAACCTTGTAGGAAATGGTCCATTTCCTTGCTCGACAATGAGCACTTCGAACTTGGGAAGCTAGAAGTGTAGGTAGACTTGCAACTAGTGTGCCATGTGCCGTTGCCACGGTCAAAACAAAAGAAAAAATAATTTTCTAATATTTTTAATTCAAAAAAACTTCAAACTTCAAAAACTTTCATGCCTTAGGTTGGAATGCTACAAAACCAAATCCATGCACCCCTCCTTGCTAAGGGCTTTCCAACAATACCAAACATGCGAATGGAAGACGCATGTTCCAGGAGATCTCAATGTAATAGACAAAACAAAACAAACAAACAACCTAATTTAATAGAATTTAATAGAATCTAGTAATTTATGATGCCCCATGTTGACTACTAGCAAAGGTAAAACTTTTACTCATCCCAAAATTTATTGATGTAATTTGTAGCCATCTTTTGTGTACAAATTTTTTACTATCTTTTGCTATTTTTTCTTTGTGAAAGTTAACTAAATATCCTCAAGTTTGGAACCTATGAGGATTTAGAGATCTTCACGCTTCGGTGCAAATAAATCATGCCACTTATAAGTCATAATACAAGAATATGGTCAACCAAGTGGGCAATCGCACTGTTGTAGTGTACCCTACGCTCGGGTCAAATTCTTTAAAAAATAAAATAAAAATAAATGAATATGGCCTATGATGAAATTTTTAGAAATTCTAGCATGACATATTTGAAAAGTGTAGAAAATATCGATGAAAATAATTTGAATCTTAGAAAAAAAAACCATGAAAGAAAAAAAAAAAAAAAAAAAAAAAAATTTACAAAAAAAAAAAAATGAAGGCGGGGCTCCTAGGGAATCTGCCCAAGGCAGGGTTCCTAAGGGCTACTTAGTTGGGGGTCCGCCTAGGCAAGGGGGCTGCCCTCCTGAATACTATGTGGAAGTAGCTATAACTGTTAGTAAAGCCTCCTTAATTGCACTAAAGTTTAAGTCCCAAGATAAAATTGAAAGATCCAACTACCACACATGTCTACATGACCATAAAGTTGGAGGTCCCTACCTATAAAGGGAACGAAATATTATATTTGCTCCATAATGAATTTCTAGAAATTTTGAAAGCTACTAATGAAGGGAATTTTTGTGAAAAATAAATGATTTCGAATTGGCTATGACGAACCTTGACTTCAAGGTATGGTAATATCCACAGGTAAAAAACAAAAACGCTGCAAATTTGAACATATAACAATTCTGAAGACAACAACGATCTATAAGATGGAGTCTTGAGAGAATAGCTGGGATAAACTTCACGTACTTCCAAGGTTAATGACCAATTGATGAAACATTATCAAACTTGACCAACAAAACAAGATTTTTCTTCTTCAGATTCCTCTTTGTAAACAAATTCATCATCATCATCACTATTGGAATCTTCAACAACCTCCTCTTCAACCTTAGCCTCTCTTTTAGACTTTTCAGGATTTTTTTTTAAACAAGTGTGTTTAAGAAACACACTGCAAGGGTTTTTACACAAGGTTAAAAACTTGTTGTCACCAAGTATCAAACCCACAACTACAGGTTGGGTACCTCACCACCATCACCTAGTAGTTTAGGGTCATTTCAGACCAGGACACTTCAAGTTTGATTACCTTGCCTTTGGCAATAATTCTTATGCTATATTGTTTCCCCCTTTTACTTTACCTATATTTCAAAGCAAAAAAATTAGTAATATTTCCAAGTTGGTACTTTTAGTTTTTCATATTACTTAATTAGCATCATCAAGCTATTTACCAAAGCTCTGTGTTGTGTACAATTGTGTTGCATTATACAGCTTGAATTAGCACAAGTGCAAGGAATGGTGTAAGATCAAGAGAGTGCGCCTTCTGCCAAAGATCATGCTCATTCTTATGGCATTTGGAGGACGTCAAGACGATATACTTGTTGTTCAAAGCTTTGTCTTGTGTCTTTCTACAATCTTTATTTTAGTTTTTATATATATGGTAGTAGGTTGAGATCAAGGTGACTTGATGATGGTCTCTCATTATTTCTCATTATGCTAGCTATTTTGTTTTATTTGAAGGTTGAAGTTGTTAGGCCGAGTTGCCTTGTAAATCAATTTAGATTTAATTTATGTGATTCATTGATTAAAGTGTCATAGTAATTTGGTTGCAAGTTCGGGGGAAGAAAAGAGGAGTCATTTGCAAAGTTAGGAGCAATGAAGACTTGTAGTCATCTTCATGATGAAGCATCACTTGTGAAAGAAGAGGTATTTCTACATGATAGAAATTGTTGATGATCTTGCTTCTACATTTTCTTTTATACTTGGGATGTTGATGCATGTTTTTATATAACATACCTATTGCTAACTAAAATATTTATTCGCTTGTTGGTTACAAAGTATAATCAATGAAGAATTCGATAGTTGAAGGATGTGATACAAAGATTAGTACTTTATCCATAATGCATTATAATTCTTAATAGTTCCTATCCATGCTCAAATTGTAAGAATACCTTCATTTGCATGTATATATCTTGAGTAATGGTTGTTGTTTTGATAGGTTGAAATCTTCTAATGCAAAGTTCACTCAAATCATTAGAAGATTTTTGGAGGTAGAGAGCCCATTTCGGCCATTTTGGGCCTATTTCTCGTAGCTAAGGAAACGGCCTACTATCAGAATTTCTTTTTAATTAAAAAAAAATTTAATTCTCCAAATGCAAAACAAAGTTGAAATTTTTTTTGGACAATGACATGGCAGGGTCTTGGTCACATCAGTCATCAGACCATTATGCTGTCACTACATAGTTGAGTTCCCATAGTTGATAACTTGCGGGCTCTTAGAGCCCTAAAAAATCTTCGAATAAGATGTGAATTTATATTGAGCTACAAAGAAATTCAAGACTTTGGAAATGACAAGTATGGAGGCTTGTACATTGTTGTGGTCTCTCCTCTTGGTGTTCATAGATTGTTTCAAGTTCCCCTACCAACTTGCATCAAAGATATCTAAAGAAAAGGATTGAAAGTGTTGGACGATTGTAGATGAAGTTGCAAGATCAACAAAAGACATGCATGTCCAATCATGTGTCAAAACTTGAGGACAAATTTAGCACATCGTTTTTAATATGTGCTTTAGTTTGTAGAGAACCTTTCTTTAGAAAGGATCAAATGCATGGAATAGAACTAGCAGAAATTCATGAACACTATTGTTTCTTGGATATGTTGATCATATTTCTAATTATAACATTATGTTTTGACTCATTAAGTCTATATTTCTATTAGGGATTTCCCATTCTTTGATGTCTTTGTCTTTCTAGTAGTGTATATGTGCCTAGAAAGTAGTTCTCCTTTAAAAAATTCTTAGAGCACCTTGTATATATGATTGGTAATGTCTTCGAAGAGCAAAGGAAACTTTTGGAAGAATTAGAACACATGATTATTAGCCTTGTTATAGGTTATTTATAACATGACAATTAGGGATATGCTAAGCTTGATATATGATGTATCATTTGAATTAAGTCTCTTCAACTAGCTAAAAGTTGGTTGGTTTGTTATATCTTTGACGTCAATCCATACTAAGGCTTAGCAAACTATCATTTCAATTGACATGATTATAATTGCAAGGAGGTATCCTTCAAACATGCACAAATTCTAATTTAAAAAATAAATGGTTCTACAACTAAATCTAAGCTAAAGAAGAACAATACTTCAACCTCTAGCTACCTACAAGAAGAAATTCCACCTCATCTCAAAAGATCTAGACATTAAGTATTTATTACAAATAGTTTAATGATAGTCTACATAACAATGTTGCACCTATGTGGTTAATTTCAATGGTTTAGAGTAAAACTATGAATAAAAAAACATTAATCTTTATAATAAATCCAACTTTCTTGAAGATGTGATTTTAGAGGTGATTTTTTAGGGCCTATACGTCTTGTTTAAACTTGGGCAACCTATAGATTCTTTTACTATAATCAAAAATGCTAATTTGCAAGGGCTAAAAATAGATCCTCCTAAAGGAGTTCTACAAGTGTTCCTTGAAAGAAAAAAAAATCGAGGAAAAAATTGGAATGCTACCCAGTTTCTAAATGAGAGTTTGTTCACTCAAGATCAACTACAATTGACTTTGGAAAGTCAAATTGAGTGATGCTTGTACATGCTACATTTTGGAAAATTTGATATTCACATATTTGGAATCCAAGTCTCCAAAATTAGCTAAAAAAATGGCAAAAAAACTAAAATTAACTAATTTAAAATAAGGACCAATTTTTACATCTATCCCTCATCAAATAAGGGGGGAAATGTTTCCTTTAGGGAACTCTTGTAAGACAACTAAGTATACTCTTATAATCTTTATTAGTAACACTTCTCAATACTATTTTTTTTTTCTATTAATAATAGTTTGAGACTATAAAATATGAAGATTCATTTTACTTTTATTGACCATTGCTAAACACTTGTGATGGTTGGAAATCAACCACTCAAGTTCCTTGACTATGTTTTTGCCAAAAAAAACGCTTCCAAATTGCCATTTCTTGTACGAGTTTCAAATTTTAGAAAAAACATTTTTGGACACATGTTATTGTGGGATCTTATGTTACAGTGGTTTGGAAAGATGTGGAAAAAATTTCAGAAATTTTCATTGTGTAGATTGCAATATGTTAGCATTTGAAGTGACAAAAATCATTTTTTTATCCTTGCAAAAAATTAGGCAACTGCACTTCACAAGGTTACATTTGTATGAAAAAATGTTTGAAATAGTGGTACTTCTTTGGATTCATTCTTCAAGGCATGTTGGTTAAATGCTTGAAATTTTTTAGATCATTTGAAATTGTACAACATATAGAAAAAAAATAATAAGTAGAAAGATGTAGAAAATGATTCAAAATACTAAATTGTTAACAATTTATTTATGAAATTGCAAAATCACAATCCCAATGATTGAAATGTTTTAATAAACAATCGTTCACCTAATGTTTTATTTTTTCCAAAAATATTGAAAATTGAGTTCAATAAAAGATTTCAAAGTTTATTTTAGAGTAGAGAATCCTAAACTACTAGCAAACTAAAACACCTCATAATTTTTTATTCATTGATCAAAATGGAATTATTCAAATCTTTCTATGTATATGTAAATCTAGAAAATCAATTTTAAATTTGGATTTTTGAAAAAATGATTTTTTCATATCTGTCCAAATTGCCCAATTAAAAAACAATCAACATATTAGGCCATGACTTTTGATTCATAATTCTAAATGTCCTAAAATTTAGTGCATATGAAAGATATTCCTTATCCCCACTTTCAATTAAAATTTGGGCCAAAAACATCGAAATCTCTAGTTACATGTACCTGCAAAAAATTTCTATGTTGCCAAAAAATGAAGTTTGGCTTTTTAGGGATTAATATAAGGTATGTGTACCCATAATCATCTTTATTTAAAATGAAATACCTACATTTGAACCAAACCATGACACTAAACCCTAGATAATCATTATGCAAGATGTATACAATCAGAACACAAAAACTTAGGAGAGTCCAATGTCAAATTTTTGTAATCCTATAAATAGGACTTAAAAATTTCATTAGTTATTCATACAATGTCCAAATTATGCACACTATAGTGCGTGGAAACCCTCTTTCACTTCCCAACAAGATCCAATAAAAAGAATTTATTTAAAAAAAATACTAAATGTACTTAGTTGCAATTAGATTTGAATATTGGTGCATTTACCTTAGCAAGTTTTACAGGTGGGTAAACAAATAATCACCCCCTAGAAAAGTGACTTTTTTTTAAACGTGATGCAATTTCGCTTCCTAGGTCTTATACTTGTCCTTGTTCCCTAGATCTCAATCCACAGGGCCACCACTTATATGGAATAGTGAGGCCATCCACATTCCAATTAGAAACTACCTCACTGATGCCATAATGAAAGTGGCAACTCCAAAAAATACTCCTAAATGCAATTCAAATTAGTCTCAACTCTTTATTCCTAACCCTATCATCTAGCCGTAACAAGTTAGGAAGATATGAAGAACCTACAAGTTGGCTCATGATAGGAAGAGTCATAATTGTAATTGTCATATCTTTTCAAGCTTTGATATTTGTGCCAATAAATTAGAACTCCCTTTTCAACATGAAAGATTTTTTTATTTTTTTTAATTGCAGATATCCCATTTTTTTCCCTCTCCTTTTTATATTGCACCCAAGTTCATTTAAGGTTTGGATTGCTGGTTTTGCATTGTTTAAATTTTCTTGTAAAAATCACCTGAACGGAATGAGAGTCACCGCCCTGCACTTGAAAATTCCGGTAGGGTCCCTGCTTCCGGTCATCATCAATTGAGGATGCCCTGAACAGTGAATTGGGAATCAATTCCTTGAGTTACAGAATTATTTACAATAAAACTGAGAATCATTGACAACATTTTATAATTAATTATGCCAACGCCTTGTACATTCTTACATTCTTCCTGGGGACCATGCACCTAACCACCAAAGGATGTTCCCCCTGAAAATGATCACGTATTGGGGTAAAATTGATTTATAAATTAAAAAAGGGACCCATTTGCACATTACAAAAATGATGGATTATTGAATTGGAAGATTTGGTCCTACCTATTTTATTCTTATTATTCCCCTCCTCACGTAACTCAACTCCATCCCAAATTCCCAATCCCCAATGGCCACCGAAATCTACCAACCGCATACATGCACCTCCCACTCGTTCCTTGAACCTCGCCCTCGGCAACGCGGACCTCTCCCCGATTGGTCGAATCATGGGCACTGCCGGTATTTTTAGAATCTATATACCGTGCCCACGTCAGACTGCCACGCAGGTAGGGGCAGACTCGGATGCGACAAGGGTGGGGCCACGTCACTTCCCGACCCCTCCACGTGGGGTCCCCAGCCCTCCACCTCGGATCCCACTGCAGTCCACATCATATTCTTAGCGTCTCCGCCAATGAGTCTGCGTCGGCAGCCAAAACCAGGCGTCCTCACGCCTCTTTCTCTCTCTCAGCCAGAACCAGGCATCAGAGCGAGCTCGCAACTCGAATAGCATCTAGCAAAAGCGCACGTCGAGGATGCTCGCCAAGACGAATCGACCACAATTCTGCGGCGAAGAACTGAAATTCTCGATCGCCAGGTTCGATTTGGTTGCTTGCTTTTTTCATGTCGACGACGACGGTGCAGCAGTCGGAGCTCGGGGATGGGGAGAATGGGCGAGGAGGATTCAGCAGCGAGCGCAATCCAGGGCGATTATGGGCTATGGATCAGCGGATTGACAAGCCGCTGGGCGCGGAAGCCGATCATGTTCGCTCCATGTACCTCAATCAGGTGCAACATCTCATGAACAGTGGTGCCCGAATTCGCACAAGAGACTGAAAAAAAATCCAAACTGTCCATCTCTATGGAATTTCGGAAGAATTTTAGAGTCAAATGTGCTGTGATTTTGGAATACAATTCACGAGGATACACCAGGATTCACCGGGAATGGAATTTGAGAGCAAAAGGAGATTTTTCCCAATTATTTTCCATGTCGAATTTCATCTGGGTTGGAGTGTTTGGGGAGATTCGGAGTTTGCAGTGTGAGTTTCTCGAATTTCGAATTCCGGAAGGTCGTAGTCGATGGAATGCCGTGTTTCCGAGGTCTACAATTGTGCAACTCGAGAGCTGTAAACGTTAAGACTGATCTTCGTTTAGGTGCGCAACAAGTGTGACGTTTAAGTGCCCGGACTGCTCGCGAGCTTTAGATTTATGACTGGAATAGATCTGAGGTTGCTGTCGGGGTCGATTTCACTGAAATCCTCTCATGGGGGTTGAGGACTTTTCCCCAGGTTTCTGAAATTCTGGAGGTGATGGATGAATACTCACTGGTGTGGAAGATTTGGAGTGAAACTCCAGGGATTTTCGATTATTGATGAAAGTCCCCCCTTTGTAGTGGCAATTCTGGGGCGTTTGTGAAGTGAAAGTGTCGAGTGTTCTGTCGGTTTAGATGCTAGAGAGGTTGAAAGTGCATATATGTTAAGATTTTATCGGTTTCCGTGAGATTTTCTCGTTTTCTTGTTGGCAAGGTTTGTCGGTGACCTAGTCCTAGTCCTTTCGACGCAGCATCGAAATGCAGTTGTTACCATTTTGTTGACCTCATTAATCTGCACAACGTCGGTGGCGCTACTGTTCTGTGCATGTACGGGTAGATGATGACGGCGTCTTGTTCATAGCAAAATTTGGAGTTCTAAAGTTTGGGCACTGTCCTCACATTGTCTCCTGTGGCTGTGTTTTAGTTCACCTGTAAATTTATGAGCATGTTTTCCCCTATATGAATACAGTTTTTATAATTTTTTTAACATGAACCAATGTCTTAGCATTTAAATAAAATAAATTTCATGTCTTGCAGGCTGTCACGCTGGGTGCGGTGTTGCGCCTTGCATACCAGAGCGTGGGTGTCGTCTACGGAGACTTGGGCACATCCCCTTTGTACACCTTCAAGAGCACATTTTTCAAAGGAGTGCAGCATCGGGACGACATCGTCGGAGCTTTGTCTCTCATTCTCTACACGCTCACCATCATCCCCTTAATCAAGTACATCACCATCGTAATGAGAGCCAACGATAACGGTGAAGGTAAATCAAACTCTTTGGAACAGTAACCCATCTTTCTGAGTCTGACTTTGGAATCGTGTATCATTTTTAGGGTTGGAAACCTTAAACGAATTTCTTACTTGGAGTCTTGTCTTGCTGCAGGAGGAACCTTTGCTCTCTACTCATTGTTGTGCAGATATTGTAACATAAGTGCGCTGCCGAATCAACACCCTACCGATGTGGAGCTCACCACGTATCTCGTGGACAATGCCCATAAGAAAACCTTCGTTCAGAGGAAGCTGGAGGGCAGCTACATTCTGCAGAAATTGCTCTTGCTGATTGTGCTGTTTGGAACGTGCATGGTGATCGGCGATGGGATATTAACTCCGGCAATCTCAGGTACCCTGTTCCGTCCTTTAGGGTTTTATAAAAGCAAACCTGATGTGTAGGGTTTAGGATTTAAGATGAAACTTGTACGATCTTCCTCGTTCTTGTAGCTTGACCCCTGAAGTTCAAGTTTGGCCTCATGTGGGTTTTTTCAGCACTTTCTTTTGTTCACTTGTACTTAATTTTTGATCAACAGATGCAACGTTTTTCATTGATTCTTGTGGTACAGAAATTAGGCCCCATGATTTACATTTTTTACAATATGATTAATTGAACAGGTCATTTTCAAGCACATGATTCCTTGGTCCTTCAGGGGATAATATAATAGCTTGATTAGGGTTTTGGGGGTTCATCAATCAATTTTCATGGTGTTAAAAGTAGGAGTCTCTGTCCACGAGCTAGTTGTTTTACAAGTATACTCACTAACGAGAACTGTCGTCCTGGAGATTGCGTCTTTGTCCAGAATTGCACGAGTGCTGATGATTCTTCATCTTTTGCGCTCTGCAGTCTTGTCAGCAGTGGTCGGAATTAAAGCTGCTTCAACCAAGTTGGATAACAGTAAGTATTTTAAATTATACCGACTTTGAACTAGGATGTAACCTTTCCTTTCCTTTCTTATTGTCCTTTTTTTCTTATTAGTGACAAACATTTTAGAATAGTCCAGCCGGGTTGACTTGAAAAGTAACTCTTAGACATCTTGTTTTGTAAAGTTTGAACTCAATTTGTACAAGTGAGAGCTGAAGCCAATGAGTGTTTGTTTCAATTGTGAGTGTAAGTGAAAAGCTTTAATTTCACTTGCTTTGCTTCGACTTTGCTTCGACTTTGTTCTCAAAAGATGCCATGTCACTTCGAGTCAAGAATGCTACAGTTGTTCGTCATCTTGCAGCATCTTTGTAGTGAGAACGAAGATATTTTTATTATTATTAATTGAACATGTCATGTTCTCTAATCATTGGCTGGACTTTGTTTGTCTTGACAGTTTGGGTGACAGTCATATCCCTGATTATCCTCGTCATCCTCTTCAGCCTGCAACGTTTCGGCACAGCCAAGATTTCCTTTCTCTTTGCACCGATATTCGTGATATGGTTTCTAGCTCTAGCTCTGATCGGTTGTTACAACATCATCAAATGGGACACGAGCATATTCCAAGCTTTCAACCCCCTTGAGATTGTTTACTTCTTTCGGAGGAATAAAAAATCGGGGTGGGAGCATCTTGGAGGAATCGTCTTGTGTATGACTGGTACGAACTGAAGTCAAATTATTTTCGTTTGTGTGTAGGACACCTGCATGAGTACAACTTTTCACATTTATTGCTCAATTGGTACGCAGATTTCAAAAGGGATACCAGTTTGTATTTTTTAAAGAACATTATATTATGTTTGTATTGCACCATCATAGAACTGTTCACTAACATGTAACGGTATTGTGGTTTTTTCTTACTGGGATGAAGTACATGCTGAAAAGGATAAACCAAAGACATAAATCTATATTTGTTACACCTTGAATACTTGTTTTCTGATGGTGTATGGCTCCAGGGACGGAGGCGATGTTTGCCGACTTGGGTCACTTCAGCTTTCGGTCTATTCAGGTATGCATACCAATAAGGTAGTTTGCTCTAAAAGCGATCTTCAATAAGGGGTACATTTTGCTTTCTTCAATGTAGCAAAAGTGCACATTTCAGTAGATGCCTACTTTTAGCAACCATTGTGTTTTAACTTCAAAAATTCATAACTAATTCCACAAAGGTCTAAAAAATATGAAACAATTTGAGTTTGATGCCATTTTCATTTTTTTTTCCTACAAATTTTCAAGGAGTTTAACTTCCCCAAAAATTCAATCATCTCATAAATGACAACTCGAAGAGTAGACTGATTTTGAAATACCAGTTCATTAGATGAACATATAAGGTATGCATACTTGTGACTTGACCCAATTGCATCCCTATCTACATATGTCCAACATTTCAACAATTCATCTTTTCAATGTTGCAACATTTCAAGTTGACAAATGTAGATAGGGATTCAATTGGGTTGAGGGTCCATAATGGGTATGCATACCTTAGCTCTTACCATAGTAACATAGTAGCACAAAAATAATGGAGAGCATTGAATTATTGAAAAATTTCCCACTTGTGAACACTATTCCATTGTCATCAAGTAAAATTATTGTTTGTTGAGCTCACACACAAACATATTGATAAAGGATTGGATAATAAAAATAATTTAGTAATTCTAATGTAAGTTGCCTTTCCTAAAATGAAATTGAACACAAAGTGTGTTGGATTCTTTTTCTTTTTTGGATCCTTATTCGTTGATTCCAAAAGTACTATAAGGTTGGAGCTCCCAAAACCAACACTAAACCTAATGGCATCACTTTCTAAACATGGTACTTAATTTAGAATTTAATTTTAGGTAGATCATAGATAGCTTATTGTTTTTGATCAAAATGATAAGTTATATATAGTCTACCTAGATTTAGGTTTTAGAATTGTTGCCTTATCTAAAAAGTGATGCCATTGAATACAATATTGGTTTTGGGTGCTCCTAGTGCCCGCAGTGGTTAGGGTCATCATTCCCTATCACTAATTAATTAAACTTGACAAATTATGTGAATCAATAAATGCTTTAAATTAGTTGAATTCATTTTTTCCCCCATTTTTTTTGGGAAAATTAATATCCGACAAATTCCGGCATATGTTTTTAGAATTTTTTTTTCCAATTCTGACCTCCGGGTATGGTATTATGTGTTGTGATAAATGGAGTCCAAATCCCTGATAGTCCAAGTGGTGGTGGTTGTGCAGATAGCGTTCACTTCCCTGGTTTATCCCTGCTTGATTGTGACCTACCTTGGGCAAGCTGCATACCTTGTGAAACACATGGAAGACGTCACCGACCCTTTTTATTCCTCAGTTCCAAGCAAGTGGCTTCCAATTCCAATACCCGTATTTGCTTAATGATTTCTTTCTTTTTCTTTCACAAATGAACGACTTGAAGAATTTGCTCACTAATGTGTTTTTAATTCATCAAATGAAAAGGCATGTTCTTATATGCAAGAAGTGAAAGTTGACACTTATTCAATTTTGGGTTATTTTGCTTAAGGTAGTGACCCATTTCTTGTTGAATTTTGTCATGGGTAGGCCACGAATTAACCATACATGAAGCAAATGTTATGGACAAGCAAATGATTAGAATCTTCATCTTTGGTATAATGTGTAAAAATAGAAATGAGTGGTGTCTAAATTACAGAAAAATATCTCCAGAAGTTGAAGATGTCGTCATGATGATTTTGCTCTTGTGAAAAGTTATCCCTCCGAAATCAGCATAAGAATATCAAATATACAGCAGCTGAAGCGGCGACTCTTATATCCTTGGTTTTATTCACACTATAAGCAAGTGTTTGAATCTTCATAACCTATTCATACAGTATCCAAGATAGATATATTTTAGCGCCTTAGAATTGCCATGAAATCGAGGAAAACACCTTCTGAAGGAAAAAAATCCATTCTAGTAGGAGAAAGCAATACAAGATTGAAAATTTTTTCCTGTGGCTTTCAGCTGTAAGTTTCCTCACGCATTCGTTCCTTTGTTCCTCTCCTGCAGGTAAGATCTACTGGCCCATGTTTGTGCTGGCAACCGTATCCGCCATGATTGCAAGCCAGGCCATCATCACAGCAACCTTCTCCATCGTCAAGCAATCGGCAGCGCTGGGATGTTTCCCACGCGTGAAGGTGGTGCACACCTCGAACAACATCGCGGGACAAGTGTACATCCCTGAAATCAACTGGATTCTCATGGTTCTCTGCCTCAGCATCACCGCCGGCTTCAGAGACACCGACGAAATCGGCAACGCTTACGGTAATGAACTCTCTCTCTCTTACTCAATTTAGCAGCAATGGAAAGTCACAACAACAGTGGATTTCAGTGAATTCATACTAGCCGATTCCTTGCGTCTCCATTCTCTTGGTACCAAAAACATAGAGCAGTAGGTGGCAAGGTTTAGTGTATTCACCCGCTTGCACTTGCTGTCTCGTATACTTGGGATTTAGCTAGTTTGTTGAAAGTGCTTACTTGGGGGAGAATTCTAATATATTCCCTTACACTTTACCTCCATTCTCTTGGCACCCCCAAATGGGAGCAGTAGATGCATTCTACTGGAGTGCATTCTCCTTGCACTTGCTGTCTTCTATAGTTGAGCTTACTATACTCCTACCAAATAGTGCATGGCACTTTTACCATCCTTGATGAGGATGTCTGATTGATCGTCAAATCCTCCTTCTGTAGTCCAGTATATCATTCTAGAGTATTTTGGAATCCATGAACTCGAATTTGAAATCAAACAACGTAAATCTAAACTGAATAATGCCTTCTTCCATTTCTAGAATGGAGCTCTGTAGGTGTGATGAATCTTTGATCCCTTTCCCTTCACAAGAACAAGAACAAAAATTCTGTATTCTTTCTTCATGGTGTGTTTCCAACTCGTTTCACTGTTGTGTGTGTGTCCCCAGGAATTGCCGTGGTAATGGTGATGCTAGTAACAACCCTCCTCATCTTCCTCGTCATGGTGATCGTATGGCGCAAGCACTTCCTCCTCGCCCTCCTCTTCCTCGTAGTCTTCGCAACCATCGAAGCCGTGTACGTGAGCGCCGTCTTGTTCAAGACCACACAAGGAGGCTGGGTGCCCTTGGTCATTGCCGTGGTGTTCGGCACCATCATGTACACTTGGCACTACGGCACCTTGAAGCGCTACCAGTACGAGATGCAGCACAAAGTCTCCGTGGGGTGGTTGCTAGGCCTGGGACCCAGTCTGGGCTTGGTGCGCGTCCCTGGGATTGGGCTCATGTACACGGATCTTGCTCATGGAGTGCCGCCGTTGTTCTCCCATTTTATTACCAATTTGCCGGCTATTCACTCGACTGTGGTGTTTGTGTGCATCAAGTATTTGCCGGTGCCGACTGTGCCGCAGGACGAGAGGTTTCTCATCAGGAGGATTGGGCCCCGGTCGTACTCCATGTATCGATGCGCAGCCAGGTACGCACAGTTGCGAGTAGGGCCAAATTTGCAGACTCTGGGCAATTGCTTTCTAGGCATTGTTTTCCAAAACCACGTGCAATTCGGGGAAGCAATGAAGAGAATTTGGGGCATTGTTTTCCAAAAACATGTGCAACTCGGGGAAGCAATGAAGAATTTTGGGGCATTGTTTTCCTGGGTCTTACAATGTACAGAAAAGCTCGCAGAGACTTGGGTTTGTACAACAATGCCTAGAAAATCTTTGGGGCATTCAAATATTTCCAAGTTTGGAGGTTTTCTGGGCATTCTTTTCCAAAATTACGTGCACGTTGGGTAGTTTTTTTCACAATCTCTTCTCTATATAACTCTCTTGAATTGAGATGATGGTAACAACTTACAGTGTTTTTTTGTCACAATTGCGGTAGTGTTGTACCTCAGTCTTGATATGAGATGATGTCACTGGGTTGCAAAATCAACGGAAGTTATACACGAACACTAATGATTTAGTAGCTGCACCCAAAAAATGAACTTTGAAATAGTGAAATCTTTCCCCCATCATATCATAATTTAGTATTGGATGTGGTTCTTGCAATCTAAATCAAGTGGTGCCGACCCCCTGAGCAGGTATGGCTACATGGACATCCACAAGAAGGACGACAACTTCGAGCACCTGCTCATCGACAGCCTAACGAAGTTCCTGCAGATGGAATCCACGCGCAACCAGTCCGACCGGATGTCCATGGCCGCGAGTTGGACTCCGGATGAGCAGCAAAGCCTGGCATCCATGCCCGGCATGGCGTCCACTTCGCCCAACCGAGTGCAAATGCAGACGATGCTGAGGTTACACGGCCTTTCGGGGTCCGGACACGATAATCACGCCAACAATTCCCCACATCACTCTGAATCCGGTATCAATCCGGTACCAACAGACGGCGACGTGGTTACACATCTCCGTGACAACAGCACCTCGGATGCCCGATCCCAAGACGACGAGGTTGCCTTCCTCCACGCAGGTGTCGATGCGGGCGTGGTGTACATTCTCGGAAACAACGCCGTCAAAGCCAGAAAGGACAGCAGTTTCCTCAAGAAGCTGGCCATCAATTACATCTACACTTTTCTCCGGAGGATTAGTCGAGACAGTCGGGTAGTGCTCCACATTCCCCACGAGTGCCTCCTCCAGGTGGGCATGGTGTATTACGTGTAATTTAAATCTAGGCTAGGCTGATTTTGTCAATAGGCTCCAGCTAAACCCTAAACCCTGAAACCCTGAAACCCTAAACCCTGAAAACCCTGAAAGTATAAGAGGCGACAGAGTGGAGCAGTTCCTGTAACTGAAATTTTGTGACTTGAGAGCTTTCTTTCTACTACAGAAATGGCTGCCTGGATCATTAGCAGGTGCACGGAGATGGGTTTTCGTCACGTCCTGGGGTCCAAATGTGACTTGTACATTGATACTTTAATTTACCCAAAATTTGAATATGATAAAGGAAGTGTTGTGTGTGTCAATCATTTTGGGGTTAACCCTTAACCCTAGAAGGAGAAGGACACTGCAGACACTAAATATCCGATGGATGACTTCACATGAGATTGTAGGATGGAAAAAAATGTTTTTTTTATTTCAATATTTTATTTCAAAGTTGATTGAATACATTTTCAGTGAATAAGGTTGTGAATGCCCTCATTAGGGTATTATTGATTTTTCTAATGAAGAAGATGATTAACCCCTAAATGATTTTGACTATGTTTTCAACACAACCACTCAAAAACTACCATTTCTAATGCAAGTACCAAGTTTTAGAAAAAAAAACATTTGTAGACACATGTAACCATAGGATCTTATAGTATGCTATTTTGAAAAGATGTGCAAATTTTTTTAGAAATTTTCGTAGTGTAGATTGCAAGATATTAGCACTTGAAGTGGCAAAAATCCTTTTCTTGGCCCATCGAAAATCCAACCAAATGCACTTCATAAGGTCACATTTGTATGGAAAAATATGAAAAAATGTCCAAAATGGTGGAACCTCTTTGAATTCATATTTGAAATCAAGTTGGCTACATGCTTGAAAAATTTCAAATTATTTGGAGTTCTGCAACATATAGGAAAAAAATAGTAAGTAGAAAGAAAGAGAAAATGATTCAAAATACTTAATTGTTAACAATTTATTTATAGAATTAAAAAATGACAATCCCAAAGGTTATAATGTTGCAATAAACAATCTGCACCTAACATCTTTATTCTTTTCCAAAATATTGAAAATTAAATTAAATAAAAGACATCAAAGTTTGTCTTAGAGTAGAGATTCAATAACAATCTCCAAACTCCCACAACCTAAAATTCCTTGTAACTTTTGACTCATTGATCAAAATAGAGTGATTCAAAGCTTTTCAAGTATTTATAAATCTAGAGAATCAATTTCAAATTTCAATTTTCTAAGAAGTGATTTTGAAAGAATTTTTTTTTTATGCCTAGGTTGTCCTCTAAGTATTGAAAATACATATCATCTCACATATCATACAATAACTTTTTAACTATATAGTCCAAAGTTATAAAAATTGTTGGGCCTTAAAGCTACTCTTAGGGCACATGTTGTATCAAAATTTCAAAGAAAAAAAATAAAAACTCCATTTGTAGTAAACTACCTAAAATCACTATGTTGCCCAAAGAAAAAAAATGCAATTTGGGCATTTAGGGGTTAATCCATGGATCAAGTGCCCTTGTAGTATATTTTGGCCATTTCTTGTTGTTTACTCTTGATGTGAATTTCAGCCATAAAAATGACATTTTTTGAATTTGAGTCCAAGTGATGGAATGAAGCTTATAAAGTGTACTTGCTACTCCAATTGTAAAATTTCAATATTGTACAGCAATATATAAACTTAGGGCCTATAATTATGGTTTGGTTCATTTTTCTAATTTTAAAAGGACATGGTACATTTCATATATACTATGATTTTATCTACTATGATGATATACATCTATGGTAAGAATTTCAAATTTTTTGAGTATATTTTGTATTTGATGAATTTTCTTTATTTTTTTTCTTAAAAAATTCATAGGTAATTTCAAATTTTTTCCAAAAAATGTGAAAACTATAGAACTTATAGTAGACATATGATTTCATCTCTAAAAAATAAATATAAAAATTTTCATTCATATCTTGTTGCAAAAATGGTAGCAAATAAAGAGATGGATAATAAAGGTTGAAGTCAATGGGCATGGGCATGGGCATGTCCAATTCTAAGGTTAAATGACAAATCCAACGAAGGGTCTGAATTTTCAAAGAATCTTTAGGAAAACTATTCCTATACTCAACTACATATGAACTTCCTTACATCATTTTTACAAGATGCATCTATCAATCAAAGTCTTGAGTATTGAATTACAATTTGAACCTGTACATAGTTTTTGCATTATTGAAAGTTTGATAAATTTTTCAAATAGTGGCTTTAAAGGTGCCCATCTCCTTGAAGAAAGTAGAAGCTCATCATTGATTGGTCATTTAAATAAGCTACATGATGGCTATTCAAAACAAATTCCCAAATCCAAATTTGGTCAACCTTCCCATGGTTGTCATAACGGACGAGTTAGGGTCATTGGACCGAACATCCGGGTGGTCCAAACAACTTTCATTTTATAAGCCGTGGAATTTTTCTAAATGACACATCACTTTGTAGTGTGTCATAGTGATGGAACTAATGCATGGACGTTGAGGTTGGATAGAAACGCTAGTGTATGGGTGCGGACATCATGGCGTCACCATCAAGGCGCAAACGTCACCAATAGGGTGCGGACGTAGATAGATGCAGACATCATTGTTAGGGCCCGGACATGGGTGGTCAGGGCATAGACACAACCAGTCATGGCATAGGCACGAGGAGTGTCAATTCACCCAAGATGAGGAACTTTAGGGCACACACTTGAATCATGGTTGTCAAGGGGTGGACTTCAGATCAAGGTGTGGATGTTAAGGCACGGACATCAAGTTAGGGCGCAGACTTCGTATTAGGGTATAGATGTTATAGCACAAATTTCAGGTATAGGCACGGATTCCAAAGCGCGGACGTTAGTCATATAGTGAAGTAGGCGGGTATTTCAAATGCACTTGGGCATGGAATTCCTCCTTTTCATGGAGAGGGGTAAACCATTAATTGTAGCCAAGTCTTATTTTTAATTTGGAGAATATCTTCAAATACATGAAAGTCAAATGCCTACATTAAGAGCTCTACCAACTAGGATTTGCAAGTAACTTCATGGAACAACATGTCTCATTACTTGTGGTGGAACTTTTCATTCTTTACTTCCTCAAACACTTGAAAACTAGTCTAAACAAAAATAAATAAACTTGGGAAGTTCATTCCTTAAAACATATTGAATGATGGAAACTTGGGCCACAAAATTCTTTGATGTTTATATTTTTTCTCCACTAGAGCAAATGGTTATTTCTTGTGTAGGGTTTGTTTGTATAATTTTGATTTCTTTGGATTCGTGTTCAAGGGTGAATTTGAGGGGATAGTTGCTACAAGGGATTCTTTTTTTAATTGAAGTTACAAGTTATATTTTTTTAGATTCATGTTCAAAGGTGAATTTTTGTGGATGATTGCTATGAGGGATTCTTTTTTAATTGAAGTGAAAGGTTATATTCTTTTGGATTCATGTTCAAGGGTGAATTTGGAGGAATAGTTGCTACAAGGGATTCTTTTTTTAATTGAAGTTACAAGTTATATTTTTTTGGATTCATGTTCAAGGGTGAATTTTGGGGAATAGTTGCTACATGGGATACTTTTTTAATTGAAGTTACAAGTTATATTTTTTTGGATTCATGTTCAAGGGTGAATTTTGGGGAATAGTTGCTACATGGGATACTTTTTTAATTGAAGTTATAAGTTAAATTTTTTTGGATTCATATTCAAGGGTGAATTTTGGGGGATAGTTGCTACAAAGGATTCTTTTTTAATTGAAGTTACAAGTTATATTTTTTTGGATGCATGTTCAAGGGTGATTTTTTGTGAATGATTACTACAAGGGATTCTTTTTTAATTGAAGTGAAAGGTTATATTATTTTGGATTCATATTCAAGGGTGAATTTTTCAAGATAATTGCAAGAAGGTGTTCTTTCTTAATTCAAGTTACAAGTTGTATTCTTTTGAATTCATGTTCAAGGGTGTAGTTTTGTGGATAATTGCTACAAGGGATTCTTTTTTTATTTATTTTATTAAACTAACAAGTTATATTTTTTTGGATTCATGTTCAATGGTGAATTTTTTGGGATAATTGCTACAAGGCATTGTTTTTTAATTCAACCTACAAGTTATATTCTTTTGGATACATGTGTAAAGTATATTTTTATAGATTTATTTTAAATATTTATGGATTTATGTTATTTCTAGACAGACAAGAATGTAATGTCATGAAAATCTTTTGGCTGAATAGCGGTTGACGTTCTTCAATCAAGGTTGTTAGGGTGTAAACTTCAAATCAAGGCATAGACTTCAGGTCAAGGTATGGATGTCATCATGGTGACCAAGTAGCTTGGGGATGAGAGTGGAAGTGGGTAGAAACAATTTCATTCACGCCCTAACAATGTTGTCCATGCCCCTGGATTCCATTTACGCCCTGTACCATGTCCACATCCCTACCAATTCCGTCCGGGCCCTATACCACGTCCATGCCCCTACCAATTCCGTTCGTGTCATGCATCCTATCTATACTACTTGGCAGTGATGTGGTAGCCACATTGCCTTTTATTTTCTTATCGTAGAGTCAACTATGTGTTGACTACATTGGACAGGTGGGACCTCTACCAGATGGGCGAATCTGACAAACGGGTGAACTGGATGTCCGCCCACTATGACAACCATGAACCTTCCAAAGACCTCAAATGTTGTTTGAGGGATAACTTATTAACAATTGGGTCCATTTTATTTCCTTGTGTTTTGATTTCGATAACAACAATATCTTTTTTTCAAATGATTATTTTTTTCAAAAAGAAACAACAATTATTATGAGTGAAAATTCTAATACCTTACATACAAGAATGCCTTCTATGTTTAATGAGCTGGCCTATAAATGAACTTCATGCAAGTAGTAGGAAGAAGACAATATATGTTCTTATAGGTGGTATTTTTTCTAGGGCTATATTATTTTGTATAACATGAAGAGTAGGTAGCACTAATATTTGTGGATGAACTATATTGCAAACACATCTTCGTCTATTACCTATGGGATGCCTTTTTTAAACTACATATTTGAAAAAATTAGGTTGTACACATATTGGGAGAAAAAAGTTACAAGAAAAGGATAGAGTGGCATGACTACAAACTCATGTGGCTCTCATAAAGTTTAGAAAGAGGGAGAAGAATCATTGCCTCTTATCATTGCCTCTTATCGTTTGATTAGTCATTTGAAAAAGACCCAATTGTTTAATCCAATTACCAAATGTTTTTGCTTTTAACCAATAAATATGTGGAAAGGTGTACTTCTATAGTGTTACCTAATATATGCTTAAATTTTTTTTTTTACATAGCACATGCAAGATTATTACAATCCTCTAGACTCTAATTTTTATACAATAATTAGAATAAAGAATGCCCTTGTTGGAAATGAATACACAATCATGTCCGAAGATGTCAAAGACTAAAATCAAATCCTTCTTGTGTATGGTGGAAAGATATTACCGATAGTATAAGTAATGGATTCACTATAAGAAACCCACATTTTATGTACCATGGCCTAATTTTTTTAATGGATTTTAGGTGATCTTTGATGAAACAAACCCATGTTTTTATGTCAACAAAAACATTTGACGTAAATCAATGTTGACATAAAAACATGGGTTTGTTGCATTGAACATCACCTAAATTTTTTTTTTAAAGTTAGGGTTCATTACCTAAAACATAGATTTCTTATAGTGATTGGTAGTAGGAGTTTACGTATTCCTATTGATTGAGTGCAATTGGGGATGAAGGCTCCATTAAATGTGCAAGGACTTAAAGATAGACTAGGGCTCCCTACTTTGTGAGATACACGTAATTAAGTGAATGCAACCAATACTTGAAGATATAGTTGATTGTGAATGCATGTGTCATCTACAAGTTAGACAACCCCCAACGAAGTGAGAATCATTTGCATTCAAGACTATAAACTAAAACATATTGCAACATTGTATCAAATGTAAACTAGTAGAAGATTAAGGATGTCATGGATACAAAGCTCAAGATTAAGTCACTACAATACTCTATACTCAACACACTAATGGAAGAAA
Organism: Pseudoscleropodium purum; assembly: GCA_963969395.1. Taxonomy (NCBI): domain Eukaryota; kingdom Viridiplantae; phylum Streptophyta; class Bryopsida; order Hypnales; family Brachytheciaceae; genus Pseudoscleropodium; species Pseudoscleropodium purum. The sequence goes on from OZ017798.1 coordinate 27,187,905, forward strand.
ACAATGATATATTAGCGATGAAATAATGCTTTGGATTAGAGGTGAACAAAAATTATGACAAATTCAAAAGTTTATGAATGCTATCATAAGGAATACAAAAAATAGTAGCCATAATCTAAAAATTAATGAATGTATGCTCCAATTTTGCAACTATCTATGAATGGGTTTTTTTGTATAAATTTCTTTAAGACATGATTACATGTTTTCTACAAGTCATAAAAATTTCAAACAAATTTATGAAAATTTGAAATTATTGTGAATTTTTAATTTTAAAAAAAACATCAAATACAAAGTTGGCTCAAAAAATCTGAAAACTTCTTTGTATGTGTATATTGTAGTAGAGAACATCATAGTGCAAAGACATTTACAATTTCATTTTAAAATTAGAAATTAGAATTTTGTAATAAAAGGCCTTAAGTTCAAATTGCTATAATATATTCACTTTAACTAATTTTTCAAAATTTTAAATTGTTGTAGAAACTAAACTTGATAAGCTTCATTCAAGTAGTTAGGCTTAAATTCAAAAGAGATCATTTATATTTTCATTTTCAATAATAGTAAAATTTAGATAAAGGAGAAGAACTATAGATTGCTACAATACACTATAGAATGCCATATTTAACTACTTTTGGACTATTCAATGAATTTTGGACAAAACATTGTGAGATCTCAAGATAATAACATTGGAAGATATTGGGATGCTTTGTATTGATCTCCTGATGTTTTACATTATCTCATGATAATCATTTTTTTTCTCTTGATGACCATTATTAATTTTGGACTTTCAAAAGTCCAAAAGTAGTTAAATGTAGCATCATAGTTACTATAACTATATTTTGGAAATCATCATTTCTCTCAAAATATTGATATCATCATTCAATGAGTTCTTGGTGCCCACACCTTCATGGCACTCCCCTAGTAAATCCAAAAAAATTTAGAAGAAAAACAAATGTTCTTTGTCCCTTGTAGAGTTTAGACGACAACGAGGCCCAAAAGTGGTCAATTGATGGCTTCAATATTCACTATAGAAACAAGGAATGCATCTATGGATCCAATAATTGAAGTAGTTTTAGTGACTACCTTGACCAAAGGGGCCCACATCCTTTAAAGGTTAGTTGTAGAGAATGGACAAATGGGTCTTCTAGTCAAAGTTTGAATCTAAAAAAGTGTGGAGAAGTGTGGAGAAGTGAGGAGTTTTTTTTTCTTGGATCTAGAAAATCTGAAATAATTTGAGAATTGTTCCATTATTGAAGTTTTCATGGTTGAGATTTGAAGCCAACTTATTGATGATGGCGAATCTGCAATTTATAAGACAATCCACTATGTAGATTTCAAGATTATAATATTTGTTGAACATGGTATTCTATAAGACTATAACTCCTAGTTTCTTAGCATCCAAAAAACATCCGCTTTGATGCATAAGGGTTAATCCCTTGGCACCTGAATCCTTTCATGAATTCTTACATATTTTGGCTTGTATCATTACAATTATATATTATTTACTTCAATTTCATCAAATTCATCACATAGAAAGTGAGGTTTTTTAAAAGTCAAGCATTGGTTTAGGTGAACAAGAACTTCTGTTGTCAAAAAAGCCCATTGAACCTCTGTTCAACGTCCAGATTTGGGACATTGGAGCGCTAAGAGTTCATGCAAACTGCTCCGGTGTCATACCAGAACAAGGTGAAAGGACTCGATGGACAGAAAGAGACTCGGGGTACTGCAATGTCGGGAAATTAACAGAACAAAAATGTGCTTGTGCTGTCCCAGAGCCAAGCATGTGAAAGGAAGATTTACTCTTTAATTCTATCGATTCTAATCAGTTGATGGATTATTCTCGAAGATGAAACTGACAAACCATTAGAAAGAGTGGCAAGCTTACGACAACTCTACATCACTTTCTGTGAAATACAAAGCCCACTAGTAGGCAAGCAAACCTGTTCAAAAGAATGCTCACATCTGGGTTACTGAGTCCACAACATGCAAGTGGGAAACTCTTGCACATAACAGTACCTCGTCTCCTAGGACATATAGGCAGTACAGAAGAACAAACACATCCAAACACCACATACTGATCTGAAGAGGAAGCTGTACTTCACAACAGCCTTGCTTGCCTCTTGCTCCTCAAACTTTTTCAACCAATAAGCGGCGAAAAACAGGCTACAGAGTCACCAGGTGAAGACACATTCATTGCATCAATCGTAGTCTTAGGCTGCGGAACAATGGCGGCATGCTCACCCAGCTGGTCCAAATTCAGGTAAGCGCTCCAGTATGGAACAAAATAGGAAGTCCGGAGAAGCTGCTGTTCGTAAAGATATGGGGCATGTACCTTCAGTTGGCGCTCCAGTCTCAGAGCATTTCTAGCCATGTCTAAGGATTCTGGACACCCAGACACCACACCCTCTCTCCTACCCCACAAATCGTACACTCGCTTGCAAAGGTGTTTTAGAGGATCCCTAAGTCGCAGCTCCAACTCGCACCGTGAACATTTACATAGGAATTCCCACTTATCTTGCACCAGAAGTTCAGCACGCATAGGTATCGGAAGCAAAGGACTCACATTGATACGAGATTGTGACCTCAGCCCGCACTCCATTTGACGTGAAGCATGCAGAAACAGAGTGTCACCAAGGTGAAGACGAACGGCATTTGGACAAGCACGAATGGTTGAGAAAAGACTTTGGGTCCACCGGCTGTGCTGTGCGAGATATGCGAGACGTTCACTAAGTGACTTTGCCTTGACATTCTGGTACAGCAGCTGCGTCGATGTCCCAAATGTCCGATTTATTCAAGTCAGGGTAATCCTTTTCAGTCAACTTGTAGGCTGGGACTCTATGCGAGAAGCGCTCCAGACTTCCGATTGGCAGTGCGCCTTTTTCGTACCCCGGTTCCCACAATGTTCGATAGCCTATCTTCTTCCTCAATACCCAAATATCCAATGGGCGCGATTCTTCACAATTTGATAGAATGACCATTAGTCTGAAGATGTCGTTCTGCTCATTTTGTTTCCCCTGCTTCCCTTTCTCAGAACGACCTAGATTAGAGTCTCTTTTGGAATAAAGAGCCCATACCTCATCTTTCTGTGGATACACGTGAATCACTTTGTCAAGCTTTGTTGTGAATCCCATCCTGTGCGAGAAGCAATTTATGACATTAAAGATTGTTGTCCCCTTGAGTTCTTCAAAATCCCCACTACTCCTTCGATACAATGTTTTCTGTGACAACCACACTCACAACAACACTATCTGTGAAAAACTTTTCCCTAAAAGCCTTCACTAGTTCAAGTAAACGAAGCCTTTGGTGGCACAACGGAAGAACTTACAAAAGATATCCATGTGCACGTAAAAAAGAGAGCCTGGGGCAAACCTTTTGTTGTTCATTTTTCTTGAATGCAATGTAAGGTTGTAGCCAGCTTGCCTTCACCCAGAAGGCGCTAGTCATGCTCACTTCCTTGACTCTAATCAAGTATCGTGGCATTGCATCAATGCCCTGATAAAGAGCCCACACCTAAAATAGCCAACATGAACAAGCCATGAATGTCAGATAAAAACTCATCCACAATTAGCACTTCTTGAGGAACCAAAGCACAAGGAAAGGAGCATAGTAGAACTTAAAACTTCAAGATAGAATAGAAGAACCATATTGCCCAAGATAAACAAGACTATATAGGTGACAAAATTGTACCTCATTTGGTTTAATTTTCTCCTTCACACGATCCTCATCAAAGTTGTGGCAGTCAGAATCAGGAACAACCTTTTGTTGTTTTCGATCCGCATCCACAGAAGGGTGCCCGTGAGAGTAATAACTATGCTTAGATCTTCCTACAGGTCTTGATGGACGTGAGACCCTTTGCAAGTTAGTATTTGCTGGATCTTTGTCCAACTGTGTAGTCCCATCTTTGTCGGTGTTTGTGCCTGTCACACTAGGAACTGGTAGAACTCACGAATCATTAAAATGGGAGGAGGGGGAGAAGAGGAAAAGGGCCACAAATCTCATAAAAAAGAACAAGAAAGGATATGTTGGTGACCAAAAAAGATATGGTTACCTTGTGTCTCGGATTTTGTTTTGTTGAGATGCATTTGGGCTTTTGTGCCTGGGGGACGTCCCCTGCGACCAGGTAATTTTTGCCCATGTTGTGACCTTATGCATGCTAACTTCTCCCTTGGCTGGCATTTCAGCTTGTCAGCAACGGACTCACCAGCAATAGTCATTCCCTCAGTATCATTTTGCAATCCGGGCTCAAATCCCGGCTCTTCTACATTATCACTATCACCATCACCATCATTCTCTCCCTCAATGAACTCCCTCTCCACTTTTACTTTCTCAAGCTCTAAAACGTCAGATGAAACCCTTTTCTTGCTCTTACCCAACTCTCTGGTGTGACTCCTCTCTGGATTTTCAGCACAACCCCTATCTGGAATCTCCAGACAACCGTTCTCTTCGCTTGGAAAAAGAACGACGTTCGGAGTTTCTCTTGGTGATTGGAGATGTTTAGAATCGGTATTTGGAAAATCAACCACATCCAATTTCTTATCAAGTTTCATCAATGAGAGCGAGGTGACTAGGTGATCTGAATCACATGGTGAGCTTGTGATCACCACATTTTTTGTGGGTTGATTTTCTACACAACCCGATCCTCCTGTCATAGAGTTTCCGATTCGTACCTGTGACTCCCAAGACGTTACTCCAGTTTTAGCTTCAGATATCCAGGAGTTCCATTGTGCTCTGACCACCCTCAGCACCCACAATAACAAGATCAGTACATATAGGTTACAAAATGCTTGTAGAATATCTCCAGAGATTTGCTTGGTAGACACTTCCTTCCTTAGAATGACCACCAAGTAATAGAAGCTCAAACACATCACGACAACTCCAAAAAACATCCAGTATCTCTACACCATTGATATATTTAACCCTTAAGCAATTAAAGTTCTTCAAAGTACGCTGAAAAAAAACGGCCACGGGCTGGTAGTGACGTTTTAAGGGTTAAGCTAAATGGAAAGACTGAAGGCATACTTGTTTTTATGGTTAAAAGAACTTGCTAACTTCTCGCTACCATAATGAACAGTATGGTAAGCAGGTTTCCATTGTGCCTAACCAATCTCAAAACCAGTAATGACATCAGTATGCTACACAAGATATGACAATCTGTGGAGCTTGTAGCACACTCAGTTTTGACAACCTTTTGTGTTATTTCAAATAGTCAACGGACAGAGGAGCTTGGATACATCCCAATGACTCGAGGAATTATCCCAAATCTTGAAAATCATAAAGATGATGACGAACACAAACGAATATTAGTTGCAAACTTGATGGAGCGAAGCATGTACCTGTTTTGATAATCGGAAGTGCTAGGATGCTTTTTATAATGATGATCCCCAGACTGCCAAATTGCGTTTTGTTCGCTTTGATACTCGCTCTCTGTTTTGGTACAAGGAACTGCACCAGCTCGTACAAAAACCTGCGCATCTGGTCCAATTTTATCCCTTGAAAGACTCCCTCCAGATGTTAAGACTTGTTCCTTCGATTGCATACGTTTTCCTTCATCAAAAATATCGGTCCTATCTTCATGGGCATTGTCCCTATCCTTCCGCTTCTGCGACTTGCTTCGACACCCAAGTGAGGTCTGCGCTTCAGATTCCAACCTCGATTGGGTGTGCTCATCTTTCGCCATTGACACATGCATATTCTGTACCTCAATGTTCCGTCGCCAAGCACCAAGCATTGAGTCGTGTAAGTGGCTAGCCCTAATTGTAAATCGATTTTCAGATTCATCAAGCAAGCCTTCCGTTGCTCTCGATATCCTTGGGTCCAGCAAGTCTTTATCATCCAGGATGCTAGGATCGACTTCAAGGTTGCGGTAGCTCTCCTCTTCACTATCACTGAGCACGATGACACCTTCTTGTCCTTGACTTGCACCACGTCTCTTCGACCGTAACACCTCAAAATTTCGGCTCTCCACATCAGTCTTACACTTTCGAGGATTAATCCAACCACTGCAATCAGAGTTCGCCATACCCAACTTTCTGGATTCATGCGACAGGATGGCCTTGTCCCCAGCCAGGGTGTTGTGGACATTTTTGGGCACTGCGACATGGTGAAACGTGGGAGCACGCCTGCTCATGGAGTCGATGTTAACAGTCGTAGTTTGGATGGGTGAGCGGGGTTGAGCCCACGACGACAGTCCATCCTCATACAGTCTTGCCCTAACTTCTGGGGAGTGTTTGGGTGGTGGAACTCGATCTAATCCGTCATAAACATCCATTTTCATAGGTAACTGCAACTGGGAAGACCCCACTCTGTCCAAAACATAATCATGATCATCAGCCGTAGGAACTTGGACGGCCTTACCTCGTCGTCCTCGGGCCTTCAACCGGCTTTGCACGTGCACGTGCTGCTGAACTCTGCCATCCAGAGTTGTCAAGCTCGAAAGATGCATGGGAGAATTTGACCCCGAAGCGAGCTCATAGCTAACTGTTGAAGAATTGAATTTCGGGGTGCTATTTGGAAATTCGGAGTTGACGACCAATCCGTCCAATCCTCCACAGATCTCCACTTTGGTTGGTGCCTGATGCGACAAGCTTCTCTTCTTGACCCTCTTTGATGCTGAAAACTGCATCGCCAGTTGGCGGACCTTCTTGCTCTTGCTACTCTTGCGCCTTGCCAAAAGATTCTGGGTGCAACATCGCATGCACACCATTGTGACTGACAAGTTCCCTGACGCATACTATTTATGGTCTTTCATGTCCTAACAAATGCTCTATGAGCCTAGCTACGACTAAAACTTATTAGCAAAGGTTTCTCGCTTCCCTCCCTGTCTCCTTCGTCTGCCTTACAAACCATCATTCATAACCCACTTAACTACTAGCGTTGCGTGCACGGCCATGTTTCTGTGTAAAAAAGTACGAGATTTGCATTTGAAACATGGCACAAGGTAACCACACTTTATGTCGTCCCTTACCTAGAATGTCAACCCCTCCTTTTGCATGGAAAATGGACAAGAATGATACTCAAGTGGTGAGTAGTAGAAGGCCAACAACAATGTGGAGTTGGTGCATCCATTTAAGAGGTAGCAGGGGTTGAGTTTTGGTAATATTTCATTCAATTTAACAGGTGTACGTAGAAAACAAACCATAGTGTATGTATACTACGGTCAACCCTTTCCCTAAATTTTTTATTCAAGCCGAAGCGGAACAACCTACGTAGACTAGAGCAACAATTCCAAATTAACGTATAAAAACTCGTACTAAGCTCGGAGGGGTCTGGTCTATTCTACATGTAGAAAATCTTGAACCTCTTGCTTAAGCAAAGTTTTGATACTACCGGCATGAAAATCTCTCTTTGTGCAAATTACATGGATTTTATATTTATAGCTTCCTACAGCCCTTACATTTGAAAATATATAAATAGTTCATTGCACCTCCAAAACTTCATAAATGTGATTACCTTATCCACAGTCAATCCAAGTTGCTGACGAGTGAGCTCAACGTACCTTCAATATGAGAGTTTTATCCATTAGCACATTCAAGAACTCCGATACGAGTTCCATAGTGTTATTATCTTCTTGAAGGAATAGAGTCACCCTCCGTTCTTTGGTATATCTCATGTCAGGTATTGTCCAGGACAGCTGCAATGGCAGCCATAAATTAGTGTGTGGGCAGTAACACATTCTCAGTCCTCACAAAATGAAAATAAAATGAACTATGAGAGAGAAAAAAGGACAAATGAAGAGCTCCTTGAGCTAAGGTAGTTCATGGTAGACTTGGGATATAGAATGAGAGATATGTACCCGCATAAAATTGGGTCGCTGACCTAGTGCCTCAAATGAATACTTGGAGTCTGAAATACCATCACCCAGATACAGACGCGTCTGGGAGAAGAATTCTTCACAATTAATGCCCAACATCGACGCTTTGTCTTCTACCTCGTGCGTCGCCACTGTTTTCCCATTCACAATTCCACCATTCCACAGCTCAAGCACACACGCATTCACACAAAGAACTATGCACAGTGAGAATAAGATTGACACAAGCATCTCCTAGTTCTCTAGTTCCTCAAGCACCCTCACATCATGAAACTCAAATAACCCACAACATTTGCTGCAATCCCCAACGCTTTGGTGGTAACGCTAGAAACAAACCAAATCTGCCAACTTGCAAAGGGAGGATTTGAAATGAAATGCAAAACTGGAAGGCCAGGATCAAACACAGATACATACCGTGGCATGACCAGGAGCGTGGGAAGTCCATAGCTGTGACGGAGAAGTTGGTGTTGAACCATTTGGTGCGGAGAAAAATGTGCCTCCCATCCAACAGACCCAGGCGCGTGCAGGTGATGGTGTGATCACCACCTGGCACCTCCACCATCATGAACAGCAAGGAAGGGTCCCTCCCTCAATTAGAGAGTGAATAAGCGGAAGGAGCACCCACCAATGTATGGAGCCTCAATACTAAGCTTCAATCAAACAAATTATCGTATAGCATATGGCCTTCACCTCCCTTTCATCCGTGTCTGTTCAATTCGATTGTCCACACTACTCAACCCTGAACTCTCACGCCACCAGCACGGAGGAAGAAACAACTGCAGCAGCTTGACATCAACATGAACAACTTCAAATGGCTTCAGCTTCAGAAAACTTGACTGGAGCGTAGTCAGGGGAAAGCTCAAAACGTGAAAGTATCAATCTCTAATCCCTTATACACTCTTCTATAGCCAGACAAAAAGATGCAACACATACTGACACTTGTACAGACATAAAATTCTACTGAAAATTGCAACTCGTTAAGAGCAACCACACATTAAAATTCTAAAAATCCTAAACCTTAGATCTAAATCGAACAAGACGACAACGAGAGATTAGAGTTTGAGCCTTTATCCGTTCGCACCACCACTGAGATTCTCTTTTTTCTTCGAGGTCTTCTTTGTTTTCTTCGTGGCAGGAGCGGCCGTAGTCAGCTTGCTAGTTCTTCCGTTGGGATCGGAAGCCCTACAATTCTGATGGGTTAGTCCTGATAACCTCCAAGATTCATTTCATACGCAAAAATTCAAGAGTAACCAAGCATCAATGTTGTACATGGAAAATAAGAGCAAAGACCTACAAGATTACTGACAACATGGAAAAACAACCATTATACCTGATCAAATGAAAAATGAAAAAGCTGAAATTCTAGGCGGAGAACGTTCAGTTACGTCATCCACGAACTGAACATAGGAAAACCACAAACACGCGTGACTAAGCCTTGAATAAAAACAGTAATTTCTTTTTCAAATAAAAATTTGAACTAGAAAATCCTTGTCAGCCTTTAAGAATGAGAGGATTACTTGCACATGTGCAGGGATACTTACCTTGGATCAAGGTAGAAAGACGGACAGGGTAGGAGCTCAACCCTGGTTCTCCCTCTTGAACCCTACATCTTAAATAATCACATGAAACATGAATCATCAGGTGTCACACTAAAAAATTCGTACAGAACACACACGCACCAAACAAACTTTGAGACTAGATTATGCCATACAAAATCTATAAGGCGATAATAACAACATTTACGATCAATAACGCTGAAGGTTTAAGAAGTTCAATATCAAGTTGACGAGTTCCACTGCCTCCACCACGGAAGCGACTTGAAATTAAGAAAGCAAATATCACACGACACTAAAGGATGATTCTTATCGCACCACCAATTACTTTAATTTCGACGAACACACCAATAAAATCAAAATCCTAACATGCAGAGTAAACACAAAAGTTCTAATAGGTCAAAAAAACTAAAATTTTTACTTCGACATAGAAAAAACGCGACATCTGTAGAAACTCGTTCTTCGGTGATCGACTCGCTTAACCCCACGCCACCGCAAGAAAAACAAAAATCTAGAAGTAAACCGTACAAAATTCCCAAAGCCTGCACAGTCCAAAACATCACCGACCCTCACCAAACCCAGAAATAGAAACCCCTTGAAAACAAAAATCACAGCTGCCGATCACCAAATCTCAGTCCGCGCGACTTCGTCAACAATCGAATTTCCGCCATCGCCAGCACGAAACCTCAACTCAAGCAAACGGTAGTCACCGACCGAGGCATTGTAAGAATTCGGGAGAGAATGCTGACCTGAGAGGCATGGCGGAGAAGGTACGAGGTTTCCAAGTGGTGATAGCAGCGTGACGACGAAGTCCATTCACAAGAATGACGCCAGAAAAGAATGAACGAGATGGGCCGCCATTGCTGCGACTACGAAGCTCCACGCCTCCAAAACTTCGTAAAACTGTTCGCCTTCGGAATTCTTCGGGCTTTGTTCGTGGGGGTCTTCGGAAGCTCTCTAGGACGTTGACATTTTCGTAGGAACTTGCAGGGCGTTGAGAATTTGAACACAGGTGTTGGAGAATCCACACTGCGGAAACCTCGTACTGTCCTTCATGAGTAAGACCACCTTGCGTTCACTGAGATACTTGTCCCAAGCGTCCTTCACAGATGATTGATATCCACTTGACCCAATCCTTCGCAATTTCCACAAAAACCTCAACAAAAAATCTCGGATGCACGAATCTGCTGGAACAGACAAGTTGGAATAGGTACTCAAAGCAAAGCCTTCGACCAAAAAGGTGCCCGGTCTCAAAGCCCTATGGACATTGCAATTCCCGTGAATGTCCTCCAAATACTGTAAAACATTGAAATCACCACTCGACACCATTCGACACAATTCGACACAATTTTCCACCAAAACCTCAAAAGTACAGAAATCGTAAGACTCGGATGCACGACTGAGTTGGAACTGGAATAGGGAGTCGAAGATTAAAAACCCAAGGAAAGAAGCTTAGAAAATCATCGAAATTCCCTTGACACAATCCTTTCCAATTGTCCACCGAAACCTTGAAATTCCAAAACAGCGCAGCTGCTCTACAGAGACAAAGATTAAAAGCAGAGTTTGTATATCACCTACGCCGCATCCAGAAGGGTCGACGCTGTTCCGTGGAGCCGCAGCATGCCGAAACTACTGAAGATTGCTTTGAGATGCCTTCCCGTGCTTTCTTAGCTTAAGCTCAGTTCAAAGAGATGAACTGCGACAAAGAGCCCCTCCAGAACGGATCAGAATGGATGAAGGCATGAAAAGGATGGATGAAGGCATGAAAAAGTCTTCGCCATCTGTGGATGATTCTTTGTAACTGGGATGGATGGAGGATTTCTCGCGCCGCCAGACGTGGACGGATGCACAAGGCTATCATAACATTCCTTGCATGCCTGAGGGGATTCAGTTATAATCTAACGTAAGGTAGTCTGCTCTAAAAGCGCCCATGCTAAAAAAAGCCATCATGACACAAGGGTATATTTTTCTTTTTTCTATGCTCCAACACTATATAAGGTAGAAGCACCAATTGTCGACCAGCCCAATAATCAATCTGTAGGGTGCAGCTATTTTCAACTAAGACTGAAACAAATTTTCAACTTTAAAGCTTGGAATGTGTGTTTTGGGGGTTCTTTTCAATGTTGGGACTGGACATGTTCTAAAGTAGTGACCAAGATAGAAGGAAGTACTGAAAAGGAAAGTAATTCAACTATGATTGGAATTGGAAGACTCTTTAGACATTGACTACTAGTGAAATGCACTTTAAGACTCCCAAAATTCATAGTAAATTTCAATTTTGGAAACGAAATTCTCTATCTCCATATTTCCTATCTTCCTAAATGGGAAAAATTTTCTACCACCTCATACTGCTCACCATCTACTCCAAAATGGCTTATTTGATTGGTTATCGATGCTTCTACCTTAATATATTTGAAGAGAGGGTTGCTTTTAGTGACCGTGGCATTTCAACTTCAAAAATTTGTAACAAATTTCATAAAGGTCCAAAAAAAATATGATATGACTTGGGTTAGATGTCAATTCTATTTTTCTTCCCATGAAAATTCATTTAAAATTGTTTCAAGGAGTTTAGCTTTCCTAAAAAGGCAATCAATTCTTAAATGGTTGCTTTTAAAGAAAACTACCTTAAGAGAGAATCATTGGCTAGCTAAACAATTCCAACACTAGTATTGTTGGTTGATTCGAAAGTTGCAAAGAATCATTGGTTGGCTAGGAAGTTGCCATATTTGACCTATAGGGGAGCAAAAGGACCCTCGTAATGTTGGTTAACAATAAATTGTTGCCAAACTCATTTTCTAAAAGTAATAGGACCCACTAGCTTTAGTTTTGCAATATTATATAAGGGCATGGTAGGTTTTGATTGATAAGTTGTTAGATGACTCACAGCAAATATCTTTCTTTCCTTAATAAATAAATCATAAATTTCATGAATTAAGAGCATCTCTAACATTACATGGCTAAAATGGCAAGCCAAAACAACGTAGATGGGTTCATTATTTCAATATGTGGGAAGAGTTGGTTTGGTCCCTGTGAGTGTTTTGATCTCCACCCTCGAGACCAAACATGCACAATTAGGTTCTGTGGTTAAATTCTAAATTCTATGGGTGAGTTGGTTGTAATAAAAAGTTGCCTTCCAAGCAATGGAGTTTCTTACTAAATCCTACTGTTAATCCTACGTTGCAAATATCTAAGAGAAATTGGATTTTGTAATTTCTAAACTAGTTAATAGATGTTTAAGGTTTGTTTGCAAAAAGAAGAAATGGATCTAAGCTAAGTGGTATAGTTTTTTATGTTCTTTCAAAGTGTTTTAGAGGTTTTGGGGTTTCTATTGTAATTCCTAAAAGATAATGGTGGATGAAGGCAGTATTATTCCTTCTATTTTAACTTCATCCGTTGTTCTCACGTTTCTAATTAGCAATAATGAATTTAATTTGTAGTGATGATTTTATATTCCTATGCTTTCTTTGGGTTCTATCCTAGATGTTCACGCAATCCCAACTTATTCTAAGATAATCTTATTTTTATTTTACTTTTGTTTAAAAGCTTCATTCTATTCTAAGGTTTAGTCTTTATCTAAGATAAAATGGTAAAAATAGGTCTTGGGAATCTCGGCTTGGTTTTCTATCTCTAAATTATTATTTAGGTGGTTTTTTAATCTTTCATGGTAAATTTGTTTACTAACTATTACTATTACTCTTATTGTTCAACTTCTACTTCTACCTTTGTGGATTAAAATTATTCTTATCTTGGTAATTTGTAGTTTAACTTGTAAAAATTAAAGCATAAATTTTTTTTGCCTCTTAGGTAAATGTTATTCACGGATGAATTTTGACCATTATCTAGTTTATCAAAATTTTGCCATAATTCTTTTTACCTTTGAAGTTCAAAAATTACTTATACTTTGACCTTTTTGACCTCTACTTTGACAATGGAATTTCAACCCTATCTAGATTTTGAAATTCTTTTGGATGAATTTTTATATTTTCATCTGAGTTTAGTGGCTAAGGTTTATTCCTTCATAATTTCTTCAATTTTTATCAGTTTTCTACGTTTAATATCTTTTCGGAAAGCTATAGAAATTCTCTACTTGATTCTCAACTTTGATTCTACTAATCAAATTCTTCTAATGACCTGACTTCAGTTTCTACCTACAGTCCTAATTGCTAAGCGTAATTGAAAAATAAAAATAAATAAAAATAAAAATAAAAATGGGAATTAAAACACATTTAAGGGAGGAGGATTGAGCACTAACCTCAACAACATTGGCCTTTTCTTCACTGGTTTGCACTTCAATTTCCATCACTTGCTTGTGTGCCTCTTCTATTTCATTTGTATTTATCCAATATTTTTTTGTATTTTTTTATTCTTGGTATTTGCTAGGATTTTTAGTCGCGGGAAATTTCCTACTCAATTGTCTTGGCTCCTTCTTTCTTCAACTTCTCTTTTTGTATTTTTTGGTTTTATTTTGAATTTTCTCTTGGTTTTTCAATGGTTTTAAGTCAACACATATAAAAATCTAATCTATTCTAAATCTTTTTAGTAGATGATGTGCAAGTCAAATCCATACAATTACGCTTCTCTAAACTTTCCCCAATTTAACTAACCTCTAAAAGTCCCCTAAAGTCAAACTATTCTTTTCTTTGTTTTATCCCTTTGTCTTTTAATCAAATACTAGCTATGGTTAAGAAAGTCAAACTATTCTTTGTGAGTGGCCCAAATTCATTAACCTTCTCTCTCCTCCTTCATTCAACGATGAAATACCAATTTTCATTGTCCTGGCTTTCATTATACATGTATATGTGTTGTTGAATTGAAATGTTGACTTCCAAATGGAATTCTAGCAACATTTGGCCTGTCAAGTATGTACACAGATGGAACTTGTTAATTAAGCTAGTATGGCTACTTGTTAACATACCTCCCAATCACTTTGTAAGATTTCACTCACACTATATTGCTCATTTTTCAAACTCTAGCTTAACCTCTTCAATCCCCCTCACTTCTAGGCCCTTAGTCAACTTTGGTTGACCTTGATAATCTGATTTTTTGAACTCTCAACCCTCACAGATTCTCTAGCTTGGTAATCTCTGAAATTTGGTCACTCTAGATCTTGGTCAAACCTAGTTGACCTATGATAATTTTATTTCTTAAACTCTCAAACCTCATATACTCTTTGGCCTAGTAATCTCTAAAATTTGGTCACTCTGGATCTTGATCAAAATTGGTTGACTTTTAACCCCTAAAGGTTGGAGACTATGTTTTCACCAAAAACGCTCTAAAACTGTCATTTCTGATACTAGCATCAAATTTTAGATGAAAAACATTTTTGGATACATTTAACCATAGGATCTTGTGGTAAACTAGTTGGAAAAAATTTGGAAAAAATTTCAGAATTTTCCACTATGTAGATTGCAAGATAATAACATTTGAAGTGACAAAAATCATTTTTTTGCCCTCCAAAGAACCGAGCAGCTACACTTCACTAGGTCACATTTTCATGAAAAAATGTTCAAAATGGCGGTGCTTCATTGGATTAATTCTTCAAAGAAAGTTGGCTACATGCTTCAAAATTTTTAGATCATTTAGAATTGTACAACATATAGGAAAAAATAGTAAATAGAAAGAAGTAGAAAATGATTCAAAACACTAAATTGTTAATAATTTAATTATGAAATTGAAAAATGACAATCCCAACAGTTGTAATGTAGTAATAAAAAATCTACATCATATCTTTTTACTTTTTTCAAAAAATATTAAAAATTGAGTAAAATAAAGGACTCAAAAATTTATTTTAGAGTAGGAAATCCATAACTGCTCGCAAACTAGAGCACCTCATAACTTTCATCTCATAAATCAAAATGGAATGATTCAAAGCTTTCTACATATACGTGAATCTAAAGAACCAATTTCAAATTTATTTTCTTGAAAAAAGTGATTTTTTAAGAAATTTTTGGGCTACCCACAAGGCATTGAAAATGACATATCGTACAATAACTTTTGAACCGTGTAGTCAAAAGTTATGAAAATTGTTGAACCTTAAAGCTACTCCGTGGGCACATATTGTATGAAAAATTTAGCAAAAAAGAATAAAAACTCCATTCATAGTGAGCTGCCCAAAAACGCTATGTTGCCAAAAAATGCAGTTTTAACCTGTAGAAGTTAATAATCTGATTTTTTGACTCTCAAACCTCCATAATCACTTTGGCTTTACTTTGCAAAAAAACAGCCCTTCTATGCTTCTCAACTTCACTCTCCGAACTTAAAAACTCAAAGAAACACTTTGTTTTTTTAATTCCTCATTCTTTGGTGTGTCAAAAATTGAATTCTATGTTTGAAATCTGGTTTCTTCTCAAACACAGGTGATATTATAGAAAAGTCAGATTTTTGGTATAAAACTGAAAATTTGGAACCCCACGGGTATCCTCCCAATTTGGATTTTGGACAACTAGATGTATGTGAACCAATTGAGGTATAATGGGTCAATCAAGTAACCTGTACCAATCTAAATACCTATTGCTTAGTCTGGACCTCTTTGGGTGAGAGTTTGGCTCATAACTTTGCCTCTTGACTAGCCCTCTAGACTAGTAATTTTTGGCTTTTAAACTAGTTCTTGACCTTGATGGTTGTTGTCAATATTTGGTTTTTAAACCAAACTTTGGATCTCCTAATGGGAACCCTTTGAAACAAAAAAAAGACGGAAAATTCTAGCCAAAGGCGAAGCTTCGTTGTCTAGGGGATTAGCCCCAAATTTTAAAGATTTAAAATTAGTCTGAGGTTCAAAAATTTGTTGTACGGGGTTTTCCAAGTCCCAATTTGAACAACAAAAGAAGTGACAATAAGAAATACGTTAGAGAATATGTCTAGAAGCAAAAGCTTCACCATCTGAGAAGGGTTAGCTTCAATTTTCCAACACCCTGGAGAAAATATTAGTATAAAATCTTTAAAAATTGGCAATAGCTTTACCGTTTGGGGTATTATCCTCAAAATTTCAACAACAATTGACAAGATTTTGGAGGCTTGGTTCCAATCCAAGTACTCCCACTTTTGACACCAAATGACACACAAAAGACTTGGACCACTTATTCTTAATGTCAAGGTGTTGGAGGGATTTTCTACAACCAAGAGTTGGTGTGAAATCCCACTCAAAGCACTCTCCCAAGAATTGTCCGTACTTTGATACAAAAGACTTAAACAAACTCTAAAGAATTCCAATTAACGTTGTCATGATGTAAATATGTCACTATGTGAAATGTGTACTAATTTTGTATTTTGAAAAGATTCTAAAATCTAAAGGACATGCTTCAAGGTGATGCTTCCAATGGCTTCAAGATGATGCTTGTTACTAATGAAGTTGTTAAAAGGGTGGCAGTCTTAGACAAATTTCACCAGTTTGAAGTATTTTCTTTAGTTTTATAAAAATTGTATTTGGAATTGAAGTTTGACTCTAAAATGTCAAACTAGAGGGTTTTTATGGAGTCACAAGATCTAGAGTCTCAACTGGAGGTTGAACTGGAGCTTTCTTCATCACAATTGCTAGTTCAACCATCTCAATTGGAGGTTTTTAAACCATTGCCAATCCATTCACAAGATGAAGTTGGACCTTTTTGTCTGCTTAAGAAACTTCGTGTAAAGTTGCGTTGGTATGGTAATCTCCAAAGAGATGCCGTGCTTTGGTGATTTTGCTTCAAGTTGGATATGTTGAATTAGACATCCAAAAAGTGACATTCGAAGGGAGTTTTGAGGGCTTGAACGATGACCAATATTATTGTATGGTTAGGCCAATTAAGGGAAGCCGTGGCCATCAACATTGGTTAGAAAGCCCACTTAATCCTTTGACAAAGGCCAAACGTGTAGATTACGTCGCAAATATCGTCAAGTGCATCATCAAGTTTTTGAAGATGGAATAGGACTCTTCTTCGACTTCAGTTTTTACCTCCAATTGGTTTTAATGGAATTTTTAGTGCTAGTTGAAGTTCTTTATATTCTATTTGAATATTAAGAATTGAAAGTTAAGGACTTAAAAGATGTTTGTCTATTTGAATTTTGACCTTTAAGGTTCATTGGCCTCGAAAGGTGAATAGGAACTTACTTTAGGGTGTTTTCTTTGGATTAATGGTTGTTTGGAGGTCCATGTGATGTGTACATGGGCTGATTCCACCTACCTTAGGGGTCTAGAGACTTGGTAGGCATCTTCTTCTTCCCCTTTAATCGGGTTTTAAGGAGTCAAGTTGTTGTTTTGGAAGTTGTGAAGTGTAGGGTTTGAGAGACCAAAAGTTCAAACAGTCATATCTTTGTATATGTGAGATATTTTGGAATGAAAATTATAAAGTTTATGCTTCTTCTCATTTCTATTTCAAAAAGACCTTTCTTATGCGATTTGAAGTTGAGAGCAAAAAGTTATAAGCATTTGAGTGGAAGAGGGTCTGTTACCATCCAACAAAGAGGAGCAGAGATTCGGGCGACTACCAAAGTTTGTATTTTTGTTTGTTCTCTTTGAAAATTTGAGGCATTAGAGATATCTTCATTATCTTTTCAAAAACTCATCTCTTAAAATAATTGAAGCTATGTAGAATAAATTATAGGTTCTTGAGTAGAAGAGAGACCGTTGTCCTTATTGTTTAGAACTTGTAATTTTGAGAAGCTATAAGTTTTGTTAAGAGTATATATTGCAAGTGAAAATTTTAGTGAAGGTAGAAGAACTAGTTAGCTTCTTAGAAAGATATCATTCTCTTAGTTTGAAGAAAAATTACAAAAGTTATAGATAGTGAAGCAAATGAAGGTTTGTTGCCTTCCTATTTTGAAAAGAATAGAGTTAAAATGTAGTTAGTTTCGTACTTTTTTTGAAGTTTTGAAGTTTTGAAGACACCAAGATTTGAAGACAAGAAGATTGAAGAATTGTATGTTGTGGCTTGTTATTCCTAACCTAATTTGGAGGCTTGTTGTCTTTTTTTTGTTATTTCTAGCTGATTTTGGAGGCTCGTTGTTTTTATATTTGTTTTGTAAACTTTGTTACAGACTATGTAATAGCTCAAGATTAGTCCCATTTTGTGTTTGTGGCAACGAAGTGGAATTGATCACCCACATGGTCGATTTTTTATGTAGTTCCCATTGGTAAGGCTAGCTTGTTGGTCACTATAGATTTGAGGTTTAGGAGCCAATTTCCGGACAATCAACTCGTGGTTTGGCTGTTCCATTTTACCAGTCCAAGGCTATAGATTCTTATCACATACCCTAATCCTAACCTTTATAGAGTCACTACAAGATAGGCCAATAGGGAGGAGTTTGAAGATTAAAGACCGAAGACCAAAGACTGAAGATTGAAGACTAAATATTAGAAGATTCGACAGAATTCATAGCAAACTATTTCCAGTCACAGCCAAAATCTTTGTAATTTCCCGAAACAAACTCTCTCAATATATCAACGGCATCGTCAGAATTTGGAAGGAATTTCCCTAGTCTTAGTATTCAACAAGAATTCAAAGAACAAAGACTCAAAACATAAATAAGATAGCAATACTCAAAGGTACTCCTATGTCCTTTGAAATTAGCTCAATAAAACACCCAAGATAGATGCAAAGTCAAAGAACAATGTTCTCAACAAGAATGCAACAAGGAAATTGGGCAAAATAACTTCAATTCTCATGTGGCTGCGATTTGGTCAAAGTACAAGCGAGGGCCCCGTGATGGCCAAATGGAAATGCAAACAAGAAAAGGGTGCAAAAGAAGTCGGTAGGAACCTTTTTATATGTTTTCAAGGCCTCCCATTTACTTCCTTTTACTCTAAAACTACTTAAATAAACTAAAAATTATTAAAATCAACAATTACTATGCCTAATTCTATTCTATTACTAATTCTTCCATAAATTTTGAAAGAAATCTCCAAATGAAAAACGGACTATGTCGTCGGCTTCAGAAGATCTCAATTAATTAGAGGACCTCGTTATCTGCATCTTTTTAGTCAAAACTCCTTACAAAAGATGATGTTTTCCATCTTGGTGAAAAAGGAGAAAAACCTAAATTTTGGAGCTAATGATTTTTGCTAATTTTGACTAGCCAAGGTTGTTTGCAAAGTCCAAAAATGTAAGAAAAGAGTCCAAGATGACTCAATTTGGACTTTGTATGCTCATGGTTTGGTAGTCAGCTTATAGATTGTTTTGAAATTCTGTTAAAATTCGTTGGCGCCACTAGTTCGGGTAGTTGCCATTGTCAAAATGTTGTGAAATTTGATTAGGTACTTATTTAAACTTAAACACTCTATCCTAATTTTTAGTAGGATTTTACCATCACTAGATGAATTACTATGAATTTTTCATCTCAACAATATTGGTTGACTTCCCATGGAGTCATGTTCTGTAATTTGAAAAATTAAGAAAAAATTGGGGTAAATTTTAAGAAGTTCCCAAACCCTTATTACAAAGTTTCAAGTCAAAATTGCATTTTTTTTTTAAAAAAAAAATTCTTCTTTTGATTTTAATTCCTGCGAGGAAGAATAATTCTTGTACTAGTGAATCTTGATAGTCTGATTTCACTGTTACACTCTTGGCATGTTTTTAGATTAAAAATACATTTCTTCTTATAGTAACCACCTTCATATAGTATCCGGGAATTTTGCCTGAAAAGTTACCCGTGATAGCTAATTTCTAATTCTTGCATTTGGAATGTAATTTCATCCAACTTTTTGCGGTGAGCTTTTGTAGTAATAGGAAAGTTGGAATATCCTAGCTTTACTAATTTTAGCCAATTTTTCACATACACTTTGACTGGCAAGAATCCTCCATAGAATCCAAACTAAGTGTTTTTTCTTACGTTTTGCCCAAAATTGGAACTACTCACAATCTCTTATTTGGCATTCAAACACTCATTTAGACTCTTTAAATTCACAAAAGGAATTGCTTATGACACTTCTAGGGTTTTAAAAACATTAATCCTTACAAGTAGGGATGTCCTCCAATTATTCTTGAAACCCACTTCTTTGGTCTTTTGGGCCAGAATTACCTATAAAAATGAGCTAAAAGCAAGAAAAAGAAAATCATGAGACCCAAATGACATTCACAGGGCTCATAGTCCCCAACTCATGTCCAATGTCATTGCCTAATAAGAACTAGATTTAATCAAAGCAAATGGTGAAATTCAATTGTTGTTTGATTTGAGGGAATTTTTGCTCATTGTTTTAAGTTTTAAAACCATAGTTCCCCACAAACTAATTAAGTTGAACTCCTAGATAAGAAACAAAGTATTGATAAGAAAATGCTGTTTAGAATTTAAGTAAGTCAAAATAAGTAGGTATGATAGGATGGCATTCAAAGCTTGAATTTTAAAGGGCCAAAGTGTTGTTTTTAATGTTAATCTTAAAGGAAATGGGATATATAATGAAAAATATCTAAATAATTTTTTTTATAATGAAAATGAAATTTTTGTATAAATTAGCTAGTACCATGGATGAAAGAATCTTATAGAAGGAATTCAATGTATATGCATTCATCCAATTTATGAAAATTTATCCAACTTATAAGATTTATAATAACACTATAAAAGTTAGATATTTAGTGCCCCCAAGGCCTAACAATCAAAGAAGTAGGATTGTAGTTACATACTAAAATTTCAAAAATAATTTTAGTCTTGTGAAGATGTTTGCCTTGCAAAATGTCACTAGTAGTTCACATCATTAGAAAAACTCTGAACCTTACAGAGGGCCATTAACTCCTAAAAGACCAAGGCCTTTTTTCTGCCAAAAGACATTGAAAATTGCCATTTCTATAGCAAAAGAAAATTTAATTGTTTTTTTTTCATATCTAACCATAGGATCTTGCACCTCACTAGTATAAAAAAGTGTGGAAAAAATTTCAGAATTTTTCACAACACAAATTGCAAGATATTTGCATTTAAAATGGAAAAAACAAGTTTTTCACCACATTGCCAAACTGAATTTTTTGACTTTGAACATTTTTTACCAAAAATTTTCGCACTACACAGTTTTGAGCTTTAAATCTTTATAGTGGAGAATTGAGTTGAAAGTCTGGGGAAAAAAGGAAATTCACAAAAACTTAATTTTCATTTTAAAAAAAATTGTTAAGTAGAAGTAGGTATGAGGTAGAAGGAAAATCTAAAATATTCATATATTTTAGATGGAATTAAAATGCACTAATCCCAATGGTGAGATTGTTCTAGCAAGTAAACTAAACCATGCAAAATAAAAAAATTTGAAAAATTTGAAAAATTGCATTCAGAAATGAATCCTACAAGTTATTTTTTTCAAGAAGATACTCTAACTGCCCAAAAAACAAGAATGTCCATAACTTTCTCATAACAAATCCAAATGAAATGAATCAAAACTTCTCGGATAGACACAAATATAATATATGAGGGAAAAAATATTAAAAAAAAATTCAAATTTTTGCAAACTTTTTTTGCTGCCTAGATTGACCCCCATCCCCTCGTTTGAGCTTATTTGGTCATAACTATTGTCCCGGGCACTGATTGTGAAAAAAATTATACTCTCATAAAGCTTATCAGTTTTTCTATCTTAAAAAAAAGTATCAAAAAATCGCGACAAAAATTCAGCCCATAGGTACCTGCCCAAAATCCCATTTGACCCCTGAAGGGACAATGGTCCTTTAGAAATTAAAGATTCCTTTTTGGGTCCCCACAACTCAAGTACAAAAAAATTAAAAAATAATATTTTAAAAATAATTTATTTTGAAAAAGACTATGAAAAAAATATAAAAACTTAATATAGCACTGAAGTAGCACAAGTTGTGCTACATCAACTGCTTTCATTAAAAAAAAATTTAAAAATTTAAAAAGTATTAATTCCTCTATAATTGCACTCGAGGGGTTCAAAACCCATTGACCTCCCTAGGGCTGAAATTTTTTTGGAATGTTTTGTGTATCATATGCTTACATTTTAACAAACATAATAATCTTTAACACTTTCTATGGGTCATAACATTTCTTAGTACTTGGATTGATAGAGGTCATGTTGAGAAAGAAGTAATGGAGTCTTATTGGAGTAAAGTTCATTAAAAAAAATATAAGCCTATGCATATAATCATGACTGACTAGTACCCATTTTTAGCCCTTTAAAAAGAAAGTAGACACATGTGGTCATGAAAATATTTTTTTTAATTTTTAAGTATCTTTGATATGAACCAATCAACTACAAGGTACTTTCCAAGGCTCTAAACCAAGTGTGTGTGTGTATATATATCATGAAGAAAGTATAAACAAATTGATTTTCTCTTAGCCTTGAAGGATTTTGTATACCTCCCTTCCATGCCAAGTCATTTTTTAAAAGTTAAAAAGATAATTATAACATGAAATAAATTCCTCCTTTTAAATTTAGAATCATATTGATTTTTTTTAATATATTTCAATTAACATCTTAATTAAGATTGGTTCTTAGCTAAATTAGCTTAGTCTTGACTAATTTTAATCAAGGCTACATTTATCTTAGCCAATGCTACAGAATTCTATTATAGCAAGGATAGGAGGAATTTCAAGTATATTGGAGCCCACTCCTTTCTTTGAATCCTTTATTGGGTTGATTTTCCTAGCAAAAGAAATAATACCCCTTACAAATATATGTGAGTTACTAAAAAAGGTTTATAAAAAAACTTTATTTATCCCATTCAATAATTGAAGTGAAAGATATAAGAAGTAAGGTTTTATAAGCAATCAAATATTGTTATTTTCTTAAGAAAATAATTGAAATATACATACATATACATATACATATACATATACATACATACATACATATATATAATTTATTTTTTAAATTTATAAGGTTTTGGTTATAATATTCTTACAAATTGATATTGATGTTTTGAAATCTATATTTAGGATCACTAATAATTTAATTACATATAATTTATATAATTTATATTTATATTTATTCATAATAGAGATTTTAAAAGAATAAAAAATTCTTTTAAAAAAAATCATTGAATTTTCAAATTCAATTTCTTCATATGTTATTTGGATTTTTTACACTTCAAATATATATATAAATAAAGACTAGAAAAAACTTGTTTTTGAAATTTAAAGATCATTGTTATCTTGCAATTGGTGGAGTTTTTTATTCTAAATATTTTAGAGAACATTCATTGATAAATTGACTAAAAGGTCTTATAATTAGATTCAACCAAAAAACAATTCTACTACCAATAAATTTAAATTGATTTTATAAAAGGGTGTATTGGAGCAATATTGAGCATAAAATCACCAAAAAATATAGGAATTATTGATTTTTAAAAAGAAATATGCTACATCCTTTTACTATATCTAGAATTGAATATATTAGTAATTAATTTAATGATGATATCAATTACCATTGTGACAATATTCTATAATTCAAAAATTTTATGTCAAGATGATTTTATGTTTATTAGCTTTATTTATGAAAGAATTTGAAGAATTAAAAAATCAAATATATTTTATTTTTAACTATTGAATTTAATAGTTTCATGATTCAAATAATATATTAATTAATATTTTATGGCATGAATTAAATTATGTATCATCGTGTTAAATTAAATATTATAGCAATAGATAAAAAGATAATTATAGACTTTATAAATGTTCACTCACATCCAAACATCATATTTAAATAAAATATACAAAGTATAGTTCAACATCCAAAGTAGTTAAATTATTGCAAGAGCTTCACTATCTAGGGAATTTTTGCTCAAATGGTATTGTCATCATGGTCAATGGTATCATCTTCGAGTTTGTTTGGATTTTGAATGTCTTCCAGTCACTTGGCATTTGAAGAATCACCTCCGCACACACCATTTGTAGAATGGATAGATTGACTTTGTTGTGGTACACCTTGGCAACCAAAAGCCATCAATTTGCATAAGAACTTTATAATTATCTTGAATTTGGTTTTCTTTATTTAGGAAAAGATGGTCTTTGTAACACTTAGGCTAAAGAATTATAGTCTAACATTTAACTTTCAATTAGAGCTTTGACTTCCTTGATTCTCTCAAAAAATAATTTTTGAAATGAAAGGTTTTTTTTCCCCAAAATTAGGGTGTATACCCCTGTTTTCATAGCAAGGGAGAATTAACACCCACACTTGTCCTCCCTTGGATCAAATCTTGCCCCTTATTTTTGAGTTAATGGGCTCCAATTCTTCTATTAGTATTGTTAACCTTGAAAGGACCAAGGGCAAAAAAATCTCAAAGCGAACAACTAAAAAAATATTTACTTTAAACTTCTTTTGATTAAATTTTTTTTTTTATGCACTCTTAGTCAAAGTTCCAAATAGGAACTAAGAATGACATGTGTTTTGCAAGGAAAAATTTGAAAATTTGAAAAGAAATAAAACTTAGAGGATACAGTTCAACTTTGAAATTTTTTCTTGGAAAATGCATGTCTCTTTTAGTTGCCCTTGTTGATATTTTTAGAAAAAAAATGGTCATAACTTTTATTTTATTAATGATCTTTTTATATAAATTATATTCCCAGCTTTGTTATTAAAATATCTCTTACCACAAAACTTTTCAATTATTTAACATTACAACTCTACTTACAATTGCTTGACTGTACAAGTGCAAAATCTGGCCTTGTCCCCTAAGGGTTAACAGATAAATGGAAGGTATGAGACCCATTTACCTTACAGTAGGAAAAAATTCATAAATTCCAACTCTTAATTGTCCGGACAAGTGCCGGCATCATCAGTTTAGGGATAAGGTAGAAGTACCTATTTTGGATAACTAAAGCATTTCAGATTGGATGATATGGGAAAGTCATGGGGAAGTCATGGGGAAGTCATGGGAAAGTCATGGGGAACTGAGTTCAATGTGAGCAAAAATAAGGTTGAATGTGGGAGAATGCCAAAAAAAACAAAAAACAATTTTACAAAAATAAATATTTTATTGAATATAAAAGTGGATTTTGCACCTAAATCCATCCTAGTTTTATAGACTCACCTATTGTGGTTAGCTTTGGCACTCCTCCTTAGGGCAAGAAGGAAGAGAGATGAGTGGATGAGAAGGTACAAACCAAGAATGCTTTTCAATGACCATTGCATTCAGTTGTTGTCCACAACAAGTTAGTTTACAAAGCAATTACAGGGGCCTGTCCGAAATAGGTACTTCTACCTTAACTTTTTCCTGAAACTTAATCAGACACATGGATCTTGTGACACAATAGACAAAATCGTGCTGCTGCTGACAATGCAGATATTTGGTGAGTGAGAATTCAGACCATAAATGTATTTCATCATCCAAAAGGACGCATGGTGAGAGAGGATGGATGTTGCTGGTCTTGCGCTTGAATACCGTATAACTGAGTGCCAGCCTCCCTCAAGCCCATTGTGTGTAACTTGGCTCGAGAGCTCTCAAGCCTAATTGGGAGTGGATTCCTACTCGAAGTTGACAACTTCGCATTGTTCAGACCATTCTATTAGGTGCGGTCGCTACCTTTCAGCTCTGTGAATATTGACTCTTGAGATGATATGAGGCCCAGCCAGGCTTGGTGTGCATTGTATTCGATCTTATAATAGGAATTTTAAGTACAGAGATCCATTATGCAAAGACTTGCACTAGTAGTAACGATCTTGGTTGGTGGTTGCAGGAAGAGATGAGTACCACGGATGAATTCGATGACAGGCTCCTCGATGGAACCCAAAAAGCCATCAGCGCAGCGCTGGGGATGATCCCCGAGGTGGGCGGATTTGCGAGCCTAATTTTCGATTTGATTTGGGATGCGGCATTCGCGGGACGCAAGGCGCAGGAGCAAATGGACGCGATGAACTCGATGTTCCTGTCAGTCCAGAAGATGATCGACCAGTCTATAGACGAGGTCATTATTGCGGAAGGAACGAGTTACAACAAATCCATGGCCGAGTACGGCGAAGACTACCACATATCTGTGACGAGCTTCAAGAATGGCGATACTGAGGACACGTCAACGATCAGGATGAGGTTTGAGAACTGCAAGTCGAACCTCGTAAAGATGCTGAACCTGTTCTCGACCGATCGATACTTGAACGTGCTGGTGATGTCGTACGGCAACGCCCTGTCGATGTACACGACGCTCCTCAGGGAGATGGTGCTCAACGGCAAAGACACCGGATATACGCCCTCGGAGATCGCCGGCTTCCAGGATAACTTAAACGAGCACATCGAGACCGGCCTCCAGGTGCTGGGGACCTGCTTGCGCAGGATGGCACCATCCCTGGAGTCAGGCCACTTAAACGACGTCGAGTGGATTGGGGACGGCTTGCAGAAGCTCGTGTGCGGGATCATCGGCTTCAACACGGCGTGGTACCCGAAGCCCCTCGTGCTGGCGACCAAAGAGTACGAATGGGCTTTCGACTCCGATGAGGTCCACATCAACGCGTGCTACCAGCTGCGCACGCACAGCACCACGGGCGCCAGTTTGGGGGTCCCTGCCGTGCAGCACCTCTTCGCCGGGGACCACTACGTGCACCACATCTACCAGAACCTGCAAACGCGGGTGCAGCTAGCGCGGTTCGCTGTCATCGAGGGCATGACGGGAAAGCTCCGAGCAGCGTTCCTTGAGGACAACGACCACTATGACGACCAGAACGTGGAGGTGACAGTCGACCTGGTGTCCATGGGCCAGAACACCACAATGGCCACCTTCAACCTCCAGAACCCGAATTTCTATTCGAGGATTTGCTCCTTCCCGTGGGTGAGATTGTACAGGCCAGGCTCCAGCGGGTACCCATTCAGTGGCAACCCAGACAAGACCAGCGTCAACATGACCATCCGGCTGGTGGAATTCAACTCAACCGTCAAGTTCGAGCCCAGCAAAATCTACCACATCTACACCAAGGCCGCAGCCTCCACTGTGAAGAACTACTACATCATCGGATTTCAGCTCATGCCGCAGTAATGTCAGCCATGTCACCATAATGATCGATGCAAGTCGAGATAAACTCATCACTGACATCATGATACCAATGCTGACCTCTACAAGTGACTTCAGTTTGGCCTCGTACGTTTAAAGGCAAACTGACGAGTTGAAAACCGGATGAACTAGTAACTAGCATTACTGTAATGACCTTCATCTTGTATAAACAGAGTGACTGCGTTATCTGGCTCCCTTCTTAATGCTTTTTCATGCTTCTCTCCTTTACGACGCATTCTGTCTGTATTTCAGCAAGAGCAACAAGGTAGAAGGCTCAGAAAGCTCCCATTTAAGGGGAAAAAAAAAGACCCCTTGCAAAAATGGGTACATCCAAAGATTTTTCACATTTTTTTGGAAGAAAGAGAAATGAAGAATATACCTATGGAAATTTTAATTTTAATTTTTTGACTTGCAATGAATAAGATATAATTTTTCAAAGTCAAAGGTGCTTAGGCTCCTATTAATGCTCATAGATGCAATTGTAATCAATCAAAACATGCCACGGAATGAAGCCAATGAGTTTATCAACAATCCTAAGCATGGCTTTGAATGGAATTAGTGAATCTAAAATGATCCATTGTGCATTTCCATTCAATTCAACTCAATTGTATAGGAAGAGGTTTGAAAATAATTTGTGTTATAAGAATCTTCCCTATAGAATTGTCTAAATAGTGTACAAGGGATATAGAAATGAAAATGATTTTATGTAGTGACAAACTGCCATCCCATCTGTATAATTTTAGGTTATGGATTAGGTGACACAATTCACCATCATGTGTGATTTTTCTCATTATAAAGGCTTGAAGTTGGTGAGGTCTGCAAAATGACTTTGAAATGTCAAAAAATAGCAAAAAAAAACTACAAAAAACACATATGAAGCTAAACCTCCTTCTACTAAATTGCTTCTCAGTCACTCATATTTTCTAAGATTGATGTGAAATTTTAACTACACAAATTAGACTAGTATGTCCAACTTTTTTCAATTTTTTCAATTGAAAACAGACAATGTAATAAGAAGAAAGAAGCTGCCAAAGTTCACTATAATCCAAAAATATGGGAATTTTAAACTTTGAATTGCTTCCAAACATTCAAATCAATGTAGATTGATATGAAAGTAAAACCACAATAACTAGATTGCATGGGGAACATAATGCAACAATCATTATTGAAAACAAAAATTAGATAAAGGAGATACAAGCCCCCAAAGTAGCAATCATCAAATACAATTTGGTGGACTCAAATTGAATGTTTGAACTTCAATTGGCTTACAAAAAAATTGTAAATCTTGTATTGATCTGAAATTTTCACCACACAAACTAGAAAAAAGAGCACAAATTTTTTGACAAGTTTTATAGAATTTGGACACTAGATGCAAAAGTTATAGCACTTTGAATTGAGCTTAAAACTATGTGAGGAAACCCTAGGGTGTTTAATGCTTGCAATAAATTTTGATTTCAGATAATAGGGGCAGAATTTGTTCACATAAGGGAAACAATCCCCTGTACAAAAATGGGTGGATCTAAAGATTTTTAACACTTTTTTGGAAGAAAGAGAAATGAAGAATACACCAGTGCAAATTTTAATTTTAATTTTTTGACTTGAAATGAATAAGATATGATTTTTCAAAGTCAAAAGTGCCTAGATCCCTATTAATGCTTATAGATGCAATTCTAATCAATCAAAACATGCATGAAATGAAGCTAGTGAATTTGTGAACAATCCTAAGCATGCCCTTGAATGGAGTCAATGAATCTAGAAATGACTCACTATACATTTCCATTCAATTCAAACCTAATTGTAAATTAAAATTTATTGCAAGCATTAAACACCCTAGGGTTTCCTCACATAGTTTTAAGCTCAATTCAAAGTGCTATAACTTTTGCATCTAGTGTCCAAATTCTATAAAACTTGTCAAAAAATTTGTGTTCTTTTTTCTAGTTTGTGTAGTGAAAATTTCAGATCAATACAAGATTTACAATTTTTTTGTAAGCCAATTGAAGTTCAAACATTCAATTTGAGTCCACCAAATTGTATTTGATGATTGCTACTTTGGGGGCTTGTATCTCCTTTATCTAATTTTTGTTTTCAATAATGATTGTTGCATTATGTTCCCCATGCAATCTAGTTATTGTGGTTTTACTTTCATATCAATCTACATTGATTTGAATGTTTGGAAGCAATTCAAAGTTTAAAATTCCCATATTTTTGGATTATAGTGAACTTTGGCAGCTTCTTTCTTCTTATTACATTGTCTGTTTTCAATTGAAAAAATTGAAAAAAGTTGGACATACTAGTCTAATTTGTGTAGTTAAAATTTCACATCAATCTTAGAAAATATGAGTGACTGAGAAGCAATTTAGTAGAAGGAGGTTTAGCTTCATATGTGTTTTTTGTAGTTTTTTTTTGCTATTTTTTGACATTTCAAAGTCATTTTGCAGACCTCACCAACTTCAAGCCTTTATAATGAGAAAAATCACACATGATGGTGAACTGTGTCACCTAATCCATAACCTAAAATTATACAGATGGGATGGCAGTTTGTCACTACATAAAATCATTTTCATTTCTATATCCCTTGTACACTATTTAGACAATTCTATAGGGAAGATTCTTATAACACAAATTATTTTCAAACCTCTTCCTATAACGAGTGATATTGTTTAATGTGCATATGAGTTGCACTGACCATTCAAATGTTGCTTTAGGCATCTGCTAAAGCATATAGATCATCATTGAAGTGGTAAAAACATTAATTTGGTAGTGATTAAAGATTCGATGTACGAAACAATTTGCGAATAGGTTCAATTTCAAATGTTAATTCTACATTTGGAGTGGCATAAGACTTTAACCCCTAAATGATTTCGATTATGTTTCACCAAAACCACTTTCAAATTGCCATTTGTAGTACAAGTATCAAATTTTAGAAAAAAAAAACATGTAGAACCTAAGGATCTTGTAGTAAGCTTGTTTGAAAACACATGGAAAAAATTTAAGAAATTTCCACCATGTAGATTGCAAGATATTAGCATTTGAAGTGACAAATATCTTTTTTGGGGCCCTACGAGAAACTAGGCAATTGCACTTCAGAAGGTCACGTTTGTATGAAAAAATGTCCAAAATGGTGGTTACTCATTGAATTCATTTTTCAAGTTAAGTTGGCTACATGCTTGAAAATTTTCAAATCATTTGGAATTATACAACAAGTAGGAAAAAAATAGTAAGTAGAAAGGAGTAAGGAATGATTCAAAGTACTAAATTGTTAACAATTTATTTATGGAATTGAAAAATGCCAATTCTAATATTTGTAATGTTTTAATAAACAATCTACACCTAATGTTTTGTTTTGTTTTTCCAAAAGTATTGAAAATTAAGTTAAATACAGGATTTTGAAGTTTGTCTTAGGTTAGAGATTCAATAACAACCTATAAACTCCCACAAACCAAAACTCCTCATAACTTTTGATTCATTGATCAAAATGGATTGATTCAAAGCTTTCCAAATATACATGCATATACATGCAAAAATAATTTTAAATTTTGATTTCTTAAAAAAATGATTTTTAAAGAATTTTTTTTTATTACTTGCATTATCCATCAAGCAATGAAAAGTACATATCATACAATACATTTTTAACCATGCAATCAAAAGTTATGAAATTTTTTGGGCTTTAAAGCTATTCTTTGGACACATGTTGTGTTAAAATTTCAAAGAAAAAAAATAAAATCTCCATTCATAGTGAAGTGCCCTAAATTGCTATATATGTTGCCAAACAATTTAGTTTAGGCATTTAGGGGTTAATATGCCAAGATTCATATTCAATTTTCTTGTTAAAACATTAAAAAGTAGCAAGATTTTGCCATTAATAACTGAATTTTTTTTCATTATTAATCAAAAATCAAGTAATTATAAACACTTCATTAATCCCTATAGGACCAAGGCACATTTTGGACACAAATTGTGTAAAAATACCACTTTGGGAGCCAACGAGAAAAATAATTGAAAATTTTGTTTTCTTCAAAATTCAACCATACCAATTTGTACTAGACTACTATGGATTGTGGATGTGGGAAAAATTTCACAAACTTTGACTACAAAGATTGAAAGATTGTAATGTTTCAAGTTTGAAGAAAAAGAGTTTTTTTTTATTTTGCTCAATAGCTCTAGCAAATTTTAACTCCTCCTAAAGCAAATTTTTTACACAACATATGGTTATTTACATTTTCTTGACATTTGCACCTTGTATCATATAAATTATATATCTACCATTTTAGAATTATTGGAGAAGTTTTGCACATGTTGCGTGAAGTTGCTCGGGTTGGCCAAAAAGTGCAAGGCAACCTAACTTTTGAGTTTTGATATAGGCACCCGATCAGAAAAAATATATATTATTCCCACTAAGGAGGTACATGTTCACACCTTGTGTCAAAATTTTAAGAACATCCATTAGAAAAAGACTTCATGTGCACCTACCTAAGATCATCTTTGTATGTTTGACTACCATTTGGTCTCTTAGGTATTAAATTGAGACACATCTTCAAATTGAGACTTGCTTGTGAGAAGATAGTTATTAATTTTGCTAAATAAAAATATTAGTAAACATGAACTATCAATTGGGTCATTAGAAGATTTTTGGGGCCTCCAAATGCCTACAAGTTATCACAGCCTACGAACATAGAGAACATGTTTGGCATAGCAGTTTGACATGGCCGAGACCCTGCCATGTCATTGACCAAGTTTTTTTGTTTTTTTTGTTTTTTTGTTTTTGTTTTAAATTTCTTTTGCATTTGAAGACTAAATTATTTATTTATTTTATAAAAAAGAAAATTCTGACAGCGGGCGGTTCCCCTCGCTGTGGAGGACAGTTGCGAGGGAATAGGCCCGAAATAGGCTTCTAAACCCCCTAAAACTCTTCTAATGATGTATATATTTTATGTCTTCTATTAAATTGTTCGGAGTTTACATTAGGAAGTTTACACATTTCATTAGTTCATTACTACATCAGTAAGTCAAGTAGCAGTCTACTTCAAATACAAGATTGTGATTTGAAATAATTTGTATCGTAGAATTACAATTATAATGATGCAAGATGCATTACATGCTTATGCAATAACAATAAACAAATATATTAGGAAGAATAGCATCTATTACATTGCTATAAACTATAATATAAATAGCATAACATCTATATGCAAACATCTCAAAGCGTCTCAAATTTCAATGCAAAATTGCATTCAACTTGAACCCAAAGAAGACTAGTTGACAAACATAACTATCAACTATTCATCCTTGCCTTGGGGATGCATTGTTGCTTGAACCAAACATAAAGGTTGCATTTTGTAGTGAATGTAGTTATTAGGCACTCAAGGTTTATAGTGACACTTTGTATCACTATGCACTCCCCCCCTCAATTTTTATTTTACCACCCCCACTCACCCCCACCTATCATTTAGAATTTGATTAAATTTTTTTTATTTCACCCCCCTTCACCCCCACCCCTTCTTGTAATCTTCAGAATCAAAGTTCTTGACAAACAATATGGGACAATTAATCCTACATCCAATACTGTATCCGTATTTGGTACCCGTATTTGGTACTCGTATTCAATATCCGTATTTAGTACACGTATTTAGTACACATATCTAGTACCCATATTCAATACCCATATTCAATACTTGTATTCAATACCCGTATTCAATATCCATATTCAGTACACGTATTTAGTACTCATATCCAGTACCCGTACCCATATTCGTATTCGTATTTAGTATTTGTATTTTATATTTGAACGGCTCAGATTAAATTTCACAAGATCAACATCTTGTGATTTTTTGAGAAATCAACGTCAATTTTGAGGGTAAGCATTTTTTTTCAAAAAAATCAACGGCTCACAAATTTTTTGAGAGAGGAGGGGGGGAACTAATGGGAAACTGGGGTGGCAAGCGAGTTTCAATGTATAGTCATTGATGACGTGATGATGTTGATTTGTGCTTTGGCAATTTCAACCTCTAAAGTCTGAAGGCCTAATGTCCATTAAATACCACTTAATAGTGCCATTTCTATTGCAAAAAACTTAAAAATTTTTCCAGCATATCTAACGATAGGATCTTGCATGAAACTAGTATATAAATGTGTGGGATTTTTTTAGAACCTTGATTACAAAGATTGTAAGATATTTGCATTTAAAGGGAAGAGAAAAATTTGCACCTTGTTCGACTAGATTTATTGGGTTTGAATCATCTTAATTTAAAAATTTTGCATTATTGATTTTGAGTTTCTAATTTATTAATGTTGAAGAATTGGGTTGACAATTTGGGATTTAAAATAAAAACAAGTGCTAATTTTTATTCATTAAAATATTGTAAAATAGAAGTAGTTTTAAGATTGAAAGAAAATTTAAATTGTAAATAGCTCTAAGATGGAATTTTAACATACTAATCTCAAATGCAAGATTTTCTAGCAAGAAATTTTAATTATGTGAAAATTTTTTATTTTAATTGTAAAAATTGAGTTCAAAAATGAATCCTACAAGTTATTTTTTCTAGAAGATGCTTTCATTGCTCAAAAAATAAGATTGTCTAAACTTTCACATAACAAATCCAAATGTAATGAATCAAAGCTTTTCATGTAGATAAAATAACAATTTATGAAAAATAATTTTTATTTTAAAATTTTTAAAATTTTTTTGTGCATTGGAATTTTTGTCTACTGCACCTAGAAAGAAGGGTTTTGTACCATATCTTTTGCTTTCGGTCATTGATTGAAGTAAAAATTATATTTTCAAAAAAGTAATGTGTTTTTCTATCTTCCTAAAAAGTTTCAAAAAATCATGGTGAATATTGAGACTGTAGGAGCCTACCTCAAATCCACTTTGTCCCTCAAGGGGACAATGGGACTTCAAGAGTGAATTAATTTGCTATAGAATTGTTAGTTTATGACCTTCAACTCAAAAACTAGAGTTGGTAAATGGTTTCTAACGTGGTCTACACTAAAGCTATTCCAAGCCCCCCATGTCCCAAAACCCAAAATGTTTTCCTGCCTGGGTTGCCCGCGAAGCAATGTAAAGGTTATATCATGCAATATCTTTTTAACCATATAGTCATAAAGTTAGAAAAATTGTTGGGCCTTAAAGCTATTCCTCATGCATATGTTTTGTCAAAATTTCAAAGAAATAAAATAAAAACTCCACTCATAGTGAGTTGCCCAAAATTGCTATGTTGCCAAAAAAATACAGTTTAGGCATTTAGGATTTAACTTGGTAGTGCATTTCTAAGCTTATACATAAAAGTATAATTCATTCTAAAGCAAAGCATTATGCCAAATAAGCTATTGAAAGTATAAAAAGAGAATAATCAATGAATTTAGAAAAATTAAAAGCAAAAAGGCCTTTACAATTGTGATAGAACATCTTCATTTCTTTTGGAGATTTTTTTTTTAATTTTAAAAATAATTATTACATCTTTGAATTGAAAATCTCTTTTTTCATTTTTCAAATTTCAAAATTTAATGTATGAAATAAGTTTTTGGTATGTAAAGTCCAAATTTAATTCTACTGAATTTGTAATTCTCTATGTCCAAAACTATAGATTTATAAATTTTCTTTTGGATATTTTATCTTAATTTTAAAATTCTGAGATTTTTACTCAATTTTGAAAATGACTTCACCTACGTAGTATAAATAAATCCAAAAATTAAAAAAATCCAAAAATCCAAAAATTTACAAAGAATGCTAAATATAGATGGTAGATGGAAGACAATTAAGAAAAGATATTAGATTAGTAGAGAGCAAGTGAGCAAGCACAGGGAAGCAATTAGAACACAAAATGCAAGGGGGTGGATGGATGGACATTTTGTATATAGGAAATTTTTTATTTTTGAACCTTTATTTTAATATTTTTGAATCCTAAATCCAACCTTCAATTTTGGTTCTTTAAGCTTCAATACATCATTTCAATATATAATTTATAATTTTCAATCATCAATTTTTTGGTTTGTAATTTTTTTATCTTTAATTTATGATTTTCAATAATCTATTTTTAATTTTATTTGCAATCTATAATTCACTTTAAATTATATTATAGGTCAATGGTAATTATTTATTTTTTAATTTTAGATGATAGTATATATATATATATATATATATAATTTTATTTTATCTATAATGGTGAATCTTCTATAAAAAGATTATTTGAAAGATTTAAATAAATTAAATGACATACATTATATATGAAGAAGAGGTATTTACTACAATTATATTTTATTGAAGCTAGGTTAGTGTCTAAATGATAGGTAGAGGAGAGGAGCTTGAACCACATGTGCATTCCTTGACAGGTAGGTGAAAAGCACATGCATTTGTGAAGGGTTAGTTATTCTGGTGCAATTCCCTTTTTAAAATGGTGTTTTTCAATATATCCATAAAATAATGTTAGTAGTGCATTCCCATACTTGGTGCCTATGGGCTCTCACTTTTGAAGGATCTACATTTTAGACAAGAATCTAGATGGGATAGTTTTGCAATTAGATGCAAGTACTTTAATCCAATTCACCTCCATGCCATCTAGAAGCCTCTTGATACATTGGTAAATTTTCTATTCCAATCAAAATAAGACAAAGCCCCTAATGTAGGTTACTATGTACATTGAAAAGTCCCCCAAAAAGTTTTAACCCTTGAAAGATGAGGCCCCCTATGACCAACTAGAGGAAGTCATCAAAATGTTTTAATTATTGAATCAATTAGTTCATTTTTTGTTTCTACAATGGACAATTAAGCTATCCATTAGACATTTTTTAGCCTCATCATCGTTCAAAGGTTAGGCATCAAACTTTCTATTGAGAAGTTTGAAGGAAACCCCTACTATAAAAGCTTAATAGCATTGCAATTTGGTACCATTTGAAAAGTGTATTGATTCTCTAGCCCTCCCCTATGTCCCTAAACCAAGAATCGTATAGTAAAAGCAACAAAAATAAAAAACTCAACATAGTTAGAAGCAAATTTTTCTTGAAAAAAATTATTGTAGTATTAGCAATTGAAAATTATGAATTAAAAGAAATAGAATTTTTGGATCACCCAAGTAATTTCTATGAATTTTCAAAGTAGAACTCCCAAATCCACTGAAATAGTTACAAATCTTGGTAATAAAACCAAAATCTAAAATAACCAATAATCAACCAATCATAGTTAAATATAGAAATAATTTAATAATACTTTGAGGCATAGTTTAATAGAGGTTTATTTGTTAGGAGTGGGTGCAAGGATAGTTTTAGGTGTTTTTACCTTAGTTGTTGTCTAATTAAATAGTGATTCAAACTCAACAAATTCTAATTAAAAGATAAACAAATAATGTGTAGTTTTATGGTATGTCAATATGGATTTTGAAGATATCATATACAAAGAATGTAAACTCCCAAAAAATGTCAAACAACATGATGAGAGGCAATGATTCTTCTTTCTTTTTTGAAAACTTTACAAGAGCCATTGGAATTCCAGAATTGAAATAATAATATAAATATATTGGAAGGTGTACTTCCACAGTATGACCTAGTACATGCTTAAAAAGAGATTTCTTAAGTATGCACAAGCAAGAATATTACAACCTTCTAGATTCTAATTTCCACACAATAATGAGAGTAAAGAATGCCCTTATTGAAATGAATGCACAATCATGTCCGGAAATGTCAAAGATTATAGTTGGATCCTCCTTGTATATGGTGGAAGGACATTTATTTACCAATATATAGTATAAGTGATGGATTAGTAGTAGGAATTCATGTATTCCAATTCATTGATTGCAATTAGGGATGAGGGCTTTATTTAACATGCAAGCATTAGCCCAACCTTGTGAGATATACATAATTAAGTAAATGCAACCAATATTTGAAGATGTAATCCATTGTATATGCAAGCACCATCTATAAGACAAATTCCAACAAGGTGAGAATCTTTTCTATTCAAGACTATGAGCTAAAACGTATTGCAACATTGTAACAAATTTGAATCACTAGAAGATTAGGGATATCATAGATACAAAGGTCAAAATTAAGTCACTATAATATTCTATGCTCAACACAATAAAGGAAGGAAACAATAACATATTAAAAATGAAATAATGCTGTAGGTAAGAGATAAATGAACATTATCACAAACTTAAAAGTTTATAAATGCAATTGTAAGGAATACAAAAAGTAGTAGCTACAAGATAAAAATGAATGAAAATTCCCATTTGGAAACTATCTATAAACAAATCCTTTGTATATGTTTTTCAGAGACTCAATTAAACAACTTTTATCATTATTTAAAATTTCCAAAAAAATTATGAAAATTCAGAATTACTATAAATTTTTTAATAGATAATGAAAAAAAATTCATATCAAATACAAAATTGACTCAAAAATCTAAAAATTTCTCCATGGATGTATATTGTAGGGTAGAATGTCATGGTGCAAAATACATTTACATTCAAAATGACAGAATCAACATTCCATGATAATAAATTTAAAGTTCAAATTACTATAAAATATTCAATTTTATTGAATTTTTAAGATTTGAAATTGGTGTAAAAACTAGATTTTATAAGCTTCATTCAAGTAATTAGGCTCAAAGTCAAAAATGATCATTTGCAATAGTAATAGTAAAATTTAGACCAAAGCATTGTAACTTTGTAAGAAAATGTTATTTGTAACATCAAATCATAAACGTGACATGTTTTTGTGGACAGGAGGACAACGGAGACTCAAAGGCAGTGGGCTAGAAAATTGGGTGTAGACATTGTAGTGAACATTAGAATGTTAGTAGAAATCAACGTTATATTAGGAAAAATAAATATATTCTATGAGATATCCAATAAAATGTCATTGTGTTTTTGGCAACATCCAAAAAAACATGGCAATGCCACATCTGTAAAGGCTAATACGCTAACTATAGGTAAGTTTGTAGAAGTTACTAAAGGCTAAGGTAAAACATTGATCAAATGTAAAAAAAACAAGGTAATTTAGGTAAGGACAATCATATGGTAGTTTTTGAAGGAAAAAAAATGGCACGTAAAGTGGCATCCAACAAGGGTGACATCAACACACTTTGATGCCATCTGAGAATTTTTAAACTATTTTTTTAGATGCTAGCTAAAACATCAGCTAAGACGTTAAGGTGTTTTTTGAGACATTAACCAAGACTCATGTTCAAATGTTTTTTTAAACATCAATTGAGACAATGTTGTGTTTATGAGGATATTCATGTCTGAAATTTTATTTTTCAAACAATTACAAAGTTTTATGTATCCCATATGATTTATCTTCCCTCCTATCACCCCACTTATATAAATAACTTGTTTTCTCATATCAACATATTCACAATAAATGGCTTTTCAAGCCAAATATGATATATTGTGTGTATGGTGTATATATTGTATATGACTTATAATGTATAATGTATTGCATATGATATATATTTAGTGTATGGCCTATTTTATAAAGTGTATGTCTAAGTTGATGTTGTAAAATGTTTGGACATTTAAATTGACATCTTAAAAAACATTTAGATGTTTAAGCTGACGTCTCAAAAAATTGAGACATGCTCATCAAGCATGTTTAAAAAGATGTCATTTGTGATGTTTTCATGATTCCGCAGACATGCCATAATACATGATGTTCAACAACAGACGCGTTACAACAAACGTTCAAATTGGCAAGACCTAGGACCTAATGCATTGATGACATTTGCAAGGGCCCAAATGAAAAAATTGTTGATGTGGCACTACATGGCCTATTGGTGTTGATATGGAAGCTAGATGACAATTGCATTGCAACTTTTCATAGCCTTCAAAGACCATGTTTTTTGTGACGTCCTCCAAAATTTCCTTAAAATCAAATCATGTTTTTTGGCATGTCCATCATGGTTGACGTCCAAAAAAATGTACCTACCATATTTTTTTACTTGTCAAATAAAACATGGATTTTTTCTATTGAAGGCAAAGAGCTATAGATTGCTACAATATACCACAAGGTGATCTATATTTTAGAAATCATCATTTGTTGAGATTTTAGTTTTTAGGTGTTGACACCATCATAGCACTCCATGTAATAAATCCAAAAAAATGGGATGAAAAATAATTGTTCTCCATCTCATTTAGAGCTTTCCATTTGCTAATCAGACCATTTGGAATAACCTAGAGGGACAAGATCATGATTATGGATTTCAAACCTCACTATCAATTACCCTATTTGTTGCTATTTTTCAACTAGATATGAATAAAAATTTTACATTTATTTTCAAAGATGAAGTCATAAGTCTTCTATAAGTTATGGAATAAAAAATTTACATATTCTTTGAGGAAAATTTGAAATAATTGTGAAACTTTTAGCAAAAAAAAGAAGAAAACTCACATCTAATATAAAATATACTCAAAAAACTTAAAATGTTCACTGTAGATGTATTTTATAGTACATAACATTACAATATATCAAATTTTTGACAACATTAAGTTTACTTGCTAGAACAATCTCTTTGTTGGAATTATTGTGTTTCAATTACATCTTAGAGCTATTAATGATTTAGTTTTTTATTCAATTTCAAACTTAATCTCTTTAACAATTTTATTAAGAATGAAAATCAACAACGTTTTTTTTTAATTTTTTTTCTTCAACTCTCAACTCAATTCTTCAACATAAAAAATTAGAAATTCAAAATTAATAGTGCAAAAAATTTTAATTAAGAAGATTTAAAGTCAAAAAAACCAATTGAGGTAGATGCAAAAAAACTTGTTTTCTTCAAATTAAATACAAATATCCTGTAATCCACAATCAAAGTTTTTGAAATTTCTTGACACATTCTCATAACAAACTAGTGCAAGATCCTACAATTAGATAAGGAAAAAAAAATTTGAAACTTTTTTGCTCAATTGGCAGTTTTGAGTATTATTTGATAAAAATAAAAAGCCTTGGTACTTCCAAGATTAAGCATCTTCTTCTCTAGAAAAGTCAATAATACCATAATGAGGGAATGTGCAATACTGGAGTAGTAATCGCTGAAAAGGTAGTCAAGCATCTTAGAAACAAAGAAAAATTGAATGAAAAAACGTTTTTTTCCATCCTTCAGACATCCGAACAGACTCTCAGTGTCCGCAGCAGTGTTGCAGGGTTAAGGTTCAAGAGAATGGACGATTGGGTCGCCAATCAAAGTTAGTAATACACTCCCAACCTTTTCAGCCTTTTAGCAAAGTGCTGCGGTGTCATACCAGAAGGACTCGATGGACAGAGAGAGTCAGGGTACTGCAATGTCGGAGACTTGCTCTTTCATCGATTCCAATCAGTTAACGGATTCTCTTTAGCAACCTTTTATTTCTCGAAAATGAAACTGACGAGCTGCTACCACTTTTCTGCTATGGATAAGCAAACCATTAGAAAGAGTGACAAGCTTACGACAACTCTACATCACTTTCTGTGAAATACAAAGCCCACTAGTAGACAAGCAAACCTGTTCAAAAGAATGCTCACATCTGGGTTATTGACTTCACAACATGCAAGTGGGAAACTCTTGCACATAGTAGTACCTCGTCTCCTAGGACATATAGGTAGTACAGAAGAACAAACACATCCAAAAACCACATTGATCTGAAGAGGAAGCCGTACAGTGATATAGTGATAGCTTAATTACAAGGTACTGAACGAAAACAAGAGAAGGCAGAAAAGGGGGATAACAGACACTGTTGGAAAAACATTTATACTACTGCCTGAGGGATCGGAAATTGGCAATAACTTCTTGTTGCCACAAAAAGTACAACATATACACAAGACAAGGATCATCCCGCTAGACAGTGGTGCATAAACAAGATAAAGAAAACGTAATACCTGAGACGACACTAGGCCAGCATCTGAAAAGCCGATGATGTCCAGAAGGCATCGTCAAAGAGGTAGATAACCATATATTTTGGTCTAATGCTGACCTGCTCTTCGCCTCAAACAAGAAGACGCCCACATCTAGCCATGCATCCAATTTCGAGAATGCACAGTCAAGATGAATTCCACGAGGACTACTGGTACGTACATCACAGATAGAGGAGCCTACCCTGCTGCGTGTGCTTTAATTAGTCGTTTTAAAACCTCCGTTTTTTGTTTGCCATACATACACTTGCATATGTACATAGCCCTTTTTTGCGCATCCTTCACAACAGCCTTGCTTGCCCCTTGCTCCTCAAACTTTTTCAACCAATAAGCAGCGAAAAAAAGGGCGACAGAGTCACCAGGTGAAGACACATTTATTGCATCAATCATAGTCTCAGGCTGCGGAATATATGCGGCATGCTCACCCAGCTGGTCCAAATTCAGGTAAGCGCTCCAGTATGGAACAAAATAGGAAGTCCGGAGAAGCTGCTGTTCGTAAAGATATGGGGCATGTACCTTCAGTTGGCGCTCCAGTCTCAGAGCATTTCTAGCCATGTCTAAGGATTCTGGACACCCAGACACCACACCCTCTCTCCTACCCCACAAATCGTATACACGCTTGCAAAGGTGTTTTAGAGGATCCCTAAGTCGCATCTCCAACTCGCACCGTGAACATTTACATAGGAATTCCCACTTATCTTGCACCAGAAGTTCAGCACGCATAGGTATCGGAAGCAAAGGATTCACATACGAGATTGTGACCTCAGCCCCGCACTCCATTTGACGTGAAGCATGCAGAAACATAGTGTCACCAAGGTGAAGACGAACGGCATTAGGACAACACGAATGGTTGAGAAAAGAAGGTAAAGCCCACAGCCCTAGGAACTGGCGGTTATTTTCACCAGGAAGCCGATTATTATGAAGACCTCTAGAGCAAGACCCAGACTCGTCCAGTGCATTTTGCAACACGACGCCCTTGATGTGCGCCGGCAGCATATCATGCTCGCTGAACGAATCCCACGATTGATTGGGCCTGAATAAATCCATAGGCGGGCACCGGTCATCTTTCTGACCTTCTTTATCCGTCAGAAAACTCATCTGATGTTGCCACTTGGGAGACTTTAGAGCCAGATTGAGAAGTTTAAAGAGAAGTTCATCTCGAAGTACCCTGTTGGAACGACCAGAAGGACCTTCCACCTTCTTAGGGTTGGCACCATCGATGCGGACCACCGACAGTGCATTACTTACTAGCAAAAGCTCCCCAACGTCCACATCCTTCGTCACGTACAACCCCCGCCTGCCCTTCTCCGCACACCATTTTATTTCTACCGGTCCTACAAAATCACTGCATTCCGTCGCCGCACCATCACATGTGCCCAAAATATACTTGGATATCTCATATAAACCTAGACGACTTTGTAGGTCACACGTTTTACTCCTCTGTAACGCATTCTTGATATCTTTGTCTTGCGTAGATAACAACAGCGCATTTTGAAACATCTCGCACGCTGCTTCATATTGCTGTAACCCATGCAAAGCGCGCCCTTTTCTGTATATGCTTTTCAAATGAGTAGGATCTAGCTTAAGCGCCTCCCCCGAATCAATTAAAGCCTTTTCAAAGTGACGAAGTTTCATCCATGCTGCGGCTCTATTTGAGTAAGCCAGCATTACTGTCTCTGGATCTGAGGATCCTAATCTATTTGTGCCACCATTGGAGATTGCACCACCCTTTTTCTTTCGAGCTTTTGGCGTTGGGGATTTCGGAGTCTGCAAGGACTCCATGGCTTTCACAATACACTGCGAGTACAAGTCTATTGCGGTAACCCAATCTTCCTTCGCAAAAAAACGGTTACCCTCAGTGCGTAAATCCGCTGCCTCTAGTTTCGACCAAGGGCTAACATCTGACGGTAAAAATGGCATTTCCGAGAGGATAGTAAT
The DNA here is from genome assembly GCA_963969395.1 of Pseudoscleropodium purum. Taxonomy (NCBI): domain Eukaryota; kingdom Viridiplantae; phylum Streptophyta; class Bryopsida; order Hypnales; family Brachytheciaceae; genus Pseudoscleropodium; species Pseudoscleropodium purum. Next base: position 27,230,952 of record OZ017798.1, read on the forward strand.
GTCGTCTTCCTTATTCACATAGAGAGCCAAGGTCTTGTCAGGTAAACTGCACAGCCATGGCTCTTTAATTGCGATCTTTGCACCTTCCGAGTACCGAATCTTCACCTTCCCCCAATTGAGCTCAGGATCGTGAATCATCAAAGTCATAACCTTCCCTTCCTTGTCCTCGACTAAAGTCTGCACAAAACTTACAAAAAACGCTTCAACACAGAGAGTTCCATGCAACACACACCCCTCGTGCCGTTTCTCCACTGTGAGCTCCACCAACGTGATTCTCCGAAGATCCTCCAGCGGTAAATCAGCGCACCTGCGCGACGCCTTGATCGACAGTTTCTTCACCATCTCCTCCCTCTCCTCCCCACTCGTCAAATCCCAGTCGTTCCCCGTATCCTCGAACTTGGACCCACGCAGCTTGTGAAGCTCCATGAGCTCCACCTTGTCCATCGCCAACGACGCCTTCAGCAGCCGACCTCTCAACAACTCCATGGGACTCATCATCACAATTCAACTAATGCGCAAATGCCCTGCACCGCGTCTCCTCGCCACATCAAGTCAATACACTCAAACCTCTTCATCATGACCAACTCTAGAATAACGTTCTGGAATATCCTGTAGCACACTCGCCACACTATCACTGAATGTAGCACACATTCAAAGTACGTCGAAGTGAAAAAGTTGGGACGAAGCTAGTAAGGTTAAATAGGTCTGAGTGTACACAATAGGGTTTAACTCCAATTGTGAACAAATTCGATCGCAGTAGCTTCGACTTTAAAAGAAGTGAAGGCTTGATTTCCCCCGACCTCGTTATTATGACCTCTAAAATGCCATTCTAGAAAATCCAGCACACTTGCCACAATATTCAAACCATGCCATATTGAAAAACTCGGGACACCAGGTGAAAAAGATTAAAGAGGTTTGAGTGTACTTTCACCGAAACCTATTCAACACCAACCACTGGACATTACACAATGCCCGATCCTCCATCCTAGAAGACCTCCCACACCCTGCTCTCTCCACCACCATCACCTCGCACCCTAGCCCCTAAACCCTCCCCTTGATCCACAACCACTTTCTCATACCACCATCCCGTATCTCCCACGTTCTCCCCTCTCGAACAAAATACCGACAACATTCTCCACGCCCCCCTCCCCCAAATGGGACCACTGTGCGACCTCCAAACCTCTCCAAAATCGCGGAAAAACAAAATCAATGACTCTGGAAAACCGTAGGATTGATGTGCGAATCAAGCGAGAACGAGACCTAGGTTGGAGGAGGTGGATGGAAGGATAACCCTAACTAGAGCAGGACAGGACTGATACTCCATCAGAGGAGACAATGTAATAAGCGTACCATGAACGAGAGAAGAAACTCGAGTGAATGCGGATTGATGCGAATGCTGCGATGGCGAGCTTGCATTGATAAAGCATGCGAAAGGGAAGAGCTGGCGCCTGCGTGCTGGATGACGATGAGTGGGAAATGGAGCACGATGGTGGATCGACAGCAAATTAGGGTTTGGTATCAAGCGAATCTCTTGCGTCGTCTCTCTCTCGCCAAGCGGGGAAGAAAAGGAAGCGAAAAAAGTAATGAGAAAAAGAAAAAGAAAAAGGGATAACTGGAAAGAAAAGTTGAGTGGGCATCAAGTCTGTAGCTACGCCGTATGTATTTTAATTCCTACAAGAGCCAGGGTATGTAGAAATGGAGCTTCTGAGATAAAAAGATTTCAGGATTGCTATCCACTTAAGTTGATTTGCATAGAAAGAGTTAAAATGATAATTAGCGGTTATTCTTCACTAGAAAATAGATTTGAAACAAAAAAAAATTTGAGAAAGAATTTTTCTTTTTATAAGAAATATGGTATGTTTTTGAATTTTTGAAGTCAAAACTTGAAAAAGTTCGAAAGTGTTCTATACGTGCATGTTTGAAGCACCTTGAAAAATAATTAAAATCATTTACTAAAAGCTTTAGTACTTTGCAACTATATAGCACCACATCTATTGTTGTAGACATTCTTCAAGTATAGTTTACAGTCATATAAAAGATACTTTAATACAGATCATATATTATTTACAAAATTTGTGGTGGAGAAATAAAGTTTTGGTACTTTATATCTTGATTGCTTTTGTATAAAAGTTGAACTAATATATTCACTTTAAAAAATCCATGTTTTTGAATGTGTTTGACTACACTAAAGCGTGATGTTCAATAAAACATGAAGATGTCAAAGGGCATCTAGCCCAACAAGGTAGATTTTTGAGGACACAGTAGAGAAAATTGTCACCTTACTCTATACTCAAGTTGATGTTATTATTGATGTTGACATTTTATTTGATATGATTGAAGATATACTAATGTTTAGGGGGATGTCCCAAAAAACATAAACTACAACATTAGCAAGTAGACACATTTTGACTATTGAAAGTTGGTAAAAATTACTATGAATCATGGTAAAATATTGACCATATGTGAAAAATTTAGAAGAAGGGCAACTACATGGCATACTTTGCAAAAAAAAGGTAAGGGGTGGGTGAAGACTATGGATGAAAAGAAATTATCTATATAGAAATAGGGTAGTAGGAGTAGAAACAATTCATATGGGATATGTATAGTACAACAAAAATTGCATTCAATGTAAAATGTCTAAAGCAACATGATCCAGACATCTAAAAGAACATCTAGATGTTGAAATGTATAATGGTTAAGTTTCTATATTCTAGTTATCCTGTATCTTTTGTGTCACCATGGACAAAGAATGGATATAAATATGACTTTTGTACTCTTCATTCTCACTAGTTTTCATGATGGTAAATAGTAAGTTCTCCTTAATCTTGTTGAATTCTATAATATTTTTTGTTTATTTATTTTATTTTAAATAATTTATTTTATTTGATCTTGCCTTATGGTAGGATATGCACCAATTGATGTCTCAAAAAACATCTAATTTAACGTCTCAAAAAGCAACATTAAAATTTTCAAATGACATTAAAGAATATTGATTAGGCATGCCATGTTATTATTTTCCCACCACCACATCAAGCGCCATGTTATAAAAAGGTTGGATGAAAAATGTTCCTACATCACTCTCCTTGCCCATTTGGAGCTTAAATGGTGTTTAGATGTCCCATTTCAGGAAGCTCAAAAGACCATGTTTCTTGTGATGTTAAAAAAAACAAGCTCAAAACAAGCATGTTTTTTGGGATTTTACCAAGTTTTGGGCTTATCTATCACAATAGATTTTAGGTGACATCAATGTTGATTCCTTTCTTGTCTAATTCAACATCTAAGCACATTTTCTACAATGTCAAAAAATCATCAAAATTCAATCAATTCACCTCATGTTGTTTGATGAATGCATACAATGTTGTTTTAAATTGTATGTTCATCATCCACAAAATGTATGTTAGTTCTGTAAGGATTCAAGGCATCCTCAATGTGACACTCTACATTCATTTTTTAAATTATAATTTAATTTAATTTTAAACATTCCAATTAATCCCACTCTCTATATGTATCAATTGAGTAATTCAACTACAAATCATCTTTGTTTAGAATGTAAGACAAGATTGCATTACATGCTCTACAAAATATAAAAGTCCACTTATCATAGTGTTTTGAAGAACTCTATATAATAAAGACATAAGAAGTGTTGATTAGAGTTTTATAGGAAAAATGACCTTTTGGGTATTCATTTATTTTGTTGAACATCAAATAGTTTATAAAACAATACAAACAATGCTCTAAAAATAAAAAAATTATTGGACCAATATAAAGCATTTAAAAAGATACTAAAAAATAAATTTAAAAAATAATTTGATTAATGCAAAAATGATTCAAATACTATTACTAGTTTTTGTAATTTCTAATCAATTATTAAATTTTAGTTGATATGAAAATTTTAAAATTTCTCTAAAATTTGCTTCATTGATATAAATAATGCAACTATTGAAATACAATTGATATTATTATTTTGTCATTTTACCTAAATATTGAATTATAAACACCACATTTATACAAGATAAGACCTTTAATGTCAAATTGAAAAATATATATTTTCAAATCTTCTAATATTTTTAAGTTAATATATAAATAATATTCATATTCCTCCAACTTCTTAAAATCTTATATTGGTCTAGCAATGATAATAGCATAAACAGTTTGTTTTTTCTTTTGTTATAATAAGACCTTACGAATTCTTTTGAAATCAGCTTATATTATCCTTTAATCCTTTAAACACCATACCAACACTTAAAAATATTGGTTAGAAATTGCTCAATTTACGTTGAAATTTTTTATGCAAGGATGTGTTTACATTTTAAAATTTTAACCTTAAAGAAGTACAAATTATAGGTTGAAGTATTGGTTCTTGAACTTGTATCTTCATAAAATTTTGCATGATTTTGTAATAATAAAAAATATAAATTGTCTATTAAAAGAAGACTTATAAAAAAAAGAATCAAATATTTTCATAACAAGGAATTGGATTAGAACCTAGAAAAATGTATTATTTGATTTCAAATTTAAATTAAAGATTAAACAAATATGAGGTGAAAACATATTACTACACATCTTCAACTATGAGGTGAAAATAGGTAAATTCAAACCAACTAGATATTACAAAATGTTCAAAAACATATGTACATCATTTCTTAAAACTCAATGAAAGATGTACTTATGTAATTTTTGCAACATCCTCATACATTGATTTCTTGAAATCATCCTAATTGCTATTTAATTTGGATCTCACAAATGGAGTGGACCAATTTCAACATTGTAGAGAAAGAAATATTAAACTTCTTCTTCATCCAACCAATATACCATAGTTGTAGGATTGACAAAAAATAATACTAAAAATAGAATTCAAAATTTTAGAACACTTTTTTTTCAAGAAAATAAAAAATCTATATGGTAGGAAAAAAAATATTAGCAAAGTTTTTTTAGCATTTGCGAAACCTTATTTTCAAAAGCAAAAAAATTATTTGGTGGAATGGTGCTAATCATGCCCTACACTTATACTATATTTCTCTAATTGCTTCAAATTTTAAGAAAAAGTGGGTTTCATCCATCCATTCTATTTCTATCACAAGAGACTTGTCTTAAAACTTTATCCATCCCTCTTTTGTATACAAATTTTTTTTTCAATTTAATTTTTTAATATTTTATGTATGTGAATTATAAGACCAAAAAAAGCTACAAATATGTTGCCGTATAAATTTGAAATAATTTATTTGATAAATAATGATATTTTACCAATTTCCCCAAGTTTGAAATGAAAACTTTAAAGATGACACATTTTGTTGCCATAGGCTTTGAAGAAAAAACATCCATGATTTCTAAATTGGAATTTCATTTTTTTTATTGCAAAGTAGAAAATTAAAAAGGCAAAACCAAGCATAAATGTCTATTTAGCTTTCTAAAGTCCTTAGTTTTATTAGATTTGGAATTGAATTGTAAAAGATATGACTACTTTTGTAGCAATATTTTTAAAAGTTAGAAAAATTCAATTCTTACAAATCAAATTTTTTTCATCAATAATTTTCTTCTTTTTAGAGTGTCAAATCTACATTTTTATCTAATAAAAATTCAAATTATATTAAATTTGGATTTGAATTTGAATTGTCATCTTAAAGTTGCATAATAATAAATTTAAAAAATAATAATAAGCAATCTTTTACAACTAGCTTTAAAGGAATCACGACTAGATCTTTGGTCAATAGTATGAAACCAATTCAATTTATATCTACATTTTAGCCATCATAAATGAAAAATAATTAGAAGATTAAGTGGTATTTTTCAAAATAAATTAAATTTAGTATATTTGTATGTCATACTTTGATAATTTTTGATAAAATATTATAATTATTGAAAATTTTAAAAGCTTTTGGATCAAAAAATCTATATCAATAATGAATTTTTTTCTTAAAGAATAAAATTTAAGAATTAAAACAGAAATTATGCTTAAAAATAATAGTATTTAATTTTTGAAGTTCCATATATTGTGTGTAGAAATATTAATAGGACAAATTTCCATAGTTGAATTTCCATGGTACTTTGCATCTAAATTGCACTTGCCAAAACAATGCTTAAATCTTAATTATTTTTTAAATTTGTAATGTGGAATTGAAATTAGATGCAATCTATTGCCTTTAGTTAATTAAAGTCTAATTAAAATGTCTATAAGTGATTGTGCAATTCATTATTTAAACTACACGATATTATAGACCTACGATATGTTATTATATTCAAAGGATAAAGATGAACAAAATATACTATTTTAAGTTCTTTTATTTTTTAGCAAAGTATTTGTTTGCCCAAATTGACATTTGATTCTAAGGGACCCATTATAAAAATATTTCAACTACTTATTGTTATATATGAGCTTCCAAATAGGCTTTCTATGTTTTGTAAAACTGCTAAGGCATCAACTTCTACATGACAATCTTGATCTATAGTTATTGCTCAATTGTAAGCAAATATAAATACAAATCTAAGAAATGTTTTAGAAATTTCATGTATATTTTATTGGATTATCTTTGCACTTGTATTGCTTATACAACAATACATATACCATCATCAAAATATATATTTTTGGAAAAATACTCAAAATACTCAATATTTGTTTAACTAACAATGGACACTAGTTCCAACATAGTCATGTAGTAGAAGAGAATTTTAGACTTTAGGATTCATAGAAGTAATTAAAATAGAATTGAAATTATGATTCCTTTTATTTTTCTAAATAAAACCAAAGTAAAAATATAATGAAAGTGATCATTTCCACATGGAATTCTTTTGAAGGATCAAGTCAAAGTAAAGTTATAAAAGTAAAAATTGGGCTCCAAGTCTTAATTGTAAGTAAAAACTTGTATTGATTTAAACATAATCATGTCTAGATACAAAACATATTATTTTCAATCCTTCAATGCAAATTTATGTAAAATTTAATAATTAAGTTCCTATGAAAATTAGCATTCAAATATGAACCACCTTTATGACTATATAGAAGTAGAAGGATAAATATAAAAAAAACATTGTCTTTTATAAAACAAACTCATTATATTAATAGATGTGAATTATGTTATAATTACCTTTTAAGTTGAAAATATATGTTGATTTAGTACTAATGTAGCTCATCTAGTAGTAATATAATTGCTATATATATTTATATTTTATATAAAATTATATAATTACAAAATGAAATTTATTGAAGAACTTATTTATTAATTTTTTATAAGAATAAAAACATTGAGGTGCTTTTGTTACTATATATTATCTTATACGATACCACTTGAGCCTAGTTCAATATTAATTCTTGAAATGATCTTAAATTATTACAAGTAATTAGTGTTTTATAAATCACTATGGCTTTCTTTTGTCATAAAATAATGATTACAATATTTATCATATTATTGAGTTGTTTGTATATAAGTCATGTTCAATGTACAAAGTTCCAACCTTCTAATTGGAATTTAGCTCATGCAACATATTACGGAGGTGTTGATGCGTCTGGAACTCAACGTGAGTGATTCAATGAGTCAAAAAATCATGCATTTATCAAAATTCAAAGTCTATAATAATAAAGTATTATTTATTACATAGATATAAAATATTATTTGTTACGTAGACATTTATCATCATACAAAACTAAAATCTTCCAAAGCATGAATATGTAGAACTATAAGACATGTGCATCTAGAATTAGCTACTTGACTAGTACCTATTCTAGATGCATATACTTTATGTCTCACAATCACAATATTTATGAAGTTTTTTTGAATTTTTTCTAAATCTTGATGCATTTTTGTAATTACTTATTAGATTGGGTTTTTACAGAGGGTGCATGTGGATATGGAAACCTCAATGAACAAGGGTACGGAGTCAACACTGCAGCATTGAGTACAACTTTGTTCAACAATGGAGCTTCTTGTGGAGCTTGCTTTGAGTTGGCATGTGATGCTGATCAATCTCAATTTTGTTTACCTGGAGCACCATCGATTACTATTACAACAACCAATTTTTGTCCTCCTGGATCTGAAGGAGGGTGGTGTGATCCTCCACAAGAACACTTTGACTTATCACATCCCATGTTTACAAAAATTGCTCAAGAAGTTGGTGGCATTATTCCTGTACAATATAGAAGGTAATAACAATTAACATTCAATCTATCTTCACTAGTTCAATACATTACATGATATTTTATTCAAATAACTAATTAGCTGATCAACAAAATACAAAATAGTATAGAGCATTTTTTATAGCAACTGAAGTATTCACCCTTAATTCAATTAGAAAATAAAATAGCATGAGGGCTTAAAGTAATTAAAGATTAAGATATAGTCAATATTCAATTAGAAGAAAATGAACTTTGGATCTAAATAAGTAAAGATTATAAAATGATAAGTATTGAATAAAAAAAACTTTAAATCATTACATTCTACCTATTAATTAGATTAGATCTAAATAAGTAAAGATTATAGTATGATAAGTTATTGCAAACTTAAAGTCACATGCTAAGTTTATATCACTAAAAGTTTGTTTGTTTTAGAAATTTAGTACAATAGAATTGATAATCTTTTAGTTTGCACTAGGTTAAGATAGTCTGATTTTGGCAAATTAGTGCCACACATACTAATATAATAAATTGGTATAGTATAAATGAAGAATTTGTTGGGATAGTTTTACTAATTTTGTCATCTATACCTTAAATTAAATTATTTGTTTTGTTTTGTTTTGATTATTATAGTGAGATCTTTCAAACAACACTAATCACATTCTTGGTACTGTTAGGAATCCCTTTGCAAAGAGTAATGGACAAAAAGATATTGAATTTTGAAGTACTTCAAAGATGTAAAAAATCACTTTTACTAGGACACATGAAGATAGTCCATGTTTTCAAAAGTAGACTATAATATATTGTATTGTATCCAACAAAAAATAAATTCTAACAATATGGTTATATTGATTTGAATCAGAGTACCATGTGAGAAAAAAGGAGGCATCAGGTTCACCATCACAGGATATCCCTATTTCATTTTGGTCTTGGTGACAAATGTTGCTGGTGCAGGCAATTTGAAAGAGCTTCACATCAAAAGCTCTAACACCAATTGGCAATCCATGTCACGCAATTGGGGAGACAATTGGCAAGCGAATGGAAATTCTAATGCAATGGTAGGACAAGCCCTTTCTTTTAGAGTTGTTACAAGCGATGGCTTAGAAACAACTTCAATGAATGTTGCCCCACTAAATTGGCAATTCTCACAAACATTTGAAGGCTCTAATTTTTAATTCCACTACATGCAATCAATGCAACCCTATGACCTCTTTAGTAGTGTTTTTTAAGGAGATATCCCTATACAGAGGATCATTCATATTTCTTTGTTCAAGGGAGTGTTGTCTTGTAGGTTGTATTTAAATAATTCTTACTCCCTAGAGTTTTCATTCTTTCAATTTTGATTTGTTGAAAAAATTATACACCTATTCCACTGTAAAAAATTTATACTTAGTTTGTAAAGCCACTTCCAATGTGATTTATTATATAATATGATTTTTTATCATAAACTTCATTAAGTTTCCAATACTGATATATAACTTAAATATATATGTTATCAAAACTTATGCCCTTATTTCATTAGTGATATCCTCCTATTAAATTAGGCTATTTGTTTTGTTTTGTTTGTTAAATTGAAATCTCTTGAACCATGCATCTCATATTCACGTGTTTGATATTGTCAAAAAGCCCTTGGCAAGGAGGGGTGCATGGGCTTGGTTTCATGGTGTTTCGACCTAGGGTGTGAAAGTTATTAAATTTCAAAGTTTTTATGAATTAGTTTTTTCTTAAAAATATTTTGTTATTTTTTTTAAAAGAAATTTATCATTTAAAAAAAAATATTTTATCATTTAAAAAAAATATTTATCATTTAAAAAAAAATATTTTATCATTAAAAAAAATATTTTATCATTTAAAAAAAATATTTTATCATTTAAAAAAAATATTTTATCATTTTAAAAAAAAATTATTATTATTATTTTTTAATTATTTTATTTTGATTGTGGCAATGGCAGTGGGCACACTAGGTAGGATACCATGAACATTCTTCTACTAAATTAGGTTGTTTGTTTTGTTTGTTACATTAGGATCTTCTGGACCAAGCATCTCTTGTTCACGTGTTTGGTATTGTCGGAAAGCCCTTGGCTAGGAGGGGTGCACGGGCTTGGTTTCATGGTGTTCCAACCTGAGGCATGAAAGTTATTGAATTTTGAAGTTTTTATGAATTAAAAAAATTAAAAATTATTTTTCTTTTGTTTTGACCATCGCAACAACATAGGGTACACTAGTTTATATTAAATAAGATATCCATATAATTAGAAAATGTTAATAAGGCACTTGTTACCCAAATAATCCTTTCTAACAATAGTGCTTTCAAAGAAAGGTCATATCATCCAACATTAAACAACTACTCATAGTATGAGGCAGCTTCGCTTCTTTTGAACTCATTGCTATTGTGACAAAACTATCACAATGAACTCAAAATCCAATTTTTAATTATTAATCCCATAGAATATGAAGTTAATTAAAAATTAGTTTAATTTTTGTTTGGAACCCACCTCCATCCTTCTACTTTGTAATTTTGAAGTGAGGGTGGGATTTGATATGGAATAAATCCCCATACTATATCTTGTACAATATCTGTATTCTATATAATATATGTATTTGTATAGTATCTATATTCCATATTAGTATTTGTATCTTTATCTTGTATATGTACTTGTATTTTGTAACCATATCATATATCTATATTTGTATCCAGATATACTATATCTATATCCGGATCCGGATCAATGGCATCTGGTGCTCCCTCGATAGTTGTTTATAACATGATCGATGAACCACATTCACTACCATTCACGATGTGATCATAAAATTAGATTAATGGCAGCTAGATGGGTTTTAATTCTTCTTGAAATAATTGATGGCTCAAGTTGTAGGGGGTGGCATGCACAAGGCTACTTGCCTCTTTTCAATACATTGTAAAGATAAACTGACCTCTAGTCCTTGTTTCTAATTGCTAAACTTGCAATTAAGCTTTACAAGGGTTTATAGCTTCATTTTGATCAATTTGCTTCCAAAAATTTTCCAAGTTTTAATCTCTAATATTTGAATTGAAGTTCATATAAAGCACCAACTAACCAATGTGATAATTGGAGTAGGGAGAGTATAACTTAAGCCCACCATGCATTGGATTGTATTTGTGGATACCACTACTTTTTCATTCCAAACCCTATCTATTTGTGAATTGAACAAGTCTTCATTTAAGTCTTTAAAGACAAATAATGCATGTATCTCGTATAGTTGAGGGCACATGCAAAAAGATCTTAAGTAACTATGTACATAATCCAATTATTTGTGCGGCTTTGATGTTTGTATTTGGCCTCATTAATGATATGGAGACCTCATTTAGATGCTTTTGAAGTTCTTATATAAGATACATGCCATACTAGATCATTGAAGTTACTTAAGCAACATAAGAGGTTGAATATGACTGTAATTTCCATTGTAGCTTAGATGATACCCAAGTATAGTATAAAAATTTGAATCCTACAAAAGCTCAATGTAAGTGTGGGTTCCTTTGTTTGAATTACCTCTTCATTATCAATATGATAGACACAAATGGATTCTAAGACACTTCTAGGACCAATCCAATCTTTATGAGTATAGGCATACAAATCTATTTACAAACCCAAAGTTCAATGTCATAACCCTATAAGTTGAGAAACATACTTTCATAAAATCTCAACACAAAGAAATTGAAGACTACAAAGTAATAGCACATAAAGGAGACTAACATTTACAAATGGCATTCAAAGCAAGAGCATTTGGAAGCAATTTCAATTGATGATGCATGTAGCCATATTGAACTCTAATTCTTGAAACAACACTTGAACACCGAAAAATTTCAAGATGTAACACTTTCGCTTTAGATGCACCCATGATTGAAGCTCCCACTTGCTTCTTATGCATGCCCACCATTCTTGCCCAATTGAAGACAAATCCATAAATTCACTTATATTCTTGTTGGGATGGAGTTGCCCTAATCTTCCTTCAAATTATACCAAATCACACTTTGCACAATAATTCTAAGCCTCATCTTTGTAAAATTCTCTCTCCTCAGAAATTGCCTTATACAATAAACCCTGATTTACACAAATCCTAACAAATGCTAACGTTGTTCCAAGAATGTCAATACCATTGCATAGTTGAAGACAAATCCAAGCTCGACCACACAACTTTTTTTGATGGGCAACCTTCAAACTTCTTAGGGCCGCTTCACACACGGGCCCAAGGTTGAGAGTCTGTCGGCCTCCACCAATCAAATTTCAAAACCCCCCGACTTTGGCCTCTCGATCCTTCACACAAGGCATCACAATCCAAAGTTCATCACCTTCAAAAGTGCCTACGTGGAAGCCCATGTTCCTATGTGGCAATGGCCTCACAACAGACTCTCGACCAAAGTTTGGATAGCCACTTTGTGGCGACCCAAACTTTGGTCGAGAGTCCATCGAATTGTTCATTTATTGCCCATTTATTGTCCATTTCTTTGGATTCTCACCCAAAATTTGGCCATGAACTCCCACGGCCTCTCAACTTGGTCAGTCCATGTGTGAAGCGCCCCTTAGTCTTACTTCTTAAACTCATAGCCTCAAAAGGACCTATTTTTTCTGTAATTTATAAGTTAGAGAAGTCTAATATAGTTCTTGTTAAGAAAGCTATCTATGAAAACCATTAAATAATTATGCAACCTCTTACATTGTTTAGTTCATTTTCCTTTCACTAAAAATTCTTCAACTACAACAACAAATCCCAATTTCGATTCACCTTATAAAAGATTACTTCTTGGACATGTAACTATCTTACACCTACAATCAATACTATGCAAATTGCAACATCTACATTTCAACCAAATAGTATTGCAAAAAAGAACACATAGATTATACTAAATATAAACAACCAAAATATGAGAGTCTATATGGGATCCTAGTGTTGGTTTTTGATACATCTAAAAGCAATGTTTTAAAAATTCATAACTTATTCCTATGGTGTTCAAAGAATGTACACTTAAGTGCATTAGAATCCTCTTTCAATAGCTAATAAGATTTCATTAAACAATTTATGTTTAAGAAAAAACTATGCTTAGTTGTAATTAGTGACAATGATAGGTGAGCATACTTTAGAATAAATATCATACTTGCCAACATCATAACTCATTATAAATTTGATTGTTTAATAAATTCATTATGGATTATTTAACAATTGAACTACATATTCTAGATGATATTGTTAGACAACATTATAGAATGCAAAATGCAACAATAATGCTCAAAGCAATGAATTTTGCCACAAGACCTTAAATAAACAAACTCTTAATGTACAATGTTTCCAAGAACTAGAGTTATTTCTCTCTTCGAAACAATTATAATCTCAAATGAAAAATGATTGAAATTGCATTATGTATTGTATTAGTAGCAATTCAAATGACTTTGAATATCATAGTACAATATAATTCACAAAACAAGTGACATTCTCATGACACTTTTAGAATAAAATTGATGATTTTCTTAATACCAACACCATTGAAAAATTACTACTCAAGTATTCAAATAGTACAAAATCCCTTACTAAATGAACAAATTATGTTTGAATGTGATCTAGTTAGTTTGGATCAAGATGAAATTTAGATGAAAATGGATGACAATACATGAAAGTAGACAAAAGAGGAAAGAAAATCACATTACTTGAGATAATAAAAGAATATTTTAGACCACATTAAATCGATCTAACTCTTGCATTTATTATTTGAATTTTTGTAAAGATGTGAAATAAACATCTTGAAAAATAATTTGGTATTACTGTCTACATAGAAGTATAAATTGCATCGTCCATAGACTCCAAGAACACTTTTTTCGGAAATTTATGCAAATCAGTGTTGTTATTACGGGATGCACTAATTGAATTAACTTGAGTAGCGTATCAACTCCCATTCACTCAAAGACGTGATTGCTCATATAAAACTCACAATAAGCGATTTCAAAATATAAAGAAAGAAGAAAATTACAAAATAGTGTATTTGCATTACAAGAAGCATTCTTGGTCTATATACTGATATATGATTATGGATGCACCAAAGCACCAATATTAAAACAGATGGCGATGCCCCAAACTACTTGAACTCCTTCGACAATAGAAAGTAAACCTCATGGATATTTATCAGAGTTTATCCAATTCAGCAAGTTATGCTCATCTGGGAAGTGGCTTTGTCGCTTTGTCAAGCCATTCCAACTCAGGACCCGAGAGCAACGAGCTAACCTTTTCACGACAAACTTTGTGATATTCATCAACCCAGTCCTTCTCAACTTCAGACATCAATGACAAATCCATCAGCTTTGTCTGGTACGGCACCTAAACACACACCACAAACAAGTCTCGTTTGAAATTTGGTAACTACTATATATCAAGAAACATCTGAAAGCACCAGTAGTACAAGAGATTTCTAAAATAATTCAAATTCGTAGCACAGCAAACATGTAAAATCCTGCTTCGCACATTTCTCCTGATTAGCACAAGGTAAGCACATCAGCAGTAGCAATGAAGGTTCAGAAATCCTCACCCAAGTAATGTGTTCGAAAGCAAGATAGCCCTTATCCCCAAAATTGTGCTTCGCTTGTGCCTCCTTTACAATCATAACATTTTCAATTCTGACTCCAAAGTTTCCATCCTCGTAGTATCCGGGTTCTGTTTCCCACCACCACCACCTTGATTTAGTAACTCTTATGAGAATGAACACCATGACAAATTCTGAGCACGATTACAATCAAGAGCTCATACTCAAAAAACTCTGTAACCAGGTAACACAAATACAACGCCACCTTTTCTCTATCTTCTATGACATATAGGAAGAGTCGGTTACCATTAGTTACGGTCATGTTCGCCTGCAATGCGACGTTCCTAGCTTGAGGCCTGAAGCTGATAAGATGAGGTCCTGTTTGCAGAATGGAGTAAGAGTTTATATTCAAGAAAGCAAATTCAATATTTCGGTAAAGCGATTCGTAAAAGATCGGAAACCACGATGGTCTCCGACAGTCTAAAATGAGGAAACGATTGGTATACAAGTTCTTTACCTACCAAAAAACATTACATTCTGCAACAGAAATCCAATCGACAGTTCTACAAACAAGGCGTTCAGTTTTACAGAGGTGTAAAAGCGTAGAAGAGAAATCATACCTTCATGCACATTAAGGTAGGAACCCACACCATGGCCAGTTCCATGCCTATAGTCCAAGCCATCCTTCCATAAGGGAACCCTTGCCAAGATGTCAAGCGCATGACCTGTCATTGAGTATCATTGCAATCAACCATTTGAATTCTAAAATGCCTCGACATATGCTGTAGGTTCTGGGCACATTTTCTATATTCAAAGTGAAAAATTTACGGTTTCTCAAATAGAGCTCTTGTAGTAAGTTCACAGAATAAACAAATGGGAACATATGCTGCGTCGTCAGATCTGACATCGTGGCATTGACATGTGAAGTGCCTCACTCAAGAGAAAGAACAGCAGCATACTGATTAGAAGACGAAAGTTCAAAATGGATAACACTAAATCCGGCAGACAAATAGGTGCTGGGTGGGAAAAGTAAGGTTACAATTTCAAATCGTACCTGTAGTACCAGTAGGGAAAACAGCCATGTCTAGCGCAATATGTCCCTTCAACACCTGCACCTCTAAAACTAGCGCATTAGGTCAAGGACACCGGCACAACAGTCACAAGGGATCCTCTTCGCGATCCAATCATGAATCTAAGCCAAGAGTAGGGCACCTCAAAACAAGAATGCCCAAAAGTACTCGATACAAAATACCAATGTATCACAGCAAGGTCTCGTTGATACGATATCACAACAATAGAAACCACTAAGACTCATCATTATGGTAACATAAATACCTGAGTAGCGCAAGTTTTCTCGTGAGATGTCGGTTTCCCAAAGTGCATAGTCCTGGTAATATCAGTCGTACCATCCAGATACTTCACAACCAGCAAAAAAAGTCATCAGTACGGGAAGATCAAAGGCAATGAGCATAGAGCCGATACAAAAGTTGAGGTCATAGTCTCGCAAACATGGGAGCAATCATTGCCAAGAATATACAGCACAAGTCCAAAACGGGAATTTGGCACTGTTACCAAATGTAACATGACCGCCTGAATATGAACACCAATGAAGAAAGTAATACAGTGTACACCTCACCTGGCCTCCCGAGTCACACAAATACATAGAATCAGGCTGCATTTCTGCACAAGTATCTTCCTTAGCAGCATAGTGAATAATGGCTGCATTTCCTCCTACGGAACTGATAGTCTCAAAGCTCAAACCCTTAAAATGCTGCAAACAATGTCCAAAGAAGCAACAGCTCTCAACATCAGAGGTAAAGATGCATACGAGCAGTATTTTTGTATAACCCATGGTGACATGCCCTACATCCAAGATTCTTGTAAGAATTTCTAATCGGATCACATACATCTCAAAATTTAACCACCGATAGTACCCACAAAGAAGACACTGCAGGGATTGAACAAAAATTGGACAAGAAAATCTAAACAGGATATGCACTGACAGGTTATGCTGCAGTTTCACATCAACCAGTGCCATCAACGGACAAGATTTGTAACAGCATTGAATTGATTGAAACTTGCATGATGTACAACAAACAGAAATTACACTGTACACTGTACGTACATTTGTGTTTGAAACAAACTTGAGAAACTAATCTAGGGCACAAAGTCGGGGTGTGCAATTAAGAAACTTCAGACTATGGCAAAAATAGTGGCCATAATAATGCAGTCATCAGAACTACAGGAATAGACTCAAGCAGGTACCTCTTGCTTTGCTCTGAAAGTCTCAAGCTTATCTGCAACTGTCACCTCGGTCAGTTTTTCCTCTTCCCTGCATTAACATTAACAAAACAAACCTTTCAGATTAATCGTAACGTGCCAAATAATTTGTATGAGGGCAAGGAGATGATGGGAAGAATCAATTGCGCAATTGTGCGGTTGAGCAATGGCTTCAGAGGATCATAACCTGAGTCTAGCAAAGAGCAAGTCATCCAACAATACGTAGGGTTTCATAACAGAATAGATTGGTTTCCGTCACAAATATCTTGCTTAATTATTACTTCCAATGAAGGTGCTCACTCTGCTTGTCGCAAACATTTCTGTAAAATCGACTTTAGACAGGTCAAAGAAACGCATACGGGTGGAGGTAACAAAAGCCTAGTTGCTGCTAAAATACTGGTCAGCCAAAATTATGTCAAGCTTAACCAGGACAGAGTACGAGACAAACCTCTAACTTTGAACATCTAAACTGTACTAAGACTCGCATAATCTCGTTTATGAAAAGGGGAAGGAACATACAAGCGCTTGCGTTTAAGGGAGCCCTTCACTTCGGAAAAGTAGCCTGCTGCACCATATAAGTCTTGCATCTGCGTAAAATAATCGGTTGAACGCCAACCTCTGTTAAACGTAGGACAGATTACCATACGCCTTGTCAGGGCAAAAGAGAGTGAGTAGTAATTATAAACAAAATGAAAGCAGTAGATCAAGTGCTGGGTACAGTCAAACCTACACTAAAATAAACCATCAACAACCAACAATACCAGAGTCAAAGAGATTGAACGACTGAAAATAACGTCCATTTCAGAGTAAGGCTGAAAACCTGAACATCAAGCCAGAAAATATAAGAAATGACAGCAGCTCCGTCGCGGACATGAGCATTCCTCATACCATCCAGCTCCACTGGGTGCTGTTTTCTCAACAATAAAATTATGTACCCATAAATCAAATTACAACCATGCGACATAAAACTACAATGAAGCACTTGCATACTAAAGAATGCTTCGCTATGACTTTTTAAATTTCTTAGTACTTAACAAGACTACACAATGAGAATAGTTTGAGCACTACTGGCCACGTTGATATTCAACCTAGAACAGACTTGCTATCCAGATTCTAGGAAACAGATACAAATACTAGCAGACGGCAACACAATAACAAAGATAATCAGACAAAAAACTACCTTCAAAGCTTTTGCCAAAGCAAGAGGAGATTGCTGCAAAACAACCCGATCAGCTGAGACACGAGAATACACAGCAAAACTGCATGTTCCAGGATCAATCCAAATAAATGCACTCTGGGCATCATCAAGAGATCCTTCAACAGTTGCATTTGACAAATCCTCAGGCCTTTCTGCAGGTCTGGGCTCAGCAGACTCTGATTTCTCGTCATTTCCATAACCATTTGCATGTCCGTTCTTTTCAGCTGACTCCGCAGAAGCCTTCTTCACTGCAGATAGCTTCTCCGAGGCAAGGGCTTCCACATCTTCAAATACAGCCTCATAGTCACGTAACTCCACTCCATTCTCACAAAGATACTGCTCGACCTGAAACACATTTGCAGTAGACAACATAAGGTACAAACAAAATATGAGGACCAATGTACAATAATAAAGCTAAAACCAACTGAACACTTCTCAAAAGTTACATAATTGGGATGCAAAATTATGAAGGTTTCATTTGTACCTTAAGATCCACTTTTGCCTTATTCACATAGTAATAGGCAGAACCTCGTGTCACTAAGGCATATGCATGGACTACAGGGTTGTAAAGCACGTCTCCTCCCCTCAGATTGTAAAGCCATGCGACCTGTGTATCCATATTCAGGGCAAAATCAGCACACTGACTCACTCAAACACCCACATCGACTTTCGCAAAAACGAACACCACTGTCCGAAGCAGCTTGCACTTGCACAAACGAAAATTGAATTTACAACATCTTGTCATCAGCAAAAAAGAAGATACGCACAGTAACACCACAAAAATTTCTCTAATAATAATTGCCGCTTTTGCATCAACGCACCACCTCCAACGTTCTTATTATCACGTTCCACATACTCGGACCCTCTCTACTCGCTCGTTACCCTATTCAGATATTCTGCTTCCCAGGTCAATTAATGGTGGGATATGCACAACCACCTTACATGATGAATCTGTTGGAGAAACGAACGAATAATCAGGTTGAATATGTAGGAGCGTGACACATTCAAGGAGGTGCAAGAAAATAAATCTTACCTCATCGAGAGTAGTCACAACAATTGCAAGAGCTTTCTCCTGGTCCAGCTTCCCTCGCAAGTCACTGATCTTTTCCTTTGCTGTCCTGCCAGTGAACTCTAAGGGCTGAATGCAAACAGGAGCCACAGCATGTGCGGGACGATTCTCCCACACTCTGTCAACTAGATTTTCTTTCAGTGAAACCAGTTTCTGGCTATGTTTACTAAAGGCCTGTTGCCATCGATGTGCAGTGTCGACTGAAATGCAGGAAGGGTCAACCCCGACATTTGCATCTTTAGGAAGATTCTGCGATGACAATGAGACATTGCTTAGAGATGAAAATGTTATACAGCAGTAAGAAAGCAGACATCGAACAAAATCTAGGATCGAAAGACGATTAACCTTCTCAGTACTCCATACAAAGTCGGTTCACCAGACCAGAACCGCAAACCCGCTAACCCGCAACAAAACCCCAGTAAAAATGAATTAATAGTTTGAGAGTAAAGGGACTACACACATCGGCGATCCAGTTCTCCAGAAGTGGATCTTCGCCAATCCTCATCAACTTCCATTGGTGACTGAGCTGTTGAGTAGCTTGCAGGAAGTATCGTCCATCTGTCCAGAGCAAGGCTTCATTTGCAGTGATCAACGCAATTCCTGCCCAGAAAGAGCAGTACAAATATTATGAGGAACTATTCTCAAGCTCGCATTCGTGATCACGTAGCAATAATACAAGTAGCGAAAGAGGGCTACTCTCGCTTGTTTTAAAATGATTTGGTCAAAGGGCGATAGATAATATAATGCCCTTTCAAATGCGCACAGAAAATTTATCAGAGAATAAAAATGTGCGCAACCTGTGGATTAAACCTAATTAAACCTAAATAACTACGCAAGAACTGCAAATAACCATTAAAACTATCATCAAATAACCTATGTACAAATGATTTAGCTCTTGAATGCCAAAATGCAATCACTGTTTTAAGGTTACACTGTGGATTTTACCAGCGCTTCCATTGAATCCTGATACAAACTCCCGTCTCTTATCCGCGTCAGCTACATACTCGCTCTGCATGCAAGTGCGTACAATGTGAGTTGCCGAACATGATCATCTGAACCCCTAAATAGACGTCAATTACTTCGTTCGCAATGCACACGATACAATGATACGAAAGTACTCCTCGCATAAGAATGACCTCTTCATAAGCCATTAAACTCTCACCTTGAAACTGCAAATACTGTAATAATATCACACTGCTACACTCTCAAGAGCTAACCTTAGCTCAGGCACTTTCCACACAACTGTCACTTGAACTAATTCTAAAACCTACCTTAAAGCACTAAATAAGGAAACCCTAGCTTACTATCTTCAAGAAGAAAGCATCGAAGTAATTATAACAGCAACACCAGCGTAAGAAAAATACAAAAAAGCAAGAGGAAAAAACTAAAAGAGAGCATCGAAACAATCTCCGATCACCAAGCTGATGATTGTCAATCCCTGCACCATAACGCACACCAAATGATCTAATTTCTTCCACGAAATTCACACCAATTTTACTCCTGGCACGCCACGGCACCCGAGAAACGAAAACAAGAAAATTACAAGTACCCGACGCCACTGACCTGATGATAATCCTCCGAAGGCACAACCAGAGCATGCAGAGGAGGCGAATGGCTCTCCATCAGCGGTCGCAGAAGCTCTAGCGCCATCGCTTCTTCCCGTTCTTCTGATTCCAACAACGATCGCACTCCTCCTCGAACGCCTCAGTTCAATTCCCGATCAGGCATCAAATGAAAGCACGAGAGGAATATAAAAAAAAAAGCTTGAAAAAAAAAGCTGGATTCTGTTCCGTCGTTTGTCGGAGGCACGGGAAGAGAGGCGCTGCAGATGATGATAGGAGGAAGGGAACCCGCAGTTATCGGAGTGATGAATGCACGGTCGTGTTTGATGTGCATACAGAAAGCGACGGGCCAGCTTTCGCATTAAAGAGTGGCTATGGCGGAGCAGGAATCGCTTACGTCCGCATTGATGAAGCAACAGCAATCCTCCCGCACCGAGGTACCCCGAAAGCCAAGCCCGTCATCATCAAAGCTGCGATTTCATCCTTCCTTTCGACGAATGTTGCTGCGTCGTTGGATGAAACGGATGAAGTCCAGTCGTTGAGTCTATCGAAAATTCGAATGCGTGAACATAGAGAAATGCTCTCGGTCTCTCTTATCTTGGAACGTGCCCCGACACTGGTGGAATAAGCTTAGGGCCGCTTCACACATGGGCCCAAGGTTGAGAGTCCGTCGGCCTCCACAAATCAAATTTAAGAAAATCCCGACTTTGACCTCTGGACCCTTCACACAAGGCAGCACAATCCAAAGTCCGTCACCCTCCAAAGTGCCTACATGGAAGCCCAAGCTCCTATGTGGCAATGGCCATGAACTCCCACAGCTTCTCGACTTGGTCAACCCATGTGTGAAGCGCCCCTTAATATATGAAGACCAATGTACTGTACTGAAGAAAGTGCAACAACTAGTCACCTAATGTCCAATGAAGAGAGATGATCTCTAACAAATAATTTGCACATTAATAATCTTATCAATTTTCATTTATTTCCACATTTCTCACATGTGATTTATGTCACAACAATACTTTTCTTCATATGGAATTATGTGAATAAAAAAATTCTTCCTCTTCAAGTTCTACCTTTTTCCTCAAGCTTTATTTTTATTTTTTTATAATCCTTTCTTTGTATACGACATAAATTCCAAAAGTTCATGAACAATAAACAATTTGCATTCAAGGCAAATGAGAAATGTGTAATCCTTGATTATTCTTGCTTAACTAGGTAATGAAAGATTAAGCAAAATAATTAGTCCAAAGCAATGAACATCACATTTTAGGTGGTGATTTAGAAAAGATACTCTTGAATCCTAAGTAACCAAATAACAAATAGTCATACTAACTTAAGTTAGGGTTTATAGGGTTTAAATACTTAAGTTAGTATGACCATTGTCCTTTTGGAAGACAAATGGGGTTTCAGGCAAGTACCTATAGGTTGAAAATTTTTTTTGATTTTTAAATTTCTTTTCAAAGATAGAAAATTTGATTAGTTGTATAAGAATATAATTTTTTTTTCAATCAGTGCCCGAGAACAAAAGATATGTCCAAATAAGCTCAAAACATGGTACAGGGGTCAACAAAAAAAATTCAGAAATTTTAGTTTTAAAATTTTTAAGTTTTTTTTCTCATATATTATTTTTTTTCTACATAGAAAACTTTCATTCATTCCATTTGGATTTGTTATGAGAACGTTGTGGACAATTTTTTTTTTCAAGCAATTATAGCATCTTCTTGAAAAAATAACTCGTAGGATTTATTTTTGAATGCAATTTTTACAATTATTCCAAAAAAATTCCACATGTTTTAGTTTGCTTTCTAAAACAATCTCGCCATTGGAAATGGTGCATTTTAATTCCATTTAAGAGATATTAATAATATAGATTTTCCTTCTATCTTGTACCTACTTCTACTTAACAATTTTTTTAAAATAAAAATTTAGGTTTTTTGAATATTTTCATTTTTTCCTAGACTATCAAATCAATTCTACACTATAAAGATTTAAAGCTCAAACCTTTGTAGTGCAAATATTTTGATTTAAAAATGTTCAAAGTCAAAAAATCTAGTCCTACAATGTGCTAAAAAACTTGTTTTTTTACTTTAGACCCAAATATCTTGCAATTTGTGCAGTCAAAAATTCTGAAATTTTTTCTACACATTCTCATACAAGTTCAATATAAGATTCTACAATTAGATATGAAAAAAAACAATTTTTAAATTTTTTTACTTTTTGCTATAGAAATGGCAGTTTTGAGTGTTTTTTGGCAGACAAAAGGCCTAGTCCTTTAGAAGTTAAAGGTTCACAAAAATTTAATGGCAAATCTTCTTAAATGTTTATGCTATTAACCCCTAAAGTCCCATTGTCCTCTCAAGGGACAAATTAGATTCTGGGCAAGTTCCTAAGACCTCAAATTTTGGTGAATTTTTTAAAAACTTTTCCATAAGATAGAAAAAGTGATTAGTTATGTGGGTGTATAATTTTTATTTCAATTGGTGCTTGGGAGCCAAAGTTATATCACAAAAGCCTAAAATTGAACTCGGCAGGTAGCACAAAAAAAATTGCAAAAAATCAAAATAAATTCTAATTTTTTTCTTCTAAAATGTTATATTTTTGTCTATATGTGAAGCTTTAATTCTTTCTATTTGGACTAATGATGAGAAAGTTAAAGACAATCTTGTTTTTTGGACAATTTAAGCATCTTCTTAAGAAAATAACTTGTAGGATTCATTTCTGAATGCAATTTCTACAATTTTTCACCAATTTTTTTTTAAATGTTGTGTTTTCTTGCTAAGACAATCTCACCATTGGGATTATTGTCTTTCAATCCCATCTTGGAGTTATTAATAATTTTGGGTTTTTTTCAATCTTGGACCTACTTCTATTTAACAATTTTTTAAAGAATGAAAATAAAGTGTGTTTTTTTTTAAAAAAAATTTCCTAGACTTTCAACTCAATTATTTCACATTGAAAATTCTAAGTTCAAAGTCTATAGTGCAAAAAAAATTCACAATTGGCCATCAAAGTCATCTAAAATTACAGGTTAGTGTTCAAAAAAACTTTCTTTTTCAACTTTGAATGCTAATATCTTCCAATCCATATGGTCAAACTTCATGAAATTCTTACCACATGAGCTAAGATAGGTGAAGTACAAGATCCTATGGTTAGATTAAAAAAAAAAAAGATTTTGTTTCTTGGATGAACGTAACAAAAATTGCAGTTTTGAGTGTTTTTTGACAGAGAAATGACTTTAGGAATTAAATTATGCAAAGCAATGTTTTATCCTTCCATTGATACATTATACAATTTTCTTTGAAGCTTTGTCAATGTATAGTATTTGAAAGGAGTAAGACTCTACAAGATATTCATCTCCCATTTGGTAGATGGTAGAGCATTGATGGAACAAGTATCTCTTTCACCATTCAAGCTACTTATATCCTTTGGTTTTTTGTTAATTAAAATGGTTTTAAGGCATCTTATTCAATGGACATAGTATCCAACTTGACAAATATGCCGTTTAGTTTGACAGATAGGTTGTTCAACTCATTGGATAGGCCATCTTACATGAGAGATAGGCCATCCAACCTGATGGACACAAAGAAGAGGTCTAACAAACTTTATTGACATTTGGATTAAAAAATATTACTCATATTCTTGGTTGAAGATATTGAAGGATTATTACCAATCTAATTCAAAATGGTGCATTGAGATGAAGGGAAGAAAACTTGAGACTTCACTTTGACAGCAATATCTATGTGAATCTTAAAAAACATAATATATGCACCTAGTACAATCTCAAAGAGTTTGAAAATGCCTTAATTGTCACACCATTGTTCTTTTCATCTAACCACAAATTATCTCCAATGATGGAAAATAGAATATGATCAAGCCAAAGTTGAATTGTCCAAGTAGTTTTGTAGAGTGCAAAATTGTGTCTTGGATGGAATTGAATTATTGTCTAAGTTATATATTATCATATAGGTGTCTTCCCATACATACTTACCAAAGAATACATAAAGACAAATTATTTATAGACTTGCCACAATTAATCAAGGGATTTAAGAAACTCATTCGCTGTATACTTCATGGTGATTTTATTTTTTGGCTTATAGCTACCCCTTAAAGACAGTTAGGGTGGTTCCAATTTTCAAAATTGTGAAAATGTATTACAAAGTGCATCTTAGAATAATAATTTAATATAATAGATGTGTATGCCATTTGATATTTGATATGGCACAGGATCTATGGAAAGTTCTATAAGTGTGGACAAGATGTCACTCCTGGACTTTTTTACCCATGAAAAGACAAGTGTTTACATACGTAGGTGATTCAGGCCTTCGAAAGTTTACATAGAACTCCATGTTCCAACATGTTTTCAGAGAGCTTGAAAGAAGACTTCAATGTGATACTAGCTGGTAGCTTAGAAGTAAAGGAACTTTACATGTGTCTTTGGAGCTTTCTTCGATTCCATCATTGTTTCGGAGGCAGAAGAAGAATAAGATTGATAATTTACCGTACCAGAGATCCACAAGCAGTGACGGGAAATTAGCTCTGTTTATCATTCTTACTCTTCCTATTGCTGCTCTTGTTCTAAAATGTTCAAGTGGAGCATCTGAGCATTTTATCACTGTTTTTAGACATGGTGGTTGCTGAAGTAACGAATGAGCCCAACGCCACTTTTTTGGCAGCTCAATGTGAAGGAATCCTTGACCGGGGCTTAAAACTGAGAGATCATTTCGGTCAATCGTGTGAAACCTGCTTGGTGAGCCGGCACATGTCGGAGGACTCCTTGGCTTGTAGAAAAACTCTTCGCTTTTGTGTTATGGACTTGATAATGCTCAAGAGCTCAAGAGCAGTAAGATCCTGTTACAATTCAAATCAAAGTGCAGAGATTTTCATTTGATTCTTTGGCAACTCAGTGTTGTATCGTCCCTTTGATTTGGTTATGTGTTTTGGGCAATATCCTGCATTCAGTGAGGTTAGATTTGTTTCCATAACTGCAACTTTGTTATCCTCTTCTTTTTATGAAGAATAAGAGTTTCTTCTTGATAAACATAACATTGCTCCCTGCCTTCTGTTAATCTCAATCTAAAAGAAGATCAAAGTTTAGGGTTCGCAAACTGAACAGGTTCCTTCGTACTGTCGTTACGAATAGTTGAGGTTTAGTTGTGGTTTAGTTTAATTGTTACTTATTCTCCTCAACGTATGTCGGTTCCTGAGTATCTAGCTCTAATCTCCGTGGTGCAGTAGGACATGGGAGATGCACTCAGTTTAGGTGGACAAAGCACAAAGCGAGTCTTTCTTTTGAGTTAATTCTTGTAATGCAAGACAGCAAGTATTCTTTAATGTGCAAAATACACTTAGCAGAGGTATTTTCGAAACTTACGTTGTTAATCCTTGCCAATTGTAATACCATTTCAGGCAATTGCTACACGGCTATGTTTTCAAGAAAACCTATCTGAGGGTGATGCAAGGTGTATCATCTGGTCCAGGAGGTTCAGTGTTTTCAAGCTGATCTGACTTGCTCACTTCAGTCTGTACACATTCAGATGAAAGAAACTGCGTCTGAAGCAACGATTGCTTTGGTAGAATTGCAAAGACTCAAGGTCCCAAATGATTAAGAATTTCATCAATCTGGCCGGCTCTTTGAAGGTTCTATGCCGAAGGGTGTAAGTTCCTTTTCTGCTGCGTGTCCCAAGATAAGTTCTTGGTGGAGATATCTACAACATCTGGCCTTGAAAACCTGTGTCCTCTTCTCATAGATTTCCTTCACTTCAGGCAGCGTAGATGAATGAATGGACAGACTCATTCCATTCAATTTTCCTCTATTGACTCTCAGAATGGATTGGAGAAGCCTCTTGTGGATTTGAACAAGTCTAACATTGTATGTAATTTTGAATTGGCAAGTTGGCAGTCACTCAATTTCATGGGATGAACTTTGCTTCGCTTCCTAACCGACTTTCAATCTGGTTGAATCCATTTCAACTTTGGACTGCTACATCTCTTCTTGATTGAACAATCAAGTTCGTAGAATCGTAGGAGTTTGCTTTCTCGAGAAGGGTGGAGTGCACTCCGTTGAATTACCAAGTCTGTACACTAATTTCTAGTAAGTCAAATTAAAGTAGAAACACACAAAATGAAAACGAAGAAGGGATAGTTCAAAGGATTTTCTCAGTTGCATATCAGTGAAAGGTCATGTTTGAATGTTTTCTGTAGTTGAATTGTATCATAGAACTGAATACAAAGGATGTACTAACTTCATAGTTAATTATACCGGCCTTGTCCGGAACATTGCTGCGCAACATTCATAAGTTAGTCATGAAGCAAAATAATTTCACGCAGCAGCGGGTGTCTTGGACTTGTTCGTGTGTTGATGGTTTCCTTTGACCTCACAGTACGTTTGCTCCATTGAAGATCAGTGCAAACTGCAAATGCTGGAGCTTGGTTTTTCGGAGGAGGGAGTGCGACGAATTGAAGGTTGATGTCAAACTTTCTTTTCTAATCTATTCCAGAATCCCGAGCTCCGTAGAGTCATTGATTTTATCAAGGGAATTTGATTATAAGCTTGGCTGTTACTTACAGAGTGGAACATTGTTTCATGAATGTTATAGCTCTAAAAGAATCGTCCATAGCCCTATCAGTGAACCAAGTATTGCCAGGGTGCTTAAAAAGACTGAACATTTTCTGACAGGCTGAACAATGAAGTAACTTAACATGTGTTTTCTCGAAGATGATTTTCATTTAGGCCTGGAATTGGCAGTGAGTCAGAACAATACTGAAGCACCCATTAAGACCTCGCTGAGGTAGTCTGCTCTTAAAGCGACCATTGAAGAGCTGGTTGCCTATTGGGGGAAGCTAAAACTCGTTGAATCTATTGTTCTTAGTAAATTTTCATAAGAAGAAAAATGGAATTGGCATCTAACCCAAGTTGTTTCATATTTTTTGGACCTTTTAGGAATTAGTTACAAATTTTTTAAGTTGAAACATAGTGATCACTAAATGTGACCACCTCTTGAAATGTACATTGCTGATACATTGAAGAAAGCAAAAATGTACCTTGGTGTCATGATATCTTTAGAGCATAGGCGGCTTAACCCCTAAATTCCCAAGGCCATTTTTCTGTTACAAACCACTCAAAACTGTTGTTTTTGTTGCGTTCATCCAAGAATACCAATATAATCATTCTTTTAGAATCTAACCGTAGGATTTTGTACTTTACTTGTCTTAGCTCACATGGTAAAAATTTTATGAAGTTTGACCCTATAGATTGGAAGATATTAGCACTCAAAGTTGAAAAAGAAAGTTTTTTGAACACTGGCCTATAATTTCAAATGACTTTGATGGCCAATTGTGAATTTCTTTTGCACTATAGACTTTGAATTTAAAAAAATTTAGGTTGAAGAATTGAGTTAAAAGTCTAGGAAAAAAAATAAAAATAAAAAACACTTGATTTTCATTCTTTAAAAAATGCTAAGTAGAAGTAGGTCTAAGATTGGAAAAAAAACTAAATCATTAATAACTCCAAGATGGGATTGAAAGGCAATAATCCCAATGGTGAGATTATTTTAGCAATTGAACACAACATTCTCAAAAAAAAGATTGTGAAAAATTGTGAAAATTGCATTCAGAAATGAACCCTATAAGTTATTTTTTCAAGAAGATGCTAAAATTGCCCAAAAAACAAAATTGTCTTTAACTTTCTCAATATTAGTTCAAATAGAACGAATCAAAGCTTCACATGTAGACAAAAAGAAAACATTATAGGGGAAAAAAAAATTATTTTATTTTGATTTTTTGCAATTTTTTTGTACTACCCACCAAGTTCGGTTTCAAGCTTTTTGTGGTATAACTTTTGCTCCTAGGGACCAATTGAAATAAAAAATTATATTCCCATGTAGATAATCAATTTTTCTATCTTATGGGAAAGTTTCAAAACAATTCACCAAAAATTGAGATCATAGGAACCTACCCAAAATATGATTTGTTCTTTGAGAGGACAATGAGAATTTAGGGGTTAAGAGCAAATTGTCTACCTTATTTGAACGAGGAACTTATTTTGTCTTTGTATCCAAATCTATTCCAACAGACTCTTTGTGTTCATTTTAGAACAAGAATCTAAGAGTAGACACAATCTCTTATTACTTGATCCAAAAGTGATAAGCTATCACATCGACTCCTAGATTCTCATTGTTGTAATGAAAGTAGTGATACAATTTGGACCATATTAGGTGCATGGATATTCTCCCTTACTATTCTTACATTTCTATAGATTACTTTTATTTGTCTTTATCGACACTCTACAACATTTGACACAATAGTTATTAGAATACTATATTTTCATATATTCTTATTAGCAAATCAGAATGGATTTTAATATACACTAAAAATATCTTCTTAATTTGTTTGCAATGTAATAAATAAGGGTTCAAAGATTTATAAATGTAGATTTGAGGTTCACCTTGAAGAATCACTTACATTAAAGTCAAGGACATTCTCAAAATGAAAATGTGCTTTTTTGTCATGCAAAATTTTAGGATGTTGCATTTAGAATTGTGTTATTACGGCATCTCTGCCTTATCTAGTACAATTTGCTTGTTAATGTGTAATTCTTTTGGGCTTAGGGTTCCCCCTATCTAGTTGGAGAATGTCTCATTCTATGTGGAATTTCAATTTATCATGAAGTAAACAAAACAAAAATGTACTTTGATGTCATAATTTGATATTTTCATACAAAGACTTAACATCTAAGTGCCCAAATGGCCAAAAGTGGTTGCTTCCATTTTGATAGGAACTGAAATAAATCATCAAGGAAGGAAAAAAAATGTATATAAATAGCAAGAAGAAATTATAACCTATAATTTTGAATATAGGGATATTAGAAGAAAACTTCTATAATTGATTATCTTCTTTGAAGACAAAGACCAATTTTGAAGAGTTCTAAGTTTGAATTTTGCATTTGTACATGGAAACAAGATTCTTGGTGGTACATTCACAAGCACTTAAACAAAGTATATTTGAGCATGGTAATTGCAAGAAAGACTTGTCCTTTTTGACGTCACATTCAGAGTGACAAAGTTGTTTTCTACTATAGCTTTTGAAGGTAGAATCCAATGAACTTGAAATTTTTATTTGAGATAGACAACTTGATTGTAATCATATTCCTTATTTTTATTTTCCTTTTTAAAATTAAAAAACAATCTTATATTTAAAAGTCAATTTTACTAATTTGTTACACTTTGAGGTTAAGGGACTTTTAGTACTCTAGAGTATCCAAAATTAATGATTTAGAGTTTAAATTTTGAAGTATATTCCTATAGTAGGAGGATATATGACTACTAAAGGGAATCTATTAATACAATAATTTATGGCCTCTATATTCGTACAAATAGAGCTCCTTTGCACACGCACTTCTAAACATTGAAGATGGTCTTGACTTAATTTTTTTGATGAAATATGATGATCATCAAGTTCTCACAAATTGCCAATTTTTTGTTTTTTTATTCATGATTTTCTATTTATTATTAATTTATACCTTATTATATCTATTTTTTGTGTCAATCTATCTTTCATTAGATGGCATTCGAGGTGATATCTTGCCCTACATCTATAATATTTTGTTACAAATATTTTGAGTATTTTGAAATAAATTGTTGAGAAAAGATAGAAGTGTACACATACCAATAAGAAATCATACCCTGCATTTTTTAATATAGGAGTGTCTTAAAAAAACTACTCTAATTGATTATTCTTTTTGAAGATATGGATCAATTTGAAAATAAGATCTTCGATGCACGTTCATGGGCACTTAAAAATAAAACACATTTAGCATTGCATGTAGATCACCTTTTCTTCAAATTGCTTACAAATATGTATTATTCTTTCATTCAATAAAAAAAATTATTTGTAAAAAGATTTGATAATAGATGCATATATCTTACTTTGAAATTGAAATGGTATCTACTAATATTTATTTGTTTAATTTGATGTGACCCCTATGTATTTTTTAGTGTGAAGTTGAGTCTCATGATTTCATCAACAAATGTACTTATAGTACGGATAAATCACAAAACTACTAAAATATGAGCATGAAAATGTGAGCATGTGAGCTTTGAGCATGTATATAAGTAGATATATTACAACTATTGAAAGTGCTTATAATATAAACACCTATAATATCAATACTTACACTATAGTTACACTATAATCATAGAAGGTTTCTATAATCTAAACACTTATAACATAGGTGTATAGTTTTCTAAGGTCATGTGCTCACACTCCTAAGTTAGCAACCCTCGAATAAATTGCACTAGGTATTTGCAATAAAAGCATGCTTTGACATAAGGTTGTCTAAGGTTTTAGGAAACTTTTGCCCAAATGTTTTTAATTTTTTTGTAGACTTCATAGTTCTTTTAGCTTTTCAATGAGCCAATTTGTAAGAGAAAGAAGCGTTTTGTGTTTAGAAATTCACAACAATTTTTTTTAAATTCTCAACTCTTAAGCAATTGAAACTATTAGATTTAAAAGATTGAATAAATAATTTTCTTGTAAAATAGATTCAAATGTACAAGGAAAATATAATTTATTTCATTATGATTAATGAGGTCAAAAATATGAAAAGTATTATTGTGAAGGTAATCATCAAATGTTGCACCTCTTTGAACTTTTACTAGATCTTGATGATGCTAAAAGAATATATTGTAGAATATCAATAGAGAAGTAGATATACAAGTTATATACAACATCCTTGGTACATAATTGCAAAAAGATGACAAACCTATGGCTTCAATAGGATGAGATGATAGTCTTCCATTGGATGAGAAGAAGCATGTTCTTTTCTATAAGGTGGGTTTGCTTTAGTATTGTCATGACCTACATCATAAATCCTTAATTGAGTATAGTTGATCAAGTTGCAACCATCCAATATTGAAGTTTTGTCTAGTATTGTGAAAGGAGAGCCTTATTATGAGAATTAACATCCCTCGCCACTCTGGTAGCTCATCATGTTATTTCTCATAATGAGACCAATCTTTCACATTACGTAGTTTTTTCAATCCACCTTCTTTTCATCGTATGCTATTATGTAGTAGGTATCTTCTAAAACAATAGAAATTATTTACTAGTGTTGAACTGTCTCAATTAGGTGTCCTTTCCTTAGAATTGAATTGTCTTCTTAATATTCCCAATCTTCTCTCTAGTTTTAATGTTCAATCTTCTTGTTATGAAAGTAATCACATTGCGCACAATCTTAGAAAAATCAATCCTTCTATATAAATAAGTTAGAACAATCCAATGCCATTAGTCACCGAATTCCAACACCTATTGGATCTACACCTTTGCATCAGCCACCTACCCATTACCACAACCTCAAAAACCTTTTAGCATCAAGATGACGCACTTGGAGAGGGGACGTGTCAACTTGTGATTTAACATGGATATACCTAAGCTTTATCAATTTAATCCTACACAAACTTTGAAAAATCACAAAAAATTGATTTCTTATCGAAATGTCTTGATTCTACTTGCAAAATGGCTTCAGTTCCTTCCAACTTCCCACTCTCTGAAAAATATGTGAGTTCACAAATAACTTTTAAAATTCTCGAAGATACCTAGATAGCTGACATCTATGTGGTCATAGGCAGATAGTCTACCTTTCGTTATTTGTGAGAGGCTTTCTCTGCCATTGAAGAATCTTTCCTACCCATCCCGGAATGCTGATGGAATCCAACATGCCAATCAAACATTCACTTGTAAGATATTCTAAGTTAATTGGTACCACTCTGGGTTAAAAATAAAAATAAAAATAAAAAGTTAATCGGTGCCATCGAGAATTGACACTTTCAAGGTTAATCATTATTACTGGAAGAAAAAAAAAAAAAAAAAGGTTGATTGGTACTGTTGACGATTGACTGGTGTCTTTTTTAACAAATGAAACAGGATTTCATTGCAGAAAGAAACAACTGAATAACTTACAACTCACCAGCCACATGATTGACGCTTCTGAGGTTAATTATCATTACTGAAACAACAAGACTTCCAAATTCATTTTAAAAAAAATTATTTTGACTCTAATGAAATAGAATTTCAGGCAGGACGTTAAATCATGCCCAGGAAATCCGCCCAGAGGCTGACTTGACCCCAGGGAAAATGCAGGAATTTTTTTTATTTTTCACACAAATT
Organism: Pseudoscleropodium purum; assembly: GCA_963969395.1. Lineage (NCBI taxonomy): Eukaryota > Viridiplantae > Streptophyta > Bryopsida > Hypnales > Brachytheciaceae > Pseudoscleropodium > Pseudoscleropodium purum. The sequence continues at coordinate 27,263,874 of OZ017798.1, forward strand.
TTTTTTTGCAAATTCTGAATTCATATTTGAAATCAGAGACTCCAAATTCACTTTTAGATCTCTAGAACATAACCTAGACACAGCTCAAAATAGGGGACTTTTTAAAACTTTTACCCCCAATAAATCCCCAAATTACCCTGCTGGGCCAATTTCCTGGGCATGATTTAATGTCCTGCGAATTGCAGTGCAAAGGATGGACTTCCCCAATTCATCCATCCATCCATTCCTGCCCATGATCCAGCATTGCAAGTGCTGGAGGTCTCTTGGTGGCCTGTCCATGTCATGAGCATCGATTGTTCACCTAAGTTAGACTGCACCATAACTCTGTCCCCCCTCTCTCTCTCTCTTTTGCAGAACTTTGATATTCTATTGACCATTTGCATTGAATTTGTACAAAGCTTATATTAGGCTACTTACACAACAGAAAGTTCATGTGAGGTAAATTAAGTTAAAGTTACCCCATTCCAGACCAAATGGGAGCAAGTTCATTGTGGGCTGGGTTGAATTCTGTTTGTGGTGTACATTTCAGAACTTGAATGTACACTGGATTAACAGCATTCAGACCACAATGGATTCCTCACAATCGTAAGTGCTCCTTGTGTGAGTGCATTTTCAGTCAGGTGAATTGATGGGAGTAACTTAATGGCACTCGTTGGAATGGACGTACTGGACTGTAACTTACTGGACATTCATTCGTTCCTGGAGACAGACGGAGAAGGGCAACGTAGTGCACATTAATGGAAGGGACTGGACAAAGGGCATGCGGAGGGAGGGATGGGCACTTCAACTTAATGGAGGCAAAAGTGGGTTCAAAAAGGGTTGTGTATCATCATGCCATTCGTTGAACTATTTTCTTTTCTTTGTGCGTGGTGGTGGGGATGCAAAGTATCTTAACCTTTGAATGTCGCGATGGACGTTTTGTGTCTCATGGATGATAGAGAATCAAATTGTGTAGGACAAAAATGCAACTATTCATCCTCAAAATTTGTTTTGGAAAGGGAAGATCTTCTACAATAGTTTGACTTGCAATGACTACTTTTGCAATTTTGAAGGCTAGTGATTCACACAGTGATAGAAAAGGATGATTTTGAGGGTCAATTCTGTTGCGTTTAAGGGTTAATTCATTGCAAGGAGTGGTAAGCTAGAATACACTCATAGGAAATTACAATAGTTGAACCTTTCTTTTCTTTTTGGGACTTAAATGAAAATAATTCATTGTAGGGAGTAAGTAGAATACATTGATTGTCAACCATAAATAGCTTAGGGAGTGGGAAATAGTCATTCATTGAACCCTCTTGAAAAATGGATGATGTGAAAATTCCTTTTGGGTGATAGCATGGCGCCAACTTTGTCCCAATTAGACATGTCTTACACACATTCTCATATCAATCTAGTACAAGATCCGAAGGTTGGATATGCCAAACAAAAAAGATGTTTAAGTTTTTGTTGTTTGCATTGAAAATGACAATTTCAAGTGTGTTTTTTGGATAGGAACAATGGTCTTGGGATTTGAGAAGAAAACAAATAGGACAACTTATGTAAATAGTATACTATATGTGGTGATTACATCAAAAAATAATTTTATAAGTATCTAAGTGTGCATTCTACTATTAAAATTGTTTTGGTTTTGGTTGAATCTTGTTGGCAATTGATCATGGATCACAAATTCCTTTAGCAAGTAATTTTTGAACAATGCATGAATAAATTGTTGATTGTATATGTATCTTAGATGTCAAAGAATATAAGGAAGCTAAGTTGCAAGTTTAAGGGTGATCACCTCACTACGTTTGAAGTCCCATTGAATTTTCAAAATTAAGTTGAAAGCTAAAAATTAAGACTTGTAGCTTCACATTGAATCCCAAATCGTAGGTCACTTAGTCTTTAAATGCCCAAGACACCATATATTGGTGTTGACTAAACTTTGAAGGTAAATAAAATCTTATTATAGTACTATTTTTAGTATTTTTTTTCAAGTAAATATTTTCAGAGTCTAATATTTTAAGCATCAAAAAGTTGATTTTGGAAAAGATTATTTATGATTTTTCTATAAAAGATTTTGAAAATCTTAATTTTTTGTGTTAGAGGCTCTTAGAAACAAGGCTACAATATACTAGAACTTAGGGGGGAAATCACATTAGAAATTCATTCAATCCCCAAAGTTCCTTGACTATGTTTTTACCAAAAACACTCCAAATTGCCATTTCTAGTACAAGTACCAAATTATAGAGAAAAACACATCTTTGGACAAATATAACCATAGGATCTTGTGGTACATTGGTTTGAAAAGATGTGGAATTTAAAAAAAAAAAAATTCTAGCATGTACATTGCAAAATATTAGCATTTGAAATAACAAAAGTTATTTTTTGGGCCCAACAAAAAATTGGACAGTAGCACTTCACAAGGTCACATTTGTATGGAAAAATGTCCAAAATGTTGGTGTTTCTTTGGATTCATTCTTCAAGGCAAGTTGGCTACATGCTTGAAAAATTCAAATCATTTGGAATTTGTTTAACGTGTAGGAAAAAATAGTAAGTAGAAAAAAGTAGAGAATAATTCAATATACTAAATTGTTAAGAATTTAGTTACAAAATTGGAAAATGCCTAATCCAATGGTTTATAATGTTGTTGTAACAATCTACATCCTATGATTCTATTTTTTTTTCAAAATATGTTGAAAATTGAGTTAAATAAAGGACTTCAAAGTTTATTTTAGAGTCAAGAATTCATAACTACCTTCAAACTAAAACTCCTTATAACATTCATCTCATTAATCTAAATGGAATGATTAACCCTAAAATGTCCAAATCCTTCTCCAAAATTGTTGATTTGGGAAAAATTGTTATAAAGTAATATTTAGAAGAATATTTGGAAATAGATATACAAATAAATGTTGTAGATTTTGAGTTTTATATTCCGTCTATATAATTAGATACACTAATTCTATCACCAATATTTTATAAATTTTGAAAGGAAAATTTCAAAATTCTTTCAAAATTCAAATACAAGTAAAATATTATCATTTAAAACATAAAGCTTGCTAGAATGGACTTGAAATGAGGTTCTCTTGATATGGTCATTTATTGAAATATTTTTGTTCTTTAAATCTGTGACCTCATTTTTCAAAATCTAGTTTCGAACTAAAGTTAATGCAATTTTGGCTTGGTTAATTACTTGACACACTTCCTTATTTGTAATTTAAAAAAAATGTGTACTCTAATGACACTAATTTCAACCATTAGATAGGACAACAACTTGATCAAGAATCTCTTCAAATAAGATAACTTTCATCTAAACAATTATAAGAAAAAAAAATTGATTTTCAATTTGTTTCTCATTCAGAGATTGGACATTGGAGTGTTTCAAGATTAAAAGCTTTTCATATACATGTAAATCTAGAAAAACAATTTCAAATTTTTATTTATGAAAAATTAAGTTTTTAAGAATTTTTTTTGAGATGCTTGTCTTGTCTATTGAACAATGAAAATTACATATCATATAATAACTTTTTAACCATGTAGTCAAAAGTTATAAAATTGTTGGGCCTTAAAGTTACTCATTGGACATATATTATGTGAAAAATTGAAAAAATTAAATCCATTTGTAGTGAACTATCCAAAATTGCTATGTTGCCAAAAAAATGTTGCTTGGCACTTTAGAAGTTAACCCCTAAAGAACCAGGGGTGTTGAACATATAGTGACTTCTAGAAGTAATTGGCCACCCTAAAAATTGCTCTCAAAAATTGAGAAATTAGAATTATGAAGTGAAATTTGAACATGTTGTACAAAAGGAATTCTACCCTCATATGTAATTTCATTGAGGATGGACTATATTTAGACAATCTATTATTTGCATAAATTTTTGATGGAATTTTTTTTTTGGTGAGAAGTCAAAATGTCCCATTTCTTTTTATAGGAAGAATGTACATCTTGACAAGATTCTCATGTTACAAGTTTCATGAATTTTGAATTTTTATTGATTGAGATTTAATTGATTGAAATTTGACCTCAAAATTTTGTTCTTTATATTTTTCACTCCATAAATTACAAAAAAATTCATATAATTTTTTTTTGTAATCCATTTTAAATGAAATTACATACGAGGGTAGAATCCCTTTTGTACAACAACATGTTCAAATTTCACTTCATAATTCTAATTTCTCAATTTTTGAGAGCAATTTTTAGGGTAGTCAACTACTTTTGGGAGTCATTGTAGCTCTTGTTTTTATGCTAGCTCTTGTAAAAGGCATAATTCTTCATTTGTGTAGAATAATTTTGGTGATTGCTACCATTGAAATGAAAGAAGACTTATGTAGCTTTCCTATGGAAGAAAGATCAACAAAATCATACCATTTTTGAGAAAATGCCATTGTTGACAAGATTGGTGAAAGATGTTCAGTTAGGCACAACCTTGTATTTTACTATACATACCCATACCAATCTTAGAAAATCCATGGAAAAATGGCAGAAAAATAGCACCATTTCAATGAAATATTTGTTGTTATATTCTAGGACAAACTTCTACTAGCCCAAAACCAAAAGGATCTCACTCTTTAGAAACTAAAGAAAGCTCAGCATCACTATCAACATCTTCATAGTCATCGGAAATACTGAGGTAGAATTGTTTCTTCTTGCAATTTGCCTTCAATTCGCCAACATCAAGTGGGTGCTAGACAACATAATTCTTCTCCTACAAGTCCAATTTCAACTTTGCAAGGGAGTCCACTTTTCAGCAAAAGGCTTAGGGGTGCTTCACACATGGGCTAACCAAGTCGAGAGGCAATGGGAGTTCATGGCCAAACTTTGGGCAAGAGTCTAAAGAAATGGGCAATAAATGGGCAATTCGACGGACTTTCGACCAAAGTTTGGGTTGAGAGTTCGTCGTGAGGCCATTGCCACATAGGAGCTTGGGCTTCCATGTAGGCACTTTGGAGGGTGACAAACTTTGGATTGTGCCGCCTTGTGTGAAATGGCCCTTAGTATGATCGTCCAAGCAATTTGAAAACAATTTCGTAGCCTTTCCTTACAAAAGCTTGATTTATTCTAACCTCTAATATCTCAAAGAACAATTTTGTGAAGAAAGGCTACCAAATTGTCCTCAAATTGTTTGGGCAATCATTGTCTAGGCTCATTTATTAATTCTAATCTCTAATATTTGAAAGAACAATATTTTTGTCCTCAATTTGCTTGGGCAATCAATGGGAATGTTGAAATTGGAATACTCAAAAGTGCTTGAAAAACTTTGATATTGATGTTTATTTATTTTTAAATAATTTTGAGGTGTAGAAAAAAAGATATGAAGTTATGAAGTGACAATTGAGAGTGTCTTTTTCATTCTCAAAAAATTTACCCTAAATGGCATACTTTCAAATCATTTCTTGATTGGTTTGTACCAACAAATTCAACAAGAAAATATCATCTAGGGTTTCTTTGTTGTTCAAAAGCTATTAATGAGGTTAGCATATTTAATTTTCTACAGATGTAGTTGCAAAAGCCATGTTGTGGCCTTATGGTCCTTAGGAATTAAGACATCCTTGTTCTAAATACAATCAATCTACTATAGATTCTAAGCCTAAAGTGTCTAAATAATGGGATTTGGGAATTTTTGACTCTTTACTAAACTAATTTTGTAATAGAATACTATATATATTGCAAATGTGTTTGTGGGCTTTGTTTTATTTTATTCATTCTATTTGTTATAGTGAAATCTCTCAAATTGTGCATTTTATCTAGTTGTGTTTTGGGTAACATTAGAAATTTTGTTTCAAGGCTCTCTAACTCACAATAGAAAAGATATTGAATTCTAAAGGTTTTATGAATTAGAAATTAGAAATTAACTTTTTGCTTTATTTTATTTTAGTTGTGGTTTTGGTACAAGATATTGTAGTATACATAAAAACTTGAAATTTAGAGTTAGGAACTTCAGTTTTCTTATTATAGAGATACAAGTCCCACATATATCATTTTTAATTGCCCTTTTGCTACAATCTAATTAACAGAATTGGATTTTTACTTAAATGTGGAACTTGTTGAAGTGTGAAATGGAACATAGTGTGAAATGCCCTAAATTGTATTTCATAAATTTAAACTAGCAATACTAAATGTGAAGAAAAGAATTGATTATAGTCAAGATCCTAGCATTAGCCTTGTATTCCATATCATTTTGCTTCTTCCATAAAGTTATAATTGGAATCAATATAAAGATTGCATTGAACCAACATTAGGTTTTAGGCTCCTAAAAATTTGTGACAATTTTTTGTGTGCTTTCACACTATCGACAATAATAGGTTCTTACTCTAGTTTGTTTCAAGCATCCAATAATATTGTACTAAAAATATATTTGTTACACATTGTTTGATACTAAGACATAGAAATTAGAAGATATATTTCAAAAATCTACTAGTAGAATTTTAACCTCTTATAAATTTTGTATATGACATTCAAATGTCATCATTGCCTTCTTAGTGCAATAAATCGTAGTTGCAATTTTTATATGTGTAATATTAGAATAAAAATGGGGCCTCAAGAAGACCACTTGACCTTGGATCAATAATATAAACACATGGATTTTTTAAAGGTTAGAATGAAAATCAGTCATTTTTTTATATTCTAGACTTTCAACTCAATTTTGAATGTAAAAAAATTTAATTCAACATTAATAGTACAAAAATTTTATGCTAAAAGGATCCATAGCCTTAAAATCTAAACAAGCAAAGGCCAAAAAAAAATCTTCACTTCAAATGCAAATATCTTGCAATCCTCATAGTCAAAGTTTTTGGAATTTCTTCTATACATTTTTATACTAGTCTGGTGCCACATCCTACTATTAGATATGGAAAAAAAAAATTAAATTTTTTTTGCACTTTGCAATAGAAATAGCAATTTTAAGTAGAATTTGATTAAAAAAAAGTCTTGATACTAACGGATTAAAGCATCTTCTTCAATAGAAAAGTCATATCATTCCCAATGAGGCAATTTCCAACTCCATTCAATCAACTTCTTTAGAAGCAATTTACCAAGGAAGGATTGGATCAAAACAAAAAAATTGATTTTTTTAGTAGTGAAAGTGACTACTAAACATAGGCATGGATGCTAATAGAATAGACTACCTTAATCCCTTAACGATGCCATGTCCATTGCTAGCTAGTCAAACATCATGTATGAGCTAAATTTAGCCTATTCGATTGTATTTGAATATCAATCCTATATTTTTATTCCTTGAAAATTGAATTTTATATCATTGTGAGAAATTTCAATTTGTCTTGTAAAAAATTGTAATTGTTATCTATTTTGTTGCAAATATTGAAAATAAATAAGTAAAAATAGCAAAAACAATCCAAATTATTTAAAATTTTCTCAAGAAGTACAAATAGCAATGGAATTAGTGTGGATTTTTTTTCAAATGGTTATTAAAATTTTTCAATTCGTAATAGATATAGTAAAGATTTTTAAAAGTCAAATTTGGCTATCAAACCAAATTTATCCTTTTATTTACTTGATGTATAAAATTTTGATATTTTTTACTAATGAAATATGTGTTTTCACTTTATGTTTTAAAAAAAATTGATTGAAAAATCAAATTATTTTGAGTTTTTAAAGTTAATAGTAGAAATAAAATTATATAGAAAATGTCCAAATACATCTATAATGTCCTTTTATTTGCTCATCTTTCACAAAATAGTTGAAAGTTCAATAAGTGTAAATATGTGCATTGACCAAAGAGACAACATTAGGTCTTTGTTATTTTACTAGTAATGACCCTACTGCACATTTGTCATAGAAGATAAAGTAAGATATACAATTGGAACCATGCAACTTCTTTTTTGTTATAGTTGATATATAGATAACTTTGGGCTGTAGGGTGAATCACGTCTATAATTTATTTATGTGATTGTGTCAAAAAAATATGATTCCACTTCCAATTACTTTGTATACTATTTTTCAACTTATAAGAAATAAATTGATACTTCCTCAGTCTTAGGAGAAGTGAAATAAGCAATTATGGTCACAATATGCTGATATATCTTAATCTTGAAAAGCTAGGCCTATGAGTAAGCAATTGAACTTCAAATTCCTTCATTCTATAAGCTCCTATCTTGTGGCTATCTATGAATGAAGTTTCTTATTTTTTAGAGATTACATGGTAAAAATTTTAGATTTTTTGTGAAAAATTGAAAATAACCAATATCAAATACAAAGTAAGCTTTTAATATTTCAATAAACATATTCATTATGGTGTAGAAAATTATTGTTTAAACCAAATTTCTATGTCATTGTATAAATAGAAAGTCAATAGCCTATACTTAAAGATCCAAAGTTCAAATGGCAATAAAATGTTCAATTTGAAAAAAAATTCAAACTAGAGGAAGAACTAGAATTGGAGCATAAATGTGAATTGGAGCAAAATCTAAAGGTTTAGAGGTCTATTAGTTGAAATCCAATTCGAAAAATATCATTTTTATGAAAAAAATTCATATCAATTATCAAGAGCAAGAAGCTACAAGTTCGTCAAATACAATCACAAGGAAAACTTTTGTAATCCATTTTTCACCCCTAAAATCCCATTGTCTAGTTGGTGGACAAAATAGATTTTAGATGGGCTCCTAGATCTCAATTTTCATTGTAATTTCCTGAAACTTTTTAGAAGATAGTAAAACACGTAAACTTTATAGGAATATAATTTTTATATCAATCAAGGCCCCAAAGCAAAAGTTATACCATCCTAAGTTTGAATTGTGGGTTTGCAAGCATCATCCAAAAATCCACAAGAAGTCAAAATATAATAAATTTTTGAAAATTTGTTTCCTATAGAAAGTATTTTTGTCTATATGAAAAAATTTAATTCATTCTACTTGGACTAGTGATGAAAAAGTTATGGACAATTTTGTTTTGGGGCAATCCAAGTGTCTTCTAGAAAAAATAACGTATAAGATTCATTTTTTAAAACAATTTTTACAATTTTTCACAATCCTTTTAACATGGTTAAAGTTTGTTTGATAGAATAGTTTCACTATTAGGATATTGGGTTTCAATGCCATCTTTGAGCTATAATTAATGATTTTGTTACTTAACAATTTATTAAAGAATGAAAATCAAGTTCTTTTTGAAGTTTTTTTCCTCAACTTTCAACTCAAGTCTTCAACAAAAGAAATTTCAACTTTATTAGTGCAAACATTTGAAGCTAAGAAGATTCTAAGTTTGAAAATTAAGCAAGCAAGGTGCAAAAAAAACATTTTTCTTTACATCAAATGCAACTATCTTGCAATCCACATACATTAGTTAAAGTTTTTGAAAATTCTACCACTCATTTTTACTCCGGTCTAGTGCAAGATCCTATAGTTAGATATGGAAAAAAATGAATTCTAAAGTTTTAGTACTTTGCAATAGAAATGACAATCTTGAGTAGAATTTGATGAAAAAAAGTCTTAGGATTGTACATGTTAAAGCATTTTTTTAGTAGAAAAGTCATATAGTCCTCAATGAGGCAATTTCCAACTCAACTCAAACAACATCCATGGAAGCAACTCCCCAATGAAGAATTGGATGAAAAGTGCATTTTCATCTTGCTACTACTAGTTGTCTCAAAGTCATCCAAATGCTAAAAATTAGCATTGGTTGCAATTTAGGGTTAACTCATGAAACAATCACACCCTTTTCTTAAATATGCCTTGGACAACACAAATGTATTCACTATAGTTACTAAGAATTGTTTCTTGATGGACACAAACTCCTATGACCAAAGTAGTCACCGAAATGCTTTGATTAGTGAACCAATAGGGGCATTCTTTGTTTTTGCAATTAATAATTTTTGAATCATCCATATCGGACCCATTTGATCCTCGGCATCCTTCAAATGAAAGTAAATCCTTGAAAGGCCCTTGGGATACCTCTAGACAACCCATATTTAGTCTTACACCTCTTCAAATGTGGTTTAATAATTATGTGAATTGTGACACATTGTTATTTATACACTATTGTGATCATTTATTTACATTGTACTAAAAAATATTTATTCATGTTCTTTCGATCAAATACCACCTAGTTCATCATACAATATAAGATTGCAAAGGTTTAATACTAATCAACCTTTTTCCAAGCACAATTATCATCTAGGTTATTGATCATATGCACCCCCTAGTTATAGAAAATAATCCTAGGCTACATATCAATTATTGGGCATAATTATTAAGAAAATCATCATTTCAAAATGAAAATTGAATGACTCTAGGACCAAACAACCTTATTTACAAATAAACATAAAGATAGTTTGCTGAAAATTGAAAAAATCCAATGGCAATCAATTGAATCAAACAACAAATTTCATTTCACAATATACCATCAAAATATTTATGTAGTGACAAAAATAGTTTATTGATGTTTTGTGGACAAACAGATAGGAGAGGTTGTATTTATTATGAAAGTCATTGTCCATCATGAATTCTCAACGGGTATGGGACAATTTGAAATTTGATTGCTCATTGTCCAAATGTATTCAATGTAGAACTTCACACCTCATTTAGGCATATCAAAAGAACTTTTTTCAAAAAAATTGAACCTAGAAAGTTGATAATTCAACCTAAATTTCATATTCCAAAACTTCTTTGTAATTTTGAGATTCCAAAAAAAAGTTATGGGCAAAATTTAGAGAGGATGTTTGAAATTGTCAAAGAAAGTATCCCTTCCAATCCTTCTCTCAATTTTGTCGATAACTTTTTATTGGAGTCTTGAAATGTCAAATGGATTTTTAGAGATGAAATTCAAGTTGATTTACCAACTTTTCAAGTTCAATTTTTTTTGAAATTTTTTTTTTGATATGCCCAAATTGTGTTTAAATTTCTATATTGAATATAATTTTTACTTTTAACTAACCAAGGATGAGCAATTGGGCTCTTTCTAAACCTAATTTACATATTTCACATGGATTGTTTTACCTCTTACCAGACTTTTTCTATAAAGAACTTGTCCTCTCACTTAACTTCACTCTCAACATTGGTATTCTAATTGCATTTTAGTCTAAGCCTAGCTCAAGATTATGAATGACTTTGGAATGACTTTGGAATAAAGTCCAACAACCAACACAAATTCTACTAGATGTCTAGACAGCTACAAGAAGGGGACTCCAAAATCAGGGGTGCTTTATACATGGGCCAACCAAGTTGAGAGGCCGTGGGAGTTCATGGCCAAACTTTGGGCGAGAGTCCAAAGAAATGGGCAATAAATGGGTAATTCGACAAACTTTGGTCAAGAGTCTGTCGTGAGGCCATTACCATATAGGAGCTTGGGCTTCCATGTAGGCACTTTGAAGGGCGACGGACTTTGGATTGTGTTGCCTTGTGTGAAGGGTCGAGAGGCCAAAGTTGGGGTTTTCTCAAATTTGATTGGTGGAGGCCGACAAACTCTCAACCTTAGACCCATGTGTGAAGCAGCCCTTACTACAATACACAACTACACATTGGGCCTCCTAACTGACACGCTATTTTGCAACCTGCCTTGGTGGGTATTCATAATGCTAAAAAAGCCTCAGGTTATGGACCATAACCTGGCCTCTTTGTTTCCAATAACTGACTGCCATGTGTACAGAAATGGGTTATGGTGTGGTACTAACATGTCCTTCAGCTTCCTCTTACAGGATTCAAACTCCCAAAGTTCATGCTGCATCCATCTAGAGTGGAGTGCAGCTGAGCACAAATTTGCCTACATAAATAAATAAATGGTCTGGTCCGACAATTTTTTTCAACGTATCGTCCATTTATCAACTTTGAACTCTAGTGATTGTCATTTCCAAGTCAAGTTATACACACTTTAACACACAGTTCTGAGGATCAAGTGTGGATGACAATTTCAAGTCTCGCTCCAAACTTAAGTTATCCCATGCACAGTCACAGACAGACGAGCTTAAGTTGAGTATAGTACTGCTACCGTGGTTGAGGCTCTCCAATGGCTTCTTACTTACACCTTCATCAAGATTGAGCAGAAGGGGGGGCTGGAATGGCAAATCAAGTGCCCCGCTGACACCCCTATTTTGAATTGCTGCAGATCTGGTATTTATGAAACTCATGGGCATCAATCATGTGCCAAGGTCAACATGAATGAAGGCTGGGAGGTTTAATATTAATAATAAGCTTAAGTTATCCGAAGAAGGACAGAGGACGGACAGATGGATGGACGACCAACTGCATAAGTAAAGCTTAGGGCTGCTTCACACTATGGCTCAAGGTTGAGACACCGTGGGTTTCCACCAACTACATTTCAAAGAAATCAAAATCAAAAACTTGGTCTCTCAACTCCTTAAAGCTTAGGGTTGCTTCACACTATGGCTCAAGGTCGAGAGAGACCGTGGGTTTCCACCAACTACATTTCAAAGAAATCAAAAGCTTGGTCTCTCAACTCCTCACACTGAAAACGCACAACCCGAAGGCAATCACCCTCCAAATTGCCTATGTAGCAAGAGAAACGTTCGTGAAGCAACAGACTCTCAAAAAGGAAGTTTGGACGGCCAAACAATAGAGATCCAAACTATAATTGGGAAGTTGTCAAATTTGCCTATTATTACTCATTTCTTTCAACTCTCCAGCTACTCGATTCCATGGCCTTTCAACTTAGGTGGTCAATGTGAAGCAGCCCTTAGTAGCTATTAGAAGGATAATTACACCTAAAATTGCACAAATAAGTAATTTAGCATGCATGGTTCTCATTATTATGTTATCAAAAAAAAATGGTGTGGTCTTCTTGATAGTTCAAAGGAAATTCTAGATTCTTTTGGAATGTATTTTTTGAATACCATATGAATAAACTACAACTTTTCAAAGTGTTGAAAAATAGGTGTCATGAATATCTTAGTGGGAATGCCATCTCATGCAAGAATCTAGTGTGTGTGATTCTAGAAAGTGCTTGAAATTAGATGAACTAGTTGTATTTTATTTAGTGAATTTGCCTTCAGTTGCTTGAATATGGAAACCACTGGGAAAATTGTGACAAAACCTGTTGTCGTACAATTGGAACCCACACTATCAATTGCCAAATTATCAATTTATTATAGCAGTTGATGTAAATTATAACAGTGTGGAGTTGTACTGGACATTGTAAGTTCATTCTTCAAAACCTTTACAGTACATTGCTTTTAGTAAAATCTCTCTCTTTCAATTTCCAAATTAATGCCAAATTCCGTTTCCTTTGTTTCATAAAAAAGAAAGTAATGCTGAATCATTCAAATTTTCAAGGGGAAAGAGACTGCAAGGACTTGTCAATTTTCCATTATAGTCTTAATAAATGGAGTTTTCTTTTTAATGATGTAATCATTGTTCAAAAGTATACTTAACAACCATGCCTAGCTGAAGGTGACTTCCATTGATTGATATTAAGCTTAATGTTACTCACGCTCATCAAACTTAAAAGGGAAGGAGCTGAGTCAACGTGGACGTAGACGTTGCGGTTTGGACATCACCATCCTGCTGGCCAATTCAACTACCTACGGCCAGCCAGCACTGTCTTTGTGACGCAAAGATTTTGTCTTTGTGTTTACATTAAGTTTCATTTTATTATTAACTTTAGGTGGGGCTGTAACTTAATTTTGTACCAAGCTGCAAGGACCTGATTATTTTTGGTATTCATTGGTATACACACTGGTGATAATAAGTGATGCACCACGGCAGGTCAACTTTGGGTTTTGTTGACAGTATCTAAAGCAGTGATCGAAACTAAACTTTGTGTGGATGTTCGATGTAAAGATCGATCATGAATTCATGTCCTCCTTGGTGAAATGGGATTGACTGTTTTCAGATTGAAGGAGCAGAAACAATTCCACCAATGTTCAGGGAGAATCGTTGGTTAGTTCATTGGTAGCTGGTGGAATTGGGAAAAAAATCCGTTTGCAATTTGAAAACATCACGAGAAAAAACTGGTGTAAGAATCTATAAAAATTTTGTTTGGAGTAAAAAAACATAAAGAAAAAAATTTGGACTTGGTACTAGATACACTGGTTTAATATGGGAATTAAAGGAAAATGACTGATAAATCTAAAAAAATTCCTCAAGAGTGAAGTTCACATTCATAAATTAGAGTGTAAGTAGACCTTACTAATAATTCTTTGGAATGGAATGGAATTTAGATGAGTGAATTAAAAGTTAGGGTGAGCACTTTGGTGCCATAATGAATTATTCACCTCATCTTCCAATAAGTATATGGTAGCCAACCCATTTTTGACCAGAACCCATTCATGTCATGTAGGCTACACTCTTTCCAATCAGCAAGAGAAAAGTAAGAAATTAATTATGGCACAATTTACAACACAGTCATGGCGCATTATGATTGGTTGTAGTCTTGGTTGATTTTGCAACCAAACCATGGTTGGAAATAGGTTGAACAAAATCTTCAACTAAAAAATTTATAATAATAAAATTCTGAAAAAAATATATAGAATCCTTTTGAACCCTATTTCTATACATGGAAAAATTCTTGTACTCAAGAAACCTACGCTCTAGATATGCACAATTGCTTAAGTGGTTAAAAATGGATTGGCTACCATAGGCAATCACTTGATAACAAGAGATAAAATAAGTATACCCGTAACCAACCAAATAAGAAACTTGTCCCAAACTATGTACTTTAATCCTACTTGTAGGTATATCAAATATACAACAATAATATACACTCTTTATTTTGGGTGCATAATTGGTTTGGGCTATATTTACTTTATTTTGGTTAAAGTTTTGTATTATTTTGTAATTGCATTGATTCTTCCTATTTGTGTATGTGACACTAGTTTCTAGAGTCACCCTATTTTAATTAGTACATACTCAAAATATTAATGTAATGTTGTTTGATAGAAGCAAATTTGTTTTGAAGTTGATTTGAACTTAAAATTTAACTAGTAGGATGAATCCATGTAGTAGAGTGGTTGTTGTCGTTGGGGTGCATCCTCGGGCTATTGTCAGTCTGTTTCTTCTTGTTGCTTGCCATGTGCACCAAATTTGTTAAATTGAAAAAAAAAATTGTATTTGACATCCACCCATACCATAATAAAGGCTTGTAAAATACATTTCCCAACCCAACTCTGCTGGGCTAGCTGTTCTTCATTCCTCTGTCTGCAGCAAAAAATAAAAGTTTCCAACATTTTCAAAATAGAATTAAATCAAAGAGCATCTCAATTAAAAGAAATTGATGTTATGCATTTACAATGATATTTTACACCATAATTACACATAATGGCTACAGCCTGCAAGAAACTCAACACCCATAAAAACCATCAATTTCAAACCATTTTTACTCTCTTGAATTACCCCAATTACCCCCTGCAACCTTCAAAGGCAAACCCCCACCATTTTCAGTGCTTTTTCAAAAAACTGTAACATTTAAGAGTAAACATGATCTCAAGTCCCCAGTCTCACAATTTATCCCCAAGCCAGTGTTAAGACAAAAAACTACCTTGAAACCCAAAATTTATGGCCAAGCCAAACACAATGACAACTGGGAAACGCCCAAACAGTACATGCCATGTGCAGATGTCCGGAGTCCCCTTCCCATACAAAGATGCAAGTGTTGCAAGTCCTCCTCTCTGCTGCTGTAGCCATGGAGCTCCAAAGAAAGAGAGAGCGAGAGAGAGAATAAATTCCAACCAGCAACTTGACTTCTATGAGGCTGCCAGTTCCTTAGAATCACAAATATGGTCAAGAAATGCACAGTGAGAGAGAGAGGAAGAGACAAGGTATACCTGTAGCAGTATAGTAGCTCTACTGTCAGAGCTTCGGGAAGCGAGCGAGCGAGCGAGCATGCGGCTACAGTATGTGTATTCTATGTGATTACATACTTCGTCGTCTTCGTTTCGGTTCGGAAAACCCCTTCTGTTTGTAACTTAACTTATTAGACTTCTTCATCTTCTTCTTCGTCTTCGTCGTCGTCGTCGTCGGGGGTGGGGGTGACCAGGGAAGCTCAGGGCGTGTTTCCCAAGGCGGAGGGGGGAGAATATTATATGTGACAGTACCATTTACTGGACCCAATGATGAAATGGAGTGGTATTTGAATGGGGGACCCAAGGTCTATACGTGCAGCCATTTGTTGCAGCTGAGGTAGCTGAGCTTCAGGGAAGGCCGGGTGTTGAAAGCTCTCATCACTACTGAAGCAGCAGCAAACCTCTAGATCGCGCGCAGTTACTTAGCTGCATGCATTGATACTTTTTATGATAAGTGTGCACAGTTGCACACTTCGCAGCTTGAATGAGCAGCGAAGAAGCTGGCCTTGGGTGGAGGTGTTCCCAAGCTGGTTGACAGCAGTAGCAGCAGCCAGGGGTGGGTGTGGTGGGGGGAAGATATATCAATGCGCGCGGGGGGGTAATGGCGGACAGTGGACTACGTGGGCGGCGTTTCCAAGATGGGTGGGGGTGGGGTGGGGTACAATCTTGTCGTGTGGGGAGTGATCGAGAGCTTGCGAGCGAGCGTCAGTACTGTCAAGCTTCATTAAACGATTCGATAGACTCTGTTTTTGCAGCTGCAAGTTTGGGTTTTGGAAGAAAGGGTTAAGTGAAGCCCCTAGCTAGCAGTTGACAGCAGAATGACCAGCATTCGCTTCGCTCTTGAAGCAAAGATCGACTGCAATGTATAGAAAGATTAAGAGAAAGGTCCCAAATTAGCAGAGGGGGAAGTTGTCATTACTTTGGTTGCCTGGGTTGGGATCCTCCACAAGAAGTGCGGCAATCTTCGCTACTTCTTGCACACTGTGGTGTTGGGACGCCTATGCATTTTGGTAGTTTTGTTTTAATGCGGCATGCAGGGTCCCTGCATTGCTGCTTGGGTTTATGCCTGAGGAAAGTTTATGCAATGGGGTACACATGAGGTTTGGCGGCCACCAGTGCGTGCAGGATTGATTTCATTGCTTCGACGTCCTCATGGCACCTCAGTGTCACTAGAGAATAACAGTAGCAGGTGCAGATTCGACCCCAGCTTTGTGCACAATGCGAAACCATGGATGGGAGCTTCCGTATCATCCTCTCCAGGTAGGAAAATGTTTTGCTTACCTTGCTCTAAACCCTGCATTGAAAGTTCTTCACCAATGCTGCTACCTTTAAAGGAGCATGATGGCCACTTTCTGGCCCAAGGTTTATCATTATTAAGAACACGAGGTCGTCTTTCTGGATTTCTATCGAGAATGCACCCCTTTTTTAGTACTATTGAATCAGAAGTCGCATGCTGTGAGGTTCTAAAACTGTAACAAAAATATACATTATTGAGAGTAGTACGATATAATACCTGTGATGGCTCGTGTTGAGTTTGAGAAGTCGATTGGGTGCCTGTGCTGAGGAGTTGATTGGTTTTGAGAATTGATAGCTAGAAAAATTGCGAAGATGAGAGTTGTGATATATGCTGAAATGGGGCATCCGGTGAAATGACTTCAAATGGTTTTGAAATGATATGAAATCTGGGAGGAGGCTTGAGGTTTCCGTAAATTAGTCTTGACGTTGATTTGCAGGACTGACATTGCCTGCTGTTTGATGTTTCGGACAGACGGTGGCGGTTGCTGTGTTTTCGGGGATTTCGTTCTCCTTCTATGTCTTTTTCATACCTTTCGTTGGAAGTAGTGTCCTCAAATTTCATATCTACGCAGTCTTTACCCCGGTGGTGAGTGGTGACTTGAATTGCATGAAGACAGCTTGGACAGAAGCAAGTTTCTGAATTTCATGGGACTACATGTTTGACAATGGGAAAGTTGCACATATTGTGATGAACTCAAATCAGTATTTCACACACCAAATGAATCCGCTTCCATACCTTTAGTAGTTGAAGTAAATGATTTCTTAGGATGGTTCAAGGATTCTAAGGGAATAAAATGTGTCAATAGAGCAAATAAATCATTTCTTACATTTTCAAGTGTTTTGAAAGTTATTGTAATCAGTTGACAAGCAGCTTCGAAGGTGGAATTTCTTCTTTTTTTTAGCTTGTGCACTTAGGGGTTCATAGTGATACCTTGTAACCCCTCTATACTATTTAGTTTAGACAGTAACACTACTGTTTGTCAACTGATACTGAGTGTGGGAACATGCAG
Organism: Pseudoscleropodium purum; assembly: GCA_963969395.1. Classification (NCBI taxonomy): domain Eukaryota; kingdom Viridiplantae; phylum Streptophyta; class Bryopsida; order Hypnales; family Brachytheciaceae; genus Pseudoscleropodium; species Pseudoscleropodium purum. The sequence continues at coordinate 27,281,905 of OZ017798.1, forward strand.
GTCCTGGCCGTCTTTTTTCTTTATGTGAGATGCGCTGGATGTGACCCAGCTGATTCAGGGGTCCACCAGTCCAAACGCGCTGTGAAGGCGAAGCAGCTGAAGGCCAAGGACTTAGCCCTGGGAAGTATTGAAACTTGTTATGAACATCCACATGAAGAGGCTGAAAGAAATTCAGAATTCACCGAAAGTTCGAAATTTGGTGCTTGCGGTTGGTTGTGTCTCCCATTCACGCTCTGCAGAAAGGATGATTCGGCCAAGCCCAATTCTGGGGAACAATTGCTCTACTGCAGCATATGCGAAGCGGAGGTACTTATGGCCCAGCTTTCATTATTTTACGTTTTTGTTGCTTTTGTGTTAGTGTTGTATAAAGTGGTGCTGCTGTCAAGCACTACCGTGTACCTCAAGTGAGAATTCAGGTGCTGAATGTTGGTTTCAGAAATACGTCGATCATTAATCGAAATTTCCACTTCTAAACTGTGGTGTATTTGGCAGATATCAAGGAACAGCAAGCATTGCAGAGCTTGTGACAAGTGTGTGAATGGATTCGATCATCATTGTCGGGTATCGATCTCCACTGCCCTTCGTGTAGTACTCTGCTAATTTTTAGTTCCTGTGACTAATATTTGGTTTCTGGTCAAATTCTAATTTCGATCAAATATAGCAGAATGATGCCTTGTCTGTGATGTTTGTGTGTCTAATGGTTGAAATGTTTCTTGACAGTGGCTCAACAATTGCGTGGGAAAGAAAAATTACAGAACCTTCGTGAGCCTCATGATGGCCTGTCTCCTGTTGGTGAGCAGACTGATCATGAATCTGGTAGTCTAGAGCTTTGATTATGAATAGTTACACATTATAAAGTCGCCTCTAACAACCAAGTTATCAGCAAAATTAGAGTTCTCAATAAAGAGAATCTTCTCAATGATTCATGAGCTTCCTTATTTATCGTAGGGAGGACTGCATATGATCACGGAGAACATGAGGAGATCTCTCCATGAATCAAGGAAAAAGAAATTTTGAAACAACCTAATTTTACTGAGCACTCTCGAACTAATTTTACAGTAATTGAAAAAGATGTGGCTAGCCATTATCGGACTGGTTTTGCAGTCGGCTATGTAAGGCCATAACATATTTTCCGAAAATGCCTTCATGTTAAATCTCACAGCAGTGATTTGACCATTAACTTTGCAGCTGATTATCGTTTGGACGACTGGAATCGGTGTCCTATTTCGTTGCTTCTCAGAGAAGACAAGTTTTGAGAAAGAGATTATCCACAGACTTGGCAGCAGCTTCTCTCGAATATCTTACATCGTTGTAGTGGTATGTGTTTCAATGCCAAGTAGTCTTTCGTTTGGTCTGCCTCTAACAATCCAGCTAACATTTTTGGATATGAGCTGTAACACAGAATTCACGATATCGTACACACGATATATTAATGTTTAGAATATCTCGGGGGTTTCTTATTGCTCATTTTCCATGTGAACATTAAATCCAAAGAGTAAGATTATTGCCACAGGTCTTAGACTGCCTCGTGCTCAATTTCCCACAGAGAATTCTCGAAGGAACTAAAGTGTGATTTAAATTCTCAGGTGTTCCTGTCCCTCCTGGCCATGTTGGCAACGATCCCGTTGTGTCAACTATTCTTCTTTCACCTCATTCTAATTCACAAGGTAAGCGTTTAAACTGCGCTTTACAGGTCCATTCATATTTCGTGCTGCCTTTGCAATTTCAACCGTATCTACGAATGCTATCCATAGAAACGCTCCTCTGCGAGATTCTCATTAAAATCATGATCCGAATGTTTTGAGTCAATGTTCCCTCCTGAAGTTGATTCAGTTCTGTTACTCATCTGTCAGAACCATTTCTTGTCAATTCAAAGCCTAAATTGATCTGCTGAGGGGACTTTGGGCAGGGAATTACAACGTACGATTACATCTTAGCAGTACGAGAACAAGAACAGAGCCCAGAACAAGATCATGGAGAAGGTGATGGGTTCAACAGCTTGACCTCCTCACCTGCAAGCTCCAATATAACAGGAGTTAGTGCCGGATTCAGTTCAGTGGGGGCTTCATCCCTGCACAGGGGTGTCTTCTGCACACCACCTCGAATGTTTGTTGAACATCAGCAGGTGCGAATCATGTTTGCATTCAGTGCCTGTACACACATTTCCGTCACAGTAGAAAGTCTTTTATGTCGTGCTATTATTTGGCGTACTCAGCGTAGTAGCGGTGTGTGCTCATGGTTCCTCTAGAAAAACTAACTGTGTTAAACTCTGTCAATTGTAACGCCATGTAAGACTAGTCCTAACGAAAATACTGCCAATTGTGATCTCACCATTAGACTTACAATATAGATGTAAATACATCTGCCTAGCTCCTTGCATCTCTCTGGTGACTCACATTCTGGTTTGGATGATTGAACAGACGGTTCTGACTTTCAGTGGGGACTTGGAGTCGAATCCCGGCACAACGAGAAGAGCAACAACAAAATCTGTAACTGGACCATCACCTTCCCAGTCTCACAAAAAAGTCTCAGTGGGGATCAACCCTTGGAAACTGGCACGAATGAACCCCGAGGAAGCCACCAAGGCAGCAGCTCAAGCTAGGGAGAGTCGAACTTCCACCTTGGTGTACTCCAAAGGCTCCACTCAAATCACAGAGGCAGAAGACAGCAGTCTGGAGAGCTCTCGAAACGTGAGCGGGGAGATTACCATAGTCGGAAACAGACGATTCAATCGCAAAAAGCCTGATCTGGCTTACCTCACAGGGAAGGAGAGGTGGCTGCTAATGAAAGACAGACGGGGTAAGAACGTGGTTACGAGTAATAGAACAGGAATTTTAGGCATCCCTGAATCAGTGTTGCTTCCTCTTCCCAATGGATTCCGGTGTAGCCCCAGTCGATTCTCTGGTGGGTTAGCCTCCTACCCTGGAAGCTCTTATCCAGGTCAGCTTCCATTTTTCAACCTTTTTTTCTCATGCTTCGATTTCTGCCTCTATTTTCATTATGATTAGAATTTTAAAAGGAATTTTTGCAGGTTTTTATCCTATTGTTAAAAAATCAATAGTACGGAAGACTGATATCGCTATTAGTTTTCTTAATGTTTTTTCAATGACCGTCAGAAATATATTAATATTTTTGTACTGATTTAGTATAACATTATGCAATTCACTTGCAACTATTTGAGATTGCAACAGTTTCGGCAGAGATTTGCGCATTGGTTTCGCCCAAAACTTTTGCATCAAGTTTGCAGCACTTTTGCAATGGTTCGCGATAGACCATTAGTTTTTAGCGAAGTACGGAACCACTACAAAACCATTGCAAAATAATTGATCTGTTGCACCAGCTGCTTCCTGTTGTAGTGAATCAATCGTTTTGTTTTCACTTCATTGGTTTACAACACACTAACAGTCGGTTCTCCCAAATTTGTAATCCAGGAAGCTCCTACCCTGGGAGTCAAATGGCCTCTCCTGATCTGTTCCAGGAATCTCCGGACCTTCGAACGCTTGTCATACCCAAACCACCTGCGGATGTTGTCAAGCCATCAGAGGATTTGATATCCAAAGTCTTGCTGCCGAGACCAGAGAAAGATGGCTACGAAGCCTCAGCAGGGGAGAGTGGCGATGAGAAAAATTCTGGGCATTTGTTGCTTTGCAGGAGCACCCTTGATACTGCGGTCGTGACCCCAAGTGAGAAAGTTGCAGTGTGGGAGGATGGTACCAAGGATGGAACGATTGTGAAGCCGAGAAAAAGTACAGGCTCAAGGAGTTTGGGTTCTCGAGGCTCCAGAAGTTCCAAAGGAGAGAGCAGTACTGGAGGTGGGTAAAGGGTTTTTGAGGTTTTGAAAATGGATATAATCAACACCTCCCTGACTCTCACTTTTCCACTAGGTTTTCAATAAAATTAGTTTGTTTCAGCAACATTTAGATAACAACTTCAAGAAAATTTCCAAAAGGCTTCAGTCTCCCTATGGTCATTGTGTTCACACAGAGACCTCTCCATGATACATAGGAGGCCATTGCGTGTTCATTGTGTCCATAGGGAGACCTCTTGAACCATGGAGAAATTTCTCTTTATGATCCAAACGAAAAGCTCGTAAATCGATAGAGTTATGCCTTCAGTGTGGCAAAAGGGGGTTACGAATCCTGCGATAGTAGAAAGGAGGGTGACAGATGTAGAAATCTCTGGATTCATACTAGTGTCAATACTAGTACAACTCAGATAATTTGCTGAAATCCATGTTGTAAGCCGTTGACGAGCTTTTATGTTTTGTTAGTTCTGGAAGGAAACTTCTATTGCTGTTTCGATTGTACTTGGGTAAGTAGAATTCACCCCCTTCAGCAACGCTTTATAGCAACGTTAGAACGTTGCTGAGAAACCAAGAACGTGATTCCAAAGTTGACATTCAACGGTTTCTGCTAAACCGTGTCCAAATGGAGCAACGTTTGGAACATGTTTGCTGAAAAGCTTTGTGATGTTTGCTGTAAAAAATTGCTCGTTCCAAGCATGTTCCAAACTTTGCATGTAGCTAAAAAGGTTACTGAAAAACGTTGCTAAACTCTTCACATTCTAACTGTGTAGGATAGTCTTCATTAGGAAAAGTTGTAAAACGACTGATTCCAATTGAATTTGAACACAGGAAGCTCTGGATCCCGAGCAGAGGCTAACATTCTCAAGCACGTAAGAAAAGAATGGCCTGAGCTTCGAGACCGGCTGCCGGTCTCCCCTCCTGATGACAGTACCACTGATGCCTCCTCGCCAACCCGCAACAACTCCCCCGCCAGAGAATTGGAGGATGACCAGTTTCGAGACAAACTGATGCCTGATGAAACACCGGTCGTGCCATCCACCCGCAAGCTGAAAGAAAGCTTACTTCTCATGGCGAAGAAGAAGAAGAGTTCTCCGAATGGAATCTTCAAGGTTTAGATTCTAACTATGATAGCATATTATGTTCCTGCAATTGTAGAAGGTTCTTGTCCGTCTAGTGCAATCATGTTGCAAATTCAAATGATCTAGCTCCTCAGTATCTTCTCTGATCAATGGCTGTTTCGTGATTTAAAGCTTGGCAGGCTTCTTCAGTTTGATCCTAAAAGCCAACTACCGTTGGCTTGAGATTGATGACTGTCTGTTAGGGAGTCTAGATCTTTGTATTGAATTCTATTCATCAAGAGAAACTATATACCTTACTGTATGAGAATCGCAAGCTGTCAATTGAATTGTCTCTTTCGTATATTGAGCAGTAGCATGTGCTTGCGGTTCAAATGCCTTTTTGTGGCAGTTTCTATATATATAGTAGCCTGCTCTAAATGCGCCCATGCTCTAAAAATGATCATGATACAGAGGTACATTTTTCTTTCTTCAATGTACCAGTAGTGTACATTTCAGGAGGTGGTTGCTTTTAGAGCACTTTAGTGATCACTGCATTTCAACTTCAAAAATTTGTAACTAATTCCACAAAGGTTCAAAAAATATGAAACAACTTGGGTTAAATGCCATTTCCATTTTTCTTCATCTGAAAATTTGCTGAAAATTGTTTCAAGGAGTTTAGCTTTCCCCAAAAGGCAATCAGCTCTTAAATGTTTGCTTTATGAGTAGACTACCTTAAGTCTAAGTAACATGAAAGGGTTCCATTGAGGTTGTGGAGATTTTTTTTTGTTCAATTTTATTCATTTCTTGACCAATACATGTTAATTTTCACTCTTAACCCTATAAGACCACTGTGGACACTAAGTGTCCAATGGATGATGGAGAATTCTTCTATATAGGATAAAAGTGCAACTATTCATCCTTCATGTTTTGTTGTGAAAAGGGAACTTCTTCTACAATAGTTTGACTTCCAATGAATACTTTTCCATTTTTTTAAACAATTGATTTCCATGGTATTAGAAAATGATGATTTCAATGGAGACTAGTTTGTCCTTACACGGTTAAAGACTTGCTTCAAAAGCTTAACAAAAGAATCTAGATAATTTTTCAACAACCTTCTTGATACAATATTTACACCCTAGACTTGTTTCAACTAACAAGTGCAATAGGTTTTAGAAGAAAAAGAATGATTTCTCAAAAAAAATAAAAACTGATTGATCAAGAGATGAGTAGATAAGTCAACAAAATAAATAGTCTAAGTGATGGATAGAAGCTCTTATATTCAATTTTTGAGTCTCAAGAATTCATAGCATTGATAGATTCTTGAATTTTATAGCCTTTTCAAGCTATAATTTAGATGTTATCTAAAAATTTATCATCAAATTTGGTTGCATTTTACAATGTAGATTATTTGAATTTTGTCTAAGCTCCCCCTCTATTCTCATCTAATAAAAAACCCATTGACTAAAAGAAAACCTTGTTTTAGGTGATGGATTGACATCAAAAAGAATAGATTTTAGGTGACATTTTAGGTATCATTGGAAAAAAAAATGTTTTTATGTCAACAATGATGTTCATTGATGTTATATTGGACATCATTGTTGACATAAAAACATGGGCTTGTTTTTTTCAATGTCACCTAAAATCTGTTCATTTTGACATCAATAAACTTTGGTTTCTTATAGTGATCTATCTACTTGTGTATTAATTCTATACTACTTTGGAAAACTCTAGTACATAATTTAGTTCTTCAATGAGAAATTGATTCCATTAGATGGACTTATTTGCTTGAATTGTACATTTCATTCAAATATTGATACAACATCCCTCATTCTAAATGTTGTTTAAACACACTAATTTTAATAGGATAAAAACATCATTAGTTTGAATGAATTTCAAGTGAAATTTCAACTACTCTTCAAAGTAGTTACAATAATGTTCAAATATTATATAGGATAGTTGTCTTCTCAACGAGGGGCTTGTATTAGTATTGATCCTTTAGAGTACATTCATGTTAAGGGAAAACATCTTAACCTTTAGAGGGACAAAATACCCCCACTATGATTGAAAGCAAGTATACGTAAATTATATCATCCCCATGATTCTTGTGAAGGGTATTTTATGCCTTTGAAGATGAAGACAATCCTCTTTTGTATGAATGTATTCTAAAAGATTAAACCAAATGTATTCATTTGCATGCAAATGATTTACATAAAAATGTAAAAAAATGAAACACTACAAGGGGCCAAATTTCATGGCAACTTTAGAATGTTTGCAAAATTTGCTCTAAAGCTATTGTCATGATCACTCTCATCACAAGCACATGGCAATGCTTGATCTATCAGAGGCAATAGTTTGGAGACTTTGCCATGCTGAGCCAATACAGAGCGAGTCCATAATGCTAGGTGTGTAGCATTTAGCCCCACTTCTCGATCCTTGAAGAAGAAGAAACACTTGAGAGTTTGGGAGGTAGGGAATGGGCAATTAGGTCCTTGCGGATCATGCCATTGCCCAACATGGACAATCCGTGTCCAATCTGCATGCCACTTGTAGATTTCTTGCCCTATACCTGCAAATTCCAACCACCCTTTCGGGAAGAGCTCCATCAACCGTGAACCAGGATCCATGAACATCATGTTGGTTAATTGTGCTCCATGTGCGCTAATCAATACATTTGTGCCGCTCATCACCTCCACCTGCACCACTAGATTTTTTTAGATTTTTTTAGAAAGTTTAGAGCATAGTCAATGGCAATCAAAAAAAAATTATTGAGCAAAGGGGCTTTAAGCTTAAAGAACTTATGTAGATGGGAGTAGATTAAAAAACCCCAAAACTCAAGCCAAATATAAAGCAAGATGCCTTGTAGAAGAACAATTTATCTTGGACACCAATATTTCATTCAAATTGCACCTTGACAATAAGATAATAAATGAAACATAGAAAAATTCTTAAATTTCTAATCAAGTTAAGAAGTTCTAGAAAAGATTTGAAACAATTTTATTACAAGAAAATATTCTATGAGTTTTTAAGAATTATGATTGTACTTCACATATTTCTAGAGTTGAAAATTTTAAATAAATCTTTCAAATTTCATTATTGAAATAATGAAAATTATTTGAACACCTAATAAGATTTGTAAAGAAAAATTCTACATGGAATTACTTAAGTAATTACAAATTAAAAAAATAAGACCTTAAAAAACATTATATAGAAAATAGCTATAATTTAGGATATCCATCAAACATTCGCCACATTCATGAGATATCGAATTCAAATTTTGACATAACATAAAGAATCTAATATGTACCATGAGCAATATTTAAAATTTATTTTAAACTAAAATATAAAGGTTGAAAATAAAAACATTGAATACAAAGGAATACAAAGAATACATTTGAAATTGACACTTTTTTAGTGGTAGCCAAAGTTTTTGAATAAATTTGGATATGGACAAAAGGGGATGGGTGTGGGTAAATCAAAACCAAATGCATTGAAACAAAAAGCATGACAATTGGTGCTCGCTTGCAATTTTTGGGTTGAAAATACAAACAGAATATTGGCTAAAAATATGAAAACCAATAAATAAATCAATGTAGAGTTTGTCATGCATTTGCTATGGAGCCACTAGCATTCACACCAATTCTATTGGTATGGTCAAATCTACGGAATGCATTATGGTTTGGTATTTTCTCTACATTCAATCTAAGTCCAAAAAAATCTTATTTGCCTCTAGAGTCGATTACGGTCTTTATTGAATTAATCCTATAAGGCTACTGAGGACACTAATTGTCCGTTGAATGATAGAGAATTCTTCCATATAGGATAGAAGTACAACTATTCATCTTTAGTTTTTGTTGTGAAAAGGGAACATCTTTTATAGTAGTTTGGTTTCCTATGAGTATTTTTTTGTTCCATTTTTTAAGTGATTAATTCCCACAATATTAGAAAATGATGATTTTTGTAGAGACCAATCTGTCCTTACAGGGTTAGACATGTTGTGAAAACAATATTTCAAACTATGCCAAATTTCACACAGGAGAGAGAACTACAACGTGAAAAATGTTAGTGTAAATGAAGAATCCCACGATTGATTCCAAAGAATTTTAAATTTTTTGCATATCCTTATTTAGCAAGAGTCTTGGTGTGTCAATCAATGGAAGAAGATAATAGAGTACATGATGATATAACACTTTCAGTGTAACAGAGCCTCGCAGCTCTGAGTTGCGGTACTGTCCTTGTTTTCTTGGCATGCGCTCCGTCAGAGACCGGAGTCTAGGGTTTTGCCTTTAAGGTACCGACGTACCGACCCTGAAGCAAATCTATCCCGAATCTCTCCGTGCCAGGGATCATTCAAGTCTTCCAGAGCTAGAAACAATAATGTCGCAAGCTTTCAAACATTCACTGCCTTTCACGCACGCAGTCACGCACCTGTTCGCAGAATGTCAGGTTGGCAGCATTCAAGACGCGCAAGCTGCAGCCCGGGACCTTTTCGCACTCATTCCGCACCACAGCCGCGACGCCGCTCTCGTTCGCAAACGCTCGCGGCCCCGATCTTGTTAACAGCAACACCGCAATTGTGCGTCGCGAATTCTGTCGTTGCGGAACGGTACAGTATCGCCTCGCCTTGCATCGCAGCATGTCGAAGACGCCGTGGATGTGAGCTTCATCCACACCGCCCAACCCCCGCCGCTGCACAACCGCCCGCTCGAAGCAAACCGAGGAGGATTGTTTTAGGGTTAGGGTTAGGGATTCAAGCGGAATGGGTTTCATGAACGTTGCGTGGAGGACGTGTGTGATCCATTCCCCCATGGAGACGACGAGCTCGCCCATGTGGTACAGTACCAGTCGCTCCGGCGTCGCGCATTTAGTTTCCATGCGCCATGTTGCGAAGTTGGCGAGCGCGGACATGGCGTGCCAGGGGTTGTGGTAGTCCCAGTAGTTGTCTGCGATGAAGGTCGTGCCGGGTAGGAAGAGGGCATCTACGGGGAGCGTTCGGAACAGGCCGTAGCTGTTCTTTGTACCGTCGCGTTGGTCGGCTCCGCGCACGCACAAGAGCCTCCCGGCGGGATCGTCGCCCGGGAGGTCGAATGTCTCGCCGGCGCCGCTCTTGCGACCATGGAGTCTGCTCATGAACCAGTTGGTGTCGGTGTCTGACATGCCCTGCTGTGTCTCGTCCTTCATCGGGAGGAAGGAATTTGACGGTGAGAATTGCAGCAATTTCTTATTCTTTGGTTTTGACTCGATGTCTTCGGCTCGTAGCGCTTGACGCTGGACGGAGTGCTGGTTGTCTGAATTAGCGCAACCGGTGTCACATGGCGGTGCCCTTGATGAATCTACTCAATCAACATGACCGAATGTCATGATGGAATGTCAATTTCCAAGACCCTGCGAAAATGAATCTTTTTTTTTGTGTCGAGCTCTAGTCGAGACTACTCTGGGCTGCAGGGAAAACGACAAGGAGAAATACTTGCTTGCACTTACTCGGAAGTGGTACTGCGTATTGCGAAGATTTCGATGAGGAGCGCTGGAACATTGTCGTCTTCGTCGTCGTCTTCCCGAAATCGACAGAAGCGTGAGGGGCTTGTTTATACCGAGAGCTCCACCAGGTATTCTCCACCACAATGAGCTGCAACAGGCTGATGAGTCCCATCACCGTCACAATGTAAGTCACCTTCCATCCCAGATCGCGTTTCCTCACCACCGATCTGCTCGGCGTCATTCCTCCACTTGCAGCAGCAACACCGTCCTTGTGCGGCTTTCCCATTTCGCAGATGACTGCAAGCTCGCTCCACTGGAAACCTAGCGCTCTCAAGTTTTGCGTCAAATTCTGAGGATCAGGGCTGCAACACTTCAGGAGCGCAACTCATTTGATGAATCAATTAACAAGTGCAATCAACGTCGAAAGCTCAACAGCTCCCTGGGCTCAATTCGGCATTACAAGCTGTAACATTGTCTCAACAGCTCCCTGGGCTCAATTCGGCATTACAAGCTGTAACATTGTCTCAGTGTGCCCCAAGAAGATGATGGCGGTTACGTGTAAATCAGTGTCTTTGAAAGTGCAGCTCCTACACAATTTAATTACAACGATCCATGAATCAAGAGATGATTCAACTCGTGACACGATCCATGAATCAAGAGAAGATTCAACTCGTGACACGATCTCCCGACTCCATGGGAATCGGCTCCGTGCAAATGAACTCCGATAGTCTCTCACTGACTTTCTACTCAAGAAGATGCTGAATCTGTTCACCATGTTCTACAGTATTTTGGCAACTTCCTAGCTCTTTGCTCTTGATGTGAATTTGAACCATTAAAATGAACTTTTGGGAATTTAGGATCAACTAATGAAATGAAGCCAATGAAGTATAGTTCCTATTCTAACTTGGAAATTTGAAAAATTCCTAAAATTGAATGTTTTTTTGTAACTTGAACTTAGGAGTTATAAACAAATTTTCTATAGTTTGTAAGTATAAAAGACATAGTAAATATATTTTTATTCAAAGATATTTTGCACTTTTGGAATTCCCCCAAAAAATTAGTATACTTTATACTTTTGTGTTTGCAATTTTCTTAAATTTTATAAAAAAATTCACATTAATTTTAAATATTCACAAAAATTCTGAAATTAATGACTCACAAAGAACATGTATTTTCATCACTTCAAAATAAATGTAGAAATTTCAAGGATAAATAATCTCAATAAGGAAACATACAAAGGAAAGGGCTTTTTAGATCACAAATCAAGGTTAACCCCTAAAGTTCCTTGACTATGTTTTTGCCAAAACCACTCCAAAACTGCCATTTCTTATACAAGTTTTAGAATTTAGAAAAAACAAACCATTTTTGGCCACATGTAACTGTAGGATCTTGTAGTACACTGGTTTGAAAAGATGTGGTAAAAATTTCTGAAATTTCCACCGTGTAGATTGCAAGATATTAGCATTTGAAGTGCCAAAAATCATTTTTTTGTCCTTGCAAAAAATCGGGCAGCTGAACTTCACAAGGTCACATTTGTATGAAAAAATGATCAAAATGATTGCAACTCTTTGGATTCATTCTTCAAGGCATGTTGGCTACATGCTTGAAAATTTTTAGATCATTTGAAATTGTACAACATATAGGAAAAAAATAGTAAGTAGAAAGATATAGAGAATGGTTCAAAATACTAAATTATTAACTATTTATTTATGGAATTGAAAAATGCCAAGCCCAATGGTTGTAATGTTGTAATAAACAATCTTCACCTCATATATATATATATATATATATATATATATATATATATATATTTTTTTTTTTTTTTTTTTTTTTAATTTTGAAGTGAATCATTATAAAGTTTTGAAGAATATTTTGGAAGTGATATACAAATAAAAGTTGTAGATTACATCCATATGGTTGGATTCACCAATGCCATCACTAACATTTCTAAATATATTTTGAATGAAAAATTTTAAAATCCCCTTCTAAATTTGATTATAAGCAAAATTTTACTCTGTGGAGTATTATTGTTGAATAAATTTCATTCAAATGAATTTGAAAATGAGGATCTCTCTACATGGTAATTTTTTGAATTGTTTGTCTTCCATAATTAAATCTATGACCTCATTTTTACAAATCTAGTTTTGAACTAGAGTCAATGCAATTTTGGCTTAATCAACCATTTGACATACTTCCACATTTATAATTTTAGAAAAATAATGTGCTTTAGTAACACCAATTACAATTATTAAATAAGACATCAACTTCATAAAGTATCCCTTCAAACTAGGCTGACTTTCATTTAAGCAATAATGAAAAAAAAATCAATTTGTTCAATTTGTTCATTGTCTAGAATTCAACATACAATCAATTTATAACAATATTGCTTCAATCAATACTCAAATCTTTGACATCAATAATTTGTATTGTATTGTATAATGATTTGTTATCAATGCAAGTGTTTACCTTTTGAATAAGTGGAATTACTACATTCATTTGTTGAATTGGTCTCCTAGTATTATTTTTTTATTCATCATAAATAATAACATTAAAAAATGATACTAAAAAATTCCAAAGAAATATTTAAAGAATATAATTTTTTTAGATGGATAAAATTGTTGAAGTGCTAGAATGTTTTATGAATAGTAACACTCTTTCTTAAATAAACATATACACCTTTGAACGAATAAATAAATTATCATCTACATTTTGCATAATCCATCCCATGTCTATAAGTTTAGGTTTTGAGGTCGCATATAATTTTGAAGAATAAATGGTATTTGAAACTTAGAATTTAGAAAAACATCAAATTGACTCTAAATCAACAATAATAGTAAATTAAGGTCCAACATTCCACACTTATTAATATATAGTTGGTTTGAAACATGCATTCTTTTGTCTGCCAAATATTGCTAAATTTCAACAACAATTTGGCACTACTACATGCATATAGGAATACTATCTAAGAAAATAAAATTATTTGTTTAGATTTTTGTTAAAACTTGTTTTCATATAGCTAGCAAAATATACAAAAAAACAAAAAACTTCCATTATCTTTTCAACCAAATTCTTGAATCTACCCGCGCAAAAAAATTTAACCTTGTATATTGCTACATATGCTAAGTATTTGATGGATAACAGAGAATCTTCTACATAAGATAGAAGTACACATGTTTATGCTTTAAATTTTGTATGAAAAAGGGAGGTTTTGCACATAGTTTGACCACCAATGAATGCTCTTGGTTTTTTCAAGCAAATAATTCATACAACACCCCAAAAGGATGACTTCTATGATGTCCAATCCAACATTCAAGGTTTAAGAACTTAATTGTGATTCTCCTCTAATATTTTAGCCCAATACAAGGTTACAAACTTACAAAGAATGGAGATTCTTCTCTGGTATTTTTAGAGTCCAATACAAGGTTACAAATTAAAAAATAATTGAGATTCTTTTCTAGTCTTTTAGCTCAATACAAAGTTATAAACTAAAAAAAAATGGAGATTCCTCTATAGTATTTTCACAACTCAATACAAGGTTACAAACTTGGAAGGAATTGAGATTATTCCCTAGTTTATTAGTTCAATACAAGATTACAAACTTAGAAAGAATTGAGATTCCTCTCTAATATTTTAGCTCCATACAAGGGTTACAAACTTGGAAAGAATTGATATTCTTCTTTAGTATTTGAACTCCATAGAAGGTTACAAATTGTAAAGGAATTGAGATTCCTCTTTAATATTTTAGCTCCATACAAGGTTACAAACTTGGAAAGAATTGATATTCTTCTTTAATATTTGAACTCCATAGAAGGTTACAAACTTAGAAAGAATTGAGATTCCTCTCTAATATTTTAGCTCCATACAAGGTTTACAAACTTAGAAAGAATTGAGATTCCTCTGGAATATTTTAGCTCCATACAAGGTTACAAACTTGGAAAGAATTGAGATTCCTCTCTAAGGTGAAATAAGCTTCGAGCTCGCCACTTTGAGCTCCATCGAAATCCGCGAATCTGACAAGCTCAGTGATAATGCAAGCAATCTGTATATTCCACAACCAACTGAAGTTGAACGGTGCATAACTGCATATCTTACCGCTGCTACGAGCCAGCGGCACTTAAGTTTTCCTGTACGACGAGCACATGTATGATAATGCCCAACTAAGAAACTGAAGAGCTCCGTCTGTCCAGCCGGCCTGCCTGCCTTCCTGACACTTGGGGACTGAGAGTCTGAGCGAAATCATGATTCTTGCTCATTGCAAAGCTGAGTGCTCCGACACTCAGATGAAATGAAGCTCCCGCTGCCTGGGCCTCCGTCCTCTGGACTCTGGGCCTCCCTCCTGAAGCTGACAAGATTTGACTTCAAAAGATTCAGCAGCACTTGCCTCATTCATGGCTGGGCTCGGCTCCGCTCCCGCTCCAACAAGGAAGAGGAAGAGTGGAAAGCAAATAAGTGTACCTTATAAGGTAGGAGGTCCATAAACCGACCATTTAAGAGCTGGAGGAACTGATTTTTAGGGAGGTGAAACTTCTTCAAATATTTTTTCAGCAAATTTTTCTTGAAAGACAAGTAGAATTAGCATCTAACCCAAGTTGTTTCGTATTTTGGGAAGCTTTGTGGAATTAGTTATGAAATTTTGAAGCCAAAGTGGCATAGGGCTCTAATAGCGTCCACCTCCTAAAATGTATGTTGTTTGTACATGGCTGAAGGCTACAAAAAAGCAACATGTACATTTACGGAGGTGGGCACTTTTAGAGCTTGTGCACTTTTAGAACCTTCTACCTTACTAAAGGTGTAAAAAGGTCATGTTTGCACTTGGTGTTAGGTCTGATGTTTTGTGTGTGAATTCCATCCAAAAGTAGATCTAAATTCTTTCCTAATACCTTCTTGAACAACATTAGTTAACATTAAGTGAGAACATACCTTTGAAGTGACTACACCTAAAATCACACAAATAAGCAATTCAACATAGTTCCCATTATTATATTGAATTTTTTTGAGGGGTGTCAAACGTCAAAAGTGAAGAGGGGATTTGAAATTCTTTTAGAATGCATTTTTTGGACATGATATGAATAAACTATGAATTTTCTAAGTGCTGAAAATAGGTGTTTCTAAATCCAAATATAGGCTCTTGTGAATAGTGAAAGTACATTTTAGGCAAGAATTTGGATTGTGCAGTTTTAGATAGAAAGTTGGTGAAATTAGGTGTAGTTATCTTATTTTTCCCCTACAATGAAATTCCAATTCATTTGTTCCCCCACCCCCACCCCACCCTGAAAAAAAGCTAGTTAAACAAGACTATCATTAAGCAAAGTTGTTAACTAGGTACCCTGGAGAAATATTTTTCAACTCCACTCACATATTTGTGAAGGATTGAGAAGTTTGAAAGAAGCCATTTGTGAATAGAATCACAACATTCCAACAAGAAATGAATTTTATGTGATTTTTGGCAAAGCTTTTGGGGACTAAATTGGTAAAGTGTGGGTAAACCCATGCATGCTAAACTGTACACTAGCATGTCCCCTCTTCAAAAGGCATTGTCATTACGCTAAAGGATTGTTAAGATTGTTGTAAATAATTAATTGGAATATTTGATAGGTGAGACCATTGGGTGGTAGACAAAATTAGGTGGGCTTACCATACTAAATTCTCATCCGCAAAAGTCAAAAGTATGTGCAACCATTATCCCAAAATGTGACACCTACATTTGGACCAAAAAGCATCACAAAAAACTAAATATCCATGACACAAAGCATACATGAAGGGCATTGAAATCCTCTTTGACTTGCCAATACAATTAGAAAAAATAATTTATGTTTTATGATAGTAAATATGCTCAAATGCTACTAGTGTCAACTATGGGTACATATACATTAGATTTAGTTAAATAACTTGATAAGTTCCATCATCAAGGTAGTTAGTAAAAAATTACTAGAGTCTTTGATGAATATGTGCATTTTTGGCCTCTAAACTAACCTAAAAGTCTTCCGCAACATTTTAGGCTTCATTTTGTTTATTGTGGTTTGATAGCTAATAAAAAAATAAAATGGTACTAAACAAAAAATTGTCCAAATTGTAGGATTATTATTATTTAATTTGGTATAATAAAAAAGAAAATTTTGCCAAATTGGTAGTTGACTAGTTGCTTCATTGTATTTTTTCCAAAAAAACATTTAATTTGACAAAGGACTCTAGAATCTACTAGCAAACTACAATTTCATATCCTATGACCAAATGAACTTATGCAACCTACTTGAAAAAATTGTCCAAATTAGCATTTGAACATAGATTATGTCATTAAATTATTTTAGGTTTTGAGGAGTCCAATGGACGATTGAAACAAGATTGTAGATTCTTTTTTGCCTGTAATTATATATTTGATACAATATGAATAAACTAAGCATTTCCAAAGTGTTGATCATTGATATTCATGTGACCAAAATCATCCCTTAACTCTTATATTATGAGGGTTCATGTTTTAGGTGAAAATTTACATGGCATGTTTTTACGTATTTACTATGGGGGACATGGAAATGCTCAAAATTGTGCCCCAGTGGTAGAACACTATTTGATTTTTTTGCTCTAATGCACAACAAAATTCCTTACTAAGATGGTACTTCTACAACTTACATTGTGCCTTCACCTTGCACAACAAAGTTATATACTGCTAATAATGACAAGGGCATCTTCAACATCAAAAGGATGCAAAAAAAACTCCTAGCCTCTTTACAACTTGGATTTAAAATACAAAATATTGTTTACTTGTGCTCTCTCTTCTTCAAGATACCAAGAATAATTCTTCATGGGAAGTTTAGAGAGTAACTTTATATAAAGTCCTAGAAGTTGAGTAGTTGGGCATAGAATATTCATGCATGAAAGTTGGCATGGAATAAAAACACTCTTTTGGTTAACAATGTTATGCAATCAGATGACAAGGCCAAAGCAGAAGTCATATTGCTTGAGGTTCAATCCCTTTTCATGTAGGACCATTGGAGTCTCGTATGATAGATGAGGCAACAAATTAAAAAGCTCTAGAACATGCATACAAATCTTCCACATATTGCCCAAATTATGGTCCTTCCATTGATGATGTTGTTAAGGCTTCCTCAATGGAATTGTCATAGAGCATCTATAACACTATCTAGAAAGTGAGTCTAATTTTTTTATTTAATTTGTGACCCAATGCAACCATTACAAGACCATATTGTCACAAGGTTGCCATCTTCTTCTAATAGACTAATAAAAACGGGAACTTTGGAGAGCTTATGTTATAGCCTTTATTCCAAGGCATGTCTTTGCCACCTTGAATTGGTAAACAAGAAGAATCTTTGGGATGATTTTCCAAGCCTTGCAAGAAACTAAGCAAATAGAAATGAGGAGCCTCCAAAAGACAAGGGGCCATAGTGCTTTAATTTGAACCAAGTAGGTAGCTTGATACAAATACTTGGAGAGTTTGTGAGAGCATGTGTTCATGGTTACAAAGAAAGAGAGGATCTAACTTAAGTTATGAATTAAAAATTACGGCTCTTCAAAATTGGTGGTGTCTAGGCCCAAATCTAAAGTGTAGGACATAGAAATCCTTCTTGTCCAAATAAGGCACTCCACATATTGTTGGAAGGCTAATAAAACAAGGATTCTATAATGTTTAATCATTCAATGATCTTAGCTATAAGCTAAAAGTTATAGGCAAACAAAAAGGTTAGAGTCTTGAAGAACTATACCTCATGTAAGACTGAGACCTTTGGATGGTCATAACTTGCTCAATGCTTATTGAATTTGAGAAAATGAAGTCAAAATTACCTTCAAAAAGTGTAGATCACAAAAATAGGCTTGTGCTTAAAATATTGAGTCTTGAGCTCAAAATTATCGCAATCAAAAGATCAAAGCCCCTAAAGCTTCATTTTGAGGCCAAGGCATAGGAATTGGGTGACTTCTAAGGGAAGAGTGTGTCTTAGATATTCTATTGAGCTATAGGAGAAGTATTTGTTGTACCCACAAAGAATACTATAAAGAGGAGCAATCTCTCACCTCTCTCCTGAACAATGTTATAGTTAGCTATAGTGGTCAAGAGTAATGAGGTTGGTAATGAAGATTCACTACCACTTTCATGACAGAATGGATTGTTCTTAGGCACTCTTTTGATACCAATTGAATGGGGTTCCACACCACACTAGGCTATGACATTGAGTCACAATTAGTAAGTCTCGAGATAAATTACAAAGTGAAGTTGCTTGGATCCAGACACCTAGTAAGAAGTTGCATTTCTTTCAAGGGCGGTTAACATTGATGGTCAATAGTATGACTATTGAGCTCTTGGATATCAATAGAAGGTGTGTCCTATGCCATCAAATGACATACGTGATGTCTTTGGGGAGTTAAATGATGGAAGTCATGAGAGAATGGGAAACCTGTGATTAGTGTTGAATCCCCACAATGCAAATGCTTGGCATGTGTAGTGTTAGTAGATTGTGACCCTTGGTGTCACTCAAAATAATGTGCCACATAGGCATTTGGGATGAGCTTGAAGAGATAAGTGTAACTAAGGGATGACATACTTCAATACTATCCTCAAGAAACTAAAAATTGTTTGATCATAGGCTCTCTCCAATTCCTTCCACCATTCCTATTGTAGGTTTATAAATACAAAAAAGATTCATTGTGTTGCAACGAGAATCCCTGAAAATCCTTGTGTTCAACTAGCTCCGAATTGAATTTATAGATTTGCTTTTCTAGTAGGCCTTAGGCCCAAAGGGCTAGCAAAGTAATTGAAAAGTTTTTGGAATCATGATATGATTCTTTTCTATGCTAGTACATGCCCATGTGCAAGTCTTCTATTGAAGATGCCCTTAGGGATGTTTCACATAGTTATGGTGGAGAAGTGCACCGGTCAATCAAAGAGTATTGGCCAAAACATGGTTATTTGAGGCAACTAGTGAGATGTTAGATAGGATGGAAAGGCAATTAAACAATGCTTTAAGAAATCTTGATTGGTTGTAGTATAAACACCAACTGGAGAAGTCTCTTGGACAATTTCACAAATTAAAGTTCACTGGCCAACAATCCCCATGGACCTATTTTACACATTTCGGGGCTACAATTAATGAATTTTGAGAGGCCGTAACTTTTGCATTTGGTGCTCACATTCAGTGAAATATGTTGGAAAAAAAATACAGGTTTGTAACATTTGTGTTGTCATATTTTCACATCAATGTGGTATATATATATTCAATTTTAGTTCACTAGTGCAATTTAACCTTAGTCCATCAAAAAACATTTGATGGTAAAAAGAAGGGAACTTCGTTGACATTTGTAGGAAAAGAGAGTGTAGACTCCATTTTTACATTGAAATCTATTGTCCATTATAAATCTTCAAAGGGTATGGGATAATTTGAAGATGAGAGCTTGACCATTTATTATCAAAATGTAGGAAATGTGTTTGAAGTAGATTTTCAAACCTCATTTACAGGCATAATAGGATAATTTTTTTCCAAAAAAAGTGAGCTAGAAAGTGTTGAGAAATCAAGCTAAATTTCATTATCAAAAATCTTCTTGAGATTCTGATCTTCCAATCAAAGTTATAAATCAATTTCAAAGAAAATGTTTGAGAATGTAAAAAAAATGTCCCTTCCAACCCCTCTTAAAAATTTATTCACAAGGCTTTCAATTGGAGGCTTGAAATCTCAAATGAATTTTTGGTAATGAAATTTAATTTGATTTTCCAACTTTTCTAAGTACAATGTTTTATAAATATACATATTTTACTATGCTTGAATGAAGTCTAAAATTTTACTTCAAACACAATTTGTGCTTTTGACTTATTATGAGCAATTGAACTCCTACTCATTGAAATTTACATATTCCACATGGGTTGTTTTAGCTCCTACTACCCCATTTGTATAAAAGTAGCTTGTCTTCTCTTAGAACAATACAAAATAAAATTGGCTTTAATTTATATCAATGTAAGGTACTTGGTGATTTTATTATGATGAACGGAGAGTAATATCTTTGTTATATATAGTAATAATATATTTTAGGTTTTACAAAGTAGCAACTTTGCTATAATAATGAGAATTGAGTATGGCAAAGAAAGCGACAAATGAGGGGAAATTATTCAATCAAATTTGATAGAAGAAATAATATTTTAATGAAGTTGGAATTTTCTAGAGGCGAAGTTTTTTGTCCAACAAGTTGAATATGGTTAAAAAACTTGACCTCTAGAGAACTCCCCTCACAAAAAGTGCTACCACATAGGCAACCATGTCATTTAAAAAAAAAATCTATGCTTAAGGTTCTCTATTGAACAATTGAACAAGTGTTGACCATAGTGTAAACCCAATCCAATGAAGAATAAAATTTGCTCCATTTCCCTACAATTCTTGACCAATGCGATTCTCCACCAAAGTGTAAAACAATCCTTAAGACCTCCTTGCCATGTGAGATTGATGGGCATGAAAAGCATTGAAAGACAAAGAATGAACTCCAATTGTCTTGTTGATCTCGGTGAGCAGGATATGAGGGTTTCATGTTTCACCAAAACCAATGACCAACTCCATTGGTGGAGACTAATCTATCTTGAAGGCAATCATTACGTATGCTAATCTTACTCTATCTCTCCCCATCCATCGAGTGTACATATCATTGGAATTGCCCACTTGAATATTGTACCTTTCTTTCCAAACTTTAACCATTGGTCTCACATGGTAGGAGGCCCTTAGACCATCTTCAATGCACAACCTCCATGCACTCCTCCCTAAACTTCTCACTTTCCATCGTTTTATAAGTAGAACTTGAATTTTTTGTTTTTAATGATTGGAAACACATCCCCAAGTACTTCGAGATGCACTTCCAATGATATAAAATTAAATTAAAATTAAAATTCTTATTATAAAACGGTGGAAAGTGAGAAGTGTAGGTGGAGGAGCAGGTGGCTGGGCAGACTGAGCCACTGATAATAATGCCCTTATTCATCAGAGAACTGAAGGCCAGCTCAGACAACAGCCTATTATATTATGTGACTGTATCACGGCAGTGGGATTTGATGTCCCTGCCAACTAAGTTAAGGCTTAAGTTAAAAAATTTGGATAGGCAATCAGGACAGCGTTCAGTTTCCCTGATTTCAAGCCTCCCTGCTGTCCATCAGTCACTGCCATTTTGCAACTAGATATAAAACGAAATTTTTTTAGTATTTTACTTTGCAGAAAATAAATCATACGTCTACTACAAGTTGTGAAAATTTTCAGTCTCTTTGAGTGAAATTTGAAATTTCTATGAATTTTTAAAGAAAATTCATATATTACATACAAAATAGACTTAAAAAATATGAAATTTTCACCCCAGATGTGTATTATAAGGTAAACTATCCCATTTTAGACCAAATGGGAGCAAGCCCATAGTGGGCTAAATTCTATTAGTAGTGTACATTTTAGAATTTGAATGTACACGACTACAGAATTTAGCCCACAATGGAGTACTCCCATTTGGGCTGGAATGAAATAGTTTACCTTAGTGTATAGTATCATGGTATAGAGCAAAGTTACTTCATCACTCAAAAATTTGAAGACCTTATAGAGTTGTATTTACTAAGTTCATATTGCTATAAAATATTGAAATTTATGAATTTTTCAAAAATCTTTACTTGGAGTAGAAATTGCACTTGATAAGCTTCATTTTGTTAGTTGGACTCAAATTTTAAAGAATATGAATTTTATGGATAAATTCACATTAAGGGGAAGTAGCAAGAATTGGCTAGACATTAGAAGATTTTTGGGGCCTCTAGATGCCTGCAAGTTATCATAGCCTATGAACGCAGGGAATAGGTTCGGTGCAATGGTCTGATGTGGCCGAGCCCCTGCCATGTCATTGACCAATTTTTAATTTTAATTTTTTTCGCATTTGGAGACTATTTCTTCTTTTATGAAAAAGAAAATTCTGAGAGCGGGTCGTTCCCCTTGCTGCGGGGAACAACTGCAGGGGAACAGGCCCGAAACAGGCTTATGGACCCCCCAAAACTCTTCTAATGACTCTCTACTCAAGGGTGATCCGTGGATTATGCATCTTCTTCTTTAGAAAAAGTCAAGAACACCATAATGAGAGAATTTGAAACACTATTCACCAAAAAATGAACTTAAGCAACTTCCAAAAAACATTTGATGAAAAAATATTTACTTTCATCCTATAAATTGAGGTCACGACTAAGGTGAAGTCAACCAAAGGACATTTTGCATCTTCAACAACATTTAAGAAAGGCCCTCGTGACCAAGGTAGACACCAAAACACTCTAATTATTGGATCAATATGTGCACTTTTATTTCTACTATTCCTAGTGATGTCACTAATTAGACTTTTTAGAATTTAGTAGTGTCCTTACAAGGTTAATTGTTTCAAGACCAAAGATCTTACTTTGGATGTATTGAAAATTTATTTGTGTACAATACATTTAAATACATAGCTAACTGAAAATGAAATAACAAAACTACAACTAAATTGCAACTATATTGCAAAATCAAGTCCTTCAAATCTACACTTGTGAGAATTTAGCTCTTCATGGATTGGCCTCTAGGAAATCTATTAGGCCTACCGCAAAGAAGTGGGCAAGGAAAAAGTTCCTTGAAATTAGAATAACATCATCTACTTTGACCATATAGAATTTTGTATGGATTTTTCATTCATGAAAATTTGTCATAAGCCTTGGCCAAAGTGTAAATCAAACATTGACCAAAGAGAAATAACTCCAACCATTTTTGACAATTTGGCAAAATTTAAGAGCTTGTTCATTTTTGGTTCCATAACCGTAGTTGATAGAATGATGCCAAAATTACATAGCTTTGTTAAAAAGGGGACTCTGTAATAATTAGATGATTAGTTGGATCTATCATCTTACATAAAAGAAAAATAGAAAACAATCAACCACTCCCAATAGAATAATATTTTGTCTTACCATCACTTTCCATTGCGCATATAATGCATACTCAACTTTCTTTTTAAACTTGGTTACTTTAAAATTGATAAACTTGGAACTTAAGTGCCAATTCTCGAAAGGAAAGAGTAGTTTTGCATCAATAACCTTTGATCCATTGGACATAGGTTCATTGTCATTACAAACAAACACTTTATTCACACTAGCCTTCTTTGAAGACCGGAGTTTTTATCTATCTTTCTTTTTATCTATCTAAATGATTAAATTTTCAACATACTAAAGTGTAGAGGTTGAAGTGTTGAATGGTAGGGTGATAGTGAGTGGAAGGCATGTTAAGTGTTGTGATAAGGGGCCAATGGGAAGGACCAATAGACTTTGATTATTTTCTAAGCACCTATTGTGTAGTAGAATGTATGTGGAATACCTTACAAGGTAGTTAAGCCATACAACATATGTTGTCAAATATTTTATTAAAGTTAATAAAAATGGTTTAGTAGTTGCTTCTAAAGTTATTAAAATTTTCAATTTTTGTTTCTTAAGAATAAGATGCATCCATTATAAGAATATAAAACAAGTGGCAAATTTTATTATTCTAAGATAAAAGGTACTTCATTGAGATCTCATGAGAACTAAAGATAGAGAGGTTGCTTTTAAAGTAAATTCCATTATTGTTTATCAATCCTCAAATGATATGGAAAAATTTGAAGATGAGAGCTTGACCACTCATTATAAAAATATAGTAATTGTGTGCAAAGTAGAACTTCACACTTCACTTGAGCACAGTAGAATATTTTTTTTCAAAAACTTAAAACTAAAAGAGTATGGAAAATTAATTATTTGTAATCAAGTATTCATATGTTGAAAAATGCATAGTCAACATGTTATTGTAGAAAGTTTGGTAAGCTAGAAAAGATGTTTTCTAATGTACCCTATACATTGTTTGTATTTAAATTTGAGAAGATGTATGATTTGTGCATCTGAAATGAGTGGGTTAGATCAAAAGGTGTTAGAAAAATGGTTGTTAATGGAATGATTATGAGTTCATTTATTGGTGTGGGGGAAGTTCTCTTCAAGAGTATGTTGCATGATGAGTTGTTAGTGATAAGTATGTAGTGAGGTAAGTGAAACTCTATAGTTTGAATGATCAAATGGAATTCTATTATCCCTATAGTAGTAAGGAGTGGTGTGTGCATATTCATAGTCATGGAGAAATGATCTAAATATCTTATTTTTGCATTCCTAAGCTTGCAAGTGTATCAGCTTGTTCATTGTAGTGGACATTATTATGAGCATTTATTTTGTGGGAGTCAATTAACCTCTAAAGGATCAAGCTGTGTTTCTTGGCTACAAAGAAAATTTGGGTAAGTGCATGTGATTAGAGATTTCCATATTTTAGGCCCAAATTTTAATAGAAGGTGGGGACAAGGATTATCTTTCATATGCACTAAATTTCATGACAATTGAAAATATGATACAAAAGTTATAGCCTAATATGTTACTTATTTCCTTATTGGGTAGTTTAGGCAGACAAAAAAAATCACTTTTTTTATAAACAAAAATTTAAAATTAGTTTTTCTAGAATTGTACATACATAGAGAGCTTTGAATCATTTCATTTTGATTAATGAGTCAAAAATTATGAGGATTTCTTGTTTGCGGGCAGTTATGGATTTTCTACTCTAAAATAAACTTTGAAATCCTTTACTTTGCCCAATTTTCAATATTTTTGAAAAATAAATAAATTGATAAGATGCAAATAGTTTATTTCAACATTGCAACCATTGGGATTGGAATTTTTCAATTCTATAATTAAATTCTTAACAATTTTGTATTTTGAATCATTCTCTACTTTCTACTTACTATTTTTTTCCTATATGTTGTACAATTCCAAATGAATTGAAAAATTTCAAGCATGTCGACAACTTGTCTAGGAAAAACAAACTGAAGAAGTACCACCATTTGGGTCATTTTTTCATAAAAAAGTGAGCTTGAGAAGTGCAACTGTGTTGTTTCTTGCAGGGCCAAAAAATGATTCTAGTCAATTTAAATGCTAATATCTCACAATCTATATAGTGGAAATTTCCACCATATATTTTCAAGTTAGCATACTACAAGATCCTACAATTAAATGTATCAAATAAGTTTTTTATCAAAAATTTTATACTAAAAATGGCAGTTTTTGAGTGTTTTGGTGAAAATATAGTCATGGAACTTCAGGGATTCAGTGTGTTTATTTTTATATAAAAGAGACACTTATAGAATGTACTATGATGATTTATTTATTTTTATCAAAATGTGTGTATTGTGAAGAAGGAAGGTATATTTGTGTGAGGATTAAATATAAAGTGTTGAAGTCATCAGTGAAGATGTCGTGAGCTAGTTCTTGATTATTACTTTGTAACTCAATGCTTGTGAGCTTTCCCTGTGAGATAGTGGAAAGGCCTCCAAGTCTTTTGAAGATGCCTATTTTCTTGCTAAGTTGCAAATGCCATAGCCAACTATTTCTTTAGTCCATTGCCTATATGTGGGTGGTGATTTTGTTGCAAGTTGAGAAAAAACATCCACTGATAGTAGTAGAGCGGCTATAGGAATGTTAGTGATGGTAAGCTTTAGGATGGGATGAGCGAAGGAATAGTAAAGAGATTATTTATCATTGATGGTCATAGCAACGTGATTGACCAATGGACCACTATCCACTTCTCAACCAATCACTATTTAGAGAATTTGAGTGGTCCTTTGGCTTGATGTAAACCCTAAACCCCTAAGTATGTCTATTTTCATTACATAAAATCAAAACTAGGTGTACATACCTTTATCTTATACTCAAGTGCGCTTCGTGTTCCCAAAATTTTCCAAAGACCTTGTGGTCAACCATCAATCTTTTCTTGAGTTCCACCAATCGAAGTCCCCCACCTTTTTTTTCAGGGTCCAACCAACCACCCCAATTCCCGGGTTGAACGGATTCCACTTTCCGTTCAACTAGAAATTCCTTGGTCCAAAGTTCTAAGGTTGAACCAATTTTTTTCTGGGGTCAACCTTGGGGCTGCCTGGAGTGCACCAAGCTTTGGGCATTCCAGCTGTCAATGGAATCTGCACTGTACTGCACTACCAGTCTGGTAGAGAACAGATGATAAACAGTCGACACAGTTCAATTTGGATGAATAATCCATAATCCACGATTACACGTGGAAACCCGTAAAACTACACTGGAAACCCTAATTGTGCCAAGTGAACCTGCCCACTAAATGAACTTGAAATTGATTGGAGGTAGTTCACAGTAACTTATGAATCCCCTCACAGCCTTCACTGGCCAGGCCACTAACTTATACGTGAAGGTCTGATTTGGCACTCAAGTGCCGAAATACTTTCTTTTTGTGTGCAAAGCGGTTTGACAACTAGGATTTTTGCTATTGGGGTTTCAGCAGTTTGGTGTCCCAATTCCTTTGGTGTTCGGTAACTTCTAGTTTGTAGTGTTTTAGAAAACATTTCATGTGATGCGTAAGGTGTGACATGGGTTTCAGAAATTTTCAAAATTTTAAACCATGCGGGTGAAAAACTTCTGCAACATTTTAAGCATTTCAATTTTAATATTCCAAACATTCAGAACATTCAGACATTCCAAAAAACACTTAATTTATGTTTGAATCTGACCCTTCATTCATGTAGGGTAATCTGAGCGATATTATTCTCCATGTTATCCGGGGTGTGTGAGGGAACGGGAAATGGGGAGCATGGGGCTCATTGGTGACTCGGGGAACAACTAGCACGCAAGGTCTACACTGTGCCTGTAAGAAAGAGCATCTCCACTGGTCAGGGGGTACACCACCTTTGCTGGTTATAGGATATTTGTGTTATAAGTATGGATAACATTATCTGTAAGGTGCCTTATATTAGACCAGGGTAAACATGGGACCCTCGCTTGTCTCTAAGGGAAAACATTGAAATTTTTTTATTTGCTATACATGGTAAAATTTGCAAATTTTGAATTTGTATTTGCAATCAACAGCCCTAATTATCTAGAAGAAGTGTAGAGGATTGAAATTCATTAGACACAAAATAGGGGGGGTCTTTTTTTTTACATGCACTCTTGGAATGACTTCATGGGGATGAGCGAGGGGGGCGATTCACCCTAACCTTATATTTTAGGGTACCTTCTATGGTTATAGGGTACCTACTTACACCTTTCAAGGATACTTACGTTTTTAAAAGAATACATCCTTTAAAACAAGCTTTAGGCTCACCAAACCTAAGCTCTACACTTCACACTCATACGGTAGCATTCCTTATAAAGTAATTGTTAGCGGTAAGGTAATCTATTCTTGGAGCACCCATATAAAGAGTTGATTGCATTTGGGAGAAAGCTAAACTCCTTGAAACTAATTTTCAATAAATTTTCATAGGTAGAAAATAATAGAATTGACATCTAACCCGAGTGAGTCATTTAAGTGATTTTTTGGACCTTCTATTCTAGAATTAGTTGTAGATTTTTGAAGTTGAAATGCAATGGTCTCTAAAAGTGACTACCACTTCAAATGTATACTCTTGGTACATTGAAGAAAGAAAAAATGTACCTATGTATTAGTGGTTGCTTTTAGAGCACGATCTACCTTACCCTACTAACATTGGTTCTGCTTTGGTGTTGATCCAGCCTTGCCTCTCTAAATTTATGCCTAAGTTTATTCCTAAGTTTATAGCTCACTAAATGCATTGATTATGTTTGAGTCATGGAAGAGCACACCAAATATATCACATCCAGTGGTTGCTTGCAATGATGTTTTGATTGTACTTTTCAAAGTGATGGATGAGGTCAAAAGAGGAATGGCTTATATGGAGTGAACAAATGGTATTTAATTGAGCAGACCACTAAAGGGAGTAACATTTTTCTAGATCCCTCTTTTTTCGGTGTTATTCAACATGCAATTCAATAGAGATGCAAGAGTAGATGACTAGAGGTGCTCTAGTTAAGGTGCACTATTTAGGTTGAGCCTAAAATACACTATAAATGCCATGTACCAACTACCAAAGTAACCACACCTAATTGCATCCAAATAAGCAATTGAGCAATGTTTCTATAATTAAATTGCTTAATTTTTAGTTGAATCTTGTTGAAAGTCAAAAGGATATTCTAGATTATCTTCTCTAGCATTTTTGGACACCATGTAATAAATTAGAAATTTTCAAAGTGTTGAAAATATGTGTACCCAAAAAACAAACTTGGACTCTCACCAGTAAAGACGTTGTATTTTAGACAAAAACTATAGGAGATGGTTTAAGAAAGGAATCACAATTAGATGCAATTATCTTAAACACCATTTTGAGAGTTAAGGATCTCATGTTGGCCACTTGTTCCTTGAATAACTATTCACACTAAAGCTATTCAATAATAGATTGTAAAGTTTAAGAAATTCAATTATATTTTAGGTAAATATCCAAAGCACTCTATTTTGATGCTAATAGAACTTTGGATGTGTATTCACGTATATTAGTATTAGCCTTTTCTTTAATTTTTGGATGTATTACCAATCAATTCTATTTTTGGAAGAAAAAAAGTAATAATTTTAATTCAAGTTTTGGTGCAAGGGGACCTATTGTACGACTATGCTTTATCTAATGCTAAAAACTCTTAGAGGTGAGCCTCAAATACATTGAAATTTAGGAGGGGGCACATTACAATTTTATTTAACCCTTAAATGATAGACCAAGCTCCAAGGCTTGGTTTGAGAGAATTGTTGACAAAAAATGTATTTCACATTTTTTTGGAATGTTTCAACCTACTAGACCAACTTCCATAGTGAATATGACTTGCTAAGTACCACATTTAGGTTGCAAACTCATAGCTTTATTCATTGTTCACTTTTCCATGCCTTTATTGAATGAATTTTGGGCAAGCAACAAGACCCATGCCATGCTTGAAGGAGATTATTTGTTTTCCTTTCAATTGTATGCTAGGTAAGGGAAAGTCATTTAACCTTTAAAGTCCCATGTCCCTCATAGGATAAAAAAATGGAATTTGGATAGAATTTGATGATCTCAATTTTGTTGTGATTGTTTAAAGAAATTTTGAAGATAAAAAAGAAGATTGCCAAAATTAGAGATTATAATTTTTATATGAATTGGTGCCTATGAGCAAATTTATGTGACAATAAGCCCCAAGCAAAACTTGTTGGGCAATATAAAAAATTCAAAATTCAAAATAAAGTTTTCAAATTTTTGTTTCATGTAGAAAATTTTTGGTCTACGTGGAAAGATTTGATTCAATATATTTGGACTAGTGATGAGAAAGTAATGGAAAACCTTGTTTTGGAGTAGTCTAAGCATCTTCTAAAAAAAAAATTTATAAGATTCATTTTTTATAGCAAATTTTACAATTTAAGAAAAAAAAAGTGATAGGAATTAATTTGCTTGTTAGAACAATCTCACCATTGGGATTATTGTATTTCAATTCCATCTTAGACCTATTAACAAATTAGATTATAATTCAATCTTTTATTTAACAATCTTTTAAAGAGAGAAAATCACAGTGTGTGCTTTTTGAATTTTTCTCTTTGACTTTTGATTCAATTCTTCAATATAATAAATCTTTAATTTGATATTGATAGTGCTAAAATTTGAATCTAAAAAGATTCAAAATCCAAAAATCTAATCATGCAAGGTGCAAAAATGATTTTCTTCAATTCAAATGCAAATATTTTAGAATCTTCATAATCAAAGTTTTTGAAATTTTTCCAAACAATCTCATACTAGTCTAATGCAAGATCCTATGGTTAAATATACCAAATAAACAATTTCTAAAGTTTTTCGCACTTTGTAATTGAAATGGGAGTTTTGAATGAAATTTGATTAAAAAATAAGTGTTTGAATTTTAGGGGTTAGGGGTTAAATTTATTGTAAAGTAGATATTGGAATAGAATAAATGGATTATAAATTATACATCTTATTTCCTCTTACCTCACATTTATTATATAATAATATTTTCATTTTGACATGTAAAAATTGGATTAAAAGATTTTGAAGATCTTCCAAATTTATATCTCCATTGCGATCAAACTTTATAACCTTTTAGTGCATGTGACATTTTTGTGTTTTCTATTCCCATGTCATCCATTAATACATATATTGTTTAAAATCTTATAGTTGTAGTTTGCAAAATATTATTAAAATTTAATTAAAAATTTGAATTTTTCTTTTCGTTAGCATGTTCATTAAACGTCAAAAAGGCTTTAAGCAATTCCAAATGAAATCATAAATATTATTCAATAGAATAAATAATATAGCTTAATAGGTTACAAGTTTTTCCAATAATTTACAAAGATAGCAATTACTTAGCTATTTTGTTTATTTTGGAGTATGAAAACTAGTAAAACTAAACTAATTTTTGAAGAACTATAAATAAATGGATATAATATTGAAGGTTGCATGAGTGGATTGGAGTGACATTTGAAATATTCCGCAATCATCAGTAGTCTCTAAGACTTTACTTCATTGTCTTCACTATTATACAACATCTAAAAAGATGAAGATTTGCATAATTATAATAGATGTACTAAATTCCAATAAAATTACCTTGATGGCACACAAATTTCATAGATCTTGGATGTGCAAAAAGTCGGCATGGTGTACAAATATATATTAGTGATTTTTCCTTTAAAAATTTAGTGAAATAGTCATAAAATTTTAGAACAAAAAATAATTTTTCATATAAAGATATCCTAAAAAAATTTGTATTTACAATTTTTTGGGTAAAGTAGTGAATAATCACAAAGTTTTTTTTGTATAGGTCTATTGAAAATCCTAATGTTGAAGCATGACATATGTGAATTCTATCCTAAAAAAACCTTTAAATTGATTCCCAGTGCAATCTCCCCCTTGAATAAAATAACTAGATTAATGATTGAATATCTATAATTTTTAGCAATTAACACATATAATACCACTCATATATTTTTTAGGGTCCTCCAAAGTATTTCTTTGACATAGTTTTCTATTTTATTCAGAATATAAAAGTTTGTATTCCATTTTGTGGATGTTTTTTCTATTGCACTTAAAATTTAAAATTTCATTATAAATCTATATGCAATTCAATATTAAGAAATACTAGGATGTAAGATAACTACAAAATTTTATGAATAATGTTCCTTCAAAGTCAAATTGTTTCAAAATGGAAGTATAGTATATTAGTACAATTATTTATATGACTGAATAAAGATTATAATACCTATCACACATCAAATGCATGAATTTAGTAGGCCAAACCAATTTTGCTCGCATTAGTTGGGAAAAAGTAATAAACATTAGCATTCTACCATAATTATGAAATCTTAGTGAGCTAATTATTATTAAATAAACCCAAGTAGTTGAGGCACCTATTAGAAATCTATAACATTTTTAGATTGGCAATTACCATCTTTTATAACAAATACATTTTTTATGTTCAATGTGTTTTATTCCATTTTCTTCAAGTCATTTAATGGTTGCACCATGTTACACACTACTTTCATAATCTTTTCTCATTCACTTGTTTCACATAACTTCACATACAATTTTTTTCTAAAACATGGTCCTTCATTTGGTTCAAGAGTATTATATTACATGTTTACTTAATTTAACTAAATTTCTAAGCACAAACAATTTATTCACTCTATTGATCCCTTGCATACTAATCTCATAATATTCAACCACCAACACATTCAACCTCATTTCCTTGCATTGCTCTAAAGATAAATGCACTTCTAAACAATAATTCTATTTGTCATACACTATTTTTTGTTGAAAGAAATTCACTTTGATCATTGCTATTTTTGAATGAATCTAAACTTAATTTTATTCAAAATTGGAAAAAATTTCAATGTGTATACACGGTTTATTTTTTATGAAGATATTACATCTTAAGACAATTTTGATGGGGAAATTTAATACATATCAATACTAGAAACAAATTTTTTTGTTAGATGACTTTGCCTATTACTTGAATCTATTTATTTCTTAATAAGCTAGTTGGGAGAATCAAAACACTTTTTTTTTCCCAATATGATTTGTAACATATTTTTGTTTAAGATCCTTCAGCTACAATTTAGTAAATGTTGTTAAAACTAGAACCCTTTGGTTGGGGATAGACATTATAGATATTTTTAACGAAAAATGATTTTTACTTTAATTTTTCTTTATTCATTTTACATTCCATCAATATATTTTTTTTGTCTTATTTTACATTTAAGTCTTTTCCTTTACTTGTTTATTGATTGATTAACTTTTTAATTGTAGATCTTTGATTAATATTTTTTTCTAAATATTTATTATTATTATTATTATTATTATTATTATTATTATTATTATTATTATCGTTTTTTAGTGTTTTAAAACTTTTTAATCCTCAAATTTTTAAAATCTTTCCTATTATTTTAATTTCTAATCTTTGTAGAAGTATTGATTAGGCTTTAATATGTTAATTCATATTTTCTAATCATGATCCTTTTTGTAATTTATAGTCGAATTTGCCATTTTCATAATTTATATTTGATATTATTATCTATCATTTTATCTTTACTATATCATTCCAATTAGATAGGGTGAAGCTTGTCAAAACTTATATATGAAGAAGATTTGCAAAAATGAATTCCTAGCTAATATATTTAAAATTTTTACTATTATGTCCTATAAATTCATGTGCTAATATTGATTTTTTTTCAAGAATAGTTTTCTAGTATAGATTTGGATTTAATTAATGTTTTCTAGTAATTACCATCTTTGTAAATTATTATTTTAATATTAATTAATTAATTTAATTGTCTATTATTTCTTATAAATCAATTATTTATTACCACAATTATAATTTTTATTATGATAAATATTCTCAATAATGGTTAATAAATTATTATATAAAACTTTTATTCTTAAATAATCTTTTAGTAATCATCTAAAATTAATTATGATTGATCAATCAATGTTCTATAATTATCTTTTATTTTAACTAATATTTTTGAATATTATTATTCTTTAATTTATACTTGATTTAATCATTTTCATGATTTAGAATTGATTTTATTATTGATCATTTTTCACAAATCTAAAATTTTAAGATAAAAATATTATAATTAAAAATTATTTTATTTTTTGTTTTAAAAATTATTCTAAGTATTGTTCAATATTTAACATTTTATTTTATTTATTTATTATTATTATTATAATAATGGATTTATCAATCTATTATCTATGATCATTTATTATTTTAACTAATATTTTATAATCATTATCATTTAATGATTTATAGTTGGTTAATCATTTTGATGATTTATAACTACTTATGATATTTATGATTTATATTTTATATTATTATGATAAGCATTATAAAACATTCTCCTATAAGATGGACGCATCAATAATCAACCATGTCCAATACCTAACCTAGAAGATGTGCTATTTCCAACCTTAGCAAGATTTTGAGCTTGAAATTTGTTTTTTATGTCCTTTTCAAGATTGAAACTAATAAGGTTAAGACACATTATCTAAAGTAAGTAGCAACCAAGAAAATATAGTCTTTAATTGATCGGAATAAGAAGACTTTAGATATTACTTACGGGTCAAGAGTTCTTTTGCCTCCCCAAATGCACTAAAATTTCAATTTTCAAAATATAAGTCTGAAAATTTAGCAATCTCCATATTTCCTATCCTCCTATAGAGGAAAAATATCCACCAACTCATACTATGCAAAATCTACTTCCAAATTGCTTATTTGACCATTTTCATTACAAATTGTCCCTGTAAGAAATAAAGACAGCCATACACATGCAACATTCCTACTCAAATTTTAATAAAATCTAGAGAATAGATCAAATATTTTTTCTCTTTTTTATTTTTTAAAGTGATCCAAGAAGCTTAAAGTAGGCCTTGGGGCTCTTAGGGGTTAACGTATGTAGTCTGAACTACAACCGCACCCCTCTTTCCCGGGCTCAGTGAGAGCCAAATAAGCCATGAATATCCTGGAGCTTGACTGAAAGATCGGTCGTCGTCTCGTCGTTGACTGAATGCGACAGAATGCTTCGTCGACGTCATCGTCGACAATTGAACGACAAGAATGAAACGATCGTCGTCCTCAACTAACCACTTCCGTCCTCGTCGTCCAGTCCTCCAGGCGCCCACTGGAGCATTCCTGCTGCTGCTGGTGTAGCTTTTTCTGTCCTCAGCAGTCGTCCCCAGCTACACTGCGCCATTGCTACAGGGGCCCTGCCGTGCCTGCACCATTGTAGCCTGGCCTCCCTGTCTTCGTCTCCGTATCGTTTCTCTCACTCTGCTTGCTGCAGCTTACAGGGTTCTTCCGCCATCGCCGAAGCTGCTCTCAAACCTTCAGGATCGCATGCCGTCCCGCTCTTCTCCAACCTCATGTAGTTCGCAAGCTCGGTCGGTGGAGGAGTGTCGATTTCGGTACTATTATGTTGCAGGATGCGTCGCAGCTAATGAAGGAGAAGCTATTTTGATCGCATTGGTAGGATGCGCTCTTGGTTTTTGATGAAGCGGGACATGGCGATGCGTTCTGCGGGTGATGACGAGCTTGAGATTAGTTTCTTTCTAGTGGCGTAGAACGTGGTGTTCTACACGTCAGGGTTGTTGAAAGAAGGAGAGAAAAGAGCGAAAGGAGTGTGCAATTTGAACGGCAGGGGGCAGGGGGCATGGCGAGGCTGCACATGAGAAACTAAAGGGGAAGTATGGGAGGGAGGCCATGGAGTGGCAGATAAGGGTTGGCACGTGCGAGGAGGCCAAGGCGTATGTGAACAGGGACATGTTATGGCACATTTGATGGGATCAGCTGCTTCAAGGAATGGTGCGGTAGTACATGGACAGGAGCTCCTGTTGCTGCTGTAGGAGGAGGAGCCTGGAGAGTCGACCGCGTCGTGCGTTGTGCGCGTAGGTATCCATGGCGCCTCCGGAAGTGGCGTGGTGGCGCCCGCTCTTCCTGATCGCGCTCATGCCTATCGGAATATTAGGCAACCTTGAAGGTCTGTTCCCTCTCTCACACTTTCTATCTCTTAATCTCAGTTTTCCTCTCGTGGGAATATACATTCGTTGTGTCGCATTAATGGTTCTCACAGGGATCCAGAACTCCTTGGGAAAGTATGGCGATTGGAAAAGATGCCAGCTAGGTCTGTTGTGAGACTAACGACCTGGCAAGACTAGGGTTGGAAAAGTGTCCTCGGTGATGGGATTTGTATTCGTCAGAGGATTAGAGCAGAGCATTCTCTAGATGTTGGTGGGTCACGTTTGCGTGGACTGGTGTCTTCCTGACTCTCCGGCGTCACCAGTAAGTCAACTCGTTAGTCATGGTGAGAGAGAGAGAGAGAGAGTTGAATAACTTCATCATCTCTACCAGTTTTTTTCGCTCGCATTGTCTAGGGTTTTCTTACTCTGCCCTACTTATGCGTGCAATATGAGCTGAAGGGAAATGTCTTACTTAAGACGTTTTCCCAAGAATTCTGCCCGCTCAGCTGACCATGGACGGACAGCCTGCTCGGTCAGAAAAGATGCGATGGATTTGAAATTAGAAGTAGCATTGCTTCTTCTGTGCGTTAAAATTCTATATCATGCTAGGAGATCCCTCTGATCACGTTTTTGTTTGTGAGTTACTTTATAATTTTTGGTACTTTCGAAGGTATCAACAGTAGTTCGAATTGCGCATACCGTCCGACTTCAAATAATCTGTGAAAATTCGAAATTATTGATTTTTCTAGCATTTGCGTTTGGTGGTACTATTTGGTTGAGGTGCGAGACAGCGCCGTACGCTGTAAGTTCATTTTTTTTTTCCTTCTTGTCTTTCTCTTTTTTTGATAATACAACAATAGTACAATTGAAAATGGAATTGTGTGCATTGTGTGAAATGGTAAGGTTGCTCTTTTCCAATCTTTCTACAATCTATGGTTTCAAGTTACCGCATTTTTTTTCCATTCAAGTTACTCCATAACCTAGTGTGCAAGTTTGAGGTTAGATTTCGACGTTCAGCTACCACTCTTGTGATGTCGTCTTAGGGAGGTCATTCCCATGGTTTTCAGCTCTATGGAGTGGTTTTCATTATTAGAATGGGAACTATTTTTTGTAGGTCTTCTCTATTTTTCAGAGGATTTGACCGCAGTATTCAATGTATTATTTGGATACCGCGTGAGCTACTTGTGAATTTTTGAAGTTTGAAGTACTGGAGTCCAAATCACGAGTTTAGAATCCCCTTGAACTATGAGTATTGCATCTCCGGCGTATCTCATGGAGGAATCTTTAACTGTGACAGAACCTAGAAGTAATCTTGTTTCTTACGAATATACTTGCATTGTACATGTGGGTTTTTTCAACCCACGGGAAAAGGAACCCATAAAAGCGGGTCCCCTATCGTATTTGATCGAGACAGTCGCTTCGAGTTTTTCGTTTTGGTATTGTGTTTGACAAGTGCTGGCCAGGCAGGAGAGTTTTTGAATAGGTTGCTAGTGTAGATGAATTAGCTTCAGTTGCCAGTGACTCGATTTTGAAAATTCTCAATTTTTTGTATTAAGTTTGATTATGCTAAGAAGTGTGATCATGGGTGTGCAGGCGATGCACTCAATGCTTTCCGGCAGAGTTTGACTGATACTAGCAACGTGCTGCAGAGTTGGGATCCTACACTTGTGAATCCCTGTACTTGGTTCCATGTGACCTGCAATCTGGAAAATAGTGTTACGCGAGTGTAAGTCCATTTCGTGTTGCGCCTCTTTTCTGCAATTGTGACATTGACCTCTGTTTCGTAACCTAATTAATCTGTTGCTTATACGTGATTGCTATTCTCTATGTAGAAAACACTGTAACGGAAGGCAACTGAGTAACGATCCTTATAATTCAATACTCAGCACAGAGTGGGTGAAGAGTCATTCTTTGCGTGCACGGATAAGGGGCGGGGGGGTAATTGGGGAGACTTCCTGTGTATGAGAATCATGTATTGAGGGAGCTGCAATTGTCTATTGCAAAGTAAGTGATTCATTTCGTCTTTTACAGAGATTTAGGGAATGCTGGCCTGTCAGGACAATTAGTGCCTCAACTTGGGGTTCTTACGAATCTGCAATACCTGTAAGTAACGACTGTCAGGCGTTCATCGAATGTCAAGATCTTTTCAAGGACATTATTGCTTCTTAGGTTCTCTTAAATGTCAGAAGCAGTCTCTTGCAGAGGTAGCCTTGCAGTAGGTTATTACCTTCATGAGACGGAAGAGGTTCGGTTTGTGAAGCTTAGGCTGTTACTTTGTTACGAGAAGGTGATTACTTTGAATTTCTGCTTCTGATGCAATTCCTTTTGGTCTCCGTTGCAGGGAGTTGTATAGTAACAATCTTTCTGGGACGATACCTAAAGAGCTGGGAAATATCACTGATCTTGTCAGCCTGGATCTTTATCAAAATAACTTTACTGGCACTATACCAGATAGTCTTGGGCAGCTGCGCAGTCTGCGATTTCTGTATGTCCTATTCATCCAGAAGTTGATTACTCTTCGTTGTTTAGTTGATCAAATGGACACATATTCTCTTCATATCCTTGAGAGTTGCACTGCAGTGAGCATTTACTGTGTTCTTGCATACGCCCTCTGCTTATTTGGCAGAAACTGAATTGATGACATCTTCGTTCTTCTTTTTACACAATTACCAGTTTATGCAACTTTTCAGAACTTATTTTTTAAATACGATCAATCTAGTATTGCATCCAGATGTTTACATTTCGCATCTACCCTTTTCTGTGGGTATTTTTTATTTTTATTTTTAGAATTTGACATTGTCGTTAACTTTTAACAAGTATATTGTTGATGTATGCTGGGCAGTCGACTGAACAACAACAGTTTGACCGGTTCCATTCCTGTTTCTCTTACCACCATTCAAGGACTGCAAGTGCTGTAAGTTCCTTGTGATCTTCATGTATCTTTGCTTTTCACAATAGTACTCTATCCTCATCTCCTTTGGGGCCTTTCTTGGGTTCAGTTCCTCGAATGTACAGATTTCATCGAATTATTCAGAGTGGCATATTGTGGTGGTTAAAGCGCTTGGTACAACCTTTTTGCAGTGATCTCTCGTACAATAAGTTATCTGGTGACGTTCCCACCAATGGCTCTTTTTCGCTTTTCACACCCATCAGGTACTTTTATTTTCTTTAGACCTTTTTGCTGACTTTTGTATTAGCTGCATCTGCTGTGTTTTAGTTTA
Source organism: Pseudoscleropodium purum (assembly GCA_963969395.1). NCBI lineage: Eukaryota > Viridiplantae > Streptophyta > Bryopsida > Hypnales > Brachytheciaceae > Pseudoscleropodium > Pseudoscleropodium purum. The sequence continues at coordinate 27,320,346 of OZ017798.1, forward strand.
GGATGATTGTCGACTGATTCGAGAGAAATGCTTGTCTACCTCACGTGTGCTGACGCGCCGTCATATTAGGGGTCATTATTATATGGATACTGAAGTCAAGTTTGATTTACTTAAGTTTCTTGTCTCGTGGATCGGTGATATCATTTTAGCATCTGAGAGCCCTCTTGTTCTAAGAATTCAAGTGCATTTCTCATGTCGATGTTATTTGTGCATCTATCCATCCCTTTGAAATATGTAATATTTCATATATAATTATTTTTGCAGTTCAATAGTAGAATTTGACCGTCATGTGCAGTTTTTTGGGAAACAACGACTTGTGTGGGTCAGTTGTCGGTAAACAGTGTCCTGGACAGCCCCCATTCCCACCTCCTCCTCCGTTCACACCACCACCTCCAGCAAATGTGAATGGGCAGCAAGGTATGAATTAGCAAGAGTTCCATGTCTGGGTCATTTTATGATTCGGTTATATGAGCACTCTTCTGGGAAATGAACGAGTTGTGCCCACACTTCTGTTGTTTAGCAGTCCAGGACTGGTGTGTTTGAATCTTTTTATACCTATAGTTGTAATCATGACGTCCTGTACTGCACAACTACGGCTGAGATGAACTATAATCTCAACTGCCATAGAGATGTGGAGTTCATCAGTATATGCAACAGATTTAGTCTCCTGTTTTTGACAACTGGCAATTGTGTCACATGTTCTCCTGTGATCTACAGCGAAGAGTCAGCAAACAACGAGCACAGGAGCTATTGCAGGTGGAGTTGCCGCAGGTGCTGCTTTGCTATTTGCTGCGCCGGCCATAGGCTTTGCCTGGTGGCGTCGCCGGAGGCCTATTGAGGCTTTCTTTGATGTCCCTGGTAAGCACTGAATTTCTGGAAAAAACGGTGTAGAAATCCATGGTCATTCTTCGTGCTATTGTGTTAATGTCTTACTTCCTGTTGAATTTCTGCCATTGCCGTGCTTCAGAGGAGTTGTCCTCGATGATGTCTGTACCATATTTCTCTTTCCAGCACATGAATCATACTTTAGAATGTAGCTGTTGATGCATTCTTTAGTAGTAATCTTCGTATTTCTAATTGGCTGTTTTTCCTTAATTGCAGCGGAGGAGGATCCAGAGGTGCATTTAGGACAGCTCAAACGCTTTAACTTGAGAGAACTCCAGGTGGCGTCTGACAACTTCAGCAACAGGAATATCCTAGGTCGTGGTGGATTTGGAAAGGTCTACAAAGGTCGACTAGCAGATGGAACGCTAGTGGCTATCAAGCGCCTGAAAGAAGAGCGCAGTCCTGGGGGAGAGCTGCAGTTTCAAACTGAGGTATGTATAAGAACTGCTGGTAAGCTAGTTCAACCATATATCTCTGGTTAACCTTCAACGTGACGCTGCCCAGAATTTTCTCTCAGCGTTGTTACAAGAACTGTTTCTGTTAAAATAACTCCTGCTAGTAGTCCACGACAGTAGGGTACTGATGAAGTGCTGAGAAGACTCTCGTTTTTGGCTTGGTACTAACGTCAAAGTTGCATGGTGCATTAGGTTGAGATGATTAGTATGGCAGTGCACCGGAACTTGTTGCGACTTCGTGGCTTTTGTATGACCCCTACGGAACGGTTGCTTGTGTACCCATACATGCCCAATGGAAGCGTTGCTTCTCGACTGAGAGGTCTGATTCCAGTGCTTTTTTAAGTATCATCTGTACATATGCTTATGTCCTGAATTTCAGCTTTTGTCATCTTGATTGCAGCGTGTCTTGACTACTGGATTATTTTTTTTTTAGTTTTTATTCTAGTTTTTGAAAAGCTACGATGCTCATCCATAAACAAAATTGTACAACATTCAATCATTCTGGATCGTCACAGGTCAATCCAAGGACGTGGAGATTGACAGATGGGGTGAGCCATAAATGAGGGATCAACCTTTCAATGATGCATTTTCCTTGCGAAGCACATGGTGTCCATTTCGATAATTTCTAAAATATCATTGTTACGCGCAGAACGTGTGGATGGAGAGCCTGCTCTAACTTGGCGGACGAGGAAGCAGATTGCGTTGGGAGCTGCCCGAGGACTGTCGTACTTGCACGATCACTGCGATCCAAAAATCATCCATCGTGATGTAAAGGCTGCAAACATTCTCTTGGATGAGGAATTTGAGGCAGTCGTGGGGGATTTCGGTCTTGCGAAACTTATGGATTATAAAGACACCCATGTCACAACCGCTGTGCGGGGGACAATTGGCCACATTGCTCCAGAGTATCTTTCCACGGGAAAATCATCCGAGAAAACAGATGTTTTTGGGTTTGGAATAATGTTATTGGAACTCATTACTGGCCAGCGTGCGTTTGACTTGGCCCGTCTGGCCAACGATGATGATGTCATGCTCTTAGATTGGGTGAGTTTTGCGAACATTCATCATCTTCCGCTGCTTTATGAGACCGTGTAAAGAAATGAAGAAAATCAGTTATCAGCCGACTTGTTATGAGCGTCAGTCTGACGTTGATCTCTTTGTCTTTAATCATGTGATCAGGTGAAAGGATTGTTAAGGGAGCGCAAGGTTGATCTTCTGGTAGATCCCGATCTTAAGCAAAATTATGATCAGAAAGAAGTTGAAGAGCTTATTCAGGTAAAATTCTGGATTTGCCTTCTTATCTTTTGAGTTTTCAGCAGGTACCACGCACTAGACTGAAACTCAGGGTCCAAGGATGTCTCTTGTGCAAATCTGGCAGTCCGTAGAGTTTGTGTTGAGCTGTTTCCAAGCATAATCTAATATTAGTTAGTTCAGTCCTTTATTTAGAACTGAAATCAAATTTTAGTGTGCCACTTGATAGGAAGATTTTAACTTATGTAGGAGTGGGATATGTGGAAGACGTATAGAGTTATGGAGTGATCTTTGGGTACAAGGAGCCAAATCCGTTGGGATGAATTTTTTTACCTCACGTTTGAATTTGTTATGCAATTTCAAAGTCGGAGGTTGGCGACTACTAATAGTGACAGGTGGCAACCCCATTTCCATTCAAAGATCAGTGGCCAAATACACTTCGCAAAGTTATTCTGACATGACTTGCTAACAAGTGCAACCAAGTGTATGAATAGATGAGTTACTGATGGTTAGAGGGGTCATTGTAGGAGACGAGATCAGGTCATAAACAGGTTTGATATTCTCTACCTCATAGGCGACACTTTTCTAACATTGAGCGACAATTATTTGACTCGGTGATGCAGGTTGCACTGCTGTGCACACAAGGCTCTCCTTTGGACCGGCCGAAGATGGGTGATGTTGTGCGAATGTTAGAAGGAGATGGTTTAGCCGAGCGCTGGGAGGAGTGGCAGAAAGTGGAAGTGGTTCGAAATATGGATATGGACTTGCCACCCCACCGAACATCCGAATGGATTGTGGATTCAACGGACAACCTGCACGCTGTGGAGCTTTCTGGTCCAAGATAATGCGCCAACTTGTACAAAAACGCGAATGGAGTGGCCACTTCCGTGGTCTTCACCGCTACTTAGAGCCTCTGCATGTGCTCTTGGGCAAAGAATTTTGGTGTGCGATCTCACAACTTTGTTGTCACGTTTCCACAGGAGGTAGATCGCTTGTTGACGGAGGTGGTTCATCAAGTCTCAGGTTGCGAGGTTTCCATTGCTAGGGTCATAAGATTTTGAAGACCTGTTGATGAATGTGGGTTGACCTTTGTATTAGTACAGGGTGGGACATCCGTGTGTTCCTGAGGCGAGTGCATGCACAGATTGTAGTTGAGTTTGTTAGATTATTTTAGTAGAAATCATCTATTCTTAGAATCACCGTAGCTCTTTGACTTAGTCCATGGCTCCTCCATTGGCATGTCTAGTAACGCAGAGTTTGTGGCATTTTGTAATGACGTGCTGACATGTGCCTAGTCTGTGGGGTGGAGTAGTAGAAACGGCAGCAGTGAGTCAGCTTCGGAGACACACTGTTGGACATTTGTAGTCATCCTTCATCTGAACATTCAGTTTTCAATTTATTTCTTCAATCTAGGTGAGTACATTCGCTCAACTCCATCTCGTGGGTTGTATTCTACCTTTAATGTATACAAATATCCAACGCCGGCTTTTCATATCGAAGTGTATCTGGCTTGGTATCATAATTGCTTCCCGATATCTGCTTTTGAATATTAGGATTGAATTTGATAGCATCGGCTCACTGTCTTGTTTGTTCTTCATTGAATTTCCCTCACCCGTGTGTTCCTCTAGTATAAAATACAGAGGATTTAGGAAGAAGGGCCTCCAACGGAGGACCTCCATTAGGTTTGCGGAGCCTTGTTTGATCTTTCTTATATTACCTACAATGAGCATGCTCACGAGCATTACAGGCAACCATTTGGGGTGTGGGAAAGTATCACCAAATTTCAACAAAAAGATTGGTCTGCATACAAGCCTATAAGAAATTCGAGGAGAAAGAAATTATTTAGCCAGAGTTAGTACCAAAATTTGCTCGCAAAACAACGAACATCATATTGCAAAATTTGCCACAATTGAGGATGTCACCTCGTTAGAAAACTCAAAATGGAAAAAAGAGAAGTCTGTTGTTATAGGTTGGGTTCGGAAGTGTAATACCAAGATCATTTTCATATTGTATCCTAGTGAATGATGCAATTATTACTTTTAATTTCCCCTGCAATATCTTTTGGTTATGATCAACTAACTGGCTACAAGACAGATTTCAAAGGTAAGTTGTAAGAATGAAGGCAATATTATTCATGAAAATATTAAAACAATTGAACAAAGTATTCTTTGTAGAAATCTAGGGATACCTAATTTCATTCACAAACTCTCAATCTACAAACTCTCAATCTGTTGCAAAAGAACAAAGATATAGTGACTGCCAATAGCTTAGTCTGCTTTTAGACATTCATGTTTTTTAATTTATTGCATTTAGTGCTAAATTAGTTGATGGCTCAAGTATACATTCAAGTAAATGATGTGGCTACCAAATTACAAGTCCAACAATGCAAAATAATTTGAGAAAGATATAGATAAAAGTAAATTAGTTTTAAAACTTAGTTATGCTCACACTTAGATTATGCAATGAATGCTACAAATTTGACATGCACAAGTGGTTTTCTAGGTTTGATTTTTTGAATGGGCATATTCTTGGCCTTCGCATTTATAATTGTGTCCCTATTTAGTGCCCATCATGTATGCAAATTAAGCAAAATTGTTTCATTAAGGTCTCTCTCTGTTGATAGAAAGTAGATAGAAGCTACTTTAGAGAAGTTGAGGAGGGGTGAAAGTACTTGTAAGTCTTTAGACTTATAAGTATTCCTAAGTTGGGTTGCACAATTTCGTAAGCAACATTTGAGTGAATTGAGTGATGTGAATCGTAGTTTTGGTGGCAAGCCACAAATGTACAATGCAGCTAATTGCAAGGCTTGTGTGAGAGAAATCACTATAGGTGGTTTAGAAACTACATACAAAGTTAAAAATTACTTGAGAGAAGAGCTTCATGTTGGTATGAGTGATAGTATTGTGAGGAGAGTGTTACAAAAAACAGGTTTGAAATGTACAGTGAAGTAGAAATAAAGCTCACACCTCGTCAAATTAAGGGACGATTAGAATTTGCTAGACATCATTGCCATTGAATTGATGATGATTGGGAGTATTTCTTTAATGAAACAAAAATCAAACGATTTTGCTCTGATGGTAGCAATTGGTGTTGGTTTCATGATGGGTAGAGTAGAAGTGTTGAGATGGTGCCCCAAATTGTTAAGTTTGGAGGTGGGGGAGTGATGATATAGGGTTGCATGATTCCCAGTGGCCCTGGTATGATGTGTAGGATTGAAGGAAGAATAGATCAGTGCATGTATAGAGAAATTTTAGAGCAAGAATTGATTCATACATTGCATGCATACAATTTAGATCCTGCCAATTTGATTTTTCAACAGGATAATGACTGGAAGTATACATCCAAGAGTGTGCACCATTGGCTGAATTTGCAAGAATTCACTCTTTTGAAGTCGCCAGCACAATCTCTAGACTTGAATTTGATCAGACACTTGTAGGCAACTTTAAAATGTCGATTGAACCAATATGAGAGACCTCCTAAAGGAATGTTAGAATTGTGGGGGCGTATTGAGGATTGTTGGGCTTCAATTACTCCCAATGAGTGTAAAAACTTATATAGAAGCATGCCTAAGCACATTGCAGCTATTACAACTGCTAAGGGTAGGTAGACAAATTTTTAACTTTGTTCCAACTAGTGTGAGTAAAATTGAATTTTGGATTGAATTTCCTTTTCCTTTTTTTTGTACGTGCATACTTATGTGTAATATACCTCAATCCTTATGGAAGTATGACTGATTGTAATGGTAATCTTGTGCAATTTATGGTTTTATTTTTGGTACATCCAATTTTCCTACATTGTTTGTTGAATTTCAGTATCCTATGTTTATATTCAATTTTGGCAATCACTATATGATCCAAGTAGCTAGTTTTGTGGTGATAAATGCATTACTAATTGTGCTCTTGGATGAGAAATTGCAAATAAAAATATGACTAATGTTGTGAAAGAGGTAGATGAAACTTAACCATTGTCATGACATGTTCTTGTATGTATGTAGATTAGTAGAGCTAGTTGACTTTATGATAATGTAGTTTTGTTGGCCTAAAGTTCATAACACAAGTAAATTTGGCTGAAATCCTTAGTAGCTTGCTCTAGTTTGCCTTTCAATTTTTTAGGAGTTTAATTGGTAAAGAGCCATACCACTATACATTGTAGCAATATAGTTATTGCTACTTTGTGTCACAATACATTGAGATTTAAAAATTTTGAATTTAAAAATTTTGAAATTTTTATTTCCAGACACCCCTCCTTCTTTTTGTAATTTTCAAAAATCAACTTATTTGACAATCAATATGGGACAATTCATCCTGTATCCGATATCCATATTCAATATTTAATACATATTTGTATGCGATAATGTATCTGTATTTGATATTTGTATTCAATATTCAATATATATTTGTATGCGGTACTATATCTATATCTAGTATTTCATATTTGGATGGCTTAGATTAAATCTCACAAGATCAACAACTTGAGATTTTTTGAATCGACGACAATTTCAAGAGTAAGCATTTAAAAAAAAATCAATGGCCTTTAAATTTTTTGAGAGAAGGGGGAGCAACTAATGCATACCAAGGTGGTACACCTCTTTTGAGTGCATTGTAGCAATATAATTTTTGAAACGTCATTCTCAATGCACCAAATCTACCACTTCATACACAAACATCTAGAAATTGAATCTTTTTTCTCTCTTGAAAGTCTTGCCTTTACAGTAAACCTCCGCACACTGCTCCACCATACCGCGTTCTAGACCCTCCCGTGTCTCGACCGTTAGGTAGTTCCTAGTTTATTCTCACCAGCGAAGACGGATTTCCCGACAGATTCTTCGTTGACGTTGGTCTCGCACACCAGAGTTATTCTTCTTCTTCCAACTGGTGATGCAGTTGCTTCGTACGGGTGGAGATGCCCGTCTCGCAATCCAGAGTCGCAAACCAGGGCGGCCATGAAAGGCTGGATAGAACGGCAGACTTTCAAGACCTGGCTCGGCGGAGACGCGTGTGCTTAAGCTGCCGACCTTATACCGTAGCCGCCACTGCACTGTGAATCAAACTTATCTGCGAACTAGGCACGAAGAAGTATTTGTGTGTTTGAGCTAGCGGAGCGGCAACGGAGCTCGTAGGGACCTTGGAGCCGAAGCGCGCAAGCTGCAGGCGGAAGATTGGCGTCACTTCTTTGCTCTCCATATATGCAGGTGCGTTACAAATGTTCGGTTTATGGTATAGGTGCAAGAATGTCGGTCGCCTTGCTGTTGGAGCTTCCGGAGCTTCGGCTGGTGGTAGAATGCCAGTAAGCTGTGGCATCGGTTTCATTCGTCATTCACTCGGTTTCACTGGCGCTCGCCAACTCTGAGCTTGTTTTGGAAAGATCGTAACTATGCGCCAGGATTCCGTAGAGAGTGGAGAATGCCGTAGATATCGCAGCTTAGGAATCTTGGGGACAGGTTCTTGCACCCGGAATTCTGGCTTGCGTTGGATTCGTGGACCTATTGCAATTTGTACGTGTTGAGGCCGTATTGCAATCCTGGATCTTGATCTTGATCTTGATCTCGATCTCCTGCGATGTAGATTTATGCAGTTTTGCGGCATTTTTCAGATAGCGCAGCGTAGGTCTTTTTCGGTCTGCTTAGGCTCTCGCTCTTGGACAGGTTGTGAGTTCAATTTTCTTGCTTAGAATGATCTTTTGGACTGCTCGTAACCTTGACGTGTTCGTGATGTGCGTGGAAGAAACGGCCGTAGATTTCACAGCCTTTGAGAACGTAGGAGTTTGCAGTGCATGTTTTGTTGCTGCTGAATTTCTTGCAAGGGACAGAAGGACGAGCTTGATTCTTCTCGTAGTTCGTAGGATCCATGTTTTATTAGATTCCTGTTTGTGATATGTGTAATCAACGGGTCCGTGTGAGGATGGCAGGGGTGCAGAGCAGCCTAGGTCTTATTCTTTCATTTCTTGCAGATTTCATTCTTTTGCAAGTGGTGTCCTGACTTTAGGTTATGCAGCATGATCCTCTTCGCTTTATTATTGTTCTCTATTGTCTCCGACGAGCTCATTGCGTTTTTTGACCCCTAGCTTCGGAAACGTGGGAGTTTTAACGCTCATGTAGTTCTTGCAGCACGAGTTAGAGCAATTCGTTGACGAGGATAACTTACATACGATCTTACGCAATCGCATTCAACGCGGTCACATGCAACCCGGCCACATTCAACCTCCACTGCATCCACTTGATCATCATTGAGTCCTGCTCCTCCTTCGCCGGGCCGCCCTCTGCCAGGAAGCGACTTATAAGGTACATTCATTCCTGTCACTTCCAAGTATATTTTCAATTTTATCATGTGTTGCGAATAAAAAATTCCAGTGCTTTCCCAAGAGGTAAACTACGAAGCATTGAGGGGGTCAATTTACCGGGCGGGCCTTTGTCAAATTGGCTTGCTTTCTGGAACTTACCGTTCCTTACCGACACTGTTCGTCGGTCATTACATGCGCGAGAGGTCTTCAAGATAGCACTGCTCATCATCCTGTGCTCGTCAATTTGCAGTCCCCAACCAGATAGTTTCAAAATTTTGGGTTACGAGATTGTTAGCTAGTCATGGGGTTCAACTCCCCCGATTCGGGTCTCATGTCGCTGGCAGAATCGCTCAGCGAAGCGGAGAAAGTCGCGGCGAACAAGAAACAACCACCGGTGCTTGACACTGCGATCGCACTCGCGCTCTCGGAGTCCGAGCATCCCGCCGTCCGGGAGGCATGGCGCAGCGTCGAGGTCAAGAACGGGAGTGAGGATATCCTTTTTCCGAGTCTCACGGTTGCGGGGCTCCTTTTGGAGGAGGAAATTCCGCCCCAAGCCGTGGGGCATGCGTTGGTCCAGGCGTGCCGCGGCGGGCACTTGCTTTGTGTTCGTCGTCTGCGGGAGATCATGAACGAGAATCTCGGGGGGAGTATGCTTATGAGTCTTTTCAACGCTTTCGCGTTGCTGAAAGCCGCCGAGGCCGGACACTTTGAGGTTGTGGAGGAGATTCTTTCGACGTCCATCATGTCGGCGAGCACAGCGATGATGGGCTACATGGTGGCGACAAGGTGGAAAGACAACGATAAGTCGGAGTATCCATTCGTGGAGCCCCCGAGTAACTATCCGAGTGGAAGCTGGATGACGAAGTTGATCAGCACGAAAAACATGTTGCCCCCCGGCGGTCCAATTTTTCAATCTGGAGGTTGGGATTTGCGCGGCTTGCCAGGCTTGCACAAGGATCTGCATGATCTTGTGAGGGCATTCTACACGACGTACCTGTTGTGGCGAACCTCTCTGGTTGCTGCTTCTCAATGTCACGCCGACGTATTTAGAATTCTGCTGAATAAGAGAGCGGCGGATAATAATGCGCTTGCAGAGCTGTTGGGTGATCTGGAAATGGCGAAAGGGAAGGGCCCGGGTAATGAGGCGAAGAAGATAGTTGCGGATAGGGCGAAGATGGACACGCTTATGTACCAGTTGGTGGAAGAGTACAGCACGAAAAATTACCATGACGCGATGCTTTATACGTTGTGGGGGCACATTGAGCGAGGCGGACGAGGCGGCCCTTCGGGGCCGGGTGCGGGTAAACCACGATGCGTGGCCCAGGCACAGAATGGCTTATGGGAGATGCAGTTGGAAGTACCGCTATTGATGATGCCAGTGGAGCATGCACTGCAGGATGAGGAGCCTTTTCGGAGGTACAAGCAGTTGACGTTGTTGTACCCGCAGAAGGCGAAGGTGAACGTCCAGCTCCTTGCGAACGTGGAAGCACAGCCGAATTTCTTGCAGGTAGACACTGAGGATTCTGACGATCTTTTGCTCGTATATATGCGGATTCCGATGATTGAATGGTAAATTGTTTGCAACGATCTGTGACTAGGCTTTCTTATATTTTTCTCATGCTTCACTGCAATGATTATGCTTTTGATGATTTGTTTGTGCATGTGCGTTATTCAGGTCACGGTGGCAGTGAAGCACGTGAGATTCAAGGCTGAGAATTCACGTTGGGATGATATGTGTATGGGGCATTTCCCCACCGTGGTATCGCTGTCCGTGCTGCCACGCACGCAAGAAGGCACGAGCGTGACGATGACAAACTCTTCCTCCAACAATGCGTTCAAGATCGGGAAGGCGGAGAATTTCTCCTTGGGAAGTGGGGCGAATGACGGCGCCACCCGAGGGTTGAGTGGGGGAATTCGAGCAAGTGCCGGCGTTGCCGTCAGTTCCACCATGAAGTCCACGCCATGGCGGTTCGAGCAGATTCCGTTAGCGGACGACCGCGGGGGAAGCTTCTTGTGGACGCTGCAGTCAATGAAAGGAATCGCATTCGAGCGGTCTAACCCCCACCGCATGGCGGAGACGAATTCTCGATGGAATTGGGGGCGGCGCGTCCCCGGCAACCCCTTGGACCAGCTCCCGTTCACGAGTGAAGGCGGCGTTATCTTCACCGGAAGTGAGTTCAGCGACACCATGATGTGGCGATTCCCGAAGAGCATGGAAGGCAAGAGGCTGCGGTGGAGCATCGAGGGTCAGATCCACTCCACGTTCACCACCAGCCGCTACTTCGAGACCCGCATGGCCAGCTTCAGCGGCGACATAGAGGAGAAGTTGCAGCCCATGGAAGCCAAAAAAGACAAGGAGGGCAAAGATGAGAAGGACAAGTCTGAGAAAGGAGAGAAGGGTGAGAAAGGAGAGAAGAAAGATAAAGGAGAGAAGGGTGAGAAAGGAGAGAAAAAGGATAAAGGAGAGAAAGGAGAGAAAGGGGAGAAAAAGGATAAAGGAGAAAAGGGGGAGAAAGAAGAGAAAGAGGAGAAAGAAAGAAAGCCCACTCCTACGCTTGGGAAACTCAACACCACCATGAAAACCGAGTTTCTTGAATGGCTGGAGTTCAAAAAATACCAGGAAGAGAAGCAGAGAGCAGCGGAAGCAAAGACTGCAGACTCACAAGCGAAACAACCTGACGAAAAGACTCCCTTGCCCGAGGACGTCCCAGCCATTGCCGAACCAGTGAGCTCATCAAAAGAGCAGACTCGTGAAACCTCGTATAAGAGCTCATCAGAAGATCAGAGTCATTCAACCTCTTACATGAGCTCATCGCAAGATCAGGGTCATGGGACCTCTATTTGGAACAGCAGTGAAGCATCGGGGACACAGTACAAGTTCAACAAGATAAATCTGAAGCTGGACGAAGACGAGCTGGAGTTCGCAACGACTCGAGTTACAATACACAACGATACTGGCATGTGGATAGATAGCTCCGACGTCGACGCCCTGAGTCCTCCGCATCAACCGATGGTGGGTGCGCCGTTGCGAAGCATTTACGAGGCGGACTCGTACGAGGTGCCGGATTACATCCAGGCTGGCGCTCGTAATGACAGTGGACGCAAGCTGGGAAGGTCGCAAAGGACAAGACCTAGTCTAGGGCATGAAAGATAGCATCCACTGATGTGAGATGGCATTTAGAGTCAATTAGGTTAGTGTTCTCATTTCGATGCTCCTTAGCAAAGCATTGTTTTTAGCTTAGCTTGTAATTAATAATTTGCTGTGATTCATGCAATAACTGTTGTCACTCTTGTAGCTTTAGGATTACATCCTATTATAGACTCATCCATGGATGAGTTAGGGTTAGCAAGACCTATATATCTAATTGTGTTAGTGCTTAAACTCTCTCTTGTTAATATGAGATTAGCTATGTAACAGCTGAGATTCTCTACATGGTATTAGAGCTAGGTTACTAAGTAGTTGCAGACACTTAAGTTTCCTTCTTTCGAATAAGTCTAGTTCATTTTGTGTTCTAAGTTTGTGTTTATTTGTCTTCAATCATAGATCAAGTTGGTGCAACCACACTAGCTAGTGACCATTTATTCTCTTAAGTATGGACCCTGACGTCAAAGACGTTTCTGAGTCGATGAAGCTAGTTGGACTAGCAAACTATGTCATTTGAAGTTACAAAGTCAAACTCATGCTTATGCAGGAAGGACTATGGAAGTTCATAGAATTTACCAGTCCAAACCACAATATTGATACATCTAGCTCAACTAGCAATACCATTAGCTTGCACGAAGTTGCTATTGCTACCAATATACCACTAACAAAAGTAGGAACTGGCGCAACCCCCATGGTTGGCACGGCGCCAACCATTGACAAAGTTTTAGTCAATACAACCACCGTAGATATCAATAGTACTAGAGATACTAAACTATGCTTCAAAGCCGGAAGACTCATCATCTCTACGGTACGAGATTCCATAATCTTAAGCGTTATTCATTTGATTGATCTTCATGATATTTGGAAATGGTTGAAAAGTATATACAATGTTTGTAGCTCTTCCTGCCACTTTTCTCTGAAAGAGCAATTTTACTCACTTAGACTTGTAGAAGGGAAAAGCATTCAGAACCATTTTTAGAAGATAAACCTCATAGTGACATAGTTGACAAAAACCTAGGCATATCCACATCAAAAGAGGACCTAGTTGACCTAACTTTGAATAGTCTATTCAAATTGTGGACAACATTCAAACAGATCTAGAAAGGTCGAGAACATACATTTTCCTTTCCTATATTAGAAGGTCTCATGTTACAAGAGGAACACAATTGATTGATAGATAGACAACGAGATGAGGTTGAAGAAGTCAACTTCGTACAAACCAATAGACCTCTTCTCCGAAACTATCCGAACCTAGGACGTACTTGTTGAGCTCAAAGACGTGGTTTTAGTTATCTCGATTGACCTGTAGGAAACCAATCCAGTTGCCCCAACCACCTGAACCATTCGAACTCTTCATCCATCTACTATCATTGATGTGGAAAACCTAATCACCTTGCTTGTGATTGCGTGAGACTTACCTTAGAGGAATGAATCAAAGCTATATAGCTCCAGTTCAACAACCTGCCTCCACCACATCCGCACCATCAAATCAACATCACCAAAGTGGAGGATTATGAAGACTATGGACCTGAGTTGGACTACGACAACAACTACGTCAACTTCGAACATGACTATTTCAAAGCATTTCCAAATGATACACCTCCACAGAAAGAACATGTCCATGCCTGCACAATTTCAGCAATCATCAAAGATGACTGATTCCTAGATTCTAGAGCGTCATCTCATGTCACCAAGAATGCTAGTCTACTTACCAACCTTATTTCCTCCTCCATTCCTAACGTTAGAGCTATTGGTGCATAGATCATGCCTGTCATAAGATAAGGTATTGTAATGCACATTGATGCTTTTGGAATAATAAAAGATATTTATAACGTTTTCTATGTCTATGGGATCACTACAAACTTATTCTTTGTGGGAAAACTAACAAATGTAAGTTACAAGGTCATGTTTGACTCTAGAACTTGCACTATTTATGATAATATCAAACTCAATACTATCTTTCTCCATGGGATCCATGATTCTAAAAACAATCTTTATAGAATTGTCAAGCCATCTAGAATACCAAACCTACTACACATTACCAATCTAGTGTCCCTTCTAATCCCTCTATACCTACCTATCCATCGAACTTAGTTCTTGATCCACCAAACTTAGTTCCCGATCACCCCAATCTAGTTGCTATCCAATTGTAGCATCGTTGAGTCCGACATCTCAACTTCCAGAGCATGTATCACCTTAGTACAAAACACTTAGTTGCTGGGATTCATGCTCTAGCATTACTAAAACACGTTTGCTCATCCTACATGATGGGTAAACTTCCCAAGGACCATATACCTAAACACTACCGCACACCCATCAACCACAAAATACAATTCACATAGCAATCTATGTGGCCCTTTGCCAACAACATCTAGAAATGGAAACAAGTATAAACTTACCTTCATAGACGATTTCTCAAGAAAAACATAGATTTACTTCTTGACAAACAAATCTTAAGCTCTCAGCTACTTCAAGCAATTCAAAGCTCTAGTTAAAACCCCAACCTTTTACACTGGAACACTTAGGAGCGATCGAGGAGGAGAATACCTCTCTACAAAGTTTACAAATTATCTACATGCCCAAGGAATTGCCTGCCAACTTACTATTGGATATTCCCCGAATTAAAATGGCATTGCTGAAAGAAAGAATCGCATGCTTTTTGAAGGTATTCATAGCAATGTCTCGGGTATCAACATTCCCAAAGCTCTTTGGGAGGAAATTGCCAAAGTTGTCAATTATATACAAAACGAATGTCCAACTCACGCCTTAACTCTTCAAATCCCGGAAGAAGCCTTTACAGGGATTTGTCTACACCTTGGTCATCTTTGAATTTTGGAATGCACTACATACTGTCATATACCAGCCACAAAACGTACAAAACTAGATCCTAAAGCTATTCCCACCATATTTATAGGGTACAATGAAAATAGTAAAGCTTATTGTTGTTACCAACCTTCTACCAAACACATCCTGATCAGTAAGGATGTTTGTTTAACTGTTTTGATGAGATGCTTTTTTGACTCCCTTCTCTCAAACCAACTGAACTCCTCTATGACGTAGAACCTATAGCTGAATTCAATATCTCCCAACCACTTCCGTTTCCCACTTGTCTTACTCCCTCAACTAGCCTCCCTATTCCAATCATACACCATAATAATCCCAACCCCAATCCTTGCAACAACCTTCAACTCCGACTTTCTAGAAAACCCCAATCTTGATACTTCTTCTTCACCAACACTCTCCCCTACCACCTGTGCCAAATCCTAACCCTGCTCCAACTTCTGCCCCTCGACACTTCCAAAGACCACATCGTTAAAACATTTGGCTGGATGGCTATGAACTTTGTCTTTCAAGAGTTTCCTGAAGTATATTCATACAAATTCCCAACCAGTAAATGCGCTGATTAAACCTTTAGGCAGGGTCAAGTTTCAACGACATTGTGTAGCTTTAGGATTACACAACTTAGAAACCCTAAGCAAACCACTACATTCTTCTCTTCTAAATACAACCTTTGAGCTAATAATCCAACTCCCTACACTTGTAAAATTGGAACCAACTAGAATCTTACACCCTACTATAGATAATCCTCAACCTCCCCAATCAAAGCAAAGCTCTTGTGTTGAGCACCTCAAAAACCAAGAACCTCCTTTGAACAATCCTCCCATGAGAAATAGAGCTACTAAGCTCTCCCCCTACGAACCACATAGAACTTCCTCCACACAAGAACAATCTTCTACACAAGAACAGATTCTCACTGACGTCCTTTCCTCCTCCACAACTCACACTACTCGGATTCACTACGTCTCAACAAACAAGGAACGAGCTCATCCTCTTTGCTGCATCGTGAATACACCTTCTCCTCTGCAATATACTCCACCACCAATGTATCCACTAAGTTCATACTCCATTTCCAAAATCGATTGCAGACTATCAACAAAATCCATAACACCAAATCTACTACATCAATCACCAAAGCTACATTCACAAACTCATGCAGTGATTGTGATCACTCCCGAGCAGGGTTGATGAATCTCTATGTCCACCCGAAAAAGGCGTCCGTAACCCGGACGTCCGTCCGCATGGACGCAACGTCCTTTCCGTTGTCGGAAAGCGGACACCTCAGTCGCGGCTGAAGGGTGGGGTGGACGAGATGGGCGGACAGGCGGGGCAGACGGGTGACTGCGGGACGATTGGAATAGGGCGGTCGGGGAAGCGGATGGAGGAGATGGTCAGCGGTCGAAGCAGTCAAGCGGTCGAGGCAAACAGCGACGTCGAGCGCGACGGATGGTCCAGGCGAACGCTGCGTCCGCTAGACTTGCGAATGTCAGCGGACGCTGCGGACACAACGTCCGCGGTTAGACGTCCCGGACGTCCGACCATCCTATCAACCCTGCTCCCGAGACAATTCCACTATCGCATTTGCCATTCCAGACAACAACGATCTTCTCAAATCAACTCTCCTGCTCAAATTACTTACTCATGAAGTCCAATTCCACATTGAGGGAGGGTGTTGTCACTCTTGTAGCTTCAGGGTTACATCCTATTATAGACTCATCTATGGATGAGTTAAGGTTAGAAAGACCTATATATACCTAATTGTGTTAGTGCTTAAACTCTCTCTTGTTAATATGAGATTAGTTGTGTAACGACTCAGATTTCCTATAGTAACATCCCGCACTTTTTTTCCTTCAAGATGTTTTGGATCGTTTTGCTCGTTGCTTGTTCTGGATTGTTTGTCATGTGGTAGCAGACACCTAATGAGGCACTATGGACTACAGGGTTGACGAATCTCAACGTCCGCCCCAAAATAGCGTCTGTTTTCCGGACGTCCGGACGCACGGACACTAGCGGACGCAGCATCCCGACCGCCGTCGGAAAGCGAACGGACGGGGCGGACGGCCCGACCGCCCGAGGCGGATGCCCAAATCGTGCGGACCAGATCAGTCCGCGCGTTGATCGGACGGTCGTAATCAGGCGGATGGACGGGGGACAGGCGGACGCTGCGTCCGCGTCCGGACGTCCTGTCAACCCTGATGGACTATGGAGTATTGTTTTTCAGATTGCCCCAAAATTGGAACATAATCCGAGTCGGTTATAAAATTTATATGAGTGCTTACGTTAGTCTAGTGTGACTTTTGAGGTTCTATTTTCTAGTTCAGTTTTGTGCCTAAGCCTTTCATTGGATTTCATATAGGCTAGGTTTTAATTTTGAATGTTCCAACTTTTGAATGGGGAAACTAGGGTAGGCACCCCACACCCTACAAGCACCACTTTTTGGTGTTGTAAATAGTTATTATTATTAGATTGTTCAAATGAGATTCTTATACTTTCTTGCTTGTAAAATGAAAGAAGGTTTCAACGCACCAAAGAATAGGTCATTTGGATATTGTATACAAAAGTTATTAACCTCTAAAGGTCTTTGACTATGTTTTCACCAAAAATGCTCTCAAACTGTCATTTCTAGTGCAAGTACCAAAATTTAGAAAAAAAACATTTTTGGACACATGTAACTATGGGATCTTGTAGTACACTAGCTTGAGAAAATGTGGAAAAAATACCAGAATTTTTCACTATGTAGATTGTAAGATATTAGTGTTTGAATTGACAAAAGTCCTTTTTTTTGGCCTTGTGAAAATATGGGCAGCTACATTTTTCAAGGTTACATTCATATGAAAAAAATCTCCAAAATGTTTGTGCATTCTTGGATTCATTCTTCAAAGCAAGTTGGCTACATGCTTGAAAAATTTGAGATCATTTGGGATTGTACAACATATAGAAAAAGTATAGTAAACAGAAAGAAGTAAAGAATGATTCAAAATACTAAATTGATAAGAATTTAATTATGGAATTGAAAAATGCCAATCCCAACGGTTGTAGTGTTGTAATAAATAATTTTCATCCTATATACTTTCTTTTCAAGAATATGAAAAATTGAATTAAATAAAGGACCTCAAAGTTTATTTTAAAGAAGAAAATCCATACCTACCTACAAACTAAAACTCTTCATAACTTTCACCTCATCAATCCAAATGGAATGATTCAAAGCTTCTCACGTATATATAAATCTAGAAAATCAATTTCAATTTTCTATTTCTTAAAAAAGTGATTTTTCAAAAAGTTTTTGAGCTACCCACCAAGTAATGACACTTACATATCATGCAATAAATTTTGAACCATGTAGTCAAAAGTTATGAAAATTGTTGGGCCATTAAAAGAGATCTGAGGCCAACAAAAACCTTCAAGTTTTCAAGTTGTGGCAAGAAGAGAATTGCACTACTTTAGTAGTATGACATAACCAAGCCCTTGCCATGTCATATAAAATTAATATTTTTTCAAAAATAATTTCATTTAAATAATTATTATTATTACTTGATTTTTTGAATTTTTTCCCTAATAGAAAACTATTCCTTCATTGTGGGGGAAAAAATAAAAGGAACATGTTTGAAACGAGCTTCTATTGCCCTCAAACCTCTTCTACTGCTTAAAGTAACTCCTCGACCATATGTTTTGTGAAATTTTCAAAGAAAGAAAATAAAAATTCCATTTGTAGTGAGATGTTGAAAATATCTATAATGTCTAAAAATGGTATCTGAGACTTTAGGGATCAAAAGTCATTTTTTTCGTAGAGGTTCTAAAATGATTTCTTCAACAAAGGTAGAAAAGTACACATTGACTTTAGAAATGATGGTGGCTTTCTAGTAGTGATGGCGGTGTCATGTTGTAAATAACTATATTATTTAAAAACATCAAAAGATTAACTTTGAGCCCTAGTTCAAGAAAAAGGTTGAGATAGAAAAGGTGGGGGTCGTGGAGAAATTCACGGTCTTGGGTTGTACTGGATCTTGTCACTTAGCTCAGGGGGACAGGGTGGCTGGCTGGTTGGCTAGTTATTTTCTGCTTTCACTAGCGGTGCCAAGTTGCAACTGCTCAAACCGAATCAACGAATCCGACAAGATTCGAACCCGAAACCAGCTAGCAGCTAATTGGGGACTTCTCCAACCAACCAAGTCCGCAACTTGGCGGTCGTTGTTGATCCCAAGGTGGTTTTATACCACTATTGATTGGCTGTTTGGTATATTGACTGACGGAACAATGTTCCTAAGTCTATTTTTTTTATCACATAGATTACCTTTTGATACAAAAAGAAGAAAAAAAATATACGTTTGATTATTAGCATTTTGATTTTATTATAAAGATAGCTAATATAGTGTGATTGGAGTATTTAAAGCAAAAGTAAGCTTCTTAAAGAAGCTATTAGGTATAGAAATAAAGGAACTAAGTAGTATTGCTTCTCATGTTCTACTTTGAGTTGATTATAGTTTAGGTTTTAATATTCGTAGTTATGGATTGACAAGACCCTGACGATTGGCAATTGCCATTATCGCAATTACCGGTTGATCCAAATCAACCATCTTCATCAAGACTGCGTATGTGAGATGATGCTGGACCTTCTGAACGTCATGTTCAACCACGAACAGATCTAGATAACCAGCAAACTTTATTGCCAGTTTTGCAATTGGATAAAAAGTCTTTGGTGATCGTTTTGGAATCTGAACCCATGCTTTCCAAGAACTATCAAATGGTGTTTGAAGGGTGTTTTGAAAACAACGGTGAAGAACAAATGGTCACCTGTATTTCCAATGAAGTAGGCCAACGCCTTTGGCTTCAAGGACCACTCAATCTATTGACCGCGGAATGGAGAGCTAACTACATTGCTACTTTACTTTTGCGTGTTTTGGAGTTCTTAAGTGTGTAAAGCAAATGATCTTGAAATTAGATTTTGTGGTGTTAAGGTAATGTATTTTAGCCTTTGTTTTAGGGTTTTGGCTACCACCAATTAAATTTTATTCACATTAGATGAAAGTAGTTGATTGTTTACCTTCCTTTTGTTGACTTTGGGATTAGTGGACCCAAAGAAGTATTTGGAATTTAGAAAAAGTAAAGTTTTAGGGAGCCTATAGGAGATTAGATTATCACTTGGGCTGATGTGGCCCATGTGGAAGGAGAAGGGGGGGAGATTCTCTCTTCTCTCGGTGTCGACGTTGGTATGAGTGTGGTGTGTTGTAGTGGAAGGAACCGAAACTTTGTTCGGTTGCTGTGTGTTGCTGAAGACGAATTTGAATACAAAATTTGGTGTAGTTATACATGGTGGTGTTGCGCTTGTTTTGGTGGTATTTTCACTTGATTTCAATATTGTATGTGAATTTTATAGGCTTTTGAGTGAGGAGTAGTCTGTTGCTACCCAAAAGGAGGAGCAAAGACTTTGTGCCTCTCCTAGAGTCACAAAAATTGTTAGAACAAAGTGAAAATCAAGGAGAATATAGATCTTGTTGCTAGCTTTCTATCAATCTATTAAAGTTCTCATTACCATGTTTTTATCTCAAGTTATGAAGAGAAAGGCGAAGTAGTGTACTACCGCTAGAATTGCATGTAGGAGATTTTTGAGAGCATATAACTCGTAGGCAGTAGCTTTGTTTCAAGTGAAATTTTGATGCATCAAAGCTTATTGTATTAACTTTCAAAAAATCCATCTCTTACCTAAAGTGGAGCTTTAGGACGTTTTAGGTGTCCATTTTAGTACTGCTGATTTAGAAGAGGGTGAAAGAGACGATTGGAAGGTTAGAAGATTGAAGATTGAAGATTGAAGTGAAGAATTGAAGAGTCAAGTGAAGACTTACCCCGCAAGGACCTAGCTTATGTTGTGGCTTGTGGCTTTGTTATTCCAAGCCAAATTTGGAGGCTCGTTGTCAATTTGTGTGGTGGACATGTAGCTTTGTCAATTTTTTGCATTGTAAACCTTGTTTGCGGGTTTGGCCTGACATTGCGTACATGGCCTTACTCCATTTTGTGTCGTGGGCAACAAAGTGGGGTTGATGGCCCACATGGTTGAATCTTATGTCGTTCTCATGGTGAGACTAGATTGATCACCAATAGACCGTGAATTTGAAAGTTTAGGAGCCATATTCACGGACGGTTCAACTCGTGGTCTACCGTCCGTTCTACCCGTCCCGTATCCTGTGGTTTCTTATCCCCTCCTTGACCCTTGAACCCCTAGAACCATAACAAGATAGGCCAACATGGAGTTGATTCAAGAAAGTTGAAGATTCGAGGTTCGAGGAGACAACATGTTGAAGATTCGAGGTGCAAATGTACGAGAAGACATCCTATTGAAGATTCAAGGTTCGAGACAAGATCAAGCTAGAAACCCTACCCTCAAGTCATTTCTAGCAGCAGCCAGAATCCCTGTGATTTCCCAAAGCAAATTCCTCTCAATACGACAGCGGCTTTAGCCAAGGGGCACTTTAGGGTTGATCTTCTATTGTGGTATTAGTCTTTACACTTTATTGCAAACATTATAAGTGCATCTCCATTTAATCCTTAATTGTCTAGCCAAGTGCCTATCTAAAATTTTGAGGCTAATTTTGGATTTTTGGTTTGGCCATTTAAATTCCTTTGATTGTTTAAAAAAATTTAATTGGCATTATTGAATTTTAACTATTGAAAACTTTTATTTTTCACTAAAATAGTAAACATTTGATTTTTGAGAGGTCTTCAGAGGCATATATATATATATATATATATATATATATATATATATATATATATATATATATATATATATATATATATATATATATATATATATATATATATATATATATATACCATCAGTGGAAGATTAAAGCTTGCTAATTTTACTTTATTTCTCAACTTTGAACTAAGTTTGCATATTTCACTTGATTTAAGATCTAAAAAATTGTACCTATTCATTTGCTTTGAAAATCGTCGCAATAGAAAGAGTAAAAAAAATGTTTTCATTTTTGAAAGTTAAAAGTATGAAAATGTTGTTTTGAAGTTATTTACAAATTTTACTTTAAAAAAAAATTGCATTTCAACAATTATAAGGTAGATTGTGTAATGAATTTGATAGCAATTCATTTGAACTTAAGGTTTTTAAAAATGCATTCTAGTATGCTAACACAATTTGTAGTTGTTCGGGTCACCTCCAATTCAAAAAAACTCTTATATGCACATTTTTCAAATATTGTGGAAAAGGACAGTATACTAAAAATAAGATACATGTGTTTTTCTTGTCATAATCTCATGACTTCTATGCAATTTTATACTCAAAACTAGTATGTACACTAATAATCAAGTTCTTTAAACATCTCTAAGGTTAGATTTTGAAAAAAAAAACTTGCTTCATTGTAAATAACTATAAGTCCATGCTCTTTTTTCATAAAAAAAGACACTTGGAAAGGTTCAGGCATTTATAGGTTAAATCAATGTGTGTTTCTACATTTTGGTCTTTTTCAAAGATTTTGTGACTAATTTCTAATTCTAAGGTATTATATTGTATCTTTATTTCTTTCAAAGGTTTTGCTAGTAATTTTTTATTTCAAGGTAGTAGGTTATCTCTTGATTTCATTCAAAACGTTTTGCTTTTATGATGACAATCTATGTCTACTATAAGTCAACAAAATCTCACATGTTTTGGTGAAAGTTTGAAGTGCATGAAAAGAAATTTTTTATCAATTACAAAAATAGTAAATATTCTGGGCATTTTACTGTAGGTGTGAATTAAAATAAAGAGCATCTTAATAGATGAAAGTGAATAGTTCTTACTAAAACTAGTAGAAATTATTATTCCATGGTGATAAGTAGTTGATTTATAATTGTAATAAAATATTCAATTTTAAGATATCTTTGAAAATAAAAAAACAAAATAGAAACAAAAATTGGTAAGGTTCAATTTGTTGGTTAATCTAGAAAGGTTTTTGACTATATTTTCACTAGAAATGTTACAAAATTGCTATTTTTAATACAAGTACTAAATTTATTAAAAATAAATAAATTTGGACATACGTTTTTGAAGGATCTTGTAGTAAACTATTTTGAAAAGATGTGGGAAAATTTTCAAAAATTTTCACCATGTAGATTGCAAGATATTGGTGTTTGAATTGCCAAAAATCTTTTTTTTTGAACTTACAAATAAATGGGTAGCTACCTTTCATAAGGTCACATTTGTATGAAAAAATGTCAAAAATGGTGGTGCTTCTTTATTTTAATTCTTTAAGGCAAATTGGATACATGCTTGAAAATTTTAGAATATTTGGAATTGTATAACATATAGGAAAAAAAATAGTAAGGTAGCTACATCCATAACCATATAATGTTTTGTTTATCAAAATTGATTGATGAAGCTTTAAAATTATATTGTAAATTTATCAAGAGAAAAATAAAAATATTGGCATCAATTGTTAAGTGTCAATCACAGCCATATGTTTACTAGAAAATTTCAAAGTGCACAATCAACAAAAATGTGTATTCTTGTGTAGGCTTTGCTAAAATAGAGGGGAATTGTATACTTCACTATTCCATGATAATCTAATATCGGCCTCATTAGGTTCTATATTAAACAGATGCTGAATTGTAATTTGTCTATAAAGTGTCTAAAATAGCATACTATAGGTATTGAAAGACCATGCATGTGAACTATTAAAAGCTAAGATGCCAAAACTAGATTCAACCATGTGCAGTCATTGAACCGCACTCAACTACCCTACCACACAATACTTGTGACCCTGGGACCATCGTAGAAGTCCCTTACCTCTAATGTTCTTGATCTTCTTTTTGTTGTTGGCGTGCAAATCTTTGTTGATGCCGCACCTTAGCCTCGCCTTCATTGTTGCCTTGCTATCAACGCTGCTGAGCCCACCTTCAACGGGAACTTGTGATGTATTTGATGTTGCAATACTCCCTTTAATTTGTCTAGAATTGAGATCCAATCACCCACCTCCTTCGAATCTCATGGTAGCTGTTGAACACGTCGTTGTAGGCGTCGTTGGATTCTTTCATGTCATGGGTGCTTTGTCCATTCAAACTCAAGCAACTACGACATCGACACCTTTGCAAATCAAGTTCCGTGGTTCTCTTAGCCTTTTCAATTGCCTTCTGCACCTTCTCACCTTCACGGTCGGCCTTCTTAGGCTCGACTTGAATTTGACACATGACCTTTTTACCCTCTTAGTGAGCCTTCTCTTGCTCACATTGCACCTTCCTTTGCTTCATCTATAGTTTGTGTTCTTCCTGCTCTTTTGCAATGATTGCCTTTTTTTTTATTGATTTTGTAGTAATTGCAGCAATGTAGTCTTTTGAGGTCATCAAGATCAACTTGGAGTAATCAACTACAGGCTCTCCACCTTGTGGTTATCTATGATTTTGACATTACACTTGTAGCAATGGGAATAGATTGGCAAGCATTGAAGCACCTACTCCTCCATTTGATTCCGTATTCTTAGAGGAATCAAGATCAGACTTTGTACCTGACTCTACAAAGTATTATTGCTGTGGAGATTGAGTCTCTTAAATGCAATCCATCTAGTGCTCTGCACTCTAATGGAAGGAAGTCCATTTTGACTTCT
Organism: Pseudoscleropodium purum; assembly: GCA_963969395.1. Taxonomy (NCBI): domain Eukaryota; kingdom Viridiplantae; phylum Streptophyta; class Bryopsida; order Hypnales; family Brachytheciaceae; genus Pseudoscleropodium; species Pseudoscleropodium purum. The sequence goes on from OZ017798.1 coordinate 27,344,786, forward strand.
ACAATCTAGGGATACATTTGTGTGCCTCTTTATTTATGTCAAGGATTAACTCTTCTTGCTCTTCATTGTCTCTATAGCACGCGCTTAGCTTCATGTAAGCATTCATTGCAATTGGATCCAAGGGCCAAATGCCAGTGGTGAAAATCCTTTTTAAATTTTTTCTAAGGTGAGTGCTTTCTTTAACTCTAAGGAAATCTATTCTATAAGGTCTTCCTTGCTTTATTTTTTTCTTTTGTTGTCTATGGTCCATCTATCTTTGCATGCTCAAAATGCCACTTTGAATAGTTTGAATATACTAACATTAAGGGGCTACAATTTGTGACTTGTTTGGCTAAGTAACATGATAATGTCAAGGCCTTGCTTTGTGGCTTTTTGGATGAACTCAAGTGTTATATGGGATCCATGACCATCTAGGAGTAATAGGTGTCTATTGTCATGTGAAATCTTTTATCTCTCTTTTATAACAGCTAGAAAATAAGTAATCCAAGCAGAAAACAAATAGGCAGTCATCCAACTTTTTAGTTGCATTGCTATCCAAGCACCACATTTACATTTGTTAATGAAGTTCCAAAGTTTGTGTTTACCTTTGAAAATGTAATAGTTTGGAATGTAATGACTTGCTAAGTTCACACATGAGAAAACTATGAGGTGTTCTCTATTGTTTGGAATTGCCTAAAGCATGGACCTACTACCATGTTGTGTAAACACAAGAGTCCCCCCTCCATTCTTGCCTTCTTGTGCTCCCAACTCATCTACATTCTAGATGTGAGACATTGGATATCCATGTTGATCATATGCTTGTCCTAGATTCTCGTACAAGGAAGTTACACTACTAGGATTTAATCTCCTTGCTTACCCCTCTTCCAATCCCCACAGAGATCTCAAAGTGAGTTCCGGATGATGATTTCAAAACCACTGAAGCCATCCACATCTATGGATGTTGTCCTTGAAGGGCATCTAACGCTCTTGTGTGATTTTTGTGACTTTTTACCTTGCCTCAATGAATGTGATAAGATGTGCCTTATCTTGCGTTTCAAGTATCCAATTGACAAGTGCAATTTCTTCGTCCATGCTCAAGACTTCTTAACAACCTTCCTTCCATTGTAGTATTCTTCCATGAATGTGATCTAATTAGGATGACTACGGGATTCCAAAGTCCTTGACAACTATGGCAAGCAAGCTACTAGCATCCATTGCAATTAGCGTTGTTGTGAGTTGTGTATTGGTCCATGTTCCGATGTGGCCCTTGCTCAGCCTTCACCTATTATTTCTCATCAGATCAGGCCCTCTTGCATTGTTAATTCTTGTTGGGGTGGATAGTTTCCTACTTCTCATCCGGTCCAACGTAATTTCTCCACCTTCAACCCTAACTCGCCTTTCGAAGTTACTACTTACACTTTGATCTCCCATCGCACCTCGTTCTAGAAAGTAACCAAAGTTGTCAGAGTTTGGTTGTTGGCCGAAAGCTCCTAGCTTGTTGATCAACACCCTTGTACCCTAATGGCCATTTAAATTGCCCATCATGGCACGTCAATCTTGCACCCCTCCCTCCCATCTTCTCCAACTTGATTATATTGCATGCGTTGCTGTAAGTCTTGCAACTTCGAACAACAGCTCCTAGTCAATATGGTTTTGGGGAAATGAAGACTAGCCGCATGCTTCTAGAAGTCCATAAGACTAGAACTCGGATGCCTATGGTCCCTAAACATCTTGCATACTGTGACAATAATGCTCACCTTCTTTGATTGAATTTGACACTCAATCTAATATGATCACTCACTAATTCCAACTCAATGTATTGATCACTATCATAATCACTCTACTAATCGTTCTTCTAGTCACGTAGTTGAGTTAATCACTTCATTCAGGTAATCAAAGACTAAGCTAAAATTTATACTAAGTTCTCAAGTAATCACTCAGCCCAAGTAATCACAGAATTTTCTAATAGCTCTATATAACACAAAATAATCTTACTGAGCATGTCAATCACTCTATGAACAATTCAATTTACCAAAAATTGTACTCAACATATCAATTACTTTGTCAATGCTTTGATTTAGTGCAAATTTGTAGTTCAAAAGGTAAGCTTAACTCAACCCCTCGATTAGTGGGTTTAGCACTTTGCTTCCACAAAGCCAAGCACATATTAAGCTTAAATGCACTTAAAAACTTGCTCATTATTACATTAAATTGCAGTGTATGCATGTTGCGCCGGTAGTTGAAGTCCATTTCAATGACATTATAATCATGCAATAATGTCATAGAGACCCATATGTGCTTCTATTCACATCACAATCACTAGAGATTGAAAGCTTAATTGTTTTAATTACACCCATAACCATTGGCCACAATGTAGTAAACCAAATCCACAACCTCATTCCCATTTAATTTCACGACATGGGTAGTTCATGTAATCTGTCATACACTAAATCCATCCCCAATGCCATTGGCAATTCATTCTTCCACAATTCTCACCCATACCTTGCTTTTTTCTTACTTCACAAGTATAGGACTAAACTCAATGGATATGGGTGATAATATAGGGAATGACAATAGGGACTCTCGTGGTTATAGGTGTAGATACCTTAAGTAGAAAGAAGTGGAGAATGATTCAAAATACTAAATTGTTAAGAATTTGGTTATGAAATAGAAAATGCCAATCCCAATGGTTGTAACTTAGTAATAAACAATCTACATATATCCTATGATTTTATTTTTTTCAAAAGTTTTTTTTGAAAATTGATTTAAATAAAGGACTTCGAAGTTTATATTAGAGTAGGAAATTCATAACTTCCTACAAATTCAAACTCATAACTTTCATCTCATTAATCAAAATGAAATGATTTAAATCTTCAGAAAGATACTTGCTAAATAACCTAAATTCAATAAATAAAAAAACCTAAGTTCCCAATAGTGCTTAGAGAAACCAAAATATCTTCATATCTTATAGAAACAAAGAAGAAAACTATGGAGACCAAGAACTAAACATTTGTTGAAGGGCTTTAGCTCACAAGTGATATCAATGAGATCAGGGTTGACAGGACGGTCGGACGTCCAGGACATCCAGACGCGGACACTGTGTCCGCAGCGTCCGCTGACATTCGCGGTCCCGGCGGATGCAGCATCCGCCGGGACTGCCCCGTCCGCTTGTCCCCCCGTCCGCCCGGTTACGACCGTCCGATCGACACGCGGACTGATGTGGTCCGCATGATCTGAGCGTCCACCCCATCCGTCCGCCCTGCCCCGCCCGTCCGCCTTTCGACGACGGGAGGGACATTGCGTCTACTGGCGTCCGTGAGGATGGACGTCCGGACGCTATTTTGGGGCGGACGTACTGATTTGTCAACCCTGAATGAGATCCAACCATACACTATGGTTTGAATTGGGAATTAGAGGACCCATGTATGGCTAGAAATAGTTACAACTAAGGTCCAAACAAATTTCTAACCAAAGTATAGAATGTATTATTCCACCTTTTCAAAGTTGGGACTAATCAAGTTACAGAAATTTAAATTGCCTTATACTACTTTGGAACATATGTAGAATCCTAAAGTGGTCAATTGTAGGTGGTTCTACCATATATCTATTTTTTATTGCGTCTTGTTAATATTAAGATGTCAATACATTATATATGATGATATATACAATGCCATTGATAATCCAATCAGTAGTTGGGAAGGGCAAGCATTGAATAAATCACTAGAAAATAGAATTCTATAAGTTAAGTTCTAATTAGAAGAGTTAGTGAATTGTATGATGGAAGACTATCACATGCTGTTTGGAGAGCACTTAGGAAGCAAGGGTTAACCCTTAATGGACAAAGGGGTGACTTTGGAAATCATCCCTTTCTTAATAGTGCAAATCATCGGCTTAAAATATTGTAAAAGTACTCGTTGGAAGTCAAATAGCTATAGAAGACCTTCCCTTTTCACAACAAGATTTTGACAGTGAATAGTTGAACTTTTGTCCTATTAGAAGAATTTTGTGTCATCCATTGGATACCAAAGTCTATATCGACGTTTAAGGGTTAATCATAACTTCCTACTGAAATTTCTCCCTATCCATTATGGTTCTTTCTAGGATCCTCTTCTTGAAAATAAACAATCTTAACTTTATTTTTTATATATTATCTTACTAGTACACTTTTTTCTTTACTTTTTATTTCTAATGGTTGATCTCAAGTATTCAATTTCATTTATTAGCTTTGCACTATTATATGAATAATGGAATTTGTCATTTATTGTAGAATTTAGTTTTTTTAAGAATTTCCATGCAAATGAGTCAAACCATACTCAAAGGTACCATTGGGATTACTTTGCTAGGATAGGATTTGAGTCCTTTTTTGAACTTTTAAAGCTTGAAATTACTTTGATGTTGTCAATTTTTTTTAATAAATTTATAGATTAATAGTATTGCAATGCTCTTTTTAATAAGTTAGAGAGAAAATTTCATAAGTAAAATTTTCAAAAGGACATAAATCACCAACTACAAGGCTAAATTTAGTGTCTATATTACAATATAGTACTTTAAAGGGGTATTTTTATCTACATTTTTTATACTTCTCAAGCATGCAACTATTAAAAAGTATTTTTAGTGATTAAATCTTAGACATAAAACATTCTAATATATTTTAATTAAATAATTAATTATTGAAAAATTATTGATTTATTCTTAAAAGAAAATTTAACATTCAGTTCCAAAGCAGTTTATAGAAGGGCCTTGAAGTGAATAATTTATATATTTTTTGTTCTAATACAATCATTATTTGGGTTATTTTTTATATTGAAAAGGTCATTTATATATTTTTATTTCTGATTATTATAGAAAATAGAAAATTACTCAAATTGTAACAAAAGATTCTTTTTCTACTCTATCATATGATTATATATACATATGATATTTTTGAATTCAATCACATTATTATTCATTAGAAATTAAACCCCTTTTCTACCATTGAAAAACTTGACAAGCTGACATCTGAATTTTAATTGGAACTTTAATAAATAATTTTTTATTTTTGATGAATAAAAAAATATGAGTCTTAATATGACTTGAAATACTAGTAAAAAAGGACTAAACTCCCTATATTTAATAGATTATTTTCAAAAAACCATAGCTCAAAAGAAATTACATAGTAGATTTGACTACAGCTAATCCTTTTTTTAGTACCTTTGAGGGTGATTTGACCAAAATAGACATGAGTAATTGATCAATTACAGCACAATTTATCACACATTTGTGGCACATTATGATTGGCTACAAGACTCTTGATATTGCAAACAACTTTGGTAAACTATCCTTGATTGATTTGGTCAAAAATAGGAATACTTATACAACTAGTATGTGACGAAAAAAATCTTCAACTGAAAAATTCATGGTAATTATGCTTTGGGAAATAAAACTGTGAAAAATTATCCTTCTAAAATTATGAAATTTATTTTTGTACACCGGGAAATTTTCCAACTCAATGTACCCACACTCCAGATTTGCTCAATTGGTTAAGTGGTTAGAAATAGGTTAGCTACCTTATCCAATATGAACTACAATGATCTTGATCTATAATGATCTTGCAAAAATTACTTCTACACATCTTAAAAATGTGTACAATACAAGTTGGGTACGATAATCTTACAACCAACCGATTAGAGCCATCCACATTTTTTTGTACAATGTATTATATAATTGGTATATTTTAGAATTAAGTAGAATTATCATTGCATCCTTATACAATCCCAATCAAGCATTCTAAATTTCAATTTCAAAAAGTCAAAACTCCACTTTTGATGAATTTTTTAAGTTAATTTTTATGATTTTATATAATATTTTATTGAGAACAACTGGTAATGAGTTTTTTTAATTTGATTTCATAGATATGTAGGAAACATCCATACACACCTCTTTCCTTCAACAAGCATTTTTTTAAAAATTTCACAATTCCTTCTATGTAGATTTCCATGTTAGGATGATAATATCCAGATTTTTGTAAAATAGATATCTCTTTATTATAATTATAATTTTCTATTTACCCCTCTCATGGTAACTAATTTTGTACATTTGAACATGATGGTACAATTACTTTGCCAAAATCTAATTAATTGATATAGAGATATCTATCTTGCAAAATTAGGTCATATGACATTTCACATAAAAATCTCTATAGAAGGAATTGTGAAACCTTTTTGGAGATGCTTGTTGAAGGAGAGGTGTGTATGGACATTCCCTACACTCCATATCTATGAAATCCAATAAAAAAGACTCATCATCAATTGTTCACAATAACATATTATGTAAAACCATGAAACTGACTTTAGAAAGTTACCAAAAATGGAGTTCTGGTTTTAGGAAATTGAAATTTGATATGCTTGATTAGAATTGTATGAAGATTGAGCAATCATTGTACAAGAGGAAAAATTCCAATTCTTTTTCTATGCTATGTAAAAATCTTTGAATGGTTCAAATCGTCTGGTCATAAGATTTTTGTGCCCGACCTGTACAGTACCGCAAATACTATTCTGCACAATAGAGTGCAATTACCAAGCACCTACAAAGCACAGGAACAAAGTTTTGCATCAGAGCTCCATCAGGATGAAGGATCCAGGCCATTTGGCATAAATAAACAGGTGTAACACTCATCACACGTGGCATACGCCGCCAGCGAGAGAATGAATAACCTCCTTTAGAGGTGTCTACCAAAACTTTGCCCTAATTTCAACAGCGAGTTTACCTCGTGACTGTATCTCTCATCAAACAAGTGAGTCAGATAAGCAGGCGAATCAGAATTGCACCATCACAACATTGACCCTGACCCCCGTTAGTTAGAAAGTGACTACGGTTGTCACGAGGGATCGCCCGTCTGAGTACTCTTGCGTCCATAAAATTTCATCAAGCATGGCAGAAGAAAGCAAGTCATTGGGTACAATGAAACACGATCCATTCTTGAATGCCAACCAAATAGCCAGCAATCTGGCGAAACTAGGCCACTCTCCCTCAGTCCGCAACAGAGTAGAAGCCGGTGGCAGGAATGAATGGAGGTGAGCTACAGAAGTTGTACTTAAGAACCAGTTTGTACAGGCGGCCCTTCTTTAGCGGATTCCATCTTGGCTTTCTTCATCTGCACGAGTCGATCCAAGATTGATGTCTCTAGTGGTACTGGGTCCTGGCATCGCTCTGATGCCGCCGAACTAACCTGCAATCAGAAACAAGAGTTTTTCTTACATTCAACATTATTTCCGATACTTCATTGAACCCACCCACCCACAAGACTTGCCGAAACTTAATCGTGGCATTCTTCATTTTATTCACCCGTACTTTTTCAGCGAAACAGGGTCACCATCCCTACTTCAATTGGATTGAAAGATAACTAACAAATCGATTACTTTCGAGATTTATAGGGTCTGAGTTATAATTTTCAACAGAAAATTTTAATCTTGCCCCTAGTAGTCAACATGAATACCCAATTGCAGGACAAGTATTAGGTAGTTGGGTCACTTACTTCATCTAACATGATTTCAACTACTGTCCCATTGTCGACCACATTCTGCAATGGTTCTCTCAGATAGTGACAATCCAATTGGATCTGCTGATAGCCGCCCCGGTTGAAAGTTTGGAGACGTACACACTCTTCGAAGGTTTTCAGCGTCATTTTCACGACTGTTGATACCACCCATGGCTGCATAAAGTAACAAATCGTTAAATTTTGCATCGACGTGGCAACTTCACAAGAGTTGCATTCCTCAAATTATTTTAACGATCATATCGACAAATATGCCCACTGCCATTGCTGGCAGTAAGCACAGATAGGGGCCATCTGCTCTGAAAGACATGTGTGGGATTGGTCAGGAGACATCTCAGGTTAAACACAACTCCCATTTCAGAGAAAAAAGGCTGCTGTTTACAAAAAGACTGACGTTGATCTCAAAAGACTAACCTGGTTATACTCAAGTTTTGTGAAAATCTCCACTTTCTCTGTAAACAGCCTCGCCACATCTCTTTCCAGTAACTGACTTCGAGCGTTGGCACGACTGGAAACAACGCGATGACCATCCTCTCTCAATGAGACACTTCGAGATGACCCAATGCTGCCAGAACTGTCAGAGCGCCGGTGGGTACGGGGAGGCCCTGGAGGGAGTAATTGCTGTACCTCAGCTTGAAGTCTCTCTACCTACAACCAGCAGAAATATTAGACTTCATAGATACACTAAAAGCCAACCTGCAGACCCTCAGTGCAGGGCAGTGATCCCATCACGAAGTACAAGCACACAGCCTCTCTAGGTTGCATGTAGAATATATCATCAGCTGATAATATTCTTAGAACACTCTTAACTTTTCAGCCTGGTAGAATCCAACTGAGCAATGGACCTCTTAGAAGTCACAAGAATCCTACTTAGCACCACAACAATAACTGACACAAGAGTAATTCAAGTTGTCTTTCAGGAAATATAATGGAAATGATCGCATATAGTTCCAAGGGAGAGCCTAGTAATAAATTCTCACAAGACTCACGAAGTGCCTACAAAGTCTCCTGAACCGCCTCACTCAAACTCTGTCCCTGTAAACCAATTCTGATGGCAGAAAAGAGTGATGCGAGACTTACCTCTTGCAAAAGTAAGTCCGCAAACATACGGACGTCTCTTGGCTCTTTGTACTGCGAGTCCCACAACATAAAGCATAACTATCTTAAACTTACTAGAATTGAATGGTTTGACAAGAAACAATCAAGATGTAATAGATCTTTGCATACCAACAAATGAAGTGCTAAGACTACAGGAGATTCCAAGTCAGAACTGGTGACTCACCTTCAACCAGTTGGGAGTATCCACAGCCTTCCGTACTATGATAGACAATTTGCGAGCTTGAATGTCAACGTACTGCCACCAAATCAAAATCAATCACCTCATCAACTCTAAACTCTACTTTAAAAGGAAAAAAGAAAAAAACATCCAAGGGTCTGCATTCCCACAGAAACAATTTTAGCATAGAAAGAGAAGGATAACCTGTTGAAGTAGTCTCTCTCCAGTGGTAATGAGAAAACGACAAATCTCAGAAGGAACGAATGCTGGACGTCCCTCAGATCCCATGGCACCCCCACCAGGAAACCAAGTCCCTACCAACTGCAGAGTAACCAAACAGGATATTTGTGATTATTGTTCCAGTCAGAGGTCTTCATAAAATGACACACCAATAATAACATGGCTTAAAAGATCCATATTTCACAGAATTCCAGTTGACTGTGAAGTACAGATTGCTGTAAAATCCACAAAATAATGACTGCACAAGTGCTAACCTCAGTAATTCTTGGAACAGCAGTTTGATAAATGTACACTGACAGGAGGGACACCAGAAGAATCAAGCTTGGAGTCACTGTCTGCGGAGATTGTAACTTGTCTGAAGATGATGAAGTTTCAACGGACCGGACACACAGAAAAAGAAAATGATCGACAAGGTTGGTGAAAAGCTCCTGGAAACCTCCTTGAACTAGGTCAGTGTATTCATCTGCCCATCGAAGCAAATATAATTTGCTGTTGTCCAGGAGTTCCTTTAAGTCCTGCACGATGTGCACATTTCATGATTAAAGAATCAGAACGAGGAAATGTAGAAAGGAGTATGAGAAAAAGATAGAACCTTCTCTTGAATTTTCTTGTTGGAACATATGGGAAAAAATGGGGTGGGATCTCATGCCTGTAAGACTTCAAGGCTGCCATCGGTAGTTGTTCTCTGTGCAATCTCGAGGAGAGATTTGAGAGTCTTTGGAGTCTGCTTGGAATCTGGGTTCCTTGAATGATCCACTACGGTCAGACAGGCTGCAATCACAACCGTAGAGTACTACATTACTCCAGAAAAATTTGGAAATTCCAGTAATTCCAGAAATATTTGGAAAAAATGAAAATTTTTGGAGACAAGATATACTGTGCCTACTAGGTAGATCCCAAATTAGTTGGGTAGATAATTCCTCCAGAACAAGCAGCAAGGCAGAAACACTCAAAAAATCATAAGGTTCCATCTAAGAGGTGGTTGATGGGTTGAAATGATCCCCCATACAGAGCAAGAATTGCGAAGAGTTATCTCACCCCTTAAGCGAGGTATTCTGACCCAATATGACCGGCACCAACATTTCTTTTCATTTTCATTTTCGCTGGGGTGGGTTCCAAGAATTTGGTCAACGTTACCAATTCAATATTCTGGTGAATTCAATAGTGCAGAACATTTTTGATATTATGGCAGCTACAATACAATTTGTTGTGATTTACTACAAATTTTCATTGAAATCTGGCTAGACAATAGCATTTTCCTCCATAAATTTCCTAAAAGCTTGCAGGTGGACCGAAAAATTTGTTGAGAACTGGCAATCTTTAGTTCAAAAAAGAATGAAACAATACATATCCCAAACTGTTAAAGCAGTAAAATGTATTTTACAAAAAACCTTGTTGACAACATGCATAAAACAGACGTACCTTTAATGCGACTGTAAAGGCTCTGAAATTGATTTGACACATGCTTGCGCACAGCATTCTCCACGGCCTAAGAGTTGGACAAGCAGGAGAAATTAATCAGATATTTAAAGACCGGAAGACTTTCACTTGAACGACTGAATCTGTTGTTTGAGCTATTCCCAAACTGGAGCCACTGTAATACTGAAATGGTGATCAGATATGGAAGAAAGACACTTTTTAGTTCCATTACAGATTGTGTGAACTTGAGATAAAGATGCATATGGAGTGTACCTCAGAAGCACGTCCTGGAAGATTTGCCTCTGGAACTAATTCATTCATCCTTGTAACATCCACTGACAGTTGCCCTGCATACACAAAAGTGATCAAACTTGACTGGAATGTGGTTATCCTGCACTTATACTTCACCCCGTCAACAGAAACGAACTTGGGAATGACATAACTACGTTGGCTGGAACATGAGCAAGGTTTTTAGAAATGAAAGAAAAACGATAAATCAAGGTAGGAGCTCACGGAAAGAAGCATTCAGCTCTGCTGCTGATGTATGTCCGTTCTCAGGTTGCAGTGAAAGCTGGACAGTCTCGAAGTAACTACAGGAAATTAACCGACAAAGAAAATCTCAACTTTGGACGCCTGTGAAACGAGAAGCATAGGGATCTCAAGGTGGAACTACAATGTTTCAATACTGACAGGCAACAGCACTTATACGCATAGTGCAGAAATAAGTAGACATGGGGAACTTGAAAGTCGTACTCATCAAAGAATTCGGTTGCAGCTTTCAGAAGACGCTCTTCACCATTCGGAAAAAGCTCCCGAAATGTGACTGCTTTCTCTAAAAATTCTTGTATGAAATCCTGGTAAAGACGGAGGACATGTTAAAGAACACAAGAATAAAGCTTGCAGACAGTAGTTAGTGCAATGCTAGTCTGAAAATCGAGACATCGAGATATTGCTGAAGTGAAGTCTGCGTTGAAGGCCGCAGTACCTTCTCGTCTTCCTCGAGCAAATCTCTTCGTGAAGCTGAAGTCTCCAGTGCCTTAAGACCATGGCGAGAAGCACGCCGTTCAGTTAGATCTAACTTCGCGTTAACTTCGTCCTCACCATGACGTGACAGAAATGTGTCCATCATTGTATCCACCTGAACCCAAGAATGTCAACTCTGTGAAAAGGTGAACATAACTCCTGCCTTGAGTGCGTTAGAAGTCGGACTGTCTCAAATTGGCATGACACTCTAAATCGTCCCTATAGACAGAAAAGAAAGGAGCAGCTTGACAAACACTAAAAAGAGGTAACGTGAAACAAAACGAAACCAAAAGTAGTATGTTTCACATCATGCATCTCAGGAAAGCACGAGGTTTGAACCGGATGGTTGAGTTGCTGGAGAAGTGAAACTGCTTGAGCTCGAGCTGGCAGTGAAACCGAACGATCCATCACCTGCGCCTGCAAACAGAGGGTCAATGATACTCGCTATTAGTAGACGATATAATTCAAGATAGACAACAAGAAAAAAAAGTTAAAAAGAAAGAAAGATTCAGAGAACAAGACAAAAATTCAGGACAGCTTCATATCTTCAACCAGAAAAGGCTGTGTAATGAAGAATTAAACTAGCAAGAACGAAACAGATGTGAAGGTTGTGTGTACTAGTAGGCGTTTGATGAGAGTGCTTATGATTGCATCCGATTCGTCCTTGCATGTCCGAAAAGACGATTGACCGTATACCTGCTCTAGCAACAGATTCCAGAACTATATCAAGAAAGAAAATACATACGTTCAAGCTCTACCAAAACATAAGCACAATTATCCTCTAATTATCAGCACCAATAGAAACATCACTTAACAACCTGGATAAAGCTTTTGCATGCAGAGAAATAGAAGTACCTTCAGGATCGGTAGAGCCCCTTGATAATACTTCACAGCTGCAGCATAATTCTCAGAACTCATGGACTTGCGAAGACGCTGTGGCAGATCAAATATAAACTGCATATTCCACGTGAAAATTGCTCAAATTAAGTACTACCACAGCACTTGTTAATCATGTACGTCTCTTCAAAGAGATAGAAGTCATTACAGATCAAGAAAACAAGCTACTACACCTTCATTTGCACAATAATCAATATACAGGTACCCTCACAATGAAGAAATTCAATTTTAATTCCCGAGACAACAGTTACGCAAATAATTCAGACAACCGAACACGCATTCTCTAGCACTTGATATCAGCTCCGTAAGTTACAAGTGTTACATCGAGCAAAACAAAATCAGTAGCATTCACTCGAGTTAGGTCTTCATAGAGAACTCCATCAAAACACTTGCCAAGTTGTGCCAGAAATATGTCCAGATCCTTGAAGGCCAGGTCAATACCAAAATAAAAGTATCTTGAAAACCTTGCCTAGGAACTAGATGCTCTTCTTGAGTTTTACAATCATATATCTACAAACTATTGAATGTTGAAAATGCACCTGGACTTTTCGAAGAAGACTTCGAGTACCGTTAAGTTCCTCGATTCGTTCACGGCGTTCACACAAGGAAGCATTGATTCCATCACTTTTCCCCCGTACAACGGTGACCTGCTCAATCGGAGTGGAAATTCTTAAGAAACGACAAACAAGATGTCAAGTGCTTTGTACATCTGTGAACAATAGGCTTGTGGATTTCAGGACACCATGGAAGCATCTACCTAAAACTTCGAAACGTGACATGTGCGCACTCTTTTGCATTCATGAAATGCAACCTAGAGCCAAGACCTGAAACTAGCTTAATCTCAAAAGTTACGAAAATCGCATCTCGTACAGTAATTGAATAAACAGTGTGGTTTCAGTGTTACCGTAGTGAGAAGATGATCCATGTTAGACTCCATGCCAGAAACGTTTTCCTTCATACTGCATTGACCGACAACACCATGTCCACAACTCATGATCAGGTTAAAGAAAAAAAGCGGTGGAGTGAAAGGAACTTGCAAAAATTCCCAGGGGGTGAATAAGATTAGAAGTACCGTCGAATGGTATCAGTTGCGCTTATGAACTTGTTGTAGTTTTCATAGACCAACATTTGCATGTCACTGTCCAGATTCTTTATCTCAGCTGCCATTTCCACATGACGTTGCAGCAAGCGATCCACCGGTGTCTTGCGCAGCTGTGAGCACGATGGTAGGTCATTTTCGAGTGGAAAAATGAACAATGAAATCGAAATGCGAGGGTTACGACCCTTGAATTAAGAGATTGCGATTTGTATCCACTATACAAATTCATAGAACTTCTCCAATGCATTGGCAGCTCCTTAATCCAAAAGAAAACAATCTACGACCAAGAAAACAGTCCTACGGCAACAAGAGGGATCGAGAGAACGCACAAGCGATGCAATGTAGTGATCGGAGTCAAAATTCGGGAGGTTAATGCCTTGCATGGTGTCGCGACGGACCAGGAGCGACTCGGATTCGGGGGAGCCGGAGCCATAGAAGCTGCTCAGAAGCTCCCGCAGCCTCTTGGATTTCTCGTCCTGCTCCTTAGTCGCCATCTCCTTCGTTTCTTCTCTTGTACGTCACTTCACTCCAACTGTAACACCTCTACACCATGGGATCCACCCTCGGGATCCCGGTTCGCCACAGCGCGCCAGGACAACCTCCCTGTCTACTCCCGCGCAGAACTCAATCCTTCGAACCACTGAAAAAAACAATCCACCAGCTCCTCAAAGTTTCGCATAGTATACAAGCAAATGGCTTGCGATCCAGAAACCCTAGGAAAAATTCTCAATCATCTCCTTGGCCAGGTCCCGATCTCACAGTCTGCTTCGCAATCAGGGCTTGTTGGTCTTCTCGGAGAAGCTCGGGCAAGGAAGACGACGACCCTCTCTGGATGATAATCATCTGTTATTTGGATGCGGATCATCGTTGACAGTCACAGTTGATGTCGGTTGCACTGACCAGGCACTGCAGCAATCGCCGATGTGCCTATTTTAATATTTTTAATTCATTCCCGTTGATTCCATTGGGTTACATAATTTACTACAGTGAGAAAGTGATTTGATGAATTCTCAGTCCAAGAACAGATAGAATTATGAAAATTTGCTCCAAAAAAATTAAAATTTTCTCTAGACTGTCCTAAGTTAGTCCAAGGATCAAATTGATGTATATTTGGTGACATATTGTTAAAAACGTTTAGGGTAGCACTAGTATGTCATTAATCCCTCAAGGACCAAAAAGCATTTATTGGCTGCATAGCAATTTTGGTTAGGTACATGTGACTGGAGATTTCTATATTTTGGGCTCAAATTTTAATAGACGAGGAATATCTTTCATATGCACTAAATTTCATGGCATTTGAAAATATGAGTCAAAAGTTATGGCCATTTAATGTTACTTTTTTTGTAAATGGGCAATTCGGGCAGCTTAGAAAAAAACACTTTTATCATATACAAAAATTGAAATGAAATTTCTAGAGTTATATGTATGTGGAAAGCTTTAAATCATTTCATTTTGATCAATGAATCAAAAGTTATGAGAATTTTTTGTCTATAGGTAGGTATGGATTCTCTACTCTAAAGTAAACTTTGAAGTCCTAAACCCTTACTAAATTTTCAATAGTTTTGGAAAAAAAATGAAATCATAGAATGTAGATTGTTTATTACATTGCAACCATTGGGATTGAAAATTTTCAATTCCATAATTAAATTCTTAACAATTTTGAATTTTGAATCATTTTCTATTGTTGTCAACTTACTATTTTTTTCTGAAATTTTTTAATTCAGGATACTAAAAGATCTCATAGTTACATGTGTCAAAAAAAATTCTTTCAAAAAATTGGTACTTGTGCTAAAAATGTCAATTTTTGAGTGTTTTTAATGAAAACCAATAGTCATGATCTTTAGGGGTTAATATCACTTTTTTCAATTACATTAGGAAAATTATGGACTTAAGAAGTGCCCCCAAGTTTTGGTGCCCCCAAGTTTTGGTAATGCAAGCCTAAATTACCTTGCCTCGACTACCCAAACGATTGAAATAATAAACTTATTCATGTTGAAAGCATTGTTAAGGTCAATTGGAGTACCTCCAAGTACTTCACCCTTTCAAATGAAATACTAACCAAATGGTAGTACAAGTTCTTCTCATGATGAAGCAAGGGAGTCCTCATCTTGAGGAGAGATAGGGGAATTGTCTTAGTGAATTAATTGTGAAGTACAATTAAAGCAATTTATGGGGGTCTCCAAAGTTCATTGTGAAGGGCACTTCTTGAGTCCATAATTTTCCTAATGTGCTTAACCACCTAAGGTAACTATAGGTAAATGATTCTAAATAAGCAATTGATCACTACTCCTATTATTCAGTGGCCTAATTTTTTTTTAATGTTGTTAAAAGTTCAAAGAAGATTTTAGATTCCCTTCTTATGCATTTTTTGTACAATATATGAATAAACTACAAATATTCATAGTGTTGAAATAGGTGTACCTAAAAGTGACCTTAGGATATCATGAATAGAAGTTGCATAATCTAATTCAATAAGTTTTGGGATCCTAGTAGCTAGTTTTATTTAAGATTATGAAAACTTCAAGAAGCCCATATTCACTCAAATATGAATGAAATTTTGAATTGTAAATTATATTAGAATTACTTTGAAGTCTACTTCAATCATCATTCATTACGAATGTATAAATATGTAATTGAAAATCATGCAAACAATTTGATGTTTTTTATATACTATCTATCATCTAGTATTGCAACCATTTGCTAAAAAACAAGCCTTTACAATTGCTATAGGCAATTTGTGGTTTCAAATTCATTAATTTTTTAGCATTTACAAGCATATATCTTGAAATTTATGGATTTTGTTGTTGGATTTATATGCTTCAGAAGAAAATTTTATAAACTAACTAAACCCTATTATACAACAAGAAATGATACAAAACATTCAAGTGCCTAATATGGAATCAAATATCTCTTTAGCAATTGCAAAAGTTCATTTTGAACATGCCTAATTGAAAAGCAAAAGATGGCAACACTAAATGGAAGATAGTGTATACAAAAGATTGAAATTGTTATGTGATTTTAAATTTTGCAAATATGTATTTGTACTAATGCTGAAGTACTCTTCACTACAATTCCAATACAATTTTTGTTTCAAAATTTGTCCCTTTTTTAACATGCTAGAGTGTCTTGAAATTTATGGACTTTCTATTGAACTTTAGTTCTAAAGAAAATTTGTGAGATTATTAGAACCAATTGTACATTTGAAATCTAATTATAAAGAAAATTCATGAGATTGTTAGAACTAATTGTACATTTGAAATCTAACTATAAAAAAAGTTCACAAGATTATTAGAACCAATTGTACATTTCAAGCAAGACTTTGTAGTGGCCATGTCAAGTGGAGTTTGTAGAATCAATTTTAGAAAGAGTTCACAATTAAATGTGGTTATCTTAATATACAAGATGGTTTTGTTCCTACATAATTACTTCATTATACTTCATCCACCAGATGGTTTGAGCAAGAAGATTTAATGCTACATTTAAATTTTTCATTGGAATACCTCATGACATGCCCATCAAATCTTAGTCTTCTCACCAATTGTTAGGGATTAATTTGCATCCTAGGGAATGAACATCTTCATCTACAAATCAAATTCACATTGTACTCACTAGTACACTAGTTAACTCAATCAAAAACCTGCACACAAATGTAATATTAAATCAAATTCACATTGTACTCACTAGTACACTAGTTAACTCAATCAAAAACCTGCACGCAAATGTAATATTAAATCAAATTCACATTGTACTCACTATTACATTAGTTAACTCAATCAAAAACCTGCACACAAATGTAATATTAAAGAATGTGTGAAAAGGGTTCTTGTCCTTCATGACCCTTACGACGCAATAGCTTCTTTAACGTCGGTTTCACATGCAACTCCATTGATTTTCAAAGCACATGCGTTGAAAAACATGTGCACTGAATTGAACTTAGTTGATAATCACGTGCATTTGGGGCACCTACGCAGTAACATTAAAGAGATATGGGTGTCAGTTAAGTCCTGTTGTCCACACATGGCAAAAGTCTTTCTGAGCAAGGCATGCCTTTTCGAAGCGATACATTCTGTAAGTTAAAGCAATGCATTGAAGACATGCCCAAAGCGCAAGAATAGAAAATGAAGTCCTCACACTGAAAAGCCTAAGTTTGAATGGAGTCAGACTACAAAAATCATATGTTCTTATGCGTGTGGGAGTGCCGTCTCTTGCCGACTACATCTGGCTTCAATCCTCGAGCCTGTTTATCCATAAATCTAAGCCCTGCTGTTACTGCACCAATTAAAGCAAGTGCATAATATGACTTGTACGGGGCCAGTGCCAACCCAGCAAAGTAACAATACAAGCCTGCGGTGCCATACAAGACGCTGAAGCCTGCGTCAGTAGTTTTGGGGCCAAACAAAGGAGATAAAGGAATGAAACCCATACTGGCGTCGGAAGCACTCAAATAGAGCCCGTGAAGAACAATGCCGAAGCAGAGAACAGAATCTAACAATGATGGAAGAGTTCGGTCCAATCCAGACCTCTGCAACAACCCGAACAAAAGAGGTTACTATCTCAAATGAGGTGGGAGACGCCTCGCAGTACTATTGGAGCCAAGAATGTACTCTAGGAGCTGGAACGATCATTTTCAAACAAGTATACAAAACATTGGGATGCAAGTCGCGTAATCAGGGCTCGTTTTACAGAAATGCTGACGACAAGCAAATAGTTGAGGCCAAGACATAGATATTTGGAACTGCAGATATGAGGTGAGATGGAACAGAACACCTACCTGAACCCAAGCAGCAAGGGAAGGGACCAGCATAACGGCAGTTAGAAGGTGGAGCAGCAAGAGTCCGTGACGGTAACGATACGTCGCAAGAAAATCGTCTCCATGAGCGAGTGCAGCAGACTTATTCAGCTCGTCGATAGAAGCGTCAGCTTTCTCAAATTGGAGCCCAATACGATCGTCTTCTTTTTTGGCATTCCATATTAAAGTCTTGTGTAGCCGATGGCTGCATTAAGTCACAGATTTTAGATAACAACTATAGTTCGAATTAAGGGGTCACTCTAGTCAACCATTGTGAATTTTGCAGGCACTCATGGATCAAATATCATGTAACCTTGAGCTACAAAGGAAGCAGTGACATGAGTTGATACCTGCAAAGCGCAGTGTGGCAGTTCCAGGCGTGGACCACCAACAGCACGACGAGTCCTATACTGGGATGAATAAAGACAAGAAGCACAGCGATTCCAGCTGCCAGCGCTAGTGATGGCCTTGCTCGTAACTGCTGAATCACCTGCTGATATAAACGAAAAAGGTCAATACTTCGTACTAAATTACAAGGCACTCGACGTTTCCTATTCTGAACATATAACCTCCAGGAATATATAAAGAAAACCTTGTAACCGCAAAGTGCAGAGGGAGGACGATTAATCATGATATGTAGTAGCAGTTGCAAGGTATACAGAATGAACCTTCGAATCAGACCCGCAGCCACACAACCCTTGGGACCCTCGGACACGAGATCGATCCTCCAATTCCTGGAACCTGCGGGGATATATTATATATATGAATTTGCATTCAATGCTACATTTCATGCAGAGAGGGAATTCACCCTTCCATAATGCATCGAAGGTTTTGTGTTGAAAAAAGACTTCTCCAAAGCAAGCAACTGATCCAATAGTAATAACTGAGAACTGGAGAAGAACCATGAAATTATGTCCTGTGTTAATGATGAAGAAAGCACAAAACCTGGATATTTACCTTAGCTTGAAGAATACTTGGACGAAAGATGCACTCTCGAATAGTATGCTTGTGACCACTGCCAGCGCAGCGACAACGCCATTTGCAAAGACGTAACAAACGAGAGAGACACCCAAGAAGCTGATCAAAGGTGGAGGAGTCTCTGTTACAAAGATCAAAAGGAAGTAGTAGATAACCGGAAGTCCAGGAGCCAAAACCAAGAATGGAAAAGGAAATCGTAGATTTGCCTCAATACATGAGACAACTGACGGAACAAGTAGGTCCATCTCCCAAGCTCGTGCTTGGCGCGTAAGTGCAAACAAGACCACTGCCACTGCCAAACCTGTGATCTGTGGAACTGATAGTGAGAATATGTTGCTGCTTGACAATCAAGCTCAGATAAACTATGCGTCATTCTGAATATTGGGACATTTGCTATCAGGATGTTTAGGTCCAGGTGATGCACAAACAAACGAATGCAGCAAAAGAGAGGACACAAATGACTCAAATTTAGACCTGCCAATGACCACTTCTTCCTACAGGGACTCTTCAGAACCTGTATTATACCCAATACACGAAGGATATCTGCAGCAGCATATTACATGCCAACCAAAGATGACCAAGTGGGTGTGGCAAACTAGAGTCCAGAGATCATGATAGAAAGCACTATCTGCATGAAGTAGAGTAAGCACCTGTAGTCCATACACTAGAAGAAAGCGACTAGCAGCTGTTGGTATAGACACCTCAAGGCTTGCGACATAAGAACAGTGAGGGTCAACCTGCAACCAAATACCACAAATTCGACGATATAGACAGAAGATAAACAATCCTCGCTACCATCAGAATGAGCATCCTTCTATTGAAAAAAAAAATCTTAGGACCCATACAGATCAACTCCCCAAAAAAGAAGCACGAAGAATAAGCGACACTTGAGAAATGGATAGCTCATACCAAGAGAACTATTGTAGTGTGTTCAGATCCATAACTTGATCCCCATATTGCAGGGGCAGAATCAACCACTACGACTTCAGAATCGAGATTTGGAAGAACTTCCAGGCCGAAAGGTGGATCCCAGACAAGAGCAACTGGAGGAAAGCATCGGGCTTTGCAAATCTCTGATAAATCGAAATGAGGTTTTTAGGAATTACTCAAATCGACACACCAAATAGTGGTACAACAAGAAAGGATGCGAGACCAATCGGAATTTTACCAGAAACCGTATATATACCAAAAGAAAAGCAAAAGAAAGAAAGAACAGGATGAAAAGGATGAAAAAATAGAAGATAACTCCATTTCCTCACTTACAATAGATTAGTCTACATTTTCCCGTGCAATTACTGTGGGCAACACAGAAATTTACATCAAATTTTACTTGTAAGAAATTCTTAACTTATCAAGGACAAAATCATATATGACTTTATACAAACCAATTTTGTTCTAAATAAGTTAGAAATGAGACATTTATTTCGAACCTATAGCTAAAAGTAAAGAACTAAATAGAATTACTTTCGCCCACAGTGATTGCACGGAAAGTGTAGAGGAGATTAAAAAGATGATCCAATCAAATGTGCAAACAACTCGACTTGTGCAGGGAATAACTTGCTGACACGCCGAAAGGTGAAATGCGCTAGCACCGAGAAGCGGAAGGAAATTGATCACGCAAGAGGACAAAGATCTTACTGAGAATTTCCTCAGGTGATGGGTTCTCCTTGGCAAGCACGGTTGTTTGAATGCCACAACTTAGAGACTTCACAGTCAAATTTACTGGCAGAGTTCCAGCTGACACCGCGATTGACAAATTCCAAAGCATTGGGTGGTCCTCCCCGAAATGAACCTCCTGTTCGCATGATTAGTGAGATTTGCAAATGCACCAAAACTAAGAGGATGTGAAAACGTGCATTCTCAAGGTATATGACAGAGATTTTCACTTTTAGAAAAAATTTAAAGATGAGGGTAAAAGCAGCCCAAGACAGTAACAAACGCAAATTGGAGAAATATAACATAAGGGTACTTCGGCACGCTACCTGCTTTCTATAAATAGTGGATAGTAGAGACAAGGGTGACATGGTCATCCTTCCCTCCTTGGGATTGAAAAACTGTCCGACAGCCATAGATGCTGCAGGAGGGGGTCTCCCGGAAACGCTCTGGACACAATACAAACACACCAGCGCTCAGTTCACGATGCTCCTCCTCCCAGTCATGTGGAACATGATCTGGTCTACTAAGAAGCACATCACGTTTAGATAGCTAACTGCAATGAAAACTCACTTGTCATAATCCCTTCATCACCGCAAATTCTAGTCACCTAATAAACAGAAATATAAGTATTAGGGTTCGGAGAACACATTGTATTTCAGCACTCTCATTTTACTTACGTTCTATTTCCAACTTATACCAAGAGTTGCAGTCGGCTGACGCTGTTTCTTACAATAGACCACACGAACAACTCTAATGAATGCAGTGGTAATATACAAGAATTATTCTATATTAAGAATCTTCATATCCTCAGGCTGCAGAAAATAATGTATATAAGTTCCTACCGGTCGTGGAGCAACAGAAACTGATATATACTTGAAGCCACGTAAATCGCTGGGGCTCAGGCGTAGGATTCCTGAAGGAGGAGCTTGCTCTGTCTGACCTCCTGGTTCAATCTATATTCCACAACAATGAGAGGTAAGTAAAGCTGACTAAACTTTTTACTAAACCTTAACAACCCCAGAAAAGTCATAACAAAATCAGCCTACTGTTTGGTCAAATCAGTAAAGCCTACTCAATGTAGAATGAGAAGAAGATAAACCTGAACTGGAGTGGGACCTGTTGGAATTTCGGCCATCTTCATGGTCACCTCCACTGCTTCCTCAAAATCAAGTAAGCCACCAGACTTGGCACTGGCAGGCCATAAATGCAAACGCACTCCAACACATGGTGCCAAGTTTGTTGCCAAAATAAACCAGTCCCCATCCTTTGCCTGAAACACAGCCGTCGAACTTCAAACAAGTTTCACACTCAACAAGCACTCACGTAAGAAGTGCAACACTTAGGTACAACTCCAAAAACTCCGCCTCCTGAAATAATTTTGATCGTAAGAAACTTGACATTACTGTCGAATATCAATTTTTTTGTTCAAATCTGGATATGCGCAACCAGTTCTTATCCCTTCTCACAGCATTCAAAAACGAGATGCATCAAACATGGCTTGGGCTCTTACAAACTTCTCAATGTTCATCACTCTTCGTCTTCCATCCATTGCCAGAATAGTCATGATGTTGGACTTGATATAAAGATCTGTCCGCGGTATCTCCTTTAACCAGGGAACACTAGAAGGGCATGCAAACGGACTCTGGTTCAGCATTTTCTGCTGTTTCTTACTCAACTTTCTACCTCCCAATTTTGACTCATCAACTTTGATCTCCTCCTCTGCCACAAAAGCTTGGATCCCTGCAACCTCAACCAATTTAGCGCTGACCATACAACCAAGAACTTCAAAGCGCTGCCTTCCTCTCCTTTGAATTATTACTGTTCAAGGCATAATAGGGTGCCTAATCCCTCATAGATAATTCGTTTTATATGTAAAAGTAAACATCAAGCACATAGTCCTGAAACCAAAAGAGTAAAATGGAGCCAACCTCTTCCGGTGCTGGTTTTGAATAAAGATACCGGAATCCTTGAAGTGATACTGGGTAACCAACCAAAAGCATGTGGCAATGCACTACGCAAGTTGGACACAAAGATAGCCATTCTTTCATGTGGATTCGTCATCTGCTGCCCTGTCTCCTTATCAATAAGCTGTAGTAGGGTGTGCGAGACCTGTGCATCAAATTTATATGAATCAAATCTGACAACATAGCTGAAGTAAATATCCAATTCTCAAAATGCATAATGATAGCTCTCACATCCAACCACCGCAAAACAGGGTTTTTTTAGGGCGATCTCTAAGAGAGTGCAAAATTTGTACCTTACAACTGATCAGACAATTTGCTTACCTGCGTAACCAATTGGTTACACCATAAAATGCTTTGATGTTCGGTAGAGAGGAACACGTTCACCATGCCTGCTGCGCCAATAGTCAGACCATTAGTTGGAGGTACAATCCCATCCAATGAAGCCATTCTAGAGCGCACCTGTTTTGCAGGAACATGTCACCATGAGAATGAACGGTAGATTATTATGAAGTGAAATCCTCAATGAAATAAACAGAATCTCAGACAACTCAATACACTAGTATAAAAGTGTCATGGACTTCGTAGCAACAAAAAAAAAAACACCCAGGCTTATTGTCCAAAATGAGGTCGACACATACCTGATAATCCCGAATGCCTCCAGCTATCGACACAACGACTACATCTGATAAAGGAGGCTTCGACCAGTGCCCTCCCCTGGACTGAACACTCTTGAAACCTTGTACCCAGGCATCATTGACTTTTGAAAAGAAGCGTCCAAACGATGGTTGAACTTCCAGCGGAGGCGACCTGCCAGAATATGACCGCCAAATGAGGGAAAATGAATAGGACATGCGACTGTGTTCACAAGTGAATGAGCAACAAGAACACTTCACATTGCACTGAGGACTAGAAGAATTCCAGTAAACGACATGAGCTGGCCTATGTTTCAACCTGTGCAGAGACACAATATGTTGTATCAAGAAGATGTGCTAGGTTTTCAACGGATTTCGTCATGAAAATCATTACGATGTTCTCAAATTCAGAACGCTTGTTCCTCCTTACAAACTCTTATGTATTGAGAACACATATTACTGAAGTAGTGCAGAAGACGACAGAGGAAAATGTATCGACAAAATAAGAATGTCAACCCACAAAAATCTGGCAACACACCTGTGGGGGCTGGATAGAGTGACAATAGTTCGAACGCTTCCAGGTCGAAGTTCCGGGTGTACAACTGCGGCTCTTGCCACAAAGCCACCCATAGAGTGTCCAACCAAGATAACATTTGTTGGCAAAATCTCTCCTTTATCATCATTATGCTTAGATCTCGTTTCCAAAGAATCTCTGTACCTGTTAAGAATCTATTGCAAAGAAAGAAAATACCAACGTATAAGCTCATGATGTTTGAAAATTATGTTGACTAAGTAGAGCGCTGTGATCGCAAGAATTTGGTAATAAAACTCTGGTGCTGAAGTACAATACAAGTCACTGAAAGGAACAACATAACTCTAACTAGCACAGCAATGCTAGTTACAGTCGTCAAATATAAGACGGCATATTTAGCATCAAATGAGCAAAAGAGGCGATCTCAGATGGCATGACAACCTCGAAAGACATCTCCTTGATAGATACCATTTTTAAAAAGGAAACCCTGGATCTCGATAATGAAAAACTGATGCTCAAAAGCAGATTTCGAATATTCATTGAAATTCCTTTGATTCATAAGCAGCTGAGAATGAGGGGTCATACATGCATCTCGCGGTGGAGGAGTGACGAGAGTCATACCCGGTGCACGGCTTGCACAACATATTCAGAGTGCTCTTCAAGGATCCACCCGTCCATTGCTGATTGCTCCCCCTCCAAATCGACGGCAAACCAATCAAGGTGATTTGCATACTGCCCATTTGTTCTGACTTTAGCCAGAAGCTCTGAAAAATTTAAGTCATCTTGAAGTGAGCCAGCTTCAAAAGGTGTGAAGGCAGACTGCTGATAGTGTTGGACGTCCTGGGGACCACCATTGTAAGCTCTGTCTGATTCAGCTGCTATGGATCGCACCTGTTACAGAGTACAAATTGAGACCCTAATTTGTAAGCCAAAACTTCGGTAACAAGCCAAGAAACTCACATTGCCAGAAACTTAGAGAAATCTCAAAATGGTGAAAATAAGGGATGCGTCAGTTATCTTAAGGTCTGAAAACAGACTGAAATAGACACCTGTATCTTTCAGCGATACAGACTTTAAAACCACACAGCACAGGGACGCAGCCCATTCTAATCAACCATGAATTCAAACTAAAATAATGATTCAACGTTTTGCAAGGCTTTCTAGCTCGTGAGAAATGAGGAATCAGGCAACAGGATAGAGATGCACGTGACTACCGGCACATGTAGATCATGCAAGACCTGATAACAAAAAATAACTTTGTCCTGCCAATTCTAACCACATAATCAGATCGATTAACTAAAAAAGCTTTTAGAATTCAGAATCGACATTTAATCGTAGTGATCTTTACGAGTGAGCTGCTTTAAAAATACAAACCTCATCAGGATTTATCTCGAAAGTCAAGAACTTCTAGAGATGTAACTACAGGACAGCCCAACTTGAAAACATCTCAATCGGAAAACCAAATGAAAAACTTACTTGCTTAAAAGAGCCACCATTGCCAGGAATAAAAAGAACTGGAACACCCGACAATTTGACAAGGTGAAGCTGGTAATCAATTTTCTTCCAACCTTCGTGATAAAGGTAGAGAGAGTATCTGCTCCCGCTAGTGGTATTCGAAGGCAGCGGAACAGGGATGTAAGTAGGATACATGTAGGTCATGTTACATCCTTTCAGCAAAGGCTTATGAAAACCTAACAATCCTACTGCTGTTATGGACGCCGCAATCACGATTGCGAAAAAGGTCCTGTACTTACACCATCCCACTCTCGGGGCCCCCATCCCCCTCGCACGAAAATCTCCTCCTCGCGTCCTTACTAAGCGCGCCCAAGAACGTCAAAACCTCAATTTCCCATTGAAGACCTAATCAAGAACCTCGTCTCCAAATCTCTCCAAATCGCCTTCATCCAATCACCACAATGCCTGGTACCAAATCTCTTTAATCAACAGTACGCAGACACATAATTCACAAGGCTCATCCGGCTACATTCCACGACCTCAAAAAGGTCGACATAGAGGCGCAAGTGCCATGGCAACACGATCCGATCACCAGATGTTTTTTATCCCGTCCAGACCTAAACTTTGCACAGAACATCCTGCCAGAAATCTCTACTCGTTCCAGCTACCGAAGGAAGTCCAGCTGCCGCGACTAGAAACAGATCTGGTCTTGAAATGTGCTCGTCGCGGCGATGGCACATTACAGGGTCAATTCCAATCGATGCTATGGCGAAATTAGTCCAAGCAGCTTAAGAAGGAGCTGGGCGAAAACTTCAGTTCAGCAGAAGCTCCGGGATGAAATTTGTTGCAGAAGAGAGAGAGAGAAAGAGAAAGAGAAAGAGAGGGTCCCACTGCGAAAACCAAAGAACGATCTGGCCCGCAATCAGGCACTTGCATCCTGCGTACAGTGCTCAGTGCTCTGGCACTTACGCACACGCTTCCAGCGCTGCTGCCTGCCATGGAAGCCATAGCTGCGAGAATGGCCGGGTCACCCGATCCCACCTACGACACCCGACCCGTTCCCGGGCACTTATTCCTCTCTAATAACACTCTAATGACTCACTCTGTAATTGCACTTTCTGTAATAACACACTCAATTGAGCGCCCTGTCAGTTTTAGTTTTATTATCTCTACTTCTACAGGGAGAGGTTTAGCAATGGTGCACAAAAGTTCAACAGTATGTAGGCAAATGAATATACAAAATGTATTAAAAGCAATAGTGGTATGTGTGGGCCCATCATTCTTAATCCTTGAAGGATGCTGACGTCCAAAAGTGATCAAGGAATGACTTCATTGTTCACTGTACAAATGAAGAATACACATATTGGTTCAATAATCAAGAGGAGTTTGGGTGACTACCTTGGTCATGGGATTGTGTCCTTCGGAGATTAAGGATTTGTTTATTATGTTTGGTAAGGTAACTATGCCTAAAATGAACCACTCTTCAAAATCAACCCTTATTTGTGAATGAAAAATAAATAGGGAGGATACCAAAAACAATACACATGACAAGGGGAGATATTAAGTGAATTTTGAGTAGTGTGTAACTCTATTGATAGAACTATGAAGGTGACAACTTTACAAGTGGTCTGTTTTGAGTGCACTTTTTGTTGTTTTAATTTCTCTCCACTATCATTTCTTCATATGCATCAAATTTATTTTAGCATCACCTACATGACACTTTTAGCACCCTACATCTTGAATCTATGAAAATTTGTAACTAATTCAAAATTCATCCAAAAATTATGAAACCACTTGCAATTTGATTTATAGTCCTTTAGTAATGTGCAAAAAATGTTATTCATTTTCTACAACACATTGGTTATGCCATAGAGCTTATTCACTCCATTTAGGTGTAGTTACCATAGTTGAATTGTGATGTGTGCATGTATTTAGGAGTAGCATTCAAAGATTGTCCAATAATAAAAAATTTTAAATAAGAATCAAATATAGAAACTTTTATATAATAACAATCAAACAATAGTTTGTATTAAAGATCGTATGAAAAGAGACATACCAAACTATGATACATTTATTTGGATAGAGATATTTGCAATTAGTTGTATATTTATTTTATTTTATACATTAAAACAAGTAAAACCATTTTATTATATGCAGTGATTGAATGCAAGATTAATTGTAATTTAATGAGTATGCCTTGGCTACCTATTTTAGCTACCAAAACTCAAATCAAATAAAGCCATATTCAATTCTATACTTTTCATTGTTCAATCTTCTTCAAATGGTATAAAATGAATTAGGAAAGACTTCAACGGATTAGAAAGCCTTTGAAATTTAATGTTCATTTGAATTTGAAGGGTTGCATTTAATCTAATGGATTATAATTCACTTTGTTTCTCATGTAATTTTCAAGTTGGATGATCTCACCAAGCATGAACTTTGAATATTTGCATTGTTAAAAAAATTGAGTTCCTAGAGTTGCAATTACATTAAGTTGTCGTAATAGTGCTTATGACACTAATTTATCAAAGTCACATTGTTTTAAATTATTACCAATTGTAATAATACTATACATTGAATCCATGTTTTTTTTTAAATAAAAATTTTGAGACACCAATTTTCTATGTGACTCTTAATCTCCCTTCTCAATAATTAGAGGTCTAAAGAAAAACATCATTAGAGGGGGTTTGAAGGCTAAAGAAGTCTATTTTAGACTTGTTCCCTTCATTGTTCCCCCTATACTAGAGGAACAAATAACTATTAGAATTTTTTTTTCATCAAATTTTTTTTTTAATTTTAAATCTTAAAATGAAAAAAAGAGTTGAAAAAAAATTGAGAAATTACGTAGCAGGGTCTTAGTTGTGTAGGATTGCTATAGTGTTGCTGTCGCAAATTAAGTTTGCTTGTTCCTACTACATGATAACTCATGGTCTTCTTGACGCTTCAAGTTTCATGTGTTGGGTAATTATCTTTAATTTGATTTGAATTTTGCAAGGGATGATTGGTGTATCCCAAAGTTTTACAAGACATTTAATGTTTGTAATATAGAAGAATACAAGTTCTTTAGATATGGGTTCCCCAAAAGGAGGTACAACAATTTACATGGGATACATAGGAATTTAACCCCTAAAGAACCAATTCTAATACCATATGATTAAACTTTGATTTTGAGTTCAATTATGTAGCCTTTTAAATCATATTCTAATTTCAAAGTAAGGTTATTATTACATGAGACTATTTTCAAGTAGTTATTTTTTTCACACCTAAAACCTCCTTGGCAATGATCTTTAAATCAAATCACCACCATCAAGCTAATTGTAACCTTTATCATTATAGGATTTCTAGGGGGTGGGGAGGGCCATTTCAGGCCTATTCTCCCGCCTCTATTTCCAGTGTCAATTTTGTTCTTTTTGAAAAAATAAAATAATTTTTTTAAACTTAGAACGGAAATAAAAGTAGATAAAAATATTTCATTTTTTTCAAAAAGTTTTTTTGGTGACATGGCAGTCACCATGCCACATCAAGCAATAGCTGCAAGGCTATTCTCCCAATGCTAGCAACCTAGGGAACTCACAGCCTTCCATATTTGTTGAAAATCCTCTAATGATAATTAATTAATAAAATTTTGATAATTTTTATGTCTTAATAAGCACTTTTTCTAAAAGAATTGATTTTTTTAAATTGGTGAAAAAATCAAACTATTGTGATTTTTTAAAGTATAATCTGTTGAGAAAACTGTATCAATTTGAATATGTATTAGATAAATTTGGAATTTTGGCAAAAAAAATTAGGTTTGATTAGAGATAGTACTTGGTAATTTAAACTTGAAAATAATGGTTAATGAAGAAACTATGAATGAAAAATTCATATTATTGTATTCTATTATAATAAGAATGAGAAGAAGAAGAATAGTAATATTATTATTATTATTATTATTATTATTATTATTATTATTATTATTATTATTATTATTATTATTATTATTGTGTTATTGCATTCCAATATATATATATGTAGCTTCCATCTAAAATTTTAACTCACTAAATTTTTGAATTTTTCAAAGTTTTGAAATGAAGTAGAAATGTAATGTAATAGGTTACATTTAAAAAGTTTAACCCCTAAAGGTCCAAATTGCATTTTTTGGCAACATAACGATTTTGGGCAGCTCACTATGAATGGAGTTTTTAGTTTTTTTTGCTGAAATTTTCACACTACATGTGGCCAAGGAGTAGCTTTAAATCCCAACAATTTTCATAACTTTTGACTACATGATTCAAAAGTTATTGCATGATATGTAATTTTCAATGCTTGGCGGGCAGCCCAAATGTTTTTTAAGAAATCACTTTTTTCAAAAATAAAAATTTGAAATTGATTTTTTATATTTATATATATGTGAAAATCTTTGAATCATTCCATTTTGATTTACGAGATGAAAGTTATGAGGTGTTCTAGTTTGTGGGCAGTCATGGATTTCCTACTCAAAAATAAACTTTGGAGTCCTTTATTCAACTCAATTTTTAATATTTTTTGAAAATAAAATTAAAAGATATTGATGTAGATTTTTTATTACTACATTACCACTTTTGGGATTGGAATTTTTCAATTCCATAATTGAATTCTTAACAATTTAGTGTTTTGAATCATTTAGTACTTCTTTCTACTTACTATTTTTTCCTATATGTTGTGCAATTCCAAATGATCTAAAATTTTTTTAAGCATGTAGCCAACTTGATTTGAAGAATGAATACAAAGAAGCAACACCATTTTGAATATTTTTTCATACAAATGTGACCTTGTGAAGTGCAGCTGCCCGTATTTTCACAAGGCCAAAGAAATGTTTTTTGTCACTTCAAACGTTAATATCTAGCAATCTACACGGTGGAAAATTCTGAAATTTTTTATACATCTTATCAAAATAGTTTACTACAAGATCCTACGGTTACATGTGTCCAAAAATGTTTTTCATCTAAAATTTGATGCTTATATCAGAAATGGCAGTTTTGGAGTGTTTTTGGTGAAAACATAGTCTTTGACCTTTAGGGGTTAAATCAAAACCCAAAATGGATACTTTGAAAGTTATAATCAAGTTCAACCAAGGCAAATCATTAAATGAGATTTTAGCCCTTGGGAGGGCTGTGAGTTCCCCTGCATTCAATTAGATTCCCAAACTTTGTGCACTATCGTGGCACAGCAAATGCCATGTCATTTTTTAATTTTTGTTTTAAGAAAAAAATAATCTTTTTTTCATTTTAAAATTTAAAAAAAAATTATGATAGCGGTTGTTCCCAAATTGTTGGTGGAACAAAACTAGATGGCCTTCTAGACCCCCTAAAAAACATTTAAAGTCTCTTTTGGGATCCAAGAACCTATAGGAATTAACCAAACTATAGTCAAGTGCAAAAGGAAAGATTGTGTTGTCAAAAAATATAAAAACCTTATTTGTACATGATAAATCCTCTTTTATTCAACAAAATTTTCATTGAAAAATTGAAGGAGTCAAGTCAAATTTAGGCTTTAAAGATCTATTTGTGATTTGAAGCCTTCAATCAAAAGCTATAAACCAAATTTAGATGCCACATATGAAAATTTATTTCCCCCCTCTTTAGTTTTGATTAGAATGATTGCATGCTTTCATGAAATTAGGTTCAAAGTGAAGATTATTTATACTTAGTTCTTTTGCTTTTATTTTGAAACAAGCAAATGCTTTATTCTACCAAGAATAAAACATCACATTGAACTAGAAGAATCAAACCTCGGCAAAAAATATTATTAACAAACTACTTACAGTGCTATGTAAAGTCATAGGTCTATAAAACTAGTGACCATTTTGTAGTGAATTCACAATTTTGGAGAGTTTGACTATTTGAAATGCTTTTAGTAAAGGTTTTTTTGAAAGATAAATGGAATTGGCATGTAATCTTGGTTGTTTCATGTTTTTGGACCTTTCTGGAATTAATTAAAAATTTTGAAGTAGGAATCACATAAGGTACTAAGAACATCCCCCCAAAATTTATTTACCAATGGTACATTGACAAAATAGTGCAATTGGTACATTGAAGTTTTATGTACCTTTGTATTAAAAACACTTTTTAAAGCCCAATCACTATATAAACCTCCTACCTTAAGTTTTGCAAAGCCTTTGGAGAGCACAAAAAGAGAGCATTCTTGACATCCATACAAACCCAATGGATACGTAGGCATTCTTCAAGTTAACCTTGTAATGACGTAGCAACCTAAAAGTATTTGATGTATGACAAAAAATTCTTCTATATAAGATAAAAGTATAAATGTTCATCCTTGGAATCTTTTTGTGCCAAAAAGAGAAGTCTTACTCTTGGATTTTCTTAAGTAAATGATTCACATGGGATCCAAGAGGATGATTTCTATAGTGACCAGTTTTGCATTCCAAGGTTGAGAGACTTTCTATCCTTGCAATATTGATCTCATTGGTTCGGAATCACTTACTTCCAACATCAAAAGAAAATTATTTTGCTCATAAATTGAATAATTTATGGACTTGTAAGTTTACAACAATTTCTCTCTAGTTTACTATAGAAGCACCCAAAACTGTCAAAATAAGCAATTCAACAAAGTTTAAGGTACCTTTTCCTAAAGCCTAATATTTTGTAGTATTAGAAATTGAAAATCATAAATTAAAAAAAAGATAGATTTTTTAGATATGGCATGTAATTTCTATAAATTTTCAAAGTGGAAGGTCTTGAAACCATTGAAACTGTCATATAGGTGGATCTAAAATCAAAATTTGAAAAAATCTGCAATCAACCAATCATAGTTAAGCATGAGGACGATTTAATGACACTTTTCAAAGACACTTTAATGGAAATCTAGGGTACATGAATGGATATAAGGATGGGAATGGGTGTTTTCACCTTACATTCATTTCCACAGAAGTTGATCCTAAAGTTGACATTTAGTTCATTAACTCTTTCCCATTGCTATATATTCACACTCTAAGGGAGAATAAAATAACTATACCTCATTTCAACTACTTTCTAAAACTACACAGTCTAGATTCTTGCCTAAAATGTACTTCTATTATTCATGAGAGTCTGCCATTGGTTATCCTAAATTCTATTTTTTGTACTTTGAAAATTCATAGTTTATTCATTCAGTTTCCAAAAAATGCATTGAAGGAGAATTTGGAATGTGCTTTTGCATTAGAAAATTTTGGTGGTCTAGAAGGGCTGTGAGTTCCTTGAAGTTTTCTAACTCTGTGAATTTGCCAAAACCTATTGCTTAATGTGGTAGAACAATTGCCATGTTGTATTCAAAAAAAAAAATTTAATTATTTTTTTTCAACTTTGTTTTTTATTTTAAGAAATTTAATTTAATTTAATTTTTTTCTAACAATGAGGCATTCTTTTTGCTACAAGGGGAACTCGAGGAAACACCAACTTGAAATGGCCCTCCTAGACCTCCAAAAACCTTCTAATGAACTACAAACAAGACACCTCAAAAAAATTTGATATAATATTGGAAACCATACTAAATTGCTTATTTGTGTAATTCTAGGTTTAGTTACCTTACCTTCACTTTGAAATAAATCAAATAATGTTCCCTAAAGTGGAGGGTTGAAATTGGAAAGACGAATAGTGAAGTTACTTTACAGACACTTGATGTTAGAGTGGCTATTTTGCCCAACTCAAAATTAAGATATTCTTTGGTGTGAATGTATTCTTGGAGATAGAAGCATTGCCAAGGAAATTTTTTTATTAAGTTTGAACATTGCAAAAAAACAATCTTTATTGGAGTGACACAATTGCTTACATCTATGTAAATGGATGAAATATGAAAAATGAAAATGAAACCTAAATTATTCATCCAAAAGAATTTACTTTCATCCCCTATAGAAAGATATTGTCCTTAAAATACATAACAAATGAATGATTTCATCCATTGAAAATGAAAGAATATACTACCTAATATTCACTCAAAAAATTGTATTGATTTTGAGAAAAATATTGCTAAAAAAAGACAAGTTGGGCATTGCAACAACATTGGTTTTGAGAATCTTGAATGCCACAAAATTTATAATTAGAAGAATCTTGTGCAATTGAATCAAATTCACACTACTTTGGCTTTTGGATTAGTGATACAAAACATACTACAAATTGCAAATGAATGTCATTCCTTAGACTTACAATATCAATACATGCCACAACAATTCTCAATTTGAATTTTCTTGAAAAATTTAAATTAATCTCTAAAGTCCTAAGTACATTTTTCTATCAAAAAGGACTTCTTATTGAAAGTTTTGTTGCATTCACCCAATAAATCAATTTTTTTTTTAAGAATTTAACCATACAATCCTATACTTCATTTGTCTCAAATCATGTGGGGAAAAACTTCATGAAGTATGAGTGTATAGATTGAAAGGTATTAGCATTCAAAGTTGGAAAGAAAAGTTTTTGAACACTAGCTTACAATTTAAAATGACTTTAACTACCATTTGTGGAATTTTTTTGCACTATAGACTTTGGATTAAAAAAGAAATTGTATTAAAGAATTGAATTGAAAGTATAGGAAAAAAAATTCAAAAAACACACATTTGATTTTCACTCTTTAAAAACTTGTTAAATAGAAGAAAGTCTAAGATTGAAAGAAAAACTAAATAATTAATAGCTTTAAGATGGGATTGAGATACTATAATTCCATTGATGAGATTTGTTAAACAAGCAAACTTTACCATGTCAAACAATTTTTTTGAAATATTGTAAAAAATGCATTAAAAAATGAATACAATAAGTTATTTTTTTAAGAAGATGCTCAAATTGCCCTCCAAATAAGATTTTCCATAATTCTCACATAACAAGTCCAAATGGAATAAATCAAAGCTTCCCATGTAGATAAAGTTACAATATATGAGAAACAATTTATTTTTATTTTAAATTTTTATTTTTTTGTATAAGTAAAGATTTTTGCTCATTGCACCAAAAAAAATAACCTTTTGTCCTATAACTTTTTTTTTGGCATCAATTGAAATAAAGATATATATCCTCAAAAAGCTAATGTGTATTTCTATCTTCACAAAAAGTTTCAAAAAATTATGATAAATATTGAGATTGTAGGAACTTGTCCAAAATCCATTTTGTCCTTTGGAGGACAATGGGACTTTAGAGATTAAGTGCAATATGTTCCATACTTTGCATTACATTTAACCTTGCTTTATAATTGCAAAACTTACTACAATATGTGGCAAAGTGACTTTTTAATCCTTGAAGGATGTTGAGGATCAAAAGTGTCTAATGGATGACTTCATTATTCATTATAGAAACAAAAAAAATGCAAAAATTGATTCACTAATTGGAGCATTTTGGTGACTACCTTGGTCATGGGGATGTACCACATACTCTATGGATTAAATATAAAGGTCTTAGTTTTTGGTATTGTTTACAACAATTTGCTATTTCTAGTTGCCAAGTAAGTCTATATATTGCAATGTTTGGTGTACAAATTTCTCTAATTCCTTACGAAATCTTCACTACTTGAATGGTTGGATTCATTCTTGAATTTTATCATGTTTTTGAATAAATCTATAAAAATACACATTATCTACCTCAAATTCATCATACAAAAAGAGCTTTAAGAGAAATTTCAAGCATTGCTATGGATAAATGAGAAATTCTATGGTAAAAAAAGCCTTTGGAATCTCAGTCTTGTTCATTGTCCAAATTTTGGATGTTAGAGTGCTAAGGGTTTAAGTTTGCCATGTCTTCAACTCTAAGTGGGCGTTTCCAATTATTATAAATTAAATTTATTTAAAATCTTTTTGCAAGCACAAGGCACCTTGCCATACAAGAGTGATGAATTTATTGAATTGAAATATCAATAATTAGTGGAAAAAAACTTTTTCTCAAAGCAAAGAAGCATTAAAGGACATTTGGATTCTACAAGTGCCCTCCAATTTTGGTATTGCTAAGAAATAACCATCATTTTTGAAGTGAACTTTTGGAGTGAGTTGAAGCATGTCAAGTGGCTATATCAAGAATGACAATGTCAGGCAATGTAGGCAAGGGCAAGGCGGGTGGAGCAAAGTGACAACAGTTTTTTAATTGAATGGATATTTACCACAAATGGACATCAACCTTACAGTCCTTATCAGTTTGGAATATGAGCTTGTTATTATATTGTAACCATGTACTCCTTGAATGCTTGTAGCATGTATTTAGTATGGTTGTAGTTTATGTGCTTGAAACAAAAATTGTCATATGTATAGTACATATTGATTTGAAAGTTTCTTGGATTGCATAGATGTTGAGCTTAGTGAACCATGCTTGAGCTTAGCACAAGATTGACAACAACAACTTTGTGACAATACTCCACCTTCTAGCCACCTAGGTATTGAAGCACACCTCTCTTGTTTTGTTGTCACTTACAATTAGGTTCTCTAGTTCATTACCAGATAGCTGATAGTATTGTCAAACATCCATGAACTTAAAACTTGCAGAATAGATAGATTATATAGTCATCATAGAAATTAAAAGTAGTAAATCTTCTTTTGTCTTTCAAACCAATTCAATATCAACCTCTTTTAATCGTTTGTGAAGAAGAACAATACCATTATATTTCATACCATATTTCATACCATCATTAATCCCTAAATGTCATAGGTAGAACACTGAAAGATAGAAGTTTTTCTGTGCTGAATAGGAGAATTGGAAAAATTGAAAATTGCCTCATTTACTCAAGACTTCATTGTTGAATTTTGTAGCCAACAACCTAATGAATGTCAAAGTTCAATTTTTGAGAGAATCCACCATATGGATTCACAGATTATAATAGTTGATGAACAGGGTGTTTCACAAATCCATGATGCTAAATGTCAAAAAAACATCCATTGTGATGTTTAGGGGTTAATCTTGAAAAGCTATTTGATCACCTTGAAATAATATCTTACCTGACATTTGTCTTAAATTACAAATCAAGATACAATAATGTAAATAGTAATGCAAATTGATTCTTGACGTGTCTTTGATCAAGAACAATTTAGGTGTCAAAACCAATTTTTCTTAGAAGCAATCAACAATATATGTGTTGTCAAGTAAAAACCAAGTTTATAAATTTCTAAATAGTTCCAAAAATTGTCAAGATTGTAGAAAATGGTAATAAAGTGTACCAACTCAAGCTACCATAGGCTACAATTGGCTACTAAAAATTGCAATGCAATTTAAAATCACTATAGCAATCTTCATAGTCTCGTATTTAGAAATCCCCATACAAGATGTTCAAGTCTTCTAATCTTCAACAACTTGGGAGAGAGGACTTCTAAAACAATTGTATGTTTTTTAGAACATTAGTTGATCTTCTTGTCATTCCCATTTGCTTCAGTGACAATGAATGCAAACTCCATTAGAGCGTTAGTGCCTATAGCGATCTAGACTTTGTGCCTTTAGTGCAAAAGTAGCCAATCCCTATCAACATTCAACTCCATGTCAATGTAGGGGTCTAAGTCAATCACAACGCACTTGAGAAGCACTAGCTAATTAAACAATAGGATCTTGGTCCATCACAATCCACTCACTTCTAATCCTAATATCTTTGGTAAAGTTGAAGTTGATGTGTAGAGTTTGTTGTCCAATGTGGTATCTGCCATGATTCTCAGTACTCACCTGATTATAGAATTCAGATCATACACAACAAACAAAGATAGTTACATAGTGCAAATATTGGTGTGATCAAACATTGAATACAAAAGCATTTTCTTTAAGTGTAGGCATATACAGAAAAATCATTGGTGCCTACTAACCATATACTTTGATTGCCAAAGCCTAATTTGAATTGTGACTTTATGGACTAAATTGTGTTTAAGAATTGAACAAACCCCTTAAATACACTTACTATATAATGAAACTACAAACAAAAACATTATGCATAAAAAAGACTAGTGGAGACAAAGATTAATATGGAGAGCGCTAAAGTGCCAATACTTGAATACGATGCTTGGCAAAGATGTTGTGCAATGGATGATGTCCATAACCTACAACAATGATTATTTGATTTCATCTAAGATCCATTGAATCTTGAAAGACTTCTTCCTCTACATTGCAAAAAGAAAACGATATTCATGTTTTGACCCGATTTGGAGCACTTGTAATGAGATGCACAAAGAGGCTTCCACTAGCATAAACCATTGTACATGGAATCTTTGTCACCTTGAATTTTCCTTCATAGCTCCTCTTAAATCCGTCTATATCTTTGCTTAGAAGCATTGAAATGTTGACATGTCACAAAGTGGCCACGCTCTTGAGTTGAAGCTAGGAAGGGGAATTTCTTCCAAAACACCATAGAGTTCTGATCATGTTGAAGGGACATACACTCACTTGAAGAATAAATTGATGCACTTAGTAATTTTTTGTGCAACCTATCATAATGAACAAGTTCTTCAATGTCTACATGCATGGTCACAGTGACACCCACAATTGATGCTAGATGCACCTAGTCTTTGTAGTAGCAAACAAATCTAAATATTACAAAGACATAGTTGATTAATTGTTGTCAACATAATGTTACTTGTATGTCTTAAGCATAACTCCACAATATTATCTAAAGAGTTTAATTGCAAACAACTTATAGAATCAAAGGCAAGAAAAAATCAACTCTATTAAAATTTAAGAAGTGAATACTTACAATTGCATCATAATCTTGACTATAGCAAACAAGGGTCTAAAATTAACCTACCAAGACTCATATGCATGACACACCTTCACTCTTGAGACAAGCTAAGGTGATTCATTGGCAACCTCAAAGGTATTGATTTACACCTTCCACAAGACTTGAGGACTATCTTCATGAACACATGTATGCATAGTCTTTGTTCTGCAAAGTTGTTACGTCCAGTTGTAATATACATAACCCATGAATTCACTTCATACTTTGTGGGAATCCATCAGCCACATACATTTTAATTGCTGTGCATGGTGTCTCGTTCTATCTTATTCTTCAAAGCCATTCAAGTAGGCATCTTGATAAAGACTTGCAATTAAATAAATCCACAAAGAGGATATTATACAATGCTTGTGTTTTTTGGATATGTTTTACCACTAACATATGATGTGTGACAAAACATAAAGATGTCAAAGGGCACATGGTTTGATAAGATATATTTTTGTAGATGTTGCAGAGAATGCTTGCACATTACTATAAAAACAAGTTGATGTTATCATCGATATTGATGTTTTATTTGACATCATTGAAAATATACTAATGTTTTTTGGATCTCCGATAAAAACATAGACTACCACATCAATAAATAAAGTCATTTTAACTATAGGTAAATCAATGAAAATTATTGTAGTCTACAGTAAAATGTTGACCAAACATAAAAACATTAGAAGAAGGGCAGCCACATGGCATACTTTGCAAAAATAGTGAAATGGATGGATGTGCACCATGGATGAAAAATGAAGCTTTTTATAGAAGTGAGGTGGTAGAGAGATTAACAATCTATATAGGATATGTAAAGCAAAAATTATGTTCAATGAAAAATGTTTAAAACAATGTCTTGATGTTTGAAACAACATTCATTTGTCTAAAACAACATTCACATGTTTAGTAGTCAAGCTCCCATGTTCAAATTATCCCATATCTTTAGACTCACCATAAACAAACAATAGATTTTAGTATAAATACATCCTCTCCACATTTCATTTCATTTCACTAACTTTAAATGAAGTAATTCCTTTAATTGACCATCAAAAATTCTCTTGATGGTAGATGGTTTAATTCTTGTTGAATTCAACAATTTTTCTTGTTCTTTTTATTTTATTTAATATTTTATTTTAACTAATTTTTTTTGTTGACCTTGCCCTACAAGTATAGCATGCACCAATTGATGTCTCAAAAAACATCTTGACATCTAAATTGACATTTCAAAAAACAAAAGTAAAATTCTTAAACAACATGAAAGTGAGCTAATTAGGCATGCCACATCACTTTTCTTGCTTCCATATCCTAGTGCCATGTCAGTAACAAACCGGATGAAAAATTTTAGCACATTTTTTGCATGTCAACTATAATGGATTTTAAATGACATTTGTGTTGATAAATTTTGTGTCGTAGGTAATGCCATGATATGTTGTTTTTTGACATAACAGGAAAGTCTATTTTCATATAGTAGGAGTAATATTGTTGAAAGACAACATTAGTGGTCATAAAGTTAATCAATGATCCATTTACTTGTGCAACCACAATCTAATGGGTTTGCAAGAATCTAATTTGTTTATGAAGGGAACAATTTCATGGTATGTCCAAGCTAAAAACATAGAAGAAGAAAAAAAAAAGGGGAAGATGAAGAGTTTCATACACAACCGGAAAGATTCATAGCCAATTGGTCCAAATATCCTTATTGTTGTCAAGCTTGGAGCAGCAAGTAAACTGTAGAACCAAAGCAATTGACTTAATTGACGAGCTGGATTGGTTTGGAGTGCTGTACTAATCTAAAGACCCATATTAATATTAAGCAGATGAAGCACCAATGCTGCTAAATGATAAGATTGATAAACTCTACA
Source organism: Pseudoscleropodium purum (assembly GCA_963969395.1). Classification (NCBI taxonomy): domain Eukaryota; kingdom Viridiplantae; phylum Streptophyta; class Bryopsida; order Hypnales; family Brachytheciaceae; genus Pseudoscleropodium; species Pseudoscleropodium purum. The sequence continues at coordinate 27,384,787 of OZ017798.1, forward strand.
GAATTAAAGCAACCAGTTCAATCTTTTAATTAAATTGGCAAGAAGGATAGCCAAAGCCTTAGTAGTCCTACATTTAAGGTGTATTTAATTTGAGAAAAAATATAAAGTAGCTTAATTTAAAGAATGGCAAGAAGTAACAAACCTTTCATCATTTGTTTCAATCCTATAGTACAAATTGCTTCCTCAATTGCAAGATCTATAGGTAAAGCGCCCAAATATCCTTAGCCTTTATTGATGACCATACTCCATTTTACTCACTTCATGACAAGTGGTAGAAGTACATTAATTAGGGAGGGAATAGAGTGGATGATAGAAGTTCATAAAACCAATAAAATACATTTTTTTATATGGAAAGTGTTGAAATATCATTAATGAAATATTTCTTAAGTTTCAAAGAGAACTAAAGACACTAAAAGAATTCATTTAATATATTTCCAAGCTTAGATGAATTGGTAAATGAAATTGCTTGTGACAATTTAGGCTTAAATCCATGACTATATTGTAAGTTGTCGTGTAATAATAAACTCCAAAGAAAAGATATTTTCATTTTAGAAATGAATGTTGATCACCAACAACTTATTCTTAAATATATAAAGAAATAGAGTAGAAAGTCAAGGTTGTGTCTCTAATTTTTGTGTTTGAGACTTACAATTTTATCTAATAGTATTTATATTAGAAATAAGAAACACAATTTTGGTATTTACTAACTTCTTTAAGAGCAAAAAATTTCAATTTGATAAAAAAAATAATTAAAATTTTGAGATTTATTGTATTGTGTAGAAGAATTAAAGTAGTAATATTTTGTATAAGGTGCATATATAGAAGTTCATATTATATTTATCCCAAATAATAAGAAAATTGCTTTAGTTTACATATCAATTGCCTTTTGTTTTTTATATTGAATTTGGAACAAAATAAAAAAACCAAAGTGTATTGAAGTAGGTTTGAAGTAGAGCTCAAGCCTACCTCAAGACATAGAAGGAATTATTTTTCTAGATTAAAAAGAGGTCATGAGTGATATCATACTCCACTTAAAGCAGGTGGCTTAGTGGTCAAGTTAAGGTTATGGCAATCCCATTGTTGTCAAATATCCACAAGATGATTGTGTATAATACCTTTAAATTGATTTTAAATAATTAAGATTTTTAGCATTGTCAGTACTCTCCTAGTTCATCTCAAATATATTTTTTAATTAAAATAAGTCAATGAGTAAAATGACTTATTCATGTGAAATGCAAACAATTCATTGTGAAAAGAGAATAGAAACTAATTGTTAGTGGTACCTAGGTGGTATATTAAATGGCTAGTAATATGGTGTGCTTCGAATTTCTATTCTTTATAGAGAGAAAAAAAATTTCGAGGGAAGATCATTGGTGAATGGTACTTCTAGTTTAATAAATTTGTTTTTTTATACATCCTTCGTTCTTTGTATCATACAAAACCTAACTTTTGACTAATGTGGTTGTACTTTATACAATCTGTTTAGGTTTTCAATTGTTAGTGACATCGAAAATATAAATTATGGAATTTCCTATGAGAATTGATGCCAAATTAAAGCAATGTTCACATACATATGATTAAACATGGTTATGCTATGTATTTATAATACTCTCATTTAATCAAAGATCATATTCATAGTTGCTAGTATTTTGCAATACAATAGAAAGTTGAAATTTGTAGCCACAATATCAATAAGTTTCAAGAATATTAAAGAATGACAAGTTTTGAAGTTTAAATTACAATATTCACACTACAATTTTGAAATCCAAAGTCATTTTTTTTAACAACTAAAATAGAGCCTCATTGCATTAAAATGAACAAAATACAACTTCCAAGCTAAAAGGCCAAACAATCAGAAGAAACCCATAACGAAAACCGAACCAAGCAGAACGAGAAAGAACTAAGTAAAAGAGTTGAGAGTGGGACCATCTTGGTTCCATAAGATCTTGTCATACTCTCTACAGCCAATCACCTCTAATTGGAGCCAAATGGAGTCGAAATTCGCCCAAATTTGATTGGTGTGATTTTGACGATGCCAAGCCCCTCTCTCTACTTTGATGAGCTTAGCTTTGTCGACATCAAGTAGAGTGTTCTAGAGCATTTTTTGGCCTTGCGGGGCCACATATGTTGAGAGAATACTTTGTTGTTTCTAGAAAGACAGATAATCCAGAGGGTGGAACCTCTCAAAATTGACTAGATGGTTTTGATCATGTTAAACCTAGGGGGGCAATGAGAGCCAAAGATGCATTGGACTGGGTTCAAATGAGTATGCGGACCCGTTATTGGGTGAGTACTAGTGATATGGTGCACTATCATTTGAGTATATTCCCAAATGTCTTATGCTTTAGAGCAATGATAAAATTGATGGATAGGTGTTTTGTCAAGATCTAAAGTGCAACAATTGCACTGAGCATCGATCCTTGGACATACCCAAGCCCTCCACGAGTGAATTGCCTTTATGTTGTGCCAAACAGACTACATGAATGCTAAATCCAAAGCCATTTCACTACAAGAGAAAGGGCGTTTTAAGTGAGTTTTTAAATCCAGTCCTAAAAATAAGATTATAAGTAATGACCTTTCAAAAGATTTTCAACAAAATTTTACTAAAAACACATGTATTTTAGTAAATTTTTGTTGAAAATCTTCTTAAAGATCATTACTTATAACCTTATATTTAGGATTATATTAAAAAACTTACTTAAAATATTCCTCTTTTTTATTCAAATTTGCATAAGATTTAGTTTGCCATTTGCATAACTATTAGCCATGTGGGTCTTGAAACTCAAAGTTGAAGGGATTTTTATTCATAACAAAGTCTTGTCCAAACAAAAAACTTTTAATACTAACAAAAATGTGAAATATTTAGTTGATACCTATGAACATGCAACCATGAAGAAACTTATCATTTTAGAACAATATGTCTAGGGATTACTTTGTGGGTCTATTTTAGTAGTGTAAGCTTGATGGATGACAATTTCAATGGTAGACTCAAAAGTAAGGTCCATTTTGCAATTTGATCTGCTTCAAAAGTACTTGTCGTAGTAGAAAAGAGATTCTTCACTACTGTAGTTGATGGAATATGAGGCACTGATTTTGAAAGATGGATCATTACAAGAAAAAAGGGTGTTTTACATGAGCTTTTAAGTATAGTCCTAAACATAAGATTATAAATAATGTCATTTAAAGAGATTTTCAGCAAAATTTTACTAAAAACATATGTATTTCTAGTCAATTTTTACTGAAAGTCTCTTTAAAGGTCATTACTTACAATCTTAAAGGTCATTACTTATGTTTAGAACTATACTTAAAAGCTCACTTAAAACACCCCTTTTTCTTGTAGTGGGTAGAATTTTTTCCTTCAATTTTTCAAAACCTCACTAAGAAATTCATTGTGGAAGGAGATGTACTAGTGATGGCAAAGTATAAGCCAAGCTCTCTAGATCTCTTTGGAATTGCAGCAGAGGTCCTCTTTGTTGGTGTGAGAGGAAGAAAAATTTGCATAGGATTACCCACATGCTCCTCTATAATTCCATCTGCAAAGATAAACCACATGTGGTTTTGGATGTGAGATTAGGTATACTACTATTGTGGTTTGAAGTTTAGAAAAATCATGTTGAATTTACAATCAAGTTTGATTCCATTCCATTTCAAGCTGTTGATGTTTGTCTTAGATTTCACAATATTAAAACATTGTCTTCAAACTACATTATTTGAATAAAACTTGAGAGATATCAATAAGTCAAATATCCAATTTTAATATGTCGTGCCTATTTTGTTGTTGATTTCAATTATTTGACAGTATTTCTTTACTTTTGACATATTTTATAAAATACTTTCTTATCCTAAATATATATCTATCCTCAATTGTAGACCTTATATATCATAATTACATCACTTATCTTCAAATTCTACAAAAGCATATTTTACCACTTCAACAGCTCTAAACTGATTGCTATGACTTTTGTAGGTCTAAATTGGTGGATATAGAAAGCTAGTGTACTCCTACAATTAATTTGATAAATTGTTTAAAATTGATCAAGATGCAATATAAAAACCTATTAAACAAAAATTACTTAGAAAATTGAAGTCTTTTGGAGTTTTCAACACATTTAACAAATTGGCTATTTTTTGCTTTATACACTTGACAAATCATTGAAGCCACTGCCATTGACCTTAGTTCTTTTTATCTTTCTTATTCAAAAGTTACAAATCAAATTATATGCAAATGTTAATTTATTCACATGCAATATAATAATAAACCAAAAGGCATGAATTTACCTTTGAAACTAGAGGCATGAACTTTTAGCTTGGCCTTCATAGCTTCCACATCTTGGTGCATAGATGGATTCAGTGCACAACCAAATTGGTCAATCCAAGTGCCATCAAGTTTAATATTGCATCTTGGATAGGAAAATTTGCTACATTCAAGTAGTTTAGGAGTACAATATAGGTGGAAGGCACATGGACTACATGATGATATTATAGCAATCCGCGCAATAAACTAATTGTTTTACAAATGGCAGAAATATCCTTCACTATCATAGATGAAATTCAAGGGAAAATCTTGTCCTCTAGATAGTTAAACACCAATGTAGGGTGGATGGAGTGCTTTCAATCTCTCACGAGCATCAACCAATAGGCACCTTCTTCATAGCTTCCACCTTCTCCAACATCTTTGGCATTGTTTCCTTTTGAAGGTTGTCAATATTTGCTTTCTAGCGTGCTAAGTCGCTTGTTCTTCTCTTGAAGATGTCAAATGAGCGAGCAATATTTTGTCTTCTATTGTTTTGCTTCATTCAATATCCCCTTTGATTTTGAATAGATTGCCTTCTTTTTAGCATAGGTTCATTATTGCTTAAGGGAATCTTTTTCTTGGAACAAAGCTTCAAAGTGCCTTCACATTCTTCCAAATGTTTTCTCCAAGACTCCAACATGTGGATAGCACAATGCTTGGCCAAGGTATAATCCTAGATTTCTATGATGATAGCTTGCTCTTTTAGACTTTGTGGTTTTGAATTAAAACTTCCATGTGTATTTGGGGCAACATTTTTGTAGGCAATGAATTCATAGAGGTATTTGAGTTGCTCCAGAAGTGTAAGAGGTATTAGTTTGGAGGGATTGTTGGCAGCACTTTCAACACGCACATTCCACCTCTTCATCACCTCTACTATCCAATCTACACAATGTAGTAAGCAAATATTGCAAAGTAGCCTCACAAGAACTTCAAGGAGAAGCAATGGCTGTTAGGTTGGCATCCATAGACATGAGTGTAGTGCAACGCAAATTTTTCCCATTTTTTGACATCTAAGCAATTGGAAAGAGGAAACTGGTTCTTGCTATGTACTATTGGTTTCCACAGCTTAAAAATCTCATCATTGGTCAAAGGTGAATCTACCATGACCTTGTCAAATGCAACTCTATGTCCTTTAGGCCCCATAACTTACTTGAAGAATTCCGTTGTGTACTTAGTCTCTTTCCCACATAGAATAGGGGCCATTGCATACATCCTCTCTTGCATTTGAAGTGGAATTCCATCCATATAAATTGGTTCAAAGAAGGTACATTGCAAAGCTTTTCTTGCAATGTTGGAAAGACTTCCAACTTCTGATATGGTTCCTTTACAATCTTCACTAACTCTAGAGTCTACCATGTCCATGCATTGTTTGTATCTCCTATTTCACATTGTTGCCCTTCTTATTGTAGGATGGCCCCTATACAAGTAGTTCTTTTTTGGCCTCCATCTATAAAATTTATTTAGGATACAACAAGATTAGCTACCACAGGAAGGACGCAATAGGGCTACACAATCCACTAAAACCACAGGCTTATTTTCACAATGCAACAAAACTATTAAATTCCAAATCATTTTGCGTGTTTAATTACTAACTAAAGTATGCAATCTAAAAACCAAAAATATAACCACAATGCAAATCAAGCCTTCAAACTTATGTAGCATTAACTTGGATTAATTACGTAAGCTACGTGGATTGGCCAAGATAGACCACAACCTATAGTTCCAACTTGCTCACTAATCTAGATTCAAACTCTCCTAGTTTCATATACCAATTTACACAATAGGATGCATGATTAGAATAGGGAGAGAACGAGAGTCTAATTGAGTGGATGCCAAATACAAGTGTTTGGAGCAAGCTAGTTGAAAAGAGGCCCTTGGCCTCATGGCTGCCATCCACCCCATACCTGCTACCAACCCTATAGCTGCTAGAATGTAATTATACTTGTCATTTTAGACATGAAAATATGAATTATTAACCATTAAAGTCCTAAGGCCATTTTTTTTTCTATCAAAAACCATCCAAAACTACCATTTTTGTTGTGTTCACCCAAGAAAACAAAAAAAAATCAATTTTTTAGACTCTAACCATAGGATCTTGTATTTCACTTGTCTTAGCTTATGTGGTTATAATTTCATGAAGTTGGACCGTATAGATAGGATGATATTAGCATTCAAAGTTAAAAAAGAAAGTTCTTTTTTAACATTGGCCTGCAATTTTAAATGACTTTGACTACCAATTGTGGAATTTTTTGCACTAAAGACTTTGAATTAAAAACATTTTATATGAAAGAATTAAGTTGAAAGTTGTAGATTAAGTTGATACCTATCCGGATTTATCCAACTAATAGTTTATGTTCGTTCCAAGGGAGGACTTTTAAATAGGATTGTTTCTAATCAGGGTTGACAAGACGGTCGGATGTCCGGATGCGGACGCCGTCCGCCCCGCCCCGCCCGTCCGCCTTCCGACGGCGGGAGGGACGCTACGTCAGTTGGCGTCCGTGTGGACGGACGTCCGGGTTACGGATGCCTTTTTCGAGCGGACGTAGAGATTTGTCAATCCTGTTTCTAATTTAACCAAAGCTAATTCCAATAGGACATTGCAACATAAGCACAAGGACAAAAGAAATAAGACTCCTTTATCCTTTATCACTAAGTTATTCTCACAAAGTAGTCTAATTACACAATTTGGCACTCCACTCTTTAAGCCACAAAGGTAAGTAACTCCCATGTTATTCTTTTATCATCTTTTAATCTTCAATTGCTTTAATTCCAACTCGGTCTTGATCTCCTTTTCACCAACCACCGGATCTTTACCATTAGCAGCCACCAACCTAACCAAGTTTGTCTCCCATTCGGTTTGCACAACACTCACTTCTTGTGCAAATTATTGTTTGCTACTTTGCCAGCAACCAAATTGTCCCTACTCACTTCTCTTTGCTTCTTCTTAATTTCACAACTTTGTCTCTCAAAACTTTGATTGTGACAAAATTTACACTTAATTTTCTCTCTCATGGCACTTGGCTTTGATGCATTAATACTTTCCATCCTCACATAACACACACAAGCAATTAATTTTAATTCAGCCGTCACTCATACTACAAGTTCACTCCCATTAGAACTTTGACTGCACATATCGACTCAGCTCACCCATAGCTCATCAACCACACCTAATTGGCTTCTATTCTCCTCCATACACTTCCAAATTGCACACACGTACAACAAACTTCAAAATCTCTCAAACTTCCAATTAGCACGGACAATTCCAACATCCACATCTCAATCTTGATTGGTTTCACTCACATCTCATACATGATACACATTCTCAACCATGTACAATTTGACAATTCATTCAATGATCCATCAATTTATAACGTACTCTTTATAACACCGATTTGGTGAATAAATTCACCGTAATATAATAATTGAGTCCATAGCACTAAATCTTCAACATTTCACTTGCTGCACTCTAATTCCTTCTAAGCCCTTTCTTCTAATTTCCAACTGGGACTTAGCCTTAAATTTCTTATCCACCAGCTACTGCTTCTATAAAGCTTCATTTTAGCACAATCTCACTAATTAAATCTTCATCATACCAACTTGAATTCACTCACTCACAATTCGTCAATTTTTCACCCACTCGGTAATCACTTCAACTTCCTGCGCATACAAACACACAGACTTCCACATGTCCCTAACTTGAACACAGATAATTCCTTTAAGCTTCTCACTCACACTCATAACAAATCTTCATCACCATTTCGTACTTGTCAGATTTCCAATTTGCTCTTATGTCCAAACATCACACACAAGCCACTTTGACTTGACACAACATTCATACAGACCAATAAAGAAAAATACACAACTTTCGATAGGCTAGGACTCACACTGGACTCTCCTTCAACAATGGGTAAGTAAAAATAAACACAAAATTAGTCCAAATAGGAAATTCCAAACCAGACGGTTATCCATTCGGAAAGGATGACTGAACTGCCAACAATCCATTTAGAACCGCCCCAACTTGCCCAACTGCAATCCAACTTGGCACAGCATACACATACAAAACTTCCCAATTGGCAATCGACCCCGCCAACTTCTCCGATTTGAATCCTAAATATAAATCACTTCCGTTCACACCGACTTGGACTCATATATAGTCTTCACCTACCTTCCAACTACTTCAATTACTCACCCAATTTGGCGGCTACACAACAAAATAGTATGAAATCCCATTTATACATACAAAACACACACAAAATGCATCCAAAAACACTTCAAAAAATCAAAATTTACCATTGATTAGGCTATATACAAAAGTCTAGGAATTTATTTATTTATTTTAAATACTTGATTTTCATTCTTTAAAAAAATACTAAGTAGAAGTAGATCCAAGATTAGAAAAAAAACTAAGTTGTTAATAATTCCAAGATGGGATTGAAAGACAATAATCCCAATGGTGAGATTGTTTTAGCAATCAAACACAACATTTTCAAGAAAAAAAATTGTCCAAAATTGTGAAAATTGCATTCAAAAATGAATCCTACAAGTTATTTTTCAATAAGATGCTAAAATTGCTTGAAAAACAAGATTGTCTTTAACTTTCTCATTACTAATCCAAATAGAACGAATCAAAGCTTCACATGTAGACAAAATTAAAATATTTCAAGGAAAAAAAATTAAAATTTATTTTGATTTTTTGTGATTTTTTTTGTACTACCCAGTACCCACTGAGTTCAGTTGAAGGCTTTTTGTGGTATAACTTTTGTTCCTAGGCACCAATTGAAATAAAAACTATTTTTCCACATAGATAATGAGTTTTTCTATGTTACGGGAAAGTTTCAAAACAATTCACCAAAAATTGAGGTCACAAGAACTTGCCTAAAATCTGATTTGCCCCCTGGGGGACAATGGGACTTTTGGGGTTAATACATGTATTGATAATATACATTTGCATGTCTGTAATGAAAAGTATAGTTACATTTTTGCTTGCTTGTGGACCTTGGCATTAATTCATTGATATTTGATACATTATCCATTACTTAGTGCATCTACCATTTTTCATCTATAATTTCTCTTTCATATACTTCACCTTTTAATTTTCATCCATTAGTTCTTCATTTTGTACTTATTGACTTTTCTTCATTATATAGATATATTAGCCTAAATGTTTTACCAGGTATAATAAATCAACATCATTTTTTAATGACTAATAAAGTTCTATCAATTAATGCCATTATTTATTGAAAATCTTGCTTAGAATTAGTGTGAGACTTTAAACCAACCCTAACATTAATTCTAATCCTAATTATTAATATTTATCAATCTTCCAAAAATTTCTTGAATATCAATTGATTAAAAAAACAAGCACAAAAATATCTACTCTCTAATTAATATATAAGCATTTAGATAATATACTAAGAAGTCATCACAATATTATTAAATATTCATTTAATTATTTCTGAATCATAGGTTTTGCAAATATTATGAGAAGATGTAAACTAATATATTACAATACTTTGCAAAATGATCATTAACATTTATTCATCTTGCAAAAGCATCTTGCATATCAATTGATTAAAAAGAAAAAATATATCTAGGTAATATATAAGCATCTTAATAAAAATATTAAGAAGAAATAATAAATATAAAATATAGAAATTCATTAAAAGCATGTTCCTTCGATACAAAAAGTAATAATAAAAAAGTGCTAACTTTAATAAATATAAATATAAATTTATAAATTAAAATAAATGATAATAACAATAATAATAATAATAATAATAACAACAACAACAACAATAAAAATGTAGTAGTTAATACCTTTTCCTTTGGATTTTAGTTCTTGTTTAATATTTTGGAGAGAAGTAAATTTTTGGATAGATATAACTAGACATTATATAGATATATTAATCTAATATAAAAGTAAATTTTTGGAGAGAAGTTAAGTCAAGTTAAATTATTTACTTTTATATTAGGTTGATATACAAAGTAATAATAAAAATGTGCTAATTTTAGTAGATGTATAAATAGAATAAAATAAATAAATAAAGAGAACTAATAAACCAAAAAATGTAGTAGTTAATACAAAAAATCTTTAAAAAAAATTCTTTTTCTAGTTCAATTTATGGAAAGATGTCAAGTAGAGTGAATTATTTTTATAGTAGGTTGATACACAAAGGAATAATAAAAATGTGCTAATTTAAATAGATATAAGAATTTTTTTTAAATAATAATAAAATAATTTTAAAAAAACCTTAAAATGTAGTAGTTAATACCAAGAAACCTTTTTCTTTTGATTTTAGTTTTAGTCTAATTTTTGGAAAAAAGTCAAGTAAAGTGAAGTGATTTACTTTTAGCTAAGTTCTTTTACTTTAAAAAACCTTGCCAAAATTCATATAAATTTGGCATATAACAATATATTTTCTATTCATTTGTAACTCTTATGACATAGCTCTATATTTGTTGATGAACTTTTTTTGAATCTTAAAAAATTTATACTATAATTCTATAAAATTTAATAAAAGTGTCTTCAAAAACATACATCTGTATCCTTTGCAATAAAATTCTTAATTTTGAAGAGCAATGGAAAGCTCATAAGGGGGGTAGAAAGCACAAATATATTTATGAAATTACTTCAGAAGATAAAAGAAACAAATAACTATTAATGATAGTAATAGAATTGATGATGATATATAAAAGTTACAAGCATTAGGAATATTAATTCCTAAAGTTATAAACAAAGTCATTTAGTGTCAAAAATTTAAAAATCACAATTCTAAATAATATATATCTCAAATGACTTAATTATTTGATCCATGTGTGTTTATGGAAGGAGAAAAAAATTGGGTATATATGTTGATAATTTTTTTTCAAAATAGAGAAACCAAGAATATTATGATCTTTTAGAATTTACATACGCCCATGTAGGATATGTTGTACAAGGAAAAGAAAAAAGTGGAGGAGATATGGTTATGATTGGTTGGCGGTTTGATACTTTCATTGAGAAGACAACTATGTAAATACCTTCCACCTCAATTACATTATTAATAATGTATATTGCAAAAAAATTCATTATTCAATATACATTATAATGCAATTGAGGTGGAATGTACTTACATAGTTGGCTTCTCAATGAAAGTATCAAGCCACCAACCAATCACAACCATATCTCCTCCACTCTTTTCTTTTCCTCATTCAACATATCTTCCATGATCGTATGTAAATTCTAAAAGATCATAATATTCTTAATTTTTTTGTTTCAAAAAAACTTACCAATGTATATATCCAATCATTTTAGATACATCTAACTTAGAACCCTAAGTTTTTAATTTCTTACATTTAATGACTTTGTTTACAACTTCAAGAGTTGATATTCCTAATGCTAGTAACTTTTCTATATCATCACCAATTCTATTACTATCATTGATAGTGTTTTGTTTTTTTAATCTTTTAAAGTAATTTCATAAATGTATTTGTGCTTTCTACCCCCCTCATGAGCTTTCCATTGCTCTTCAAAATTAAAAGTTTTATTGCAAGGAATACAAATGTATATTTTTGAAGACATTTTGATTAAATTATATAGAATTATAGTCATATAAAATTGCTAAGATTCAAGAAAAGTTGATCAATAAGTGACACTTAATGACTTTGTTTATAACTTTAGGCTTCTTTTTTCATTTCATGTTCTGCGCTTTTGTGCCTCCGAAATTTGGTTGAGACCATGGTTGTCATAACGGGCAAGTTAGGGTCATCAGACGAGAAAGACGGATGGTCCGGACGGCTTTAATTTTGTAACTTGTGCAATTTTGCGGAATGACACGTCACCTTGGAATGCGAAATCCAGGGCCCTGACGATCTCGTCCGCGCCCAGCATGTTCCTTAATCCACATGGCATCCACGTGGCCTATTTTTCCGTTATCAAAAAGTCAACTATGTGTTGACTGTATCGGACGGGCGGGACCTCTAACGGATGGGCGAACCGGACATCCGTCCACTATAACAACCATGGTTGAGACTACCAGTTCTATATCGAATTTGCACATCACATTCAACACTTTGGTAGCCACATTATAATTTCTAACAATTTAACAACAAATTTTATTTATTCCAGCTGTAAATTTACGAGAAAGTTTGTATAAACAATTTCGTTTTCTTCCTTCAGATTTCGGTAGGAAGACCAAACCATTAGTTGAAATCCGGCGATATGCGACTCCCAAAAGGAATCATGACTGCTTGCACTAACGGCTGTCATCCGCCTGCACGTCGGCATCATCTCAATCTCGGATTCTTCATCGCGGTAGTAAAGCCAGCAACAGATCATTACCGGACTAGAATCTCATTCAACCCGAAGATTGCAGATTTCGTAAACTAAGTTAGCATTAGATTAGTTCATTTCAAACTACAGTTGTTGCATTCAATTCTATCACGGTGTCCAGCAGCTAGTTTTGGAGATCCAGCTAGAATGTTTTTCAGTTTAGAATTCATGTTGCAGATACTACCGTAAGAAAATCTCCTGTAATTTTCTGAACAATATGACTTAACTTTTGTATAGGCTATCGATCTAGTACCCGAGTACGTACAGTATGTGGTGTGAAAAGGTGAATGATTGTGTTCAGCTTTGGTGTTTTGCTTCTAGAGATTCTGAGCAGCAGAAGAAAACAGACATGTACTCTTGGAGGGGAAGATGACGAATATATTGCGTATTTACGTGAGCTTGTTCGAGTTTTAGACATCTTGGTCGACATCTCTCTTGATCGTACGTGGGTTTATATTCATCTAACTTAATGCCAAGGTTGCGTTTTGATCGAGGCAACCGTGACTCCGTGAGACTCTGATTTGTGGGTCACGCACAGGCGTGTAAGATCCCATTTAACTCTTATGCTCAACTTCTTTGGAAGCCCTTTCATCAACCGACGTTTGCATCTCGAAGATTTGAGTATAGGTCTTCATTGTAATTATGAACTAGATCATCCGTTCAGAGCTGTGGGTCTTATGAAGATTATTGGACTTAAGGTAGAAGTACCTACTTTGGACAAGCCCCTTGTAATTGCGTCATAGACTAACTTGTTGTGGACAATAACTGGTTGCAGTGGTCATTGAAAAATATTTGTGGTATGTACTTTCTTGTCCATTCATCTCTCTTCTTTCTTGGTCTAGGGGTAAGTGCCAAAGCTAACCACAATAGGTGAGTCTATGAAATTGGAATGGGTCAAGGTGCAAAATCCACTTTTAAATTCAATAAAATATTCATTTTTGGTGAAAAAATTTCAATTGTTTTGGCATTCTTCTACAACTTTATTTTTGCATAGACTAAATTCAATTCCCCATGAATCTCCCACATCATCTAGTTTGAAAAGCTTAAATTATTCGAAATAGGTACTTCTACCTTAATGCAAAGTCTTTCCTTTGAATCTTAAAATTTTAAATCTTTTCCATATTATTATTTGATTCAAGGAAAGCTATAATAATTTTTTATTTATATCTCTTTGAAGATCATATTTTTAAAATATTACCTTCAAAAGGTGGTCAATATCAACAAATATACATTTTCTAAATATAGATGTTTTGGAGAAACTATTTTTCCAAAAACATATTGCTTAGGGATTTATTTTTTTATTTTATTTTGAAGCATCTCTTGAACCTCTTTTCCCAGCTTTAATTAATTGTTTGTTAAAAAATTCCAATCCTCACCACCGGATACAATGTAATCTCGATCTTATCTTTTTGGAAACAAAACTGAACTCAAGTACTTCAGACTTTCCAGATTTCTTGAGGCGCAAGGGATTCCCCCTTTCTCGAATTTCCAAGAATTTCTGAGTGTTTAGACGTTGCCTTGCGCCGCAATGCAACGCCGGCGGTGGCTGCGCGGCCGATGTGCCTGCGCGGCGTTCATCCACGGCACCCGCATCACCCAAATCTTTCCAGAACAATTCGATTGCCAGAATTCTAGGCGCATCGGCAGTTTGGGGATGCTGCGCAGATGCGGTGACTGCAAGTACCCACCAATTCGTTTCGATCGATTAATTGGACACCGCATTCTCGCTCCAATAGTTTGTCAATCCAGAGTTTCCCCTGAAACTGCACCCCAAGGCGTGACGATCCACCGCTCCTCGTGACGGTATAAATTTCAACCTGGTTTGATTTCTAGAATTCAAGCTGTCTCAGTTCAAGCTGCAACCATATTTTGGTGGGAGAAGTTACAGCTTGGTGCCTTCGTTTCTCGAAATTCAGGTGTCTCAATTCGAGCTGCACCCAATTTGTGGGAGACATCGAGCTTCACAGCTTGGAGAGAGGACATCCGAGTGTTTTGCTGCTCCATTTTGACTAGTGATTTGGGCTTGCGAATTTTAGTACAGTTCAGGCATGGCGACCACTGCATTAGCTCTGGGCAACACAGCCTCCCTTGCGATGGCCAATAGACAGATTTCTTCTTCCTTCCAGAAGAACATAGAGTCTGTGAATTTCGGTTCTTCTTTGTTTCGGCCCCGAACTAACAGCTCGTTTATCGGGGAGAGAGTGGCATGTCCTCCCTCGGCCGTCGTCGACAATGGCGCCCGCGTGCGATGCTTCATGCGGATGAGGCAGGGAGGTGCCTCGGGACGCATCATCTTCACGCCGTTTGGGCCCATGTTCACGCCCGATTCCGGTCGTCGAGGGGGCAATGGCAGGAGGGACTGGGAAAAGCGGAATCCGTCTCAGGAGGAGAGGGTTCGAGGTCGAAGGGAGATGATGCAAAGAGCCCGAGACAGGGCATTGCTGAAGGAGTTGGAGCGAAGGTTGAGAACCGAGGGTGCAACTTCGCAAGCAGACATCGAGGAGCTGATGCAGCAGCTGGAGAAGAAACTTCGGCCAGAGCAGCAGCGCAACGAAAACCCTAAAGCAGAGCAGCAGGAGCAGCAGGAGCAGCAGGAGCAGGAGCAGGAGCAGCAACCTGAGTACTCAACCATGTATGACTTTTTGAACGCATGGTTGAAGGAACAGGACCGAGCCATGCGAGAGGAACGGGAGAGGCTTCAAAAACTTTGGGAGAAATCCACTACGACACCGCAGCAGCCAAGCCAAGGCTCCAAGCCTGTGGAGGAGCGTGATGAAGTGTACAGTCCAGAGGAGCTTCAGCGAGCCGAAGAAGAAGAAGCTAAGATAATTCCCGAGGTGGATATCAAGAACGCCCCGAGCGATGGCACGGTGGTACACTTGAAGAACGAGTCGAACGGGGCTGAATTATACTTGGTCGGCACGAGCCACATCTCCAAGCAGAGCGTCGCGGAAGTGCGCGACGTCATTCAAAAAGTGCAACCCGATTACGTGATGGTGGAGCTCGACAGGAAGCGCTACAACTCCATAATGAACCGCGGCAGCGAAGGCCCCTTTGATTTCGTTTACCAGATGGTGCAAACCCTTGCGAATGGCAACATCGGCTCAGTGGGGAAGCTCATGGGCTTGGGGCTGTCCGGATTCTATCGCTTGTTAGCCACGCGGGGTTTACAGCCCGGGCAAGAGATTAGCGTGGCGATCGAGGAGGGGAAGAAAGTCGGGGCGAAGATCGTGCTCGGCGATCAAGACATCGACATTACTATGAAGCACCTCGGAGAACAGATGTCCATGCGCGACGCGCTGCAGTTCTTCGCTCGACAGATGCCCAGCGACCTCGCCCAGAAGATGAGCGACGCTTACAATGCTGGTGGCTCCGACCCTGCGCAAATGTTTGAGCAGCTGCGAGACCGGAAAATCGTGCGCGAGCTCAACGTGGTGATGGAGCGTGAAGCACCGGCGCTCAGCAGAGTGCTGTTGCGCGAGCGCAACGAAGCCATGACCAAAGCGCTGCGAAATTTGAGCGGCAAGGTGGTGGCCGTGGTCGGACTGGCGCACTTGGACGGCATCGAGCAGCTATGGCGCGAGGCCAACGAGCAGCACTTCAATGAGAGTTGATCTGTAGCTTTTGGTTGCGTATCTCCTTGTAAATTTTAATGGCTTAGGTTGTGCCTTGCAACCAGTTTCTGCTCTTGGGGGCAGTGTTTGACACGTGCTCCGAGAGTTGATCTGTAGCTCTTGTTTTGCACATTTTGTAATATAGTACCTTGTTCTGTATTTTCCAGAGGCTTTACCTGCATTTGCAATGAGTTCAATAATTGATCCTCAGGTCGAGTTTTTGAGTCTCGCCAGTTACATTGTGGTGGTTGCTGGAATGTCTCCTTGTAAAATCTAATGGCATTAGTGGCGCCTTGTAACCAGTTTCTAATCTTGGGGGTCAAAGTTTGAGACTTGTGCTCAGAGAGGTATCTGTAGTTTTTTGCAAAATAATGCTTTGATCTGTACTTCGCAGCTGAAAGATCGGTAATTGATCCTCACGTCGGGTCTTTTGAGTCTCGCCAGGTTGAATGCAATGGTTGCTGGAACATCTCTTTGCAAATCTAATGGCGTTGGTTGCACCTTGCAACCAGTTCTACTCTTGGTTCTCAATGTTTGAGACTTGTGCTCCGAGAATGGTGACTTGTGTACTTGGGGACGTCACTTTCGAGAGTTTTACAGTACAGTACTTGAGGATGGAGGCGTTTCGGGCAACAAAATTTGAAGTTTTTACATGGGGTGTAGTGTTTAAATTCATGAGATTCCTGGACCTGGTTCGGGAAGGCCAGAATTGGAAACAAGCTTGGAAACAAACGACGGAGCCTTGTGACTGAAATTATGTCCTGTGACACCCCTACTATACACTTTGCAAATTTGCAATGGTGTTTATGTTGCTCTAACTTTCTTAAATCGAATTTGTCATGTGTCTCCGGAAATTCCATAATCTAATTGGACCACCATTGCAACAATTACAGAAGAAGTAATGGAAATGGCACATTCCCTCTTCTACTCTGTCCACTTAGTAGTGTGGGTTGCGAAATAAGTGGGTGCTGTACTGGTCATTGAAGCATATTGGAAATAGTGCTGCAATCAAGCCACTAGATTCTAAATAGATGAATGCAAGACGATTGTCGCAATAAAAGAGTTGCTTCAATAAAGTGGATTTCAGAGTGTAAATTAGTGATCAACAGCTAGTGAAGCACGTGAAGACCACATCGACAAAATCATGAGGGTGCACACTGAAAACAACATCGTGAGCATGAAATGGTGAGGACGAAAAGAAGAGTGATAGGAAACAGTTAGGGTTTTCTCTTTCCGGAACCTAAATGGTGGACATCGCAAATTATTTAATTACATTTACGTGCAGGATACGATCTGTGCATTGTTGGTCATCGAACTCCAAAAGGAGATACTCGTGATAAGGGCGATCGCACCTCCGCCATCAATTCATTGCGAGACTCATTTGCATCAGCGAGATGCATCTCTCCACCAAGCCGGCTCTCCGGCACTGCGGATGCTTTGCACATGAAGTACAAGACACTAACCATAATGGCATCAAAGAGATGCACAAACGCATGCATCCCTACCAGCAACGGCGCTTCCCAGTACTTGTCATACACGACCTCCGCATTTCCGTTTCGCAGCACATGAAACTCAAACAAAACGTCCAGCAGCGTCCCATTCACGTTAGTCACCAGGAACAGCAAGAGCGCCACTTCCAGCTTCCCATTGAGCAACCTCGCGCTCTCCGCCAGTGCTCGTCTCCCGTGCGCTTCCTCCAGCACCGACACCACGTACGCCATGTTGCACGTCACGTTCGCGAGCGCCATCCCTACCGCGAGCACCACGCCCACCACCGACACCACCACGAGGCTAAATGTGTCGATCTCGGACCCATTTGCAAATCCCAAGAGTGCCGTGAAGGCCGAGGCGAGGGAGAAGTACACCGCGCACGTCCACAGAAACGTCTGCATAATCGCCAACGCGTGTTTCCGCAACGCCTTGAGAATCGACATCTCCGAGAATATGAGCTTCTTCCGAGCGTAAGTCGACGCTACGACGGAGCCCACGCTGGCCTTGAGCAGCGGGGAAAATAACGCTGAGAACGGCACGTCCATCACGCTCGACATCACGGTTTCCGCCAATCGTCGGGAACTCGCGACGTGCAACCGGCGCCCAAATTGTGCTTGTGCTTTCAGTTGTAGCGAAACCACCATCTGGTCCATGAACGGAAGGCGAAGCAGGATGTGCGAGAGCAGGAAGCTCGAAACGGGGACTGTGAGAAGAAGCGCCAGTGGTAGCAGCGTGCTGTTATGTTTCCGGAGAATGGTGGTGGATTCTTGCAGAATGTCGAGTAGTTGCACTCCGGGATGCGGTTCCGAGTATCCTGACCAGCGCGTGCTGTCGAATTGCTTCAATTGCAATTCTACGAGCGCGGCTTCCTCGTCGTCGTCTGGTTCCGCCATTGCTGCGAAGCTTGCTCCCGCAGGATGCCGATGATCCATCACTCTAGATCTCCTTATCAGTGATTAACAAAATTCAACCCAATCTTACTTCCATTACGAGCTCCATAACCAGCGACACCTCGATCGCTGCAAGATTTCGTACTCGTGATTGACAAAGTCTCGATTGGATCACTAGTAGGAAAAATATCCAAACCAATACGTCCAAGTTCGAATTTACTTAAATGTCCGAATCAGCACAGAAAATTATGTCAATTCAGACGCGTGGATATGAACAATCTTTGCTGATTCGGACACTATTTTCTAGTTATTGGAGATCATCTAGTAAAGCCGAAATGTGGTAGCCCTCGGAAATCTGCAACCATCCCAAACAAGCGCCGTCTCCCACGAACGCGTACCACTCGAGCAGGGCGATCACCACGACGTGCTCGACAGTTCGGACACTAAGCTCCTGCAAATCCAACAACCACTCCACACTTCGCTGTTCTAATTCGAAGAGTATCATAGTTGTCACCTACCAGCATCACCGCTCCTCAATCACCCAAGGAATGTATACCGCCGATCGACAAAGCCTAAGATCTGACGTACAGAGCATGCACCGATACTGAACTCTTTACAAAACTACGTCAAACTTTCGAATGATCACTACAATTCCCATTCCAATTCGAACACAATCAGATGGATCACTACAAACAGGTTACACACACATCCTGGAGTAGCTAGAATTCCGCCAGTGACAGACTAAATCGGGTTACAAGAAATGCTGAGTTCGATCATTCATCTCAACGCATAGTCGATCTCTTCCTGAATGCAAGCTGAGGTAAGGCTGGCTATGGACTGACTTGATCCAAGAAACTTGATTCATAGGACGAAGACGATGACGATGGATCAGGCGAGAATGGCAGGGTGGGTTTCCAGCTGCAACTGAACGCGGTGATGTACTGTATGATTGGAGCAAGCCAGGAACCAATAATGAAGCTCAAGGTGTATGAGATCAGAGGCCAGCAGGCAACAAAGCTGATGACCCTTTGACGTTTTTGTTGCATGCACGGGATGCTTACCCACTTGCTCACGGCGGGTGATCCTAAGCCTGACTAAATTTAAACACATTGCTAAAACGTGTGTGAAACCTCGGCAGTTTTAGTACATTAATTTAGCAACACTTTTTAGCCATCTGAGGAACGGAAATGTTCCAAATTCCAAGGAAAGGACAGACTGGCTGTTTGGACCTTTTCTTCTCAAGTCTACACTCTCTACAGGGGTCAGATACCGTAGCGGTAGTCAGAGTTGTGTCTCTCCAAGGTACTGTAGTGATAGCCTCCTCCCAACAGGATGCATTATTAGTGCTGTCTCCAACACTCTATAGCAGTGAGCTTCATAATGATTGCACTTTATCACTGCTCCTCCCTGCAATCATACAATAATCCTGTCTTAAGCTTATAATAACCCCTAAATGCCCAAGGCACCAATTTCTGGTGTCGAGAATACTTTGAAGTTAAATAAAATTTGACCAAGCTGCTATTTTTAAGAGTTTGTATTTTGAAAAATTCTCTTTGAAGTCTAGTTTTAGCATCAAAAATTTGGTTTTGAAAATGATTAATTATGATATTTTTATTCAAGATTTTGTGCAAGGGTGTTTGTTGCAATCTTGCCGCTTTCTATAGTGTTGAAAACTAGCTTGGAAATGTGACACAAATACACTACCTAGATCTTGGAGAAAAAGTCACATTAGAAATTCATTTAAAAAACTTGTAGAAGAGATTTTAAGAAGCCATGAATTGATTAGGGTTATGCATTGTTGAAGAAGAAGAAGAATGACCTATTTGAAAATTATTTTGTTAGTATAATAAATTTGTTCCAAGAGAGACAATCAATAAAAATTTTATGTCAATAGAAAAATGATCTTTAGCTTCAGTTCCAATTAGGGATGTATTTCCAAATAGACAAAATTCAACTTCAACAACATCAATCCAATTAATTCATGCAAATTCAACAATCCCAACTATTGCAATTCTAATTTGGTATATACACAATCACACAATAAGCATTCACAAACCCAACACAACTCCTCAATCACGAACACAAATATCCAAATAGACAACTAAATTCAATTGATCGTTAATTTATAACAATAAAAACAATAGTCAATTTGGGCTAGACTCCATGCCTTCCTCTCAATGGGTGAAAGCCAAATGAACTACAACACACTTAATAGGAATTGAAAAATAGTTGCCGAATCATCCAACAAGCCTACCCTTTTGCTACTCACCTAGCCTTTTGAATCCCTTTGGAATTCACTTAGAGTTCACATTGATACTATCAAGTGAAATTATTGTTCCAACTAATACTAATTAACATTCAATTAGCTATTAAACATTCAAAACAAGACAAACAACAACCTTAAATTGGAAATTGGAACTTCAAAAATTAACTAGTAAGTCTACATGCATGTTATGTATCTTAACCTTATATTTTTTAGTTGGCCTATTTTTTAGATTTAACATGTGAGAAGAGGATTGAAAGACTGAATCAAATTACTTTTATAGTTTTAACACCTCATTATCAAACATTCTAATCTTTCTTTTCATAAGTGATATTGTAGTGTGTTTTTTTCCTAAAAGATCTCTAATATATCTAATTTGAATTTGTATGGTAACAATTCAAAAAAATTGATACAACTTATCAAATGGTGGCTTTTGTTCAATTTAGAGCAAAGTCCTAGAAGCTCAAAAAAGGCCTTAAGCATTTCGGGGTTAACTAATACCTCTATCCCAAATGATCCTCTCGGCTCCCTTAATTTTATTGCAAGAAGTCTAACCTTTAAAGGATAGGCTTGTGATCAAGGAAATCATCCTTTTGGGCACCTTGCAAATCATTGGTTTAAAAAAATGCAAAAGCATTCATTGGAAGTCAAATTACTGTAAAATACCTTCCCTTTTCACACAAAATTCTAAAGATCAATAGTTAAACTTTTGTCTTATGTAGAAGGATTCTCTATCATTCATCAAACAAAAAACAATCATGAGTTCTTTTGATCCCTAAAAGACCAACTTGTCGATTTAGGCAACATAGTGATTTTGGGCACACTCATGTGATTGTTGATCAACAAGTCTTTGGCTTAGAATTTGATAGAAGGTATGAAGCATGTTTGTTTATCATGTGAGCAAAATTTCATGACATATTGACATTTAAATACAACAGTCAAAACTTATGTCCTAAAATGCTACTTTTTTCATACAAAGGTAGTCCAAGTGAATTTTTTTTTTAAATCATTTTTTTCAAAGACAAAAATTTGAAATTGATTTTCTAGAGTTAAATGTATGTGGAAAGTTTTAAATCATTTCATTTTGATTGATAAGTCAAAAGTTATGAGGATTTTTTTGTTTGTGGGCAATTATGGAATCTTTATTCTAAAATAAACTTTGAAGTCCTTTATCGTACTCAATTTTCAATATTTTTGGGAAAAAAAAATTTCGGATGTATATTGTTTATTAAAACATTGCAACCATTGGGATTGTCATTTTTCAATTCCATGATTAAATTCTTAATAATTTTAAATTTTAAATCATTCTCTACTACTATCTACTTAGAATAATATTTTTTTCCTATATGTTGTACAATCCCAAATGATCTGAAAATTTTCAAGAATGTGGCCAACTTGTCTAGAAAAAATGATCTGAAGAAGCACCACCATTTGAGACATTTTTAATAGAAAAGAAAGTTTGTGAAGTGTAGCTGCCTTGTTTTTCGCAAGGCCAAAAAAATGATTTTTGTAAATTAAAATGTTAATATCTACCAATCTATATACTGGAATTCTTTGAAAAAATTTTCACATCTTTTCAAACCATTCTATTTCAAGATCTTATAGTTACTAATGTCAAGAAAAGTTTTCTTTTTCAAAAATGTTGTACTTGTCCTAGAAATGGCAGTTTGGGGGTGTTTTGGATTAAAATATAGTCAAAGAATTTAAGGGGTTAAGGGTTAATCCTACACTTTGAAAATGACTATAAAATTTAAAGTCTTGAGATAATAGGAGTTTAATGAATTTTACTTCCAATTCAAAACTAGTTGACACCATATTATTTTTAGCAAAAAAATCTTGAATACTTTGTCCAATCAATTGAAAGATCATTTTTGGGATGGAAGGAATATGTTTTAAGAATAACTAAATACATTACAAAAAGTCTAGCCCTTGTAGAGGGCCAAATGAATTTTAGTGGTTGTGCATATACATCAAAAAAATTTAATATTTAAAAAAATAAAAATAATTTTAATAAATTAATCAAAAATCTGACAAGGCACAAAATCTAAATTTTGCTAACAATTTTTTTTGCTAGATAGTTTTGGCTGATATTTTCTCTATTAACATAATTACATATAGTCAAATGGCCCATAAATTTTTTTGTAACAAGTTATTCCATGGACTTCATTATCTAGTACTCAAACTCAAACAGACAAGAAAACAACATCAATGTGTACTACAAAAACAAAACAATCCATAGACACAACTTCATTCATAACATTCTTCAGCAAAGCTAATACCATATCCTAGTGGTCAAACCCTAAAAGATCAAAGAATCCACTTTGGACTTTTTGAAAACTTGGACAGGCTCTATTGACTTTAGAATTTAGGATTTTCGCATGAATTTTTTTGGATGGATGCTATTCATCAAAATCTATGCAGAAAGCTTTGTTTTATGTTATTCGTATAAATATTGCAAAAGTTAAAAGTTTTTTTTTAATTTCAATGTCAAACCATGAAACAAAAAATGTATTCTACAAAATTACTAATTACTTTTTGTAGATTTTACATATTAATACCTACTCAAAAACATATGAACCATTCAATTCTAAATAGTGAAGTAAAAGCTATGAAAAGTTTATTTTGTGGGCAATGAAAATAGAAAAAACATATAAAGTCATCTTTTCCTCTTAATTTTCAAAATTTTCAAAAAAATGAGGAAAAAAAAATTCATGAAATACTAAAATATTCTCACCATTGGGATCAATTATCAAATTCTTCCAAAAGTTATTAGCATATTTTATCTTTCATTAATAACACCATCACTTTACAAATTTTTTTAAAATGAGTATGAAATTCTTTTTGGTTGAAATTTTCTACATATGTTTTCAACCCATTTTCCAAAATATACACAAGTTATAGGATATATGAGTTTGTTTTTTTGCAAAACTTTGCCTTTTGGACAAGACAGAAAATCTTACATTTTGAAGTTTAGGCACATTGAACTTGCAATTGATAAAAATATTCTCTCTCAAAATTTAGAAAAAAATATTTGAACAAGTTTATCAAAGGTTCCTTTGATTGGATTTCTTAAGAAATAAATTTTGATGAAGATTTTGACCTTGCTTTGAAGACAAGTAGTTTGAAGTAGTTTGGGGTCTACAACATGAAAGAATTTTAGAGGTTAACTCCAAAATGCCCAAATTGCATTTTGGACAACATAGCAATTTAGGGCAGCTTACTCCAAATGGAATATTGGAGTTTTTATTTGTTTTTCTTTGAAATGTTAACATGACATGTGCCCAAGGAGTAGCTTTAAGGCTCAACAGTTTTCATAATTTTTGATTGCATGGTCAAAAGTTATTGTATGATATATACTTTTCGTTGTTCAGTGGATGGCCCAAGTAGCAAAAAAACTTCTTTCAAATCACTTTCTTAATGAATTAAAATTTGAAATTGTTTTTTTAGATTTATAGATGCTTGAAAAGCTTTAAATCATTCCATTTTGATCAATGAGTCAAAAGTTATGAGGAGTTTTAGTTTGTGGGAGTTTATGGGTTATTGAATCTCTATTCTAAGACAAACTTTGAAGTCCTTTATTTAAGTCAATTTTCAATATTTTTGAAAAAAAATAAAAACATTAGGTGTATAATGTTTATTAAAACATTACAGCTATTGAAAATTGCCAATTCCATATATAAATTGTTAACAATTTAGTATTTTGAATCATTCTCTACTTCTTTCTACTTACTATTTTTTTCCTATATGTTGCACAATTCCAAATGATCCGAAATTTTTTAAGCATCTAGAATTAATTCAAAGAGTACCTACTATTTTGTACATTTTTTCATACAAATATGACCTTACAAAATGAAGCTACCTAGTTTTTGGTAGGGCCAAAAAAAGTTTTTTTCCCACTTCAAATGCTATTATCTTGCAATTTACATTGTGGAAATTTCTAAAATTTTTGCTCATCTTTTCAAACTAGTATACATCAAGATACTATGGTAATATGTGTCCAAAAATGTTTTTTTCCTAAGCTTTGGTGCTTGTACTAGAAATGGCAGTTTTGGAGCAGTTTTGGTTAAACATAGTCGAAGTCATTAAGGGTTTAAGATTGACTTCTTTTGGAAAAAATTTCATTTTCTATTTTGAAAATAAGGTTTTATCAAAAAAATGCAATAAATAGGAATATTTTGCAAGATTCATCTCCTTGTTCAAAATGTTTTTCCCAAAATTCCTATATTTATCTTTTAAAATGATTTTTCCATTGAACTATCCCTAACCCCAAGAATGGAGATTCCTAATTAAGGGTCAATGAAAGAAAATAGAATATTTTCCTTATTTCACTGTCTAAGTTTCCCAAGTTCCTACTAACTAACTTTTGTAGGCTTCATAACTTCAAACAATTTTGGAAGAGAATTGGAAGCTAACTATTGAACGACAAGATGATTTATGGCAAATTTCATTGAGATGGCGATATTTCATACTCTATTCTTGGACCATGCAATCTAAACTATGTAGGATAAATGTAGAATTTAGACTATATAGTCTAAACTATAAAAGTGCCAAAGTTGCATAATGATTGCCATTTTAATAAAATTTGTCATATTTGATATATATATCTAATCAAAGTACAAATCTTAATGACTTCCAAAGACATAACCAATAAGTTGAATTTTTGCTAAATAATGACAAGAGCATATCTAGTGGTCCATTAAAAGTTCATCTACACACCTAGTCAAAGATTTGGAGAGTAAATCACTTGTGTGCTGACTCATGTTTTAATTTTCTCAACCAATGGCAAGTCTCCTAGTTTGCACAAGCAATAAGAGTCTCATCATTGATGAAGTCAATGTAATATTTTGAAGATAACTAGTAGCATCTGGTGAAGTTGCAAAACACCCACAATAATGCAATTTTATAATATAAAAAAGAATATTTCTAGGTGACTAAGTATTTATCATTCACTAACTTTTCAATCTCAAAACACCAAAGTGGGCTTCAAAGATGAACTACCATACTAGAGATGCTCTAAGCTTATATTGCAAGTTTAGAACTCAAGATGAGAGTAAGAGATCTTAGATTTTTGGGCAATCTTTGCTTTGTGTTAAAGTTACATACATCCACCAATCATAGGTCCGGTTAACAATTTGTATATTTCAAATAAAAAGTTAGTTAGAATTCATTCAAGAGATGTTTCGACAATGTTGTCTTAGGTAAATGAACCTAATTTTTTTGCTAAAATGTAGAACCTCCATTTATGATAACCTACAATCAATTTGAAGTATAAATATTTCAATTTTTAAGAAACTGATAGACAAGTTTGTTCAAATACTATCCTAAAAATACATTCTATAAAAATTTAAAATCTTCTCTTACTACCAACAAGACACTTAAATTCTAGTTCAATTTATAGGAACTATGCTCAAGCTCTTATCCAAATGATTTTAGGTGTTATTACTTCAATTGTTGTTCTTAACACAAACAAACAAACAAATAAACAACACATTTGTATAGTCTCTCACCTAACATTTACACAATCTAAATTTAAGAGTCAAGGATCTATGTTGGATACATATATAATCAACGTTTAACCCCCAAAGTCCTAAGGCCATCAAAAAACACTCAACCCACCTACCCACCACCAAAATCCCCCTCAAAATTGTCATTTCTATTGTGTATAGTAAAAAAACTTTTAAAAATTGTTTTTTTTGCATATCTAATCATATGATCTTGCAATAGACTAGAAGTATAAAAATATGTAAAAAAATTCAAAGACTTTGACCTTATAGATTGCAAGATATTTTTGTTCAAAGTGAAGAAATAAAAATTTGCACCTTACACAACTAGATTATAAAACAAAAACACTTTGAATCTCATTAGCTTATAATTTTTGTTCTACAAATTTTGAAATGAAATTTTTTTGTGTTGAAAAATTGAGTTGAAAGTCTAGAGTTTTAAAAAAAATCGATTTTCATTCTTTAAGAAATTATTACATATAAGTAGCTCCAATTTTGAAGGAAAATATAAATTATTAATAGTTCTAAGATAGAATTGAAACACAATAATCTCAATTGTGAGATTTTCTAGGAAACACCATAAATCTTGTAGAATTTTTTTAAATTTTTTTTAAAATTGAGATAAAAAAATGAATCTAGTAAATTATTATTTTTAAGTTTCAATGATTGCCTATAAATCAAAAGATTTAAAAAAATTTATTTCAAGTTTTTCTAATTGCTCTTGCTTGACTATCCACTGAAAAGAGGCGTCCACCTTGGTTTGCATTAGTTGCTCCCCTCTCTCAGAAAATTTACAAGCCGTTGATTTTTTTTTAGTTTAAAAATGCTTACCCTCAAAATTATCGTTGATTCCTCAAAAAATCACAAGCTATTGATCTTGTGAAAATTAATCTAGGTCGTCCAAATATGAAATATGAAATGAACACTAGATACGTATATAGTATTGGATATAGATATGGGATGAATACTAAATATGGACATCAAATATGGATACCATACCGGATACATGATGATTACTAGATATGGGTATTGGACATGGATACAGGAAGAATTGTCCTATATTGATTGTGACTATGTTGGTTTCAAAAAATTATAAGAGGGAAGAAGGAAGAGGGGGGGGGGGGTTGCAAATGCAAATTTTAAAATCTCTGTGCATAGTCACTATACACTATATACTAAAGAAGTGGTAGTAACTACTAGTTACTATATCTATACTATCTATAATTTGGGTGACAACTTTTGCTCCCAAGCATCATTTGAAATAAAAATTGTATTTCTATAAAGCAAATTTATTTTCTTATCTTAAAAATAGTTTGAAAAAATTGTGCCAAAACTTGAGATCATATAGACTTGTTCAAACCTTCAAACCTTCAAAGAATTCCCAAGGTTAGGGCTCTTAAAACTTCAAGGATTAAAAAAGAAGTTTGAAAATATACCAAGATCATGAGATCATCAGCACAATACACAATTTTTTTTGAGTCTTCATCTTTTCCAACTGACCTTATCCACGTAGCATATTCATACAAAAATAATTGTATATATATTAGAGGACAAAAACATCTTAAAAACTTGATGCAAATTTTTTTGGACAAATTGCTTGTATATGTTTAATACGTTGTTGTTTTTAACACATGGACAATTTCCATTGCAAAGGGGACACTTATTACATTTTGATGTGTATGTTATATGAGGAAAATGAAATTAAAATAAAATTTTAATTCTTAGTTTTTTAAACCTTGCTTTAAAATTATATGTGTACAAATCAACTATGTAGGTATTTGTTATGAGTAAGACCTCAAGAGAGGCTACCTTGAGTCCTTGTCACAAAGTTCATCTAGCATCACTAACTACTTTTAATTATTACTTTGATTACTACTTCTGATTGCATTTTTAACTAATTGTAATTATTACTACTTTGATCACTACTTCTCATTATTTCTTTTTACTCACTGCTCTTGTAAACCTTTCACCATTTTCTTGTTTAATACGGCATGCCCCCAAATCTACTGATGACATGTGGAATATTGCACATTATTCTAATGGGGTAAGGCAATGGGCATGAAGGCTATTGAATATTATGGAGGTGGAGACAGAGACCATTCTATTTTAATGAATTATCCAACTACTGAAATTTTTTTGTACAAATACTAGTAAAATGGCTTATGGCTATTGTATAAGAGGTTTTTTTTTTTTTTTTTTTTTTCTAAATTTATTGATGATCTTCTAAGGGTAATTAGTCAATTTACCACGATATCTATAAAATTTTGTATTAATTATCAAAATTTATCAAATATAGGAAACTACTACAAGTTTATCAGATAATCTAGAATGTACTATTAAAATGGCTATTGAAATTACATAATACGATGTTCTTTTTGCTAATAATTAAAATTAAAATTACAATCAATGTCCTTAAATTTAACCCAAGTGGAAGATCCGTGATTTCATGTGGATTGAGTTGTGTCTAGGGGTGGCAACGCCTTTGGCACATTGGCACATAACTTAGAAATGTGAATCATTTAGCATTAGTTTGATTTTTTGAAGTTATTTAACCCCTAAATGCCCATAGTAAAGCCTTTTTGAGCTTCTTGAAATTTGCTCTAAATTGAATAGAAAGACAACATTTTGATAGGTTGCATCAATTATTTTTTTAATTGTTACCATACAAATTCAAACTAGATAAATTAGAGATCACATAGGAAAAGAAAACACAACAATATCACTTATTGATTGGAAGATTATAATGTTTGATCATGAGGGTGTTAAAACTATGAAAGTGATTTGAAGTCTTTCAATCCTCTTCCCACATGTCAAATCTAAAAAATTGGTCACCAAAAACATATGAGGTTAAAGGACATAACATGCATAACCCCAATCAATTTACGGCTTCATAAATCTCTTCTACAATTTTAAATAACGAATTTCTAATGTGACTTTTTCTCCAAGATCTAGTTTACTAGAGGTACATTTCCAAGAGCTATCAATACTATGGGAAGTGGTAGGCTATCTTTTAAGTCGATAGTGATAAACCATGTCAAAAACAATTAAACAATACATGATTTACAAGAAGGGTACACATGGCAAATTTTTATTGGTTGTAAAAAATTTATTCACATTCTAAAAGGGGTATAATATCCATTTTTCCATTGAATGTAAAATTTTTACATTCAATTCTAAATACTAATCTCTTCAACAACTTCATCTTTAATCTCATGTCTCTTTCTCCTTCTTTGTCCCCTTCAAGCTCTTAAAAATGTTTATAAGTGAAGAGAAGCATTTTGAAATATAAAATAGGTGAATTAGAAAGCATTAACAATAAAAATACAGAAGACCACAAAATAATAATTATATAGTTGTCATAAAATTTCAACATTCAAAATTTCAAACACACTCTAATACTAACCTCCTTACTCAAAATTCACAAGCATTCAAGAGCATTCCATTCCACTGCAATCCAAAGCATCAACACCTTCACAAGTCGAAACACAAATTGCCAACCCCTAATTTTCCCAATGTACCTCTAAACACTACACACAATGGTGCAAATTGACTAATCAAACATTGCATCACAAAATCCTCTTGTTATGCATCAAGTTACTCAGGGTTGACGAATTTGAACATCCGCCCCAAAATAGCGTCCGTTTTCCGGACGTCCGGACGCTAATGGACGCAGCGTCCCGACCGCCGTCGGAAAGCAGACGGGCGGGGCGGGGCGGACAGCCTGAGGCGGACGCCCAAATCGTGCGGACCAGATCCGTCCGTGCGTCGATCGGACGGCCGTAATCGGGCGGACGGACGGGCGGACAAGCGGATGGGGGACTGGCAGACGCTGCGTCCGCCAGGACGCGAATGTCAGCGGACGCTGCGGACACAGCGTCCGCGTCCGGACGTCCTGACAACCCTGAAGTTACTTGATTACCTTCGAAAATAATATCACAATGGTTGGAATTTCAAATACAATACAAAAGTAGGTAGTTGAAGACACTCTATTTGAGGTGGCTTTCAACATCAACCAATTTCAGATGAGTGGTCAAGTCCATTTAAGAGAGAATTTCATTGTATCCTTTGATTGAAACCTTTCAACTTGCAAAAACTTTTGAACACAAGCGACATACACATTCAATGACATTTGTGTTTTAATTCACATAGTAGGGCAATAGAGGGTGGTCGCAGATTTTCTTAATCTCATCGTACGGTTGTTGATTTATACTTGGAGGGGGTTGGCATGGCGGGGGGGCTAGATTCTTTTGAAGAGATAGTCAAGATTGCAACAAATATCCTTGTACAAAATCTTGAATAGAAAAATCATTGTCCATCATTTTCAAAATCAAACTCTCAATGCCCAAACTAGACTTCAAAAAGAATTTAAAAAGAATTTAAACTACTAAAAATAACAACTTGATTAGGTTTTATTGAACTTCAGAGTATTATTGATACCAAAATTTGATGCCTTTGGTATTTAGGGTTAAGTTGAGTATTTTACTTTAACCCTTCACCCCAAAATTCCCAAGGCCATTTTTTTTGTCAAAACCACTCAAACTTGCCATTTTTGTTGCATGCACCCAAGAAAACAAAAAAAAATCATCTTTTCAGAATCTAATCATAGGATCTTGTACTTCACTTATCTTAGCTCATGTGGTAAAGTTTTCATGAAGTTTGGCCGTATAGATTGGATGATATTAGCATTCAAAGTTGAAAAAAGAAAGTTTTTTTGAACACTGGCCTGCAATTTTAAATGACTTTGACCATCATTTGTGGAATTTTTTTGTACTACAGACTTTGAATTAAAATTTTTTTATCTTGAAGAATTGAGTTGAAATTCTAGGAAAAAAATTCAAAACAAAAAGCACTTGATTTTCATTCTCTAAAAAAATGCTAAGTAGAAGTAGGTTCAAGATTAGAAAAAAAACTAAATCGTTAATAACTCCAAGATGGGATTGAAAGACAATAATCCCAATGGTGAGATTGTTTTAGCAAGAAAACACAACATTCTCCCAAATAAATTGTGAAAAATTGTGAAAATTGCATTCAAAAATGAATCATACAAGTTATTTTTTCAAAAAGATTGTGAAATTGCTTGAAAACAAGATTGTTCTTAACTTTCTCATTATTAGTCCAAATAAAACAAATCAAAGCTTAACATGTAGAAAAAAAATGAAACATTTCAGAAGAAAAAAAATTAAAATTTATTTTGATTTTTTGCAATTTTTTGTGTTGCCGACCGAGTTCAATTTCAAGCTTTTTGTGGTATAACTTTTGCTCTCAGGCACCAATTGAAATAAAAATTATTTTCCCACATAGATAATCAATTTTTTTATCTTACAGGAAAGTTTCAAAACAATTCACTAAAAATTGAGGTCACAAGAACTTGCCTGAAATTTGATTTGTCTTCTGAGGGGAGAATGGAAATTTAGGGGTTAAAGGACGAGTTGGTCATAGTGGAAATCATCTATTTTGGTACCACATAAATTGTTCACTTAAAAAAAAATGCAAAAGCACTCATCGGAAGTCAAACTACTATAGATCATGGTTGTCACATTGGACAGATTACTATTCATTTCACATCCTACAGGACAAGTTACTAATCATCAGATGTACGTAAGACGTACATCTGATGATTAGTAACTTGTCCTGTAGGATGTGAAATGAATAGTAATCTGTCCAATGTGACAACCATGCTATAGATGACTTTCCTTTTTCACACAAAATTTCAAAGATGAATATGGTGGGTTACACCAAATGCGCCATTGCCATCTTCACTATGCATACATCTCTAAAATCAATTATGTACCTAACTATGTGGAAGACATGCTTTTAGAATCAAACTTTGTTCCTTCATACCTATTGCATACAATATCCAAATGTCATTTTTTTGGTGTGCTGGAACCTCTTTTTACATGCGTATGAGAAAATATAAAATGTTCAAGTCTAGGTAATAGAAATTAGATACAATAGCAATTTTTGGCACTTTGAGGAGTACCATGTACCTTAGTTGCACTTCTATCTTGCATGGAGAGATTCTTTATCATTCATTAACTGAAAAATGTCTTCAATGTTGTTTATGTGTCTAAAGTTACAATTAAGGTGAACCAAGGCCCATTCACTCTATGTCTTAGAATCCAAATCATACAAAATGTTGTGTTTTTCATTCATGTTTTCTTCTTTCAAAATGGATTTAAAATTGAAAGTTGAATATTAACTTTTTTTAATTGTAATCTTCATTTATAGAAAAAATTATAGATTTTTCTAATTTTTCTAATTTTATTTTCATCTCTAACTTAAAAGAATGACAATAATTTGATTTTTCCATCATTTTTTTGAAGAAAACAATGTAAATAGAAAATGCATTTTTTCACAAGCAAAAATTATCAAATTTTAATATATCAATTAAATCAAAGGATAAATTTGGTTTGAGGGTTGAATTTAATTTCAAGGTCTTTGTTGTGGCTATTTTTGATGTGAAAAAAAAATCAATTGAGAAATTCTCACACAAATCTCCATTGTTAGTTGTACCTCTTGAAAAAGTCTTAAATAATTTGGATTCTTTTTTTTGTTCTTGCTTTTTATTTTTTACTTCTTGCAACAAAAATGATAACAATTACAATTTTTCATGAAACAATTGAAATTTCTCACAATGATATACAATTGATAGTCTTAAGTAATAAATTAAAATATAGGATTGGTATTTAACACAATTTTATAGGTTACATTCGACTTAGATATGATGTTCACTAGTTGGCAATAGATCTCTTCCCTAAAATGTTGGGTGGCTATGACCATAGAGTTAAATTTTCTCAATCTATGTGCTCTGATTTTTAAATCACATGTTCATGGAAATTTTTTATACTATTTTTTAGAGATGAAATTACATGTCTTCTTCATTTCATGAAAATTTAGATTTTTTTTGATAATTTTTTTAAAAATAATGAAGAAAAATCATATTAAATAGAAAGTTATTTAAAAAATATGAAAATTTCACCACGGCTATATTATAGTAAAGAATATTAAAGTATAAAATTAATTTTTGTGTCATTTTATAATTAAAATTCAGTAGACATTGAAAATACATCCAAAGTTCAAATTGCAATGAAATATTCAATTTTAGGAATTTTTTCAAAATTCTAATTGGAATTGAAACTTAAGTAGATGAACTTCATTTCATTAGTCAAGATTAAACTCAAAAAACAATATTTTTATGGAAAAATTTCAGACTTACGGTCAAGAGCAACAACTTCTCCAATTACACTAAAATAGCTTATTTTGTGATTTGTTTTTTTACTAACTTCTCATTTATGTGTAGATAAACATTTGAAAGAGTACAAATGCAATTGCATATTCTTTATACTCCACCAGGATAGTTCAACAAGAAAAAAATGGATGAAAAGATGCTTCATAAATTGCCACATTGGCGCATTATCATATAAAGGTTACAAAATGGCTCTTACGGTGTTGGAAGATTAATTACTAGTAACTTCGTCTAACACAAGATAATTTTTTTATGATGATGATGCCACATGTTTGTTGTGTCAAGTTGTGATTGGATGGAATCTTTGACACAAAAATATTTAAACATTTGGCAAAGTAGAATGCCTAAGCTATTGGCAATGTATTTATGATATTGTGAAATAATTTTTTTGTATTTGAATTATGACTAATTGGCTATGTAATTCATCACTAGTAGAAAGGTCAAAGGCGGTTTTTATGTACTAACAAATAGTATCAAAGTATGGTGCTAGAGAGCTATATCCACACCAAGATTGTGCCAAGCAACAAATATGAAACTATTTTGCCAATAAAAGTAAATGTACTCATAAAATAATTTTTAAAATTTTAAATTAAATGAGAGAGAGAGAGAGAGAGTTGAGCATAATTATTGGCATTTAGCTACAATATTCATCACAAGCAATGAGCAATTAATTGATTTATAATCTAACAATGATAAAAAAAAAAAAAAAAAAGAAGAGAGAAACAGATTAGATTGAATGCTTGTATGCATTTGAAGGTTGAAAATGTCAATTTTATAAAATTGGTGATATTTCATGATTTTGGATAGTTTAGGCAAAATGGCCTAAAACTAAAATCTATACCTATTCTAGTTCGATAGTAGGTAGCTCGAAATTAAGCTTTTGTGTTTTGTGAAGATATATGCCACACTTTTTGCCTCTTGGAATATCACCAATTTAACTTTTAAAGGACTAAACAATGTTTGAAACATAGAAATTTGGGGTACAATACTAAAAAAAATTTTCATTTTTACTTTGAAATTTTTATACAATATGTAGTCAAGAAGTAGCTTTAATGTGCAATAGTTTTCATACCTTTTGACTATATGATTAAATTATTGTATGAAATGTAATTTCCTTTTCAACCTAAGTATACTAGGCAACTTAGAAAAATTACTTTTTAAGAAAAAAAATTTGAAATAAGTTTTGTAGATTCATGTATATATGGAAAGCTTTGAATCATTCTATTTTAAGTAATGATAGGAAAGTTATGAATTTTTTTTTTGTGTAGGCAATTGTAAAATCTCTACTCTAAAATAAACTATGTGGTCTTTTATTTAACTAAATATTCAATATTTTTTGAAAAAAAATCATAGAATGTAGATTTTTTATTACAACATTACAACTATTCAAATAAGAATTTTTCAATTCTATGATTAAACTCTTAACAACTTAGTATTTTAAATCACTCTCTATTTTTTTCTACTTAATATTTTTCTTATGTATAATTATAAATATTTTTTTGATATTTTTTATATGTACTTTCCCAATTTATTTCTTCAACATATTATGGAGAGTTGTAAGTTGTAGGAATGTAGGATCTATTCATTTTTGGATAAAAAGTTTGGAAGATGATATATAGCCATTTGAGAAGAGTTGAAAATACTTAAAAAAAAATTCAAGCATCATGATCTTGCAATTGGTAAGGTTTTTTATATTGAAATTTCAAGGAGGATGTACCTTAACAAGTTAACTAAAGGATCCTATAGTTGAATTGCTAAAAAACAAATATAGATGAAGATTTTAGCTTTGTTTTGAAGACTAGTATTTTCAAGTATTTTTGGGTAGTACATATTTTATGAAAGAACATTAGGGTTGAAAGAAATTTGCATTCAAATGAAACTTGTAAACTTCAATTAATGAATAGAATATTAGCCATTAGCTGAAACTGATCATGTCATTTGACTGCCTAAGTACTCAAGCTGGAAAATTAATGCTTAATAAAAATGCTCCTTTTGAGATTAATACTCGGCCATGTACAAACCT
Organism: Pseudoscleropodium purum; assembly: GCA_963969395.1. Classification (NCBI taxonomy): domain Eukaryota; kingdom Viridiplantae; phylum Streptophyta; class Bryopsida; order Hypnales; family Brachytheciaceae; genus Pseudoscleropodium; species Pseudoscleropodium purum. The sequence goes on from OZ017798.1 coordinate 27,420,420, forward strand.
CCAACAAACTTGGAATATTAGAAGATTTTTGGGGCCTCTAGATGCCCGCGAGTTATTACAGCCTACAAACACAAGAAACAGATTCGACGCAACGGTCTAACGTGGCCGAGATCCTGCCACATCATTGACCAAATTTTTAATTTTAATTTTTTTGCATTTGGAGACTAATTTTTTTTTTTTTTTAATGAAAAGAAAAATTCTGACAGCGGGCCGTTCCCCTCGTTGCGGGGAACAGCTGCGGGGAACAGGCCGAAACAGGCTTCTGGACCCCAAAACTCTTCTAATGACCAGCCGGGACTCACCACCAATTGATACAAAGATCCTCATCATGAGTTTTCTTAAGGACAAGTGACGCCGCTCATGGATCGACCTCTTTTAATTAGGCCTGCAAAGACCGAAAAGAATTGGGATCGCAAGGCATTCACACGAACATGCATGGAGACTGTCTCCTCGAAAGACACTGTAGCTAGATCGATACATGTGAAGTCAGAATTTCACAGGAAGCGAGAACTCGATGTATGAACTTGATTGATTAATTTTGCTGAGGGAGATTATCCACAGGAGATATCCAATATGGATATTGCTATATTGGACTAATGTCCTTTTGTTTCTGAATTCCATTCCACGTCAATTTTCCTTAATTTGGCGATATTCCATTAGTTTGGCGCGCATCCTAGTTTGTGGCCCTGAAATTAGACTTTTCTGAAGATATGCGTCACAATTTTGGGCTCATGGAATGCCGCCAATGTAACAAAATTGATGTTAGATTTTCTAGTGTATCCTATTCGATTCTATAATCACTAATAGACATCGAGGATGAAATTCTTCAAGAACTTTATAGATAGACATTTTGGATTTCTCCTCCTATCGAGCTAGTCGATTACTCCATCGATGGACTGGCAGATCAACTCCTGTGTATGCATGTCAACGTTTCGTACTTACAATTCGATATCACCTAGCAAGTGAGCTAGCTCACGATGATCCATGAAGAAGTCGGAGAGAATCCGAAGTCTCCATCCGCACGCGATGCACGGCGTGCGTGTTCAGCGTGGTATGCCTATACCCATACAACTTCAGAATCTGGTTATCAGCAAAATTGAAAGCCCGGTCCATATGTTGCAAGCACCGATCCACAGCATAAGTTCCACTCCCTTCTTTCCCACACGGCTTGCACCCCACGAAGTGTGTCACAAACGGCCACCCCTTTCCATCCTTCACAGTCATCATCTCCTCGAACTTCTCCACGATCGCTATCCAGTACCCATGCAACCCCAAGCTCCACTCCAGCAACACTTTCCCTCCCCATTTCTCCCTCTCCGTGCTCAACAAGTGCACAAGCGCACTCTGATCATCCGCTTCGAAGTCTGGACGGTCACTTAACTCAGCCGCCAAGCGCTTGCCGGCTTCATTTCGCACTGGACCCTCAGGACCCATTTGCGCCCACACGTCGAAAAGATCGAGGGACCACTGGCAGTTGCGAATCAGGAATACGCCTGCGTTCATCCCCAGCCAGCTCTTTTTGTTGTAAACGTTTTCCTCGTTCCCGTTGAGCACGAGGTTGTGATTTTGGTAGCTGGAGAATGGAACCTCCACGCTCATGTCTGTGAAGAGAGCATCGGAGTCCATCCACCACAGCCACTCGACCTCCGGGTGGGCAAGCATCAGCCTCCGGATCAAAGGGAGTTTCGCCCAGAAGGAGGTCATGTGGGGGTCCAAGTGTGCCACGTTGTAGAAAAGTTCGATGTCGTGGAGGCGGCAGTAGTCGGCCTAGTTCATGAATTAACACAAGGTTCAGTACATTCTACAAAGTGAGATCGATTGATACACGCTTGGGTGAGTACATTCTTTCTGGGAAAGTTCATTCTCTAAGATTTGTGCAGTTGGAGAAAGGAAGAGGATCATTGCCGATCATTTTATCAGAAATTTACGTCGTTATATTATTGACAGGAAATTTACGTTCCTTGCTCTGAAGGCTCAACAAAGTGAGATCGATCGATAGACGAGAGGCTTTTTCTGGGAATTGAAATGTCTAGATTCTTTCTCTAAGTTTTGTGTGGGTGCACGAACTGAGCGATTCATTGCCGGCCATTCTAGCGGAAAATTGTTAACAGCGTAGTATGTACCTAATTGGGTCCCCTACCTTATTGCATCCCCCCAGATGTCTACATTTCAGAACCTGACCTACATCTAGATTGAGTTGTCATTCAATCTTCTCTTAATCATAATTCTTCTCTTATGCATGCATGCATGTGGCATAAAACATAAAACAAGAAAGACTCTCTCTACATATCCTAGATTCAAGTTCTGAAATAAAGACATAGAGCTGCAATTAGATGGGATTGAAATTCGGTGTCCTTAGAAGAAATTTCATGACCTTGTTCTTGAGGCTCTTGAGCAGCTGGAAGCCCCCCATGGGCGTCGCGCACGGCTTGGGCTGGGACCCCGAGATGAGGAGCACTCGCGCCCTCCCCGACCGAGTGGTGTTGGTGCCCGGGTGGGCTTGGTTCCAGAGCTCGCGCTGCTCGTCCCAGTTGGAGATTTTGGGGCCCAAGACGAAAGGCACGGATGGATCCCAGTAGTCCACTTTCTGCTCTATCTCGGGCTCTTTGATTGCTCGGGCGGTAGCTTCGGACTTGGTTTCCGTGGTGCGGCCGACTGCGCCGTGAAGGACCAGGAGAGTCATGACGCCACACAAGAGCGTGATCTTGAAGTTGTGGCCCAGGCGAAACGACTTCGCTGGTAAGCTCTTGCTGTAGAGGCTCTGGCAAAGGCTCTTCATGGTGGAATTTATGGTGGGGGAGAGCTTCATGCCCGCTGGCCGATCGATGAAAACTGATAAATATATATTCAATCAATTAAAGTCTAACTCCCATCTAAACAGAAAAAATATAAAGCAGAATTCAACAAGTCTCTAGAAAAACTCTTGCTCTTGCAATTGCCCACTCGAGCATTCAATTCGTACTGGTAACCGGAAACGAACTAGACGTACGTGACTCAATTTTCATTGACGGGGAGGAAGGAGGGGCACATATCTAGCTAGAAGAACAACATCACGCAATCTGCTTTCTGGTTCTAGTTAGGGCAACCGTTTCATCACATGAATTCTACTGCTAGATCTATAATCTGTTGCATGCATGCCCCGTGAAGATCAGAGTCATCGACGATCGACCTAGAAATGTTCGAAGCACAAAGTACTCCGTAACAAATTCTCTATGTTTTTGCTCCAGGGCGCAGATGTATTGGCGACCGTCTTTGCTTGGTGATTCTTATGAAATCCTAGAACTCATTGAATAAACAGCAGAAGGACAATAATTTTGCTAACAGTTAAATCTTGGAAGTTTGCAATTGTCTAGCTCCTTTGGATCGGAGAAATTAAGCTGCAAACGGGTGGAGAGTCCCTCGATCTCTAGCTATACTATCCCGATCAATCAGACTCTAACAATGGCATAGAAAATTACAGAACGTTAGTGGAGTGACTATATACATACCGACTATATAGCTAGCATCAAATGACTGAGTGAATGATGAGTGTCGATCGATCGATTCATGTATCGATCAACAAGGGCCGCACAAGAAAATTCCCGGTCTTGACCATGTCTGAAGCTAGGTCCACAGTCAAGTAGTCCACTGATTGGAGAGCGTACAAGCTCTCCTGTCACAACAAGTGTGCTCCTCTGAGGTTTAAAAATGAATACCTTTGCTTTTCACCAGTATGCATGGCGGACTGTGTTTCCGAGAATCCGGGTCTGGAAGGACCATGATAGCCAGCTGCCCATCGCAGTAAGTTCCGGGCATGTGCAATTGTGCTCAACAGAACTCCCAATTTACAATAATTTTGAAGAAACTTCGGATCCGATTGATAGTGATGCGAACATATACACTGATACACGGGTGGACATGGCTGGCATGGCATTTCGATGGCAACAGGAAGAATGATAAATGGGGCAAGTTCTAAATTGGGAATTGTTTTCAAGTTTCTGTCAATCATCGCTAAATTATAGATGCCGTAATACTACAGTCCCATTCGAGTGACTGATTGTATGCTTGGTATTTCGATTATTAGCGCTAATCTGCTGTTGAAGCTCTGGGTATTCGCCAACGCTGACCGGAAACGAATAATTACTGAAGACTGAAGACTGAACCACAGAGCTGAACGTTTGTTGGACGGTCAATTCAAGTCCCCGTCAATACCCTGTCTGATGCGCGGCCGATCGATTCTATGTTCGAACCCCGTCGAGATCGATCGTGTCAGACATTGGGAAAGCCCTTCCTGATGTACATTTCGTTGACCGTTTCTCGTCTCTTCCTGTGTCGGTTTGAACCGCCCGCTTTCGATTCTTGGCTCTGGAAGGAAGGGGACCGAGGCGGCTTTGGACGGACAAAAGCAAAGTTAAGTTACATTAATTTGAGGAAGGAAGTTTGAGTAGATCCTTACTGGAAAAGCGAGCCAGTGCTACAATGCTACAAGGACAGACTGCCTTTTGGATCGGTGGTGGTTTGTTTGTCTTGACATTGTTGACTTGCTTGTCTTAACTTAACTTCCTGCTCATGCTAGCTCTCAACGCTCTAGGAAATGGCACATTTCTTTTGATTCAATATCTGCCCATTCAGTCAAGACGTACTACCAGGAGCCTTTTGGGGTTCAGCCTACCTCATGCTCAAATCAAATGATATGCCCTCACTAGCGAAACGGAATGATTCCACAATAATTGAGTTGCGAATTATCGAGCAAGCTGCACTTCAACATGTGCTTTCGACGACTGAAAATTACAGTTCAACTTCCAAGTTGTTCAGTTCTCAATATATAATTACTTGATTGAGGTAGATCTTTAATGCTTGAATTCAGGTACTGTAGACCTCACAAAAGAGCATCTCCACCGGGGTACGCCATAATTAACCTTGCGCCTCGTTAAGCAGGAGTTCCTGACATGTTATGCCTTATCTGGGGTTTGCTGGTGGAGGAAGAGTAACAAGCTCCTTTCTTGCACTTGACCCACACCATTGACAGGCTAGCATGTTCCTTTTGACGGGGATTGGTGGAGATGCTCTAAGTATTTGTTAGGAGATACATTTAACATTCCAGCATTGCACCCACATGGAATGTCCATATTGGATATTTTGAAGGAGGAATGGTACGAGGCATAAGACTCTTGCAAGTCTAAAGGTTGTAGCAAAAGTTTGTAAAGATTAATTAGAATTGGTAGGAAGTTTGTTTTTTTATTGATACACAAAATTTTGGGAGGTTCAAAGATGGACTAAAATATGTGCTACCAATGCTTCAATCCAACAATTTTGTGGTACACATAGGATGGTATCATAGGTACATTGAATTGGTTTGAACCCTCATTGAAATTTCAAGACTTTTACTTATTTAGAGTCAAATTTAATAGCAACTAGGTACATATGAAGGAGTATCCATCATTATCATGAGAAAAATCAATTAACCCCTAAAGTTCCTTGACTACATTTTTGCCAAAAACACTCCAAAACTACCATTTCTTATACAAATTTCAAAATTTATAAAAATAACATTTTTGGATATATGTAACTATAGAATCTTGTAGTACACTGGTTTGAAAAGATGTGGTAATAATTTCAGAAATTTCCACCGTGTAGATTGCAAGATATTAGCATTTGAAGTGACAAAAATCATTTTTTTGTCCTTGCAAAAAATTGGGTAGCTGAACTTTACAAGGTCACATTTGTATGAAAAAATATTTAAAATGATTGAAATTTTTTGAATTCATTCTTCAAGGTTTGTTGGCTACATGCTTGAAATTTCTTAGATCATTTGGAATTGTACAATATATAGAAAAAAAATAGTTAGTAGAAAGATGTAGAGAATGGTTCAAAATACTAAATTATTATCAATTTATTTATAGAATTGAAAAATATCAATCCCAATGGTTGTAATGTTGTGATAAACAATCTTCACCTAATATTTTTATTTTTTTTCAAAAATATTGAAAATTGAATTCAATAAAGGACTTCAAAGTTTATTTTAGGGTAGAGAATTCATAACTGCCTTCAAACTAAAACACCTCATAACTTTGGATTCATTGATCAAAATGGAATGATTCAAAGATTTTAATGTTTAAATAAATTTTAAAAACCAATTTCAAATTTGAATTTTTGAAAAAAATTATTTTTTCAGATCTATTTGAATTTCTTGAATTAAGAAACAAACCATATATTAGCTATACCTTTTGATTACCTTGTTGGTGACTCCCCCAAGCCTTAGGTGCAATAGACTAAGAAGGGAATTTTGAGACACTCTTGAGCAAGCAGAACGCAATAGCACCCTCGATTTGAAGGTTATGATAAAGTGTCATACATGCTTGGAAAGCTATTGAGAAGATACACCTAATAATTTAAGAAAAACACATAATTTGGACTAATTAGCTAGAAGTTATGGTTGTTTGAACTTTGAAGTTAGTGGTGTCCAGGTAGCATCGGGACACTTTAAGCCTAAGAGTAAGGGGTTCCCAAAGAATCCTTCAAGGAAGTATGACATGTAGCATATCATTGGAAAGCTAAGAACATAAAGATTTTAGAATGACAAGAATTACGAGGTTCTAAATTATGAGTCAAAAGTTATGACCAAAAGAGGGGTTGTAGTGAAGGCGAGATGCTTCCCTCAATGGACTCGAGTCTTTGAAGGGCCATAACTTTGTGAAAACTTGTTCAAATGGCACAGGTGAATAAGCCATCAACATTTACTTGTTGCGTAGGTATCTAAAATGGACTCACATGTTGGATTTGGAGCTTTGAGCGTAGAGTTAAGTTGTTTGGAAGTTCGGGAGTTCAAATGGTGAGGAAACTAAAGGAATTCGGGTTGGATTCGGGTTGGATTTAGGTGGTCTTCCAAAATCCAAGGTGGGTTGGATATCCCCTTTAATATAGAAGAGAAAGGTTGCCAAATCCCACCGAAAGTACTATAGAAGGGGTTGGTCTCCCTTCTCACTCCCTTTTGGAGTCTTGGTTAATTCCGGAAAACCTTGGTGACTCAAAGTTGGTGGTGAAACTTTACTATCAGTTCCAAGGTACCATGGAACACTTGTGTGAAGTGTCTTGTGGCACCAGTTGGGATGGAACCCCACCTCAAACTAGCCTACATTCAATGCGTTATGAATTGGGAGTCATGATTAGCAATGCTCGAAGAATAGCAAATACACAAAGGACTAATTTGGAATAGGGTGCCTCTAAAGGGCGGTGAAAACCGTAGTGAGTAGTGCCACCATAGGCCTTAGCACTTCAAAATGAAATTCTATCCCATGTCACCAAGTGACATGCCTGATATCACGTAGGGAATGTGTGTTGAAGTCTAGGTGATTGGAATTTAGCAGAGTGAATTGGAAATGGGGATTAATACTGTAGGTGGGTGGCATATGCAGTGTTAGCTAGTTGTGGCTCAAGCAAAGGTGGAAACAAGACATGGTGAACCCATTAAGTAATAAAGTGTATTTTGGGCCACTACATACGTACCTACCTAAAATTTCTATGTTGCCAAAAAACGCAATTTAGTCCTTTAGGAGTTAAACATATCCCATAAAACTCTAATATAGTTTTATCTCCACATCTATTTCCAAGTAATATGGAACAAACTATAATTAGGCATGTCTTTTTGGAATGCCCTTAGCTAATTTTCTATTGCTTCAAAGGGCCGCTTCACACATAGGCCCAAGGTTGAGAGTCCGTTGGCCTTCACCAATCAAATTTCAGAAAACTCCAACTTTGGCCTCTCGACCCTTGATATAAGGCAGGACAATCCAAAGTCCATCACCCTCCAAAGTGCCTACATGGAAGCCCAAGCTCCTACATAGCAATGGCCTTACGACAGACTCTTGACTAAAGTTTGGATCGCCACAAAGTGGCAACCCAAAATTTGGTCGAAAGTCCGTCGAATTGTTCATTTATTGCCCATTTATTGCCCATTTCTTTGAACTCTCGTCCAAAGTTTAGCCATGAACTCCCATGGCCTCTCGACTTAGTCGGCCTATATGTGAAGCGCCTTTAAATGTAAATTTGACTTTAGGATTGTAAGTGTGAAGGTCTTGTTGTAGCAACTCGCTTAATTATAATAAGTCTATATTTATTCAACTCATATTTGTACTCATTAATAAATTTAAAGTATAATTATTTCTTGTCATTATTGATATTAAGAGAAGAGATATTCGAAGAGCTTTAAAAATATATATAACCAACTAAAAATCTAAAATATGATAGTTGTATAATTCGAAAAATCAATTAATAAATCTATTATAAAAAAATTTATTTGTACATGGGAAAGAAGGAGAAACCATCCAACTTTTATGAGTTAGTGCATAATTATTAGTAATTATAATATAATGAAGTGCTAAATATTAAAAAAATTGTTATAAAAAGTCATTATAGTGATTAGTCTTGAATCTAATGAAAATTTAATTTTAATTAAATTTGAAGGTTACATTTATTTTTAAAGCTCATATATTTATTATACGAGTGTTATTTACATATATGATGTACTTATCATACACTTATGGCAAGTTCATAATTCATCCTTAAATGACTCATCAACCCTAATCATTGTACACATTATATGAGAGTTACTACCAAGGGTGAATGGAATATTGAGACATTATAATTAGTTTAATGTGTTTTGTATATTGGATTTTTCCATTGTAGGTACCTTAGGATTGAGTTTTTTTTTCTAAATTAGTACTATTTATTTTACTTAATAAAATATCTTAGAAATTTTAATATAAAAAATGTCCAAGTTCATTGGAAATGTACAATCCAATGTCAACTATAATTTTTGGTTATTTATTTAATATATATTATATAAATAGATAGCAAATTAGACATTTTGTTTTGTTGAATTGAATTAATACCTCATTACAATTGATGTTGACCAATGTAAACATGCATGCAACATTTTTGGGACCTAAATTTTTTGTTTTATATCAAAACTTGTATCACATGATAATAGTTGGAGCTTGCATTTAATTCTTGAATACCAACTAATCCCTCTATTTCTAGACAATATAATAGTATTTCCTTTGTAAAACACATTGGTATTATTTGTAAACAAAGGAAGTACAAATTAGATGTGCTTCAATCAAGCTTAGTGCTCGTAGGTAGAATTTTGAACTCTAAAGTATTCTTATTTTGTATTTGATTTAACCAAATGAAATAGATGGTTTGTCAATTTTAGTTATAATCCTATTTACAAACTTAAAAAATTCCATGAATAATTACAATCCAAAGCTTTGAGAGTTAGAATTTAGATTACAAAATATTGTTTTCTTATCCTTGCAAATCTTTTATTTCTTTAGTATTTAAAAAATCTATGATATACTAAAAAAATCATTTTGACCTTCTTTTTTAATAAAGTTTCAAGTTTTTCTTGTATGATTTGTAAATGCTATCATTTTTTATTCATTATATTTTAAAAATGAAAGAATTTTTTTTTTAACAAACTCAAATAGTATGAAAATTTTGAAATTGTTTGAATAATGTTTTGTTCAAAATAATACTCTATCATTTATCTAAATAATGCTTGAATATTTGACCCCTTAAGAACTAAACATACAAATTTTGAACAATGGATAAATACAAACACATTACAAGCACACACGAATGCATTTTTCATTTGTTCAATTTTTTAAAGATTCTTGTAATAGTTCTTTAAATAACATTTGTATAATATAGCCTTTGAAGGCTTTGCTTTGTAGGTATTCTATAATTCAAAGGGTACTAGTAGATATTGCTTCAAACAATATCTTTTTTTAGTTCAAAAAATGATCCTTCAAAAATGACTTAATTAAGAAAATAAAATAAAATTTTTTCACTTTTTGGCTTCAAATTCAATTGAAAAATATTGCGATAGATGAAATTGAGGGGTCAAAAAGACTACTAGTTATTAGGCAATGGAAACAAGTGAATTGTATTGTTGCAACAACACTGTAACAGTTCTATGTGGCTAAGACCTTACTACATTATTTCTCAAAAAAAAAAAATTTAAATTCAATTTTTTTGCATTTTAAGAATTCAATTTTTTTTGAAAATTTTTAAGAAAACTCACATTTTTTTTGCATTTTAAGAATTTCTTTTGCATTTTTTTATATCTATTTGTTCCTTCATTGTGGAGAAAATAGGCTTGAAATGAACTTCTTTTGCCTTCAAATTCCCTCTAATGATTTGTATACTAATTGATTTAATTGTATAGATATAATTTGGGGATCATATTTTATAATGATTATTTAAGAATCATCATGAAATCATTATTCTAAGTTGCATTTTATAACATATCTTTACAATTTTGGAAATCTAGACTACCCCTAATCTTGAGAGATTAAGGGTTTTAAAATTGTACTATTAGAGAGAGTAGAATGTGAGGGAGTTTACACTCTACTACTACTAGAGAGTTGTAGATAAGGTATGGGGACAACTAGTAGCTAGTCACTTATGAGCCAATTTTTTTTTTCAAATAACTAATTCATATTGAGACTTTTCAGTAAATTACCAATCTATTCTTAAAATAATTTACTAATAAAAGTAGAAATGTGAGATCTATGTAACCAAAGCACATTGATAGATAACAATATAATTATAGAGAACTTGATTTTTGGGATGGTTTGGCTCAAAATTGATTTCACTTCAATAATAGTTCTAGATGAATGATGAGATAATAAAAAGAATTGGGGCAAATTTTTGCTTGAATCCTATCTAGTTTTGACATTGGCTACTTGAACACTAAGAAAAATGTTTGAAATTTGAATAACATAGTGAAAACCTTCTTAAAAGAAATACTAGATTTGCCAAGATTTGAATGGAAGTTACTAATTTTGTGGATGAACACACACCTGTAGATGATTCTATCCATTTTTTCCTTGCATACATTCCAGGGTACAAGTCGCTCTACCACGAAAAAAACAAACAAACTGGCTGGACGAGATCACCGCAGTGTGAACGGCGCCACAACAGACAGATCTCGACCGTCTACAAATCCAACGGTCAAGATCTACTCACGCCTTTTCTTGGGCTGAAGCCACAGTCGTCTTGGTTAGTAGAGACAGCGCTACTGCAGACCTTTCTTTTCGTTGTGTCCCGATCATTCCTCCGTCTGCGTCGTTGGCCCGGTTCGTGTCTGCGCTCCATCGCAAGAGGGCCGCAGCAGCGCAGGAGGGAACCCCGGCACACCATCGCCATGGCCTACTTCGGGAAACTCGGCGGCTTATTGCGCCAAAATGCGGCCCAGTCCGTGCTTCTCAAGTCCGGCCTCGGGGTGGCCGCGCCCGCATTGCTTGTTTTGCAGCGCGGCATGTCTGGCTCCAAGCTTTTCATCGGAGGTACATGATAGACTTTCAATTGTAGAGAACTGTGGCCGATTCTTTGGGTTTCGCTCTTAAACCCTTCTTTTGGAGGGGTTTAGGTTCCCAAGTTGTTATCTCTGGGTTTTAGGGTTTAGGGTTTAGGGCTTCTTCTTGCTTGCAATGTGCTGTTAGCCTCCGATTGAAAGAATTAGCTTTTAGTGGGATATGTTCGTTGTCTGGTTTGGAATTGAGGTACGAATTTCTCAGGAGATGTCCGCGTTGGGATTGCCACTCGATCGGGTTCGTTATGCTGGTGGTTTGTCCACCTGATCGGGCAATGGCATGCGTAAAAGACTTTTTTTGTATAAGTATAATAAGGGTTTAGGGTATGATAAATTCTGTGTTGCCTTTCCGTCCATCAGGAGTTATAACTTCATGTTGTTTTTCACTTCGTCATTATTTTGGCGTTTCATCCCATTTTAATGCTCATGGCATAACTGTTAATGTGGATTTAGTGTTTCGGTTAATATTATTTCCGGCGAATTTGTTAGGCAAGTGAATGGAATTGATGGTTAAAGGCGTTGACTGTGTTGGGCACATCTAGGTCTTGCCTGGGGAACGGACGAGAACACGTTGAGAGATGCCTTCGGATCTTTCGGGACTGTGACGGAAGGTACTTGCGCTAGTTTCCTTCATCAACTGGTTCAGTGCTGTAGGTGTTCAGGATTAGGGTTTCTGTTTAGAGGACGCTCCTAATTGTTTGCTAGTATGAGTGGATGTGTACGATGTGTTTGGATCAGAATTTTTTCATCTTGGAATGGCTACTGTGGTGGTACTCAAGCAGTCATCTTCCTGGTGACTTTTGAGCGTTGACGGTGTGTTGGCGGAGTATTCGCAGTAAAGATTATCCTTGACAGAGACACGGGAAGGTCAAGGGGTTTCGGGTTTGTGAACTTCTCATCTCCCCAGGAGGCTGAAGCTGCGCTCCAGGAGATGGACGGTCGGGTATGTTTTATTTCGAGCCTCTGCAAAAGTTTATGCCGGTCTTTGATTCTGCGGAATGGATTGCAGGTCTCTCTTTCGAATTTGCAATTGGTGGTTTATGAAGCTTACCGTGGTCGTCTTATCCTCAAAGGGACTTGGGAATGATCAGTGCGATGCTTCCTATAATATCAAGTCAAATTGTTTGGCAAAGCACTTCTCCTAATGGTGGAAATATTCCATGAGTCTTTTTGTGCGTTGTGTTTTGCAAAATGATTTCTGATATGCTCGCTTGAACAATGCAGGAATTAGCTGGACGTCAGATCCGGGTTGACTACGCCACCAACAGATCAAGAGAGGCTCCCCGTGCGGGTGGGGCCGGCGGGTATGGCAACCGTAGTGGTTATGGAGACCGTCATTCTGGGGGAGGATTCAGCGGACAAGATGACGGTGAGAGAGGATATGGCGGCAACTTCTGATGACTTTTTAGTTGCCAACTCTCGATCCGTGGAGGATCAAGAGTTTGCGCTACCAGTCTGGAATAGAGTGCTGGTTTTCCCCTCTGTTGAATGTAATGCCTGGAATGTAGGATGGATAGGTTTACGGGGTCTTGGCAAGATTTGACTAGGGCCTGAAATATACGATCTTCGTTTGCAACCATATAGGCTGGAGATATAATGTCTTCTAATGGGCAGTTTCTGCCAAGATAGAGAGCATTGTTTAGTCCAACTTCGAGCTGTGGGAATACTATGTACACTGCATTTTGATAGTTGTCAGGATCTCTTCCATTTCAAGGTTCTGTTTTGGAGAAGGTGAAGTTGTTTTATCTTTAGTGGGGTAGTGACGCTCACTGATGTTTTCCATACATTCTTTCAACGGAAGAGGATGCGAATCTCCACCCTTTTCATATTGGTTGGAGAGACTTGCTTTTCAATATGGATACTTTTCAATAATTCGGTGGTCAAGCTAGATGGGAAAATCCGTGCATGGGTGTTTGCAATATCCTCATGCTGTGGGGGTAAAATTGATCCATGGTGAGATATTTTGATTTGCCGTTGCTATTGGATGTAGTTACGTTTTAGAAACTTTCTTTCTCTTGATCATTACTTCTCCTATTGCAAGTGTATCAGTAGGCATGTGGACCACCTGGCAAGATTTTATGGCAGTCTGAGTAGTGTTCAAATTGTATACAACCCTGCATTTGTGTGTTTCCATATATATTACTTGAACCCAGAAATGCTTATTCACCCGGCTTGCACTATCCATGATGTTTGGAATGATGTTTGCCAACATTCGTGATATATCTGGTTTGATGTATGTAAGGTTCAGTGACTCAATAAACTGAGTGTGTTACGGACAATTGGAGTCACAATGCCATAGCACAAGAATAAGTGAAGAAAAAGAAAACGTGTGATATAGAAGTTGTATGTGAGGTACTCCACACTCCAAAAACTTGAAGCAAAATGTAATCGCCAAAAGGGGAGTTACCAGTGCACAGTAGTTTGATAATTTCTTACATAATTCCCTTGTCACCAAACCCTATTTCGAACTAGCTGCGAATTTGGGTGTGAGTTTGGGAGCTAAAAACAACTCTCAACGAAAAATCAACTCATGTGATAACCATCCCCTAAGAAAAATTAACTACTAAATAACAACTTAAACTCTCTGTGAACGCCTCTAAGTTGACGCCGTGTCGGGGTTCTTGGGGTATACCGGACCAAGGATGTGCACCCACATGTTGGAACCATGTCAAACTATTGGGAGCAGGTTTTCTGGATTACAGTCTCGTTGAATGAGCTGAATTTCAACTTGCAGTCGTGGTTGTAAGGGTTTCAATATGCACGGGCTGTTAGAACCGGTTGTTTGGTTGCTTGCTCCGACCCAAAGTCAGCGCGCTGTCTCTTCCGCGTATCTTCTTTGCACAGAGTAAGGGTATGACGTGCATAGCGCCGTACAGTTTGGGTTATAATGATCTATTTTGTAATCACTTCCTCTTCTCTAAGTACTTTGTCTCAAACTGATTCTGGGAATCGAAGGTACTGATGTTGATTAGAGGGTAGCAATTACTCCCTAGAGTTCTCTGTGGGTATTCTCTGACTTCTCCTGAACTAGTACGTTTCTTCAAGATCGAACTCTGGGTTTTAACCGCTTACTACCTCTCATTCATGCGTTTTGTACTCATTCTACAGGACACATTCTACAGGAGTGTTTTACTGGAAATCATTCGTTCGTCTATGTAAAGCAGGTCGTGATGGTCACGTCTTAGGGGCACTGCAGCCATTTCCAGCAGGTTTAGTTGTTGACTGCCACTCTCGAGTTGTAGTGGATGAGGCTGGGTGCCACCAGGAGTTATACTGATATGGATTACGAGTCTTGTCTACTTTTATGATAGGAAATGGATTCCACGACCTTGTTTGGTCGTGCCAAATGCAAGCGCAATGTCACAGGAAAAGTGTGCAGATGCCAAGAGTGGGTGCCTTCAGAAGAGGATAAGTGGTTGTGCGAGTGCTGCGAGCATCACATGTCCTTTCATGAACCTCTCCATCCAATCGCATTAGGATATGGCAGATGTGTGAGGGAATGTGGCGATGCAGGGTCTTCACATGAAGACGGTTGTCAAGAGTTCTTTCCTTCATGTGCTTCCAATTCAAGGATATGTGCAGGTTGTGGATGTCATCGCAGCTATCATGAGAAGGTGACAGTTGTAGTTGGAGAGCTTGCTGGTCCATCCAGTGTTCATTTAGAGCAGCAAGATTCCTTGAGTGGTGACCCTTCTACGTCTTTGCTACAATCTAGTAGCAAGAGAATCAGGCTTGATCCTACAATCATCCCAACTGAAGCAGACTCAGAACTCGAACGAGCAGCTGGGCTTGGCCATGAGCTGAAAAATGAGAGTGATATGTCGGATTTGGAACCCAAGCACAAAGTGTTCCTCAGTCATAGTGGTGCTCTAAAAGATTTTGTGGAACAACTATGCATTGATTTGGAAAGTTGTGATAGATATCCCTTTTTCGATAAACGCAGAAGTAGCTTGCCGGTAGGGATAAAGTTTCCCAAACTCTTATTTGCAGCCATTCAACACGGTGAGGTTGGAGTGGTGGTTCTTTCGGAGGAATTCTTCTCGAAGACTAAGTGGCCGATGTTGGAGTTGGTGGAAATGAGGAGAGTACCAAGTATGACTATTGTGCCTGTATTTTTTGGGCATTTCTCGTGAGGTGTGTTGCAATTTACAGAGCCAAGAGAGATGGATCGAACAACAGGAAAAATGGGCCAAACCAATAGGACAATCAACATTCAGGAGTGGAAGTTGGCTTTGAATATTTTTGGGTCAACAACTGGTCTTTCTTTAAAGGATGGAGAAGTGTCATTGCGGAGAGAGGTTGTTGATGCGGTGTGTGAGTTAGTTCATCCAGAGAGCAGGTGGGATGATTCCATTGTAGAAGGGAAGGACCGGTTGTATAAGGTAAGGAAGGCTTGACATGTTTCATGATATTCAAACTTTAATTCCTTATTGACTTTACAATCGGCCAAACAATGCCTTGGTCTCTTTCTAAGGAATCGTTGGATGTCGCTCAGATTGTTGAGCGTATTTTCATGAAGTTTGAAGTGGTGAATGTATACTAGGAACATGTTCATAACTGATAGTTACTTTTTACATTTTTTTCTTGTGTAGGTTATATTAGACAAGGTTGGCTTGGAAGTGAAAGATGCAGAAGTGAAAGTGGTGGGAGTGTATGGAGTAGGTGGTATTGGCAAAACTACCATGTGTAAGGTTTTATGTAACAAGTTATTTAAGGAGTTTCGAGGCAGAGTGTGTCACTTGGAATTGAAGAGTGCAAGTCAAGTGGAATCGAAGAGTGCAAATCAAGTGGAATTGCTTCAAGAAGTATTGAAGATCCTTACGAACACAAGGCACGATGACTTGGAAACAATGAACATAGATAAGGTATGCTAACAAGCCCTTCCTGTGTAAATCATTCGGTTTTTAAATCTCATTTGTAGTTGGAATAAATACTCAAGAGATTTTTTGTTTGATCTATCTCATGATGTTGATGATTATAGGCTAAAAGTGAAGTTGAGAATGTTGATAGTTGGAACTTGTTGCAATTGCAGTGCAAAGATCAACTGAGGAGATGCATTGTCAAACAACCTATATTTTTAGCGATTGATAATGTGGATGAAAACTCAGCAAAGCAGGCTATGACATACCTCAAAGCTAAACATTTTTTTGGAAATGGAAGCGTGGTGGTAGTGACGTCACGTTCTTTGGGTCAACTCAAGGCCTTAAACATACACGATTGTTTACCAATGCCAGAGTTGGAGCTACGCGAAGCAAAGGAGTTGTTTCGAAACTATGCTAAATCCATGGGTGATGTAAAATACGAATTGGATGAGCGCATAATTGCCCGTTGTGTGGAGATGTGTCGTTTCAAGAAAGATGGTGAAAGTTATCATTATCATCCTCTTGCCCACACGGTGTTGGGCAATGAGGTGAGGGAACAAATGGCTTGTAACAGCTTCGATCCAACCCTGTGGTACTCGAGATTCTCAGGGATTGAGGAATCTTATAAAGTTCTAGAGACTAAGAAGCAGATTTTTTCGATTCTCAGGATAAGTTACGACACACTGTTGCACGATGATCAAATGTTATTCATGGATGTTGCACTTTTTGCGCGCAATTCGGGGAGCTAGAATTCAGGTGACTTCGTTGGTCCAGATTTGTATGAGTGGCTTGGAATGGTGCACGGTGTTAGGAAGCCTGACGAGTTGAAGGCACGGGTGAGGTTCTGCTTTTGTTTGAACTTTTATCTCTTATGTCTAGATTGTGAAATTGTTGGGTTCCGTCGCGCTGTTCTCCGATGTATGTCATGCATGTTCTTGATTGATAAGCTCTTAGTGATCATGCAAGTACTGTAGATTTTTTTTTTTCGTTACCTTTGATATGGATGCATTTAGAATGTGAAGTGTCTTTGTGTGCAGTTGGAAAGACTCGAGAAAAAATCATTGTTAGAGAAAGTGGGGGACGGATCTACAAACGTCGTCATGCATGATTTGTGGCGCGAGTTTTGTGTTGCAGAAATCCAAGCAGGAAGGTTTGCAGAACGACGGTGGGTTTACTTTGATGAGGACTGCAATGAACTCGGAGAAATCAGTCCATCTGGATCTTGTTGGGAAAAGCTAGAAAGGATGTACTTTATGCAAAGAGTGGGTGTGCAGAAATTTCTTGGATTACGTTTGGATCATTTTTCAAATGTCAAAGTGTTGAGATTGCGAGTCCATTTGATTGCAGCGGACCCGAGGGTTGTGGATTTGGGGAAAATGATACATCTGAAGTACTTGGAATTACCTTTCATGACGGAAAACGAGGTGCATGGACTTCAATCGCTTACCAACCTTGCATTTTTGGAATGGGTGGGTATGCCGGAGGAGGCTAGGTATGCTAAAGACATTGGATGCCTGACAAATCTCCAATTTTTGAGGTTGCCCTATTGTATAGGCAATACACTGCCTGATATGAGCAAGCTTACTTCTCTGCGAATTGCTCTCTTTGAGGGCGGTCGGGTGGAGACCATTACAGGTTTGACTGGGAAGTTGAGCAATCTACGATACTTGAATCTGGCAAAATGTGAGAAGTTGCGAAGCTGCCGTGGCGTGGGTGACTTAGTTGGACTGAAGTCAGTGGACATATCAGGGTGCAGGATGCTGAAAGAGTTGCCAGACCTTGCCAAGCTGACAAATTTAACGGATTTAAACATGCATGGATGCTCGTCCCTGAGAGTATGTCCAGGACTATGTGGATTGAGAAACTTGCTGCGAATGGACATTAGTTTTTGCTCGCGGTGGAGTACATTGCCGTCTCTAAGCGACTTGGTTTCTTTGGAGAAGCTTTCTGCTCGTGACTGCGGTAATCTAGCTGAACTTCCTGATATGCGCAACCTCAAAAAGCTGCAAGTACTGGATATACTAGGATGCGCTGTAAAGACATTGCCAGGTTTTGTGGGTTTAATTTCTCTGCGAGAACTCGAGGCATCCTTTGAATTATTGGAAGATCGACCTGCTCTTCATATTTTCACATCGTTGCGACATGTGGAGATTGAAGGATGGAATGGTCCTGGATTGATGAATATAGCCAAGAATGCGATGTCACTTCATGTGCGCAGTTGCGAGAAAAGGAGTTTGTAGCTTAATCTGAGAAATATGGAAAGATTACAGAGATTGGAATTTTCTGATGGTGAACCTCAGGTCATCTTGAAGAATTTGAGATTGGCATTTTATGATGGTGAATCAGAGGATGTGCGTGCGACCCACGCGTGCCAGTTGAAGGAAGTGAATGTACGGAACTTGCTAAATTTGGAGGTACTTGACCTTATAAATATTCCTGGTTTGCAGAAACTAACTCAAATTTTTCCAGGTTTGAAATCGCTGAGATTTATTGATTGTACGAGCTTGATCAGAATCTCCAGCGAGGAACCCTTGCGTGCCTTGAAGGTTTTGAAATTTCGGAGCTGCAATAGCTTGGTTGCACTACCAGATTTGAGTTATTTTCCACATTTGGAATCGCTACGCCTTCGTGATTGTAAGAGCTTGATTAGAATCACCAGCGAGGAACCCTTGCGTGCTTTGAAGATTTTGATATTTCTGGGCTGCAGTACCTTGGTTGCACTACCAGTTTTGAGTTATTTTCCGTATCTGAGATCGCTCAGCCTTCGTCACTGTAAGAGATTGACAAGTTTGAAGTGCGGCGTGCCTTTGCTTGCTCTCGACGATCTTGATCTTGGTGGATGCATCAGCTTGAAGCACCTCGCAGATTTAGGTAACTTTCTGTCTCTGAGACGGCTTAATTTGGAGAGGTGTGAAAGCTTGTTGAGCTTGACCAGCAGTGAGCCTTTGCCGGCTTTGTGTTTTCTGGATGTAGAGGGATGTCAAAGCTTGACAGCACTTCCGGATCATCTTTATGGCTCAGTGAAACTGCAGTACCTTGCAGTAGGGGGAAGTGGGATAGAGATTAGTGAGGATACTGTGAACAAACTCTTAGCATCATTTGTCGAACTAAAGTCGGTAAAGAACTCTGTTCGTATTTTGAAAGAACACCTCGAATTGGGTGATTCGGATGGGGATGACAATTTTTCAAAGGATTTAAACTATGAATTTCTACTGATGAATTATGATCATGAAATGTTACGTAGAGCTTACTTGTACAGGGGGTAGGACCAGTGGTGGATTAAAATTAAGATCATAGGTAGCCAGGAATCAATATTTTGATCTGCTTTGATCTGGATCAATATTTTGGTGAGACAAAGGATGCTGGAGGAACGGATGATGCTAAGATCTTGGTTCGGAAGAATTTGTGGAATTAATCATACTTGATACGTATGGAAGTATGGATGATGGACCGCGTCTTGGGATGTCGGTCATCAAGAGGAGGCAGATAGTGGGCGATTTCTGCAGTGTCTCCAAGATTGACAGAGCCCCAGAGGACCAACAGTGTCCTCAGAGTCTGTAAGTCCAATTCGAAGTGCTGTAACTTTTGCATCCGATGTGTGAATTTAATAAAACTTGTTGAGAAATTTGCGTCCTCTCTTGTAGTTTGTGTGGCAAATTTTCAGATCAATCCAAGATGTAATCATATTTCTGAAAGCCATTTGAAGTTCACAAGTCACTGTGAGTTCACCAAATTGCATTTTGATGGCTGCAACTCTGGGGGTTTGTACCTCCTTCATCCACTGTTTGTTTTCACTAAAATTTCTTGTGTTAATATGTTCCCTTTGAAGTCTTGGTATTGTGGTAAAATTTTGATGTCAATCCAAATTGTTTTGATTGTTTGGGAGCAATTCAAAGTTCAAAATCCTTACATGTTTGGATTGTGGTGAATTTCAATGGCTTGTTTCTTCATACAATGTTCGTTCTTAATAACTTTGGGGGAAAGTTGTGCATACTAGTCTAGTTTGTGTGGTTAAATTTCATAGCAATTCAAGTTATGAGTGATTAAGAAGCATTTTAGGAGGTTCAACCACATATGTGTTTTTTGCAACTTTTCTTGTTATTTTTTGACATTTCAAGCCATTTTGCACACATTGAGCCAATTGAATGATAGTTTCTTTTACCAATTGTTTGTATGCTAGTTTTGAAGCACATTTTGGTTTTAAGCTTTTTTTCATTTGAGTAGGTTTATGAAATCAAATTTCACCTCCAAATGTGTTGTTAGGAAAATTTCAGCATCTTTTTCAAATATAAAAACATTATAATCTTGCAATCTATGTGGCCAAATGCCTCCAAATTTGAATCATGTCATCTATAACATGTGCACTATAAGGGTCAAAGTTGTTAAAAATAATTCAAAATATAACTAAATTTGGTATCTAATGAAATTTTCAGAAATTATAATGTTGCATAATTGAGTAGTGTAGAAAATATTAATGAAAATAATCTTAATGCTCAAAAAACCACAAAGTCAAAGCTATAAGTACTAGAAAAATTGCAAGTATTGGTAAAGCCTTGAGTATTAATAAAGTTATGATTACAACTAAAGGTCACAAAATATTCTAAGCCATACTAAAGGTCACAAAATATTTGAACCCTTATAAAATGAACTTGGAAAAATTCTAAATCAAATTAATGAATAAAAATTCAAACAAAAAAGATTTGATTTCACATGGGGCTTAACAAATATGACCCTAGTGTACGGTAATGAAGACTAAATAACTTACACATCACCACAACTAGCATTGTCATTATGTTTGTTTGGGAGTCCAATTTAAACAATTATTCTCTTACCCTATTCATATATGGTATACTACCACTCATCCGTAACCAACAAGTTGAGGACAAGTCACTTACCAATTGGCTCATAGACCTCAAATTATAACCGGTATTCCGGTAACCTAAGATAGTTTGCTCTATAAGCAAACATGACACAAAGGTACATATTACTTTCTTCAATGTACCAATAGTGTACATTTCAAGACATGATCTCATTTAGAGACTAATACATTTCATCTTCAATAATTCATAACTAATTCTGTGAAGGTCCAAAATATATGGAACAACTTGGGTTAGATGCCAAGTGAACTCTATTTTTCTTCCTACAAAATTTACTAAAAATTGTTTCACAGAGATTAACTTCCTCCAAAAGGCAATCAACCATTTAAATTGGCACTTTAAGTATAGACTACTTTAGCAACTATCCAACAAAGTTCCTTCAAAGTTGAAGATTATGAACCAACAATCCTATAGCAAATTAGTTGACTCCTAAATCCCATTGTCCCCTTAGGGGACAAAATGGATTTTGGGTAGACTCCTACAATCTCAATATTCATCATGATTTTTTGAAACTTACTAGAAAGATAGAAAAACACATTAGATTAGTAGGATTATAATTTTTATTTCAATTGATGGCCAAAAGAAAAAATTATGGCACAAAAAGTCCTTTTTTTAGGTGTAGCAAACAAAAAGCTAGACACAGAAATAAATAAATAAAAATATTTCTCATAGATTGTAATTTTATCTAAATGGAAAGCTTTGATTCATTATATTTGGATTTGTTATGTGAAAGTTATGGACAATCTTATTTTTCAATCATTGAGAGAGTCTTCTTGAAAAAATAACTTGTAGGGTTCATTTTTGAACTCAATTTTCACAATTTAAAAAAAAAGTTTTACACAATTAAGATCTCTAACTAGAATAATCTCGCAATTGAGCTTAGTATGTTCCAATTCCATCTTAGAGCTATTAACAATTTAGATTTTCCTTCAATCTTGAACCTACTTTTACTTCATAATTTTCTGATAAATAAAAATTAGGAGTCTTAAAAGAAAATAATTCCAAACTATCAATCCAATTCCTCAATATAAAAAAAAAAATTAGAAACTCAAAATCAATAGTGCAAAAATTAAGATGACTCAAAGCCAAAAAATCTAATCAAACAATGTGCAAATTTTTTTCTTCACTTTAAATGCAAATATCTTGCAATCTTTTGCATTCAAAGTTTCTAAAACAAATTCCACAATTTATATACTAGTTTAGTACACGATCCTATGGTTAAATATGCAAAAAATACGAATTTTAAAGTTTTTTGCATTGTGCAATAGAAATGGCACTATTGAGTGGTTTTTGATGGAAATAAGGCCTTTGGACTTGGGGATTAAAATTCCCAAAGCACAAATCAACATCATCACTAACAACCTTTATGTTTGGTTCAAGCAACGATGCATCCATGATGCAAGGATAAATAGTTGGTAGTTATTTTAGTAGATTAGTCTTCTTTTGGTTCAAGTTGAATGCAGTTTTGTATTGAGATGTTTTGAGATGTTTGCATATACAAGTTATGCTATTTATATTATAATTTTGTGGCAATATAATAGATGCTAATCTCCATAATACATTTGTTTGTTGTTATTGCATAAGCATATAATGCATTTTGTATCATTATAATTGTAATTCTACTATACAAATTATTTCAAATGGAAATCTGGTATAAAAAATGGATTGCTACTTTACTTGCAGATGTACTAATGAAGTGTGTAAACTTCCTAATGTAAACCCTAAACTCCAATGTCAGCCATAGAATGTTTACATACCCAATTGGTGGTTCATGTTTATAATTGATATTTTATTAGCAAAATTAATAACTATCTTCTCACGAGCAAGTCTCAATTTGAAGATGTGTCTCACTGATTTAATGTCTAAATCACCAAATGGCATTCAAACATACAAAGGTGATCTTGAATATGTGTGCATGAAGTCATTTTTTAATGAACGTTCTTAAGAATATAGGTTGTCCTGAACTTTTGGGGCAACCCAAGAAGCTTTGGGCAACATGTGCAAAACTCCTCCAATAATTCTAAAATTTGGCAGGTATATAACTTATATGATACAAGATACAAATGTCAATAAAATAAACATGTATTGTGTAAATTTTTTGCTTTAGGAGTTAAAATTTGTTGGCCCTATCAGGCAAGATAAAAAAACCTCTTCTTCTAACCTCAAAAGTTATAATCTTTCTATCTTTGTAGTCAAAGTTTCTAAAAAAATTTCCACACATCTCTATTATACTCTAATATAAATTTGTATGGTTGAATTTTTGAAGATAAACTTTTTTTCAGTTTTTTCTTGTTGCCCCCCAAAGTAACATTTTTACACAATTTGTGTCCAAAATGTGCCTTTGTCCTTTAGAAATTAATTAAGTGTCTTAATTTATGATCACTTAATCTTTTCAAATTTTTTGTATTATAGCAAAAAGAAATCCAGTTATTAATTGCAAAATCATACTACTTTTTTATGTTTAAGCCAAAAAAATTAATAAGTATCTTAGCATATTAAAGTCTCAATTTATTGCAATGTCTTAATTTAATTCAAATAGTGTTCTATTTTAGATCAAAACTAAATTGAGACTCCAATTTGTTTTATTTAATGAATAAGGCCTTAAAGGTTGAAGTTAGGCCATTTTTGAGCATTTTAGAGTTTGTTCAAAATATAATAGGAAACCCAAATCTTGATTGGTTTTATCAGTTTAAAAAACTGTAACCAAATGAATTCAAGTTTGACATGATGTGCATCACATAAGAAAAGAAAACACAACAATATTACATATAGACTAAAAGATTATAATGTTTAGATTGATCGAGTAGGTATTAAAACTGAAAAGTGATTTGAAGTCTTTCAATCCACTTTTACATGTCAAATTTAAAGCTGAGGTCATGAAAAAATTATGAGACAAAAGAACATAACATTTTAATCACAATCAATTTACAACTTTTCAAAATCTATTCTACAATTTTTTTAAATGAATTTCCAATGTGATTTTTCTCTCAAACACAATCCAAATGAATGTATTCCAAGCTCATCTTTATGAACCTCTAACACTAAAATATGAAGATTTGCAATTGACACCCTTGTACAAAATATTCAATAGAAAAATTACAAACAATTCCAATCAAAATTAGATTATTGATGCTAAAAATAAACTTTAAAGGATATTTTGTTAAAAAACAACCAAAAATAAGATTTTGATAAAAATTTATATAACTTCATAGTTTAGTCAATATACAAATATGTTGCCTTGGGCATTTAGGAGTTCATACTCTAGATTTTGGGATGATTGAAGACTTGTGATTATTTTTACAATCGAAAATTATGAATTTCAAGAAAAAGGTGATTTTCTGAATTTATATAAATGATCTATAAATTCTTGAAGTTCAACTATATCGTGTATCCAAACTTGTTTTTTGCATTCATGTATGTAATTTATACATTTTGGATTATTTGTATCAATATACTTCCAAGATTGACTTAGGATGGTTTAGAATACAAGGTTGGAAATGGATGCTTCTACTTTAGTTCCTAGTTTTCTAAAGAACAACGAGCATTTCACCACAAGTGCCCAAATCAAAGTTGTAGTGTTGCACTCATGAGCACTGGACATTGATTCAAGATTAACTTTTCTATTTGTGCATTTTTCATATTTGTGTAAATGACTTCCCTAATTTAGGAGACTAGCCAAATACAAAATAGAGGCAAATTTATATTGTGGAGTTACAATGTATCTAATAAACGAATCTTCTTTTCTATCTCTCTTGTCTAAATAATATTTACCTTTATTTGCCTTTTTGGCAATTTTATTTATATAAAGAATTTCGTATTTCTATCTCACTCTAATCATATAAAATCACAAGGAAGAAATTTATTCTTTCCTATTGCTTAATCAATCTTCACATTAGTCAATTTGCTCCAATTTTCTCAAGGTCAATTTGCCTTGGTCTTTTAATTGGTCTATTTGCTAAGACACAATTGACTAGCCACCAACCTCTAGTTATAGTGTCAACTTGACCTATACTATAGACTTAGCAATTGGACTGGATTTGCAATAACAAGGGTCAATCTCAACTACTTGATGGTTCAATCATCGCATGGGTCCAAGTTGGTAACAATACATGCTCTATTTGTGATGCTACATAATTGATAAATTCCTAATGTAAAATTTAACATGGGATCATTATAGTATGTAAAGACTTAATTTAATTAGTAGTTGAATTGGTCAATTTGCTTCACCACCTAACTTTGCAACAACTAGACCATATCAACTTACAAACAACAAATCCACTTTCCTAGTCTATTGTCCACTAGATTTGGCCAACAATCTCAAATAATTATGTACAACAAACAAAAGAGAATCAACTAAATAATTGATTCAACATTGTTAAACATTGTTAAACACACTAGAGATGCCAATTCTCTTAGTTACTAACTCTCTAAGTTATTCTTCATGCTGGAATGGCAAATTGACTGAGGGAAATAGACAACTTGGATTTCTCAATTGTCTGCAAACATACTAGGTCTCACAAATTACTTCAATTAATTCTTACAATGGAATCTAAATGGAAATTCTATCTATCAACAAGACTTCGTCAATTAATCAAGCTGCCACATTGTACACACAGATGTTGCCAGTTAATCACTCTCAAACTTCAATGATCGAGTAGACATTTCACATACAAAATCACAATGTAATACAAGTAGTGACTTACTATAAAGACATCAAGCACCAATACTTACATAAACATTGTCAATTAGACTCAATTCACAACATCTTTTGTCCTTCAAGTTTGACAATTCAATTTGTCAATTTCATAACAGATAATTTAATCCAATCAATCCATATTGCAATTCAATCCTACAACATTGCTATAATAGAGTCCATCAAATTGACTTTTTACTTCTCATTGTAAAGCTTCAGTAGATCTAGCTTACCGAGGCTTCAAACATACTCACGCTTCAACAATGATAGGATCAAACACACAAAGTTCTTTACAAAACTCTCAATTAATAACTTACATTTCAATTTGACAAACCCAATCACATACAACGATTGCCAATACACAACTAGACTATAAATTACCCACTTAGTAACGCAAGTTGCTGTCAAATGGACAATCACACAAGTTCTAGCCAATCGTTAATTTCTTTAATTATTTATCTTTGACTTTTGTAGCATTATCTAGATAGATAGATGAAAACTTTGGTCTTTAAAGAAGGCCAACATGAATAAAGTGTTTGTTCGTAATGACAATGAACCTATGTCCAATAGATCAATTGCCATTGATGCAAAACTATGCTTCCCTTTCAAGAATAGATACTTTAGTTTCAAGTCACTAGTTTTAAAGTAACCAAGGTTTAAATGGGAAGGTGGGTATATATTGTATGTGCAATGTAAAGTGATGTTAAAACAATATATTACTCTATTGGGAGTGGTTGGTTGTTTTCTATTTTTCTTTTGTGTAGGATGATAGATCTAGCATCTCACATAGTGGACTTGTCCAAACTCCGCAAATCGACTTGTACACTTGCTCAATTTTAGCACTCCAATGTACTGAATTCATTGACTAAGGATCCCACATTCTTCAATTATCATCATAGATAGTCGATTCAACTAGTGCACTTCAAATTCTCCTTCCTAAAGGAACTTATAATGAGTTGGCCTATTACCCCCATTTTCCTATTACCGCCATCTAACTTTTTGCCCCATTACCACCACAAAAGTTCTCTAACTCCACTTATTGTACTTACAAAATCAAAGCATTAACTCTAATTTGGTTAATGTGTCAATCTTTGATTGGGGAATGTCCATGTGCTAATAGATACACTTTATGGCGGTAATGGGTTGTTGATTTGATTTTTATGACTTAATCCATGAGTGGTTTTGTAATTTTAGGATAGTCAACTTAAAAAATTCACAAAAATTATAATTTTAATCAAAAAATTATAATTCTACTTGAGTTTAATTTGTGAAACATGCACATACCTTTGAAAAATAGGCACCCTTGTTTTAGTTGGCTCCAATATAGTCAAATTGATAATCAAGGTGGTAATAGGTTGGTTTATCTTCAACATTGAATTAGACATTTTTGCACTTGAGGGGTGCAACATTGCACTTGGCTAGTATGCCATCTAAAATTGACAAATACAAATGTTAAGAGGGGGCAGATTTTTGAAAGCATCATTTCACTCTTTGTATGAGAAATTTGGTTAAAAATATTCGTCATATAAATCCAAATTTTTGATTTACTTCACAAAAACTTTGTACACTTTCTACTCTATACTACTTCTAAGGCATGAAACTATGCATTTTACATTGAATTACATTTGCATGCCTACAATTACATGGCTAGAAGTGTACGACATAATATAATACCTTTCTAATACATATTCAAATCAGCACGCAAATGTTCATCATCTAAG
The DNA here is from genome assembly GCA_963969395.1 of Pseudoscleropodium purum. Lineage (NCBI taxonomy): Eukaryota > Viridiplantae > Streptophyta > Bryopsida > Hypnales > Brachytheciaceae > Pseudoscleropodium > Pseudoscleropodium purum. The sequence goes on from OZ017798.1 coordinate 27,447,929, forward strand.
TCCTCCACTTGCATTGCTAAGTATTCTAGAAAATGTAGTTTAGCCTCCACGAGAATTACCACTATCTCCTTAGTTTGCACACCATGCACTGTAATGTTTGAACCTACTATATGACCACTTCTCCCTCAAGGAGGGACATTCATCCATGAATATATAGCAACTTCCTTCTCAATCCAAGCAAACCTCTCACCAGATGATTCTCACATAGATTCCATGCAATTTGTGTACCTCACTTTGTTACTACCAACTTTTTCTTCTGCTCCAAGTCTCATAGTAGGCTAATACCACAAGATTTTCATCTTTGAAGCCAACTTGCCTTAACCAAATTCCAATACCTTTCCTACATAGAAAGCTACTCCTCCTTTTATTTCCCTCAACTCCACAGTAAGAGCTACAAACTGGCCTACAATGATGTCATTCTCTAGATTGAATGGTGGAAAAAAATCTTTATTTGCATCTTTTACTATTTCAGGTTCCAATTCATTACTTCTGCCTTTTATCCTCCCTCTAGTTGCTCTTCAGGATCCTTCTTGTGGAAGTCTATCCTTACAGGGTCCAAAATATCCCCTCCTCTCTAGATTAGGTATTGTTGACATTATAAGTTCAATAGCTCCACTACCTGTTCTGCTGTCGTTTGCATTGGCCGCTACACTTAAATTTGGAACCTCTTCTTCTCCATTTGAAACAATATTGTCATTCTCATTTTTGTTCAAAATATCGCTGAGCCAAAATGATAAATCACAGATGCCCTCTCTATTTGATTGTAGAAAATCCTCTAAATAATCTTTGAATTCAAAGATTTTGTCATCAACTTCCATATTCGTAATTGGGTCACTACCTCTCAACACCAACTTTTTTTGTATGCAATGAACTCATCCAATGATTTCAACTCTCTTTAATCAATAGCAAAGATCTGGGCAAGCTTTGGCTTCTCAACTACATTCGGTAGTGAGTTCAAGTACAAATGTTCTCTTGTTGGGTTCCACTCATTTGAACTAAAATGTTTGTGTTAAATACGCACTAATCCATCTTCCATATAAAACCTCATATGCTATGGAAATGTTATGCCTGTCAATTGCTCTCCCCCTTGTAGCAAATGACGTGTGACAAATGCCTTCCAATTGCGAACGTTCTTTAGTTTGCAAGCACTCACAAAAGCCTCTGTATATGATGTCCCTTTTTCCACTAGTTGCAAAATCTCTTCCAATGTATCTATATCTTTTCTCTTCAACACATTTGAAATGATATTGAATCTCTGATCAATGTCCTCATAAGTATGCCCCACAATCAAAAAACAAAGACGCACTTCCTTGAAGAAACCAAGCCCAACTAATGTGGCATGCATAGAAAACATGTAGATGTTTTTATTCTCTTTTGTGGTGTTATCTGCTTGAATCCTCAATGTTGGTGGCAATGATCCTTTCCTTTGCTTTACGTCACATATTACATTCATCACTGACATTATGACTTGATTGCTATCGTGCTTGTGGTGAGCATCTATCCACACATCTGTATAGAAGCCAACCCCATGTACAATTATGCCACATAGATGAGTCTTTACAAATTGAGATTCAATATTCTTCACGGTTTGCCTCATTTGGGGTATCATGGTTGTATTCTAATCCATACCATCTACAATCAAGCATATAAAAATATCTAGAGTGATAATTGTAGATCTCTTGAATAACCAATAACCTTGCCTCTCTTCCATTTGGATTCGGAATTTGGATGTGCACAATGAACAATTCTTTTATCTTCCCCTTTACTATTGCATTTGTTGTGGATTCCATTCCACACTTATACTCCCAACAGTGATAGCACCTTGAGAATCTAGAATACGGTGGGATTTGCACATGCAAAAACTCCTTCCGCCAAAGTCAACGGAATGAGTTCATTGATAACTCCAATCCATCTACTAGTTTCTTCACTTCTTTGTTCACATACCAAAAGACATCTAACTTGGTTATATCCATAGACAACAAAATCAATGGTAACACCTTATTATTTATTTTCCTTCGTACTAACCGATGGGGTTGCTGTTCTCCGGCTTTTTTTACAAAAACATCTAAGTTTTCTCTAGCAACTAACATTTTCGCACTTTCCCTCCTTTGACATGTATTTCTATGAACAATTGTCACTTTATCGTATACAACATGTGTTGTCTTCAACTACTTCAAAAGCCTCTACAAATATTCCAACGTCGCAGCATAGCAAGTATTGCAAACTACTACGCCATCTAACTTTGTCATATATTTGTCTCTTGTTTGTTCTTTTGTACAAGTGTAGAAAGCATTGAGCATTTGCATTATCTACGTGGACTTTGCTTCGTACTTTTGACCCCAAGACATATATTGTTGATTTAATACATATTTTGCATCAACATTACATAGACAATTGCATTTACATGCTCCTTTCTCCTTCACATACAAAACACTTCCAAGAGTAACTTTTTGGCTAGCTGACTCTCCTCACTCTCTTGGAATTCTCACTTTGGCCCTTCGATTTGTCATTGAGTACCTCCTCCTTGGTGTATCCATAAGCATTCCGTCCACTCTTATTACATTGGAAGTATTGGCTTCAGATCCTTGCATCAAAAGGGAACTTCTTCCACTTATGCTTTTTTCACTAGGGATTGACAATGTCATATTAGAATTACTAGCACTCTCCTCTATGTCATGAAAATCAAATTGCGATATCGGGATAGGAAAAAAAGAGAAATTTGGCTCTTCCCTCAAAGGGGTAGTTGTTGTCCTCACTTTTAAAGAATGTGCCCAATGGACAAAAGATCTATGCCATCGTATGACCTTCCTTAAACAATCACCTAGTAACTTTCCTACCACCTCACCAATCCATAATGTTTCTTCTACAGCATGTGTAACATGTACCGCAATTTCAAAAGGACGTATCTTCACTTGGTGAATTTCGGTATTACATGTGAAACTCCTATCCACCATACCAACTCCCATTATAGTACCATCATCCCTAAGAAGTTGTACCATCCCATTTGCAGTTTGGGAGACTCTATTGATAGGTGGATGGTCTTCCTCTTGGAAAAGTCTTGCTTTGACCACACGTGCAAGCCTTTCCCCTATGCTCCTTCATTTTGTTGCAACCACCCAAGTGCCCAAAGCATTGAAAACCATTAGACTTCCAAATGCTTTTGCTACCATTTTCTTCAGTCAAATCCTACCTAAGCACTTTTCATATAGTCATGAACTCCACACTTATTATGTTTCCAATTGTATGTTTTCAATACATCAATGCTTGAAAAGACACATAAAATGTTGAATACATGTTGAATACATGTTTTGTAGATAAATGGTTCAAAAAACATTATGTTCAGTTAACAAAGGTATGCATGAAGGATTGAAGAGTACATTTTATAACATTTTTATAAAGTACACCTTTTACTTTAATGCTTCCTTAATGGTATAAAAGATGCTTTTACATACTTCCCATTGATATTATATTCCTTCAAATGCACTATTTTCTTTTCTTAAACTCCCTCACTTGAAAAGAAGTAGAATATAAAAAAACTCATGTAACACTTCTATTTATGAACTATAGCAATGAATTATAAGTCACAACAACAAACCCTCAGCTTCAATTTCAATAACCTCACAATCTATTATAATGTCTAGATTCATTTTGCACCTACAATGTAAGTAACCAATTTTATTGTGTTTATATTTCCTTTCATATATATGAGTAAACAAATTTGATTAAAGGTCACTACATCTCCTTATATTTCTTTTGTTATTGAAGTTAACTCCTAAAGTTCCAAGGCCTCTTGTGCATGAAAAAACACTTGAAACTGCCATTTCTATAGCAAAGAGCAAAAAGAAGGTAAAATTTCTTTTTTGGCTTACTTAACTTGTACCCTGTACTACATTGGTATGAAAATGTGTGGATGAAATTTCACGAACTTTCTTTAAGTACATTGCAAGATATTTGCATTCAAAGCATTGAAGGAATCAAACTTTTGGACACCTTGCTCAACTACAATTTTTGGTTTTGAAACTTCATAATTTAAAATTTTTCCTCTCCTGATTTTGAATTTTGAATTTTTTCATGATATAAAAATTATTTGAGAATCTAGGAAAAAAAATGCACACACTTTGTTTCCTACCAAATTCCTAACTACATATAAAAACCCTATTACACATATTTGACTTCCAACTATAATAAATTTTTTATATTTAGGATATATTCAAAATTTTCAAGTGCAATATTATATATATATATATATATAAAAAGCTATAGTACCTTCACTTTTATTGAAAAGCAATTACAACCATTTAAAAAGACAAATTGAAGTTCAAAATGAAAAAAAAACAACAGTGCTAAAATATACTACGTCTTCAAATCTAAACTAGCAAAAGTAAATAAAGAAGGCATATTCTTTTTATAAGAAAACAATACATATAGAAAACATATAGCTTTACTAATAATAAGTACTTGTTTCCTTTTTGTTATGCATACTTAAAATTTTTTTAAATCCATGAAAATGTAAGCTTCTATTGCTTGAAAAACTCTCACAATACAAAAGGAACACAACATTTTTGACTGTGAAGTTCAGTTTGTCCTATAAAGTTGTAAGATGTTTAAAAATGCTTCCATTTATGAATTTTAGAAAATTACAATAATACAAAATTGATTAGAAGGAATGGGAGGCGAAAAGAATGAAACCTTCAATTTCAGGATTAAGATGAAGCCTTTATGATTCTTTTGATACGTTGAGATGCTACGGGAAGTACAAAAATCACCAATGCTATATTACTACAAATAATGTTCAATTGTTCATATAAATCTCCATTCTAGGTATTCCAAAGAAACTAGGGCAATCTTCACTACACATTTTTAGATATGCTTACCTACAAGTGCCCCTAAATTACTACCAAGTTAATTTACTTGTATACAAAAAGTAATTTTTTATTTAATCTTCTTGGTTACTAAAAGAACATTCTAATATACTATAGCATTAATTATTTGGACATGCTATAAATAAATTGTGAATTTTCAAAGTAGAACATTTATGTAAAAACAAACTATTACATTTTCTTAATTTGATTGTTTATAAATAATAGAAGGCACATTGTGATGTTCTCTTGCTCAAATGTAGGTATTATAGTTTAATTAGGCACTTATTGTCTACTCCTAAATGAAACTTCAAAATAACAATGCATTGTAGCGGTTTAGCAATGAGGAAAAGAAAAAACACATTGAACAATTTAATTCAAAATGAATTTGCAAGAATTAAAACTTCTCTTCTATAGGTGTGGTAATGCATAAAAAGCTTTGTCATTGCTCCACGCATGATCTTCTAAAATTCTACTAAGACTCACTCATAGCTTTTTATAGAGCAATTATTTTTATCTTCAATTATTGTATGAACCCCTCAATGCCCAAATAACGTTTTTGGACAATACAAAATTAAGACAAATTTCATCTAATTAAATCAAAAGAAGCTTTGAAGATAGTCCGATTTATGGGAATGTTCAAATTCCTCATATTCTTTTTAAGAAAGCTAAAATGAATGGGTTATATGTCAAAATATTCCTAATTGAAGAAGGTACTATAATAATGAATTTTCGTAGAGATAAATTTTTTCTATAAATATCTTAAATTTAAAACTAATTTCAAATAGCTTCTACTTTCATATTCATTAGTGACTACATACATTGACATGTAGTTTATACTTCAATTGTTTGTGTAGATATTTCTTGCTTATAGATAAAAGAATGGGTTGAAGATTAAAGATCCCTTGTACAATTTTATGGGAAGAGCCAAAGCCAAAATGATAGGAAAAAAATAAGATCTCTGCTTTATAAAAAAAAACAAGGTTCTAGAAGTGCCCACCTCCTAAATTGTACATTATATGTAATTCTTTTTCATACATCCAATACTACACACACAATATGCAATTTATAAGATGGACATACTTAACCCTTTAAGGACTACATCGATTGTAAAATGGTCAAACTTCTTATTTGAGCTCGTTTTAGCCTTTTCAATTGTATTCAAATAACAATCTAATATTTTTAGTACTTCAAACCATGATTCTATTTGTGAACATTTCTAATTGTTATCATTTTAGTTGCAAAAATTAAACAAAAATGAGAAAAAATAGAAAAAACAATCCAAATTATTTGAAACTTCTTGGGGAGGTAAAGGTAGAAATGGAGATTAGAAAGAAAAAAAATTGAAGCTTGGTTATTTTATTTTTGAAAACCCAAAATAGCCACATCAAACACCTTAAAGTCAAATTCAACCATCAAACCAAATTTATTCAAACCCTAAATTCCCATTGTCCCCTCAAAAGACAAACCAAATTTTGAGCAAGTTCTTGCAATTTCAATTTTTGGTGAATTGTTTTGAAACTTTCTTGTAAGATAGAATAACTAATCTATATAAAAATATAATTTTTATTTCAATTGGTCCTCGAGAGCAAAAGTTATACCATAAAAAGCTTAAAACTGAACTTAGCAGGCAGTATAAAAAAATTTGCTAAAAATCAAAATAAATTTTAATTTTTTTTCCCCTTGAAATGTTTTTTTTTTGTCTACGTGTGAAGCTTTGATTCTTTCTATTTGGACTAATAATGATAAAGTGAAAGACAATTTTGTTTTTTGGGCAATTTTAGTATCTTCTTGAAAAAATAACTTGTAGGGTACATTTCTGAATGCAATTTAAACAATTTTTCACCATTTTTTTTTGGAGAATGTTGTGTTCAATTTCTAAAACAATCTCACCATTAGAATTATTGTCTTTCAATCCTATCTTGGAGTTATTTAGTTTTTTTTTCCAATCTTGGACCTACTTCTACTTAGCATTTTTTTAAAGAATGAAAATCAAGTGTATTTTTTTTGAATTTTTTTTCCTAGACTTTGAACTCAATTCTTCAACATAAATTTTTTTAATTCAAAGTCTATAGTGCAAAAAAAATTCACAATTGGTGGTCAAAGTCATTTGAAATTGCACGCCAATGTTGAAAAAAACTTTCTTTTTCAACTTTGAATCCTAATATCTTCCAATGTATATAGTCAAACTTCATAAAATTTTTAACATGTGATCTTAGACAAGTAAAATACAAGATCCTATGGTTAGATTCTAAAAAAATGATTTTTCTTATATTCTTAGATGAACATAGCAAAAACAGTAGTTTCGATTGTTTTTTGAAAAAAAAATGGCCATTTAGGGGTTAATTGATTTATTTTATTTTGTATTTCCAAAATAATTTTGAATTAAAAATTAAGTTACAATAAATATTAGAATAATATATAATTTTTATTGTCAGTGAAGGATGGACAAATGGAATGAGAAACATATGGACACATGAATCAAGGGTTAATATGTGATGTTTTCAATTGCAATAACTCTTTCAACATTTTATATGTAATTAAGGACTCATAAATTATTTCAAAAAGTCTATGTTTATCAATGTTTAAAATACTTTAGTTGAGAGACAAACCCATATTGTTTGAGTTCCACCCTTTTGAGATCTATAGGAAGGAAGGATGTTCTCGTTAATTTTAATTCTAAGTTTGCAATTAAGGTCTAGGATTTCTATTCGACCCGAGTTGTTTTCTTTAGCAACAAGAAGGGTTGTGGGGGGGCAAAGATCTGTAGGAGCTGTTTCCTACGAGTTTATCATCGTTGTGAGCTAAATTCATTTTTGGTTGTGTCTTCTCATAGGCGCAGTTGAATTCGTTTTTGTATTCGGCAGCGCAAAAGCTGAATTCGCTTGTTAGAGCGCGAGCTGAGTTTAGGGCAGCTAGAGTTGTATTCGATGGACTAAGCAGGGTCTCCATCGTCATAGAACAGAGAGGCATCTCGTAAGTCCCTAAAACCTAATTCATTTCATTGTGAACAGTCAAACCCTCTAGCTAAAGGGGTTCATTGTCCATCAACATTGTATTTCTTCAAACTGAGTGGAGGGTCACTATTTGAGGTTCATGATCTAGAAAATTTAAGGTTTTAAATCTAGCTTTCTCACCTGCTCGTCTCATCGCTACACCTGCTCCGGTCTTCTTGCTACCCTTGCTCCAAAATTGAATTGTTACTCCTACTTCGGAATGAAATTGTTGCTCCTTCTTTGGTCTTCTTCATTGCCCTTACTTTGATCTTCTTTGCTACTCTTGCTTTAGAATCAATCACTGGTCTTGTTCCAAAATCAAATCGTTGCTCCTGCTTTGGTCTTCTTCGTTGCTCCTACTTTGGTCTTCTTTGTTGCTCCTCCTCTTTGACGTTGGTGTTGCTACTTGCTGCTCCTGAATCATGTTGCTTTTTCACCGCTACTCCTAAATCACATTACAAAAACACATTTGATCATATTCCTTGTCACTAATCGTGCTCCATGTCGGTGATCTTGTTCTTGTGCCAAATTCCTGCTCTTGCTTCTGCGGCAAATTGCGGCAACTTCAAAATGATGGTCAATATCTTCAATCACCCAAATTGCAAAGTGAATTCAATGGATGCAATGGAATATAGTCAGTTTGTGATAAAGTCTGAAGTTCGGTGCAAGAATCTATAAATGCGACTTCAATACAAGAGTCAAAGATTATAAAGTTCATTAAAGGAGGAATGAGGTTAAAATTAATTAATTAATTAATTAATTAAAATAATAATAATAATAAATAAAATTATATATAAATCAACACTCTAACATGGCCAATCATTGGCCACCTTGGATTTTATTTTTATTTTTATTAAACAATTTATTTTTACTCAATGTTCACAAAATAGATGAAGTCCACATCTAGATTCAATTTTTTTACGGAGTTATAACTTTGGTGCAAGGGTTTGGTGCAAGAATTTAGGAGTATTAGGAATTCAATGTTCTGACTTTGTTGTTTTGACTTTAATGCATGGATTTGGTGCATTGGTCTTCCTTTAGGAGTGTCGGAGCGAAGATTTACTTCGTTTAGGAGTGTCAATATTCATAGGTTTGGACAATGGGACTTTATTGATTTTATATGACCATCCATTATATATATCTTTTTTGCCGTTTATTTTTGTTTGTATCTTTCAAATTTCCAACTCTAAATGTTGCGTAATCAATGATATTAGAGAGGTCAAAATTTGGTACTATAGTCATTTTTGTCCTTGCTCTTAGCATTAGTATTTTGTGAATGAATCAAATTATTGAATCAAACTATTGACTCAAATTGGTGACTTCACTAAAGAACAAAAATCAAATTGTTCACTTCACTAAATAATCAAAAATGCACTTACAATTTGTCATTTGAATTATGGGTAGTTTCTTGAAATAGAAGACAAATAAATAATATATTTTATTTTATTTTATTAAAATAAAATACATGATTTATTCATAATTTTTAAACATTGTATTTCAACAAAAAATCAATTTTAATCCCTTAACTCTTAAAGGATTAAGTAATTATTCAAATTAAGGAAAAAATTGTAGATCGTTGTACACAAAGTCAATTTTTGTCAAATATTTATGATTTTTAATACATAGTCTACAAGTGAACATGTTCATCTTTGGTTGACTTTTTGTTCAAAATTGATTAGATGCCTAAATTAGAACTTATGTGACTTGTCCTCAACTTTTCAGCCACCTTCATGTAGCATGTACAAAAATCCTCTTTTAGTTTTAGACTATAGTAAATATGCAATTAATGTGATGGATGATGAAAATGTCAAAAAGAGATGATGATGATATAGAGTGCAAATATCTCATCTTCTGAGGAATTAACCACTAAAATCAGAAGACCATTTTCCTTTAGAAAAATTGGAATTGTCATTTTCCATGCAAACAAGTATTATAAATATATTTTTTTAAATTCAACTATACGATCATACAATACATTATAATGAAAATGTCAAGAAGAAATTTCAAAAGTTTTGATTATGCAAATCACAAGATACAAATGTTTAAAGTGAAGAAAATGAGGCTTTTTGTTTCTGGTTTGACTACATTCCAAAGCTTTGAATCCTTTTAATTGAACTACGTTTGCATTTAGAGTTAAGGTCGGTGGTTTGTATAGCAACTAAAAATGAAATTGAATATAGATACAAAAAAGTACTTCTAATATATTTTATTGAATATTCTTTGGAAAAAAAATGGAAATGACATCAAACACGTGAATTTTTATAATTTATAACAATGAATTAAATTAATTACGAATTTCAAAATTTTAAAATTAAAGATTATGGAAATCATACATATCCTTCATATTAAAAGTTAAATTTGTACAAAAATTCTCAAAATCTATTGTAAGTGTTATGGACTAGTATTTCTGCTAAAGAATGGTTGGCAAATATAATTGATTTGAAAAAACAAATGTCTATGCCTACAGTTGAAGGATTGAATTGATTAAAAGAATTTTGTGTTTTTGGTCAATTGTATTTTGTATCTTATCAAAAACTTGTAGAACAGATACAAGGTGTTGTGATTCTTTAAATTGAATAACAACTTCACAACAACATTATCACATTTTTCAAGACTACTACAATAGTAATCTTGAATTCATTAATGTATTTTCTATAATTCGAAAACAAATTTTTAATTAATAAACTATGCTCTTTTTTTTTAGAGCATCATGGCATCTAAAGTTCATTCAAAGTGGTTGAACCATGGATGGTGGATCATTGTAGAGAACTCCAAAAAAACCACTCTCTAGGTCACGGAGTTTCCAATTGAGGAAGGTCGATATTGGACTGCTTTAGGTACTTCATATGGTGTCATTAAAGGCTTGGTGGGCATTGCTGATGGAAGATTGATAGTGTTGGTGAGCAACACAGAATTAGTATTAGAAAAGTACAAATTGAGGAAGAAGTTTATACTATCACCAGTTTCAACTTAGCTTTTTCTAGTTCTCTCTCCAATGCATGGTTTGAAGCCTTTGGTGAAATTTTGGAATATGCATGAAGAGTTTGAGGTTCAAAGAGAGGCACGTATTGAAAAATTCAAAGAATCCACTTGCAAACAACTACTTCAAGCACGTGCTTGATATATTGAGATTCGAAGCTATGAAAACCTTTGAATCAGTGATCCTGTTGTTGTTGAAGATTGAGTTTTACCTAGGGAACCAGAGGATATAGACAAAATATATCGGCTTTTTGCAACTCTTTTGAAAGAAAATTGGATTCTTGTATCCAAAAGGAGTCAAAAACGTACTGCTACCTCATCAGAAATAGTATAGGATTTGGAAGAAGGGGGGGTTCTGAAAGGCAGAGAGTACATCATTAGTGTTTATAGTCTAATTCAATAGATGATATAGTTCAACCTTTACTTGAGAGTGAGAATCAACAGCATAAAAAAGCTCTAGTATAAAAAAATATCCTTCTATTAAGTTAGGTTGTTTGTTTATTTGTTTGTCATGTTGAGATCTCAAACTGTATGTCTCTCATTTCTATGTTTAATATCATTGAAAAGTCTTCAACAAGGAGGGGTGCACGGACTTAGGTTTTGTAGCTTTCTAACCTATAACGTGTAAATAATTGAATTCTAAAGTTTATACGAATTAAAAATATTTAAAAAAAAAAAAAAATTGTTTTGATTGTGGCAACACCATAGGGTATACTAATACCAATTATGCAGCCATCTAAGAATGTAAAGGTTTAGACTAAACGTATACCATCTCAAACTGCTATGCATGGTGAAGAAGTACTTCCTCATGAAGTTCACAATGTATAAACAATTGGAGATGCAATTACAATCACTGAAGTTCGATCCAGATTAAGGCCTCCAAGAGTTGACTAAGGAAGACGTAAATATCGATCAAGAGTTGACTGAGGAAGACATAAATATCGATCAAGAGTTGTTCTTGCAAGAAAGAATGCTAGAGCATCTACTTGAAGTAGACGACACTGTACTGGTAGAATACATGTTGAAACTATAGAACAACGCCATTCAAGAGAATATGATATCACCAAAGAAGAAAGAAAGGGTCCCATAGTAGAAAGAGGGATACAAAAAGAGGAATCATCTGCACTCGTTTAGCAGTGCTAAGACATCGTCAAAGAGTAGCTACAAAAGGATGTCCTCTACAAGGCAATGATGGCGAAGATGTTTTTGCAGATGATGAATCTTCTGATGGGCAACCTGAGCGGAGACAAGAAAGTGTACGCGTGAATAATATCACAAAATCAATTGTGATCTTTTTTATGGAAACTCAATACAAGAATGGATATATTTGGAGGTATGATACAATATTTAATGCAAACATTGATAGCATTTAAAATGTTGTAAATGCGGAGACAAACTATAGAGTACTCATGGATTGGAGAATTGATGAAATGTACGAGCATTTGAAGGAATATGAAGTAGATGGAGTGAGTGTAATTACACTTTGTCCCATCACATATACATATGAAAACATGAATGTCAAGGAAGAGACCAAATTGGTAGAAGTGTCATTTAGTCATGAAGGATTGAAGGTGCTACTCAAGAATTTAAGTTTGCATTTACAAATCACAATCTTGAGAATCCATTTGTTATGATTGGTACGATGAGGACTCGATAACTATAATGAAATATTGTATAGGAGCTAGTAGATGGACAACATGTTGTAGCTGCTTGTAAACGAGCCCAAAAGGAGAATGAAGAAGGCAAGATGTTTGATGAAGAGTACAAGAAGTATTTTGCGAGGCGGAAAGTGAAGTTCATAGTTTATGACAATCCACAATTCTATATTGAAGCATCGGTCAGAATAAATACAAAGGAATTTGATTGAAAGTATTTTACCACATTCTACGAATATATTGTGAAACTTTGTGATATCTGGAGAGCTTGTGGGAGTCCAAGTGTCGCTTCTCGAATGGATGATGCACATAGGATTAAGACATTGATAATAGTAGCAAGCGTGTTGCATTGGAATAAAGGTTTATCAAAGTATATGTCATTTAGAGATTTGTTAAGGAAGATACTCGACTATACTCTCAACATGCCTAGAATGAGGATGAAGAATCTTATGAAGCCATCTTGAAGGTGTGTAGAAATTATGAGGAAGGAAAGTTGTTATTTAGCAAAAAGGCAAAGGATAAGTGAAAGAAGATGGCAAGGGAGAAGAATCTTAATGTTACAGTGAATGTAAACTCCACAAGGAAGAGGATGGAGAAGATGTGGTTGAGGCCATTAATCAGAGTTTCAAGAGAGACTTATTTACGTGTATTGAAATGCATGGCAATAAAAAAAGTGGTCGACGGGAAGCAAGATCGACAAGAATACTACTTCAATAGTGCTACATTTACAAATCCTCCCAAAGGTACTATAGTATATGTGGTGGATCGTTTGCAGAGGAAGGATGTGGTGAGGAACCAAATTCGTTACTTGATGATTCAAGAAGGGGATGAAAACCCATTGTCTATAAATGATTTTTATACCATAGATGCAAGCAAGTATGAAGGTGATTGCAGAAGGTAATTTACCTTAATGGGAAAGACATTTAGTAATGATACGAAGACGTTGTGGAATTCACCTACAATGAAGACGGTTCAATTGTTCAATAGTATTGGGAAACATATTCCACCATTTGTAAGGCAACACTTTAATGATGTTAGAGCAAGTCATAGAGGTTATACTAGCTATGGTCGGGACATAGAGGATGTGGCGAATATATGATGGAATTGGAAAATTGTACTTTCAACAATGTAACACCAAGAGAGAGCAACAATAATTCACATGAGGTGCAAGGGAGGTTTTTTTGAGGATGTCTATGTCGAACTTGGTAAACTATATTCATAGATTTTTTATTGTAGACGTGGAGATTCGAAAGGTATGGACGAAGAATGGTCGAGTGAGGACTCCAACAAGGTTCTGCAACAACTTCAAAAGTGAATGTCTTTGATCTTATGATGAACTGTTATATTTCTTTTTCCACTTGGTGTACATTTTGATGAAGCAATGTAATCAAAAATGGCTTTGCCAGAAAGTTTGCATTGCTTGTGTCGTTCATGGATATTTAAACCACAAATAATTTCTTCATATATCCATGATTTTTGTTATGGTGAGCAACACCTCTACAATGTACAAGTAGTGGAAGACATTGCTATTATCATGCAATATCCTAGGGATTCAAAACCTATAAAGAACGTTTCGAAATATACGAACAATTTGGATGTAGTCTTTCAAGATACTTGGAATGAAGAAGTAATGCTACGAATAATAGACAAGCTGGAAAGAACACCAATGGAGTTGAAGAGAATGATACAGATGTATTTGCAACAAAATTGGGGATTGGTGACATTGGGCATTACAGTGGTTGTGCCAAAAATCATAGAGATTGATTTTGTAGGTGATAAAGTAATCATTATAGAAGGTGGAATGGCTCGTACAGAGTTTGTGTATAATGCATTACAGGTCATGTATGGAGATAAAATGGTGATGGTGAATAGTGTGAGTATGGCTGCTAAACGTAGATCTTGGCCAGTGTTGGAAACAGAAGACCAATCATCTAGTTGTGGTTCTTCCGAAACAAATGTAAGTGTACCACGTGGTAGGTTTGTAAGGGTAGCGCAATCGTCAAAAGACTCATTAGATGAAGAAGAAATACTTGAAGTGCTTCGAAAAGGGAAGCGTAAGAGGGAAGAGAGCACAATACATTCAGAAACTTCATCATCGAACAATGGTGGTAGTCATGCAGATGAGGCACACTCAGACGATTTACCTAGTAGCAGCGGAAGTTTAGGCTCTACTAACACTGATGCAATAAATGACGCTCACAAGGACCAAGTAGACTTACTGGAAGTGGAAGCTGATCCTAATTATATGCCAACAGAAAATGTCAATGATGTGGAGAATGAAGAATCACAAGATGTTTATACTGACATGGAAGAAATCGAAGATACACCGGCAACAATGCCTCACGACATTGATGCAATTAGTGACACTTACGTGGACCAAGTAGACTTTGTGGAAGTGGAAGTTGACCCTACTTATGTGCCAACAGAAAATACTAATGATGTGGAGAATGTAGAATTACAAGATGTTCATATTGATATGGAAGAGATCAAAGGTACACCGCCAAGAACGCCTCCTGACATCGATGCAATAAGTAATGCTCACAAGGATCAAACCAACTTGTTAGAAGTGGAAGATGACCCTACTTATGTGCCAATAGAAAAATACCAATGATGTGGAGAATGAAGAAACGCAAGCTCCTTATACGGACATGGGAGAAATCGAGGATACACTAGCTATAATGCCTTTCATGTCAATTGTGTCACCATATGACTTTCTAGATTCAATGAGCTTGTTTCTGAATGAAGATGAATATTTTTATGATAGAGAACATGTATGATATGTTTGGCTTGGTATTCAGGAACCTTACACTTATGAGAGAGTCACTTCCATCTTAGAAATATCTATTCTATCGCCAACTTTATCAAAGGGAGTGCCAAAGCTTCTTACAAGCACTATGGTGGATAGGGTATTGGAATACACCTCTCCACCACCATTGAGCCCAATTGGTGAACCAAGCGTAAACGAAGAAATTGAGGTAATTGGTAGAAAAGAAAAAGAAGTCTTGACACAATCATCTACATGAGTGTTGGAGACACCAAATGAAGCAACGTAGTAATTGAAGGAAAATTGTGGTACATGTGACAATAGTGTAAGGTATTTGGAAGTGTAGACGTTAAGTGTTTGTTTTCAAAGTGTTTGTAAATATTGGAGTGGATTTTTTTGTAATGTATAAACCATAAATTTGAAATGAGAAGGTATTTGATATGCCTTCAATTTCATTTTGATTTTCTAAATAAATCTTCATATAATTACAATGATTTGTTGTCATAAATTAGATATTGGCATAAGAATGGTATTATATTAATATAATTGTAATGCATGGAGTTTGAAGACTAAATATTAAAAAAAAAAAAGTAATCTATATGAGAAAAACGTATATTTTTTATTTGTTTTTTGTATGTACAGAAACCAAAAGTGCATCCCAATAAAAAAAATCATATGCATATGTAAAGTGCACAATAATAAAAAGAAAAAAAGATATTTGTGAAAAAATTAGGAGTACCCAACTTTTGTAATAAACCTTTTTCAATGAATAGAAGTGCATGCGGTCATTACACTTGGCTAAATGCAAGAATGTCTAATTTAGCATTCTTAGTTCGTCAATTAGACACAATTTTCACACATACCTGACACGATTTATGAATTACAATGCATACAACAATCACTAGTATTTAAACAAGTAATTTACTACCAATTAGACTCAAAACTAGTCACCACATATGATTACATTCAAAGACAACAATTTGATTTATCACTTTCACATCAGATAATTTAATCCAATTAACAAACATAATGCAAGAGAAAATTACCAGAGACTCTCAAACAACAATTTGATCGCTACAAAATCCTAGCAATTTCCACTCAACAATTGATTAGCAAACCTCAAAGGCTCGAGACAAACCACACAATTGGATGACTTAACAACTTCCTCACAATCAAATGCATCAGATTTCACACATGTATTATCTTGCAATCAATTCAACCATAGGCATAGTTTTTTGCAGTCAATTTGACTTCATTACCATGCTTCATTAGTCGAATTTCTCAACTAGATAAATAAAGCTTTTAAACACACAAGCTATAATTCACACTTTAAAACATAGTCAATTAGACAAACAATACTCACACAGCAAGAGCAATTAGACAATTATTTTATAATTTCAAAAGCTGAGAATTCTATTTACAAAAGTGTGCACGAGTACATTGGAAATCGTACAACTTTGGTATGAATTGAAAAAAAATGAAAATGGACATTTGGACTTCTAATCCCAAAATTGTGAAGACAACTCTTCACTTAAAAAGTTGTGAAGTCCATTTGACACTTATTTGAAACTACCAACCTAACTCTTTTAAATCCAAAGAATCACCATTTCAATTCTTGTGTGATATTTACAATTCTAATTGACTTGGTAATGGCAATCGAACAAATTGGTAGCCCTAATTACACAACAAGAGTCAAATCAGGGTTGACACGACGTCCGGACGTCCGAGACATCCGGACGCGGACGTTGTGTCCGTAGCGTCCGCTGACATTCGCGGTCCCGGCGGACACAGCATCCACCTGTCCCCCGTCCGTCCGCCCCGCCCCGCTCGTCCGCTTTCCGACGGCGGTCGGGACGCTGCGTCCGCTAGCGTCCGGACGTCCGGAAAACGGACACTATTTTGGGGCGGACGTTGAGATTCGTCAACCCTGAGTCAAATAGACAAAAAAATAAAAAATTTAAGGTACAACAACTTTGACCTCATTACAAAATGGAGGGATTCAAAGCATCCCACCTGTATTTAAACCTATAGAACCAATTTCAATTTTTTATTTAAAAAAAAATGATTTTTAAAGAAGTTTTTTAAGTTGCCTTCATTGCCCACTTAGCAATGAAAATCACATATCATGCAATAACTTTTCAACCATGTAGGCAAAAGTTATTGTTGGGCCTTTAAACTACTCCTTGGGCACATGTTGTGTAAAAATTTGAGTGAAAAAAAATATAAACTCCATTTGTAGTGAGCTATCTAAAATCACTATATTGCCAAAAAAACACAGTGTAGGCATTTAGGGTTTACTTAAAGAATCTTGCATAATGTTGGATACAATTGGCATTTTTGTCTTACATAATTAGCATTCTATTTTTACTCAATTCCAATCAAACATACCAAGTTTAAGTTTCAAAAAGCAAAACTCCATTTTTGGTGAATTATTTCATTTAATATTCACAATTTTATATGATAATTGATTGAAAAACATTGGTGATAAATTTTTAGAAATTGATTGCATAGGTATGTAGCTATACTCCCATCTTTTATTCAACGAGCATCTCCAAAAAAGTTTTAAATTTCCATGTATAGAAATTTCAATTTTAAGGTGACAAAGCTTAAATTTTGTAAATAGATATTTCTTCATTGTAATAAGATTTTGCTATTTGATCTTCATATTTGGTAATTAATTTTGTACATTTGAGTATGATGGTACAATAACTTTGCCAAAATAAGTTTAATCCCTAAAGGACCAAATGACCGTTGAACATACACAGGCAATCTCGGGTAGGTGTGTATGAAGTCATTTTTTAATGGATGTTCTTCAAATTTTGACACAAGATGGATATTTAGACCACCTTTCCGAGGTAAGAAAATTAGATGAATCCAATGGGTAGATTAAAAGTTATCTTGCCCCAAAAGGCCACAATTATTTGGGCAACTGTGGGCAACTATAGGCAAGAGTCTTGAGATACTTGACAAAAATTTGACGGTAGAGAGGAGCCAGGAGATGGAAAGGGGGAGCTCGAGGGGTGGGGAGGGAGCCTACCAATAAAAGAAGCTGACAGGTAAGCAAGGAAGGGCCAAAAAAGAAGGGGCCAGTAGGAGTGGTAGGGTGGGTTGGTGGGGAGCAAGGCTAGGGAATGAGTTGGGGAGGAAGAGGAGCAAGTTGGGGAAGGAGGGGAACAGGCTGGGGAGAGAAGAGTGGGCCAGGGAAGGAGGAGAGTCTCAAGGACCATGGACTAAGAAAGAAGAGAAATTAGCATAATTGTGAGTCATAATTTTTTTTTGCCATGAAAATAAAATGTGCTTGTAGAAGATGGTGCCATGTATGTTTTCACCATTCGGATTTTGAAAAACAATTTCTTCCATGCACCAAAAAAATTCAAAAATTGGCTAATGTATTGCCAATTTTTTATACCTCTTTGTAATGTAGGGTGGTTTAGAAAAAGTTAGAACTTGAATTTGCTTCCAAAATTTTGCATTATTGTACCTAAGAGAACATAAATTTGAATGGTGGAGAATACATCCTCTGTAGACGAAAAAAAATTCTCCAAAAAGGCATGAAGTTTGCTGTCCCTGTCGGGTAGTGATGAAGAAAACTATTTTTCAAACATTGAATGTTATAATCTTTCAATCTACATGGTGAATTGGTCTGAAACTTTTCCACACCTTAATAAAATAATTTACTATAGTTTTGTATGGTTATAGTTTCAAAAAAAATTTATAATTTCATTTTTGATTAACAAAACAAAAAAACACAATTTTTGACAATGTCTCCATGAAAAAATTCCCCGGTCCCTTAGGGGTTAAATTAATATAGATATCTATTTTACAAGTTTGGTCATAAGACATCTCACATTGAACTTTTTATATAAATCATTATGAATTTTTTTAGATGCTTTTTTAAAAAGATGTGTGTATAAAGATTTCGTACATACCTACTCAATTGAATTAAAAAAATTCAACATGAATGTTTTTTCAATTAATTATCATATAAAACTATGAATATAAAAATAAAAAACTTCACCAAATTTCCAATGACTTTTTGAAAATCAAATTTGGTATGCTTGGTTGGAAATTGCATAAGAATAGCATAATAATCATACAAGACAAAAAATGCGAATTGTATTTTTTACTATGCAAAATTCTTTGAATTGCATAGTGATGAGTTTGAGAGATCAGTATTGGATCTAATTGTATACATGTCAATGATTGGTTTAGAATCTAGTATTGGAAATGGATGCCTCCACCTTCGAAAGATGATTAACATTAGAGGAGTTTTTAGCCCTTAAGAGGGCTATGAGTTCCTAGCAGTTCCCAAACTACAAAAAATGCCCTATAGTAGCTTGATGATGTAGCATAGTAACTGCCACATTTGGAAAAAAAATTTAATGAAATTTTTTTCTACTTTTTTCTTCATTTCAAGAGTGAATTTTTTTTAAGTGTTTTTTTAGAACATTCGTTCATTGAAACTAGGGGGGGAACTACAGGGAGCACCAATTTGAAATGACCCTCCCACCCTTCCAAAAATCCTTTAATGGTAGGTTGTATTGTTCTATTGGGTGAAGTAACCACCTCACTTGTCTTCATGAAACCCCTACTTTTTTCCCTAGGGTTGTATGTTAAGAAAAGACTCAATTAATCTATTTTCACCTTACTTCCAACTAATTTAGGGCCTTGGATTGCAAATGTAAATTCCAAATTTCCAAATTTTATCACGCATGGCAAGTAAAAGGGCTCATGTTTTTCCTAGGGTGTAAAACTAGGATCAAGTAAGGAATTAGTTCACCCTAGCCGTCATTGTCGGCCAAAGAAGATCAATCTTCTTACTTGCCCCCTTATTGCCTCATATTATACCCTTGCATAAAACACTAGAATTTTTTATTTACCACCCATGATAAAATTTGCAAATTTGGAATTCATATTTACAGTGAAAAGCCTCCAATTAGATATAAGAGGTGAAAAATACAAAATTTATGTGACACAAAATAGGAGACAAATTTTACATTTACTCTTAGTTGGGCCAACAATGAAGTCAATCCTCCCTAACCTTCATTGTTTGCTTCTAATAAATCAAAACACAAAAACAAAAACAAAAACGAACAACGGAGTTGACCCTTTTCTAACTCCACTCAAGCATTAACACATATTTAAAGTGCAAGGTTATTTGAATGCATAATTTGTCTCATGTAATGAAATAGAGTTTGAAAGGATTGTTTACTTTTTCAGAATTTTATTACACAAAAAGTAATTATCATGAATTTTTCAATGGAAGATTTTTTTTTGACCAATATTAGTGATATAGACCTTTCTATTTGTGACCATACATTGATTGATTAAGGGTTGGTCACAATATTGAGTCTTGCAACCAATCATAATGTGCCACAACTACTCCCGGAACTCTGCCACAACTTCACAGAAAGAAAGCAACCTATATTATAGCATTGGAAATGGGTCGGCTCAGATGTAAAGTTCGAAAATTCCATTCCATTTGGATGCGATTTGGATTGGGCTGACTTTTAGAGATTTGATTGTATGTTAAAGTTTTGTAAAGTTTTGTAAAGTTTTGTAAAGTTTTGAACTTGCGCTAGCTGTCCAGAACGTGGGTGCAATGAGCAACTGCCAAACAAGCCAGTTTCCGGATAGGCAAAACCATTACTCACCACCAAATCTTCAAAAGGATGAAACCCAGCCAAGTGTCATCCACAGAAAAAATGAGCAAATTGAGCAAATATCTCAAACTAAATCAGCCCATAAATAGCTGACCCAACACGTGTCAACCACCTGGCAATCCTGACCGGTCAATTAATGACCGCCGTGGCGGAACGGGGCCCAGCCAACCGTGATCAGATCTCCGATACCACGTAGCAGAGTCCTGTGCCCGACAAGTGGCGCATTGGGGCCCAGCCAACGGCCTCCCTTCATCTCCAGAAATAAGTTCCTGGCCGGGGCAGCACTCGCCATCAAAACCCTCAACACATCTGCTGGTACCTTACGTCGGTGTTGAGCAAGCTGTGCATATTGGTCCTTCTCTACATTCAATCTTTGTATCTGTGATCGAAACACCAGTTGAGTTTGTTTTTACAGAGAATCAAGGCATTTGGTATCAAGTGTACTGGAGATTGATCGTGGAACGAGCGCTGTTATTGGCGTTGCTGCAAGTATTTGTAGCGTTTTGTTACAACACTTTGTGACCAGGGTTTGTGTTATGACGTTATTGAAAGGAGGTCTATAGCCTGAGTTGCGCGGAATCCGTCTTAGGGTTTCATTTCTTTTCGTTTCTTTACTGCGGTTTTCTGTGGTTTTCTGCGGTTTCCGTTAATAATGGCAGCACAATCTGTCATGTCGCAAGTGGGTGGTGTGGTTGTAGCGACGACCAGCTTCCACAAAGATTCGGGTGACAAGCTGGACTCGTCGAGCCAATCATGCTTCGTCGGCTCCCCTCAGAGCATGACGGTGTTGCGGCGAGCGTCCGTTCCACGGGAAGCAGCTCCGTCATCGGTTCGCCCCGTGTCGGCTTCTCTCGGTTGCATGCTTCCCGTGTCGGGTTCTCTGATGTCCATGCTTCCAGGGAACAGTTTCAGGCTTCCCGGTTTTTCGAAGAACGACGTGGCCATCGACATCGGTGATGACAACGAAGAGGAGGATATTCTTTCCACTTCCAGCGAGCTTCTGGATACTGTCAACAATATCATCTCCGATGTGGTTGACGGGCAGAAGTACTTGAAAGAAACGGGGAGGACGAAGCCACGACCCATGAAGCGGCGCTCCTTGATCGCGTGTCTGGCCATGGGCACACTGCAACCCTATTTGAGCGATGTCGAGAAGAGGATGACGAGTCTGGGACGGACTACATCGAATAGTCTTGCGAAGACTGTCGCCCTCGTCTCGCAACTTTCGGTCGGCGCTTCCCGGCAACTGTCCATGACAGCGCGCCAGATCTCATTCACTGCTCGGCAAATGTCATTCGGACCAGCGGAAGCAGAACATCTTATGCCGGCAGCTGCCTAATTACTCGGTTTGAAATTGATTTCATTTCAAACCTCGATGGTTCCGCCATTGCGTTTCCATACCCTTCAGGGATTACACCTAGTGATTGAGCAAAGATGAGGGTGCTCATGCATTTTTATGTAGCAGTACCTCAGGAAGAGTAATTGAACATAGATCTTGTGAGTTGATACCATTTGTACAGTAAGCTTCGTTTGCACATATTGTGTGCAAAGCAATTGTACATACCGATTTTGTAAAGTGTACCATATATACAGAACTAGCTGTTTGCACATAAATTGTGTGCATTCATTCAACCAGACATGTTGTATGGTCCTGTGCTTCGTAACTGCTTGAAAGACACATTGTAACCTCAAATCTGGTGATCACTTTGATAAGCATGTATTATTTGATGTATGGTCCCTGTTGAACTTCTGTGCATGTACCGTCGACATTCCACAAAGGTGATTCTTTCTTATCACCATTTGGAGTTACGAGCTATTGCCATGTGGGAAGACAGCAGCCTGAACCCCCGAAGGATGAAACCTCATCGAGGTAGTAACCTGGAAATTATCAAATTCTAGGATGAGGATGGGATGAAATATGCATTCTAGTTCCGTTCAATAACACTGAAATTCATTCAGCCGGTAGACATGTGGGAAGACAGCAGCCTGAACCCCCGAAGGATGAAACCTCATCGAGGTAGTAACCTGGAAATTATCAAATTCTAGGATGAGGATGGGATGAAATATGCATTCTAGTTCCGTTCAATAACATTGAAATTCATTCAGCCGGTAGACATTTTTCGCTTTCTGCATTTGATTTTTGAGAATTTGTAATGATTGTTTAACCCTTGAAGGACGCTGCGGACACCAAGTGTCTGATGGATGAACATATTGCAGGATGAAGAAAGCGTTTTTTTTAATCCAATAAGATTTTTCGAAGGTGCTTGAGTACATTTTCAGTGAATAGTATCGCATAGAAGTTGGTGACCCATTTTTCTTTACCTCAAGATGAATAGTGACCAATTAAGGTATAGGTTCTTGAGCAATTGTGGTGCATTATGATTGGCTAAAAGTCTTTCAATGATAACCAACCTTTGATCAATTTTGTTTGTAGCCAATGGTTGAAAATATGAAGGTCTATATCAATTTAATGTTGTGGCACATTATGATTGGTTATAAGTCTTTCAATATTGCAACCACTTCTTGATCGATTTTGTTTGTAGCCAATGATTGGAAATAGGAAGATCTATATGACTTCAATGTTGTGACACACTATGATTGGTTACAAGTCTCACTATTGCAACCAACCTTTTGATCAATTTTGTTTGTAACTAGTGTTTAGAAATAGAAAGGTCTATATGACTTTAACTAAAAAATTTAAGGGTAATTATATTTTGAGAAAGAAAAGCCATACAAATGGTATTTTTGGAATTTGAATTCAACTATTGAAATGAATCTTATCAAGTGTGGTTTTAACTCCTATTGAAAATTCTAAAAAAATTGTAAATTTCAATATTTTATTGCAGTATGAATTTTGGGCCTATAACAATGGTTCCCAAAAAAAAATTTAGAGTGACACAATAATTTTAGATTATACCATAATGTTATACACTATAAAATACATTTATGGTAAAAATTTCAGATTTTTCAAGTATATTATGTATTTGATATGAATTTTCTTTACTTTTTTCTTAAAAAATTGACAGTAATTTCAGATTTTTTCCAAAACATTTGAAAATTTTACGATTAAAGTAGAAGAATGAATTCTTTTCAGAAAAATAAACATTATATTTTCATTCATATCTAGTTGCAAAATGATAACAAATAGAATTATGGAGAGTGAGACTTGAAATTAGGAATTAAAGGCAAGTTCTTTTAAAAATCTAGCTTTAAAAATACATAATATCTAAATAAAATTTCAACTACTTCCACAATTCTCTCAAAGTTTACATTCTAATAAATAATGTCAAATCTAATTATTTTTAAAGATGATCTTATTACAACTAAAGTCAAACAAAAGTCAAAATAATGAATTTAGTATACTTTAATAATTGAGACTCTTAATGGAATTTTGTACTAGGTTTCTTCTCCATTTCCTATCTAAAGGGATTTTTTCACTTTGTATATGCTTAATTTATATAGCCTCATATATAGCTTTCATTTAGTGTTATTTTTTATTTTTAGTTATTTTTGTCTACTATTGGTGATAATTGGACTTATAAAAAATTTTGCATATTTATTTACAATAGATTAATTCCTTCGTGAAGTATGAATTTAGGGAGGATGATGTTGCTCAAAGAAAGTTTTACAAAAAATATCTTGATTCAATAGAATCAACTTCAATCACAATTGATGAATGAGTTTCCACCTTATTGATAGGGTGAAGGTTGCTTCACATTCAAAATAAAAAAAAAAAAATCAAATTCTTGTTGCAGATTTTAGGTAACTTTGTTGTTCTTTGAGCAAACCAAATTCTACTATGAAAGTCATAATGATTGTAGACATCCCAAAATGATTTAAGAAAAACTTTGGATATTGGTAACTTTAGCAATGGATGCTTTTATGAAGATCTAATGGCTAGGGAGGTGGAATAAATCTTCAAATTTCTATACATCTCTTAAATTTTTTAAATCAAAATTTAATGCTATTGACTTCCTCCAAAAATTACATGAAGCTAGATGATGGATTTATGAGTAATCATTGTTACTTAGAATCTTTTTAGTCTTAGCATTTTAAGTCTTTTAAATAACTCATAATTATAATTTCTATAATGCAACTTTTATGTGGGGTAGTTAATTGTTGAATCAAGGGGCTTTTTGGTATTGTAGTAGCTATTTGGATGTGAATATTAACTATCTTATGAATAGTATAACGTATGGATTCATTGCTTACTATTTACGATCACATGGATGCTGTCCAGATATTGTAATCATTGTTATCGAGATCTCTCCATCTTTGGGCATTTTGTGAGATTTAGTCAATTTGATCCTCATCATTGAACATATTGTTTGTAGAAAATTCCCATGTTGCTTTGCCTCTCTCCTTTTGTACATTAGGGTTTATGGTTTAAGTTTTCCAACATGAATATTAGAGACTATGACACTTGCTATGGCATTACATTTATTGTTTCTACCAGAAACAGACTAATGGTCAAGTTTGATGGACTTGGAAGTCTCTTTATTAAAGTTTAGGATGATATAGAATTTGCTCTACATTGAATTGCAATGTATGAATTTTATGGGTATAAAAATTTCTCTTTATGCATTTAGTCTCTAGTTTGATTTTCAACCTTGGGATCACAATTGTCTTCAATTATTGTTTAAAACTATCTATTGAATCATTTTTTATTTGAGTACCTATCATAGAGGCATTATCCTCCCAAGGTGAAGGGTGCAAAACCAATGAGTGCCCATTGATTTGCCTCTACAATGACAATGAGGCAAAAAGAGACAAAACCTCGGTTTCTTCCATTTCTTCCCCCTTCACCCCAATGGAAAATTGAGGGCAGTTGATTAAAAAATAAAAATAAATCTTTCCCCTTTGATGCGGTTGATCTTGAAAACACCCATGGATATGGATACAAATATATGTATGGATATATATATGAATATGGTACAAGAGATGGATACAATGTATAATATATGTGCAAGTGCGGATACATGTATAGTATAGTACATGAAATGGATATGATACGGGATGCAATTATTTGATGTAATATGGTGTTATGACTCCATCATACATCTGGACTGCATGACAACTAAGGCTAGGAGGGGAATTAGAGGAGAACAATTACGCCTCTCATGTGGTTGTGGAAGTTAGGGTTTAGGATGATCCTAATTTCCTTTAAAGGCCAGTGAGAGGGTCGTGTCTCTCATCTCGCATTTTGTTAATATTATGAACCTCTGCTGATCTTTATTTCGTTGGCTCACGTTGCAATTCTTGGATAAACTATTGGTGTTTAAGCCATTTGCTTGACTAATTGGTAACGTTCGATGTGAGGAAGGGGAGCCATGGGAGCAATGCAAGAAACTAGAAGTTGGAAGCTGGAGCGTCGACAAGAGAATTGCCACAAGTTCTGACATAATGCGAGATCTGGAATGTCCACGCTCTCAGATCCATGGTCGGACGTCGTGATGCCCCAGGCTTGGAGGATGTCAAAGTTCGGTTAACATGAATAATGTTGAGTGGGGCCCTCGGGAAAATTGTGGAGTGCAGCGAAGGCGCGGGGTTGTGCTGACGGCATCGGCGCGCGGACTGGTGGCGGAGGCTGGCGGAGGCGAGCGGAGGGGCGCGGGCGATGGGACCGAAGGTCTGGCTGACAGTTGACAAATGATCGCAGGAAGCCAGGCTGAGATTGGCCGATAAGGCTCAAAGATTTTTTCGAGCCCTGCACAGGCTGCAGTCGACGGAGGACAGCCCAACGACGGCATGGAGCCGGAAAGATCAGTGGAGGATGCTGGATCCGCGGCGTAGGAGGGAGTAGGTTCAGAGGTCGCTGCCTTCATTCAACAACAAGTTCAAGCCGTATTTCAAGCCGCGCTTCCGCACCTTATCCATCAGATCTCCGAGAAGGTGACGATACCTTCCTCATTTGGGTCGCCCTCTACAGTTGTAGGAGCTTCAGATCAAGTTCATGAGCAGGGTAAGGAATACGATTGCAAGGTGGCAGCACCCGAGAAATTTGCCGGAAAGAAAGGGGGAGAAATCTACAAGTGGCTAGCTCAACTTCGATTAGTATTTCGAGGCATGCCTCGAACTTATCGAACGGACCTGGATAAAATTATATATGCACTCTCATATTTAACAGGTGCGGCTCAAAACTGGGCAATGCCAATATTACAAGCTTTAGATGAGGGGCACCCTCACGAATTATTGACAAATTACGATTTGTTTCGAGATGCAATGATTGCCGTGTATGGTGATATCAATCGCCGAAGCAATGCCGAGGACAAATTAGGGAAGCTTCGACAAATAGGATAAATGGTGGCTTATATTTCTACCTTTAATGAACATGCAGCACAGGTAGATTGGAATGAAGCAAGCTTGATTGCACGATTCCGGAGTGGCCTCAAAGACGAGGTCCTCGATTCAATTGCAACCGCGGAAACACAACCACAAAGGCTTCAGGAGTGGATGGCGATGTCTTCTCGAATTGATGAACGCTTGTGGACACGACGCCAAAATCGACGAGTGGCCACTTATAGTTCTGTCTCCAAAGAACATGTGAGTCGATTCCCTATCAATTCAACAAGCTCCAACCCAACTCCAATGGAATTGGATTCAATTAGCGTAACAACTGCGTTGGCAAAGACAACTGCTGAGCGGTTGGAATTTCAAAAGCAAGGAAAATGCTGGGGTTGTGGGCAATTAGGCCATATCCGTGCACGGTGCCCGGTAAATCCTTCCAAACCCCTATCTTTGGCAGCTTCAGGGGGGCGTGATGAAAGATTTGAGGAATCGGGAAAAGGACATGCCCGGGACTAAGGTCACCACCTTGGTATCCGGGCACTCTACAGAGTGCGGTGACCGATGGTTTACAAATTAAGGTTGAATCACCACATTCTCCAGCTCCATTGTATTTACGTGCAATTATGGACCCAGGAGTGCATCTCACATTAAATGCCACCATTAATTCGTTGCCGGCTAACACTTTAGTGGATTCTGGGGCAACGGGAATATTTATGCATCCTTCATTTGCTCGTGAGTGCTATGCAACAATTAAACCTAAAGTGGTTCCACGGGAAGTTCGGGTTATTGATGGTAGGATTATCAACTCGGGATTAATCACCCATGAGGCTATGGTTGAATTACAGGTGGGAAACCACTGAGAAAATTTGACGGCGGACATCACCAACACCGGTCGTTATCCTTGCATCTTGGGGACACCATGGTTGGTGCGTCACGACCCAACAATTCGATGGTCCAAAGGGGAGGTATTATTTGACTCCACCTACTGCTCAAAAAATTGCTCACAATTTTCAGAGCACAACCAACAAAACACTAGTAAAGACATGGGCCCTGAGCGAAAGCAAAGTCTCACTCCAACACCCACTTGGGCGGAAGGCACAGCATCTCATGGTGGCCAGATCTCCAACACCTCGGTGACCAAAACTGAGGTACAAACACAAGGAAACTTATTGGGTATTAAGGTGCCCAAACATGCATTAGTCTCTGCAGCAGCCTTCAGACTCTCAAGTAAAGGAGCTGCATTGTATACATTAGAAGTGTCTGAACTATTTGGCACTGACAAAAATCACGACATTACCATAGACACAATCCCTATGGAATATCAAGATATGCAAGGAGCTTTTAGTGAAAAAGCATCTAATGAATTGCCCGAATATGGGATGTCTGATATGAAAATTGATTTTAAGGAGGGTGAAGAGCCACGAAATACAGGACTGAGACCCATGTCTTCGGTGGAACTAGAGGAACTCCGCCGATATTTGGAGGAGAATCTGGGAAAAGGATGGATTAGGCGATCCAAATCTTCAGTATCCGCCCCTATTGTGTTTGCAAAAAAGAAGGATGGGTCGATTCGGGTGTGCATAGATTACCGAAATCTTAATCGTGTCACAATACGAAATCGATATCCATTACCGTTAATACCCGAGCTCATTGACCGATTATTGGGAGCAAAATTTTTTACAAAATTAGACATTCGACAAGCATACCATCGAGTGAGAATGGCCATTGGTCATGAATATAAAACGGCGTTTAAAACATGCTATGGACTTTTTGAGTACTTGGTGATGCCATTTGGCTTAACAAACGCCCCGGCCCAATTCCAAGCATATATGCAATACATTTTCCACGATCTTCTTGATATTTCAGTAGTCATTTACCTTGACGACATACTTATCTTCTCGAAAAATTTGCAGGACCACCAAGGAGTGGTGAAAGAAGTTCTCCGACGGTTACAACACCACGGCCTTTATACTAAGGCCTCAAAGTGTGAATTTCATCGTACTTCCGTGGAGTTTCTCGGAATGATTGTTTCAGGAAAAGGATTGGAAATGTGTCCCGACAAAGTTCAAGCAATAAAAGAATGGCCCCTTCCCAAAACAATAAAAGATGTGCAAGCATTTTTGGGCTTCGCAAATTTTTATCGACGGTTTATTTGGGATTATTCCAAAATAACAGTATCGCTCACCGCATTGACACGGCATGACCAACAATTTGAATGGACCCCTTTGGCTCAAGAAGCATTTGAGGAGCTTCGATCTCGTTTTACTAAGGCTCCATTATTATTACACCCCAATTTTGACAAACCTTTTATTGTCGAAACCGATGCATCCGACACCGCTATGGGGGGCATTCTCTTCCAACATGGGGAAGACGGACACCTTCACCCCTGCGCTTACCGTAGCTCTAAGATGACAACAGCCGAACAAAATTACGATATCTACGACAAGGAATTACTTAGCATTGTTTTAGCTTTCAAGGATTGGCGGGTGTACCTCGAGGGATCTCCACACCAAGTTCGAGTAATTTCTGACCATAAAAATCTCGAACAATTTCTCACTACAAAACAACTTAACTGCTGGCAAGCTCGATGGTCAGAATCACTCTCAGCCTTTGATTTTGTGATTCAACATAGACCAGGATCACAAAATGGAAGAGCAGACATGCTTAGTAGACGAACTGATGTTCAAAAAGACTTGGATAATAAACCTTTATTACGACTAGCAATGCTAGAAACATGTGATCCCATTTGGAATGACACACAAATATTTCAATATATAAGGGAAGCAACTTTGGAGGACAAGAATCTTCAACCATTGTTAACATTTTTTAACAAAGGATCCGGCCGACCCCCAATTAATATTCGACGCGGTTTCCAAGACTACAAGTTTAAGGATGGAATGATTTATTATATGAATAAAATTATGGTGCCTAACAATGAAGACCTACAATTCCAAATATTGAGGTCAAGGCATGATGCCCCTTTTGCAGGTCACTTAGGTCGAGCTAAAACTTTGGATTTAGTGACAAGAAATTTTTATTGGCCGACTTTGCAGCGATACGTTCACCGGTATGTGGATGGCTGTGATCTATGCCAGAGATCTAAATCCACACGGCATAGTCGATATGGTCTCCTACAACTGATTCCAGGGGGGGAAGCACCATGGAAACGAGTTACAACAGATTTTATTGTTAAATTACCCAAGAGTGCAGGTTTTGATGCTATTATGGTAGTTGTGGATAAGAACACAAAATTAGCCCATTTTATACCAACAACAAAAGCAATTGACTCCAAGGGTACCGCTACCTTATACCTTCGTCATGTGTGGAAACATCACGGTGTTCCAAATGAAATAATTTCAGATCGAGGACCGGTATTTGTGTCAAAGTTTATGCGAAGGTTATATGATCTTCTTCAAATTCGCCCTCTTCCTTCCACAGCATTTCATCCCCAGACCGACAACCAAACGGAGCGGGTCAATCAAACTCTCGAACAAATTCTCAGAATTTTTACCACTCGCAGACAAGATGACTGGTATGACCTCTTACCTATAGCTGAGTTTGCTTATAACAATTCTCTCCATTCGGCTACATGATATTCGTCGTTCTATGCCACATACGGGTACAATCCCACACTATCCTTTACACCAACTACTACCTCAATAGTACCAGCAGCTGAAGAAAGGATCCGTCTTTTACAAGAAGTTCATGAAGACATAAAAATTGCCATTAAGATTGCAGGAGATCAAGCAAAGAGACATTATGACTGACATGTCCAACAACAACCTCAATTTCATATTGGAGACAAAGTACTCCTTCGACATGACCATATTTCCACAACGGCACCCTCTAAAAAATTAGAGCCAAAGTTTTTGGGACCCTTCCCTATTACAGATAAATTATCAGATCTAGTATATCGGCTGCAACTCCCACAAACACTTCAAATTCACAACGTTTTCCATGTATCACTTCTAGAACCATATCGGCAAGATACCATTTCCGCCCGTAAGCAGCAACCTCCACCGCTAGTGGTGATACCGGCAAGGGATATTGAATGGAAAGTTCGAAGCATATTAGACTCTCGGTTCCGCGGCCGAGGATGCAAACTTCAATACTTAGTCTCTTGGCGAGGATACAATCAAGATCAAAATTCTTGGGAACCAGCCCACCATTTACAGAACGCTCCAAACGTTGTCAAGAAATTTCATCAACGACACCCTGATGCGCCAGGACCACAACATCGAACCTCAAAGAGGGGGTAATGTTATGACTCCATCATACATCTGGATTGCATGACAACTAAGGCTAGGAGGGGAATTAGAGGAGAACAATTACGCCTCTCATGCGGTTGTGGAAGTTAGGGTTTAGGATGATCCTAATTTCCTTTAAAGGCCAGTGAGAGGGTCGTGTCTCTCATCTCGCATTTTGTTAATATTATAAACCTCTGCTGATCCTTGTTTCGTTGGCTCACGTTGCAATTCTTGGATAAACTATTGGTGTTTAAGCCATTTGCTTGACTAATTGGTAACGTTCGATGTGAGGAAGGGGAGCCATGGGAGCAATGCAGGAAACTAGAAGTTGGAAGCTGGAGCGTCGACAGGAGAATTGCCACAAGTTTTGACATATGGGGATTTATCTCATATTGAATGTCACCCCTTCTCTCACCTAAAAATTACAAGTGGTGGGATGGAAGAGGAAGAATAAAAATTTAATTTAATTTAAATTTTCTTAGGGGGGTAATAAAAAAAATTTGGATTTGAGTTCATTGTGACAATTTGTTAAAATATACTCAAAAGAGACAGTTATGTACTCAAAGGAAGTAGAAAGGGTTTGTCCTATTAGTGAGTAGGGAAATTAGCATCACCTATAAAATTAGTGTCACCTAAACCTACAAAAGTTTATTTTAAAAAATTGATATAATATAATAATATTTAACCTACACTAATTTCATTATTTTATTTTTAAAATAGTGTACTTGAATATGCTATTGTCATGTACTAGTAGGACAAATCAATGTATTTTGTATCAATTTATCAACTTGTGCTCAAATTGGAATAAAATGAGGGTCATCAAAGAATACAATTGTAAATCCTATCAATCAAGTAAATAATAATGTACAATATAGAACAATATATTTTGGAAGATTGCATCACCATTTACAACAGCAAAAAGTTATTATCTTGCACTAAAAGTTCCCTCTAGTGTACAGTACAATTAGAGGTTAATTACACATGCACTTGAAATAGATAGGTAATGTACTCGGATGACTGCTAAATAACAACTTCGGATTACCGTATGCTGCCTCGGCTCACTGTTGCAATGGTATGAGAGTTACTTTTTTTCATATGCATTTAATGGCATAAATTGGTGACATTTCATGCATCTTATAGGGGTCAAATTTGGTTCATGAAACCACACAATTTAGGACTTCATGTTTTTGCTGTAGATCAAGAGTCTCATTATTCTTACTGAACACTATACTTTAGATTTAACATACACTGCTTTTACCTCTCCAATAATAGGAAACTCTGACATCCAGTGAGTTTGCTCCATGAAATTTCCACCAACTTTTTTATTTTCACCCAAAATATTCACAGCCCTTATAAAGAGCAGTTTAACCCTATAAAATGCTCAGAGAGCTTTCACAAAAATGTCTTAAACAATGTGTGAAATGTGGTCCATGAGGTAAAAGGGATTGATTCCCAACTGAAATCAAGTTAAAAAATGTAATATGCGTCTCAACTCTTCAACTTCCCCAAAATGCAGTGCCTTGTGGTTTCCCTTGATTTATAGGCATTCCTGTCCTGAATGTAGCAAGAAACACCAGGAAAAATAGGCAGCCGAGGGGTGTGCGTAGAACATGCCCTTTCTCATATGGCTGCTGAAATTTCCCCGACTCCGACCTGCACAAGCACCCAAACAATCGCTTCAGTTGATACAACACACCATTCAAATAAACAAATGATCTTTAGTGTATTTCATGCAAAATTTGAAACATGCATCCAGAAGAACAAAAAATTCAAAAAGATTGTGCAATTTTCGGTGTGGAATCATTTTCAAAGAGACCCAAGGCACATGGGATTCACCTGTAGGAAGCATTCTCAATGAGCCACTTGGTGTTCTCTGCAACTGGAACCTGCTCCACTTCTTTCATAGTTCTCCAGCTTAACCCTAGGGGCAAACGTCTGAGCTACCAAAATGGGAAATGCTATTGTAGCATCGCAGTGAACCTAGAATTCAAACGCCACCCGAACACATGATTGTATGGTTTAGAAAGTTTAAAAAACAGCAATTCAGGGTACTAACCCTCAAGCACCCAAAAGTACATTTTCAGAACACATAGACAGAATCAAAAGTGTCATGATCTCTTACGAATCTGAAATCTTCTTGGATTTTGTGCCAGGTGCTTAACAATGTCCCAAATCAAGTTCATACGAATATTTTATAAAAAAAATAGACTAAAGGAACTTCAAGTCAAAAATGATCTCTCAAGTAGTTCAAAAAACTGGGCATCAAAAATGAAATCCACAAATTGATTCATCAACTTAATAAAAAGAAACAAGGAATATTTAAGGTATTGCATTGACAAACCCATTGCAATAGAATTGAGTGCTGCAAGGTGGTAAAGCGTCGGAATGAAGTGTTCGTCTTGTGTACAGAAACTCAACTTTGTATCAAATCGAAGTTGTTCATAATACAACTCAAATCAACAGATGAGCCAGGGCATGGAGGAGAGAAGGACAAAGACGTATGATAATGACGATCCAGAGCCAAAAAAACAGCCTACCTTGACAGAATTGGTGCTGCCACGGATCTTCCCCCAAGATACTGCTTCATCAGGTCTTGCCCCAGAATCACTCCCATCGTACTCTTGAGCCGTGTTGATGAAGACAGCAAAGTCGGCTCCATTTCGCATCAGGTTAGCATTGCAAATGTGGTGTTTGGGGAGGCCACCCCCTAGAATGAGAACTCCTGTTTTAGAAGGTGCGGCATACACTGCTTCACCGTTTATCCCCCTGATGTCTGCCAAAATTTGCAACAATTCAGATCATTTGTATGCATTAAATTTCGCAAATTCAATAGAATTCATCTATCCTGTCAAGAACAAAACAGTTACCTTGAACGATATCGATGACGAGGCCAGGGTTGCGGAACGAGTGGAAGTAGATCATATCCCCTAATGAACCATCAGTCAGTGCAGGGCAATATATGGGAATGTTATTCTGCATCCAACAAAATTGAAGGAGTCAGGATGACAGATACAACTCGTAAGGAAAACCGCTTGTATGGCCCACTGACATCATGAAATCATAACCAAGTGGTCTGAATTCTCGTTGCTCTGGCTGGTGCAGATTCACTCAAAGTAAGCACATAAAATCAGCACTATTAAAAAGACACTATCGATCATCTCAACTATCTGAGAACTAGTGCATGTTGACCAGAAGTACACCTTCTGTGCCCAGTAGCATATAGAATCTTCGTGATCGATCTCCTTCCCCAGTCTGGCTATGACTTTGGATGGAGTCCACAAGGTACCCTGAAAAATTGCAAAGCCGAAAACGACCCAATGATCAGCTCATCTTGAAACAACTCAACAATGTGCTAAAGGGGATATTTCAAACGACTTGGCTCAGTGAATCCTCTAGAACCATGAGTATTTCCGTATTAACCCCCAAATGGTTAGCAATAAGGGTTGCTTCCATGTCTATAGGAGTTGAAATAAATCCTTCATGAACCTTCAAGGAAGGAAACAAAACGAGCAAAAGGAAACTAGAAAACATCCGCTACATTTTCCAATGACAAAAGTAAGTTCTAAAGGTACGATAATCAACTAGTAGCTTCCAAAGTGGACTTTCTATTTTCAACTCACATTCCAATTTCAACACTCTTAAGGCTTCGTGCAGGGAGCAGTGGAGCAAATCTCTTCACTAAGATGGAAGCGTAAACAAACCTTCTCCTTTTGCTCAACTAAAAGCTGGTCGAGGATGGGTACAACCCAATCCTCAAATTTGCAATAATTGTCGTTCGGCACTAATAAATTTCCGATACGATTCAGACCTTTGGACCGAAGATGAACCCCTTCCATAGCAAAGTCGCCCATGTAAGTGGGTGCTAAGCACTTGATCAGATCCTCCTCAATTCCACCCGCTGTGGTCACCAGCACATCCACCTGCACACACAGCAAGACCATCACTCAATCAAAACTCTTTATCCAGACACTCTGGAAGCAGTGCACAAACCAAGTAGCGCCAATTGGCTAACTGGAATTAGTCACTAAATGTCCGCAATACCCAAGTTGTGTCAGTAAATTAATGCTACCTCCCACTAACTAACCTGAAATGAATTCATAGTCATTCATTCCCACAATTTCCTGGTTTTTAAGAAGCAATCGAACTGGGTTTATACCAATGGTTTGAAATGCCAAATCTGAATGGACCAAGTAGCAGCAAGCAAACTTGAAACCCAAATTCCCCATTAGTAACCTCACAAGTGTGGCACACGGTAGGTTAGTTCACTTCCAATTACACTAGGTTGTCTTCTTTTGTCTACTTGCTTATTGTAGATTCTAAAATAAGATGGGCCTACCTAGCAGAGGACTGTGAGTAGTGCTGTAATCAAGCCATTAGATTCTAGATCAGAGGATGCAAATTATTAATGCAGAAAACAAATGGCTTGAGATAACGAGGCCTACACAAGATAGAATCAAGAGTGTAGCAAATGAACCTTAACAACCTATTCAGCTCTAATTGGACTTGGGAGCTGCAGGTGGGTTGCAATAGAGCAAAAAAGCATCAAGAAATGCAGACACTTAAAACCCTAACCCTAAACTCGCCATTTTGTGCTCGAGGAGAAATCGAATGGTTTCGCGAACTCCGGATGAAATGAGGTTGGACGTACATCCCAGAAAGATTTTGCACTTGACTCCTTTCCGATACTCTGGATCCTTATAATCGTCATTCGATTCTTCATCTATGGGATCGTCACTCAATCGCCAGTCCAGCTGCATTCAACATCAAGTCCATCTTAAGACTCAATAGAAAAGTCGGGAATGTACAAAACAAGAAAGCTCCAAGAAGCTCAATCAAACGAAGCTGAGGACAACAGCGTACGCTCTCTGTACTCAATTACACCTTTTCGTAGAAATCTTTCAACAGCATGAGACTCAAATCTACTTCCCATCATTTGCAACGATAGAAAATCCCTATGTATTTCGTATCCAATTGCGAATTAAATAAACCGGTTTGAACAAGAAAGAAGGATATTACATACAAATATTGGTATGTATCAGGAAAGACCTCAACGAAGCTCAAGACTGTACTTCTAACCGAGTTCAAGACAACAAGGTACGCTCTCTTTACTCACTTCCGCCATTTGTAAAATTTCAAGAAGATATTCCAAACTCACAGCTATAGATTGAATTCATCTAAAAAACATGTTTTCCGTCATCTGCTACATGCAATTGTGAATTATTCAAGAGTACCAGTGCTCCAGAACTATTGAATTGGAAATTATCCAAGGAGCAAGAGTGCGAAATCCAGACCATGCGGTTAACCTCGACGATGGCCTGGCCTAAGTGCGCGGCTTGGAAGCCCGTGGAGACTAAGGAGCGCAAGAGCGCATCGAGGTCAAGGCCATTGTTGAAATCGTAGCCTGCCACGGGCTTGGTGTTCTCATCGGGCAACTGCGACTTGCGTAAAACAGCATAGACTGTCTCGGAGGGCAATTTCTCCTCCGCCATCGCTGCAAATATTCAGCAACGAAAGCTTCCTGCACGACCTCTGTGAATGGCATTGAGGGTTTAGGGTTTAGTGGAGCAGGGCAAGATGGCATGGCGTTAACTTTTTGTCATCAATATTTCATAAAGATATTCCAAACTCACAGTTACAGAAAGGGTTAAGTAAGAGAATGTAGATGAAAAAGATGGATGAAACTGTGACCTATAGTAGATATATTATGATTTTTTCACCTTGTAAGGCTTTTAGCCTTCAATATTTGGCCAATGCTTTGACACCAAACAATTTGGGAGTCCCTTTCAAACATCTTTTCACTCTCACGGGACCTTGAAATACATATTACATGCTCAAATATGTCTATAATGATCAATAAATGTCAAGGTACTTTGAAAATGGCACTTTTAATCTTGTACATTTATGAGCAAAAAACGGATTCAAAATCTCCCAATCTTGACAATAGTCTCTCAATCTTCATATTTTTGTTAAAGGCAAACCACCATGTTTTTTGTCCATCTATAAGGTTGGATTCCCAAATACAACTCTATTTTATTCTCTATTTGTGCTCTCAGCTATTTTAACTTTGTGACCCCAATTTTTGCCAATTTTTTGGAAAAAAACAACATTGTCATGCCATCTTGGCTTGCTCCACTAAACTCTAAATCAAGTTCAACGATAGTAATTAGGCACAATAGCAAAAAAGTGTCAGTTTGAGGGATAGCCACCTTCATTTATAATTTGAACTAACTTTTGTGGTTAATATTTTGTTGAAAAGCAATAACAACTTTTTCTTAGGGAATATTTGTCAATATACCCCTTTCTCAATGGATGAAATGGTTGAATTGCTACAAAACCCTTTGGACAGTTATCAATATCACTCTTTTCTGGATGAATGTATCGTACATCCATGAAAGTTTCATTTAAGTTTCATCCAGTTATATTTTGCAAGTTTCATCCATGTCTATAAATGGAAAGAGCTTCATCGCTTTTCTGCACTGCCCCCAAATAAATGAAAAGAGAAATCCTGATCCTAACTTACACCACGGACCGATCCTCCCCAACTCCCCAAGTAAATTCTCAAACAGTGAGAGACAGGCTCCCCTCTCCGAGTCAACCACAATGGGAGTCTGACTGTGCTCTCACACAACAGAGGAGCGAGCGCTCCTTGTGCGCAAGGGCAGGCAGGCAGGTTGCAGGCAGGTTGCCAGTCTGGAGTCAGCTTCAAGAATTTATTGCCATGGCAAGACCGTGGTCGACATGGCCCCTGGAACGGCGAGCAACCAAGAGAAGAGAGCGAGAGAGCAAGCGAGAGGAGGACCTTCAAGCTGCTCCCTCCGGCCACGCACATGGTAAAGGAGCTCCGCTCGTACATTGCACATACAGTGCCATGGTTAAAGCGCGCTAAGCTCAGCTAGCTGCAGCTTTTGCATCCTTGATATGATCAACAGTCGCCTGAAGGCGACGGAGTGATGGCCGCTGGGAAGTTGTTCATGGGTTGGCGCCCTTGTACTTGGCCACTAGCTGGCACAGCTGCTGCGGCAGCGCTTCACAGGAGCTCAGCGTGATCATGTCGTTACGCTGGTGCAACAGTCGGCGTTTCACTGACAGCAGCCTCCTTTTCATGGCGATGGTGAGCCCGTTTGACTGTTCATACGGAAGCGAAGCAGAGACGTGCTACGGGTGAGCACCAACGATGTCGACTTCCGGTGTTGTTGGCTATGGCACATTGATTGCAAGCTCAGGGGTAGGAAGCAGGAGTCATGTGTAACGCATGGGCGCAGGTTGTGAGTTTGCATTGATAGCGGCAATGCACATTGCAGCTTTGGGTTAAGAAAGCTGGAACTGGGGTTCTGAGAGTTCGCAGCAAGCTTGGGAGGCAAGCAATGGGTGACTTGGGATTGTAAGCTCCGTGCTGGGGGATTGATTGGGAAGACGACGGCCGACAAATGGAGCGAGGGCTCCAATGGAAATGGCGGCTCTCGCCGGTCGCGGTGGTGGCGGCGATGGTCATGGTGCAATGCTGTGGTGCGGTGATGGTGCCCATGAGTGACGACGTGATGGGGCTGATGTCGTTCAAGGCAGGGTTGCAGGATCCCACTGGGGCGCTGCATTCCTGGCGGGAGGACGACGCTAGTCCATGTACCTGGGCGGGGGTTATTTGCGACCGCGTCACGAGCAGGTCAGCTGTAGTTGCGCTTCACTCACTTGCCGAGCTCATTGTAGGGTAACGCGGTAGAATGTGTTGCTGATTGTTGCTGCTGATTGTTGCTTGTCGAAGCTTTTTCGATCTCATGAAAGGTCGGGATACAGCGCATTCAAGAATTGAGGAGTTGCATTGCAAAATGTGCAGCACAATGTCTTCAGGGTATTAATTCATGTGTTCTGACAAGGTGGCGTGGGTGCTGCGACATACAGGGTGTCGGAGATCACCCTGGTGGGTCTGTCGTTGGCGGG
The DNA here is from genome assembly GCA_963969395.1 of Pseudoscleropodium purum. Taxonomy (NCBI): domain Eukaryota; kingdom Viridiplantae; phylum Streptophyta; class Bryopsida; order Hypnales; family Brachytheciaceae; genus Pseudoscleropodium; species Pseudoscleropodium purum. The sequence goes on from OZ017798.1 coordinate 27,487,315, forward strand.
CCAGATCGGACGAGGTTTAGTGAAATTGGATGAGCTCCAAACCCTGAACCTGTCTTTCAACAACTTTACCGGCAGTGTTGACCCCGAAGTGGCGGCGTTGCCATTGCTTCGCAAACTGAACGTGAGCAACAACCAGCTGAGCGGCGAGATCACGCCGTTGTTCACCAGCAACGGCAGCCTCATGCTCCTGGACCTCTCCAACAACGCCTTCACGGGACCCATGGCAGACACGTTCTTCACCGCCTGTCGAAGCCTGGTCTCTCTCTACCTCGCTGGCAACTTTCTGAACGGCTCCATCCCCTCGTCCGTCAGCTCCTGCACGCAGCTCACGGACTTGAGCCTCGCGCACAACCAATTCTCAGGGGCGATTCCAAGCGGGTTAGGGCAGCTCCGCAAGCTGATGGATATCGACTTCTCTCACAACCAGCTGTCAGGCTTCATCCCCGCGGAGCTTGGGGCGCTTCGGAACCTCACCAGCTTGAGCTTAATGGACAACAAGCTCTCGGGGAGCATCCCCGGGGAGCTTAGCAACTGTGCGGGCTTGTTGGCCGTGGACGTGAGCCAGAACAGCTTGTCAGGGATGCTTCCTTTTGAACTTCAAACGCTGACTTCGTTAGCCCTTTTGAACGCAAGGAACAACCTAATCACGGGGGATTTGCCACCATGGGTGGGCGTCTTGAGCAGGCTACAGGTGTTGGACTTCGCCGCGAACAGATTCACAGGCGGGGTGCCCAAATCGCTCGGACAGCTGCAGGTCCTTCAAGTGCTGGACTTATCCGGAAACTCACTGTGGGGGAGTATCCCAGTGGAACTCGGCTTCTGTATGCGACTCCAAAGCTTGGACTTGAGTTACAACAATCTCACGGGCGCCATTCCACCGGAGCTCCTGGCCCTCAATGTGCAGTTTCTCGGGTTGGCAGGAAACGCTCTTACTGGCAGCTTTCCGGCTGTTGGGCCCGGGAATTGTCCTTTCCTGCAGTTTTTGGATGTTTCGATGAACAGGCTGCAGGGGCCTCTCTTGCCACAGCTTGGGCAGTGCTCCAATCTGGTGTCGGTGAACTTCTCCGGGAATAATCTGTCGTCCTTCATACCGACTGAGCTGGGAAACTTGCCGTCACTGACGGACTTGGATCTCAGCAGAAATGCAATGGATGGAATTATCCCTCCTAGTTTGGGATCCGCAAGCCGGTTGACTGGGTTGGACTTGCACCATAACATGCTTGTTGGAGACATTCCGGCTCAGCTCGGCAACTGCACCGCGCTTTACAACTTGTAAACTTTCGATCTGCACCTTTTGACACATCCTGTTTTCAATTATTGTTGCTAATTGTGTTCTCTTGTTACTAGAACTAAAGAAAATTTAAGAATGCTTTGGTTGCCATCTAAAATGACCTGCAACAACTCCGATTCCGTTAACTCGTGGTATTCCATACCCGGTTTCGACATTTACTTGAGCTCGCGGTGCCGATAGATGTACAAAGTCATACGCAATTGAATATCATTCACAACATTGTCCACCGTTCAGCCAAAATTATCACACACCCCGTTCTCGATTCCCTAAATCACGCATGCTATTTCCTTCCTTGCTTAAGGGTCCATTGTGCCATCCATTTTGATGGAACCGCGCCAATACATGACGAATAGTAAGTTCTAGTAACAACGCGCCAACGTTCTACACTGTGAGGAATAGTAAGTTCTAGCTTTCAGTGTCCATGAAACTCAAGCCCTTCAATTCCTTTCTGATCGTGTGCGAGCTTCGTGCAGGAATTTGGCGGATAACAAACTCAGCGGCCCCATTCCCGACGCCCTGACCAACCTCACGTCCCTTGCGTATCTGGATGTGTCGTCCAACAACTTGACGGGCGACATCCCGCTCGGCTTCGAGAACATGAAGAGCTTGCAGAACGTGAACATCTCCTACAACCACTTAACCGGCCCCATACCCAGCACTGTCGCCTTCGCCAACGCGAGTGAGGTTTCCGGGAACGCAGGTCTCTGCGGCACGCTGATCGGTGTGGCCTGCCCGCCCGGCCCTCCGAAGCCCATCGTCCTCAACCCCAACAGCACCTCTCTGGTGCACGTGAAACGCGAGATCGTCCTCAGCATCTCTGCCATCATCGCCATCTCCGCCGCGGCCGTCATCGCCGTGGGCGTCATCGTCGTCACCGTGCTTAACATCCGCGCGCAGACGCGCGCCCGTCGCAGCGCAGGCGTCGGCATCGAGATCAGCGTTCCCCAGTCCCCCAGCCACGAGCAGCTCTCCCTGGGCAAACTCGTCTTGTACAAGAAGCCCCAGAAGGCCATCAGCAATGCCCAGGACTGGCTCGCAGGGAGCGCACAAGCCCTTTTGAACAAGCAAGACGAGATTGGGCGTGGCGGCTTTGGCACCGTCTACCGCGCCGTGCTCCCCGACGGGAACACCGTCGCCGTGAAGAAGCTCCTCGTCGCCAGTCTTGTAAAAACCAAAGAGGTTTTTGAGCGCGAGGTCAATCTCTTGGGGAAAGTGTCCCACCAGAATCTCGTATCCATCCAAGGCTACTACTGGACACCCCAATTGCAGCTCCTGGTGTGCGACTACGTCCCGAATGGAAACCTCTACCGACGCTTGCACGAGCGACGAGAACAAGAGCCCGTTCTGCGGTGGGACGACAGGTTTCGCGTCGCGCTCGGCGCTGCCATGGGCTTAAGCCATCTGCACCACGGATGCCACCCACAAGTAATTCACTATGACCTCAAGTCGACCAACATTCTGCTCTCATACAACAACGAAGTGCAAATCTCCGACTTCGGCCTGGCGAAGCTGCTGCCCGCGCTCGACAGCTACGTGATGAGCAGCAAGTTCCAGAGTGCGCTGGGCTACATGGCGCCCGAATTCGCGTGCCCCAGCTTGCGGATCACGGAGAAGTGTGATGTGTATGGGTTCGGCGTGCTGCTACTGGAGCTTGTTACAGGACGGCGACCCGTGGAGTACATGGAAGACGATGTGGTGATCCTGTGCGACCATGTGCGCGCGTTGCTGGAGGAGGGACGCCCGCTCTCGTGTGTGGACACCAGCATGCTGCCTGTCCCGGAGGACGAAGTGTTACCCGTCATCAAGCTTGGGCTTATCTGCACCTCGCATGTGCCGTCTAACCGACCGTCTATGGAAGAAGTGGTGCAGATCCTGGAGCTCATTCGACCCATTCTCAACGCCCAGGACTCGTAGTGGATTGACAACCACAGTTATATGGATTCATTCCACAGGTAGGATCTCGATCACCGTGCTTTGCTCACCGCATGATTCATTTGCATTGGTTGCTTATCGTTCGATCGGCCATTCCATGCCAAGTAATGTCATTGTCCTATGTGGTTTGGAGTGTCGATCATCCTAAGTTGTGCTCTCCGCTCCTGTTTTCGCAGGTCACATGGAAGCTTTTTCAGAGCCAGATTCATTCCTTTCAAGACGTACACCAATTCGATTTGCTACTGGATTTTGGAACTAGTTTCGGTAGTCCCTTGGGCTCTTCCACCGCTGGGTCAGTCGAAGTTCGAATTTGATTTTCAGTGTATGTACCATGGACAGACAGAGACAATTCAGCTGGCTCCCGCAACCAACGGAGACGCGATCTGGCCAGAGGATCAGATGCAGGAGCTAGCAGAGAATAATTAACGAAGCATGCAACCACACCTTCTGGACATCTCAAATTTTAGGTCGGTGACGGGTATGGTCATTACAGTGACTGATTTGTCAGCATCAACGATGTCAATTGCAAGCGCATCGATCGGGATTCTATTGTTGGCGTGACCCTTGCCTTTGGGACATCGTTCTGACAGACTAGTCACTCTCCCGAATGACCAGGACTCCACAAGTAGTGAGCGAGAGGTGGATCGGATCAAGACATTTATTTTTCTTTTATTTCAGAGGCATAATTTTTTTTTTCTTTAGGCTCAAGAGAAATTGCGAAACGTCAACTCGTTTGATGTTTCTGTACAACCAGATTTTGAGTCGGTCTTCATTTGTGGTGGTGGAAGATATTCTGAACGAGTGAGTCAGCACGTTTTTCACATCAGGGAAGTGCCGCCGGATGGTGGCACCACTGCCTGCATCTGTACTGAACATAGCCCCCCTGGCATTTGGGCTATATTTCACTGTTCAGTATTGATGCAGTTTCAGTACTGACGCAGTATTAATGATGTAAGTTACACACAGTTGTTGCAATACTGTACCAGTTCCAGTTGTCCTGTACTGGTGCTATATGGTGAACTGCAATAGTACTGTGGATCATATGATGTATTAAATATGGATTGCTACAATGAAATGTGGTACAAGCATTGATGTAACTGAAGATGTTGCATTCATATTGATTGTTCAGACTCCTTCAATCTCTTAGAATTTCATCTCTCAGTGCTTTACTTTTGTTTCTTCTTAGTTGCAGTTTTATTAGAGGCACAACTAGTGTGGGTATGCAGATCGTGATAATGGCTAACTGCTGTGAACTGAAGCATTATCAGTGGACTCAAAAGCAAGCTTGTTGTTGGTCTACCAATTTCAAAGCACACTTTGAACCCTATCTCACAATTCTCTCCAATTCTGAGTTACTAGCTGCAGTGTAGTACAATACTACTTCTAAGTCAGAATGTTCTGTGTGATTGTAATTGAACATGACTTGTGCTCAAGTACTATTCAATTGTGGCTCTCTCAGCTTGCTTCAAATTTGTGAGCCTTGCAGGTGCAGATTGAACTTGACATGTGTGTGACCATTCAATTCTTAGCAATTTGTTGATATTGAATTTGTACAAAATCAGAACCTAATTTAAACTGTGCAAAGATAGACAGTGCTAGGGTAGGGGACTCAAGGCATATGGTAACTTAAGATCTGAATTTGGCAGGGAAACTCCTGCTGAATGCTTCATAACATGCCCATTCTTCAATTGTGAAGGCCTTGCAAGACAGTGGCAACAAGGGGCTCTCCTCTCCAGCACTCATAGCAGGGCATTTTGTAAATTTTCGTCTCTTTGTCTTTACAGACAGAGTATCATGGCCTAGCTGCACATGTGTATACCTAGACAAATCTTATGTATGTATGAATATCCAGCTACAGATTTACTGGCAAATTAGTAGCCACAAGCATAATACTAATAGATTGGAAACCCTGGAGAAAATTAATTAGCTCACCACCTTAGGAAGAACTAAAGCTTCTTGAAGCCAGGACAGTGGCACTGCAGCCCTCACTGGTTAGTTTGTAAGCCAGGTCTCAAAAACTCATTCACCTACAGTAGCTCTCTAACCTATGGATCAGTGTACTGTACAATTAGCTTGGAGGACATTACGTAATCAAAGGATTAAAAACTATCTTACCCCTAAGGTAGAAGTACCTATTTCGGATAACTTAAGCATTTCAAACTGGATGATGTGGGACAATCATGGGGAACTGAATTCAATGTGTGCAAAAATAAGGTTGTGGAAGAATGAAAAAAAAAAAATCTTCAAAAATGAATATTTTATTGAATATAAAAGTGGATTGTACACCCGGACCCATTCTAGTTTAGTAGACTCACTTATTGTGGTTAGCTTTGACACTTTTCCCTAGGTCAAGAGGAAAGAGAGATGAATGAACAAGAAAGTATAAACCAAGCATCTTTTTCAATAACCATTACATCCAATTGTTGTCTACAATAGGTGAGCCTACAAAACAATTAAAGGGGGCTTGTCCAAAATAGGTACTTCTACCTTATTTGGAGATGAAGTACCTTTCTGCAACCTCGCTTTGACAATCACATGATAAGAGATGTCCAGTAAATAACTCGTCTTACTGCATCCCCTCTTATTGCATAATTGTCAAGTATAACTATCAAGCATGCAGACACTAGGCAGGTAGGTCCAATTTCAAGCACATTCTCATAAAGGAACTCAGAATAAGAGAAATACTCCAATGGACTTAAATAAACCTAGCCTCTCTATGTGCACACCTAACCACCAGTCCTGCACCCATGGGCTAAAACAAGTTCTACTGCACTGTATGTAGAAGACGTAATATGGGGATGAAACCCACCATATCATGGTATCACCCTTCCAACCTCACTGTGTGACCAGAAAATAAGTTAATAGCACATCAGACGCATTACCCAAGGACGATTGGTTGACCTTAAACATTACTCAATCATACCCGCTTGCCCGGGGAGTCCATCGAGGACCCTGAGCACTCGGGAGTCGGGACACTCTCACGCACCCATTTCAGTATATCTCCCCCCAGGACTGACACCTAAAATAGTAGGCGCAGTCATTGAGGTTTATCATGTACAGTACAGTGCTCCTCGCATAGCCTTCAGGAGCGACCATGATGTGGAGTCAAAATACACATGGATGGAGTGGTCCGAGATGACCCTACACTACTAGGTGATGGTGGTGAGGTACACAACCGTGGTTGCAGGTTCAATACTTGGTGGCAGAATGTTCTTAAACCTTGTGTGAAATCAGCCTCTTTTTCCTGACAGAAAACTCGTGCAGTGTGTTTCCTGAACACACTTGTTTTCAAAAAAAATAAAATACATATGAAATTTAATTTGTTGTAGTATGGTACCCTTACGTAAAACAGACACTTTTTTGGGATCCAACATCAATCTCTGAATATAAATTGAGAAATAAAATTACACTAATTAAGATGTTAGCAAATGAATGTGGAAGTAAGGTGGATACATTGAAAATCGCCATTAATTGGGGCTGTAGGTAATTTGAAGATTAATTCTTAAAAGACCAAGCTGTGTTTTTTTAATAATATAGTGATTTTGGGGAACTCACTACGAATGGAGTTTTTATTTTATTTTAATTGAAACTTGTGTACAACATGGAGACTAGGTTTTTATTTAAGGCTCGACAATTTTCATAACATTTGACTATACGGTTAAAAAGTTATTTTATGAATGATTTGTAGTTTTTTTTTCTCCACCCCCCAAATCTAGGGAGATTAATAAACTATTATTTTTTAAATAAAAATTTGAAATTATATATTTTTTAATTTATATAAATATAGAAAGCTTTGAATCATTCCACTTTGATCAATGAAATGAAAGTTACGAGGAGTTTTAGTTTGCAGGCAATTATGGATTCTCTACACTAAATTGAACTTTGAAGTCGATTATTGAACTTCATTTTCAATATTTTTGGAAAAAAAAAATAAGATCATAAGATGTAGATTGTTTATTATAAACAGTGCAACCATTGAGATTGACATTTTTTAATTCTATAACTAAATTCTTAACAATTTAGTATTTTGAATCATTCTCTACTTCTTTCTACATACTATTTTTTCCCTTTATCTTATGCAATTGCAATTGATCTAAAAATTTTCAAACATGTAGCCAACTTGCCTTGAAGAATTAATCCGAAAAGTAACCACCATTTTAAATATTTTTTCATAAAATAGTGACCTAAAGTGCAACTATTTGATTTTTTGCAAGGCCCAAAAAAGGATTTTTGTCAATTCAAATACTAATATCTTGCAATTTGCATGGTGGAATTTCTAAAGATTTTTTTCACATTTTCTCAAACTAGTGTACTACAAAATTCTATGGTTGGATGTGTCCGAAAATATTTTTTATTTATTTTAAATTTGATTTTTGTCCTAGAAATGGTAGTCATTAGGAAATAATGCGCTTTGAAAGGGGCTGTGAGTCTCAGGTGGTAGGGAACAAGCAGGAAATTCAAGCCAATTTTTTTTAAATAAATAAATAATTATTTATTTATTGGCTACCAAACTACCAAACTTGATACGGGTGGGACAATTCAATTGAGTTATTTTTTAAGTATTTTAAAATTATTATTTTTAATTATTGCTAAAATCAATATAAAATTACAAAATTTTCAGATTTGATGTGGTATTAGTGTGACCACATCAAATTGTCCTTTTCCAAATTATTATTTTAATATTAATTGTTGGGTGCTAAGCGGATGGGTTGACAATTGGCGGACAATTGGGCGGACACCCTCAAGAAGAAGAAGAAAACTTCTTCCACCATTTGGGACTTCAATATTTGAAATTTAGGGGGGGGGGGGTGTAATATACTATTGGAAAGGTCTTGGAAATACCTTTCAAATGGTATATTAAACACTATCAAAATCTAAAAATTGAAATGACAAATGAAGCTCACTCTTAGTGTATAGTGGATGTCCACCCCGTTGTCTACTTGGCTATCCCTCATCTAATAAAACATTGGATTCTAGAAAGTACATGTCCGTTTTCTAAACTTGTATTCAATGCTACACATATTCAATGTTGCATTCATGTATGAATTTGTAATTCATGGAAATTTCTATGGATTTAAAATTGCAAACTCTGTATCCTAAACCCTTACCCTAATCCTAAATCTTAATGCTAAATTTTACATTATTTATAAAGTTCTAAAAAACATTGATGAGATGTGTGGAATATGTTTGACCTTCAATTTCCTTTAAATGTGATTTTTAGAAAGTATTACATATGTAGATCTCAATGACTTATTTATTTATGTTTTGAATGTCATTTTGATTTTTCTTTATCAATTATTTTGTGGCAATTGTACAAATGTAGAACATGCAATTATAATCTAAAGTGTTTATTTAAGTTTATTGAAAAATACATTGAAAGTATAAAACACAAAGGTATGCATAGTACAAGCAATTGTATTATTTTCTTATTCTACTAGAAGATACTACTAAAAATTATCTAACTTTATATCATAATTTTTGACAAAATCATTTGTACATGCATTAGTTTTATTCTTACCCTTTGGTATGCAATTCCTATATTATGTGGCCTTGGTTATAATCACTTGTAATGCATTTTAGTCCAATCTCAACAGATATAATTTGTTTAAAATCTCAAAGAATTTATAAATGTAATCGTATATATGAAATGAATATTTTTGAGGACAATAATAACATGGAAAATCTATTTATAAGAATTCTTTTGTTACATGTATAATAGGCTGAACTATTCAACTTTTGGAGGTATTTCTTAAAACTTAGATTTTATTAGAGGGAAAGTTATGTATAAAATTTGTAAGCGATGTTTAGGTGTTTGAATTATTTATATATATTGTGAGTTTTTTCTAACATTTGTAGAACCTAACATTTTCTACACTTAATTTGTTTTCTATTTGATTGTCACCTAACCTTTTATTCTTTTTAATTTGATATAATTTGTTGGGAAGCTATAATAGAAGGTAAAGAACCAAAAAGAACTAATGGAGGATTTTTCTCAAATAATTTATTAGTTGTTTTCCCTTTTTTCAAGAGAAAGAAAAGAAATGTATATATTTGAATCTTGTATTACTTTTTTTTCTTTCAATTAATAAAGTTTATTCTTAAAGGATGGCTTTTCTTAACAAAAGTCATCCTTTAAGACTTTTTTAATACTGATGGCTCCTACATATAGTACAAGAATCGCATCTATAAGTTGTTAGTACATTCTTTTGGTTAGAAATTTATGGCATACATTTATAATTCTATCCATGCAAAAATATTTGTTCATTTTACTTGATATTATGAATAGTACTGAAATTTATTTATAGAAATCTTTGAGATGAAATCTACTTGCAATCAATATAATAGCACACATACTTATCCCAATCTATAGTTTTAAGGTATTGAACTACATGTCGACATTGTGAAGATTTTGGCAAATTATGTTATTTTAAATGTCACAATTAGGTGTGATAGTAGTAATACATATTAAAACATGTACTACATTAAATTACAATAAAGTGATTTTAGCATTTTTAGTAGCATTCTCTAATAGAATAAGAAAATAATACAATTGCTTGTACTATGCATACCTTGGTGTTTCAAACTTTCAATGTATTTTTCAACAAATTTAAATAAACACTTCAGATTATAATTGCATGTTCTACATTTGTACAATTGCCACAAAATAATTGATAAAGAAAAATCAAAATGACATTCAAAATATAAATAAATAAGTCATTGAGATCTACATATGTAATACTTTCTAACAACCACATTTAAAAGAAATTGAAGGTCAAACATATTCTACACATCTCATCAATGTTTTTTAGAACTTTATAAACAATGTAAAATTTAGCATAAAAATTTAGGGTTAGATAAAGGATTTAGGGTATAGGGTTTGCAATTTGAAATACATAGAAATTTACAAGAATTACATATTCATACATGCACGCTACATTGAATATGTGTAGCATTGAATACAAGTCTAGAAATTGAACTTGTACTTTCTAAAATTCAATATTTTAACCCCTAAAGGACTATTGTCCCTTTGAGGAACAAATGAGATTTTAGGCAAGTACCTATGGGCAAAAAAAATTTCCTTATTTTTTGAAATTTTTTTTGAAGATAAAATATTTGATTACCTTAATGGGAATATAATTCTTTTTTCAATCAATGTCCAAGAACAAAAGTTATGCCCAAATAAGCCCAAAATAGGGAATAGGGGGCAGTAAAAAAATTTCAAAAATTTCAATTTTCAATTTTTTCAATTTTTTTCCTCATAGATAATATTTTGTGTACATGTGAAGCTCTTATTCATTCCATTTGGATTTTTTATGAGAAAGCTGTGGACAATCTTGTTTTAGAAACAATTAGAGCATCTTCTTGAAAAAATAACTTGTAGAATTCATTTTTGGATGCAATTTTTACAATTTTTCAAAAAAAAAAGTTCCACATGGGCTATCTTATTAGCTAAGACAATCTCACCATTGGAATTAGTGCATTTTTATTCCATTTTAGAGATATTAATAATTTAGATTTTCCTTCTATCTTATACCTACTTCTACTTAAGAATTTTTTAAAGAATAAAGATTAAGTTTTTTTGAGTATTTTGAATTTTTCCTATATTCTAAACTCAATTTTAGACCATAAAACTTTAAAGCTCAAAATTCTATAGTGAAAAAAAATTTAAGTTCAAAATGTTCAAAGTCAAAAAATCTAATCCTATAATATGTTGAAAAATTTGTTTTTTCCACTTAAAATGCAGATATCATGCAATTTGTGAGGTCAAAATTCTGAAATTTTTTCCACATGTTTTCATACTAATTAGGTGTAAGGTCCTATGGTTAAATGTGGAAAAAAAGTAAGTTTTAATTTTCTTACCTTTTGCTTTAGAAATGGCAGTTTTGAGTGATTTTTGGCAAAAAAAAGGTCTTGGTCCTTTAGGGGTTAATGAATGAGGAATAGCTAAGTAGACAAGAAGGCAGACGCCCACTATGCACTTTGAGCAAACTTCATTTGTCATTTGCAATTTCAATTTTTAGATTTTGATATTTTGTAATATACCATTGGAAAGGTATTTCCAAGACATTTTCAATGATATATTACATGCCCCTAAATTTCAAATATTGAGGTTGAAAATGGCAGAAAAAAATTCTCCTTCATGAAGGTGTATGCTCAACTAGCAACTGTCCACCTAGCCGTCTACTTGTCCATTTAGCGGATAGCAGTGTAGATGGCTAGACAACTAGTCTAACACCCATTATGCACTTGCATTGAGTTTTTTTTTATCATTTGAGAATTCAATTTTTTGAATTTGAGGGCCTATAATATACCGTTAGAAAGGTATTACCAAAACCTTTCTAATGGTTTGTTACACGCTTCAAAATTTAAAAAATGAAGGTCACAAATGGTGAAAAAAGTTTTTTGCTATTTAAAAATGGGCGTCCACTTATTTGCCATCTACACATTTGCCTTGTCATATGTCATCCACTCGTCAAATGTCTGCTCATCAATTGAGTTGATCATCTTTTGGCCATCCACGTGTTCATTTTAATGCTTGAAAATTTTATAGATGGCTATTTTATCTTGTTGTGTCCAGTTGGACATGATTTTGCTTGGAATGTAGGATTTTGTCAACCCTACACATGAGTCCTATATGGATGAGGAGAGCTACATAAGATTTTTTCATCCAACCTATTTATGACATGGCACTTAATATAGTGGTTGAAAAATGGTGATGTGGCATGCCTAGTCAGGATACTTTTATGTTGTTTCAAAATTTTAATGCTACTTTTTGAGGAGTCAATTTAGAAGTTTTCTAAAACATCAATTGGTGCATCTCCTATCTCTAAGGTAAGATCAACAAAACAATAATTATTTAAAATAAATTTCAAAAAATAAAAATAAACAAGAAAAATTGTTGAAATCACCAAGAGTTAAAAAAATTATTATTATCTACCATCAAGAGAATTTTTGATAGCAAAATGAAGGAAATCCTTCACTAGAAATTAGTGAAAATGAAGATTACAAAGTCATATTTGTATCCATTTTTTGTTCATAGTGAGACAAAAGATATGGAATAACTAGAATATGAAAACTTAACCATTGCACATCTTGACATTTTTCAAATGTCTAGACGTTGTTTCAAACATTTTAATGTTGTTTTGACATTGGAATCATGTTGTTTCAAACATTTTACATTGAATATAATTCTTACTATTTATATTCTATGTGTATTGTTCTACTTCCAACTACCCTATTTGTATAAATATCATCACTTTTCATCCATGGTGCTCATCCATCCATTTCTTATTTTTTGCGAAGCATGCGACATGGCTGCCCTTCCTATAAGTTTTTTACATATGGTCAACATTTTACTTTAGATTGTAGTAGTTTTACTAACTTATCTGTAGTCAAAATGGATCTACTTGTTCATATGGTAGTCTATGTTTTTTTGAATGTCCCAAAAAACATCAGTATAACTTCTATCATGTCATATAAAACATCAACGTCAATGATAACATCAATTTGGATTTACAATAATGTGCCAATTTTTTCCACAATGTTTACAGAAATCTACCTTGTCGGGCTAGATGCCCTTTGATAGCTTTATGTTTTGTTAAACATCATGTGTTACTTAGTAGTCAAACACAACCCAAAACATGGATTTTTTTATAGTCAAGGGTACTCACCATAAATATAGTAGGTTTAAGAATTTCAAAGATTGTGTGAAAAACTACCAATTTTCAAAATAGAGGCCATCTTAAGGATTGACACCTACTATTGACAATAGATTATCTTTAACTGGTCATACTTGAAATACAAAATGCTTCAACTTTCTTTGGTTGCCTCAAGAACTCTTCAATCATCTTCTAGAAATGAGTATTGACTTGGAGGCTCTTCGACTAATTTTTGCAAACAAAATTTAAAATTGTCACTTATTTAGTGTAGTGAGAATAATATAGATATAAAAAATATTTTTCAAACTTTCAAATGTGCAAATTTGTATTAGACTACTTTAGGAATTTTTGGAAAAAAACTTAGACCATTTGACCATATAGATTGCAAATTATAATATATACTTGAAGTTAAAAATAATGAAATTGTGTGCTTTGCACAACAAGGTCAGTATAGTTTGACTCAAATTTGTAGAGAAGGGGGCTCTATCTAACTTTGGGAACTAATACCATAGGATAGGTAGTTATGTTAGTTATTTGCATGACAATTTTCAAAGATATTAGAGGTGTCTAATTTACACACAAAAATCTTACACTAAGAGAATGTCCAAGAAAAGGACTATATGGGTAGGACTTCAATTTTTTCTAAAGAACCCATCTCTTAGCAGAATAGAAATTTCAATGGTCAACATACATCTTTCCTTCTTTTAATCAAATACAAAAAAAAAATCTCATGAATATACACAAGAATTTCTACTAGTGGTTCTAAAATTGTTTTACAACTTTTATTGTTGTGCATTGAGTGAAATTTGGAATTTTTTTTTAATTTTCAAACATTTATACATTATTTTTCTATTCTACTATGAGAGTGTATGATAAACATTTCAGCCCATTTGACTTCATAGATTGTCAAATGTAAGCATTCAAAGTTAATGAAAAAAACTTTTCAACTTAATTGCTTGCCAACTATTTGCCCTAGTATTGGTACAATACCCCAAATTAACCCTAAACTTTTCAATTCTGTAATATTGATTGGGCCACTCAATTGAAAACAATTATATATTTTTGGAAAGCTTATCAAAATATGTATCTTTTGATAAGAGTTTCATTTTCGTTCACTTAAAATTGACTTCATAGTAACTTGGCCAAGTTTTCAATAGATTGTTCAATGGACAATTGTCCTTTAATAGTTAATGAAAAGAAATTGTTTTAATTGGTTCATTCAATTAGCTTTGAACACTATTAGTTTAGTTGTCTCTAAAGAGGTAGGGTTGCAAAAAGATTTGCCTACCTTAACCATGAGCAACTCCAATGTGTATATTGAGGTCCATGTGACATAGCCATCATTTAGAGAAGACTTCATTTTGAAGAACAAAATAGCTTCACTAAGAATTGAGCAAAAGGAGACTTTCTTGAGTTCATTTCAACCTTGCCATCTAATAAAAAGGACTATATTGAACATTGTGATTGATACAACTATAGTTACTAAGGTAAATACACCTTATAGCACCCCCTACCTAATTGCATCATAATGCATATCCATCTTCATTTCAAAACATAAATCCAAGATTGCCATTCTCCTCTTAGACATGTGGCACAAATCTCATAAAACAATATCTACAATGGCTATCCTAGATTTAGATTCCGAATCAAAGCATTTAGTTTGGGGTTGCAATTAGATGTTCTTACCTTCCCTCTAGATTCACTAGGATGGAAATGGAGCAAATAAGTGCAACAAAAAACTAGCAACAATCATTTTGTACAATAGAAAAAGAAAGTTTTGAATTGTAATAACACAAACATTACTTCATCTCAAGAACAACAAGGGACATTACCTAAAATTTCCAAATTTTACTCCTCAATGTAGCCATTTGAAGAATTTTCAGGGCTCCAAAAGCCTACAAGTTATCAATTGTGGGAATTGGATTGTGTTGTGTAGGAACTCAACTTTGCAATGATAGTGCAACGGTTTGATGTGGCCAAGCCCTCACTATGTCATTGTCCAAATTTTTTTTCAACTTTGTTTTGCATTTGAAGAATTTAATTAATTAATTATATTTTGAAAAAAAAAATTCTGACATTGGGCCATTTCCTTCGCTACGGGGAACAACTATGGAGGAATAGGCTCGAAACGAGCTTTTGAGCCCTTAGATTTCTTCTAATGATCCAAGGTTATTTCTTTTAGCAAACATTCAAGGCTTGAAGTACTAATATAGATTAGAACTTTATGGCACTCCAATTGTTAGTAATTACTCAAAGTTGCCAAAGCTTTGAGTTCCTATTTTTAACTCAGTGAATTTCAACTATTATATAAACCAGATTAAATTTTGAAATGGCGACTTGTGCTAAAAATTCATGTTGTTTGGGGGAGGACACAATTTATGCTTTGGCTCATTGTTGCTTCACATATTGTTCCACTCCATTGTAGATGAGGACAAGTGTTTATATGTCCTCTAGTTTGAGAATTGTGCTAATAAATTGTAAATTGGGTAGAAACATTTGAATTGTTTGAATCCACCATAAGCTTTAGGCATGGTCCTGTATTCAAAATTTTAACCTTTGTGAGCTTCAATTTTGGAGCCGTATTGAAATTATCTTTGGCAAATTGAATTATAGTGTTGAATGTGCCATATGAGACACCTTGTGATTGTGTGCTAAGTATGAAGATCTAAAATTTTGAATCCAATTGATTTTGCAATATAGAATTAATGTTGTCAGTAAATGTTTGTTTCCTCTAGCAATGGGGTTAAAGAATTAATTAGATTTGCAATCCTACTTCCATCTTCTTGTGATATACAAAAATAACTCATAATTCTTTGTTGAAAACATATAGCCAAATTTTTGGCTTCCCAAAGTATTGCATGCAAATATGCAATGATTCAATGAAAGAGTAAAGACAAGAAAAATCTACATGGCCTTGATCTATCTGACTCAATTGATGGAGTTTGCATTTTTCCTTGCCATGAAGTTCTAATCTATATTCAATACTTCAAGCCTTGCTTGTTGTCTGAGTTCTAGTAATAAACCTAAGTGGGAGACTTCAGCACGACCAAGTTTTCCACGACTAGGGCTAGAGAAATCTTGGATATAGTTAGGTTCATGGGATAATTAACAAAAGAACTGCAAGGATGATATCTATAGGAATCTGTAGCATTTACTCGATAGAAAAGCATTAAATTAAAGAACATTGTTAGGGCATAGTATCTCAATTCGACATTTCATGACATCAAGAGTTGCAATTACATTGGAAGCAAGGCATAACTTATTCCTCTAGTTCCCTAGAAAGCATTTTGACACAAAGAATCTGCTTTGAGATAGAATCCTAATTCCTTCTTCTACTACATAAGATACAAGATCATCCAAATGCACTAATTCTACATACAAATTTTCCATTTACCATTCAAATATCTTTGGATATAGTGTGAATTACAAAAGTTTGAAGCATCTATTTCACTAGACCAATCAACAATAAGGGATGATTAGCGTAAACAACATCTAGTACTCTAAGCATTGAAGGCATAGCACAAGTTTTCACAAGATTGAATATCTACAATTGGATAGTTGGGAGGGAATTCAAAAATAGATTGACTAGGAATATCTTTACAAAAATGGATGACCAATGCAAATGTGTTTATAAAAATGGTGAAAGCCCATGAAAAAAAAAGTGATTAGCTTTAGGAGCTTAGTACCAAGCATCGCCTTTCAAAGCCAATATGTAAGAGATACATATCACTCTTTGTTTGAAGAGCCATTTAGCATTAAATCTTGCTGCAAAAAACTACCATCCAAATTACTTCTTATAAGTAATCTATATGAGTAACAATCTGTATAAGCCTCAAAACTCCAACATTGCATGGTACTTCATTTCTTTAAGTGCTTTGATCTTCTCATATATACTTGAACATCCACATGATGGCTGTCAACAAAAGCAAAAGTTGAGGCATCTATTGGACGTTTTACCAAAAGATAGATATTGTTGTTCTTTACTAGAACTGCCTCAACATTAGCTTGCATACTCTTCAGGTCAAGTATTAACTCTTCTATGATTGCCACACAACCTTGCAAATTAGCAATAGAGTTGTTAAGAAGGACACTTATAGTTTCTCCAATTATAGCAAAAGAAACATTAGCTTAATGTGTCTTGATTCTAATTAACAACTTTATAAAAGCTATCCTTCTTTGTAATGTCTTCCTGAAGAATCACATTTGCAAGCCGATTGAATTTTTTCTCTTGATCTCTCTACTCTTGCTCTACAATAGCACAATCTTGATACGTATATTGAATATTATTGCTTTGTCCATAACATTTCTACCATCTCTTTCTATTGCAACCAGATTAGTCTATTGTTTGCCTCCTTGAGTTGAACTTAGACTTGTTAGGCAATAAGTGCCAAACTGCCAACTGATATACATCGCAAGAAGAAGGCTCCATAGTAGGATTAGTTGCCTTCCTTCCAAGATTACAAGACCATATATAACATAAGCTATTTTCTTTGACCAATAGAGGTATCAACATAAGAGTGGAAATGCTTCCTTGCAAGTGCACCATATATGCTTGTAGGCATCTTTAAGGTAGTGTGAAAACAATCTTATCATCGCTTGGATTCCCTCCCATATAGAAGGTGGAGTAAACTTCTTCTACAAGTGCCGCTTCACATGATCCAAAGTGAATTGAGCAACCTTCTCTGTCCAATTGACATTTTAGTTTAGCTCATAGAACATAACAAGATTGTGGATGAATAGAGTGCTAAACTCCCCATTGTATGGCTGTGAGTAACCATACACTTGTTGATACATATAGAGTGCATTAATAGTTGTTTGCCTATCTTCAATGAGCTTCAAGGGATGTCGATTTCCCTTCAATGTTGGATAGGTGCTTGTAAGGTCATCATGCGGGAACAAATTGTCATTTTTGAGGTCTTGCTACCAAAGGCCACTTGCTCAGAGGCCAATAGTTTGAGAAAAAAAGGAAGCCGTATACCTTACTCAATTGTTGCCTACAAGCACTACAAGAAACTTATTTTTTAGGTGATGGATTTTAGGTGACATCCAATATATGTAACAACCCATGTTTTTCTATCAACAATAATGTTTGCCATTACCTTAAGATGTTATGGTAGACATTACTATTGACATAAAAACATGGGTTGTTACATTAGATGTCACCTAAAATCTATTCCTAAAATATGGGTTTTTTTATAGTGAAAAAAGGGTCATTTCTTAATCAATTCCAAGCTCATAGATTGTGAAAGCATTGCAACATCAAAAGGTTGTTACCATATGTTCACAAAAGAGTAGTCCTTTGCTAAATTTTGAAAAGGGATAGTAGTTGTAATCTCATCACCAAATTGTTTCATTGATCTAGAGCTTGAATTTGAGTCCGTTGTCTCTATAGTCATGTTGCATGTCATTTAGGCTAAACCTATACAACCTATTGAAACCATGCTAGTAGAGACTATTCACACCAATGCAATTGTGCAATGACTACAAATCACCAAAATTTTACACTAAAGAAATCTTTGACCTTTAGTATGAAAGATGTAGTTGCTAATAGATGGCTGGACTAATTATACTTCAACAAGAGCAACGCAAAAACAACTCCAAACAATGCAATTAGACAAGCAAGTGAAGGATGTGGAATGAAACAAACATAGAGGCAATGGGAGTCCTAGCCTTAGTATGAAATGATGAATTTGAAGTTGGTTTGATTTGTATCACCCCCTACAAATTTAGCACAAATATTTCATGGTTTACAATAGTACCACCTAAGGCATCATGTGCAAATTCTCCATGCAATTGTTTATTGTATTACTATGATTGTAAAATGATTTTGTAAATACTAAGTTGACTTAACTCTTATTAAATGCCCAATGTAAACTAATAGTGACTTCATTTGTTCTATTACAGTTGGCAATATACTAAATTATAATTATTAGGTGGTTTTAGTAAGGCCATCCACTTATTCTTGTAATATATGACTGCACTAATGTATAAGTACTTTATAAGAGTATCTTCAATAGGGCCTATAAGTAATATATCATTTAATGTAGATGGATAGTTCAGAAAGTTAAATTATAGCTATTTGTAGAGTTATAGTTGCATTTTATACCTATAAATAATAGATCCCCCCAAAAATAATTTGAACATGTAATGACCAATAGACATCCCATTGAAAATTGGACATCTTCCAAAAAATCAGTGGACTCTTTAATTCTAGTGTAAATTTTTTGAAACCTTCCTCCCAAAAATCAAAACCTCTCTCACTCACCTAACTTTTTTCCTTGTAGATTAGCTTTTAAATTTTATTTTATTTTTTGAAAATCTAATTATAACACATTGCACTAGATTACATTGCACTAGACTAATATAAGATTAAATGAAAGAAATTTTAAAAGCTTTGACTATTTAGATTGCAATGGAGGGAGACAAACTAGGAAGTAGTGAGACCCTCTTGGACATGGTAGTTAGAGAACAAGGCCATCGGAATGTGCTGAAGCAAGCTACTCTCTAATACAAATTTGACAATGAGACTTCTCACTTGCCAAAACGGATATGCATATGGCCAAAGACATCCGCATTCCTTGATACTGACACTATGATAGTCTATGCAACCATTGAATAGGGACTAGTGATTGGACCCAATGCCCCCTACCTCCAACTAGCACTTGAATCAATGCATGTTCGTCGAGAAAGATCTAGTATTGTCGTTGAGCCCCCCTCTTCTGCAATGCCTACAACGACAATGTATGAGAGTTTGATGTGGAGAAGGATTCCATTTTTGTTGTCAAGGTCCCTTCTTCTATGACGCCATACAATGACAATCACCAAGAGTTGGATGTCGGGGCTCACTTTGACACAGAGGTCCTGGCCATTGCACATGCTATTGGAGTAGAGTCACTTGCTCTAAATGGCAATTGTGAACTAGATGTTTTTTTTTCTATTAGATTTTACCTCTCAATTTTGACCGGACTTACTATAGTAAAAGAAGATAGCCAATATCATTAATCAAAGCCCAATGAGATTTATTTCAAGTGGCATCAAGTGTTTTGGATTTTAAATTGTTCAACTTTCATGTTGCTTATGAAATTGTCAATTTTGTAGATCCAAACACTTAGCTAAATATGTATACATGAGGAATCCAAAAATATTAAATATAGTCTTGATTATATGTCTTTAGTCTTATTAGTGTGTCTGATACACTTCCCTCAAACCATTTGTGAGTTGGATTTAGGAGTTGTCTCTTGAATAGAACAAGGTAGGCCAATTAAAAATATGAATTTTTTTTACTTTCAATCACATGGTACACAACTAGGCACAAATTTCAAATATAAGGAATTATATTGATTGGAAGATGTCTGCTAAAGAAATCTAAATACATCCTACACAAAAGAGCTTTATTAAGCTTATTGTAGCTTATGTCAGACACCAATTCCAAACGTGATATTCTACAATACAATTAGGTCATATCAATGATGAATTCTATGTTGCTTTGTAAGTCTTATGTGTTTGCACCATGTCCTAGCAGTGTGTTTGGTATACTCTTGTCCTGAATGCCGATTTCAGTGTCAAATGTGTCCATAGTACATGTCCATTGGGACGCCTACTCATATAGTACTACATACCTTTTACCTTGATGAACATGGTCTTCTCACCAATTTGCACACACTTCTGCCATGCATATTGTTTTGTACATCAACAACAATGATATTCAAATGAAATACTCTAATTTTGTTCTCTCGACATTTCTCAATTTTTAAAAACTTTCTTTCATACATGTATCGAAACCTTCCATACCAAAACTCATATTGTTATATAATGATACTAATTTTGTTTTTGGTCCCTCCGTGCTATCCATAATACTAGTTGAATGCTTTCACAATGTGGTAGGATTTCTCCATCTCCTAGTAGTTCTATATTGACTAACTTCTAGTGTTGTCTACAAATTATGGCCCGTGCTTCACCAGCACATGCTACAATATTGAACATTACACATCAACATACATATATGAGATTGATTATAAGTCACATGCCCACTATTCATGTCTAGCCATGTGACATTAGAACAACATAGCCATGCAACATTAGAACAACAAAAAGATCCCAATTACCTCAAGGACAAATTTAAATGGATTGCATGTGTCTTACAATATAATGTATCATGTGACCTTTGTCGTTGCTGCAACAAATGCGCAAACAAAAGCATCTACGAGGGCTCTAGCATTTCGCCTTTATTTGTCTGTTAGAACAAGCCCAGTGAGGTATGGTTGCAATGCTTCAAGAGTCTCCTATACTTGTCTTCATTTCACCTTTGCTTGCATGCAAAGCAATTTTTTGACTCCAATGCAAAATTGACTATTTTTTAGATTGTTTGACTCCAATGTGCACACATCTTTCCCAACCTTGTCATGTGTACACCATGAACTAGGTTTGAAGAGCTTGCTAGCATAAATACCATCTAGAATAGCCATCTGGACTACATTTTCCATTTTACCTAACAATTGTGAGTCGCATTTTAGCACACAATTCGATCCTTCTACACACTAAGAGAAAACAATGTTTTTTTAGGGTGTTTTAAAGAAACATACATGTTTTCCGAAACACGAGATGTAGAATGCAGTGATTGCCTAGGGAGCAAATTTTTTTGAGGATGTTCTAACAAACATGTAGATGTCAAATGTAACACAAGTGAATGTTTGATTTGATAGGAATGTTAAATGAAACATTGCACGAAACATCCACACGTTTTTTAAAACATCCTCAAAAATAAAGAATTGCCATATCAGCATAAAGAGTCCTTGTCACAAGTTGTTTACTTGGAGAAGTTCTTATGGGGTCAGGTTGGAAGCTGACCGATTGTGGCAACTAGGAAAGATGGGCAATTGTATGGAATACTATTTGTACAGTTGGTTAATCTAATTTTGAGGCGTGGACAAATGTGGTTTGGATTTGTGGATTTTCCAAATTAGGCTTTTAGAATTTGGATTTTGGAGTTGCTATTTTGTGTGGTCCAACAAGCATGGTGGCATGTTTGCACACTTGTTATAGGCATGCATTTTCCATTTCGGACAGAGGAATGTAGTGTTAGGCCCAACTTGAGTGGGTTTAGGCAATGGACTAGGCGACGGGCTGGGAGTTATATTCATACAATATCAATCTGTTAGAGTGAAATCATTGTATAATTTTGTTAATCACTATATAATTCTATCATGACTAGTTCAAATAGAATGACTCAAAGCTTTACAAATACAAAAATATGATGATTTGGAAAAAGAATTCAAATTTTTTTTGGGAGGGGGGGCTACCCAACACATTTAGTTCTAGGCTTTTTGTGGTATAACTTTTTCTTCCAAGAACCAATTAAAATAAAAATTATATTCCTATAAAGCTAATTAGTTTATGTATCTTATGATAAAGTTTTAAAAAAAATTCACCAAAAATTGAGGTCATAAGAACTTGCCCATTTTTTCACTCAAGGGAACAATGGGACATCAAGGGTTAATTTTTGGTGAATTTGATAATTTCTCTTGTTCATTTTATTTTATTTTTGGATTTTTGAAAACTAATTTTTTATGCCAACCTTAACAAAAGAGTATGGTATAAAGGCAACTTTTCAAATTATAAAAGAAGCTTTTAACATTATAAAAGTAACCTTTTGCATATATAAAACAACCTTTCATATTATGAAAGTCATATTTCACACATGCATGTGAAACATACCAAGGTGCTACAATTTGATAATGTAAAGAAGCTAGAAGCTTAGCTATTTTCTTAGGAGTTTTTTGGAATTTTTTTAGTGTAATTATTGTTTATATCTTCTTCCAAACAACAAAGAAAATTAGAGACAAAACAATGATTTTGCACTCACTTCTATTGTATGTTGCACTTATTTCATTTTCCATTGAGGGCTTTAAAATAATTGAATTTGCAAATAAATTAGAAGATGTTGCACTTTTCATATCATAGCCATGTTCAATATTTTTAGCGCAAATTCTTCTTTGCAGGTTTAGAAACAATTTTGTGATCATCTTGAGATTCTATAAGGCAATGCTTTTCCTATAAATTAAAATTCTATCCAATTTCATTATTTCATTAATAAAAAAATATCTTTAAAATGTTGGTAAAGTAATAGTATCGTAAAAGTATTCCCTCTCACCATCATTCCATTTTAATTAATGGGAAGAAAGTTATGAGGGTTTTTAGTTTGTAAGCATCATAGATTTTCTTCTTTAAAATAAACTTTAAAGTCCTTTATTGAACTCAATTTTCAATATTTTTTGAAAAAAATAAAATTGTAGGATGTAAATTGTTTATTACAACATTACAATCATTAGGATTGACAATTTTCAATTCCATTAATAAATTCTTAGCAATTAAGCATGTTGATTCATTTTCTATTTCTTTCTACTTACTATCTTTTTTCTATATGTTGTACAATTTCAAATTATTTGAATTTTTTCAAGCGTGTAGCAAAGCTGCCTAGAAGAAGGAATCCAAAGACTAACCACCATTTTAGACATTTGTTTTGAAATTATCATGTTGAATCATTCTCTATTTCTTTCTACTTACTATCTTTTTTCTATGTGTTGTACAATTTCAAATTATTTGAATTTTTTCAAGCATGTAGCAAAGCTGCCTAGAAGAATGAACCCAAAGAGTAACCACCATTTTACACATTTTTTTCAAACAAATGTGATGTTGTGAGTTTTTCAAAGGGCCAAAATTAGGGTTTTTTCAATTCCAACACTATTATTTTGCAATCTACATAGTGAAAATTTCTGAAATTTTTTCACATGTTCTCAAGTCAGTATAATAAACGATCATACAATTACATTTGACCAAAACTGTATTTTTAATAAAATTTGGTACTTGTACTAAAAATGGGAGCATTTTTGATGAAAACATAGTCAAAAACCTTTGAGGGTTAATATATCATAGTCTAACTAAATATATAACATATAAGTGTTTTCCTACGTTTCTACCATGCAGTCTCCAAGGTGTTATGAATGCATAGTCCACTAAAATCCTCGCTCTTTACAATCATGTGCTGAGGTGGATCTGAAATAGGCAAGTCTAAAACTATGGCAAATACGTTGATGATAAGTGATACGTAAATAAAAACACCAATTACCAGCGACTGAATCCCTTGAGCGAAGCAATCCTGTCTGCAACTTTAGTGCAAGGCACACTTACTGCGTCAAAGTGAGTCTTCCATTAAGCTATTACTCCAAGGCTCTTCCGCAAGAAGATGCATGACAGAAGACCATTTAAGTTAGTGAACCATTGCAATCAACAAATGAACCATTTCGATTACCCTGGAGAACCAAATAAACAAACCAAGGTGCTCCTGGTGGTTGTATGCACAGATATCACATTACTGATAAAAGTATCATCTTCTCAACTGATCCAAACAGGCTCCAAACCCCTGAAAAAAGCTTCTCCACTGCACTCTCTAGGCCGTGAAAGTCTAATTCTTTTACGAACTGAGAATAAATTAAGTGACAAGCAACCAATGAGGTGAACAGAAACTTTGGCTCGTTACATACCTGGAAAAAGAGCAAAATTTTGGAAAACCCTCACTCTAACATTAGGAGACTAGTACTGTCACTTAAAATTACACGAGAGCGGCAAGGCCTATGCTGCATTGATTCCCCAGACCTCGTCCACAGCGGCTTGCCACTCTTCCTTGACCCAACAGGAAAAAGAAAAAGAAAAAGAGGGGGAAAAAGAAGACATAAACTACAAGATGAACTGGGCTGTAGGAAGTTGGATGTCGACTGATTTGAAGTAGGGATCATTCGAAAGAAGCCCAGCTTTCAACAAGAAGCAAGCGCCGGTAAGGCTTGCCATTGACATCCGCCTTCACATGCCTGGATACCCTCCGCATCTGGTGAAACAGGTTGAGCTCATCATTAATAAGTCCAAAGTTAGCATCTGGATCCCCAATTTGGGAGACCTTGACTTGGGGAAATCCAAGCCCAGGCAGAAGCTCCTCCGGCCAGTCGCTGTGGAAATAGAAGTGCGTCTTGAGCTCATGAGCCAAGTGAGTAGAAGATTCATTCATGAAGTCCGCCAGCACCACCGTCTCGTTCATGCAATGGCCCGAAATGCACGTCAAGGTCTCCTTTGCACGCGCTTCTTGCAGGTAGTACAGAAAGCCTTCTAATATCCACACGGTAGGCAGATGAACCTTGAACCCCACGGCCACTAGCCTGTCAAACCAGTCGTCCACTGCAATATCCGAGGCCACCCTGTTCAAACTCTTCGCCTCCAGCTGAGGAAGAGGTTCCCCTGCTTCCACCATTGCCTGCAGAATGGACTCCTTGAGGTGCAAGGCTTTGGCAGAGTCCACTTCGAAGACGGAACAGTCTTTGAGAGACCTCAGTCGGTATGCACGAGCGTCCATGCCTGCACATCGGTATTATATCATATCACAATTTAAAACAGCTCCTATACGATTGATTCCAGGAATTTTGATTTCCTGAAAGTACGTGACACCCGATCCTAACCAAGACCTACAGCCATCCGTAACCCTGAAAGGCCAAGACTTCAGGTTTCGATATGGCCTACTGGATTGATCATACTGTCAAAAAAGTATCTTAGACAGGGTATTTTATATCAGCAGAATCAGAAAAGAACATTACATGTGATGGTAAAAAAGTTAAATAAATTCTACAATAGAAAATCTCCAATCAAATCTGCTAAAAAACATGAGGTCCGATTTGGGTTCTTGGTCCTTGAAGGACCAAGGTTTCATGATTTTAGATGATCAAACTGTGAAAATAATATACGGAGTAATTCAAATGGGGAAATTTGTTATATCACTAGAATCAGTCAAGAACATTGCATGTTCTTCTGAGAAAAGAAATGAAAGTAAACACAAATAACTCCCCATATTACCTACTCAAAACTGCCAAAAAAAAATAAGGCCCAATTTGGGCTCGTCGGTCCTCTAGGGTTAAACTAACGGTGTTGACACTCAGGTCGAATCTCCAATAAGCACATCAACTTCAACTAGTGTAGTAAGCTGCAAGGGGGGAGAAACATAAGATTAGATGCATTTAATCATTCACTGCTATGGAACCAATGAAAGCAACTCTTTGAATAAAGTTTGGAAGATGGCAGAAGTCTCAGGAAGTAAGACAGGCTTACTAACCGGCACCCAAAAGGACGACTTGGTGAGAATTGTCGGTAGAGACAGAATCAAACCGAGCCAGAGCTTCAGCGAGGCGAGCGTCAAACCAGAGTGTGCGCACGGCCATCATGACGCCAGCGGTCTCTCGGGCGTTCTGGTCCTGATCTCGTCGCACCTTCTCCAGCAATCCTCTGAGCAACACGTCTCCAGCAAAGACTTCGGCCAAAGGGTCGTGGATCACATGGTTCCATAAAGCTCGCCCTGCCGCTGTCTGGCATGCGCTCCGCTCCAGATAGTCGCGCTCAGGGTCCAGGGAGCTGTGTAACCTCCTCACGGCCTCAAGCTGGCACTGACTCGTCGCCAAGTTCACGCCCAACCTCCTGTAAAGTCAACGTCTTATATCGTTACTTATACGGACTTATCAACTAGCAACAAGAATGGATTCGCAAATGTAGGTGAAATAATCCGTGATTGAAATAGCAAACATGTCTAGAGTTTGGAATGACATGGTGAATCCTACTGTCTCATTCATACATTCGAGGACTTGTTATCCTACTGGATTCTGAATTGTGTTTTAGAGAAAGAAAGGAGAAGCAGCAGATTATTGTGCTAAGTTGCCTTTCTGTCAAGACCCAAGAATTGATGAAAGAGAATGTTAAGGAATATGGAATATTCTAGTACTCCCAAAGCTCTCTAATTACACTGCCTCGGGGGAACAAAACGGGTCTTCAAAATGCACACTGACATATATTCACAACTTGACATAAAGAAGTTTTCCAATAGATCTGCACACAGCATGAGAGATTCTCGGAATATACAACGAATGTGCAAGTAGGAAAAGTTGAATGTGAATCCTGTGCAGGATAAGACATACATACCCAGGAGGGCCAGGTGCCACATCGTCGTCGTCAGAGCTGGAGTCAACAGCCGTTGTGGAATGCTGCTCTTTGCCCACGCTCATGCTGACGAGAAGATCGTGGAGCTTAAAGTTGCAACGCGCAGCTGGGTTGAGAATCAAAGACGACCAGGCGAGGGAGGGAGAGCACATGTGGAGCAAGAAGGCATGGGATGTCGCAACTGCCAGCATGATAAGGACTTAGTACTCTCTGTTAACCGCAGAGCCAACACTGTGACAAAGCCGTAGCGAGTAGTAGGGCGTCTTGCGCTTCGAATTTCCTACTCTCAGCCATGTACGCTGCAGCAGCGTCAAAATTTCGGGGTAAAAGAAGGAACAATTAACACTGTACTTACAAATTCGCTTTGGCCTTCGACTTTAATAAACCAGCCCTCACGCTCATTCTCTTCTTCTGTCAAGCTTTACTTAACCGGCACAGTGAGCGTCCTGTAAAACCACCCAACTGGGTGCATCCCTGCTCAGAAAGGGAGGTCTCTGGCTTCAAGTCGGTAAGCAAATTCAAGCGGTAGGAGTGAATCCTCACAGTTTGGCAATATCCTGTCAATGGAGGCGGGACCAGTTTCCTCGTTGAATCCCCACTTCTCTTCCATTTGCCAAGAGACAGCGCAAATCTGCTCCGACCACACCCAGTTGCGTTTTTCGGTACCTGCAATGTGCAATCAACAGCAAAATTCTAGGAACTCGAGGCTAATTCCACACTTCAAACCCTCCAATGCACACAACATTGATTCAGTACTCCAGCACTAGCCGCAGCACCTCCCTCATAGACCGCTAATCCCTTTCCCTCTCAACCACACCCAGACGGCCACAACTCCGCAATTCGACGTCAAGGCCTATCTCCGAATAGCACCCTTGCAGCAAACTCACTCCACAGAAAAAAAATCCATGAAATCTGTACGTCTTCAAGCAAAATCTACGCACGCGATTCCCCGTCCACTTTAGAGAAAATTTCAGCACAACGAAAATGCCACGTCTGCCCAGAGAATGAAACGATGCCACATTTTTCGTGCCGAATCGCAAGCATGGAACGCACCGTGACACGCCGCTTCGAAGCGGCGAGAAACGGCAAGTCGACGACGGGTACAGGAGAAATGCTTGAGAACGAGGAGGGCAGAGGCGCCATGCCTGAGCGAGATTGAGATGTGTGGTAGGACAAATGTGGAGTGGGGTGGTGGCAGTTGGGCCAGACAGTCCCAGCAGAGCAGATGCGGACGGCAGGGTGGCCACGACGCCACATCACCCGGACAACACTTCCGGCAGAGAAACCCCCCTGGGCCCATTCCCGTCCTCTGTTAACACTGCCAGCTCGACCATCGTAGCCAAGTTCTCGCATTTGCCTTTTCCGGTTACAGTACGCTCGACGTAACTTGAGAAAGGAAGGCTTCTTTGAAGTCACGTTTTATTTCAAACCTTTACAGGTCGGAACAACAGTAACACACGAAGTAGCTGCTGTAAATATCAAAAAGTAAATATAAGACGTACAAAAGTAGTATTGATAGACAGGTTCAAACGATTAAAAATGATCTAGGGTAAAAAATTCGCGGGTGAAAAAGATTCAAGACAAGTATACATCCAGACAAGCTGCGTCTTCAACAAAGGTTCAAGACCTCTTTCCTTAAAAGAATGTATGAAAAACACCAAAAAGTGTCACTATTACACCTTCACCTTCTTCAGGATAAAACCCTGAAAGGAAAAGAGATTCTGACGTCTATCAAAAGGCAGTGTGCATAGTATTCCCACAGCTCGAAGCTGCCTATGCACAGAGCTTGGCAGAAAATGCCCCCTCAGAGAACATTATATCAAAAGCCTGTAGAATTGCAAACCAAGACCTTATATTTAAGGGGCTAGGTCTACTCTTGCCTAAGACCCCGTCTAACTAATTATCCATCCTCCAGGCGGAATGAAACCAAGACTACGTTCCAAGCTAATAGAGCCAAAATTCTTGATACTCGAGAGTTAGCAAGGTCATCAGAAGTTGCCGCCATATCCCCTCTCACCGTCGTCTTGTCTGTTGAATCCTCCACCTGACCCACCGTCGCCATAACCTCCACGGTTGCCGAACCCGCTACCGCCACGGGGAGCATCTCTAGACTTGTCAGTGGCGTAGTCAACCCGGATCTGACGTCCAGCTAGGTTCTGCATTGATCAAGACAGAGTTTCAGAAAACTCCTCTACACTACAACTTGCAGAAACATAGGCACAATATATTCTAATAATAAAACCACGGATCCGGAAGACCATCCCTGACTCCCTCTCAAAACAATCACATGGGACAATCGTCACTTTGACATTCAAATGAGTGACTTGCAATCGGTTCCACAACCCCAAATACCCGCATAAACTTTTACACAGAGGCTCGAAATAAAACGTACCCGACCATCCATCTCCTGAATAGCAACTTCAGCCTCCTCGGGTGTTGAGAAGTTGATGAATCCGAAGCCCCTCGACCTTCCCGTGTCTCTGTCAAGGATAATCTTCGCTGCAATCACACCACCAAACCACAGTCAGCGCTCACGAAGGCACCATAAAGACAACTACTTGCGACCCCTCCACGGTAGCTCATTCCAAGATTTAAACCCTACAAGAGTCTGGTCGGAAGGAGAAATAAATTATGGCTTCAGAAGAAACCAGACAGAAGATCTTCATTTTGCAAGCTTTCCTTTTCTTCCATCTCTACGTGAACTCTACGTGACCTAATTCATAAACTTGCACAAAAATCATAAATCATGAAGCACTGAGTGACCAGGCTAGTCAAATGCACAAAAAACATGAAGCACTGACGAAGCTGGTCGCATGGCTGAAGAAAAGACAAAAACTGATATTTCAGCATACTTCAATGTACATCATACATTTCGTGAAAGTTTCACATAGATCAATCAAAATGCTATTTCAAACGTTCATCATCCACCAACTACATAATAGCTCCCCTACGGATTGACGCTTCTGATCCGGAAACATCTATCCACGTACTCTCAAAAAAAAATTTAGATTGTCCTCCAAACCGAAACCATAAATTCCGAACAAACCACTGCTCTGAAACCAGAGAGTTAGGGAACAAGCACAATACCTTCCGTCACCGTTCCAAAAGAACCGAAAGCATCTTTCAACGTGTTCTCGTCAGTTCCCCAGGCAAGACCTAAGATCCCGCAGCAAAAGCATTGGTCATTAATTCCATTCAAAAATTCAAAATGCTTAAAGTTAAAAGCTCTACATCAGTGATATAAACTACACCAAGTGCACACACATAGGACGAAACTCCAGCTATCTCACACAGTCAAAGGCGACACGAGTGAGAAAAAGGAAAGTCAGTCAGAAGCAGTCGCAACTCCTGATCAACTCCAGAACGACACAGATATTGCTCACACCCCAAACTCTAAAGAAACGCCATTCTTCACACAACATTACCCGGTCGGAGGCTCACTGATGCACCATTCAGTCTTCGAGGCTAGTAAAACAATTGGATTCTAAACCTAATTACGACCACATCATATTAAAAATCAAGCCCTTGAGTCGAAAGACCACAAGCACATTGTAAACAAGTAACAAGAAGTCCTAATCCAAAACCCTAAACGCAACAAAAAGCACTGGACGACCTAAACCCCTCCAAAGCCAGGGTTTAAGGGCGAAAACCAAAAGAGTCTGCCATACTCCACAATTGAAAGGCTATCCTGTACCTCCGATGAAAAGCTTAGACCCAGACATGCCGCGCTGCAAAACAAGCAACGCGGGTGCAGCCACCCCGAGGCTGGACTTGATTAGCACGGACTGAGCCGCATTTTGGCGCAACAAGCCGCCGAGTTTCCCGAAGTAGGCCATAGCGGTGGTGTTCAGGGACTTCCTCCTGCGCTGCTTCGGCCTTCTTGCGATGGAGCGCAGACACAAACCCTAAACGACGCACACAAAGACCTGATCGGCACGCAACAGAAAGGGAAGCTCCAATTCTCGGGCGCCGTCTCTACCTTACTTGACGGATGCCCATGAAAGACAGGGGCTCGTCCAGCCCGGAGATCGTGGCCGTTGGACTTGATGGACGGCCGAGATCTCTGGAAAGGAGGACTTGCCGCCGCTACTCGCCTATGAAATTGTCCTTGCCCAAATATCATTAGCCTAGATTCTTGCCTAGTATGAAGATGTCTGTTACAAAGATGTACACCATCTGAACAGCAGGGCCTAGGGTTGACATATAAATGAGTTCTAGCTCCAAGAGCATTATGATTGGAGTGTAAGTTATTTTGGGTAAGTTCTATTATTCATGTTGAGGGGCATCCATACACAAGGCTATATTTGATGCTTCCTTTTGTAAGTAGATTTTATGACTAAATATTCTACATATATGTTATATGATAAGTATTACTTTGAAGAAGATCTCAAAAACAATTAGGCTTGTTGTAATTACCACTCCTCCCCTTACAATGAATGAATCACAAACTAAATAAAATTATGCTACATACTCAAATCTTTACATAATATAACTCTAATGCTCACATTTTAATGTAAACCCATACTAAGCAACTACATGTAGTCCATTCATACATGTAACTTTGAACCTAACAAAAAAATATATTTTTGGTGTTACTTATACAACTTCAAAATACTAAATGTAGGATCCAAAATGAAAAAGCCCTTAAAATTTTACTAGTTGTGAAAATTGGCCAGAATTTTTCTTCTTCACTTTTTTGAGAATTTGTGTATTTATATTTTTTCCACATCAAGTGCTGAAATAACACATGCTACAATGCATTGGAATCTTTTTTTTTAATTTATCAATGGATCCAATAAAATAATTTGATATATTAATAATAATTAGGTTTGGTTGGTAAAAAGGACAATTTGGCATGTACACATTATTGTGGCAAGGATATGTTCCATTCTTAGATTTATAATTTTTTTTAACCCCTAAAAAACTAAGGAACCTAGTTGAATTTTTTGAAAACTCTAATAGGCTCAATTGACTTCATAATTTGAATATTTCTTTTGATTTTTCAGGATGAATACTAATCATCCTAATCTATGTCTAAAGCTTTTTTTTAAAGTCATTTTAATAAATACACCAAATTTTTTTCCTATTTTTATTTATTTCAGTGTCAAATTAGGCAACTAAAAAATATATTTTAAGAAATGCTTAATTAATTTTGTTAGATTGTGTAGATTGATAGCTATTCAAAAACATTTGAATTATCCAATTTCAAAATATTTAGTGAAAGTTATGAGGAATTTAAAATGGTGGACAATGAAAGTAAAAAAAACATCAAAAGAGTCTTATTTTGCACTTAATTTTCAAAAAATTCAAATAAAAGCAAAAAAGATACTATTTATTTAATAGAAATTTCCATCATTAAGACTATCAATTCTCAATTTCTTGTAAAATTTATTAGCATTGAATTTTTTCTTTCATTTATAAACACATTTTAGTTTATTTTTTTTTAAAAGATGAATATGAAAGTTTTTTGTTATTTCAAAATACATTCTCAACCCATTTTCTAATAGATCTACTAATACATAGCCAAATTACGGGACATACATGTTTATTATATACATGTTTATTTCTAAAGATGTTGAAAGACAAAACTTTATCTTTTGGAATAGCTAGAAAGTCTACATTTTAAAGTGTAGGCACGTTTAATTTGCAATCGGTTGGGATAATCACTCTAAATTTTTGGATTGCTAGGATGTACTTGAACAAGTTCACTAAAGAATCCTACAATTGAATTTGTTAAAAAATAAATATAGATTAAAATTGAGCCTTACTTTGGAATGAATATTTTGAAGCAACCTTTGGCTTCTAAACATCAACAAACTATAGGGCTTAAGTAATTAAAGGTTTCATACCAAAGGCCCAAAGAATTGAATTAAAAATATTCCATCACTACAAAGAATCAAAAAATAGCTACTTAAAAAAATAACTAATTGTATACAAAATGGCATTATTGATGAAGGATTAAAGGATTTCATTGCAACTTCATCCTTAATCCATAAATGACGCCGCATCCATTTTCTGGTTGATGAATGATAGAGCATCCTGTTTTGTAGGACAAAAATGAAACTATTCATTCTCCAAATTTTGTAGGAAAAAGGAGGGTCTTCCATAGTAGCTTGA
The DNA here is from genome assembly GCA_963969395.1 of Pseudoscleropodium purum. Lineage (NCBI taxonomy): Eukaryota > Viridiplantae > Streptophyta > Bryopsida > Hypnales > Brachytheciaceae > Pseudoscleropodium > Pseudoscleropodium purum. The sequence goes on from OZ017798.1 coordinate 27,520,339, forward strand.
TTTCTAATGAGTGCTTTTTCATTTTAATAATCCCAAAATGCACATGGTATCAAAATAGATTATTTCCACTAAGACCCTCATGTCACTCGAGGATTAAAGGATACAACCCTATGACCAAGATAGTCACTGAAATTCTCCAATTATTAAACTAATAATTGCATTTCTTGTTTTTACAATAAGCAACGAAGTCATCTATGCATCAATTACTATTTGGCTTCTATGTCCTTCAAGGCTTAATGTTATATTGAACAATAAAAATAGAATTTGTAGAAGGGACACATAATTTTCAAATTATTGACATCTTGAAGTTCAATGAAATAATTCTTTTGCAATGATAATGAAATTAGTATAGAATGGTGTATAATAGCATACTAATATACCAATTTATGAACAATATTGTAGTATTCATAATAGCTTCCTAAAAATTTATGAACAATTTATTACGTTTTCATAATAACTTTCTAAAAATAGAGTTCCAAATGATTGCTAGTGTTTGAAATTGATACATTTTTACAATTCTTCACATTTTATATGATCATTCAATATTAAACAAAATACTCCAACTATTGTATCAATGCTTCATAATTTATTTTTTCTTACATAAGGTTTGATTTTTTAAATACAAATACTATTCAATTCAATTCATTCTTAAAGGGATTATAATTTCATTTCAATTGTAAGCAAATATAAAGTTTCAATGACAAATTATTCTAGATCAATTTTGAAGTTCCAATTGTTTGCAAATATATAGATTCAAAGACAAATGAATCAACATGGACTCTTGAACCAATATTTAGTAAGTTGTCAAATCTTTGTTTCTAGAAATTACAAAACTTTTTGGAAGGCGAATATGTTATAAGCTTACTAAGATAGATGTAAGATTCTCCTTGACTATAATATTGAGAGCTGGATTTAGCCAATTGCTATTCAATCTAAAGTCAACACTTTCTTGTATTAGAAATTGCGTATCAACTTGAAGATTTTTCAACCAAACAATATTCAAACTTTGGCAAAACTTTTCAAAATTTGGCACACTATATATAAGTGATTAAAGATTCACTTGAAGCAACAATCGTGATGGACTTCGAAGCTCACATTAAAACTAGGATTTGCCAATTCACCCTAGTACACCTATAGTTAAGTAGCACTCAACTCCATATATTTAGACACTTTATGTTACAGAAGGAGCCCATTTGACTTTAGGGTTGTTTCCTCCGATTCAAGCGGCATCCTGTAGTCTGAAAGTTCTACCTAGAAGTTGGGATTGGAGGTGAACAATGGACGTCATCATATGCTCACAACACTAGCACAGACTAAGGCAATCGTAGATGATCACCAAATCCACCAGCCCAGCAGACGATGAAGGAGCATCTCATTTTAGTCCGTGAAGGTCACTCCATTCTTCAATCGTCTGATTGACGTCCAAGTGCTTGTAGATGGTTTCCAGAATCCTCGCTTTGTCGCGTGTTGGGAAGGACTCTACAAGCTCTCCATCCTTGTAGAAATGGAACAACGGCACAACCTGCATGAGTCAACACATGCAGCGTTGTCAAATCAGCAAGACTGACTCGTACATTATAGTTATACTCCTCTCTTGTACCAGTTCCTCACAACACTAGATTGAGTTGGCGATGATGTCATGGGAATGACCCATATACGCCGGCAAAATTTATTATGTCCTAGGTTTCCAGATGTTGGTTCAGAGGTTCAGACACATTTTGCTCTACCAAGGTCGAAGCCTTTAACATTCTCGAAGGTTCAACCCCGAGAACCACGCAGAAAGAGGCGAAGGAGGCTGAGGAGAGAGGCCAAGATATAGAAGATGCCCCAAACCTTGGCCTTTGGCTGGATTTCGGGAAAACACAAGTTTTGCCAACTGAAAGGAGGCCTCCCACTGAAAGTAAGAGACTTTGAAAAATCCAGATTTTTGTAAACACACTCTTCCATCCACTCTCCAGTCTCCACACCCACTAACTTATTGACAACAATAAAACGAAGCAAAGGCTGGCGTACTATCATGAACGCTGACGCTTAATTGATCACCATACCTTTATTCTGAACTTCTCTGCAATGTCAGACTGCTCCTCATACTCATCCATGACCTGCACGCACAATGAAAGGCCAGCAATACCGTCACTACTGCAAAATTTCGCTTCACCCAATGCAAGATTACTCTTCCTGATTCGACTGGCCCCAACTCCAATACGAAAGTTGTCAATTACCAGAGGTCCAAGAAAATTCCCAAAGATACAGAACTTCGAGAAAGGTTCCACTAAGCATTAGTAAGTAGCAGACTCGCAACAGAAGAACAAGGTGCAAGTAACACAATTCCTAAAATGATGACGACGGACATCAAACCCTCTTCCGCGAAACAGTATTACATAACATCCCATAGCCCCTCTGACACACCCTCAAAAGTGGGATGGATTCTGATCCCATCCTGATCTTCTCCAATATCATTGTATGACAAACATATTATTCTGCAAATCCAAGCTCGCTCCATTCAAGTTTAACAGCTTTAGCTAAAGAATATTATGTAAGCTTTAAGATTAAATGAAATTTGAAGGAATAGAAGACTGAGAACATAAATAAAACCTAAGCATAAATCCTCTCTACTAATCCTGTCTCAGAGAACCAATGGGCTTCTAAATGCACTGCCATGTACAGAAGTCGTACAATCATATGTATACACAAGAGGACAGATTCTGAGGATATCAGCGGAATGTGCGGAATAGAGTGTGTCACTAGAAAGGGTCGAGTGAACAGTACATGAAGAGGGGAAGTCGTTCCTTACATTATGTTTCAGAAAGATGACAGAAGCTTCCCCATTGCCAGCTCCTTTGCAAAGCTTCGCAAACCCTTTCTCAATATATCGGCAGCTCCCACACGCTGTCCGGAAGAAATCTACCACCACTAAAGCCCCCATGCTCTTGGCAATGTCGTGAATGACATGCTCCAGGTCACGCAGTGTCTTGATCTCACGAACGCATTCGATCGGACACAAATCGTCATCGCTGTCACTATCCCCTCCCGACCCCTGTGCCAGCTTCTCCAATTCTTTTTTCTCCCTGTACTCTCGCGAATTCAACAACGCGGATGGCGCCGTGTCCTGTCGTTTCGATGAAAACGACAGAGCCTTGGGCGAAAAGGTGTACCCAAGAAACGAATTCAAAGAGCTTCGAGCGAAAACTTGACATGTGCCATTCAATTTCCTGTCAAAAATACTTGCAGAAGTTGAACCCAAACAAGCTCCGATGACAGACTGAGCCTCCATAAGTAGCCAATATTGGGCAGAAATTGCAGAAATTCCGAGCTCTTGAAATGCGCTGTACAGTTCTTCAAATGGTGGATGAACTCGAACTCGTGCTTAGGTCGTCGCCAGAAAGATTTAAAATGGACAAAAGAATCACTATCCGGATTGGTAGGGTTACCATTCTGGAAGCGTCGTCAAGGGTTCGCTTCCAATTTTCTCCTAAAAGGAACTGCACGCAACCAAACGAAATTTCTTCAAATTCAATCGCAAAATGAAGAGTGAAACAGCCCACCTTCGTCATCACATAAAATCTCAGCAGGGCTTGTCAATAAAATAAGATTGTCTCAGGAACATTACGAGCTCTCTATTTATATCCCTACTTCGCTGTGGACACTCACTTTCTCAAGGGAGAATCAATTACGTAAATTACATTCGATCAAGGCGAATTTCAAAATTGAACTAACAACCTACAAAAGCATCTGGAGTTATCTGAAGTGATTACAAGGTTCCACACGTCGAAGAAGAATCCAATTATGATGCGCAATTCTCACCGGTTCCCAATACCACTCTCAAAGGCTCTACACGTGATTCAGGGCAGAGCCACTGCAACATGCTTTCCGGAAACAATAACGCTCCTTTCAATCCGATTGAGTGACGAAACTAAAGTACACGACCCCAGGAAACAGAAAATTCAAACATCCTTACCACCAGAGAGCGAAACGAAATAGGTTATCTCCAATTTTCGAAAATTCAAGTCCTAATTCAGCTGCAAATTCGCGAACTCCGGTCTTCTTCAGTTCCCCGAATTTGCAATCCTGTCCTCCAGCACAGCCAACAGGCAAAACCCAAGGTGGGCCGTGGGGATGCGAGTCGACCACTGGGAGGAAATATCTGCAGATCACGCCAATGGGAAAGAGGGCAAAGGGCTGAGAGTGCGACCACCCTTGGTGCGATCGTCAGTCGTAAATCGATGAACATTATTGACTGCGCTCAAAGTGAGAGTGATGGGCTGACGGAGGCGAACTGCGTGACGGACGGAATGGACGGCGACGGAGAAAAGGACTCCATTGGACCACGGTAGTTCACTGCCGGATAGGACGGAGCACCAACGTTGAGATCCCTTAGAGTGCTAGCGGATTTGGCGTAAAATAAATCTAAAGTTAAATATCAAAATTTTAATTTCCATGTTTTTGTTAGAAAAATGAGAATCAACAAGAATAGGCACAAAAATTGTGGAACAAGAAATTAATCTTTTTCAATTTGTAGAAAGAAATGCCACTTTCCAACAAAGTTTCAACTTATTTCTTTCTTACTCCATGCCTATTTGTAATGATGTAAACATTAGTCTTACAACCATTGTGAATGAAGAGTTTGTTGAGAGTACTTCATCTATCTATGCCTCATAAATGTAAGAGCATCCCTACTTGTCTTATAAAACGGATGACTTGCTTATAGAGATTGGCAAAATGGCCCCACCTATCCTACAAAACGAGTGACTAGTTAACTAGGTGGCTAGCAAAGTCGGAGATAGCTTACAAAATGGTGTGGTTTTGCCAGTTGAAGCTTGACTTGCTTAAGGCTTGCAAAACACAATGTGACAAAATTTGGACCCACTTGTTGTGGCACTTGCTACAAATAGATCCTCTTATTGTGGCACTTTTGTGAGTAGGACAAACTTTTATGGACTTATTTTAGTATTCCAACAACATTCTTGCGGTTAGTTTGAAGTTGATTCCCCTTGCTACGGTACCTCTTTGATTCAAGATCTCCATGATCTCTACATACTCAGCTATCACGGCTCGTTAAGAGTGAATGGGTGTACCACCCGGCTTACAAAATGGATGGCTCTACACTTTACAAGTTGAGAATCCATTGCATTTTGCAAGATAGGTGGTGATGCTCTAAATAAGTGAAGGCTACCCTTCCTTCTTCTTTTTGGAGGTAGAATCAATGACAATAAATAACCGTAAATTTTTAATCATTATATATCAATAGAATGTAAAATCAACACACAATGGCACAAGAGGAAATGACTATTCAATTATATCACAAATGTAGTTTAGTATGTCAAGGCAAAGGGTTATAAATGCAACAAGTTTCTAAAATGGTTCAAAGAGGCCTATGGTGATTTGTTTATGATGTATAAGGTGGGTACTTCCAAAACCGCCACTTTTTGCTACTGAGTGTATTTTCTATTCTTAGGTTGGTCAGATTTATATATGTTTTTGTTGGCAAGTGAAAGGAGGTTCCAACACACCAAAGAATGTAGCATTTGGATACTGTATACAAAAGTTACTAAAGAACAAAGTTTGGTTCTAGAAGTGTTTCTTCCACATAGGTATATAATTGACTTTGGGGATGTACATATAATATAGATGGCGGTTTAAGTTCAGAGGCACATTTGGGTGTACCTACTTCATGTCCTAGCTTTTTAAGAAATTTGACTTTTGAAGTAAATTGTAAACATACATTTATGCCTTAGAATGGTTAGCATGGCCATTTCTAAAGCTATTTTAACCCTAGAAGCTATCCCAAGACCAAAGTAGTCACCAAAACGTTTGAATCATTGAACCAATAGGTGCATTCAGTGTGTTTCTAGTGTGAACAATCAAGTCATCCATTGGAAACTTTTTGGCTCCCTTGTCCTTGAAGGATTGAACCCATTCGGTTATACAACTCTCTACGGTACATCCCTTCTTACAAACATGGCCCTGACCTATTCCGGCCCTGATGCAGGCTCTCACACCGTTTCCAGTGCCGGTTTGCGGGGTTGCGGGCCCTGTGACCTTGGCACAACAGTCAATGCAATCCCGACACGTGGTGCCTGCATCTCGAAGCTCCTAAGCTCCCAAGCTTTTCACTATGGTTATGTCGGCCATGACGCTTGCCTGACTCCACGGCGATCTCTACTTCCCAATTGCCCTGCTTCGCCACCAGTTGCAATCCATCGTTACCACTAGTACCTCCCTTGCGTGATCCTCCCTTACATCTTGGTGCAACATCGTTTGAACCCAAGTAACAGAAAGATTATACACAGAGGTATGGCATTTGAATAATAATTTCCTGACTTGGTTGCTGGATTGCATCGTTTGCATTTTATAGATCTTGTCGTTTTCGACGCGATGATTTAGTGCCGATGCCTCTCTTTGATGCTGGTCCGTTACCCTGTCACCCGTGTTGCTCTGTATTAGTTCTGACCGATTTTATTTTCGACCGATTGTGTGAGCTTCTATATGTGCGGGACACTGTATTTAACTTTATAAAGAGTGTAGCGCCTGAGTATGCATGCGCCAACTATTATAGAGTACGTTGTGATGTAAGTTAATTAGTGATGTGACCTGAATAGGATTTTGGTGTTGTAGAGGATTGGGACAGGTAAGCGATTTAGGGTTTTTTGGTGATCGAGTAGAGGTGTGTATGGTTGCTTTTCGGGGTTGGAGAATCATATATATAGGGTTTGGGAGCTTTTTGTTTACTTTTAGGGTTTGATGAAATGTTTTGAGATTGAATTGTTTGCTTTAAGTCTGCATTTTATGGATCTTTCTGTTACTCTCTGCCAGGGGCGATTTACTGGTTCCTTTTTTTGTGGCTTCTGCTAGTGGGGGGACGAGAGTGATTTGGACGATGAGAGTGATTTTGGGGTTCAGGGATGAGCAGGGAGACGTGCATTTGGTTGGTAGCGGGGTTGGAGTGGGTTTTCGCAAATTGTGTAGTTTTTAGGAGTTGTGTTGTAGCTGTTTGTCGATCTTTAAGTTTTTAGGGTTTGAGAGGAATATAATTTGATGGTGATGTTACAGATTCAGGTGTTTTACGGATTCAGGCCCTAGTATTTCTCGTTGCAGAGAAGAATAGGAGACTATGGTTTCCCATCAATATTTGGAGGAGTAAATTGAAAATAGGTTGCAGAGATACATGATGTACTTCCGACGCGCGAGCTCACACCCAATTCAGAAGTCTATCAACCTCTGTGGCTTGTTATGTCTGTTCTTGGTTGTGCGCTTAGCGAGCACCGCAGCGGATTCCCTGTCCATATATCCCGTCATCCTACCTCACTGTTCTGCACCGACTCTTCAAGAATCATTTTTACAAGAAACAGCTGCGGACGTCTGCAAATCTAGTTCTCAAGAATGTCCATCTAAACATCATCACTTCGCTTCCGAACATCCGCAATCCACGCGGGTTGCTGAGGTGATTTATCATATCCATGTTTACATTTACTTAAGGCAACTATGCTTGTCTATATCTTTCCTTTTGAAGTAACCACTACAGGTGCTGTTTGCATCAATTAGGGTAGCTGAGATTATCTTACTTCATGTAGGTTTTGAATTTAGACATGGCCGGTTACTCTCCATTAATGTAAAATTCGTTTCTGATATTGATTAGTATTGCACATACCTTTTACAGTTGAATGAGACAACCTTGGAAAAAGCTTTGGACCTGGTGCATAGCAACAATGGAACTTACATAGCAGTACTTTATTATGCAACCTGGTGCCCCTTTTCGAGACAAGTTCGACCTGTATACGATGTCTTATCTACGATGTTCCCAACAGTTCATCACGTGGCCGTTGAAGAATCTTCAGTTAGGCCAAGGTGAGAAGTTGATTTCTTATGAAATTAAAAGTGGGTTGGGCTGTTGACGCAATCGTTTGTTTCAATTTTGGATTTTCAGATGTGAAAATGGACACTAAGCAGGTTCTGTTCCCGATGTGGCAGTGTGCTGTCTCAGTATGGAGTCCACAGTTTTCCGATTCTCTTCATGCATAACAGGACTGCAAGAGTGCGCTATTATGGATCCAGGAACCTTGAATATTTGATAAGATTTTATCAAAATTACACAGGTGCACACTTCATAACATTGTCAAGCTTCTGAAGTTGCTGGCCACCAACTTTTCCTTGATGTTAGCCGAATTAATCGTATGTGGTCTTGTCCTTGCCCTCCCCTTTATTAATGTCTATCCTGCTAGACTTTAGCTCACTGATGAGCATGGTTATATGTCAGTCATATCTTGACATGTCCACGTAAAAGCATTTGGAGCATTTTTGCATTTCTGTCAGTTAAATTGCTTCAATTGTCGTGCATTTAGGCCCGTACGAGAAGAGTGGAGGATGAAGATACTAGTACACTTTGCATGCCTAATGGTTATATATGCTTCCGGCATACGTTTGATTTTTCAGGTCTGAGTGCAACTGAAGGTGAACCAAGGAAAAAGGAAGATTGCGCTTTCGCGAGGTTGGTTTACGATGCTGGCACTGATGCGAAAGAAGGCTGTCCCTATCCTTGGGCTATATCTCCAGAGAAGTGGCTGCAAGATGATATGTACCTGAATCTGGCTGTAGTGTTCCTTATGCTGAGGTTAGTTTATCTTTTAGTACCTGCTCTCGTGTTGAGGTTGAAAGAACGCTGGGAGAAAGGAAACTTAACAGTAATGCCACTGAGGACAGATTACCCTCTTGCATCTAATGAAGAAGGTGCATTGCTGGGGAATGCGAGCCAGGTTGGCAATGAGGCGGATGACAAACAGCTAGGTGCTGGGCCTGCTAATGGATTGAACAATGTATCTATGCCGAACTGGCCTCCTGCTCACACTAACTCTGAAGTTGCTGAAAGCAGCTCAAGTCGAGCTGGACCTTCAGGTGAGGTCCACGATATGGGCGGGATGTAGTGATCATTAGCGTGTGTTCATGGAGGTACCTACGCCTTATTGTTACAACATAACCGTAATGTTCGTAATGTTGCTATACCAGATTAAACCCTGTCGTGGGTCCTGTACCGTATTCCCTTCCAGAACGTCCATGTAATCTATTTTGATATTTCAAGAGTTTTGCAAGAGATTTACTAGATTCTTCTTGGTTCTTTTTATCTTGCTTGAACATTGGGTGCTGGGTAGGATAATATTCTATGATTAAACGTTGCTTTTAAAGAGACACTTGCTTCTGGCTTGAGAAATTTTTGACAGCAGGTGTTGGTAACAAATCAGTTGTTCTTGAGCTTCCTCATTGTAGGCTCCCTGTTTCGCAATGAAAATTGAGCATTGCTTTTGTAGTTGTGTTCACAAAATTCAAGTCCCATTCTGCATCTTGCTGTGGTAACCTGGTGGTAACCCCGAAATGAATGTGCTGCAGTGGGGGCATTCAAGAAGGTGGAGACCCAGATCTTATAATGGACTCACCCATGCCAGCAGTGTTTCAAATGTTTAATTTATGGTAAGGTAGAGACACCTAATTGAGACAAGTGCCGAACTGTGTCACCCTTCAATTTTACCTAAAGAACTGTGATCAGTGCTTAACTCTTAATAGATGAAGGGATGACCTTGAAAATCATCTCTTTTCATGACCGTGTGAATCAATATTACAAAAGTATTGTAAAAGTATTTATTGGAAGTCAAACTATTGTAGAGGACCTCCCCTTTTTTTAACAAGATTTTAGGGATGAATAGTTGAATTTTTGTTCTAGAAGAATTCCTTCATTGTCATTCATTGAATGTTGAATGTCCATTTCGATGTTTAAGGATTAAAGTGAAGATAATGAAAATCGAGAGTGTGTTGATAGTCAAATGAATTTCTAAATAATTAATAGTATATAGTAAAATTATTGGATGTAGGCTTGTCATCATTCTTGTGCAATTGAATTAGATATATATGGTGTTTTAGAATTTACAAGTTTAGTCAATTTCACTAACTTGGATTGCTTTGTAACTTTATCAAATGAAGCAACAATGCATTTCGGACATTATTGTTATGAAAATGCAAGTTGTTATATTGGATGTCATTTAAAATCCATCACCAAAAACATGAATTTCTTGTAGTGTGATTCAACCACCAATTAGACTTCCATCAATTTCATTTTCCAAAATAGACTTTATTTGCTCATTTAAATCATTGATGAAAATAATGAGCTAGGAATGTGTATTAAAATAATAAAAATTAAATAGAGTACATGCCTATGAACATAATGACAATGTCAAAGGATATTTTGTTGACAAAAGCACTCAATTTTCTTATTGATTATTAAAAAATTCATCAACTTCTTGTTTTCATTTGGGGATTCAAATGCTTCCTCAGGTATAATAAGAGCTTGCTCCTCCAAGATCTATGTAATCTAAATGGCATAAGAAATAGCTAATGAGGCATGGAAGGTGTATACTCTTTTGGCCAATTAAAAGTCATTGGGAAACTCAAGCTCTTTGCCATCAAGACTATTCCAAATAATATAAGAGAGATTGTCTTTTTTGGCTATCAATCTTCGAAATTCTTGAATTCAAATAGAGCATATAAACAAGAAAATATTTGATATTAACGAGTGTACATTGGAAGATTCATAAAGCTTTAAAGAATGTCACTAGGATAAGGAAATCTTACATGACAAGTAAAAACATCATCTCTAAGGATGATTATAATATAAAATTTGTTCAATGCACCCTCAATAATAATATGCAAATGTAGAAGGTTCTTTGCTCCATTGACATTAATGCCTGATGACTCTAAAAAAGCTCCAGGCCACCTCTATTGATAGGTGTCACTTATTTTCAAGTTATCTGTAGGAAACTCTACCTCAAACATCAAATAGCCAGACAAAATCAATTAATGTTGTTATATTCATTGAACTAAAAAGATGCAAACAAATAAATTTAACCCAATTGTAGAATTCTAATAGCACTGACATGTAACAAAATTAAGAAATAAAGTCAACATAGAAGTTACAGCAGACATTATAATTGACATAAAAAGAATAGGTTGTTACATAGAATGTCACCTAAAATTCGTCATTTAAAACATGTGCTTTCTATAGTGTGTAGAAGAGTGATAATGGCACCATAAATAAGTTTGTAGTGGAGCTCAACAAGGATGACTCCAAAAAAAGACATGAAATCAATGTGTCAGCTTCAATGAGAAGGTACAAGCATTTCTACACTACTCCTAACACAAATTGATGGTGAAAACAAGTTGTGTGAAAGGTAGAGGTAGAATGGTGAAATCTTTGCATGCAAGAATTCAATAGCACCCATCAAAATGAAATCTCATATAGAAGATAATTCAACAATGTTTCAAATTTTTGGATCTTAATTTGTAGAAAATTATTTTTTTCTTTACTTTTATTTTGAATGTGGCAACAATACATGGTAGACTAATTGGTATACAATCCCATTATCCCAAGTTGTAAAATAATGCTTTTGATTATGTTAACCTAATACAACCTTCCAAATTAACTTCATTTTTTAATTATTCAACACAAAAGTGTGAATACTCATGATGCTAGAAATGATAGCTAACAACACAAGCCTATAGAGAGCAATTTTTCAAAAGGAATTTTACAACTAGTAGGCAAAAAAACACTATTGAATTGATAACAAAGGCCTACTACAGGTGATGCTTAAAACAAAGTAGAAACTAACAAAAAAATTCTCAAGTGGTGATAATTTTATCCAAAGTTATGGAGGACAACATATAGCTTGTACACTACAATGTAGATTGTTTCACTAATCAAATTCACCTCAAATCATTATCATGGAAATGTAATCAAAGGATCTCACAAATGTCATCTCTATTTATTATACTCTTGTATATTATATAATAAAGTAATATTTAAAAATGAAAAAGAAGCTAAGGTGCTTGAAGGTGGATAGAAATTTTTCATGTCATTTTAATCTTAATCTTTTTTAGTTATTGTGAAGTTTTAAAAGAAAAACAATAAACAATCTATAAAGGGACAATATGACCCACATTATATTAGGATCCAATCATTAGCCCAATATCAAAACCACTAAAGTCAACCAATAATATTATGTAAATCTATGAATCTAATCATCAATTTAAAATAAAAGCTTTATATTATAAAAAAGTCTCAATTTGCTTAATTGAAGTCATAGGGTTTTCATAGCATTTGCATGTGCCAAAAAAACTTCAATCAATATTATCTTGGGCCCATTTTAAGAACCTATTATCATAATTGGGCCAACCCAAATTTGAACTCTGGTCCAACAGTCCAACTAAAGTAGGAATGTAGGACCATCCAAATTTGAGCATGTCTCTAAAAGTGAATCCTAAAAAAACTAGAGACAAAGTAGATGCTTGTTGCACTCTCTTCTTGGTGTGAATACTAAAAATTGAACATAGTCTTAAAAAACATTAGATGTTTTGTTAGACTTCAACAAGACTGCAAGTTCAAAAACAACAAAGAATATGGAAACTTTGTGATACCAAATTTCTAAAGTGGTTGGACAACTATCACTTCAATTATTATTATTTAATTGAATATTTAATATTATTTAATATTTTTACAAAGATTTATTGTTCTTAAAATTATTTTGTATGATTTATATATTATATAATATTTTAAGTAGTAATACACTAGTTCATAGCATGGGAAACAACCTTAAAATAGTCTTCCCATAGATTCATAAATCATCAAATGTCTACCAATTCAACTTTGACCTCTGACCTCTCAATATAATTCTTACATATTATAATCAAATATTCCCTCCATTCCCAAATGATCTTTCTGTTGGAGTATATTTGTTGTTCCAAATTGATCTTTCTATTGTGACGTGGAAGAAGGATTCAAAGAATAAAACATTTGCACTTTTTGTGAAGGTGAAGAAAACAATAAAGTTGAATTACAGATAAGCTGATGTCTCTACTTACTATTTATTGTTCACTTGCACCTATCAAGGCTAATAGGTCTAGTTTTTATATTCAATTATTTAACCAAGTTCATCGATCACTAACCACCTACACCAGTCAAAGCTAGTCAAGCCAATCTTTTTATTCACTTACTTGAATAAATGAAACATGCATGACACTTTTTGTTGACTTTTCAATAGTTTTTTTTTGTATGGAGCAATACACCATGCAAAAAATGGGGGACAATCCCTCCAAATTTAAACCACGATGTTTCTGCCACAACAGTGTAGTCTGGCAACAAATCACCAGAACCCCTCCCCCCCCCCGCTTTTCGAGGCGAATTGATTTGGTAAGGTGAGTTGTTCGTCAAGCCACTACAAAAATTATGACACATAGTGTGGGAAGATAAAAGGGCACAATCTACAATCCAGGAATTGAAGAACAATTGGCTAGCAATGCTCTTCAAAAAGGCCCAAAAAATAAAAATTTCAAAGCTCTACAACTTTGATTAGATAATGAATCCAAAGTTCAAATTTAGAAGACAAGAGGAGAGCATTGTATTATATTTATACCTCAAAATAGAATAAAAAAATATTGATTTTTGACCTTAATCTAGAACATTTTGTCCAATAGAAAAATCATTTTGGAATGGAAGGAGAATCATTCTAAGAATTCTTCCAATTTTATTACAAAATTATCTTTATGTAATTAGAAAATGAACTTTTTGACACTCTATAATGTTCTTCAAAGAATTTTGCTTATTTTTAACCATGTAAGGATGTTATAGACCTAAATAGCTCAATGAATGACTTCATTGCTAACTATAGAAACAAAAATGGACCTATTTGTTCAATAATCAAAATATTTTGGTAACTACCTTCATAATGATTAGCTATGAAAATGATGTTTTTGGAATTTGTGTCCAACTATTGAAATTAATATAATAGATTCTACATTATTTTCTACTTGGAGTGTAGTTTCTACTCCAATTGAAAATTTTGAAAAAATTATAAATTTCAATATTTTTATAGTAGTATGAAGTTTAGGCCTACAACCATGGTTTTGTTGATTGTTTAACTTTGATTAATATCACAATGTTCTACACTATAATACACATTTATGGTGAAAATTCCAGATTTTTTTTGAGTATATTCTATATTTTACATGAATATTTTTTAGTATGAATTTTCTTCATTTTCATCTTAAGAAATTTACAATAACTTCAAAGTTTCCCCAAAAAATTTGAAATTTTTTAGGACTTGCAGCAGACATATAGTATGACTTCATCTCTTAAAAATAAATACTCCATAAAAATTTTCATTCATATCTAGTTCCAAAATAGAAGGAAACAGAGTGATGGGCACTGAGGCTTGAAATCAGTGGACATGGGCTCGTCCTTGAAGGTTAAGGTGATCCTACCTTCTAGTAAGGTAGGAGTCAGGGTTTCAAAACCCACGGCATACACTTGGCAGCTTCATATTGATCACCGAGAGAGCGACTTCTACAACTCCAGAACTGCGCCACTCACTGTCTGATTTTCTTTCGAAAAACAGATTGGACGTGGTTTAGAACCACAAACTCTCCATCGGATGTGATGAAATTATTATGGTGAAATGTGAAAGAGATCTGAGGATCGTGGATCCTGTTCAAATGTCGAGAACCATTTTCGGTACCCTTGCTTAAAGGGCTTAGGATCCCAGGGTAAAAGTCGAACGCTAATGATCCCAGAACACTGGGTGTGTCGGAGATTGCATACGTGAAAGACTAAAGGAGAGAAGTAGCGCCGAAATTCTCAACCGACTCAAGTTAACTCATCGTGAAACCCCCAAATGTTCTTAGAAAACTGAATAATATTTTCTGTTTCAACTTCTTGCAAAGAAACCAGGCTACAAGTACAGGTATGACTGGTCTAGCTGTATAATCAAGAGCCACAAATAATATACAGTAGATACGAAAGCGCTCAAATCAGACTTAACAGTGGTCGATCGGCTGGGGCAGTTAGCTTTGCGATGTCGCAGAATACTCAATCAGCAACCGATTGTCAACAGAAGGTATGGAGGAGAAAAGAATGCGTAGCTTTCTATTGAGCTGATAAAGCAATGTCCACTGAGTTGCCATCTCCGACTCCTTCAGCTGGCGCACAACAGAGGCCTGTCACAACCGACAAGGATTTGTAAGTGGCATCCATGTTCTCAGAATTATAAGTGGGCGAATTTTGATAGTACCAATAAACGATGAGCACACGGACAGAAAGCGTGCAAGCTAAAGAAATGATGAGAGTAAGATACCTGCAGATGTTTCCCCAATTGCACCTCTACCTCAGCACCGAAGGAGAGATTGGCCAAAGATTTGAAAGGATCTGTTGTTGGATCAAGTGACAGTAGATTGGGAACCTGAGGTGCTGAAACCAAGCGCCATCGCGCTTGCCCGAACTCACCTTTTGTTTCAATTTTGGGCATGAGAGTCTCAACTGTGGCAGCCGCCAGCCTCTTAAACGCAAGCTGACCATCTCCTTCAAGTAATGAATCTGCCAATTGGCTTTCAAACACACGTGCAGCCTGCACAAAGCAAGACAAAGACGAGCAGAATGCTTCACCGGACTTGAAAATGTCGCTGCAAAACACAGGGTACTACAAGAAATAGAAATAATCAACACTTTCCGGCAAGCAATCAAAGATGAAGTAAAGATAATAACTGATAAAGATAGCCTAAAGACTCCACTACTTGATATGAAGTTTGGTGCAAGTTATCTATGAGAATTTCGACTCCTTAAGGTCACTATTTCCCTTAGTTGGATAATGAATTTATGAACAAATTCCAGTTTCGCGAGAGGATTTTCACAATAAGCGACTGACAGGTGCTCCATGAACCCTTAGCCCTAAACCCTACCCTCATTTTTGGAACACTAGGAAGAATCCAGTTCACTAAATAATGCCAGGAAAAGTTAAAGAACCTCAATGACGGAAAGAGCATCCTGTTCGCCGGTGCGAGTAGAAGTTACAGCAAGGTTATCTTGCCATTTGCTAGCCAGGCCCTGCACTTTAATCTGCCAATCTGCTCCCACTAGTGCGAGGTCGAGACTAGGGTCGAAGCCTTGATCCGGTTCAAATTTAGCCCTATTTGGGTGGTCTCTGTTCAACCGCACCTGCAACAACCGAGGACTTTATAGTTAGACATGAAAAGGGTTCACGTACAAAAATGGATTACAAATCACCACCTCAGAAATGAATTGTATCACTCTGATTCTAAAACGAAGGAAAGCGATGCACAAATTGACGTATAAAAAGGCAGACCTGAGTAGCAACCAGATTAACATCTCCATTCTCAAATGTCAATGTGCCCTTCGGTTTCACCCTTATAGAATCAGCAAAACCATTCAGCTCCAGCTCTCCTTTGACTGCAAAATTAAGGATCAAAGGATACACCATGCGAAGTTCTGGTCCCAGCTGAAGCTTCAAACTTCGTAGGCGTATCGCTATAGGCGGCTGTGATTTTTGATCCTTTCCTTCATTGGAGATGAGATCTTCTGTTAAAAAAATAGCACAGTGCACTGTTAGAACCGTTCTGGGATTATGCCTCGAGTTCTCAACATTGCCAGCTCACACTTTGCAAAAATCCAAAGCCAAAAAATTTCACACAAACCTCATCCCACCTGAAATTTTCCTGATGAGTTTATCAGGCCAGTGTAACTGCCCAGCAGATTGCTTGCGAGCAATATTTCCAGTCGCAGCCATCAGGCTATAGTTACTTCTTGGTGAATCTGAAGAGTTTGTGGAAGGCGATGGACTTGATACTTTCTCTAAGTTTTTCTCTTGGGACAGATATGCTTCACCCTGGCTCAGTTTCACCAGTCCAGTAACCTCAGGTTCCAAGAGAGAACCCATCAATCGCATGCTGCTGTCTACTTGCCCACTGCGAGCCACAGCCAACAATGTAAAAAGATACTATTCAGCCTGAGGAGAAAACATGGAGTATGGAAACTAACAAGATCGAGTGGCATTGCAAGTAACTCCAAACAGGTGATATTTGTAATTCACTGATGTGCAAAATTCTCCAATTGGAACGCAAGATTCTTAAAAGCGTCTATAAAAGGGCAGGTCAAAACATAATTTCAAAAGTAGTCAATCTGCAGTCTGATATCTACAAGTGATTATTTCCTGTTCGGAATCAATGTAATACAGTTTCAAAAAACTATACACATGATTAGCTTCAGTACATATTCAATGCACTTAGTACACAAGTATCACACACTATACCTGAAAGTGTGTCTCGCTCGCACCTCTAAGCTTTCAGCCTTTATTTCGATGGCTTCTCCATTGCTGTAAGCTTCATTTGCTTTTATAGGTAACTGGCCCCTTACTTCCAAGCGGCCACGTCGTCCAACCCGCCCTTCTAGTCCTTCCACACAGAGCTGATTGTTTTTGACACATATGGTACCTCCGAGATTGGAGAAAGGCCTCGGTAATACAGGAGAGGATACTGAGACTTTGTGAAACTTCGCTACACCATCAGCAATTGGTTGCAGTACTGTTCCTCGGATCTAAGTCACCAAACATAATTGTCAGCGCATCTAGTACGTGATAAAATGTGCAGAAATGGAAACGGGATGACTAGTGCGACAAAATAGGGAGTGAGACTAAAACAGAAGAGCTATCCTGCAATCACATAGTGCACAATCAGAACATTCAGGCCGATCAGACTACTTCCAAACTCCATAGAAACAACCATCTTAGAAGCCAATAGGCACCACATCAGGTCAAGACCCTGAATGCAGCATTATGAAAGTCTTCGTCAAGGTAAACTAACATGGTCCCCTACACATGCACTCTGCATATGCATCATTATCACAATCCAATTCCAAATCCAAATGCAAAGGAGGTGATGTCTGAACATAGCTTAGAAAATCCAGCCACGGTGCGGAACAGAAAACTCAAATCGACCCACCCAGAAAGGATTAGAGGTGGTTTTACGAGTAGCAGGTTTGTGATAAAAATAGAAATAAAGAAGGCCCCAATCAGAGTAGGTCGCAGTTTAGACCCGGTAGGCAATTCTCTAGAAATGTTGGGGTGACCCACTGGATCGAAGTGTTCCCTTATTCTACACAAGTCGCACATCTCACTCCTAGCTTATAACCCAAGTCGCTTATAGTCTAACACAGATGCAGACTACCTGGTCATACGAGTACCGGATTTTCTTTGTCGTTTACGGGAATATTACATTATGACCGCGATATAACATAAAAGAAAATTGAAACATAGTTAAGCGCTCAATCGGCAACATCATATTACTCGAAACTTCCCTCAAAATGGTGATGCTAGAGGACTACATCCATGCAGCAGCACCTGAATCAAAAAGCAAGAGCGTGGCAAACAAAACTCGATGTGAAACAGCAGCAAGAGAAGCACGAAAAATCCCATGCTGATTACAATTAAAGAAGAAACTCATAAATGCAGACGACCTCTAAAAAAAAATACGGGCGAGAAATACCTGCGCAGTCACGTCCGCGTTTCCCTGGATCCATTGTAGACCAGGCGAAAACGCTGTAAGCAGCATCATGCCACCATCCTTTACGGTTGCGTCTACTTGAACAGCCCCAGAATCAACAAAGTCCTTGTCCAAAGGTTTCAAGCTCTCAGCCAATCGTACTTCCCAACCTTCTTCTCCACCACCGCTCTTATCCTGTGCATCAGTAAGAATGTTGTCATCGCCTTCAACATCTCTTTCCCGACTTCTCTCCCAACCCCGACCCCGCACTCGTCTATGCTTCTCCCTTTCTCGCCCTTGCTCCTCGTCCAGTTCCTCTCGCAATTCATCCAGACTTTCACCGGGACCCATAGGCAGACTCCCTCTGACACGGACATGACCAGCATGCGTCATGGGTTCAAAGACAGCATTAAATGCTAGTCGATTTGCAGAGGTAATAGATGCCGCAACTTCAGCGCGACCCAAACTCACTCCTCCAATGGCACCATCCAGCAGTCTGATTTGTACATCACATTGGGGTTTAATCATATGGCCCCTGAGATCACCCTCCATGTACAGAGTACCCTTTAGAGGTGGCGGTGATGACACTGATGATGATGGCAGTGTCTTCTGGGAGCTGGACTGAATTGCATGCCAAAGAGGAGGCACCAGGTTGACAGGAAAATTCAGAACAGCGAAATGGAGATTGGGCTTTGCGCCAAGCACAGTTCCGTCCGCATGAAGAGTGGCGGTGTCTTTCTGGATGAAAAAACGCTCAAGTCGAAGCCCGTCGTTATTCGTAAAGTCACCTACAGCAATCACACGTTGAGTTCTGTACGCACCCCATTCCCAGTCCTCCCCTCGGAGATCAAAGTCCGCCTGCGCCCACAACAATGTAAATTCTTTCAGACCTGCAGAAGCTCTTTGGCGGCATAACAATGAGGACTTGATGGATTGAACAAATTTTGACAGCAGATCCCCACCTTTACATCTGAGATCATCAACAAAATCAAATGTTGACCGTTAAAGCATAGTCAGATGACGAATAAAACGTAAGACCAAGGAGGTATCGGTTTAGCAAACAAACAGTGGTATCTCCTTTCCCACCGCCAGTAGCGTCAAGGGTGCCTTTCCATTTTCCCTTGAGCTCCGCAAGGCCAGGTAAGGGCAGTGCTTCGGGTTCAGATTCATCCTCAGGATCGCCAGCTTTCCTGCTGCGAATGTACTCCAGTAGCTCCTTAGCATTTTCGGCGGAAAATCCTGCACTTTGAACACTTTGCAAAAATATTTCTTTTGATCTAGTCACAACAGCAGGATCACTGCTCCGGGACAAAAGACGTGCAACTGGCAGCATCTCAGAGACTTCTGCCTGAGGCACTTCAAGGCGCAAGCGCCAGCGTCCCATTGAAGTGATGAAGGTGCCTAGTTGCCCAGCCATAGCTTTTTCCAACACCACCTCTTCGTCTCTCTCTTTCTCTCCAGCACGCTGCCCTCGCAACACATATTCTCCTTGTAGTTCATATTTACTAAACGCTTGCTCAAAAACAGACCTTTCCAACGTCACCTGCAAATATTACCCCGTAAATACTTCAAACCGAATCTCAGGTCGGTGTAAGACGATTTTGAAAGAAATTGCAGTTCCCACAGCATGATGGAAGTTTAGACAGCGTAATACAGAAAATGAAGCGAAAATCTGTTCCATACCACATCTCCGGACCAGCGAGCAGCCAGGTCTAGCGACTCTCCCTGTAGGCCACTAAAACGTGGTTGCTTAACATCAAGGCTCCCTTGTCCTCTCCTTCTGAGTAGATTCAAAGACATATCTGCCTGTATTTTCATTCAGAAATATGTGAGCACTTTATAGTCTACCCTATAAGAAACCCAACATAAGGCAACAAAAGAAAGCTACTGTTACAACACCTCAAATTCCCTGTATGACTTGCAGTCACAGAAACCTTTAACCGTTAAATGAAGTGCAAGAAATGAGAAAACATACTACAAGTGGATACAGAAAAGCATCCAAATAACTGTAATTCTCCTTCCAACTTCTACTATTAGGGTGCCAAAAGAAGATGAAACAAAAAATGGGATGAAAAACACTCTGCAATATATAAAGCACACAACCAAATCGACATATTTCAGATTTTTTAAGTGTGCATGGGCAGCATAGACTTGAACTTTGCCTTCTATCTCAGTACCAACTATCAAATACGGTGCTTCAAAACAGATCTTGATTCCGAGCGGTCCAACTTTCAGGGCTTTTCCAGATGTGATTCTATTACTTTGGACTACATCAAATATCATAACACTCTTAAACAGGAAGCTCAGATAAACCTTCATTGTTAATCCTATAGGTTCCAACCTAGTACCTTATGCACTGCACCTCGGAGAGAAGCTAATTCCAACTCGTCAAGCTGTAAGTTCCGCACCTATGTCAACATAGTTTGCCGTTGCTGCAGTCAGAATGACATAACAAGAATGCTTCGCTAGAAAAATGAGCAGCATCAGAGAAAAAAAACAGAATTACATTAAAAAGTATCTAGACATCACAGCGTAACAATGTCCCAGCAATATTAAAACCGATTAGTTTCATCCGTGTATTGAGAATAGAGCATCGCTCCTAACAAATACGAACGGCCCCAAAACTACGTATTCAATTAAATTCACAAAGACTTAAGATTGTAAAAAAGAGAAATTCAAGAAGGGCTGAGCAGTAAGCCATACCTGCAACATACTGATATGCAGGGATAACTACCTATCCGACAGCGTACCTCAATTTTCGCAGAATGCCCTGGTCGATATTGAAGGTTGGTACGGACGACTCCTCGCTCCAACGAAAATGACAACCCCTTGCTTGAACTTTCGCCAAACACGGGTGGTGAAACTTGTCCATCTGCAGATATGGAACCATCTTCCTTCATGTCAAAGACATGCACACGAAGATGCTCATCGATCCTGCCGGAGGTATCAAGCTGTAGAAATCATTACATAATAAATTAGTAACCTGAAAAGCGGAGAAGGGATGAAAGTGGAAAATAGAAAATTCAAACAGAGATGGCGGTTCCAATCCAGGTACAAATAGACTCAACAACTTCAGCACCAAAATAGAGGTAACAGCCTAAATCCTACCCGTACGCAACTACTTTCATGATAACCAAGATGAAAAAAGGCAGAAAAGCAGACCTTGCAAAATAGCAACTACTGTCATGATAACCTAATTTCACATAAAATCAACGCCGCAAGATATATGACCAGAGTATTCAAGTGGGAAAAAAACACAAATAAATATACAACTTCAGTGTTTAATGACTTCCAAATTGCATCTCAACGCAAACCCTGAACTTACTCACCTTCAAAGAATTAGGGGAAACGTCCAATGAACCAGTAAGATTTGGAGCCACCATAAACTGATTTAGTTTCAAGCCCACCAAGGAAACCTCCCCAATCATGCTTGTCAGCTTCTTCTCCAGTGGAGATTCAGATTGTAGGGTCTCGTCGGATGCCATTTTCGTGTCAGGTACTCGGCCATTGAATTTCATCTTGCCAAAGACTTTCATATGCATGGGCTGAGGAGGGGAGAACGTTTCACCAAGTAAGAGAGGGTGAACACCCATAAGATCGAAACCATCAAGTCGCATGTCTACATCTAACCCAGTAACTGCAGGCAAAGGAGCTGGCTTAAATTGTGGAACACGAGGTCCTTGTTTCTGCACAATGGAGGGGTATAATGTATGAATTTTTGTAGTTAGACTGAATGAGGATGCTAATGAGTTTAGGATAATGGCTTCTCGCGAAATGTGAATATCTCCATGACCTTCATAAAAGGCACCTTGTGCTTCCGGGGTAGCCCAATTGATGTCAAACACTCTGCCTTGCACAGCAATAACCAACATTTAGATGCGAGCTGGATATTAATTAGAGCTGCTTGTCGCAGATCAAGACTAACCTTCCAGAATTGGCATTATCTGATATTAAGCAATCCATTTAAATGCAAAGAGTCTAACAAAATAATTAAAACCTACGGGAAAGTTCAAATATGCATGGAAGACGGGGTAAGACTGTACGGCATGAGCAAAGCTCCACGAATCTTGGCCTCCAGCTGCGTGAATCCAAAGCTAGAAGGAGGAATTTCGACACCCTCGGGTGCATAAAAACCTGCCAGGGCATCACCTGCTATTGACCCAGAGCAGTCCACGTTTACAGCAGTTGGATCCATCTCACCCTGCACCACAAAAAATGGAGTGAGAAACCTGCATTAACACTCTCAATATTCATTGAAAGCTATTCAGACATATATGGATATAAGAAGACTATGGCACAATAACCCAGACAAACTAAGAAAGAACAAAACCCGGAAAACTTTACAAGAAGAGAATACTAGGCATAAAAAAAGTCATTCAAGAGAAAGTTATCTAAATACTACACTCTACTCTTCCTCTAGTCTATTTGAGTTTCAACTTTCTAGCTCGGAAGAAAGTGTTCTGAAGACCTTATAATAGCAACAAATAAGTTTCAATACGTAATGACACAAGTATTGAGAAACGGAAAATTTTGCACAAATCCAGGGAAAATACACTCGGAAAAGAAAGATCACAGAAAATGAATCAGCAAAGCACGTTAACAATACAAATCTACTTAAATCCGAAATTGAATTCAAACAGTATCCAAACCTCTGGGCAAATCCACAAACTTCCAGCTCCGCGAATCTCACCCCCTCCAACTGGAGAAGCTTTTAGACCATACAAATCAGCCATCTGCAGAAGCACTTCCAGTTATCAAGCAAACCACATTTACACATTCGGATAACTTTCCAAAGAACATCTCAAGTCACCACACACATCAATCGGGATCGATAATAGCATAACATTGCACGCGTAACTGCATGGTTCAACAGTCACGAACGTGAAATAACCAAAAGCGGAGCTAATAACATAAGGAAAACGTCGGCAACCTAGAATTCTCCTTCAAGGTACAAGTGACCTATAGACGAAAACTGGGAATGGGACGACTCGACTCACCCCGTTATCCGTGTTGAAGGTAAAGCTTGAGGAGGCCGACATAACGGGAACATGATCATAAGCAGCTACGGCACCCCTCTCAATATTTTTCCGGACGGCATCGGTAGCTGCGGATGCCGGAGTATTGAAGGTCAGAGTCATATCTCTGCCAGTTGTTTCCACGCTGCCTTCAAAAATAGGGCTATCCAATGGGCCCCGGCAGTACACAACACCCTTCAGCGACCCTGCCAGCTGTCACATCCTCAAAATCAGTGGATGAACTTGGGTTCAAACGTTTCACAATCTCCATATCAAAATGGTCAGAAAAGTACAACCATTCATTCTTCAGTTCTGGAATAGTTACGATCCCATATGATGGGATTCTGGTAAGTTACTCAATTACCTACCACAGCCCACTAGCGCATAGGGTAGTGGTCACGTGGAACATCCCCAATTAAACAACGAGCTCCCAAGCAAGATTCAATATGATAGACAAAGAGTATCGCACAATATCTCAAAAATAAGCTGAATACACGATTCGAGACTTGGGTTAATTCCCACAAAGCTCGAAGACCAAGAGTACGGGTTAAGAGAGACGTTAAAACGCACAGCAAGTCATAGTCTAAATTGTGAACTAAAACATACAGATAATGGAGGAGGCTGCGCTCCAAGACTCCTCATTAACGCATTTGCTTCCACCCCTGCAACCTAGAGCAGCAATATGTTTCAAATAGTTGAGCGAAAAGATGGCATTTTTGACGCCGAAAATTCTATCCGTACATTTAACATAGAAACAGAAAGACCACAATGTAGACAAGGACGATAACAGAAATTAATTATCAATATTTCAACTGGAGCATAAATAAGCCAAAGCAACCCAACGTATTGAGAAACGAAAACAACGACAACTGATTAGTATGTCAAATATCGCAATTGAAATCAGAAAACACAACATCAGATCGATAAGATCTGAATACAACATCATGATGTTTACCAACATAAAATAAAAATTCTTACTTCTAGACTGCTCAGTCTAATAAATGCGGTTAGGAAAGAGACCTGACAACTAAGGCGATACTCTCCATCATCCGGGTTGATGTCCATATCTCCAGATATTGTCAACGGAATAGAACCATACTTGCCAGTAGCATTGTGAAAAAACAAGCGCTGCCCTTGTAAGAAGAGCGTGCCACTGACGCCCTGTGAAGCAAAAGAATAGAAATCATTCACAAGAGCCAATGCAACTCCGCAATAATTTTGGACACATTGAAATAGGAAAATTGTAGATGAACACAGAACACAAACCGTGAAGGAGGCAGGGGCATCTGCAATTCGAAAGTCAAGCCCTTTCACATCTACTCTGCCACCGAAGTTTGGGAAAATATCCTCCTTCTTCATCCATACATGTACCTACATTGAAGATCATGAAATCAGCAATAACCACGACAAGTCGCCGTGACAAAGTTGACCTCATCGAGATTATTCACCAGTAAAAATCTTAGATCTACTTATCCTTGACAAACTTGAAATTTGCCTAAGTATTTATTAGCAAAGCTTTTCCATCAAATCTCACATTCAGTGCTTAAAGCTCTTTCTAGCACAATAAACTCCCTTGCAATGTTGTAATGATCGATTAAGAAAGAGGAAGAATGGGACATAAGAAAACGCTATATGCGGTACTCATGTTCATTCGGTCGTTCCACACCGATTGTTCATATCTTTTGAGCCCAAATGACAAAACCAACGTGAAGTATATAGCAACCAGATACGTGTCTGTGCTACCAACGACTTAAAGGAACCAAACACTTGCAGTGAGTGAGGGCAAAGGAAAACCTCTCCAGAAGCCCGACCATTAGACCACCACAAAGGTAACTCGAGTAACCTCTCAAACAACTGCATCATAAACAGCAAAGGCGTAAGCGGCAACTCCTGCAGGATTTGGATTGACACTTATACATACCAAATTCACTCTTTTATGACCAACTTACAATTCGTGTAAATGTGCCGTCAAGCTTCGTGTAGCAGGATTTTTCGTCTACCCATTGCAGCTATTGAAGAGTCACAATACTACTGCAAGGCAGAACTGAAAAAGTACATGTGCTAGACCAGAAATCAACGACAGAATTTAACAAAAAAAAATCCAAGTCAAATGAGGCACATAGCACAACAGTCCTTACAGGTGCAAAAGCATTGCAGCCTTTGACTCGAACATCCCAAGATTGCTGAGCCAGGTCGACAGCTACTTTCACAAAAAGCCGCCCACCATTCCCTGCTTTTCCTGTGCGCCATTCATTGGGCCTTCCTGTCACCTGCACCAGAATCTGCTGGTGGTTACCGTTTAATTTGACAGACCCTTTAACTCTCTCCATCACCCTGCAAAAAATAGAAAAGGTGAACACATTCAGGTCGAGCTCAAATTATGACCAAGCCCAGGATTGTAACTGAATATCAACCAGCAATCGTAGTAATGATAATTAGTGTTGTAAAAACTAAACTTCATTATTAGTGTAGTGAAGATGGCAGTATATAGTTTTCCCCTGTAATCCATCTCATCTACGCACAGCAATGCTGCCAATATGGTGACGCTCCATCAACTTAGATATTTGCTCAGCAGATTGACACACAAGATGACCAAAGTGGAGAACAGTGCAAGGTAATTGGTCCACTGAACTTATTGACACGCTCGGGCAGGAAAAAGTTTACAAAATGCATCATGCAATCTCTAAGACTAGTGATTTCCTGGTACGCATACGGAAGTGGCCGATACGTAAACAGAGAACAAATAGATGAAAGTGTCTTTGAGTTTTGTACAAAACTTACGCAATGAGACAAGCATGTCCAATACAAACAGTGAAGATTTCATACCTAGCTTCTTCGTCTCCATAGACCAAGAGAGAAAGTGTTGCATCCCGGAAATAAACAGAGTTCAGGGCAATCGGCGTCCACCCATTGGCTCGAGAAACATCCACCCGCCTCTTCGCTTGTCTCACGAGTCTGTTAGCGAATCCCTTGACCTTCATTGTCAACGAACTCCCCGGTCCTTCATTCTTATTTGAACCAAGATCCCAGAGCTCATCAAAGGAACCCAACCCGGTCGACCCTTTCAAGCCAGGAGTAGGTGTTGGGTCAAGTCTTGGAGTCTGCACAGTCGCACCTTGTTTGTTGGGAAAAGCACGATGATTTGACACTCCTGCCACCGAGCCATCCCCCATCTCTTTCGGATTTGAATGTGATTGGGTCTTGTCAGCGGGAGGAACACTGGAAGTAAGCTTCTCCGGGACAAACTTCAAGACGGCGCCTGGTCCCCTCAATGCGCTATTCCTCATGTAGAGCAGCTTTCGCCGTTTGTCTCGGTCGACTCTTTCGAACATGCTGCGAGCAGCCATGGCACTGCGTTGAAGATTCCAGTTTAGGTATTCCGCTTTCGTCAACACGAACCCATGCCGTTGAGACCGCCTCTTCAACAACTTCCTGGTCACGGGCCGGAGCAAATGCTGTTGAGTCCAAGATTTCGCTCTCCAGACCTGTCGTTCCACATCCTTGGCCAATGTGGGTTCCTCAAAGTCTGCGTCGTGGAAACCGACAATGGGATCCCTGATCCGCCGGCGACCTAATTCACGAGAACCACCCTCTTGTCCCTGCGAGTTGAAGCCAGGCTCATCCTCCACCTCAAAATCGGCAGGCGCAACCTCGCTCTCTTCAGCCACACTGCCTAACGGCAATTTTGCACTTTCAATGTCATCCTGGCTCTTGGCATTGACGGACTCCACTACGCCTGCCATGCGGTACCCCGATTTGCTGGCTTGGCGTGCAGCAGCATCCCTCTCTTTGATCATTCGGACCCCCATCTCCTCCCTGGCCATGCGCCGAACTTTGGTGCGATCGTCAAGCCCTACTTCCGAGCTCTGTCGGCTGGAGTTGGCTTTCTTCTCGGAGATCATAGGGATCCCCAGCCACGACCAATCCTGCTTCTGGGCCACTAGCAAATGAGGGTTCCTCAACACAGCATCGAGGACGACTTGCCCCCGCTGCAGACTCTGCAGAGGCCGAATGTAAATGCGCATGGCCGGAATTCCGCCACAGGAGAATTCCTCCGCATGAGGTCCGATCGAACTGGCCCCCAGAGAGACGGACAACAAGGAAAAACGCTCCACTTTCCCAAGCTCCACCTCCCGGCCCAATTGCGTACTGAGAATGGCAGCCAGAGGGGGCAGGATATGGCGGTCCATGTAGAGTTGCACGCGTAATTGGGCGTAGCGAGCACTGGCCACCAGCAACAACACGGCGGCCAGCCATGATGCCGCTTTCAAGAAGCGGCCGCGGTTATGGTGATGGCGAGCGTGCAGGCGTTGCAACGCGAGAGGCAATGAAGCAGCAGTAGGACGATTGTGGCGCCACCAAGTGCTTCCGGACTCCAAAAAGGGATTGGGGATGAAGGCACGCACCGGGCGCGAGCGCAAGGAGAGGGGGAGACGAGGCCCGTGGAAGGGCGGGAGCGACAGGGGAGAAAAACGAGAAATGGAGGAGGCAGAAGACAGAGAGTGAAGCCTGGCCAGCATCATCCCGAGAGGGAGACTGGCGACCAGTGGAATTAGACGACGACAGCAGCAGCAGCAACAACAACAAAAACGGGAATCCTCATGTGCTGCGAGAAAATGGTCGTGAAAGCCAACGGAGAGGAGGAGTCTGAATTCGCCTACCTTGCGAGTCTAAAGCACGGCGCGGGGGGGAAAATCTCTGAGAGGAAGAAGGAGAAGAAGAAAAATGGAAGAAAAGGAATGAGAATTAAATTAACTTGAGAAATGCACTTCTACTGTGAACCTGCTGCTGCGGTGCCCTCGTGGCTGCGTTCTCGTCGGAATTGGAACGGGGCTGGGCAGGGGATCCCGGAAGCTGGTGCCAAGCCAGCGCCAGCACCAGGCAATCCATGCTTGCCGAGGAATGAATTCACTTCTACCCTAACGACGTGAGGCACTCACACACAGATTCGAAAGTAGCACGCACACGCCAATCTCGCAAGTGATTCAGGCCATGGAATTCGCTGTTCCTCCATTAAAATACTCCCTCGACAAGCACCAAAGCTTCAATCTGATGCGAGGACGACGACGACGCACCCAAGCCAAGGCAAGCAACGAGAGCTCCCTCCGACCCTTCCCTCCTCGCGTCCGCGTCTGTCTTTCCTACTCCTCGAACTCCTGAGCTCCGTCACTCCTGCCAAAGGGGTCTGAATTGTGTGCAGGAAGACGTAGCCTAAGTCAATTGAAGGCTGAAGCTGCTATGCTGACCCTCCGTCCCGCTCTCGGCCCTCGCACTCACGGCGCATTGGGCTTTGCCCGCTGCAATCACCTCGACCTCGACTTCGGAGGATATCCGTCCTACGGGTGGGCCAGCCAAGCTAGGTCACGCAGTCAGCCTAGGCCTGTCCAACAGGCCCGTTCATCCAATTCGAAGAGTCTGAGCAAATATTCATCCGGTGTGTGTTGGAGAGATCGTCCACACCAATGGGTTACTAAAACTAACTGCACCTAAAATCGCACGAATAAGCTATGTAGCATAATCAATATGTTCTAGAAAATGAACAACAATTTTTACACAATCAGCTAAAGGACTATGAATCAAAATGTAAGTGGTTCTAAAATTTTTAGACACATTGTGAATTAAGAGTTTCAAATTTTCAAAGATGCAAGGTAGAGGGTGTTGAAAGTGTCACTTAGGGGATGCCAAAATGCAATGGATACATATGAAGAAATGACACTAGAGAGAAGTCACAACAGCAAAATGAGTATCCAAAATTGACTGCTTGTAAGGTTGCTACCTCCATAATACTATAAATAAAATTGTATGCTAATACACAAAATTCACCTTACATTTGTCCTTCTTATCCTCACTTCAAAAATATAGGGGACCATTTTGTATCCAAACAATACTACAAACAATATTACAAGAGTATTGCAAGAATATTAATTTTTATCCCTAGAGGTCCTTTCAACCAAAAAGTTGACATTTACCTTTGTTAGTCTATTTTGCCCATCAATATATTAATAGTTTGCATATAACTTCAACCAACAATCCATTTCGAAAAACCTTAAAATTTTATAGTAAGTACTCAATATATTGTGGCAATTGTAAATTGTAAATTTCAAAATCTAATTCCACAAAATTACGTGTTCATTTTTTTCCAAATTTCAGTTTCCAAAATAATTTTGAAATTTAAAATTCAAATAATTTTTTCCATTCCCATCTACAATTTTGGTGAAAAAAAATCAGATTCTTGTAATAATGCTGTAAATTATATATTTTTCTATATATATTATACATTAAAATATCAAACCAATTTTTTTCTTCCATTTATAAATATGAATAAATAAATAAATCACAATTACATTTTTTTATATATTAGAAATTCTAAAATTGACTTATTTAATTATTTAAAGACTAAATTCAGTGTAATATGGGTAATTTGATTTAAAGATCATACCCAAAGGTGTCCTAGATGCCAAAAATAAAATATTTTCTTGGAAATTAGTAGCTTTGTTTTTCATTTTCATATGCTTCCTTTTCTTTATTTAATAAGTTGATTTTTTATCAATTCATTTTTATTTTTGACTTTACAATTCTAACAATTATAGTAGTATGTCAAAGTTTGACATAAGAGAGTAGCTAAGCACAAAGATATTTGGCCCACCATGTTGCCAAATAGAATTCCCAAAACAATTGGAACTTAAATGCCAAAGATTGTCGTTGTCATACTTCCACAAGCTTTTGCTTATGAGCATGAATGCTTCAACTTAGCAATCGTCACAACTATGATTTCTCATAACCTCATTGCAATTGCCATGATCTCCATTATAACCGGCATCTCTTCTTTCATATTCTAGGGTCAATTTGTGCTTCTAGATTTCTTCTTCTACATTTGAGCTTCTCCACTTGTTGTTCAAAAAGTTCCATCCCAAGGCGTTGATTTGGAAATTTGATAGATTCTTGTGTACATGATGTATTC
Source organism: Pseudoscleropodium purum (assembly GCA_963969395.1). Lineage (NCBI taxonomy): Eukaryota > Viridiplantae > Streptophyta > Bryopsida > Hypnales > Brachytheciaceae > Pseudoscleropodium > Pseudoscleropodium purum. The sequence continues at coordinate 27,550,675 of OZ017798.1, forward strand.
ATAGATTCTATAGTGGTGATAAAGAGTATCATAGTACCAGTTGTTCTCTTGGTAATGGCTTCCATATTAGATAACCTACACCACTGGTCGCCCTCTGTAGGATTAGAGGTTTTCTTTCTTACTTTGAGGTTTTGTTATAACATGTGGCTTTTGCTTTTAGGTCCTCTAACTATTTGTGTTTTAGGATTCAAGACAATTCTTGTCAAGTTTAAGAATTGTCAATATAAAGGAGGTACTATGTTATGAGTGGTGTTTGGGAATTTGAATTTGTTTGTAATGTGGTTAATTGTAGCAAGTTATGAGTTTTGGACCTTTAGAAAGACTACACAATTTGCAATGACATGGTGTGGTATATTGCTCCTTGCATTTTGACCAAGGCTTTTTTTTTTTTGCTTTTTGGTGCCAAATTATAGCAAAAAAAAATAATTTGGCTAAAAAATGATAACAAATTTAGAATTTTTTTGCTAGAAAACTTTGAATTACAATAAAATCTTGGATGAAATTGCCTGATTGTGGATGAAAATAAAATTATTGACATGTTGTATGTACAAATGTAATCTTTTCTATCCAATATGTGGATGAATGTTGAAATTTGGAGCACTATTGTAACATTTTATATCGCCACTTTGGCACTTTATAAAAAATGAAAAAAAGACCCTAATTTTGACTTAGTTTTTCTCATTTTATTGATAGCAATATAAGACATTTGTGGAGTTTTTTAGCTATATGACTCAATTGATAAGATCTGTAGTAGATTTCATTCCTTTCTAAACATAATTTTCATAAGTAGATTTTGTTGTTATTGAATATTAAGACAGATATAGAATCTATATTTGCCTAGAGCAATAAATATGTGTGGATTGGATCTTGTCAAAACATAATATTGTCATTAGCATTGCAAGACTATTTAGCATGCTCCTAATTAATATTCATTTTGTATAGCCACAATACTACAATTATACTCCTACTTTTTGATACTATTTCTGTACTAAATCAATTTTTATTCTTAGGCAATTAGAACTATATTGAAATTGGTCTACAATAAGATTGTTTACAACTATAGTTTTCTCCAGATGGATGTCACTTTTGTCATTTGTAATGGAAAGGACTTGGATGTAGAAGGGAGGAGCGAAGAAATATACTTGAGCTGCGGTGGAAAAAAAAATTTGCCCCAAATTAGGAAAACCCCTAAAGTTTTGTTTTTTTCCAAAATGGTTTGAGGGGGCTTTTAAACTTTAAATGAAGTATCAATTTCTTTTTGTCTCTCTTTTTTTTGGAGATTGGAAAACCTATCAACCATCTAGGTTGTCTAATTAGTATAAAGATCCAACAATTGGTAAAATTAATGTGCTCTTTTTGTCTTAAATTCCAATTTGGGTACAAGGAACAAAGCATTATTTTGCTTTCAAAATTTACATACTTCTTCCAAATTCTTGAGGCTCTACTTAAATTTGAAGTTTATAAATCTTTTTTGCAAAGAATAATTTAAGTCATAGGGCTTGAAAGCTTAATACAACCACATTGCCAAAAGCTCAAACAACTTTGAGAAATAACTTCATTTGATTCTTGTTTGACCATACTTCATATCTCACATACATTGCTTCTAAACCCCAATTATTAGAGGTGATCCTATTACTCGTTAATAATAAGATTCTAAAGTAACAAATTCTAAAGAATAGACAAAATGTAATTTAAAGCCCTCTTTCTTAAAGGAACTATTCTTTGGCAATTTTGTGTGGATTTTTTTGTTTTCATTTCAATGATGATTCAAAAGGTTATGCTTCTTTTCATTTCATTGGTTTTTTTAAGTCAAGTAAAGTTATCCTTTGTAATACTCTAAATATAATAAGTTTTGAATGACTTACATATAATAAAAGCAACTTCCAAAATCTAATTTAGTCATAGAATTCCGTATGCTTCACATCCATGGATATTAACAATGTTTATTTTCTAGCACAATTTAAGGACCCAACCATACACAATTATAGGTTTTCAAATTTTTATGCTCTAGAATATATAAAAAAAAACTACTTGTTCAACATTGCACACTCCACACTTGCATGGCAACATTCTCCAATAAACACTTTCATTAACCCATACCACCACAAACACTCTAAAGCAATCAATACAAATTGAAGCATTCCCTTCAAAATTCTATATTCTACTCTCCACAAATGTTTGGCTATATTCCCCAATTGCCACCTTCATTCACCCAACCACCACAAACTTTCAAGAACAATCAATGGGAATTGAAGTGTTCCCTTATTTCAAGGGTGGCTGTATACCAGAACTTTTGTGGTATAAGTACATAACTTATGGTTTCAACTTTGAATAATTCATAAAAAAATTTGTGTTAAAAAAATCATGAAACAACTTTGGTTGATTTTCTCTTGAGAAGGCTAACATTCTCACCCCAAAAAAATCATCATTGAACCACTTCCCTAGTAGGGCAGGAAATGAGGTGGTTTGGTATGCTTCTACCTTAATCCAGTATGCAAATCAGTTGTACGGTAGGAGCTCATTTTTTTTCAGCTCCTCCATAATTGGCTAATTGTTGCGAGTCAAACATTCCGTGAAACTTGTGACCAAATACAGTTCACAGGAGCTCGCTTCGGAGTTCAATGAACCTGAATCGAGATGAGATATCTAATTTTCGTACTGCAGAATTGGATTAATGTTTTGCAAGTCACAGCGTGTTAAGAAACAAGAAGGGCTTAGTAAATGAATCTAGATAGTGCGGCTAGTGTACAAAACTGGATGATCAAGAGAGTCAATCGAAGTCCTCGTATGCTGATGGTGCATCGGTGACGTCTGCCTCGCTTTGTGACGGTGTAGCCTCTGCAGAGTGTCGTGTATTGTCTCCTGAGAGCCCTGATAACAGCAAAGCAAGCTATGAGACAAGCGGAGATAATGCCAAGAGAAAATGACGTCCGGTAATTCAAACCTTTAGGATCAATGGTGATTAGTACCATCAGTTCAACACAACCAACACAACAAATAAGACAGTACTGTGTAATAAGATGCACACTCTGACCTCTTGGAAGACGGTTGACTTTATGGTGTTTACGTGCTTGTAGTCGCAAGAGTCTTTTCGCCTTAGTGATGCCAGGTATTGCTCGTGGAGACCTAGTTGGGTTTCTTGGGTTCCCTTCCTCGTCACTACTAGAGCTGCGTTGTTCTAAATCCAACTCTTCAGGACCCCTCCTTGTACGTAGAACCAATGCTTTGGCTTTTCTTCTTTGTAGATTGAACAGACCACGAATAGATGAGACAAATCCTTCGCCTGCTCGATCACTATGCCTTCTAGGTCGAATTAACTGTTCTGATGCACCTTGACTTCCAGTGCTGTCGTCGGAGTCGTAATCAACGTCCTCATCTATTGGTCCTGTTGGTGCTGGCAATTTGTCCTTAAACTTCTTGCCCTGTAGTGAAAACGAACGCGGGTCCCACGCAGTTAATCACCAGAGGAAGTACATTCGATAAGACTACTCCTGTCAGTTTCCTAAATTGCTGGGATCAATTTGGCCACACTTGTCTTTCAAGATATAAGCGAAGCAGTGCCAGGAGCAATTTGAACTTGCAATGGGGATTCAAAATTAGCGAACTTCCGACTTGCAAGCATCACTAAACCAACTCCATGAAGGCAAAAGATATCAAAACAACGCCTCCGTATCAGTAAAATAAGCAGCTGAGATAGGATGAGAATTGGAACCAACGACAGAATTGAGATCTGTCACATAGTAAAATAATATATCGAATGTGTCGAATTCAACCCACGTACCTGCATGCCAGTAACAGACTTGAGAACGCTCCAAATGATGTGCTTCTTAACCTTGGAGAAGAGACGACGCCAACTGCCAGAGAGCTCTACTAGCAAGAATGTGTCCATGAGAAGACGAAGGTCGCTTACAGCAAACCTCGATCCTTCATATGTCACCAGTAGCTCCACCTGCAAACGACATGTTCCATCAGATATTCGATCTTACCCAAAACTAACACTCTTAATACAGGTACACCTTACAATAATAGGCAAATTCACCAAAATAACTAAACAATTTAAATGACCACATTCTAAAAACAAAGTAATCAGAGTCTGTAAAGCAGGGCTCTGCTAAGGGAAAACCAGAACAAGGTGACGACTACAGAATTACATGTAAATATGTGAAGAACAATAGTGGATTTCTACAGAAAAGAGTAGTCATAAAACAGGAACTACCTGACTGATCTTGATGTTGTGGAACTCCATCATACTTGTCTTTTTTTTTATGTCCTTTTTCTCCTCCACAACTGTGGATTTGACTGTCTTGCTAACTTTTCGATCCCTATTTCTTAGAGACCCACCGTTATCAGTAGTGCTGGGGTCATTTGACAACATTACTCCTGTGGTCAGTACATCCTGGCGTGAGGTGATAGACACGGTAGTGCGCACTGAAGACCCCTGTTTACTGGTCTTTACAATGACGTCTTCGCTTACCATTTCAACTTCAGCTTCTTCAGTTCGATCCAAGGATAAACTTTGGCTCTGCTCAATGCTGATTGCAGCATTCACCTTTCGTGGATTCTGCAAAGCAATAGACTTGATTACTTAAAAAATCAGACTTCAGATGACAAAAGATATCCGACAGACTACAGAATCATAAAAACTTTATGATAAATCTTCAAAATTTCTTCGGTTCAGATTTGCTCAACATCGAACAGAGAGAGCTCTCTATCAATCTGAGCATCCTCGTTAGTCGATCCATCGTTGTGTAAGATCCTTGAAGACTGGACATTCATTGACTGGATAAATATGCTTGAATCACAAAAATTGAAAACATCAGATCATTGCAGGGGGTAGATAAGCATATATTCTTGACATATCAAAAGACTTGGAGTGAATGGAAGAGACATATAAATTAGGTTTTTCTAGAAGTAACTTAGGATATCAAGTATCTTACAACGGTATTAGGTCCACAGGAAACATCGTATTGAATGACGAGAAAAAAATGGAGGAAAAACGGGAAAAAAAACAAAATAATCTCAAAATTGACAATGAAATGAGTGTCAATACTTTAAACCTGCAAGCATGAAAAGGTACCTCTGAAGATTGAGCACTTGTTGGCAAGTCAACACGAGGCTGTGTATCAGGTGGAAGACCATTTAGTGCATGCGGGGCAAGAGGAAACCCCGGACCTAACAGGCCGCTACGTGAAGAATTAATAGTGGAATCCCAGCTGCTGCGATCTAGTGGGGTACTACCTCGAGTTCTCCCTCGCTTCGCTGCTACAGCAGTTGATACTTTCCAAACCTCTTGTGAAGTCTGTACGTCACAAAATATGACCTAAATAAGCCGAAAACTAAGGGACCAACAGTTTGAGGGGCACACCGCAATAATAATGCATTTTATTATGCCCGCAGACAATAAGATGCAGGCAATCCAGACACGGACCAATCATTGGGTAGCCCTGCACATCGTCGACGGCATCTTCCTTCTCAATTTCTTTTTAAAAATTGATATTTCTTACAACACCAGGAGGTATCGTCACACAGTTATCATGAATATCTGTGCGAGTTAGTCTGGAATGCATTCAGGAGCTCTAATGAGTAGTAAGATGTACAAAATAGTGCAAAATAGGGGCACGAGTAACTGAGATACTTTGACAGTACCCACATGCCAAATTCAACGATTCGAATGAAAGGAGTCGAGCAAATACAAACCTGGCGTTTGACGTCTTGCTCATCACCCGGGAAAAGATAATCCCATAACTTTCTGTACATAGTCTCCGTTAAGTAAATACGTAAAGGATATATACTAACCTGTAAAAGAAATTGACGAATGTTAGGCACTGATCCAAACCGAAAACCTAATCCCGGTATTAATCCCAGAAGTTCAAACTACGTTTTGAGTCACGTATGAAATCATTCGACCAAGCTAGCATATTAACAAACGGTAGCATGACAGTCCACTGAGTGGTTCAGTAACTCACTTCAAAACATTCTAAGGGGGATCTTCCATCCTTCGGCGCACTCTGCTTTGCATCAACGCGAAGCATGGTATCTCTGCAAACAATTGGACTATTATCAGTAAATGCAAGTGAAAATCAACATCATTATCCCAATTCATCAACATCAAACAACGATGAAGTATGATTGGAAGCACATCAACAAGACAGAAATAGAACTGCTCCAGTCCACTTAATAAACAAGTCAGTGATCAAGTCATGGCAGGAGGATCTACCTTCCCCGTTCTTTTGGATTCCAAGCAGCAAGCACTGTTTTTGACTTTGCATTGGGCAACAAGTTTCTCACTTCAAAGGATTTAACTGTGAATTCTGCTACTCCAATGTCTTTAAAGTCTCGATCAACGTTCAATTTCTGCAAATAAATTACAAAGTCTGGATAAGCTCAACGACATGGTAAATTCACAACAGACCTCTAATGAGATGATACTCATCAGTCCATCACCCCGAAGACTTAATTCACATATAAGGTTCACACTCATGTCACGATCCACACATAGAATCAGTAAGGTGTGGTCCATGAATAGTCATGTTGGTACAAGATGAACCCCCAAAGAAGGCCGGTCTAATTCGGAACTATAACCCTAAACCATGGCCAAGAGAGAGACAACACACCATGCTTTTAATCTCGGCCTCAGCGAAGGATTCACCATCACAAAGCATGCTCCAGACAAGCTTGGTGAAGACCCAAGAGATACGCATAGCTGCTGAGGGAGTCTTGTTCTTTTCTTTCGCCATTAACTGTCGCTGAGCAGCTCCCTGAAGAGCTTTTCGCAGAGTTTTCCTCTCTGCTCTAATGGCATTGGTTCTCACAGCAAACTCGCCTTCCTCTAACCTGCGAGCCTGTTTCCAAAGTAGCATCTATTTGATCATCTCGTATAATGTAATTAACAGCTCGCTAAGTAATTATGTTATCATTAAAATATGTTAACCTCGCTATTTAAAAAATCTACGAACGGCAGTTAAGTATTTGAACAAAGGAATCTTTCAAAGATTATGGTCTAGGACATATTTGACTCCAAATTCTACAATATCCTACTACCCAGCTTACCAAGATGGATCTTGGACTGTGAATCATCCAGAGAAAGTCGTCGTCTGACGTGGAAGAATTGAAGGAACATAAATCGTCATCCAGACCGTGATGACGAAGGGTGCGAAGATCTCGAGAGAGGAGACGACATTCTCGTTGAGCCTGCTCCAGCCTTATACGGGCCAGCTCTACTTCCTCTATTCCATCCGGAACCACTTCATCCGCCTCTTCCTCCTCTCCTTCTTCTTGGTAGTGTTTGTTCTTTCTCGGTCTGTTCGGAAGATCCCGTACATAGAAAATTTAATATCCGTTAAAATGCTCCGAAACCTAGGCAATGCTTCTGTTCAATATTAAAAACGTAGTTACATTATCTTATAAACCCAGGTCACATGAACCCTTGTACAATGTTTAAAATCTATTCAGATGGACTTCTAATTTGATGCTGGTACGGGTTTTTGGTAGTCCATAATTAGATAATATCCAAAACGTGCAAGTTAAACATTGAGAAAAGAATACCTCCAGTTGCCCTGAGAGGTGAGCCATGCAAATTCACCAACTGTCATGTGCACATAATTCTAATCACCATTCCCCGTGTGACGAATTTTAAAGCAATTCAATTGTTTCAGATACATATAGAAGATGCTCAACGAAACACTGGTTCCCAGTAAAGGGACTCACTTTGGAAGTCTAGCAAGAAGCAGATTGCTGATGACAGCCACCATGATCTGAAATTGCCGAGATGTCATAGTTGCAGTAATATTCGGGGAATTGAACGAGAGTTCCTTTAGAGGCTTCACCTGCACAGCAAATACATCCAACATATATATCAGCCCGGATGAATATTTTGTATTGCCATACACTGAGGATAATTTCAATAAACGGTGGTTAACACGCACTGAATAAAGTTGAAGTCAGACGAAGGAAACATGGGCAGACAAGCGATAAGATAAAGATATAATAATTCTCAGCTTGATGGTAAAAGAAAATTATAAAATTCAAAATAGAATAAAATGATCAACGCAGATAATTCGAAAATTACGTCAAAATGCTCGAGGACAAAATACCCTGAGGCAATGTGCAAAGCATATTATGAGCGTCGGGATAAGTACTACTACCTTGCTATCCGTGGTGCCACCCTTCTGACGGATATATTGAAAGTACATCGTACAGGGCATAAAAACTTGCTCGAGAAGGGTTCCAGTTCGCTTTATCTTGGGAGCACCGGTTGGGATTCTGGGTAACCACTGTAGGCCAGCACCAGGGTCAACGTCTGTGGGTGCTATATGGGCCTGAACATGTTTTAAAATGACCGAAAGTTCCCGACGCTTCCATGCTATCATAGGAGATCCACTTGATTGTGTGGATGTTCTACCTGATCCCACGTGCCCTAGTGCCTCACCACCGAGTACTTTAATGAAATGAAAAGAACGGGCTAATATACGTCCACTTCTCGCTGCTAGTAACAGCCGTCCCTGTATGAATGATGTTCTCAATTAGAAGAGTGGATAGACCTTCGCAAGGAAAAAGTAACCAACATTGCTTAGACATTCCAGACACACTCCCCAACAGATGACAGAATGAAAAATAATAACGTAGTACACTGATGGGTGCACATAACTAGTGTTGAGTTCAGACGCAAAAACTACATCAGAAATAGTCATAATCGGTTCCATGCACTATCATGTATTAATTAATCTGAACAAAACAAGAACGAGTTTATAGAAGAGGAGACAAAAGAAAAAAAATCCATTGCCACAGCAAAATGGACTTGCAACCAATGACACAGAAACAGGAATGATACAAAACCAGCGCAGGAAAATTACAGACATTGGCTTCTTCTGAGTCAAGATTGAATTGAGGCTGGACGACGTTAACCATGAAGTGCATGGTGCCTTCACCGTCTTCTTCGACATCTTCCGGCAACTTCTCTAAGGCTGCGAAATTCCTCATAAAGCAGTTATTAGAACACATGATCTCAAACCATTAAAATGTATAAACGAAGAAGAACTGCAAGACAGATGTTGCACATCTCAAACATAACAAAATGCAGCCCAATCTGAGACTACTAATCTCACACGTCCCAGAATTGTAAGTTATAGTCCAAAATAGTTCACTAGAAAGCAATCGAATTGTGTATGCAAGATCGTGCCTACCAGTTGCGTGAGCCGCCGCATTCTCCACCTTCCCCAAAGCAGTAGAAGAATGAGCCGAGAATCGAGAAGGAGAAGAGGGAACGCTGGAGGAACCTTTCTGCAGTGATACAGATTGAGCATCAACAAATTCTTCCTTCTCTACCTCATCTTTATCAATCTTCTGTTGCTCCTCCATCCTCTTACGCTGGGCATATTGCCTGGAAGGAGAAGGCTTAGGGTGCTCAAAGGCATGACCTAGTTCTCCCACCCAAGCCCACACAGCATCCCGGTTCGCAATATTCCAGAGAAGCTTCAGTCCGTATAGGGAAACGCGTAAGCAATTATCAGCCAGTACAACACTGAACCCATCATCGTCACTAGGATCCGAGCGTAAGTCACTTTCACTCCCATGCTCCACAGATGTACGTCGCATCGCTTTCACACGGTGATGTCGTCTAGCTGCTTCTTGCCAAAGAGAAAGGCGAGCTTGATCTGCCTTGGGAGATTGTTTACGAATTGTAAAACAATCGGTACTCAATAGGAAACCAAGCCCACTGCTGGTGGCCGGGTCCATGGAGACTTCACTCGCATTACCTTCCGGCAGCCCCAGAAGTTGTTTCACTTTATCAGACTTTTGCAATTCTTCAACGGATATATTATCATCTGCGGGAGTTGGCGAGGAACGCTGGTGCAGCTCTGCTACCATCACATTTATATCCAGTCCTTGATAAACCAACTCCAAGGGGTCACGCACCGTGTCTATCGTAAACTGGCCACGGCCCCGACTGTAACACATCTCATATTTGAGCTTCTGCATCAAGAAGGTCAACCCCTCCGCCGGATCATCATCCATAAGCGAGTAGTGCTTTATGCACGCCGGGGATGAATCTACCCTCAGCATGAATTCCGTGAGAACCTTGTCCAGAGACAGATTTCCAGAACGCGGAACACGAGGCGTATTAAATCTAAAAAATCTAGCAAAAGATCGTAACTTATGGGGGGGCAAGTAGAAAAGGCTCCACCACTTGAAGATCCAAATCAGGTCATGAGCACTTAGGTTCATCGTAGGAACTAGATCTGGAGTATCATCTAATTTCTCATGAACAGATGGTGAACCAGAGCCCCGTAGAAGACGCCATATGGAGTTCTTCGGTTGAGGCTTCCGACCTTTCTGCTCTTCACTCAAATTATTCACGTCTTCATTCGACTCCTCGGAATCTGCCTTAAAACTAAAATTTAACCCTAAAGAGAAAGAAGTTGAGCGGAATGGATCATACACTAGATCACGCAGCTTCATTTCACTTGGAAATGCATGTAAGTAATGGTTGAGTGGACTCCCAGATTCACAATCCCAGTCCATGGTTATCTCTAACTGGAATATTGGTGTACTAAGAAATACAGGTTGCTTTTGGTTGTGAATTGAAGAGTCCAAACCTTTCGCCAGTGTCTCCAGGCTTGTAACAAGGAGACCAAAGTCTTTTCCATTAAACACAACAGATCCTTCTGATTGCGTGATTTCCATAGTCTTTGCAACTAGACGCATATAATTGCTCTCTTCATATGGGTCTGTCGTCGCTGGAAATGTCCATTCGAAATTGGTTGCATTCACACTGTTCTTCCCGTGTATATAGTACCGCATATCATCCCACCAGGGTAGATTTCGTTCCTTCTTCACAGGTGGAGGAGGCAAAGGAATCTCCTCGAACCACTTATGCCTGTGAACACTAATATCTGTTCTTCGCAGAGCGACTGAGAAGGCCCAGCTCACATCTGCAATGGCTGGTTCATAACCTACGCCGTAGCTGACTTTCGCTGTGTCCAGCTCAATAGGGAGATCAGAGTAAAATTTTAAGGCGGGGGTTGAGCCACTTATGGAACGATTCACCGTTACTCGTCGCCACCGTCCCAGGTACACATCTTGCTGCACTTGCGGTGGAAATACTGTAGCCTGCAATTAGATATAGCACCAAATGTCGGAAGTCCATAAAAGACACAACCATAGATTAAGCACATGAGATAATAGTCAAGAATCTGAATGCCTGCATAACAGTAACTATGTCCTTATTCCACTTCTCTGCAGTTTACGCAGACCACACCGCAAGACAGACATAGTACAGCATAATCTCAAACAGCTGAATTTGCCATTCCCAATATGAACTAATGGAACGGCTTCTATTCCTTCACATTACACCATGAAGATCAAGAAAAAATTCAAAAGGAGGTCGTGGAAGACAGTTGAAGAGGAAGGATTACCTGCTGCGCGAGAACAACTTTTCCTTCACACTGGCCGCGATCAGCAGACAATAAAGGAAATGTGTAGTCCCGAATGCGGACAACGAGGTTTGATGCATGGACTAGTAGCTTTCGACCCATTACTCTCGAAAACGGAGCATCTGACTCTAAATGGTCTAGCTTGCGAACAATTTCAATCATACCCTCTCGGTCTCCTTCAATTTTGGTAAGCACAACTTCCAAGGTACTGGCGGAAATAGACGCCAAGGAACGACGAGATGAGCTCGGTTTAAAACCTGCCTGTAACCCAGCATTGGCCTCCCCTGTACATTCCTCTAGAACAAGCTGTTCACAAGCTTTGCGATATGCTTCAAAAGTTTGATTGTAGAGTTTATCTTTTTCTTGTTTTACCACCTCATAGTCAGATAAGCCCGTTTCCACAAGCTTATGAAGGGCACTGTTGTTCTTTTCAGGTTCCTCTCCTTCAGAATGCGAATGCCTATGTCCACTTTTACTACGTGCCTGAGCAACATTTCCATCCAAGAGCTGCTCTCTAACTATGAACTCACATACCTGCTCACTCAAAAGACGACGATGTTCGTCAAACCAACCTTGAATAGGCTCCTCCTCGATCTCCGCCACAATGTCTCGCATCACCAAGTGTATTGCCCTCATCTCAGAGGATTTCTTCTTCTTTGGTTTATTATCTACAGGGACTGGCAAACCTGCCCCAACTCTAAGCTTCTGAGCAGCCATGGCTAGTTTCAAGGCCCTCCACATGTCCTCATATGCATCTTCGATTCCCCTTAATGGCAGACGAAACGGCATAAGTATGCGAGTACCACTTGCTTGAACTACACAATCCCAGTACTGGATATCCCCGATTCCACCACTATTCCTCACAGCATCAGTTTCGCAAGCATTTATATTTGCAAGTTCTGGCACATAAGGTATCCGAGATATCTGCAAGCGATCACTGCTTAAAAGCAGAGCATTGTTAAGAAATAACTTGGTGTGTTCGGCAAGTACACCTATTTGAGCATCTTCTGAGAATACTGACTGGACCTGTATTTCCAGTTCCGCCCCATCACCAATCTCAACTGTGAATATCAAACCTTCAATGTCAATGGCCACCTCAAATTTGCTTCCACGCCGTTCACTCGTCCTTCCAACACTAAGGGCTTTTCTTGGATTATCCTGTGCAATACTGAGATTGCTTCGAAAGGACTTGCGCCAGTCTAGTAGTCTCTTCGTTTGAAGCCCGACTTCATGAAAGAACAAATGCAGGTCAGGTTCCCACCTAGCCGCAATATCGTTCATACTGACTAGAATACAGTTACCTTTTCCCGAACCCGGTGCTTCTGGCTGGTAAATAACTTCCACACTCTGGATGTTAAATGCAGTGGTTTCAGCAAGAACTTTATCTCTACTATCAAGCTCATGATAAACGAGGCTACCGCGTTCAACTTTAATATTGACACCCTTCGTCTCCTTCTTGAAGCACAAACTAAAGTGTGTTAGTTCTAGACCAGCCTTGTATTTACTTCTAAGACTATTCCCACGCGCAACGAATATTGAGGCTGTACGCAAAGAACCATCTTCCATTTTGGTCACAATAACTTCCCCGCCTTGAGAGCCATAATTTACTTTCTTTGGGTCTGCCACGCTCATATCCTCCGCATGCAGGGGACCTGTCAACTGAATAAGAAAACCTTCGAGACGTAGTATAATTCTTCTTAATCCCGGTCTTTTGCTCTTGGACCTGCTGCTGGATGCACTCTTGGGCCTTTCACTAGTGGCTAAAGATTTGAAATACCTCTCCATCACCATGTATGTGGATAGAATGGACCTCACACGACTTATACTAAAATAGATTCCGCTTCCATGAACTTCAAGGACTAAAGTCCGAATCTTCTCTGAAGGATTATCTTCCACTGATTCTAAGTCAAGGATTCCCCATTCAACTACCACACGTGAAATACGCATTAGGCAACCTTTACAAGATTCGCCTCCAGATACAAAATCTTTCGAGGAACCATCAGCTTCCTCAGCCATACCGAACACACACTCTCCCATCTCTCCATGAACAGTCAACCCGTTGCCTGATCCTGAACTCAAAAACACATGTGAAGTTTGTGCGCTTACCTGCATAATAAACAAAGCACAAAAAGAAGCATGAGCAAACTTATGGCCAGTAGTACTGGGCATTTGAAGATTCAATTATCCACCATTTCTACGGCATCTAACTTAATCCATGTATATGCCACTTCTTAGATCTTCGTTACATGTAACATCCTCTTCATAACTCCAAAAGTACACGAAGAGTAAGCTAGTTGTCATGCCTAGAATATTTTCAACAGGTTGAAAAAAAAAACATCGAAATATTGGCAAGATTTGTGTAAGAAATAAATAAAAACTACCATACATTAGTCATGTATGTCTGAATAGCTACAAAACTCACAGCAGATTCTGTACGCTGTGTTAGGGTAAAAAATAAACACTGCAGAAGTCAAGGAAATACATCTGACCTAGAAATCATGCTAAAGAAAATAAATAGGATAGTTAGGACATTAAGAAATGCCTCACTACGATTCTTTCAAAATCCACAAAGAGGTCAAAAAGTAGGAAAAACCTACATTGTAGAGTGGCATGCCATCGAGGCTGTAAGCAAGTAAAGTCAGGTCTGGTGCAGAAAAAGTACAACCCCATATCAACTTTCTCCTTTCCTTCTTCAGAGTTACTGGTTTCGGGATAGGATTCTCAGTTAAAGCTTGATTGTTTGGTTTCTTCAAAATGCGCATCGCCAATTTCAGCCAGCAATCTAAGCAAGCTGTCATTAAATTGCATTGCGTTCCTCCTAACTCCACATCTGCCTGCACCTGCACAGGCTTGCTGGGCTGCATCCAAGAAATAACACTGCGACTGGTGAATTATACACATTGTTTAGGATGATTTTCAGAAAGAAGTAAATCAAGAAAATATAACACGGACTAAGTACTTGCTCCTAAGCTGAATACAACAAGCAGAAGTTTGTACTCAGATAGATGCTCATGGAAAATAGATCAAGGACATTCCTTAGAAAGAGTCAAATAACTCACTAACAAGAGAGGTGGACATGAAATGTAAAATTACATAGAGCTTAAAGGGAGGACCAGAAAAAGTACAAGCAAGCATTAATGAGAATTAAACCTAACAGAAATAGCTCTCAAAGTTCAGTACAAGACAGTAAAGTACCAAGAAGGGGTTTCAGTTGCCAATTTCGTGCGATGACCACCTAACAACAAGACAGATAGCACGCAACCGAGGAATATATCTGAGTTGATATTCTTCCCAACGCAGACTCGATTTGATCTACGTAAAACAGTTTTTAATGATGCCATGGAGGAAAGTTGCAAGCTCAACGCCTGGAGGAGTTTCGAAGTTAATAATCACCACGTAGCTAGAGAAACCCAAACTCAGGCTACCATCATATTTAAGGCCTCACCTCAGCAGGAAATTCAAGAGATGCATACACTGCCACCTTCAATATTTCAAGAAAGGATTGGTTGTTCTCCCGCAAGATCTACGCCAAAATAAATACAAATATCATTATACCCAGCATGCTCACCAATTGACCGGCTTGAAATAATGTAACTACATACAGCAATATACGTGGAAAATCAAGCTGGACACGAATGTTTCTATGAGAATTAACAACAGATCTTACTATCCTATTTAATATCAAAATCGGTAAGAGCGTGATGAAATTTTATAAATTGCACTCACCATTATTTCCCCACATCCTATATGAAGATCCAGATCAGAACTAAGACCCCGGGATGGTTCCGCAGGCTGAATCCTTCTACCTTTCATCTGAATCCCCGTCACCACATTCTCCAGCACTCCTTCCTTGTAACTGCACTTAAGACTCAACTTGGGCAGAATAAATCCAATCTTCAAAAACAAAAGTCCAGGTCAGTAAAACATCCAAGCAATCTGTCAAAAGCACCCACAGAACTCTGCAGATCCTGGCCGCACAGCGATATCACCCAAGAAACAGTTACAGATAGCGAGGAGCACAAATAGCGTTGTGTTCTGACGCTTGACACAAGAAGGAATAGGAAAAGATCTTTATTTACCTCTGCGGCAGCAACAAGTCTTATTAGTTTGACTGCAATTACCTGTTAGGACCCTAGCACTACACCACAGTAGCCACTCACTCGAATTTTGAGGGACATGTAGCAAAACATGATTAAATATACTGTAAAAGATACTGGATGAACATTAACACATACATCTGGACATGGACTACTGGGACACAAGATATTATTAACGAAGGCTGAATTGCAGTAACCAGATGGATAACACCCACCTCTTCAGGAACTTTCACAACGCGCCCTTCCGGTAGAGTCTCAGCAGTAGTGGTCGCGCTCACAGCAGCCGCACCAGCTTCTGAGGTTGGTGAAATACGCCTAGACTCAGAGCCATCATTCACAGCAAGAGCAGCAGGAGTAGAAGCACCATCCAATTCTAAGCTTGGGGCCGGATGACCAACTTCGGGAATTGAAGAGTCTCTCATTTGCAACCCATGCTCTTCACCCAACTTTCGTGATCCTGATGAAGCACTGAGACTTTTCAAAAGACCTGCCTCTCCGAATAGCAAATCTTCGCTCAAGTCGATTGAAACATCGCCACATACTACATCGAGCTTTTGAACCATAACTCCAGCTTCCCTAGGAGGCATGTACGTTCATTACAAGTTTAGTCTTCCAAATTCGACACTAGTAATAATTCCAGATCGCTCCTTCGACAGTACCTACGTTATTGAGAGAAAACATACACAAGCGAATCACCAACGCATTTATATAATTAATCCAAATAATAATAGACTAAAAACACCCAATTTCTGCCTGCAAACAGATATTCAAAACCACAAGCCAGAAGTATCACCAAAGATCCCCAAATACAACGGCATCAAAATTAGAGCCTATGACATGGTCTGAACCTTGGAACTTGATAACTTGAATATTTACACTTGACAAAACAATAATCTAAGGGAAGACAATAATTTAAGGAAAGACCTCTTCAATAATCAAAAAATGTGTGATCACCAGTAAGCGAAATACAATGTATGTATAAGTTAAACAAATTGATTTGAGAAAGCAGGTGTAGATGATATGCACACTGAAAGTCATAAATGCTACAAAAGAGCTCTGAAAGCTTAAGAAGGCGATATGCATACCCGTCATGATCAAAGCAGCTGGATATATTGAGCTGGTCCAAAAGAAAGAGAACACTTGGAGTGGCGTCCATGAGTGGTGCAGAAGGAGTCCGCGCAACTGAAAAAATGCGCTGTCGAAAGCCAATCATGCCCCCAGAACCTTCACATCTTGGGTTCCTTTCGCCAAGGTAAATCGTACAAGGCTTGATGGACAACTTTGAACCCAGTATCGCGGAAGCTACCTCCTGTTTGAACAAATCCAACTCCAGGTCCTTGATCTCCAGGGACAATTTTGGAATCTGCTCACCATAATTTCGGATTCAGGAATATAGCGGCAAACGGTGGATGGGAGGGTGGGGGGAGAGGGAGGAGAGTATAAAGAATTTTCCATGAGAAGCATGAAACTAACTAAAAAGACAGCTTGAAATCGAAAACACAGCGCACGTTTCGATAAGCAAACTGAAAATAACTTTCCTGACAAGTAAGCATCGAAAATCAGGATCATGAGTAGGATGTCAACAATTCTTACCTCGGCAATTTTCAGAACTAACTCCGTAATTGAAAATTTCAGATATTTTGATAAATTGGCGGTTACAATCCATTTCCTGCGCTCGGATGTAGGGTTTCTATTGCTGCGAGATTTTTTGGACCTTTTCTTAGTTGTCCCCACATTCTTTTGCATGACAATCTCCACATCCGAAATAAAGAGCTGAAATTTGTACTCTCGTAATAGCGCTGAAAGCTGCTTGCGAAAACTGAAGCGCACTTCTCCAATTGCCAAAGACGCGAGTGGTCCCTGCACATATATTGATAGTTGGCAATCACCACCTTGGTCTGCTTCTTCATAAATATCATTAATTACGATCCTAAAAATTGCGGCGCTCGTTTCGAACGGAGAAAAATGAACATTGCTCGAATATACCAGGCTTACCTTTTGGAAGTGAATTGATACATCTTTTAGTCGTTGGAAGCCTGCAAACCGAAAGCTTACTCGTGCACCGAGAACCCTGCTGGCTATCCATGCCAATAGCTTGGCAGTGAAACTGCAGAAAAGGCCACAAATCTCTCTCAGAACTAAGACTACAACAATATTAAATCAACCCTAAATATAGCTGGACATGATTACTGTGTCACAACCCCTTACATCAATGCGTGGCAATCATCAACTCATCCAAAATTATCTTGGATAAAATTAAACCGACACACTTTCACAAGGAATTCGATACCTAACATCAGCCAAAATCAGGCATAAACCGAAAGTGATTTCATTCTTACGAAAGGCTGCGCCGCAGCCAAACACAGTTAGCGACCTCTCTCACAGATATAAACAAGTGATGAATAAACGGCGTGAAAAAAATGATATTCTAAAACCAGACTACTGAGAATGCCCATACAATCCCACATCTACAATCCCACAGTAAATCCAACCATCGGGAGTAGGACACATCAAATCTCAATTTTGCAATAGCTCCGCCCAACGATGCAAAGCATGCTGGGTTTAAATGAGAACAGATCATCGAGCTGCTTCTTGACAAGCGATTGGTCATTCGGAATGTAGACAATGAGTGTACTGATAGTGCGTTAGAGGAGGATTAGAAATCTCGTTCTCAAGATTTACGGAATTATACAACCTAATGTCCACTACAACAACTGCATTTACTGGACAAAGGTTAAGGACGGAGAACTTTACAAAATTTCCGCACAGATCCTTGCCTTCCAATAATGGTCTTACAAAATTCCGCGCAAACGCAGCTGAACCTGCTTTAGTTCCAGTCCTACCTCGAAATTCGGTTTGTAGACGTAGCAACAAATCAGATACAAATACAAAAGGAAGCGGATGGCTGACAGGTACTTACTTGAAGACGAGCCACCCTACAGTGGTCACAACTAGGAACAGCCACACGAATTTGTCCGGAGTGACCTCCATGAATCCAAGACTTCAAGGGAGTACACGAAACCTCAGAAGAAAGAGTCTCGGCCGCATTTGATCACCAGCTTCCGCACCGGCTCTTCCTGATGCTAGGGAAAGACAATTGAATGATTCGCCATCCATATCTTTGCCGATGAATTTTCAGCAATCACAACCCTAGAAGCCATGAAACAGTTTTTTTCCCGGCAGCGTTTTCCGATGTCGATTTCGATGCCAATCCGGCATTTGCAACAGCTACTCCTCGATCACTTGTGCTGCGTCTTCAAGTACATCACCACCAGGTTATATAGGATTCGCATCGTCCGCATTTAAAACAGCTTCCACGCTACACTACGACAGTGAATTCACCGCCCGATCGACCCAAACCATCCATCCTCTTCCCAATCCAAACCACCATTGGGCTACCAATTGCAGAAGCTCCCTCATCTGTCTGTCTCTCTTCTGTCTCTCTCGCGAGCGCGCGTAAGGCGATCATCCACCGAAGGGAACACATGAAGCAGACCTCTACACGACCAGAGACGATTAGCGTGGGACTCAGTCAGAGAGCCGCGATGAAAGCTGGCGTGCGATGCGCAACATGAGCGCAGCGGTTAATATGAAAAATGGCGGATCTGAGGGAAAGCCCGCCGGGCTGGCAATCCCAGCCAGGACGGGGGCGATGATCTGCGATTCCTTGTTTCCCTGCCCTCGTTTCGGAGCGCTTGCTGCACCGCTGCCCTAAGGTAGAAGCACCCAAAACCGACACTTCCACTGCCCCTGCTAGCTGCGTGACGTGTTTTTTTAATAAGAAATGTTAGCTTAGTAGTTAAGTTACTCCAACCGAACTCGTTATTTTAAATCTTCTCATACTTGTACAATATTATACAAATTTTCATAGTTGAAAGCATAGGGTACTTAATGCAATGCTCCTTGACTCCTTAAAACCCTTAACAGAAGGGCTAGTCACTATGAAAATTATTCTCTTAAGTACTACGGAAATCATTTGTTTGAAAAAAAAAGAGCTCTAATTGGATGTCAAACTACTGTGCAAAGCTTCCCATTTTCATACAAAATAGCAAAGATGAACATCTGCACTTTTGTTTTACATAAAAAGATTCTTTGTCATCCATCAAACATTTGTGTTTGCAACATTCACAAAATGCTCAATTCTCATTGGTTGCCTCAAATGACTCTTCAACTTTTATTGGTTGCCTCTAATCTTATGGTAATTTTGGGTATAGATGGGTGGCCATTCCAAACAAAAATATAGATGGCAAAATTAGAAAGATGTTGATTTTGGTCTTTTGGAGCCTTCTACCTTACATATCAAGAAGCATTCATCCCATACATTCATCTCTTCCACAAGGTATTCATCTTTGGTACTTGAGCCTCTAATGAATTCCTTATACTATTCTATTCTACCAATTGTTTATTGTTCATCATTCATAACTCTTTGAATTCTACAATTGTCATCACAATCAAAATTAATAGTTTCTATATAAATTAATTGTTTTTTAGCCAATTGCATATTTAAGTTTATCAACATTGTGAAAAAAAATTAAACCTTTGGGAAAGACTTTTCACAGATTAGGCTAAATTAAAGCTAACTATGCAAGTTTTTAGATTATTTAAAGAATGTTAGTATAGAAAATGTCCACTAAACTCTAAAAAAATCTTGCATCGAGGTGAAATTTTATCTATGAAAATTTGATAAATTTATCTAATTAGTAGAAAGGGGAAGAGGACTTCTCAATTTTATGGCCCCCTCATTTTTTGTGTAAACTAGGCCTTTAATTAGAATTAAAAGGATAGGAGGCATGTGGAGTCTAGATCTAAAGGCCATTGCTATTGTATAAGCACAATGAAAGCCCCATAACTAAAATTCACATATTTAACCTCCAACAACAAGGGAGGCTTATGTCTCTTTTATATATAAGTTATGTCCCTCTCTCATTGTTTTTTGTGTAGCTTACCCTTCTAATTTGAAAACTTAGTTTGCGTTCTATATTGTTGTAGTAAACATCGTTTTGTTTGGCTTAATTTTTTGTCAAGGAATCACTATAAGAAACTCAAGTTTTTTTAGACATCTTAGAAAATGCAACAAGGGGTTTAGTATGATAGGGAAATAATTAATATTGATGTCACCTAAATTCATTATAATTGACAAGCCAAAAACGTGGTCAAATCCCAAAAAACATGCCTAGTTTGAGCTTGTTTTTTTAACATCAAAGAAAACATCGGCTTCCAAATTCCCAAAAATACAACATGTGGATGTCACATAAGGGCCATGTGGGCAAGGAGAGCCATGTAGGAATTTTTCACCCAAACTGTCTATAACATGTCACTTAATATAGTGGTGGGAAAACAACATGGTAACTAACAATGACCACATAGCATGCTTGATCAACATACTTTTATGTTGTTTGAAAATTTAAATGTTGCTTGTCAAGACGCAAATTAGATGGTTTTGAAGACATCAATTATTGCATATCCTATCCATAAAGCAAGATCAACAAAAAATAATGATTTAAAATAAATGTAATAATAAAATAAAATGAACAAGCAAAATTGTTGAATCCACTAAAGAGTTAAAGAAAACTTATTATTTACCACCAAGAGAATTTTTTATGGCAAAATAAAGGAATTACTTTACTAAAATTTAGTGAAAATGAAGATTAGAGAGATCATAATTATTTATATCCATTTTCATCTATAGCGCTCATCCATCCATTTCCCTTTTTTGGAAAGTATGCCATGTGGTTGCCCTTCCCTTGAATTTTTCACATATGATCAACATTTTACCATAGATCATAATAATTTTTATAAACTTACTCATAGTCATTGTAGATCTATTTGTTGGTGTGGCAATCTATATTTTTTGGTAGTTCCAAAAAACATTAGTATATCTTCAATCATGTCAAATAAAACATCAATGATAAAATCAACTTGGATTTAAGATAACGTGCACTATTAGAAAATCTATGTCCAAATCAACAAAAAAATAAACAAGAAAGTGTTGATTTTTTTTGTTCTCCTAGTCATGTTGTTTTGGACAATATCTCACAAAACTTTGTTGATTTTTTTATTACTTTGGTCAAGTCAAAAAATTAATAATGATTCATTGATAAATTTGCTCAATAAATGGCCACAATGTGGCAACTACTACATATAAAATTCCACTTGAACAAGTCAATTAGCAACCACAACATACCAAGCCAAAAACCAAGCTCAAGTCAGCAAAGATTTTCACATAAGCAAAATTTGCCACTTAGATAAGATTATAAAATTAGATTTTAAAATTTAATTATAACAAAGAAGACAAGCTCTTTATATCTTGATGATTGAAGAAAAGAAAAGACAAGCTCTTTGTACAAATGGGTAGTAAAAGGTGGAACAAACCATATGAGATACATAAATTAAAACTAATATTTAAGAGCTCAATCACTCATTGTTAAATAAGAATTGTGATTATAATAGAATTTTAGGTCTCATTTTGGCATCCTACAATAACTTTTTTCAAAAAATAGTCAACTAAAACAAATAAAAACCAAGCCAAAATTCATCTCTAATTTTTAATTTATTTTAAGTCTCCAATTAAAAGTTATAGACAAAGTTTAGAGAAAGGTAGGAATGGAATTTGTTTTTGACATTTTCAAACATCCTCTTTGAATTTGGTTCATAATTTTTGATTGGAGACTTAAAATAACAAATTGATTTTTGGAGATGCAATTTGGCTTGATTTTCCACCTTTCTATAATTGACATTTAAAAAAATATATATTCTATAATACCAAAACAAAATCTAAAGTTCTATTATAATCACAAGTCTTACTTTTGACTTAACTATGAGTAGTTGAGCTCTTAGAATATTAAATAATCTTAATTTATATATCCCATATGATTTGTTCCACCTTCTATCAACCCATTTGTATAGACACCTTATACTTTCCTCTCTTCCATCACCAAAGTATAAAGAATTTGTCTTCTTTCTTGTAATTAAATTTAAAAATCTAATTTTATATTCATTCAAGTGGTAGATTTTGCCTTTGTGGCAATCTATTTGACATTTTTTTAGAGATAAAATTCCATCAATCATGGTTGAAACATTATTCAAATAATAAAAAATTATTTGAAACTTTTGAAAGTCAAAATGAACAAAAAAAAATGTTAATTTTTTTTTGATTTGGATGTTGTACTATCCGAATCAACAAAATTCTATGAATAATATAACTTGTACCAAATCAAAAAAAAATTGTAAAAATGGTCAATACAATATCTAATCAACAAAAATTTGTCAAATTTTTTTTGACTTAGGAATCATTTTTTAATAGTGGTGCCAATGTTTTCTACAATGTCTACAAAAGTCTACCTTACTGGGCCAAATGTCCTTTGACATCTTCATATTTGGTTGGACATCACATATTAGTGGTCAAACATAATCCAAAACATAGATTTCTTATATTGAATATTTTCCATTCTTACTAAATGAATTGAATTGGTGCTTAAGCTAGAACTCAAGGTTAGTTTCCAATTTAATTCACTTCTACATAAAAGCTTTCATTTTCAAATTTATTTTTTATTCTAAAAAATAGATTTATTTATAGCATATATATCAATGTACTAACTTGCAAGCCCCATGCCAATTGATGTCAAAAAATTTACAACAATTATTACATTTCTTTGCATTTGAATGTATGTACTCATTCTTTTGATTCTTTTGTTGGCTGTTGAATTATTTGGACTTTAGAAATATTAATATATTATTTGGTATTTAGGAGATTAACAATTTGAAAATTTTGTTTCTTCTAGGATGAAGATATAGTAAGTTTTGTTGATAGTTCAAGTGATTACTTGGAAGAAACAAGAATGTTTGATTGGGCATTTCAAGTTATTTTCATGTTATAAGCAAGGGGATAGATTTAATTGAATTTACTCCCTTACACGAGTCTTAGCTAGGAGAAACTCAAAGTTGAGATACATACAATATTGTATATAGAAAAATTCTAATAATGGAATGTTGGCTTCACTTTTCACATATTGAATTGGTTGTGGATTTATACATTCATCTAGTATCTGGCTTTTGCTATTTGCTCTAACCTTTGCTATTTGGAATTTGCAACTTTACAACAATCATTATTAGCTTTTAGTATAATACATCGTTACTATATCTTGTAGTGGTTGTGGTTGTTGCGCTCAATGAGGGTGCCAGACAACTTGCATATGAATTTTTATTTCCTCTCCCTCTAGATTGATTCAAGTTGATCCCGAGTACTTCACTAGCAATTACTTCAGAAACAATGTGAGATCTAATATAGTGTACATTTTAAACGTCGGAGCTAATAATTTAAAAAATATTGAAATTGCTATTGCATCACTTTTTAAAGCATATTATATTATAACTACTATACAATATATAGTAATGATTCATAATACATAATTTGTTAATCTATTGGAAAAATAGTCTAAAAGGGAGGGGGAGAACCTTCATGAAGAGATTCTATCTAAAAATAGGCAAATTAATGAACAATGTCCCATTTTGGATTGCTATCTATTCGTTTGCTACAACTCAAATTTGTAGTAGGCAATTTTCAAAGATGTAATGCATAAAACAAGCTTAGCCAATATAATACTACTAGGCTTTTCAGTTTTCTTGTTTTTTCCTATTGTATATGTATAATTCATTTGTATGAATTGTTTAATATATGATGTCTCCGTCTCTCTCTGTCTGTCTCTCTGTCTATCTCTCTCTCTGTCTGTCTATCTTTCTCTTTGTCTGTCTCTCTCTCTCTCTCTGTGTCTCTCTCTCTGTGTGTCTCTCTCTCTCTCTCTCAATATATATTGTTTATATAGGTTGTATTCAACAATAGTTAGAGTATACATATTGGACTAATCAACCCTAAAATCACATATAAATTTTCAAATTTTAACAACAACATGTTTAAATGCCTTAAATTTCAATTTTAATTATAATAGTTAAGAATGAGAGTTTTCTATTGTGATGGTGAAGAAAACCCTAGAATTGCTCAATGGATGGAATTGTAGCCTAATTCGCCTTCTAAACAATGGATTCCTAATCATGGTTTTTGGTAATTTTAATCTTGAACAACCCTACAAGAAAAAGAGGCATTACCCTTAATTCACCCAAAAGTACCTTCAACAAACCTACAATCATCCAATTAAACACTCAAGTGGATTAAAACAACTTCATACACAGAAATGTAACTCAAATGTACAATTTAGGAGTCAAAATAGCATAAATGAGGCCTCAACTAAGAATTATAGCACAACTCATTCACACAACCAAGATTCCATTTTACGCATGCATAGTCAACATTCATATGGCAATTAATCGACCATAGCTATTCTCAAGTCAATTTACACATGCACTTATGACTTTCTATTTTATGCACTTTTTCTACAAATCTAATCCACCAAATGAAGCTTTTAAGGTGTAATTTTGGGAAGAATTTTTTTTACACAATGCTCCCGCATGTTGCAATTCTTCCCAAAATCTACACCCAAATTTGCCCCAAATCAAAAGGATTTAGTTGGATTTATAAGAACAATAAGATACACAATAGAATTCATTGTAAATAAGATAGGAGACCTCATTGTACTAAAATAGTCATCTTATCTTTGTCCATGCTCTTAATTAGTTAAGACTTAGCTTTTTGAAAAGCTAACTTGTCTATCTCTATTTCTTTCAAATTTCAATTTATTTAGATATAATAACCTCCTGCAATTGCTTGCCAAAGTTTTTAGTCTTCCTTAGTAGTGACAATTGACCTTGTTGTACTAAATTGACCACCAGTGCCTTTGCATTTGCTCCAAATAGGTCAAATGTAGGCTTTTAGAGATTCAAATGTAAAGCACATTTTTCCACCAATTTTTAGTTCCATGAAAATTGTCATCCTCCCACTATTGATTGCCAAAGGTGGTAGTTCAAATTTCTTTTCAAAATTTCTCCATCTTCTAAAACAATTTCTCATCTGACCTCAAAACCTCCATTAACTTCTAACTCTAAAAACATTTGTAAGACCTTTAGAAGTTAATCAAATAAAGAAATTATATTTAGGTTCTCTTAAAAAAAATTAGAAAAGCTCAAAACTCAATTAGACTTCAAAAAATACTGAAAACCCTAAAAGATATGGAATTATAGATGAAGTTTACAACAACAAAAGAAGGAATGAACTTTAGTAGAATCCATCCATATAAGCCCAAACTTGGGTCTTAGAAAGTTAGTATCAACCTAAAATTGTCGCCAAATCCTCAAATTAAATTAAAATTAGGAATTGATAGAAAATCATGGATGAAGTTTGAAGTACCAATTAACAATCAAACTTCATTTAGTCATAACTTTGGCTACAAGTGTTGGAATTTTATCAACTGTATATTTTTTTAAATAGAAAAACTAAATTTAAATTTAAATTTTGTTAAATTTATACTGTAAAAACTTTCCCTTAAAAATCACATTGGATAGTTAGTTCGACTAAGATTTGTGTTTGAAATTAGATTTTGTGGGTTATTTTGCAAATTTTGATCACCTGGAAACATATAAATGATTCATTGCTTCAAAGTCAAAATCGACAATGCTTAGGTACTCAAATAGTAAAATTTCCTACAAAAGCTTAGAACTTGATTGTACCCTAGATGCTTAAATGCCAAAGGTAAGCATTAAAATGTTACCAAAGTTACAATAGACATGCTAGAAGTCCTCACTATGTCATTGTCCACGTTAGATGTGGCTTAACATATTAGCTACTAACTAAGCAAACATAGTGGACACTCTAACCACATCATTATCCACTTTAGATGTGGCCCAACACATCAAATGTTGATTAGGTAGATACAGTAGAAGCTCTAACCTTGTCAATGTCCATGTTAGATGTAGCTTTGAAATACATTAGTTGTTGATTAAGCATATGTCATAGAAGTCCTTGCCACATTAGTATCCATGTTAAATGCAGCTTGATACATCAATTGCTAATTAGGCGGATGTGGTGGACATCTTCACTAGATCATTGTTTGCATTAAATGGAGCTCGACACATCAAATTAAATTGGGTGAATGCGGTAGTCTAAGTCTTCGCCACATCATTGTCCACATTAGATGGAGCTTGCATTAGATGTGACTTGCTTTCAACTTGTCTGTAGAAAGTTCCACCCTTGAACATCAAAGAGCCAAAATCAATTAATATTGTTACACTCATAGAACCAAAAGAAAGAAATCAAACAAATTTGACACAATTGTAGAATTCTAAAAGCACCAACTTGTATCAAAGCACTAGTACATTGCACTTGTAGGTTCCAACCCAAAGGCACCATAAAGGATGTCCATGTAATGTTTGTTGAACTAGGTAGGCATCACTAAGGGCTCATAATCACCATCTGTGAGAAGACTTTCACCTCAATGAATACCTTCGTCATATTTGCCTACACAATCACCATATTCAACTTGGCCTCCTTTCTATAGTATCAATAGAAAACTGAAAATTGCCAAAAATTACATTGACCTTCATCAAATTGGCAATTTTTTGATGATATTGGCAATGATAAATTTTTTTTTTTGGAATTTGTTGAATCAATTACATGCATCATGAACACTAGGCTTTGGACAAAGAAATTGAATTTATAAATGCATTATATAATTGTGAAATATAAATTGAATGCATTATCTAATTTAGCAAATATTTCAAATGCAAGGATATTGAGATGTAAGAATGGTCTATGTTACAACCTATACTCTCTCTACAATGGATGATGCTATCCCATGCTTTCAACTCTAAAAAAGAATCAAATATTGTAAGAACCAACATCATTTGCATGTTTGTAAAATTGTTTATATTTTAATTTCTATAAATGTCAATTTCCTTCAATTTTTGTGCACAACAATCTGAAATGATGTATACCAACATGCTAAGGTACAAAAAGTTTTTCTAAGTTCTAAGAAAAAATTGACAAAAATAAAGTAATTCCAAATCATGTTGAACAAAATTGAGTTTTTGACATGGCTAACTTTGAAATTGATTTTCTTTCAATTCACAACTAGTTCTTTCTTCAAACTTCTATGGTAGCATGCAATATGTTGTACACTACAACTTTTGTATGTACATTTTTGGACTTTTTCCATTAATGCTTATGATATGGTTGTTTGAATGAAAACGTTTCACATTAATACTCAATTTTGTTTGTCATTGTATATGTATATAGATGAAGTAAGATATTTTTCCAAACTTCAACAGCAAAGTAGATGTAAATAGGCTTGATTTTCAAATTGCGAATGCTCCTATTTTCTTTATAAGTCGTGTTATCACTATAAGAAACCTATATTTTAGGTGACAAGCCCTAATTTTTTTAAACATTTTCAACATTGATGTTACATTGAACGCTTCTATTGACATAAAATCATGGGTTTGTTGCATTGGATGTCCATTAAGATGCATTAAAAATAAATAAGGCTCATCACCTAAAACACAAGTTTCTTATAGTATGTGTTCCTTTAGAATTTTTTTATTTCAATGTGTCCAAAATTGTTATTGAGGTGCATTGGCTCTTGTGAATAATTTCTATTCTTTTGCTTTATAGGGTGTCAATGGTATGCTCTATTTTCAAGGATAGCACTTGTTTTCTCACTATCCACTCATAAAACGCCTACAAACCATTGTTTTTTCATAATGCTACTAGCAAGAATGATTCTATTCCATTGACAATATCTGAAGATATAGACATGAACGTGGATGATGAAGAGTATTGCCTTAGTTGTTAGATCTCTTTCCAAAATGAGTTTTTTAAGATAACCAATCTACAAGTAAACATTTTTGTTTTATGTTTGTAAACATTATGATGTTGTATTTAGATATTATCTTTATACAATTTGATTTTATGTGTTTTGATTTCAATTGTGAAGTTTGTCACACTAATCCATTGTCGTTGCTTTTGTTTTTCAACGTGTTGGATTGTTCAGGCTTATTTATGTTCCACTTGAAATATTGATAATTAATTTTTTGTTATTGTCCTTATCTACATTGTGATCTTTATAGTTGTTTCTATACTAAATGTGTGGGTAGAATTTACAACATTTAAAATGCCATCTTTTCATTCAAGTAATTGAAAAATATTGTTGCTTTAGGTTATAAGGCAAATACATTAATGAAGAGTCTTAGAATTATATAGTCTCCACAATTATCTATATGTTTTAGTTCACAATATACTCTATGACTTGTTGTGAGGGTCTTAGAATCTCTCCTAATTAGTACTCTAAGTTGAACTTTGAGCTTTGTAGGAATTAATTTGAGTTTCTTGTCTTCTTTTCAACCTATTTTTGAGATATTGTGTGTTACCCTTTGTTTATGTCATATTGAACCTTACTTGGAAGCTTGTTGCTTAATTGGGGATGTTTTATGTAACCACTACTAGTGTATACTAGTCGATTGTTATAGATCATTAGTAACTTACTAGAATCCTACCGTATGGGGTTGCTCTGACTCATAACTATTCCAAAACTAAAGAAATGAATGGTTGTACGTTTCTCACCATTTTGATGTAGGGATTGTAAAATGCTTTCATGTTTATACATTAATTGTGAATGTTGAGATTGTGAAACATTTAAACATAAGCTAATAATTGCTTAAATTGTGAAACATTTTATCAAAGAAATTAGAATTTATTGGTTATTTCTTAGTTTTTATTTGTTAAGTAATATGTAAGTGGAATATTTGATTGTGAAATGATTAATTGTGTTAAGTATTGTTATTCTAAAAGCTTTAGGTTTAGGAAGTACATTCATTTACTCCAACAATGATTACCAAAAGTAATTTAATATTCCATCCTATATAGTTTATATGTTGGATGAGTGTTTTTATACTTATCAATGTTTTGTTGCATAGCCTCTTTTTGAAAGTCTATCATTACAAAAGGTGAATTCAATGAATTTGATGGTATATTTTGTAGATGAGGAAGTTTGGGAACTTCTTCAAGGGGTGAATTGTAACCATTATTAAACATTGAGCCACCATCACTAAATATGATGAGCACCTCCAAATGCACCATAAACCCTAATCTGCCATCTTCCCTCTACATAACATCTCCAAAATCTGTTATGTACCTATGTGGAAGAAACACTTTTAGAACCAAACTTTGTTCCTCCATAACTTTTGTTTGTAGTATCCAAATGTTGCATTCTTTGGTGCATTGGAACCTCCTATTATTTGCCAACAGGAAAATGTAAAAATTTGAATAGTCTAATAATAGTAATTAGGGACAGTAGCAATTGGTGGCGGTTATGGGGGTACCTACTACCTACCTTGTACCTTGCCCTCATTACTACCAACCAGACACTGATTAGAGCAAGACATTTAGCACCTAACATACATAATTATAGAGATATCGCACAGCTTGACGTAGTTAAATGTAATAAATAGTGTAGTGTGGCGAGGGCAGGAACCCACTCTATGAATTGATTGCAATTTCAGGTGATGTTTACTGCTGGAGCAACACTGATTTTTCTTACAAAGACTACTGTATGTCCAAGGAGATTTGGTCAGTTGTACTAACGAGCCTGCCCCTACTCAATGTGGGTGAATATATCGATACCAACAAATCAGTGTCAATCCTAAGACCACAAATTTGGGAGATCTTTCCTGCAATTTTCGTAAGATATCAATATGATATCAGTAGTAACTGATTGCGAAGTTTGCAAACAATAGTCAAGCTGCCTGATCCGAAGCAATTTGTAGGTGGCACAGTCGCTTGTATTCAGCCAGCAATGCAGGAATGTCGTCCATTCGCACCTGAAAACAAATTCTACGTTATGACTACTCCGGCAATAAAAACAGCAGAGGAGAAACTTGAAGCGCAACCGCAGCAGCAACTAACTACTTCTCAGGTGAGGGGGAATATAGAATTCAGCTCCACAACTTGGTCTGTGTGGAAGAAGGCCGTTCTTACTTGAAGAGAAGCGAAAGAGAGTGAGTTTTATTCGATAAAAATTTATAGCCAATATCAATTTTAAACAAGTGTAGGGCGGAATTGGGCAGATTGTTCCAGTGTGTTCCCTTGAAGAGCGAATGACCCAAGCGACATGGATATCAGAGATGCTAAAGGTTGAAATGCAATACCTGGTTCGCATCCTTCAAGTGGTAGAACCGGTAGATCTGCAGTGCTGAGCCTTCCCCATCGAAGGTCCCCAACTTCAGCATTTCACTCCTGCAAGCACATCCTGATCAGGCAGCTGCCCATAGCCACGAGTTCCCCAAAACTCCTTGGCAGAGTATTCTACTCAAAATAAAACAACTAGTGCGGGACAAACTAATTGTTTAATATTTCATCTTTCACTAATTGAATTAACTTCAGTAGTTAGAATCGTTACAGGACATCAGCAAGAACAGATATGAAGAGAGTAGCAACCTGTGTGCGGCCACCAGACGCCGGTAGTCGCGAAGTAGGGGGTTCAACTCCCGAATGTGAATTAAATGCGCATTCGATTGACTCCAATGCTCTCTTACTACCTACAAGAATGCAGCACATACCTCATCTGTTTCAACGCACTGATGGAAACACAAAGCGCTGCTACACAACTGTGCAGTGTAAGACATCTTCGCCTAGAACCTGCCAG
Source organism: Pseudoscleropodium purum (assembly GCA_963969395.1). Lineage (NCBI taxonomy): Eukaryota > Viridiplantae > Streptophyta > Bryopsida > Hypnales > Brachytheciaceae > Pseudoscleropodium > Pseudoscleropodium purum. The sequence continues at coordinate 27,581,788 of OZ017798.1, forward strand.
GCAAACTGACGATAAAGAGGTCTAACCCAGATCAGGAAGAAGCAATAGAAAACACTTCCGCACTGGCATCTGTACTGAAGTAGAGAGGTCATTCATACTCTGGTGCAGCATAAAATGTCCTGGACCAATTTTAAACCGTGGATTAAAGGAAATCGATAACATCAATATCTGAAGGCAGCCCTACCTTCAGAAGCAAAGGCGCTGAGGCTGGACTATTCTGATCCCTGTCTGACAGCAACTCTTTCCCCAAGGCCAGAAGCTCTTCAGCATCCGAAGCCACTGCAGAAGCTGGGGTGATAGTAACAGCTGGTAGTCCAAGACGCTGTCGAAGCTCAGAGAGAGGCGGCAGTGCAACTTCGCCTTGAGTCTGATAAAATAACTCTCGTTAAAGCTAATAAAAAACACTAGTTCATTCTTCACGAAATCTGATGAAAAGCCAGAAAGAACATAAGAAAAGAGTGCAGAAGATTATGGATTTCTTTAATGATGACGGCAAACATTTGGCAAGAAAATTCACGACATAACGAAAGGACTCAACAGGCTCACTGCGCCAATGATGGTACGGGCCTGAGACCTGATAATCGTAACTACACACCGATATGACAGCAAGCATGCATACCTTCCTGTCCGCCAAGGGTGAGCGCCCTGGAGATGCTTTGGAGGTGTCCAGGTCTGGAGTTTTAAAACTACTTGCTGGGGACAGAAGCGCTCGCTTTGCAATTTCATCCTCTGAGACGCATCAAATAAGCATCACCTAAGCATGCTTTTCACTAACGAACACATTCATTATCTGTGCTCCCAATTTATTGTTTTGATTTGATTGAATTTTTAACCCTGGGTGGATTATGAATGTTTTAAAGAGCCTACTGCCGGAGCTACACAAAAAGGAAAAAATACATCCAAGTATCTTGAAAAAGCAATTTTTGTCTATTCTTCAGCAATGACTAGCTTAGACACTCACTGCCTTCATTCATTATTTTTTGGCAACATTCTGAATCACTTCATGTAGGGATGGGAGGAAAAGGAGAACTTGCACAAATGAAGATGAATGTCTGGATTCTTTGCATGCAACAATTTCATTTGCTAAAAAAGCTGCAAATCTACATTCCTACTCTACCAGGGACTCCTACCGGTTAAGATGAGGATACTCTATCTGTGCAACATGTAAACGACGACCATACATCTTCCCCACACATTCCAAACTGCTATTATAAACTTCCACCAGGGAAAACTTTATGTGCGATTTTGAAAAAAAAATGTGAAAGCCAACCTTCATTTACAAGCCACCACATGTCACCAAATGTAGATTTGCCGTCATAACCTCCTATCAGTAAGAACCTCGGACCGATGCGAGTCATAGTGTGGTATGCCCTTGCCGGTGGTGGCTCATTACTCACTGATAATCTCTTCCACTGCACCGTTGCTGTACAGGAAAGATGAAATCATAAATCTAACTCCTTTAAATTCATGCTCTAAAGTGACAAATTGAGCTGCGCAACAGGATGTTCACATACCTCGATCAAGGATAACGCAATCGTTGTGATAGATGTCATAACGTGTAAGCCAACCGCCAGTTCCATGGCCACCAAAAACCAATAACTGGAGTAAAGAAAGTCAAAGAACAGATCATGTTCAAGCACAAATCTGAAGCAGTATATCCACAAACCTCGAAATTACCGATTATAGATGACATTAGAACTACCAAGAGTAACGGATACATTCGAAAGCGTCATTACTGTCTGCGAGAATGTGCACACCTGAGATCCACCTGCGGTGGTAGAATGGCCACAGCGAGGTGCAGGCCCATAACCAGGCAGCTTTAATTGCGTCCAGGCAGGTGGCTCTTTTTCTTCCTTCCACAAACAAGACAAGCAACATCAGACATGGCACAGAAAGTGCACAACGTCAGTATCAAGCAAGCGAATACTAGCAGAGCAACCCCGAACAACAGAGTGAGCAATCTTTATGTTGCAAGGACACAGTTATCTGTAGACAGTGCACTACGCCGTGAAGTTTTTGACCTTTACCTAGCCCTGCAAATTATATGCCCGATGAGAGGGATGCAATTCCAAAACACTAAAAGTCAGTACACGAGGCCCAACCTTCATCGAAGAGGCCTTTCAGTGCCCATAGGTCGCCCATAATTGGCCCACCACCTCCTGCAGGACCCATAGCACCCAGCCGTGACCACGGAATAAACGATCAGGATCACTTCTAGCCAGCAAGGATTCAGAAAACGGCCAGTGCCAACAGGAAACTACACAGGCACACATTCATGGGCTGGTGGAAGCGTCAACCTCGGCCACCAAAGATGAGCATTCGCTTCTCAACCATGGTTGCGCTGTGGCCACATCGAGGAGCTGGAGCAGGCCCTGCTATTGGCAGAAGAACCCATTCTAAAGACACTGCAGGGTCCCCAGAAAATTAACGAGCTCGATTAGCGAAGATCTTTGCTGCAAAAAATTCCTCTTTGATGACAGAATAGAAGAAAATCAAAAAGCTGATATTACTTATGAACGTAATCAACTAACTTCAGGTGTCCAGAGACGTACTTGTATTAAGCACATAGATGTCGGATAACCACTTTGTGCCATCCCAGCCTCCATATCTACATATTTTCGGATAGCCACTTAGGAACGCAAGGCAAGCAAAGACAAGAACCTTGTGAAGAAAGAACGCGTGCTCTCGTTCAGTAAAACACTATACAAGAGGTGTGGAGACTCACATAACTAACTTGCCGTTGCCGACAGATGCTCCGGCTGCAAAATCTCTAGCTGGAGGAAGGTCACCGTAGCCACTGAGCTCAACCCACTGCCATGTTTCTTTATCCACCGGAAAAAAATGCCAACAGTATCAACCCAAGTGACCAGGAGACGAATTCCACTGCAAATTGAGCAAAACAAAATCAACTAAATACACAGATTCCCGTCTGCATGGAACTCCTATGCTGATGGAATTCTTATAATTTAAATAGAAACAAAAACGTCACAGTTAATTCATAAAAAGTCCTCAGCTTACCAGTGTCGAGCATCCAAAAATCACCTAATCTGCAAAAGCCGAACCGGATTCTCACTCAATACGAGAAATGATAGACGGACATAAGGTTTTCGACAACACCCAACTCGTGCAGAAGCAACTTGACAAATATAATTTCCCAAACACCTGACAACATAAACTCGAAACAAGCATGCCAACTCCGCTGGACATGCTCAAACGACCACAGGTCCGGAAGCCTCGCCTACTCCGTTTCAACAGACTAAACTTTAACTAGACCACTAAAGTATAATGCCAAGAAGCGTGAGCTAAGTCACATGTGCGAAAACGAGCACGCTAACTCGTAGGTTTACGTCTCGATCATGCAGACATTCCAAACAAGTTATCTATATATATGGAGCGGATAAAGGCTAAAGTGCTAGTGGAAACTGCAATTTGTGCATTCATCCATGAGACTGCTGAAGCTCCTAAAGAGTGCAACCTCTTCCAAACCGGAATCATAAGACAAGCAGCAAGGGTAGGGATCGAACCGCTTACGGCCATATCGACCACCAAAGATGAACATGTTACAATCCACGGCAACAGCGACATGGAAGGCACGTGGACTAGGTCCAACCAGCACTCCTTCCTCAGCAGTACCTGTACATTCGGGCTGAAACCACAATTTGTTTTCTGCAGCCAGTGAAAATCGAACAAGTGTCAACGGTGGAAAACTCGAATTGCAGGGGACGTGACATTCAGCACCACGGATACTAAGGAAATGTGCTTCGGTATATAATTCAAGAGTTACTACAGTTGCTGAAACTGATCAAAACGCTTCGGTAAACATTCTATCGTGGACTGCAGAGTCGAATTACTGGCCTACACATCTGCAGACACGAAGTCCACAGCACAACATGGCGCATACAATACTCGATTGCAAGTGAAAACAAGCGAGGTGACATTCCACGGTAGTACCCACCTATGTCGAGCACGTGAAGGTCATGAAGAAAACTTTTATCATAAAGCCCACCGAAAACCACCACCCGATTGCCCTTCACGCGAACGGCCGAGTGTCCACTGCCAGCAGCAATCCCAGCAGGCGATTAAGGCCCAATTCTCGACCCAGGCATCCAGGTTCAAAGCCAAAGGTAATCACAAACAATCCCGAGACCTAATGCAAACTTTCCTCTCACATGACCAGAACCGGGAACACCAACCCAACCTCAGCATCGCATAAATTCCTGGAAAACAAAGAGGGGCGATTGATTAGGAGAGGAAGGCCTCGAGCGCACCTGCGAAGGGACGGCGGATCCCCAGTAAAATCGCCAGGTCCACACTGCACCCATTTCATCGTGGAAACCGGGCAGCACAACGGAAACACGCGCAATCCACACAATTGCAAACCTCGCACGCAGGGCAGAGGCAGAGGGTAGCTCCCTCCACGAAAACCCTAGTCCAAGGGATCCGGGAGCACCACGTTCAGAATAACAGAGCAGAAAGCCAAACCAAGCCCACTGCGAGCGAGAATGAAGCACAAGCGTGCACAAATTCAAGCCTGAGCTGGAAGGCTGCCTGCCCAATGTAAAAGTGATGGCAAAACTACGACAAATCCTGCTGTGGAGCGAGGGCGACCTCAGCGGGTCAAAGGCCTCGTCCCGAAGAGCCGGGAACGCTGCTCCGACCCACGCCAAGCGTCCAGATCAGCAGTGCTGGACAGGAATTTTTAAGTTTTCTTGAGGGAAGCGCGACACGTACAATTCACGTAGGTAACAAATCATCCAATTTTGACCATCCATTCTTTCACTCATCCACAATATTGCATAAAAATAGTAAAAAATTATCCAACTACTTGCAATCTACAGATGGGCACAACCTCCGTCACAACTTGATGTCACAAAAATAGTCACGTTTTCATCTTACTTTTTTCATCCTACTTTTTCATCTTGTTTTTCCATCGCACCCCTTTTGTGTTGCATTGTCGTTGCATTGCACTGGGCTCTGTTCTCATATCTCTTAAAGATGCTTTTGGCAATTTTAGACACTTTTTTCTTCTTCTTTTTCATCATAAAAGGTATTCAATTCCCAAATTGTGTAAGATTTTGGTGATAATTTGCTATAAAAAACTTCAATGCAGGGAAGGAGTGGGGATGTTGATTTAGGATAAATTAGGATAAAGAAGGTTTTAAAGAGAGTGGAGCACTAAGGAGAATTTCTAAAGAAACCATCTTCATTTAACATGAAGACCTTCTATTTGCTTTGAAATTAGGCATTCAAGATTGAAATTAATTATTGTTGAAGAAAGATAATGACCTATTTAGAAATTATCCTATTAATATAATAAGTTCGTTCTAAGGAAGGCTTGTCAATGGGAATTTTATATCAAAAGGAAAATGATCTTTGAATTCTAGTTCTAATTAGGGATCTATTTCCAATTCAATTGCTCAATACTCCAAATAGACTTCTTACACAACATCAACAAATTTTATTTGTTCCAACTTCTTACAAGATATACAATCAAACACTTACAGATCCAACAACATTCAACATTCACTTTGAATTTAAAACAATCATTCCCAACTTGGTCATTATCCTTGCACTATACATGAACCCAATTACAATTTCTCAATTTCCTCCATTCAACAAAGACATTCCAAATATTCCACATTAAAGACAACATTCCAATTTAGAAAATAATGACAATCAACACTACAATGACACTTCAAACTCAAACTTGGACTTTTACTTCAAATTTCACCATTCAACATGTACTTTTCATACACACTTATTTCAAATTGAATTCACTCACACACATTGCAACCAATTAGGCCAAAAATTTTATCATATTAATCTAGATGGTGAGCACATCACCAATTACAAATTTTGAAGTTTTTAGATATTTTTCAATCATATTTCAATCACTGCATTAATTTAGTGATTTTAGTCTTATACTCAATTCATCATCAAATTTCACAACCACTTAGCATACTCAATCTTCCTACTAGCTTCCATCACTAACTTCATAACACCATTTCATCCACACATCCGTCATCCAAAAAACTAAAAATAAGCAACTGACTTAGGGCTAGGACTTGCATTGGCACTCTCAAGAATGGGTAAAAGAAAATAAAATGGAAAATCATCCTAATAGGCAACCAGAAACCTGACAATTACCAATTTGGAAGAGACAATCTAACTATCTATATACCACCAATTTGATCCCTCACTAGATCAAATTAAATCTCCGAATTGGACATCACAACTACCCAATTGGCCTCCTCCATGCCCACTAACCCAAAAACTAGTCCAATTACAACTCGGCACATTCACATTAACCTAGACATGATCAATTGCAATTCCAATTTGGAACCTCAAAATAAAAACTATCCTCTAAATTGGCTAACCAACATTCTAAAATTGCCAACTTCAAAGCAAAACAAATGAACAACTTGCCAAACTAAGGTAAAAAGTCACTCAATTATATACCAACAATTCAAAATTCAATACTAACAAGGATATCTACAATTATGAATGAAGACCTTTGTGGGATTTGTTTTTTTTGTTATCCTTTCATAGAAGATCTCTATGAAGGGGTCCACATTGCATGGTAGCATTAGGAGCATCTTCAACCAAAATACAAAATAAAGTGATATTCATTTGCCATCTGAGGTGACCAATGAATGAATAACACATGGGAGACTAAAAATGACAATAGCCTTAAGCGCTTTAGATCATTTGTTGAAAGTTATGCAATTCAAGGAGCAGGAAACTCTTTACTAGCATATCTTGGCGTGTGATAGTTGGATGGCGGTCTACCTTTATTATGGTATTTTGGCTTGGATACTAATTTCCATGAATGTGTCACCTATAGCATGGCCACCAACACCTGCCCCCGAATTGCATCTAAACAAGTTGATGAGTCAACGCGGAAACAATTAACTGAGATATTCAAAGTCCTACTAATAGATGAATTAGGAGTTTTGCCTAGGTCTTCTAGGTGAGGATTACCAAGAAGCAAGAACTTCTCACATGCAACCTCAACATTATTTTTTATTGTTGATGGACCCAAAATATCCCCAAATCTTAAGAAACACGTCCAATTTGAGCCTATTTTTTTCAAAAAATACAACAATGCAGCATGCGGATGCCATATTAGTGCAAAGCAAGCAAGAAGAGGTATGTGGGAATCTTTTTATTTGTCCCTTCCATAATGTGGTAGTTGACATGGTCCTGGGAAAAATGATATGGTAATGAACGAAGATGATGTGGCATGCCTAGTCAACATACTTTGATGTTATATGATAATTTTAATAATTTTAAGGGAAATGAGATCATTTGAAAATGAGAGTTTGACCAACAAACATTTGGATGTTGTTTCAAACATGTATGAGTTTTATTAAACATTAGGATGTTGTTAAGAAATTTCACTTTAAACACAACTTTTGCTTTATATACTCAATATAGGTTGTTTCATTTCCTACCACCCCATTGGTATAAAGAGCTTTTCTTTTTATCTATGATATACATCCATCCATTTCCTTTTTTTACAAAGCATGCCACATGTTTGCCCTCAATGTTTTATCTTAATTCACAGTAACTTTCATTGACTTATCCATAGTCAAAATGGGTTTACTCATTGACATACCACTCTATTTTTTTGGACAATCCAAAAAACATTAGTATGTCTTCAATGATGTCAAAAAAACATTAGTATGTCTTCAATGATGTCAAAAAAACATCAATGTCAATGACATCATCAACTTGTTTTACAATAATGTGCCAATATTCTCCATAACATCCCCAAAAATCTACTTTTTGAGGATTGCCTAGGTCTTCTAGGGTGAAGATCCTCCTTTAATGTAGCTTTAAGTTCTAAATCTTTAAAACTTCTTTACCATGCAACTACTTTGTTGGTATCTTTTGGATCACATATTATTTTTGAGCCAACATTGGAACTCAAACCATCAAGATACATTGTAATACCCCAAATTTACAAAGACTAAGAATTCAAGACTAATTTGATTGTAAACATGACCATTTACACTATTCAAAGCTCAATTGGCAGAAAAATGAATCTTAAGTAAACAACCTTCTTATCTTATCTCTTTTAGGATATAGTTCAAACAATGAAACAAGGTATGTCAATCACTCTATTTCAATGCTCCATTGATATCACAAACTACATTAATTTTTAGAGATTCATCTTGATTGTTGCACCACAAATTGGTGAAAACTTTCCAACTTAGATAATGATCAACAATTTATTTCATTTACAAAATGAGCTCTTTTTTTTCTAAAGCCTCCAAAATTAAAATTCAAGCACTCTTGAATTATATTTTAAAAACAATAATCAACACAAAATTAAGCATGACAATATACAAATCAAAGACTGAATTCACAAACATAACAAAATTTCTTTTATGAAATATCCAACTACATTTTTATTGAAGTGGTAGTTGCTACTTCTTGCATCAATAATTTTCACTCAATTCTTGCAAAATGTTTGGATATTTATTAAACTTATTTAACCCCTAAATTCCCAAGGCCGTTTTTTTGTCAAAAACACTCAAAACTGTCATTTTTGTTGTGTGCACCCAAGAAAACAAAAAAATCATCTTTTTAAAATCTAACTATAGGATCTTGTACTTCACTTGTCTTAGCTCATGTGGTAAAATTTTCATGAAGTTTGCCCGTATAGATTGGAAGATATTAGCATTCAAAGTTGAAAGTGAAAGTTTTTTCGAACACTAGCTTGCAATTTTAGATGACTTAAACCGCAAATTGTGGAATTCTTTTGCACTATAGACTTTGAACTAAAAAAATTTTATGTTGAAGAATTGAGTTGAAAGTCTAAAAATTAAAAAAAACAAACAAAAAAAAAACACTTGATTTTCATTCTCTAAAAAAATGCTAAGTAGAAGTAGGTCCAAGATTGGAAAAAAAACTAAATATTTTAATAACTCCAAGATGGGATTGAAAGACAATAATCCCAATGGTGAGATTGTTTTAGCAAGAAAACACAACATTCTCCCCAAAAAAATTGTGAAAAATTGTAAAAATTGCATTCAGAAATGAATCCTACAAATTATTTTTTCAAGAAGATGCTAAAATTGCTCGAAAAACAAGATTGTCCTTAACTTTCTCATTATTAGTCCAAATAGAATGAATCAAAGCTTCACGTGTAGACAAAAATGAAACACTTTAGAGGATAAAAAAATTAAAATTTATTTTGATTTTTTGTGATTTTTTTTGTGTTGCTCGCTAAGCTTAGTTGCAAACTTTTTGTGGTATAACTTTTGCTCCCAGGCACCATTGAAATAAAAATTATATTCCTTTGTAAATAATCAATTTTTCTATCTTATGGGAAAGTTTCAAAACAATTCATCAAAAATTGAGGTCATAGGAACCTGCCCGAAATCTAATTTGTCCCTCCAAGGGACAATGAGAATTTAGGGGTTAAAGCTATTAAAATCTTTGTCTACTAGATAACATTGCCATCATACATTAAAATTCTACAACCACTCAAAGTTTAACAAGATGTAAGAAAATGAGCTAACAAGCTTATCTTTGTATTCTTTTCAAATGAACTAAGTAGATTGAAAGAAAATACAAAGACAATTGCTAATTGGAGATAATGTTCTACCATATGGAAATTGATTAGTGTGTCACATAATAAATGACTAAAGAATTTACTTTTATATTTTCTAAAATTAAAAAGCCAAAGATTAAAAGAAACCAAATATGGTCTATTGACCTCTAAAGGACCAACATGCGCTTTACATAGCAATTTTTGGTATGTACATGTGATTAGAAATTTCCATATTTTTTACCCAAATTTTAAGAGAAGATGGGGACAAAGAATATCTTTCATGTGCACTAAATTTCATGACATTCAAAAATATGAATCAAAAGTTATGGCCTAATATGATATTTATTTTTGTTTTTTTGTAATTGGGCAATCTGGGCAGATAAAAATAAATAAAAATTCCTAAAATAAAAATTTGGAATTGATTGTTTAGAGTTATATATATTTATATCTCTTTGAATCATTCCATTTTGATCAATGAGTCACAAGTTATGAAGTTTTTTTGTTTGTGAGTAGTTATGGATTTCTACTCTAAAATAAACTTTGAAATCCTCTATCTTACTCAATTTTCAATACTTTTTGGGAAAAAAACCCAATCACAGGACATAGATTTCTTATTGCAACATGACAACCATTGGAATTTTCATTTTTCAACTCCATAATGAAATTCTTAACAATTTAGTATTTTGAGTCATTATCTATTTTTTTCTACATACTAATTTTTCCTATATGTTGTACAATTCTAAATGATTTGAAAATTTTCAAGCATGTATCCAACTCTTCTAAAAGGAAGAATCTAAAGAAGCCCTACCATTTTGATCATTTTTTTCATAGAAAAGTGATTTTGTAAAGTGCAGCTACTCTATTTTTTGTAGGGCCAAAAAAATGATTTTAGTGAATTTGAATGCTTATATCTTTCAATCCACATAGTTGAAATTTTTGAAATTTTTCCACTTCTTGGGAAGTTGTCACACTACAAGATTTTATAGTTGCATATGTCAAAAAAAGAATTTGAAAAATTTGATACTTGTACTAGAAATGGCAATTTTTGAGCATTTTTGGTGAAATACATAGTCATGGAACTTTAGGAGTTTAGGGGTTAATTATGTGAAAACTACCTTGATTTCTCCTATCTTCCTCTACAAACTAATTAATTAACCAAAGTCACTTAATTTTGAATTAATTTCTAAAAGAAAAAATCTTCTAATGACATTGATTTGAAGGTGATTCTAATTTCATGCCTTCACTAATAAGAAAAATCAGTTCAATCTTTGAAAAAGTCATTAATAATTATTTGCACAAAATATATTTAATTGAAAGGTGGTAGTCCTCATCATTGTATGGAAAAATATATTTTTGATATTGAAATTCACTTAGCTATTATGAACACAATGTTTTTAATTATTGAGGGTTGTTTATAAAAGTCAACTTCAATGTTATACATTTTAATTTACAGTAGTATTAACCCCTAAAGTCACATTGTGTCATCTTATGTGACAAATTGGATTGTAAATATACTTTTAAAGTCTCAATTTTCATTATAATTTGTTCAAAATTGTTTTCAAAGATAGGAAAACACATTCACTTGGGGGGAATATAATATGTATTTCAAATGGTGCTTGATAGCAAAAGTCTTGCCATCCTAAGTCCAAAATGTAGGTTGTCGGGTAGCACCGAAAATATCACAAAATGTCAAAATAAAATTTTGTCTCTCATCAAAAATACTTTTGTTTGCATGAAAACATTTTATTCATTCTATTTGAACTAGTGATGAAAAAATTGTGGACAATCTTTTTTTAAAGTGATCCAATGGCATTCTCTTGAAAAATAACTTACATAATTCAATCTTGAATGCAATTTTTACAATATATGAAAAAACAATTGTTTGACTAGGTCAAGTTTGTTTGCTAGAAAAATCTTATAGTGAGAATTATTGTATTTCAATTTCATCTTGAAGCTATTATTGATTTATTTTTTCATTCAATCTTGGTCCTACTTTTGTTTGACAATCTTTTAAAGGAAAAATTAGTTAAGTATTTTTTTGATTAAAAAACAACTTAGACTTTCAACTCGATTCTTCAATATAATTTTTTTAATTCAATATCTATAGTGCAAAAATTCTTAACTGAAAAGATTCAAAGCCTTTATAATCTAGGCATGCAAATTGCAAACAAAATGGTTATTTTTACTTCAAATGCAAATATCTTACAACATGTTGTCAAAGTTTTTCAAATTTCTTCAACACATTGCTATAGGATCTTCAACTTCAGTTAGACATGCGAAAAATCAATATCTAAATTTTTTGCATTTTACAATAGAAATGGCAAGTTTTGAGTGGAATTTGATGAGAAAAAAAGGCCGTGTGATTGTAGGAGTTAACAAAGATTTCTAAAAACAAATAAGGGATTATAAATCTTTTAATACAAATGACCATGCCAAAAAAACTTTCTAAAATGAGCAACCATTGTGGGCTTAAAAAATTATGACACTTCAACACTCAATGCCTTGAGTTCTTACAATAGTCAAGAAAGATTATGTATTGCTTGTATTATTACCAAAATCTAAATCAGTAGAGCTCCCTACTTCTTCATTTGTTTGAATCAACATCTATACCCTTTAGATAAATTGTTGGTTTGGTTTGGTTTGATACATTGAGATCTAACAAATTGTAAGGCATCCAACAATTTTGCTTGGAAGCTCTTTGGGCATATGGTTGCACAAACTTGGTTTTATAGTGATTGGACTTATTATGTGAAAGTTATCAATGTGGTATTTCATGGTGTTTTGACTTTAAGTTAGATTGTTTGTTTTGTTTCATATGTTGAGATCTCACAATCCCTAAGGCATTGAATGGTGTTCATGGTACCACTAGAAAGCTATTTGCAAGGAAGGTGCATGGACTTTCTTTCATGGTGTTTGGACCTAAAATGTAAAAGTTATCAAATGTTAAATTTTTTATGAATTATAAAATTGAATTAAATTAACTTTTATTTTCAAAAAAACATCACTTCTACGTTGTATGTCCAAATGCCATGAAAAAAGCCCTTGTACTCCTTTATGCACAGAGTTTTCTATTCATTCCAATTTTATGGCCTTTGGATCTACAATGTCAAAGTTATAAAAAAAACATAATTTTAACATTGCATGTCTAAATGCAACAAAACAAAGTCCTACATTCTTTTGTGTACAAGGCCTTCTATTTGTATCAAAAATGCAACTTTAGGCACTACAATAAAGCCCTACAATGTAAAAGACATTGAATTTAAAAAAAATCTCAATTAAAGAATTAAAATATTATTTTGATGTTTTGACATCAAACTATTGTATTTTGAAAAATAGTAACATTAATACTTATTTATCAATGTGTTTTGAAAAAGGTGATGTTATAATGTTGATTGACACTTTGAAAGCAATAACAATGACCCTAAAGACTTGATTTGTGTAAATAGACTTCTTGTCAATTTAAAAATGGCTTTGGAGATCTTTTGGTCACTATAATAACATTTTTTTGAACAATAATCAATTGGAGTTAAAGAAGATGAAAGCTCGAAGTGTTTTGAATTTGAATATTTAGAGGCCTTTCAAGTCTAATAATGTAATGGACATCTAGTTGTTCAAAATCCATCATTGTCATCTAAGATGTGGGAGACTGATTTTAAAATTCAAATTTCAAAAAACTCCTATCAAAGCTTTAGATGATGAAAGCTCAAAGTGTTTGGAATTTGGATATTTGAATAGGTCCTTTCAAGCCTCATAGTGTTATAGACAACTAATTGTGCGAAGTTTATCTTCATCATTTAGGGTGCATTGGATCAATCTTAAAATTCAAATTTCAAAAAGTTCCTTAGAAACAATAGAAAAGTAGAAGTTGGTTGGTGATCTTCAACAACTTGTATGCTAGGGTTACAATTATTTGGTTAGCAATTAAATTTGCTATCGATTAGCAATTTAATAATAATAGATGAAAATACCCTCAAAAAAGTATATTAACCATCAAAATTCAAAATAATCATAAACTTTAAATTTATAGAACTTCAAAAGACTTATGGCTTATGGCTATAGCTTATAACTCTGGCTTATGACTTATGTGGGCCTCCAAAAGACTACTTCATTACTATTCTCGTTGCTAGAAACAACAATGATGTAGTCGAATTATTTAATAATAATTAAAATTTATTATTATTATTATTTTAAAATAAAAATGTTAACTAAAAAAATATTACTATTGATGTGGTAAGGTCTTGACAACGTCAACATATAGGTTTTTGTTTGTTCACAACATTCCTATAGCATTCCTATAGTCGAGCACTTGTAGTCTTTTGGAGGCTTCAAATATCCTCTCATGAAGCATCACTAGAATTGTAATTTCAACATTCAAACTCAAAAAAATCAATTAATCACCATTGGTAATGAAGAGAAAAGTAGAGTCTTAATTTATTGATTTGGTGTCCCTACAATAACATGCAAATGGAATCTACATTCTTCCTTTGACTTCTTATAAGATCTTATAAATCTTATTTCTAAAGGATAATATTTTTTAATATTCAAATTAATATATTTTCTAAAATAGCAAGTTCACACAAAATATAATTATAAAATTTCAAACTTTATGTTTACTTTTAGAAAATTTTGAGTTCAAAGTTCTATACTATCCCTTACAAATAAAGCCACCTTTAAACCTACTTTAAAAATAAATAAATATGAAGTTCAAAAAAGTGTGCTAATGAAGAAAAAACATAATTGGACACTTTGCTCAAAAATTTCAAAAACATTATCCATTTATATATACACCGAATAAATATACCATGGCTATTACAAACAAATGATCAACTAGATGTTAAATAAAAAATACATTGAATTGGATATGATAAAACCATAGACTTATGATGCACATAGAAGAAGTGTTCATCCTTTAATGGTTGTTTGTTTTGGTTGTCTGGTATGTACAATGGGGTACCAATCGAAATGTCGTTTTCGAATTCGCAGTGAGAAAAATTTTAGTACTGCCAACTTTGAAAGCCTCCCGAGAGCTCAAAAGTTAGTATTTTACCACAAAATTTTTACCAAAGAATTATCTTTAAGTTAATTATATGCATGCCCAATTCCAAGGCCAAAAGATTCACCGAAAAAAAGTTATTCAAAATCTACCAACATTGGTAGCTGTGGAAATGTTTTCATTGCTGCCAACTTTGACAGCCTCCCAAACTCCCAAAGATTGAATTTTTTTTTTTGCCATGAAATTCTTGGAACAAAAACCTCTTTATGTTAATAACATATGATAAAAACTTCAAGACCAAAAGATTACTACAAAAAAAGATATTAACAATCTACCAACATGTGTCGTTTTGAGAAACAATTGTGAAAACCATTTCACTACTTCAACTTTGACACCCTCCCAAGGACTGAAAAATTGCTTATTTACCATGAAATTTTTGTCACAACATGATCTTTATGATAACAACATTCATTTCAAATTTCAAGGTCAAAAAATTTATGCAAAAAAAAATATTTACAATCTACCAACGTGTATGTCCTCCATTTGCCTCAGTCACTGCTTGTAACCTAGAGGGCATAGAATGACATAGTTGAAGGAGCTTTGTACCATTGATTAACCTCCACTCTCTTCCAATAACTACCTTCAAGTCATCTAAATTTTTGAACATATTGGGCCATATTGCGTAGCATCTTTCAAAATCTTCCAAAGTTTCTCAATTGGATTGAAATTGGGAGAATTGCAGGCCAATCGAGCTTCTCCAAAAGATGTGTTTGTCTCCATTCTTCACATACTTTGAGATGTGACAAGTGCATACAACTAAATTAGGTTATCCTTGATTTTTTTGAGAAGCATTTATGATTAGAGATTGCATCATGTAGAGAATTTCAATCTAGAAGCATGATTGTCTAACATACTTCAACAATTTCAATGTCTTTAATAAAAGGTATCTCACAACTACACACATTGCAAATTCGAAAACGACGTTTTGATTGGTACCCCACTGTACAATGAATCTAACAAACCACAAAGTGTTCAATGGCGTTCTTGTTACTCATGGGAAACTCTTTGGGAGGAGGGGTGGGGTGTATAGACTTTGTTTCATGGTGTTTAGACCTATGGTGAAAGCTATTGGATTTTAAGGTTTTTATGAATGAGAAAATTGAATTAAATTATCTTTTACTTTGAAAACTTCATAACTTTCACATCACATATCTAAATGCCATAAAACAAAGTCTTTGCACTTCTTCGTCTATATGACTTTCTACATGTGCCAATTTCATGGTGTTTGGACATACATATGGCATGAAAGCTATGAATTTTTTTAAATTGAAAAATTGAATTAAACTACTTTTCATTTTTGAAAAATTATAGCTTTTACGTTGCATTTCCAAACACCTTTAACTTTAGAAAGTAAGAACTTGTATTCAAAGTTCTTTCATTACAATAATGCTGATTCTTTAGAATGATTAAACATTTTTATGAAATCAATCTTCTAAAGAATACTACTTATTAGTAGCTAGTTTTTTCAAAGATATCAAAGTCTTTGAATTAGTAGTTTGAAACTATATGGATTGCGTCAAATCAATGGTTAACAAATATTGTAGTCACAAAAAATTTGTAAAATCTTCATCAACAATTAGAATAGACATTTTTAGATCTAATTACTAGAGAATTTTTTTGGCACAATTAGTTGGTTGCTACAAGCAAGAAGCATTGAAAAATAAGTAGAGCTTGACCATTCCTTTATGGACACTCTTGCCAATGGTAGAGGTTATTTATTCCTCCACATAATTCCTAAAGTTTCACAACTATGTTTTCACCAAAAACACTCAAAAATTGCCATTTTTAATACAAGTACCAACTTTAAAAAAAAAGATTGACACATGTAATTATATGCTGACTTGGAAATATGCAGTAAAAATTTCAAGAATTTCCACTGTGTGGATTGCAAGATATTAGCATTTAAATTCATTGAAATCATTTTTCAGGCCCTATAAAAAACAAGGTAGTTGCACTTCACAAGCTCACTTTTCTTTGGAAAAATGACCAAAATGATATTGCTTCTTTGAAAAAAAATTCTAGACAAGTTTGTCACATGCTTCAAAAATTTCAGATCATTTGGAATTGTACAACATACAGAAAAAACAAAACAAGTAGGTAGTAGTAGAGAATGATTCAAAATACAAAATTGTTAAGAATTTAATTAGACAATTGAAAAATGCCAATCCCAATAATTGAAATGCCTTAGTAAACAACCTATATCCTACGATTTTATTTTTATCAAAAGTATTGAAAATTCAATAATATAGAGGATTTCAAAGTTTATTTTAGAGTAGGGAATCCATAACCACCTACAAACAAAATATCCTCGTAACTTTTGACTCATTGATTATAATGGAATGATTCAAAGCTTTCCATGTATATAAAACTCTAGAAAACCAATTTCAAATTTTTGTTTATGAAAGAAGCAAATTTTTCATCTGCCTAAATTACCCAATTATAAAAAAAGTAACATATTAGGCTATAACTTTTGACTCCTATTTCCAAACATCATGAAATTTAGTACATATGAAAGATATTCCTTGTCCCCACCTTCTCTTAAAATTTGGATTAAAAATATGAAAATCTCTAGTCACATACACATGTTTCAAATTTCTATGTAGCCAAAAAATACAACTTGACCCTTTAGGGATTAAAGGGTCAAGTACTTAGGCAACAAGTACTGGTATGAATTGAACCAAAGACCTCTTGGATCCCAAACCCTAGATAAGTATAATTTTCTATGTTTAGATTTCTTATAGAGGTATTTAAAATTATATTGATTTCAAAAGAACCAATTTTGAACATAATAGAAAGGGAAGATATGAAAGTGAGACATGGTATAAAATTGAAGTAGTAAAGAATCTTTCTAAAGTAGAGATATGAACATTTTTCAAAGTTGAAAAATTTGGAGTATTCTCCCAAACTTTCACCCTAGGAAGAGTGTAAGATTATTTTTTTTACTGAAGATGAATAAATTTGGAAAATTGAAATTCCAATTTGAAATTCCAATCCTTTGAATGAACTACAATGGTCAAAGAGAACCAAATTAGCCATCATAAAATTAGTGGAAGTTTTTTTATATTTCTCTCATGCAGGTGGAAAGGTGAAGATTTCCTTCTGAGACAAGTTTATAATACTATTCTTGACAATTTGACAAGGAAGTGCGTGTTTATCTCACGTAATTTTTTTTTGGAAATAAAATTTTGCCATTTTGTTATAGAGATAACAACAAAACTATTTCTTGTAAAGAAAATTTAATTTAATTTTTTACAAAATATTGAGATTCCTATTGAATTGAAACTAGTAGCCAAATTTTATATAGATATCATTGAGGTTTCATGTATATATCACCAAGTATCACCCAAATATCACATGAGTAAGAACAAGAATGATGTAACCATGAGGCTTTGTTTTATGATATGTAATCTACATAAGTCTAACTTATGTAAATTTATCATGTATAAGTCTAACCTATGTAAGTCTAACCTATCTAAGTTGGACCACTTAGATCCCCTTTCTTTGACCCCTCTTTCTTAAGAATAGTCAAATCCCTTCTTTTAACAAGAAATTTAAAAATAATAATAATAATTTCAAAATTTCAAAATTTCAAAATGAAAAAGCTAGAAAAGAGGTCTGACCAATCAGACCTTTGTCAACAAAGAACATTAGAATTTTTTTTGAAGTATTTTAATTTTGAAAAATGAAAAAATGAAAACAAAAAACAAAAACAAAAAAATGAGAGTATGGATCTGACTAGTAGACACCCTTCAACAAAGGACATCAATTTTTTTTAATTATTTTTTTTAAGATTGAAAAGATTTAAAAATTAAAAAAAAAAAGTTAGAGAAGGGGTTTGACAAGTTGAACCTTTCTCAACAAGGAACAACAATATTTATTTATTTATAATTTTAAAATTAAAAAAAGAAAAAAAAGAAAAAAAGTGGGAGTCACTCTGCATTGTTGTGCAATGTGAATAGGGTTGTAAATAAGATTTGGAAACTCACAAGCCAAAGTCGATGTTATTGCCATGGTCTTTGTCCAAAAGGACAGAGCCAAGAAAGTAGCTGGCTACTTCTCCCAAATGCTAAAATAAACCCGACTGGTTTTGGACTCTTGGGGAAGGGGGAAGGTTCCCTGGGCATGGCGTTCGCCCCAGTCGCAGCGGGCTTCGGGGGTGGAAAGAGCAACAACGGCTCCAACGGTAGCGCGTCCGAAGCGTCGTAAAAGGCGGAGGAAGCGAAACCCAACACCTACGACTGGGTATGCACGTCAAAGGAAGCAATTATGCACTGCAGCGGGGCCCATCGCCATCGCCATCGCGCCATCGCCATCTAACTTCGCCCGATTAGGAGTTCTGGGCCAAAGCTCCTGTCGTCAGGCAGGCGCAGGCGAACTCTGGCACTGTAGCTTTAAGACTCCCCTACTCCCCTCCCTGCTGTTCCTGCTTCTCCTGGTCCTGCCAGGTGTAAGCCAAGCTATGTTCCTCTCCTCATTCATAATCATTACAGTAGTGTGCGCCTCTCTTCCAGCGCCGTGCTTCTGTTTTGAGTGCTTGCTGAGCTGCAAACAGCAACTGCAGCGGAAGTTAAGACCAATTGAACCCTCCCGGCTCCCGCCTTCCTCGTCTTCAGTTCGCATTTCCCTCTCTGTGACTGACTCCCTTCTTCCTCTTTGGGTTCTCGTCATTTCTGGTCTGTTCTCTTCCTTCTCCAGCTTGCCCCCCGCCTCCGCTGCTTCCTCTGTTCCTGCTTCCTGCGTGCCCTTACTGGGCTTCGGGGATCGCCGCTGGCTCGCTCTCGCATGGCGAACCCCTGGGCCTCGTTGCCCCTTGTCGTCGGCTTCCTCTTTCTGCTGCTCCTCCGAGCTCCAGGTCAGTTCCGTCTTTAAAACTCTCTCTGAATCCATAGCTTGGTCCCCGTCGGAATCGACATGGCTGAATGGGGTACATGTCCTGTCCTTCCCCTCGGTCGGTTGCATGCTGGAAGATCTTATCTGCAACGATACCTCACCATTCCTCCATTACTACTTGAATGTCGCACAGTCCTGAACATTATTTTCACATTTAGGTCTAGTGCTTCAAGATCTGGCCGGATAGGATTTCACCCAGCCTGCATTGTGGTACACTTCGAAACTACACTTGCCATTGTTCTTGAGAGAGCGTTCGTTTGATTCGTAAGGTCGTTCTTCAACGACGTAGGTGAATGATTTTGAATTTGGCCTCTCAGGATGTACAGGCAGGCAGGCTCCGAGTCCTGTGTCCCTAATTACTCCCTGCTACGATTTACCAGATTTAATGAGTGCCCAAATGAAGAGATGAGGATTCGCGGCCGCCGGGCTAGAACTACCTGGCAGACCTCGACGCTTGCTTGTTCCATGTTACTTCTGGGTTTGAGATGCGACCGGGTCAGCAAGCTAGTATTCTAGGCCTGTACCCAGCCTGGGTGAACTACAGAGTGCGCAGGGCATCTGGTTCACGTCCTTCACATTTGTAAGGTAACACGTGTCCGCTGTGCAGGAACTGCGGAAGCTAGTATCTTGGAATTCAGTCACAGAAATGCTAGAGAGAAGGTGTCAACTCCAGAAGAGGTTGTCAGGCTGCTCAAGGATCACGCAATCACAGTATTCTGGCTATCTGATGCCAATCACTTGATCCTTAGGGCTTTGGGAAATTCTTCTGTCAATGTGATCATTGGGGTTCGCAATGCCGAGCTGGAAGATTTGGCAGGAGATTCAAACAATGCTCGTGTCTGGGTTGAGCGTAATATTTTGCCTTTCGTGGGGGTCACGAACGTCACTGCTATCGCTGTGGGGGACGAGTCTCCTATCCGAACTCTTCCGCTCACAGTCAAGCAGGAGCAGGCCATGCGGAACCTGCACCAATCGTTATCGGAAGCCGAGCTCGACTTGCGAATTGAAGTGTCCTCCCCTCGGTCTTTGACCTTCCATACCAGTAAGCTTTCTTTTGCTAGTTTGAAATCCACTAGGACTTCGGACCAGGAGTTTGTTCTGAGCTTCAACGACACTCCGGCGAAGCACAGACGGCTCGCAGATGATAGAGGCTTCGTTTGGTGTGTGGTGAGGGATGGTGCGAATGTTTACGACGTTCAGGCCGCTTTAAATTGGACTTGTGCTCGAATAAACTGTAAATCAACAGAAGTGGAAGGCACGTGTTTCTACCCCAACACTATCTGGGCTCATGCCTCATGGGCTTTTAACGCTTACTTTAATAGTATGAATGGAGCTCAAGACTCCTGCAACTTTTCAGGCACTGCTTATGTCTCCTCCAACGATCCGAGTAAGGCCCTCTTCTCTGCTCTGCTATTGCCCGCGTTTAGTGTTGTCGGCGTACGCCCTTGACCTTGAGTCGTGGAGAGTTCAAGGATCATTAAGCATGAGCGGTCAATTTGAATTGGAAAGGCATGCATGCATGCATGCGTAGTGCAATGACTATGTTTAACGGAATTGCAAATCTGGCAAGCTTAGCGGTGGCGTCTACATGACCTAACTTCATGTTCCATGTACTGACCAGGTTCGGAGACATGCTTCTATCAAGGCACAAACAGGTACTCGTTATTCTGGTTTGTTAAGCTGCGTGGCCATTCCTGACTTAAATCTGACAGTCAACTTGTTGGTTATAGTTTTACTGTTCACACGGAGCAATATCACCATCCTGTCACCTAATCGTTCTCTTTTCTGCTGTCTATTTTGTGAGTGGTTGAAGCCGTGGCACAGAATACCACATCCGTGTAGTGACCACGGGCTGAGTAATTCTATGCTTTTATCTGGTTCTCTTGGCGAGTTTTGCAAGTTTTCTCACTCATTTCCACTCATTGCTACTTGTGCAGTGCCTTGGCTGTCGTAAGCAGTGCCTGTGTGCATGGACGGACAGTTGCTCTTTCTATCGCAACCTCCATTGTCGCGTACTTGCTACTGATTTTGTAGATGCTAGCCGATACCAGCAGCCAGCAGCATTCGTGGCGTGATACCATTTGCTATATCGGCCATCCTAAATGGATGAGATGTATCGAACTTAGTTAATTCTTCCCGATTATGTCTTATTGAAGTTGAGAAGTCCTAGGGCTCAGTGTTCAGTGCAGCTACAAAAGAGGCTGCGCAAGGCCTGCTTGGTGAAGCGATGCTCGGTGTGTTAATAAAGGGAGAGGGTGCTTCTAGGCCATTGTGGTGGAGATCAGTTTATCTGCCAGATCAGTTTGTTCTCGAGGTTTCTTGTGTCTAGTTTCTTACAGATGGAGCAAGCATGATTTCTCATGTCAACAGGAAGTGAAAATTCTTAGAATTACTGCTGTAGGAAAGTTTCCTTCAACAACCGAGCATTCTGAAGTTCTTAGAAGCGAATGGAGAGTTGTATATACCCGATGAAATATAATCTGGCTACGTATACGATTGTAACATACTGATTTAGTACCGCGTTTGTACTGAGATGAGTCATTTTCTCTCCAATGAAATTAGTCTTGAATCGCTTCTAATGCTATGGCACACAAGGTGTGCGATTGCTGTTATTACGTGGATAGGCTCGCCTTAACGATGTCTTCATTCGGGACTACCAGACCTTGTGACAGTACGAGCGTTGTACTGTACTGTACTTCTCGAAGTCCCTCAGTGGTGTGATGCGGAGGATAAAGCCGTCCGAGAAGAACAACTGCGTTGGGAGCGACCCTGTCAACTCCATTAGGGGCATTACTTGGGGTCGTGGGGATAGTTCCTTCAATTTTTATGTTCAATTGCTAGACCTCCTGATGAAGGATCAGCTCTATAATTACAGGTTTTCAGTTTAAAACCCGGTTTTGAAATTTTGACCGCCTGAGCTGCTTGCCTGATAATGGAAAGGAGACTGTCCAGTTCGAGTTGAGAATGCCCAGTGCCCGCCAAGAGAGAATGAGAGACAGGCTGCATATTGTATTTCATCACGTTTAACCCTTAAACGCCTCCAAAATTGCAGAAGTAGTCATTGCATTGCAAGTCAAACTATTGTAGGAGATCTTCCCTTTTTGAAACAAATTTTGAGGATGAATAGTTTCACTTTTGTCCAATACAATTTGATTCCCTATCACCCATTGGACACAAAATGCCTGCCTTGGCATTCAAGGATTATAGTCATCTCTAATGACCTAGAGAATTGAGAGAAGAGAGTTTGATTTCTTTTTGCCATTGAGATCAAAAGCACAATTTGGGGGCGTTAGGGTTGGGTTTTGAACTAGATACTAAAAACTTAGTTCAAAACCTAACCTTGACGCCCTCTAAATGACAACCTTAGATATGGAAGTAGCAAATTGATGATATTAACTTTGAAAGAACAAAAAAGCCCAAAAGTAGTCGATGGATGATTTTCAAGATAACTATAGAAATGAAGAATGCATCTATTAGTGTATAAATCAACATCTATTGGCGGTCATCGAAGGATTCATAGATTGATGCAAATCATTTTTGGCAAAGAACCTTGGTGAAAAGTTTTGTTTATTTAGGATTAAACATTCAAATTGGAGTGGAAGATTTCTTCACTTGTCAAGATCTACTCATAGGATGACAACTTCTTTTGAGTTATCATCTTTGGCACCTTGTATGCAAGGATTGTATAACATTGCAAAATAGTATTGGTAATTCCCCCTTGGTCCCACAAAAGGAAGTATATACTTCATGATATCTTGGGGAGACCTTTAGTTCAACACTAAAAGACCAAACTAGCTTTTCTTTTGACAACATGGCATTTTTGGTCAAGCGACAACCTATAGAATAATTGGTATTTGTTCATGAAATTTTGGAAGATGGGTGCCCATGGATTTTTTTCAAAGGCAATGATTTTCAAACCTTTTTGATTCATGAAAAAAAAATCATTACGGAGAAAATAGTTTTATTTGCTCAAAGGATAACATGGATACATCTATTTACACTATGGCTATTTATGGCTAAAATTTTATGATTTTACCTAAAGGTCAGGGGCTAGAGGTCAAGGCAAAAATCTAATATCATAATAAAATGGATTCCCATTCTTCTTCTTCAATTGCCAATCTAGGATGCATCCTCATTTATAACTTTGCAAGTTATGTTAGAAGCAATTGTAGACTTTCAAGCTACAATAGAAGGAAGGTCATTCAATCTTTGCCATGAACTGGAATTAGCAATGGTAAAGTAACAATGAAATTTTGACTTCATTACAATATTTGATGGCAAAATTCCTCTAATTTATTTGAGCATACTAATACTCTTAATGAATCTTAGTGTATTGGTTCAAAAGAAAACTCATAAATCAATTGTTGTCAAAATTTTCTTATTCAAGTTTACAAAATTAGAAGTGCCACCTTTCAATGTAGTTTGACAACTATTGGACTATGATTTAGATCTATGGTGGTGGACATCAACTTGGTGGCAAAAATGTAATTTGTATTAATCCCTACAATGCTTTTCCATTATACAAATTTAATCTCAATGTTTCATGTACCAAATCTAACTAAATGGAATACTAATGAATTGCCCAAAACTAGAAACTCATTACATCACACTAGTAGGATTTGAGTGTTTTATAACTACAAAAATATGACTAAGGATGATTGGTGAGTGCTCGTAGTCATATTTTTGAATTCCACAGCGTTTGAAAAAAACATGACTGCAAATATGACTGCCAGTCATATTTTGCCTTTGTACTTCATGGGTGTATAGTATACATGCATGGGGAACGGCAAAACACTTCTTAGAGAACTATAGGAAACGTATTACGGGAACACTAGTCATATTTGTCAATCATACATTTACATATATGACTACACGCAATTATATTCTATAATCACATTTTTGTAGGTTCACATTTTTTTTGAAGTTTTCTTTTTGGGGAGCATCCTAAAAATTTGGACAATCTAAGAAAAATGTGAATAAATTATTGCTCAAAATTGTAAAAATCCTAGCCGTCATTTTTTAGGATTTAAAAACCCTAGCTACCACTTCATTTGTTTCATCTTCTTTGTTTTTTTGTTGCTTTTTAACTCTTGTTTCTTCTTCTTTTTTTTGTTTTTAGAAGTTCTAATTGTTGTGTTGTTGTATTTTTGTTGTTGTTGTTTAGTTGTTGCTTTCTAAGTCTTGTTTTTTCTTCCTTTTTTTGTTTTTAGAGGTTCTAATTGTTGTGTTGTTGTGTTTTAATTGTTGTTGTTTAGTTATTAAGGATCTAATTGTTGTTTCTTAGTTGTTACTAATTTGTTGTTGCTTCTTACATCTTAGTTGTTGTTAGTTTGTTGTTGTTTCATAGTTGTTGCTAGTTTGTTGTTGCTTTATAGTTGTTGTTAATTTGTTGTTGTTTCTTAATTGATGTTAGTTTGTTGTTGTTAGTTAATTGTTACTTTTGTTGTTGTTGATTTATTGTTGATTCTTAATTATTGTTAGTTTGTTATTGCTTCAAAGTTATTGTTAGTTTGTTATTGATTTTTAGTGGTTGTCTCTTAATTATTGCTTCAAAATTGTTACTTCAAGGTTGTTGTTTCAAAATTGTTGCCTCATGTTGAATCTTAACTCTTCCTTAATTGTTGCCTTTTAGACATTATTTCCTATTGTTTGTTATTTTTTGCCTCTTATTACTTTTATTGCATCTTAACTTGTCTTGTTCTTGTTTCTTATTGGTTTTAGTTTTAATTTTTGTTGTCTTTTATTATATCTTAGCTTTTACTTCTTACTATTTTTTAGTACTGACTTGAACAAAAAAATGACTCATTATAGTCATATGCTACATCAACCAAAATATGACTCACTATAGTCATATCCCATATCATTCAAAATATGACTTGCCGTAGTCATATTTCATATAACCCAAAATATGACTCACTATAATCAAATTCCATATCACTCAAAATATGACTCACTATAATCAAATTTCATATCACTTAAAATGTGACTCACTGTAGTCATATTCTACATTACTTAAAATATGACTCAAAATATGACTCACCATAGTTACATTCCACGTCAGCCAAAATATGACTGGGCCGAATTACATTCTACATAGGATTTTTTTATTTTGCCCGGGCAACTCATGAGAAAGTCAAGCCTCCAAAGATGGTCAACATACATGCTATGTTGGCAAAATATGTCTAAAAATGGTTTATTATACTCTTGAATCTATATAATTGCAAATATGGCTCACTAGTCATATGACTAAAAGTAAATGACTCAGCCATGACTCAGCCATGACTCAGCCTAGTTATATCGCCTTTATCTATAGTGATTTTGGCTTGAATCACATTTCTTGATTTTGTGACTGACTATAGTCATATTTTGCAGTCATAAAACACTCATTTTCTTGTAATGTCATCCCATACTCATTTTCATGAAGTTGAAAAAAAACAAAAAAAACCACTTGTTGTCCTAGTTCTTGTTGACTATACTCATTGTCCCAAAACAATCCACACACAATTGACTCCCTATACCATTCCACCAAGTTCTAGACCTAAACAACACTATAATATGTCTACAAATATAGAAGTTGTAATAAAAAATCTGATAAAATAAAACAACAATAGCTTGCGTCATGATCAAGAGGGGTGACAAGCTTGCAGATCTTGATCAAGTACCAACTTTGAGTTGAAAGAGGAGATTTTGAATCTAAGACTTCAAAGCACAAACACAACAATCACATCATAGTCTATAGTTGGAGATCAACAACAGGTCAACTTCAAAGTTGTAATCATGTTGTATGGAGGGAGTGGGGTTGGTAGTCCACAATCTGCTTAAACTCGTTAAATTTGCTGAGAATGTGGAAGTGTTGGTAGAACTTGACACTCAAAAGCTCAATGGACACCCCATTCAAAAATCAAGTAGTGCATTGAAAAACTTGCACAAGTAAATTTGGCTGTAGATAAATTGTTCAAACTTCTTACTAAATACAAGGGAGCATCTTCATTGCAAGACAACAAAGTAGTAACATTGTTAAATGTATCACACTTGCATGCTTTTGCCTATTCCAAGAGGGAGATTGAGGTGGTCTATCAATCTACAATTGAATAATTAACTATCATCACCTCTTCTATAGGTAAATTGTATAGTGCTTGGGTGGTGACAATGGTGACAATTTCATCTAGATATTCTTCTACTCATAAAGGAGCAAGTGCAGCCAAATTTTGCAATTATATCTACTAAAACTAGTCTCAAATTAAATGTCAAAAACTCTTTCACTTCCAAAAGGGAAAATTCATAGGTAAGCTATAGCTTGACATTCTATTTGTATTGAGGATAAATAGGCATTCACTTGCATGCTTTGAAAAAGAAAATGAATAATAATAAGTGGAAAATGATTAAAGCAAAGTTAAGGATTCATTTCTAATGCTTGAAATTAATTTGTTGTAGGTGAACATGAATCGTTCAAATTCTTTAGAATTTCTACTCAAAGATATGTTTGACACAATTTTTAGGTCATTTTGTTTAGTATTATTGGGAAAAATCATTACATACATGTTCCATGTAATGGAGGTGTTGCTCCTAGGATAGATTGAGGTCTAATTAGAGTTTTGATTTTCAACCCACCTAAGGTGTTGATTTAGAATTTTTCTATTTTAGTGTATTTGTGTGCCACTCTTCAAGAATGCAAAGCTCATCTAGAATAATGAAAGTACGTTTCCGGAACCTTGTCTTGATAATGTGGTCTCCATGGTTGGCAAGGTACCGAGTCTTTCTAATTTCAAGAGACATGATGTACTTTTATAGAAAACTTTGAGTTGTAATAGGTTTGGTCTTTAGGTCTGCTACTTAGACTAAATGCCAATGATTCATGATAAAACAAATTGTTACAGGCGTGACCATTATTGATTCTATGGTGTTGTTGGCCTAATTTTGGGTTTTAGTTTTGACATGAGCTTACAAAAGATGGCTTAAGTTTGAGTTTTCAAGTTCTATGGTTGTTAAATGGAGTGTAAGGATGACAAGTTGGGTGCCTCATTTTTGTTATTGTGGTCATTGCGTTTTAGGGGTTGAATAATAGTAAAGATTAGGTAATTATATATTGAGCATATTTACTACTATGAGAATTGCCTCACTATTTCCACATATCATAAAAAGAAGAGCATCCATAGCATGTGTTGGGATGTGTCATTCTTATACACATTATACTAATGAGGTTTGCAAGATTTTGTTTGGATGACTCACTTCATCGTTACTGCGCAGTTCCACCATGCTTTGATAAAAGACATCAATGATAGTGGGTTGAATTTTTAGTGGAAAATTTGCTAGCTTCAATACATTCAACACATGTTTATTTCATGTGCTAAATATTTGATGCATACAAATGCTTGAAATGTAGTTCAAATAAATCAAAACACATATGCTAGTATCATGGAGTCTAACATGGCTATGAGTACAATAAAAGTCTCTTATGGGATGAAGGAGAATGTGCCATGGAATGTGAGTCAAGAATTGCCATTGGAACGTTGTTTTGTAACCACATGTTTTAGAAAGTGAGGCATTAATATGTGAAGGAATCAAATATGATTCATCAACAATATTATTATATCAAGTATAGGAGCAAAATTAAACGTAGATGAAGTAGGAGATGCCTGAATGAACAAAATTGAGGTGAGAAAGTGAATTAGAATATAGACAAAATTTTGAAAGGTGTTTGAATTGGAGATGGTAGTTGCATGATTAGTGTATAGTATTTGCAATTGTTATGATGTGCATGAAAAAAATATAGGATTGGGGGAATTATAGAAGGCTATGTACAAAGATGGTTATTAAGAGCGGAAGAAGACTTGAAGTTTTGCACCACTTGTCCTACTAATGTTCTCTTTAATGGTAGTAGAAAGAAATGTTGGCTTTTGTTTTTGTCAAAAGTAAAATGAAGGTTTTCATTTTAGCTATTAAAAGGTATCATGTATGTATAGTTGTATTCAAAGTGCGTGATTAAATGAATGTTAGTTGTATTTGACATGGAGAAGAAACTTCTAAGTTACTAATAACCATATAAATGGTGGAAGTTGGGCATAGCAAGTGCTTTGGTGGACTTCAAGGCAAAGTGCAAGCTAAAAATTAATGAACATCATTAATTAATAGTACAAGCTAGGTAGAATATAACAAAAAAGAATTTCAAGATGTTTTGTAGGTTGCATTTAGATCTTAGCATTTCAAAGAGTTTTGTTGAATATTTCTTTTTTTTAATCTCTATTATTATTTGCATGGTATTAGTCATTTACAATGTATAAAAAATATGAAAGTAACTAATCAAAATAATATAAGGGTACAACACAAAATGGATAGACAACAATTTATTATTATTATTTCAAATGTACTTGTGAGTTACAAGTGGATTAACATATGCCAAGATTGGAAAGATTTAAATGAAAAAATCCAAAAACTTAAGAATACAACTACAAATGCATTGTTGCATACCAAATTTAACAAATGTCAACACTTTAGAAGATGTGAAAAGGACATTGGAAGAAGTATTTGAATTCCCTACACGTGAACTTAAAAGTTGTTTACATTCAAGTCATTCAATGTGGTACATTTATGTAAATCCTAGACACAACATTTTTCAGCAAAAATTACTAAAAACACTTGGACTTCTAGTTTGCAATTTCTAACTTAAAAACACACAAATCATTCCTTCTTCATATGTAGTGAAATATGATATTGTTGTATTTTCTTTTCTTAAGTATTCTATAACATGTCTACTTTAAGATTGAATAGTTAAAATTCTGAAACCTTAATGAAACTTATGAAAACTTCATTTTTTTGGTTCAATTTATAGCAAATTTCAAGAGACTCAAAAAAGGCCTTGGAAATTTAGGAATAAGTCAAAAACAAAGGTGAATGCTTGCTTTGTATGAATGTTCATTATAGTTCTACCTATGTGCAAAGAATTTATAAATAGGATTTACATGAAATTATTGAAAAGGAATAAGACATTTGAATACTAGCTTGGGCACTATCATAACTAGAAATTTATGCTAATAATGATGAATTGAATTATCATCTCCATTGAGTATAGGATAATAAAAAATGTCCATGTATACTATGGATCTATAGAATTTTCTACAACTACATAATCCATAAATTCTTTGTGGATACCTTCCTATAGACATTTGGTTTGACATGTATCAAAATAGATTGACAAATTTTATATTCTAATGTTTTTTCAATCTAATTTTTTTTTGTGGATTTTATAAGACTCAATTATACCATCTTGGTTGTCAAGAATATTATGATGTTGGTCAAATAAGCATTGTAAATTGGAGGTAGTTGAAGTAATAAATTTGAATTAAGAAATCAAAAGATTTATAGAATTTCATTTGTTTTGGAATTTTTAGATTTAAAAATAAATAAAATTCTAAACATTTAAAAAATTCTATGAAAAATGAATAGATTTTTATCTTAATTTTTTTTTATAGATTTAATTGATTACATGAACTAGAATCCCTAGTTGTCATAATGGACAACATATTATTGTTCAAGGACGAGTCAGACCAATTAGAATAGACTGGCTACCAACTTTGAAGCCCTGTAACTTTTGCAAAAAGTATCCAAATTGGGCATATGAGATGTTTTTTGGCATCTACAAAAAAACATCTCATATGCCCAATTTGGATACTTTTTGCAAAAGTTATACGTCTTCAAAGTTGGCAGCCAGTCAACCCTAATTAGTCCAACTTGTTTGTGAACAATAATATGTTGTCCGTTATAACAACTAGACTAGAATCTAGAAAAAGTTAGATATAGAAATTAAAGATTTATATGATAAATTGATTTGAAACAATAAACATGAAAAATTTAGAAATTCAAATCTCCAAAGATATTGCCCTTAGTTAGACAAAAATAGAATTCTTTATCTATAGAAAGTGGACGAATGTCTTTGTACATCCAAATTCCATTCTAATTGTATTTTGGATACAAATCTCTCAACTGTGGGAGATTTGTACAAATCTCTTGTGATGGAAAATTTTTATTTCTCTTGTAAAAGTTATGTACTTATACATGACCTAATACATAATCAATTACAACTTGTACTTGCATCCATCCATAACAAAGAATGAAACTCCAATTCCATTAAATTGATAGTAAATTTGTTACCCCCTAAACTTTGAAACTTTGTTATGGTTTTTGCATTTCATTCACAATATTATACATTGCTACGAAGCCATGATTCTCTCCAACATCACTCCTCCCATCTGTAGGTCCCCAAACTTTTAATTTCCTTCATTGGTAGGGCTCAAAAGCTTCATTTTAATGGAATCATTGTCAAATTAGTACTTTCGAAGTTAATGAATTCTAGAGTGCATTTGCTACTTCTCCACAAATCTACATGTATCTAATTAAATATATATGTGCATGTGATTAAATTATAGTATTCTTATGTACCACCTATTTGTTCAAATTAAGTATTTAGACCAACCCAAACAATAGAATAAACAAATAAACATAAAATCTAACAAGCGCATTTTATTGACACTTCTACTATTCAAAATGATCAATTGACTAAAGTATTCAAATTATCAATCTCACCTACCTATATTGCAAAGTAATGACAACACTTTTTCTATACTTGCTCCTCTGTTAGTCATGACATTGGCATTGCTTAAAGCATCTCCACCTTTGCTTCCTATACTTGGCTAAAACACACATACCATTTTGGGCTTGGGCGTGGTTTGGGGGATGGTCTTTTAGGCACCGAGTGCACCAAGTGTTTCTATTTTAACCTCAACTTTGTGTGGATGGTGAACTTTTAACATGACCTATAGTTGACTACTTTTTCAAGACTTTTTCATATTTTTTGGTTGAGCCATAGCCACAACTTCACTATTCCTAAACCCTAGAGCATGTCAAATGAAAAAAACTTCTTAGTTGGAGCTCATAGCAATAGTAAAAAATTTGGAAGTCAAAATTTTTAAATAAAAAATATGACAACCATAATGGGGAGTTTTTAATGGAGGGATGAGGTGGAAATTTTATTCTGCCCACGTTGGGGACCCACATAACTACAATGTCCAAGCTTCAAATGATGTCCACTAAGCTTTATTTCTCATGGAGAATCAGGGCTTTATTTCTGGCTTTATAGTGCCAAATTGCACTAGAAAAAAATAATTGACTATGAATCGGTGACAATTTTTTAAGCCAAAATTTCAAATTAAGAAAAAAGAATTTGAAACGAAATTGCCAAATTGTGGATGAAAAAAGAATAATAAATATGTGATATATACTAACATGATATTTTTTTTTATCCAGTACGCATATGAATGTTGAAATTCAGAGCACCACTGTAACATTTTATATCGCCACCTTGGCACTTCATAAAAAATGAAAATAAAACTAAAACTCTAGTGGAGATTTGACCACCCCGTGGTGGTGATGCTCTTAGGGGCGCTTCACACATGGGCCGACCAAGTCAAGAGGCCGTGGGAGTTCATGGCCAAACTTTGGGCGAGAGTTCAAAGAAATGGGTAATAAATGAGCAATAAATGAACAATTCGATGGACTCTCGACCAAAGTTTGGGTTGCCACTTTGTGGCGATCCAAACTTTGGTCGAAAGTCCATCGTGAGGCCATTGCCACGTAGGAGCTTGGGCTTCCATTTCCATGTAGGTACTTTGGAGGACGACGAACTTTGGATTGTGCCGCCTTGTGTGAAGAGTCGAGAGGCCAAAGTCGGGGGGTTTTGAAATTTGATTGGTGGAGGCCGACGGACTCTCAACCTTGGGCCCATGTGTGAAGCAGCCCTTAAATTGTTCATAGAAAGGCAACAATTCCCAACTCTGTGGTCGTAGGCCCGTCCTTTCAGAGTTCACTAATTAGTAAACACAATCCAAGTATCCGACTGACTGCATTTTTCCCTCCGTCATCAATGCCCTACAGTGTATTTCACAAGATTTGAATAACGTCAGCAATTCACCCGTTGCAACTGAGGGCATCGAAAAGAAGCGCCCAGGTGCTGCCCCTTCAGCCGATACGTCCATCGATGGACTTTCGAGGATCCGCATATTCATCCATCCATATAGATGAACGGCGCTGCAGGACGATAAAGCCATCGGTGATGGCGGGAGTGGGCCACGTAGACTCGCCGTCGACGAACCTGCGAAGCTCCCGCCAACCCTAGCAGGAAAAGATCGAGGCCGCCCATTCGCGCAAGGAGGAGGGGTCTTCCCTGGCGGACTAATCGGCACGCTTCAGCAGGGGATTAACCGGCACTCACGAGAGAATGATATTCAAAGTGGAGAGCTGTCGTCTCGTACCCCTCTAGGAGCCGTTGCAACACACAAACCTCGTAACTTCACACAATCAACGCTTCTCGCATCCGCCCCTGCGTCTCCGTTGGCCCACCCTTGCTGCACCGCTCGCTGCTTCGTGCTTGTCTCATCAATACCAGTGACCTTAGTTTCGTGTGGTTTTCTTTGAATTGCTGGGTGCTCATGCATTCTGTTTCCGGACTTGGTTTTCTTCGGCTTACATGTCCGGAGGTATCCGAGGTATCCGAGGTATCCGAGGTGGTTAGTTGGTTGGGTGGATATCGAAGACTGAAGACTGGGGGACGCGAGGTCGTTTCGAGGTGCGAGCTTCGGGGTGTTTCTGAGGTTGCAGGCGGGTTGGGTGTGGTCATGGACATTCGGAAGTAGTACAGAGTTCGGTTGGTTGGCTATAACGATTTTTTTAATAGTGGTGGTATTGGTTGCGGACGAGTGACTGCGATTTTGAGGGGACGGGAAGACGAGCACATATTTCGGAGGCGATGGTGGATGGTGCGAGTGACAGGGAAGCGTCTCGCGCCTTCAGAGGGGTGGAGGGCTGTCCATCTCATTTCCTATCACTGCTTCGGTGATCGTTGGTTAGACATGGAGGTCGCAGCATTGGGGTTGTTCAGGAGAGGGGGCGGTGTACCGTAGGGCAGGTTTGTGGCTAATCCCCTCGTCCGTGAAACTCTGCCTCCGGCATCTCCCTCTTGCTTGAAGACGGTAGGGTGCATTGTCTCCGAGACTGGCTTGCTATCGTAAATGTTGGAGTATGCGTTGTTCAAACTTGGTGACCCTGCCATGAACTACGATTAAGTGCTCTACCATTGGGCGAATGGTTGAATGGTGAGTTAGCTGTGGTATAGGCTGGCGGAATGTCCAAGGTCTGGGCTGCGACGTTTTCGATGCAGGGTGTACACCATTATAATGTAGGTACATGGGTTTGCTGAAATGAGATGACAGGGTCGGGCCGATTTTCGTTCGATCCCTGTTGTATTAAGTGAATCTACCTATAGCAAGAGTGAATGAGCGTAATCACCCAAAGCGCACATGTAGTTGGCAGTGGCGAAGTTGCGACCTCGCCCCACGAATAACTGGTCGATTTTAGTCATTAGGGTGACGGTTGCAACCCGAAGACATGGAGCATCACGTGGAAGGGACAGTGGAGAGGGAGGATGGGCAACAGAGTAGGAATAATAATCGTAATAATAGCAGCTCCGTGGCACGGTCGCTCAACCTCCCTGTTGGCATGTCGCGCGATGCATTGCACCTTGATACCATTGCCAGGCGGTCATGGCAAGGGTCAGGATCTCCCATGAAGCAGGTGATTGCCAGCTCTTCGTCGCCCACGAGGACTTCATACAGCGATCGGTTCATTCCGAGCCGCTCCAGCTCCAATTTGTCCGGTTTTGCCCTCTTGGATCGATCGCCCTCAGGGGCCAATATCGCACAACCGAATGATCACAGAGAAGATGGTGCGGCGGCCTACTCCATGCTGTTGCGGTCAGAGTTGTTTGGGCACGAGGCACATTCGCCAGCCACGCCGGAGAAACCGATGGGCATGGGTGCGCGGGACCCCATGCGGTCTCCTATCAGTCCGACGACGAACCGTAATCTTTTCAGATTCAAGAGTGATTTGAAACCGAACACGGGGGCCAATGCGCGGCCAGAGAGTCCGTACGCTCCAATCGGGATTGATAGCAGTCTGGGTGGATCCACCCTGTCGCCCCGAAAAGCACCCCGAAAGATCGCGCGATCGCCTTACAAGGTGTTGGATGCTCCGGCGTTGCAAGACGATTTCTACCTCAATTTGGTGGATTGGTCGTCCCATAATGTGCTGGCGGTCGGGTTGGGCACTTGTGTGTACCTTTGGAGTGCGTGCAGCAGCAAGGTGACCAAACTATGCGACTTAGGGCCCACGGACAGCGTCTGCTCCGTCGGGTGGACGCAGCGGGGCACGTACCTGGCGGTGGGCACCAACCTGGGAGAAGTGCAGCTCTGGGACGCCACCAAATGCCGCAAAGTGCGCACCATGAGCGGCCATCGGACGCGAGTGGGAACGCTGGCTTGGAGCTCGCACATCCTGTCCTCCGGCAGTCGGGACCGGAACATTCTGCAGCGCGACGTGAGAGTGCCGGACGATTTTGTGAGTAAACTGGTAGGACATAAGTCGGAAGTGTGCGGGCTGAAATGGTCTCACGACGATCGCGAGCTTGCATCGGGTGGAAATGACAATAAGCTATTGGTCTGGAACCAGCAATCCACGCAGCCTGTGGTGAGATTCAGCGAGCACGCGGCGGCTGTGAAGGCTATAGCCTGGTCCCCGCATCAGCACGGATTGTTGGCCTCGGGAGGCGGCACTGCTGATCGATGCATACGCTTTTGGAACACTGCCACGAGCACTCCTCTAAATTGTTACGACACGGGCAGCCAAGTGTGCAATCTCGTGTGGTCGAAAAATGTGAATGAGTTGGTGAGTACACATGGGTACTCTCAGAACCAGATCATCGTGTGGAGGTACCCCGCCATGTCCAAGCTTGCTACATTGACAGGCCATACGATGCGGGTGCTCTATCTTGCCATTTCCCCTGACGGTCAGACCATCGTGACGGGCGCTGGCGACGAGACTCTCCGGTTCTGGAATGTTTTTCCGTCTCCGAAATCGCAAAGTGCAGTTCGCGACACCGGGGTGTGGTCACTGGGACGAACGCACATTCGATAACGCTTGGCCGGATGGGATCGCCTCCGCGCGCCTTTCGTTTAGTCCAGAATGATGCAGCTACCGGTACTCACGTTGGTTGCTGTAGTATAATGAAGTTGGAAAAATCAAACTTAGGTTCCTCTTGTAGGTGTAGGTGTTCCCGTAGTTGGAAGTCCACAATTCTTGGTAGTTGCAGGATGATATCTCCAGCACTTCACAACACGATGCATGGCTGCTGTCTGTACAATTTGACTTCCCATCTGCAGCTGTGTATCCTCCCGAGGTAGAGTGGCAGGAGACCCTTCTACCCTATTTACCTCTCTGGTCTCCATCGATTTTTAAAAGGGCTTACTGTGGCAATACCGATGGAATGTCGGGGTACATGATTGCCCAACAGAAAATATGATTAACCTTTTTCGCCAATTTATTCTCTCGTGGTTGTGAATTGTAACCTAAAATGGGAAGGTTTGTATTCAGATGTTGTGTCGGCTCTTCAGAAGGTTTATTTTTGTTTCAAAGTTCGTCAGGTTTGTTGACGGTTTGAGCTATGTGGTTGAGGGTGCGGGACTGGTATCCCACAAGTCTTACCCATTTGTGAGGGGGTGGGGTGGGGTGGATTTGGGAATCACGTGATCACCTACTTGTGTGTTGTGTCCTGGTCTTGTCTTTCCTTAGATCCCTTTGTGTTCTAATGGTTGAAGTCATGCAGGAGCTAGAGACGTGCAGTATAACGTTGGATGTGAGGGTCTACCACAGTAGTACCTCCACTGTAGTTATCATCAAAGCTGGACACCGATGTGAAACCCTGCTGATTGGCTATTTGTTACTGAATATGATAGTACGATTTTGAGAAATTGGTGTGGTTGCTATGATCGGTGTCACGAGCTCTGGTGGCTTACAATGAAGTCAGACGTGAAATTAAGCTCTGTGATCGACGGAAACCTGCATGCTGACCTTTTAAAGAGCGAAAGAACGTTGACTGAGAAGTCATGCAACGTGCTCTGCTGATCACATTGAATGCGATGTGACCTTTCATATCATAACCGATCGATCACTCTGTGCACACCACCGCTGCAATTCATAAAGTTGAATTGAT
This sequence comes from Pseudoscleropodium purum, assembly GCA_963969395.1. Taxonomy (NCBI): domain Eukaryota; kingdom Viridiplantae; phylum Streptophyta; class Bryopsida; order Hypnales; family Brachytheciaceae; genus Pseudoscleropodium; species Pseudoscleropodium purum. Next base: position 27,618,388 of record OZ017798.1, read on the forward strand.
GAGACCTGCCATGACTTCTATCGTTTGAAAGAGACCTACAAAGTGCAAATTATACTGGACTAGTGACTAAAATCCACATCGACATGAACATTCTAGATGTCCGGACTCCAACGACGTCTGTTTTGCTGATCTGGGAGTAAGTCATTGTCCAGAGTGCACTGAAACCTTCCTCTTTGCCCTTCATCGATGGATGATCGACTATCTTGAGAGATTCAATTGTTGTAATTCAAGACGTTCCTCTGGATATATGGCATATTGCTATCTCAGGCTGGGTGCAAGGAACAGTGATATTTACGGATCACACCCTTGAGCTAGCAGGTCCCATCCTGAGTTGTGCCGCTGTTTAGAAACTGTGTGACAAGACCTTGCTGGTTCAGAATAAACTGGAGGCTTATTATTACCAGTAACTATATGGGATGTAATCTCCATGATAAGTACTATTTTAACCCCTATGTGATAGAGAAGCTTCAATCACTCAGTGAATCTCTTGGTCTCGATGAATATTTCATACGTTTTTGCAAAAGTACCCGGAAGTGGAGGTGGGTGCTATATCTTGTTCTCTCCTCTTTGTTTCCTTTTTCAACTCTTCATTTGAAGGCCGAATCTCAACGTGCACATGCTATTTCACCTTTAGTGCTTCATCAACAAAGGGATTTTTAATTTTCTTTGCATTTCAGAATGAAAAATGGCCTCTTCCTGATTTCTTCAAATTTGGTTTGAACTCGATGTATGTACTAGGTCACACTGTCATTTATTCAAAATTTGTGTTATGATTCAAGATTGTAATTTCTAGTTTAAGAAAATGTATCATTAAGAACTAAAAGCCCCCATTTCATGCATCTAAGCACCTTGTCTATTAAAAATAAGGACATTTTTTACTTGCCTTGTCTTGAACCACATTGGGATTATAATAAAGGTTTGTCTACCTAATGAAAATATATAATCAAATATAATGAATCCTTTAAATTTTGTATTTTTCCTTTGGAATGGATATTAGGAGAGGGAAGCTATTAGGTAATAGATTGTGGACTAGAACTTATAGTAGGTGGGAAAAGGCCTTCTTGCCGAGGATTTGACATATACAACCATCTAACATGGTAATAAATCATCGAAGATCAACAAGGCTAAAGTTAGGATCTTAGGGGGATAAAGAAGGGTTCAAAGTGCATAATGTCAGAAACTATAGTTGGAACAATATGGATAGGAATGGAAATATAATAGACCCTATTTTTTCATTAGCATCCAATATCTTGAATTTGATACTTCTATGATAGTATTATTCTTCTAATTTACTAGATATTAGGAAATGATTTAAAAAAATTTATTTCCTAGATCTTGTAGAAAACAAATATATAAAATTTTCAAAACACCACTTGAACTTTTAAGTTTTGAAAAAATGTGGTGAAAAAGTAATTGCAAAAGGGGTATTGTGTTGTTATTTTTAATGACATAGTTTATTATACACTTTTATTGGAAGTACTTTAAGACTCCTAAACTTATGGAAATTGGTGGTGTACCTAACATGACCTAGAAATATAGCAAATTTTTTAAATCAAAATCTATAGTGTAAAATTTGGTCACAAATAGAGGTCAAAGTCATTTGAAAATTTTAAATAGCTTGAATTCAAAAGATTTATTTCCTTCTTTAAATTATCTTCTAATTTGTATTGACAAATTATGTCACAAACTTTTACCACATATTTTTATACAAGTTCAATGCAAGATCCTTTAGTTAGATTACATTTTTGTTTATGTGGATTAAGAAAATAGGAATTGCAGTTTTGAATGTTTTTTGAGGGGATTAAAGCATTAGAGCTCTGGAATTTAAATCCAAAAGAAAATATGATGTAGGCAACAATTTTGTCGTCTCTAGTAGGTCATTGCAAGAAACACCACCTTTCATTGGCTCAAAACGTCCTAATTTAGTGATTTTTGTGAACTTTGGAATAATTTTTTTAAATAAAAAAATATAGGTAATTTATAAAGTATTAAAATTAGTCAATATGTTTCTAAAAATTCAGGCATAGAAAAATTTATCTCTAAATGTTATATACAAAAAAGAATGATGGAAAATACCAAGAAAATAGGCACTTTGATGTTTGATTTTTATAAAATATTAAGAAAATTCAAACATACTATAAAATAAAAAAATTCTCTAAACTTGAAGGTGTTTTTTTACAACCACTTTCATCTTTGGGGGAAAAAAATGTATTCTTCGCACTTGTGCAAAGTTAGTGCACTTTGAGCACATGTAGAAGGTGAACATTTATTATTTTTATAAAATCTCTTCATGGTCTTGTAATCACTTTGGCAAAAAATGTGAATAAAATATGAGTCCCCCATAATTGTAGTGAGGCATATCTAGAGAGGTTGACTAATTTAACTATGATTTCTAAAAACATTAAAGGTCAAAGGTTCATAACAAATCATTTCAAAAGAGCTTACATTATGATCTACTTTAGATTAGAAAATATACTAAAACTACAAAGTGGATACTTTTTTGGCCCTTTTTACTTCATGCTACTTCCAAAGGCATGATCTTCTAAAGATTGAACTTTCAAAAACCAACCATAGACTTTGGTTTTATCTATAACTACGTTCCTAGCCAAAGAGGGAGTTTTGTATGTTTTTGAGGATTTGAGGGAGGATTTATAAATGAAAAAATATTTTTTCATCAAATTTTCTACATAAGGAAAAATTATGGATGACAAGAATCACAATATAGTGTATTTTAGAATTTTTTTCACCTTTGCCTTAATCTATATTTAAATCATAAAATTGAAAACTTGAATTTGAATCCAACTACTAAAATGAAATTGATCAATTGTAAATTGTATTCCAATTTGAAATTTTGAAAAAAATCTTGAGATTCAAGTTTAATTGGGGCTCCATTACTCTATGCAGTGTTGGTAATGCCCATTGAAGATTGAAAGTTCTATTGCTAGCCCAAGAGAGTATGGTGGTGTAAATTCCAAAATACAATCTTTATATGGATGTAGGAAGCTAGAAGAAGTGGTCGTTGTTACTAGCCTTGGAGAGTGGAGCCATCTTTGAGACAACATAAATAAATGTCTCATGGATGTAGTGTAGTTTGTATAATGAATATTTGAGGCAATTTATAATAAGTCCTAAATTAATGCAATATTGAACTTTGATTTACTACACATGACATCAAATTTAGAGCGTACTATTGCCATTTGGCATCGTCAAGAATAAAGACATTAAGTAAGCAAGGAGTAAGTTTGATATAGACAAGGATTTATAGTTTGAAAACCTAAGAATTCATTGGCATTTGCTTAATAAACTATGTGAGTTAATAGATAGGGAATATTAAATCAATTTATGCAAATTTTAGAGTTACATAAGTATTGTTTAGTTTTATATATTACAACGACAAATAAATTATGGACCATTTTAATTACTCCTTTTTTAACCCCTAAAGGACCAACTTGCCAATTTAGACAACATAGCAATTTTAGGCACATTGTTGTGATTGCTGATTAGCATATATTTGGCCCAAATTTTGATAGAAGGTGGGTAGCATGTTTATTTATTGTGTGAAAAAAAATTTCATGACACTTGAATACAACAGTAAAAAATTATGGTTTAAAATGTTATTTTTTTTTGTAAGAGGACAATCCAAGCAAATAAGAAAAAATCACTTTGAAAAAACAAACATTTGAAATTGAAATTTGAAACAAAAATTTGAAATTGGTTTTCTAAAATTACATGTGTGTGGAAAGCTTTGAATCATTCCATATTGATCAATGAGTCAAAAGTTATGAGGTTTTTTTTTGCTTGCGGATAGTTATCAATTTTCTACTTTAAAACAAACTTTGAAGTCCTTTATCTTATTCAATTTTCAATATTTTTGGAAAAAATAGAATCATAGGATGTGTATTGTTTATTACAACATTGGAATTGTCATTTTTCAATTCTATAATTAAATTTTTAACAATTTAATATTTTGAATCATTTTCTACAATTGTCTACCTTTTTCCTTTCCTATATGTTGTACAATTCCAAATGATTTGAAAATTTTCAAGTATTTGGCCAATTGCTCTAAGAAAAAAATACAGCAAGTGCAACTATTTTAGACATTTTTTCATAGAAAAGTGAGCTTATAAAGTGTAGCTGCCCTATTTTTTGCAAGGCCTAAAAAACAAATTCTAAGAATTGAAGTGCATTAGAAGTTTTTTTGGTTCTCTAGAAGACTGTGAATTATCAAGCCTTGGGAACACTGAAATTGCTGTGGGAATACAAATTTGACGTAGTCGAGTGAGTACCACGTTGCTATTTTTATTTTTATTTTATAAAATTTTATTTTTCTTAAATTTTTTTGTATTTCAAGACCAAACTCCTTTTTTGTGATTGTTCGTCTTACAACAGTCAGTAGTATTGGGAAGAGAACTAGAACGACCCTATGGAAGTCTCAAATTTCTAGTAATGCTAATATCTACCAATCCATACGGTGGAATTTTGTGAAATTATTTCCATGTCTTTTCAAACCATTCTACTATAAGATCCTATTGTTTTATGTATCATGAAAAGGTTTCTAAGAAAAAATTTATACTTGTCCTAGAAATGGTAGTTTTGGGGCGTTTTAAGTTAAAACATAGTCAAAGAACTTAAGTGGTTAATTTTTAGAAATACATTTGGTACTCTAAAAGTTTGAATTAGATTTGGTTAATTCTTATATTGATGTTCCTTCTTTCATCCTTTCATTGGGATTTTCATTGTCACCAATCCTTTTGGCGAGCTTCAACAACTTCATACAAGTCTCGAATAGCCTCAAGTGGCATTTGAAACAACACTCACTCTGTCCAACTTTGGAATTTATTGAAAGAGATGATCATCTAGCTTGGGAAATACATTGAGTTGTATAGTTGGGTACTGAAAACTTACAAACTAATGTTTGGAGCCATTCAAATTTTTCTAGAACAATGTGAATTATAATTGGTATTTTTTGTGAACGTAATGATAATTGCATCCTTTTAGAATTCCAATCCAGCATATCCAAATTTCAATTTCAAAAAATCAAAACTCCATTTTTGATGAATTTTTAAAGTCAAATTTTGTGGTTTTACACAATATTTTATTGAAGACCATTGGTGATGAATTTTTTTAATTCAGTTGCATGGATATGTAGGAAACATCCATATGCACATCTTTCAAATTGAAAAGCACCCCCTTAAGTAACAAAAATTTGATCAATGAAGACTTCAATGAAAGTGTCATATGACCAAACTTTGAAGAAATGGGATATCCCTTTCTTTTAACTTGATTTTTGGCAAAGTAATTTTGTCATCATGCTCTAATGTACTAAATTAGTTGCCATGTCAAGTGCAAATGCCAAAATTAAGTTAAAGTATAGAAATATTCATTTCTCTAAAACTTGATAATACAACACTTTCATTGAACTCTTTATTGATCACACTTTTGTTACTTAAGGGGAGGGTTTTAATTTCAAAGATGTGCATATGGTTGTTCTCTATGTATCCATGCAATCAAACTTATAAAAATCATCAACAATTGCAATCAATGAAATATTATGTAAAAGCACAAAAATTAATTTAAAAAATTCACTGAAAATTTGGAGTTTTTGTTTTTTTGACTGAAATTTGGGTATAGTTGATTAGGATTGGGTAAAAATTTAGTGATATTTTTAAATAACAAAAGAATTTTAATTTTATTCAAATTTTTTTTACAAATAATTGAATGACTCCAAAAGACTGTTTGTAAGTTTTCAATACCCAATTGTACATTGAATCCTTTCACATACCTTCTCAAAGTGTTGATTTGCTTCAACCAAACCAGTGTCAATCTGTTGTGGATGTTCTGGTATACAAAAGTGCATCAATTGCTTAGTAGCTCTTTAAAACGAGTCTAGTAAAGATTTTCTACTACTTCCCTATTTTCATTCTTATATTAAGTCTTCCAAGTAAAAGCACATTCCTTCAAGAAAGTCACTGCAATGGTAATCCTCTCCTCTTTGAATGTATGTTGAGCTTCAAAGTACAACTCCAACTCTACAAATAAATCTTCAATTTTGTGTGCTTTGCCCATTTGTGTGAAAAAAGAAGGAATGTTTATAAGGCCTAATGTTCTACACTATAGTGTACAACTTCTAAAGAAGTTTTTATGACTTGTAGAAGACACGGGGTTACATCTAAATATATGGATCGTTCTACTATTAGACTTGTATAATTTTATATTTTCTAATTGACAATCAATAGGAGATTTCAATGCACCAAAGAACACATTAATTGGATATTATATGCAAAATTTATGAAGAGTCCAAGATTTTTTGGTAGAAGTTCTATAATTGTTTCTAAAAAATAAATAAATGTTGATTTATAAAATATAGAATGGTGAGCATCTCTTCAAGTGTCACATTTAGGCATTTATTGCACTTGAGTATCCCTATCTTACATAGAGAAGACTCTAAAGTTTGAATGTGTAGAACCTCATAGGCTCAATCTATTTAAGGAATAATTTGAAACACCAAACAATGGTTGATGAATGACTTTCACAAAAATTATAAAAATCAAATAATGCATTTAAAATAGTAGGTCCACAACCAATTAGGTCTCTAGTTGCATCCAATATCTAGAAATGAGTGACATCTTCCTTGAAATATTTATTCATGTCACTAATCAAGAGGCAAACCCAACCCTATAACATTGCTACACATGCTAAATGTTTGATGGATGACACAAAATTCTTCTATGTACGATAGAAGTGCAAAAGAAAGGATATCTTGCACAATAAGGGAGCCAACCCATTCCACCTATTTAAGCAATTACAAATATGTGGAGTGCATGTATCCAAACAATAGGATTTTCCTTGTATAAAGAAGTAGAGTTTGGAAGGACTGTAGAATTTTCTAGATTTTTTTTTAACTCAAAATATAATTATTATGAATTTTTAGGTGAACTATATTGTATAACTTGTTCATATCATATAGACCTTTGTATTTTTGCCTATAGGCTGGTTGCAAAATTGACTAAAGGTTGGTTGCACTACTGAGCTACAAACATAATGTGCTACAACTACTCTAGGAATTGTAATATAATTAATCACTCCTGAGCAATACTTGATCGAAAAAAGAGCAACCTATACTATAGATATGGGGTTTGATCATGAAAAGGTTAATTCCTATAGTTTTTGGGTTTTTTTGGTACAAATAAATCAAATTTTCATTTCAAGGATAAAAATACATATTTGCTAGTCATGGCTCCTACAGTTTGAAATTCAATGAGTCCTTATTCATTATGGATTGACTACTGCGGTGATAGGGCCGCGTCCTTCACGTCCTTAGATTAGTTCCAGGCTTCCAGCGTCGCGCAACGCGGGCCTCGAGCGTCTGTCACGCCCTCGGGCAGTGTGTTGCGCTAACTTACGCAACGCAGCGGCATTGCGCTCCCTTCCGTTTCGGTCCTCTGTGTCCGCCACCCTCTCTGTTCCCTCTGCCCTTCCGTTCCTACCTGCTCTCCTCCTCAGTCCGTCCCGTTCTTGTTGGATGCGGATGTGGTGCTGGGATTGCGGTGCTTGTAGCCGTCGTTCCCCTGTCTAACGTAGGCGATCTCGCAGGGACCCGTGGCCATGGACCCGAGTTCGTTGGAGGCCGTGGTGCTGCGCTTGGAGCAGGCGGTGTCGCGCTTGGAGGTCTTAGGCACCTTCGCCACCTCCACCTCGCCGGATCAGGGCATTTCGTCGCTCGTGGCACCCCCAGGCGCAAACACGCCGCCGCCGGCCGTCGAGGCGTTCGATCAGTTGGTGCAGGCCAGGGTGGGACGCGTCCTGGCTGCGGCGGACAAGATCGGCGGCGGGGTGCTCCAGACATCGCAGGTGCTGCAGCGGGCGTTCGAGGCGGAGAAGGCCGTTGTTCATGCCATTTCGCAGTGCAAGGTCAGTGGAGGCGTCACTGCCATGGTCTGGTCTGGTCTGGTCTTGTGGATTCACAAAGAAACCTGGAGGCAGAACTGAATTATATGAGAGTGAGAGGATTCTCAACTGCTGCCTTCATCTTGTGAATCTCTAGATGTAAGGCGCATTGCTCGATTATGGAAGGACAGGAAGGGATTCGTGCGGTGGATTGAAAAAAAATTGTGCTCACTGCGGGGGGATTGCATTGGCGATGACGGATTTTTTATTTATTTACTTTGAATTAAGAGGATTAATTAGGATGCGTCCATTTATCCGAATTAGACACGACGACGATTGATCTTCTCAATCTAGGCTCGAGTGAGGCAATTGTTCATCATTGTCATATTAGGTGAAAGGTGAGCTTTCAACAGGTTGCCACTTTTCCAGGCGCTCGTGTGGAACATCGGATCTATTCCAGTTGTAACTTTTTAGTTCTGTGGACCGGAATGACACAATTTTGGCGCTCTGAAACAAGGCAATTAATTGATGTGATCATAATCCAAAATTCTGTCTATTGAGCATATGATTTTAGCTCCGGGATAATCCGCACCATTATAGTCCCTATTCTTGACCAAGTCAGACTTGAATATTAGGTCAGAAAACGGTAATTCAATGTTTTCTGGCATTCGGACTCAATCGATTATTTACTACGAAGAGATGATCGAAATGGAATAATTGGCTGTAAAGAATTTGTGGACACCGATGCTATGGAAAGCGAAGTCTATTCTTCTGTATTTTCCGGACCTGTAGATATGTTGAGAAGTTTATTTCGTCTCTGAGTATGAGCGATCACTATTTGTTGCAATCATTGCTGAAGGGCGTAGTTATATGCTACTTCAAGCTGAAAATTTCACTGACGATCTGTCTACTGGATCACAGTCACAAGGATTTCACTGACAATGTGTTGTAAAACTTGTTTCTTCAACAGTTAGAGCTGGTGTAACTACGACATGCCATCGGAAATGACCTATACTTTTTGCTCATGGCAACTCACGTATTGTTTTGGACATGCAGCGACCAAATCCAGAAGCAATGCAAAAGGTCGTGCAGCCACTCGCTGACGCCCTAACTAAGGCGCATAGCTTGACTGAAGGCAAGAAGACTGAAGCTTTCAACCATCAGAAAGCTGTTGCTGAAAGTTTATTGGCCCTGACTTGGGTCTGCTATGCTGGCAGAGATTGTGGTACCGCACTTGACTTCTTCTCACTTTTAAATGATATCTTTCATTATTTTCGGAATTTGTTTTCTCTAATTTGCACTGTTCCTTGCCTTGCTCGTTATATTCGGTATGACAATGTTTTTGGATTTTCTTTCTTGAGAGCCCATTCACTCTTGTGACGTTAGAACCTGTCTCTCAATGTCTATAACCTCATTTTCTCGCACGGTATGAGGTCTTGTAGGCATATACACAATCGCTATTTTCTTTTTCGCGTTTAACTATGAGACCCAGCTTTGTGCTGGGTGTCTTGAGTTCCTGAATTCAGTGGGGTTTCTTTCAAGTGGGAACCCTCATTCCTGTCTAAATTTTAATAAATAGTTAAGTTCAAGATAGCTGATGTGGCAGGTATGAGTCTTCCTGGGCCTCATGTTGAGGAAAGCTGGCAGTCTGCAGAATATTACAACAACAAGGTATGCATTTGCTTTTAGAACCAATGGTTTGCCTACCTTTTGCAAAGATTATTGAAGGACTCTATTTCTTGAAAACGTGGACAGCTTGTTGAAGCCACCCGCATATGAGTTTTTGCAACATTCAGTCTATGAAGTTGTGTCCCTCCATCGTAGGGTGCAAGTGCCGTATTTAGGTTATTAGAAATCTTATGTTATCCTCGGATTGCAGAACGTTGTTCCTGCATAACTTTCCTAATTCTTATGAGTATGTGTAGTTCTTTTGTTTAGTCTCCGTTATGCTTTACAAGCTACATGGGTATCCAGGTCAAATGCGGCCAGACTCTGATGTCTATTGAAAAGAGATGAAAGGGTCCAGTCCCAAGGACTTGTTGATTGACGGTATGATTTATATTTCAGGTTCTTGTGGAGTATAGAGGCAAGGATCCTAATCATGTTGAATGGGCACGTGCCTTAAAAGAGCTGTACCTGCCAGGCTTACAATCCTATGTGAAGCAGTATCATACCACCGGACCTTCTTGGAATTCCAGTGGTGTAGATGTTTCTCAGTGGTCTCCTGGCAATCAAGAGACCGCCAAGAAGAAAAGTGCACCTCCCCCTCCTCCCCCAAGAGGACCACCTCCCCCTCCTCCCCCCCCTCCTGGTCCGCTTGCCCCACCCCCATCCAGTGCTTCGACACCAAGTTCTTCCGGTGGGGGACCTCCTAGCATGTCAGCCGTTTTTCAAGAGCTTAATAAGGGAGAAAAAGTGACTGCAGGTGAGCAATATTTCTCCTTCCATTGCTTTCTTAGGAACGGGGTTGTCTTTACCGATTAGATTTATACTTTTTAGTCTGATTATTATTTTGCTATGATTACAATCGACTTCTTAACGAATGGCCACTTTTACCATTACGGTAATTAATCACTTCCTTCAATCCAACTCTAGACCCTTCTTGATGAAGCTGTCACTCTTAGTTAGGAGCAGCAGTAGGGCATCCGAGCATGCTAGGATATTACGTGTCTCAAATGTCTCTTTAAGAGTTTCGGAATGTTGTCAAATTCTTTTATAATGTTTTTTAGAAAGCCTTATTTGGATTGGCCTGGATTCTATAACAGTGCTCTTGTTCATGTGTTCGGTTGTTGGTGTGTCTTATTGATCGGCTTGTATCGAGAGATTGAAGTTGTTTTCTTGTAGGATATCAAGAAATGTTCTTTGGAACATCTGTGATGTAGGTTCCTGCTTTTCCTCGAATATTGATGGAAGTTCATGCACTAATGGATATGTTTTTGCAGGGTTGAAGAAGGTAACCGATGATATGAAGACAAAAAATCGTGTGGACAGAAGTGGTGCTGTTCCTGCTGGCTCTGCACCCAGTGAGAAGGCTCCTACTGCTTCTACAGCAGCTTCAACCAAGAAAGGCACACCCAAATGTGAACTTGATGGGCGCAAGTATGTCTCCTCCTTGTTAGTTGCTGTACTTTGTTACTCCATTTAATGTGTGCAATACGTAGCTACCACTAGTGTTCAGCAAATGTACAGTAAACTGATTTTACTGTATCCTGCAAATTCTTTTACATAGTGGTCATGTAGGTAGGCGATATCATTGCTGAAGGAAGTCATCATCGGTTTGATCATCAAATGCAATTGTTTGGGAGTCGTTGACTTACAAACGGTTTTGTGGGTTCTTTGCGACAAAGTTACAACAAACAACTTGGCGACTTCTCTGACTGATTGGTTTCTTTCTGTTTGAGCAGGTGGGTAGTGGAATACCAAGTTGGTAACAGGGGCATTATCCTTGACAACTGTAAACCTAATGAATCGATCTACATTTTCGCTTGTAAAGATTCAGTAATACAGGTTCAAGGTATGAGCGCTGGACCCTTCCTCTCAGTTACCCGAAACATGTACTTGTACTGCTTCTGTAGCGTTACTGCAGATTGGAGCTCCTGTGAAACAGTGTTTGTTGAGTCTCTTTCTAATTGTAGTTAGACAGTCGGTTTGTGGACGGCGTACTGCATTTGTTAATCTTGATTTCATTTTTAGGGAATCTTTCAGTTAATCTTCCACGCTTGCCTCCATTATCGGTTGAAGTTATTGCACATTCTGAATAGGACTTACCATTATTGTCTTCAAATTCTGTCTTCACGTTGAAAAGAAAAACGGAATTGTCTGGATGGATAGTATCGGTAAACTGTCCTTCCCATGTGTGTCTTAATACCCTTCTATGCAGATTCATGTCTTGTATGAAGTGTCTACTGCTAACCACTGACCTAATTGCATTTGGGCAAAGCAACTAGATGTGTTTAAATGAGTGTGTGTCTTCAAGGTGTTTTGCAAGTAGCACACCTTACTCAAACTTACACCTATTATGCAGGAAAAGTGAATGCCATCGCATTTGACAAGTGTACCAAGTCGGCACTTGTTTTCACTGTAAGATCTTGTTCTTCTCTGACTCAGTGTAGCCCGTTGAGGAAAATTTTGGGGAATGAACATATTTGCCAGCAGACGTTGGATTTTCTTTTTTATGACCATTGTTTAATGAATACGAAATCATGCAAGTGAGGCTGGATTACACGTTTTGTTGATTACTCATTGGTAGACTTCATTTCTCTATGATACCTGGTCTTACAAGAGTATATCTATACCTTAAATGAGTCTGATTGTTTTCTTTGTATTGTTTGTTACGGTGAGATCTCCGGAACCGTGCGTCCCTGGCGTTCCGACTCACGGTAGAAATAGATTTTAAATTTCGAAGTTTTTATGAATTAAAAAATTAGAAAATTACTTCTACTGTTATTTTATTATACTGTGTCAATGACACAGGGCATACTTGTATATATGAAACTTGCCGCATTGAACTAATTTTCGCAGCTATTTACAGGATGTTGTTGCAGCTTGTGAAGTTGTAAATTGTTCCAGTGTGGAGGTGCAATGTATGGTAAGTTCCAAATTAAATAATTTTGTTTTTGTCCGTCACTTCTCACTTGCAAGTCCTTGATTGCAGTAGGTTATTTTCTTAGAGTTACGACATGGACACTGATTTCTCATAGTCGTCATCTTCTAGTCTTCTGTCTAGGAAGATTGCAACTTTCCTAGGCTTTCCTAAAAGCTTCCTTTCATGGTTTCTCGCTTCCATATAAGTATGAAACAAGAAACCCCTTGCATGCTGTGAGAAATTGATCAACATTTATCCCATTATGAATTATGTGACTAACTACATGAGTTCATACTGTCCATGCCTTGGATTCAGGGATCTGCACCAACAATTGCAATTGATAACACAAATGGGTGCCAGCTATATCTTGGAAAGAACTCTCTAGACGCTGCAATCACTACTGCAAAGTCCAGTGCGGTCAATGTGCTTGTTCCCGGTCCTGCCGTCGACTCTGATCCTGTGAGTCTACGACCCTGGCGCTCTCCTCTGCTGTGCCCTACTCTGCAGAAATGACATGCAGAGTTAGTTTGAGAAGTAGTGACATGCAGAATGTGTGCTGGGGTTTACGTTTCGTGATATTGGGCCCCTAACTGTTGTGTGCATGAACGCGTGGATATTGTTGTACAGGTGGAGCATGCGTTGCCGGAGCAGTTTCTGAACTCTTTCAAGGACGGGCAGTTCACGACCACCCCTGTTTCGCACTCTGGAGGCTGAAGCATATGATTCAGAAGTCTGACCTAGTACCTATTTTGGTATCAGGAAATCGGCGCATGAATATCTACAGTTCTGCTGCTGGCGCTTTATTCACATGATGCATCGGTAGCTGAAACCAATTTGAGGGTCTACCATTAGCGGTACTATTTCTCTTGTGACGAAAATATAGTGGAGTGTTTTTAGTCAACACAGTTGCCGTAAACAGTTGCAGTTGTTTCCTCACGGTGAAAACGAACTTTTCTGGTGTTCCATGGATTCCCCGAGAGGTAGATTTGTTCCAGTGGTAGATTTATTGATCTCGATGGGATTCTGAGTTTCCACAAACTTGAGTTTCGTTGGTCACTACAGCTACTAGTGTGATGACCACCAAGTTCCGTTTGTGTACATAAACTTAGAATTTAAACTTAGAAGTTTTAGATGCAATCAGTGACATAAGCTCTCATTGTTCTAATGAGTCTACTAATGTGTGGTAGATGACGTAACTTAGGACTACAGTTTGTCTCTGTTTGGAATGAAAATGAAACCAGCCAATTTCCATGTTGCGAGTAGCTGGTGGTGAGATTAGGCTACTACTTGGAGATTAGGCTACTGGTATGTTGAAATGGTTTAACCCACAAATGAGGGGCGGATGTTTTTTGGCTGATGAATGACAAAGAATCTCTCCATGCAAGATAGAAGTGCTTCTATTCATCTTCCAAATTTGGTGTGAAAATGGAAGGTCTTCTATAGTAGCTTGACTTCCAATGAGTGTTTTTGCATTTTTTTTAATTAAAAAATTTACATGGTACCAAAGTAGATGATTTCCATGGTGGTTAGTCTGTTGTTTAAAAAAGTTAATCTTGTAATGATGTTGAATCCTAATCTAGTTTATTGCATGTGAAAAACAAAAATAATTCTAAATCTTGGAAGGATGGAGCTTATGACCATGTAATGTATCTCAAATAAATTTGCTTTCTTTTCTGTATTTTACAACTACATTGAGTAAGAATTAAATCTATTTCAAATAAATTTGCTTTCTTTCTTCTATTTGGCAACTAAATTGAGTAAGAATTATTTTGTTGTATTTTTTTCAGAGATGAAATCATATCTTCTACAAGTCATAAAGATTTCAAATTTATTGGTGATGATTTCAAGATATCATGATTCTTTGAAGAAAAATTGAAGAAAATTCAATTTAATTCATAGTTAGCTCTAAAAATCTAAAAAATTCATAACAAATGTATATTATAGTGAAGAATATTATAGTGAAAACAAATTTTTATGTGACTATAAATAGAAAATTAGCAAACCAAGGTAATAGGACAATGTTCCAATCAAAATTAAATGTTCAATTTTAGAAATTTTTGGTAATTTCAAATTGGAGTAGAAGGGCATCTTTTGTGATCCATGGTACACACTTCATTTTTACCAAATTCTAGATACCTTCACAAGGTTGCTCTTGTATATATTGTAATAAGGAGAATCCTTTCTACCAATCCAAAAAATTGGATGAAAACTTGTATTGCATCCTCCAACAAGTTGTTTTGTTAACCAAAAAATATTATTGTGCTCCTCATATCTTCTAGGATTAATTTGAAATGAATTGGGAGTGAGATAGGAAATTGAGGGTCTTAATTCATTTGATAAAGAATGATTAAAACAATTAAATGTGTTGAAAACAATTGCTTGCAACAATAGCATTGGAAGCTTTGAGGGGAAAGTGAATACAATGATGGCACTACCTACTATTCTACCTTGCCTTGTCCATTTGAAAAATGTTATTGAATAAGAATGATATCAAACAAGTGATCTATAGATGAAACAAGGCCATACTTATTTCCTAACCTCCTAAGCACAAAATGCTCAACTCTAAGTAGCATAACCTCCCTACAAAAAATCAAAACTAATTAGCTAATTTTTGCTTCATACAATACATTTATGTCTTTATAGAACACATTGATTTATTCCTTATCTATTAGTGATGTGAAAGTTATGAAGAGTCTTACTTGTAAACAATCAAGGCATCTTCAAGGTATATTTTTTTTTTTCATTTCAAACAAAAATATCTTACAATCTATACAATGAAAGTATCTAAAAAGAATTGCACACACTCTCATATAAGTCTAATGCAAGACTTTACTATTGAATATGGCAAAAAAGTAAGAGAGGTGAATCATTGTGTTCTTTTATACTACAAATGGCAATTTCAAACTAGTTTTTGGTAAAACATAATCACAAATCTTTGTGGGTTAATACATTATTGATAGGTCACATTTCAATTATTCTAATTGAATACATACATAAAATCATCAACAAACTTTGTTGAAATATATTTATCTACAAATATATAATAGTTATATTTTCAAATTGGAGATTCTTCTACCTCCACTTTTTTTTTTATTCATCAAAGACATGAGTTACTACTTCTAAGTGAAAATTGACAAAAATGTATATTTATCAAAATTTGTGACAAATGAATATTATTATAGATTGGTTCAAAGTTCAATTTTCCCTTCATACATCTCATGCAATAAATATCATTCCATTTTCAGCACCCCAATATTAAAACTAAATTGTTATTAGACAAATTTCTAAAGTTGAAAACTTTAATACAATATTACAATGTTATTTTTGACAAAATCCTAATTAAAAAATAGCATGCCTTTGGCAAATTGTGTGTAAATTAGCATAGTACGTACTAAAAGCATCTCTTACAACCTTCTTAAGTGCAATCTATCAAATAGATTTCCGAATGGAAAGTGTCAAAATAAAGGTGAAAGTAGAGAGGCAAGGCTAGAAAATCTCATGCAGTTTTAGCAAGAAGCCCAGCAAAGACTTGTTGCAACAATAGCTAGTGGGTGACTTAGTGCTACTAAAGTTTCCATGGAGCCTTCATGCATTAGAGAAAAATGATCCTTTGGATGGGCCCTCAAGCTTTGACAAGACAATGTCTAGTTAGTGGAGTAAAGAGCTTAGCAAATACGTCAAATTTTTGTTGCCAACTTGTGTAAATTTCCCCAAATTAAGTCTATACTATATAAGATATCTGAGTAGGTGCTAGTTTGTATGAGCATGGAACACTTCTAGATTTTTTCACAATTTTTTGGTTGTTTTAACTCCCAACCCCAAAATAAATAAAAATTGGCATTGCCATGTCCAATTTCCTATGTAAAAATGTTTCTTTGGAAAGTAGAAAAAATAGACATCTTAACAATGGGAAGTATTGTGGAAAAAATTCCTTATTTTAAGATGTCTATTTGTAACTAATGTGACTAATACCCATGTCATAACCACCTAGTTTTTGAATTCTATAAGTTGTGAGATACTTTAGCAAAATATACAAAACAAAAAAAACACAATTGAATATCCTCATCTTTAATGTAGTTCTTGTCCTTCTGCACACACATTGTACCTATTGTCACCACTAGTGAGACACAAGAATAGGGAGAGCTCAAAGGTGGTGGGACAACTATGGAGAGAAATTTCGGATTCCATATTAGCATTGTCATCACTATGTTGGCCTTTCACTAGTCAAAGTACAAAAGCCAATAAATAGAAAAGGCCATGAAGGTCTCATGTACAAACCAAAATTTTGTTGGGCAAGAAGACAAACCTATAAGCCCCTCACCTTTGTATGCGCAATTACAATACTGTTGGTGATTGAATTTCACCAAACCATTACACCCATCTCCCAAATCCATTGGTAGGGTTGTTATAATAGTGGCTAGGAGATGCTCTAACGGATTAATAGATATAGTAGTGCAACATTTGCTACCATCCCAAAAAACACTTAAAATAAGACTAATGGATGAATGGAGGAACAATTGTGGTTAGGTAGCTTTTTAATGCTTTTATCCTTGAACAATGTTGAGGCCCAAAAGTGGTTGATAGATGACTTGACTATTCACTATAGATACAAAGAATGCACCTATTGGTCCAATAATTTAAGCATTTTTGTGACTACCTTGGTCATGGGGAGTCATGTCCTTTAATCCTTAAATGATGAGTTGGTCACCATGGAAATCATTTGTTTTGGTACAATGTGAATTGTTGGCTTTGAAAAATGATTCTTTGTCATTCATTGGCCGGAAAACATCCTCCACGTTGTTGTTTATAAGTTAAGGGTTAACCTTTGAACGCTGAGGTGGACGTTTTGTGTCCAATGGATGACAAGGAATCAAACTATATAAGACAAAAGATCTTCTATAATAGTTTAACTTGCAATGACTACTTTTACAATTTTGGAGGCTAGTGATTCTCATGGTAATAGAAAAGGATGATTTTGAGGGTCAATCCTTCGGGGCTCAAGGGTTAAAAGCCTACCTTATCCCCTTGAAAAGAGGCCCTCAGTCAGTCACTGCGTGCCCACAGCTGAATTATAATCACCAGAGACAATTTGAAAACCACAGAAAAACAAGTTTGTATAACCCAAAAACAATATAATATTTTTATTTTTATTCCAATCTGAAGCAACTGGTTTTCCACCAGTTATGATACTCAGTTCAACTAACTTACCGGACTGTGGACTAAGTTAATCCTTTTTTCTATAATTTTTTTAAAAATTTAAATTTTAAACACGTGGACAATTTCCATTGCTTTTCTATAACTTTTTCTCTTCTGAAACTCCTCATTGGTGACTGGCCTTTTGCCAAACAAGACTGATCAGCAGATGCTTGTCGTATCCCCTCACAAAAGACCGACGAGCTAACCAGGTTGCTGTGGTGGAAACTTGGGTGGGTGGGAAGTACGTCCATATAGAGCGCTCTTCCTATAAAGTTTTAGATAAATTATAGACTTTCCATGATTAATAATTTTCACACTTAAATTGATAAGATAGGCACTTTGCAAGTTTAACCCTTTAAAGACTTAATCCATTGTGAAATGATCAAACTTCTTATTCGAGCTAATTTTAGCCTTTTTATAGTGTTCAAACAACAATCTAATATTTTAACTACTTGAAACTCTATATTCTATATCACTTTGAGAATTTGCAATTTATTTCGTGAAAATTTCTAATTCTTATCATTTTTGTTGCAAAAAACGAACATAAATGAGTGATAATAGCAAAACCAATTTTAATTATTTGAGATTTTCTCAAGAGGTAAAAGTAGCAATGGTGATTAGCATAAAAAAAATTTCAATTGGTTATTTTATTTTTTACATCCAAAATAGCCACATCAAACACCTTGAAGTCAAATTTGACTATCAAACCAAAATTATCCTTTTATTTAATTGATGTACAAAATTTTGATATCTTTTGCTAGTAGAAAAATAAAATTTCTATTTATTTTGTCTTTTTTCAATCATTTTGAAGGAAAAATAAAATTATTATGATTTTTCAAAGCTAAAGGTGGAAATAAAATTATATCATTTACAATATATATTAAAATAATCCATAATATTTATTGTAAATGAAGGTTGGAATGAGAAACATAATTTTATAATTTAAATTCAAAACATATTTTAAAAAAAGAAAATATGAATGAAAAGTTCACCATATTCTGTTATTTGGATTTTAATATAGGGAGCTTTCAACTACAATAACCCTTTCAATTTTTGACATTTTTCAAAACTTTAAAATGGAATAGAAACAAAACTTGTCTAGCTTAGTTTTCTTAGTTGAAATCAAATTCCAAAAATAGTTATTCTAAAAGTTGTAATCAAGGTTGACCAAGGGGCATCCACTTTTTGGATGTTTGTGCATTTAAGGGTTAAGCCATCAAATCAATAAAGCCAGAAAATACTATAAGGAAATTATGGACAAAATTTCACTATAATTTCTAATCTTTAATTGATAAGATAGGTACTTTCAAAGTAAAACCATCAAATCAACTAAGCTTTTAAAAAAAACTACTCAGGCATCATAGACTAATAATTTCCAAATTTTATCTTGATAAGATAAGCTACTGTTAGGCCATCAAATCATCAAGGCTTATAAAAAATCCCAAAGAAATTATAAGGTTTATCAGTACTAATAAATTCCAAGAGTTGATAAGAGATGTACATTTCACGTCATTCTATCCCATCAATAGAGCCAATATTTCCTCTCTAAAATTTCTTAGTAAATGATAAAGAATATATTACCATCATACCAAATAAAGATTTCATAGAAATATAAATTGTCGAGTAACCAAAGGGTAATTGAATATGCCAATTACTAAAACTTGCCAACAACATGATTTAGTAACTTCCAAAGTAATAGTCATGAACTTGGAGTGAACTGTCATGGTGAATGTACTATAGAAGTTGTGAACCTCACCTTCACCCATACAATCCAACAAACACACAGTTGGTCAAAATTGTGCATGCAAGGTGTCTATAGTTCACAACAGCATGTCATTGCAATCACAATAGAAAAAACATCACTTAGCTCAAAACCTCACACAAGTAAATGAACAATAGAATATTGTCATACAAATTGTGAGTCACAAGGGACTTATGAAGAAGCCATTTCTCTCCTCTCATTCATAATCACTTCCAAAACCTCGTTGTAATACTCACATCACCATTCATCATATGCCAATGGAAGATGCTAGAGACAAGTTTCCAATAAATAGTTATACTTTTTCTTTGCCTTGGTACCCAAGCAAGAATGCTTTGAAAACTTGAGAAGAATAACTTAAGAACTAAGAAAACCTATTTTAGGTACTCAAAAATTAAACCTAGAATATCACAAATATGGTCAAGTCAAATCTTCATGTTCTAAAAGGCCACTTTAATTAATGGATTCAAATCTCCATAGTCAAATAACACCTATAGTCAAATATAACCCATTAATATCCAAATAATATTCATCATTTATCTACATGGAATGGTACAAACATGTGAAGACTCAAACATGTGGAAGTTGACTACTAATATAGGACTAGTCACATTGAAGCTTCTAGACTCAAATTATCATCCACACAATTCACACTTCACATGGCATGATTAAATTAAGTTACTTTAAAATAACCATAGTACATCTTCCTCATATCACACATCTAAGGTTAAAAATTGTTTGTAGTAGCTAATGGTGTTGAAAACACATAAATCAATACCATTGTCCTTTGATACTTGTAAATTTAAAAAAAAAACTAACCCATGGCTATTCTTTCACCTAAGGAGACATAATATTTAGAGGGATGGGAGGGAGGGACTACTAGGCCCTCTAATGGTGAATAAAGCTATCCCATTTTAGATCTTTAAATTTAAAAAAAAATTTAATGGGATATAAAAAATTGGTGATAGTATAAGCAATTAACAACTAATTCACCAAATTTTTGCATGTATCTAGTACCTTAAAAATAGACTATTAAATTGTATCTTGATATTTAAAAGGGACATTTGTCTCATAAACATCATCCATTTCTTCAAGTAGGTATCCAACCACCCTAGCCCTTGTAAAGAAATAACTCATAAACCACAAAAAGTGATTGAAGGTTTAGGATTTGGGATTGCATCTCTTGCCATCTTCCACATTCAAATTGTTTTGTTTAGAAGATGGAGCTTCATCATATAGCACTTTGATTGACCAATTGTTTGGCAATAAGAATACATAGCAAAGCAAGGATGAATTCAATTACTTTGCGAGTTTGGGGCAGATCATTGCACTTGTCAAGGTCTTTTATTATTCTATACATTTCCTTTGCCTTGTAAGTCACACAATGTGGATTCAAATTTTGGGACTACAGTGCAAATTGAGTTCTCGATTGAGAGTTCATTGTAGGTTTCTGAATGGCCCATTTGGATTTTAAAATTTTAGGATTTAGGATTTTTTATCTTCATCTTTCTTGTGCTTGTTGAAGAAAACAAGAAATTTTTTGTGCCACGATTTGCATCTTTTTCTTTTCAGAACAAAAACAACATACAAGAAAATACATGATCATAAGTTGCTAAGGCTTTTTTTTTCTTGGCAAAGGAAAAGATGTTGAAGGTTTTGACACTAGGCCAGCAGGACTAGTAAAAGTCCCTAATTCAATATGGTATTTTACCCCTAAAAACTCAAAGTACTCAAAACTTTACATTTCTTTGCTTCTATGATATATAAGCTGGTTGAAAGGTCAATGAGAAGTTTGAGAGAAGATTAGGAATCTCAAAGATACCTAAGCCTAATAATTGTAAGATTCCCATCAAAGACTCAACTAGGCCTCCAAGTGCATGTGATAGAGCCCAACTAAATGAAAGTTAGTAATTCATAACAGAGACTTCTTTTTAACCTTAGATATATTTGTAGTCATCTAATTTAGAAGTTATCATCCATTTTGAGAGAACCATAGAAAATTAGATGTTAGCCTTGTAAATAAAATTGAAGCAATATGAGGGTTGGCAAGATCAAAGATTGAAGATAGGAGTTTTGACATAAAACATGCCAAAAGCTCAATAATGAAATAATTTTGACAAAATTCCCTTCTAGTCAAAAGATTCCTTACATATCCATTGAAATTTAAAGGAGATAATTAATTTAGACCTTTTTATGCAAAATGAAAAGTAAGAATATGAACTTGCTCATAGTATTTGAGAATTTTTTAGAGGTTATTTCAAAAAATTTGAATTTTTCCAAAATGTAGAAGATGACTTTATGGAAAGTCAACTACTTTAAGTAGTGATGGAAAATTCCTAGAAAATACCTTAATGGTGGTAAAATTCTATTAAAAATTAGAATGAAATTCCTTGCGATAGTAATGCACCTTGAAAAATTTCAAGGCATTCCAACATTGAAAAGTACCCAAATAAACAACCCCAATGATTTTCAGCAAAATTTCTATGAATTTGAAGAGTTGACTAGAGCACCAAGAGCTTACAACATTCAAATGAGACCAAAGAAGATTCTTTTTTAACTCCCCAAATCCCTTCAAACACTCCAAAAAGGTCAAAATCTTTGAAGAATGCAAATTTTATCATTTAAATTTTTTATAATTCTTTCTTTTGACAATTTGTGATTTTTATGAGTCTCAATGACTTGGAAATAGGGATTAAGGATGTAGTGGACAAATTTGGGCCTTCTTTAGCCAATTGTACAATCCATTTGTCATTTGGAGCTTTTCACCCAAACAAAAATGTAGTTCAACAATAACTTTCGTTTTTTTCTAGCATTTAGTGGTTAAACCTAGAAGCATCAAGAGGTTGAATAAGGAAAGGGAGGACTTTGGAAATGTATAAAAATCCATTCTTTTCTATCTCAAACGACCCTCCATTTCGATTCTATAAATTTGTTGATGTTTTATATATGCATTAATGTTGGCCAATTTGGCCATTCTATATCTACTTTGTGTTCTTTGAGCATTTTTGCACATCTATTGTCTTGCATTTTGGAAGTACTTCTTAAAGGACGTAGAGGTCCCTTCAAGCTTTGCTTGTTGTTCACATCTTGGGCCATATACATACTAATGTTCGTGTGTTTTTCTTTGATTTGCTTTAAAAATTTGGTTCATTATTTGGTACTAATTGTTTTGCACCATGTCTTTGTGTGGGAATTTCCATCTCTTGGGAGGGATTCTCCTAGAGTCTTGACCTGCAAGACATGTGATCAATGTCAAATTTTTGTGGTATTTGGTACACAATTTGTGTTTGTTTATCTCTAACAAATATTGTAGCTTATGCCTTGTGTTTTCTATGTTTGTTCTTGTCTCACCATGTGCACTGAAGCTTTAACTTTGTTGAGTCTAGATTATACTTCATAAGACACATTGCCTTGGAAGGTAGTTTTGCCTCGTTTGAGCTCATTGTCATTGTGACAAAACTATCACAATTAGCACAAATAAAATAAAATCCATTTTTTTTTATTAATCCTTTTGGGGTACAAGATACATTTTTGATTAATTTAAGTTTTGTTTAAAAACCAAACCATCTTTCCACTTTGTAATTTTGAGGTAAGGGTGGGGATGGCATTTGATATGGAATAAATCCCATATCCATATCTATATCCCCATATAGTATTTGTATATTTTACCTATGCATGTATATGTATTCCATACCGGTACCATATCTTGTATTTTTTTTCCACCCTTGTATGTGTGTCCAAATCAAGAGCATGTGGGGGGAGTTCTTAAAAAAAATTTAACCCCTAAAGTTCTTTGACTATGTTTTCACCAAAAACACTCCAAAACTGCCATTTTTAGGACAAGTATCAAAAAAAATTTTAAACATTTTTGGACACATTCAACCATAGTATCTTGTAGTATGATAATTTTAGAATATGTGGAAAAAGTTTCAGAAATTTCCACTGTATAGATTGCAAGATACTAGTGTTTGAATTGACAAAAAGCCTTTTATTGACCCTGCAAAAAACCAGGCAGCTGCACTTCAGAAGGTCACATTTGTATGAAAAAATGTCCAAAATTGTTGCAACTCTTTGGATTAATTTTTCAAGGCAAGTTGGCTACATGCCTGAAAAATTTCAGATCATTTGAAATTGTACAACATATAGGGGAAAATAGTGAGTAGAAAGAGGTAGAGAATGAATCAAAATACTAAATTGTTCATAATTTAATCATGAAATTGAAAAATGACAATCCTAATGGTTGTAATGTTGTAATGAAAAATCTTCACCTAACATTTTTATTTTTTTTTCAAAATATTCAAAATAGAGTTAAATAAAAAACTTCAAAGATTATTTTGGAGTAGAGAATGCATGACTGCCCAGAAACTAAAACACCTCATAACGTTTGACTCATTGATCCAAATGAAATGATTCAAAGCTTTCTATGTAAATATAAATCTAGAAAATTTTTATTTTTGGAAATAGTGATTTTTTCAGATCTACCTGGACTGCCCAAGTTGAGAAATAAACTGTATATCAATTAGGCCATAACTTTTGACTCATATTTCCAAATGTCCTAAAATTTAGTGCATTGAAAGATATTCCTTGACCTCACCTTCTACTAAAATTTTGGCCAAAATATGGAAATCTCTACTCACATGCACGTACCTAAAAAATTTATGTTGCCAAAAAACACACCTTGGTCCATTAGGGGTTAAATCAACGGCTCTCAATTTTTCGTTGGGGAGGGGGGAGGAAATTGGATGAAATGGAGGGTTTGCCTCTTTTCAATTCATTGTCACCTTCTTGTTTACTTACCTTTGGTTATTAGGGCCACTTGACATTATGGCTGAAGGTCAAGAAGCGATGGGTTTTCACTAATTACATTTCAAGAAACCAAGTGTTTAATCTCTCGACCCTTCACACTAAAAGGCACAATTTGAAGGCCATTATCCTCCAAATTGCCTAGTACATGGCGAAAGAAATTCCTACAAAGCAATGGACTCTCAAATGAAGTTTGCACAACCAAACTATGGAGACCCTAACTATAGTCGAGTTTGCCTATTTATTACCCATTTCTTTTAACTCTCAACAAAGTTTAGCCACTCAATCCCACGACATCTTGACTTGGACGGCTATAGTGTGAAGTGACCCTTAGTCTTGTGCAATGAAACTTTGGCTTATTAACTTTCCAACTAGTTACATTTAACCATCTTTTCCTTTATTCTAGTCATTTGACAACAAAACTTTGAACTTCCTCGTCCATATTTTAGGTATTTAATTAATCAACTCTTTTTTAATTCCTTCTTTTTCGGAGCTAAAATTTAAATTTTAGTCAAAGTTCACTCTTGTTAGATTCCATAGGACATAGAAGTTCAGTTCCATCAAATGAAATAAAATAAAATAAAAATAAAAATAACCGAGTTTTATAATTCGAACCAGAGCCAGGGCTTTGGACGGAAACCAGTGTCGGGTTTTGGAAAATCAGCAGGGGGTCTTTGGAAAACCAGAGCTGGGTTGGGAACCTCAAGGTAGGTAGGTAAATCTCAGAGGGAGGGAGGTAAATCTAAGACATAGGTAGGTAAATATCAGAGGTAGGTAGGTACATAGATTGAGAGAAAATCAAAGAGGGTCTGACTGTGAGGACTGAGTGAAAAGCAAGAGGAGTGTCAATAGGAACTGAACTTGAGTGCATGTGAATATCAATGGTGAATTGAAATAATTTGGTGCCAAACTCTGTGCCAACTCAGTATTAAAGATGTTACTGAAATGGTCTCCATGTGCTTAAAAAAAGGAATAAAAAAGGCATTAAAATAATCCAGCCCATCTTTTTTGATGATGGTTTAAGATAGATGATAAAATTTGCAAATTCTAAATTCATATTTGCAATCAAAGGCCCCAAGTTAGCTAGGAGATTTGTATGGTAGGACGCTCAAAAACCACACAATCAATAAGAATTGTCCCTACAGAAGCAGCCAAAATCATTCACTGGGTTCTCCAAAAAAGTTGATTTTTCACATGCAAAATTATATCATTCGATAGGTGTAATTGTAGGGTCTCCAATGGGCAACAAGTGTTATTGATGTGTTCAATATTTGAACAATACGAAGTTGTAAATACACTTCAACTATAATGTCAAAACACTAAATAGAGTGCAATGAATGATGAGTTTGTGTTGCCAAGTAAATTAATGAGAGCTTCACATGCACAATTTTTTGACTGCATTCAAAATTGTGAGTTTGATTAAAGCATCAGAAGCATTCATGAAAAAGACAATAGTGGATAATTAACAATTGAATAGATGTGATTTTTGATACCAAGGCCGCCAATTTCTAAATTTGTGATGCACTCTTTTAATAATAAAAAACAAACACCATAACTTAAAGTTTATTAAAATAAGTTTATTAAAATAAGTTTATTAAAATAAGTTTATTAAAATAAGTTTATTAAAATAAGTTTATTAAAATAAGTTTATTAAAATAAGTTTATTAAAATAAGTTTATTAAAATAAGTTTATTAAAATAAGTTTAAATAAAATCACATGAAGTGTTGTTAGCCTTCTTCTTGTGAGAAGGCATGGCATGGATATAGAATTGGAAAACTAAGCTTAAAGACTAGCATGATCACAAATTTAGAGAATATAGTTTACTGAATTTTGCTTCACTTAGTAGCTAATGAAGGAAGTGAGAAATTTGCAGTGAGTTAGCAATTGGAAAAAAGCCATGACAGACGATAGCTGCTTAGATGGGAGTCAAGAAGATGGATGCGGCTGAAAGTGCCATAGGAGCTGGGGTAGTAGCCACTTGGATTATAAGGGTGATGAAACTAATGACAAAGACTTGATATCAAATGAAGAAAATGAAGCGTTATTCAATTGGACTAGTGTATAGGCTCAGAGAGAATATGAATAGCAACTGCAGGAGATGGGAGTGATGAATGATGTCATTGCTACAAGTGACGTTGAAGGTGTCATGGAACCCTTAGAGTGCAAGAGGATTGTACACCATCATCTACTGAAGACTTCTACAAAAGCCGGTGTGATCAATGTCAACATGCTAGAGTTCCCCAACTTTGAGTCAAGCGATTTTGATGGGGCCGACTCCCTCGAAATGGGCGACTCCTTGAAGAACATGAATTGCAGCAATGCTGATGTAGAAGACCGCAATGCTAGCAAGAGATTGAATTCCAGATCTGTAGCGCTGGCCACCTATAGCTTCATGGCAGAGGACCAACACCTCTGGCCATGGGGCAAGAGTTTGGAGACTCTGCTATTGAGCGCTAAGCCGGATGGAGCCAATAAAGGTGCGGCAACAGTGCTAAAGAGCACCATCGCAAAGAAACCAATGCTTGGACCAACAACTATGGGCAAGCACAAGGGCAGCAATGTGGGAAGTCATCATCAGTGTAAATCCCCGCTTGATCGAGATATGAACTTCAAAGACAATCTTATGCCTCCTACATCCTTGTAGTGTGAATTTAAAAAATCTTGCAAGAAAAGAAAAGTGAACGGTAATTGGACAACATAGCAATTGGAGAGTGCTATGGCA
Organism: Pseudoscleropodium purum; assembly: GCA_963969395.1. Lineage (NCBI taxonomy): Eukaryota > Viridiplantae > Streptophyta > Bryopsida > Hypnales > Brachytheciaceae > Pseudoscleropodium > Pseudoscleropodium purum. The sequence continues at coordinate 27,645,341 of OZ017798.1, forward strand.
GACGTCGATGATGGAGTTCCTATTAGATGTGCAACTAGAGAGAACGGCATTCCATAGTCCAATCTTAGAGGTCACATTTACGGAACTAATTTGCATAGGAAAAAAGGCAAGAAGGGTATACTAACTGATGTTGAAGAGAATGAGTTAGTTACATACTTGCTGAAAATGCAAACTCTAGGCTATCCATATACTGTAGGACAACTTAGAGAAGAAGTTGCAATTCTCACCCCAAACAAGAGTAACCCCTTTCAAAAATGGGGTTCTTGGCCCTAGATGGATGAAATGTTTTCAAAATAGACATGAGGAATTATCACTAAGAAAAAGTCAATTCCTTAAGCAAAAAAGAGTATGTTATCTTGGTCCTGAAACCGAGGCAACATTTTATGATAATTTGGAATAACTTTACAATAACAACTACGAACCTCATCAAATTTGGAATTGCAATGAGAGTGGGGCCCAAGCTAGCAAAGATGGAGGAGGGTATGTACTAGCAAAAAAAGATTCCCAAAATGTGCACATGGTGACACTTGATCACAAAGAATGGATTTTTGTTTTCTCCTACATAAACGCTAAAGGAAGTAGTGTGCCTAACTTCTATATTTTCAAAGGCAAGAGACGAGGAAGAAATTTAAAAAAACAAAACTGGAGAGATAGGAGTTGTACAAGCTTTGCAACCAAAGGCATGGATGGCCCATGCTTTATTCAAATCATGGATGTTACATTTTCTCTTCAATGTTGGTGAAATGTATGGGATTTCACCTTCTTCTAGACATTTACTAATCTTGGATGGACATAGCTCTTATGTTACTCTAGAAGTCATACAATTAGCTATGTCAAAGGGTTTGGATTTGCTCACTTTACCTTCCCATACTTCCCACGCCCTTCAACCTCTAGATGTATGTTGCTTCAAACCTTTTAAGCTAGCCTTTAGAGTATATAGGAACAAGTAGACAAAAAGCCACAAGAGGCGTTTCAAATATTACCAAGGGTTTTGAAGCTATTGGCATTTTTCCTCTAAATGTTCATGCCATGGACTCTAAGATGGGTCCAAGTGAGGATTACAAAACAAACAAGGGAGGACCATCTGCAAGCCACAACCATTCTGAAGGAGTTCAAGAGAAATATCAACTTGATGACTAGGAGCTCCAAGAGATTTTTGAAGAAATTCGTGGAGAGTTTGCTACTTATCACCAATACTTTGTTGACATTAATGGTAACCAAGAGGAACCAAGACAAGAACAAGCATAGGGAGATTCAATTGATGAAATGAAGCAAGGAGCTGAATTCGAAAATGCAATAGCAGACCAATCATTTGTTGTCTTATTGTAGTTGCCGCAGATACTAGTAGTGCCTCTGCAAAAGTCATTCATTTAGCCCCAAATTGACTACCACAAGTCCATTGTGCTAATTGAGGAGAGGCATTTGGTAGAGCTGCAAATTATTGCTACCAAGAGAGACGCAACTACCAATGACAAAGAAAAGAAGAGATTAGAAACATAATCCAACAAACTGAAGACAACACAAGAGAAGTAGAAGAAATTGGAAGAGAAGGCGACAAGAGCTAAAATAGCAAAGTCAAAGAAAAATCACAAGGAACTCTAGAGTCTAAAAAATGTTAGAGCATTGGGTGATAAACTACATGCAACTATTAAGGCCAATGCATCAATGCAGGAAAACATGGCTTCCTATGGCACTGTCATGTCAGAGGTGTCTAAGAAAAATCAACATTTGGCAATATTGAGGAGGCGAGCTAAAAAAAAAGGAGAAGATACATTGCATTTACCTACACTATAAGAAGTTTGGTATCACCGATCAAGTTGTCCAGTGTAGTTGCAGCAACCAAGCAAACCCTCTAATGTTTCAAACTACTTGCATGGTCACTCTTGCTTTTCAACCTACAGATCTATTATGTTTTGTACCTACTACAACCAACGCAAGAGGCGTCATGTTTTACAGTACTAGGCCTTCTTAATGAATGCAAGAACGGGAATAAGGGGGAGGCGCATGTATACATAAGAAACAATGCCCTAAAAGGAAAAGAGAAATTGTTGTTGAAGTATAAGGAATTGAGGAATACGCACTTGGAAAGAAATGTTATAGCGAGGACATGTTCACAGCTGATGTAAAGAGCGTCTTGAAGTAGCGGCAGCCATTTTGTAGAACAATTCAGAGCAAACATGAGGTTCTTATCATGAGCTTATGATAAAAGAGGAATAATTGTAAGGACAGAATTTGAAGTGAACTTACCTTTGCATAGTGAAGCTAGCTGTCGTTTGAGGTACTAGAGGAGAAAAGGCCATCTTCAATTGGACATTGCATTGCGCAGCATCAACAACATGTGGAGGAAACAACATTGGCGGACATGAAGAAGCAACATCAACGTCGTCACACATAGAGGGGCAGCTTTAATAACATGAGGAGGAAGCAACATCGACAAGATTTCAAGGTACAATATCTACAAAATCTCCAAGCACAACTAGCATCAACATCATAAATAGGAAGCAACAATACAAGAGCAGCGCGTTCGGTGGAGTGCAACAACATGGAGTTGATGAGGAGCAAGGGACCGACCAAAAGCAACAATGATGACTATGAGTTGCTCCACCAAATAGCAGTGATCAATTGACCTAAATAGGAGCTCCTCCACCAGTATGTGTATCGAGCACCGTCAATTTGATCAAGAGCGAGCAAGGCTATGACAAAAGACTAGTGAGGAGTACACTTAAGAATGAATTGCTATATTATAGATTATAAAGAGACCAAGTGGTGACAATACATTTGCGTAGGGTAGGAGATTATAGAGCGGAAGATTGCTGAACGACTGAAATTCAAGCGATGGATAGGATCCGATGGCACTTGCCAACAACAACTATATTTTGACGCTCACTTTTGTGACACGTCAAGTAGGAGGGAATTTCTAATTGCATGGATATTTTTGAATCATTTTGAATTTCTAATTCTGGCTTTAGAACAAATGGTTTATGGCTTTTACAAGAGCCTTTTTAAATATGGTATTGCTAATACATAAAGACATCTTGCACACTTTTTCATTTAGCTACTATTTATTTCTGAAATTGGCTGGGACAAGAATGCAAAAAATCTGACATAGTTTGCTATTATATGCACCCCATTCATGGAACATTAGTGCATTGAATCAGGACTTGCCAAGCTTTTTACTTCTCACTTTATACATGCTTCGTGTTTTATTTCTCCAAATAAACTACACACTTTCAGGACCTCATTAAACATTTTTAACTATTATTTTAATTGTTTCTAGCTCTCAGAACTTGTTACTTAAGGCATGTCTTCTCCTCTTTCAACAACATTCTACAGACATAAATAGTGACCTACGAGGCAACAACTTTAGAAAATCACATTTAATTAATTTCAATTCAAAAAATTATGAAAAAATTTCCCAATGATTTCTCTCTCATCCATCTTTCGACTTAAATATTTTCATAATGTTCTCCTTGTCTCATTGTCCTACAGACTTGTTTCTTTCTTTAGATGGACAAGTTATGAGTGTCCTACCTTAAAGGGTAAAAATTAATATGATACAAAATAAGGGGTCTTTTTTTCCATGCACCCCTAGAATGACTTTGGAGGGACAAGCAAGGGGGTCAGTTTACCCCAGCCTTGCTTTAAGAGGACTAACTTAAAGGCATTTGCAATGGACCCAACAAGGTTGACAAATCAGTACATCCGCCCCAAAATAGCGTCCGTAACCCGGACGTCCATCCTCACGGACGCCAGCGGACACAGTATCCCTCCCGCCATCGGAAGGCGAACGGACGGGGCGGACAGGGCGAGGCGGGACGGCGGGACAGACATGGCGGGCGGGGCAGGGCGGGGTGGACAAGGCGGACAGGGCGGATAGGCAGACGAGACTGTGAATGTCAGCAGACGCTGCGGACACAGCATTCGTGTCTGGACGTCCCGGACGTCCGACCGTCCTGTCAACCCTGGGACCCAAGAACAATGCATGTATTGGCACTATCTCGGGGAAAATGTCGTTTGTATTAAAATGTGGGCTCTAATGCAATCGCTATGGGTTTCAACACTTCTGCAATCTTAGTATGCAACCGCCTTGAGTCCAACAAATTTTCAAAATGTGAAGGGCCCACAAGTTGGCTCCCAATAGAAATAATTATGATTGTCAACCCTTTTCCGCATTATTAAGCATGTCAATTAATTCAACCTTCCCTTGTTTCAATGAAAAGTCTTTTTTTAATGTAAGATTATGTTCTTTCTTTCTTTTTATAATGCCATTGGCTTTGCATTGAATTGATTTGTTCTTAAAAAAATCCGGCACTACAAAGGCCTTGTGGAATGTCCCCATGTTTGCCAATAGAAGTATTGTTTACAAAGACCGCATTGCAAATGCTCTAAGAAAAAATCAAGAGCAAAATAGAAAGGGGAGGGCTAGTTTGTGAGACTGAGAGAAAAATCAATAGCTATGAGTGAGTGGAGTAAGTGAGTGAGTTGTATTTGAGATCTTTGGTTTCTAAGAGCATTGCCATTGTAGGACGGTTAATTCCCTACAAAAATGACACTTACAAGGTACTATGAAAATCTTGAGCACTACAACTCTTGTTCTCCCTACTGTTGGTAGGCCGCTTGCTCTCTTCATCGCATTGGAAAGTATTGCTTTCCTGTGTTCCCATTAAAACCCTGTCAGTGATTTTGATGCATGTGGTGGATTTAGCCATTGAAATCCTAATTTTTTGCCATATGTCTTTCGATAATGTTGCAACAATGCTCTATCCAATCAATCAACCCACCAAAGAAACAATTATAACTATATTAACATCAAGCTTGCTCAAAAGTTCCCTATGCATGCCATTACTAAAGTATCCCAAGCAAAATTGGGTGTGCCTAGTGTTTTGAAATTTGTTCCCAATGTAACAATCCAAAAAAAATGGGCAATAAATAGTAGGGCATTTTTTCATTTTTTATGAAGTGCCAAAGTGGTATTATAAAATGTTATAGTTTTGCTCCAAATTTCAACATTCATCCACATATGGATAGAAAATATCACATTAGCATATATCACATATCCATAATTCTATTTTCATCTACAAATTTCTTAACCAAATTATTTTTTGGGATACAATTTGGCACTAGAAAGACAAAAAAACAACCTTGATTATAGGCAATAAATATAGGAATTGGAATTTTTGGCCAGCCATAGTGTGAAGCCTCCAAAGGACAAACTCAAAGCCCAAAAATATATAGAAAGGAATTATAGAAAAAATTGAAATAAGAAATAGGTTGGAATGGAAAAGATATAGTTAGTTTGCAACTTCCATATTTTATTGGAAGCATTGTTTAAGTGGCACACAAATTCAAAGAAAATGAGAAGATAGAATTTGACTAATACTAGGACAAAATCACAAATATGGCAAAGGAAGATGGAACCACAATATTGACAAAATTGGAGATTTGTGCCTAAATTGCCCTCTCATAGTTATTCTCTTTTGTAGGAATAGTAATAAAAGTTAGAAGCTAACTGATTGAGTCAAACCTTTTTGGGTCTACCAAAATTCAGCTTTGAATTAAGAATTACTTAGGCAATTTCTAGAAGATTCCAAAAATATATTAAAATTCAAAATTCAATAGAAATTGAGGAAGACATGTATGGTTGAAGTTTAATAGTTAAAGAGGTTAGTTTGGGATGAAAAGTAGTAAAAATCATCCAAATGAAGTCAAAAGAGAATATTCAAATTTTTATAAAATTAAAGAATAAAATCACCCCCTAAAAAAGTCAATTTGGAATTGTACAGGTTGACTACTAAAAAATGTTGAATGAAGTTTTTGAGTGCCAATTGGATGCCAAACTTCATCCATCCTTAACTTTTGAAAATAAATTTTAAATTTAAAGTGTTTTATCATTTTAGAAAGATAATTTTATAATCTAAAACTTATAATCATTAAAAATCTAAAAATAGCATACTAAGATTAAAAATTCAAAGTAGTAGTCATTGAATAGATATTCAATATAAATCTTTTGAAGACAATTAAGATGCAACTTGAATTTATAACCACTTAGTTGAACTTCAAAGTATCTTATAACTATCTTGCACTTATAAAATAGTCAGAGCAAAATAAAAAAAGATAGAATAAGATGAGATTTGATCTTAAACAAGTCTAGATTTGGATAAAAGTTGTAATCATCCAACCAATTCAAGTGAAATTAAAACTTCAACAACTGTAGTTCATCCTAAACCAAAATCTAAGAGTAGAAGTGAATTTAAACCAACTTCTTAAAAGAAACTGATGGATAAAGTTTATTAGAACGATTTAGAAGTCAAACTTCATCTATATATAACTTTTGATAGCAAAATCTAATTAAAGTGTGTTTTATCATTTTGAAAAGAGCGTGCAATGCTATACAAATTAGACTAATTAAATGACAAATTTAATTATATTTTATTTTTGAAGGTCTAGAATTTTGGCTCATATTGGCCAAAATCAACCAAAACTTCCAACTTTTGAAGGTCACATTGTTTCAAGTTGATATTTGAACTATTTTGGTCAGGGTTGACAAATCAATACGTCCGCCCCAAAATAGCGTCCGTAACCTGAACGTCCGTCTTCACAGACGCCAGCGGACGCAGTGTCCCTCCCGCCGTCGGAAGGCGGACGGGCGGGGCGGACAGGCGGACCGCGAATGTTAGCGGACGCTGCGGACACAACGTCCACGTCCGGACGTCCCGGACGTCCGACCGTCCTATCAACCTTGATTTTGGTTCTAGCATCATAAAAAAATTCTCATTGCTTAGAAGGTCAATTGGATAATGCTTAGACACACACAAGAATTGAAAATCAAACTAGAAATTACTCAATTGTGCCTGCTTTATCTGTAGAATAGAGATCTCATAGTTAAAATGCTCATAGTTGTAGAAATCTCTTCTAATGTTGAGTTACTTATCTAAATCATGATGGAAATTTTCTATTGGGTGCATAATTTCAATTTACAAAACCATTCTTGGCGGTTTCAAAACAAAAACTACATAATGGTTGTTCAAGTCTTAGGAGTAAAATCAGTATACATCTTATAAATTTTCACTACCTATCAATTTAAGAAAAAGATTTCACACTTTTATTATTTGGCTTGGTTACACCAAGTTTAGATCTATAGAAGAATACATAGTAGGATCCAATAATTTTACAAATAAATTCCTCCGAATAGGGAGATTCTGTAAAAAAGATTCATAAACTTCAAGATGCTCTTACATGCTCTTAAATGCATAGATTTTCAAATTGCATTGGAATTGTAATTAAGGGCATATGAATACTATACAACAATTTCTAGAAAAGTAGGGGCAAACTCATGGTATAGAGAAGTTAGTTTGGCCGCTTAATCCATCATAGAGAACTTTTGAAAGATAGTCAAAGATTTGTTGTAATACTAAAGTAAGTGGAAGAAACAAAGAAGAAATGATATCTAAAATAATTCAAGAGATATGGATGAAATATCTCTAGAGCAATTGAAAAGGTTCATTTCTAATATGCCCAATAGAATGCAAGGTGTAGTTTCAACAAAGGGTGGCATTACTAGATAATGTATAGAAAAAACCCAAATGGTTGCCTGATTCTAGGTTTTGCATTGATAAATTTGTTATGATGCTTAACCCCTAAATGCTGAAGGCCTTTTCTGAGCTTCTGGAAATTTTCTCTTGATTGTACAGAAAGTCAACATTTAGATAAATTGTATCAATTTAAAAAAATTGTAACCGTCCAAATTCAAATTAGATATGTTAGAAATCACATAAGAAAAGAAAACACAACAATACTACTTATGGATGAAAGATTATAATGTTTGATCATGAGGGTGTTAAAAATGTGAAAGTGATTTGAAATCTTTCAATCCTCTTTTCACATGTCCAATCTAAAAATTTGGTCACCAAGAAAATATGAGGTCAAAGTACATAACATGCACAATCCTAATCAATATATAAATTCTCAAAATTTCTTCTACAATTTTTTATAATGAATTTCTAATGTGAATTTTTCTCCAAGATCTAGTGTATTTGAGGTTCATTCGTAAGAAATCTTAACACTAACTATGAAAAGTCAAAATTGCCATGGATACCCTTGCATAGAAAATCTTGAATAGAAAAATCATAATCAATCATTTTCAAAATTAGACTTTTGATGCTAAAACTAGACTTCAAAGAGATTTTTTCAAAAATAGAAACTTGGCTAAGTTCTATTTAACTTCAAAGTATTGTCAACACCAAAATTTGGTGCCTCATGCATTTAGGGGTTAAATTTTCTTCACACAATTCCAATGCAATCTACAATTTGAAAATATGTTCACTTTTCAAGATACTAGAGCTTCCTAAAGTTCATGAATTTTTTTCTAATTTTCTTAGGAACAAAATTTGTAAGATTATTAGACCCTACTATATATTAGGATCCAATAATCTTACAAATATTTCTTCCCAAGCAAAGAGATTCAACAAAAAGTACATAACTTCAAGATGTTCTTATATACTATAAAATGCATAGATATTCAAACAACAAATTGTGTTGGAATTGTAGTAAAGTATACTTGAGTTTTTGTTAAAAATGTAAACATGCATAATTCAAGTATGTTTGTCCTAAAAGCCTTGCTCAAAAATCATGAAGCATTAAGTTAGTGTTCTCATTACATTGCTAAAAAATAAATTGACTAAAGTTTTTGTATCAACATATTTGAATGCAACTAATCCATTTCTTGTATTTCTTGCATATTGATGGTTGGGGTGCTCTTTGCTTCTATGGGTCATTGAAATTTTCATTTTACATCACTAGAAGCACCTACTCAGATTGTTTTTCATTTTACATCTTTGTGGTGCATTTTTTATGTACATGCAATGAGCCTAGGGCGATTATACTTAGCCACTCATGGGTTTTCCATGGTGCTCTTTATGGGATTAAACATGTTTGTTTCTTCTTCACATTGCTTCATACTATTTGTTTCATTTCCTACCAATTTCATTTCATTTATTGATATTATATAACCTCATAGAGCTTGTAGCATGTTTGCATATAACCACATATGGATTGCATGTGTCCCTAGACAAATTGAATGTTTAGTGTGAAGCATTGGTATTTTTCAAGGAAAGTATTCTCAAAATAAAGACAAGAACATTGAACACAAAGGAAAGAGCTCTACTATAGTTAGAATGCTAAAGCTAGAATGGGATAGAAAGATATTGCAAAGAAAATGAGTGTGCCACATTCAATTGTCTCTATTGTTCTATTGAAGTGAAATGTCTCTAGTACCATGGACACTTGGAAACTAGGTTATAAGCCTTGGAAGTTGTCATATTATGTAGAGGAAGATTATCTTGTCAATCATGATGAACATTTACTACTTGAATTGATTGTAAGAATTTTTAGCGTGCATTGCAATACAATATGAGCATATATATATATATATATAGGCTTGGCTTTGGAAACACATTGCTCTAAAATGACCTTACTTCAATGTAGAATATAAAGAAAGGAGATTAGCATTTGCTCATGAATACTTGCATTGGATAGAACAAATCCAAAGCAAAGTTATTTGGATTGATGAGTCATGATTTGAGATTGAAGAGAACTCTTAGCAAATTAAAGTATGGTGGAAAGTATATGAGAGATATATATGGAATTGTCTAGTATCTACTTTTAAGTCTAACCAAATGTCTATGATGGTTTGGAATGCCTTCACATATTTTGAGAAGAGTCCTTTAGTTATCATGCCTTATGGTAAAAGAAATATTGTTTATTTTATTTTTAATGTTTATGAAGCACATTGAATGGTTTCTATGTTATGCAAAATCAATCTAGTGATCTCAAACTTATAGAAAACAGTGCTTTAGTCTATTGAGATCAATTTCTAGAAAAGTAGAGGCAAAATGGTATGAAAAAGTTGGTTTGGCTTCTTTATTTACTAAATCTAAATCCCATATAAAACCTTTGGAAGACAATCAAAGACTATTTGCAACACGATAGTAGCTTGAAAAACAAGCAAGAAAAGATACAAAAAAATTCAATTGATATGGGGTTCAAGTATCTCTAAAGCAATTGCAAAAGATTGATTTCTAATATATACAAAAGAATGCAAACTATAATTTCAACCAAAAGTAGTAGTACTAGATTGTAGATGGTATATAGAAAAGATTCAAATTGTTGTATGATTTTGTATACTTCAAACTATAGAATATTTAAAGGAAGTTTTTTCAAAATCTATATTTTATAAAAGTTAGAAAAAAAACATAAATTTTTTAAGGAATTTGGATAGAACAAATAAACAAGTCTTTGTATACAAAATATGTTTGAATTTTGTCATCATCCAATAACTCTTTTAATCTTATAATGTTACTCCACCCACTAAGCCTCTAATGGATGATGGAAAGTCCTTCTATATATAACAGAAGTGCAAATGTTCATCTTTGAAATTTTGTAAAAAAAAGGAGAGATCTTATTTAGTAATTTGACCTCCAACAAGTGCTTTTGTAGAAGATTCACACTATACTAAGGAGGAGGATTTCTATAGTGACCAACTTGAATGTCCTTTCATATAGTTAATCCAATATATTCTCATTAGTGAGATGAAAGATATGGAAATTATGATATTGAAGAGAACAATTTTATCACATAGCAAAAGTATTTGTATGAAAATCATTTTTTATCTTAAAAGTACCACATAGGATGTGAAGTGCTTGCTAATAAATTTTGGCTATTGTTTTTGACATTTTCAATTCTATGGAAAAGTTATTTGCAATTTTTTGGGAATCAAGCACCTTGGTGAAATAAAAACGAAAATTTCAAAAATATTACCAATGATGAAGCTTCTTTTTACCTTTGGACTTTGATTTCAGGTTCAATTATGTTCAATACAATTCTCCAATTTGTAGCCCTTGTACATGAATTTATATTGAATGTCAAAGGCCACTAATGTAGTTATAGAAGACACCAATTTTTTTTGTATCAACTCCAAATGTTATAGATTTTCAATCCATTAGGATGTTTTGAATAATTTTGTTTAGCAACTCATATATATAAGTTAATAAGAAGATCCCATAGTTGAACCTCTACAATTTAACAATATTTAAGTTTTTTTCGTTGATTGCACTACAAACTACCATGTTGAAGTACTTTTGGTAAAAATATGGTTACTTATTTTAACCCCTTAAGTTCCTTCACTATCTACTATCTAATGAAAAGATGCAATGCACATGATTTTAAGTAACATCCCCCCGCCCGTCACTGGGGAAAAAATGAGAACAATTGATTCTAAGAAAATAATTTTCCCTCTTCCCCTCTAACACCATTAATCTTTAAAATTTAAAATTTAAAAAAAAAAAAATTTAATTTTAAATTTTAAAAATAATAATAATAATAATAATAATAATAAAATATATATATATATATGAATATGGTACAGATATGGATTTAGGATACATACAAAAAATACAAATACAAAATACATGAGCCATTAACCCATATCATTTGCCTATATAGGTTGGTTTGGAAAGTATAACCATGGTTGGAAGGGGGTAGTAAAATGAAAATTAACTAGATTCAAAATTCATCACTAAATTAATTCAAAATGAGCACTATGAGTCATTGTCTATTCAAAATATAGGTACACAATCTATGTTTTTCCTAAAATTGCTTAGAAACTGCCATCTCCAATATAAATACCAAGTTTTTGAAAAAAAAATTTGATATCTACAACCATTGGATCTTGTAGTATGTTGACTTGAAAATATGTGGTAAAAATTTCAGAAATTTCCACCGCGTCAATTACAAGATATAAGCATTCAAATTCACTAAAATTGTTTTTTTGCCTTGCAAAAAACAGGGCAGCTACACTTCAAAAGCTCACTTTTTTATGAAAAAATGTCCAAAATGGTGGTGCATCTTGGGATTATTTTTCCTAGATAAGTTCGTTACATGCTTGAAAATTTTCAAATCATTTGTAATTATACAACATATAGGAAAAAAAAGTAAGTAAAAAAAAGTAGAGAATGATTTGAAATACTAAATTGTTAAAATTTTAGTTATAGAGCTGAAAAATGTCAATCCCAATGATTGTAATGTTATAATAAACAACTACATCCTATAATTTATTTATTTTCTTAAAATTAAAAATTGAGTTAAATAAACAACTTCAAAGTTTATTTTAGAATAGAAGATCTATAACTGCATACAAACAAAAACTTCACATAACTTTTGATTCATTGATCAAAATGGAATGATTCAAAGCTTTCCGCATATGTATAAATCTTAAAAACTAATTTCAAATTTATATTTTTGGAAAAAAATGATTTTTTTCCAATCTACCTAAACTACCCGAGTTGAAAACCAAACAATATATTATGCAATAACTTCTGATTCTTATTTTTCAATGTCATGAAATTTAGTTCACATGAAAGATATTTGTTGTCCACACCTCTATTATAATTTGTATGCAAATTTCTAGTCTCAAGTACCTACTCAAAATTATCATGTTATTAAAAATAGTAGGTTGGTCCTTTAGGAGTTAAGGAATTAAAAAAGTTAGATACAAACTTTATTTGATATGGATTTATAGATGCCACATGATTGAAAGGAAGAGGACTATAGATTTGGAGTTTTGAAGAGAAAATAATTTATGGCTCAAAATAATCTAGACACAAGATCATTATATATTTTTGCAAGATTTCTTTCTTTTTTATGTCTACATGAATTGATTCAAAAAGTGAAGTACCTAGTAACCATGCTAGCCACACAAATAGCAAATGAAAAGATACATTTTAATCCCAACATAATTGGATGAATTTCATCTATGTTGTCAAGTAAAATCCCACACTAAGCTTTTAAAAACAGTCATATTCCATGAGTAAGTGAATGTCATTTTTTTCCTTGAAGGGGTAGGGGTTAACTCCTAAAGTTCCATGACCATGTTGTAAATAAAAAAACACTAGTATTGTCATTTCTATTGCAAAGAACAATAATTATAATTTTTTTTGGATATCCAACTATGGGATCTTGCTTTAGGTAATATGTGAGGAAGAAATTAAAAAAAACTTTGACCATATAGATTACAAGATATTAGTGTTTTAAAATAAAATGAACATTTTTTTGCTCTTTTTTATACAAGATTACAAGACTCCAAATCCTCTTAACTTGAAATTTTGCACTACAAAGAGTTTTGAGGCTAGAAAAACTTTATAGTGAAAAATTGAGTTGAGAGCCTAGGAGAATTTTTTTAAAAGAACTAATTTGTCATTTATTAAAGTTTTGAAAAAGTAGAAGTAGAGATAAGGGATGGAAAGAAAACCTAGATCATAAATAATTTAAAGATGGATTTTAAACACATCAAATCAATATTGATTTCTAAAACTCTTTTAATTAAAAAAAAAATTGGTTTTTTTTTATTACCTTAACTTCAAAGTCCCAAAATCATTTGTTTTGTCAAGAATCATGCAAAACTACCATTTTCAATGTAAACAACAAAAAATTCAAATATTTTTTTCTTTTGTATATCCAAGTAGAGGATCATAAACTAAACCAAAAATGCTTGGAATTTTTTTTGAAAATTTGACCATAGCAACCACAAGATATAAGCATTTGAATCGAAAAAAAGTGAGATATTTTACTCCTAGCCTTCTTAGTTTATGAAGCTTTGAATCCTCTTAACTTAAAATTTTTGTATTACAAATTGTGAATTAAAATTCTTTTATATTGAAGAATTTTGTCAAGAATTTGCATAAGAAATTTTGAAAGGAAAAAACTATGAATTTCATTCTTTAAAAAAATTGTTCAGGCAAAGTAGAAACAAGATAGAAGAAAAAACTAAATTGTTGATAACTTTAAGATGGAATTGAAATACACTAATCCCTATGGTTAGAAAGTTCTAAAAGAGATAAAACTAAACCACGTGCAACTTTTTTTGAAATATTGTTAAATCTAAATTCATAAGTAAATCCAATACATTCTTTTTTCATAGATTTACTAAGATTGCTTGCAAAATAAGAAGCTTCATAACTTTCAAATCACTTATCTAGATGAAATGATTCATTCTTTCTAAATAGAAAAAAAAAATATGATATACAAAAATTAATTCTGAAAAAAATTATTTAAAGTATTTTTTTTTTTTGTGCTAATTGCCTTCACTTGTTTTAGGCTCAATGTGGCATAACTTTTGCTCCTAGGCATGATTAAAATAAAAATTATAATCCTAAAAAACTAATCAATTTTCTTATTTTTTTTTTTAAATTCAAAAAATCTTACCAAAAATTGAGATCATATGTAAATGCCTAAACCTTCAAGAGTTCTAAAAGGGAATTCTTGGAACTTTAGAGCCTTAAATAAAGTAGCAATATTTGTTTTTTTGCATACTATATGGATCTCACTTATGTAGTACCTTGAACCTTCAAAAATTTATATGCCCTTTTAGCACAAGTTGAAATCAAGATTCTATAGTTAGAAGTTTTTCAAAATGCAAATTTTTTTAATTACAACTTTTCTTGTCAAAGGTGCAACTTTTGTGCAACTTCAAGAGTATTTTCTTATTTTTGAGCCAAAGAACTTTAAGAATTAATTGTGAAATTTTCCTAGCAATAAATCTAAATTCTATAGACTTTTGGGGGGAGATTTTGAAAGTTGAGTTCAAAAACACATTGTATAAGTAATTTTTTTGATAGATAATTTAATTGCTCCCAAATTCATAAGACTTTTCATAATTTTCACATCAATAATATAAATGAAATAAATCAAAGTTTCATGTGTAAGTAAAATATATTGTGTAAGAAACTAATTTGATTTTTTGTAATTTTTTTGCTACTAGGACTACACTATTTTTAACTTTGGATGGCATAACTTCTATTCCTTTGCACCATTTAAAATAAAATTAATATTTTGTAAAATTATTTTTAGATTCATTTTTAAAAAAATATTCAAAAAGTATGTGAAAATTCAAATTGTAGGTACCTATCCAACACTAGAAGAAACCCTTCGGTTTTTATACAAGTTAAAAAGCATAAAAATATTTTTATCTATTGTTAAGAATGCCCCTCTTGATATTCTAATCAACAAAATCCATCAAAATTGATGTGGAAAAATACACAAAAATCTAAGAAAATTCATCTTATATTTAATGCAACATCTCTGTAGACATGGTCAAAGAAGGTGCCAAAAGTGAGTGATGCGACAACCACATCACCTCTATTTAAATGCCATGCGGATGGGTAGTACCACTTGGGATTTTTTCACCCAACTTGGTGATGATGTGGCAATTGATGTAGCACCTAATGTTAGGCCTTTTGAGAATTTTAATATTGTTTTTAGTGACATTAAGTTAGATACCTAGAATAATTTTGTTATTGTTTTTAATCAACAATATTAATTGAGACGTTTAGATGTTTTTTGAGACATCAATTGGTGCATCATGTATGCATGTGGCAAGGTTGGTACAAAATAATTATTTAAAAGAAAGTAAAAAAAAAAGAACAAAAAGAATTGAATATCAAATTTGGCAAGAATTCACCATCTACCATCAAAAGAATTTTTGATAGCAAAGTAATGTACTAATTACTTCATGGACAAATAGTGAGAACTAAGAGTAAAGAAGTCATATTTATACTAAAATCCATTGTTTGTTCATGGGTAGACAAAGGATATGGGATAATTAAAAGATGGTAACATAACCACTACACATCCAGACGTTGTTTTAGACAATCTACTTTGAACACAATTCTTTGTTTTACATATCCCATATCATTTGTTGTACTTCCTATTAGCCCACTTGTATGAAGAGTTTCTCTCTTTATCTATAGTGTACATCCACTTCTCTTGTTTACAAAGTATGTCATATAGTTGCCCTTTGTCTACGTTTTCACATCTATTCATTGTTTCACCTTAGCCCACAATAGCATTCATCAACTTACATAGAATTAAATTAAAGTCTTTTGTCAATGTATTAATGCCATGTTTTTTTGGATGTTATATTTAAAGCAATTATGTTTTTTTTAATTTCTTTTGTCACACAACAAATGAACTTGTTCTACTAATGACATCCAAATGTTTTTGGAAGCATCTAACTCAATTTTATCTAACATGGTTGTAATACCATCTTCATGAGCATCTTTTGAAAAACATGCCATTAGAGGATTTTCTGCACTTGTGAAGGACTGTGAATTTCTTTGGGTGCTATTGTTGGAAGAACAATCTTGTAATTGTTGCTTGACGTGGCATTGCGACTATTACATCACCAAAAAAAGTTTTTTTTTAATAGTGCAAACCTTCATTTGTCGCCTAAGGGAACAATGGTCCTTTATAGATTAAGATTGGCTAAAAATTATGTAAACATCACTACACCAATAATGACATTTCATTTATTATTACCTATACTACTTGTTTTTAAAAAGAATGAATTTTTTTACCAAGAAAATAAATATCTATTTTATCCATCCATCCATATATTAAGTTAGGAGGTTTGTTATAGTGAAATCTCTTAGACCATGAGACCTCAAAGTGCATTCTTGATATCATCGGAAAACTCTTTGTGAGGAATAGCATATTGGCTTTGTTTTGTGGCGTTTGGACCTCTAGTGTGAAAGTTATTAAATTTTAAAGTTTTTATGAATTATAAAATTATATAAAATTATTTTGATTTTGACTATAGAATGGCACAAGGCTCACTAGAATTAGAAAATTGAATTGAATTATCTTTTATTTTAGAAAAAACATAACTTTTGCATTGCATGTCTAAAATGTCATGAAACAAAGCCCTTGTACTCCTTTGCACATAAAGCTTTCTATTAGTATGATGAACGTAATCTCTTGTAGATTGTTTTGGTACCCAATTGGGATTTATCCAAATTATAGTTAAGTTCGTTCCTAGGGAGGCTTTACACATAGGAATATCTCTAATATAATGAATTCCTAAATCATTGCAATCTAAGCATAGAGAAAAATATTCACTTACTACTTATGATTTGTATCAATCCTCACATGAATAACTAATTACACAATTTGGCACTCCACTCTTAAAAGCCACAAGAGTTTAGTAATTTCCCAAATTGGATGATCTTTAATCTTTAGCTTGTAGTCTTCCAAATCGGACTCCACAGAAACCACTCAGTCCTTTGTCTACCAACTTGGGCTCAACATCACAAGCTCTTCATCTTCCATTTGCTGACATCTCACCAACTTGGTTCCCTTAACTCTTATTTGTTTAACATAACATCATGTCACTCCTTATACTTAGACTCTCCTAATTAGAATTAACCAACTTGTAACTCCTCCTTGATAAACATTATGCTCTATCAATTAGGACATTTAAACCATTCACAATTATCCTCACAGTCCAACTTAGACAAAACTACAACGACACACAAATAAAACTTTCCATTTGGACAACAATAAAACTTCACTGATGCACTCCAATTTATCTACTTCTCATCTACTCGGATAATCTCTTCAACTTCCTGCAAGTTCACTCTCTCCAACCAGGAAATATTAAATCTTGTTGAACTGCTGCCACATTCATATATTGACAAACATTCTTTACTCCAACTTGATTCTCCCACTTGGAAACATTCTCCACATTCAAATCGAATTCTCCTTGCACAGCGCACACCCTGCACTTTTTTCCGACTAGGACTGACTCATCGCCATTCACTCTGACAAATTCAACTTCCAATTAGGACTCACACAAACAATCAAACATTCAAACAGAAGATCACACACCAAAAATAAAAAACATACGCAACCAACTTGGACTGGGATACGACTGGGCTTCACTCAAGAGACGGTAAGAACAAATGAATACAAATTCAAACTAAATAGGAAATTCCAAACCAGCGATTACTCACGCAGAGAGACAACCTAACTACCTGCAACCCAATTTGGAACTGAACAACTCACCATTAGGAAATAACCGACCCAACTTGTTAACCACAGCCTAATTAGACAATTGATCATCCCAATTGGAATTCTACACTACCAACTCCCTACTTACTATCGACTAGGACTCTTTTCCACGATTAGTCAAAAACCACCTACTTGGAAATATCCTCACCAGCATACACCACATTGAACTTGGATCTTCTCCATCTCCTCTAATTAGGATTCCAATTCAGATTTAATGAACTAGACTGAACATTCAAATTCCAAATTGGTTTACAGACCCAAAAAAAATATATACTTAACTCCCTTCCAATTAGGTTAAAATGTATACAAAAACACCCAAATTGGAAAACCAACATACAAAATCATAAAAAAAAACTCAAAATATTCACCAAAAAATCAAAAATTTAATTCCAACTAGGACATCTATACCTCTTACACTTCAACAAAGCCCTTGTGTTCCTTAATACATAAAAATTTAAAGTTTTTTCAAATTTAGAAATTAAAAAATTATTTCTACTTTTATTTTGGCTATGGCAATGGCAAAGGAGCATACTAATCTATACCAATACCTTAATCCCTAAAGTCCCATTTTCTCTACAAGGGACAAATTAGATTTCAAGCAAATTATTGTGACCTCAATTTTTGAAGAAGTTTTTAGGAACTTTTCCACAATATAGAAAAACAAATTATCTTTGTAGGAATATAATTTTTATTTCAATTGTTGTCTAGGAGCAAAAGTTATACCACAAAAAGCTTGAAACTGAATTCGGCGGGCAAGACAAAAAAATGCAAGAAATCAAAATAAATTCTAATTTTTTTGGTCCCTAAAGTTTTATATTTTTGTCTACATGTAAAGATTTGATTCGTTCTATTTGGACTTATAATGAGACAGTTAACGACAATCTTGTTTTTTGGGGCAATCTAAGCACCTTCTTTAAAATAACTTGTAGGATCCATTTTTGAATGTAATTTTCACAAATTTTTTTTGAGAATGTTATTTTTGCTTGCTAAAACAATCTCACCTTTGAAATTATTTTCTTTCAATCCCATCTTGGAGCTATTAACAATTTCGTGTTTTTTTTTCAATCTTGAACCTTCTTCTACTTAACAATTTTCTAACCCCTAAAGGACCAAGGTGCATTTTTTGGCAACATTAGTTTTTTGGGCAAGTGCATGTGACCAAAGATTTCTATATTTTTGGCCCAAATTTTAATGGAAGGTGTATACAAAGAATATCTTTCATGTGCGCAAATTTCAAGACATTTGAAAATATGAGTTAAAAGTTATGGCTGAATATGTAGTTTGTTTCTAAACTTATTCAATCTGGGCAAATTTGAAAAAATCATTTTTCTCCAGAAAAAAAAATTTGAAATTAATTCTTTAGACTTATATATACATAGAAAGCTTTGAATCATTCCATTTTGATGAATGGGTCAAAAGTTATGAGGTGTTTTAGTTTGCGGGCAGTCATGGATTTTCTACTCCAAAATAAACTTTGAAATCTTTTATTGAACTCAATTTTGAATATTTTTGGAAAAAAATAAAAATACTAGGTGAACATTGTTTATTTCAACATTACAACCGTTGGGACTGGCATTTTTCAATTCCATCACTAAATTATTAACAATTTATTATTTTGATTCCTTCTCTACTTTTTTCTACTTACTATTTTTTTCCTATATGTTTACAATTTCAAATGATCTGAAATTTTTTTATTCATTTAGCCAACTTGCCTTGAAGAATGAATCCAAAGAATTGCAACCATTTTGGAAATTTTTTCATACCAATGTGACCTTGTGAAGTGCAATTGCCTGTTTTTTCGCAGAGCCAAAAAAAGGCTTTCTGTCAATTGAAACACTAATATCTTACAATCTACACGGTGGAAATTTTTGAAACTTTTTCCACATCTTCTAAAATTATCCTACTACAAGATCCTATGGTCGGATATTCCCAAAAATGTTTTTAAACTTTTTTTGGGCACGTGTCTTAAAAATGGCAGTTTTTGAGCATTTTTATTGAAAACATAGTTAAAGAACTTTAGGGGTTAAAGAATGAAAATCCAATGTAATATTTTTTAATTTTTTTGATTAGACTTTCAACTCAATTCTTCAACATAAAAATTTTAAATTCAAAGTCAATAATGCAAAAAATTCTACAAATGGTGTTATGGTGGTCACAGTCATCTGAAATTGCAAGCGAGTGTTTAAAAAAAAAATTCTTTTTCAACTTTGAATGCTATTATCTTCCAATCTATACATTGAAACTTCATGAAATTTTTACCACATGAGCTAAGACAAGTGAAGTACAAGATCTTACAATTAGATTCTAAAAAAATTTTTTTTTTTTTTTTTTGGCTGAACGCAACAAAAATGACAATTTTGAGTGGTTTTTGACAAAAAAAAAAAATGGCCTTAAGACTCTAGGGGTTAAATGAGATTGTTGTTTGTTTTGTTTTTTTGCTATAGTACGTGAGATCTCTTGGAATTGTACCTCCCTCACTAGTTGTGTTCTTGGTAGTGTTGGAAAGCTCTTTGAAAGGAGAGGTGTAAGGGCTTCGTTTTGTTGCATTTTGATTCATGGCAAAAATGTATTGAAATTTGAAGTATTTATGGATGAAAAAATTAAAAAAATGCTTTTTACTTTTATTTTGGCTATGGTAATACACTAGTATTCAAGAAGTATAAAGACTTATAGTACTATAAAATCCTTTAATATTGGTCACACTAAACTCAATATCATTATTACTATAGACATTAGAATGAACCAATTTTGTTTTTTAACACCATGAGGCCAAATTGCACGATTTTAAAATAAATTTCAACTTTCCGTCAAATAAAAGTAATCTTTTTTTGCCATAAATTTTTTATTTCTACTATAAACATGGATGAAGTTGCCAAATATGGAATAAAAAAAGTGCATGAATAGGATTGAAAAGTGCTTTCTGTTCCAAGAGATGGATGAATGTAGAAATACAAATGAATGCTTCAGTTAATATTCAGTGATCAGCATCATGGCACTTTCTCAAAAGTAAAAAAAAAGGGCTGGAATGGACAGTGCCATTTCCCAAGCTGAGTTGGTTACGGTGAAATTCTTTCAGTCTGTCGTGCATTCAGTTCTAAGCTGACTCCTCAAAAGAAATCAAATGAAATGAAATACCAGTTGTCTAAGTAATACTCCGTAAATAATAAGAAAAAAAAAGAAGAAAATTGAAAATAATGAAAAAATGAAAGACCAGGGCGGAGAGCTCAAAGCGAGAAAAGGAGAACGAAGGGACGGGGACCGAGGCCGACGCCACCCGGCGACTGAGCTCCTTGTAAAGCCCGTCGGCTGGCTGGCTGGGTCTTAACCGAGTGGCAGGAGCCAAATGAAACCCAAAGCCACTCCCTCTCTCTGTCTGTCTGTCTCTCTCCGTCCCTCCGTCTGTCTGGCTCTGTTTTCCCTTTCGGAGGCCCTCCCCAGCGGTCGCAGCATCTGCGTCTCGCACCCCCTTGCGCTCTCACCCGCGTCGGCCACTGCCTTCGTCTTCTACGGGCCTCCTCGACCTCACTCAGGTATTGTAGTAAACATGTCAGTCTTTGTAGGCTGAAACTGGGCTAGTGCTGCTGCTGTGGCTTGCAGATCTCTTCGGCGTTAGGTTTCCAGCTGCGCGCTGGGGCTAATTGGCAAGCTAGGTTGTGTTTCTTGTAGGCAAGGGCTGG
This sequence comes from Pseudoscleropodium purum, assembly GCA_963969395.1. Classification (NCBI taxonomy): domain Eukaryota; kingdom Viridiplantae; phylum Streptophyta; class Bryopsida; order Hypnales; family Brachytheciaceae; genus Pseudoscleropodium; species Pseudoscleropodium purum. The sequence continues at coordinate 27,666,916 of OZ017798.1, forward strand.
GCTGGGCTGGGCTGGGTTGACGATAGTTCATGGTGCTCGGAATCTTTGCGCTGGGTTGGTTTGGGCTTTCTGTCCTCTCGCAGAATCTGCGGGCGGTTATAGTCTTGGACGGTGATGGATGGATGGATGAATGGAGGAGCTCCACCGTGTGGGGCGGGCTCTTTTGGGCACGAGCGCCGCTTCTTCGTCTTCATTTGCCATTTGCCATTTCGCCCCCAGACCACTGCGTCGTCTGTGTTGTTGTGGGTGCTTTGGTTGTGTACGAGAGCGGGGTGGAGCGCAAGAAGAGCATTCCATGTGTTGGACTTCGATAGCAATAGTGGAGTGAGTGTGGTCCACAGGCGAGTTCTTTGATTCTTGGGTGAAGAGAGCGTGCATTGGAGGGTTATTTCTTGCGGTACTTGGTTTCGCCCCCCCTCCTCCTTTCTGAATGGGCCTGCGAGGCTTCAGAATCGGTGCGAGTCAATGTGTATCATAAGAAGCACATTGGCGATGCGTAAAGGATGTATGCATGTCTCTGGCGAGCGTGGAGCTGGATTCCGTGTCGAGAGGCTTGGACTCGGAGAGAAGTCCTTTCCGGTCACATGGTTTTTTCTGGATTGCTTGCGAGTGATTTGAACTGTGCTGCGTTGGGAATGCTGGGTCTCCGGTTTCGATGAAACTTCTTGCCTGCATTTGGACGGCGTGCGTATTCTTGGGATTAGGAGGGTATCTGTGGAATAACCCTGGGACACTCTGCTGCTACTTGCATTGGATCCGAGGAGTCTCGAGAGTGTTTAGGTTGGAATTCACTTGGGTGTGGAACTAAACCTCTCGAGGATTGTATCGAGGTGGTGGGGATTGCTGTTTCTTCAAGCGGGTGGTGCTGGTCAAGAAAATTCCGGCAGAGATGTGGTTAGAAGTATTGACACGTCTTGTGCTGTCTGTCGTCATTGCCAGTGTCCGTATCTCTGTGCATGTGGCCTGTGACTACCAATCAAAAGCAGATATCTTAGGGCAGCTCGTATTGAATTCAAGCAGGTTGGAATTTTTGCAGGTTGAGTCCAGCTGGGTGATTACCCTGCTTGGTACGATGGCGGCGATAGCGATGACTACACCTGTGGGAGGCGTCACTAGAGTCGGCGCCTCGAGCCGGAGCGCATGCCGTGCTCGTCACACTGGAACACTCTCGTACTTGACTTCATCGGCATTGAAAGGGCAGAAGTTGAACTTTCACGTGAACGTTGTGAGGCGAGCAGAGAAAACGGGTGGCTTGCAAGTGGTTATGACTGCGATACTTCCACCGCAACAAACTAAGTGAGTGGGGAGGCAATGGGAATTCTCTTGATTTTCCAATTGGTGTCTTTTTCCCAGATTTGATGTTCTAGGATCATTTGGTCATGAATGAACCGTCTGGTCTTAAAGCCAAAATCTAATCTCGAGAGTGCGTTGGGTAATTCTAGGTATACAGAGGACTGCTCCTTGTTGTGAATTCAGTCATCTGCCATTGACATTCCTTGATTGATTTTAGGGGAGCTCCTGTAATCAGGCCACCAGTGGAGAGGCACTCGAAAGTGATGCATTCCATAGCGCCGGAGAAATTGGAACTGTTTAAGAGCCTGGAAGGATGGGCTTCGGAGACTCTGCTTCCTTATCTGAAGCCAGTGGAGAAGTGCTGGCAGCCACAGGATTTCTTGCCAGACCCGGCTGCAGAGGACTTTTTAGAGCAGGTTCGGGAGCTTCGAGAGAGGTCGTTGTGCTTGCCGGATGATTACATGGTATGTCTAGTGGGAGACATGATCACGGAGGAGGCGCTACCGACGTATCAAACGATGCTGAACACGCTCGATGGAAGCCGGGACGAAACGGGTGCAAGTCCGACTCCTTGGGGAGTGTGGACTCGGGCGTGGACTGCGGAAGAGAATCGTCACGGGGATCTGCTGAACAAGTACTTGTACTTGACTGGGCGTGTGGACATGAGGCAAATTGAGAAGACCATTCAGTATCTGATAGGATCTGGCATGGTAAGAGGGGTTTCTTTTCCATCGTGGGCTCTTTCCTTGGTCTTGCTCATTGGTAAGGCGGGCTGTGTTTACTTACGAATTAGACGGCAATGAAACTCCTTGAAGCAGTTGGTATTGTCAGTGAGGCGGGCGGGCAGGCAAACAGCAATGCCTTGGGGTGTGGAGGGTCGTGTCCGTGAAGTTGGTTGAGGAACTTACTTAGTTGTGGTGGTGTTTGTGTGCGTTTTGGAGTGCAGGACCCGCAAACCGAGAACAACCCTTATTTGGGTTTCGTGTACACAGCTTTCCAGGAGAGAGCCACTTTCATTTCACACGGAAACACTGCACGGCATGCAAAGGACTACGGCGATGCGAAGTTGGCAACCATTTGTGGAATCATTGCCGCGGATGAGAGGAGGCACGAAAACGCATACACGAAGATTGTGGAGAAGCTGTTCGAGCTGGACCCCGATGGGACCATGTTGGCGTTTGAGGACATGATGAGGAAGAAGATATCGATGCCAGCACATTTGATGTACGACGGCCAGAACAATCACCTGTTCGACGACTACTCACTGGTGGCTCAGAGAACGGGGGTGTACACTGCGCGGGATTACGCGGACATCATGGAGCACCTGGTGAAGAGGTGGGACGTGGCGAATATCAAGGGGCTGTCGAGCGAGGCGCAGGCTGCGCAACACTATGTGTGCTCATTGCCACCTCGGATCAGGAGGCTGGACGAACGCTCTCGGGCGAAGATGAAGAAGGGTCCGAAGAATGGAAGCTTCAGCTGGATCTTCAACCGAGAGGTTGCTCTGTTGTAGGTGGGTGGCGGACACGGCTGGCTTGCGGTAAAGGAGGGTGGTGTGGTGCGGTACCAATGAAGTTCTAGCGAAGAGGAGAAGATTTGAGACGGTCTTGAGTACAATAGTGGGTTCAAAGCGTACGATCTTAAAATTTATAGACCCGTGATAAGTGTAAACGAACATCATCGCTGCACATTTTCACTTCTACTTTGTACATATGATGTTTTGACGCTATAAGAGGACGACTTTGGGGTGCGTCTTGATGTGACTTGAAGGTTTTGAGTTAGCGGTGATGAAACATGCATGAGGCATGTGCTTTTGTTTCGTTTGACCGCTGAACATCTGAAACTTGGATGATGTGTACTCGGTTGGAAAGGCGTTTGGGTTCTACTTGGCTGCCGCATGTATGGATCGAGCAGCAGTCACAGGAGTAGTGCTTTGTTTCTTTTGGGGAAGTTGTGTTATTGTACATTTTTTATGGCCGAAATGGAAATGCGGGCAGTTCAGTGATCTCGTGGGTTTCATTAGTGTACACCTCCGGAGTCCGGACCACGAGCGTCTTTGTGCAGTTTGCGTGCCTTGTTTGAACTTGGGATTCCTTGCGAATTGACTCTGATCCTGAGTTACTCTAATGGACAGTAGAAACGTGAGAAACATGGGAGACCCCTGTAGAATCAATTTTGTACCGACTTGTTTTGGCTTAGATCCTCCATCATTCGTTGTCATGGGCTATGATTCACGCTTGCGGTGCCGGGGGGTATTTCTTATGTTTTGACTGTCATTTTCAAGTCCTCAGCATGTTCTTGTTCAGAAGTTTCTTTTTAGATATGATATGGGACACTAAATTGGGACACCAAGTCCTTCAGCATATATAACAACCTCCTCAAATCTTTTCATGTCACCATGTAGGTTATCTGGAGCTGCCCCGGTTGAGGTTTGGGTATGCATTGCACTCTGACTTATCGACAATTTAAAAAACAATATACGCTTGGTTCATTAGACTGTCGAAAGTATCCCTTTTTGAAGAGTTTCAATTTCAATTACTCGATTCTCACTTCGCCTCTACTATGTTTTGTGCATGGAGTGATGGAGAACTCCAGAAGACGAATAGCAGACTTTTGACAGGGGTCTGAATTCTGAAGATTGGCTTCAATTGTCAAGAGTATGTGCCTCTGAATCCAAATTTTTTGAAGCCCTGATAGACCTCGTGGGCAGCGCGTGGTTAACGGTTTGGGCTCTCCATCAGACGCTCATCATGCATCCGAATTCACGCATTATTCTTTTTATCTGCTGTTCATGCATCCGAATTCACTCTGCCGGTACTTGAAGTTCTGGAAAGCGGCGAGATTTCACTTGGGTGAGGTGGTTTGGCCACCACTCACTCACTTCCGGACAGCGGAGAATCCGGCCGTGAGTGTGGGGCGTCTTTCATTCATCAGCAAGGCATTGAGTGAGTGAGGGTGATGATGCTGTTCCGAAGTACCTTACAATCAATCCGTTGGTGATTGTTACTCCCTCCGTCCCAAATTAACTCATGTTTTCTTAAGGTTGTTTTTGAGCAGGCCACGTGGAGGCTCTCTTGTATGCTATTTCCTTTGGGTTGCAGAGATCACATAGCATTGTTCTTCATTCATTGCTTCCAGGGAGATAAATTAGAATCCTTTCGAATCTATGCTTATCATTACACGATCAATGAAATTGATATCAAATGTTTCCAGCAAAATTGCGGGATGGAGGAAGTGTTAGTGTTTTCGTTTGGGGTTCATTAAGATATGAGAGTGGTGCTGATGAGTTCCCGAGTTTGACTCGTGAGAGATGGAGGTCGGATGAGGTGACTGAGGACAACAACTGGGGAATCCGGAGAGACGAATCACGTCACCAGAGCATCCATCACATTATATGCTTTTTCAGCCTCATGATTTTTGTTATCCTGGTTGGTCTTCAGAATCCACTTCCTCGCCTTGAAATCAAAATCACTTCCTTGTGAGGATTCACGATTGGAAGTTACAACAGTCGGCCACGAAAGATTGGATCGATTCCGCGTTGAAATAATTCTGCCACTTGAGTGTCTGATCTTCGGTGTGCACCGCTCTCCACAGTGACTGAGGCGAGTTCAAAATCCACCTTGGCTGTATGCGGGCACAATGATTTAGCCCTGTTTGGAGCTTCTTGGAATTTGCTCTAAATTGAACAAAACGCCAACATTTTGACAAGTTGGGTCAATTTTTTTTTTAATTGTAACCACACAAATTCAAACTAGACATGCTAGAGATCTCACAGGAAAAGAAAAGACAACAATATCATTGATGGAGTGAAAGATTATAATGTTTGACCATGAGGGTGTTAAAACTTCAAAAGTGATGTGAAGTCTTTCAACCCTCTTTTGACAAGTCAAATCTAAAAAGTTGATGACCAAAAAAATACGAGGTTAAAGGACCTAACATATGTAACCCATATCAATTTATGGCTTCTTAAAATCTACTCTACAATTTTTTTAAATGAATTTTGAATGTGATTTTTTCTCCAAGATTTAGTGTATTTGAGGCTCATTTCTAAGAGTTCTCAACACTACGGGAAGTCAAGATTGCAATGGGTACCCTTGCACAAAATCTTGAATAGAAAAATCACTATTTTTTATTTTCAAGATAGGATTTTTGATACTAAAACTAGACTTCAAGAAGAACTTTCCAAAAATATAAAATACTAAAAAATAGCAACTTGGTTAGGTTTTATTCAACTTCAAAGTTTTGCAAGCACAAAATTTTAGTGCCTCGAGCAGTGAGGAATTAGTTCTTAGCATTGTTTACTTAGTAGTAGCATTGGTTCCCATTGCTCTTAAAGATCTAAGAATATAAGAAATGTTTCTTTGAGTGATTCAAGGAAGTTAGGCCACTTCATGCTTACAAAAATCATGTTGTCTTAAATACCTAGGTTCCCTTCTATTTAACAAGATGTTATCTTGAATTTCTAGGTTCTCTTCTCTTTAACAAGATGTTGTCTTGAATACCTAGGTTTTCTTAGTAAATTATTCATTAAGAATAAAAATTTATAGCAATTTGAATTCATCTAGTGTGGGTAACAATATTGTCATTATTAGTTTAGTGAAAATCATTATATGAGTTGAGTTTTCTACAATCAATGGTGGTGTATCCTATAAGATGTGGTTTGAATATGGAACTACAATGAGCGACAACTACCTTTGAGTGACCTATATGCTCTATGGTCAAGTTCATTGTATATGGTATTGAAAGTGTTATATTAATTGAACTTGTAATAAGACCTTTAGTTAATGCATGGGATTTATATAAAACTCAATTCAATTGAATTAGGATATAGTTGACTTTAGATTTCAATTTCATTGCATGCCTATGGAGTTTGGATGGCTCAGTTATAAAATTCAAATGAAAAAGGAATTACTAAGCCCATGTAGGCCTATTTTGAAGCTCTACTACCATACCTTGAGGTTAGGTTTGTCATAGCCAATTCGAAATCATTTATTTTCACCAAAATCCCCTTTGTTAGTAGCTTTTAGAATTTCTAGAAATTTGTTATAGAGCAAAAATAATATTTCGTTCACTTTATAGGTAGGGACCTTTAGCTTTATGATCATGTAAATATGTGTGATAGTTGGATCTTCCAATTTTATCTTGGGACTTGAGCTTTAGTGTAGTTAAGGAGGCTTTACTGACAGTTATAGCTACTTCCACGTAGTCTTTGAGAGCCTCCCGCTTGGATAGCCTCTTAGTTGGGCAACCCCTGGGAATTCCACCTTCATTTAAAAAAAATTAAAATGAATTTTTTTTAATTTCATGGGATTCTTTTTATAAGATTCAAATTATTTTCATCAATATTTTCTACACTTTTCAAATATGTCATGCTAGAATTTCTAAAAGTTTCATCATCGGCCATATTCATTTAGTTTTATTTTATTTTTTAACGAATTTGACTCGAGCGTAGGATATTTGTGCAAGGTATCCTCGTCATCTTGTTGGGAATAGTCTATTTGTAGTAGATGTGAGACTATCCTCATGTATTTCCCTACTCATCTTAGCAATTTAACCATAAAGGATATTAAGGACAAAATATCCAATGAATGATTATTGGAAAAATTGTAGAAACATTGGATGACTATCTATCTAATAATTCTTGTGCATTTAGGGTTAATATAGTCTAATCCCTAAAGGACTAAGGCATAATATAGGCAAAAATTGTAAAAAAAAATGCCATTTTTTAGGGTAGTGAGAAAAAAATGATTCTTTTTTTTCCAAATTTCAACCATAGAAAATCTCATTGTAGACTACTATACAAATGCGTAGAAAAAATTTCAAAAACTTTGACTACATATTAGAAGTTAGAAAAGAAATAAAAATTATTTCCAACCATTATTTGACAAGGCCAACATACTTTAACCCTCCTAGAATGAGATTTTTACACTATACATGGTTGTTGTTTTACCAGTTCCACTCATGTAAGTTGCATACTTGCCAAATTTCCAAAGTAAAGGAATTTTACACATCCTATTTGAAGTTACCTAGGCTACCCAAAAAGTTTATGACAATATATTTTTGATCCAAATACAAGATTAGAAAAAAAAAAAATTCCATTAAAGGGGTACATGTTCGTACCTTGTATCAAAAGTTCGTGAACGTCATACCCAAATTGCCTTCATGAGTAACTATTCAAGATCTTTTGCATATATCATTTGGTCCTTCAGGGGCTAAGGTATGTACTCCCATAATCAACACTATTGAAAATGCAACAATCACCTATATTTGAACCCCAAAGCATAATTTTTTCTTAGTTATTGATTACACAATCACAACATGAATGTCTATGAAAGCCTATTTGTTTGCTTTTTAATACAAGAATTTGTAGAGATAGAAAGGGATCACAATTAGGCAACTACCTTATATCCTCTATGTAGCTCACAAATCACAACCCTCCTCAATTTCAAGGTCATAGTCATGATGATGATGTATGTATCATCAAGATGATATACATATTACTGTCAAGAATCACAATCCCTCTATTCATGAAAGCTAACTTGGGTTGCATTTGGGTACACTTATTTTCGAACACTTTATAAAATCTTAGTTTATTCATATGGTATCCAAAAAATACATTTGAAGAGAATCTAAAATCCCCTTTTGATTACCAATAAAACCCTATGAAAAAATTTCAACATAATCATGGGAACCAAGCTAAATTGCATATTTGTCTTTTTTTAATATTATAATGAGAACCATGGTGAATTGCTTATTCAGATGCATTTAGGTGTAGTTCCCTTGTTGGTAAGCTAATTCTTCAATGCACAATATCGCCCGGCAGCTTCTAGATCTGAGGGTGTTGTTTGTGACACTCCGAAAGTCAGAATTGAATTCGATACTTTCTCTGCAATTATGCACTGAGAATGGATTCCTAATGCGTATTTTAATGCTTAGTTTTCCAGGGACACCCCGGGCAGACGTGATTGGAATCCTGCAGTCACCACAGTTTCTAGTTTTCACCATTTACATTTTCGCCATTTCCCAACGTCTGGACCCGTCTCTCCGTGGAGAAAATCGGAGGAATTCTTGAATTTCCAATGTGACCACACAGTGTAAGTTACATTATGTGGTGACTAAGGTTGCATGTAACATATGATTAGTAATAATATGTACGCCCCAACTGAAAACTATTGCAATAAGATATTCAGATTCTTTCTAAGTTACCACTCTGACACAAGCAACCAATTTTCGAGAAGCTGGCCAGCCGTTTACTAAACACAAAATCCTGGAATTCTGAATAACTTCCAGGGTCCTGCTTTCAGAGCAAGTCAAAACCAATCTGCACCATGCACATTCTATCTATCTATGAACACTACAATAATAATAATTTAGGCTCAGCGGTTCACGTCATAGCAGGACATGAAACCAGAGTCTCTCTTAACTCACCTCATGACATACGTAGATATCTTCGTCGTCGAAGAGTCATGCAACTGTGCAAATGCACCCCAATAAGATTGAATAGATCAAGAATGCGACGTCGGTCAAAGTTTGCAGCAAAGAATTCATCTACAATAATTGTTCTGCAGCTATCTCTCAAAATCCATGTCTAATGACAGGAATAAATCTCATGGAGCTAACACTTCCAACTCTCTACAAGCGCCGTTACAAACCAAAGACTCAAACAAATACAGTCTGTTACAAGGGAAGTAGAGTAAAACAAGCAGTTTCCCTCTCGAAGTGCCGATTCGTGCCAGCTTCCAAAACCAGCTGTATTCATGCAGTGAAGGAATGAAGCACGTATTACACGTTTTCGGCGATAAGTAACGTACATAACACGGTCTTCCAAGAATGTCCTAAAATTCCAAAGACGAAATTCGTAAAAACCAAATATTATTTGAGCTTGGCAGCTGTAGCGTAGAGTATGAATAGTTACCCACTTTGGTTATTCTCGCCAGTATCTTCACTTTGATAGTAGGCAACGACCTTTCCTTATCTAACTGGTTTGGTCTGAAGCTGTAAATTTGTCTTGCAAGGCAACTGTCCCAACCATAAGTGCCACCGTCGCAGCCTGGAATCCAACACGAGCCCGCATAAACATCTGACTCCGGTTGTAATTTCCTTGCTTGAACGACACTAAGCCTGCTAGCAACACGCCAGCAGTTGCAATGGCCCCTGTCATTTGAACGGCAACCGTTAGCCCTTCATCATGAGTTTCAGACTGGACGATTACTAGAGAGTATGAAAGGATACATACTACATAGACTGCCGAAGATTATTTTAATTTCAGCACACCAGCCTAGCCCCCGTCTCCCAAACTCAGGGTGAAGCCCTCAATCTGGACACTCATCGTTACTCAAACATGATCTACAATAGTATTAAAAATCATGTATATAAGGTCATTTGAAGGAATTTTTAGGTTCCCTGATGAAAATTCAAACCAGCAACTTCAGGAAAATAAACAACCAACACCCCAATGTAACGATCTAAGCAGATCTAAGACTAGACATTTTGGGGTATTATGAGGAGAATCAATGCAAAAGAACTACTAAAGTGAAAGTTGCGTTATACTGCAAGTAATTTGCGCAACATTGGTGCACTCTTGAGGACGCACAAAGCCCCACAATACCTCGGAAGTTGGTCGATGAATTTCCAAATCCCTTCTTCCATTGCAAGGAATCCACAACACAATAATTTGAAAGGAAAAGATTAGGGAACGCACCGCAAAGAACCAAAGGGTTTCGATTCTCCTTCTTGGTGCTAAACATGTCCTCGTCTTCAACGCCTCGTGACGCCATTGCGACAATCTACGCGACAATGGATGGAAATTTTTCAGTGGGTTCCACGCCGTCCCTCTCACGCTGTTGTGGAATTCGCAGTGTGGCGTTGCCACAAGGTGAGAGGTGACGAAGATCACCTGGACTAGACAGACCTTGCACAAATTTTTGCCAATAAGGAAGACGATAAGGAAACCCTAATCAGCAGACGGAGACGTTGAAAAAGGATTCAAAACTTAAAATCTATCTTCTGGGTAGATTTCGGAGGCAGAGTGTCAAAGAGGAAAGCGATCTTGCAGGGGAGGGTTTTAGTTGAAAATTTGTGCAAAATATTCTCTCTCACATTGAATCATTCAAAGGATTGGAGCTTCAAACTTCATGAATTGCAACTACTCAAGCTTAATGTACAAATTCTGAAGTTGCTCATGATGCATGTTTGTGTTTGGCATTTGCCAAGAAAAAAAACTATCCACTTCCTTTTAAAATTTTGAACAAAAAATTTAAACTTTTCTATGGAAACAACTAAGCCCTAAAATGATCTATTGTGACTCACTAAATTGAATCATTCAATGTTTGAGATGTTTGTAAGATTTTCAAAAGGGATATCACAAAAATGAGTTAAGAGTGGAGACAAAATAGTTGTTGCATATGAAATATTGCCTATTTCTACTTAAATTTAAAGCAAAATGGAATCATAGTTTAAATCTTAAATCTTTAAGGACCAATTCAAAATCCAAAATTGTAAAGATGTATTATAAAATAAAACATAGAAGAATACTTTGTTGGTTAATATTAAAAAAATTTTGGAAATTATGATCCATAGATCATTTCCATATAGTTGGATTTACTATTATACCAACTAATATTTACTAATAAAAATTTATATCAAAAATCAAATCCAAGTACTTCATGAAACTTTATAATTCATATATATATATATATATATATATATATATATATATATATATATATATATATATATATATATATATATATATATATATATATATATATATATACACACACACACACACACACACATGTATCAATTTTTAAAATTATTTTGAGGGCTTTTTAGCTACTATTTTATAATATTTATGCCCTTGTTTTTTCTACTTCTATTTTTCACCCATTTTCCTACATCCTATGGTAGTTAAAATTGAAAATTGAGGCATTTAAATATAACCCTAATATAATTCAAAAAAATATACACATTTCTAAGGTTGATTAATATAACATGTATATTCTAACTAATGTTGAACACAATCCACACAAATACTATATAAACAAACATCATATATGAAATATTTTATACAATTAAATTATATATATACACTAAGAAAAAAATCCATAAAAATTGAAACATTAAGAAAAAAATGAGGCCATGGGAGGGTTGCAAGATTTTGGGGGGAAATGATTTCCAATGCCAGCCCATTGGTTGTCCATGCACGGTGTCCAATGTCTAAGTTGGCACTACTAGTGCCAATACAACTATAGGAAATATGAAGATGGTCTGCCAAAAATTCAAAATATTCATTCAAAATCGACTAGGTGAGGTATCATCTCATCATTTGAACATTCATATTCAAGCCAATTTTCAAAGGATAAATGAAGAAGTTTATTCATTGGTGCATAATGAAATTGAAGTATAGAGAGGTCATTTTTATAATGACATCCATTGTTCATTTTGAATCTTTAAAAGGTATGGGATAGATTGAAGGTGAGAGTTTGATTGCTCATTGTCATAAGTTAAGCTCTTACTAATCCTACATATCCCACATAGGTGTTGCTTTTCCTCCCACCACTCTAGTTGTATAAGTATCTTTCTTCAACTTTCCACCTCATTCCATGGCTATGAATGCGACTCTATCTCAAGGTGATTCTTTTTCAATTAGATGGATCCTAAAACAATTTTTTGATCTAAATTGTAGATATTGTATATTAGATGTCAAATATGATTTATAATTTTCACATAAGTGCTGAATTCTTGAAAATTAAATAATGAAATGCTGAAATTTATTTTTGAACTTTAATTAATTATTTGGCACTAAAGTGTTGAACTTGCTATTCAAGTACGGTAGTCGTTAGAATTAGAAAAGAACTAAGTCTGCAATTTCATTTGGACAGTCCATTCCTAAGTCCAATTATATACTATCCACCCATCAAACTGAGTGGATATAGGGGATTAGTACATTTCTAAAAAACATTGACGATGGTAAACAAATCTTCTTAACAACCTTCTATAGGGTTGAAATTTTTTGTAATGACTCCACAAGTAATATTATATTGGCTAAACTTGACTTATACAACACGTTCTTAAAAAACATCTACTACAAATATGGGTTGGAGTGAATGAACAAATAACAACCCAAAATAAGATGTTAATGGGTTTTTTTTATTTGTAGATGGAAAATAGAAGCCCTTCGTTCACATTCTTTCCCTTTTTTAGACCATTGCTTCCATAGGTTTACAAATTATATACTATGAATTATTACTATTGTAATATCAAATTAGACATTCTTGCACTTGACCAAGTGAAATGACTACATGCACTTCTATTCATTGAAAAGGATTTATTACAAAAGTTAGATACCTCCAATTTTTTTTTAAATATATATTTCTTTTTTATTATCGTGCACTTCATGTATGTATAAATTTTTATTGGGATGCACTTTTGATTTCTTTAAACACAAAAAACAAATAAAAAATACATGTTTTTTTCATATAAATTATTTTATTTTTAATATTTAGTCTTCCTACACCATACATTACAATTATATGAATATAATATCATTTGTATGCCAATATTAAATGTACGACAATAAATCATTGTAATCATATAAAGATTTATTTAGGAAATCAAAATGAAATTGAAGGCATGTCAAGTACTTTCTCATTTTAAATTTATGATTCACACAACACAAAAAAATCCATTTCAATATTTACAAACACTTTGAAAACAAACACTTGATGTCTGTACTTCTATACACCTTACACTACCATTACATGTATCACAATTTTCCTTCAATTACTACGATGCTTCATCTGGTGTCTTCAACACTTGTATAGATGATTGTGTCAAGTCTTTTTCTTCTCCTCCGTCAATTACCTCAGTTTCTTCATTTACATTTGGTCCATCGATTGGGTTTAGTGGCGGTGGAGAAGAGTATTCCAATGCCCTATCTACCATACTGCTTGCAAGAGGTGTTGAAATCCCTCTGATAAATTTGATGATAGAGTAGATACTTCTAAGATGGAAGTGACCTTCTCATAAGTGTAAGGTTCCTGAATACTAAGCCAAATATATCGTAGATGTTCCCTATTATAAAAATATCCATTTTCATTCGGAAATAAGCTCATCGAATCTAGAAAGTCATATGTGACACTATTAACATGGATTTTGTTATAGCTAGTGTATCCTCAATTTCTCCCACTTCTGTATTAAGAGCTTGCATTTCTTCATTTTCCACATCATTAATATTTGTTGTTGGCTTATAAGTAGGGTTATCTTCTACTTCCAACAATTCTACTTCGTCCCCATAAACATCGCTTACAACATTGGTGTCAATCAAACTCAAACTTCGACTACCACTAGATAAATCGTCTGAGTGTGTTTCATCTGAATCACAACCACCATTGCTCGATGATGAAGCTCTTGAATCTATTGTCCTCTCTTCCTTCTTACACTTCCCCCTTTGAATCACTTCAAATCTTTTTTCTTCATCTAATAAGTCTTTTGGTGATTGCACTATCCTTTCAAATCTACCACATGGTACACTTGTATTTGTTTCGGAAGAACCATGACTAGGCAATTGGTCTACTATTCCCAACACTTGCAAAGATCTTCATTCAGCCACCATACTGACACTTTTCACCATCACCATTTTATTTCCGTACATGACCTGCAATGCATTGTACACACACTTTGTATGAACTGTTTCACCTTTTATAATGATTACTTTATCACCTACAGAACTGGTCTCTAAATTTTTTAGCACAGCCATCGTAATGCTCGATGTCACCATCTCCAATTTGTGGTAGATACATTTGTATCTTTTTTAATTCCATTGGTGTCTTTTCTAGCTTGTCTGCAACTCGCAACATTACTTCCTCACTCCAAAAGTTTTGAAAGACCACATCCAAATTGTTCATATTCTTTGGAAGTTTTTTTGTAGGTCTTGAATCTTTAGAATACTACATGATAATAGCAATGTCTCCCACTGCTTGCACATTATAGAGGCGTTGCTCATCATAACGTAGATTATGGACATATAAAGAAACTGTTTGTAGTTTAAATATCCATGAACCCTGTAAACAATGCAAACTCTTTAGCAAAGCCATTTCTGATTACATTGCTTCATCAAAATGTACATTAGGTGGAAAAAGAAAGATGATAGTCTATTATAAGATCAAAGACATTTACTTCTGAAGTTGTTGCAAAACCTTGCATAATTCTCACTTAACCAATCTTCGTCTACAATTTTCGAATCTCCACATCTATAATCAAAAACCCATAAACACAGTTTATTGAACTCGACATACACATCCTCTAAGAAACCTCCCTTGCACCTCATGTGAATTAATGTTGCTCTCTCTTAGTGTTGTATTGTTGAAAGTGCAATTTGTTAATTCCATCATGCATTTGCCACATCTTCTTCATCTTGACCATAGCTAGTATAACCTCTACGACCTACTATGACATCAATAAAGTGCTACCTCATAAATGGTGGAATCTATTTCCCAATACTATGGAATGACTGAACCATCTTCATAGTAGGTAAATTCCACAATGTCTTTGTATCAATAGTGAATGTCTTTCCTATCGAGGTGAATTACCTTCTGCAGTTACCTCCAAGCTTGCTTGCATCTATGACATAGAAATCATTCATAAACAATGGATTTTCGTCTTTTTTTTTAACCATCAAGTAACGAATTTGATTCCTTACCGCATCTTTCCTTTGCAAACAATCCACCACATATGCTATAGTACTTTCAGGAGAATTCATAGAAGTAGCACTATTGAAGTAATATTCTTATTGATCTTGCTTCCCATTGGGCGCTTCTTTTACTACCATGTGTTTGAATATACGTAAATAAGTCTCTTTAGAAACCTTGGTTAGTGGCTTCAACCATGTCTTCTCCATCCTCTTCCTTGTGGGGTTTGCATCTAGTGTAACATCGAGATTCTTCTCGCTCACCATCTTCTTCTACTTATCCTCTTCTTTTTTGCTAAAAAACAACTTTATTTCTTCATAATCTTTATAGACCTTCAAGATTGTTTCATAAGACTCTTCATCCTCATTCCATGCATGTCAAGTGTAGTTAAGTATCTTCTTAGACAAATCTCTAAGCGACATATGCTTTGGTAAACCTTTGCTTCATGCAACATACTTGCTGCCATTGTCAATGATTTAGCTTTATATGCGTCATCAATTCGTGAAGTGACACTCAGACTCCCACAAGCTCTCCAAATGTCATGAAGTTTTACAATATTTTTGTAGAATATGGTGAAAAATTTTCGGTCAAACTTCTTTGCATTTATTTTGATAGATGTTTCAATATAGAATTGTGAATTATCATAAATCACAAATTTTGCTTTCCATCTTACAAAATGTTTTTTGTATTCTTCATCAAACATCTTGCCTTCTTTATTCTCTTTTTGAATTCATTTACAAGCAGCTACAACATGTTGTCCATCCACTGGCTCCCACACAATCTTTTGTTGTAGCCTTGGGTCCTCCTCATACTAATCGAAATAGATGGATTTTCAGGATTGTGCTTTGTAAATGCAAACTTGAACTCTCGAGTAGCATCTTTATGACTGAATGATACTTCCACCAATTTTGTCTCCCCTTTATCATTTATATTTTCATATATGTATACAATGGGACGAAGTGTAATTACACTTACTCCATCAACTTTGTATCCCTTCAAACGCTCATACATTTCATCAATTTTCTAATCCACAAGTACTCTATGGTTTGTCTTCACATTCACTACATTTTGAATGCTATCAATATTTGCATTTAAACATTGTAATATACCCTCAAACATATCCATTCTTATATTGAGTTTCCATTGGGAACACCACAATTAGTTTTGTAGTATTACTGACTTGTATAGTTTCATGTCTCTACTCAAGCTCTCCCTCAAAAGATTCATCATTTGCAAAAACATCTTCGCCATCATTGCCTTGCAATAGAAGTCTTTTTATAACTACTCTTTGATGATGTCTCTGCATTGTTGAATGAGTGCGGATGCTTTCTTCTTCTTGTGTTCCTGCTTCCATTGTGGAACCCCTTCTTTGTTCTTCAGTGATATTATATACTCCCAAACGGCATTCTTCTTCAGTTCTAGCACATCTTTGACCAACACTACGTCTTCTACCCCTAGTAGGTGTTCTAGCAATCTCTTTTGCAAGAACAACTTGTGATCGATATTTATGTCTTCTTGAATCAACTCTTAGAGGCCTTGATCCAAATCCAACTTCTATGATTGTAATTGCAATTCCAACTGTTTATACATTGTCAACTTCATGAGGAAGCACTTCTTCACCTTGCATAGCAACATGAGACGATGCACATTCAGTCTGAACCTCTATGTTCTCTAATGGTTGCACAATTGATATACTTCTTTGTGCCATAGCCTCTTCATGTTGTTGGTTTTCACTCTCAGCTAAAGGTTGAAACATATTTTCTATTGATGTAGACACAAAATGTTGACGATGTGCTTTCTACCTTTCGGAAACACCTCCTTTTTCCAAATCATGTGCAGTTTTTGATGAAGTAGCAGCACGTTTTCAACTTTGTTCAAATATAGAAATCTAGTTCTATTTCAAAAGAGCTACAAGAAGCTAATACGTTTCATTTATATCTTTTGGTTCCCTAGATAGAGCTTGATCTTCAACAACAACAGAATCATTAATTCAAAGGTCCTCATAACTTTAAATCTATATATATCAAGCATATGCTTGAAGTACTTACTCGCGAGTAGATTCTTTGAATTTTTAAACACGTGTCTTTCTTTGAACCTTCAACTTTTTAGATATAGTCTTCCAAAATTTCACCATAGGCTTCAAACCGTGCATTGGAGATAGAGCTAGAAGAAGCTCTATTGAAACTAGTGATAGCATGAGCTTCTTCCTCAATTTATACTTTTCTAGTATTGATTCTATATTACTCATTGAACATTGTCTGTCCTCCATCAGTAGTGCCTACTAGGCCCTTAATGACTCCATATGAAGTATTCAAAGCAACCTAGTATTGGCCTTCATCAATTAGGAACTTAGTTATCCAAAGAGTGGGTTCTTTGGAGTTGTCTACAACGATCTACCATCCATAGTCCAAGTAGTTTGAATAAACTTTAGATGCCATGATGTTCTACAAAAGAAACGAAAAGTATTGTTTATTTGGTCAAAGTATTGAAAATTCAGAGAATGAGTTTCATTTTTGTCATTGGAAAAATCAATAAAATATAGGTGGAATAGTTCAACGTATCCAACTTGAATTTGAGTTTAAACTTGGTTACATTATAAACCACATACTAGAACTCTAAATGCAAATGGAGTTAAAAACTTACTAAAACTATGAATTAATAGAAATTAATAAAAATTAATAAAAATTAAAAGAAATTAAAAGACATGAAAAGACATGGAAAGACATTAAAAGAGATTAGAAGAGATTAGAAGATAATAAAAGACAATAAAAGACAATAAAAGACATTTAAAAAAATAAAAAATAAAAAAAATGAAATGGAATAAAATGAAATAAAAAGGAATGAAACGAAATGAAAAGAAATGAAAAGAAATAAATTGAAATAAAATGAAATGAGGGAGAATGAAATGAAATGAATCAGCCAAGACACAACCCAAAATTCTATTTAAGACATTCAGATTATGCTGAAAAGCTTCATCTAAATTGAATTGAATCCTCTAAAGCTGAACTTTGTTGAACTAAACAAGAACTTACTGATCCTGAACTGCAACCTTGATGTTTATATGTCATTTGCTTGTGAACATTGGCACTACAGTTCTTTACCAAAGGTACCTGCTAGAACTCCGATACTAATCATTAATTTGTTGCAAGTACACAATTTCTTGATAATTCTTTTTCTTATGATTCTTTTGATTATGCGAATTCGTTCATGAAGTTCACTTAAAGCCTCATCTTTTTCTTAGAACATGATTTAGAAATGAAGTGTTGATGAATTAGAATTCCAAATCTGAACGTACTTTTGATAGGAAGGAGATCTTAGTAGCGGTATAGCAAGAGGAATACACTTCAGAAAAGAAGCAAATTTGAGCAACAACAATGGAGAATAGAATGGTGGCACAAATTTGAGATCCGATCAATGGCAACGTAAGTTTTGGGCAATGATGGAGGAGGAAGAATTATATTTTCCAACAAGGATTGTCAAGTAGAACCCTTAAATCCAAGCAGCACAAAGAGTAAATTTGAACAATTGAGGAAACAAAGCCGAATAGTTGAAGATGCAAATTTGAGTAGAGCACAATAGGAACGATCATCAATAGCAACCCAAAAGATCCGTTGGATGTCTAAAGAGTAGGTTAGATTTACAAACCCAAACTTTGAACTAGTCAACTAGAAAGTCTTCTACAAAGACAATTGATACGCATGTGAACAATGAACCCTCTTGCACAGGGATATTCATTGTTCATCAACAAATCAAACTAGGATTTAGAATCTATACCAAATTTTGTTCTTTCGAAGTTTGTTGCTACAACCCCACACACTCGCTGCAATGCACCTCTAAATTTTCTCGCTCTACTCTAGCATATAGATTCAATGTTGATCATCAGCATAACAATCCGGTACAGAATCTAGCATTCAGTTGCAACAATCCGACATAGAAGTTAGAGAAAATGAGAGGAAAAAGAAGAAATGAGAATTGCCACATTGAAACACCAAATGTCGTATTGAGAGGAGTTTACTTTGGGAAATCACGGGGATTCTGGCTCTTGCTGCTAGAAATGACTTGAGGGTAGGGATTCTTGCTTAATGTCTCTTAAAACTTTGAATTTCTAATAGGATGTCCCCTCGAACCTTGAATCTTCAACAAATCTTGAAACAACTTTCCATTGGCCTATACTGTTATGACTCTAGGTGTTTAAGGGTTAGGGAGGGGATAAGAAGCCACAAAATACGGGACAGGTAGAATGGACGGCAGACCACGAGCGGAACTGTCCGTGAATATGGCTCCTAAACTTTCAAATTTACAGTCTACTAGTGATCAATCCAATCTCACTATGAAAACGACATAAGATTCAATCATGTGGATTATTAATTCTACTTCTTTGCCCACAACACAAAATGAGATAAGGCCATGTACGCAATGTCAGGCCAACCCGCAAACAAAGTTTACAATACAAAAATTTGACAAAGCCACATGCTCACAACACGAAATGACAACAAGCCTCCAAATCCAGTTAGGAATAACAAAGTCATAAACCACAACATAGGCTAGGTCCTTACAAAATAAATCTTCTCTTGAGTCTTCAAATCTTCACTTGAATCTTTGAATCTTTGAATTTTCAAGTCTTCAATCTTTCAATCTTCTCTTCCACCTTCCTCTAGATTAGCAATACTATAATGGGCACCAAAAACGTTCTAAAGTTCTATTTTAAGTAAGTGATAGCTCTTTTGAAAATTAAGACAGTAAACTTTGATTCATCAAAATCTCGTTTGAAGCAAAGCTATTGCTTATGAGCTATGTGCTCTGAAAGATTCCCTATAATAAATTTGAGCGGTAGTACTCTACTCCACTTTTTTATTCATAATTTAAGTTATACAAATGATATTGACAAATGTAATAGTTTACTAGAAAATTAACAACAAGATCTATATTCTACTCAATTTTTACTTTGCTCTAACGAAATTCGTGACTTTAGGAGAAGTACAAAGTCTTTGTTCCTCTTTTTGGATAGCAACAAACCATTCCTCACTCAAAGACCCATAAAATTCACATACAAGCTTGGAATCAAATGAAATTACTGCCAAAAGAAGCGCAACACTATCATATATAACTCTACCAAATTTTGTATTAAAATCTTTCTCTAACAACACATAGCATCCAATCAAAATTTTGGTTCTTCGCACTCCAACACACCAAATATATATACATACATCAACATCGACGAGAAGAAGAAAAGAATCTCTCTCCCCTTCTCTTTCCACATGGGCTACATCAATCCATGTGAACATCTTTCATGCTATAGACTCCTTAAATATTACTTTCTCAATATTCTAAATGCTTCTTTGAATTCACAAACCCCAAAAGTAACTAAAATGAGATAAACAACCTACTAACTTCCATCAAATCTAAATAAAAACTAAATAGTGGTAGTACAAACTCAAAACATAGATAAAAATACTCTATCTTATCACCAAAAATCCAATTTTGAAACCGTTTACTTTACACATTTAGGAACTTCAAAATACGCAAAAATATAGTAGCAATGTAGTTTGTTCTCCGTTCTATGGTCAATAGATTGAGTGGTCCTTGAAGCCAAAAGTAATGGCCTACTTCACTGGAAATACAGTTGATCATCTGTTCTTCACTATTGTTTTCAAAGCACCCCTCAAACACCATTTGATAGTTTTCGGAAAGCATAGGTTCAAATTCCAAAACGATCACCAAAGCCTTATTTTCTAATTACAAAACTGGTAGTGAAAATTATTGGATACCTAGTTTAGTTCGTAGTTGAACACGACGTTCAGAAGGTCCCGCTTCATCTCACATATGTCGTCTTGAAGTAGATGGTTGAATTGAATCAACCGGTAATTGCGATAACGACAATTGTCAATCGTCAGGGTCTAACACTACAAATACTAAAATCCAAACTAGAACTAACTCAAAGTACATCATAAGAAGCAAAACTACTCAGTTCTCTTTATTCTATACCTAATAGCTTCTTCGAGAAGCTTGCTTTCTCTTTAAATACTTCAATCACATCATACTAACTATCTTTATAATAAAACCAAAATGCCAACAATCAACCTATAGTGGTATAAAACCACCGTGGGATCAATAACGGTCGCCAAGTTACAGATTTAATTGGTTGAAGAAGTTTTCGGTTAGTTGCTGGCCGGTTCTCGGTTCGAATCTTGTCAGATTCATTGATTCAGTTTGAACAGCTGCAACTTGACACTGTTAGTGAAAATAGAAAATAAGTAGCCAACCAACCAATCCCCTTGTCCCCCTGACAGAGCTAAGTGACAAGATTCAATACAACCCAAGACCGTGGACTTCTCCACGACCCCATCTTTTTTATCTCAATCATTTTCTTGTATTAGGGTTCAAAGTTAATCCTTTGATACTTTTATATAGTAAAATTATTTACAACAGGACAACATGACGAGGACACATAAATCAACTAGCGAAGATAGGAATAAAAGTCGAAATTTTTTGTTTTAAATTTATTTTAAAATCCTTTTAAATTTCTACTAAATTTCTATTAAAATCCTTTTTAAATATTTTTAAAATCCCTTTAATTTTCTATTAAAATTCTATTAAAATCCTTTTTAAATCCTCTTAAATTTTTTAAAAGAGGACTTATTTTCTTAGAAAGGACTTGTTCTTATATAAAACAATGCAGGTTTGGTTTGGAGCTTCACACTATACAAGCTAGTCAATCTTTATGATGTATTTCAAATGCCTAAAATTATTTTTCCTTTCTTTTCCTTAAAGTATAGTTTACGTGGAATCTAACCCAAGTAGTTTCATATTTTTTGGAGCATTTTTTAATCACCTTTGAATTTTCAAAGAATTTGTAAGCAACAATAAGCATCTATTGAAGAAGTTTGAACAAATATCTTTAGCGCTCCAACATTATAAGCATTCCAACTCACGTGTACTAATTATGTTCATTTTACTTTATGAGTTCAGTTTAAAAAACAAATGGAATTGGGATTTTTTGAGTTAGGCCTTTAAATGCATCCATCTCCTAAATTACATATTGTTATGTAGTGTTGGATGTATGGAATTGTACATGGGATCTTTAATCTTTAACCTTGTTCTTTCATATTTGTTGTGCACAAAGTTTATAAAATAAATTAAGGAGATAATAACAAAGCATTAGAAGGTGCCATTAGCTACTACTTTTTAGTGAAGCAATTTAGTATTGAACTTTCTTGAATTATTTTCAATATGTTATAAAACATGAGGGACATATTTTAAATTCTCCATATGTATGTGGAAGTACATTGAAGACATCCGATCACAAACAAAAGACAAGTGTGGAATTCTTGACCATGTGAAATTGTGAAGAGTGTTTGGACATGATTCGAGTGAAGAAAATGGCAACATGAGCATTTGGAAGTCCAGTGGTTTTCAATGCCTTAAGCACTTCAGTGATTACAACAAAACAAAGGAGTGTAGGGGAAAAGCTTGCATGTGTGGTCAAAGCAAGACTTTTCTAAAAGGTCGATCATCTATCTATCTATGAAGTCTCCCAAGCTACAAATGGGATGGTGCAACTTTTTGGAACGTGGTATAGTAGTGGGAGTTGCTACTCTGGATAAAAATTTCATATATGGTACCGAACTTCACCAAGTGAAGTTATATCCTTATGAAATTGCAATACATATTACGTATGTTGTAGAGAAAATAAAATGGATTGGTGAGGTGGTGGAAAAGTTACTAGGCGATTGTTTAAGAAAGGCCATACAATGGCATCAATCTTTCATCTATTGGGTGCATCCTTCAGAGGTGAGGACAACTCCTCCGAGGAGGGATGAATCAAATTTTTCCTTTCCTCTTGTTCTAGCACTACAATTTGATTTTCATGACGTAGAGGAGAGTGCTAGCAATTCTAATGTGACACCACCAACCCTTGGTGAAAGAAGCACAATTGAAAAAAGTTCTCCTATGACGCAAGGATCTGAAGCCAATACGCCTAATGTAATAATAGTGGAAGGGATGCCTTTGGATTCACCAAGGAGGAGGTATTCAATGATAAATCAAAGGGCTAGAGTGAGAACTCCAAGAGAGCAAGGGAAATTAGCTAGTTAAAAAGTTACTCTTGAAAGTGTTCTATACACAAAGGAGAAAAGAGCATATAAATGCAATTGTTTATATGATGTTGATGTGAAATATATATTAAATCAATGATATATGGCTTGGGGTTAGAAGTACAAAGTGAGGGCTATGTGGATAACACAAATGCTCAATGCTTTCTACACTTGTATCGAGGGGCCAACCAAAGACAAATATGTCACAAAATTAGACGACGTAGTGGTCTGCAATGCATGCTACACTGTGGAGTTGGGATATTCCTAGAGGTGTTTCAGACAGTTGAAGACAACACATGTTGTATACAATAAAGTGATAGTCGTTCATGGAAACACATGTCAAAGGAAAGAAAGTGCCAAATGTGAGCTACTAGAGAAAGCCTAAATGTTTTTATAAAGGAAATTAGAGATCAACAACCCCATCGGTCGGTACGAAGGAAAATGGACAATAAGGTGTTACTGTTGATTTTGTTGCCTATAAATACAAGCAAGTTGGATGTCTTTCAACATGTGAACAAAGAAGTGAAGAAACTAGTGGATGGGTCGGAATTATCGATGAGCTCATTCCATTGATTTTGGCAAAAGGAGTTTCCATATGTGCAAATTCCACCACATTTTTTATTTTCAAAGTGTTATCACTATTGGAAGTATAAATGTGGAATGGAATCCATAACAAATGTAGCAACAAAGGGGAAGATAAAAGAATTGTTCATTGTACACATCTAAATCCAAATGAAGGAGAGGCGAGATTATTGGTTGTTCAAAGGATCTGCAATCATCACTCTAGATATCTTTATGTGCTTGATTGTAGATGGTATGGATCAAAATACAACTATGATACCAAAAATGAGGCAAATTGTGAAGAGCATCAAATCTCGATTTGTGAAGACTCATCTATGTAACATACTTGTACATGGGTTTGGCTTCTATGTAGATGTGTCGATAGATGCTCACCACAAGCATGATAGCAATCAAGACATAACATTAATGATGAATGTAATATGCGATGTAAAGCAAAGGAAAGGATCATTGCTATCGACGTTGAGGATTCAAGCAGATAACACTACAAGGGAGAACAAAAACATCTACATGTTTGCCATGTGTCCCGCATTAGTTGGGCTTGGTTTCTTCAAGGAAGTGTATCTTTGTTTTTTGATTGTGGGCAACATTCACAAAGATATTGATTAGAGATTTGGTGTCATTTCAAATATGTTGAAGAGAAAAGATATAGATACATTGGAGGAGATGTTGCAGCTAGTTGAGAAAGGGACATCATATACAAAGGCTTTTGTAAATGCTTGCAAACTAAAGTACATTCAAAATTGAAAGGCATTTATCACACCTCATTTTCTACGAGGAGAGCAATTGATAAACATAACATTTCCACAACATATGAGATTTTATGTGGAAGATGGATTGGTCTATGTTCAACATGAACATTTTAGTTCAAATGAGTAGGGTTCAACAAGAGGACATTTCTGTTTGAACTCACTACCAAGTTTAGCTAAGAAGCCAGAGCTAATGCAAGTATTTGTTGTTGATTAAAGAGAGTTGAAAGCACTAGACGAGTTCATTGCATATAAAAAAAAGGTGGTATTGAGAGGCATTGACCCAATCAAGAATATGGAGGTTGTGAACAAAATCTCTAAATTCAAAGATTTTTTCGAGAATTTTCCACAATCAAATAGAGAGGGCTTCTGTAATTTACCATTTTGGCCTAGCAATATCTTGAACCCAAATGAGGACAACAATATTTTTTTCAATGGAGAAGATGAAGGTCCAAATTCAAGTGTAGCGGCCAATATAGACGAGAGCAGAACAAGTAGTGTAGCCATTGAATTGATAATGTCAACAATGCCTAATCCAGAGAGGAAGGGGTATTTTGAACCTTGCAAGGATAGACCTCCACAAGAAGGATTCCAAAGAGCAATTGGAGAGAGGATAAAAGGCAAAAGTAATGAATTGGCACCTAAAGTAGTAAGAGATGCAAATGAAGATCCTTTTCTACCATTCAATCTAGAGAATGATATTATTGTAGGCCAATTCGTAGCTATTACTATGGAGTTGAGGAAAATAAGAGGAGTACTTTTGTATGTAGGAAAGGTATTGGAATTTGGTCAAGGGAAGTGGGCTTCCAAGATGAAAATCTTGCAGTACTGGCCTACTATGGCACGGAGTTGGTACGAAGTAGAAGAAGAAGTTGGTAGTAACAAAGTGAGGTACACGAATTGTATGGAATCTATATGGGAACCATCTGGTGAGAGATTTGCTTGGATTGAAAAGGAAGCTGCTATATTTTCATGGATGGATGTCTCTTGTTGAAGGAGAAGTGGTCATGTAGTAAATTCAAACATTACAATGCATGGTGTACAAACTAAAAAGATAGTGGTAATTCTAGTGGAGGCTAAATCGCATCTTTTAGAATACTTAGCGATGCAAATGGAGGACTTAGATGACGAACGTTTGCGTATTGATTTGAATATGTATTAGAAAGGTATTATATTATGTTGTGTACTTTTAGCTATCTAATTGTAGGTATGTAGACGTAATTCAATGTAAAATACATAGTAACATGCCTTAGAAATAGTATAGAATAGAAAATGTATAAAGTTTTTGTGAAGTAAATCAAAAGTTTGCATCAATATGACAAATATTCTAGACCAAATTTCTCATGCAAAGAGTGAAATGATGCTTTCAAAAATTTGCCCCCCCTTAATATTTGTATTTGTTAATTTTAGATGGTGTATGAACCAAGTGCAATGTTGCACCTCTCAAATGCAAGAATGTCAAATTACTATACAATATAGTAGTTGTAATACAATACTCTTCAAAAAAGTAATGCTATGATAATTTGAATATTTTATAAATTATTAGCTCCAACATTTAAAATGTATTGTGTAATAGGTTTCATATTGTTTTTAAAGTAACCACTAATAAAGTACTTGGGAATTTGAAAAAAAATTCTAAATTTTTTGTAGATTGAGTGTTTATATTTTTCATAAGGACATTTTTCTTCTAAATAAAAAATACTAAGTTCTACCTAGTGTTTTATAACCCTTAAAAGACAATTGGTGACTATGGAAATCATCCTTTTGAAAGCATGGGAATCATTGGCTTAAGCTAGAAAATTGCAAAAGCACTCATCAGAAGTCAAACTACTATAGATTATAGAAGACCTCTCTTTTTGACAACAAGATTTCGAGGATGAATAGTTATACTTCTATCCTATACAAAAGGATTTTTTATCATTCATTGGATACAAAACATCCACCACGTCATTTATGGATTAAGACTTTTATTTTTATTTATTCAAGTAAATTTTGATGGCTCATTTTTTAAACTAAAAAAGTTAATTTGAGACAAAACTCACTTATACCCTTTGGACTATACTTAATATTTGTAATGCAAACACTAATAGAAAAATACAGTAACCAAATCAACAAGACTCAACACAAAAGTGTTGATTTTTTAACAAAAATTGTTAATTTTTTTGGTGATTCAGTCACGTTTTTTTTAATAAATTAAAAAAATTCTACAATTGAGTAACTAATCCTAAGATGCCACATAGCAATGCCACGTAGACAATTTAAAACATCCATGTGGTGTTGCCAAGTGGCATCCACCACATGGCAAATGCCACCACTAAGGTTTGAATCTTGGACCTTGTGGATGAGGTCCAAAGTTCAAACCATTGCACCACTTGTAATTTCACATGATTACAATTGATGCAAAAACTTATTAATGTACTCTTTGAATTTTTTCTTACAATCACTTCAAGTCAGCAAACTTTGAGGTCAACTTTTACCTCGTAAACAGACTTTTCAAGAAAAACTTTGAACTAACAAAAGTTGTCGAAAAAAATTCACTTGTAAAACCAAAATCACCCCAAAAGTCTGCTAACTTTAATAGATACCAAATTGTGTAGTTATTTAATTCTTAAATTTATATTGTATATTGAAAATTCTGGAAGATTTTTAAAGATTCTTAAAGATTTTAATTTTTTCAAAAGATTCTAAAAGAATCCAAAAGAATTTTTAAAAATTTATTGATATGGAAATTGCACTATCCCGATTAACAAAAAATGAGATTATTTTGTTAATTTGGGCACATTTAACAAAAACTTGTAAAAATAAACATTATAGTATCCAAATTAACAAGAAATTGTTCATGTTTTGCTAATTTGGGCACATTTAACAAAAACTTGTAAAAATAAACATTATAGTATCCAAATTAACAAGAAATTGTTCATGTTTTGCTAATTTGGGCACTATTTTTCTACTAGTCAAAGTCTTAAAAGTCTAAAGTTACCACTCAAATAATCAAAAGAGAACAAATACAAGAATCTACAATAGTTAGATATATGAAGAAACCAAAATTCTATATGATGGGGACATGTTTGCATTCAAATTTTGCTCACTCATAATTAAGGAATAGAACCACCCTATTGTTGTAGAACTATGACAATAATCTCAAGTGTATTGGTATTCATAAAAAGTTATGGAGGCATCTTTTGAATGGATAGTAAGGAAGAGGTACCTACTATCCACCCAAAAGTGATTCCATTTTTGGGTTCTAAAGTTTTTTAAATTTTCATTTACAACACCCCTCTCCTCCGTTCCCCCCTCTTGTAATTTTCAGAAACCAACATAGTGACAATCAATATGGGATAATTCCTCCTATATCCATATCTGTTACTATATTCATATCCAGTCTCCGTATTCAATATTCATCCCGTATCCATAGCTCGTATTGTATTCATATTTGGTACTTATATTTGGTATTCATGCCATATCTGTATCTAGTTTAGGGTATGTATCCGGTATTCATTTTGTATTTTATCTTTGGACGGCTCAAATTAAATCTCACAAGATCAATGGCTTGTGATTTTTTGAGAAATCAACGGCAGTTTCAAGGGTAAGCATTTTTTCTTAAAAAAATCAATGGCCTGTAAATTTTTTGAGAGAGAGGGGGAGCAACTAATGCAAACTAGGGAGAGCCATCTTTTGAGTTGATAGTGTGATGCTATCAATTCTTTCAAATCATCCTAAAAGTATAATCTTTATTCAAATTGGTGGTATAATATATCACAACAATCTCAAATTTTCTCGTATTTATAAGGTGAGACTATCAATTATTAATAGAGCTCAACAAGTGGAATTTTTATAAGAATTGCCTTAATGATATATTGTTGAAAAGTTATCAAAAATACCTTTGATGTCAAAAACTCAATTTGGACCTAACTTACAATTAAATGCAATAGCGCCCTTCTATTGTAAGTCAAAGTGAACAATAGAATTAGGCCAAGTTCTTAGCCAATAAAAAATTCTTGAAACATTTATTAGTTGAAAAGTAGGGTACTTTTGGGGGAAGCCACCCCCATAGCAAAAGGCAAAGCTTGATAAGGAAGGAATTTGTTTACAAAAAGATCTAATGAATTAATGATGCCCTAATATAAAACATTATATAGGAGATTTCAAATACACTTGAATTTTCTCATGGATGAGTCTTATGGAATTTTTAGAAACTATAGCGGAGACACCCAAAACTATCAATATAAACAATTCAACATAGTTAGAGGCATATTTTCTTTAAAATGATATTTTGCAGTATTAGTAAGTGAAAATCATGAATATTAAAAAAAAATAGGTTTTTTGGATGTTGTATATAATTTCTATGATTTTTCAAAGTGTCGACTCTCTAAACCATTAAAACTATCACACAAGTAGCTCCTAAATCAAAATCTACAAAAATCAATAGTTAGTGAATGAGAATTAAGTATGTACATGTTCTTCAAATGCATTAGCAAATTTAGAATTAGATAATTGAAGAACATATTAATCAAAGGCTAGGGACAAATTTTGTGGCACTTTATGGTACAACAATGGATACAAGGACACTTTGGAATGATTCTACCTCAGCGTAACCTTCTTTAACATAATGTTGTATAACTAGGAAATGGTCCTTCCATATTGGGAAGATATTATACTTTGTTAGATACTTAGGAGTGACTTATCAATTAATATAAGGATTGGGGTTGACTGAGGAGCCACATAAGACAATTTTGTTCACTATAGAGGGCTCCTTTCCAAAGATGCAAAAGGGACCCTTACTTCATAGTAAACAATGTTATATAATTAACATAGAGCCTTATTGTTGTTACAATATCCGTCTCCAAAATGAATGTGAAATATAATATGAGGTTTTGCAAGCCATACTTGCAATGCAATTAAGGTAACAATATCTAATGACATATTTGTAAAACTCTCTAGATTTTGAGCTAAAATGTATAGCCTCTATATATAAGAGCCTAGGGTTGGTTTTAGGTGTACTTATTTTCAGCACTTTGAAAATCGATAAGTTTTTCATCTAGAGTACAAAAAATACATTGTAAAAGAATCTAGGATCTCTTTTTGACTACTAATAAGCCCCAACAAAACTCCTTATAGTTCAATAATAGGAACCATGCTCAAAATCTTAATCATTAAATGGATGCATTAGGAGATTGTTTCTTCAAGAATTGATAGGGTGTTTACACTCACTCATTAGTGAGTGAGTTAAAATCAAGATCACTATGCTTTAGCAAATCCAAACTTCAATCTACTTGTAAAAGACCCAATTTTTCACAATGAGTTTTGAAGTCAAGGAATAACCCAAGCTACCTTAGTAAGCCTAACAAAGTGAATTTAGGCGTAATATCAATGTTCACCAATGAGGCAAGGGGGCCTCTACAATGAACACAATTGTCCCATATAACTCCTCAATCAATTCCAATCTTTGAATTAACTACTAAGTCCCTCCTAGACATCTAATAAAATATAATACCTTTCCAACATAAAAAGACATTGCTTGATTATACAATGTTATGAAAGATTCATCAAAATGGCTTTCAAAAAATATTCTATTGCATAGGAGACTTCCATTCTATATAGCCATGCTACCAAGAAAAATAGAGTCAAAAAATACTTTTATTGAATAGCTTCACTCATAAGTATGTGTAAATAAATAATACTATAAATATTTGTTGATTAAGTGACTTGCTCAAATGGGAATAAGGTAGAATAGCTTATGACTATCTTATGCAATGTGCTTATAGTTGCTTGTATTTTTTTTTAAATTAGTTGAATTGAATGAAATACAAGTGGAATCATATTAATTTGATAAACTTGAAATTTATATGAATTTTCAAACATCTTTAGTGAAAAAATATAAAACCATTAGTAGGTAGAGGTCATAAACATCTTAATCCTCTAAAGACACTAGAAATCTAAATGGTCCAATGGATGACTTCAATGTTAACTATTGAAACAAAAAATGCACCTATTGGTCCCCAATGATCCATGTATTTCAATGTGTGCCTTGGCCATGGGGAGGTGTCCTTTTAGGATTAAAATGGTTCAAAATCAATGACCCACCACCCTAATCTCATTTGATAAGTGTTTTAAAGCACAAGTTCAACATTCTAATTTCAACACTTTTATGGCTAAAACTACAATTTGTTCTGACAAGCATTTATTGAGAGCTAAGCCGACTTGAATTATCATCCACTAAATCACATCTTTACCAACCTTAAATCATTTATAAATTGATGTGAATTTGAATGATGTCATTCCTTTGGCAATAGCACCCAATTACTTGCTTAAAGAAAACACTCACTCACATAGTTTTGGGAAAATGGGTGGGAGGTTGGCGCATATGGGAATATCCTATAGATGTTGGAATCGGGTGACTAATAACAATATTGAGCTTGTTTTAAGGTAGGAGGTTCTAGAAGTGCACAAGCAATAAAATTGTCCACCTCCTCAAATGTACTCTATTTGAACATGTTTCTTTTTTTTAGCCTTCAATATTATACAAACAATATACATTGTAGAAAGTAGGTGATTTTAGAGTCTTATACC
The DNA here is from genome assembly GCA_963969395.1 of Pseudoscleropodium purum. NCBI lineage: Eukaryota > Viridiplantae > Streptophyta > Bryopsida > Hypnales > Brachytheciaceae > Pseudoscleropodium > Pseudoscleropodium purum. The sequence goes on from OZ017798.1 coordinate 27,697,891, forward strand.
ATTTCAACTTCAAAATTTTATAACTAATTCCACAAAGCTCCCAAAAATATGAAACAACTTGAGTTAGATGCCAATTCCACTTGTCTTTCAAGGAAAATTTATTGGAAAATATTCCAAGAAGTTTCACCTCCCCCAAAATCAGTTCCAGGTCTTAAGTGGTCGATTTATAGACCTCCTACCTTACCTTAAGTGTAAACGCCCAAAGTTACGAGGATGGCCAACTGAAGGAGCGATGACCGAGAAACACTGAGTCCGGGTAGGGCCCGGGGATAGGACGCTCCCCTCTTATGGGATGAGCCAGATTGCGCTTGAAGCAATGGTCGGGCGGCACGAGGCAGGCGGAGCGGGTGCCACATGGGAACACGCCATGACTTGCAGACAAGCCCCTCGCTCCTCTTTAGAACCCTCTATCCGTTTCTCTGCGTCGTCAGTTCCGCCTTTGCATTCCATCGCCACCCATCCCAGCGCAATCTTCCTCTCGGTCCTTCGTTCCATCAGGTAAGGGAGCCTTCGCCTTCTCTGTGGGCTCATTGAAACTCTTGGTAACAATGCTTTCAGATCTCTCTCTCTCTGCGTTAGGTTTTCAGCTGCGAGGTGTCTGGGAGGGTCAATTTGAAGACATGCATGCTGCGTTGTTGCTATTCGTAGAGGTGGTGGAGTTGGAGTGACTGTAGGGGGGTGAGTTGGAGTCAGATTTCCGGTTCCCGATTGTGGTCTCGTTTGGAAGAGGGGAACTCGTGAGTGGGGATTGAAGGGGTGGGGTGGGGTGGGGTGGGGTGGGGTGGGGTGTCTTGATTGATTTGGGAGGCTCCTTGTTCTTCGTGTTTGTATTAAGCGCTTGTGTTTGAGTTTGAGTTTCTTGGAGACTAATTTGTGAGGGGTTTGGGTTTGGGGTTTGTAGATTTGCACAATGGCCACGGCTCATGTGAACGCATCCATTGACACACCCCACGTCGATGTCTTGGTCGACTTGGGTCACCCCCTTTTGAACCGTGTTGTGGACGGATTCGTCAAGGTTGGAGGAGTGGGCGCTCTGCATGCTGCTTCTCAAGACACCTACAAATTTCTGCTTCATGGTGATTTGTTCTCCTTTCAGTTTGATGTTTCTTATGTTAACTTCGAACTTATTAATGGAGGAGTTCGTTTCGAAATAGTGTGGCGGATGTGGGTTGCTGACTTTGGATTCTGAAATGCGCAGAGGAGACGAACAAGAAGTCATTGGAGAATACCGGCCAGCGTATGCTCAAGGAGTCCGTGCAGTGGGGAGTTGTCGCGGGGGTTTACACCGGCATGACATACGGCATGCAGGAGGCCCGTGGCGTGCATGATTGGGTATGTTCAGTCATCTGGAGACTGTTTTAGCGGATACAAAAGCTGTGAACTAGATCATTCCACTGATGAAACTGTGTGTCGGGCTGGCAAATGAGGCGTTGCCTTTCGGATCTGGTATCTGATGGTTGTGGTGAAAATTAGTACTCGGTACTGACATGCTTTGGAATTGGCTGTTTCAGAAAAACGCGTTGTTGGGAGGAGCCGTGACCGGCGTTGCTTTGTCTTTGTTGGAGCCCAACCCCCGGAGTGACCGGGTTGTGCGAGGAGCCATCACGGGTGGTGCCATCGCCACTGCCGCTGAGTTCTTGCGCAATCTCACCTAGATTTGGGGAGACTGAGATGATGTAAAGCACATTTTTTTGTGTAGTGTGTGATACCGCAGTTGAGACTTGATGCTGTCTGCGTAACATGCAGAGTCGAAATGTATTTTATGCCTTTCCTGTTGGCATTTGTATGAAATGATGCATCTGGCTTAGGTAGTACAATTACCCTCAACAGACTCTTTATTTCCACTGGCCTTCTGCTTTTCTTCTACTCGAGTGTTGAATTCAGGGTTCCGTTTCGCATTCTTATCCTCTGAGAAAATGGACGTAAACTTTTAGCCTTCATGTGCAATCTGAGGCAACTCTCTCCATGCCGTGCACTGAATGGATTGGATGATAGAAGTACATTATCTTGTTCGGACAATTTATCGTTCTATTGGCATCATGTAAAGAAACTCGGCCCATTGTTATTGGGCATTATTGTGATGGTGTACATTTCAGTACTTGAATGTAAACGACCAGTACAATGGGCTTGCTCTCATTGTTTCCCACAGCGTTTTTCTTGTAGCATATATTTGAGAATAAAACTGCAAATTAGAATGTGAAACAGCAGTATTTTGTTGGCTCTGCAACCAAGAGAAGAAGATTGTGCATTGATAATAGCTTCGTGTGCAGAAGTTTGAGCCTCGTATATGCTTCTTGTCCTTGGAATATGCCACTTCCTTGATATGCGTGTTTCCAATTTCTAAATGAAAAAGTGATCTCATGTCCTAAACGGCTCAAAGTGATAATGCGTGAACAATGTGTGCATGTTTCGAAGTGAAATTTGTTCATGGGTTGCGAAGTTGTAAGCATTCAGAACCACCAGGGAAAGGATTGGTTTCAAATCGCATCCCGCTTGTGGCAGCAGGGCTGAGCACTGAATTGTGATAGGAATGTTATGGACAAAGATTGTTGTGGATAAACTATCACTAAATTTGGAATTTCCAGAGGGCTCTCATCATGGCTTATATTCGTGTACGTGAACGCGATTGTCCTGCATGTGGGCGAAAAAGTAGAAGGGTGACTCATCAGTGCTTATCTTGATAGCACTCTTCTGTCAGAATGATCGAACGGTAATGTACCGTTTGCAATTGGTGTTTGGAGTGATGTTAGAGCATCGCCACTGTTGGTCAGCATATGGACCCGGCACGGTGGTCACTGAACCCGGCTGTAATGTCAGTGAAGTCCAGGCCAGCCTCCTCAAAAAAATGGTTTGGCATACTATGTTCTCATGTCATTTTCTGCTGTATAGTAACGAAAACCTGAAATGGATCACTCTTCTAAATCAACTTCTGATTTCTCAAGGAAAATTGAATAAAGAGGATACTCTAAAAGGTGTCCATAACAAGGACAAATTTGAGGTACACTTTGAATAGTGTGCAGCTCTATCAATAGTAATGTGGAGGTGACACCTTTACAAGCGGTCAATTTTGGGTGTGCTTTTTGTTGTTTAAACCCTTGAGCATCCCAACACCTCAAATATGGCCTCTCCAAATTGAAAGATTTCCTTGTTTGACTATTATAATCCTTTTAATGGTACAATCAAAGGATGTGTCCCTTTCCCTCTAACTCAAGGCTTGTCTCCACTACCAATTGGTTCGGTTAGTTTATGTGAATCTCTTTTTAGGTGATAGTTTGATTGAAATAAATTGAGAAGGGTTTGGATTTTAATAAATATGAGCTCGGCTTTTTGTTATTTTAACTTCTATCCAATGTCATTTCTTCATGCGCATCAAATTCATTTCGGCATCACCTACATGATACTTTTAGCACCCTACACTTTGCATCTTAAAAAATTTGTAACTAATTCACAATGTGTCCAAAAACATGGAACCACTTGCATTTTGATTCATAGTCCTTTAACAAAGTGCAAAAATTGTTGTTCATGTTCTAAAGCATATTGGTTATGCCATAGAATTCGTACAATTTTAGGTGTAATTACCTTATTGAGGTGCAATTTGGGGATATCATTAGGGGAGATTTGAGGCCAATAATACACCGTTTTGGACCTATTCCCCCGTAGTGAAGGGTATGGTTGGTTGTTAGAAAAAAAAATTCAAATTAATTAATTAATTCTTAAAATGCCAGAAAAAGTTGATATATTTTTTTTGTTCTTTTGAAAATGATGTGGCACTCTCTTGGCCACATTAGATTGCCTTATTGGCTGCGTATATAGCGTTTTTAAGGTTGGGGAACTTGCAACCTTGTTTTGGCCTCAAAAATCCTCTAATGCCTCAAGAAGCAATTATCAACTTTTTGTCAACATGACCCACGAACATGACATGTGCATGAACAATAGCTAAAAAAACAAAGCTTTCTATGGTGCCATGTCATGGAAGAATGGAGGAGCAAGATAGCAACAGGGCTACATCAACAAAGCCAATACTACACAATTCCTTTGTCAAGTCACATTTTTTGTGAAACATTAGCAATCAAGGCTTTTTTTTGTCTTTCTAGTGTTAAATTGGAATAGAAAAAATTAACTTGGATGAAATTGCCAAATTGTGGATGAAAATAGAATTATGGACATGTGATATGTATTGTACTAATGTGATATTTTCTATCCAATATATGGATGAATGTTGAAATTTGGAACACTACTATAAGAAAATTTATATTACCACCTTGGCACCCCTTGAAAAATGAAAAAAAACTCTACAAGCGATACTCTTAGTAATGTGTATTCATTTTTGCTATTCTTGCGAAGACTTATCCCTTTGAAGCTTAGTCTTGCATATGTAGGAAGGTCATTTTCCATTGATTTTTTTTTATTTCATGTAAAGGAATGCAAAAGAAGGAAGTTAACTCCTTAAGAACTAGGGATGTTTTTCAAGAGAAATTGTCATTTTTTTAGTGCATTGCTTAAATTTGAAAAGAAAAAGTTTTTTTTTTTTTAACTTCAATTGTAAGAAAGTATAGTAGATTGCTATAGTAGAGTACAATGTGTTGAAAAAAATTTAACTTATTTGACTACATGGATTGAAAGGATTATGACATTTGAAATGAGAAATTTTTTTTTTTCCATTCTTGTGAAATGGAGTTAGCAAACTTCAATTCTTCTTGGAGTAAAATTTTTGTCTGATGAATTTGCATCTCTCTGCCATTGAGTTCTAAATCTTGTTAAAATATTATAAAATGCACTCATCTAAAATTTTAGAAGCAAATATAGTATCTAGTTTTCTCTAAATCATCTTGCAATGCAAGGATGTCAAGTGAATTAGCAATACCTTGTCATTTTTTGATGGTTTCTTTTGCAAAATGGAAATTTTTTATTTGAAATCCAAATGGTGAAAAGTTAAAGACAAACATTTCAAATATGTGGGAAAAACTTCAAGAACTTTGACTTCATAGATTGCAAGATGATAGGAGTCAAAGTTAAGAGAACTTTTTTTTAAAACTACCCCAATATAGCTTACAAAATTTTATTCCTCTTAGAATGTGATTTGAAAATTAATTTTAAAAAAAAATAATTTCATGCCATATTTTATTATTTATGTATATAAAAAAAATTTTAAAGTCAATAGGGGTTTTAGCAAAAGATGCTCCAAAGATGCTCTAATTGCCTAAATAACTCAAATCTTTGTGGGTAAAATGTCAAGCAACATAACTTTTGATCCAAACATCCAATTGGAATTCCCATGAAGTTGATGAATTTTCCCATTGTGTCAAAATTTTGAGAACATCCATTAAAAATTGACTTTGTATGAACAAACACTTAGTCCTTAAGGAATTAGCTACACAAATATAACTAAATATATTGCATTGTAACAATACCAAAAGGTTTCATCAAGCTATAAGGTTTCATTAAAAAGATATTTGAATGTCATTAGGGTTTAACAAGAACAAATTAATGAAAAATTACATAATTGTCAAATGAAATTGTGACCCAATTGTCCTCAATACCTACATGTTTTTCTTTATGTTTTCACCCAAAATGCTCTAAAATTGCCATTTCTAGTACAAGTACCAAATTTAGAGAAAATAATCTTTTTGGACATGTAATCATAGGATCATGTAGTACACTTGTTTGAGAAGATGTTAAAAAAATCTCCACTGTGTAGATTGCAAGATATTAGCATTTGAATTGACAAAACCTTTTGTTTATTTATATGAAAAATAAGGCAACTACACTTCACAATGTCACCTTTATATGAAAAACGTCCAAAATGGTGGTACTTCTTTAGATTCATTCTTCAAGGCAAGTTGGCTACATTCTTCAAAAAATTCAAATCATTTCGAACTACACATGTAGGAAAAAAATAGTATGTAGAAAGTAGAGAATGATTCAAAATTCAAATTTTTTAAGAATTTTGTTATACAATTGTAAAATGGTTGTAATGTTGTGATAAACAATTTACATCCAATGTTTTTATTTTTTCAAAAATATGGAAATTTGAGTTAAATAAAAGACTTCAAAGTTTATTTTAGAATAGAGATCCTATAACTACTTGCAAACTAAAACTCTTCATAACTTTTATTTCATTAATCAAAATGGAATGATTCAAAGCTTTGTATATATATACATAAATTTAAAAGAACAAATTTCAAATTTTTATTTCTTAAAGAAGTGATTTTTAAAGAATTTTTTTGAACTACCTAAGCTATCTACAATTCATTGAAAATTACATGTGATACAAATTATTTTAACCATGTAGTCAAAAGTTATTAAAATTTTGGGGCCTTAAAGCTACTCCTCAAACACATATTGTTTGAAAATTTAAAAAAAGAAATTATATTATATTATATATATATATTTGTAGTAAACTATCCAAAATCCAAAATTGCTATATTGCCAAGAAAACATTTGATCAATAAGGGGTTAAATGTTAATACAACCATGCTCTTCCCACTCAAATGAAGCACTCTATTCAATTTTCTTGGACAAGATCAATGTACACTAAGGGAGCCGACCCATTTTTTACCAATAGACTACACTCTTTCCAATCAACAAGAGATTAATGAAGGCACAATTTCCAATGCAGATGTGGAGCATTACAATTGGTTGCAAGCTTTGTTTATTTTATAAGTAACCTATGGTTGGAAATAGGAAGGCCTACATGACAAAAATGTGTGAAATAGAATCTTCAAAAAAAAAAATTTATAGTAATTAAATTCTGAGAAATAAAATTCTGAAAAAATATGAAATCCTTCTAAACTCTATTTCTGTAGGTGGGAAAGTTTCTCTACTCAAAAAAACAGTGCTCCAAACATGCAAAATTGCCTAAGTGGCTGGAAATGGGTCAGCTCCCTTACAGTCCTTTCGTCTTTATTTGAATACCCAAAACACTACTCTTGAAAGTGTTTTTTATTATTATTTGACTCAAAAATTAGCTACATGATGTTTCAATTGGATAAACAAAATAATCAAAATATAATGTTTCTTTGGCCACCCAAGTTGAGACCATCACTCATTTCACCTCATAAGTCTACAACTCCCAAGTCAAATTGGACAAACTACAATCAAACCTCTTTATTATGACATTAGCAACAATGGCATTCTTGACTACACTGCACACATGACAGACATTCAAAGTATAGTGTAGTGAAAAACTTGATATCCCAACTTCCCAAGTGGTCAAATTAAAGAGGTTAGAGTTTAGTGCAAGCCAGAAAGCTAGAAACTTTCTTCCGAAAATATTTATAAAACATACAGATTTTTGACATTTCGATGGTTGCCTCACAAATGCAAAAGACCAAAATGGGTTTTCAAAACTGCACAAATGTACAACGAATCTGAAATCCAAGCTGGCTTTCTGAGATTATACAGATCCAGAAACTTTCCACCTAAACTCGCACATTAGTGACAAATGGTCAGACGGATAGAAAGCAGATGGTAGTGCATTTGCACCAATGGTAGTTTGACTTGGAAGTGTCCATCGCTTACTTGGCTCCAACTTGTTTCGACTGTTGTACCAAATGTAATCAATCGTTCGGCGTTTCTCGGCTTCATTGAACCTAAAAATTGGAAAAACCGGCAGCGTCACTGAGAAACATGTTGCAGGTTGTGGACAATTTGATGGTGTGAAGATTGAAGCTTTCTGAAGCCCGACACACAAGGACTGTTCAGAACCGTAACGATGCACTTCATCACACAAGGGCTTGAAGAGAGCACACGAACGCACCTAAATTTCCAGGTTGTAAACAAGGGCTCCGCCTGTGCACCGCCATTATTTACGGCATTGCAATACTCGATCACTCCAAGCTCATCCGCAGGGTGAGGAGCCTCACAAGGGCATGTCAGACCGTACACACTTACCAAACTTTCGCGAACAATGTTGTAAGTCTTTGAAAGAGGATCCGCGTTCAGATCTCCACAAAATATTGTTGCCATGGATGTTCCTTTTGTCACGTCAGCTAACCGCTGTTTCATCAGCACAGGGAGTTGGAGAGTGTCAGCGCTGATAATTCCCTAAGCCTGTTAACTTTGATAGTGCTCACCCAACACTACAAGGGACAAGACATTGTGGTAAAACGAAACCCCTTTCTTCTCAGGAGGCAACCGCTCTCAAAGAACAACGTAAAACACGTTTATTCGTGATAAACAAGGAAAACTGGTTACAATTCGAACAACTTACAATCTCTGCTTTCAAGTATTAACAGTAAGTACAAAAAGGTAAAACACCTGAATAAGTTGCCGTATTTCTGTAACCCGCAAGTTCTCATTGACATCTCCGTCTTTGGCCTGATGCGAAATCAAAGATAAATACCAGAAAAGAATCACTTCCAAACAAAAAGTACTCGAAATTGATAACAAAGAAAGAAACACCGGTGAAGTACGGCATGAAAGCAAATTCCGCAAATAACGGTGCTCTGAATCCGAAGACCTTCTAAATGGATTGTCCATACCTTAAGATGTGTGTTGACGACAACAAAATCTTCATTCGCGAGCAAATCATTAAATCGACAAATTTGTCCTCCCTGTCTTCAAATCAAATGGCAGTGTGTGTATTCAGAACAAATTAGTGATGAATTGTAGAGTTGCATTCTAGGTGTTATATTGTCAAGGTCTTGAGCAGAAGTAAGAATCAACAATTCGCTCATCGAATCAGGACTAGAAAGCTCCACCGGAGCCGAGTCGGAAAAACCGGTTGGCCAGACTCCTTAAAGATTGAGATGAATCGTTTCGATACAACCTAGATGACGTCCAGACTAGATCGAATATTTGGATCCCTCACTTCTACTCGTGTGGTGTTTTCTATTTCTATTAGTTAGCTTTACTCGCTACTACCTGATTCAGCTTGGCTCCAGTAGAGTCCTCGTATCGGATTGTATTACTCTCTGATGTCCCACATTATCCACCAAACCATGATATTGCGACAAATCAGATTCTCGATTTCTCAGCATCCATCTCAGAGAATTCCTCTTTAGCAACAATAGATATACATGAGATGCTGTAGTATGGTCTATAGACAGCACATGTTAGTAACAAAATTCCTCAAGAATCGTGCTCACTGTTTCACCCCATACTTCATTAACTTGTAGCAAAAAAAAACCACAAAATTCAAAGACGCAGAAACATGGCAATTCTAATTTCTTAGGATGTGACCAGCCAACCAGCCGGCCTCTGCAGTTTTATACCATGAGTATGCATAAGAGACTACTGAAAGAACACCCTGCCAACGATCTAAAAGCATACCTAGAAGCTGCAGTCGAGATGTTTTGTAGAATATTGCACAACCATCCATGAGATACTCCGATCTCTACACAACGATGGTCAAACACAGTGATATTGTAAGTATTTAGGAATAAATTAAACTGATACGATAAGCGTACCAAGGGAAAGTACACGCAGGACACCGTTTACTTACTTTAAATTACTTACTTTTCCATAACCCCTCTAATGCATCATGCACATCATGCAAGGAGTAAGAGGCTCCCTAAGCCATCCCCATATATTTGAACTGAGAGTATCTCCTTAGAAGCATATTCAAAGCAACGTGAGAAACATGTACAAAAGAATACCTCCACACGGAGTTTCCGTCCCATATTTAAAACCAACGAAATGTTTCGCCCATGATGTCAACTGGCGATCTAGGAACATGACCAGAAAGTATCAAAGCTTGTCTTCTCCATCCCCTCCCCGCATGTACTATTTGGCACCCACATATTACCGGAGCCTCCAGGGCTCGCATCCATCGTTAACCCTTAAAAGTCACAGTTTTTGAAAATAAAAAGAAAGAAACGCCCGAGAGATGGTTGTGACGTTTTAAGGGCAAACGCAAGGCACACGTAAGGCTGCGGTAAAAGTGGGGCTGATTAACCCATACGTGGCAAAATGCCCCAAAGTGATCGCTTCCATATATAAAGGAATTGATATTCATCCTTTAGAACGCTACAAGGAAGTTTAGCAAAAGATTAGCCAAAGTTCAAGACCTGTGCTATGAGAACGGAGGCAACTTGGGCAACACAATTTGAAATCTCTAAAGGGGGCTAGTACTTCGGGACAAGATTTTAGGGCAAACTTGCAGAGGCCTGGAAACAAAAGACGGAATCACAGAATCATGTGGTTGAAATTGCAAACAAGACACATGCCATATCGCGGACCAACGCTAAGTAGATGCCCTTCTGGAGACATTCTCAAGATGTGTCACACTGAAGGTCCGTGATAATGCATTCTATGCAAATATGTTTTCGAAGTCACTATAATATTCACTTGTGACGAAAGATGGGCCAATTCTTTAAACTAGGTTTGTAGTAGATTAGGCCTCTAAAATGCCTGTGTAGGACTTCCACGGGGAATTTGAGGCTGCAAGTCCCATATTCGAATTCCAAATTTCCAAAATAGCCAGAAGATGACCAAAATGGAAAACCCGAAAATCAAGCTTCTTCCAAAATAGAAGCTGGATCAGGAAAGGACCAATCGTTCATCCAGTGTCCAACTGGAGGCACAAGTTTCCAAAGTGGAGACTAGGCAAGATCTTAATTAATCTATCAAGAAATCTTTGACAATTTTGGAGCTGTAAGAGTACTGTACTTAATAAGCGAGAGTGGTGTGGCGATGGAAAGAAGATATACCTTAGATACAACGCCGGGTTTCTGCCAAAACTCCCCATCGTACCCGTGCTGTTTCAGTTCCGGGAGGAAGTAGTCGTCTGCCCTGCACAACTCATTTCACTAGTCAGGTGTTTCACAATTAGAGATTCCATTTCATCGTCATACCGCAATGTGCTGCACAAATTCTCGTCCCAGTGGGCCATTCCAGCAGCAGCAATGCAGTAATCCTCACAGGTGATACCTAGACCTGCAATTGAACCTAGTCGAGGAAAACCCGACTCTCACCAAAATGGTTGAGCTCTTGCAGGCACATGACGTGGGGCTGGTCCTTGAGAATCATGTTAAGTAACCGAGGGGCACGATAGCTCCACTCCAAGTACTCCTTGTCGACCTTCCACCATCAGCAAGGAAGGGTGAATTCATGCACACAAATAAGCAGATCACAGAGCAAAAAGGAGATGCATTTCATCGAAATGGTGCGATCATCGGTAGAGTAGTGGGAAAGGAGTGGTACTCGAGAAAAGCTGCCAGTCTGCGCAAGGCCGTCAGCCAGAACATTCCATTGCAACACGCGGAGCCCCAGAGTCGCAGAGCAGCACGGGGTGTGGGACGTGACCCCTGGAGAGACGGTGATTTGATCCATGGCTGGGGCAAGAGAAAAGGACGCTGCTTTGACAATACCCAACAGAGGATGTGCGAAGGTTTAGGGTTTGGCACAAGCTAGAGAGAGACTGCAGCCCGCTCTTCGTTGCGAAGAAGACCACGACGAAGAACACCAGTTCATACCTCAAGTTAGGTTGTTTGTTTGTTCTGTTTAGGTTTAAGCGATCGAAGAAAAAGTTAGTCCCTCGGCTGCATTCTTGGTAATGTTGGAAAGCTCTCCATGAGAAGGAGTTTATGGACTTTGTTTTCTAGCGTTTGAACCTAAGGTGTGAAAGGCATTGAATTTTAAAGTTTTCATGAATTAGAAAATTGAATTAAATTATCTTTTTTTCTTTTAACCCCTTAACCACTTGATTCATTGTGAAACAGTCAAACTTCTTATCTGAGCTAATTTTAGCCTTTTCAATAGTGTTCAAATAACAATCTCATATTTTTACTACTTGAAACTCAAAATTCTATATCACTTTGAGAAATTGTAATTTGTTTTGTGAAAATTTCTAATTGTTATGATTTTTGTTGCAAAAATAGAACATAAATGAGAGAAATAGAAAAAACAATCCAAATTATTTGAAATTTTCTCAGGAGGTAAAAGTAGCAATGGAGATTAGCATGAAAAATTTTCAATTGGTTCTTTTATTTTTTTACACCCAAAATAGCCACATCAAACACCTTGAAGTCAAATTTGACTATCAAACCAAATATATCCTTATATTTAATTGATATACAAAAATTTTAAATTTTTTACTAGTAGAAAAATAAATTTTCTATTTATTTTGTATTTTTTCAATAGTTTTGAAGGAAAAATAAAATTATTGTGAATTTTCAAACCTAAAGGTGGAAATAAATTATATCAATTACAATATATATTAGAATATTCTATAATTTTTATTGTAAATGAAGAGTAGAATGAGAAATAAAATTTTATAATTTAAATTCAAAACACATTTAAAAAAAATAAAGTACGAATGAAAAGCACGCCATATTGTGTTATTTGGATTTTAACACAAGGAGTTTGCAATTGCAATAACTCTTTCAATTTTTGACATTTCTCAAAACTTTAAAATGGAATAGAAACAAAACTTGTCAAGCTTTGTTTTCTTAGTTGAAATCAAATTCCAAAAATAGTTCCTTTAAAAGTTGTAATCAAGGTTGACCAAGGTGCATCCACTTTTGGGATACCTACACATGTTGAAGAAGAATAATGACCTATTCGGAAATTATCCTATTAGTATAATAAGTTCGTTCCAAGGGAGACTTGTCAATGGGAATTTCATATCAAAAGGAAATTGATCTTTGATTTCTAGTTCTCATTAGGGATCTATTTCCAACTCAATTGCATCAACACTCCAAATAGACTTCTCACAAAACATCAACAAATTTTATTTGTTCCAATTACTTACAAAATATACAATCAAACACTTAGAGATCTAACAACATTCAACATTCACTTCCAATTTAAAACAACCATTTTCCAACTTGGTCATAATCCTTGCACTACACATCAAACCAATCACAATTTCTTAATTTCCTCCATTCAACAAAGACATTCCAGATATTCCACATTATAGACAACATTCAAATTTGAAAAATAATGACAATCAACACTACAACGACACTTCAAACTCAAACTTACACTTTTACTCCAAATTTCACCATTCAACATGCATTTCTTATACACACTTATTCCAACTTGAATTCACTCACACACATTGCAAACAATTAGGCCTAAAATTTTATCATATTAATCTAGATGGTGAGCACATCACCATTTACAAATTTTTAAGTTTTTAAATATTTTTCAATCATATTTCAATCACCACATTAAATTAGTCTTTTACTCAATCCATCATCAAATTTCACAACCACTTGCATACTCAATCTTCCTACTAGCTTCCATCACTAACTTCATAACACCATTTTACCTACACATCCATCATACAAAAAAACTAAAAATACGTAGCCGACTTAGGGCTGGGACTCGCATTGGTACTCTCAACAATGGATAAAAGAAAATGAAATGGAAAACCATCTTAATAGGCACCCAAAATTTGACAGTTACCAATTTGGAAGAAATGATCTAACTACCTGGATACTACCAATTTGATTCCTAATTAGATCAAACTAAATCTCCGAATTGGACATCACAACTACCCAATTGGCTTCCTCCATGACCACTAACCTAAAAACTAGTCCAATTTCAACTCGGCACATTCACATCAACCTAGACATGCCTAATTGCAATTTCAACTTGGAACCTCAAAATATAAACTATCCTCCAAATTGGCTAACTAACATTCTAAAATTGCCAAGTTGGAAGCAAAACAAAGGAATAACCTACCAAACTAAGGTAATTGGTCACTCAACTATATACCAAAAATTCAATACCAACTAAGATATCTATAGTGCGTTTAAGAGTTAACCATGACTTTCACATCATATGTCCAAAGGCCATGAAAGAAAGCCTTTGCATTCCTCCAAGTATAAAACTTTCTATTCATATCAAGAATGCAACCTCTCACACTACAACAAAGGCCTTGCACTCTATGTATAAAGGATATTGAATTTCAAAGCTTTTACAAATGAGAACATTAGAAAATTATTTTTACTTTTATTTTGACCATGGCAACAACATAGGACACACTAACATTTATGATTAGAACTTAATATTTTGAGCTTAAAGAAAGAAAATTCTTGTGAAAAAATACAAAATTCAATCTATAATCAATTTCAAAAGGAACTTTCAAATTTTGGCTTCAAGTATATTGAAAAACATTAGTTTGTATAGTGATGAATTTAACCATATGGATAACATCAATAAACCATATTTTACAATTTTTATTTGAAAATCATCATTAAATTATTATTCTACGTTGCAATTTATAATACATCTTCATACTCTTGAAAATTTAAACTAAGGGAACTTTGCCTTCAATAGTCTCAATTGGAGCCAATCCATTATACGCAAATATGTACTAATGGTGTACATTCATATGCATCACTAGAATTTTTTTGCATATTATAGGATGGCTTCCATTTGGACTAGCATAGGGAGATTTACCTTACCTTTGGACCTTAAAGGGTTAAAATTGCAATGTAGATAAGTTTTGAGTTTTAGGTAAGTTTTGATTAGTAAAAAAATGTTCATTTAAGACAAACAATATTGGATTTATAAATGATCCTAGTTGAATGTATGTACAATAGCATTAACAATACTCATAGTTGTACCTGCAACAAGTTTTAGTAGTAGTAGTAAGGGTGAATGCAAGAAACACTAGTACTATTTTGTGTCACTTTTGTAGTTACTAAGTTAAGATTGGCCATATTTTTTGCAGATTGAAGCCAATGTATTTGAATTTTTTTTGTGAAGATCAGAATTTAGACAATAATTAGAGAACTTATTTTTCAAAGAATTTCAAAAAAAAAATTATATTTAAATTTAAATTTAGCTAATTTATCACACTTTGTGATTTAGGGTTTTCTAACTTTGGGGACTATCCAAAATTAATGATCTAGAGCTAAAATTTTTGTGCTCTATTCCTACACTAGAGATGCATGTGCCCACCAAAAACAAAATTCAAATTATTTCATGTCCTCTACATTCATGCAAACAAGACTCCCTTGTGCACATAATTTTAAACATTGAAAATGGTTTCAAGATCATTTTATTTGGTGAAATCTATTTATCATGAAGTATTCTCAAATTGCCAATTTTTAATTTCTTTAAAAAAAAAATTTGTCTATTTTACAAATTAAAATGTCAAAGTACCTATTTTCATGAGATTCTGCACTTTTCTAGTTCTCCTACTTAACCCTAGAGTTCCTTGACTATGTTTTTGCCAAAAACGCTCCAAAACTGCCACTTCTTATACTAGTTTCAAAATTTAGAAAAACAACAACATTTTTGAACACATATAACTGTAGGATCTTGTAGTACACTAGTTTGAGAAGATGTAGTAAAATTTTCAAAAATTTCCATTGTATAGATTGCAAGATATTAGCATTTGAAGTGACAAAAATCATTTTTTTGTCCCAATGAAAAACCAAGCAGCAAACTTTACTAGGTCATATTTGTATGAAAAAATGTTCAAAATGATTGCAACTCTTTGAATTCATTCTTCAAGGCATGTTGGCTATATGATTGAAAATTTTTAGGTCATTTGAAATTGTATAACATATAAGAAAAAAATAGTAAGTAGAAAGATGTAGAGAATGGTTTAAAATACTAAATTATTAACAATTTATTTATGGAATTGAAAAATGCCAATCCCAATGGTTTTAATGTTGTAATAAACAATCTTCACCTAATGTTTTTATTTTTTCCAAAAATATTGAAAATTGAGTTCAATAAAACACTTCAAAGTTTATTTTAGGATAAGGAATCCATAACTACCCGCAAACTAAAACACTTCATAACTTTTGACTCATTGATCAAAATAGAATGATTCAAAGCTCTTAATGTATATATAAATCTAGAAAACCAATTAAAAATTTTGGTTTTTGAAAAAAGTGATTTTTTCAGAGCTGTCCATATTGTCTAAGTTTTTTAGTTGAAAAACAAACTACATTTTAGGCTATAACATTTGACTCCTATTTCCAAATGTCCTAAAACCTAGTGCAAATGAAAGATATTCCTTTTCCACACCTTCTATCAAAATTTGGGCCAAAAATATGGAAAGCTCTAGTCATACATACCTGCCCAAATTTTCTATGTTGCCAAAAAACATAGTTTGGTCCTTTAGGGGTTAAAAAAAATTTCTATGCTTTTCCTTCTTAGGGTACCTTCTCTTTAAAGGTTTATACATTAAACATATTTTAAAATTTTTTAAAATTTTATAGTATTACTAAGAAAATCATGAGTACTATGGCCAATGCAACAAATATGGGTGGTGTTTCTTGCATTCACCTTTAATTGCAGTTTATTGTTTCTAATGTGAGTATTGTCATATATCAATGAAACTAAACAACTCAAACCTCTCATAGTCAAATAGCTTAATCCAAAACATTGGTGCAATAGATTTTCAAGGATGAATGACCTTCTCAAATTTTGTAAGATAAAAAATATAGATTTTTCAATAATTTTGTATATAAAATTTTACTATTGATGAATCTCTATTGTTGAATTTAATTTAATTATATTGTTTATAATCTAATTTTATGCAAGGGTTTGTTTCAAAAATTTGACATATATTGTAATATATTTTGCATTTTGACTTCTCATTCTTAAAATTTGATTTTGATATTCAAAACACTTCATTTTGCTTTTGTGAAAAACAAACAAATTAAAGTTTTCCTTGACCAACTCAAACTTTGCTTAAAAGCTTCTATGAAATCTAAAATACAAGTTTTTTTGCAATTTGGAAATCAAAGTCTAGAACCATATTTCTAAATATAGAATGAAATAGAAATGTTTATATTCTATGAAGTTTCACACTATAATATACACGTATGTTGAATTTTCAAGTTTTTATTGCATATTTTGCATTAGATATAAATTTTCTTCACCTTTATATCTACATAAAAAATTAATTTAGACTCTTAAAAACCTATAGAAGACTTGAAGTTACTTCATAAAATTCAAATTAAAAGTTAATTTATATTTAACCCCTAAAGGTCGGAGACTATGTTTTCACCAAAAACACTCCAAAACTGCCATTTCTAAAACAAGCATCAAATTTTAAATGAAAAACATTTTTGGACACATGTAACTATAGGATCTTGTAGTAAACTATATTGAAAAGATGTGGAAAAAATTTCAGAATTTTTCACCGTGTATATTGCAAGATAATAACGTTTGAAGTGACAAAAACCATTTTTTTGACCCTGTGAAAATACGGGCAGCTGCACTTCACAAGGTCACATTTTCATGAAAAATTGTCCAAAATGATGGTTACTCTTTGGATTCATTCTTCAAGGCAAGTTGGCTAGATGCATAAAAAATTTTAGATCATTTGGAATTGCACAACATATAGGAAAAAAATAGTAAATAGAAAGAAATACAAAGTGATTCAAAACACTAAATTGTTAAGAATTTAATTATGGAATTGAAAATTTCCAATCCCGATGGTGGTAATGTATTAATAAACAATTTACATCATATATTTTTATTTTTTTCAAAAAATATTAAAAATTGAGTTAAATAAAGGACTCCAAAGTTTATCTTTGAGTAGGGAATCCATAACTACCTACAAACAAGAACACCTCATAACTTTCATCTCATAAATAAAAATGGAATGATTCAAAGATTTTCACATAGATATATATAAATCTAGAAAATCAACTTCAAATTTTTATTTTTGAAAAAAATGATTTTTAAGAAATTTTTGGGTTGCCTGTCGAGCATTGAAAATTATGTATCATTCAATAACTTTTGAATCATGTAGTCAGAAGTTATGAAAATTGTTGGGCCTTAAAGCTACTCCTTGGGCACATGTTGTGTGAAAATTTCAGCAAAAAAAACTAAAAACTCCATTCGTAATGAGCTGCCCAAAATTGCTATGTTGTCAAAAAAACGTAGTTTGAACCTTCAAGGATTAAGGGCAAAATAGAGGACATATTTATCCTCTCTATATGTGTTCATAGGTTTATCTTTTTAGTATTAATAATATTATGTAATTTAAACATATAAGAAAATAGAATGTTATTGAAGGTGTCCACCCAAGACAAAATAAGGAAGAAATTTTGAGATGGGACTGCACCGTAATTATAACATGCTTGCATATACTTTTATTCCAATGTCAAGGTGTGAATTTCTTAAATATAATTTCTTTGACTCTAGAAAGACACGCATGTATCACCATGATAATCAACCAAAAATTGCCCAAATTCTTGGATTAATACATGAAATCTTCCTTTCTAGACTATCATCTTCATAGTCATTCATTGGACTCTAATAATCTTCTACTTTTTTACTCAATTGAAAGAGTCTTTGAGGACACACATATAATTTTGTTGCTATAATATTAGTATACTTGTAGCAAAGTTGTGAAAATGATTCAAAGATGACCACATGTTCAGAAATCTAGAGCATTCTATCTAACCTTGTAATGTCGTTGCAACACTAAGTGGCCAATGGATGACAAAGAATCCTTCTATATAAGACAAAAAGTGCAAATTTTCATCTTGTGAATTTTGTTTGAAAAGGGGAGGTCTTCCACACTAGTTTGACTTCCAGTGAGTGCTCTTGGTTTTCTTTAGTCCTCGAAAGACACTAACTTAAGGTTGAAAAAGTGTTTGATGGATGACTTCATTGTTCACTGTAAAAACAAAGAATGCACCTATCGGTCCAATAATAAAAGGAATTGTAGTGACTACATTGTTTATAGGGTCACATCTTTTAAAGGTTAAGCAAATGATTTCCACAAATATCAAAAAAGATGATTTCCATGGTGACTAATCCCTCTTTTTAAGGTTAAACGTCAATCACCAAAAAAAGAGTGTATTGTACATTTAGGTCAGATTCAACACCTTGGTGTCAAAATAATTTAATTTTTAACATTTGAACTATTCAACAGCTTGGTTCAATTTTCTTGACTTTTGGCATACTGCTCTTCCTAATTTTTTGACACTTTGATGAAATGATTTCATTTTTTCTATTCAAACGTGAATGTATTCCTTTTAATTATTTTTATTTTTCAAGAATAAACTTTTTATTATTCAAAATTTCCAACTATGAAATTTTCTCAGATTTTCAGAAATAGTTGTACAATTTTCCCCTAATTATTTACGAAATCGACCTACACGTAGGGTAGTTCTGAAATGGAAAAAAAAAAATCCCATCTCGCCCTGGCAGATTGAGCAAGGGGCTCGCATCCCTGAGCAGGGATGCAATGGGCTGGAGACACGGGGCAGGCGGAATGAGTGCCACATGGGAACACGCCAGCACTCGTAGCCCTGCAGTCGACACTCCATAGAAGGCTCTATCGGTCTCCCGCTCACTCCCAAACTCCCGTCTTCGCAAACTCGCATTCTGCTCTCTCACCCCGCAATCGTCTTCCCATCCTTCAGCTGCGTCTCGATCTCAGGTATGTCGCTGGAAGCCTTCCTTGTGGACGTTGGTCATGCTGTCAGATCTCTTGCTTGCCTTCTGCGTTAGGTTTCAAGCTGCTAGGTTTAGCTAGTGGGAGCCAGGCTGTGGCGATAGCCGTTTGCGTGGGGGTTGTGTGGGAGAGGGTTTAACCTAGGGTGGGGTGGGAGAAGCTGGGAACCATTTCTTCTGTCCATGTGGTTTCTGCTTTCAGAATTGGCTTGGGTGGGTTCTTCGGGGGTTGTGCAGAATTCTGCAAAGGTTCTTGATTGGGTGTTCCGGTTCGGTAAGGTGTTTGGAGCTTCCCTCTGACGTAGTTTGCCAATCTGTGTTTGAAGTGTTGGTGATTGGAAAGTGCAGATATTCAAAATGGTGACGGCTCGCGTGAACACGTCCGTGGATACTCCCCACGCAGACTTCTTTGTCGACTTGGGTCACCCATTGTTGAACCGTGTTGTGGACGGATTGGTGAAAGTTGGAGGAGTGGGCGCTTTGCACGCCGCTTCTCAAGATACCTACAAATTTCTGCTGCAAGGTAATTCGTCCTCGGTGTTCTGTATGTCTTATTTACCCTTTTGCGGTACGCGTTGATTAAGTATTGTTGATGTGGGAAGGTTTTGCTAACGTTGTGTTTCGAAATACGCAGAGGAGACGAGTAAGAAGTCATTGGAGAAGACCGCCCAGCGCATGGTCAAGGAGGCCGGGCAGTGGGGACTTGTAGCGGGGATTTACACCGGCATGACATACGGCATGCAGGAGGCCCGTGGCGTGCACGATTGGGTAAGCTTTACTCATTCTTGAGGGCGTTTCGAGTGAAATTGCTGTGATTTTTGAATATGTGCGCGGTTTGGACATTGAGATTTGGTGTCTGTTTGACATGGTGATCACCAGTACTGATATGCTTTGGAATTGGCGGTTGCAGAAAAATGCGTTGTTGGGAGGAGCCCTGACCGGCGCTGCTTTGTCTTTGACGGAGCCCAACCCCCGGAGTGACCGAATTGTGCGTGGAGCCATCACGGGTGGTGCAATCGCCACTGCGGCTGAGTTCCTGCGCAGCCTCACCTAGATTTGACCAGACTGAGATGATGTGAAGCACATTTTTTGTGTAGTATGTGTGATACCGCAATTGAGACTCCATTTCATTGTATTAGTTTGGCAGCGATTGAGCGGAAATGTATTTGATGTACGCCATGTTCAAATTCAGGTTAACGTTTCACTTAACTGTTCTCAAAGGGTATATGGTTTGTCAACTGTTGTAAGCACCATCTGCTCCATGTGTACTTGTGGCCATCTTTGCCACTTTCACTTCTTTGCCAGACTGAAATAATTAGAGGTAATCCTCGCGTCCTTTTATGAATGTAAACGTTATGTACAATTTCGAAATGACAATTGAGTGAGTACCATTAAATCATTATACATTCTGAAAACATAAGACATTCTCTTGCCGATTTGCAGGTGTTCTGTAAAAGCAAAATTTATGCAAAGTTGAATTTTGAACTTATGCAGAGTTGCAAATCAAGGTTAAACAGCCCATCATTGTCAAATCACCTATGACGGACACTTAACAGTTGATCCCATGATGGTTATTATCAGTTTATGAAATTTTGGGTCACCATCAATGTCTCACCTCACACTATTAGAGTGAATAGTGACCCCATTATTAACACCTAGCTTTTTCAGTGTCAATCATTTAAGAAAATGACTTTTTTAGACCCTTCCAAGTTAGAAAATATTGTGACTGCTTTTTAGATGAAGAAGGTGAGTATTATGAACATAGGTTTTGTTAGTTATAGAGTAGTCTACTGATTGTTTTGGGGAGATCACTTCAAAAATCATAACAAATTTGTACTTTATTGAAAAATTATAATTTCAATTGTTGTTGCTATTTCTCACTTGACTGTGTGGGGGAAAATTTTAAAAATTCAGCCATGGCATGAGAACAAACTAGCGGTTCTGACCATGATGCACTGTTTTACCTTGTTATCTAAATTCATTTTCTTTCGACAAGATTTGAACCTAGTCCAACCTAGTGTACCGAGGCGGATGCTGAATATTGTTAAAACGAAAAGCCATGTGTATCAAAGTATATCAAAGTTTGGCAATGTGTACGAGCAATATAATGTACAAGTGGTAACTTTCAGCGAAGTTGATAAATTCCACTTAACAAAATGGATGCAAAATCTGGAGGGTTGGTGATCATCGCTAATATATGATCACTTTTTAATAAAGACAAACGAAACAAAATCAATAATTGGTAGTAGAACAGATGCGGAAGACACTTCCGACTAGTCGCAAATCATGTCAACTCAGGGCACCTACTTTCATCCTGCAGACAGGTTACTTCAACAACCTGCATAGCTAAATAATGCCACACTCGTACATAATCATTTGAATGTCTAATTCTCGCAAGTAATCATTTGATCGGTAACAATGTATGAATGTTTTGAGACCTGGTTGCAGTCGAAGAAAAATCGAAGTTACAAGTTCAAAGTTCAAGCACCGAGAGTTCTTGTATGTTGATCGGAGATATGTCGCTTGGAGGCCCTATAAATGACCGTCTTCCAATAATTTCATTGACAACTTCAGTGGGATGAAAAGGATCCCAAAAAACGTACTGATTTCGATTTTGACACATACTGGTAAGCGGCAAACAAGGGACTACACCATTGTACTTTCCTGCTCCACAACAACCTATATTCGCCACGGTGAGACCTGCCACAACATTGGCAGATACACTTGAATACCGGTTTTCACTTGAGGTAGGGTATAGACAAAAAACAGCCAATTGGTCATTCACGAACAAAGACATTATGATAAAGAACTAATCTGTGAACAAGCATCTAATTCATAATATTCTTGAAATCGAATCACCTTTTGAATTGGCAAGAATTGGCATTTTGTCTCCTTTTTCAAGATGAGCTCAATTTGAGTAAGTGAGAGCTCTTGAAACCAATGAGCCATTGTCATTGCATATTACCGTATGGTACCCCAGAGCTTTATTTTTAATTTTGAGTACTTTTAACTGATTCGGTATGACTTTGAAATGCTACCCAAAAATGCTAAGAATGTATCATTCAACTATTAGCATCACCAAGCTTGGACCTCTTACCGTGAGCATGAGGGTTCTCGATGGCTTCCAGAACTCCATCGTATACGTTTCCATACAAGAAGAGAGAGTGTGGCAGCGTCTGAGTGAGCTCCAGTAGAAGAGACTTCAAAGCCACATTGAAGCTCACCGCCATCTCATTTTCAGCTGCAATGCAGCGGCCGTCGGGACTTCCTAATGCTAGGCGTGAAGGAATGCATCCAATAGGACCCACGGCAGACACCAATAACTTCCGGGCACCCAATTTGTAGACGTTCTGCAACATGAACAAAACTCGACCATACTGAAAAATTCTGGGTGCACAATTTGACAATACGCAAGTAACACTTTCAGTCATTTCTCAGCTGTGAAATTCAATTTACTTTTAACTACTTGATTATTAGTTAGGGACTTCTATGGTACCTAATGATCAGTCTCGATCTAAGCGTACCGTCAGTTGGGTCTTGAACGTGGCCATGAGAAGCTGCACAAATTGGGATGGCGTGTACTGGTTCCTCGTTGCATTGTTGTTGGGAAGTAGATAGTTGTTGATGTAGTCATTGCTCCCCATGACGACTGCATAGAGAGACTTTTGGAGTAGATTAGTGGCGCCAGCTCCTCCCAGCAGAGCATTCAGTTCGAGAGTGGTTTGATGGAATAGCTCAATCTGCTTGTTGAATGACAGCCGCGCAGCCTGCAACATGCCATTCAATCTCAGCATCATCAATCTGAGCCCAACTGCATCACTTCTGATTCGAAGGACGATTCTTGCGGCTTCAAAAGGAAATCACTGACCGAATGTAATGGTATGGAAGGATCTGATGACAACGTGACCTCGAAGCTCCGACCTTATTAAATTTTGACATGTATGTACATGTATACTGGCTGACAAGTTACGATGTAAACAGCTAATCCCTAAAAATGGTGAAATGCATGTATAATGCACATGGTCGGCTTCGTCTGGTCTCAAAGGTTCGAGAGCTGTGGCACTAAAATGTCACATTCTTGGCACTATGAAAATTGCCATCCCTCCAAAAATAAAAAATAAAAAATATCCTTCTCCAGCTTTTGGAGGATCGACGGCACTCTGAAAGAAATGCGTCAATCTAAAATATTTGAGGTTCAACGGTGGGTAAATTAACTCACATAGTTTGCGCCAGTTGCATCAAGAATCCCTCCTGCACCAGAGGCATAGCTCAATCCCTTCAAAATACCAGAGCCTTTGCTTGTAGGTGCCAGGGATGGGGGCGGATATGGTAGACCTATGTAATCACCTGCCACTCAGACAATTCTTGTCAGTGCACGCTTTGTTATGTCTCATGTGACGATACAGCTCGAAACCGAAGAGAAGGCATGTGTAGTATTTTCTGCAAAGCCAAGTCTAGAGCGTGTACCAGATTTGACGGGAAACAACAGGTACACTCTAACTCCCTTTAATGTGACTGCTAAGGAAAACAGTCGTAGTCATAGTGAAGGTCAAATAGTTTGAATGTGAGACAAGTGTGCTCCAGTCATTACTATTATGACAAGTAGGCAAGATATTCCAGAATGCCATAGACGAGAGGGTCAGATTAAAAAGGTCTGAGTGTAATCCCCATTGGTCGAGATGACTTGCCTCTCTGAAATCAAAAAGAATATATTCTCAAGTGCTTCAGAGCCGTGGCCCCGAAAACGAAGCTCAACAACTTGAAAGTGAACCTCCAGATGAACAATACCAGTGGCCCGCATTGTGACCCAAAAGAAATGAGATCGAAGACTTACCCAAAACATCGAGAGAGTGTTTGCCATTGCAGAAGCGACCTGTGGGTTTGTGTGTTGGAAAATCGATTCCGTTAGGGGGGAGATTAGCTCTAGCAAGAGCTAGAGTGACGTAGTTGTTTTGTCCACTGTCCACCAAGGAGTCCCCGAAAATAAAGAAAGCCGGAAACGAAGGCTGCGTCGCCACACTCAGTTGCGAGTAGTAGTACTGCAATAGAACGATCACCATCAGAAGATGGCGAAGCGCAGCCATTGCTAACCAGCTCGCCGATCAAGCTAGCAAGTCTCCACCGCCTTCTCGATCGATCAGACTATATATGACTCGAAAATTACCAGACTACGAAAGGGACTAGCTTAAGACCAAAGGAGTAGTACTGAGTGGTACTCCAATGTGACCATGGTGAACAAAAACTCCTGAAATATATACAGTACTTGAGCCAGGGCTGGCTGTTTCGACCAACTGATGTTTATGCCAACCACTTCGATCCAAACTGCATGCACGCAGTTAATGCCAACGCGGAGAAGGGAATGCAAAAGAAGCTCCGCGAGCCCATACGCCATTTTGAGTGGTTGCAAGCACATGCAACTCCAAGCTAAGACAGCTCCTGAAACACGACTTGATGGCAACTCAGAGCGAAATTAATTGATCGAGCTTCGTACACAGAGCCCCAGAGGAGGGTTCGAGTGACTGGAGGTGACATAAACTGGACAAAATTGTCACAAAACTGTCAGAGAAGGGATGATGAAATAAGTTACATTGAATGCCGGGGCAATCAAACTTGCTTGAGTCCCTGACCTTGCCTTGCCTTGCCCAACTCTATCATACACTTCCAGTCTTCCACTTCCACAGCTGCACTGCACTGTGTGACCCTGTCTTGTCACTTTGATTAATTAATGATGTATCTTCATTATATATTAATAAAACCTGTACCAGCATGTCATTGCATTTGAAAACTGTCAGGTGCAAATTAAATAAATCAGCCGATTAATTACCGGTATTAAGTGATCATGATCTTCAAAGTGACCTTCCAAGTTGCTCAAGTCTCAAGACTCTCTTAAAAGCATCTTTTTTAGGGCATCCCCAATCCATGAGCGGAAACAGGGACAGTTCCGGGGTTTTCAAGTGGAGGGAGGCGAAGCTCATTCGGCCTTCTGGTGACTTTTAATAAACTGAATCGACACAATGCAAAGCTAACAATCCAAACCTTAAATGAACTTTTCTATATTATAAAAAGGTAAAAAAAGAAAGGAAACAATTCTACATTACAAAAAGATTTATTTTTTATGCAAAAAAAAAATTTCAGTATATTGGCATATATAACAATGCTTGCAAAGGTTTGACAATTATGAATCTTCCTATTTTAATCAAGTTTAAAGCTCTTCATATTTGACCAACTTGACATATTTGGGAAAGAAGATGGTAGACCTAGGAATAAAGGGAGACACATACCAATGGCATTCATGAGTGATTTTTAGAGTTGTTCCATCATTATGGCATTAGCATAGTGGTCTCCGAATGAATTGAGGCAATTCTTAGGGTGTCCGCACAATGGTAGTTTGATATAATTGCCTTACCAAATTTTATTTTTCACTACATCATAATTAAAACTTGAAATTTCTATCATTGGAAGTGCATTCAAAAGTACTTTGAATAGATACAAGAAAACAATCAAGTTTAGACATTAGGCAAACAAAATAAACCACTCAAAAAGTACACTAGAAGACAAAAATTATAGTAGTTTTCTCAAACTAAGGTTATCAATGCAAAATTTGCCCAACTTCACAGCATTATGGAGTAGCATTGGCCAAGTTTTGCATTAGTAATTGTGATTTGTGAAGACCACTAAGGTATAGGCTCCTAAAAGCATCCCCATCCCCAATGGCGTCCCTTTCTAAGAAAGAGGGTCGTTTTAGAACCTAAATGTAGACATATTAAACATAGCTTATTAATTATTGACTAACAAGATAAGCCATGTATGATTCACCTAGATTTGCGTTTCAAAATAATTTTATTTTTGGAAAAGGACATTATTGGGTGCACGTACGTTAGTATAATTTTTGTCTTTTAGCCTCTAAGGGCTAGAAGGTATTTTGGGCAAGGAAAAGTTCAAAACTACCAATTTTCAATGCATTGTCCAAAATTTAAAATTTTAACTTTTTTTGAATTCCAACCATACAAAAGTACATTAAATAAGTAAAGTAATGTATAGAAAAAAATCCATAACATTTGACCGTGTGAATTGAAAGATTATAAAGTTCGAAGTTCAAAGTGAAAAAAAAACAAAAAAAACAAAAAAAAACACTTTTTTTCATTCCAAAGAAATAGGGACAACAAATTTTGAGCCCCCTTGGCTGAATATTTTTGCTCTACACAAAAATGAGGATTTTCACCATTTGTAAGTGTGTAATACTAAGTTCATTTATGCAAAATTTCAAAAGCAAATATGGAGTCTAGCTTACTCTAAATCACCTAACAATGCAAGGAGGTTTAATGAATTGGCAATACACTTGTCAATTTTTGATGATTTCTTGTGCAACAAGAAATTTTTTAATTTGAATTCCCAACCATGAAAAGTTAGAGACAAAAATTTGGAATAGTAGAATAACTTTCGAGAACTCTAACCTTGCAAATTGCAAAAAAATAGGGTCTAAAGTTAGAAACACATAAAAATTTTCACACCAAAATTGCCTTAACATAGCCTTCAAAGTTTGAGATCTCTTAGAATGTGATTTGAGAACTAAAAATTTGTTTCTTTTTGGACAATTTTATGCCATATGTTACTAGTTATATGTATGCAAAATTTCAAAAGTCCATGAGTGTTGTAGCAAAAAATGTCCTAATTGTCCAACTTAAAAAAAGTTTAGGGCAACTTCATTTTTAATTTGGACACCCAATTAGAAAAAAGAAAATTAATATTTCTACTGAGGGGGTATATGTTCACACCTTGTATTGAAATTTTGTGAATATTAGGCCAAATTGACTTTATAAGAACCTACCCAAATTTTCAATTGTCTATTCCACAAATAGCTATTGTAGCCTTTAGGAGATACCATGTTTTTGAAGAGTTTATTTATTTTTTATAATGTTTAAATTTGATTTTTCTAATATCCATTCAAAATACTTTTGAATACACTTTTAATGAAAGAAATTTCAAGTTTTAATTACAAAGTAGTAAAAAGTGATAGAGATATATTTGGCAAGCTTTGATTTTGTATCCCATTCCCCTAAAGGACCAACATGCATTTTTTTTGGCAACATAGCAATTTTAGGTAGTACATGTGATTGGAGATTTCCATACTTTTGACCTAAATTTTGATAGAAGGTGGGGACAAGGAATATCTTTCACATCCACTAAATTTCATGACATTTGGAAATATAAGTCAAAATATATGGCCTAATATGTTTTTTTTTCATAAATGGGTAATTCAAGCATATCAACAAAAATCACTTTTTTCATAAACAAAAATTTAAAATTGGATTTCTAGATTTATATACACATGGGAAAATTTGAATCATTCCATTTTGATCAATGAATCAAAATTTGTGAAGATTTTTTGTTTGTGGGCACTTATGGATTCTCTACTCTAAAATAAACTTTGAAGTCTTTTATCTTACTCAATTTTCAATATTTTGGAAAAAATAAAATCATAGCACGTAGATTGTTTATTTTAACATTAAAACCATTAGAATAGGCATTTTCATTTCTATAGTTAAATTCTTACCAATTTAGTATTTTGATTCATTATCTACTTCTATCTACTTACTATTTTTTTCCTACATGTTGTACAATTCCAAATGATTTTAAAACTTTCAAGTACGTGGCCAAGTTTTCTAGAAAAAAAATCTAATGAAGTATCATAGAAAAGTGAGCTTGTAAAGTGCAACTGCCTTTTTTTTTGAGGGCTACAAAAATGATTTTAGTGAATTTGAATGTTTATATCTTGTAATCCATGATGTAGAAATTTTTGAAATTTTTACAACATGTTTTCATGTCAGCAAACTACAAGATTCTACTATAATATGTGTAAAATTTTATTTTTTTCAAAATTTGGTACTTGTACTAAAAATGGTAGTTTTCGAGTGTTTTTGGTAAAAAAAACATAGTCATGAAACTGTAGGGGTTAACCCCTCACCGCCCAAGGGGATCAAAAGTGTCCTAAGAGAGTTTCAAGTTAAATTCAAAGTGTTGTAACTTTTGCATCCGTTGTCAAAATTCAATAAAACTTATTGGAAAAATTGCGTTCTCTCTTCTAGTTTATGTGGTAAAATTTTCAGATCAATACAAGCGGTATTGATTTCTTGAAAGTTAGTCAAAGTTCACAGATTCTATTTGAGTCCACCAAACTGTATTTGATGGCTGAAACTTTTGGGGGTTGTATCTCCTTCATCTAATGTTTGTTTTCAAAAAAAATTGTTGGGTTATGTTTCCCTTGAAGTCTAGTTATTGTGGTAAATTTTCATGTAAATCCAATTTGTTTTGAATGTTTGGGAGCAATTCAAAGTTCAAAATCCCAACATTTTTGGATTATAGTGAACTTTGGCGGTTTGTTTCTTCTCCATACAATGTCCGTTTCCAATATAAAAAAAAATGGGGGGAAAGTTGCGCATACTAATCTAGTTTGTGTGGCTAAAATTTCATATCAATCCAAAAAGTTATGAGGGACTAAGAAGCATTTTAGTAGAAGGAGGTTCAACCTTAGATGTGTTTTCTGCAACTTTTCTTGCCTATTTTTTGACATTTGCAAGCCATTTTGCAAACACATTGAATCAATTTAATGATGTTTTTTTTCTTCAATATGTTTGTACGCTGGTTTTGAATCACTTTATAGTTTCAAGTTCTTTCATTTGAGTAAGCTTAGAAATTGAATTTTACCTCCAAGTGTATTGCTAGGAAAATTTCAGCATATTTTTCCAACACTAAAATATTATAATCTTTCAATCTATAGGGTCAAATGACTCCAAATTTGACATCATCTACAACATGTTCACTATGAGATTGTACGGTTAAGATCTTTATAACTTAGTGACATTTACATCTATATTGCTTCAGAAACATTGATGTTTTGGACCCCAAAACAACCTTGGGCGGTGAGGGGTTAATTACATCTTAGAACTATCAAAGTTTTATTTTTTCTTGCCATATCTACCTTACTTATACTTAACAATTCACAAAGGAAGAAAATCAATTTTTCTTCGTTAGATTTTTATTTTAAAGACTTTAAGCTCAAGTCTTTGCCATATAAATCTTTTTTAGTTCAAAATTTGTAGTGAAAAAAATTGAAGTGAAGGAAATTGAAAGTCTTATTATCTATTGTGACAATGTCCTTCCAAAAGTTTTCTTCACTTCATAATGCTAGTATCTTCCAATCTATACGGTCAAACTTCATAAAATTTTTACCTCATATTCTAATACAATATAAACTAATATAAAATTACATTATTCAATACCCATAATTTTCATTTTTCTATTTTCTTGCCTTAATGCAAAAGAAATGAAGGTTTTGAGTGGGTTTTGACCAAAAAAATGCCTTCAAACTATAGGATATAAAAAGACAAAGTTGTAAGGTAATTGCACTTAAATTGTTCAAATAAGCATCTGATTTTTATTCCATCCTTAAATCGTGTAAAAGTTTTATAGGATTTTGTTGGGAGTACAAGGAGATTTAACCCCTCACTGCCCAAGGTCGTTTTGGGTTCAAAAACATCAGTGCTTTTGAAGTGACATAGATCTAAATGTCACTAAGCTATAGAAATCTTAACCATACAATCTTGTAGTGTACATGTTGTTAACAATGTGTATCAAATTTGAAGTCATTTGACCGCATAGATTGCAAGATTATAATGTTTTAGTGTTGAAAAAGAATGCTGAAATTTTCCTTAAAACACATTTAGAGGCAAAATTTGACTTCTAAACCTAATCAAATGAAAAAACTTTAAGCTAAAAAGTGATTCAAAACCATCATATGAACACATTGATGAAAAAAAATATCATTCAATTGACTCAATGTGTTTGCAAAATGGCTTGCAAATGCAAAAAATAGGCAAGAACAATTGCAGAAAACACATCTAGGTCTGAACCTCCTTCTACTAAAATGCCTCTCAATCATTCATAAATTCTTGGATTGATATGAAATTTTAGCCACACAAACTAGATTAGTATGCGCAACTTTCCCAAAATAATTTATTAGAAACAAACACTGTATGAAGATGATACAAGTCGCCAAAGTTCACTGTAGTCCATAAATGTCGGGATTTTGAATTTTGAATTGCTCCCAAACATTCAAAACTACTTGCATTGACATGAAAATTTTATCACAATAACTAGACTTCAAGGGAAATATAACCCATCAAATTTTATTGAAATTGAACATTAAATGAAGGAGATACAAGCCCCCGAAGTTGCAGCCATGAATTGCACTTTGGTGAATCAAATTGAACCTGTGAACTTCAATTCGCTTCCCAAAAATCAATACCTCTTGGATTGATCTGAAACTCTTACCACATAATCTAGAAGAAAAGGCGCAAATTTTACAAAATTTTTATTGAATCCGGACATTGGATGCAAAAGTTACAATACTTTGAATTCTATGAGAGGCCACTTTTGGGCCCCTTGGGCGGTGAGGGGTTAAAATTCTCTTTGCATGTGCTTTGTGAAGTCTACTTGTTCTTTCCACTTATTATTTGCTGGAAATTTTAAAATTTGTGTCTTTGCATATATGTGTGTGAATTTAGATGTGTGTGCCATGGATGCTCTTGTAGTGTATTTGACACTTCCTAGCTACTCCTAAAAAATGGATCTGAATTTTTTTTAAATAGTAATTTATTAGATTTGCATTTGAACTCAATTTTCACAATTTTGTAAGAAAAATTTCACAAGGATCAATTTTCTTGCTACAACAATCTGACCATTGGAATTAGTGTATTTCAATTACATCTTAAAGATATCAAAAAACTTAATTCTCTTTCTAATTGGTACCTACTTCTATTTCAATTTTTTTCAAGAATCAAAATCAAGTTTTTCTTTTTGAATTATTTTTCTTAGATTCTCAATTCAATTTTTCAACACAAAAAACAATATTTATGGAGGCAAAAAATTTTAATTAAGAAGATTCTAAGTCTTATATACTAATCGCACAAGTGCAAGAAAACTACATTTCTTCATTTTGAAACACTAATATCTTGCAATCTATTTGATCAAAGTTTCTTAATTTTCTTCCACACATTCTTACACTAGTCTAGTGCAATAGCCGATGATTAGATATGCAAAATAAATCTTAAATTTCTTCACTCTTTGCAATAGATTTGACAACTTTGAGTTACTTTTGATGAAAAAAGGTCATGAATTGTAAGGTTTAACCATGGAAGGATACCAAGGACAATAAGGGCCAAGGTTAAATGATCCCTTCTTTGCCCCTATTGGAATGGATTGAGGCCATCCCTTATACTCTTGCAACTCCATTTTGGAGTATCATTTCCAATGGCTACTTCTTTCCACCATTTGGCTAATTCTATTTCTAAATTTTAGAATCAATATCCATCACCTATTATATTTTATCTACAAATAAAAATCTCAACTCTATAAGAAATATGTGTTTAAATTAACAGATTATTTTGGACATCCAATGTAACAATCCTTGTTTTTGATGTCAACAATGATATACAATGTAACACGAAGATGTTACATTGTAAATCATTGTTGATATAATTAAAAACAATGGGTTGTTGCATTGGATGTCTAGAAAAATCCATGACTTTAGACATAGGAAAACACAAGGTTGTTTTAATGCAACCTTCAATATGTGAAGAAATAACAACTTTCCAACCAATATTTTTCACCTAAACAAAAATAGGAAAAAGTCTTTATCTCAATATTATTTCTAAAGTCAATACCATCAAAATTAAAATGTCATGTCTAATAGATATCTTAAGAATCTAAAATGTAGGTGATTAAGTATTCTATGGTGATTACTTAAGTAATGGGAATGATCATCTATGGAGCCTACAAGAATGCAAAATAAAGCATAATATTCATGTAAGTATAAATAAATAAAACATACTTCTTCTATACTCCAAGTGCTCCCAATGTTTCCTTCTTCTTTTTTGCACATAAAAAAAGGGGTTGTTAAGTATGCAAATGTGAAGTGTATTCTTGAAATTTGCACCCTAATTGATACTTTTACCAACACCATTGGCCAAATCTATATTGTAAATTAATATTGGGAACAACTCAAATATTGTTTTAAAAGTCTAACCATTACAAAAAAATTCAACCTTTGGAAGGTCTACAAGTTTAGAACTTCTCCGGTGCAAATAAAGAGGAATTAAAATGTTTTTTTAATTTTATTGTATTTTAATGAAAACAATTGATGTGGCACTACTCGTGCTACATCAAATTTTCATATTTTTAAAATATTTCTGTACATTCACCGCGGAGGGCCGAAAAAATGAATCCTTAACCTTATAAAGATGGGCTGGTCTCCAAAGAAATCATCAGTTTCTAATACCATGGGAATCAATTGCTTAAAAAAAATAGAGAAGTATTCATTGGAATTTAAACTATTGTAGAAGATGTTCCCTTTTCACAACAAAACTCTAAGGATGAATAGTTGCACTTTTCTCCTATACAAGTGAATTTTCTATCATCCATTGGACACTTAGTGTCCACAACATTACAAGGTTTATAACCCTCCCTAGGGTTCAATTTTTTTCTAATGATTGCTATGTTTTACCTAATATTGAAAAAAGTGCAACAATATAGAATGCCATGTGGCAAAAGTTCATACTTTACATTTATTGTAGAAAATATGAATATACGTACATACAAACAACAATACCTCATTGTTTTCATTTTGGTAAAAAAGGTCAAAATAGTAGAAAGAAGTGGCCATTAGGAATGTTTACTAGAACTAGATTTGTGGGATTGTTACTATTTAGGAATAGAAAGGATGACCCCCGTCTAATATTAATGAAAGCAATGAGGGAAGCAATCAACCTTGGCCAATAAAGTGTTCCAAATGGATGACTTTCTTTGATATTGTAGAAACACATAATGCTCTTGTAGGTTCAAAAATTGAATCATTTTTTTTATTGCATACCTATCATTGAAGCAACGTCTTATGAGGATAAAATTTATGAATGACAACAATGAGACATTTCAAGTAAGTATCTCTTGAAGACCATTTCTTTTGAAGAATAGTGATAATTGAGTTAAAAAATGAAGGCACTACTAAATATTTTTACAAAGATGCTCTAAATATTTGCAAAACAAAATGTTTCATAATTTTTTTTCCACTTGTTCATATAAAATGAGTCAAAGATTTCTAAAAAGAAAAAATATATTTTCTATGAATTTTATTTTATTTATCCCTAAAAGGACTAAGTATCCTTACAATATATGTAAGAAATCTTGAGTAGGTTCCTACAAAGTTATTGTTGGGCAATATTGATGAAATTCAGATACAATGTTCAAACATGTTTTTCCTTGGTGAAAAACACATTTTTTTTCTAATTAGGTGCTCGGATCAAAAGTTATATTGCTCTAAACTTTACAAGCAACTTGGGTAATTTAAAAATCTTTGAGGAATGTCTTGCAAAAAAACTTGTGAATTTTAGTCCTCAAATCACATTTTAAAAGGAATTAAACTTTGTTGGTTGTATTGGAATGGTTTTAAAAAAACATTTTCTTCTAGCTTCAAATCCTATTATCTTTGTGAAGTCAAAATTCTTGAAATTTTTGCATATATTCCAAAAGTTTGCCTCTAATTTTTACCATTTGGATTTCAAATGAAAATTTTTCTCATTGCACAAAAAATCATCAAAAAATCAGACTAATGTATATTGCTGATTCACTTAACCTCTTTACAATGCAAGATGATTTAGTGTAAGCTAGACATCTCATATGCTTCAAAAAAATTTCATGAGTGAATCTAACATCACGTACTTATGAATGGTGAAAATCTTTATTTTCACTTAAAGCGAAAATTTTACTCAACAATGGCCCATAGTCTATTGCCCATGTTTTGCAAAAATAAAAACAATTTTTTCTTATCTTTTAGTTTGCACAATCAAATGGGTCTAAATTTTTTCCACACTCTAATAAAATAATTCACTTCAATTTTTTTATGGTTGAAGTATTAGAAAAAATTTCAATATTAGGAATGAAATTTCAAAATTTCATTTCTGAATAACATACCTCCACACCTACATTTTTTGACAAGGCCTCCTCAAAAACTTCCTTCGGTCCTTCACTCCTTTACAAAGTCTAATTAATTTTGGGTTTTTATGATATTTTGTGTTATTTGTGCTCAACTTTATTTAGGTTTGATGGCATAACTTCTGCTCTCAAGTACATATTGAAATGAAAATTTTATTCCTAGGAAGCTAATTTATTTTTCTATCTTGCAAAGAAGTCTCAAAAAATCTAAAAGAAATTGAGATCATACAAGCCTACCCAAATTGCCATTTGTCCCTAATAGGACTTTGAGACTTTAGGGTTTCAAAGTGTGAAGTTGATCGGCGTCACTCCTCAATGGGAGGCCAGCATGTGGGCTGCGGTTTGCATTACCAAGGGCCAGATCGCGTTTTCGGAAGGGCTCCTGCTGTCTTGCCAGTTATGTGGAGTTGTGGACCCAATGCACGTCTCCAATCTAAGTGGACCTGCGGCCGAATCCTTGAATGAGTTACGGAGTTGTAAAGAGTTGTTTTAGTAGATGTGATGCGTTTTTTTGGAGATTCGGCACTCTGAAGTAAAAATCGTCAGAGATCTTGCCCACAGAGTGAGCTGTTGCGGGCTCTGGAAAACTCCAGTGAGTGCCTGTCCAGGTGCTCAAGGTGCAGCGGCCGCGAGAGCATTACCGTACCGGATGTGTTAGACGCTTTTTTGTTTTTTCTTGACACAAATCAAACGGAATTTCATTGCAAGTGGCCATAAACATACACACCAGCCACAGGTGGCCTGGCAAGGGCCAACCACGGACTGGAGCACTGTTAAGGCTCTTTTGAAAATGCCAGGAGAGGGACGGAGGGCACCACCTATTGAGTACCGGTGCAGGGCATGGATGACATTTCCGTTCTCATGTCAGGCTGCTATAAGTTAACTTAGGATCCGTCAACTGCCTTTCTGGCTGTTGCTTTAACTTGCTTTGGTCGTGGAGTTAAGAGAGCTTGCTTATGAAACTGGCATTAAGTTGGCTAGTACGGTCTCGTCCGAGTTAATGCAGTTCGCATGCATACTTCATGTGCAAGTGGATTAGAGGTTATATGAGCCACCTACCGTTATGCACGCCTGTGCAAATGAGGAAAGGAGTAAAGGATCGAATAGAACTAGTTCCTTCACGAAATCACACTTCGAAGACGAAAATCATTCATCCATCCACTTCGTCTCTCTCATTGTGAACTTGAGCTACCGCCATACAAATTTTGCCGAGCAAGCATCACAAATCCTTCATGTGAGAGGATTGGAACTCGTCTGATCGTTTGTCAGATTTTCGACTTGGGTGTGAGGGGAATTTGGAGAGAAGGTTGAGTAATAAGCATAGTACTGGAGCGGGACGAGATAGGTGCTGTTGCGTATGGAGAATCGAAGGGGGAGCAGCTGGTGGAGGGTTGCTGGAGGTAAACGATGTGTCGATGGCAGAGGCCGAGTCCTGGCGTTTCTCTGGAGTTGGCTATCGGTGAGGGACGTCAGTTTTACGCAGCTTGTATTGAATCCTTAAGAATTCATTATGGAGTTTAATATTGTTAATCTCCTGTTCAATCTTAAGATATGTTGGTGGGCTAACTTATGGTGGATTCCGATCAACATGTACTGGACACTGTTTTTTACCGTTCTCCGATTTCTGATGCAGTAATAATTTGACCGTTTTTAACTGTTTTCAAGCTTCGGATGTGTACTTCGAGCTTCAGAACAGAGTCTTTTGAAAAAAAACGCACTCTAAGACAACCAAGAACGCAGTAAAAGTGGAGTGTATCCAAGATTCCGTTTCCGTTCTCGAAGCTCAGCAACGGAAGCAGGAAAAGTTTTACAAATTGCAGAGCATACGTGTCGTCATAAGAAGGGCTCTGAAGTAGATACAAACTATGGTACTCTAAAGTTGCTGGGGTCCTTCTTTAATTTGTGCAGGACATTCCAACTACCTCGTGGACAACATCTGTCCTGTCGTGAAATGAACTTTGACTCCTTGTCGGTTAGTTTTACTATCTGGTTCTGTTGTCATGAATTTTTTTTATCACTGAACAACAGGTCCTGAAATAGTTGAAAATATCATGCTGGGCGAATCATAATTAGCGGAGCGCGATGAAATTCACTGAGACGGTATGGTGCTAGTACTAATTTTTCCTTAAATTTCACCGAAGATTCCAAATGATATCTTGAAATGGTACCCAATTTTTGTACATGTTTCAGTGTTAATGTTTCTTAGAATTTTTTCATAAGTACTTATCTTATGTGCTTGAAGGAAGCAATTCAACTGTCAATTGTCAAGTTTTTTCTGATTTTCTTCATTGATTGACATAGTCAGGATCAGTTTTTAGTTCCCTGATTTTTGTGTGTTCCTTTTCCTATTTAGGGTTAGGGTTTAAGGTTTAGGGTTTAGCACAAAATTTTAGGCGTGGTTATACCTTCAGTTCTTAGAATAAAGGTATTTCTCGTGTTTCTTCAGACAGTATCGTCACCTTCTGGAGAATAAGTTCTTATCTTGGCCACCACCGACTTTGCAAGTGATCGAGGAGACGAGATGCAGACGTACAACGTAGAGGAGCTTTGAGTGTAGCAGGTACGATCAACCTGTTTGGTTGTGAATAGAATCAATTTGGGGAAGTGAAACGTAGAGGCAGACCATCATTCTCCGTGCAGGG
The DNA here is from genome assembly GCA_963969395.1 of Pseudoscleropodium purum. NCBI lineage: Eukaryota > Viridiplantae > Streptophyta > Bryopsida > Hypnales > Brachytheciaceae > Pseudoscleropodium > Pseudoscleropodium purum. The sequence goes on from OZ017798.1 coordinate 27,734,907, forward strand.
AAGCTGCACTTCTAGGAGCTTCTAGTGCAGTATCCGGCAGGATGAACGTTGTGACCACTACTAGCTTCATGAATATTGAAATTCTTAGGCATGGTTTCAGTTGAAAGTAAATCTAGATAAAGTTTGGCCTTATGTGAAGGCATTCTAATACTTTTGAAAATTGAACTGGCTAAGATGAATGCAGCCAAGTTCAGATTATGAAAATTCCCGACAAACCACTGTTTCAGTAAAGTCGTTTGGATCCCAAAAGACGAATCAGATCTTTCTTTCTTTCTTTACTGAGAAGAAGCTCGGCTTTGTATAGACTCTGAAAATTCTACGGTGTTGTTTCTGGTTACGTAGAGTGGTCAAAAATATTAAGATTCATGCTTATCGGGCAACTAAATGCTCTTATTCACAGAGTACAGTAGCTGATGCAGGTAAGCCTGTAGGTGCTTCTAGACTGGTAGGAATAGGGCTGAAGTCCACCGGAACATGTGTACGATATATGACCCCAGAATTCAAAGTGAGATTAATAGCAAATTATAAATTACTTTGCTCGAAGCTTGCTTAAGTGGTAGTTCCTCACTAACCTGAATGGTCCCAACTGATATGGATAGTACTTTTATCGATACTTTTTAAATTTAATCATAGGTCATATCTCTGCGTACCAGTCGTACAGTTAAGGATATGGGAACGGTACAGTAAATTTTTTTTACTGGTCAGGAAGAGAATTTAGATATGCTATCAAATCTTTAACCACTAATTGGTTGAAGTTGACATTCTGCGTGCCATGCCATGGTGCTAAACCTCAGGACGTTTACCTTCCTGAAGTTAAACTTTGAGCGATTGACTCGAATTGTAATGATCCAGAAGAATTTTTCTTGCAAGCGACGGAAGCTATGACTTAGTCTTCAAAAGATCGCCTGTCCCCTGATTCTGCGTGGCTTAAGAAATACGTGCAAGAGCCGGCAGCAGGTTGGGTATCAATGCATCACGCAACCTCTATTCTCGGTGGATGTCAACGTACCTTAAATATTAAATCAATGTTCTCATCACTCTGTAAATCTAAGTTTGCTTGCTGATTCAGCATATCAAGAGAGGTTGTTTAATTTCATTTTGTGATAGATACATCGGTTAAATTAGAATTTATAGCTTGAGCACTCATTAATTGTATGGGTTATCATTAGCAATTTTACCTGGGACTACGGCAAAAAACCCATCATACGGACATCTGATCAACTTCGATGTCTCAATTTATAGATCATGTGGATCACATTAAGCAATGGAAGATCTGGGCCGGCTATTTTGTCAAGTAAGCTTATAAGGAGCCCAACTGTGCAGTCCGTGTTTTTTGGCTGAGCACGAACTGATGATGATTTGCGCAAGCCCCACCACATTTCCCCCTTGTCGCACAGGACAACGGGTGCTTTAATAATGGAAAAATTCCCACAGAAGTCACTGGACTTGAATCCGTGACAAGTAGTTTACTTCAGGTACTATCACCAACAATTGAATTTCAGTTTCACCGAAGCGTCATTGTCGATCCACTTCAGTAGACAATTTTGACGACATTTCGCAATTAAGTTTGTAGTAGCGGACTCAGTAGAGTCTGTAATGCTTTTGATGTGTAGAAAGACAAGTTAATTGTGCTTAAGCTCTCTTGGGAAATCGTGCACCACCATTGACTGGGAACGGAACTTACCGGTAGTGGTGGGGATGACGGGATATGCATCATCAGATGATGTCTTTAGCTAGTACCAGATCTACTTAGTTCGAATTCGTATATAATTGTTTTTCATTCACCTTCTGCTTCCTACGACTTCCTCTTGAGTCCCCACCCACCCACGACGCCGGTCTGCTCTACCTGCACACTCTTGTGAACATGGGCACTACATTCACGAGAATGTTGCCGCCTCTCTTCTTACTTGCAGTTTGTATTCTTCCTCCGATTTTCGTGCAGCAACTTCTTAATTAGCTTTCGCACAAGCATCCGAGGCGATCGTGTTTGATTTGATGAGTATGAAAATGCAACATTCTAGCACCTTCAGGAATAGTCTAATTCGAAGTATATAAAGATCGCACTGCTGTAAAAAACCTTGTCCTCTCACTCCCCCGACTCTAACAGCGTTCCGTGTTTTGAGTATTAGGAAGTAAGTCTAGTCGTGAAAGTCGCCTCGATCGATCGTTCCGAGTATCTCAGAGCGCTATGTCTGACGGTGAGTTTAGAGACAGATTTTTTGCAAGTTTGGGTTATGACGATCATATGATTCGACAATGGGACGATTTTCTGGCCGAGCCATTCATGGGTCAGGAGAATTGGCGAATCCAGAAATGGTCTTCATGTCGAAATTGAGTAGAATCTTGTCGCAGTTGTGCCGTTTGAAATTTAGTTGGTATGTTTCTGAATTGAGGATATTTCGTGAAGTTAAGTTAGTAATTGTCCTTTCAGAAGTGTCGATTTGCTCAAGTAACGGAAGCTAGTGACTTGGTCAGATTCAGTAGTGGCTATGTACGTAGTTCTTGCTCCAGATTTAGTTCATCTTCCAGGAAATTAATAAGTTTTCAAGCAATCAGCGTCTCAATCCTGTTGCTACTGGAGGCTTGTGGTTGATTCAGCTGGAGATTGGATACTGGAAGCTGCTCATGCAGTTGGAATCTTCTTCAACCTAGAGAATAAAAAGAAATCCAGAGTGTCATCCGAAATGACTGAGGTCCATCTTTTCCCTCTGCTTCAGTTCTTGTTTGCTTGCGTAGACAGCAATATGTTTGGTGCTTTGGAGGCTTCAGTCTAGCTTTCAAGAGCTCAGAACTGGATATAACTGAGCATCGAAATTAAGATTTTCGACTGAAAATTTGTGATTGCATTCGAAGCACACTGAGCTCATTGCCAGGATCAACAGCTTCAAGCTGCCGATTTCCCTAATGAGGTAAAAATTACTTTAACACGAATAAGTAGGTAGCACATCGAGCACACAAGATATGGTGCGCTTCAAGTTGTTGTAAAACAGAGTCCACCCTCCACAAGAGATCTTTTATCTCCTCCTATTCGTGTTGTGCATCTACGGTGTGGGACTCTGAACAAACGGATTCTTAGTTCACGCCGGTTCGTGCAAAGAACTGGAGTTCTTTCTCTCTCTTGTCGTTGTACTGTACTTGAAAGGAGATGATAAGAACGTGAACAATTGGGGTGTCCTGAGAATGCTCATCAGGCCGGCCGGCACTTGTTCCAATGCGTACTGGACCTAAGCCACCCGATAACCGAGTCCAACTTTTCTAACTTTTTGTGAGTGACCGGGCCTAGTTTGACCGCCGCTAACGTTTCACTAGACTTAGTATTAGCCCCACTGAGGTTTGGGCCACAGGATTGCGCTCCTAAGTACACTTTTTTATGCAACATAATAGACATTCCAGGACATCGTATCAAGTCTTAAACTCTCAATGCATCTGGCTCTTTCCTACAGGACTGCACTTGAGATGTTTGTACTGGAACAATTGTTGGAACATCATTCATTTTTTGGAATATTAGTAAGTCTTAAGTGAATTTGAGCAGGCGTATTTATCATTAGCTTCCCTGATTTTGTCATTAAATTTGTTTTTTCATTAGACTCCCTACAAAACACTCTAATACAATATTCACTAAACGATTACCATATTTGAACATGTAATTTACTCAGTTACTGCTGAAGTTCAATATTTAGTCCGGGAAATTTAATTCTCTTATTAATTCGGTTTTTTTATTAGCATACTCAATAGCATGAGGATTGACCTATGACGTTTCCTCGTTCATTCGCATTCTAGGTCAACATAGGATCAGTGCAGTACATGAGGCTAATTGTACTGCCTCTACTTGGCATTGTAAGTGTCAAATCGTAGGTTCTTAACAGTCCAGTTCAACTTTGCCTCTCTCTTGCCGATGCATGATTTGGCTGTGTGGTGTTCAATGTCAATGTGTTGAATCGTTCTCAGATGAAGACTTCTACTAAGAGCACTCCAGATAATTCCTTGTTGCCCATCCGCAAGATGTATGCATGCACACTATAACTGAATGACGACCTTTCCTTTTATTTCAGGTCGTGGAATTGAGCGTGGTCATGCACTGTGAAGGGTGTGCTGGAAGTGTGAGAAAAACCCTCAAAAAAATTCCCGGTATTGGTTCCTTCTCAAGACTTTTGCTGATTCGATGAAGTGTTCGATGAGTGTTCGATATAGTGGAGCAGCAAGCGTGAGTTGTTTGTGTGAAATCGTCTGAGTGCTCAGACCTTCCGTGATTAGCGACCTTCCTTTGACACCATGGATGGAAATGACACTCCAGATGACAGTACGGATTGGGAATTGATTGATACTAGAATTTTTGTGGCAGGCTTGATCATTCTGTATTTGCTATACCCGCTCTATTTTACTCACCAACAAGCTGCTTATGATTCTGGAACTCTGCCCAGGCTCTAGCATTCGCTTACGAGATTGGAAATGTAGTCCAATGTACACAGAATTGAGAAGCCTGATTGTGGCACGTATTTATTATGTGCAGGTGTCCTTTCTTGCACAGTAGATTTTGAAACACAGAGAGCAACTGTCGTGGGAAATGTTGATCGAATGGATGTATTGCGCCGTCTTCACAAGTCCGGAAAGATAGCAACTCTGATTCCTAAGCCGCCGCCACCCCCACCCCCGGAGCCACCCAAGGAAGAGCCGAAGAAGGAAGAGCCGCCGAAGGAGGAGCCGAAGGCCGAAGAGAAGAAAGAGGAACCGAAGAAAGAGGAACCGAAGAAAGAGGAACCGAAGAAAGAGGAGGAAAAGAAAGAAGAACCCAAGCCCGAGGAGAAGAAAGAAGAAAAGACGGAAGAGCCGAAGGCGGAGGAGCCGAAAGAAGAAAAGAAGGAAGAGCCGAAGGCTGAGGAGCCGAAGGAAGAAGCCAAAGCTGAAGAAAAGAAAGAAGAACCGAAGGAGGTCTGTTCTCTTCGCCATTTATGGCGTTGTTCATCACTCACAGTTTGTACAACTGAGAAATCATTGCACAACATCCTCTCTTTCAATCATGTGATGCACAACCCAAATTCTCTACGTTTCAGTCTCTAAATTTCAATACTTGCTTCTGTCGAGCCACAGTGAACAGAAGCCACATCAATCGATGAATTGAAAACAGGTTCACCTACAGGGTAGTAGACCATGTTGACCAAAAAGCATAGTTTGAGGGCAGCAACATGAATTGTGAGCGGATTGAACGTCGCAATAGTAATCAGCAAGTGGATTATCTCATCGATTTCATAAATGGGGCCTACGAGTAATTAGTCAAAATGTATGCCATTTGTCAGGAAGCTAAGGCAGAGGAGAAGAAAGAAGAAGCTAAGGAGGAAAAGAAAGACGAGAAGAAAGAAGGCGACGCAGAGGACAAGAAAGAAGAGGAGAAAAAGGACGAAGGAAAAGCGGAGGAAAAGAAAGAGGAAGCAAAAGCAGAGGAGAAGAAGGAAGAGGCCAAACCTGAAGAGCCTCCCAAGCCCAAGCCATGGACTCCCGACTTCGTCCAGGCACCCTTCTACACTCTCACCTACCCATCTTACTACAACACCAAGGCTCCTTGATCCCGTCTGACTTTCAGAGTACTTAATTATACAGCACAATTAGATCGTCTCGAAGGGTCTTTGAATCGTCTTCGAATCGTCACAATTAGCTTAACTTTCTGTAGTTTATGAGCAAGCGTCTTTGAAAATCTTCATGAAGCGCTAGGGTTGTAGAGAATGATGGGAAGTCTTGTTATCCATCAGTTGGTCTCATGATCTGTGTCCAGAGGGACCCTGGCTCCAGTAGCTCTGAAAATTTACTTCTTGCTGGCACATGGTCTTTACTATCTCCTCGAGTCTCGGTGACAAAATTCTCAGCTGTCCTGTTTGTTAACTTCGGCTACGCTTCTTGACCTGAGATGGCACTGCGTCAGAGACATGCCATGGGCACACTCACAGCTTCGAAGATTGATCCTTCTCAGTCTAAATGGAGGGGCACACACCTGGCATGGCCAGCTTCGCAGCAAAAAACAAAAAAATCGAGGGTCTCAGAATGGAATCAAACAAGTGATGTGAGCATGGTGAGGAACAATCCAGGTTCTGAGATGCACACCCCAACACTCGGGGAGGAGCCAAATGCTGAAACAGATGCTGCAAGTGACGCCCAATTCGGGCTGTGTGTCTGCACAGAGACTTTCAGTCCTGGTACAGACCATGTCAAGCATCGAGAAATCAACGAAACTTACATTGGAACAATTTATCCTGCCGGACGCCAATATTGAATTATTGATGAATCGCGAATCTTATTACATTGGTATATCCTGCAGACTGAAGCAATGAGTCGGAGAAGCATGCATACGGTATTGCTAATTCACAGCCTTTGGACCACAGCCCTCTACGCGTCAATGGACGGACCTATTTTTTTAATTCCTTCCTCTCTGGTGTATGCCACTCGCTCTCGTTTAGGAGCGTCGGTCGTCACGAAAGGATTTCCATACCAGGGAATCGCTGTGGCTGAGAGGGATCGCCGGAAGTCGAGCCCACGGATCGATGCCTCGCGAGTCCCAGGCTGCTGAGAGCGGCGTAATTTTCCACGACGGGCTTCTTTGCAGGCAGCTCCGGAGCTGGGGCTCTCCCGATGAGGATTTGCCACACGAATGCCATGTTGGGGCGCATGCTGGGATCCGGGTGCGCGCACGCCAGGCCGACGTGCAGCAGCGTTGTCATCTGTTTCTGTGTGTACGTTTGATTCCCCAGCCGGGGATCGACGGTTCGTCCAACCTCGCCTTCCTCATACCCCCGCCACACGGCGTCCAGCAGCACGCGGTTCTCCTGGGACCCCTGCCAGTCCAGCGGGAGGCGCCCGCAGGCCATCGCCAGCGTGAGAATGCCGAAGCTGAAAACGTCAGACTTCACGGTGGGTTTGCCCGTAAACGGAATCTCCGGCGCCATGTATCCGAGCGTCCCGTCCATCACGGTGGACTCCGCCAGCTTGTTGTGATCCACCAGCGAGGCGTGGCTGAAGTTGCCCAGGTGAGCATTGCCGGCCGCGTCCAGGAGGACATTACTGGGCTTCACGTCGCGGTGCAGCACACACTGCTCCCACTCCTCGTGCAGGTACGTCAACCCCGCGGCTACGCCCATGAGGACTCGGTGCCTGTCATCAAAGCTAAGAAACCCCTCTGCGTCGCTGCTCAAGAGCAGTAGCTTGTCCAGGCTCCCCCGGGGCATGTAGTCGTACACCAGGTACAGTTTGCTCTTCTCCGGGCATTTGCACCAGCCCAGCAGCTGCACGAGATTCGGGTGGCGAATGCGCCCGAACACCATCGCCTTGTTCAAAAACTCACTGCTGATATTGTCGAGCGTGAGCTCCTTGACGGCCACGAGAGCCCCGTTGTCACGCAGCACTCCCATATACACGGGTCGCCTCTCGAGCGTCCCGCCGATCACCTGTTTCTCGCTGAAATTCTTCGTGGCTTGGGCGAGCTCCTTCAGAGAGAACAGCACGGGTTCGTTGTAGTCTCGCTTGGGCTTCGTCGGCACACAGCACAAGACATTTTTCCCCTCTGCATTTCGGTTCACAGGCTCTGCCATCGGCACTGTCACTGACTTGGGCTCCACAGCTTGCCCTGTAGTTGGATTCATGCCATTTTTCTCTTTTGTTTTGTTATATACCGGCAAATCAATTTCGGCTGGAGATGGCGACTTCTGCATAGGTGGAGCTTCGACATCGGACGCTTTCACAAGTTTGCTCGCGACAAGAGCAGCAGCGCCTTTCGCAGACACCGGCCCCGAGTTCGACTTACTCTCGACTACTGCGTATTCTGAGGCGCTCGGCTTCTTTCTGCAGTAGCAGCAATAAACGCAGATGAGCAGGGCGACGATGGCAATGCCGCCGACTGCTGCTGGAAGCCCTATCACCAAAGCTCTGTAGCCCCCGCAACCATCAAATTTGTAGCACTTGTACGAGACGTGAGGTGGTACTGGCCCTGGCGAGTCTCCTGCCGCGCCGGAGGACGATCGAGAGGTACTGAACCCCCATGAATAAATCTCGGTAGTCTGGTTGCAGGTCACTCCGTTGCTCCCTGAAAATCCCACGTACATGTAATCCTGGAACACCGGCTGCAGAGACACGTTCTGTATTGTCCAGCTCGCAATCGTAGTATTCACACTCGTTGCATTCCAGAGATTCACCTGCAAGCTGTCTAGTGTTCCGTTGTACGTGATCTTCGTGAAGAACTTGCCCTTGTTGACGAGGCTGGTGCAATTCAAAGCAGATGGGCACAAATTGTACGTGGAGGTGGACTTCACGCTGTTTAGATCCACTCCAATGTGCAGACCGCTGGGATCGCCAACATCTATGTCCAGGAAAGTGTCGAACTCCACTGCAAACAGGGAATTAGTTCGTGCCCCATCATTCGTTGCAGTTGTCAGCCCCAGGTACTCCCCACTTTGCCCAACCGAACGGTTGTCCGGCCCAATTTGAAAAGCGAAACCGCCACATCCTGTAGTGAGACTGGCATTGCCCAGATTGCTGATGGCGAACGTGAAGTTAGTGGAGAAGGAAGCGAAGGAGCGCGTGCTGGCTTCCTTGAACTGCACTGGGGAGGAATACACGGCTCGACCCACAGTTGCCACACCGGTCATGGAGTTCAGCACCAGTCTCGGTGGTCCTGTGGTGTTGACAATCGAGGCATCATCCAAGAGGAGGAGGTTGCTCACAACGGGCAAAGCGGAACTGAAGTTGGCAAAGTTCCATTTCGCGATCTGCCCTTCCACTAGCGTCGTTGCAGAAAGCAGAACTAAGAGCAAGATGCTCCATCCACATGGTTTCGACATGCGTACTTCGACCATGTGAATCTATACCGACTCCTACACGAGTCTAGGTATATCATGAACCGATCAAATCATCTGCCTCCTTCGATTCGTCTGATGCCCGGTGCAGCTTTGGGGCGAATTGTGCACTCATACTCCTCGGCATGAGCAGAGTCGCTCTAATTACTCCGAAGTACCTTCCATCCCCAATCAGGAGAGCAGAAGTTTGATACGTTTGGATCAGCAAGTCAACTTCGAAAACTCACATCCTCTAGCTCTAGCAACCAAACCCTGGCTTCACAGAAGCCTGCGCACCGACAAGATGAGCTTTGAGGATAAGGAAACGGTAAATCGTTCGAAGCCGATCCGAATTGTACTCCGTCCACACCGATCTCAATCTGCTACGAAGAGCTTGGCTTGATCACATCATTGAGACTAGTCTACAACACAGGGATTTCAGAAATGCCTGCATTACCGGAGCATTTACCAACAACTTGGCAACTTGTGGTGACAACTGACGTTGCAAGAGACGATTCAAGGGAGAAGGGGTCCATGCGGAAGAGCTGTCCTGTTGCCCAGAAGATTCTCTCTTCCAATAGCATCAATCAATCAATAGTTAAATAACCTTGTTGGGAGCATGCTTGCTGAAAACCCTCTTTACCTTTCCTTTTCATGGAAATGACACCGAAGTCAACGTTCGTTTCGTAGTTACCGCCAAGTAGGTTTTACAGATCAGCTGGTGCTAATTTGCAGAAGATAGTATATCAGACAGTTGTTTCCAAGCGAAGCACCACTCACTCATTGCTTATAGACTGAGCGTTGTATTGGTTCGAGCAACAGTTGTAGAATTTTGAACTTATAAAGTATCCACTGAAGGTAGAGTTGGTGAAACAACGACGGAGAACTGAAGAGTTTACAAAAGATAAGCTTTGCCAGGGCACTGCGTGATTTTGGCACAGTACAGTACAACCTTAACCGTGACGAGGTGCAGACTTTTGTGCGCCAGTGACTATAATAAGAAGTCCTACCGCCAGGAAAACCTGGAAGAGATGCTTCCTAGTGGGCAGAGATGCTCACTCCCTACCTGGCATTGCGCGTCTCTGCACTCAAAATAGTTGGAGACCCTCAACTCCTACCACCAAGGCACCAATTACTTGGACTCTGTACTGTACAGTACAGTGCTGTACAAGACTTGTATGACAATAATGTGTGGAAAAAAATTTAGACACTTGACTTTGTAGATTGTGAGATATATAGTCTTCAAGGTGAAAATAATTTTTTTCTCTTTTCTCTCATTACTTAACCCATAAACAATGTTGTAGATGTTTTATGTCTAATGAATGACAAGGAATCTCTTGGTGTAGGATAGAAGTGCAATTGTTCATCCTCTAAATTTTGTGTTTATTTCATCTTGCAATACAAAGTACGACTTGAAAATAGGGTTTATCACAAAAGAAGTGAGCCACCCAACCTTGCATTCACTAGCCCCCCATGACCAAGGTAGTCATCAAAATGTTGTGATTATTGAACCAATTGGTGCATTCTTTGTTTCTACAATGAACAATCAAGTCATCCATTGGAAGTTTTTGGCCTTAATGTTGTTTAAGGATTAACTCTTAAAGGATGGGTTGCTCACCATGGAAATCATCCTTTAGGGATATTGTACGTATAAATCATTTAATTAAATAAAAAAGCACACATTGGACGTCAAAGTGTTATACAAGACCGAGAGGTGCTATTGTGCGAGCATAAGTGTAAGCCCATGTGAGCCCTGTGATTGTCACTTGGGTCTTGAAAAAAAAAAATTATTTTTGCTCATTTTTATGAGTAAATATGGTAAAAAGGGCTTCGAAAGTGGAGTTAGAGAATAATTGGGATTTGGGAAGAATCCTGTGTTTATAGAATAGTGTTCCCAAAAAGTCTTGAACTCCATAAAAGTGACATATTGTTGATTTTAGAAGTCCAAATGAGTATTTAAGTACTAATATAGAAGATTAGGAGTAGTTCTAGTTTGAAATTGAAGTTCATATAAATACTAAGAATTTGGAAGAAGTTGGCCTACAATAATGCAAGTGACCAAATGGGCTAAGAAAGACAAAGTAGAATCCACAAACATTCTAGGAAGCGGTCATAATAAGAAGAAAGATGTTTCGTGATGAAGAAGCATGTTAGGAATGTAATGGTGAAGCCAGACTGTCAAGATTCCTTTCTATAGAGATGATTCCTCCCCGGAGGAATTAAACTATCAAGATTCCCTTGTACGGGAATGATTCTTCCCTAGAAGAATTAAAAACTAAAGAAGTAAATTTAGTTTTTCTTATGAAACTACAAGTTGAACTTGAAAATTTGCCTAGAGGATTTGGAGACTTTCTAGAACATGACTCTATGGGAAGTCAACCAAAATTATCGAAAGTGAATAAATTTATATAAATTTATTTGGTGATGGTAAAATCCCACTAAAAATTAGAACAATGTGTTTATGTCTAAATAAGCGCCTAATCAAGTTTCGTGACATTTTAATAGCAACAACTACCTAGAACAGTGGCACTAATGGTTTTTAACGAGATTTCAAAACATTTCGTTCGTTGACTTTCAAATTACAACCATACGAGGGCCAAATTGAATCATCTTAGACTCTTCTCCCATGTTTTTGGACCTTCCAAACAACCCTAGCCTGACATAATTAGCAAAAGACACAAATCCCAAAACTTAAGTTTTTCACCTTTTATATTACATGGAAAACATTGTCTTTTATGAGAGATTTTAATGTAAAAGTTGAGGGATAGGAGGGTCCCTAAGCTAATTTGGGTCTTCTAGAACCAATGAAGCAATTCGTTTCTTAATTAGAATTTTTCTCCAAAAGTTAGAGAAAGTTCAACAATTGGGTTAAAATAGGTGTAGTAATAATTAGATTTGGTAGTTTTTAAATTACTTGGGTAGTTTGTAACGTAAATAGAGATAAGTGGAGGCCTTGAAAACATATAAAAAAGCCCCTACCAACTCTCTTTGCACCTCCTTTTGATTGTATTTTGTTAATGCTATTTCGTAGCCACATCTTAAATTTCTTTGGTACACGCCAAAGCCCTTGTATTTTCTCTTGTTCAACTTGTTGCTTATTTTATTCCTAGTCTTTTCCTTCTTGGAGTTTTTTGTAAAGGACGTGGGGGTCCTTTTGAGCTCACTTGTATTATTATTGGTACTAATACTAAGAGTTCTCGGCCAAATTCTAGTGATGCCATTAGTTAAGAACTCCTAGGCTATACTTATATTGGTGTTCCTTGATTCATACTAACCAATTCTAAGGTATGGTGATTTGTGAGGGATTTCACAACCTAAAGTTGTAGAAAATCCCTAGGACATCCATTTTGGAATCACATGGTTCAATTTGTTGTTTTGAAATTTTGTGCCTTTGTGAGACTTAGGTTGGCACCAAGCTCAAAATTGTGTGTATTTATTAACGTGGAAACCTTTGCTCAAAATTGGGGTTGAAACACCCCATACAGTGGAGCTTTGCTCCCCCATAAAATTTACCTTAGAAATTAGAAGCAAGGAATTGAGTTTGCTTAGACCGTCCAAATTCATTTTTTGGTTAAGGGTCCCTCAAAGAGACCCAATAGACAGGCAACAACCTTATTTTAAATTGTATTATTGTGGAATTCCAATTGGAGGACTACCATCAAGTTATTCAGTTGATCTTGTCACACATACAAACCAAGCTAGTTGTCCAAGTATGTCTTCCAATAGCTGCTAGTATTACATCAAGAAGAATGTCCTAAGGCCCTGTTTTCTTTTAAAAAATTTTGCATTCCATTCAGCTTACTATACTAAAAAGGATATTCAGTGTTAGCAATACTATTTACGAACCGTGATACTAAATATCATTAAGCCTACTAAAGTAAATAACATTAAATTTAATTTCTAACACTAAAAGTACTTTATGGTAAATCTGAAATATGAAGAGGTTTACATTTAGTGTTAGAACACATTAAAAAAATGAATTTGCAAAGAAAAAGATTGAAGACAAGTAAAATGATGGAAAGAGTAGAAAACATTTAAAACATTTGTAATGAAGGAAGTCTTTTAACATCAAATAAGGAAAAAAAAATTAATATTTAGATATAATAAAAAAAAATATAGATTTTATACTTGGACTAAAAGTTGTTGGCCTTGGAAGTATGGTTGATGCTTGGCTATAATTTCCTGCAAGTGTGGAAAGAGTTCATTGACACTCCAAGTGCCATCAACACCCAAAACCATACCTGATCTAATCATAGCTTTCCTAGCATATGACATATTATAACAATCTACCTCTTTATTCACATCCTCAATGCTATCCGCAACCAGTTGTAAAAAAAATCTTTTTCCTAGGTTTATGAATTTTCTTGACCATTGCCCATTAGCTCGAGCAGTATTTTGTCAAGCATTGGATGCAATGAGCTCAACCTTTTTTGCTTTCCATCGCTTGGTTCAAGTGACCTTGACCTTCGAGATGATAAATGTGTCCGTTGGTTGACACAAATGTATAGAACATGGTGGTAAATACCTAACACTAGCTTGTTTTGCTTTCAAAACAACCGTTAACATTGGAGTGATGTTATGGCCAGTACAATTGTCAATCCAAATGACTTTTATACAACCATGAACACCAGCTTGGAAGGCTCAAGGTTCAACAAAGTATTCAGCAAAAAGGGCTTGATCCATCCAGCCTTTAAGCCTAGTCATGTAGCATACCCATGGAATATTGTCTTCTAGGCCTCGAGTAGGGTAATTGTTGTTGAAATTGGTAAAAATGAGTATGGAGGCTTCAATCATTAATCAACGCCCCCCCCCCCTTGAGATTCTAATGACTATGGTCATAGAGTCTCTACCAAAAACCACTTTAGCATACTTGACACTCATGTCCCCCCTAAATCCCAATGTTCGACCATTGTCAAAATTCACGACAAAATGAGTTTTGTCAATGTTCTCCATAAGATTTTCATCCAAAACACTAGTTTCAAACCTCCTATGCAGTATACCTAGATGGTATGTTGTTGCCATTTTGATTTGCAGTTCCTTATCGGAATTACAAGTCAAGCGTCTTCATTGTGACAGCAATACAATGTTGTGCACATGCATAAATTGTTGAACCCAACTTGGAGTCAACTTTGACGAGAGTAGGGCATTGTTTTTGGGATCACGAGATTGGACTATATATGGAAAGGTAGGATCTAGCAAAATAGACAAAGCCAATTCAATGAGCAATTTGGATGAGACTTTCACTCCAGCTTTTCTAAATTGGTCAAATGCATCAAGGAGTTTAGGGTAGATCCAAAGTATCCATTCAGATCGCTTGACACCACGACCAAGACTTGCCTTTGTGTGGAGTTGTTTAAGCCCTTCCATCCAACTTCTAGTGCATGAAATTGGTGGAGATGGGATATGAGCTCAGGGTTGACGAATCTCTACGTCCGCCCCAAAATAGTGTCCGTTTTCCGGACGTCCGGACGTAGCGTCCCTCCCGCCGTTGGAAGGCGGACAGGCGGGGCGGCTTAGAAAACCCGTTTTGGGTTTTTTGTTTTGATTGTTTTCACCAATGAGAGATTGAGAATGAAGTCATTTTGATTTTGATTTTTCTTATATTGCAATTGCAATTCAATAGAGTTGTATATCACTATTTATGTAAAAGCTAAAATATGAAATATTTTTAAAATTTTTTTTGTTGAATTTCATTTTGATTTAGAAACAAAATCACTTTAAAATCCAGCGAGATGTATATCATCAATAAACAAACAATTTTATAATAAAATGATTGAAGAAACCATTGTCATTTGTCAACATGAGCTCCATATATCATGAGCAACTAAACAATCAAACATCTAAATTCACATCTCCACAATTCCTATGGACGCCAATCCACATCTCTTCTAACCTCAACCCCACTACTCTCTCCTGCAGCTCTCCGTTCAAAATCTTCATTATCGGAGTCATCTTCATTGTCGGAGTCATCTTCATTGTTGAAATCAAGTATCGTTGTCTCCTTCAAGTCTTCTCTCGAAGTAGGTTTACTCCCTTCTTTCGAATTTAATTTTTCTTTTTTTACTTTGACAGAACGATTAAAGGCTTTTTGAATAGGAACCTTTCTTTTCTTTCTATTTGACAAAGTAGCAACATTTTCATCAAGAGGGGTCCTATTTTTCACTGGAGAGATAGCAAAAGGTTGCATTTCTCTTTTCGCTTTCACGTTACTCGATTCTTGAACCATCAATCTCGATGTAGGGTCGACATGTCCATGAACGATTATCTCCACTTTGGCTTTCTTTTGAAGTAATAGAGTGCCGTTTGTTGATTTGATGGGTTCTTGCGCCATTCCTTTTGCTAAAATGCGAGCACGCAAAGATGCCAATGGCATCTGATCACTATCCGTTTCACTTAGGCTTGTAGGTGATGACGCTACTTTCCGTAGATTACTGCCTGTAGAAATTTCTTTGGAAATATTCATTAGGCGTTTTTCATATCCAAAGCTGTGAGAATCATTCAATCGTGTGCAAACAGACTTCAACGGTATTGGTGGAAGAGCACTAAATCTCGGTACTTCAAAAATTGACTTCATTGGCTCTTTTTCTTTATCACTCTTCACAATTGCCGAATTTGTGACTGCCATCCCAAGTGAATCATTATTTTTCTGTACCGCAATATTTAGTTCCCTCTCATCACCACTATTGTTGCCCACATCTTTTGGAACGTTCACTTTCATGACCGCATCTTCTCTTTTGTCGTTTCCTTGCACTATATTTAATGCCACAGATGGAGATTGAGAAATTAAAACTTCTTTATTTCTCCCATCATCACCAATAACATTCTCATTGATTTTCACCTCTTTGGCAATAGCGTTTGCCTTTTCCGATAGAATGTTTTCGCTATTCAAGAATCCCATTCCATTGCAATATGCAGTTAAAGAAGGTAGATTCTCTTGTACCCCTACATTGTCCTCGTCTTCATAAAAGGTATATGCATCGTTTGCATTGTTGGGAACGACAT
Organism: Pseudoscleropodium purum; assembly: GCA_963969395.1. Classification (NCBI taxonomy): domain Eukaryota; kingdom Viridiplantae; phylum Streptophyta; class Bryopsida; order Hypnales; family Brachytheciaceae; genus Pseudoscleropodium; species Pseudoscleropodium purum. Next base: position 27,750,722 of record OZ017798.1, read on the forward strand.
CCTTGCGGTTTAGATGATAATCATGCGTATCATTCACCAAATCGGGAAAGCCTACCATAACGTCTTCATCTCCCCATGCTATCGCACGATTGAAGTCATCTCCGCCATCTACAGCTGAAAGGGCCCTTTCCAAATCCTCGTCATCATCGTCTTCTAACGTCGGTCTATCTGAATCTTCTGATTCCATCGGATCTATATTATCATTATACCATTTTTTTTCATCTTTTTCCTTCGATGCGTTTAATACTTTGGAATTGGTATACATATATACCAAATCCGCTGCTCTCTCCAGCTTCAATTTATTTCGAGATTTGTTGTGAACAAAAGAATAGTTGCTCCAATTCTGTTCACATGAAGATGATGACACTGGTTGAGCCAATATCCTCTTCGCTAATGGAGCTATAAACTTGCCACATGCACCTTCAAAATCCCACCAAGCATATGCGGACAACATTTGATCTCCCGGATTCAACATATTGTGGAATGGAAGTTCTTTGTGTCGAAAAGCTACAAATTCCTTCACCACTGCTGCATATTCATCCGGTTTACATATTCTCTCCAAAACTTTCTTACATCCTGACATTGCATCTACGTCATCCGCTAGCTCTTTGTCATGAAGAAGGTATGGATTCAAAAGAGCTGCGGTTGATTGGAGATCGTTGTCCACCATTCTTCTTCGAGCATAAAAAGACTGTACCAATGGAATTGCAAGTTCTTTTAGCAAACAAAATGGTGGACTTTGTAATCCGTTCACGTGCTTTTCTAACTTCCTCATGATATGCAACACCTTTCCCATGCATGGTGATTTTGAATCCAAATCGCTGAGTGCACATATGATTGGTTCAAATATCTCCACATAATTGATGGACCGATTCCAAAAATGGTCATCAAGAACAATTTTCTTCACCGCTAAGGCCAAGTCTTTTGGTTGGACTTTGGCTCCACGTTTCTTCTTGAGAATATGTACATACTCAACCCATTGCGGATCTACCACCATTTGTTTCAATGTTCCTCTCAATTTTGTCAAACGTTCCATCATGATAAATTTAGAGGCAAACCTTGTATCCCCAGGCATCAAGAGACCAAGATTTGGCGAATACTTTCGCAATAGAGCTAGCAGCATATGTTTCTTCCTGATAAATTTAGCTACAAGAACTCCTTTATCCAATTTGGAAGCAATCCATTTCTGTGCAGCCCAATCTTTCAACAACAAATTCAATGCATGTATCACGCACCCTTGGTAAAAAATATGAGGATATTTTGCAGATATTACATCCCATGCGAACAGATTCACGGGAGCATTATCCGTAGTTATTAACACGACGTTCTTGGACCCCACTTGTTCAATGAACTTTTCCAACACAGCTGCCAAGTACTCCGCATTTTTTTCACAACCACTTGTATCCACAGATCCAAGAAATTCTTCACCTGCGGATGATACAAGCATGGCATTGATGAAAGGTCGATTAGTCACGGAGCTCCATCCATCAATGGACAATGTTGCTCCAAATTTTGGAATGCTATCTTCGGTCCGTGCATTCAACTGTGTCTGAATGTTGGTCTTCGCCTCATTCAACAATTTGTACCGAAGGTCGTGGTATGAGGGAGGAATGTATGGCCTACCGAACGCAACCGTTTTCTTCACTGCTTCTTTAAAAGCTGGATATCAAGCCACGGAAAATAGTATGTTCGCCGAATAAAAAAAATTTGCTCACACTGAATGTAATTTGCATCTATGACCTTCTTCAAACCCATTCACTAAGCTGCCTTGCCTTTGAGGCCTAGAACTTAATGCCCTCGGGGTTTCACGTTCACCAGAAGCTTCCGTACTCAAAGTCATTTCAGTTGTGGCACATACCAGTGATACCAATTCTTTGGACGCTGGACAAGAGTCTTCGTGGTCAGAATGCGACACAGCCTTTCCGGCCGAAAACTCTTGGACATCTGAAGGGCCAGGGTTGCCATCCACATTGTCTATTACAACGCGTTTTGGAAAAACTCCTTCGCAATGCCGAAATAAATCTCGAACTGCCATTGATAATCGTGGACAAAGGCTCACCCCTTTATCATGTACACCTCCAAGCCCAGAATAGCCTAAGTGGCTGAACATACGGTTGAGCTTCCTTGACATGCTCGCTTTGCAAAGCCTACATTTTACTTTACCACCCTCTTACACATTAAACCAAGGATAAAAATCCCCCGTCGATTTGGCCACCATATTGACAAGTGTATGTTTTACCTCAATTTCAAAAGAAACCAATAAAATGTTTTCAATTTGAAATCCACAACGTGACAATGTATACAATATCAATGAAATTAGTCACACAAAGCTTTGAAAATCAAAGCCCTCCCGTCCACCGAACTATGCATTACCAAGCAAGAGACTCAATAAATTGAAGCTCATAGCCCTTGCAAATCTTAGCGTTCGATTTTTCGAGAGTGAATACCAAAGCTTCTCTTCTAACATTTATAGTCCCCTCTAGAAAATTAAAGGTTCATTTTTAGGGTTTCCATTCAAAAACAAGCAACGGCCCGGACGGGGCTAAAGCGGACGGACGGACCGGTCGGACCGGTCGGACGGGGCGGTCAGACGGGACTGTTTGCACTGTCCGCCTTCCGACACCGTCCGCGCTTTGGACACGCCGACCGCCCTACTTAAACACTAACCACCGACGGCGTCCGCCCAGCTGTCCATTGGAGCATCCTATGAGGCCGATATTACTCAAAAAGAGCAATAACATTTCCAAAAAAAAACAGCCTAATAATCACTGCTAAATAAGGATGAATGTAATTGATTTATCATTTTAAAAAAAAAAAAATGTAAACCCTAAACCCTATATCCTAATTACCCTAAACATTTTCTTTTCTCCCCTAAATTGTTTTACGAATGAGGGGAATGTGGTTAAGTTGAATATGTTTGGATTATTTACTCATATTATCCTTCTAAATAGGTTTTGAGAAGATCTGAAGATGGTGGGGATTTTTTTAAAGTTCATTAGGAAATCAAATGTTTTGCAGAAATAGTCAATTTTTTTTTCATCGTAAGCAAATGAAATTTTTTAAAAAGGCCCCAATACATAATTAGAAGTGCATCACGATTTTCAAATGAACATCGAGTCTTTCATATTTTTTTAATGAAATTTTGATTAGATTTGAAAACAAAGAAAAAGAATCAATGTTTTAACTTTCAAATCATATATGGCTATAGTTTCCTTAAAAACATAGAAAAATTTGTTACTTGAGTTGGTTGAGTAGAATACATTATACACTTATACATGTGCTATATTTATTTTGGAGGATAATTCCAATATTCTTATTTCAGATGTTTTTAAATATTAATTTAAAAAAAGAGGGTTCATTGTTTAAAGATCTAAAAAATTGACAAACATAATTTCTATTATAAATAGGAATTGAATTCGGAATTCGAATTTTGAAATGATTCAAATGAACAAGATATTGATTATAAAATATTTCTTCGTTTGAGTTTTCAAAATGAATTCACGAAACAATTGCAAACTTTTGAACTTAGGTATATGATATTGTTTTCAGTTTGTACTTTGTAGAGTATAATACTTCAATTTTAATCCTAAATAAATGAAAAACTCCACATAAATGAAATGTTTCTATGTATTGCACAAAGATTTCTACCAATTACTATGATAATTAAATACATTGTTACATTTCATAAAATATTCTACATAGAAAGAAAAAATCATTTTAGCTTTCAATTATGATAAACAATGTCTTCTACTCTTTCTGTTATATGTTCATTTTGTATAACGTGTACATTGTACAATCTTTGAGAGCAGGGTAGTTCATTTTTGACTCTCATTGAAATAGAAAATATATTTGTGTTTGGATTTTGAAATCATTATGTATTCTACGGTCTTGCAAGAATGCATTTTGCTCCTTTCTTTGAATCCTTTTGATATTCTCTCGTAGGGCTCTTGTTCTCTTGTTCTCTTCATTTGACCAGCCTATTTGGCTTGGTTCTTAGTTTTTTTTTTTTAATGCAGTGGTTTATGCATATGTTATAAAAAATATATATTATTTATTTAAAATTAATATATTGATGAACAAACGCATAAAGGCATTGAATGCTTTCACATTTAAAGTTATAAATCTATCATAAATCACTCTTGCAAATTTGAATGATTGAATCGAAAATTTGAAAATGCAATTACAAGAGCTTTCAATTCAATCAATTGCATAAATCATAAATGTTGAAATGCAACTCGTATGAGTTTAGCATCTATTAAGATTAATTCATGCCATTCATATGCAATTTTCCAATTTAATAAAATGCAATTGAGTACTTCAATTTCTTTCCCTTCAATTCTCCAAGTAACATTCACTTCATATCTTTTTCTATTTGTTTATTTAATTTTTGGAAACAAATGGAGAAACCATCTTTGTCTATATTTGAACATGCACTCTTATTTGATTGATGAAGAATATATTTATGAAATATATAATCATTGATTTGTTCATGTTGATTTATCTAATATATTTTATATATGTATATATTTATATATATATATATCATTAAAGGAGTATGGAAGACAAGATTGACAGATTGTGTTCGAATGTTGTTGATTTTGAAATGATTTAGTACTATATCATTTATAAGAATATTATAATAGTATTATGTTATAATATTCCTAAAACAATTGCAACAAATATTAAAATACATGCTAAGTTAGGTTTGTTAGCCTACCAATTGTTCATTAATAGACATAATTGAGTAGCCCCCTTAAATGAAACATTCAATATCTAATATCTTACAATCCAAATGGTGGATTTGTCTAAAATTTTGTCCACATCTTTTCCAACTGATTTACTACAAGATCCTACGGTTACATATCCCCAAAAGTATTTTTCTTCCAAGACTTGGTATTTGCACTACTAATGGCAGTTTTGAAGTGTTTTTAGTGAAAAGAACTTTAGGGGCTAAACATCTATACCATTAGATTTTGAAAAAAGAAAAATTTGCTTCATTGGGGATAACTATAAATCCATGCTCTTTTTCGATAGCCAAAACACACTTGCAAGGACTTGGACATTTAGCGGTTTACTAAGTGATTAGACGTCAACTAATTCAATTTAATAGTAGAATTTTTATTCAACTACCTTCTTATAATTGCTTTATACACAATGCAACGTGAATATTTGGGTACTTATATTAAACGTCGCAATCCTTTTGTGAATTTTTGCACATTTTAGCTCATATCTTTATACAAAAATATCATTTATCAAGAATTCATAAATTTGGTCATAAAGGAAGGCTACCTTTTTTAATTTCAAATTTTACATTGAATGAATGAAAAGTTAGTTGGACTATACAGTGCCATGAAGACCTTTGTTTATCGTGCAAAATATGGACGTCGAAGCGCTTCAGGGTGAAACCGTCCCGTCCGTCCCATCCGCCCAGACCCCGTCCGCCCCGTTCGGCTTGATACCTGTCCGCCGTCCGCCCTGTCCGCCCCGTCCTCCGTCCGCCCTGTCCGACGTCCGCCCTAACCACCCCGTCCGCCCCGATATCCGTCCGCCCCGTTACGGCCGATGCGTTCGCCCCCCCGGCCCGTCCGATCGGGCGGACGGGGCTCGAGGGTTTCGGGGAGGCGAATGGCCGATCCGTCCGCCACCCCCGGCCCGTCCGATCGGGCGGACAGTTTAGGGCTGTCCGCATTATCACTTTTGTTTTGCCCCTTGTGAATGCAAGGTGGAGCGGAGAGCTTGGTGGTTCATCCTCCATTGGCTCCTTTCCGAGGCAAGACAAGAGTGGTTTATTGAGGCCTCCTTGTTGCCAATTTTTTTAATACTTGCGCGTGAATTCACATTTAAATTAGAAAATTTCATCTATATCAATTTCATTTGTCACGATGACGAACAGGAAGAAAAAGGTTGCGAAGCTTAAACATGGAGAGGGACCATCAAACTTGGAGATAGCTCGCCAAAGTCCTTCGGAGGAATGCAAAAAATTCATGATTGAGCGCATCGTTCAATTTTATGAATCGGAAACAACATTGTCTTTAGACAATAAGTACATCAGATATCAAAAGGAGTGCGTGTCTAAATTCAAGGTAGACATGACACAGATGTTGTTGGATGCATTGAATGTGGCCAAGTGGCATGACGAAATGCATAAAACGTACTTCACCAAATGTTTGGAGAACAAGGTTCATGACGCTTTGTGGAATTCCAAAGTCATTTTGGTTAAATATGGCAAGGAATATCGACCAATGACGTCCAATTTGAAGAAGTGATTTTGAAAGCGGACTTGTTTAGGGGGCGATGTGCTCCATTCGCCAAAACGCACAATCGAGTTGGTTCAATTGGTTGGTAGAAAAGCAATGATGGAGTTGTTGAAGCGGAAAGGACCAAACGGCACCTCATAGCACTTCCAGATACAGCATGCGTGATTGCTGTTGATGATAGAATGATGAGAGGTGGATATGCAACAATTCGAATGGTTCGTATTAAAGGATGTTCAGGAATACTTCCTTATTGGGAGTTTGCGGCGAAGAAATCCATTCACCACCAAACTCGACCCGATCTTGCGAAGTTAGAACATCAAAACGAATCAATGGCTGTTCGAATTCCACACGCGGGTGTGATACGGTTTGCTGCGGTGCACGGAACGATGTGTGAAGGTTATGCATATTGGTGGAATGGTGGAACTCTTCGACAAATGTTGAATATGGATAAGAACTTTCTAGACAACATTCAAATCCGTTTGATGTATACGAATTCAACCGAAGAGGAGGTTGTAAAAGCTCACCATTTAGGACGATATCGGAAGAAGCGCACGGAGTTGACATGGGCGTTTATGCATATAATGTATGCAATGTATCTTGTTGGACATTTGCACAATGATCTTTCTCCGGACAAGATCTTGTTGCATTTTCCAGAGGATGAGTCACGTGTGTACATTGGAGTTTGCGATTGGGGCATGACCACCTTAGCTTCTCAGCCAATGAAGTCTTTATATACATTTACATCAGCAGATGAGATAAAACAAACTTTGTAGAGGAGATGGTGGGTGGATCCACGTATTGCATATTTGCATAAAGCAGATGCAGATGTGGAAGTCGTTCCGATGTATTCACGTAAGTCGGAAGAGTATGCCATTCGAAAAATTGCTCGGCGGATGAATGGAAACAACATGTCAGAGGCGTATTTCAACGTGCTACTTAAAACACCTAGTGCGACACAATTTGCCTTTCATGACTTTGCAAAAGTGTTTTATGCTTACTTGAAGCGCATTTCTTCGAAGAGTGACGATGAAAATACTAGTTTGGCCCATGTGATTACGCGATTTTTTAATACATATCGTTGGCCGATGCCAGATGAACATTTCCGCCATTTATATTAGATTGGTAGTGCAGAAGTAGTAGTTGAATACTTGAATAGGTTATATAGGGGCATTAAAAATTAGTTTAGAAATATAGAGTTGGAATGAAAAAAAATTATATGTACAATTAGCCAAATGTGCACAATGTATGGTATTCTATATTAAATTCAATATATTTTGCCCATATTGATTATGTTTGTATTTGTGTTGATCTTGATTTTTTAAATAGTATATATATATATTTGAAGTCACAAATTTTTTAGTTTGCCTTTTGAAAATGAATTGGAATTTTTTCATAGTTTCAAGACTATTATGGATTCGTGGTCAAATTTTATAATCTTTCAACTTATAAGAGATATTGTTTTAATGACAAATCGTGAACCATTGCACTTCATTTAACATTTAATTGTTTAAAGATTAAGGGAGTGACCGTGGGGCAGTTTGGGTAGGGTGGTCGGGGGAAATAGGGCCGTCAAAGCAAACGGGGCGGACGGGGCGGTCCCGGCGGACGCTGCGGACACAACGTCCATGTCCGGACGTCGTGTCAACTCTGTATGAGCTTCTCCCTCATTGCAAAATTGTTGATGTTGAACCCACCAACAAGAAGCTCTTACAAAGTTGGCACTCCTTTGAGCACGAAAATGCTCTGGAAAGGCATTACTTGTGCAAATGTAGAGCCCATGGATGCCATGCGCGATTTCATCTTGAACCATCTAGGTGATGATACACTTGCAAACAGTAATGGTGGAAACCTAGTGCAAGCAACGAGGTGTGGAATGTGCTGGTAGAAGGGCAGCCATGACAAGTTCCTAAATCACCAAAGACAAGGTTTTGAATTGCCAAAAACAAGTTTCTGATTTACCAAAGAGAAGTTTGTGAATTGCCAAAGGAAAGGGGGTAAAAAAAACATTGCTGGACTACAACAGCCAAACCTATGTGAACTAGGGCGAGGAGCAAATGGAGGTAGGCAGGCGCCAAGCATAGAAATGGATGTTGGAGCTAAGGCGAGGAGCAGGTGTAGGTAGGAGACAAGATCGGGTGCAAGCTGAGGTGGGGAGCGGGAGAATTCAAACGAGGTGGAAGGCAAGAAGGCGAAGTATACCCCCCCCCCAAAAAAAAATCTCGTCACTCGCTGATTGGGGAGTAGAGGAGAGAAGGAGAGGAGAGGAGGAAGAGAGCTTGAATGCATAATGTGTGTGCGGGGAACAAAGACGAAATGCAAGGTAAGGCCAGGAAAGGAGACGACAAAAGGGAAGAAAAAGTGGAGGCGGCACATTGAAGTTTAATACAACACTAATTCCTCTAAAGTTGAGATTTAGTGTTGTCGTTGGTAGGGTAGTAAGCACACTAAACGTTATCAAACACTAAATATCATTTTTAATGTAGTACGGGTTAAACCCCATAAATCATTGAATTAACTTAGTGAAGGAACCCAAAAGGGGCTGAGCCTTCGAATCTACTGAATTAGCTTTGTCGAGGAACCTAGTAGGAGTGGACCTTCAAAAATGTTGATTTATATTTTAAAAAGAAAGCTCAATAGGGGCCAGACTAAACTCAATAGGAGCAGATCTTCATGAACCTCTGAATTAGCTCTGTTGAGGAACCTAGTAGGGGCTGACCCTCAAAACCACTCAATTAGCTTTGTTAAGGAACCTTAAGAGGCTGAGCCTTAAAAAAACTTGATTTATATTTTAAAAAAGAAGCCCAGTAGGGGCTAACCTTCACAAACCACTGAATTAGCTCTGTCAAGGAACCCAGAAGGGGATGAGCCTTCAAACCCACTGATTTAGCTCTGTTAAAGAAGCCAATAGGACGATGCGTACCACTATTTCTCGGGGAGCACTATTTCTCACCCTTGAGAAAGCGGCTATTTAATGGTCTGGCTCCCTGCTGCTGCAGTCTGCCACCTGCTGCTCCCTGCTGGCCTGTATTCAGGTGTTCCCCGCCATTAAGGGCTATTAAGTCACTCACGCACTGTTATATTTTTGCTATGTTGTCAGAAACTGCCCAAACCCCACTGCAGTGTTTTTCTTGTAGTGTTCCTGCTGCATTTAGGGAATTTGATTGGCATGATGTGTTAGCCACCCCCATGCCCATGCCCATACTCATGCGCATGTATGCAGGCAGTCGCTTCTTCGTCTACCTTAGCGCCTGTGTTCCGTGCCAGTGTTTCGTAGCGACAACAGGGTTTTGGGCCTTGAATTTCTGTCAATAAAAATGCTTTTTCAGATTAAGGGAGAATAGAAAGAGAACTTCTCTTCTAAACTATGAACTGCAAATCCCTATATAGAGAAAAGTATAACCCACAAAAAAAAGTGTATAGTATTGAAAAGCCCCTAAAAATGAGAAGAAGAATAAAACAATAGAGCCAAAAATAAGAAATATTGTAGACTGCATAAAATACAAGCATATGAAAACAATGATAACAATGCTCCATGTACTAAAGAATGAGAATCAAAATTACAAAATTTGAAAGTGTGAAAACACCTAAAAGAAGCTCTGGACAAAAGAAGGGTACGATACGTTATGAAAAAATCATTTAACTTATATCCTTTTAATTAGTGATATACCATCGAAGCTTGTCTTTGAAGCCTTATCTTTTTTATTAAAAAAACTTAAAGGATCATGCCTTGGTTGACACGCTCTTTAGTGTTAAAGCTAGAACATTAAAGAAAGAAGTAAAATTTTGAAGACAAGTGTTTGACCTTGAAAGATAAAATATAAAAGACAAGAAGAGGAAATTAAAATGTAGAATTTTGAAGGCAAGCCCTCTAGCTTTGAAGCTAAAATATAAATGGGAAATGAATGAAGAATTATAATTTTCAAGACAAGTCCTTTTACTCCTTTACCTTTAAAGATAAAATATAAAAAGAAGAAATACAATTCAGGTTAGTTGTTTTTGACAGTGTATGGAGTTCTTGGTCATTTCTTCTTCGAATTTCCTTTCTGCGTGTGATATATCTTTATGGAAACATTGTTCAACGCACTCAGTGATAAGGCGTCATTGCCCCGGGTTCAGGAGCATGTTGTAGGTCACAGAGGGGCAACCCCAGGGAATTTCTTGAGGACAGTCACGATCGACTCACGCACGATTGAGGTGAACTATGGCAGCCAGGAGGAATTCATGAGGCTCCCAAATGAGTGTTTGACGCAGGCTTGCACTACTATTGCGAAGCCCAATAACTCGAAAAGGAAATTCTTCTAGTGCATCCATTGCGGGGTGAACACATTTGCTTCAAAGATGCAACTCAGCAAGCACCGCTAGGACTCAGAGTGTCTCGCAGTGCGTGATGAAAGAGGGAACCCATGTCGGATGCTGCCCTAACCAGACCAAGGAAGGGGCCAAGGCAAGGTTTCAGAGATGGTGCACAAAGGAAAAGCAGTGGAGGTGCAGGAAAAAGTGGTTATGACGTCAAAGGGCGGTAAGGCAAGGCCCTCCCGGGCACCACCCTCCCCCCAAAATGAGTCCAATCATGGCAGTAGAGCACAGGAGGATCGATCGAAGTATACGTTGGACAGGAAGGCCAAAGGAGAAGAATTGCGATCGAAACACAGAGAGGACACTGCAGAAAAGGAGGGGCGAGAAGAACTGTCAGAAATCCCTGAAGTTAGCGTAGACAGCGATTTCGAGGATCGTCCTAAGGGGAGGAAGAGGGTGAAGGAACGCAGAGCACCGGGCTCGCACGCAAGAATTAAGCGGGTGCACCTACGAGAAGGTGGTGTGGACCAGAAGGCGGTGAAGGCGGCGGAACACTGGTAGAGAACTGTGGAAGACATTCCGCAGAGAAGGGTCCCTCGGTCTTTGCCATCTTTGAAAGCAAAGCTCAAGGACGTGGACGATCAAAGGGAGGGTCCAGCAGTGGAGGCACGGTTGCCTTCCGCAGAAGAAAATGACAGAGGTCACAACTTCCGGATGGAGATGCGAACACCGCCAAGGGCTCGTGTAGGAGCTCCGGACTCTGTGGTGAGCCAAAGTAAAGCGACTGGGCAAGACTTGTCCAGCGAACTGTCTCTTCCGTGGGGCAGCAATAGCCCCATTGAAGAACATACAACAGCTGCGCTTCCCACACAGTCCCCACCATTCGATCCAGTGTGGGGTACGAGAGACTCATTGCTCCATCTATCACGGCGGCAAGGCCATGTCGACTTAACTAGAAGGCCTGCCAATGTCGAGAATTCGAGTTTCGTGGACCAAGGACCTAGTGTTTCACCAGTGTTTGAGTTGCCATTTACTTCCGCTAGAAGGCAGAGGACAAGAGCAGGCAGTGACAAACACGGTGACACAAATCCTAGCAGGCCCGTAAAGCGCGTGTCTTCAGTCTCCCACGACGCAGCCCCTATTTCCAAACGCATGAAAGATGCAGATTTGCCTCAGCTCCCTCCAAACACTACACATCTGTTGCCTTCGCCCGACAACAGTGGAGAGGACGCAGATGCTAATAAGTTGGGAACACTGGATGTCTCATCCTTCGACCCCTCTGATGCGTGTCAAACACTTGGTCTGCATTTGTCACCCACGGGCCACAATGATGCGCGTCAAAAACTTGGTGAAGGACTTCAGCCTTCACCAAGTACTCACCATAAAGAAGTGTCCGTTTTTGTAGATCCCTTGAAAGCTCCTATCACGGAAGAGATTGGGTTTATGCCAGCGTGCCTGGCTTTCCCTGTAAGTGAAGCTTTTGCAATCACCCACACAGAGGAGGTAACTACACACCCGCTGGACATAGTCAGCTGGACTGGAAAGTTTGAGGGCAATGCCGCACTTCAACGGTACTGGATGTTTGGCCAAGGGTCCCCTTCAGCGCGCCTGTACTATCCAGAGCTAGCAAATTCAACATCCGTGAGAGCAGAGCGCCTAGGTAGGGACGAGCGCGAAGTGATGATGCGGGCTAGAGTGAAGGCTGACGAGATGGAAGCTTCGTGGCCCAAAGTTGCTCCACCAACGCCTTGTAAAACACCGGACTTGTACCACCTCCTCTGCGCTTGGCCTCGCTTGCTTAGTTGGAACCACTATGGAATGACAACAGAAGAATTTAGGGTCGCCTTCGACGCCTCATGGAGGAATGGGAGTTTCTAGGCTGCAACTCGAGAGTGCTGCACTTGGTGGTTTTGTAAGGCCAAGGTAAGATAAAGACCGGCCTGTAGCTCATATCCGGACCGCCTGGTGGCCTTCTCTTTGTTCTTCATGGACAGCAGTATGCAGTGTTCGTAGCCAGTGTTTGTCTTCGGTCGCAACTGCATACAAGTACCTAAAGTATTGTTTCCTCTCTTGTAGGAAGAAGATTATGCAGGGGTCAGGGAGGAGGTTGCTCGGGCAGTGTCGTCCATATACCATAGCCTAAAGTACGCTAGGAGCCCTCCAGATGTAGAGGAACTGGCAAATTACCTGCAGTTCGTTAAGGATTCAGCGACCTATGAAGAGAGGTGTGCCACGTCCACCACTGAGCTTCAACGTCGTCAAGAGGAACTTGTCCAACAGACAGCTCTCACATTTTACTGCGAAACTGCATTTCAGCGCGAAATGTTTTCCTAGGACCCTAACCCTAATTCTGAAATACAAAGCGGCCTTCCAAATGCTCCTCCAAATTATCCTGGTTGTCTACGATATAGTATACAATTCAAGATTCCTCACCTCATACTATCACACCTTGTATTCTACAGCACACATTGACGTTGCCTTCAATCCTGAGCAATTCGGGATTGAAGAGCTGTAGAGCCGGTTTGAAGAAACAAACGAAACCCTATCTTAAAGCCAAATTACAAAAAACAGCAGACAGTAGCAAATGCAGCACTCCCAAGCCGTACCGTAAACCACATGTATGATGCCCCTGAAACCTTGCATGCCACCATTTGCAACACCCTAAACCGGATCATTGTGAAAGCAATACCAATTACAGCACCGCCCTATGAAATCAGAAGCAGTGAAACCCTAAACCCCTACAGAAATGCATGAAGACAGTAGCAAATCAGTAGAACTGAAACCCTAGCTTCTCTCATGCAACAATGCAGGAAAACAGTATCCAAGCCGCAGTCACTGAAACCCTAACTTTCTGATTGATCTCCTTCGAGCAAAACCTAAAACAACTTGAAACATGGCGGCAGAACACTACGAGCAGCTCCTCAATCGAGGTCATACGATCATTCCATAATGGCGCATACCACATGGAGTATGAGGCATGCATGTGCCATGCCTCCAAAACATTGGTACCGAAACACTACCCAATTTCTCCGGGCAACTACGACCGGGCAGAGCGGCCCAACGGCATGACGGACTATCAGATCGAGGGGGGCAGAGAAGCAGGCCACCTGCCACCCGCATGGACCTGTCGAGTTCAATCCACTAAATAGCCGCTTTTTCAAGGGTGAGAAATAGTGGTATGCCTAATACATGAGGGCGGTCCAATTGAGATGCAGGTTGGTGATAGGCGTTTCCACTTTAAGAGCTTGTTTATGAGCACTTCTTCTAATAAGGGTGTCCTTAATGTAGCTTGGTAAACCATTTGACACTCAACAAAATGGATGAAAAGTAGCTTCTTCCGTTAGTTGGATAAATCAACTCTTCAAATTTCTTCAGTGTATCTAATCCCTCAAAACATCCTCTAAGATTAAATTTAGGTGGATTCTTGTACATAATTACACTTGAGATGGGATCTTATCAAACATTCTAAATAAGATGATTTATGATTGGTGCATTAATTATTTTTTGAATACATATAGAGACTATGATTGGGTCCCTTGAAATTGAAGAATTGATGAGAGTGTACTTTGTTGGGCACATATTACAAGTTAGACTAGGGATGCTTTAAGTTACTTAATTAAGTATACCCACCCTTAGTGGAGGGCCGGCATTAGAGCCTAGCACGAACTAACAACAAACTTGGTTGTAGACAATTTTGAAACCTTACAAAGATATTTGAAATTTGAAATATTTTGAAACAAATATCAACCCTACAATGTACAATCAAGTCTAGTTCAATTATAAATTGCCTATTTGAGCCTTTCAAAGATTTATATATAATATACAAATAGAATTTGTACTTTCTTTCCTGCATAATTAATACTCAATTCTTACCTACATTCAATCAAGCATATCAAATTTTAGTTTCTAGAAAGCAAAAGTTTATTTTGGGTGAATTTTTGAAGTCAATTTCCATGGTTTCACATAATATTTTATTGAAAACAATTGGTGAGAACTTCTTTTAATTTAATTGTGTGAATTTGTAGGGAACATCCATGTGCACATCTTTCATGTTAAAAACTGCTCTCTTAAATGACAAAATTATAAGCTAGGAAGAATTCAATGTGAAGCATCCTTTAACCAAACTTTGTGAAATAGATATCTTTATATTTAAATTAGATTTTGGCATAACAATTGTGTAGATCAGAATGTATGAGTCAAATAGGAAAATCTAGTTAAAATATGAAGATATCTATTTCTCAAAGTCTGGTTAAAGAATGCTTCACATTGAATTCTTCCTAGCTTATAATTTTGTTACTTCAGAGGGTGTTTTTTAATATGAAAAATGAACACATGGATGTTTCCTACAAATCCATGCAGTTAAATTAAAAAAAGTCCTCACCAATTGTTTTCAATAAAATATTTTGTGAACTATAGAAATTGACTTCAAAAATTCACCAAAAATGAAATTTTGTTTTTCTGAGATTGAAATTTGGTATGCTTGATTGGGATTGCATAAGAATACAATGATAATTATGATTCCTAAAATAAACCAATTATACTATATATTGTCAAAAAAAAAAATTGAAGGCCTCAAATTGGTAGTTTGTAAAATAATAAGCTGAACCTAATTGTACATTACAAACAAAACAATTCTTTACTATACAAAGAATGATACGATTGATTAAATTTCTAAGAACTTAGAATTATTTCTTAGTCAACTAGTAAATTTTCACTTTAGTGGTAAGCAATGTTCCTACACATTCTCTAATGATACACTCTAGTTGTTAGAAGTTCTAGGAATCTATAGATATTTCTTGCTTGGTAAATTCTAACTTTAATAGTAATCAATGATTTCAACCCTCCCTATTGACACGTTTTGTAATTGGACATTTCCAATGTATCGTGAGACTTTGATATGTTGTGTATACATTTGATTTAACAAGTTCCACATTAGAAGTTGTAAATATATGTACTTCATTTAGAAGCCCATTTTTCTTCAAAAATAACGTCATTTGAGAGGGTCAAGTGTATTGTTAGCTCTAGTTTAAGCTACATAAATTTATCCAATTAGTAAAGGCACAATATTAGTGTCTTTGCAAGAATAGAATAGGTCATTAGATAAATTTGAGGCCTCCAACAACCTGTTTTAGGCTTGTTCCCATTGTTGTTCCTCTGTAGTGAAAGAGACAGTTGGCTATCCTACAGAAATATTTTGAAAAAATAAAAAATAAAAAATAAATTCTTAGAATGCAAAAAAAGTTGAAAAAAAAATTTAATTTTTTTTTGGGCAATGACGTGGCACTCTCTTGGCCACGTGAAATTGCATCGCTACCTGCGTTCACTACATTCTTAAGGTTTGATTACTCGTAGTTTTTTAAAGGCTTCAAATTTCAACTAATGTATAGATTTACCAATTTATAATTTTCATTCTTTAGAACTAAAATACTAAAGGTTATAAATTTCCTAAACACTACCTCAACAATGATAAATTGTAGAGATTATAGATTACTAAGCAATAATTTTATTTTTTGAAAATTAATAAAATACACTAAAGATTTCAATCTAAATTAATTTAAGTATATTACAAATAGTGTATCATTTGTAAATTATTGTTACATACTAATAGGATTAATTATTGAAATAGCCAATTAATTATAATTCCTAAAGTGGATCACTTATCACAATTGAAAAGCCTAAACCTCATATAAAATCAATCAACAAATGGCTTCAAAACTAAAGTGCAAATCGAACACCTATGGCAATAAATTAAGACCATTCAAATCAATAAACATATAGAAGAACAAGAAATGGAGGAAAAAATACTACCATGTAAACAATCCTAAATTATTGTAAAAGTACATTCCAAATCAAAAATTGTTTATTATTCTCAAATTTATAATAACATTGATATACATTGTAGACACTTGAATCACCTAAAGGTCTGTTGTTCCTCAAAAGGACAATAGAAAGTTTAGATTGGTATCGTAGAAGTCATTTTAGAATGGATGTTTGTGAAATTTTAAAAAACAAGATGTAGACTTAAATGAACTTTATCAAAATAAATATTTAGTTTTCTATCAGATTCCCAAATTAAAAGTTCTATTGCTTGAAGTTTCTTAGGCCCAAAAGGCAACTTTGAGCAATTGGTGAAAGAAAACTCATCTATTTCTAAAATTTGGCATGTATATAACTACCATGATATAATAGGCAATGTTAATAAAAACCCTATATGTAGTGCAAAAATCTCATTCCAAAAGAAATTAAAGATTGTTGACCCTATCGAGCAAGGTCCAAAAATATCCTTTTTTTCTATAAGCTTGCAATCTACACAATCAAATGGGCTGAAATTTTCCACATTTCCAAAGTAGCCATCTAGTACCTTTTCATTCATGTAAATTTCAATAAAGCAACTTTTTCAATTGTATTTTCTCTCAATGCACTTAAACATGACAATTTTTGACAACTTTTGTTAAATGTACTCTTAGTCCTATACAAATTAACTTCCAAAATTGACACTAAGGCAAGAATTAAAAATCAAGTTACTAAATTATAAGCACAATAGTTGAAGCAACCAAAGTAAACCTGCTATTGGAAAAAATTAAAAGCTTACATTGTTTCTTCTTCAAGAAAGGACTTCAAATAATCAATTGATATTTCCATACAAATATTCTTCTCAATAAAGAATCCTTAGATTTTGATGCTACCAATTTAATGTGAATGGTAGTCCTACAATCATTTCTAAAGCTGCATTTGCCAACCTTTGATTTCATATTCTTCACAAAAACAATAGGTGAAGAAAATGCAAGAGGTGACAACCTCTATGAACATGTTCCCAAAGTCATTTCCAACTAATGCAATAATTTTCAATCAATGATCAATACCCTAACATATTCACAAATGATGACAAATTCCAATTATGAAGAGCTCCAACCAACATAGGCTACAATTCATCAGGATTGCTAACCTCATCACCAATAATCACCACAAGAACACACACCATTTTGGAAGTGGTGAAAGCGATTAGCATCCCTTACAACAATCTCTCGTTTAGTCACCTTTGAGATAAACTTGGTTGCTGTATGGCAATCTGAACACACTCGAAGGTTCTTGAACACCCGAATTGGCTCTCCAGGGGGTGTTCGCATGAGTCCGTAAGCGATAGCCAACTTCTCACTATGGGAGCAAAGAGCAAGTTCCTTCTCCTCCTCCTCAATGTTCCACAATACTAGCCGGGTATCAGGAATGTACCCTTCGGCCTTAATCGTCTCACTCAATCTCCTCAGCTCAGCATAAATCTCCTTCGCCTCTGAGTGAGAAGTATCCCCTACGACGAAGTCATGGACCTTGTTATCAACTTCAATCCAGCTACGCCCTGGCTCCTTGCGTATACTTCTCTCCTGCATCATAGTGCGCACCCACAACACCTCCTCCCACTTGCCAGCTGCAGCATAGATATTCGAGAGAAGCACGTATGCAGAAGCATCCATCGGTTCCAACTTGAGACGCTCATTAGCGGCAAGTTTGCCCAAATCCACATTACCGTATGTTCGACAAGCACCAAGCAGGGCTCCCCAAGTTGCCCCAACTGGTTCCACTGGCATGTTCCCAATCAAGAGCTTTGCTTCCTCCAAGTGTCCTGCTCGGCCAAGAACATCCACCATGCAGGTACAAAGCACTACAGTAGGTTCGATGCCATAATCTTGTGTAATAGCTAGAAAAAGTCTACGGCCCTCATCCAGAAGGCCAGCATGACTACAGGCCGACAACACTGCTACGAATGAGATCTCATCGGGCTTCACACCGTCTGCAATCATATTTTTGAACACTTCCAGGGCTTCGTGCCCACATCCATGGTCTGCAAGTCCATCAATCATCACGTTCCACGTGATCACATCACGATCCTCCATCCCGTCAAAAACTAGCCGAGCATCATCCAAACTGCCACACTTCCCGTACATGTGGACAAGCGCATTGCTCACACGCAAATCCGACTCAAGTCCCGCTTTGAGGACATGCCTGTGAACATCCTTCACCCACTCCAAAGCCCCTGCGCTGGAACATGGATTCAGAATGCTCGAATAAGTCAATGCATCGGGTTTCAAGCCTTCCCTTTGCATTTGTATAAACAGTTCATATGCTTCTTGCCCACACCCGTGTTCGGCAAGTCCACCAATCATCACGTTCCACGTGATCACATCACGATCCTCCATCCCGTCAAAAACTAGCCGAGCATCATCCAAACTGCCACACTTCCCGTACATGTGGACAAGCGCATTGCCCACACGCAAATCCGACTCAAGTCCCGCTTTGAGGACATGCCTGTGAATATCCTTCACCCACTCCAAAGCCCCTGCGCTGGAACATGGATTCAGAATGCTCGTATAAGTGAATGCATCGGGTTTCAAGCCTTCCCTTTGCATTTGCATAAACAGTTCATATGATTCTTGCCCACACCCGTGTTCGGCAAGTCCACCAATCATCACGTTCCACGTGATCACATCACGATCCTCCATCCCGTCAAAAACTAGTCGTGCATCATCAACACTGCCACACTTCCCGTACATGTGGACAAGCGCATTGCTCACACGCAAATCCAACTCAAGTCCCGCTTTGAGGACATGCCTGTGAACATCCTTCACCCACTCCAAAGCCCCTGCGCTGGAACATGGATTCAGAATGCTCGCAAACGTGATTGCATTGGGTTCGAGGCCTTCACTTTGCATTTGCATGAACAGTTCATATGCTTCTTGCCCACATCCATATTCGGCAAGTCCACCAATCATCACGTTCCACGTGATCACATCACGATCCTCCATCCCGTCAAAAACTAGTCGTGCATCATCCAAACTGCCACACTTCCCGTACATGTGGACAAGCGCATTGCCCACACGCAAATCCGACTCAAGTCCCGCTTTGAGGACATGCCTGTGAACATCCTTCACCCACTCCAAAGCCCCTGCGCTGGAACATGGATTCAGAATGCTCGCAAACGTGATTGCATTGGGTTCGAGGCCTTCCTGTTTCATTTGGAGAAGCAGCCCATATGCTTCACTTCCACACCCATGTTGTGCAAGTCCACCAATCATCACGGTCCATGTGATCACATCACGATCCTCCATCCGGTCAAAAACTAACCGAGCATCATCCAAACTGCCACACTTTCCATACATGTGGACAAGCGCATTGCCCACACGCAAATCCGACTCAAGTCCCGCTTTGAGGACATGCCTGTGAACCTCCTTCACCCACTCCAAAGCCCCTGCGCTGGAACATGGATTCAGAATGCTTGCAAACGTGAATGCATTGGGTTGCAAGCCTTCCCTTTGCATTTGCATAAACAGTTCATATGCTTCTTGCCCACACCCGTGTTCGGCAAGTCCACCAATCATCACGTTCCACGTGATCACATGACGATCGTCCATCCTATCAAACACTAGCCGGGCATCATCAACACTGCCGCACTTTCCATACATGTGGACAAGCGCAGTGCCCACGCGCAAATTCGACTCAAGTCCCGCTTCGAGGACATGCCTGTGAACCTCCTTCACCCACTCCAAAGCCCCTGCGCTGGAACATGGATTAAGAATGCTCACATAGGTAGTTACGTTTGGTACACAGTCCTCTCTTTGCATTTGGAGAAGGAGTTCATATGCCTCCTGCCCAAATCCACGCTCTGCAAGTGCACCGATCATCACGGTCCACGTGATCACATCACGATCCTGCATCCGCTCAAAAACTAGCCGAGCATCAACCAAACTGCCACACTTCCCATACATATGGACAAGCGCATTGCCCATACGCACATCTGATTCAAGCCCAGCATGTCTTACATACGCATGAACTTCTTTGCCCCACTGCAAAGCCGATGGATCGGCACATGCCTTCAGGATGCTCGAGAAAGTAAATGCATTTGGCTGGACCCCTTTTTGGCACATTTGATTGAAAAGTTCCATTGCTTTGTCAGCATGATTGTGCTTTGCATAACCTCCAATCATAATGGTCCAACTGAACACGTTCTTGTTCACAAGTTTATCAAACACTCCACGTGCGTCCTCCAATTCTCCACACCTGATATACACGCTCACCAGGTTGTTTGCAACATATGTATTCTGCTCCATTCCACTCTGGTTGATGTAGTCGTGAACCTGCTTCGCAACATTAACATTTAGGTTTTCCTCCTTCAAGCACCGTCTCAAAACTTCAACATACATAAACGAGTCGATGGCCATGCCTTGTTCTAGTCCATTCTTCAAATTACCAATTGCTTCAGTCGTGCTTCTTGCAGTTTTCAAGGACATACTACCGCCACCACCCGGTACAATATGCCTCGACTCTCTTGCAGTACTAGGCACAATGCATCCTCTTCCATTGTAGCCCTTAGACAGCCTGATTCATCAACAGTCTTCATAAGAAAACCCTTAGAAAGAAGAGCACTGATACACAAAGTGGAAAGGTTGCAAGACCACTTGTGCCCTGTACTCACATATCTCAATA
The DNA here is from genome assembly GCA_963969395.1 of Pseudoscleropodium purum. Lineage (NCBI taxonomy): Eukaryota > Viridiplantae > Streptophyta > Bryopsida > Hypnales > Brachytheciaceae > Pseudoscleropodium > Pseudoscleropodium purum. The sequence continues at coordinate 27,771,751 of OZ017798.1, forward strand.
TGGACAAATTTGCATCCATCCATTTGAACTCTTAATATCTCTCACATACATAGCAATTCTTTGAAAATCATCCCACTTTAAGTGCACCCAATAACCCCAAAGAAATAACAGAGCATATTGCACACACAAAAATCCTTCAACTCACCCAAAATCACATATTTCTAGATGCACCTACTCTAGTCACTAGACGAGGCAGCCAACTCAATGCCTAAAGTTACCTGTCTTCTTGTGTTGTGTCTTGAGAATCTTTGGTGTGATAATTAACACGAGGGTGCATTTTCCCTTTGCTTGTCAAGCTGACCATGGCCTTTACCCATGGTGGAGTTGACCAGCCATCTATCCAAAGTGCTTTCCTCGTCACCTTATGTCTAAAGTCAGGTGATCTAGGATTCCTCTGTAGGCACGACAACCCATGATCAGATCCTACAAAACTGTCTCATATTCATTTTGCATCTAACAATCAATATTCCAGGAATATTTGTTGATGACACTGCAATCATCTGAGCAGTGTTCACGCCACTCAATGACAGCAAACAACGCCATTTCATACTTGTTGCTTTACGAAGTGCCCATGGCCTTGTACAAGCAAGAAACGTCCCGTCACTTGTTGAGCCGAGTATTGTATCCGCTTTCTTTTATCTAGTCATACCTTGTCAGCTCTGTTGTCCCACCACTGCGTAGGATCCGCAAAGTACTCTTTCCAAAGTTCCTCAACCGACTGTAGTTCACCTGAATCCACCGCAACATGCTTTACCCATGTCAGTCACATTCTCACCAGGAGAGGCGAACTCTTTCTGTGACGATGGGCATATGATACATACCTGAACCATTGGAATTCGAAGGTGATCTCTTCCAAACTGATGGAAATGGTGAACACCGGATTGGTCCACTGCCTCGTATGTGAGAGGACAAGGGCAGGGATAAAGAAGGGTAGATAGGCCATGGAGACCTGAAGACCGAGATTGCACAGATATCCTGGGTACACAAACGTCAACACTCTGTTAATAAGCAACTGCGTACCATTCAAAGCGCTCTTCCCATCAATACCGGGGTTTAGGGTTCGGTCACCCACGTTCATATCCGGTTACGTTTGGAAAAATGTGACGACCTCTTTATCAAACATTGCTGTAAAGGAGACCTCATATTTCGACACATTTGTTGTCACCATGACCACAGTAGTCCAACCCATGTCACAAGTCATCCAACCGCTTCATTCACTCACCTGTGCACCACCTAGTCCACGCACCAACAAAAAGCTTCTCTGTTCTCTCCTGCACTGCAATTGTTGTCTGCAATCTAAATCCCACGACACCAATGGAGGTGACAGTGCCATCACTATCTGCCTGCATTACAGAAATCAATTCAAACTAACTGTTACTAAGAAGAACATCACAAAGAACAACGCCGGAATGGACCTCAGAATTGAGCCTGTGGACAGAAACACATCAAACTGAGAAGAAACTACATGTGCGAAAAATCTGCTACTGCCTCCAATCCGGAAAACCCGAACACATTAAATAAACTCCACAAACAAAACCGCATACCTGACGCTTCCGGCGGCCAAATGAAGCAAGACAAGCTGCCCAAGGACGGCAAACCTGCACTGCAGCTTCACGAGGAGCACCTCCGTCTACGGGATCAATCAATTGCTGAGGCAAGAATCCAACATACACCCTTTGATTAGCATACAACCCCAGTCAACTGACTTGACTATTGAAAATTACCGTCGCTTCAAAGAGGGTCATCAAAAACTAAGGTTCAAACTAAATTACAGTTCTCCTCTGATACGAATGACAAGACTAATTAAACTTCAATCGTTTGAATGACATATAGAGAAATATGCATGGAAACCTCTCAGAATTGGTCATAACACATCCATGAACCGCAACAGGAGACAGAACCCAATCCCAAACCCAGCCAGATCGCTCAATCCAGTTCCCGGAATGTGTTTTCGACTCGTCTCGTTCCCTACCAGTCTGACACATCTTTGACTTCCACCCTGCTGTTCGCGCTGCCCAATCTCCTGCCCCATGGTGCACACGTGCACACCCCTATTCTGACATATGACGATACCTCGTATTGGGTGAATATGACAGGAATCAGCATATGTGGCACCGATTTGGCCATTTCCAGCACATCGTTCAAATGTAAAGCAAACAAAGGTGATAGCAAAGTCGTGACAACACAAACGTGAGTTCTCGCTCGGTTCGGTACATCTTACCGGCCCGAAATTCAGGCTGCTACCACTGAACTCTGTTGCAGCTCACACCACATCTACAGTACACACTTTGAGCAGTTCGTTCTAGCTTTGACGGGAATAAGTACCAATCCGGAAAGACATGAATCAGTGTTCTTCTCGTGCAGGCCCAAGCTTCTTTCAAGGTTCGAAGACTGGGAATCGCGCAGTCATCAGCATTGAATAACTTATAGCTATGCTGATTGACACGGACCGCAATATATCACGAGTTCACAATTCCAAGTTGAATAAATTTCCTCAAGCGAAAATCCTAAACCCTAGTTCGCGAAACGGCTCATTTCTTCTTGCTCAGTCCGTGAAACTCCCATATCTGCTCCTAAGCCAAAAAAACGGGATGAATTAGAGGACCTGCTATTTGAATTGCACTGCACTAACTGCGCAGCAAGATATCATCAATCAGCAAACTAATTACTCGCGCTCCGAAGGAACAAGCGCTACTCTACTCTCCTGTAGTAAGAGCAGGAAAGGTCGATACAACGTTTCTCCTACAACAGCTGGCATCTCACCTCCGTCCTACAATTCCAACACACTCCCACGAGCTCAAATTAAAATGGCTCCAAACCAACCGCCAGAGCAGAGAAACAAGTCAGAATCCCACTACAAATCCCGCACAAGCGGGCATTGCAGTACTACTTCCCGCATTCAGTCATCCTAACATAACAGTACGAGAAATCTCCCTCCTTGAGCCCTCAATTCACCACAACAGCCATACGTGCACCCGCAACAGACTGCAGCATGCAGCACCCTTGCTCTGCAAAAGCTCGCGAGCTTGGGATGAAGGAGTCCCCAACCTCTCTCACCATGTCCATTCCTGCTCGGCGCTTCCTCTGGTCTCCTCCTTTGAGGAAACGGTAGTCCTTCTCGCCGCGACACCCTTGACGCTGCTCGTCTTATCTGGGCCCCGAACATCAATCGAAACAGATTATTGTGCGGGTGTTGTTGCACTCGGCCCTCTTTAATGTCACATCCTCTAATACGCTATAACAGGGTCCATTCTCTTTGAACATATATAAGGTAGAAGATATATGCATTGTGGTCACCCTCCCAATTGGAATCTAGTGGACTTTCGAATTGCAGTTGTTTTTATTCTAATGTGTTCAAAAATGTAAAGTGACGTAATAACTAATCACACAATGGTACATCATATCATTGAAAGTGAAAGTGTCATCATATCAATGCCAAAATAGCACCAATAGAAATATTTTAGTAACATTGCTACAAGTTTAGCACTAAAGAAAATCCAAAATGAATATTTTTTTAGTACTAAAATGCTGTAAACAGATATTTAAATAAAAATTATATAATTATAGTGGTAATTTAATTTTGTTTTGGAACTATTACAATGACTTTTTAATATGTATCTATAAATTAATTGTGATCGTATTAAAAACACTTGAAATTATTGAATCAACACTAAACTAGTAGTAGAGACTTTTTTAATGCAGTGATGATAGTCTAATGGGGTTGGAAGGGTTTAGGTTTAGGATTTAGCAAAATTTTGTTGATTTTGTCTAGATCAATATGTCTAAAGTAACTAAAGCCTATTGATCCAGGATGCATTTTCTCCTAGTGACTTTAGCTCTTTAGAGCAATTTCCACTAACAAAGTAGAGGATTCCACTCTCCTTGAAAAGACTATTGTTCAATGGGAATTGGGAGTTGATGCTACAAACCTATATCTTATACACTCTCAAATGTCACATTTAACTACTTTTGGACTATTTACTAAATTTTGGACAAACATCCGGAGATCTCCGGATGATTATCCCTTGATGTTTGTATAGATCTTTGGATGTTTTATACAAATCTTCCAATGTATTACATTGATCTCCCAATGTTTTGTATTATCTCTCAATAATTATCATCTAATGTTCTTTTTCCAATCATTAATTATAGACTCTTTGAAAGTCCAAAAGTAGTTAAATGTGTCATTCAACAATTAGGTCTAAGAATAAATTACAATAACCAATTAGGGCAACAACTATGGAGGTACAATTCAAGCATTGATTCTTTAGAAAGACAAAGACAAAACTATTAAAATGTCATTTTTCATTTCAGTGGTGAATTTTCTTATAGAAATCCAAATCTACTTAACAAATGGATTTGACCTAAAAGTACCAAAGGTAAAAACAATTGCTACTAAACAAATAGCTTAGATTAACACTTGACTATAGAGAAAAAATTAACTCCAAAAATTTGCCAATAGTCACTAGTATGTCTACTAATCATGTAGTATATTTAAAACAAATACAACAAGGCAAAAGGAAATTTGAGGATTATCAGTCAATTAACATTATCACCCTTCTACACCAAGTACACTCTTGTAACCTTAATATTAACAATGCAAGAAAATAGGGTCACTCAATAGCAAAGAATGGATGTTTGACAATGGCTTAAATTACTAAAATAAGGAAAGTAGGTTTAGGTAACCCGGGCGGGTGGGAGGGACACCTTTAAATAAGGCCTTTCCTACAAATAACATACAAATCCATTTCTAAAAAAGAACTATATAATTCATAGACAAAATGGAGATCCCTCACATCTAATCAATAAATTTAACTATCATGTCTATCATATCAATCATAACACACCTTTAACAAATCTTTCCAAAGAAGTATTTATGTATGTAATGTCCAAATAAAAGTCAAATTAGCATCTTTAATTAGCATTGTTGTCTGCAATCTAAATCCCACGATACCAATTGAGGTGGCAGTCCCATCACTATCTGCCTGCATTACAGAAACCAATTCACACTAATTGTTACTAGGAAGAACATCACAAAGAACAGCGCCAGAATGGACCTCAGAATTGAACCTGTGGACACAAACACATCAAATTGAAAAGGAACTACATGCGTTGCCTCCAATCCGGAAAAAATTAGAATGTAGTTATTAGGCACTCAAGGTGTATAGTGACACTTTGTGTCACTATGTACTCCCCCCCTCAATTTTTATTTGAAATTTTTTATTTTACCACCCCCACCTATTATTTAGAATTTGATTTAAATTTTTTTATCTCACCCCCCCTCACCCCCACCCCCTCTTGTAATCTTCAAAATCAAAGTTCTTGACAAACAATATGGAACAATTGATCCCGTATCCAATATTGGATCCGTATTCAGTACCCATATTTAATACGCATATCCAGTACCTATACCCATGTTTGTATTCGTATTCAGTATTTGTATTTTATATTTGAACGGCTCAGATTAAATTTCACAAGATCAACATCTTGTGATTTTTTGAGAAATCAACGTCAATTTTGAAGGTAAGCATTTCTTTTCAAAAAAATCAAAGGCTCACAAATTTTTTGAGAGAGGAGGGGGGGAGCTAATGGGAAACTGGGGTGGCAGGCGAGTTTCAGTGTCTAGCACGAAAAATCTGCTACTGCCTCCAATCCAGAAAACCCGAACACATTAAATAAACTCCACAAACTAAACCTCATACCTGATGCTTCCGGCGGCCAAATTGAAGCAAGACAAGCTGCCCAAGGACGGCGAACCTCCACTGCAGCTTCACGAGGAGCAGCTCCGTCTACGGGATCAATCAATTGCTGAGGCAAGAATCCAACATACACCCTTTGATTGGCATACAACCCCACTCAACTGTCTTGACTTTTGAAAATGACCATAGCTTCAAAGAGGGTCTTCAAAAACTTAGGTTCAAACTGAAGGCAAAATCCCAGCACTGGATGAACGCCCCGCAGAACAGCGGGCGACCTTCCCGGCTGAACGTGAAATCCGCTACTGAAGGTTCCGCGAAAGTCCTCGAAGAGTCCCCACCCGACCCCACCCTTTTGCCTTTTCTCTTTTCCCCTGTTCACTCTAACCAATAACTGATCATTTAAGCAATTTGCGAGCAGATTCTGCTTGGTATGAATTACTGGATATTTTTCCCATGTAGGACAATAAGAAATTTGGGGATTGCTAAATTTTCAGATTTATATTCCGAAATTTGAAATTACAGTGCATTTTGGGAGGCAAAAGAACTCTTAACCCACAAGCAATGTCTAGAGTCTTCCATTTCTGATCATACAAGATATTACTTTCTTACCCACTGCTTCAGCTTTCAGGGCATGGCCTCATTATTTCCAACCTTGGAAAAGAAATATCAGACTTCCAGCTTGCAAACTGGCTAAGGTAGGAAATAGCTCACCCTATTTGTTGGGTATTGGTGCCTCCACCTTAGTTTCTTTCCAAACTCATTTCTCTTCTCCCTCGTGACTAACAGAAGCTCACCATTGCAGAAGCCATTGCAAGCTCACCATTGCAATGAGCCGTTTGTGTGAAAGATATATTTCACTTTTGATTGATTTTTCTCCAATTACATTGAAGGACAAATACGTATAAGTGAAGGCATGCAATTGTAACCTTCATTGTTATTGAGTGCAATGTCTCTACATTTTTTGATACCCTTCCCTTTGTATTTACAATTTCTTTCATTTTATATTTGTGACGATGGCAACAATGATGTTGATATAGAGGAATTTTGTACATCAAACAAGGGATTTTGAGAGTTGTTTGCAACTAGTTTTGGAGAGGGTTTTATTTCCTATAGAACACACTTGTGGTAGATGTGGTGAAAACATGCATTGGAAGAGAGATGCATCCAAAAAAGATGGTTTTAGATGGCATTGCACAAGGCATTGTAAAGCATTGCACTATTTACATACTTTTTTTTTCTTCAATTCTAAATTGTCATTGTATCAAATGCTAACTATTATGCATTCATAGAGTAGAAGTTGCAAACAAGCAAAAACTATGATTGATGCAACAATTTCTAAAAACACTATCATGGATTGGTACAATTTATGTAGATACATTTGTTGTGAGGCTTTGTAAAATCAACAACTGTAGAAAATTGAAGGTGTAGGGAGAAATGTGAAAATTGATGAGTTGCAATTTGGCAAACGGAAATATCATCGTAGTGCACAACTTGAAGGTTTATGGGTGTTTGGTGGCATGGAATAAGGTAATGAGCATCATATGTTTTTAGAAGCCTTGCCCGATAGAACAAAAGAAACATTGATAGCTTTAACTTGTAGACATGTTGAACTTTGTACAACTATTATTTTTGATTGTTGGTTAGCTTATGATTCTATTTGGTTAGCACAATTAGGTTTCTATGATATAACACTTAACCATTCTCATTTTTTTAAAGATCTAAATATTGGTTGTCATACCAATTCCATTGAGGGCACTTGGGTGCATGTGAAATGATTGCTCAATAGAAATGGTATATGCAAAGTTTTACTTAATAGTTATTTTGTAGAATTTATGTGACAATGTTAGTTTTTAGCGAAAGGAGTAGATCCATTTGCAATGCTTTTGAACCATGTTGTAAGAGTATAGATGTCAAAACAAACATATACTACTGAGTAAAATATAATATTAATCCAGAAATTAAGTTTACAATGAATAAGTGTTTACTTATATACTAATCTTTGTCTAGCTTTTACTTTAACTAACTAAAAGTAAACTTTAAGTTCTATCTTTGAACTGAAGTTATCTTAGACTAGCAAGTGTACATCCGAGCTTCTAACTGGGCTTAGCCCATGACATATGCCTCCTCCTCCTCCTCCGTAACTAAGAAGGGAGGAGAAGATCTGCCCAAGGAACAACTAAGCCTGCATCGCGCAAAGAGCGCTCATAATCATCCAAGGCCATTGCATCTTGCAAATGATGTAATGGTTCTCAAGTGGGCTCGGGCCAGCCAAGCTATTTCACAAGTAATTGCCAACTACGTCCTCGACGCCGATGTCGCAATACCCGTTCAACTATGTACTCGTCGTCATTATCAGTAGTGGCATCTAAAGGATCTAGTGGATTGTGTAAAACAATACCAGGCTCATTATCATGTGCCAATTGAGAAGGCAAAGGATCCGCTCCTGCCGTCTTAACCAAACTCACATGGAAAACAGGATGAATACCGGGAGGAGTATTCAAACGAACCGCATGTGTACCAACACATTCAAGCACGCGATAAGGAAGGGCAATCCAATCGAGCTTCTTGATCAGCCGTGTTGTATTGATGTTCTTCAATTTCAACCAGACACGGTCACCCGGACGAAAGACTTTGGCCACGGAACGTCGTGCGTTAGATTGACGTTCTTGATTTTCTTGCGCAATCGCCATTGCTGTTTTCGCCATATCATTACTATGACTCCATTGCTCAACAAGCTTACGTCCCTTCTCCGCCAGTGATAAAGAAGATCCTTGCTCCTCAGGTATGGTAAAATCCATGAGAGATTGATGAAAGCCGTGAGTCATAAAAAATGATGACATACCTGTGGACTGCGTTACCCGATTATTCAATGCCATCATTGCTATTGGCAACTGAAGAGCCCAATCGTCTTGTTCAAATGCAGTGAAGATGCGAAGGTATGTTTCAAGCTCTTGATTGGCACGCTCCGTTGCACCGTCCGTCTCTGGATGAAAGGCTGTCGACAATCTCCGTGTGATCTTCAGCAATCGACACACTTCTCCCCACATCATACTCACAAATTGACTGCCGCGGTTGGAAACGACTGCGGTTGGTAGTCCGTGATGTTGAAAAACTTGCTCTAAGAGTTTTTGAGCCACATCAATAGCACGAATTTCCTTCATTGGTACAGCAATGATGGATTTGGACAAACGGTCCGTCACAACTAAGATATTCGTATAAGTGTTACTTGGTGCCAAGCCGGTAATAAAGTCGATGGAAAGTTCCGTCCATATCCATGCAGGAATTGGCATAGGTTTTAATAAACCTTGCTTCTGCTCACGCCAAATCTTAGATTTTCCACAGACATTACAATTTCTTACAAATCTTTGAACGTCTTGAGTCATTCCAGGCCACGTATATTCGCATGCGAGCAAGTCTCGTGTTTCTTCACGACCTGGATGTCCAGCCAATGGTGAGTCATGAATAGACTAAATCAATCGCGTTCGAAGTGGTTCGTACGCCGGTATCCATATTCGTCCACGCCAACGTAGCTGATGGGCTCCATCTACAGAGCATTCACTAATTGTGATCGGTAGGCCCCATTCTTTTGGTAGTCGGCGTAGGCCATCCATAACAGCCTTCCGCATCTTCCAATATTGATGATTCGTTTTGAGTCCAGCATCCCACAATGCAATCATCTCTGCGTCTGCAAATGGACATATGGGACGTGGTGTCATTATTGACTCCGTAGCCGCGATTTCCTTTTCCGAATCCGCATCGCCATTTTTTATCCATGCAGATTTTGCAACCACTTTCAAAGCGTTACCATCTCCTTCCAATAGTTGATCCTTGGACATTTGGTATAATGGCATTGCAGGGATGTCGTCGTTGGTCTTCCCTTCAACAAGATTGATTTCGTGATCGACCCCTTTCCTGTGTGGCGGTAACGACTTTGCGTTTTGCCGATCGAAGGCATCAATAACTAGCATCAACCAGTCTGGAGCATGTTGCGCAGGATCCTTGTACACTTTCTATTGAAGCGCCTTCTGAATGTCAACTAAGCTAGCAGTAAAAATCTGTACAGGTTCATCGCTAGCTTGCAAAGTCCGGATTGTTGCTGCTTGTATTTCCCGAATTGGTTCCGATATAATGGGTCAAGTCTTGACGATCATCTTGAAAGGCTTCCGAATGCAAACCTCATCTTTAGCAGGTCGAATGCTAGCGTCATGTCGCTCCATCCAGCCTTTTCCAAAGATGACATTATCAATTTGTCCGGGAATAACATATGCAACAATCCTTTCTTCTATATTGTTGATATCAACTTTAAATATTGCTATGCGTTGAATCATAGGTTGCTCCTTTATGGTTGTAACTTGTTCAAGGGGTCTTGGTTCGATTGGTGAAGAATCTAATCCGTTCTTCTTAACAAATTGCTCAGACACAGTTGCGAAGCATTGGCATCTAGAGTCGCATAAAGCACGAGTGGATAAAATTGAATTGATCAAAATATCAATGTACATACCATCCGTGTCAAGATTCTTATGTGAACGCCAACTTTTCAACTTCAACAACTTGCCTACACGCTTCCGACTGAGTCTTTTGCCGAAAGCTACTCGTTTTCCGATCCCATCTCAGAGTCAGAATTCTCCACCTCTTTGACCTCCTCTATGACAACATTACTCTTCTTTTTGACTATGTGCACCTTTGTGGTCTTCTCCGCATCTTCTTTTTTAATCTTTCCTTGGGCATCACCCTTCTTGGACAAACAATCATTCGTGCGGTGGCCACACTTCAAACATAAAAAACATCGACCTTCATGTCGGCACTTCTCTTGTTCATTTGGCGTCAGGCGTCTTCGAAGCTTTCCTACTTGAACGGTAGGCGTCCAATCCATCTCATCTCCATCGGGCCACACGCGATTTGTTGTTGCCATCGGAGATGTACAGCCTTTCTGATATTGAAGGCAATCGAGTTGAGAACCAACTGCCAACAAAGCCTACACAAAAGTGCCGTAGTGAACATACGTGACGGGCCCGATCATCGTGCGTTGCATCTCCACGTTGAGAGCACCTCGAAGATATCCAATTTTCACCATGTCAGGAATCGTGGTAAGCTGACTTTCACCAAGCTCTTTCTCAAACTTGGGTAAAAATGTTGCAAACGATTCTCTGCCTTGCTTCATTGCCTGAAGCCTATTCAACGCCCGCGCAGTTGCATTTGGGTCGATAAAAACGCTGTCAAGATGCTGAACAAAAGTTCTTGCATCACAATCCGGTTGGTTTTGGTAGAATGATACTACCATCAACTGCGCTTTTGCCTCCATCCTAGTGAACAAATACGCCGCTTGGTCTTGGGGTGTCCCGAGTACTGCCCCATCAATTCGAAGCTTGTTATTAGCTTTGACCTTCCACATCGGGTAGCTCTTCCGACTACCATCGAACTTCAAGATGTCCGGCAATCGTTTACACAACGAAGGAGCAGTAACTCCATACTGCTGTTGTTGCAAAGATTGCAGCATCATCTGTGACGAAGATGGACCTCCCAATTGCTTTTCAGCAAGTTCTGAACGCAACCTCATAATCTCCCGTCGATAGTCCTCCTCCATATATTCTTCTTGCTGTTGCTGCTGCAAAATCTCCTCATTCTCCTCGTTGAAAAGCGCGCTGTCTTCCATCTCCAAAAAGTAAGCACGCCTCAACCAACATCTTCAAGCTTCGCAAAGCTTTCCTTTGCGTCCCAGTTCTGTAGTCGTCCCCTATTGTTACTACGAGGGTGGATAAAGTCCTCAATCAACTCGTCCAAGTTTTGTCGTTTGAAAAGCAAGGGTGGATTAAGCCCCTTCAAAGAGAGAGAATTTTCTGGATTATGTAAGAGTATAGATGTCAAAACAAACATATACTACTGAGTAAAATATAATATTAATCCAGGAATTAAGTTTACAATGAATAAGTGTTTACTTATATACTAATCTTTGTCTAGCTTTTACTTTAACTAACTAAAAGTAAACTTTAAGTTCTATCTTTAAACTGAAAGTTAACTTTAAGTTCTATCTTTGAACTGAAGTTATCTTAGACTAGCGAGTGTACATCCGAGCTTCTAACTGGGCTTAGCCCATGACACATGTATCTTTATATCATCATTTGATTCAACCTCTAGAGGATGAATAATCTACTTTGAAATTATTTTTATTTTTTTTAAAGTAACAGTGAGCTTGCAATGCCTTCTACAACAGTGAGCTTTTGTTTGTCTATTGTAAGGGAAAAGAGGGATGAGTTCAAAAAGAAATTAGAGTGAACAAGGAGAAAAGAGAAAAGGCAAAAGGGTGGAGTTGGGTAGATTGGGTTGGAACTTTTTAAGGACTTCCACAAAACCTTCCACAACAAATTTCAGGTTTAGCCAAGGGGGTGCTTGCTATTATGAGGGGTGTTCCTCTAATGCTAGGATTTTGCTCAAACTAAATTACAATTCTCCTTTCATATGAATGATAAGACTGATTTAAATTGAGATTGTTTAAGTGATATACATAGAAATATGCATAAAAACCTATTAGAATTGGTCATAACACATCTATGAACCACAGCAGGGGTCAAAGTCCAATCCCCAATCCAACCAAATTGCTTAATCAAATTCCCATAATGTATTTTCAACTTATCTCGTTCCCTACCAATCTGACACAACTTTGATTTTTTCCTTGTTGTTCGTACTACCCAATTTTCTATCCCATGGTGCACATATACACACCTTTATTATTCTGATATATGACGATACCTTGTATAGCAGAACCTATCTAAGCCAATCCTCCGTAAGCCAATAAACTTCTGTAAACCAATCTTATTAAACCAGTCTTGGACTAGGCCACATAACAAAGATTGTGACTAAAAATGACCTTCCAAAAGCCAATAAACCTCCCTAACATGTACTTGTTTGACCAATTCAAGACACATTAGTTTAGAAAGGTTCTAGTGCATTAGGTGAATATGATAGGAATCAACATATGTAGCACCAATTTGGCCATTTCTAATACATTGTTCAAATGTGAAGCAAACAAAGGTGATAGCAAAGTTGCTTTCTAGTCTGCAACACAAACGTGAGTTTTTAATTGGTTCGATATATCTTACCGACTCTAAATCTAAACTATTGCCACGAAACTTTGTTGCAACTCACACCACATCTAAAGCATGGTTATCAGATTGGACAAGTTGCTCGTCTACCCACTTGTCTGATTTGCTCGTCCAATTGATCCGCTACCCATTTGAAGTAGTCAATGTAGAATTGACTTTCTTATGAGGTAAAAAAAGCTAATGTAGAATTACTTGCACGCCACTTGATTATGAAACTTGAGGCAGTGACTTAAGTTGATTGGGGTAGTACGAATGTTTTGATCTCCATCTTTGAGACCAAATATGCACAACTAGGTTCTATTGCTTTAACTACTAGGGGTGAATCAATTTATAGCAACAAGCTACTTATTAAACAACGGAACTTTATATTATTCCTAAGTTGATTTAAGTTGTGGATTGATGGTAATTTTGAAGATTTTCTCGTTAAATTGACAAGTTGAAGTTTAAGGGGGCTAGGTGTGAAAAGTAAAAGGTATCTAAGCTAAATTGTAGAGTTTTTGTACTCTTCCCAAATTGATAAAAAAAATTAAAAATTATACCGTGATTCCCAAAAGATTTTGACGAATGAAGTTTGGATACTATTCCTATTCAAAACTTCATCTGCCAATTACGGTTAATTTAACTATCAAAAAGTCTATTTGATGGGTAAAACTCTATGTTTTATCTTTTATGTAATTTACGAATTTAATGGAATTTGATCAACTTTGGTTGACTTCTGTAATTTTCCCTAACTAAATCTTGTTCTAAAATAAATTATCCAATGTTTGCCCAACTTTGAAAATAAAATACTTTTAAATGCCTAAAGATTCCCTACAATATTTTGTTCACTTTAAATAAGAATTTTCTTTAAAGGTTTTTTATTGGACGACTTATTGATTTAATTTTTTTATCTTTTGGGATTTTGTTGTTTAATATTTTTTTTGGAAGATGGAAATTTTTCCTACTTGATTCTTCTTATTATTTTAATGAATGTGAGTGATCTAAGCCTAATTCCTAAATATGATTCCAACTTCTTATAAAAACACACTTTAAAGGGTTTATAGTCAAGCTCTTACCTCTCCAATGATCATCTCCTTGTAGATGACTTGCGCATTCAACTCCAATGTTTTGTTATACGTTTCTTCCATTACTTGTTGTATTTTGTTTGTGTTTCTTCTTCTATTTTTTCCAACTTTTGGGGTTCTTGAAAATAATTTAAAATACTTCTACCAACTCTTTCTACTTCTTGTAAGGTTCCTTTGCTAATTTTCTATATATTTTTCACCTCAAAATTATCCCTAATTTTTGGTAATTCCTTCTAGGGCCAAATCTTGGAGACAATCTTGTCTTTTTAAACTATGGCCACTAATTTTGTAAGCCTAAATATCCCTTTACTAACCTTTTCAATCAAAGTGCTATTAAGACTAATTCTATAGTGCCTTCCTAGTTACTTGATTCTCTTTGTTTTGTCTCATTTAATAGTTGACTTTCGATATTCTCTCGAAATTTGCACTAGTCCAAACCCCTTGGTTGCCTTTCTTCTTCCCTCCTTGTGTGAGCTGAGTGTACTCATTGTTGGAGTCTAAATAGAGTGTTGTTGAATTTGTGTGCACTCATTGGAAATTGCAAGGTTCTTTAGGGATAAGTCTTCTTTCCCAATTGAGCTCTCCACACTCCCCTATGGATCCTTTGTTCAAGTTTAAAAGAGAACAAAATAGTCAATTGATTGGCTTGAGCGTCCCTCTGATTGAACTCTGTTTTGATTTGGAAGCTCAATTAGTGAGTTTGATGGCCTCATGCTGCCCTGTTTGAAATTTGGATGCCATTCAATGAGGTTGATGGCTTCAAGCTCCCCTCTGGATGGGCCTAACTTTCAAAACTTGATTAGTGTGTTTGGATGTCTTAAGCTCCTCTTGAATGACCCTGTTTGAAATTTGGAAGCTAATTAATGAGTTTTGGTGGTCTCAGATTTTGCTTGGATGGCCCTTGTTTGAAATTTGAAAGCTAATCAGTGAGTTGGAGAATCAAACCTCTCTTAAGTGGACCATATTTTAATTTGGAAGCTATTAGTGAGTTTGGATGACACAAGCTTCCTTCGAATGCCCTATTTGAAATTTGGAAGCTAATTAATGAGTTTTGATGGCCTCAGATTTTCCTTGGATGGCTCTAGTTTGAAATTTGGAAGCTAATCAGTGAATTGGGGCAAGCCAAGCTTCTCTAATTGGACCCTACTTTGAATTTTTTAAACTAATGAGTGAATGTTTGGGGCCTATCAGTGTTTAGAACTCCACCCTCGAGTTCCAACATGCACAACTAGGTTCTATTATTATTGGTTCAATTCTATGGGTGAGTGAGTGGTTTGTAGTAAACGAGCTACTTTCTAAGTAATGGAGCTTTTTTTACTAGATCCTACTTTATTCTTAAAGAAGAGTTGTAAAGCCTAAGCAAATCCTAACTTATCGAAATAGATTAAGGTTTTTTGAGTAAACTTTGAAATGGAATTTTCTTATTAAGATTGGTTCTAAGGGTTTGGATCAAACTGAATTGACTATATTTCAAAGTTCCCTTGGAAAACTAAAAGCTTATTAGGTCCAAACTAGAAAGTGAACGGTATTTTCCAAAGGCTCTATTCTTTAAGTATTTTCTAATGTAATGCCAAGTTTTAGGTAAATAGGATTATGCAATTTTAGTATTTTCCCAATACTTTGTATGCTAATAATACTTGATCAATCCTTATTGGTTGTGTATTTTTCCAAACCTCCTAATGTCTTTCCCTTTAATTTCCTTAACTAGCTTGGATATAATTAATCCTACCTCTAAAGTTTATGTTTTTAATTTTAATTCAATTTTAATTTAATTTTTTATTTTAATCTATGTTAATACTTAGGTAGTTGTTGGTTAATTACTTGGAATTAATTTGCTATTGGTTTTACCGCTCAATTTCTACTTTTAGCTAATTAGTTGATTTGAATCTATCTCAATGATGTCTTAGTATAAAGGTGAAAGTATGAATTCTTTTTTACTTCTTAGTAAATGTTATTCTCCAAAGAATTTTTGATCGTTGATCGGTTAATCAAAATTCTCAAGTAATTCTTGTTTACTTTTGAAGTTTGGAATTCACTTCTACTTTGACTTTCTTTGACTTCTACTTTTATGGGGAATTTGGATCCTACTTAGATTCTGAATTTCCTTGAGAATATCCTTTTGGATGAATTTTTATATTTTCATCCAATTTAAAAGGCTAAGGTTCATTCCTTTATAACTTCTTCAATTTTTATCGGTTTTGTATGTTTAATATCTTTTTGGAAAGCTAAAGAAATTTCCTACTTAATTCTTGACTCTAATTCTACTGATCTAATACTCTAATGGTCTGACTTAAATTCCTACCTACGGCCCTAATGATTAAATATGAATTGGGAAGTAAACAATAAAATAAGATAAAAATGGGAATTAGGATATGGTTCGGAGAAGAGGGTTAAACACTAACCTCAATAACATTGGCCATGTCTTCTTCAACTTGCAATTTGAGTTCTACCACTTGTTCGTGCACCCCCTTCATTTCTTCCATATTTGCTTTGTATTTTTTCATATTTTTTATTCTTGATTTTTGTAGTTGGTATGGTCAACCTTCAATCTAAACTCCTTCACTTGTTCCAAGTTGAATTTTTATGTGATTTTTCCCAATTTCTTTCTAGTCTTTTTCTTTTTCTTTTAAAAAGTTCTAACTTCTACATCAAATCTTTGAAATTCCTAATCTTTTGGAAGTATTAGCTAAGTATTTCTAAGTCAACTTAGTTCCAACTAAGCCACCCTAGCCTTTCTTTAAATTAGCTAATTTCTAGAACTCTTCTCAAGTCGATTGATTCTTTATAGATTGACTTTTTGAACTCAAGCTAAACCATGATGAAAAAGTCAATTTATTATTTTTTTTTATTGCACTTCCTACTGCTAGTGGCTTCTACTCCTTCTTGCTCTCAACTACTAAAGGAACTTCTTATCATCCAAACATCTATTATGTTTATGTTTGTTGTGAATTGAGTGAGGTTTTGATGGTTCTGTATCTGGTTTGTAAAGAAGGTGCAGTACCCACAGGCAATTCGAGCTCTGGATGGAACCACAGGCTCTGAAGCTCTCAAGTGGACAGGTCAACTATGGTTGACCGAGGTGGCTGATCGATTACTGGATGACTTCCTTACTCTGATCTAACCTCCCTTGGGACTCCTTTAAATGAATTCAGATTTTGGTTAATTAATGGATTGCTGGATCACTGTCCTCACTCTGGTTTAGCTTCCCTGAGGCTTCTTTAAATGGATTCAGATTTGGGTTGATTAATGGACTCTCCTACTCTGATCTAGTTACCCTGAGACTTCCTTTAAATGAATTCAGATTTTTGTCAATTAATTGATCTCCTCTAATTTTTAAGTTCCACTCCAAACAAGGAATTTTCAATTAAGCAGATAATCAAGTATGCTCTCAAAATTTTGTCAATAATTTAGGCTCTTCACTGTCTTTCCTTTCCTACTAAAGCTTGGTGACAAATAATTTTTTTTTTAAATCAAAGTTTTGGGGCCCTGTAGACATCATACCAATTTTGATGGTATGTAAGCAATGAATTTGTTACCATGTGAGCTTCCCGTGACCTGCCCAGTCGGGATCAACTGGTTGTGACCCGCCTTGTATAGTCAGCTGGTGAACAACTGTATACTGCTTGCTTGTTGTCGGTGGTAGGCAACTCCTTCTCGGCCTTGGTTGACTAGTGTCCGACTCTGGTTTTCCAAAAAAAATAAAAACAAAGACCGTTGCTCACCTTGGGTTCCCTTTTGGGAACCCCTAACCAAACTAAATTGGAGCTTTTTTTGTTAAAAAGTGTGGTGTATCAAAGGATCATGTCCTAAATAGAAAAGTTAGTATGGAAGGATTTTCCCTTCAAACCCAACAACAAAGATCTTTTAGAATTTTTGGAAGTTCCGCCTAGAAGCGAAGCTTCGTTGTATGGGCTACACTACTCCCACAAATATGGCAAAATATGTATAACGAAAACTTGGAAGTTTGGATCTCACCCAAACCTTCCCAAACAACATGTGGACCACGTATTCGCCTATGTACAATTCCATGGGGAATTTTCTACGACAACGTCGTGAAATTCCACACTAGGATTTTGGTAGGGAATAATTAGTGTACAACTGTACTCAAAAATCAACAAGCAAGCTCCAAGGTATTCAAACTAATGGCATCGCTAGAATTAGGTTTGAATATCCTTGGGACTAGTACCAAAACTCACAAAGACTTCAACAATAGCTTCAAAACATAAAAATTAACAAGCATTTCAAAGGGACCTTCACGTCCTTTGAAATAAGTTCAAAACACAAAAGAAGATTAACTCAGAAAGAAGTCTCAAATTATAATGAAAACGGAGAGTTGGATGATTACCAATTCCTTTGACAACATGGCCTCGTATGGCCAAAAACGCACAAGAATGCTTTGTATTAATGTATCTCAAACCACTGGAAAGATTGGTTTCAATTGACCAAGGACACAAAATAAACTTAGAATGAAAGAAAAGGGGTGCAAAGGGAGTCAGTGACCACCCTTTCATATGTTGTGGGGGCTCCCACTTACCTCCTTTTACGCTAAAAATTACCTAAATAAACTAAAATTCACTAAAAATTATAATTACTAACCCTAATTCTATCCTACTGCTGAATATCCTATAACTTTTGGAGTAAAATTCCAAATGAAAAACGGACTACACCAATAACTTCAAGAAGACCCTTTTTAGCCTAGGAACCCCTTCACCCCTACTTCCAAGTCAAAAATCTCACAAAAGACAACGTTTCCCAACTTAGCAAAAAAGGTGAAAAAGCTAACTTTTGGAGTTTGTGGTTTTTGCTAATTCTGATTGGTTAGGGTTGTCAAGAAGATTCAAGAATGTAAGGGAAGAGTCTAAAATGACCCAATTTGGCTTCTGTATGATCGTAGTTCATTGGTCAACTGTGAAATGTTTTAGGAATTCCATTAAAATCCGTTAGCATTGCCAGTTTGGATAGTTACCGATGTCAGAATGTCATGAAACTTGATGAGACTCTTATTTAGAATAAAACACATTGTTTTGTTTTTTAGTGAGATTTTACCATCACTAGATGAATTTCTATGAATTTTCCCGATTTTTGGTGACTTTGGCTGACTTTCCATGGAGTCATGTTTCATAATTTAATAAATTACGAAATTTTTTGAGTAACTTCTACAAAGTCTCCAAATACTTCGTGCAAATTTCCGAGTCCAACTTGCACTTTGTCTAGGAGAAAGAAATTATTCCTTCTTGATTTTAATTCCTTCAAGGAGGAATCATTTTTATAATAGGGAATTTTGACAATCTGGCTTCACCGTTACGCTCTTGGCATGTTTCAAAGCTAGAAATACCTTTCTTCTTGTAGCAATCGCCTACTAATAGCTTTTGTGGATTTTGACCAGTAAAGTCATACATAATGGCTATTCCCCACTTTTCACTTTTAACCGTGATTTCCAACTAATATTTTATTGTAGAATTCTAAGTTACTAAGAAAGCTAGAGTAACTCCAATTCTATTGATTTTAGCCAATCTTCGTTGCATGCGCCTTCACTAACAAAATTCTATATAGTATCTAACTAAGTATTTTGTCCTTGTGTGTTGACTAGAATTGGGATTGCTCCCGCCCCACAATCTGGGTACTTAAACACGTTTTCTAATACTTAATACTCACAAAGAACATGTTTGGAGCATTTTCAATGTCCTTGGGGTGTTAACCCTCTTACGTATGGTTTCATCTCAATTTCTTGTAAAATCACTCAAATGGCCATTTTGACCACAATTTATTCACAAAAATGAGTAAATAACAGATAAATGTATACCTTGAGTCCCAGGTGACATCCTTAGGGTTCACAGGGCCCTAGCTTCTCTTGAAGGTTTTGTTTTTTGCATTGAGGGGCTAATCAATAGTTGGGGCCTCTTGCTCCTTTCTATTAGATTCTATTTTAAATTTTAAAACTAATGAGTAAATTTTTGGACCTTGGTTTCCCTTAGGGGACCTATTTTAATTTTTTTAAAGCTAATTGAAATGTTTTGGGACTTAGGCTTCTCTCAATTGGATCTTGTTGAATTTCTTTAAAGCTAAGTGGTAGCCTAGGAGACCAAACTCTTCCTAACTGGACTTATTTTAATTTTTAAAATTAATTAGCGGTTTTAGGAAACCAAACCTCTCTTACAGGATCCTAGTCAAATTTTCAAATCTAAACAGTGAGTTTAGGCCCTCAAGTTTTAAAAAAAATGAAAAAAATGAAAATGGAGACCCTTTGGGTATCCGCCCCTGGAATGTCAAATCAACAATGACTAAGCAGTGGTACCTCTGTTTGTTGAGTGATCGGTTGGATGGTTGATGGCTGGTGCAGTATTGAATCTCCATTGGCCTTCACATACAAACAATTTACTCTTTTAAATTTAAGGCAGTTGCTTGCCTATCTTGGGTCTCTTTTCAGGACCCTTTATACAAACTAAACTAGAGCCTTTGAATGTATAAATTGAACCACATACAACAATAAAAATTATTAGAGGAGCAAAGCTTCGCCATATGGAAGCTATTTCCCAAATTCAAGACAAAAAGATTGTCAAGGTTAGTAGTAACATAAGTTTTATAAACTTGGTTCCCACCCAAGTCTCTCAATTTGCAACAAGAATCAACAACACAACAAAAAATGTTAGATTCCAAGCCAAATGCTTGGGGGATTTTCTACAACTATGAGTTGTGAAATTCCACGCAAATCACTTCAAACTTTGGAAATGATTAGTACAATGCAATTGATACAAGTATAATCAAGTTCTAAGAATTCTTAACTAACAACATCGCTAGAATTTGGCCAAGAATGTCTTAGTACTAGTACCAAAATGACACAAGTAAACTCAGAGGGCCCCCCACATCTTTTGCAACAAACTTAAAAAAGATGGAGAAACTTAGAGAAACACAAGCCAAAGAAGTTTAGATACGAAAAACACAAAGAGCTTTGGTAAATACTAAAGAAAACTTGACAATATCGCCACAAGTGGTATAAACAAAATATAAGAAAGGGATTGCAAAAGGAGTCAATGGAAGCCCTTTTATACATTTCCAAGGCCTCCCACTTACCTCCATTTACTTTAAAACTACCTACGTAACTAAAAAAAATCACTAAATTCAACTACTACTACTACGTCTAAATCTATCCTACTGGTAATCCTTCTCTATCTTTAAGAGAAAAATTCCAATTGAAAAATTGACTACTCCATTGGCTTCAAAAGATCCAAATTAGCCTAGAGACCCCCTTATCCAACTTTTACATCAAAACCTTTAACAAAAGATAGTGTTTTCCAACTTAGAGTAAAAAGTCATTAGAAGATTTTTGGGGTCTCTGGATGCTTGCGAGTTATCATAGCCTTCGAACGCAGGAAACAAGTTCGGCTTAGCGATCTGACATGGCTGAGACCCTGCTATGTCATTGACCAAATTTTATTTTATTTTTGCATTTGGAGACTATTTTTTTTTTTTATGAATTTTTTTTTGACATCGGGCCATTCCCCTCGTTGCAGGAAATGGTTGTGGGGGAACATGCCCGAAACAGGCTTGTGGACCCCCCAAAATTCTTTTAATGGAAAAATCTAAGTTTTAGGGTTTGCATTTTCTATCAATTTTGATTAGTTAGGGTTGTCTAGAAGGTTCACGAATGTGAGAAATGAGTCCAAGATGACTCAATTTAGCTTTCATATGATTGTAATTTGATGGTCAGCGTGTAGAATGTTTTATAATTTTGTTAAAAATTGTTAGCGCCGCTAAATCTAGTAGTTGATATTGTTGGAATGTCGCAAAACTTGATTAGGCACTTATTTAGACATAAACACATTGTCCTAATTTTTAGTGGGATTTTACCATCACCAAATGAATTTCTATGAATTTATCCATTCCCGGTAATTTTGGTTGACTTCCTATGGAGTCATATTCTGCAATTTGAAACTTTATGAAACTTTTTGAGTAACTTTCAGGAAGTCTTCAAATCTTTGTGCAAATTTTTTAGTTCATCCTCTACTCTCCAAAGGAAAAATAAATTTACTTCCCTTGAATTTAATTCCTTTGGGAAGGAATCATTTCTATATAAGGGACTTTTGGCAGTTTAATTTCTCCTCCAAGGAATCATTCCTATACAAGGGAATTGTAGTAGTCTAGCTTCATTGTTACGCTCCTGGCATGTTTCTATGTCAAAAAAACACCTTTTTCTTTATAGCAACTACCACTTATAGTATTTGTGGTTTTGCCTTGTCGATTTTAGCCAATGTGGTCACTTGCACTTTGTCTAACCAAATCCTATTGAGAGTCCTAATATTTTTACCATGTTTTGATCCAAGGCTGGAACTACTCCCAAACCTTTAAATCAACACTCAAACACCTAATTAGACTCTAAAGTTAATAGTATGTAGTTTTTATGAAATTTCAAGAATTTTTGGAACATTACCTCACAAGCATAGGGATTCTTCCAACTATTCTCTAATTCCACTTTTCTGGCCCTTTTGTCCATAATTACCCTTAAAAATGAGCAAAAAGCAAAAAAAAGAAAATTCCGAGACCTAGGTGACATTCATGGGGCTTACAAGCGGGGACGCATGTTAGGGCAAAAACGCTAGTTTGTTAGAGCGGGGATGTATGTTAGGGCAAAAATGCTAATTTGTTAAGGCGGAGATGCATGTTGGAGTAGAGACGCATATTGAAGTGGGGGAACCCAATGGAAAGGTGATGACAAATGGATGAAGACGTAGTGGTGGGGGCACAAATGCAACTATAAGTGCAATTATCAACTTCAATTTTCAAAATTATGTGGTGTATAGGATATCCTTAGAAAGGTCTTAGGAATACTTTTTCTATAGTATATTACACACTTATGTATAGAAGGAGGCCAAATGTAGTGCAGGGTAGTTGCAAGAAAGGGTGTCCATTTTTTGTAGCGTTTTGCAAAACCGGTTTTAGTCTAAGCTATAACTTTTGAATTTAAAACTCAATACTAAAAACAAAAAAATCTATTTCTAGATGTTTCGATTGCAATTGTATCATTTATTTTTCAAAAAATTCATAAAAAAATTTATACTTGAAAGTCAATTTCTCTAATTTCTCACACTTTCAACATTTTTTGTTTTTCATACTAAAGAGTACCCAAATTTAATGATATAGAATTGAAATTTTGACATTTTATTCCCACACTGTTTGGACATCTTCCATGTGAGGGGGATATAAATGTTAAATACTCCTTTTCTACCCACAACTTGACATGTCTTTGAAAAGGAGTATTTCAACATTTGTATTTTTAATTAATTATAGTGAATTAAAAAAATCTAAAAAATTGTCCATTGATAAGGACATGATGGTGAAGATGGTTTGAAGTTCATTCTTTAAAAGTATGTGCGCCATGGAACCTCTTTTTTGGCCTATTTGGACAAATGTCGAGGATATAAAATAATGAATTTTTGATGCCCCTCACATGGAACATGTCCAATTAGAGGGGGAATAGACCACTAAAATTTCAATTCTACATCATTAAATTAAGCTTCATCCAAGCATATCTTTTGAAGTTTTTGTTGGTTTTTGAAGTGTAATATAGTTTTGGAAAGCTATAGAAGTTTTCTATATGATTTAAATCCTAATTCTACTTCCTTGGTGATTCTATGGTTTGACTCTAATTTATACCTATGGTCCTAATTGCAAAGTGAAATTGAAATTATAATTGAGATGGTACATAATTATGGATTTGTATTTAAGTACTAACTTCAACGTTGTTGATCTTCTCTCTCCGGTTTGCACTTCAAACTACATCACTTGAGTGTATGCTCTTTCCATTGTCTTTGTATTTCTTCACGTATTTTCGATTCTTAGTAATTGGACTTATTGTGGTTGCATCCACTTTGCAAGTTTCTTTTTGCTTAATCCAAATTGATTTTTTATTTGATTCTTTTCAATCTCTTTCTAAGTTTTTTCCTTTTTTTCTAAAGGCCCTAGTTTTCTAAGTCAAATCTCTAAAAATCTAATCTCTTTGAAGTATTGTTAATGTATTTTGAAGTCAAACCTATCCCAACTAAGCTTTCTCAACCTTTCTCTAATTTAGCTAACCTCTGAGACCTCTATAAAGTCAATTGGTTCTTTATTTTGTTTTTCATAGATTGACTTTAAGTTCAATTCTAAACTATGGTGAGAAAGTCAATTTATTGCTTCATCTTGAATTTTCTATTCGCGTTGACAATTCTCTCTTCTTCCCAACTACTAAAGGATCTCTTCAATCCTCTTATGTTTGTTGCATTTGTTTTGGTATGGAACCAAAATGTGAATTTCCTCAATCTGTGTCCAGTTTGCAAAGGATTTTCTATAGCCAGATGAGCTTGCAAGGTCTGTAGAAGGAGCTAACACCCTGGAGCTCTAAGTTGCTTGGTCAACTCAGGTTGATTGAAGATATGGGCTGATCCTCTTTTTCTCAGCTCCTCAGCCAGCACTCTGGTTGTAAACACAATCAAATTTTTAATTAATCAGTATATGTCTCAACTGACTTGGATTTCCTCTTATTTGATTCTTTAAGCAAAAATCAGATTTTTTGTTAAAAAAAAGACCTCTCTGGACTTTGGTTACTCTTGGTAAGTAAGCCTTAGTGGCTTTGGGTTCTTTTGTTTAATTCTTTAATCAAAAATCAGATTTTTTTTATGAATTGATCTCTTTAGACTACGGTTCCTCTCTGTTAGATTCAAAAATCAAATTTTTGTTATGACTTGATCTCTTTGGACTAATGTGAGTCCCAATTTCGTCACTTGGAACTCCAAATTTATTTTTTGGATTTCTTAAATGTTTTGAGTGTAGTTTTAGGTTTTAAAAGACCTAAATCATCATATTCATTATAATGGGAGGGTGGGATACTCTCAAAATAAACTTCTAATTTGAAGACAAAATGAGTGAATCAATTTGGGCTTTAGTTTAGCTCCATAATCACTTATTTCATTAGTTTAAACCACCAATTTCCATTAAAATAAGAGTCTTGCAAATAATGCATGTCCTTTAATAAACATAACATTGTTTTATGTCAAAAACTCCATTTATTTCAAAAAAATAAAAATAGAAAATAGAAAATCAAATACATTAATACAATATATGTATTTTCTATCAAAAATCTACAACTGTAATCATACATACAAAAATAAATACTTAAATATTTGTAAATCCAAACCTCTAAACTCAAATACATGAAAAAACACAATATTATACTTCTTCCACCATCATGTGAAGGCATATTGTTTACATATGAAAACCAAGTAGCACTCTATAATACAAACCAAACAATCTAAATAGGACCTTATAAAACTATTGTTGCGTTCAAGACGAAGGAAAATTAGTGAAACTTGGATTGATGAGTTCAATTTGAGCAACATGTATCTTGATCATACATTGTTGTGTATCCTTTCTAATCAAAGACTTCCATACTATAATAAGAGCGTCCACATGTTGCCACAATGGCAATTTGATTTCATCAACCTTCCAACACAAATTTCTTTTGCTATCCCATCCAATGTACACTAGTAGAAAACAAGGTCAATTGTAACCATTGAAAAAATGACTGGGTGACTACCTAATGCCCAACATTCATTAAAATGGAAGCAAAGCTGACGTGTCCAAAATTGCAGTCATTTTGTAGTTGCGAATGACAGTATTGGATGATGGCCAAATGAGAGTAGTGACAATAAAAGCTTTCATCTATGTGCCCACATTTGTTCTTGGGCTTTGTCGCTGATGTGAACTACATGGAATCATACTACAATTATGTAGTCATAAATGGAATGCAATGTGCCAATGTATGACTACAATTGAACTAAGATATGACTAACACTAGGATAGCATAGAATTCAAAATTTTAATTTACAATTACTAAATTCTATAATGGAATGGTTACGTTGTAGTCATTTATGGGGTAATGCCTTTACCGCTTGAAATAGGGTACAAGATCTATTTAGGAATGGCTTCATTAGGCAATTCAATAGGGAAACTTCACAAATACCTTCTAGACAATATTGGTCTCTCTCTCTCTCTCTCTCTCTCTCTCTCTCTCTATATATATATATATATATTGAGTGCTACCTATCTACTTACATTTAAGAATGTAGCTATATGCAAAGTAGTATAGTTTGAATAAGTCCCAAATAATTAGTTGGAGAAAAAAATTCATAGAAAAAATTGTCAAAAGGACATAAATCACCAACTATAAGGCTAAATTTAGTGTCTATATTACAATATTGCACTTTAAGAAGACATTGCTATCCAAATTGTTTACACTTTTTAGGCATACAACTATTAAAAATTATTCTTAGTGATTAAATCTTGGATACAAAATAGTCTAATTTTTTAATTAATTATTGACAAATTATTGATTTATTTAAAAAAAAATTAAGCATTCAATTCCAAAAATAGCTTACATTAGTTATATAAGAACATTGAAGTGAATAATATATACATTTTTTATTTTAATACACAATCAACATTTGGATTATTTTATATATTGAAAAAAATATTCATATATTTTTACTTTTGATAATTATATAAAATGAAAAATTATTCAAATTATAGCAAAAGAATCTTTTTTCTATTCTGTCATTTGAATATATATACATAATTTTTTTGAATTCAATCATATCATTATTCATTAGAAATAAGAATTATTTTCTACCATTGAAAATTAAACCTAACAAGCTGACATTTGAACTTTATTTAGAACATTAATAAAGAATTTTTAATTCTTTGATCAATAAAAAAATATGAGTCTTAATATGACTTAAAGTATGAATTTTAAAGACTAAATTCTCTATATTTAATAGATTATTTTCAAAAAAATATAGCTCAAGAGAAGTTATATTGTAGATTTGATTGCGTCTGACCCCTTTTTTGGTACCTTTGAGGGTGATTTAACCCAATGACTTCCTCACATGTTTTTTGAATGAAAATTACTTTAAATATTTTCTAGCTTGGTAAAGAATTGGAGACTACTTGTAAAGTTGTTGTAGTTCACCAATTTTGGAAATGAATAAATGGTTTTATTTGAGCTATATAAGCATTATAAAGAAACAATCAATGAAATAGCAAACATGTGTGTAGAAAAGATCTATAGAAATCAATTTGAAACTCCTATGCAATTAAATGTAATATACATTCTATGCCATGACGAATTCAATAAATGTATATGTAGACTATTTTAACACTATAGTACTTAGTATATGGTAGCAAATGATCCTACTCAGGCAATTCTGTAATCCCAACTAAATTTAGCCAAATTAAGCAACAAAAATAAAGTGCATTCTAGCCAAAAGGAATACCTCATTAAAAATATATTTAAAAAAAAATTGTCACTATACATTCACCATGATCTGAATCAAAATGAATAATTCCGTGAAGTCATTTTGAAGTCATTCTCTAGTGATGTCTCCTTCTAGTGACAATTGAATGACTTTGTCACTATTGCAGTCATTCATAGCATAGTCATAAACTCAGCTCAAATTTTGACAAATGGACGGCTTAGATTGCATCATATTTGAGTGGTAAACCCTAGACAACATTTTAGGTTAGTCACCTTTGTACTTGTATAGCGGCTGACATCTAGCTTGTTTTGACTGCACTTCATAGATTAGTTATTAATGTTGTAGCCGTAGATTGCATTTGTAGTTGTTACAAATGAATGTTGGAGATTTTGTCTCTCTCATTCACAAATTAGGGTTTAGGTCAGCTACCACCTCTTCAGTGCAACTTCTTCCTCGTGCTACTTATTCATCAATCTATTCTCATTCTATCCTCTTGTTTTTGCCTTTTTTGTCTTACTTCTTGTTCATCAACATCTTCTCATATTTTCCTCTTGCTTTTTCCTCCTCACTTGTTCATCAATCACTTTTCATTTTTTTCTTTTTCTTTTTGCCTCCTTGCTTCTAAATCATCAATCTTCTCCCAATTTTCTGCCTCTTATTTCTAAATGAGGGTTTAGGTTAGCTGCCACCTCCTAAATGCAGATTTTTACATTCTCTTTAAATGCTTTTTGTTGTTTGTTGTTTGTTCTCCTTTATAGTTTGTTATTCATTGTTTGCTATCTTGGTTTTTGTTGTTCACCTTTTTTTTTTTTTCATCTAGCAAGTTCTTTAGTTTAGGTGAGTTTTGCAAGTGAGTTCAAGTAGTTCAAGTGACTTTTGCAATTTTACATCAAGTGATTTCTATAGTTTTTTTGATGGAATGCTAATTGTTGCTTTATTTTATTTTTATAATGTATTTTTCATAAGATATGCTTGATTCATTTTCAATTGGTGGTTGGTTGCAGTTTTCAATGGAACAAGAGGCAAAAGAAGTTTATGACTTGGAAAGCACAAGTGGTTTCAAATATAGTGCAAAGACCATGACATTGTGTAGTCATAGTATAGTCATATTGTAGTAATAATGTAATCATAAAGCAGCCATAGTATAGTTATAGTGCAATTATAGAGGAAATGGTGAGTTACATTTCTTTGAATATTAAATGACAACTATAGATGTAGTCATTTAAGCTTTTAGTATTGTGGCCAAATTACTTTCACTTTTGTAAAATTGCTAGTCATTTTTCTGTAATGAATATTTTACATGATTCTAAAACTACTACATTTGTCATTTGTTATGCAACCAATGTATGACTGCAAACCCCATAAACAATTATATGTGGGAATACAAAATATTTGCTCTAGACAAAATAGTGAAATTAGGTTGCTTTAGCTCAGATTAATTACCTCATGGATCAATGTTAGTACACGTGGAAGGGCATGCAACTCTGTGAACCACATCTTGAATTGGTGCACTAATCTATGCCATATACATGGCTCTAGATTAAATGCATCATTGTACAATAGCAAAGAATATTTATATAGTGTGGGTTGTCAAAAAATTAGCATGGGGCAACCTAATTTCACTATTTTGTGTAAGCAACACCTTTACCAATAATGACTCTTTAAAGCTTTTCGAATTTGCTTAAACTCACTACATCAAACTACAAAATGACTTGATTATGACAATACTAACCTACATCATGACAAGAAAATGACTGAAAAGGTATTCTTCAAATGTGATAAATGGCGGGAAATTTAGCTACATCATCCCTTAAAAAATCCAATAGAAAACCTCCACATGTGGAGGTGGAGGTGGCTTGACAAGCTAGCTACCCCATATAATCACATAGCAATGAACTTTGTGATGAACAAGCAAATGAATCAACAACAAATGACAACCATGTTTGAAATTACTTGTCCCAAATTACAACCTCCAAAAATGAGATGATAGTGATACTTTAGTCATACACGTCCAAAATTATTGGTTATGCGATCATAAATATCAATAACTGATAGCCCTTTTTCTACTAGTGGTAGAGGTTTTTAACACCCTCATCTCTTAAAGCTAGACAAAAATATTGAATAAGTACACAATGTCATTTTTTAGAATTGCAATTAGGATTTGACAAAGTCTTTACAATCCAAACTGGATGACTATCACCATCCGTTGGTCAAAGTGCAATGAAGTAGCCTTCAAAGAGATCGTGTATCACCCTAAAGGATGGTTGTAGGCGACCATTCAAAGGCCCGATATATGCTTCATCTTCTCTAAATTCTTTGCAAATCTCTCCTTCTTTGTTTTACTAATCCACTTGAGCCGCTCAAACTCAGGTAGTTGGCCAAAAACCATCATTCAAAATAGTAGATGAAGGTAATGGATCTTACAACACTATCTTCACCTCCCTACCAATAGTGCATCACATGCTTATAGCACCTTTGACATTCACCACTACTATCCACATTGCAAAAGTTTTTCCAATACTTTATAAATCCAGATACAGCCTTCACAATATCTTCTATGCCCCTCATTGCTTTTTGTGGAACTAGCAATGGCACACCACGTGGTTACAAACTTTGTTTATTAGCATCTTCTCTCCACAATTTAATGCCTCTACCATCTTCCCCTAGCCAATTTCCATTAGTGCACAACAATTTGTACTTCATAATAAGACATTGTGATGAATCTAGATAGAATTTCACTTGTTGCGGTCTTGTATGTCCAACGAGGATGTCACCACCATGATCTACAAATGCACTAGTAATGAAATTCTTGAAATTGGGCACCTCTTCCATAAGGTGAGGAATAGTGGGAGTAAAATCGACATCTATGAATGATTTCATCTATGCTAGCACTGTAGGGAAGTTTTCTTTCTTTAGCTGCATGCTCTATCTCCCGAATAGTGCA
The DNA here is from genome assembly GCA_963969395.1 of Pseudoscleropodium purum. NCBI lineage: Eukaryota > Viridiplantae > Streptophyta > Bryopsida > Hypnales > Brachytheciaceae > Pseudoscleropodium > Pseudoscleropodium purum. The sequence goes on from OZ017798.1 coordinate 27,801,844, forward strand.
TCAATGTTGTCATGTGTATGACCAACAATCATGAAGTTCATGTATACTTCACGAAACATCTTGTTTGCAACAAGTAAAGACTAGAAACAAAATACATATCTATTCTTGTTGTTCCCAATGGCATTATCCATTTGCATAATAAATATAGGTGGCAATGGTGTCACCGGAACTAAGTTTATAGTGATTTCAGGAAGCGATGCCTTGCACATTTTAGAGCCCGTGAGTACCACCTTGAATAAATCCGTGGACTTCAAATTCTTGAACAACTTCCAAGACAAAGACTTAGGTGACAATTCAAGATCTCGCAACAACTTTGCCACGGAGCCAAATTCTATAATTTGAATCATGGGGAAAGAAAATTGGTCAATCTATAATGTGCATATTGCACATTAGCATGACCATGTGAAATCATGGCAATGACTGATACATGCAACTTCATAAGGCCATCAATATCTTTACTCTTGTATAAAAAAATAGGACAAGCGATTTCAAAATGATCTATCTTATTGGGCATGATTGTCAAGCACTCATGCGAAGAAGTCTACAACAAAAATCAATTAATATAGTACAAGTCCCAATAAGCGCAAGTAGTAGTGTGATGTTTATCCAACCTCCACTGCCTACCACATCATAGTGCTACTTGAACCAACATGAACACCCTTTGTGAGCACTTTGTATTTGTCACAAGTAGCACATTGAGCAAAACTATCCCCAAGCTTCTTGACCTTGTATTTTGAAAAATTAGAAGATTTATCTTTCTTAAATTTGAGGTCAAAACTTCCTTCAAGCATTTAAATCAAAATATACGCATTCACAAGAGAAACTCACCAAAAATCCTAAACATTCAAAGTTACAAAATGCATAAACAACATAGTTAGACCATTCATCTAAAAGTGGAAAGTGAACCCTAAACTAAAACATGAAACATAATTCAAAGCATGCACATGAAGTATGCACCCACATTGAACCAAAAATAAAAATTTGTAGGATTGAAAATTAAGCATCTTTAGTCAAGAATCCAAAAAATGTGCAATAGTGTACAAGAGAGGACTATGCTTAGGACTACACTGTAAACTACATAAAAATAAAAAATATTTGGCAATTGTTATACAGTTTCTCATCCAACTAAGTAGGTTAGCAGTTTTACAAATTCAACATACCTAGAATAAATTCCTAGAATCAATACCTTCCATGCTGTCTTAGAAAAAAAAATCAAATTTGACATACTATTTATATGTATATCTTACTTATAAGTGAGTGTAGAATAATTTGTGCCTTCGATATTACCTCAAAGTTTTTTCTAATTTTTTAACACCGTGAGTTAATGCTTCCAATATTATATTATACATTTTTTGGCATCCCAAGGTTAAGATTAAAGGGGAGGCTCTTGACTTCAATGAAAATGCTATAGATAATATTTTTTTACCAAAATATGGGTCCCTTTGCCCTCTTTGACATGCATGGAGAGCCCCCAATCTTGGCAATAGCCTTTGACATAAGTCTATATCTTAATTTATATAGCCCTTTGAAAGAGTATTATCTCCATCATTAAAATAAATTATTAGGTTCTTATTGTTTTTGTCTTCAATTTTCAATATGATTGCCTAAGCATTGTCCAATTTCTACCGACCCATTGATTTGAATTCACTTATGATTTGGGGTCTTAGTTTAAAGTTTATCTTAGTTCCTATAGTTTCAATTTCACTTGAATTAGTCAAAAAATTATTATTTTCATACCAATATGAACTTGTTTAAGATCAAACTTCATCCCATGTTATCTTCTTTAATTTTAATCTATTTTCTATGTGTGAGTTATTTATAGAATCCTCTAAATATTTCCTAAATAATTATAACTTCAAATCATTTTTTATTTGTTTTTAAAATATAGTCATTGAATATCTATTTGTTGATTACTACTATAATCTTTTATCTTAATATATGATTTTAATATCTTTAATATTTCAGTTTGTAAAGCATAAATTTGCGTATCTAAAATGTTAAGAAAATTAAAGATCAAACTTTCATATCAAAAGTTATAGATTGATGAAGTTTGGCTAGTGATTAGCACTTTAAAACTTCATCCAACATTCCCTACTAACCTACCATTCTAATTTAACTACTCTTTTAGGTTTTGACCTTTGAATTTTATCTAGACCAATGTGTCATACGCCATTGCCACAATCAAAATAAAACAAAAAATAACTTTCTAATCACCCAATCTATTTAACTATGGTGGAGAGTCAAATGACCTTATTGTTATATGGAAACTTGCAAATTTCACAAGGAAAAGGAACATGTTGATTTTTTATAAGGTAGGCAAGCCCATTTTTGTTTGTTACCTAATTCCATCATCAGTTTACTTTGGGCCCCGATTTTGTCCTCGAAAATCATCCAAAATTATAAATTTTTGACAAAACCACTTCATTATTGCAAGCAAGGGGTAACATGTCAATCCTTAGTACAAAATACTTAAGTACCCTTGAATACATGAAAGAACGATTACAGGTTGTTTATAGTATGTTCATGACTCCACTCTATGAATAGTTTTGTAATTTCAAAGCAAACCACTTTAAAAATTCACAAAAATTATAATTTTAGTTGAAAGTTTGTAATTCCACTTGAGTTTGATTTGTGAAACAAGCCCACACCTATGGAAAAAAAATGTGCCCCTCTCAAAATTGGCCCCAAGATATTCAAATTGCTAGTTTACATGGTAATAGGCCTGCCTACCTTATATCCACGTCTAGGTCTACAAGCCTTCCACAGTTGAGTCATTCCCAACAAAAGACTTCATTCACGCCGGTCTTTCCGACCGGGGTTAACCTTCTTCTTCCTTCTTATGCTTAAGCTTATGGAGAGAGATGGCACAAGCCCCGACTTTGTTGTTACCTTGCTACCTTGTTGTCGTTCTTTACTCTGGACTTCCTCACTACCTCTGATCAAGTGAGAGAGTGTAACCAGATGCAGACACTGATGGAATATTCAGAAGCGGGGAATGCACACAAAGCTAGATGATCGTGCTTTAACCTGACACAACCACCAGGCTGATATGTGTTAACTTAACAACAACCGGCAATTAGGGTTTAGGAGTTGGCAGTGTGACTGGAGATCGATTTGTAGGGGAGAATGAAGTTGACAATCCTCATGGCGTGGCGTAATTTATCCGACAATCCCAATTCAATTCCATACCCAACCCCCACCACGACGCTGTGTCATAGCTGATCGTGGAGAATTCAACATTATTCTTTAATTCGACAAGCGAGCTTGTGGCGCAATTCCAGCTTCAACTTGGTCGTCTCCATTGAACTGGCTGAGAACAATCCATCCATTCCCGGATCACTTACCGTGTTGGGAATCTTAACGTCCGAGCTCATCTCACGGTGATGATGCGATTGAAACTCTCCGTGGATTGATTGATTGATTTCGGTCTCTGTCTTGGATTTCGATCCCGAAGTCCGTCTTCTGTCTCACGATTGTGGTAGAAGCGAGTCATTGTGGAGCTGGCGGGTGGGAGGGGTAAGTAATTAAGTTAAGTTAAGCTGCGTTTCTGCGTAACGCAGTTAGGTCACTGGCAGTTGATCTTCTCCAGATGAACAGGATTTTGGTGCAACAAGAAACCCAGGCACCCTCTTGAGGGCGGGCTGCACATGGTTCGAGACGGGATGTGGTAGGACGTAGACCTCATTCGAAGTCTGTTTCTCAGATTCAATCGGAGGAGGATTGGCTACGGAGCACTTGGGAACCCTACTGGTAGATTTCCAAGATGAGCCTCATGGCTATGGAAATCTCGTCGAAGGAGGTGCCGTTAGGTATACATACATGGAATTGTGCTTGGCCGCCTTTTGGGACTCTCTTTCGGATGGAATGCTGCTGTCTGCAATCATGTATGTCGGTCTTTTTGAATTTGGCTTTGTGAATTCGCCGAGGGAAATGAAATGGATATTAATATTTGTCGGGAAATTATTATTGGCAGTGCTGGATCTGCTGGGGTCGGTACCGCTGTTGCAGAGGCTGCCGGCAGCTTCGTTTCAACAGGTGGTTCAAGTGGCTCGGCTCAAGCACTTCGGTATATCTTCTAGGCCGTGTCTCGCCCTCTTTCTTTCTGTGCATAGCATGTTCTTTTTTCCAAAAGATTTGGTAGAGACAATGGACTGGGTTCATTAAACCATTTTTTTGCTTTTTAAGTTAAACTCTTCACAGTGTACCCTAATTTAAGATCGGATGCCTTGTAACTGGTTGCAGAGGCTGGTGAGTCGGTAGTTCAAATAGGCGAACCAGCTGAAGCATTGTACATAATCTGGAAGGGCAAGGTAATTGAGATTTTCATGTGAGAGTATGTTGACCAAATCTACATGCAAGTATTAAAAAACTGTCCCTGAAAACCTAGCTTGCGAGTTGTTCGTCTTTTTTGGCAGTTTAGTATATAAACCCTGCCAATTGTAGCATGGCTAGGTTTTCTAGAACACCTCGAGAGCGTGGATTCTCTTCGTTAGAAGAAAACGCCCGCGGCCCTTCTGTGGTAAGGGTGGTTCTGTTGTCGGTAAGAGAGCAAGGATCTTCTGGCACTGTCCTTTGAGCCTTCTGTTGAAATATATTTTGATCGCTGCAGGTTGAAATTAGAGGGACAGTAGGGTCTCACTTAGAATCACGCATTCCACCATTCCTGAGCAAGGGCGATCATTTTGGACAAGGTATGACCCTCCTGCCCAGTGGAACATTTCTAAAGCAGATTCAAAGCTTGGGATAATCCCCTTAAACTTATCCCAATTTACAGAGGAACAATCGTGAACTACAACTGTCTGAAAGTGGGTGTTGGTCGGGTTGGCAGCATGCCTGGGACCTAGCAAGCAGCTTCTTAATTACGATATAGTTACTTGCTCGGAGGTACGATCATCAAACAAGAACTATTTTTCTGCCTTGTTCTGATGAAATTACGGCTGATTTTGTTTCGTGTCCTCATTCTTGACATTTAAGCTAAGCCACCGGCGTTTTCAATTGACGCCAGGTGTCCTTTATTCTTATCCCTCGTCAACAAGCTCAATTGCTCTCTCCGGCATCGACATGGAGACGTGATTCAGGACATTTAGCACCAGTGGAACGTCTGTTACAACTGAAAGTTATCGAGGTAATGTTGAGAGACCGCATGGTGGTGGGTAGAGAATACTATTTGTTGTGTCACTTCAAGCACATGTAGGAATGTGATTTTTGGGAGATGTATGGATCTGTGCGTCACTTTGGGTACAAGAGCCAACTCTGTTTGAGATCAAGTTTTTATCACTGTCTATGAATTGCTATGCAATTTCAAAGTAGAAGGTTTAGACTACTATTAGTGACAGTAGACAACCTCGTATCCACTCAATAATCATTAGCCACAGACATCTAGCCAAGTCATGCTTTCACTACTTGCTAATAAGTCCAATAAAGTGTATGAATAGATGAGTTGCTGTTGGTACCAGGGGTCAGTATAGGAGACAGCATCAGCTCCTAACGGTTTTAGTGAACCCAAAACCCTATTCAACAACGCATACCGGTATTAGCAGCAATTAATGCATTCTACTCACAAGTCTGTCTTGATCCCCTCGCCGGCTTGGAAGTACGCAGTTCTGATGTGGCTATTTGGGTGCCAGGATGACCTATTTCAGTCCTATTCCATGCCTGAGGCGCCTACATTCTGGTCTAACATGTATGGAGGCCACATGGTGGGCCTGGTGAGTGATATCTTTGTCCATAGTTGAACACTGCATCAAGACTGCATTGTAGGCACGCCTTGTGCTCAAGGGCCTCTGTTTCTGTATCTTTATTTTGTGAGGCGAGAGCTTTATCTATAATTTCATCTTGGGGCTTGGTGTAGGCTTTAGGAGCTGCATCCAAGACGGTTGATCCATCACTGGTCATCCACAGCCTTCATTCGTATTTTTTACGTTCTGGCAACCCCACTAGTACGTACTTTTCCCTTTCCCTCACTCCATGCTTTCAACAGGGTTTTCAGTAAAATCTGACTTTTATGGTCACAGACACTATGACCATCCGAAGACTTCCCCATGAGTCTCGGTAAAGATTCGTTTTACGATGTTGTCAACTAGTTCTTGAAAGAATGTAATATTACTGGAATCATTGTTATTTATTGCCAAAGCTACAAGAAGAGTTTAGATGGGACTACACAAAACAAAGAAACTGTTTTATCTAGATAGTTTGCTAGTCCGTTCATATTGAGTGTTTGATCAGTGATATTTGCTCTGCAGTACCTATTGATTTCAAGGTAGGGAGGATTCGAAATGGTCACACATTTGCAACAAGACATGTGCAAGCTGTACAGAAGGGAAAAATATGCTTCACCATGTATGCATCTTTTCAGGTACCGTTCACATCTTTTTGAAGTGAATTCTTCGTTATCGGTCAGTTGGAACGCATTGGACCGCAAAATACCTCCTCAAGAAGAAGTATATTTTGTCTGACCAAGATATTAACATTACCCTAGACATGTCTTATCTTGGTCCTTCAATCGATTAGAAGCACAGATCCATATTCTTGAGACCAGAACATTCTCTTCGCCTTAACACCCTGGTTCGTTGCAATTTTTGTTCCCGTTTGTAAACTGTCTATTTTTTTTTGCAATTTCTAACATTCTAGTATTCTTTAATGTGATGGAATCGTTCTTCTAACTAGATTCCTTTTATGAACTGCAGAGAGCTGAAGATGGACTTGAGTATCAGTATCCAATGCCAACTACAACTGATCCTGATGAGGTAAATTTCAACTCCCATTAGCGTCTAACATACGAAATGGTCTTTCTGTCAAGAATGACCAGGTATTCTTCTTCAGTATTCACTTTGATTTATGTAAACACCATTGTGTATTGTAATGCAAAACTATTGAATTCCCATTTCTTTTGATCGCTTTTGCCCACAACCGATTCATACGTCAGGTTCTGGACATCTATTAGTGCAAAGTTTAAACACTGGTCGTGGTTGCAGCTCCCAACTTACGAGGATTTGCTGGGGCCTCTCTGTGATGACAAACGCCTATCTAAGTGAGTGCCCTTCCACGTCTCACCTGAAGTGTAATATCTTTTTGACTCACTTTTTTCTTGGCAGAATTGGTGACTGAAGGCCTTCATAGCATTAGTGCCGATCTTTCCATGCTGTAATTTTCGTGATGACTCTTTGGCATGGGTATTACCCATCTGTCTTGCCCCGTTTGTTGGATTGAGGTTCTGAGTAGACTTGGTATTATGTTCATTTTCCAGTGTTTTGGGTTTTTTAGCAGTTCAACACCCATTTAGATTACCACTGTTTTGTGTTTAGGCATAATCAGCAGGCATCTTCATCAAGCTTGAAAATGGGCCAAACATTGGACCTGAAGTATGTTGACCGTAGAAGTCCATTGAATCTTGAACCTCAAGATCCTCGGTATGTCCCAGAACTTCTGACCATTAGAATTTCAGCTCAATTCTGATATTGTTCTGTAAAGGATCGGATGCATTGGACTTCTCATGTTCGCAATTTTCAAGAAAAGATTGAGCATGTATAAGGTTAAAGGTAACCGTTGAAAATACGCTGACAGTTTCATTTGTATATTTTATTCATAACTTTGGATATTACTGTAAGTTTTTCTCAAATTTGTCATCTGATGAAAACTGATTCTGCTTTAGGCAGAGAGTTTGGATGCGAACGAAAGGAAAGCTGAGCGATGACCCGGCCCTTCATAGGTACTCTAACTTGAATCCTTTCGCTGAGAAATGACTGGTTGGGGAGCCTTATAATATTCCTCATCGGGTGGAAACAAATCTTAGGGCCACTTTAGATTGCACTCACAGATCGAAGCAGCAAGTGTTAGATGACGAGAACTCCATAGGTGCAAAATAATTTTTTATTCTTTATACCCGTTCAGTCCAAGTTACAAGAATGAGCAAGAGAGGGGGCGCTTACGGGGCTCCTTTGTGGTATGCTAACAATATTTAAAATAACAAGGTTTCAAGCTACTTCTTTGAGGTGAATGGGACACTTGTTGACTCAAATATGTCATAAGGTGTCATAAATACAATGGGTTGTTTATGCTCGTTATTTCAAGCTTGTTACTTCAACTTGTGGAATCCACTCAAAGTGGCCCTTCATATGAAGGGAGACTTTTAAATCACAAAAGGCTAAAGAACAGCAGAGCCTACTTAAAGGCCTTGTTAGCGTAGGTAATCACAGAGACAGTGGCATTATGATTCAACCAGGTGCGCAGCATCGTACGCTTTTGATTGGTCGTTTCTAGAGACTGCATTAGGACCCCACAACAAGCTGGTGAACAGATACCCCATAGTGGGCCTCAGTCTCGACCACTCGTAAGATTCTCCCTTCATGCACTGCAGTAGTTCTTCACTAGCAGTTATAATTTTATTTTTATTTTGTTTTTGGCGCCTAACATTTATTGATTTCATAATGAATTTTCTTCCTAGTGTCAGCAGCATCTTCGCTGACATTGACATGGGGTACAGGACCTGGTTTCACCGACCATTTCGGGCAGATGAGTATCTTCTTGTTGTGGTACAGATGCCATTCCACAAATCAATTTCTGCAAGAGATCTTGACTCCATTCTGAAGTAACTTCTACAAATGATGCTTGTGTATTTCACATGAATCTAACAACCGCGGCTGTGTTTGTTGAGTGGTGTAGATGGAGAGCCCGCGGGCATGTGACACACGCGCTCTGTGCCATGGTCGAGTCTATACACAAAGTGGTGAGGTAGAGTTATCTTTCCGTCATTCAGAAAACACTCCAGAGTTACAAGCTGCAATAATAATCTAGACTTTTACACATGCAGCTGGAAGTTTGAAACTGAAGAGGGCTAATTTGAATTATAAAAGGACATGGAGGAGGAACACAACATACCAAGAGGACAGCATTTCTACATGTGTACTTCCTATGTGTGCATAGGCTCCACAATGTAAACTTGTCGTCTGTTTTGTGATTGATGAAGCTATTTGCACTAAATGCACATAGAAAAAAAACATGTGAAAAGGTTCATCTTTAACCCCAATAGATGAAGTCCCCCGACCCTATCTTCCAAGTGCTCTTTGAAGACCACCATAAATCACAAGCCTTAGGATCAGAGTGAGTAAGGTTTGTGACAAGTCATGAACAGCTCTCATTGGGGTCTAATAAAAAAATTATCCCAAAACAGGTTCCCTAGGGATTGATCTCGTTTGCTTTTGATTGTTCCACATACACCGGGGTCCTCTTTACTTCAGACAAAACTTCGTTGCCTTCTATATCTCATATAATGCTCAGGTTTGCACGGTGCGTCCTCTCTACTACTACTGTTCCCTAAAGAGTCTTGCGAAGCTTTTGTGACTGATCGGTATGTGTTCTACTGTCTTTTGGGTGGTGCAGCTTGTCGCCTCACTTGCCCAAGAAGGATCAATTCGAGTGTTCACTACGCCACAAGAGGAACAGGATCTGGTTTCCAAGTTGTAGGCACTTCATATATACTGTCGTGGATACACCAAATTACCCGGACACCTATCGGATTCCCGAACAACACCCATTGGTACATTTTAAAGCACGTCGAGTACAATTGTGCATATTTTAAAGAAAGACTGAGCTCTTTCATTTTGAATTTCATTGTCCAATTCGACTGTCCCATGAAAGGATGACTTCAATTTTGGAGTTGTCATGCCAGGACCTCTGCCAGTCCATGGGTAAATTGTATTTATGAAAGCATGGGAGACAATGACATTATTTGCAAGGTTTTCTACGTTTTGGGTTTCATTTTTTTGTTTCATTGATGAAGTGACGTTTAGAGATTGGACTACTAGTTTGAAGAACTTGATTTTTATTATTGAAAATTAAATCTATATTGAGTTTAAAAATGAGAGTGAGAGAAAGGGAATCTGTGATGTGGGTTAAGGCTAGTTGGGTGTCAGGTTGGGTCTATTAGGTTTGCTAAAGTTTGGTTGATTTCTGGCCTATGTTTGAAAAGGATGTTGTAGTTCGAGTATTTGATGGTGATGTTATTTGAATTGGTGAGTGTTTTATAAATTGCATTGGTTGGTACATTGAGTTGGTGATGTAAAGTAGTAATGGAGGTTGAATGTGTTATTCTTCTAGCACTAGTTGCGATGACTAGTTGTGATTCCAAGTATAGGTTGGAAGTCCCATTCTAATAGATTCTTGTTATTAATTAGTGTTTGGATATTTGTTGATTTTGGATTGAATGGATTTTATTGAAATTCTATTATTGCAATAAGTAAATTTGACAAATTTGTATGTTGTATTGTAGTGATAGTGTGGTTGAAGGTGGATGATTTGGAAGAATTATTTGTAAGCAAAGGATGTTTGGGAGTAGAGTTTACTAGCTTCACAAGAACATTGTAAACTTCAAGCAGTAATTGCCTCTTTTGAGCTCGTCATTGTGACAAAACTATCACAATGAGTTCAAATCAAGTTCAATTCATTTTTTTTTATTAATCCCTCGATACCTCCAAGGGTACAATTTAAATGAAATTATTTTTTTTAGTAACAACCTCCCATCCACCACTTTGTAAATTTCAAAGGAGGGTGGGGTGGCATTTGATATGGGATAAATCTATATCCATATTCCATATAGTTTATGTATTCCTATATCATATCTATATTTTTATACATACATGTATATGTATTCTATACCATGTACATATATGTACATGCATTTAGTATTCATATATCCATATTCATACATTCACTCGTATTCATACATGTATCCATTTTCATACATTTGTACATATTTGTGTATTTTTATTCATACACATATATGGATCCATATTCATACATGTGCACATATCAGTGTATTTTTACCTATATAAGTATATGTATCCATATTCCATATCTATATTTTTTTACATACATTTATCCGTATCATATCCACACATGTATCTATATCCAAATCAACGACATTCGGGGGGAGAAAATTCTTTTTAATTTTAAATCAAGAGCTCTCATTTTTCGTTGAAAGGAGGGGGGAGTAAATTGGAGGAAATGACATCTCTGCCTCTTTTCAGTACATTGTTGGATGTCTATACATGAACATGGGTGAAGCTATGGTGGAACTATCTAGTGAAGGAGGTTGTCATTGTAAATAAGTACATTCATCAATGTGTAGCATTGTGAGGTTACTAATGGAAAAGAAGTAGTTTATAAAGTTCTTGAGCTCCCTTACTGTATCTTTTGATACAAAGAAATTTGCTTTGAAGGTAGGTATACGATAAAAATAAAAATAAATAGAAGCCATGTGCCTAGTTGGTTATGATTGCAAAGAAAACATATTACAATACACTATTCATTATGCAAAATCAATGCTTTCTTGCATGACCCATGTACTCTTTGTATATGAACTTGAATAAATTTTGATTTGTGCATTGGATATGGTAGGATTTATTTAGAAACTATTAGATTGGTGTGCACCTTTATTGTTTGTCTACTTATGAATGTTAGGAAAGTAGTAGGATGTGATGGTGTTCTTTTTAATGTTTTTTTTAGATATATTTATAGAAATCATATTGGACCTTTATAAGGAGTCTTAACAAAGGAAAGCCTATCATATATGTGAAGGTAGTTGGAGAAAAGATGCACATGTTGGTAACTATGTTCTCAAAGATTATATTCCTTTCACTATAAGAGAAAGGGGTGTTTTAACCCCTAGAGGACCAAGTTGCATTTTTTGACAACATAGTAATTTAATTTTGGGCAACTCACTATGAATGGAGTTTTTATTTTTTTTATTTGAAATTTTCACATAGAATGGGCATGAGATTTTTCTTTAAGGCACAACATATTTTATAACTTTTGACTACATAATTGAAAATATTAGATGATATGTAGTTTGTTTTTATCAACTTGGGCAGCTTGAATAGATTAGAAAAAATCATTTTTTTCAAAAACAAAATTTGAAAATTGATTTTATAAATGTATATATACTTGTAAATATTTGAATCATTCCATTTTTTTATTAATAAGATGAAAATTATGAGGAGTTTTAGTTTGCGGATAGTTATGGAATCTCTATTCTGAAACGAACTTGGAAGTTCATTATTTAACTCAATTTTCAATATTTTTGGAAAAAAATAAGATCATAGGATGTAAATTGTTTATTAGAACATTAAAACCATTAGGATTGTCATTTTTCAATTCTATAACTAAATTCTTAACAATTTTGTATTTTGAACCATTCTCTATATCTTTTGACTTACTATTTTTTTTCTATATGTTGTACAATTCCAAATGATTTAAAAAATTTCAAATATGTAGCCAACTTGACTTGAAGAATGAATTCAAAGAAGCACCATTATTTTAGACATTTTTTCATACAAATATGACCTTGTGAAGGCAACTTCTTAGTATTTTGTAGGGCCAAAAAAGGATTTTTGTGAATTCAAATACTAATATCTTGCAATCTACAAGGTGGAAATTTTTGAAATTTTTTTCACATCTTTTCAAACTATTTTATTACAAGATCCTATGGTAATATGGTTATATGTATCCAAAAAAAATTCTAAAATTTGAAACTTGTAAAGAAATGGTAGTTTTGGAGAGTTTTTGGTGAAATGGTGAAAACGTAGTCAAGGAATTTTTGAGATTAAGTATAATCCTAGTAGTGTAGTCCAATAAGTAATGACCTATTAGGATATTTTTACTAAAATTTTACTAGGAATACATGATTTAGATTTTTTATATTGGCCATATGGTAAGATTTTTTGCATTGTTGTTTTTGTGAATACTGGCATGTGCTTACACTATGTATATGAAAAGTGGTACAATGCAAGATTGAAGTAGTGTTGTGGTTGTAGAATGTATAACTTAGTGTAGATGATTGTATTGAAGTTGGTTTTTTGATGTGAATGAGATTAAATAAATTGAGTTTAGACTATCTACATATAATATGACATATATTTTCAACAATTGAATTGCTTAACTATTTTTTTTATTTTTGTAGCTAAGCATTCACAAATCAATAAATCCTTAATTGAATCGAGCTTGCAGTAATAGGTTCAAAATTTGGGCTTCTTTCCAAAGTTATAGCGCATCTTTAAAGCGTTTTATATTCTAAAACAAACCCTAGCTACCTACATGTCAATTTGAAGTAAAATGTTTATAGTCATAAAGTATAAATTTACATTTATACTTGCTACGAATTAGTTAGTTGTTATGGACTTGGTTGCGGTTACGACGGTCATGGTTAGTTGTTCTTCTCCTTCTTTTTAAGAACTAGGAGGGGGGTTGTCTTTCACTCGACATTTTACTTAATATAAACATAAAATTTTTGATACAATTTGCATGATCTAGTAGTGATTGTCTTGGAGATGGTCTTGGTGCTCATTCAATATTGTAGCATGGTGTATTTATGGAGCTAGGTCTGTAGCTTTCACGTTGGTTGGTTTGGATGGAGTGTTGATCATGTAGTCACCAAATCTTGACATAATGTCGAGTCTTGAACATTCCATGTTTTGTTCATGGTTATTGATCTTTTCAATATGTTTTTTTGGTAGATACAATGAAGAGCTAGTCCAAAAATGTCATCATAGATTCATAGGTATTGCAATGGTGTGGTGAGCGTGGGTTGCGATGGTTGTGGAGGGGTCTAGAGCATGTATCATAAATTGCGAAATTTGAGCCAAGGGACCTATGTATGAAGCAAGTTGGGAGATTGAAGCTTGGACAAGTACTGCAAAGGAGGATTCTTGAACATGTTGGCTACAAAGGTTCAAATGTAATGCAAATGACAAGAGGCATGTACTATAAATGATGCAATATTTTTTCAAACTAATTTGAAGGTACTGAGCTGGATTGAGGGATGTTGGCCTAGCTTGATTACAATTTTATTTGATGGCTTGCAGTACATGGAAAAGATATAATCAAAAGATTTTTTTATCTGAATAAATTTTATTTTTTAAAATTAAAAATTAAAAAAAATTAAAAATTATATATATATATGCAAAACTAATCACAATGTACCGTAAGCTCCAAACAAAGTTCTGTAGCACTTCTATTTTAATATGCTAGATTAGAACCCTTGGATTATTTGTATTGGGAGATGGTTGCAAATAATTTGAAGGTTGAGAAAAAAGTGGAAGAGAACAAAGTTTAAACATCTCACCATGGATCAAAAAAGGTAGGGAGTAGAACTAGATAGATTCTCAATGCTAGAAGAAGTTGGATCAGAATTGGCAAGTTTTGCTCAATAACAAATTCAAATGGTATTCCAGTTGTAATTTCCCATTTGCTACAAGAAATTTTTGACCGAGTGGCTATAGGACCACAACAAGTGTCTACCTTGACATTAAGTAGGGAAGATGCTTGAGTACATGGACGGATGGAAAGGTACAATGAGTTGGAATTTGAAGGTAAAGAATCGAAGGTGGCAGAATCTAAAAAGTTTTCTAACAAGAAAGGTAACAAGGTGTATCAGTGGTTTGCACAACTCCACTTGATGTTTTGAGTTAAGCCTTGCACGTATAGCTCCAATGCTGATAAGGTAGTGTATACTCTTTCATATATGACTAGGGTTGCACAAAATTAGGCTATGCTTCTCTTCCAAGCCCTCGCTGAAGTACGAATTGTTGATAAATTACAACGTTTCCAAGGATTTGGTTATTGGGGTCTATGGCAACCTTGACAAGCAAGGCAATGCTGAAGATTGCATTAGAAAGCTCCAACAAACGGACTTTGTGATGGCCTATATTTCCAGATTCAATGATATGCCGTATAAATTGATTGGAATAATCCAACCTAATAGCATAATTCCAAGAGGAGGCTCAAGGATGAAAATTTAGATTCGGTGGCCACAGTTGAAAATCACCTGTGTTGGCTTTATGAGTGGATGGTGATAGTGTGACATATTGATGAAAGGTTATGGGCTTGGCATCAAAATGAGCGTTCACAACTGGATCCTCCAAGTCTTAAGACTCCAACCATCCATCTACAAAATCTAGCCAAAAGATTTCAAGCCAATTTGAAATCGTCGGGTCTAGTACCAATGGAGCTTGGCACAACTTGGGTTGCCTCAACATTAGCAAAGACAATGGTATAGAGGCTTGAATATCGATAATAGGGTAGTTGTTGGGATTGTGAAAAGTTGAGCCACATATGAGTAAAGTGTCCTACAAATCCCTTAAAACCATTACCAATCTCGGGAACAATTGGAGGGAAAGAAGTGGTCTTGGGAAAAGGAGGGGCTAGATTAAAGGGGGTGGTTCTATATCCAGATATGATCCAAAGTACAAATGCTACAGTTCCAAAAGAGAATATGGCTAGAGGGAAGGAGAATGGTCAATTCAAGGTGGAGCTAGAGCTTGGCAATCAAACAAGATTTGCAAACTAAAACATCTTCTTCAAGTAGCATCGTGGATTTTCTTGAGGGCCTGAAGAACAAATTGGACCCGCTTTACTTATGTGCCACTATTGATCCAAGGTTGCATGTGACATTAGAGGCCAAAGTTAACTCCTCAGTGGCCCTCACATTGGTAGATTCAAAGGCCACGGGGTATTCATTCACCCTAAATTTGTTGAGCAATGCCACACTATATTATAGTCCAAAGTGATACCACAAAAAAGTTCGAGTGATCAACAAGCGAGTGATCAATTAAGGACTTATGATGCACGAGGTCACAATAGAACTTGTCATCGGAGATCATCAAGAGACATTAGTGGCAAACATTTCAAACATGAGGTGATACCCATACATATTAAGTACTTTTTGGTTAATCTATCACAATCCAACAATTCATTGGTCACGACAAAGTGTGGTGTTTGACTCTTCCTATTGCTGTGAGAATTGTATGAAGTAGGAAACCAACATTGAAATTGAGAATTGTAGCTAGTGTCAATCAGTTAGATGTAGAATTACTTCAACTATATATAAATTGGAAGAGAAAATTAAAAGAATGGCTAGGGAAATTGGGTTGCAACCATTGAAGAGCTTAGATACCATAGGTGGGATTGCTCCTAGAAAGATGAAGGACTTGATGTTCTTAAAATTGACAACATCTAATTCAAGTCTAGTGTTTCAACACCCATATATTGTATTTGCCCAAAAAAAAGATGGCTCAACTAAAGTTTGTGTGGATTATCGCAATTTTAAAAAAGTCATTGTAAAGCATCGCTATCCCTATCCCTTATTCCGGAGCTCATTGACCAATTAGTGGAAGCTACAATATTTGGGTCAAACCACACTCAAAGGTACCATTGGAATTACCATCCATTGAAAAGATGCAATAGCCTGCCCTTGCATATACACCTCCACCTCCAAAAAATCTCCACCGTTGATTCTTTAAGAAAAATTGAAACCCCTTCCCTTGTTGTCAATCTTAAAAAAAACAAATCATCGTTGATTTCCTACGCCGCCCTATGAGATGATCCAAACTGTTGAAATAAGAGTTGAGTGTATCTCTCCTGATGGTTTCTTGAGTGATTTTAATATATTTCAATGTAGATTCAAGGGAAGGTGAGCTTCAAAAATTACTAGAGTTTCTATTCTTCTAGCAACTGGTGCAACTAGTGGAGTATTGGTGTTGATCGATTGAGTGTGTTCTTTGCTACTAGTCGCATGCACCTAGCAATAGTTTTTTATTTTCAACAAGTCTTCAATCCATCTTGGAGTGAGTGGAGGAAGCTCTTCAATAGAATCTATGTGATAAATTAGAACTTTGATTTACACCAAAAAACAAAACAAAGTAGACTATGATAAAATGTTCAATTTTTACACTTGTAGTTTTGTTTCAAATTCCAAAATGGGGAGAGACTAGGGATTTTCTCTCCCACATTAGAATTCGTTTTGTTCATATTAGGATTTCATTTGTTTGTAGGTTAGGGTTTAGTGCGGACCATTTCTTAATAAATCTAGCTTGTAGGAAGTTTTCTTTTGGGTCAAATGTTGAATGAAGCTTGTAAGAAGACAACTAGATTATGGTAGACAAGAGTGAATTTTGTTTAAGATCCTAAATCCTAATTCACAAATCTTTGATTAGTTTGTCAATTGCAAGCTAAATTTTAAGAGTTTGTTTGAAGTGATTTGGGGAGCATAATCAAAACTTCGAGATTGAATGAAGGTTTGGATGCACTTATTGAAGTACTAAACTCTGATTGAAATTGGTGTTGTATGCAGGTTGATGCAATCAATTGAGCTGTTCATAAATCTTGTTGGAGAAAATTCAATGATTCTTTAGTAATTCAACATGAATTGTAGATAATTGTATTCACAATTTTTACATTGAATTTGAGTAACTTAGGTCAATTTTAGTGCAGTGAAATGGTCTAAATTATGCATGTAAAAAATGTAGATTGAGTGTGAGGCTCTTTGTTGGTGTAATGTATAGGAGCTTGTAAAATTACCTCAAATTTGAACATCAATTGGTTGCAATCAACAACTATCCTTTGCATCATACTGGCATACTTTGCTTGAATGAAAATTTTGAAGTTCTTTATTAATTTTGAAGCACTAGTGTACCCCTTTGGGAATTTGTTCTAAAATTTTAACATCCAATGAAAAAATGACACTTGTACTTATATTTGATTTTGGGTTTTTTCAGATTACAGAGTTTCTTATTGCAACTATCCACTCAAAAGACAACATTTACTATGATAACTTTACTAAGACAAGACTTGAGTCCTTTTCTAAACTTTTAAAGCTCGAAATTACTTTGATGTTGTCATATTTTTAATAAAATTATGGATGAATAGTATTGCAATGCCTTCTTTTAATAAGTTAGAGAAAAAATTTCATAGAAAAAAGTGTCAAAAGGACGTAAATTACCAATTGCAAGGCTATATTTAGTGTATGAACTACAATATAGCACTTTAAAAAGATATTATTATCCAAATTTTTTATACTTTTCAAGCATGAAACTATTAAAAAACATTTTCAGTGATTAAATTTTTGACAAAAAATAGTCTAATTTCTTAATTAATTGATTGATTGTTGACAAATTATTTATTTACCCTTAAAAGAAATTTAAGCATTCAATTTCAAAAAATAGCTTACATAGGGACCTTGAAGTAATTAATTTGCACATTTTTTTTCTAATACAATTATGATTCAGATTATTTTTTATATTGAAAAGGATGTTTATATATTTTTACTTTTGATTATTATAGAAAATAGAAAATTATTCAAATTGTAGCAAAACAGTCCTTTTCTACTCTATCATATGATTATATATACATGTGACTTCTTTGGATTCAATCACATTATTGTTCATTAGAAATTAGACCCTTTTCTACTATTGAAAAACCTGACAAGTTGAAATTTGAATTGTAATTGGAACTTTCATAAAGAATATATTATTTTTTGATCAATAAAAAAATGTGAGTCTTAATTTGATTTGAAGTACTAGTCAAAAAGGACTAAATTCCTCATATTTAATAGATTATTTTCAAAAAACCATAGCTCAAAAGAAGTTACATTGAAGATTTGATTGTGTCTTACCTTTTTTTTGGCACCTTTGATGGTGATTTGACCAATTTACTAAACTAGATATAAGGCAATCTTATCATCCTATATGCATGGCCCTAAGTCATGAGTTTAAAACAGCATTCAAGACTTGGCATGGCCTATTTGAATATTTAGTGAAGCCTTTTGGATTAACCAATGCCCCAATACAATTTCAATCTCATATGCAAAATATTTTTGGTGACCTCCTAAGCATCTCGGGGGTAATATATTTAGATGACATTCTTATCTTTTCAAAGACTTTGGAAGAACATTGACAAGTAGGATGAATTTTCCTACAATGATTACAAAAATATGGACTATATACCAAAGAATCTAAGTGCCAGTTTCATTGCCAATTTGTGGAGTTCTTTGGAATGATTGTTTCAACCAAAGGACTTGAGTATGTGTCAAGATAAAGTTCAAATCATTAAAGATTGGCTTGTCCCAAAAATAGTTAAAGAAGTTCAAGCCTTCCTTGGATTTGCAAATATTTATCAGTGGTTTATGTGTGACTATTCAAAGATTGTGTTGCCCTTTACAACTTTGACATGGAAGGACAAAGAATTTGAATGGACACTACCAAACATTTCAAGAATTCCGATCTAAATTCCTCTGCCCCAACTTTAACCGATAATTTGTGGTTGAGATTGATGCATTTGATATGGCAATAGACACGTTTCTTTTACAGCATGGGGAAGACGGACGCCTACACCTTTGTGCATATTGGAGCTCCAAAATGTCTCCAATTGAACAAAATTATGACATTTATGATAAAAGAATCTTTAAGTGTGATTTTAGCATTCCAAGATTGTTGAGTTTACTTGGAAGGATCTCCACATTAGGTCCAAGTAATTTTTCACTACAAAAAATTTGGAATATTTTCTCGCCACCAAACAATTGAATTGATAAGAAGTTCAATGGTCAAAATTTTTATCAACATTAAATTTCAAAATCCAACATCAGCCAATGAGCTAGCTACTACTACTAGAAATGCACAACCAAAACAAAAAAAATTTAACTAATTTATGTTATTTGGGACAGTAGAATGACCATTTTGTAACTTTTTGTGAAAATCAACAAAATGGCAAATTCTTTCTGTTGATTTGGATAGTGCAATGACCAAATCAACAAGTTTTTGTTGAATTTGAAATCTTTTAAGAAGCTTTTTGGAATATTTGGAATATTTTTGGAATATTTGAGAATTTAAGTATAATGATTTAAAAAAAATTAATCATGTAAAATTCAGTCTTTTTTCAATTCAGCAAACTTTGGAGTCCATTCTTGCATAGTAGAATAAAAAGCTTCAAAAAACTTAGAACTGAGAAAAGTTGTAAATTCAAGTTACCTTTAACCTCCAGAAATCCGTTTGTGATTTTTATCCTCCAATCAAAAGTTATAGACAAAATAAGAGAGGGGTAGTTAGGAACATTTATTTTGACATTTTCAAACATCCTCTCTGATTTTTGTCCATAACTTTTTATTGGAGACTTAAAATCACAAACAGATATTTTTTAGGGTGAAATTTAGTTTGAATTTACAACTTTTCTTAGTTCCAAGTTTTAAAAAAAAATGTGTTCTACTATGACTAAATGACCTCTGAAGTCCGCTAAAAATACAAAACACATGAAAAACAATGAAAAAACTAAATATATAAAATTCTAGTTCTTGTGTGGTTACTTAAGTATTTAAGTGGTTTAGTGGATGGAGCCTTGGACCTCCAAACATGAAGTTCAAGGTTTGAATCCCTTTGGAGGCACCCGCTTGCGTGGCGGGTGGCCTAGGTGCAGGGTTGACAAATCAGTACGTCC
Source organism: Pseudoscleropodium purum (assembly GCA_963969395.1). Classification (NCBI taxonomy): domain Eukaryota; kingdom Viridiplantae; phylum Streptophyta; class Bryopsida; order Hypnales; family Brachytheciaceae; genus Pseudoscleropodium; species Pseudoscleropodium purum. The sequence continues at coordinate 27,822,100 of OZ017798.1, forward strand.
GCCCCAAAATAGCGTCTGTAATCCGGACGTCCGTCCTCACGGACACCAGCGGACGCAACATCCCTCCCGCCGTCGGAAGGCGGACGGGCAGGGCGGACGCCCAGATCATGCGGACCAGATCAGTCCGCGTGTCGATCAGACAGTCGTAACCGGGCAAACGGTCGTACCGGGGCAAACAGGTATCGGGGCGGATAGGGCAGGCGGAGGGATAGGCGGACAGGGCAGACGGCGTCCGCGTCCAGACGTCCCGAACGTTCGACCGTCCTGTCAATCCTACCTAGGTGGCTTTTGTCTACACAGCTGGTTGCTTAGGTGGCCCTGCTTGCGTAGGCTGCCTACATGGTTGCCCGGGCAAAAAAGATTTATTTTAAATAGGTACCACCCAAAAAAAAAATTTAATTTAAAAAATTTAATTTAATTTAATCTTTTTGATTTGTTCAAAACAATAGAAAAAATCAACAGATTTCAATTTGATTTTGTCTAAAACAACACTTCTAAAATGACTAAATCATTCTATAGATTTGAGTTGAAATTCTATTGTTTTGGTCACAAATTTTCTAGTAGTGTAAGTTCCTTGAACAAGAGGACAAACATTCTTTCAACGTGAATAGATGTCACCGAGGGACAAAACCAAGAAAACCAACCCTTCTTATGACTAGCTACACTCAAATCTTGCTAAGATTAACAAAATCCTACATCCAAAAAAAATTTACGTTAAAATATTGGATGTTTGGATGCAATGGAGGATATGTCCAAAAAGTTGTTGGAAGGTGGACATGCGGACAGATGGGGGAATGAGGTGGGCTTGGCTAATGAGACAGACACCAAGGTAGACATGGCAAATAGTAAACAAACACCCAATTGTTCGCCACATTCAAGCCATCCGATCAAGCAAACATGATTTGATCACCGACAACTAATATGCCAATATCTCGGGTGCTTCTTCATTTCCAAGGGCTTCTCTTGGAGTGATTTCAAAGGTAATTTTTTTCTTCAAAGTTAAGTATGTGAATTGTGTATATTTCATTTATGGCTAAAAGTATTTAATTTTGTTACTAATGTCAGTTTGTTGGGGCACATGTTGGGTACAATGTTGGACACTATTCTAGACAACAACCGAAGTCTTGTCAAACAATTCAAGTCCAAGACATTGCTATTTAAATCTTTCAAAGTTCAGATGTTGAATTTGTTCCAAGAATCAAAATTGGAAGGTCCAGAATGGATAGGTTTTTCAAAGACAAAGATTGCTAATTTTGTTGCTATCCAAGATTGTTTTGAGAATTGTTTGAAAATGGATATACTCCCAACAAAAGCCTCTCATACCCTGGAATACTTCGTTTTGGAGCATGTTGTAGTCTAATTTACTATAGCCCTACTTTGTCTTTCAAAAGTGATTTTTAAGGAAGTTTTTTGAGCTGCCCAAGCTGCCTGCAAAACAAAGAAAATTGCATATCATGCAAGAAATTTTTGATCATGTAGTCAAAAGTTACGAAACTTGTCAGGCCTTGAAGATACTCCTTGGGCACATGTTTATTGAAAAATTTAGCATAAAATAATTAAAACTCCATTTGTAGTGAGTTGCCCAAATTCACTATGTTGCCCCAAAACACAATTTGGTCCTTTAGGAGTTAAGTATGGGTAGTTAAATTTGTTTGACCGTTTAAAACTAAATTAGGGTAAATTTTTAGGATTAACTATTGAAAATTTTCAATTTTCTTTGAAAAAAGTACATATTTGATTTTTGAGAGGTCTCCAAAGCCATATATGTCCTTTATTGAAAGAAGAAAGTTTGCTAATTTTACTTCATTTTCCAACTTTGAGCGATTTCACTTGATTTGAGACCTAATACCTTATACTTATCCATTTTTTTTAAAAATATTCCCAATTGAAAGAGTAAAGTGTTTTCATGATTTTCACCATTGAAATTTTTAAAAAGCAAGTGTTGATTTGGAGTTATTTGTGATTTATACTTATAAAAAAAATACCATCTCAACAATTGTAAGATGGATTGTGTAATGAGTTTATTAGCTTTTTGTATGAAATTAAGTTTTTTGAAAGTGCATTTTAGTGTGCTAACACAATTTGTACTTGTTCATGTCACCTACAATCCCAAAAAACTTTTATGTAAAAATTTATGAAACATTAATTGTGGAGAAGGGCAACATACCAAAAATATAAAACATACATTTCTCTTGTTATAATAATATAATCTCACAATTCTTATATAATTTTGCACTCAAAATTGGTGAGTACACTAATAAGCAAGCTCTTAAAACATCTATATAGTTAGATTTTGAAAAAAAAAAAACAATTTGCTTCAATGGGGATAATTATAAGTCCATGCTCTTTTTTCATAGCCAAAACACACTTGAAAAGGCTTTTAGCATTTAGGAGTTAGTGCGGATTAAGTATTTCCCTAAATATGTGAAAAATTCATTTTTTCTACAATGAAAGAATTTCCAATACCATCAATTGCAAATGCTTACAAATAATTCCAAAATAAATGATTTGGATGAAAATTTGTCTTTTCCACCTACAAGATTTCTTGAAGATAAAATTGCATATCTTGTCCTTATGCTCCCTTCTGTAAAAAGGTACCAATGTTTCCTTGATACTTGATGAGTTTAGTGGCAAGTTAAAATAATGTAGCAAGCTTTAGAACTAGACCTCTTGTTAAAACGTCATTTCTTATAATGTTGTTTCATTGTAAGTTAGGAGGAGGGAGTTTAGGATGCCAAGGGTTTCAGGGGTTAACTTAACCCTGGCGTGTGACTGCGCGTAAGTCGGTTGCCTGCATACTATGAGTGGCCATAGCTCTACAATTTGGTGTCCTTCATGGACGATGAAATGCACAGTTTCAAACCGAAGAGAAATGCCCATGTCGTAGTTGGCTTTCGTTTGGAGAGTGGATTGGCGCACGGCGAAATTCCACAAGGCATCTACGATTCCCGAAAGTTGCTCAGCTTTGAAATGAAAAGTTTGGGCAACGACTAATTGGAATCGAAGGGCCAGATTTGTCTGTCTGTCGAGCTTTAGGAGCATTTTCCACCGTGTTGTCCACTTGTGGAGAGAGTTTTCGACAATGCAAACCCCGACACAAATGGAAAGTAACCCATTTCGACCTTCGCATTCATTTCGAGTCCTGAAGCTTGCTTGCATTGGGCAGGAGATATGATCGAGTGAGTTTCGCACGTACGGATACTGAGGCTAGCTCTTGCTACATCGAAAGTAATCGAAATGGACTCGACCCAAGCTTACCTTACCTCCGTAACTCCAGAATCTTTAGTGGTTACTGCTTTGCTGCTGTTATCATTTCCTTGCACACCGATCGAGCGCTTCGGTCATTTCCGAAGGGCTAGGTTTCGGCAGTGTGGACCTTCAATTCATCACCTTCTGCTCTTGAGTGGCAGAGCGGTCCCCTTGGAATTAATCAATCGAAGCTTTGCCAGAGTTTCTGCTGAGCAGGGGAACAGTGACATCCAGTCCTCTCGGGGTTTGGAAACCCACTCACCATCACATGCCTGCCTGCCTGCCTCGTAACTGCCTGCCATTTTGTTGTTGACACAGTGGCTAGTGAGGAGCTTCGTCACCTTCCTTCGTCATCCAGAATCCCGGGTTCCTAGCTTCATCTCGTGACCAGACTTCAGTTGTCAAAGGAAGCTTCAAAGCATCTGAGGACATTGTTGAGTAGTCATGCATGAAGTAAGTGCATCATGAAGCGACCCCCTCAGCTCGATGACTTCGGGACCTAAGGTCAGTTATCCTACCTGTTTCGAGAACACGACGGATTTGTGTAGTTACATATTTTTGCCGGCTGCCACTGTTCTGACTTGCAAAACCTGGCTATTAAATGTATGGAAGAGCGAGCAGGGTAGGGTGGAGGGTGCACACTTGGACAATTCCACTGAAGTTCTCCACAAGAATCAATTAAAAACTTACTGTAGTTTCCAGAAAGTCATAAAGAAGCAAACAAACAATAACATAAAAATCTGAACTTGCCCCTCCGTGTTTCACAATCTCCGCTCACTACTAACGGTGTTGTTTCTTTGCAGCATCCTCGTCTTGTTCTTTTGCTTTTCTTCAGGGGAACTTAAGGAATCCAGCATTAAGGTGGAGGCACCAATTACCAACCACGCCCAGTACCCAACATGGTAGGGGTGCTAATTCCAACCTCAACCTTAGGCTGGATTGGCCAAATCTGAAGCTTGAAATTTGTTATTTTGTCCTTTTCAAGTTTGCAACTAGTAAGGTTATGACACATTATCTATAGTGAAGAGCAAGAAAGTACTATCTGGAATGATTGGAATTAGAAGACTTTAGACATTGCTAATGGGTCAAGAGTTCTTTTGACTCCCGAAATTCACTGTAATATCAATTTTCTGAATAAAAATCTGAAAATTTGGCAATTCTCATATTTCCTATCTTCCTATGTGGGAAAAATATCCACCAACTCATAGTACATAGAATCTGCTCTCCATTTGCTTATTTGATTGGCTATTGATGCTTCCACCTTAGTAGTGTGCTCTAAAAGGGCCCATGCTCTAAAAGTGATCATGATACAAAGGTACATTTTTCTTTCTTCAATATACCAATAGTGTACATTTCAAGAGGTGGTCACTTTTAGTGACCACTGCATTTCAACTTCAAAAATTTATAACTAATTCCACAAAGGTTCAAAAAATATATAACAGCTTGGGTTAGATGCCATGATTTCAATTTTTCTTCCTCTGAAAATTTGCTGAGAATTGTTTCAAGGAGTTTAGCTTTCCCAAAGGCAATCAGCTCTTAAATGGTTGCTTTATGAGCAGACTTAACTGAAACATTGGACACAGGCGCATTGGGCCTGTTGCCCTGGCCCGCATGACTTTATAGAATTCAACTTACTTCAAATTTCACTCTGGAGTTGAGTGGTGGATTGTATCACCAATCAGATTCTTTACTGTAAGTTAGGTCAATGATACTCTGCACTGGTTTTGATAAATTGCTCAAGAACTGTACCCTAAGCCCTAATGAAGTCCCAAGGGACTGTTTTGACTAAAAGCTCATCAGTAAATGCTTTGGACTATAATTTACCAAAATAGTAGATCATGCCTAACTACTATTTATCAAAATTGAACTATTTTGTAAAATAATTAAATTAATTTATGCTAGACTAGGAACATATGGTACAAGTTCCCATAAGAGGGAGGGAAAAAAAATTAGTGATATGAATTTTGTAGGCAATGTTGAATTTTTTTTAAATATGAAAAAAATTCTTATCGAGTACAAAATATACTCTGTGATCTGAAATTTTCACTAAAGATTTATATTACAACGCATAACATTATGGTGTAAGCCAAAGTTACCATGTCACTCAAAAATTAGAAAAAATCAACAGACTATGGTTCTAGGCTTAAGTTCCTATTGCTATAAAATATTGAAATTTATGATTTTTTCAAAATTTCCAATTGGAGTTGAAATAGTTGTTGGTAAGCTTCATTTCATTGAATGGACTCCAATTCAAAAAATATCCTTCTTATGGCCCAAATACAATACCACCAAATTAGGGTGATCATTTTATGGATTAAACATCTTCTTCAATCTTCTAAAAAGTCCTTGGTACCATAGTGAGGGAATTGACAATCATCCATTACCTTAACTTAAGTTAGATGATTTGTTTGCTGTTTGTTTCTTCGTTTGTTAGTTATGTTGAAATCTCCCAAACCGTGCGTCTCCCAGTTGCATTCTTGGCACTATCAAAAAGCCCTCGGCGAGGACAAGTGCACGGGCTTTGCGATTATTATGGCATTCCAACCTATGGTGTGAAAATTAGTGACTTTCGAAGTTTTTATCAAATAAAAAAATGAAAAAAATAACTTTTATTTTTATTTTGACCGTAACAACACGGGGCACACTAGTAATATTCGAATATTAAAACTACGCTCAGTCCAACAACTTTCAAAGAAAAGTAGGATGAAAAAACGTGTTTTTTTCCATCCTATCATGATCATACTCCATCCCCATTCAACCATCCAACCATCCAACCATCCATCCATCCATCCTTCGTTGAAGGGTTCAGTTCTTCGTTTGTGGCATCTTCCCACTGGTCGGTTGAGTCAGTCGACTGGAGGTTTTCCAATTCCAGTGCTGGATTTTGCAGAAGCCAGGTCACACTGACTGTCAGACCTGACTCACGAATCATCAGCCACTTATCCTGAGCCACTCAAGCGTTCCAGTTTTCGGAGCTTAGAACTAATGAAGTTAGAGTAGTACATACAACTGAACCCAAATAAGCTTAAGTTAGTAACCAGGGTTCCTTTTCTTTTTCTTTTTCTACTTTCTTGTGCCAGATTGCACCTAAAAAAAATAGTTTGGGCCAAAAAAAGGCAACTAACCGGATGAAGTTTTTTTTCTAGAAAAATTTGAATTTTAAAACAAATTGTGAATGAAATTGCAAGATTGTGGATGAAAATAGAATTGTAAACAATTGATAGGTGTCTGGTTGCAAATGTGATATTTTTCTTGTCAATAAGTGGATGAATGTTGAAATTTGGAACACCACTATTATATTTTGTGTCACCACTTTGGCACAGCTAGGGTGCATTACGTCCCTTATCATCTTCTTGAGAGATGATGAATTTTTTTAATTTTTCACACATGAGAAGATTTACCAATTTTGAATTCATACTTGCAATCAGAGGCCCCGAATTAGCTGGGGCATGTACTAGGGAAATTAATCTAGCACAAAATAGGGGGCATTTTTTTTACTTGCACGCCCTGGAATCTGGAATGATTTAAAGGGGGCCAACCCTTTCGCACTTCCTAGAAAATGGGAAAAAAAAAAGAAAAAAAAAAAAAAGACCCTGTTAAGTTAGTAACTTACTACTTCCTCGAGATGTAAGTTAATTCTAAGTTTACCTGAACGGAACGGAAGTTCCTTCCAAGTAACTTCAGTTACAGTTCAGTTCGCTCCTGAGTCCTGACTGACAGAGGCGAGGGGGCCCCGCCACTCGAGTTGCTCATGATTGAGGGCGGGGCCCACCTGCGAGCATCTCCTCTGTCCGTCCGTCCTTCCGTCCAGCTCAGTCTACGTCTGTGTTAGGTCTACCGCGAGTCCGCGGATTTCGGTTGCCTTCTGTTTGGTTAGGCTTGCCTACATGGCTACCCATATCCCTCCCTTATCCGCACGCTGGTCAAGGCGAGTCATCACCACGGGGGGCAGTGGGGCCCTCCGGGTCCGGTGAGAAGCGTACAACTCGTCCGTCCTTTCCCCAAAGCCCGGGGTAATGGAATTACGCTAGTCTGTACCGTCGTCACTCGCAAACTCCGCCAGTTGGTTGGGAGTTCCCAAATGGTTCCCAAACTGATGGAGTCAACCGGACGGCTCAATCGGAGACTGCCGTTCCCCAGATCAGCGGGCGGGGAAGGGCCACTTCACACTAAGAGCATCCGCAGCAGGTTTGTTTATTTTTGTTTTTTACAAAGTGGCAACACTAAATGTTATAGTGGTGCTCTAAATTTCAACATTCATCCACATATTGGATAGAAATATGACAATAGTGCATATTATATATTCATAATTCTATTTTCATCCACAATTAGGTAATTTCATCCAAAATTTTTTACTTGTTTAAAGTTTTTTGGCAATTTTTGGCTCTTTCACTACCATTTTTTTCTATAGGCTTGGTGCCAGGCAAAAAAATTTGGTGCAATTGGATGATGAATCACCCGGAAAAAAACCCCACTATTCTACATGCATAAACTTGTTAAGAGACTTGGTAAGAGAGGCAAGCAAAACTTCCCCAATCTATCTAGCAAAATCAATGATTTGTTTAGTAGCCGATTGAAAAAGTATGAGATGGTTGACAAAACGGGCTCGTTTTGCCAACTAGAATGTGGCCTGCTTGCAACTCGCGAAAACACAAAGCGACAAAATCCACTTCCACTTCTTGTGAACAAATCCACTTGCTACGGCACTTTTGTAAACAAGATGTATTTGCCCCGGTTCCGATGCTTCTACAACATGCCTACAGTTTGTTCGAAGTTGAAGCCCCAATTCTGGCACTTTCTCGATTCGTGATCTCCACATACTTAGCTACGTTGGCTTGTTAAGAGTGAATGGGTGCACCACTTGACTTACAAAGTAGATGGTTTTGCATTTCACAAGTCGGATGGTGATGCTCTAAGATAGAAGCACTAGTTGTTAACCACACCCACTACCCAACATTTAGGATGCAATATCTCTAACTAAAGTTGGAACAAATTTCCCCCCAAAAGGTTTTAAATCATTGGATTTTTTTGGTTCCTTTCAAGGTTGGGACTAATAATGTTATGACACTTGTCTCAAAGTGGTCAGGAGCAAGAAAAGTAGGAAGTAATGAGTGGGGAAGTAAAGTCAATATCCTCAAGTGAATCACTAATTGCTATTGCACCTAATTACTATTATTAGACTATTCAAATGTGTGTGTGTGAATATATATATATATATATATATATATATATATATATTCAAAATGGCTAGTGAAAGGAGGTTCCAGTGCACTAGAAAATGTGACATTTGGATTTTGTATGCAAAATTTATTATGAAATAAAATTTGTTTTTGAAAGTGTTTCTGTTTCACGTAGGTAGATAATTGATTTTTGAGAGATGTACACAAAGTGAAGATAGTAGTAAAAGGTCAATCAAGTGCATTGGAGGTGCCCATTGTAGTTCATGAATGATCAATGAAATTGCAAGACTCTAGATGTTGGCCATGGGTCAACGATGCTTTTGCTTCCCAAAATTCACAATAATTTCAATTTTTGGATTTAAAAAAAATTTACAATCTCCATATTTCTTATCTTCCGACATGAAAAAAATTTCCTATGCCTTGTATTGCTCACCATCTATTGCAAAAGTCTTGAAATGGTTGATTATTATTGCGTTTACATTATGGCCATCTAAGTTGAGAGTTTGTGGGATTGATTGGACAAACTTTGTTGATGGTCCGAAGAAATCAATAATAAATAGGCAAATTCAACGACCTCTTGACTATAGTTTGGAGTTCCATAGTTTGGCCAATCCATATTGCCTCTGAAAGTCTATTGCTATGTGAATATTTTTTTGCCATTAAAACAATTTGGAGGGTGACAACCTTTGGGTTAATTGTGCCTTCTATTGTGCCAAATCAAGAGCCTAAGTACTTGGTTTCTTGAAATGTGACTGGTGGAAATCCATAATCTCTTGACTTTCGACCATAATGTGAAGTGGCCCTAAGGTAGTTGGTGTGAGCTTTTTTGGAAAAGAAGTTGAGTTGGGATTTAGTCCAAGGGACATAGAGTGAATCCTCTCTATATCATAAACCACTGCAAAGAAATTCGCCAGTTCATTTCTCTTGTGGGTGTAGGTTCGCAGCTAGGTTGTAATGGTTGATTAGATGGTTTGGCCTATATAATGAGACATTATAATTCTTTCATCCACATTCAATTTTTTCATCCTATTGTGGTTTAGGTTGGGCAATGCTCAAAGAGGATGGGATTTGTGGGGGAAAATATGCCTCCTAGTCAAACTCCATCTCCATCATTGATGTATTTTTTTCTTGCAATCCTCTATGACAAGGGCATTGCCCTACAAAAAATCTTCCATTTCCTTTTCTCTAGTAGTAAATTCTCACTGGATACTTTTTTTGGCCAACTTTCAATTGGCAAAGGTAGCTACAATCTTACTCTTTCAAAGACATGATGATTTGACAATAAAGTCCAAATTTCAAAACATTGACCAAAAATGGATGAAGGAGAAAGGGTTGGCTACCACAACCAATCCTAAAGCAATACTTGCCTTATCTAAGAATGTACCCTTGCCTCTAGCAACCTAAGTATTAGCCTTCGATTGGAAATGGTAAGCACCTAAAATTTAACTATCTGATGTAGTTCAGTTGGATTTTGGTCCAAAGCACACCATATACATCTTGGACAATTGTGCAAAAATTTGGATTGGGTGGTTTTAGAAAGGAATGACAATTAGGTGTTGTTACCTCAAACTCAATGAGAACAAATTTGTGTATGCAATGGCTCCACCTCAAATTATAATATCATACAATAAAAAGCACAAAAAACAACATCGCAAATGGAAACCTTTCGTAATTATGATGAAGTAGAATCTTAACTTCTAAATGCTCAACTAACAGAGAGTAAAATTGCTATTGAATATTTGTAGTAAATAATTAAAACTCCTTTGACATATTCGTATCATTTATTCATATAGAGCATACCTTTTAAAGCTTTTGTAATGAATATCATTTGGATAGATTGCATTTTTTACAAAACTCATTATTCATTGAATAGATGGTTGAATGCTCAGTCGTCAAAACCTGCATATAGTCTAGTAGGAACTAGGAAGGCCATAAATTCATCACACCTACTGCCTTAGAAAAGCCTTAGGATGACACTCTATTTTATTATACTTAGAACATTTAAATCCAAATTTGAATGAATTCATTGAAGCAATTTCATTCTTTCAATATTTACATGAGGATCATTATATAATCATTGATTATCTAAAAGAGTAATGTTTCTTTGTGTGAGTAGGAGGGGAAAGCAAAGTAAATTTTGGCTTGAAAAAAATGTTGACAATTATTTTATTTCTATATGATATTATGATTGTTTTTTTGTTTTCTTCCCGTATTGAGATGGATTGGTTGCATATTTAATGTCATGAAGCATTGAGTGACCTAGTTACAATGACAATGAGTCGAAAAGAGATGTACCAAATTGGCCAATTAGTTAACTAGCCCCCATCCATGCAAGAAAACAAGAGTTGTTGATTTAAAAAAAAATTACAAACCCTCCTTTCTAACCATTGATCTTCAAAAAACCCAAGAGATTTGGATACAATACTCTGATACGAATATAGATATTTTGATATGGAAATATATATATATGATATTGTAATACAAAAAATATGTGTACAGTACGGATATAGATACATATATGTATTGAGATACAAACTTGGAAAATATATATCCCATATTCATTGGCAAGCAATCTGACTTTCAAAACTACAAAGAGGGGGAGGGGAGGGAAGAGAATACTAAAAAAATTTAATTTAAATTATTTTGAACTAATTGTAGGGAGAGAGGGGATATTGAAAAAAAATTAATTGAAATTATTTCTCAACTGATTGTAGGGGGGTAAATAAAAGGAACAAATTTTGAATTCATTGTGACAGTTTGTTACAATAATAATGAGTTCAAAAGAGATACTAAGTGTCTCATAGCTTCAAAAATGTCTCAGTCTACAAAAAAATTGGCCAATCTTATTTTTCAATATGTTTTAATATACATAATCCATTCCATATACCTTTTGCAATAATTTTGTAGACAAAGTTCATCATTAACCTACAAGATGTAAAGGATTCAATTCAAGATTATAGTCTATAGTCTAGGTTTAGACAAGTTTTTTGGTTTTGAAGAAAATCATAGTTTCATTTCAAATTAATAGCTAAAATTTAATTTAATGATTGAAATTACTTTGACTTATAGAGATTGCAATGAAAGACCGTGAATACCCATATTACACTTGTAGGATCTAAATGTTTTTTTTTGTCAATCTTTAATCATTAAATCCTTCACAATTAAACAATCAAATTTTGAAAAAAAATGAAAAACATGTTCAATTTTTATTAAAAATGTATTTTTTCTATCCTTTTAATTTGTAGATTTTTGTGTAATCTCTTACATTTATGAGATAGAAATTTTGAAGACTTTGATCAATAAAAATTCTACATCTCAAAGGATTGAAATATGTTTCACCTCAAATAGCAATTTTTTCGATTCAAAAAACAAACCTTCTAAAAGGATTTAAATTTGAAATAAAATGAAATCTTTAAAAATCACCATAATTATATCTTATTATATGAAATTTCAAGTGAAAAAATCTTGTGAAAACTACATAGATTGAATCAATTTTTAGTTGCAAGTTTTATTGGAAATTATTGGTTGGTATAATTGTTGATTAACCGCATAGATATAGTCTATATAATGTGTTTTATAATTTTTATTAGAAATTAATGGTAAACCCCTAAAAGACCAGCCTACTATTTTTAACAACATAGCAATTTTGGGTAGGTACTTGTGACTAGAAATTTGCATATTTAAGATTGAAATTTTAAGAAAAAATGTGGAAAAGGAATATTTTTCATGTGCACTAAATTTCATGACATTTAAAAGTATGAGTCAAAAGTTATTGCATAATATGTTGTTTGTTTGTCAACTCGGACAGTCCGGGCAGATAAAAAATATCACTTTTCTAAAAATAAAAATTTGAAATTGATTTTCTAGACTAATATATACATAGGAAAGCTTTGAATCATTCCATTTCGATCAATGACTCAAAAGTTATGAGGATTTTTAGTTTGCAAGCAATTATGGATTTTCTATTCTAAAATAAACTTTGAAGTTATGGATTTAATTTAATTTTTGATACACTCAAAAAATAAATAAAATCATAGGACATAGATAGTTTATTACAACATTACAACCATTGGGATTGACATTTTTCAATTCCATAATTAAATTATTAACAATTTAGTATTTTGAATCATTCTCTCCTTTTATCTACTTATAATTTTTTTTCCTATATGTTGTACAATTCCAAATGATATGAAATTTTGTAAGCATATAGGAAAATTTTATAGAAAAAAGAATTCAAAGAAGCACTACTATTTGGACATTTTTTTCATAGAAAAGTGAGCTTGTAAAGTGCAATCATCTTATTTTTTGTTGGGCCAAAAAAACGATTTTAGTGATTTAAATGCTTATATCTAGTAATCCATGCGGTGGAAATTTTTATGATTTTTACTATGTGTTTTCAAATCAACATACTACAAGATCCTATGGTTACATATGTCACATTAGAAGAGTTTTGGGGTGTCCAAAAGCCTGTTTCGGGCTTGTTTCCCCACAGCTGTTCCCGACAACGAGAGGAACGGCCAATTGTTAAAATTTTTTTTTTCATTAAAAAAAAAAAAAAATTTAGTCTCCAAATGCAAAAAAAAATATTAAAGAAAAAATAAAATAAAATTTGGTCAATGACGTGGCAGGGTCTTGGCCACATCAGACCGCTGTGCCAAACCTATATCTTGCATTCGTAGGCTGTGATAACTCGCAGGCATCTAGAGGCCCCCAAAATCTTCAAATGAAAGAAGTTTTTTTTTCAAAAAGCTTGGTACTTGTATTAGAAATGGCAGTTTTCAAGCATTTTGAGGGAAAACATAGTCAAGGAATCTATGAGGTAAATAATTGTTCTAAGCCATAATTTGTAAGATATAATCACAATTTTAGAAATTTAGGCTACTTCTTTATCTTTATGGGGTTAAAGTGGTTCTACATAAATTTGTTGGATTATCACTTTACAAATAAGTGAGGGTTTGTTCTTATTAGTACTCACCAACATTCTTACCTAGCAAAAATAGAGTATTAGATAGGAAGTCTTCATACCACTTCTCCTTCACATTGACCAATTTTGCATGTCAACTTGTGGCTAATGATAGGAATATGAATTCTTAGCATATTACAATCAAACTTGAGGCACATAGAAAAATTCAAGTCACATTTATAAAACACTAAAATTTGTCAAATTGAAGATCTCATATGAAGTGTGTAGGTGCTATATAAGAGATAATTTGGTGGCCAATACATAGAACTAGATTTGAATTTTTCTAAATTTCCCACATACTACCCACAAGTTGTTGTTTCTTTGTTTTTAATTTCTCTTTGTTGTTGTTCCATGCAACAATACAATGACCATATTAAATTAATTGAAACTTAATTAACTTGCTTTAGACTTCTAACCCCCCTTGAAGTGTTAGATCTCATCATCACCTAGTGAATTTGTCCCACTTCTATGTTTTCAGAGCTATTTGAAAATTTGTATCTTTTAGGAACAAATTTCTACTTTTTAATATTACTAATTGGCATTGTCATGTATCTATAATTTCAGAGGTTAAAGGTTTGAAGATTTGAAGTCAAATGAGGATTTTTTAAATAGTTTTGTAAGCGATTCTTGATGTTTTCATAGCATTAATAGATCTTGGCAATAAGTGAGAGACAAAATCACCAAGGATAAAGTGTTAAGACTCGTTGATTAATTCTAAATAAAAAATAAGTTTACTTGAAAATTACTATGGTAATTTTAAAATTTACAAAAATAATTATTGGAATAATTGTAGAAGTTATTAGGAAAAAATTTTAGATATAATAATTTTTAAGAATAATCAATATAGTTATTATAATAGATTCAAAAGTTGTGGATGAGAATTATAAAATTCATCCAATTAAATTTAAAAAATAATCTTATAATCTAGGTGTAATTTAAAACCAAAAACCAAGAAAAAAAGTTGATTTGGAATTCTAAGCTAGAAGAAATGTTGGATGAAATTTTAGAATGTCACTTAAAAGAATATCTTCATCTATGCATAATTTTTAATAGAGAAGTTCAAATACTAAGTGCTTTATCATTCTAAAAAGTTAATTTAGTCTTCTATAGCATTGAATATCTAAAAAATTGAAAGTGTTAATTCTAATTAAAGAGTTTAGCATGGATACCACAAACTAGGAGTTCAAGTTAGTCCCTTAAAAATTTCATAAAAAATTAAATTGGAATATAAATTACTACAAAGAATTTTAAGAGGTTCTTAGAACTAATTTACACTTCAAATTTGGATTAAAAAAACTAATGAAGTTAGGATAAGATGTATTTTAGTCCCTAAAAGATTTAGGTTTGGATGAAAAGAACTTAAGTTCATCCAATTAAATTCAAAGAATAACATCTAAATTTCCCCACAACCTAAGACAAAAAATTGAAGAGAAAAGTCACTTTGGAAATCCAAAGTTGTAATATTTGATGGATAAAGATTCTTAGATTCCTAAAAAGCAAAAAAACTTCATCTACCTATAACTTTTGATAGGGATGTCCAATTTTTTACTATTTTATCAATTTGGAATGGTCAAACCATACTCTACATGTTAGGATAATCAAAACTTGGTTTTAAACAACTTCTTTTTTGATGTTGAGAGCTTTTGACCTAAATTGGCCAAATAGTTACAAATTACAAATGTTAGTCAAGGGTGGAGATAAAACGCTTACATTACCTTAATTAGGTTTGCAATTGGGCTTTGGAATTGAATGGAGTTGATTAGTAGTTGTTGTAGTGATCATTGAATAAAGTTGTTGTCACTAAAAGAAAAAATTGTCCGTTACAACTAGTTAAACAACAATTAAGTATCCTATATAACCATTGTGCAACTTTAGCCATTTTTATTAGCACAATACACATTGTTATAGTTTCAAGGCAATCATAGAATGAAATATAGGATTATGGAAGTAAAACCATGTTCAAATTTAGAATTAATTTGAACTATTCTCTATCTAGTATTCATTATAGTTTACGATGTGGACAAGTGTGCACTTTGTGGAATCCCTCATGTTGATTTGTAGTTGCAACTTGCAAAAGAACTAAATTTGACTAGAAAATGAATGCCATTGTAGTTGCTCAAAAGCTAAATTTTACTAGGAAATGATTGCAACTATAAAATGATTGTTGTTTTCCAAGTTGAAATGCCATAGAAGTATTGTCCTTTGGTCATTTGCCCTTTGATATCTTTTTTAGGAATTCTCACATCACCTATTGGAAGCTTGCATCTTATAATAAAAAAGCACTAAGTGTCATTGAGTCCCATTTTGTGTCCAAATCTAGCGTTATTTGACCATTGAATAACCTAAAGGAGGCATTATTGCTTCCAAGAAGTAAAGTATTGTAGTGTCACCTTGGGCAGAAAGGCATTGGGAGGTGCCAATAAGATTTCAAGGTGTTTCTAGGGTTTTCATGGTTTCCATAAGATTATGTAGTATTGGACAGGAGATTTACAAATGTGGAGGAGCTTCAAAACTTTTGGTGGTTTCTAATTGATGTTCAAGGTTGCAAGTGCGTTCTTGGATTGCATTGTTGGTAGAAGAAAGGGCATTTGTTTTGTTTATAGATTCTAAATTGACAACACAAAGATTGGAAGGGAAGGGACAAATGATTGGTTCAATGAGGGTTTGTGGTTGTTGTGCCACCATCTTGTGCTTGGCATTGCAATTGGTTAGAAATTGGATCTTGCACATGATAGTGATTAGTTGTTTAACATTCAAGAATTTTATTGTGATCAATTGTGATCTATAAAATACTACAAGGATAGTGACTACTTATATGTATTTATGTAATGATTGTGTAGATAGCCAATGCTACCTAAAGTAGTAGTGCATGAGGCATGAGAAATACAGATATGCTCTGTAACGATTTCATGGGGTTTTAGGGGGGTCGCAAAATCATTTTCATTGTTGGCATACCAAGTTATTTGTACTACCATTTTGAAGTCATAAAAGAGTTGCAAAAAGATGATTTAGTTGTGCATTATGATTTTTATGAGTTATAGTAATGGAAATCTAGTCATGTAGCAATGTGACTAAGTAGACAATCTCACATGGTAGTAAATGCCACATTGGCAACCATGTAAAAAGAGTATATCAACAAAGTTTGAATTAGGTTGTTGGATAAAAAACAATCTCATAGTCCTTTACAACTACATTTGCAAGAATGACTTGTCCACAACAATTGTGACTCTTTGAATTTGCACTAGTTGCAAATGTTCCATCCACTTAAAAAAACAATTGTTTTTGTAGTTGAAAAAGCCTCATTTTCTTTAAATGTGTTTAATAGTAGTAAAGCAAATGGATTTGTAAACTGTGCATCATTGGTTAAAACTAGTTGCTTCCATTCTTCATAAATTATTTTAGATTTTCAATCATGGGTAACCATAACATTCTTAACCAATATTGGGGGCCTTTTACTCCCCTAGAAAATGGACATGGTAACTTGCCAACCAACCAATGATTTTTAGCAACTTTCTAATAAGCCAATGATATTAGCATTGCAACTTTCCAATTAGTCAATGACTCTCTACAATCTAATTTAGTCTAAGTTCACTCATATTCTCATAAAGATTGAGGGAGAGGCTATCCCAATATCTAAAGGTGAATAGTCGGGGATGCTAGTATGTGAGCTCGTGAGCGTGTGAACCTGTGAGCCTCCATTTTTTTTTTTCAATTTAAGGATTGTAATTTTGTTGAAAACCTATGACCGTGGAATTAGATGTAAAGATCTATAGTTTGAATGAACAACAAAGGAATATGCTGATATGCAATTTTGTACCCAAAAAATGAACAAATAGATTTTTAAAAATTGAGATATAATTATAATAGATAGTATTTGTAAGCAAATACACAATAATAGGTGTAGTGATTTAGGATGTCTCACTATGAAACACATAAATAAAAAATTGCAATACATTATAACACCATCATAGGGGTGATATTTATAAAGTCTAAAATAGAAGGAGCATAAAAAGTAGGCAATAGAGGTTGAATATAAATATGGTAACAACGAAAGTTGTAAAAATTACAATTTTATAAACATTAAATCATAAATAATATTTTTGAATGATAAGTAAGTAATAAATTTAGTCTTGATCACAAACCTTCATATAAATTTAAAGGATGAAAGTGGTCCACCTATTTTATTTTATTTTTAATAATTTTTCTTTAAAAAATATCTTGAACATAAAATATTTAAAATAAATTTATTAGTCATATATTACATACCAAATAAATGTATTAATCCCATAGCAAGTGAGCTGAAATCAATGATCATTTTTGAAGTCAATGTTTTTCTTTTTGAATTGTCCTTTTTCAAATTTTATTTGGTTACAAATAAAAATCGTTTTTAAACAATAGAGTACATAATGAATCCAATGATAGTAGATTAGTAGTGCCATTAAATTCCACATTAAACTTTGCTTTCTAGAATTTTATAAAACTAAAGGTTGGAGTATGATTTAAGACTCGTGATTTAATATTTTATTTGGGTATAGTTTTAAGTTTTAGGCCATTGAATAGAATTGTTGCTATATCATATATAGACATTTTCAATTTAAAAAACAACACAATATAAATCAATTATCAAATCATACAAATAAATTTAGATATCGTCTGACTCAGATGCACTGAGTTTAAAATAAGAACATACTCTAGGATCATAAGATCTATGAGGTGATAGAGAACATGAAGATGAATAAGATGAAACATTAGTATAAGCTAATGCTAAATCTTTAGTATAAACAAGGAGGCCACGAGGACTTAGAGAAAGACTTCTAAGAAATCTAGGGTGCCGATACAAAGGCAAGGGTTGCCTTGGTAATGGATTCATCCAATTGCAAACAACAAACCATATATTAGAGTATGTAGTAACAAATTAAAATACAAAATTTTGAATTTATAACTAAAGTTGTTGAAAAACAAAAACAAAAACAAAACTTACTTACATAAGTCAAGTAGTGCAACATCTTCAATTGGAGAGTCATTATCAATATCTATACCATCATGTGAAGTAGAATCAAGAGTCTTGGAGACGCTTATAGGTGTTTGAAGAGGTTTTAGTACCTCTTCAAAGAGTTTGGCATCACTTTCCAATGCTAGAATATGGCGATTACAAGAATGAGCCGCTCTAATACAAGAATTTGCATGAAACATAATACAAAATTATGAAGACATCAAAATTGAAGTGTAGATACAACAATCAAACATAAAATAAAGAAAAAAAAAATTCAAAATTGTAGTTAACAATACCTATAGAGGTAGTCATGTCTGCCACAATGCCGCCTACAAGACTCAAGCCATGAACAAAAAGCTTCATTAAAACCTCTCACTTCTCCTTAGCACCCCTCCATGGCTTGCCATCTCTTTTTCTACATAATTGGATTGTCGTAGTAATGGAGTTGAAGAGAACGTCGTCTGTGCTTAAATCAACTTCGGTAATGGAAGGATCAATAGTAATGACAAGCTCTTGAGGTTGTCTTGCAATAGGGGAGGCAAATGATCAAACTAGTAACAAAGCTTTAAATTTCAAAGTCTGGAAATCAAAATCAAATGAGAAAGTGCACACAAAATTAAAAGAAATGCAATAAAAGTTGAATCAAAGCTAAAAATGAAAATTTAAAATTACTACTTACATTTTTAGATGGGTTTGTAGAATTTGCCAAATGTAAGCAGTTAATGATGGTCCATTCATCCTTGATCTTTAACTTGTAGTTCTTGAAGAATCCTGTCACTTTTCTCTTCACTATAGAACTATCAGGATAAAATAGAAGGAATGTTCCATCATCGCGAAGATAGGTAAGTGAAAATGCCATCATTACAATAAAAAAAACTTGGAATGTTGGCATTCCAAGGCGGAATAAGAGATGTCGGATCTGAAACCCCTAGAACTGAAAGACCATTTGGATATTCTGCAATGATGAGATCCATGGTAGGTTAGTTTTACAATTTGCCATCAAAGAAGAATTCTTTGCCTTCACCAACCTATAAAGAGAAATTTCAAAAAGTTCATGTCAATTAATGATTAAAGGTGTGAAAGCCACAAAACATTAAAAATTAGAAGAGATGGATTATATAAAACATGTAAGGTTTCATAACAAGAAAGTATAAATTAAAATAAAAACCTAATAATACGAATGAACTCACCTTTGATAGAAAAATCACAATGTCATCATATGGTACTTCAAATGTACCATTCTTCTTCTTCTCCTTGACAATTTTAACAAATGAATCATTCAAGATTAAATCCAAAGATGTATGATTTGTAGACAAAAGAGCCAAAGTACTCATCATACCTTTAAGCTTGGGAGATAGTTCAAAGATAGGAGAAGAAATTGGCACTAACACCATGGGAGTAGAAACTATTTTTTGCCACTTTGAAGGAGGAAGTACTACCTCAATATTTGAAGAAGATGGTTTAATAACAACAAGGTTCTTGAAAGTGTCTTGAACTGGAACATCTTCATCAGAATCATCAACTTGAACCACTAACTTCTTTGTCTTTGTCTTCTTGGGCTTCTTGGTTGCATCTTTGTCCATTGTTTTAGGAACATTTACAACTGTACCTTTAAGAGCAGGTTCAATAGAATCTCGAAACACAATGTTAAAAGTAGGAGGTCTTTTAAGGGGACAATCCAAATACCATCCACACTTATCTAAATGTATGGGATCCCAAGACTTTATAATCCCCTCAGTGAACATGCACTCTTCACTTTCTTTGTCCAAATAATTTGCAAAGAAAGTGGAAGATTTGGAAATGGCTTTGGTAGAAAAAAAGACATATTTGAAGTACTTATACAAAACCCTTTGCATAGTGTCGCAGCTTAAAATTTTGATTTTCTTAGTATACACCAAAATAGGAACGGAAACTAGTCATTAGGGAACCGGATCCGATAAGGTGGAGAAGGAAAACTCAAAATTAGCACAGAATGTGAAGTAGTGGGCCTCTTGGATCTAATCCGGTCAGGAGTAACTAACGACGGAAACGGAATGCAATACGGATTAGGTCTAGAACCGGATTATGATGGTAAACCGGATTCATGATGACAAACCGGAAAGGGTCCAGGGACTATAAAAGGAGGAGCTTTCACTGTTGCACCCCCTTTTAGAAACTCGACCTTGAGCGTGCGCGGTTGAGTTTTTGGCGTTTGTGCGTTTGTATTCTGTTTGTTTTGATTCCGGTTGAGATCGGAGAGAGAACGTGAGGAACGAGACATGCGGCTAGGAGAGAGTGAGATAGATTGGAGTGGGAATGCCGCCGCTACGTAGGTCTAGACCAGCGAGTCCCTCTGGAGGCGAGGTGAAGCTCCGGAAAGTCATTCCGGTTATTCCCTCCACAGAGCCGGAAAAGTCTCAACTCATGGAGGATCTCAAATCCATGGGTTGCCTCGGGTTTGCCGAGAAACCCTGGGGTTTTAGGGAGGAGAGAATGGTCAAGGAGCTTCTCGGAAAGCTGTCCAACCAGTTTGACAACACCGTGAGAGGAACTCCCGTCAACTGGAACGAGGGAATGTGGAGAGGGGTTTACGGTTTCCGAGCAGGAGGTTTAGGGATGGCGAACCGGAAGGATGAGTTTGTCCGAGGGAAGTTCCAAGGGGTTGTCAACCCGAAGGACGGATACGCGGTCAAGGATTGCGTGGATGACCGACACCGTCGGCTCCTGCAATTCCTGGTTCCGGTTCTTCACCCGGAAAAGCCGACCAGGGTGACGATCACCCTCGGCAACACCATTTTCGGTGCCCTAAGTGGTACCCGGAAAGTGGACTGAGCACGGATCATTTCCGATCTCATGGCCCAGCTCGTTAGTAGGGTTGGGAAGAAAAGGGCCACTCTAGTGTGCCCTTACCTCTTCCACCTCTATCGGGAACACCAAGTCCTCACCGACACGGAGGAGAAGGTGTGGAAGACTCAGGAAGTCCTCCTGAAGTATGGGGAGTCGGAAACGGATGACGAGGCCGAATCCGATTCCGGGTCAAAACGGGAGTCGAGCGAGGAAGAGGAGGAGCCGATGCCGCCCATCAAGCGACAGAAGTTGACGCCTCCACACAAGCGCGGGACGCCTCCCGGTCAAGACAGACCGGCCCCGGAAGAGAAACCAGAAGCCGAGAAGACCGTTTCCGGGGGAGACCCGGAAATGCAAGATCCGTTCAACGGTCTTATCAACGTCCTCTGCAACATCAGGGCGGATTGGGAGGTCAAGCACAGGACGCTTGCGGCGATCGGAAAGTTGGTAGGTGCGCCACCGGACAGCAAGTTGGCGGAAAAGGTGGCGGAGTGCATCACCAATCCGGAAGAGACCCGAAAACAGGAAGCAGAGATCCGCCGGTTGCAGGAGGAGGTGGATAACCTAAAGGCAACTCTTTTTGCCTATCGGGAAGACGTGACGGCCACCCGGAAGATGGCGGAGGAAACTCGGAAGATAGCCGAGCGAATCAAGGCGACCCTGGGAGAAACCGGAACGGCCGCCGCCAAAGCGAAGCTCTTCGACGAGAAGATCCACGAAGAGAAGAAACTATCCGGTTCCCGGATGGTCCGGATTCTCGCCGACTTCGCTGAGCAGGTGGAGACGGCAATGGTGGAGGGGCGGAAGGCTGCGGACCGGATCGAGGAAAGCAGCCGGAAGTTGACTGGAGCGACGTGCTCCAAGGGGATTCATCTTTTGGATATCTCGCTACCGGATATCTTTCCGGACGCGACTATTGCGAAGGATAGGAAGGATTGGACTCCTGAGTCCAAGAAGTCTGCACGGGCTGAGACTCCGGGCACGAGACCGGATATCACAATCGACCTGGAGTCTTCACCCGGATCTAACCCTGCGGAAGGGGAACGGATCCGGAACTTGAGTGAAGTCTTCGAGGAGCTGGTTTCGGAGGTCGGAAGCCCGACAATAGGATCTAGGGTTGTAGAGTAGATAGGATTTTGATTTCAGTTAGGAGTAGGAGCGGATCCGGATCCGGATCCGGCTCAACAGTATTAAGTTAGACCGGAAGTTAGATTAGGATGGCGGCGGACCCCCACGGGTTTTCCGCTCCTTTTTGTGCTTTTAGGGTTTTTACCCTTTGTATATAAATCAGTTCCTGAGATGGGAACTGGGAGTTTTTCATTTTGCAAACTTCTTGTACCTTTCTCTTCTCCTCATTGTGTGTCTCTCTCCAGTGCGACAGGATTGTATGATGTGGAGTTAGGATAGTACGAGCCGGTTTGCGAGTGATTTCTCCCCTTGGTGTTTCTTTTCCGATCCAAGGTGCATGTGAGTAGGTATCGAAGAGTTGGGATTGAACTTAGTTCCCCAGCACGTCTAGAGTTTGAGATTCCGGGTGAGAAAGCCGTTGTTAGGCTAGGCGGGTAGGGAGGGATTCCTTAGCTGCGCTAGAACTCCCGGGTGGGAAATCCGGTCGAGTGTCCGATCTCCTGTGAGGTCTCACCACCCGTATGGGTAACGGAAGAACTTTAGTTGATGTTGGAACGGACGGGTGCACTTGTAACCACCTGTCTTCGCACGGATCGGAAGTAGCATCAAGGTCGTTGTAGTACGAGAGGGTCGAGTGTGGGGTCTTTGTGTGACCTGCAACCCGGATTGCTATCTGGGTTGTTGTGAAGGACCAAACCGGATCCGGATTAGCTTAGGAGTTTAGGAAGTAGGACAATGGGTCTTCAGCCACTATAAGTCACGGAAGGAGTGATGGGCCTACCACTCTCAAAATTAAGCGGCGACCCCTCTGATGGTGAAACAGAGGCAAAACTAAACTGGATAGGATTACGGATACAGGATGACCATCCGGACCGGATTGGTCAGGACGGATTTCCAGGATCGGAAGTTGTAAGATCCTGGGATTTGGATATTTGTATGGACTGGATAGTTAGTAGGACCGGAAGAAGGGGAAATCCGGTCTATAGTTATCCGGTGTGGTGGTATTTCTGGTTCTAGATCTAGGACCGGAAAGTAAGATTGGGATACTGACTTAGCTTAACTGCTTAATAGAGCTAGATACTTCACAGGATCTCGTGGGTTCGATCTTTAGAGTCACTTAGTTATACTCTAGAGCGATTTTTGTGAGTATAATGGGGAATTGACCTGCCCTGTGCTGCGACACATAGCTGATTTGAAGTTGAGTTGCTTGTCAATCTTATGATTCTTGTGGCATGGTTGTCATAGTGGACGGACGTCCGGTTCACCCGTTCGTTAGAGGTCCCGCCCATCCGATACAGTCAATACATAGTCGACTTTTTGATAACGGAAAAATAGGCCACGTGGATGCCATGTGGATTAAAGAACATGCTGGGCGCGGACAAGATCATCTCACTTTATATAGTCCCCGCCCCTCCCCGTCACTTTGCGTCCCCGCCCCGCCATCATGGCGTTCCCGCCCCGTCCTTTCACGTCCCCGCCCGTCCTCATGGCGTTCCCGCCCGGCTAGTTCGCGTCCCCGCCCTGAGGTTGCCGCTCAAAGGTCCGCGCCTTGACCAGATGAAGTCCGCGCCCCAACCAAGTGAAGTCCATACCCCGACCACAAGGCGTCCGTGCCCTAGCATCGATCGCCCTGACCTAAACCCTAAAGGCGTCCGCGTCCTAGATTTTGCATTCTGAGGTGACATGTCATTCCGCAAAATTGTACAAGTTACAAAATTAAAGTCGTCTGGACCATCCGTTTGTCCCGTCCGATGACCCTAACTCGCCTGTTATGACAACCATGTCTTGTGGATTCCCTTATCCAAAGCAAATTCACAAAAGAAAGTAGTATCCCACAACAATATGCGCATTGTCCCTACATAATCAAAAATAGTGGGCAAAGGATCCATACCATCTGGAAGATAGTTAATAGACACCCTAAGATAAGCCATTGTAGCATCAAAAAGCTTTTCTATCTCAATAGCCAACTGCCACATACAAAATTTCAATTAGAAGAATGTAACAATTGAATGAAGAAGTTCAAAAAAACAATAGTAAAAAAATAAGAAGAAACGAGAAGTACTGACTTGAGCCCACCATGTAGCTTTATGAAGCTACTCAGGAAAGTCAATATCGTTGAATTTTTCCTTAGGGAATTTGAGAGCCTCACAAAAAGTAGGAGACTTATTCCATCTCTCTAGCCACTTGACCTTCATAGAAGTGTCCATTGTTGAAGTTGCCAATATCCACAATTTTTCTTGAATCATTTCCGGACTGGAATCATGAGTTTCATAGTGATACTTCATTTGCTCTAAGAACGCTATTGTGTGCTTCGGATTTGCAATGGGGAGTTGCTTCTTCAATTTTGAATGAGAAGCTACCTTTATCTTGTCAACAACTTTGGAAATTCATTCGTGAACTGCCGCTAGAGTCCAATCTGTTGAATTGGGATACTTCTCATAAAATTTCCTTTGAGTAATAGCAATAGCATCTCCCAATTCTTGTTGCATAAAAAAATGATATATGAGAATAAAAAAAATTGCATATGATGACAAATGTTATATATGTTAAAGCAACCTAATATTAACTAAAACAACCAAAATAAAGATTTAAAGATTGGATTCAAATACAAAATAAGTGGTATGATGGTCACACATGGTGTCGCATCATGATGTCTAACATTCATAATGACTTAGGTTCAAAGTTTAGAAAGTTGCTTTGTATTGGGCACTTGATCTGTGAGAATCTGAGATGTGACTATTGCACACGAGCTTCAAAAAGTAATGAAATTGAGTGGATTGGGACTACCAGACATCCTTGTAGCCTAGGTCAAATTCCTCCACTAGATCCTACTGTGCTCTATAAAGTTTGTAAATAATCTCCTACTTGCCTCAATCTATGTAATTCAAGAATATATTATATACTTAGAAATGGAGATTTGTCACGTGCATATGTCCATTTGGGTGTCCATTTGCATCCAGTTGCTGATGGCCAATGCAGAAAGTCTCTTGAAGCAATCACTAGATTGATTGCTCATGAAGTAGCTAGAACTCCAACTACCAAAACTTCCGCTATTACCATGGCGGCAAGCAAGGAGTTCCTTGATACATTTCTTATTCATAATGGACCAGGACCAAAAGAGATGCTCCATGGTGATGCGTTAGAGAATGTTATGGATAAATTCCAGCTCCTTAGCTCACCAAATGTACGCAATATGATATCTTCTTTTCAGAGCAACAACAAGGGTAGTGGTGAAATTGATTGAATTCTTGACATGAAGGGACGTGCCAAAATGGAGTATATCCACGATAGTGTGTTTCCTAGACAAGGACAAGAGAAGGTCTATTTGTTCAAAATGCTTGTAGATGGACTTAGTAGTGGAGTTGATCTCGTACAACGAATGCAATCAGGTGGTAATCTCGAGAATTGCTTTATCATGTTTGATCATGTAAAGAGGGTGAAATTATGGACAACTATTGCTTGTCACGTCTATGACTCTACTTATTGCAAAGTCATGACTATCACCGTTTGTGATATGCAAACTGAGAGCACCAAAGGCCAAATCATTTTTTGGCGTTGTCTGAATAAGGTTATAGTACAAAATGGAGGATCAAATCCAACCTTCAAAAGATTTATGTGTGATAGTGCTCAAACCAACTTTAATGCAATTCACATTGTGTATGGGTTAGGGGATCCATTTGTTTCAATGGTAGATTGTAAGAAGACCTGCTTATTTCATTGGGTAACAAGTATGCACAAGCATACATAGAAGCTAATTGCCAAAGAGTTCCAATACCAACATATCTGACTCTATAGGCAATACAAGGATGCAACATTAATGTCTGAACCAGACAAGATGTATCTAAAAATTAGAGCTTGGTGGTACTCCTCTAGAGCTGCATCAGAATCAACAATTTGTGAATTCAAGGATTGGCTCGCATTTTGGCATTTTTGATATCATCAATGGGGTGGATTTATGGAAATGGTATGACCTTTTCTCTACTTTTATTTTTTCCTTATTTCTTATTCTAAACAATAAACCATTTGAATAATGACTTCATTGATCATTTTTGCAGAAATTGACAATAGAGGAAATAACAGACATTCCAACATGTAACGTGGCAGAAATAGTGCACAACAAATGGATGCAAGTTTTTGGCAAACGTAGGTCTGACTTTTGGGTTGCCACGTGCGATGACTGGATTTGAGCCTTTATGCAAATGACCAACTATAAAGCTTATCTTTGTGAGGGCCTTTTTGGAAACAGCCCTTCTAAAGAAGATTTGAAATTGAAGAGAGCTATGACATCTAGAGATGAAAAGAAAATTGCAGACGCACTTAGTGAGATGCTTGGAGTGAAAGACATTTGCACTCGAATTCCACACTTAGAAGGAGAAGAGGTATTTGGATCTAGCAAAAGAAAATTGGATCTTCCAATTGGTTCTGAAGGTGATTCTCATCGTCCTAACAAGGTGAACTTCTCTCATCCTCAGGTTCAAACTAGATCAACCATTGCTAGAGTGCAACTTGGGACTACCTTTGAAGAGTTTAACACAATCATACCCCATACTCAATCTATGGTAGAAACAGATTGCGATACATCAGAATGGCATATAGCAAGAATTTCACACAAGTCAAGGAAACAATGTCACGCAATTCAAAAGTATACACAAGCCAAATGCAAGCTATTGATTGTTAGGGATGGTAAACCCACTGCTATCCCTACTTACAAAGGGCAAAAGCATGAATATAAAGGTACAACAGTTTAGACCGAGGATTTTTGGTTTTGTACTAACCAAATTGCACAATGTGTCATGGGACCTAAGCGTTCCCATGTTCTTACTTGACTCGAGATCCTTGAGGTTTGGCCTGTTCTCACAGATACCAACCTTACTCGTGCTGAAATCATAGAGCTTGAAGAAGCTGGCTTCTGCTTACAATCTAGTGTGCCAATGTCACCTCGACGTCTATTCACCTCCTCTAGGATATTTGAGCCTATGCTTTGGATTCATCCTCGACCAGCACATGCTAAAAGAATCCCCTCCATTCGAAATGGAAAACAAGTTCGAAGGAGTAGTAAAGCCCCCACTGAAAATCACCACAACTAATGGAAAGCACAAGGAATGTTACCGCAAGTATAACTAGTGTGAACTTCCTTCCTTATCCTAGACTTGGGGCTATTATTATACTTTTGTCTAGAATTGAGTCTAACCAAAAGATTTATAACATTACACTTTGCAATTTCCCATCTTGTATTTGTCTCCATTATGGAAGTATAAATGGAACCTCCATTGGAAAGCATAGCATGTACATAAACTGCAAACACCTTTATTACATCTTTCGTTATTTCTGCAAACTAGATTATAAGATAGATACATTCATCCATGCTCCTACCCTTAGCTTAGATGAAGTGAAGTAAGTACTTCTTGGAGTTGGAATCATCAAGACGTGCAAGTAAGTTAATTGGTAGATATTAACATGATATGAAGTAAATATGAAGTAGATACGTAGTACCAATATATTATCTTCCAAATTTCCAAATTTCAATAGCAAAATCTTATATATAAATTCTAATGTGTATTCACTTCTACAATGAAAGGATATTTTATTATGTACACAATTTTTGACATCCTATGATATTTTTATTACATTTCTCTTCCTCCCATTCTTAGATTTGATTCTAAATTATTTGTATTCTCACTTCATCAACCCACTTTGGGACAACCTTTTAGAATATAATATAAATTTTAAAACATCCAATAGTACCAACTTCCCTAGGTTTAGATTTCAAATCCACTGTTATGGGTCATGGGGTAATAGGTTAAAAAAAAAAAATTATTCAGAAAATTTTGTTGAAAAAAAATTAATGTTTTGATTTTTTTTAAAGAAAATTTTGAAATTACATCATATTCTAAATTTCTAGGCTCTAGGCTTACACAATCTTTGCTCACCACTCTCAGGCTCACACTCAAACGCTCACATACTAGTGTCATTGGTGAATAGTTTATGGTTGGACCTCTACTATCTATATATATATATGTGAAATCCTTAATTTCACTTGTCATTCACCTACTAAAATATAGGAGTGAATCATTTGAATATTAAATATGGCATGATTATGATTACTAAATCCAAATATTTTTTATTTTACTTTTTGCATTCAATCAAAAGAAGAATTGTTTTTTGGAATTCTTGATCGAGTTAATTTTAAAGTATGGTAAAACAATCCATGTCCAAGCCCTACTTTTGATCCAAATCCAATCTTTTCATAATTCAACGTCAATAGGATTCACTTTTTTATTGAGATATTGACAAAGTCTTGTCCCTTGGATTCCTATTTTCTGAAGAATATTTTTAGCACATGTCTTTAGACCCTAAAAGCAATGTACTATATTTCACTTCAAATATTCAAAGAAACTGCAAAAGAAACAATTTTGATGATTTTTTTCCTCAATTAAAATGATTTTTTTCCTCAAGTTTTTTTCCAAAATGCTAACTAAACTAAATGAATCAATTGACATTCTTAATAGCAAACAATGGATTTTTAAAAAGAGATGGAAATAGTTTGTATTACCTTAGTCAAGGGCATTCAAAATTTTGGCCTTGGTAAACCAATGAGGTAGTCTTGAGTTTAAACCTAGGTATTAGCGGTGTCCTTACCACCATAGGGGATTACTCCACCCAACTATGGTAGGAGTCAAATAACCTCATTATTATATGGGGACTTGACACTTTCTTAGAGGAATGAAAGACTTGCTGATTTTTTGCAACAGCTACCTTCTAATGATTGTATGAAAGATGGAATTTGCCATTGGACATGATTGATCAAAGCTACCTTTTTTTGAGGTAGTTAAGTGAGGTAATCAACAATGTAGATGAACCAACTTATACATTTGGCCTTAGAGTACCATTGGCGTTTTCAAATAGTCATTGGCCCAAATTTGTGGGTGATTATTTTGAAACTTTTCTTTACTAATAGAAATCTTTGATTCCCAATATGGACTCAAAATTTCCATCTATGGTAAATAAAAAAGATCAAGTACACGAGTTGGTTTTTCCTACACAACAATAAACTAAAATCTATCTTTATTTTTCATAACTTTTTAGTATTTGCTACACTAAATTACTAAAGTCACACAATTTGTAAAATGATTCATCCTAAAAGAACATCAATTGAAGCAAAAAAAATGACTAATGGATGATTTTTAAATTTAATGTAGAAATGAAGAATGCACTTATTGGTCCAAAAATTGGATCATATTTGGCAACATACCTTAGCAATAAGTCTCACATTTTGAAAATTCAATTATTGTAACAGAAATGTTATTGTATTATATCAATTTCTTTAAAAAAATAAGTTTTGTAGTGATAGTAATTTTGCACTATTATAATAATACACATTAGTGTAGTGTATAGAAGACACATCTTTTTTCTATGATGAAATTATAAATTATTTATGGAATCTTGAACTCATTGATCTACACACAGTTATACATTTATCATTAGAATTAGGGACAAAAAGATTTGTTTATCATTGAGGTACTTGCCCACATTTTACCAAATTTTACAACTAACTACATATTTTAAAGCTATGAAAAAAGTATTAAATTTTGAGGCTTATTGAAAGAAAAGTATTAGTAAATGAGCTTAGAAATAATAAATTGAAATTATGGTTAGAAGGCTCCAAGAGTTGTTTTGAATCCACCATCAATCTATTGCTACTTCAATACTAATTCATTCTCAATCTATAAGACACTTGTTTAATTTGAGATTTTCAATCTACAAGATGCTTGCACTTTCAAGGTCTAAAAAACAATTTAGAGCCAAAACAATGATGTTGAATGTTTATGAGCATGGCACATTCTTTGAGAATTGTAGGTGTAAAATTGTGTTTGGTAGGATTAACCCCTCAATGTCCAAGGTACCAAATTTTGGTGTCAACAATACTTCAAAGTTAAATAAGACCTAATCAAGTTTCTGTTTTTAATATTTTTTATTTTTGAAAAAATACATTTGAAGTCTAGATTTAGCATCAAAAATCTAATTTTGAAAATGATTTATTCTAATTTATCTATTCAAGATTTTGTGCAATTTGGATGTCCATTGCAATATTGACTTTTAGTAGTATTGAGAGCTTTTGGAAATGAACCTCAAATACACTAAACATTCAAGAAAAATTTGCATTAGAAATTCATTTAAAAAACATTGTAGAAGAGATTTTGAAAAGTTGTAATTTGATTGGGGTTATGTATATTATGTCCTTTACCTACATAATTTTTTGGTCACCAATTTTTTAAATTTGACATTTGAAAAGAGGATTGAAAGACTTCAAACCACTTTTACAAGTTTGACACCTTTATGATCAAACATTATAATCTTTCAATCCATAAGTGATATTTTGTATTTTCTTTTCTCATGTGATCTCTAACATAATTATCTAGTTTGAATTTGTACAATCACAATTAAAAAAATTGATATAACTTATCAAAATGTGGACTTTTCATTCAATTTAAATCAAATATCTAGAAGCTCAAAAAAGGCCTTGGTCATTTAGGAGTTAAAAAGATGATTAGGCAATTGCTTAGATGTCAAATTTTAATACAATATTATCCCTTTTGCAACATTTGAAATATGTAATTAGTTTTAAATTTGATGGAGAATTTGACTCCATTAGAAAGTTCCAAGTGAGAAATGGACTTTTTGTCTACATCTTTATAAAATATATGGTGATTCAATTTTATTTGTTTTGAAAATAAAAGTGGAAAAGTTTTGACGTTAGAAAGTATGGGGACATGACAGTCCTTTTCCATGTATGAAGTATAAATCTTGCAAAAATTCCTCCAATTAATCTTTATTGGCTAAGGGTTTTACTATGTATAATAAAAAATCTCCTATTATAAAAATAATAAAAATAAATCAAGGATTTTCCTATGTTTTAGACCATTTGTTATTCATTCTATGGAATTATCTTCTTTTTCAATTTTTTTCAATGATTAAAAAAATAAAAACCACCTCCTTATTATATTTGAATTTTGAATTGAATTTGTCTTTCCTTTCAAAAAATTAAAAAATTAAAAACTAAGGTCCCTCTTTTCTTCCACTAAAATAAAAAGAGATCTTAGGGTACCAAGAAATAATGTCATAGTATGGTGTCAAAGGCCTACATTGGCATCAAGTTAATGTCAACATAGGTCTCAAGTACACTACTCTAAAACTACTTCTTATTGGATGCCACTAACATTGATTAACTACAGGCACTAACTCATAAATATGTGGCACATGGTAGATTCTATTGAATACATTGAATACAAAGGCACCTCACCCTACCTTTGCAATTTGGTGTTGTACAACACCTTAAATGCGGCATCTAACTATTTCAAATTGAACCAAGTCGACCTCAACTGTGTATCAAATCTTACTCATGGCTACTAGGTAAAGCAAAAAGTCTTTGTTGTGCATAAGTATTGTAGCAACTATAGAGGACATGGGGCATTTGTCTCTTTCACTTAGTACCAATGCTAACTTATTGCAAGAGACATGGTATCTACATTTGGAAGGATTTCAAAGACACTTTGAAGAAGTGCTATTTGAAAAGAAGTATATGCATTTTGTATGCTAGATTGCTCGCCAATGTTGTCAAAGGCGACTCTGAGGCCAATCAAACTACTTAAATAGTATCATGGATTGTCAGAGGAAAAAAGAACCATCAAATATCTCATGCAACCATTTTGTAAGTTTGCAACTCTTCATGTCTTTGTAAGTGATGTTTCAAAGGATAATGAGGCCATTGAGTGAGTGGAGATGCAAAAAGGTGACATAGACATTGTGCATGTTGAAAGGTTCTCTAAGTCAACGATGAAACAATCGTACATCTAGCCTTAGGTTTTCATTCAATGAGGTAGGTTAGAGGCAGCTTTAGCCTCTTGATTTTGAACGTCTTGTTGCTTGTATTCTTTTGTATTTCACGTACCATACCAACTTGGGTGGGGTGGGTAATTAAATGTCAAAGAAGTTCGGTTGTCTAGCAAAAAAAGCAAAGAAATCAACAAGGACCTCCGTAAGTCATGCACTCAAACAATTTACTCTAAATTAAAATAAAGTTGCTTTAGAAAATTTGTATCAAATGTACTAAAAGAATAATTCATTGTTGTCTACTCTTTATTAAGGGCTCAATTCAACAAATACTTTGTATAATGGTTGCACTCCATTTCATCTTTGGTTCAAGCTGTATATACAAGACATCAAAATATATCAATAACTTTGTAGGATAGAATTTCAAAATTTTCAACCAAGATTCATTCATTGTATACTCTTTTAAATTGTATAATATTCAATGATTAATATCAATCTTGCAATGAATTCTTTTGAAAACTTTTCAAAGAATTTGTCATAATCTATTTTTTTTAATGTCGATAACATTCAATAGTAATTATCATCAATTGATCATGCAATAAATTTTTGTTGAAAACTTTACCAACATCTATCCACAAACTCGAAGATAGTGTTGAAATCTTAACAAAGAATTTTTTATTGGGTGATTGCAAGAGACACTTGTCCATTTTATTGTCCCCTAAGTCCTTACAAGTGTTTTTTTTTACTTATAACCTTTGTGTTGTATGTTCATTTTACATTAAATTTAAAATGACAATACATGTGATAGCTAAAGACATTGAGTAATTATTCAATTAAAAAAATTATTTCGCTATTTTAAAAGAGCCTCCAATTAGATGTTTATTTTTGCCATTTGGAGAGGGTAGTATTATTTTTTATTCAAAAATAAAAATTTGAAGGTCAAATTAGAGAAATAAGGTCTTCTACTAAAGTTCTATGAGTCTACAAAAAGTCTTTTTAAAAAATAGTAAAGTATCTACCTTCCACATTTGTTCAAAATGAAATATCTTTGTACAAGTGTAGTGAACACAATTTTTTTTCCATAAGATGCAAAAGGTTGAAAATAAGTATTTTCAAATCAGAAAAAAGATAGAATATTTTTACTTTATTCTAAAAAAAATTCTTATTATCTTTTTAAAATAAAAAATAAAAAACAAAATTATTCATTTTTGGCATTTTCCATCATATTTTTTGTACATAATATTTAAAGATAAAATTTTATAGGTCTGGAATTTTAAAGACATATTATTTTCAACTCATAAAGGACCGAATGACTGTGTATGAAACATACATAGGTGATCTTAGATAGGTGCGTATGGAGTCATTTTTTAACAAGGGTTCTTCAAATTTTGTCACAAGGAAAGAATAGGTACCCTCATATTGGGAATATAAGTTTTTTTTTTTTTTATCTTATGCCCAAATTAAAAATTATGTTGTCTTAAACTTTTGAGGCAACTTAGGCACATTTGGATAGCATGTGCAAATTTCTTCCAATAATTCTAAAAATTGGTAGGTATGTAACTTAAATGATGCAAAATATAAATGTAAAAAAAAAATAACCATATATAATGTAAAAATCTCACTTTAGGAGGAGTTAGAGTTTTTTGGCCTTGTTGAACAAGATTTGGAAAAAAAAAAACTTTTTTTTCTAACTTTAAATGGTATAATCTTTCAATTTATTCAATCATATTTTTTTAAATGTTTTCTACACATCCTTCTAGTAGTTTAAAACAAACATTTATGGTTGAATTTTTTTTTTTAAACTTAACTTTTTTTCTTCAACCTTGAAAAGTGGCAATTTTTCACAATTTGTGCCCCAAACGTGCCTCTGTCCTTTACAAGTTAATGCTTTACAAATTATCTATATTATATTTTTTATTTATTTAAAATTTGAAAGTCATAGTATTCATTAATATAGGCCATTTTGAAACAAAGACAATAGGAATTTCTTGCTGATCCTATTCTCTAGTTTCCGAATATCAAAAATATTCAAAGATAAAGTATACAATACATGAGCTTTTAGCTTTCTGGAGGGCTATGAGTTCCTGGTAGTTTCCAAACTATAAGAACTATCCTAGAAAGGGCCATGGTAGCTTACTAATGTACCACAACGACTGCCGTGTTTGAAAAAAATAATTTTTTTTTCAAAAATAAAAAATGAAAAAAGAATTCAAATTTTTTTTTCATTTCAAAAATGAACTTTTTTTTCTTTCTATGGGAATAGCTATTTGTTAGAACAACTGAGGAAGAGCATGTAGTGCATGAGCTTGAAATGGCCCTTCCAACCCCCCATAATCCTCTATTGAATTCATTGAGGGGTCACTGGGGTGGAGTTACGTGAAAAATTTCCAAAAATCTATCATGAATCTTCAAGGATAGGGTTGAAAAGTTTCCAAAAATCTATTATTGTCTACTTTTCTAATATCATTAATATTTGATGAGAAATCTTGATCTTGTCGTAAGATTTCAAATATTAATCTTTATGGTTCAAGATAGGATTGGAAAGCTTCAAAAAATTGTTCATTGTTTTTATTAATGTTAATAACATTCAATAATTCACATCAATCTTGTAGTTGAGTTTGTGAGTTGAAAAAAATCTAAGATCCTAAGTACAATTAAGAATTAATTTGATGAATCAATCCTTGCCTACATTTAAAACTTCAATATATGTAGATTATAAACACCAATTATTTGATAAAGTTTGTATACCATGTACCAATATTCCTTA
This sequence comes from Pseudoscleropodium purum, assembly GCA_963969395.1. Taxonomy (NCBI): domain Eukaryota; kingdom Viridiplantae; phylum Streptophyta; class Bryopsida; order Hypnales; family Brachytheciaceae; genus Pseudoscleropodium; species Pseudoscleropodium purum. The sequence goes on from OZ017798.1 coordinate 27,857,037, forward strand.
TGGAATTTGGGTTCTAATTGAAAAGTGATATTGTGTTGCTTCTAAGATTTTATATTTTAAGCTATGAAATTACCTACATATTCATGATTAATGTTGAACTATTTTGAATCAAATTTATGTTTCAGCACGTTTTTGTACCAACTAAGAAGACTCTATTGCTTGAGCTATGTATGTCATTGATTGCTTTACTTTGATTAGATGTAATTGCTTCATTTAATTTCCTCTCTTCAAGCAATAGTATAATTTATTTATTTTCTTCTTCTTCTCACTTTGATTATAATGGGTTTGTTTGCTATTGTAAACCTCAATTGTACATTAGCAAAATCACATTAGGAAAAATCTGAGCCCTATATGGAGGGCCATTAAGAAATCTGTTTTCTATGCCTCGCACTACAATTATAGGCAAATAAAAATTAAAAAAATTGAAAAAAAATGTTAACAAAATAAAAAAAATATTATAAAAGTATGAAAAACCTAACATGGTGCTGATGTGGAACAAGTAGTGCCACATTAGCAGGTTTCATTGAAAAATAAAAAAACTGAGGAATTTCCTCTCTAATTGCACCAGGGTAGTTGTGAGCAGTTTTAAACTAGCAGACCTCTCGAGGCTTGAAATTTTTTGTAATGTTGTGGTTGATGATTTCTAATTAAATATTTTTTTGTCTTTTAAATTAAGTAAAGTCTTTCAAATGTTGAACCATTGCCTACTCTAAAACAAAGCCATGAAAATCAAACAAAAATTTATTATATAATGTCTAATATTTGAAAATTAAGCTATTAGAATTGCCATCTTTTACAATATATATGATCTCAACTTACCAAAATCACAACCCATTTGCTTTAAAATAGTGCAATATGTCAATAATATGACCTATATCCAAGTGCAACAACTCAATTCAGCCATTCTAATATTTTCCAAAGTGAGGATCCTTCATTCTATATGCAATTCCTAGGTAAGTTGTATTCAAAACTAAAATTGCCACCTTCAACACATCCTTTCTCTATCAAAATTAATCCATTCTAGGAGATCTATTATGTTGAAAATTCACAATAAGAAATTCATAGAAATTAATTCCTAAAGGACCATTGTCCCTTTAGAGGACAAATGGGATTTCAAGCAAATACCTACGATCTCAATTTTTGTTTTAATTTATAGAAACTATTTTAAATCCTAAATGCCCAAATTGCATTTTTTGGCAATATAGAAAATTTGGGTAGCTCACTACAAATGGAGCTTTTATTTATTTTTTTGATGAAATTTTAACACAACATGTGTCCAAAGAATAGCTTTAAGACTCAACCAATTTTCATAACTTTTGAATATATGGTTAAAAAGTTATTGTATGATATGTATTTTTCATTGCTCAACAGGTAGCCTGGGTAGCAAAAAAAAGTTCTTTAAAATATTTTTTTCAAGAAACTAAAATTTGAAATTGGTTCTTTAGATTTATATACACTTGGAAAGCATTAGAAGAGTTCTGGGCTCAAGGAAGGCCACTTCAAGCAGGTGCATTGGGAACTACCCTCCCTTGTAGTTTCAGGGAATGGCTATTATTGACAAAAAAAAAAAAAAAAATTTAAAGGTTTTTTTGGAACATCTCATTTCTGAGCACCATTCTCTCTATTTTCTATTTGATTGTAACTTGTATGATATTGCACGCTTACAACAATCTTGCCGTGACTGAGTCCTTACTGATCTAATATCTGATTAGCTTCATATAAAAACATCATATCAAATATGAAAAAAATATATTTGCAATATATTTTTTCCTTATCCAGCGTGTAGAATCAAGTGTTCATATACATATCACTTTTGTTACTTTCATGGAAAATGAGTGAATATGTAATGAAATCAAAGTAGTGTTCACATATGTAACACTTAAGCCAATAGTAGTATTTGTGAGAAACAATTGGTACTATGTAAAAGAATTCCTAAAGACTATATTTCAAAGACTATATAGCACACATTATAGTATTGGGTTAAGAAAGCATCATATGTCTTTTTTTTTGGTCAAAAATGTTCCAAGAGGTAGAAGGCCTCACTTGTGCCCATCCTAAAAACAAGACAAAGATGACTTATTAGTGAGGATACACCAGGTGTCTACAATCCTCACACACTTGTTATTGCCATCACAAGGAGCATATAAACAAACAAAACACATAAAAATCAAATACTTCAATATGAATACATGTTACAACATGATTCAATACCCAAAAAAGAACCTGAGTGCAATTGGAAAGCTATGAAGATGTAGCCATGATAATAGGGCTTGTTTTCCAAGCAAAAATCCTTGCGGTGAAAAAATATTGTAACTCCTAATTCCTTTGTTCAATAACCTTCTTACATAATGTGACTTTACAGTAACCAAAGCTATCAAAACCAGTCTGTAACAAGGAACAAGAAGCCAACAACTCCAAGTAGAAGGGTATAAGAGCGGCCCAACAAACTAAGTGCTGTCACAACTTTTAAATTGTTGCGTTAGTCTAACATAGCGTCCAAGTGGCGATGGGAGTTTAAAAGAATTTTAATAGACACCATTGTAAAATGGGACATGGACCAATACTAGCTCAAAATTGATGTTTTACAAATGTTATGTTGTTCAAAAAAATCCTCGTTTTAGATCTTGTAGTTATTTTGCTAGACGAGCTAGCTGTTACAAAATTAAATATTAACTATTTAGGTACGACTATATAGCTCATATAGAAGCATGTACAAGATATCTAAATTTGAATGGCTAGGTCCGGTTATCATTGGCTTACATACATATCTACCAATCTTTTGAAGTAATTCATACCCTAAGATGGTGGTTTTATATCAAGAATTTGACTACATAAATAATATGTCATCAACGTCATTCAGTAAGTATTTTTGAACAAATATGGAACCCAAAAAAATATATTATATCAAGCTCATAAATTGCTATTATTTTTTATAAGCTTTTGCAAATAATTGATACTTGGGTATGAAGTCTTGAAAAAGAAAAAAAGAAAAAAGAAAATACTCTTGAAATGCAGGAAAAATATATATATATATATATTTAATTTTTTTTTTTGAAAAAAAAAAATTGGATGTGGCAGTCATTATGCCATGTCAGCAAGTTGCCATGGCCCCTTGTGGGGTTGTTCCCATAATGTGGGAACCCACAACCCTCTCGAGGGTGAAGAAATCTTCTAATGCTTTGAATCATTCCATTTTGATTAATGAGTCAAAAATTATGAGGAGTCTTAGTTTGTGAGAAATTGGAGGTCTTTATTGAATCTTTACTCTAAAACAAACTTTGAAGTCCTTTATTTAACTCAATTTTCAATATTTTTGGAAAAAATAAAAACATTGGGTGTAAATTGTTTATTACAACATTACAACCATTGGAATTGGTAATTTTCAATTCCATAAATAAATTGTTAACAAATTAGTATTTTCAATCATTCTCTACTTTTTTCTACTTACTATTCTTTTTCTATATGTTGTATAATTTCAAATGATTTGAAATTTTTTGAAAATATGGCCAACTTGACTTGAAAAATTAATTAAAAGAATAACCACCATTTTGGACATTTTTTTCATAGAAATGTGATCTTCTGAAGTGTAGCTGCCCGGATTTCTATAGGGCCAAAAAAAGGATTTTTGTCACTTCTAATGTTAATATCTTACTATCTATAAGGTGGAAATTTCTGAAATTTTTTCCACATATTTTCAAACAAGCTTACTACAAGATCCTTTAATTGCATGTGTCCAAAAATGTTTTTTTCTAAAATTTAGTGCTTGTACTACAAATGGTAGTTTTGGAGCGATTTTGGTGATAACATAGTCAAAAACATTTAGGAATTAAAGATAAAAGAATTGATTGACTTTGTGGGAATATAATTTTTTTCAATCAATGCCTAGGAACAAAAATTATGTCCAAATAAGCTTAAAATAAGGGAGAGAGAGCAATAAAAAAAATTCAAAAATTCAAATTAAATTTCTTTCTCTCATAGATTATATTTTTGTCTACATAAAGAGCTTTGATTCATTTTATTTGGATTTGCTATGAGAAAGTTATGGACAATCTTATTTTGGAGGCAATTAGAGAATTTTCTTGAAAAGATTACTTGTAGGATTCACTTTTATATGCAATTTTTCAAATTTTTCAAATTTTTTTTTTGTATGGTTTAGTATGCTTGCTAGAACAATCCTACCATTGAGATATATGCATTTTTTATTCCACGTTAGAGAAATCAATAATTTAGATGTTCCTTTTGTCTTGTACCTTTTTCTACTTAACAGTTTTTTAAAGAATAAAAAACAATTATTTATTTATTTATTCCTAAACTTTCAACTGAATTCTCCACTAAAATTATATAAAGCTCAAAACTTTAGTGCAAAAAATTAAAGTAAAAATGGTTCAAAGTCTAATAATACAATCGCACAATGTATGGAAAAACTTGTTTTTTCCACTTTAAATGTAGATATCTTGCAATTTGTGTGGTCAAAATTTCTGAAATTTTTTCTACAATTTTTAATATAGTTAGATGTGAAAAAAATTAAAATTGTTTTACTCTTTGCTATAAAAATGGTAGTTTTAATTGGGTTTTTTTTGCATAAAATAGGCCTTAATCTTTTACGGGTTAATGGGAATTTGTCCAAAAATTCCATCCCCCTAAAATTGTGTATCCTAAATATGAACTATACTTAATCTATACTTGACTAACACTTGACCTACAGATTTGGCTCTATGATCTTTTTTATACTCATTAAATTGAAAAGAGGAAAATTCACAATTTATCTTCAACTACAATCTAAAAGAACAATTATGCAAAACACATTTTTTTATTGAGTAATTTGAAAAATTAAAAGAATCTTCCAAAGACTAATTTCTGCTTTCATAGTTTTCAAAATACTTTCATCATCAAACTTCAACCTCATCTTGCAAAAATAAGCAAAAATTCAAAAACTATCAAATAAACTACCTTATGTCTATCTTTATGTTCTATTATTTCAAGCCTTTTAACATTTGTTCTCACACAACTATGACAATTAATCATTGGTTGCAAATTATTTATAACAACATTTGAAGTATGCAAATCATCAATCTTGACTGTTTCCTTTCAAATTCTTGAGATCATTGGCCCAAATTTCCTAAATGAAAAAACAACTAGTTGTACAACTTTGAAATTTTGTTGTTTTCATCATGTCTTCATTTTACTATATTTGTATGACTATATTCCATCAATTTAGTCATAACTTCAATTTAAGTCGTAGCTTTAAAGGCCCCTTATGGTCACAAAATAAATTCTAGATATGCTAATACAAAACCTCCCAAAATTACTCTCGACCCAAAAATTCACTCTAGAAATTGGCTAAAATAGTTCCAACGAAAAGGTTCACTAGAAAAAAATTGAGTTAAATCAAATTATATACTTGATCATTTTTTTTTCTTCATTTACATATTTATCACAAATTCATCTTATTTTGATATTATAAAAAAATGAATAAATTTATTCTACTATTAAATAACAATATTCTTGGATGCACTTTAAATCTAAATATAATCAATTGAAATATAGAGTTCCTCCATTGAATGTAAACAAGTATTTTTTTTCTCCAAAATACTTCTATGGCTTAAAAAAACCAATTAAAATAAGTTTTAGATTTTATCTAAAAGCAATGGTATTGTGTACTTTTAATACATGTTACAATACTGTGTACTTGTAGTATGTGTGCCATTTCATAGTGTGAGAAATTGTTATTTCCATACTAGGTTTTTTCTAATGCAATTTCAACTTGAGCTTCTTTTAATTAGTATGGAGTATTAATAAACTACAAAATTATTTTCAAGGGTAGAAGAATCTCTATTTCTTATGTTGAGATAAATTAAATTAAAATAAACAAAAAAACATTATTAGAGTGGAATGTATTTGATTTAGCATCATTTTTCTTCACACTTCATTTTTTATTTGAAAGATTGTTATCTTTCAAAATAAAGTGCATAAAAAAAAAGAAATACAAGAGGAAAATAATAAAATCTCTACCACCATAAGAACAAATTTTGCAATCTTTGGCTTGACAACCATAATTGAAGTTGCTTAAAACTTCATCCAATTGAAGGTGGGGGCAATTTGACTATCCCCTTAAAAAAACAATCAACTCATTTCATAAAATGGATTATCTAGAGTGTACAAAATATTCAAAACTAAGGATCTCAAGGACATGGCGGAGTGTAGCTAGGCTATATATAGCTATGGATTTTTATATGGGTCCATTTGTACAAAGACAGATATGTATACAATTTTTGACAAGAATGCCAATTATTCTATATCTTTTGTATAGTTAATCCATGAAGTCCCAAGGTAGTGAAGCTAGCGCTTAAGTATAGAATTGTAAGTCTATGAACCTTGAACCTAATTGTAGGTATATAACTACAACCATTTGAAGGTGCTTATAATATATGTATTTATAACATAGGTACACTATAACATGAAAAGAGTCTATAATATAGGTTTTTACATCATAGACACCTATCAAATTATAAAAGGTGTCTATTACATAAACTCCTAGGCTCCTTGGCTCCTTGGCTCATAGAATCTATGATTTTATGCTATTACTTCCACTTTCAAGGTTATTTTTTAAGTCAAAAACCACTCAAAACTATCATTTTCAATGCAAACAACAAAAAATTTAAAAACATGTTTTTACCATATTTAACCATAGGATCTTACATTAGACTAGTATGAAAATTTGTGGGAGAAATTTCAAAAACTTTTAGCTTCATTTTTTTTTCCAAAGATGCAAAATGCTTGAAAAAGATTAATTTCAAGTTAGAAAAAATGATTTTTTTAAAAGAATATTTTACTATTTTCAAAAAATCAAAAATCAAAGTATCCATTTTTGACATTTTTTACTACTCTCTTTTTGTGCATAATATTTAAAGATAAATTTTTTTGGCCTTGAAATTTTAGAGAAATATTATTTTTAATGGTTTACAAGTTATTTATTTTCTCTTTTTTATTTTATTTATTTATTTCAAAAGTCTTAGTATTCACTACAATAGACCATTTTGATACAAAAATAGCAAATGTTTTTTGCAACAATCTAAGAATCCAACAAAATTTTTAAAAATCCATTCCATAACTTTAGAGATTTATAATTAGCTTCTATTTTATATTGTCATTAGGTTCAAAAGAGTTAGAAATTCTATTATTTAGAAAACTAGAGATGTTATTGAAATTAGTGATGGTTGTGAGAGTTTTTATGGTCATAATTGAATGAATCTGGGATGAGTGTTATCTAAGTATTAAGAATAATCAAATGCATTTCAGATGAAATTAGATGAATGTTGATGAAGTAGATAAAAATGTGTACAAAAGTAATTTGAAGATTCTACTATCTTAAATGATCTGATAAAATTGTAGTTTGATAACATTATAATGATTTTATCTAAGTATTATGAACTTCCATATTAGTATGCATTGCAAATCCACACAATTTTCCAATTAATGCAAGTTAGTGTTATTACTAGATGGTGCACTAATTAAGGAGAATAGTGATGTTTTTCCAAGGATTGCAGCTTATGATTTGGACCAACACTTATGAAGTCTTAATTTGACATGCAATAGAGAATATTCTTTAGTTCAATATTATTTTTAAATAGCTAAAGTTTCAAAATGACAAAATGTATTATGCAATACAATAAATTTTATATTTTTGTAGTTTGAAAGTAAAAAATAGCATTTGATTTTGCCTACCTTATAATTTTGACATTAGTGCTAGCTTTGCTTTCTCTTCTTTGACCTTAAAATAATATTATTTTAGTCTGTCTACTTTATTTCTAAATAATTTGAAAATATATTTTTTTGTTATTGTTTTTTCAAATTTGAATTCAATTTTTAATTCCTAGAATTCTATTTCAATGATTTATTAATAAATCTCACATAAATTTGGTTTTGATTTTGGCTTTGCCTTTTTACTTTGCTTAAGATCTTGAGTGAATAATTCTCATTGTTTGCTTTGCCTTTGCTTTCTTTCTTTGCCTTGTAAATAATCTTAATTTAGCAAAAAAATTTATTGAATTTTCTATTTGTTGTTCTTACTTGGAATTGTCTTTATGGAATAAGGCCCTTTGGATGGGGAAAGTGCTCTAGATTGTATCTAAGAAAATAACTAATGAGGGATTTCTAATTTGCTACGAAGTATTTAATTTGAACTAGTATGTCCTATACCATTGCTACAACCAAAATAAATGTAACAGTTGTTCTCTATTTTTTTAATTTACAAAAATTTCAAACTTCAAATTTTTTTTATCATGTGTTTAAATTCCACAAAGCAAAGCCTATACCCCCTTCCTTGTAGAGAGTTTTTTGAGGGTACCAAAAACATGACCGAGTAACAAACAATTTTCTTGAAGTCTCATTGTAACAAAAATCCCACCCACCCAACTGCCCTTTAATTTTATGTACACACTAGTGTGCCTTGTACCATTGAAACAACTAAAATAAGAGCAAAATTATTTTCTTATTTTTTAATTCATAAAAAATTAAAAATTCAATATCTTTTCTATTTTAGGTCCAAACACTACCAAGCAAAGTTTGTGCAACCTTCTTCACAAAAGGATTTCAAATACTACCAAAAATGCAATTGGAAAACATATAAAGTAGAGGCACTAATTGCCAACTACACACAATATCTATCCTGGATATTGGGTACATCTATCTCTAACTAAGATTGGAACAAATTTCCAACCAAAGATTTGAAATGCGCTTTTTTGGTCCTTTTCAATGTTGGAACTAATAATAGTGTGACACATGTCCTAAAATAGTGAGCAAGATAGCAAGAAGTAGTGAACAAAAAAGTAATCAAACAACTATGATTGAAATAGGAAGACTCTAAACATTGGCTACTAGTGAAGTGCATAGTAATTTTCAATCTCGGGAATAAAATTCTGAAAATTTTGCAATCTTTATATTTCCTATCTTCCTGTATACAAAAATTTCTACCACCTCATATTGCTTACCATCTACTCCAAAATTACTTAAATAATCAACTAATAGTACTTCTACCTTAGTTTTAGATCTCTCCGTAACAAACAAAATAAACAAATGAACAACCTCATCTAAATTACAGATAATAGTATTATTTTTTTAAATAATAATATTCTTTAAACCATAAATTAATTAAATTTTTGAAGCAAATGAAACCAATTCATTGCACAATTCTGTTATAAAAAGTTATTTCATGATTTTTATATTTGACTTTAGTTCAATTATTTTAGTTTTTATTTTTATTTTTATAATTATTAAATTTTATTTTACTATACTTTTTCGTTTTCACATACACTACATACAAGCGCACATACATACTTATCTTTTTTTTTTTTTTTTTTATAAATTCTAGAGAACAAATATACACACATATATATTTACTTGACTTAACTGCCATACTCTAGAGAATAATTATGCAATATTGTTGCCACGTTTACATGAACTTACTCTCATAGAACTTAACAACATATTTTAATTCTCATACAAATAGAATTTTTTTTATAATAATTTTGTCAAACTTTAGGATAGTCTTTTGTTTTGAAATTAGTCTTTTGCTCTATTGGTCCAAATTGTAATTGAGTATTGTGGAGGCAGTTCTATCTCTTTTGAATTCATTGTTATTGTGACAAAACTGTCACAATGACAATGAGCTCAAAATCCATTTTTTTTTAATCCCTGGGGTACAAAAAACATTTTAGATTAATTTAGTTTTTGTTTGAAAACCAAATCCATCCTTCCACTTTGTAATTTTGAGATGTGGGTGGGGATGGCATTTGATATGGGATAAATCCCATATTCGTATCAGTATCTCCATATTGTATTTGTATTCCCATACCATATTCCATACCATATCTTGTGTTATATCCCATATCTATATCCACCCATGTATATGTATCCAGATCAACGGCATCCGAAGGAGGATTTTTTTTAAATTTTAAGTGAACAACTTTCAATTTTGTTGGGAAGAGAGGGGAAGAAATGGGAGAAAATGGAGGGTTTGCCTCTTTTTAGCTCATTGTCATTGTGTGCAACCAACAATGAATATACTTTTTCTTTGAGGGTATAATAATAGTACCAATAATACCTCCACAAGTATATGTTCATAGACATAAAAATCACTACAAATTATACAAAAAATTCATTTCAATACAATTTTTTTTAAGTGATAAAAATTCATTGTTCCAACTATAATAACCATAATTTTGTAGTTCAGCTTATATTTCAATTCTAGTCCAATCTTATGAAAAAATTGAATAAAATTGCTATAAATTCCACAACTACAAATCCACACTGAAAAAATTATTATAACCTATTATTTTGGTAGATTCTTTTTTAGACAAATTTTTTTTGAAGTCTAGTTTCAATATTAAAAATCCAATTTTGGAAATGAATATTCATAATTTTTGTATTGAAGATTGTGTGCAAGGGTGTCTATTGCAAATCTTGATTTTTCGTAGTGTTGGGGGTTCTTGGAAACGAGCCTCAAATACTGATGGTTGTAGAAATAAATCACATGAGAAATTCATTTAAGACTATTGTAAAGTAGATTTTGAAAAGCCATAAAGAGATTGTACATGGTTATATATCCATGTCATATCCTTTAACCTCATATTTTTTTAATGACCACAATTTTAGATGTGACATGTGAAAAGATGATTGAAAGACTTCAAATCACTTTCAAAGTCTTAGCACCCTCATAATCAAACATTATACTCTCTCAATCTATAAGTAACATTGTTGTATTTCCTTTTCCTATGTGATTTCCAAAATGTTTAGTTTGAATTTGTATGGTTACAATTTAAAAAAATTGAAAGTGAGTTTAACAATCCGTCATCGTCTTCAAGAAGCTAATACTATTTGGTAGAATTTTGATAGTAATTGGATTCATTCTTTTGTCTTAGCTATTAGAAATGGAGACTAGATTGTTTGAAACAACACTACTTCTCCTCCTTCTTTGTTCATATAGCTTTGTCCCTATTACTTTTAAATTGTGCTCATTTCTATTTATTGTCTAGCCTTTGGGTTTCTTGTTTGTATTTTTTTAATGCAATGACGATAGTATGCGAGCCTAGAGTAGCAAGCTTGTGAGCTATGAGTGTGGAGCTTGTGAGCCTAAAGCCTCCAAAACTTTTTCTTAAACTTATTTAAGCAAAAACAAATTTGTCCAAATTTTTTTTCTAGAAATTAATTTTTTTTATTATTTATAGTAAATTTAGGACCTATAACTGATACTCCTATGACTGTGGATTTTTTAAAATTTTTTTAAGCTCTTGCAATTGCCATTTTGATTATAAAAAAACTTCAAATCTCAATGCATAGTTCAGCACTTGGTTCATCTACTACAATTATACTGTCTACTTAATTTCAAATTTTTTTGTAGAACACAATATAATAAGTTAAGAAAATAATACTCACAAAAACAAAAGTGGGCATTACCTAGCCTTCATTTCAACTACTCTAGTACAATTTTTAACAACCAGCTAAGTATAGAGACTACATCCATTAACATAATATAGGGTCTTATAGGATTTGAACCCAAGTCATCATGTTATAGTCTCATGAACCTTTTGCAAATATACACCAATCTAAAAGAATGAACATTCTTGGTGAAAACAACCTATAAAATACAAAAGACATCCTTTCAAAAATTGAAAACAAAATAGAATAAAAAGGAAAATTTTCAAAAAAAAAATGAAAAAAAAGAAAAAAAGAAAACAAAAGGAAAAAATAATGAAAAGCAAAATGAAAAAACAATGGAAAAAATGAAAACCAAATGATAAAAATGGAATTTAAAAAAAATAATTCTTATTCATATGTGCATTACTAAATTAGAAGTCACAATTGTAGTTTTTAGACATTTATACCTTTTTATTTCAAAACATTTGACTTTTGACTCTTGAGGTATACTTCCATAATTTATGAATGCATAAACATTTTCCATTCCATCCACTTCAATTCATTTCAATTGTAACAAATGTAAAATACTACAATACAAATGAAGTACATAGAATAATATAGCCATGTCTATTCTAAAACAATGATGATCCCTACTTGCATTAGAAGTAGCTTCAACTCATTGAAGTTGTAATTCAATGCATAAATGAATTTGTCATCATGAATGCCTATTTTACAAAATTGCCAATACAAGTAGTATAAATGCTTGCAATATTTCAAGTAGTGTTAACAATCTTCAATAGCAAAAATATTTATATTCACAAAGTCTAAGCATATGCACGTGGGGAACATGCCCAATATACTTTGATACACATTTATGTTATGGTCTGCTCCATTCTCTAGCAAGGCAATTGCACCTAGTCCAAGAAATGAAAGCAATTTCACTTCCATTATTTGTTCTTTAAAGTTGCCAACACTCTCCCACTTGTTCCAATGTTTTGTAGTTTGTGCATTTGAAATTCACCATATGGTTTGATTGTTCCTAACTATTGGATATACATCTACATTTGGAAGTGGCAATTGATCATAGAAGATGCTTTTGAATATATTAGATATGTTGAAGTGCCAAATGCCACTTTTAATCAAATAAAATTACATACTAAGAGGAGCCAAGTTGAATGTAAGAATTTTTTTTTTGGGTTGAAATTTATAATTTGAAGTCATACGATTTTAAATTTTCTTAAAAAAAATTCATTTTTATGTTCAAACATGGTACATGTGGTCATGTGCCTTCTCTAAAAAAAATTGTATTCTAGAATGTTTTTAAATGAAATAACCACAAAATACCACATGTAATGAACCCTTTTGGTCCTTAGTTGCTACAACAATTGAATGAATGGCATATCAAAATAGATAAAAAAAAAAAAATGAAGTTTATTATTGTTCTAGTTGTAGGCCTAAACTCTTGCATCTGTGATTTAGTATGGTAATGGTTTTGGATAAAAGATTAGATCTAGTCGTTACTATCAGATTCATAAGCCGATTGTATTGCAATTATTTTTGCTAGTTGTTTTCTTTTGAATGTTGTTGCTTTCGGCTTGGCAAACGTTGCAACTTTCAACAAGGTGTACATTACTTTAGGATTCAGGCATGTAGGATTTTAGGACTTAGGTTTTATTTTCTCAATTCAAAAATGAGCGTTATGAATCTTAAGATTATGATGAATATAGTATCCATTGTGCATTGTGGCCCTAGTTCTAAGCATGTAGGTGCAATGCAATAGCTATTGAGCACTGTGGTATGGAAAACTTCAAAGCAGATTAATGTTGATGAAAAAAAACCAAATGTGAAGTTTTTTTGAAACCACTAAAAAGATCACAATACATTTATTTATAAGGTTTAAAGAGAAATTTTAGCAATTATTACTTAAAGTCAATCAAAAAAATAGTCCGTTGCTTGAAATGCTTAAAAGAATTGTTGATCAAGTTTTTTGTGAATCACTTGTGCTTTTGTCTCCTTCTAAATTCAAGGTCCTTAAATGTCATTGGCAACAAAATATGGTGTGCTTCCCTTCGACTAGTCCAAAATTTGCTTCCAAATTAATAATTCTCAGTTCAATCAAAAGCCTTAAACCTATAGGAGAGCAATTACGATTTTCTATTGCAATCTATTTGTTTTTAGGGTTAGAGTGGTGAAGTTTGTTTATAAGGTTTAGGATCTTTGATTTATAAGGGAGTCTTAAAAGTTGTTCATGTTGGTTTAAGGTAATCAAAATCTTTGCACATGATTTTGTACTAAATTCTAGTCTGCAAAGATTAGAATGGTAGAGGTAACTATTACTTTTGCTGATTTTGAATTTTGAATAGGCTTTGCAAACTTCTCCATACCAAGTTGCAATTATTGTGCTTGTTGTGTTAAAAAGTAAAAAGTTGATAGTTGAGAGAGGACCCACAAATGTTATGCTCAAAATGCCGAATTACAAAGTGTAGAGGAATTGCATATAGTGAGAAATGAAAATGTAAACCCTAAATTTTTAGTTGTAGATTAGAAACAAGCTCATAGGATTGGTGCCACTCTTGCTCAAGACTTTAGTTTATTTGCAACTCAAAAAATGAAGAATCATGCCACAAAGGTTCATCACCTCACAATCATGAAGATTTTAGGCCAACCAATTTTGAAATAGATGATATCTAAGTAGCTTGAAAGATGGTATGCAAACTAGTAGGGCTTTGTAAAGCTAAAACTATACAAGTAAAGAATAATGTGATTACATTTGTAGTTGCAGCACAAATTGGAAGTAGAAGAGTATTGCAAGGATACTTGGAGTCAATCAAAGAAACCTTAAGAAGGCACTCACTAGTAGAGTTTTTCTAAACAATAAAGAAGATGTTTTTTGGCTCCAAAATCAAAGATGAGTCTGCTCTAATGCAAGTCTCTCTAATGCATTGAAGAAAATTATTACAAAGTGGTAGGAAGAAGAGACCATTGTGTTTCTTCTAATTGCAAGGATATCTTTAGGAAGTGTATTGCTCCAAAGTTGTACATTAATTATGCAATACCCTATCATCACTTTTTCCAACTAAGTTTGCACTTTCACTTTTAATTGCGAATTATTTTTACAAAAATATTGGGATTAGTGCGAGTGAGCCCTCAAGGTTGGGACCCATAGTTGATTTCTCTACACAATAAAAGTATGACATATAAAATGAACCAGCTACAATATTAAGCTTGTGCAATCATTGAAAAGAAAAAGTAAGTTCTAGCTCCAAGAACTTCTAAATTTAATAAAGTTGCAAGTAAATTTTCAAGATTGCTCTTCTTTACAACCACTAGAGTTCCTATCAAAATTGAACACAATCAATAATTTTAACAGCATCAATGTATTTATCATTGGCATTTTACAATGTGCTCTTATTTATTAAAAGCCAAGAGTATTCTTATCATCAAACTTCCTTAAAAGAATATATGTTTTTGAATTTGTTCATGTCAACTTGTAGAAGGTTACATTGGCTACATTATGCTTAGGCTCTATCACCATAATTTTGGTTTGCATAGAAGCATTTAGTTGCTTCATATTGACGTCTTGGAATTGAGTTATGAAATGCTTTAGTTCATCACTCTTCGTGAAAGAATTTACTTCTTATAATCGTGAGTTTAAAAACATAAGACCTAAATCCGTTGTATTGTTATCTTGTAAAAAAATGCTACTAGCAAAGGTAGACAATATAACTACCTATCTTGTAGTTGAGCTCAATTGTTCACTTTAGGATTACAATTTTATTGTATAGATCTAAATGATCTCCAATCAAAATGCTTTACACTTGAATGAGCCCCTATATGCAAAGGAAGAAGTTGATGAATAAGCAATAAGCAACAACCTTTTAGAATAATTAGTAAGTACATTAAATGTAGTAGTAATCACTCTACTATAGGGTTGTCACATCGGGCAAGTTTGCATCATTGGATGGGCTAGATTGGATGGTCCATTGGACAACTTTTAGAATTTTGGGCTTCAAATTTTGTCAAGGTGAAAAAAAATTACCATGAATTATATTTATTGCATGACATGGCAGTTCATGTTGGAGTCTGAGCGTGAATACTATGGGTACAAACTCAGTTGTATGGACGCGGACACATATGGGCGGGAACTTTGAAGTCATGGGCGCAGACGTATTGTCCAAGCGCAAACGAAGTTATATGAGTGTGGATATAGACGGGTGGCAACTTTGAAGTCAAAAGTGCGGACGTTGAGGTTTGGGTGGAGACGTGGGTGCTTAGGTGGGGACTGAACTAGGCGGAAACCCAAAGGCAGGCGCGAACTTAAGGTACAAGATGGGGACATTATTGTATGGGCGCAGACTCAGACAGGCGTGGACGCTAAGGTTTCGGGTGTGAACAGAATTAGTTTGGGCAAGGACCCAATCAAGCGCGAATGCTACCTGTCTGGCACGGACGCTGGTTAGTGGGGACATATGTCGATTGGGGTATGGATGTTGTCGATCACAGTTGGAGGTACTAGCTTGTTTTCTAAATACTTAAGAGGTCTTCAAGCTTTTTGAATAGAAATGAATAGTTTTATAATAAGTTGGTTGCAAGTTCCTAATATCGTCCATTAGAAATTGTTAAATATGAAGCATGTAGTATTTCTTTGTAGTTGACCATTGACTGCAGAAAAAGGATTGTTCAAAGGTAGTTTTTCAGTGGTATTTCTTCTAAAATTTTGCTAAATTTTTTAAAGGTCATTACTTTCAATCTAATATTCAAGCATGGATGTAAAAACTCATTTAAAACAAATCTTTCTCTTGTAGTGATTGCACTTCATATACAATCATGCATGACAAATAAATAACCTTTATACATTGAATTGTCATTATAAAAACCAAAAGTATTTATAGATTTCATGCAATTGAACGCATAGAAACAATAGTATGAACCTATAGTTTTATAAGACATGGCCCCCCCCACTGGTTATCAAATGAACTCCTTTTCTAATATCTTTTCACCTTCAATTTGAGATTCAAGAGCTAAAAGTGTCTTCATAAGGATCCTCATCTGCATGATCTACTTATGTTGTTGCATTATTCAAACGATTTTGACCTGCAGACTTTTTGGTTGGAGACCCCCGCCCAATGAGCATCTTGAATGCACACATCCTCATCTATTGGTGCTTTATTGCAATCATGGTCATGGTCATCTTCCTTTGCCTCGCTTCTAGAACCTTTTTCATCGTTGGTGCTCTATGATGAGAGATGCCCTTTGACCTCTGAATTCTCATTTTGAAGCTCTATAATAACTCTTCCTCTTTTATGATTCATATTCACTATTTTCTTCTGTTGTTTTGCTATAGGATCTTCTACATCTGAATTTATAGTTGGGCCTATGACATCTTTGCGAACCCTAAACGCTGGTGTCATTCTCGTAGGCCCTAGAGTAAATGTTTCTAGAAATGTTTCTACCACCACGCCAACACGTGGTGCTCCAATTCTACATGGAGGAGGTTTAGAGGCCCTAGATGATGATGCTTCGCGAGTGTTCTTTCCTCTACGACCACCACAATGTGCTAATTTATATTTACCCCTGGTAATTTCTCAAGAAGCTTGAAGGGGTCTACCACCCTAAGTAGTATTAGAAACATTTTACACCGGGACTCGAGCATTTTCCATTGAGTCTAAACCTTCTTCCACATGTTTGGAGGTAGGATTTGAAGTTCTCGTAGCAGAGGGCAATGTAGAATGTTGCCTTCTTGAGCTTCGTCCACAACCAATGGTAGAGAATCTCATCTGTGAGGTAGCATTTGCACTTATTTGTGTAGGACGTGGAATGTCGTCCTCTTTCATACATATACATGAAGGGTTGAAACGCATTGCATAATCAACGTCCATTTCATTTGTTGGAAGGGTGCGGGCCATAGGTGTCTTTTCAATGTCTCTACCATGGTGACCTATTGAAAATCTGCTACTGCTAGCTTGGCCACTAGCTTGGCCAAGCACACGTCTTTTGCTACCACTGCCATCATGGCTTGACAACCCACTATGAGCCCATTGGGCCGTGGAAATTTCTTATTTTCGCTTTTGCCTACTTCTTATAGCTTTTTTGGGTCCAAAAGACCTGAAAAGTATATGAATATCGTAAGTGGTAGAAGTCTCTACAATTGAGGTGTATTAATTCCCAAAATTCCATTTACTATTTCTAGAGTCTAGATAAGTGTTTAATATGTTGATTAGGAGTTTGAGATAGAGTTGAGTCCTAGGAGACAGAGTTACAAAAGACCCTTATTTTAGATTATTATTAGATTTTACCTAAATCCACTAATTCTTGAGGACACGCATTGAAGATTAGAGGAAAGTGTTTTTAGCATAAAAACACACTAGGAGTTCAATGACGAAGTCAATTTGTGAAGATTCCCTCATATTGGAATGATTCCTCCCCGGAGGAATTAAATCATGAGGTAAAGAATTTAGACCTCCCCGCATTTGATGCAAGTAAACATGTAAACTTGCAATTAGCATTTGGGAACTTTCTAGAGGTTGTCCAAAAAGTTTCATAATTTCTAGATTGTAGAAGATGACTTCATAGGAAGTCAACCATGATTACTAACAATTGGAGATTCATAGAAATTATCCAGGTAGCGGTATAATTCCACTAAAAACTAGAATAGTTTATTTTAGCTTAAATAAGCTCTTGGTCAAATTTCAAGACATTCTGACACTAACATGTACAAGAATTGGTGGCGGCACCAAATTTTAACAGTTTTTAAGAACATTCGATGAGTTAATTGGTGTACCGGGCGCATATGGTGTCCAAATGAAGTAAACTTGGACTCTTTTCTTACTATCTTAGACCTTCTAGACAACCTAGTCTAGTCAAAACCATAAAAAAAGACAAACTCCAATAGTTGAATTTTCTAGCTTTTCACTAGCTGGCAATTCGTTGGCTTTTGCTTGCAAAATAGTTTGGAAAGTAGGGGGTAGGGTTCTAACAAGATAATTTGGGCCTTCTGGAGATAATGACGCAATTGGTTTGGTGTTTGGAGCATTTCTCCAAAAGTTAGAATGACCACAACAATAGTATAGAATTTGGATTTTTGTTAAATTGGATTTACTTAGGAGTTGACTTAGGTAACTTGAGGGGAGAAAGGGGCCTTGGAAAAGTATAAAAGGCCTCCTCCTCCCCTCACTTTGCACCCCTTTTCATTTTGTTAAACTTTGGTCAAACGCGGCCATGTTGTTGGAATTTTGGTCATTTGGCCAAAAATTCTTGCTTTCAATTCTTGTGCGGAAGCCTTGCTTCTAATTGCTATCTTGGTCTTCTTTTGTGTTTTTCTTCAGCCCATTCCAAAGGACGTTGAGGTCCCCTTGGAAAAGATTGGCCATTGTTGTGTTTTTTGCATTCAAAACTAACCATTTTCAGTGTGGTGTTTGGTCTACTAACCAATTCTACTTGAGACCTTGTTGGAGAGAGATTTCACAACTTGGTTGTTGCAAATCTTCCTTTAGAGTCTTGTGTACAAATTAATGGTTCAAAAGTGAGTCATCGAGTCAATTGGGAGGTGATGTTCGTTGCAATCCTCCAAAGTCCCATAATTTGTGAGTCTAAAAGTATTGTTGTTTTATTCTAACCAGAAACTATAAGTTTCCAACTAATAACTTCCTTGCTTGATCATTTGGTGTTTATTTAGGAGTACTTGGGTTGGATCCAAGCCTCCAAGTTCCTTCGACAAAATATTTGTCGAATTGTTGCTGAAATTTAGGAGTTAATATTCCAGATGGTGAAGCTATCGTCCCCTTTATAATTTTCCTATTTAGATTCCCTTGAAAGGGTACCCATTCGGAGATCCATAGTGGCGAGCAACGGCCATAAGAATTTATGGTTGTGTGGTTTTGAAAACCCAAAATTTAGTATCCATTGGGCCACCCAGAGGGCAACCAAGATTACAATCAGTTGCTGGAACTCCCCAAACCCCCAACAGGGCCCCCAAGGACCCCGGCAGGACCCCTGAGCCCCACGATAGGCTGAGAACCGGCGCTCCGGGTAACGGCAGGGTCCCCCAATGAGCTGATTGCTGGACAGGGCCTCCCGACGAGTTAACTACTAGACATGGCTTCCTTATGAGCTGTACTACTTGACAAGCCTAACTGACAGGCCCTTGGACGACCAAATTCGGTCACATCCTTACCAAATAAAAAACAAAACAAAATTGGGGATGATGCCTCAAGGCCCCCTTTTGGTTTTATTTCGCATTTTTGAACACCAAGCTTAGTTCCTCATCCACTGGGCCTTGATAGAAGATTCTTGGTGCTAATCTAAACTATCAGAAATTAGTGTCAACTCACTCAAGGAAGGGTAGGTGAGATTAGTGGTTGAATGTTTGGAAATTGGCCAACAATTCCAAAGATTGGGTTGGTTCCATCAACATCAGATTGAAAAGGAGGGTAGCCAAGCCTTGAAAGCTGATTTCTTTCAATTCTGTTTAGGAAGGATCCAGATCCACATTCAGAGGCTGCAAGTTAGAACAAAAATCAAGTAGAAGTCAACCAGCAAGGAGATTAGACATACCATCTAGTCAGCAGCTCCAACCTCCTTCGAGCCTCCATCCAGGCCGTGATCCAGCAGCTCTTGCTCCAAGTCCAAGCTAGTATTCAAGTCCAGTTCATGCAAGATTCATGCAACCTTCAAACAATTTCTCATTCCATACACAAAATCCAGAGATATAATCACATGCTCAAGCTCCCAATGTGTGTATAACTCAAGAATTTGATACACTATACTTGAGTGGGAGTTAGACTTTGTATTAGAAGGAAGGGAAAATTTAGTTTGCATGTGTGTCATCCATTAGGAATATTAAAACAAGCTAGACTTTGCTTACAAGACAAGAAGAAAAAAACAAATAAAAGAATTGACCTTTGGAAAGATTCTTAGAACAGTTATTAGTTAGTAGAAGTCAAAGAAGCCTTGGCTTAAGGTTCATTTGATTCCAAACCAAATTAGCAAAGGATTTAGCAATAGATTTGATTTGATTTGATTTGATTTCTTTCAAAATATCTCAAAAGAAAAGGAAGACATGAAAAAGAAGTAGATTGAAAGGGAAAGAAGAAGGTATTGAAAGGAAAGAAATTAGTGTATTTCCACAATTATAGATCTCTAAAAATCCAACATACAAATACCAAGAATCGAAATGGAATTGGAAGGAGCATGCAATGGAGCACAAATTATCATCAACATGGATGGAATTATCCACACATCGGGATTTGAGGTTAGTCACTAAACTTTTATCTTCAATTTCCTAAATTTCCATCAAATACATTAGCATAGGAATTTCCATTTGAATTAAAGTCAAATCATAGAGTTACATCATAGGATGTACATTAAAATACATTAAAAAATAACCTAGAAGTAGTTAAGAAATTATCGTAGCCCCTTAGAAGTATTTACTCATCACATTTAGTTAAAACTCATCCAACATTACTTTAGATGAAAAGTAGTGTTAAAATTGGATGAAAGTTTAGAAAGTCATTAAAAGGAATCTTATAAGTATTTAGCATCTAAGATAAAAGTAAAAGTCAAAAGTGAAAGACAAAGTGATTTACCATTCAAAGTAAAAGTAAAAAGGTAAATTCTGATGAACTAGTTAATAATCAAAATTTACCATTGAATTATCTTTACTACAAAGATAAAAAGTAAGAAAGGTTTTTTACCTTGTTAGAAAGGTAAAATCAGACCCTCCAAGATAAATTAATTAGATTTATCAATTGGAGAGAATCCAAAAATTCAAGTAATAGTAAAAATCTTAGAAGTTTTTACTAACTAGGTCAAAAAGATACTCAAAAAACAAATTAGAGGTGAAACCCTTTCCAAAATCACTAAGAATTTACAAATCAAGTTAAAAACATAGAAGTTAAAGTAGGATGAAGTTTTGAATTGAATTGGGCTAGGATCGGATGAAAGTCAATCAAAGTTGACCAAACCACCTCAAACTCAAAACTCAATTAGGAAATTAGAAATAGAAAATAAATAAAAAATCAGCATTGAATCTCAATAGTTAAATTGCTAACAAATGATGGATGAAGTTTTGGTAAGTAGTTTAGAGTTAAACTTCATCCACAATTACCTCCTAGATAATTAGGTCAAATTGAGATTACTTTATCATTTTGGAAATTTAAGCTCTACAACTTAGATTACTTAAATCTTTCTGCTTGACTAACCCTTAGCGGCTCTAGTTTTGGTGTCATCAGGGTTGACGAATCTCAATGTCCGCCCCAAAATAGCGTCCGTTTTCCGGACGTCCGGACACTAGCGGACGCAGCGTCCCGACTGCCGTCGAAAAGCGGACGGGCGGGGCGAATGGACGGGGCGGACGCCTAGATCGTGCGAACCAGATCAATCCGCGCGTCGATTGGATGGCCGTAATTGGGCGGACGGGGCAGACGGGGGACAAGCGGACGCTACGTCCGCCGGGACCGCGAATGTCAGCAGACGCTGCGGACACAGCGTCCGCGTCCGGACGTTGTATCAACCCTGGGTGTCGTAGCCAAAACCAGCCTCTTTTACTAACATTTGAATTTGGTTAGCATTTGCCTAAAGGAAAGTTTAGATAGAACAAACAACAAAATATCTGTTGCTTGGAAGGCACAACTAGATTACACGTTATTAGATACCCATTAAGATTTTACTACGACAACTACTAGAACTTAGTTCTATACACTTTATTTCAAGGGTGGGATTGCTTTTGGGTTGACCGCTAGGCATTGACTCTACATCTCGCATTTGGTCAGCACCCATCTGTTGCGGAATAAAGTTAGTACATTTCGCAAATTTTTTTCGTACAGCTCAAGGTAAGCGAGCACATGCCGACTTCTCCGATTTTGTCTTATATCCCAAGTGCGAAAAAGCCTGTTGTAGTATTGAGAGCATTTGCCTTAGGAATTCACAAAAAATTTGGCTACAACCAGAAATGGCTTGGGAATGAAGGAAGTTGTAAGATGATAAAAAACAAAAGTGAATTTGCTACTCGTAGATTCACCCTACTCAGGGTTGACGAATTTCAACGTCCGCCCCAAAATAGCGTCCGTTTTCCGGACGTCCGGACGCACGGATGCTAGCGGACGCAGCGTCCCGACCGCTGTCAGAAAGCGGACGGGTGGGGCGGACGGCCCGACCGCCCGAGGCGGACGCCCAGATCGTGCGGACCAGATCAGTCCGCGTGTCAATTGGACGGCTGTAATCGGGCGGACGGACGATGCGGACACAGCGTTCGTGTCCGGACGTCCTGTCAACCCTGACCCTACTTCGAACTTGAATGTCGAATCTTTTAAACCACCGTCGAATTGCTATCCGTTGACCTATCTTGTATTGGTTGGCTCTAAATGGGTGTAAGATTTAAGGTGTGTGATAAAATCTCACGGCTTCGAACGGGTAAAACAAGATAGCCAGACCATGAGCTAAACCGTTTAAAAGATTAGCTCCTAAACTTTCAAACTCTCGATGACCAGCTTTAAAAATCAAGCTTTATCATAAGAAAAAACAAATCTTGACCATATAGGTCATTAATCCCACTTCATCATCTAGTCTCGACCATGTGGACAATTAATCCCACTTTGTCACCCACAACACAAAATAAGACTAGCGTTGGTATAATCTAAGCCACTCGCAACAACAAATTTTACAAAGCTATAAGCCACAAACACAAGTCTTCAAAACTTCTTCCAATCTTCAACTTCAATCTTCAATTCTCAAGCTAAACTTTGGATGAGTGCTGCCATTGTTCTACATCTTCAAATGAAGTGAATGATATCTTTTTGAAAAGTTAATACAAAATTTTACTTTTCCTTCACATTTCAAGTAATTTTAAAATACTATTCAATTTCTATGGTCATCTAAAATTTTGGCTTTGAAAAAAGAAGGGCAGCAGGCCCTCCTTTACTTCCACACTCACAACTCACTTATTCGAATTCCAAATAGAATGAGTGATATTTTTATGAAAAGCTAACACAATTTCGTACACTATTTTCAAATCTCATTACAAACCAAGAACTTGTTCATCTTTTATGGCTGGTTGAAGTCTCTACTTTTTAATTTTGAAGGCAACAAACCTCCCTTCACTTAAATAAGCACAACTTTTGATTCACAACTTCAAATCAAACAAGTGAGATCAATTTAGAAACTACACACCATGATACGCAACTGTTGCAAATTTCATTCCAAACTTCTTCAAACTCACAACACAATGAACCTCTAAACATTTGGGTTCTTCTTAAATTCATAATGAAAGAGAAGATGAATAGTGTCCACCTTTTTTCCCACCTTATCTTCACTCTAACCACACAAACAAGTGGGGTTAGCCCCTAATTCACTTTCAAAGCTACAACATCAATAATTGAGTACTTGTTTGACCCACAATTATTTCTTTATCTTTATCTTTGAAAGAAATTCATTTCAAATTTACTTCAAATTCACCTAGAAGACAAACTATTTGAATATTTCTTTCAAACTAGTTCATAAATATAAAATTATTGTAGGAAATTACTTCAACTATGGAATAAAAAACTAAAATCCAACACATATCTAATAAAAGTAAAAAACTAAAGCCCCAATTGAAATATCTCTCCATCTACAAAAATTTGAAGATGCATTTGATGGTAGCAGCTACATAATCAGCATGATCCGCCTTAGTTAAAGAATTGAGTGGCTCTTCAAACCAACGTTGATGACCACGACTCCCTTCGATAGGCCTCACCATGCAATAATATTGCTTATTGTTTAAACCTTCAAAACATCCTTTAAATCTGACTTCACGCTTGACAGCCTCAATATATTCAACTTGCAATAAAATCACCAATGTGTGAGCATCACGTTGAAGATTATCGTGCCATTGTTTCTCCACGTGAAGTTGTTTCGATGGTCAAAATGGCCCTATTTCATCTTTTGATCGCCCATGTAGTAATAAAAGACCCAGTGGCAATTGTGGTTGATCTAGTAGTTGGGATAAAGAAAATTCAAACTCACGTTCCGGTTGAGATTCTTCATCTTAAGACTAAAAAAAACCCCTCTAGTTCAACATAATATAATCTAAATAAAAACAAAGAAGAGGAATATCAAATGAGATGAAGTTTTCAAATGAATCATTCTTTATATAGTTATTTATAACGACAAAGAGAAGACGTTACCTTGAAGCCACCTCAAATAACGTCATCTTTTTTATAATGTTACAAACATTCAAATCTATCTAAAAAAATGTGAATATACATATTTTACATAGTATCTGCATTTGCAATACAACATTGCTCACATTTGTAATTAAATGTAGTACCATAAAGGATACAGTTCACTTTAAGTCCACACTCTGAGAAGTTTTACCATAGTCCCCATTCCTTTGTTTATTTATGGTTTAGTGCCATTATAGGTTAGACAAATAAAATGATTCTTCGAGGTTTTTTACAACCTAGTATCAGTAACAACAATTATCGTTGGTTCTCCTCCTAAACTAATTTTAACATCACTGGAATAAAAAAACCAAGACAATCCTCTACCACAAAAATTCTAGTAAAGAGCTTAAAATGAAGTCCAAGAATAGAGGCTAGGTACAAAACATGTAGCTTGATCCACAACTTATTGTTTTTTGAAATTTGGGTGCAAACGGTTAGGTATAGGTGAGGACGCCAATACCTTGGACAAGGACTCATTTGCTTAGACGGGGACTCAAGTTGTCTAGGTAGGGACTTCTGCCGTCTAGGCAAAGATGCTATAATACATTTGCGTCCCTGTAAAAAGAGTTGGGCCCGGATGTAGTCTATTCAAAAATTACGCCCCAGTTTTAGGATATAAGCATGCAACTTCATTACAAGAATCAACACCCATACCCATTGAGTCCACACCCATATACAATAAATCCATACCTAGACAACCAATGTTCGATAGCATCCGCATCTATACCGCTTGTACCATCACTCAACTACCTACACCACCAACTGAATAAGTACTCGCCTAGCACTATTCCTGTCCATACCTCTGAATCAGCCCCGAAAATCTTAGACTTCACGCTAGAGCTCCAAGTTTGAGATGAGTACTTAAAGGGCGGTGGGCCCAACAGCCCTTGGACATTTGGGCTTCACTTTTCACATCTACTTTCTTAGTTCTAACACCTTTTCCAACAATTTGGATTATAACACCTAGTAGT
The DNA here is from genome assembly GCA_963969395.1 of Pseudoscleropodium purum. Lineage (NCBI taxonomy): Eukaryota > Viridiplantae > Streptophyta > Bryopsida > Hypnales > Brachytheciaceae > Pseudoscleropodium > Pseudoscleropodium purum. Next base: position 27,882,622 of record OZ017798.1, read on the forward strand.
TGTAATTTGTACATTCATTGTGATTTGAATTTGAAATACATGTCTACTTCTACAACGGATATTAATGAAGTTCCTTGCAAAATGTGGCCTTGGGATAAAGGAAGGAATCGTAATTTGAAGGTATCTAAAAAGCCCTTGCACATTTTGCTTGATCCCAATAACCATGCTTTTGTAGGTTGGAAAAAAACCCCACAACCATGGACTATGAAGACTTGTGAAAAATACATTGACTAGTGTTACATAGACAAAGTATTTGTACACTCTGAGCATAAAAAACATTATAAGTTTAAAAGTGCCAACCTTCACTATTGCAAGGACCCCTTGTTTTATCGAAAGATGCATCCAAGTATATCAGCACCTATACAATACTGCATTTGTACATAGAAACGAATCTAAGATTACAATGTTGAATATAATGTATGCAAAGGAGAGGCTCCAACGTAGGATGGATTGGCGTTCAATGAAGAGTAAAACAGATGTTCCAGAGAGCATTGATATCCCCAAAGCAAGGAAGTATATAAGCAAAAGAAGGCCAACAAAGGCAAAAAGCAATGACGAACCAATTGCAGATGCATGTGTCGAGTGGTTTGAGGACTCAAATGTTGACCTCAAGTCGGGATGCACAAAGGAAGAAATGGACCAAAAACTCAAAATTCTGAGAGCTACTGCCTTTGGATTGAAAAAAATAGGCAGTAATAGCACAATAGGTGGACCATTGTCAAATCCTTCAGATCGTAATACTAAACACCTTGCTAAACTTGATAGGTGGGAAGCTAATCAAGATATGTTAGAGCATCCAATGATGATTGAAGAGTTGCTACAATCCTATATATCTTTATTAAAGATGATTGAAGACCAAGATGCTCAGCTTTGTCAACAAAAAGAAACTCACAATAAGCAAGTAGAAAACCTAAAGAGAAAGTTCAGTATTAAAGAGGAGGCATACAAAAACAAGATTGAAGACCTTGAGCATGCCCCCCACCTAGCCTATTCAGGATGAAATTATTAGAATGATCATCTTTCTATGTTGTTAGAGAGGTAATTAGATATACATAGGGGTATAAGGACATTGTACATTTGTAAATAATCTATAAAGTTGGAGAATGTTGATAACAAAATATTTTGTTATGTTGCCATGTATGACCTTTATATCTTTTGGAGAGGTTTATTCACTTTATTGGGGTTATAATTTGTTAAAATAAAAAATCAGCATGGTTCCTCCTACATGAACAAAAAAATTCACCTAACATTTTTATAGAACTTTACATGCGTATTAACTCCAAATGCCCTACAATTACAAGTACAACCATAGAGTTTCCAAACATCAAGGCGCAGACACTGGGGCACGGACAAAAGTTGGGGTGTAGACATTGGAGTGTACGGGTGTAGACTCAAGACAAACCATGCACTTTAGGAGACTTCCCCATTTAAGAATGCTTGGGCACGAACGTAATAGTGATTAGGCGAAAACATAGGGAATCAGAGTTTAGGAGACCCCCGAAGTGTCTCCAAAGTCTTTTTGGTTTTGTCAGACAGGCGTGGACATAGGAATGTTGGGGCGCGGTTGTAAAAACTCCAAGTCCTCTTCTAGATTTCCAATCGCCAAGGCACGGATGGAATATCCGAGTGCAGACTCTAGGGTGTGGACACTACAAAATAGCTCATTCAGGGCCACAAATTTGCAATGTTGCTTTGGATCCTACCTCTGATTTGATAGTGCGGATTGTTTTAGACTACTAGCCTATACTTGATGAGCTGAAATTTAATGGTGGCTTCAATTTTAAAATTTGGGAGGGAGACACTTGCACCAAATTTTCTCTATTTTAAACAAAATGTTTTTTAGAGGTATGCAATAGCATTATAGCAAATTATTATTTCATTGCTAATGATTGTTCTGTTTTGTTTTTTAAACCTTTTCCTTATTCTTCAAATTGTCCCCTTGTTTTGAAATAAAATTAAAGAAGATTGAGACTATACAATAAATTCTAGGTTTCAACCAAAAAATGTAGCATTATCCCATTCCTTTGTTCAATGGGACACTTTAAATAATGCACGGAGGCATCTAATGCCATTCACTCTTCCATTTTGAGGCAGATCCTACTAAAGGAATAAATGATAAGTAGAGTATTACCTTCATCATTTATTTTTTACTTTAGAATTAAAGAATATTCATCAAATGCCTTTTTTGGTTTATTTGGAGTTGGGGAAAAAAAATAATACTAAAAGAAAGTTCCTATAATCATTGATTTTTTTTTCAACTTAAAAAGTATAGATTACTTGTCAAATGCCTTCATACCTTTAAATTAGGAAGTGGAAAAAAAATACCATGAAGAGAAAGTTTCTTTCACCATTGCATTTATTTTGCACTTGAAGGGTATAGGTTATTCTTCATGTGCCTTGGTGCATTTGAATTAGGAAGTAGAAAAAAAAATATTGTGAAAAGGAAGTCCCTTTCACAATTGAATTTATTTTGCACTTCAAGGGTATAGGTTATTCTTCATGTGCCTTGGTGCATTTAAATTAGGAGGTAGGAAAAAAAACATTGTAAGAAGAAAATCCCTTCCACCATTGATGTTTTTTTTAATTTAAAGATTATAAGTTGATCGGCACATGCCTTGGTCCATTTAAAATTTTGAATGATTGACACGTGATTTAGGGTATAGGGTATATGGTACAAAGTATAGGGTTTAGACTTCCACTAAATTGATAATTGGGAAAGTAGAAAAACTGTAGTTCTTAAGAGTTTTTGTACTCTGAAACACTTTGTGTTCTTGTACTAGGACGTACAGGCATGGACTCAAGACAAACCATGCACTTTAGGAGACTTCCCCATCTAAAGACACTTGGACACGGATGTAATAGTGACTAGGTAGGAACATAGGGAATTAGAGTTTAGGAGACTCCCAAAGTGTCTTCAAAGTCTTTCTGGTTTTGTTAGATGAGTGTGGGCGTAGGGACATTGGGGCGCGGATGCAAGAACTCCAAGTCCTCTTCCAGATTTCCAATTACTAGGGTGCAGACTCTTGGATGTGGATGGAATGTCCAAGTGTAGACTCTAGGGCATAGATGCTACGAAATAGCTCATATGGGGCTACAAATTTGCAATGTTACTTTGAATCCTACCTCTGGTTTGATAGTGGGGATTGTTTTAGACTATCAACCTATACTTGATGAGCTGAAATTTAATAGTGGCTTCAATTTTAAAATTTGGGAGGGAGACATTTGTACCAACTTTTCTTTCTATTTCAAACAAAATGTTTTTTAGAGATATGCAATAGCAGATTGTTTTGTTTTGTTTTTACACCTTTTCCTTATTAGGAAGTAGACAAATTTGGAAGTAGAAAAAAATAATACCAAAAGGAAGTTCCTAGAACCATTGATTTTTTTGCCACTTAAAAAGTATAGGTTACTTGTCAAATGCCTTGTACATTTAAATTAGGAAGTAGAAAAAAAATATCAAGAAAAAGAAGTCCTTTTCACCATTGAATTTATTTTGCACTTCAAGGGTATAGGTTATTCTTCACATGCCTTGGTGCATTTAAATTAGGAGGTAGGGAAAAAAATTGTAAGGAAAAAGTCCCCTCCACCATTGATTTTTTTTAATTTCAAGATTATAAGTTGATTGGCATATGCCTTGGTCCATTTAAAATTTTGAATGATTGACAAATGATTTAGGATATAGGATATAGGGTTTGGACCTCTAATGAATTTGTCATTGGGAAAGTAGAGAAACAGTAGTTTTGAGGAGTTTTGTATTCTAAAACACTTTGCTTTTTTGTATTAGAATGTATAGGGGCGGACATTGGATTGTACAGGTGTGGACTTTGGAATGTAGAGGCATGGATGCTGAGACATTTAGGTGTAGACTCAACAACAGACCGTGCATTTCAAGACTACGTCATTTAAGGACGCGGGGATGCAAAAAAAAGAGTAATAGGGTGGAAATATAGGGAATCAAGAGTTAGGAAACTCTTAGAGTGTCTCCAAAGTCTTTTTGGTTTGGATAGACGAGCGTGGACATAGGGATGCTCGGACACGGACGCCAAAACTCCAAGTCCTCTTTTGGTGTACTACTGAAAATCCTAGAATCAGGGCGTGGATGTTGAGGTGTAGGCACTAGAACTGCAAGTCTTTTTCTAGTGCCCTTCTAGAATTCCTAGTATGAGGGCACAGACACTGCCAAACAAGTAATGGGATGGGGGCAGGGGTTCATAGTATAAAAATTAAGTATTGATTTTCTTTTTTCTTTTACACCATCAATTCTATTGATTATCATAAATTTTTTTAATTTGGAATTTTGTAGTGCCAAGAAATTCCAGAAATGGTCGTCAAATTTATCTGAAACTATAGGGCATTGTTGAAAATATTTATGTTTTCCAACTTTGAAGGCTAATATCTTCCAATGTATATAGTCAAACTTTACAAAAAAATTTCTACATGAGCTAAGACAAGTGAGGTACCATATCGTACAATTAAATTCTAATAATTTTGTTCCTACCGTTAACGTAGCAGAAATGGCAATTTCGAGGAATTTTTGACAAAAAATCGGCCTACAAACTTCTTTCTGAGTTAGCAAATTGAAAAAATGGAAGTTGCACTTCATAAAAGAGAAATCACTTGTATATTTCACATTTGTCATACATTACAAAATTTGGAAAAAGCATGACTACAAGCCTTTCTAATGCTAAATACTTTTCTACAATATTCCATGTTTCAGTCTAGTGCAGATGGAATTGCATCTAATCAATACTTATGGAACTACTTGACCCACTACTAAGTACTGCTTTGTTGTTGTGTGTCCCAACTACCACATGTTCCTCGTTCCCGTAAAGTCTTCTTACTCTTGATCAAATTCGTCTTACTGGCTCGTCCTCTTTTAATAAATCCTTCATGAATTGTGATTGTTGCATTTTTTGAAGGGCTAGTCGAGTCCTATGGCTATGTTCATCCATCAAAAAGTCAATGGCCTCACCTTTGAAGATTTCATGCCATTCTGATTCCGAAATATGCACTTCCTCTTGAATAATAGGCTCTTCATATGCACTTTTTTCAACAATACGAACTTCATCATCATCGGTGACATGAATTCCATCCACATTCCATAACCACCTTCTTGGATGTGGTCAAAATTGGAATTGGTTTTGATCTTCGTTCTAGTGGCCATTGAAGCATTGGTAGAAAAAATTTTGTTTTCCAAGACTAAAGTTGTCCTTGATGGGGATCAAATGTTCACATACTCTAACAACTTCAACTGCATTGTTTTTCCAACTCCATGTATCAGAGAGTTCAAGTTTTCATAAAGAGTGGATCTTGTTATGCCAACTCCAAAGTAGGTATGCTCCCCACTTATCAGGATGTTTTGGGGCATTGGCCGCATTGAATTTCCAACTTGGTGGCATATAGGGCAGTAGTCCAAACAACTCATACAATTGCTCATAGAAAGGAGCCTTGCACATTGCACACCACCTATGACATATCATCAAGCTAATCAAGAAGATTGGGTGGTACAAGTGATTGCATGTGCCCAAGTGCATTCCACCTTCGGGGCCAAAAAGATTCAAATAAATGGGGCATGTAGTACCATTGAGTACAAAGCTAGAAGGCTGGGACCATAGTAAATCCGGATTGCAATCAAGATGTGCTGACCGGGCATTTTCGAAATCCCAATCATGTTGAGACCAATCAATCATGGTTTCATAGCTAGTAGTGAATTTTATTGCCATGTTCTCCACAATGAAAAGGCTATTTACATCAACCCATGATGTTAAGCCAAAATCCTTTTTTGATTATGGAGCAAGTAATTGTTGGCCACCTTCTTGATCTCCATAGCCATCTGATTGCTTCGGTCCACTATAAACACGTATGCCAACTTCCACTAATAGTACTATGACACCATTGCATCTAATTTACTTTGGAGATTTGCATTTTTGGAACGCAAATCTCCAACTTCTTTGTTGAGTGGCCCTACGTTGTTCCCCTTTACCAAGTTTTCAATAGCATTTTGAAAAGCATGACAAAATTCTTGTATATCACGTTTTTGCTTCGCAATCAAGTCATTCTTCTTTTCTAATTCATTGCAGATTTTGGCAATATCTTCATACAACTGATTGATGAGTATATTTTTTTCATCCACAGTTGTAGTCAAAGCAGCAATTGTCTTCACATTGGGACTCATATTTTCAATAGTTGCCACGCCATCTTCAACCATTGTCGCGTTGTGTTCAGCTTCACATGGCTCATTTTGTTGTGTCTTCCTTTTTTGGCCTGCAACTGTGCTCTATAATCCAGTGGATGTGGTGGAATACAAGTTCCATCCGAGTCATTGTCTATATTTGAGTCTGTAGTTTGGTAGTGATCAACCAACTTGACCATGGTTCTAATGGTGCCTAATCCGCCATTTGGATATTTTCACATACCCTTTAGAATAAATCCATCTGTAGCCCATGGAACTTTGATGTGGTCGCCAGAACCTTTCAACATTGACCAATCCACCCATTTCTCAAGCTTCAACTTAGCATGCACACCTCTTAGAATGAAAAGGTTGACTTCGTTTCATTTCACGATGGGCTAATCATACAAAACTTGGTACACCTCAATGCAACAATCCTGGAATGCTTCATCGCTGCAATACTTCAAGTTAGCTTTGTGAAAGCGGCAATGGAAGTTGTGACGTTCTTTTGGGAAGGCCTTGTCGATGTGACACTACTCTATGTACAGAGCGTAGTGATTAGTGCTCCATGGATCCAATATTGCCTCCCAACCTTGAAAGGCAAGCTTGGCTAGATTTTATAACACGTGTAGCCGCTTGCATTGGATTTGCCCTGGCCTTTGTCGTGTCTTGTCTCGTTGCTCTTTCCTCAATGACCCTAGTGTCAACATGTTGATGAAGATAAAAAAAAAACTTGCATAAATGTAGTAGGTTGATTCCACATGTACACCCTTGCAACCAGCTCAAGAAGAAGTGGAGGACCAAGGAGGTTGTGGGGCGACTTGTGATAGGTGGGGATAGCCTTATATATCCACTAGTGGTACAGACGTTGGGCGTTGGCATAAACGGGTGGGGCGGGGACGTGTCGAGTCTAGGTGAGAATATAATAAGGGAACGTGGACGTTATTGAGGGTAGGGCACGAATGCATGGTTTGGGTGCGGATGTTGTCGAGTCTGGGGGGGGATGTAATCAACAAGGGACTGGGAGATAGGGCAAGGACGTTGCTATGGACAAGCACAGACTTGGGCTGGGTACGAACATTGTGGGGTTTTGGCACGGACATAAGAGGGATAGGACATAGACATAGAGGCTAGCTGGGGACTTGAAATTCAAGGCGGGGACATAATCGAGCCAAAGCAGGAACGTTGTCGACTTGGGCAGGGACTATATATTTTGTGGCCCCAGCACTTGGCATTTGCCAAGTTCACTTCCACTCGCCTCATGTGCTAGCTTGCTCTGCAATCTAAGCTTTTTGAGTTGGATGGAAGTTAGGGCTTGGCCCTAGCAATATACCCCTTTTTTTTCTTTTCCAAGAACTCTATTCGGGTTTGAATCACATACCTGTTCTTCACTTGAAAATGGCTACGAAAGGGAGTAGTTCATCTAGGACGTGTCCCATATTTGTAGACTCGGATAGGCCGGTTGAGAAAGAACCTCCACCAATGAACAAGTCTATGGCCATTGGTTCATCGAACCCTTTGTCATCAAGCCGAAAAAAGCAGAAGAAGCCTTCAAACCTCAATTGGCCTCCCCTTCTGTACACCAAAGAATGTAGAGCAATAGGAATGGAGTTCTATAAGCGACGAACTTTTTTGATGTTGCAAAAGGAGTACCTAAACAATGAAGAAGAAGGTTACCACAAGCTTACACAAGATTTACAACGGAAGCTTGAGTTGAAGTTGGAAGCATATAAGACTTTCAACAATTACTCAAACCATTGGTTACACTTAGATTTTCTTGATAAAATGGTTATTGCATTGACCACTAACGCAATGCCAAGCTATCTATACCATGTGAAGAAAAAAGAGTGTGCTACCAATTTGGACGCCAAAGATAAAGAAACAATTTCAAAACTAGAAATGGTTTGGAATTGGTCTCAAAAGTTTTCTAATAGCTACAATAAAGCAAAATCACCATGGAAGGATACAATAGAGAAATGCATATTGGACCAATATGTGAGTGGATTTGTAGATTGGCGTCCACCTTCAATAAAAGTGGTACCTATGCCAAGACAGAAGGAAGAAGGCGCATATGGTAACGTAAGGAAGGTGCAATTGACAAAATTGACATGCATCTCTAGTTGGATGGATTTTGTAGGGAAGGGATTGAAGACCTAGAATGAAAAGGAGAAGCATTGAGATATTGTGCTTGAAGCTACGCGGTGTTTAGTATAGCACCTAGGCATCATTAAACTTTCATACTTGCACCTAGGCACAATGGAAGGCTATATACTTTGGTGGAATGGAGGATCTTTAATTTCTTTTTGAAAAAGTACAACTCCAAAATTTCAGATTCAACAGATGTGAATGATATTGTGCAGTTGATTGGTACCAATTTTACAACTGAGGAGCTTGGGTGGATTGCCATAATTGTAGAAATCGAGTGCATTTGGCATTGGCATTGTTTATTATAGTGGGAAAATGCTATGACACAGATTACATTCACAACAACATTTCTACATCCATTGTTTTGCTCCATTTTGATCTTTGGAAAGAAAATATGGTTTACATCAAGCTTTGTGATTGGAAGCTTTCAAGCCAAGTGAAGGAAAAGGAGCCATCAAAGTACAGTTATAAGACATATAGTGATATGCAAAAGGTGAAAGAAGCTCGAAAGTTTGTTGCCTTGGAATTGTTTTTTCTTTACAACAAGGAAGATCCCAACAATTCATTCCATGTTGTGCAAAAAAAACACCTTTATTCCAAGGTTGTTGACGCATATGCAGTAGCATGAATCGCATTGAGGATTTGGAATGAAAAATGGGATTCATTTGATTTTTCCAAGGATAGGAAAGAGCAATATGTTAACCTACTATTGAAATTGCAAAGCCTCATGAGAGAAGATCCTCTCCAAAGGGCGTCTGTCTTGGAGGTCCTTGACACATTGAAGTAGAAGCCATATTGCTAGACTATGCTTGAGTGTTGCTTTTGTAAATTAATTTTTTTTTTATTTTTGCAAATTTAGTATGTAGTAGCTATTTTGAAGGTGATGAATTTTCTCCTATCATCATCTAAGAAGATCGTATGTACTTGGCATTTGCCAAACACTTTATTGTATATAATACTATAAATATACTAAAGATCCTATTTTATAAAATGATTAATTTAATTAATTTGACATCATATACAATATAATGTAATCATGTCAAATTCCAAATCCTTGAATGATACGATGATATTCACAGCAAACATGTATTCTAGTATGAAATGTCCACGTCCTAATTCCACTTGGCAGCCAGGTGTCGTTAAGGTAACTCTATGTCACCTTCTTTTACCTTCATAGAAAGTCAACTACATGTTGACTACATCAGATGGGCGGCACCTCTACCAGACGAGTGGTCCATCCGTTTACTATGACAACTCTGCCCTACTATAAGCAATAAGTAGCATGTGTTCATTACAAACTATTGAGGCACTAACTAACAATCATTTAAAGAAGAACTCTATAAAAAAAAATTTAAGTCAATGGTCACAAGGGCTTAAGCACTATGCTTTTTTCATTTGAAGCTTCAATGTTTTTCTCAAAAGAATTCAAAAGGATAGAAGCAAAACAAATGAGGAGCAATATAGTAGTAAGCATGATAAGTAAGGTTGAGACTTATAATTAAGTACATAAAGATTTCCAACTCCTTCCAATGATTGCTTTAGTTCACCTAGGTGCATGTGCTAGTAACTTCAACTTTAAGTTTTCATCTTCAAATCCAATGTTTGCTCCTTTGAAGCCAAAGTTTTGCCACCAATGCAAGTGAAAAAACTCTGCACACATTTCAATTATTATCTACCTTGAAAAGTGCTAATGCACAAAAATGTGATAGATGTGTTTGTACAAAGTAATCACAATATCATAGTATAGATAACCTTTATTGCAAAACACATAGTAGTGTAGCTATAAGGTGGGAGTATCTAAATCAAAGTCATTAGCTATTGTTTAATAAAACACTGGTTTAGGCCACAATGACAAATCACCACCTTTTTTCATCTCCACACATTGTTCTTGATCTATATCTCTTCATTTCAATAATCACCTTGATTAAAATTTGAAGATCTAATTCTTCTCTAAACTACCCTATTTTAATGTCTTGATATAAGACCTCCCTTTTGATTGCCCTCTCTCAATTGAACTTTGCTATGAATCAACAAATGTCCAATTTTCTTTCAAGAAAATGTTTGTAACCTCTAATGACATCTAAATTATTCTTCAATTCTTTATGCTCAAAAGGGACGCAAGATTTATAGAAATGTCAATAGCCTACTCACAAAAAAGTAGTGCAATAATGAGCTCAAAGAATATATTATAAGCTCACTAGAGTCTACAAAAATGCCAATAGCTTACTCAAAAGAAACAATATAATAATGAGCTCAAAAAAATATTATTAATCAATTCCAAATTCAAACAATGCAAACAATCCAAATCAACAAACATATAAAACTAGAACAAGTAAATCTAAAAATCTAACTACATCTTGTATATAAATACCACCTTTGTAGTTCTTTCAAACTTTGCTTGTAGTTATATTATCTTATTTGCAATTTCTTTGAATTTAATGATTGTGTATTCAAATTTCAATTCATGTGATAAATCATTCAAGTAATGAATTAAATATTCTTTATCGCAAGTGCATCGATTATGGCATGTTGAAGTACAAGACGCCACATTGCAGCTGAAGGGGAAGACAAGGAGATTTTCAACACCCTCTTTCTATCTATGAGGAATACCACTCTAGATATGGTAACAACTATAGTCATATACTACAAAAAAATGAGGAAAAATGTGACTGCGATAAATGATTGCTACGCAATCATTCCGGATAGTCACGATTGCAGTATGATTGAGGTCCTTGCAGTCATTTATATAAATGCTTGTAGTTTTATTATCTCCATCCAAAGTGGTCTTGGATGACTATTTGGATGAAAAGAATAGTATATGAGGTATAAAGAAAAGAAGTTAGAGAAAATGGAGACTTTACTGCCATCTTTCAAGTGATTTTTTTCTTTGTCGTGACGTGAACATCTACATCACCAATCATTGAGTAATCATTTTGCAATTAGGGCAAACGCATTCAAAATCTGATGTGGACCTCCACATCAGCAATCATTCTCTTGTCATTTTGAAGTTATAATAGACCCATGAAAAATCCAATGTAAATATCCATGTCAACAATCATTTTCTTGTCATTTTCAAATTATAGCTATACATCATACTTAATACATTACATAAAATATATTATATACATTACACCATACATCATATACAATATGCCATATAAAATACACCATACATCGTATACAATATGCCATATAAAATACACCATACATCATATACAATATATCATATATAATACATCATTTTTTGCAAAATATTGCCTGGCTTCCTAAACCACTAAATGTGAATAAAGAAGGAGAAGTATTAAACCTTTATACAAGTGGAGCTAGTAGGCAAGACAAACCATGTGGGATATGAAAAATGTAGGAAATGAGTTACAAGTAATATTTCAAACTTCATTTAGGCATAGTAAATTTTTTTTTCTCAATAAACTTTGAACTAAAGAAAATTGGGAAATCAATCTCACTTTCATTTTCCAAAAATTCATTTCAGATTTTGGGTCTCAAATCAAAAGTTGTAGACAAATTTGAGAAAAAGATTTGAAATGATTTTTTTTGACATTTTCTTAACATACAGAAGAATCCTAATCCTCTATTACTTTATAGAAGTTAGTATTTTGTTATAGAGATAATTGTAATTCACTCATGCATTTAGTATTAGAACAGATTGCCATGAAAATGTTTGAAAACACAACTATGACATTCACTGCGTTCATTGGTCACTAGAATAAGTCAACTCTTCCTTCACCAAGAAATGACTTGTTCGTGACTATATACAGAGCATGTTAGTCATTCTTTAGTGGCATCAATGTCATTCAACAATCACTTTTCTCCATTTGCAAAATTGCCAAAGTCAATGCCAAGTGGGGTTTATTGAACGTGGAACTGAGCTGACACTTTTGACTACAGTAGATGTTGTTCATATAAATAGAAGTACAAGCAAAGTAAGATTGGAATATTGGAAGGTGTCAGCCATTAAGAAGCCCTTTACATTGCAAGTTTTTGTCATATGCAGTGCTTTCTTGTAAAGTGACTGATCAAACTACCAAAATGTTTGGAAGCAATTACAAATATATTTGGAATATTTAGAAGAAATAAAAAATTTGGGACCGAGGATGTTAAACCCTTTTAGATACAAAAGGGATTGGGACGTCCTAAGCATTGCCTTTTCTAAATGTGAGGAACAAGCAAAATCCCACATTCTATACACTTTATAAGATGAATCCCTGTAAAACTAGAATGCCAAATAATTTAGCCCCCTTTGAAAATGCTTCTTGCGAAGAACTATTTAGGTAGGTCATGTTCAGCTAATCTTTTCTAAATGCTCTTCTATCGTATAGTCTACCTTGAAAATGCTACAAAAAAATTAGAGAAGCCAAAATCCTAAAGCACCCTAAAAATTATCTGAATCCGTTCCAGGTGGCACATTGCAATCAAGTAGTGAATAAGTCATGTCTGAGTGATAGAACAGTCATTCTGTAGTCGTTTAGAAGGTTCTCAAACTGCAACACAAAAGACTAAGTCAGATTTCTTTTTCTTTTTCCGTCCAAAAAGAACTACTTCCCAACATGCCATGCATTCCAGCTACCATTCATTTACCAGTCATATGTAAGTCAAAATAAGTCACAAAGAAGTCAGCAAATTCACTAGTAAATGACTGTGCCGTCCATAACGACAGAAGACGGGTCCATGTCAACAGGACATCAACGTTCCGGATGTAAAATTGTGGATAAAGCGTCCTTGCCGTCTCCTCGTCATCTCCTAGTCGCGAACATCACTGCCACTCAATTGTGGTGATAGAGATCATTTGGTGTTGGTGCAATTAGAGAGGAGCAATAATTTTTTAGTCATTCTAGACAACAAGTCATTTTTGTGCAATCGTGTTTTTGTCCATTTTCTTGTAGTGATAGAATTGCCTCTAATTGTTGTGGCCTCACAAGATCTAGACACTATGATCGTGGTGCCTCAAAAGCTTACTCGGAATAATAGATTTAGTATGTAAATTTTTAGATTTTTAAAATCTTTCTATTCATGCTAATTTTAATGTTCAATGAATTTAACATTCTATCATTTGTGTTTGAAGCCGTAAAGGATTGATGGTGACAAATGCATTGACAAAGAAGCAAACTTTTTTTTTTAGTATAGAGAAGTCTTTTGACCTTCCAATGTACGTTGAGCAAATGGCATCAACTTTTGCCAATTTTGATTGTTTTAAACTAAAACGCCGTATAGATACTTATGCTTTGAATGTTTTAGATTTATAAATGAGTCAACATTTGAGAGTATAGAGACTTTAGATTCATCTACCACCACAGATTTTACCACTAAATCTACTACAAATTAGTTTCATGAGATTGACATATAATGTAAGTTGAACCATTATGTATTGATTTCCCTTCATTATTTTGCATAGTATGATTTCTATGAAATTTGAATACAATAGCTTATTGCAATAAGAATTTGCTAAAAAGGTTTGTAAGTGACTTAAATTTTGGAAAAATGAACTCACATTTTTGAAAAATCAAAATTACATACAACCACAGTCATAGGTCTATCATCTATTTTTTTCAAAAAAAATTTCCCGCTCACAAGCTCACATGCTAGCAGCCTTATTTTTTAATGCAATGGTTTTTCTACTTGTTAACATAAAAAATAAAAAATAAAAAAATTGATGATATTTATTAAAATGTTGGCTTTTATTTAATTTAGAGCAAATTCCAAGAAGTTGTAAAAAGACCTTAGACATTTAGGAATTAATTGGATTATCTAGCCATTGATGTATTCAAAATAAATTATTATAGTAAAAGGATATTATTGGGTAAACAAATTTTGACCAATATCAAAAATTATAATCTCATGAAAAGTATCTATTTATTTACAATCAAGTCTTCTATCATACTCTATAAATCTACCAAAATTACAAGTTTAGCCAAACAAACTATGAAATATTTCAAATGCTCAAAGCATTTAAAATATTTCAAAATTTGATGAATTTTTTCTTGAAAATGTTGCAATATTAATTTGTATTTAATTTTTAGTTTTTTGGATTCTTTTAATTATATGAAAAATTAATTATTTATAGTGGATTATATTACAATGGATCTTTTATATGTCCATATATAATTAGATTGAGCAATCCATGTTTATTATGGCAATTAACATAGTTATTAAGTTGCTTGCAAGATAAACTTATTTTTACAAAACTAATTGGCTTGATTGTCATTATTAAGATATATGACATAAAATAACTTTTAGGTACCACTCTTATGTATGATTTTATACACAAGACTCATTCCTTACAACTTTAAAGTTAGTATCTATATTCAATACAATACAACCTTATTACTTTACTGACATTTTTGCTTGAATTTTAGGGAGATTATTCAAGTTTGGATGAAATATTGTTGAAGTCTAAATCAATTTTCATCTCAATAAAATTGGTTTAAGATTCAAGTTAAAACATCACCAATTTAAAAAATTTCTTCTAAATAGCATGAGTGAAGCTAGTCTATTATACAGTAGAATTGAATTTTTAGCATGAGTGGAGCTAGTCTATTATACAGTAGAATTGAATTTTAGGCATGGTAGTGATCACTATAACAAATAAATTTTAAATTTTAAATGTAATAATTCCATTCATTCTAACTTGGCTTACTTGAGTGAAGTTCATTTTTCAAGGTTTGGACTATTGAGATGGAAATTGAAAGTGGTTATATTATTATTTGATTATAATTGCTATAATAGTTTTCATTTGTTCACAATCCTTGGTTTTAAAATTGATTGATCAAAGGCTTGGAAGTAAAGATTTAAGAACTTGAAAAGTCAAAATTGAAAGTAGGAGAGTTTCTATTGTAACAATTACTATTGTATTACAACTTTATTGTCATTGTGATAGTTGCCATTCTTTCCTACTCTAAATTAGATTGTTCAAGTTTTTGAATTGAATTTGATTTGAACATTTCAAGCATTGAAAATTTAATTTGAAGTGCAAAACCTACTATTCTATCATGTGTGCTTCATACTATTCCTTTGAAAACACCACCTAACCTTGTTCAATAAAAAACACTAGCTACACCTACTAAAAAAATAAAAATTTGCCTTTCAAATAAAATATGTACTAAAAATGTATGTACAAATACAATTTTCAATTATAGATATGGATATAAATATGGATATAAGTACAAATTTGGTATTCCCATATTGTTTGTCAAAATGAAGATTTTAGAAAATTGTATATTAAAAGTTTAGAAATTCAAATATGAGAGATTCCAAAAATGAAATCAATTTAGGAAATTCTAACCACAAGCCAAAATTTGATAAGTAGCCTTTTTAGATTATTTTCTAAAATATCCAACTTTGTTAGTGTATTCATTCAAATACACACTAGGTCCCAAGTCTCAACTATCCAAGTTCCAATTCATTGTCAAAGAAGGTGAATATATAATATCAAATGTAGAACTTTGGACTTTATAGTGTGGACACCAAGGATCCAATTTAGTGCTATCTAATCCTAATTTATCTTATATATTTAATATTATGCAACAATTGAATGCCCCCAAATGGGTCAAAAAGTCAAACATCCATTTTTGAACACTTGTAACATCAAATCTACATTGAACAAAGTTGAACAAAATTTCATCCTACTTGGATACTTTGTATAGTGCTTTTTTTCATTTTCTATTCAAAGAAATTGTTGGGACTTGAAATCAAATTGGATTTTTGTTTTTGTTGAACCCAATTTGGCCCATGACTCCTATAATTTTGTCACCAAGATTTTTATAAAATATTGCTATGTAGGTGTTTGGGAGTGGGAGGATTTTGAACTTGGGATGTACTACTTAGTCCCTTAGAATTCCAATTTTCAATTCTCTACAAGTTAGGTTTAGCAAGACTTGGGATTTGGATCATAGTGTAAAATATTCCTTAGTCGATTTCAACTAATGAGACACTTACTATTATATTTTCCTTGTATGCTCATGGGATTGTAATGGTTGCCATTCCTTTTAAATTCTTGTTCTAATATTAATTGGTTGTTTAAGATTTGGAGTTGAAATTGAAGTGAAAAATGAACTTTTAAAGGCTTCAAAAGTTGAAATTGGAAGTATTGAATTTCCTATTGCATTACTTAACTATAATTGCTTTGCCATTTGCCATTTCATTCCCTATTTGTGTTCATTGTGATGGGTAGACATGCCTTTTCAATCATTACTTCCAAGTTGAATGATTAAGGCTTGAAAATAAACATTTCAAGGCTTAGAGTTTGAAGTTTGAAGTCTAAAGGTTGCTATCACATTATTTGATGTTCACTACTACAACACTTACTATATTATTTTCTTTATATGTTGTAGGATTGTGACATTTAAGACTTCTTAATTGTTGTTCTACTATTAACTATTCAAGACTTTGAGTTGCTTTAAAGTGAACTTTTAAGACTTTAAAAGTTGAAATTAGAAGTTTCAATTTGATGAATTAACTATGATTACTCTTACTCTTGACATTTACCTTTTCATTTCCTATTTGTATTCTTTATCATGGTAGTGGCCATTCTTTTGCAAGGTTTGGGAATTGAAAGTGAAGTGAACTCTTCACAAAATAATAATCCTATGAGGCTACGAATTGATTTGTTGCGAGGAACTTTGAGGAGCACCTTACTTGAACAACAAGTTGTAGCTACAAGGACATAATGTCTTGTAGTTGACGTTTTATTTTAAAAATTAAATAGAAAAAAAATACTGTTACAATTTCCTTCAACTTCATATGCTTTCTCTCATCTTTAACAACTTCTGGGCTAGTGTCCTACACAAGCTAAGCTACTATAGAAGATTTATCCACTTGGCACAAGTCAAGTGAAGGGTGGATTCTGGCCAACTTAGTAGATAACTTAACCCTTAAACGTGAACAAGGACGTTTGACGCGTGATGGATGACATGGAATTCTTCTTATAGGATAGAAGTACAACCATTCATCTTCTCAATCTTGTTGTGAAAAGGGAAAGTCTTCTATAATAATTTGACTTCCAATGAATACTTTTGCAATATTTTAAGCCAATGATTTGGTAATGAAATGGGATGATTTGCAAGGTCACTTCTTCGTCCTTCAAGGTTAACCTTCCTCAGGAAATCCTATCAGCTTACTGTAAGTTGAGTTTTGTGGATTACTAAACTTACCTTAGGTCAGGGTGAGAACGGGTGCTCTCTGGCCAGGCGGGGTTCCAGTAACAGTGAGGTAATTACTGCATTAACTTACTACGGTACCTGCTGTAATTGGCAAGTCTCTACAGTACCTTATTTAGTTCTACTGGAGCAGAAAACTATGAGGATTTAAATATTCGATTTTGTCAAAGGGATCATGCATGTGTGTAGAACGCACTCCAAGGAATCCCGATCACGAATAATGGGGCTCGGGATCGTGGAAGCGGAAATGACTCGACGTCCCCACCATAGGGAACACTCGCCGCGGCCCCGGGCGCCCGGAGAACAATTTGTTCGACTACTGTGTCACCGGTGCTCGCATTGCCCGACCCGACCCGGCCCGGTCCGGTCCGGAAGGAAGAAGTGGCGAGAGGAGAAGCCGGGGACACTCAAGAGTCGAAGAAGAGCACACAAGAGCCTGAAGAGCAATGGCGGAAGCTCCATAGCTGAACTCAGAAGCGTGCAGGGATACATCGGATTACCGGTAGCTTGCGCCCGTCGATACCACAGGTTGGAGTTTAGTGTTGCGTGTGCTTCTGCGGTTGAATTTTCGTTTTACGTTTGGCTAGACGTGCTCTGTTTTAGCTGAACGAAGGCCATTGCAGGTTTAGCCGGTTGGTGTTTGTGCCGGTTTGTTTTCGTTGCCCTGGGGTTTGAAGCCTCTTGTGATCGCGTCTGGTTGAGTTCGGTGGAGATTGGCGGTAGTGGCACTGGAATTGCTTCCGACGTTTTATCTATGGAGTATTGTGAGGTTGAGTGTTTTGGTGGTTCTGGTATTGTACCCTGTCGTTTGGATTTTGTGCCTGGTGCTGTTGAGATCCTGGTGTATATTGCAGTCTGGTGATTAGGAGCTTGAGGTGCAGGGACCGGTTGTTCTTCGTCGCTTTTGTGCATAGGGGAGGGGTTGGCAGGCGTTTCTGTGGCATTGATTTTTCCGAAGCGCATCGCAGGAATCAAAGCCTTGACGGGAATTCTCGATTCGGAGGAGAGCAGGTAGTTCAGTTTTGTTCATCGCTGAGCAGCTGGTGGAAGGATTCGGAGCGGGTCTAATTCGGTACGGTATCCACATTACCTGGCTTTGTTCGTGGCAACTTCGACGGGGCTCTTGAGATTTTTGAGGAAAGAAGTCTGCGTTTCTGTTTTCGAGTTGGATGTTGCACTCGTCTTTGACTTTGTTTTTGTCTCTATGGTTGGATCAGAGGTTCAAGTACATGCCGTCGCGTTGTATGGCTAAACAAGATTAGAAGACCGCTTGTGCAGGTCTGGGATTGGTTATCGTTCTCTTGCTAGGTCGGCGACTCGATACCGAGCTCTCTATGGAGACTTGTCTATGACTCGCAATCGACTTGTGGTGCTGTGGAATTAAGAAGCCAGAAATATTGATCGCTTTGCGTTTTGTTTACTGCCGTGCAAGCAATGGGGAAAGGGAAAAAACTTATCAATGATCCTAACGGTAAGAAGAATGAAGGATCGAGGCATGCTGCCATCAGAAACTGTCTTCTCTTGCAAGATCGATTCTACACATAACTAGGAGCCTACTTTGAATGAATAGTCGGTCCTCCAGTCTTTTAGAATTACGGAGTATCGCTCTTCATTGTCCTCTTTTGCAGCCTGATTCCTTACTTTCGATGAGGTTTGATCTTGATTATTGTCCTAAGCTGAACTGAATATATTCTGCGATTACTCATTTCTTGTCAACTTCACGCGTTCTTTGTTGGCGAATTTCTCTTCCTGAATCCTGATATAGTGATTGTGGGGCTTGTTGACCTTCAATTTGGGAATTGGAAACCTAGAAAAGTTCCTCCTCCCAAGCAAGGGTTTGGATAGTACAAGAGGGTTTAATATTTGTAAATTGTCACTTGATAGCACTTCTCTTTGGATCGGGGTGGTCTGATCTGATCTTCTTCGAAGTGTTATCGTTGTCCATGTTGCTTCGAGAAAGTTTCATGTGAATTGCTTGTTCAATGCAATATAATGCCCTTGCAGATCCTCTATGTGCATGCATCCAATACTCTTCTTACATTTAATGAGCAATCGGTTTTCTTGTGGTAAGGAATATATCATATTGAGATATTTTAGTTCCCCCCCGCCTGCTTTTAACGTGATCAGTTTATCCGCATGCCTTTCGCGTTTTGTCAGGATATGTTTCTACTGTCGTAAAATTGTGCAATTGCCATTCTAGGTTTGAATTTCTTTGAAAGCCTTTATTTTTGTCCTGAGTCCATGTGTCGTCATATCATGCTTTTCTCCTCCCCCTATCTTCTATCTGATTCTTTTCAGTCTTTCAGTTTGGAGTCAAGGATTGCACTCTGTAGTTAACTGGAGAATGAAATGTGCTGAATTATTATGCCTTTTCCCGTCTCTAGATTAGAAAGGCAAGAGTGTTACAATTCCCAGGGATCTCGTTTGAGTGCACTGTGTGTAGTCATTCTTCATACTTTGTGAATAATACTGCTGTCCACAAAGCTCAATCGATTGCCTCTTCCAAATTCTTCGAGTTTAGCTACCCTGGACGTACATTTGGACACTGTGATTCTTAGGGACCTTGCATTATTTGTGTGAGAGGCAGTTATTTTGTTTTGTAGATGGTATTTGAGATTTGAATTTCTGTTCATGTTCTCTTCTGGGAAGTCCGTGATAATTCCAGGCGTGAATTTATATTGAGGAATATCGATCGAGTGGTGAGGTAGTACTCGAGTGTGGCAGTTTCTTCTCATCGCTCTAAATTTTGTAATTATGAGGGTTAGGTCAATGATCTTGCACCGTGAGGTAGATTAGGCGCAGATTAGGCTCTCTAAATTTCTTATTAAGAAATTTTAACTTCATCAAATGTGATGTTTGATTGAACCATCATGTTCGATGTCTTGTTAAACGGAAGTGTTTCCGAAGGTATCCTGTAGATTGCATTCCATTGTAATCACTGTTGTGGGGTCCTTTGCAGTCATTTTTTTTCGTTTTCCCCTTCTTTCGCTGGGGTGGCTCCAAAGATCTGGCGAAATTTGCTTAATAGTTTGTTATTTCGGTAGCTACAATAGAATTTCTGTCGATTTGCAACATATATTTGTTGAAATCTGGCTAAATAATTGATTTTTCTTCCTTGAATTTCCCATAGGCTTTTAGTCAGACCAAAGCTTGCCAAAACCTGGCGATATTTAGCACAATGAAGAATGACTGGTCCGTTGTCCAGCGTGTTTGCCATCTGTCAATCAATCATCGTTTATGCTGAGCTCTTTCAATTTTTGGTTGTGGCGCAGATGTTGTCAAAGAACTCATCGAGGGAATGGTGGAGACATATCCTCACCTCACGTATCTTGATGGCTTTCCTGAGGTGAAACCAATACCTGAAACCTTTATTCTGATGATTACTCTTCTCCTTCCTCTAGACGGTGAATTGAATTTATGAATAGTTATGCTCTGTAGATCTTGCGGATCGTTAATGAAGTGATATAGAGGGTGAGAATTACTGGGATTCATTCACAGCAACAGAGTAGTTGTGAATCAGGATTTGTTTTTCTATTGAACTACAGCTCTTCAGCTCGTGAAAAGTGTGATCAATATTGTGTTATGCATTGCTAATTCATGCCTATCTGGTGTTGTTTAGGTTAAAGTGGTGCTGCGGTCAGATATTAAACGGGGCACCTACAATAAAGTTGCAATTATATCAGGTACTGTCTTTATGTTAATCCTTTTCTGTCTAAGTAGGAGCTACTCATATCAGAGGGTTGCATCTGGAGAATCAAATTTCCTTGGAAGGTTTTGTTAATTTATTCAAATTTTTAATGAAGCACCAGCAGAGAAATTTGCAATCGCCTTGTAAGCATCCCACTTGTCTTGATATACTTTGTTGCTTGTGTATTCACTTGAGATGATCTTGAGATGAATGGAATGTGTTTTTTGGTACTTCAAATGCTCAATTCCAGTAGTTAGTTATTTCGTTGCAGCTTCCTTTTGCCAATGCTGGGCGGTTAGTGTACAGGTGGTGGAAGTGGTCATGAACCAGCTCATGCAGGATATGTCGGTGAGGGTATTCTTACCGCTGCCATCTGTGGGGATGTATTTTCTGCTCCGTCCGTTAACGCAATCTTAGCTGTAAGCCACAAGCTTCTCGATCTCCACTTTGTAATGGATCATGACGAGCTTGGTATTGTAGTCTCCTGACTTCTGAAGCCTCCAACTCTTTGTTCAGGCTTCTCTCATCATACTCACATTTTCTGTACACTTCCGCTTTTTGCTCAACTGGTTATGAACCTATTTATTGGTTTCAATACAACCTGAAAACATTTCATAGCAAATTTAATAGAAGTAGAATTCTATTATTTAATAGAAACTGAACACCGAGTAACTGTATCTACGTAAAGAAACTTATTACTTATTGGAACAAATAATTCTACTTAAGCTGGAGTATGTTCTTTGGTTGTCTTTGGTGTCCGTTACAGCCATCTGTTTGCTAATTGTGTCTGCTATTGCAGGGAATTCGTGCGGTAACCGGACCTGCTGGTTGCCTCCTTATTGTGAAGGTGTTAATTCTCTTATTGCCAGAATGAGTAATTGTCAATGTTGTTTTTGTTGAGTGGCAGTTTAGCGTTTTTTGCTCCACTGATTTGATAAATGACAGCATTACGACATGATATTGATGGTTGTTGGACCCCTGTGATTGAGTTTTCGGATTGTAGAGAATCTCTGTGCTAACTATTGGATATATTAAGATGGACTTTGCATCATCATTGTAACAATCATGATTGATTTTGCAACTAAATTCTTTATCTATATACTGCAAATGAATATATTTGAACTGCTAATCGAAACGTGGTATTGGGATGCCAGAATTATACAGGAGATCGTTTAAACTTTGGATCTGCTACTGAACAAGCGAAGGGGGAGGGTTTTAAAGTTGAGGTATGGTTTAACGAGATTATGATTTGTGATCTTTCACTTGGCAGTTTACCACTCCATTTCAAAGAATTACAGTAACTTTTGGAAGGGGGCTATTCTGCTTCTCCTATCTGTCTATGCCAGCGCAAGGATTGTTTTTCGTGTTGGTTCCTTCTTTGCAAGGAGTTCATAACCTCATAGTCTTATTGCATCTTCTCTGTAATGTTAGTCTTTCTGAATATAAGATGTCATAAACTGATTGTTCGCTTCTGGATCGGTTTTTTTAATTGGTGAGTAACTCGTATACCATGTTTTATCCTGACTTTTATGGACGCAGATGGTGATTGTGGGAGACGACTGCGCACTTCCCCCTCCACCACGAGGTCCAGTTGGTCGACGGGGATTGGCTGGGACGTTATTTGTTCACAAGGTAGAAACTCTGCCTAATGACAATGGAATCTTCTACGTGCTAGATCCGTTTTTTAATCTTAAACTTGTTTGCATGTTTCTGTAAGCGTGTTTCGATGTGTTCTCTCTGTGCTGGGTTGCTTTACCGGTTAGAGGATGATCGTATACGTTTAAACTCTGAATTCATTTCCCCATGTGTGCCCCGTTGGCATCATTCCCTTTCGCTTGTAGTAGTCATACAGTTGTGAGTTCCAAATTCGGCAAAACAGTTCAGTAAACGAAGTAGGCATCCTACCATTTCTGCCCGACAAACTAATCTATACGGCAAGTACGTAGTTTTTCGATTATTATTAGCGTCTAAAGTTCGACTTATTTTCTTGGACTCCTATTTTATCTAGAAGTTCGGGGAAATCTTCTCGTTGTCGTTTGGTGTTGTTCGATTTGAACTCTTGTTATTATACTTCAGCACCCTCATCATCAGGGAACATTTGGGTTTATTGGAAAATAATCTTCATAATCTTGAGTGTCTTAAATTCCATTTTGGAGTTATGTTCCTAGGTTGCAGGTGCAGTCGCTGCTGCAGGTCGGCCTCTTGTTGAAGTTGCAGCAGAAGCACGGCGAGTCGCAGGGCTGGTAGGAACAATGGGGGTTGCGTTATCAGTGTGCACATTACCCGGGCAGAATACCTCTGACCGACTGGGACCTGGGAAGATGGAGCTGGGTTTAGGCATTGTAAGGATATCTTGTACACTCTTGAGTTTGTGTATTTGTTTTGATTCAAGCTCCACGTGTATTGCTATAAGGACGAATCTTTATTGCGATGCTAAGAAAATTTATTGGTATTAGTCAGTTTGTTTGAAATAAAGTCCTCGGCATGAGAATCAGGTGCTTTAATTATTTTGAGTGCGTTCCACCTTACTTAATGCTTACTTTTACTGACTCTAATACTTAGTGGTCATTCGGGAAACTAATTATTTTGAAGATCATATTTATATTTGCAGCATGGTGAGCCAGGAGCTATGGTAGCTGATTTGCAGCCTGTGGACATTGTTGTGTCTCACATCCTGAAGCAAATCTTATCTCAGGTGCAGTGTTGGTTTTTAGTCTAAGGACAGTTTGAGAAATGCTATCAGTTTGTTTGAAACTGTGCTATTATGGTTGCTTTTGGTCAAGTTCCTGTATATTTCCCCCCTTGGAATCTGCTTTAAGAGTAGCTCTGTGTTGAATTTTTAATTGGCACCTTATTTTTTGGACTCCTTTATTTTTTCTTTTCATGTGGCGCAGTAGGGAAGTTTATTCAGCCGTCTTGATTGTTTTTAGAGCTATAATGTGCTGGTCTTGAGAGCTCTAATTTGCTGAATATGGTATCTTCAATCGACTGTAATCTTGAGACCAATTGATACCGAGTCTTCCAATGGCAATATTAACAAATACGGTGTGTCATCTCTGGTTTACTCATCAACTAGGTCGCTTAATTTTTGCAGGAGACAAAATATGTGCCTATTAAACGAGGCAGTCGGGTTGTGCTCATGGTTAATAGGTATGTGTTCCAAAGCTTGACCGGGGTAGTATTTGTTTTTAGTTCAATTCTGTTTTTTGTGCGTTTGTGGTGACGTTACATCTGGATTCCTATCCTTTAATTCTGGTGGACACCTCTACTAATGATGGCATACTTCTATTGATCCACGAATTTGGCGGGTTTGTGTTGATCATAATCATTCCTTCCGACTGCTTTGGAATTTGCAACTAACAACTACAAATCTTGTGTAGCCTTGGAGCAACACCGATGATGGAATTAATGATTGCTGCGGGAAAAGCTGTCGCACAACTGCAAATCGAACATGGCTTAGCAGTGGAACGTGTTTACACGGGCTCCTTTATGACATCCCTCGATATGGCAGGTAGTTATGGCTCAGCTACTTTGAGCTTCTCAATTATAGAATTTTTAGGGGCATTTGTCTGGACATAGTGGGGCCGCCTCCCTTATTTTTTCAATTTCTGGTTGCTTGGCTCACAGCAGATTCTGCGTTTTATTGCGTACGGGTCCCGTCTTTCTTTTGCATGTGCCTAGGACCCTTTTTATGAGCCCGATTTATGATTCAAACTTTGCTTGTCCTATTCGAATGAGAATTTCGAGAATGTGATTGCTAAAGAGTTTTCCTGAGGACATCTTGCTTTATTATGTCTACAGGGATGTCTCTTTCTGTGCTGAAGGTTGACGACCCCATTCTAAGCTCGCTTGACTTTGCAACGAAGGCTCCAGCGTGGCCCGTTGGAGTTGGTGGTACAGTAGCAAAACTGTTTTTTGAATTGTCAACCTTCACGGTGTCATGAATTGTGGGCATTGGCGACTCGTGATTTTGGCTTTTTTCGTCAGCGTCATGATATGAGAAAGGCCTTCGTTTTGAGAATGCTTGTAGGGTAAGCCTATATAGATTATGTACAAGCATATTCGAATTATCATCAATTGGGCTTTCTCTCGTCGGAAGGGGTCCCTCCATCATTGGATCTCAGATTTTCAAGTTAAAGATAGCGAGCTTAAAATATGTCTCTGGATCGTCTTCATTACTTGACGCTTACAGACTCCTAAAAAAGACTTAAACGAATTATCCTCTCTTGTTGGTGGTTTCTTCAGGACCCCGTCCATCGACAACTCTGCCCGTTTCTCTACCTCCCGCGCCACCAAACCTTAATCCGGTATTTAGCTCACATGACCTCATCTTATATTGAGACTTTCGTAGGAAATTTAAGTTTCCATCCCCGGTGTTTGAGAGAAATGTTTGAGATGTTTGTGCATATTACCTTACACTGGAGCTATGTAGATCTGAGATGGTTTATCAAAGAATCTGAATTCCGTGAGATTGTTAGGTCCAATTCTGTTGAGAGTAAACTGACGATATTGTTCTCGATTGAGCAGGATCCAGTGCGTCCACAGGAGTTGAGCCAACAGGGCCAGAAATTGGAGGCCTCAATCAGAGCTGGTGCTCAAGCAGTGTTGAATTTCAAAGATGCTCTTAACGAATGGGATAGAATGGTCGGAGATGGAGATTGTGGAACGACGGTAAGATTTTCCACTATATAAAATGCGCTTGAATTGGTACAAAGACGTTTCATTGTTTCAGAAATGACCAATCAAGCAACTACTGTAACTTAACTACAGGTTCAGTCGAGTCGGTTTCGCATCCTCCTTGCAATGCATCTGTAGTTTATTCTTCAATTTAAGTATCATGTATCACATTTTTGGTTCTTTGGTTTGTCTTTGACGGACCAGAAGCAACTGTTTACGTTATGTAGATGGCCACTGGAGCAAAGGCAGTGATTGAAGATCTAGACAAACAGTAAGTTGGTTCTGCTGTTTTGTCATTGTGGTGTGTGTACTGTGTCACTCTTCTACTGCATCGTTGCTTATAGTGCCAGTTTAAGCCATTCTCTTTTTGTGGTTGCTTAGGCATGAAGTAATGGCTTCAAATCTGCATTCGGCGTCTTTTATGATCTATGTATCTTGGTGTGTCATTTTATTTCTTTATTTTGAAGATTTCGGAATCTCTGCACCTTATATACAATTTTTTTAAATCGTGTAGAATCCTTTTTGTCTTTCTTTATATGTTTCTTTATTAACCAGGCAAACTCTTTGTTTGTGATGCCATTGTTAACTTTCAGCTATCCTTTGAACGATGCTGCTGCTACTGTGCATGAGATAGGCTGTTCGATAAGAAGAGTGACAGGTGGCACAAGTGGAATATTGTAAGTTGCCTGTGCCCTTTTTAGGTCAACAAATACTATGTTTGGATAGCCATTTATGAAGAAAATTTTGTGATCCGGTGTGAAGTAATATGCATCCGGAAGGTTTTCCTCTTCTCTATTTGTGATTGTAATCATTCTGGTGATTCTCCTTCATCTGTGTATTGGGTCTCAGGTACGATATATTTACCAGAGCAGCGTTTGTGATTCTTAAGGACGGTGGAAGTCCAGTCGCAGCCAAGAAGTGTAAGTTTTGTGACTCGATGCGGTTGTCACTGGCCAACTGTGGTTTTATCTGGGCCTGCAGCCTGATGGCTTTGCGTTTTTCAGTCAACTTCTTTTGTAACCTTCACTCTTTGTGCTTCTGTTCATCAGTTGAGAACTTGATGTGAGACTTGCATTGGGTTTTATTGGGTCACAACTAATGTGACCCAATAAAACTTCCTTGATCACATGAAATGAAGGTTAAGGAACTACAATTTGTATTGGGATTGTTCTAATTGTGAAAAAATGTCGATTGAATTTGGTTTATAGGGTCCGCAGCTTTTGAGGCAGGAGTTGCTGCGGTAGGTAAATATGGTGGAGCATCAGCTGGTCATCGCACTTTATTGGATGCCTTGATTCCTGCTTCGACTACCCTGCAAGAGGTAAATGGTTGTCCTTGAACAATTGATCTTGAATTGGCCATTTTAATCTTTATGTTGATGGAGGTAGCTTTACACAACTCCATAGCTAGGAAGATGGATCTCAAGATCTATAGTTTTGAAGAGTACTATTTATGAGTGCCAAACGCTTGGCATTCTGCAGAAATTGGCTTCTGGGGAGCATCCGTTCAAGGCGTTGCATGATGCTGCAGACGCTGCAGACGCTGGAGCAGTGGCTACAAAAACTATGCTGGCACAGGTGTTACAATCGCTTTAATCCTTTTTTGAGGTTCACATACTCATTAGTTGTATTTGTAAGTCAAGATATAAACCAGTGGTGCAAGAATTGACCAGCAACCTTATCAAATCTTGCTTTTATTGTTTAAATTCCTCCGTGTCACTCCTGCATTAGGATTCAGTTATTTTGTTAAGTCATTACGTCACTTGTATCTCTGGTTAAAAGGAAATATAGGTTTCTGCTGCGATGTTTAGTCATGCCTTACTGTACGCATTTAGCCAAGTCTGGAGACTAACTACAGCTGGGTCTGGGTTGCAAGTGTGCATACAATAGTACTGACTTCGTTTCCACATTTTGCAGGCTGGGCGATCGAGTTATGTACCTGATCATGTTCTTGCTTCAGTTCCCGACCCTGGAGCCATGGCAGCGGCTCAGTGGTTGAAGGCAGTTGCCGAGGCTTTATCGCCCTCCTCTTCTCCTCGATGAAATTACTCCATTCCCGGAGAAGGTTGCTATGTGGCTCCATCCTTTTCATTAACCTTTTAGAGGAATTCGACAGGCTGTTTGTCCTTGATCCAACACCCTGGATGACCATTCGTTAAGAATATTCATCTACATGGTTGGAGATAAGCAAGTCACTGTAGTATCTGGGTTTGACCAGGTTTTGCCAGGCTTTTGACATGTGAGAATAACATTTATGGTAAAGGTCTAGCGAAGAGGTGGTTTAGGTGTCGCCCTTCCCAAACACGGCGAGACTCTTTTTTTCCCAAGTTATCCTTGCAATTGCATGTCGACGACGTAGCTTCTCCAATAACATGCTTAGCACAGCCACTGCTGCTCGGGTCCTGCCGAGCCACCACAAGGTGGTGGCTCTTTTTGAGAGTTTCATGGTTTGTTTTCAACTTTGTCAACCGTTCCATTGCTGGAATGTCATAGAGGATGGGTGTAAATTTTGTGGCTCCTCGTGACATTTTGGTGGAAATTCCTTGCTATGTACTTCCTGCTTAATTGTTTGGAGCTGGATGTAATCAGATGTAGATTTCCATATTACTCTATTTATTGCCTCCAACTGTGTTAAGAATTCCTTTCTTTTTGTTTGACTATACAACTATTGCAATTGTTGAAATTGATTGAAGACTTTTGTGATTATAGAGAAATTTATGGTTCAAATATACCTGTGCTTATTTGATATCCATGTGTTTTATATCTCACTCTAATGTGTCAACTATTAACTCAAAATGAATGAGGTAAAACTATCTTGCCTATACTAATACTCTTTTTATTCCTAAATGATCTTGTTGCACATTGTGATGTGGGAAGAAGGGGGTAGGTGGTGGTTTCACATATTGTAGCAACTATAGTTGTCAATCCACCCTCAAGATAGGGAGCTCAATCTATAATAGATTGATATTTAATAATGCTCCAATCAACTCAACCTATCCACACCATGACTCCCACATTACAATTTTGAACATGTAGACCTTGGACATATAGCCTATAGACAATGTGGGATCAACACCACTCATGGTCCTAGGCCTACAAAATGAAGACTTCACACTAAGCAATTGAATGGCCAATAGTGCTCCTTGAAAATGCTTAAACAATGCTACTTTTGAGTACTTAAAAACTACACTTTGGAAAGGGCTTTCAAACTCAAAGTTTGAGGACAATAGGAGTGCATCAAACTTTATTTACAATTTGAAATGGGTTGAAATAGTGTCATTTTGTTGAATAAGATCATCTTCAAGAGGGAGTATAAGTTTTCAAATCTTGACAATGTGATAGAAAAATTCTAAAATTTATATACCACAGAGATAGTAAACATCTATTATTTGGAGTTTTAAAAGCTTCTTATAGATTTGAAACAATATAGATATGAATTATTGAAGGAACTATCTAGAGTTTACTTTAGAACATAAAGAAAATAGATATCAATTATTGAAGGAACTATCTAGAGTTTACTTTAGAACATAAAGAAAATAGATATGAATTTTCTATCGAAATATGTAGAGTACTCATATTCAACATGATAGAACCCTAGAATTAGAAAATTGAAGTGATAACTTTAATTTCTTTCTAAGTCTTTGAATTACTATATATTTTTATTATTATACTTTATTTTTGTCACAAGTTATATAATTAGAAATACTATAACAATGAGTTCTATAATTGTGACAAGGATTCCATTTTGTATTATTTTTTTTCACTTTTACAACTTCAAAGATATCTTCAATGTTAAATAATCTTGTCATATTTTCATTCTTGTCGATGGTTACATTCTCATCCCTTCATAATTCATCTAGACTAGGATGAATGTAGTGAGGAACTAACTGTTCATAAGATCAAAATTCATTAATTGTATTATTTTGAAGAGGAAATATTTTCATTTTTGTTAAGGGGTTGTTACAAATTTTGTTACAAGATATATGATTGTACTATATTGTCACAAGGCTACAAATTACATATAATCATGTGATTTGTAGAAAAATCACATTGAAGAAGTTTGGATATGATGAGAATATCAAATTGAAATTTTATTAATTTATAATGGCCAAATTGAACTAAAGAATCATAATCAACTACATACTAGTCTAACGTGACCACCTAAAATAAAAGTACTTTATAAGTTCTCTAGTTTAATTTTTTCCTTTTTTTGGCCATGTCATTGACCTTGATGGATGTATTGATTGATGAACAAACTCATTGATGGGATAATCAATACTAATTACACTTACCAATCACTAGTGAATAAACAAAGTTTAATTTGAAGAAACAACCTAAAATGAATGATTTAGGCATTAAAATTAGAGGGTTTGAAGTTCATCATAAGAGCACTAGAACTAAACAACTTGTAAGGAATGACAAGTACATTGAAATTAGGTAGCTCTAAGATTATAAAAAATCCACTAGAGATAGACAACTCAAAATGGATGATTTAGAAATGACATAGGCAACTCTATGCAATCAATTTTTGTGATAGAATTAGATAGATCTATATAAATGACTTTTTTGATAGAGTAGATAGCTCAAAATGGATGATCTGTGAGATGAAATTAAAAATTCTAAGCAAATGATCCTTCATAGATGAAAGACTTTAGATAAAATCAAATCTAAAATAACTAAATTAAAGAAGTATTTTAAGGGCCCTTCTTAACTCTTGAATGGTTTAAAGAACCTCTTTAACTCTAATTTATCTCTAGAATGTGTAGATAGTAAGTCTAGCCTATGAATAAAGTTTGTAGCTTGCTTCTATCTCTCTACTGTTCGATCAAGTTCAAGGGTGAGGATAAAATCAATGTTCAGTTTTTTTTCCTTTTGAATATGGTTAAGTGGTTGAGCTTGGAATTAAAGCCTTGATTTTTTGGTTTAAATTGAAGTGATTAAGTCTTCTAGATTCTTTTTATTAGACTATATTCATATTCAATGTGAATTTTATTTGTAGAGTGTTATAAGGTTGTAATTCATACAATTTTTTTAATTCTACACTTCAGGTTGATCCAGCTCAGTAGTAGGACAAATAGGTTCAACAAAATCAAGTCTCCATTGCATGAAAGGGCCTATTGGCTTAATACTCTATAACAGAGTTTTATCTTGGTTGTGGAATTTTTTAGGCATTGTAATGTTTTATATATTGATTTTGTATGCATTTTAGAATATTGTAGGTCACCCATATTTAGTTGTGAAGATTTTGCATGTCATAGTATTGGTTTCTTGGTATCTGCCACATGGTCCGTTATGGAATGTTTGAAGCACTAACTTTGTTAATGTTCATAAAGTATACAATATTATAATTTATCATTTGGACCTTTGCAGTAAAGTCAATTTTGAATGTAGATGCTTATTCTATGAAATTGTTTCACTCTGATGCAAAAAGTTGTAGTGGAGAAATACATGTAGTATAATATTATAGGAATGGATATTGTTAATTCACAACTTTTGTGTAGATGTAGGATAATTGCAAAATAATATGTATTGATAAAGGATTTGTTGTTATCTATGCATAGTGTGACTAAATTTGTTGAGAAGTAATCTAATATGATATAATATTTTTTGGCCACATGAAAGACCTCAAAGTCATATTTCATGAGTATCATAATCCATCTTGTGATGCATTCGGAGATGACTGGATGATTTACCAAGCACGTCAAATTATAGTGATCACTGTAAAATTCAAATTTTTTTCCTAAAAAGTAATGTCAAAATTTATTTACTATGATTCTATGAGTATTATTCCATGTATTTCACATTTTGTAATCAAATAATACAGCTCAATAAAGGAGATTATACAACTAATACTTGATCCACTTTCCATGAGGGATTTTGAGCTAGCCTTGCTCTAATTGCTAAGTTTGAGGCATCAATATGAACATGAAATGGAAGTGTTTAGTTTTGAGGTTGTAGAATTGGGTGGTTTGTGTACATTGTCTTGATTGTTGAGAATGCTTTATCTATCTCTAGAATCTAGACTGTCTTATTCTTATAATCTTTATAATTTAGATTAGAAAGAAGAACAATGATTTCTACAAAAACTTAATAAGCATATTTATTAAAGGCCCCAAACCTATAAATTGTTGTATTTCCTTCTGATCTTGTAGTGGTTCTTTTTGAATGGTGTCATTGATTATGTTTAGATTTGGCAATTTTCCTTCTTCACATACAATGTAACCAAAGATAATGCTAGAAAAGAACAAAAAATTACATTTTTCAGCATGGAGATTAATGCCGTATTGTTTGCATGTTTCAAAGATTTGTATTAGGAATTCAATGTATTGGTCGTATGTATTATAAAATCATCCCATCACCAAGGTATATGTAGAATTTTTTTTGAGATATCATTGAAATGAGCTCTATTATTCATTGGTACATCATTTGTATGTCCATAACTCTAAAGGGCATTTTTTGAATTGAAATAGTCTACATCCCATAGAAAATGCAATTTTCTTTTTATCCCTTTCTGCCATTGTAACTTATATACACTTAGAAATGAAAAAATACATTTGATATATAGACATTATAATTGATGCTTCATCAAATATAACATCTATATGAAGTAAGGGATAGTGGTCTTTTAGTATTATAGCATTTATTTTCCATTTGCAATCTATACAAATGCATAATATTCTATTTTTTTGGTAAAATAACCATTGGTGATAACTATGGTGCTAAATTTACGTGTGAGTTGACTCCAACCTTCAACAATTTATCAAATTCCATTTTAACATTGCTAATTAATATCAGGGTTGACAGGATAGTCGGACGTTTGGGACGTCCGGACGTGGATGCTGTGTCTGCAGCGTCCGCCCCGCCCTATCCGCCTCGTTCGCCTTTCGACGGCGGGAAGGACGCTGCGTCCGTTGGCGTCCGTGTGGACAGACGTCCGGGTTACGGATGCCTTTTTCGGGTGGACGTAGAGATTCGTCAACCCTGATTAATATAATTTGGGTTAATGTGTCAACATCGTCATTATATCAAACTTGCATTAGGTTTAAAGTCCTTATAGTGTTTGACTACATTTGTATATTTTTCTTTCAGATCTTTATGATTCCTAGTAAATTGTCTCTATATTTGGTAAACAAAGTTATTGCTTCTTGTTTGATTAATGAAGATGCATCTTCGTTCACACACACACACATACACAAATATATATATATATATATATATATATATATATATATATATATATTATGGGGTTTTCAAGTATTCCTATATTTTCTAGCTTGACTTTTTTTTTATTCCAGGTGTTCTACCTTAAACTTTATAAATACAAAGTATTTTTATGATAGCCACTTCATCAATTGCAATTTTAGCTGTTTGAGTATTCCATGAAAATATGAATGGTATTTCAAGTTTTTTTGGTTTAGCATCTTTTAAAATTAAAATAAAAGATTATGTCTTCTTATAGGAATTGTTAGTTTTGTACTGTTTAGATGAGTACACTCTTCAGGATC
Source organism: Pseudoscleropodium purum (assembly GCA_963969395.1). Classification (NCBI taxonomy): domain Eukaryota; kingdom Viridiplantae; phylum Streptophyta; class Bryopsida; order Hypnales; family Brachytheciaceae; genus Pseudoscleropodium; species Pseudoscleropodium purum. The sequence continues at coordinate 27,915,975 of OZ017798.1, forward strand.
TAGAAAGGCAAATTTAGCTAGTTGGTCTAGAATAGAAATAGCACTTCTATGTACTAATTGTTAATATCATGGCAATATATTTTTCTTATGATACAACTTACATTTCAAAATCATGTATTAATTACATGTGTATCTTTTAACTAAGGTTTGCCTAGTATGAGAAGGAACTTAGATTTTTGAGTCATTTTCATTATTATAAAGGTTGCAAGTGTTTTGACTCTTTGGATTTTAATGAATACATTGCATAGTATATTGTAAAACAAGAACATCATTAGCAAAGCAAACGATGAAGAATGTCGTTTGGAGATGTGGGAGGTTGAAATGTTTTCTAACATGTTCCCTTATAACATTTATTCCAATCTACCATCGATGAATATATTGGTAATTGAGCTCAAAATCATAAATTTGCAAACAAATAATTGTAGTATTTGTATTTGGAGTGTTATTGTGAAGTATATTGATTTGGTTTCAATATAGGATATGAATTCAATTTTGTATTCTTTAAGATATAATCACAACTCATCAACTCCAGACTTAGCTATAGTAAATAGAATATTAGAATGCAACTCTAAACCTTAAACTCTTTGGATAGTATTTCTAGTGAGATATATGGTTGTATCAAAAATTCTAATGATAGATCCACTTGTAATTAGTTTAAGATCTAATGTAACTGATTCTAATGATTGGCATTAATCATTTGGTATAGTTCCACTACTCATTTGTTTATTGGTGAGTATCTTGGTGCATTTGTATTTGTAATTAAAACAATGAGTGTATAAGTTTCTAGTGTTTTCAATTTTGTAAAAGTAATTCTACCTTTCCATGTTGATGTCTTTTTCATTTGTATCCACTAGTGTCCAACAATTGAGCAATTCATTAAGCAATAATATATAATGCACCACATTTCCAACAAGCCATTGATGTCCCTTCTAGTGGAAATGCATTACAATGCATCTCATTAGTCTCTAAAAATGCCATTGCATATGCATGTATATGTGTGCAAGTTTTAGTTGTATCTAATTTACATTCAAGATCATGCCAATATTCACCTCCATATTGTTTGCCTCAAATTTTGTAGGCTAGTATTGGTTAGTTGTTCTATCATTGGTTTTGGTTGTTGTGTCTCCAATCATGTCTAATTTCCTAGCAATATAGAGGATTGATTCATTTGCATGGATTGAGTTTACTCTTTGTATGTATAAATTTATCATATAACTAATTCAAATATTTTTTTGTATAACCACTTTGAAGGCTCTTATGTTTAAATCTAAATCTTATCCTTTTTTGTTCATACTTCCTACAATTTGACTTTGCAACAAATTCTATATGGAATTTCATCTCTAGCACTCAATCATGTTGTGGTATTGTATTGCCTATTGTTCAATCTTTATATCCATGGATTCTATTGGTGTTTGAATCCATTGATATAATTGTTTTCCATTCATTGGGGTTTGTTCTTCTTGAATGTAAATTTGTTCTACCTCTTTTGATTCCTCCATTTGTATTGATCCATGGGCATATGTCCTTGTATTTATGGTTTGTTTATTAATATATGTAATACTATACCTGTTGCGGACGGCAACTCTTGAACGAAACCAAGATCAGATTTGAGGGGATACCTCAAACAGAGACAAGAACAAGCTAGAAGTGAGGGGATTCTTCACACATGACTCAGAACGTGCTTCAAGATGAGAAAAATAGAAGATGTTTTGATAACATGAAGTCAAAGAATGACTGGGTACAACTGGTGTTGAAGAGAGTGAGGGACAATGGCCCTCGACTCTCTATTTATACTAAACTAAGGAACCTTTCGGAATAAGGCCTTGGAAACCTTTGGAATTATCCATAGGTCTTTCCGAAAGCTTGTGGAAGCTTCCGGAAACTAGGAGGATCTAGTGGAACCTTCTGGAAGCTTGTAGAAGCTTCTGGAAACTAGTGGAACCTTCTGGAAACTAGTGGAACCTTCTGGAAACTAGTGGAACCTTCTGGAAACTAGTGGAACCTTCTGGAAACTAGTGGAACCTTCTGGAAGCTTATAGAAGCTTCCGGAAACTAGTGGAACCAAATGGAACCTTCCGGAAGCTTGTGGAAGCTTCCGAAAACTAGTAGAACTAAGTAGAACCTTCTGGAAGCTTATGGAAGCTTCCGGAAACAAATAGAAACTAATGAAGACTATTGGAATCTACTAGAATCATTGGAAACAACTTGTACACTAGGCCACCGCTTTTGAGAAGGTTCTTAAGAGGCATCCTTGTTGCAAAGGCGGTGGAGACTCTATTAGGGACGAAACTACTGGATAAGGCCCGGTGTGGTACGTCCGTGACATCACCCGCCCTTCAAGGAACGAGTTCTACGAGTTCACCTGTGGGCCAATAGCATGAATAGAAAAGAGAATGTTTACGTGGGACTTCACTTGAATGCGACAAAAGAAAAGAATGTTCGGTGTATAGAATACTGTTAGACGAAATGTTGGCGGCAAAAAGGCGGCGAATGGCGGCGAGTTCGACGGAGGTAAGAAATAGTAGCACTGCTAAACTGAAGTATAAGGCCATGTGAATGACAACATGAGACATCGGCGAGGTGGTGATTATGATGTTATCGACTTTTTCGGCCGACGTGAGTTCGAAGGCCTGTCCCCTCAAAACTGAGCTAGTATATTGTTACCTCGTCGATATCACCACTGTTTTAGTTCAAAGCCTCTACATCTGCACCAGCACCAAGAAAAATCTTGCAGAACTTGGTGTTGGTGTTGGTCCAGATGCATTAAACTCAAATGCTCCTTGGTTTTTACGGATACTGCCGATGAAATTCTTGAATCATTTCAAAGGCGTTGTCGAGATTAGAGGCAGGCCCCCACAGGGTTGACACGACGTCCGGACGCGGACGTTGTGTCCATAGCGTCCGTTGACATTCGCGGTCCCGGCGGACGCAATGTCCGCCGGGACCGCCCCGTCCGCCCTGCCCGTCTGCCCTGTCCGCTCAGACGGCCCTATTTCACCCTAAACCCTACCCAAACTGCCCCGCGGTCACTCCCTTAATCTTTAAACAATTACATGTTAAATGAAGTGCAATGGTTCACGATTTGTCATTAAAACAATGTCTCTTATAAGTTGAAAGATTATAAAGTTTGACCACGAGTCCATAATAGTCTTGAAACTATGAAAAAATTACAATTCATTTTCAAAAGGCAAACTAAAAAAATTTGTGACTTCAAATATATATATATACTATTTAAAAAATCAAGATCAACACAAATACAAACATAATCAATATGGGCAAAATGTATTCAATTTAATGTAGAATACCATACATTCTGCACATTTGGCTAATTGCACATATAATTTTTTTTCATTCCAACTTTATATTTCTAAACTAATTTTTAATGCCCCTATATAACCTATTCAAGTATTCAACTACTACTTCTGCACTACCAATCTAATATAAATGGCGGAAATGTTCATCTGGCATCGGCCAATGATATGTATTAAAAAATCGCGTAATCACATGGGCCAAACTAGTATTTTCATCGTCACTTTTCGAAGAAATGCGCTTCAAGTAAGCATAAAATACTTTTGCAAAGTTATGAAAGGCAAATTGTGTTGCACTAGGTGTTTTTCGTAGCACGTTGAAATACGCCTCTGACATGTTGTTTCCATTCATCCGTCGAGCAATTTTTTGAATGGCATACTCTTCCGACTTACGTGAATACATTGGATTGACTTCCACATCTGCACCTGCTTTATGCAAATATGCAATATGTGGATCCACCCACCATCTCCTCTGCAAAGTCTGTTTCATCTCATCTGCTGATGTGAATGTGTACAAAGACTTCATTGGCTAAGAAGCTAAGATGGTCATGCCCCAATCGCAAACTCCAATGTACACACGTGACTCATCCTCTGGAAAATGCAACAAGATGTTGTCCGGAGAAAGATCATTGTGCAAATGTCCAACAAGATGCACTGCATACATTATATACATAAACGCCAATGTCAACTCCGTGCGCTTCTTCCGATATCACCCTAAACGGTGAGCTTTTGCAACCTCCTCTTCGATTGGATTCGTATACATCAAACGGATTTGAATGTTGTCTGGAAAGTCCTTATCCATATTCAACATTTGTCAAAGAGTTCCACCATTCCACCAATACGCATAACCTTCACACGTCGTTCTGTGCACTGCAGCAAACCATATCACACTCGCGTGTGGAATTCGAACAGCCATTGATTCGTTTTAATGTTCTAACTTTGCAAGATCGGGTCGAGTTTGATGGTGAATGGATTCTTTTGCCGCAAACTCCCAATAAGGAAGTATTCCTGGACATCCTTTAATACGGACCTTTCGAATCGTTGCATATCCACCTCTCATCGTTCTATCATCAACAACAATCACGCGTGCTGTATCTGGAAGTGCAATGAGGTGCCGTTTGTTCCTTTCCGCTTCAGCAACTCCATCATTGTTTTTCCACCAACCAACTGGACCAACTCGATTGTGCTTTTTGGCGAATGGAGCACATCGCCCTCTAAACAAGTCCGCTTTTAGAATCACTTCTTCAAACTGGGCGTCATTGGGTCGATATTCCTTGCCATATTTAACCAAAATGACTTTGGAATTCCACAAAGCGTCATGAACCTTGTTCTCTAAACATTTGGTGAAGTACGTTTTATGCATTTCGTCATACCATTTGGCCACATTCAATGCATCCAACAACATCTGTGTCATGTCTACCTTGAATTTAGACACGCACTCCTCTTGATATCTGATGTATTTATTGTCTAAAGACAATGTTGTTTTCGATTCAGAAAATTGAACGATGCGCTCGATCATGAATTTTTTGCATTCTTCTGAAGGACTTTGGCGAGCTATCTCCAAGTTCAATGGTCCCTCTCCATGTTTTAGCTTCGCAACCTTCTTCTTCCCGTTCGTCATCGTGACAAATGAAATTGATATAAATCAAATTTTTTAATTTGAAATTGAATTCACGCGCAAGTGTCCAAAAAATTGGCAACAAGGGGGCCCCAATAAACCACTCTTGCCTTGCCTCGGAAAGGAGCCAATGGAGGATGAACCACCAAGCTCTTCGCTCCACCTTGCATTCACAAGGGGCAAAGCAAAAGTGACAATGCGGACGGCCCGTCCGCCTGATCGGACGGGCCAGGGGTGGTGGACGCATTGGCCGTCCACCTCCCCGAAACCCTCGAGCCCCGTCCGCCCGATCGGACAGCCACGGGCGGACAAATTTGCCGTCCGCCCGCCCGACGGGCAGCGGCGGACGGCCCCAAACCGTCCGCTTGATCGGACGGGTCGCGGCTGGCGGACGCATCAACCGTCCGCCTCCCCGAAACCCTACAGCCGCGTCCACCTGATCGGATGGCCACGGGCGGACAAATCTGGCGTCCACCCGATCCGACGAGCAGCGGCGGATGGCCCGTCCGCCCCATCGGACGGCCCCAAGCCATCCGCCCGATTGGACGGGCCGCAAGTGGCGAACGCATCGGCCGTTCGCCTCCCCGAAGCCCTCGAGCCCCGTCCGCCCGATCGGACGGGCCGCAAGTGGCGAACGCATCGGCCGTTCGCCTCCCCGAAGCCCTCGAGCCCCGTCCGCCCGATCGGACGGGCACGGGCGGACAAATCAAGCGTCCGCCTGATCCGATTTATTTTTCATATTTGAAAATAGAATCTAAAGAAGAACCACTAATTGTCTAATTTGGGCATTTCTTCATACGAATAAGAAATCATTTTAGTTTTTAGCAATCGTTGAATGAAAAATAAAAAAATTTCAAATATTCAAATAATTCAATCTTTCATAAATTAATTAGAAATACATTGTTACCATTTACGAGTTTCTAAATGTAATAAACACACAACAATAATTTCAAAATACACACCATGCTAGTACATATTTAACCTCGAATGCTAAATTCAAAAATAGACATAATATGGTTCTTACAAAATTACATTTCTTCTTCATTTTTTTATTATTTATCAAAGTCACTTATAGCCTTATACATCAACGCTATTATAAAATTATACAATGATGTCTTCAACAATATGCTTGCCTACATACATACTTGGTGTACACTATTACACAACACTTTTTGAAAAAGTGAACAAAATTGTTGTTAAAAATTGTTCTATTCATTTAAAATTTTGTACTACTACTACCAATCTAGTGCTCTATACTTGTCGTGAGAGTGAAAATGAGAAAATGGAGCAAATATATGCTCACTATATACTTGTATGTTTTTTTATTCGGAATCTGAATCGGACTCAAATTGTTGACCGTTGCCTCTTCTTTGTATTCCAATGAATGGACCACCTCCGTAGTTTCCGTGATATCCACTCGGTGTACCTCCTTGTCCATAATTTGAACCTCCAAAAGTGGAAGGAGGAACCGGAGTAGTAGGCTCTGATCCTCTTTCATTTAAAGCCCCGTAATAAGAGGCCCTATGATGCCTGTATGAATCACTTCTAGTTGATCCCGGATTGTATTGAGGGCTTCCGTGAAGAGAGCAACTATACTGCGGGGTTACATGGCTTCCTCCACTACCTTCAGAGCCCACTTGAATGGGCGTCGTATAATATGAACCAGATTCAGTAGGCCTACCATAGTGCGTGTTGCTATAGCTACGTGCTCCACTTTGAGAGCCAATTTCAGGAAGAGTGCCATAACAAGAACCAACTGCACTTGAACCACCATAATGCGTGGATCCATAGCTCCCTCTTCCACCTTCATATCTATATTGAGGATCGTAACCAGAGTATGAACCACCTCTTCCTTGTTCAGATTCTCGCGTTCCATGTTCATGTCCGTAGGACTCACCATGCCTATCTTGCCGTCCACGATCTTGAAGGCTTCTGCGTGTTGTCTCTTGCATTTGTTGTTCGAATTCAATTCGTTCTCGTTCTTCTACCCGCTCGTGCCTAACTCCAAATGTGATAGGCGCTTGCATATCATCGTCCTCATCGTCATCTGTCCACGCATCTTTAGCATCTCGAAGAACAACTGAAGGTTGTTGTAGATAACCTCGATTAGACCACTCTGGCATGCAATCGCTTGCACTCCTCCACTGTGTATCTATAACGGCATCCGTGCGTGTATAGTTCTCCACATTGCGACCTGTAGCGGTACGCCAGTCCACGTCCTTGTGGAGTACAATCTCTGTCCAAACCATTGCCATAACATTATAATTCATTATATTTGGTTTGGCACTTTTAATGCCAAGAACTCGATGCACTTGTGTGTATCATTGTTTGAAGTGCTCACTTTGTCACGTAGACATTTGTCCTTCCCAACGTGGCGCTTGGTGCTCTACACGTTCACGTCGTCAAAGTTTTTGAATGTGAGTCATTTCGACATACTTCTTGCACATTGAGCAATCCCACACTCTTGTTGGTTCTTCTTCCCATCCCGGTTCACCCACGCACAATGGATCGGCCCAAGCATTCCAATCGAACAATTGGAGTCTTCCCTTTCGACTACTTTTTTTGGGTGTTCTATCTTTCGACATGATGAAGTCAAAGCAAAGAGAATGAAACAATTAGAAAGCTTAAGAACCAAAACTTTGATTTAATTAATTAATTAAAGTTTTACAAGCGTGAACTTTGTGAAAATTTGTAACAATGCCACAACAATCGTTCACTCAAAGCGGAAAGGGCACGCAAAGCTTCCAATGCACTGGTCCGCCCACTCTAAAAGAGAACGATTGTTCGGAATGAGTCGTCCACCTCCTCATATATATATATGCGGACGCCCCGAGGCGGACGTCCAGATCATGCGGACCACATTAGTCTGCATGTCAATCGGATGGCCGTACCGGGGCGGACGGGTATCGGGGCGGTCGGGGCGGACAAGCCAGACGCCGGATCGGGCAGACAAGGCGGACGGCTCATCTTAAACCCTAAACCTAATGAAGCAAATTGTTCTTTTTTCAAAATCTAACGGTATAGATGTTTAACCCATAAAGTTCTTTTCACTAAAAGCACTTCAAAACTGCCAATAGTAGTGCAAATATCAAGTCTTAGAAGAAAAATACTTTGGGGCATATGTAACCGTAGGATCTTGTAGTAAATTAGTTGGAAAAGATGTGGAAAATTTTTTAGACAAATCCACCATTTGGATTGTAAGATATTAGATATTGAATGTTTCATTTAAGGAGGCTACTCAATTATGTCTATTAATGAACAATTGGTAGGCTGACAAACCTAACTTAGTATGTATTTTAATATTTGTTGCAATTGTTTTAGGAATATTATAACATAACACTATTATAATATTCTTATAAATGATATAATACTAAATCATTTCAAAATCAACAACATTCGAACACAATCTGTCAATCTTGTCTTTCATACTCCTTTAATGATATATATATATATATATATATACATACATAAAATATATTAGATAAATCAACATGAACAAATCCATGATTATATATTTTATAGATCTATTCTTCATTAATCAAATAAGAGTGCATGTTCAAATATAGACAAAGATGGTTTCTCTATTTGTTGCCAAAAAATAGATAAATAAATAGAGAAAGATATGAAGTGAATGTTACTTAGAAAATTGGAAAGAAAGAAATTGAAGTACTCAATTGTATTTTATTAAATTGGAAAATTGCATGTGGATGACATGAATTAATCTTCATAGATGCTAAACTCATACGAGTTGCATTTCAACATTTATGATTTATGCTTGATTGAATTGAAAGCTCTTGTAATTACATTTTCAAATTTTCGATTTAATCATTCAAATTTGCAAGAGTGATTTATGATAGATTTATACCTTTAAATGTGAAAGCATTCAATGCCTTTATGCGTTTGTTCATCAATATATTAATTTTAGATAAATAATATATATTTTTTATAACACATGCATAAACTATTACATTAAAAAAAACAAAAAACTAAGAGCCAAGCCAAATAGGCTGGTCAAATGAAGAGAACAAGAGAATAAGAGCCTACGAGACAGAAAACAAAGGAAAATAAAGAAAATATCAAAAGGATTCAAAGGAAGAAACAAGATGCATTCTTGCAAGATGTCGCGGCTTAAAATTTTGATTTTCTTAGTATGCACCAAAATAGGAACGGAAACTAGCCATTAGGGAACCGGATCCGATTAGGTGGAGAAGGAAAACTCAAAACTAGCACAGAACATGAAGTAGTGGGCCTCTTAGATCTAATCCGGTCAAGAGTAACTATCGACGGAAACGGAATGCAATACGGATTAGGTCTAGGACCGGATTATGATGGTGAACCGGATTCATGATGACCAAACTGGAAAGGGTCCAGAGACTATATAAGGAGGAGCCTTCACTGTTGCACCCCCTTTTAGAAACTCGACCTTGAGCGCGTGTAGGTCGAGTTTTCGCGTTTGTGTGCTGTAGGCTTTGATTCCGGTTGAGATCGGAGAGAGAACGTGAGGAACGGGACGTGCGGCTAGGAGAGAGTGAGATAGATTGAAGGGGGAATGCCGCCGCTACGTAGGTCTAGACCAGCGAGTCCCTCTGGAGGCGAGGTGAAGCTCCGGAAAGTCATTCCGGTTATTCCCTCCACAGAGCCGGAAAAGTCTCAACTCATGGAGGACCTCACCTCTATGGGTTGCCTAGGGTTTGCCGAGAAACCCTGGGGTTTTAGGGAGGAGAGAATGGTCAAGGAACTCCTCGGAAAACTGTCCAACCAGTTTGACAACACCGTGAGAGGAACTCCCATCCGTTGGAACGAGGGAATGTGGAGAGGTGTTTATGGTTTCCGGGCAGGAGGGTTAGGAATGGCAAACCGGAAGGATGAGTTTGTCCGAGGCAAGTTCCAGGGGGCCGTCAACCCGAAGGACGGATACGCGGTCGAGGATTGCGTGGATGACCGACACCGTCGGCTTTTGCAGTTCTTGGTTCCGGTCCTTCACCCGGAAAAGCCGACCAGGGTGACGATCACCCTTAGCAACATGATTTTCGGTGCCCTAAGTGGTACCCGGAAAGTGGACTGGGCACGGATCATTTCCGATCTCGTGACCCAGCTCGTTAGTAGGGTTGGGAAGAAAAGGGCCACTCCAGTGTGCCCTTACCTCTTCCACCTCTATCGGGAAAACCAAGTCCTCACCGACGCGGAGGAGAAGGTGTGGAGGACTCAAGAAGTCCTCCTGAAGTATGGGGAGTCGGAAACGGATGACGAGGCCGAATCCAATTCCGGTTCAGACCGGGAGTCGAGCGAGGAAGAGGAGGAGCCGATGCCGCCCATCAAGCGACAGAAGTTGACGCCTCCAAACAAGCGCGGGACGCCTCCCGGTCACGACAAACCGGCCCCGGAAGAGAGACCGGAAGTCGAGAAGACCGTTTCCGGGGAAGACCCGGAAATGCAAGATCCGTTCAACGGTCTTATCAACGTCCTCTGCAACATCAGGGCGGATTGGGAGGTCAAGCACAGGACGCTTTCGGCGATCGGGAAGTTGGTAGATGCGCCACCGAACAGTAAGTTGGCGGAACAGGTGGCGGAGTGCATCACCAATCCGGAAGAGACCCGGAAACAGGAAGCGGAGATTCGCCGGTTGTAGGAGGAGGTGGATAAACTGAAGGCAACTCTTTTTGCCTATCAGGAAGACGTGACGGCCGCCCGGGAGATGGCGGAGGAGACTCGGAAGATAGCCGAGCAGATCAAGGCCATCCTGGGAGATACCGGAACGGCCGCCACCAAAGCGAAGCTCTTCGACGAGAAGATGCACGAGGAGAAGAAACTATCCGGTTCCCGGATGGTCCGGATTCTCACCGACTTTGTTGAGCAGGTGGAGACGTCAATGATGGAGGGACGGAAGGCTGCGGACCGGATTGAGGAAAGCAGCCGGAAGTTGACTGGAGCAACGTCCTCCAAGGGGATACACCTCTCGGACCTCTCGCTACCGGATTCCTTTCCGGATGCGACCGTTCCGAAGGGTGGGAAGGATTGGACTCTTGAGTCCAAGAAGTTAGCACGGACTGAGAATCCGGGCACGAGACCGGATATTACAATCGACCTGGAGTCTTCACCCGGATCTAACCCTGCGGAGGGGGAACGGAACCGGAACTTGAGTGAAGTCTTCGAGGAGCTGGTTCCGAAGAGCGGAAGCCCGACAATAGGATCTAGGGTTGTAGAGTAGATAGGATTTTGATTCCAGTTAGGAGTAGGAGCGGATCTGGATCCGGATCCGGCTCAACAGTATTTGGTTAGCCGGAAGTTAGATTAGGGTGGCGGCGGACCCCTACGGGTTTTCCGCTCCTTTTTGTGCTTTTAGGGTTTTTACCCTTTGTATATAAATCGGTTCCTGCGATGGGAACTGGGAGTCTTCATTTTGCAAATTTCTTGTACCTTTCTCTTCTCCTCATTGTGTGTCTCTCTCCAACGCGACAGGATTGTATGATGTGGAGTTAGGATAGTATGAGCCGGTTTGCGAGTGATCTCTCCCCTTGGTGTTTCTATTCCGATCCTAGGTGCATGTGAGTAGGTATCGAAGAGTTGGGAGTGAACTTAGTTCCTCAGCACGTCTAGAGTTTGAGATTCCGGGTGAGAAAGCCGTTGTTAGGCTAGGCGGGTAGGGAGGGATTCCTTAGCTGCGCTAGAACTCCCGGGTGGGAAATCCAGTTGAGTGTCCGATCTCCTGTGAGGTCTTACCGCTTTAGTTGGTAAACGGAAGAGCTTTAGTCGATGTTGGAACGGACGGGTATACTTGTAACTACCTGTCTTCGCACAGATCGGAAGTAGCATCAAGGTCGTTGTAGTATGAGAGGGTCGAGTGTGGGGTCTTTGAGTGACCTACAACCCGGATTGCTATCTGGGTTGTTGTGAAGGACCAAACCGGATCCGGATTAGCTTAGGAGTTTAGGAAGTAGGACAGTGGGTCTTCAGCCACTATAAGTCACGGAAGGAGTGGTGGGCCTACCACTCTCAAATGTAAGCGGCAACCCCTCTGATGGTGAAACAGAGGCAAAACCAAACCGGATAGGATTACGGATACATGATGACCATCCGGACCGGATTGGTCAGGATGGATTTCCAGGACCGGAAGTTGTAATATCCTGGGATTCGGATATTTGCATAGACCGGATAGTTAGTAGGATTGGAAGAAGGAGTAATCCGGTCTATAGTTATCCGGTGTGGTGGTATTTCTGGTTCTAGATCTAGGACCGGAAAGTAAGATTGGGATATTGACTGAGCTTAACTGCTTAATAGAGCTAGAAACTTCACAGGATCTCGTGGGTTCGATCTTTAGAGTCACTTAGTTATATTCTAGAGCGATTTTTGTGAGTATAATGGGGAATTGACCTGCCCTGTGCTGCGACATTACAAAAATCTGGCGCCGCTGCCGGGGATCCTAAAGCTATCGGCTTTATTGCGGCACAGAAGAAGCTGAGTCAGTAGTTCGTCTTTTCTGTGCTTTCATTTTTCGGATTGGGTTTTGTTTTCCGGCTGAATTTGGAAACTAAGTCATGAGAAGCGGAACAAGGAATACGAGAACATCCGAACGATTGAGAAGGAGAGAATGATCGGAAGAATCGTCTGAACCGAATCATAGTGAACCGGATCTGCAAGATCCGGTTAACCATCCGATTTTTGTGTCTGCATCCGCGGGAGAAAGCGAGAATCCGAGATCTGGTCATACGCCTACAGTTTCCGATCTAGATCCGGAACCGGAAAGAGAAGATCCGTTCCTAGAAGACGAAGACGTCATGACTCAATTGAAATACAAGCGTTTTAAAGGTGATGGAAGCCAAGATGCGGATGACTGGCTGTGCGAGTTTGAATCCACTTCACTCGCCAACCAGGAGAATGAAGTGGCCCAGCGAAGAATCTTCCAAGGATTGCTCAAGGGAGAAGTGTCGCAGCACAGGGCAAGTCAATTCCCCATTATACTCACAAAAATCGCTCTAGAGTATAACTAAGTGACTTTAAAGATCGAACCCACAAGATCCTGTGAAGTATCTAGCTCTATTAAGCAGTTAAGCTCAGTCAATATCCCAATCTTACTTTCCGGTCCTAGATCTAGAACCAGAAATACCACCACACCGGATAACTATAGACCGGATTACTCCTTCTTCCGGTCCATACAATTACCCAAATCCCAGGATCTCACAACTTTCGATCCTGGAAATCCATCCTGACCAATCCGGTCGGGATGGTCATCCTGTATCCGTAATCCTATCCGGTTTAGTTTTGCCTCTGTTTCACCATCAGAGGGGTTGCCGCTTAATTTGAGAGTGGTAGGCCCACCACTCCTTCCGTGACTTATAGTGGCTGAAGACCCACTGTCCTACTTCCTAAACTCCTAAGCTAATCCGGATCCGGTTTGGTCCTTCACAACAACCCAGATAGCAATCCGGGTTGTAGGTCACACAAAGACCCCACACTCGACCCTCTCGTACTACAACGACCTTGATGCTACTTCCGATCCGTGCGAAGACAAGTGGTTACAAGTGCACCCGTCCGTTCCAACATCAACTAAAGTTCTTCCGTTACCCCTACGGGTGGTGAGACCTCACAGGAGATCGGACACTCAACCGGATTTCCCACCCGGGAGTTCTAGCGCAGCTAAGGAATCCCTCCCTACCCGCCTAGCCTAACAACGGCTTTCTCACCCGGAATCTCAAACTCTTGACGTGCTGAGGAACTAAATTCACTCCCAACTCTTCGATACCTACTCACATGCACCTTGGATCGGAAAAGAAACACCAAGGGGAGAAATCACTCGCAAACCAACTCGTACTATCCTAACTCCACATCATACAATCCTGTCGCGCTGGAGAGAGACACACAATGAAGAGAATAGAAAGGTACAAGAGGTTTGCGAAATGAACAACTCCCAATTCCCATCTCAGGAACCGATTTATATACAAAGGATAAAAACCCTAAAAGCACAAAAAGGAGCGGAAAACCCGTGGGGGTCCGCCGCCATCCTAATCTAACTTCCGGCTAACCTAATACTGTTGAGCCGGATCCGGATCCGGATCCGCTCCTACTCCTAACTGAAATCCAAAATCCTGTCTACCCTACAACTCTAGATCCTATCGTCGGGCTTCCGATCTCCGGGACTAGCTCCTCGAAGACTTCACTCAAATTCCGGACCCGTTCCCCCTCTGCAGGATTAGGTCCGGGTGGAGACTCCAGGTCGATGGTGATATCTGGTCTCGTGCCCGGAGTCCCAGTCCGTGCTGACTTCTTGGACTCAGGAGTCCAATCCTTCCTATCCTTCTGAATGGTTGCGTCCGGAAAGAGATCTGATAGAGAGATGTCCGAAAGATGAATACCTTTGTCGCACGTCGCTCCAGTCAGCTTCCAGCTGCTCTCCTCGATCCGGTCCGCAGCCTTCCGCCCTTCCACCATTGCCGTCTCCACCTGCTCAACGAAGTCGGCGAGAATCCGGACCATCCGGGAACCGGATAGTTTCTTCTCTTCGTGGATCTTCTCGTCGAAGAGCTTCGCTTTGGTGGCGGCCGTTCCGGTGTCTCCCAGGACCGCCTTGATCTGCTCGGCTATCTTCCGAGTTTCCTCCGCCATCTCCCGGGCGGCCGTCACGTCTTCCCGATAGGCAAAAAGAGTTGCCTTCAGGTTATCCACCTCCTCCTGCAACCGGCGGATCTCTGCTTCCTGCTTCCGAGTCTCTTCCGGATTGGTGATGCACTCCGCCACCTGTTCTGCCAACTTGCTGTCCGGTGGCGCACCTACCAACTTTCCGATCGCCGCAAGCGTCCTGTGCTTGACCTCCCAATCCGCCCTGATGTTGCAGAGGACATTGATAAGACCGTTGAACGGATCTTGCATTTCCGGGTCTCCCCCGGAAACGGTCTTCTCGGCTTCCGGTTTCTCTTCCGGGGCCGGTCTGTCTTGACCGGGAGGCGTCCCGTGCTTGTGTGGAGGCGTCAACTTCTGTCGCTTGATGGGCGGCATCGGCTCCTCCTCTTCCTCGCTCGACTCTCGTTCTGACCCGGAATCGGATTCGGCCTCGTCATCCGTTTTCGACTCCCCATACTTCAGGAGGACTTCCTGAGTCTTCCACACCTTCTCCTCCGTGTCGGTGAGGACTTGGTGTTCCCGATAGAGGTGGAAGAGGTAAGGGCACACTGGAGTGGCCCTTTTCTTCCCAACCCTACTAACGAGCTGGGCCACGAGATCGGAAATGATCCGTGCCCAGTCCACTTTCCGGGTACCACTGAGGGCACCGAAAATGGTGTTGCCGAGGGTGATCGTCACCCTGGTCGGCTTTTCCGGGTGAAGAACCGGAACTAGAAATTGCAGGAGCCGACGGTCTCGGTCATCCACGCAATCCTCGACCGCGTATCCGTCCTTCGGGTTGACAGCTCCCTGGAACTTCTCTCGGACAAACTCATCCTTCCGGTTCGCCATCCCTAAACCTCCTGTCCGGAAACCGTAAACCCCTCTCCACATTCCCTCGTTCCAACTGACGGGAGTTCCTCTCACGGTGTTGTCAAACTGATTGGACAGCTTTCCGAGGAGCTCCTTGACCATTCTCTCCTCCCTAAAACCCCAGGGTTTCTCGGCAAACCCGAGGCAACCCATGGATTTGAGATCCTCCATGAGTTGAGACTTTTCCGGCTCTGTGGAGGGAATAACCGGAATGACTTTCCGGAGCTTCACCTCGCCTCCAGAGGGACTCGCTTGTCTCGACCTACGTAGCAGCGGCATTCCCTCTCCAATCTATCTCACTCTCTCCTAGCCGCATGTCCCGTTCCTCACGTTCTCTCTCCGATCTGAACCGGAATCAAAACGAATAGAACACAAACGCACAAACGCCAAAAACTCAACCGCGCACGTTCAAGGTCGAGTTTCTAAAAGGGGGTGCAACAGTGAAAGCTCCTCCTTTTATAGTCCCTGGACCCTTTCCGGTTTGTCATCATGAATCCGGTTTACCATCATAATCCGGTCCTAGACCTAATCCGTGTTACATTTCGTTTCCGTCGTTAGTTACTCCTGACCGGATTAGATCCAAGAGGCCCACTACTTCACATTCCGTGCTAATTTTGAGTTTTCTTTCTCCACCTAATTGGATCCGGTTAGCTAATGACTAGTTTCCGTTCCTATTTTGGTGTATACTAAGAAAATCAAAATTTTAAGCTGCGACAGAAGTATTCTAGACATCCTTCAATACGGACCTTTCGAATCGTTGCATATCCACCTCTCATCGTTCTATCATCAACAGCAATCACGCGTGTTGTATCTGGAAGTGCTATGAGGTGCCGTTTGTTCTTTTCCGCTTCAGCAACTCCGTCATTGCTTTTCCACCCACCAATTGAACCAACTCGATTGTGCTTTTTGGCGAATGGAGCACATCGCCCCCTAAACAAGTCCGCTTTTAGAATCACTTCTTCAAACTAGGCGTCATTGGGTCGATATTCCTTGCCATATTTAACCAAAATGACTTTGGAATTCCACAAAGCGTCATGAACCTTGTTCTCCAAACATTTGGTGAAGTACGTTTTATGCATTTCGTCATGCCACTTGGCCACATTTAATGCATCCAACAACATCTGTGTCATGTCTACCTTGAATTTAGACACGCACTCCTCTTGATATCTGATGTACTTATTGTTTAAAGACAATGTTGTTTTCGATTCAGAAAATTGAACGATGCGCTCGATCATGAATTTTTTGCATTCTTCCGAAGGACTTTGGCAGGCTACCTCCAAGTTTGATGGTCCCTCTCCATGTTTTAGCTTCGCAACCTTCTTCTTCCCGTTCATCATCGTGACAAATGAAATTGATATAGATCAAATTTTTTAATTTGAAATTGAATTCACGCGCAAGTGTCCAAAAAATTGGCAACAAGGGGGCCCCAATAAACCACTCTTGCCTTGCCTCGAAAAGGAGTCAATGGAGGATGAACCACCAAGCTCTCTGCTCCACCTTGCATTCACAAGGGGCAAAGCAAAAGTAACAATGCGGACGGCCCGTCCGCCCCTCTTATAAGGGCGGACGGCCCTAAACCGTCCGCCTCTCCGAAACCGAAGTGCCCCGTCCGCCTGATCGAACGGCCACGGGCGGACAAATCTGGCGTCCGCCCGATCGGACGGTCCAGGGGGGCGGATGCATCGCCGAAACGGGGTGGACAGGGCGGTCAGGGTGGACGCTGGATCCGATGGACAGGGCGGACGAGGCGGACGAGGCGGACAAGGCGGACGGCGGACAGGTATCGGGGCGGACGGGGTGGACAGGGCAGACGGCGGACGGGGGTCTCGGCAGATGAGATGGACGGGTATGAGGGCAGATGGGATGGACGGGTATGAGGGCGGACGGGGTCTGGACGGACGGGGCGAATGGGGCAGACGGGGCGGTTTGACCCTAAAGCGACTCTAAACCCATATTTTGCACGATAAACAGAGGTCTTCATGGCACTGTATAGTTCAATTAACTTTTCATTCATTCAATGTAAAATTTGAAATTAAAAAAGGTAGCCTTCCTTTATGACCAAATTTATGAATTCTTGGTTAATGATATTTTTGTACAAAGATATGAGCTAAAATGTGCAAAAATTCACAAAAGGATTGCGACGTTTAATATATGTCCCCAAATATTCACGTTGCATTGTGTATAAAGCAGTTGTAAGAAGGTAGTTGAATAAAAATTCTACTATTAAATTGAATTAGTTGACGTCTAATCACTTAATAAACCGCTAAAT
Source organism: Pseudoscleropodium purum (assembly GCA_963969395.1). Classification (NCBI taxonomy): domain Eukaryota; kingdom Viridiplantae; phylum Streptophyta; class Bryopsida; order Hypnales; family Brachytheciaceae; genus Pseudoscleropodium; species Pseudoscleropodium purum. Next base: position 27,933,637 of record OZ017798.1, read on the forward strand.
GTCCAAGTCCTTGCAAGTGTGTTTTGGCTATCGAAAAAGAGCATGGATTTATAGTTATCCCCAATGAAGCAAATTTTTCTTTTTTCAAAATCTAATGGTATAGATGTTTAGCCCCTAAAGTTCTTTTCACTAAAAACACTTCAAAACTGCCATTAGTAGTGCAAATACCAAGTCTTGGAAGAAAAATACTTTTGGGGATATGTAACCGTAGGATCTTGTAGTAAATCAGTTGGAAAAGATGTGGACAAAATTTTAGACAAATCCACCATTTGGATTGTAAGATATTAGATATTGAATGTTTCATTTAAGAGGGCTACTCAATTATGTCTATTAATGAACAATTGGTAGGCTAACAAACCTAACTTAGCATATATTTTAATATTTGTTGCAATTGTTTTAGGAATATTATAACATAATACTATTATAATATTCTTATAAATGATATAATACTAAATCATTTCAAAATCAACAACATTTGAACACAATCTGTCAATCTTGTCTTCCATACTCCTTTAATGATATATATATATATATATATAAATATATATACATATATAAAATATATTAGATAAATCAACATGAACAAATCAATGATTATATATTTCATAGATCTATTCTTCATCAATCAAATGAGAGTGCATGTTCAAATATAGACAAAGATGGTTTCTCCATTTGTTGCCAAAAATTAAATAAACAAATAGAGAAAGATATGAAGTGAATGTTACTTTGAGAATTCAAGGGAAAGAAATTGAAGTATTCAATTGCATTTTATTAAATTGGAAAATTGCATGTAGATGGCATGAATTAATCTTCATAGATGCTAAACTCATACGAGCTGCATTTCAACATTTATGATTTATCCAATTGATTGAATTGAAAGCTCTTGTAATTACATTTTCAAATTTTCGATTCAATCATTCAAATTTGCAAGAGTGATTTATGATAGATTTATAACTTTAAATGTGAAAGCATTCAATGCCTTTATGCGTTTGTTCATCAATATATTAATTTTAGATAAATAATATATATTTTTTATAACATATGCATAAACCATTGCATTAAAAAAAACAAAAAACTAAGAGCCAAGCCAAATAGGCTGGTCAAATGAAGAGAACAAGAGAACAAGAGCCCTACAAGAAAGCAAAGGAAAAAAAGAAATATATCAAAAGGATTCAAAGGAAGGAGCAAGATGCATTCTTGCAAGACCGTAAAATACATAATGATTTCAAAATCCAAACACAAAGATATTTTCTATTTCAATGAGAGTCAAAAATGAACTCCCCTGCTCTCAAAGATTGTACAATGTACACGTTATACAAAACGAACATATAACAGAAACAGTAGAAGACATCGTTTATCATGATTGAAAACTAAAATGATTTTTTTTTCTATGTAGAATATTTTATGAAATGTAACAATGTATTTAATTATCATAATAATTGGTAGAAATCTTTGTGCAATACATAGAAACATTTCATTCATGTGGAGTTTTTTCATTTATTTAGGATTAAAATGGAAGTATTATACTCTACAAAATACAAACCGAAAACAATATCATATACTTAAGTTCAAAAGTTTGCAATTGTTTGGTGAATTCATTTTGAAAACTCAAACGAAGAAATATTTTATAATCAATATCTTGTTCATTTGAATCATTTCAAAATTCGAATTCCGAATTCAATTCCTATTTATAATAGAAATTATATTTGTCAATTTTTTAAATCTTTAAACAATGAACCCTCTTTTTTTAAATTAATATTTAAAAACATCTGAAATTAGAATATTGGAATTACCCTTCAAAATAAATATAGCACATGTATAAGTGTATAATGTATTCTACTCAACTAACTCAAGTAACGAATTTTTCTATGTTTTTAAGGAAAAATATAGCCATACATGATTTGAAAGTTAAAACATTGATTATTTTTCTTTGTTTTCAAATCTAATCAAAATTTCATTAAAAAATATGAAAGACTCGATGTTCATTTGAAGATCGTGATGCACTTTTAATGAGAAATCACAACCTTTCATTAAATATCATGAGGTTGAAATCCATTAAACTGTTATTTTAATTATGTATTGGGGCCTTTTTTTTAAATTTCATTTGCTTATGATGAAAAAGGAATTGATTATTTCTGTAAAACATTTGATTTCCTAATGAACTTTAAAAAAATCCCCACCATCTTCAGATCTTCTCAAAACCTATTTAGAAAGATAATATGAGTAAATAATCCAAACATATTCAACTTAACCACATTCCCCTCATTCGTAAAATAATTTAGGGGAGAAAAGAAAAGGCTTAGGGTAATTAGGGTATAGGGTTTAGGGTTTACATTTTAAAAAAAAAATGACAAATCAATTACATTGATCCTCATTTAGCAGTGATTATTAGGCTGTTTTTTTTTGGAAATGTTATTGCTCTTTTTGAGTAATATCGGCCTCTTAGGATGCTCTAATGGATAGTTGGGCGGACACCGTTGGCGGTCAGTGTTTAAGTGGGGCGGTTGGCGTGTCCAAAGCGCGGACGGCGTCGGAAGGCGGACAATGCGGACAGTCCCGTCCGACCGCCCCGTTCGCCGCCCCGTCCGCCGCGTCCGACCGCCCGTCCCACCTGTCTGGCCTGTCCGACCGACCGGTCCGACCGGTCCGTCCGCCCGCCTCGTCCGCCCCGTCCACCCGCCCCCATCCGGCCTGTCCGCCCGTCCACTTTAGCCCCGTTCGGGCCGTTGCTTGTTTTTGAATGGAAACCCTAAAAATGAACCTCTAATTTTCTGGAGGGGACTATAAATGTTAAAAGAGAAGCTTTGGTATTCACTCTCGAAAAACCGAATGCTAAGATTTACAAGGGTTATGAGCTTCAATTTATTGAGTCTCTTGCTTGGTAATGCATAGTTCAGTGGACAGGGGGGCTTTGATTTTCAAAGCTTTGTGTGACTAATTTCATTGATATTGTATACATTGTCACGTTGTGGGTTTCAAATTGAAAACATTTTATTTGTTTCTTTTGAAATTGAGGTAAAACATACACTTGTCAGTATGGTGGCCAAACCGACGGGGGATTTTTCTCCTTGGTTTAGTGTGCAAGAGGGTGGTAAAGTAAAATGTAGGCTTTGCAAAGCGAGCATGTCAAGGAAGCTCAGCCGTATGTTCAGCTACTTACGCTATTCTGGGCCTGAAGGTGTACGTGATAAAGGGGTGAGCCTTTGTCCACGATTATCAATGGCAGTTCGAGATTTATTTCAGCAGTGCGAAGGAGTTTTTCCAAAACGCGTTGTAATGGACAATGTGGATGGCAACCCTGGCCCTTCAGATGTTCAAGAGTTTTCGGCCGGAAAGGCTGTGTCGCATTTTGACCACAAAGATTCTTGTCCACCGTCCAAAGAATTGGTATCAATGGTATGTGCCACAACTGAAATGACTTTGAGTACGGAAGCTTCTGGTGAACGTGAAACCCCGAGGGCATCAAGTTCTAGGCCTCAGAGGCAAGGTAGCTTAGTGAATAGATTTGAAGAAGGTCATAGACGCAAATTACATTCAGTGTGGGCAAATTTTTTTTATTTGGCGAACATACCATTTTCCGTGGCTCGAAATCCAGCTTTTAAAGAAGCAATGAAGAAAACGGCTGCGTTTGGTAAGCTATACATTCCTCCCTCATACCACGATCTTCGGTACAAATTGTTGAATGAGGCGAAGACCAACATTCAGACACAGTTGAATGTACGGATCGAAGATAGCATTCAAAAATTTGGAACAACATTGTCCATTGATGGATGGAGCTCCGTGACTAATCGACCTCTCATCAATGCCATGCTTGTATCATCCGCAGGTGAAGAATTTCTTGGATCTGTGGATACAAGTGGTTGTGAAAAAAATGTGGAATACTTGGCAACTGTGTTGGAAAAGTTCATTGAACAAGTGGGGTCCAAGAACGTCGTGCTAATAACTACGGATAATGCTCCCGTGAATCCGTCCGCATGGGATGTAATATCTGCAAAATATCCTCATATTTTTTACCACGGGTGCGTGGTACATGTATTGAATTTGTTGTTGAAGAATTGGGCTGCACAGAAATGGATTGCTTCCAAATTGAATAAAGGAGTTCTTGTAGCTAAATTTATTAAGAAGAGACATATGCCGCTAGCTCTATTGCGAAAGTATTCGCCAAATCTTGGTCTCTTAATGCCTAGGGATACAAGGTTCGCCTCTAAATTTATCATGATGGAATGTTTGACAAAATTGAGAGGAGCATTAGAACAAACGGTGGTAGATCCGCAATGGGTTGAGTATGTACATACTCTCAAGAAGAAATGTGGAGCTAAAGTCCAACCAAAAGACTTGGCCTTAGTGATGAAGAAAATTGTTCTTGATGACCATTTTTGGAATCGGTCCATCAATTATGTGGAGATGGTTGAACCAATCATATGTGCACTTCGCAATTTGGATTCAAAATCACCATGCATGGGAAAGGTGTTGCATATTGTCGCAGCTTAGAATTTTGATTTTCTTAGCATACACCAAAATAGGAATGGAAACTAGCCATTAGGGAACTGGATCCGATTAGGTGAAGAAGGAAAACTCAAAACTAGCACAGAACATGAAGTAGTGGGCCTCTAAGATCTAATCCGGTCAGGAGTAACTACCGACGGAAACGGAATGCAACACGGATTAGGTCTAGGACCGGATTCAAGACGACCAAACCGGAAATGGTTCAAAGACTATATAAGAAGGAGCCTTCGCAGTTGCACCCTTTTTTTTAGAAACTCGACCGTAAGCGCGCGTTGTAGAGTTTTTGCGTTTGTGTGCTGCAGGCTTTGATTCCGGTTGAGATCGGAGAGAGAACGAGAGGACCGGGACGTGTGGCTAGGAGAGAGTGAGGTAGATTGGAGTGGGAATGCTTGTCGCAGCACAAGGCAGGTCAATTCCCCATTATACTCACAAAAATCGCTCTAGAGTATAACTAAGTGACTTTAAAGATCGAACCCACGAGATCCTGTGAAGTATCTAGCTCTATTAAGCAGTTAAGCTCAGTCAATATCCCAATCTTACTTTCCGGTCCTAGATCTAGAACCAGAAATACCACCACACCGGATAACTATAGACCGGATTACTCCTTCTTCCGGTCCATACAATTACCCAAATCCCAGGATCTCACAACTTTCGATCCTGGAAATCCGTCCTGACCAATCCGGTCGGGATGGTCATCCTGTATCCGTAATCCTATCCGGTTTAGTTTTGCCTTTGTTTCACCATCAGAGGGGTTGCCGCTTAATTTGAGAGTGGTAGGCCCACCACTCCTTCCGTGACTTATAGTGGCTGAAGACCCACTGTCCTACTTCCTAAACTCCTAAGCTAATTCGGATCCGGTTTGGTCCTTCACAACAACCCAGATAGCAATCCGGGTTGTAGGTCACTCAAAGACCCCACACTCGATCCTCTCATACTACAACGACCTTGATGCTACTTCCGATCCGTGCGAAAATAGGTGGTAACAAGTGTACCCGTCCGTTCCAACATCGACTAAAGCTCTTCCGTTTGCCAACTAAGGCGGTAAGACCTCACAGGAGATCGGACACTCGACCGGATTTCCCACCCGGGAATTTTAGCGCAGCTAAGGAATCCCTCCCTACCCGCCTAGCCTAACAACGGCTTTCTCACCCGGAATCTCAAACTCTTGACGTGCTGAGGAACTAAGTTCACTCCCAACTCTTCGATACCTACTCACATGCACCTTGGATCGGAAAAGAAACACCAAGGGGAGAAATCACTCGCAAACCAGCTCACACGATTCTAACTCCACATCATACAATCCTGTCGCGCTGGAGAGAGACACACAATGAGGAGAAGAGAAAGGCACAAGAGATTTGCAAAATGAAGACTCCCAGTTCCCATTGCAGGAACCGATTTATATACCAAATGTAAAAACCCTAAAAGTACAAAGCGGAGCGGAAAACCCGTGGGGGTCCGCCGCCACCCTAATCTAACTTCCGGCTAATCTAATACTATTGAGCCGAATCCGGATCCGGATCCGCTCCTACTCCTAACTGAAATCAAAATCCTATCTACTCTACAACCCTAGATCCTATTGTCGGGCTTCCGCTCTTCGGAACCAGCTCCTCGAAGACTTCACTCAAGTTCCGGTTCCGTTCCCCCTCCGCAGGGTTAGATCCGAGTGAAGACTCCAGGTCGATTGTAATATCCGGTCTCGTGCCCGGATTCTCAGTCCGTGCTGACTTCTTGGACTCAGGAGTCCAATCCTTCCCACCCTTCGGAACGGTCGCATCCGGAAAGGAATCCGGTAGCGAGAGGTCCGAGAGGTGTATCCCCTTGGAGCACGTTGCTCCAGTCAGCTTCCGGCTGCTTTCCTCAATCCGGTCCGTAGCCTTCCGTCCCTCCATCATCAACGTCTCCACCTGCTCAGCAAAGTCGGTGAGAATCCGGACCATCCGGGAACCGGATAGTTTCTTCTCTTCGTGGATCTTCTCGTCGAAGAGCTTCGCTTTGGTGGCGGCCGTTCCGGTATCTCCCAGGATGGCCTTGATCTGCTCGGCTATCTTCCGAGTCTCCTCCGCCATCTCCCGGGTGGCCGTCACGTCTTCCCGATAGGCAAAGAGGGTTGCCTTCAGGGTGTCCACCTCCTCCTGCAACCGGCGGATCTCCGCTTCCTGTTTCCGGGTCTCTTCCGGATTGGTGATGCACTCCGCCACCTGTTCCGCCAACTTACTGTCCGGTGGCGCACCTACCAACTTTCCGATCGCCACAAGCGTCCTGTGCTTGACCTCCCAATCCGCCCTGATGTTGCAGAGGAGGTTGATGAGGCCGTTGAACGGATCTTGCATTTCCGGGTCTTCCCCGGAAACGGTCTTCTCGGCTTCCGGTCTCTCTTCCGGGGCCGGTTTGTCGTGACCGGGAGGTGTCCCGCGCTTGTGTGGAGGCGTCAACTTCTGTCGCTTGATGGGCGGCATCGGCTCCTCCTCTTCCTCGCTCGACTCCCGTTCTGACCCGGAATCGGATTCGGCCTCGTCATCCGTTTCCGACTCCCCATACTTCAGGAGGACTTCTTGAGTCCTCCACACCTTCTCCTCCGCGTCGGTGAGGACTTGGTTTTCCCGATAGAGGTGGAAGAGGTAAGGGCACACTAGACTGGCCCTCTTCTTCCCAACTCTACTAACGAGCTAGATCACGAGATCGGAAATGATCCGTGCCCAGTCCACTTTCCGGGTACCACTTAGGGCACCGAAAATCATGTTGCCAAGGGTGATCGTCACCCTGGTCGGCTTTTCCGGGTGAAGGACCGGAACCAAGAACTGCAAAAGCCGACGGTGTCGGTCATCCACGCAATCCTCGACCACGTATCCGTCCTTCGGGTTGACGGCCCCCTGGAACTTGCCTCGGACAAACTCATCCTTCCGGTTTGCCATTCCTAACCCTCCTGCCCGGAAACCATAAACACCTCTCCACATTCCCTCGTTCCAGCGGCTAGGGGATCCTCTCACGGTGTTATCAAACTGGTTGGATAGTTTTCCGAGGAGTTCCTTGACCATTCTCTCCTCCCTAAAACCCCAGGGTTTCTCTGCAAACCCTAGGCAACCTATAGAGGTGAGGTCCTCCATGAGTTGAGACTTCTCCGGCTCTGTGGAGGGAATAACCGGAATGACTTTCCGGAGCTTCACCTCGCCTCCAGAGGGACTCGCTGGTCTCGCCCTACGTAGCGGCGGCATTCCCCCTTCAATCTACCTCACTTTCTCCTAGCCACACGTCCCATCCTCTCGTTTTTTCTCCGATCTCAACCGGAATCAAAGCTTGCAGCATACAAACGCAAAAACTCTACAACGCGCGCTTAAAGTCGAGTTTCTAAAAAAGGGGGTGCAACTGCGAAGGCTCCTCTTTATATAGTCTCTGGACCATTTCCGTTTTGGTCGTCTTGAATCCGGTTCACCCATAATCCGGTCCTAGACCTAATCCGTGTTGCATTTCGTTTCCGTCGATAGTTACTCTTGACCGGATTAGATCTAAGAGGCCCACTACTTCATGTTCTGTGCTAGTTTTGAGTTTTCCTTCTTCACCTAATCGGATCTGGTTCCCTAATGGCTAGTTTTCGTTCCTATTTTGGTGTATGCTAAGAAAATCAAAATTTTAAGCTGCGACAATGTGTGCTAAAAGTGTGTTGTAAGGGACCCATCCTTCCTCTACCTCCAAGGCTTAATTGATGGGTGGAGCTTGGTCCTTCTTTGTGTGGTTTAACCGCTCAAACATGGCATCCATGTCTCCCCAATATGTGATCTCCGTATATCCCTTTGAAGGTTGTTGGTCAAACATAGTCTTGAACCAACTCAAAGAACTTTGAATGGCATGGCAATTTTCATTCGACTCCATTGCCAATGTTTGAAAACTTGCCATTGCTCGAGATACTACAAAGGGTCTATCTTGGAGTCTTTGTACCCATGCTAACCATCGAGACTCCAAGCCGCTAGATGGCATAAACTTCTTCAAATCCAAGGACAATTGCAATCGATTCAACTTGGATTCAACAATTCCTTTTGCTTCAATTGCCTCCTCTAATTTATGCTTCAACTCTTCAAAGTCACAACTCTCCGTTTGCGTCTCCGCATTCACGTAAACGGATGAAAGCTTTTCCATTGATAGTTGTTGTGTCGCTTTTAACATGCTCATATCGTGACTTTCTTGTACATTGACAATGGCAGGGTTGTCGCTTGCTTCGGCCTTATCAAAAGGAAGAGAGAGCTTATCTTCACTCTCTTGAGTCTCTTGATTGTCTCCGAGTACAATCACTGGTGAGATTGCAACCTCATTGGGATTCTTGGAGGTCCCTTGTAATTCTGCAATCCGTTTACGCATCTTCATCAATTTCTCCATTTGCCTCGATGATTGTTTATTTAAATGTTCAACCTCACTCTCCGAAATCTTTAATTTCAACTCCAACACTTTGCACCTTGCTTCCACTCTTCCAAGGTTAGCAATTTTCTTCTCATATTCCACCAATTGTAGTATGTGAACATCTCTTTCTTCGAAAAGTGGTCCGAAAGTCTTCGTGAGATTTTGAAATGCTATAGCACCTTTCAACATCTCTGGTGCTATTAAAGAAAACTCCTTGGCCAAATTCATAAAAGTCGGAGCAACTTGCGCTAAAAATTCAGTTGACATCGTTATCTTGAAAGCTGTATCAAGTATATGTGCAACATTCTTTGGATCTGCAAGTGGACTCATTGGAATAGTAGTAGCACCATCATCGGGGTTAGACGATCTGCCTATTTCTTCATGAAGGTTAGCAAACTGAACCGAGAGCTTCAAAAGATTTTCCAATTGTTTTGGATTGGACATGTCTTGCAAGGTTCGATGTAGAGGACTCGGCAATGCCGTTGTAAATGGAAACTCCTCCGCCCGCCTTTTACGCTCGGAACTCCATAATGAGGATATATTATCAATCATCACGCCTTGTCCACGAGGCGTATGTACTTTGTCTTCTAAACTTAACGCTGGACTAGATTCAACGCCTTGATGCACAGGCAGAGATTTGTAGACCAAACTATCAAAACAATTGTTGGCTATCAGACTATCAATTGTAGCATTAGCCTTTGCCACTTTCTCCGCCAAGACTTCGTCTACTTTACTTTTTGAAGTTTCCCCGCATTCCGTGCAAACCTTGCCTTGGTTTACAAACTCCGTTTGCGTTTGTGCCGCAACATTTGGTGTAAAGGTCAAACGCGTTGAAGCTGTGGAAAAGACTTCACCCTCCTGCGCCTCTACATCTTTCTCCACATCTTTCTCCATATTTTTCGAAGAGCTTTCATTGATTGCTTTTGTTGGAGATTGTACAGACCGTAATTCTTCAACATTTGAGGCTTTCTCCACACCATCGGTTTTCACCTCAATAGTATTTTTTAATACTTTTTCTGTTTCTCCCTCTGAATTGTACAAGTCGGGAACGTCCTTTTGATTGGCTTCAAGTAGAAGTGGGCAAGCTATTGTCGTCGGAAACGTGCTCCAATCGATCTTGCGCTCTAATATAAGTTCTGCATAAACCATCCACGCCACGCTATAATTAATATAGCCTTTACTTCTGCGCTTGTTTCCGAATAGAACACGCCACACCTCCTTAGATCGATGGACAAAATATTTGTTGTTGCAAGTCCATGGTTTACAACAAAAATCCCGTGTATGACTCTTGTGCGACTCTTGAGGCCACAACTTGTCAATGTGGTACATTTTAACATAGGTCCTACACATTTTTGATGTCCAATACTCCGCATCTTCATTTTCCCACCCGCTCTCTGCTTTAATTGTAGGGTCATTTAAAATGTCAAGCCGAAGGTCATGCATAGCCCCCTTCATTTTGTTCTTTTTCTTCGCTTCGCTTCCCGGAGTCACCCCATCCATATTTCGATCACCTTCGCCGTTCATGATTGTCAATTGGATTCAATAACCAATTGAAGTGAATAAAAAAATCTCACGTGATAGTAAAAAATGATGGCATCAACCGCAACACAGTAACACAAGATAGAGGACCCCAACTCTCTACCCCGTAGGAGCAACTTGCGCATAAAGCAATAGTAGCACATCCAACTTGGCACCGAAGGAGAATTGAAGTGAGAAGAAATGAAAGTCACTCCACCCTTATAGCCGTCCGCCGCCGGATCTACCCCAAACCGTGCGAAGCGGCCTCGAACCTCGCGTTCGCCGCGTGGACCGACGACGTCCACTTTGGCAGCGAACACGTCGTCCGCCCATCGCCCCGTCTGACCACCCTGATCGATCGACTCGTCCGACCGCCCCATCCGACCGCCCCGTCCGACCGGCGTGTCCGCATTGTCCGCCTTCCGACGCCGTCCGCGCTTTGGACACGCCAACCGCCCCACTTAAACACTGACCGCCGACGGCGTCCGCCCAGCTGTCAATTGGTGCATCCTATGAGGCCATTATTATTCAAAAAGAGCGGTAACATTTCAAAAATAAAACAGCCTAATAATCACTGCTAAATGAGGATCAATGTAATTGGTTTGTCATTTTTTTTTTTTTTTAAATGTAAACCCTAAACCCTATACCCTAATTACCCTAAACCTTTTCTTTTCTCCCCTAAATTGTTTTACGAATGAGGGAAATGTGGTTAAGTTGAATATATTTGAATTATTTACTGATATTATTCCTCTAAATAGGTTTTGAGAAGATCTGAAGATGGTGGGGATTTTTTTAAAGTTCATTAGGAAATCAAATGTTTTGCAAAAATAATCAATTCCATTTTCATTGTAAGCAAATGAAATTTTAAAAAAAGGCCCCAATACATAATTAGAATAACAGTTAAATGGATTTCAACCTCATGATATTTAATGAAAGGTTGTGATTTCTCATTAAAAGTGCATCACGATCTTCAAATGAACATCGAGTCTTTCATATTTTTTAATGAAATTTTGATTAGATTTGAAAACAAAGAAAAAGAAACAATGTTTTAACTTTCAAATCATGTATGGCTATATTTTTTCTTAAAAACATAGAAAAATTCGTTACTTGAGTTAGTTGAGTAGAATACATTATACATGTGCTATATTTATTTTGAAGGGTAATTCCAATATTCTTATTTCAGATGTTTTTAAATATTAATTTAAAAAAAGAGGGTTCATTGTTTAAAGATTTAAAAAATTGACAAATATAATTTCTATTATAAATAGGAATTGAATTCAGAATTCGATTTTTGAAATGATTCAAATGAACAAGATATTGATTATAAAATATTTCTTTGTTTGAGTTTTCAAAATGAATTCACCAAACAATTGCAAACTTTTGAACTTAGGTATATGGTATTGTTTTTGGTTTGTACTTTGTAGAGTATAATACTTCCATTTTAATCCTAAATAAATGAAAAAACTCCACATGAATGAAATGTTTCTATGTATTGCACAAAGATTTCTACCAATTATTATGATAATTAAATACATTGTTACATTTCATAAAATATTCTACATAGAAAAAAAAATCATTTTAGTTTTCAATCATGATAAACGATGTCTTCTACTGTTTCTGTTATATGTTCGTTTTGTATAACGTGTACATTGTACAATCTTTGAGAGCAAGGTAGTTCATTTTTGGCTCTCATTGAAATAGAAAATATCTTTGTGTTTGGATTTTGAAATCATTATGTATTTTATGGTCTTGCAAGAATGCATCTTGTTTCTTCCTTTGAATCCTTTTGATATTTTCTTTATTTTCCTTTGTTTTCTGTCTCGTAGGCTCTTATTCTCTTGTTCTCTTCATTTGACCAGCCTATTTGGCTTGGCTCTTAGTTTTTTGTTTTTTTTAATGTAATAGTTTATGCATGTGTTATAAAAAATATATATTATTTATCTAAAATTAATATATTGATGAACAAACGCATAAAGGCATTGAATGCTTTCACATTTAAAGTTATAAATCTATCATAAATCACTCTTGCAAATTTGAATGATTGAATCGAAAATTTGAAAATGTAATTACAAGAGCTTTCAATTCAATCAATTGGATAAATCATAAATGTTGAAATGCAGCTCGTATGAGTTTAGCATCTATGAAGATTAATTCATGCCATCTACATGCAATTTTCCAATTTAATAAAATGCAATTGAGTACTTCAATTTCTTTCCCTTCAATTCTCAAAGTAACATTCACTTCGTATCTTTCTCTATTTGTTTATTTAATTTTTGGCAACAAATGGAGAAACCATCTTTGTCTATATTTGAACATGCACTCTTATTTGATTGATGAAGAATAGATCTATGAAATATATAATCATGGATTTGTTCATGTTGATTTATCTAATATATTTTATGTATGTATATATATATATATATATATATATATATCATTAAAGGAGTATGAAAGACAAGATTGACAGATTGTGTTCGAATGTTGTTGATTTTGAAATGATTTAGTACTATATCATTTATAAGAATATTATAATAGTGTTATGTTATAATATTCCTAAAACAATTGCAACAAATATTAAAATATACGCTAAGTTAGGTTTGTTAGTCTACCAATTGTTCATTAATAGACATAATTGAGTAGCCCCCTTAAATGAAACATTCAATATCTAATATCTTACGATCCAAATGGTGGATTTGTCTAAAAAATTTTCCACATCTTTTCCAACTAATTTACTACAAGATCCTACGGTTACATATGCCCCAAAGTATTTTTCTTCTAAGACTTAATATTTGCACTACTAATGGTAGTTTTGAAGTATTTTTAGTGAAAAGAACTTCACGGGTTAAACATCTATACCGTGAGATTTCGAAAAAAGAACAATTTGCTTGATTAGGTTTAGGGTTTAAGATGAGCCGTCCGCCCTGTCCGCCCGATTCGGCGTCCGCCTTGTCCGCCTCATCCGCCCCGATACCCGTCCGCCCTGTCCGCCCCGTCCGCCGTGATATCCGTCCGCCCGTCCTCCATTCGCCCTATTCGCCCGATCTGGAGTCCGCCCTGTCCGGCCGAACCGCCCCGTCCGTCCAGTCCGCCCGATCCGACGTCCGCCCCGACCGCCCCATCTGCCCCGTCGCCCCGATACCTGTCCGCCCTGTCCGCCCCGATACCCGTATGCCCGGTTACGCTTGTCCGATTAACACGCGGACTGATGTGGTCCGCATGATCTGGACGTCCACCTCGGGGCGTCCGCATATATATATGGGGAGGCAGACGACTCATTCCAAACAATCGTTCTCTTTTAGAGTGGGCGGACTAGTGCATTGGAAGCTCTGCGCGCCCCTTCCGCTTTGAATGAACGATTGTTGTGGCATTGTTACAAATTTTCACAAAGTTCACGCTTGTAAAACTTTAATTAATTAATTAAATCAAAATTTTGGTTCTTAACCTTTCTAATTGTTCTATTCTCTTTGCTTCGGCTTCATCATGCCGAAAGATAAAACATCCAAAAAAAGTAATCGAAAAGGAAGACCCCAATTGTTCGATTGGAATGCTTGGGCCGATCCATTGTGCGTGGGTGAACCAGGATGGGAAGAAGAACCAACAAGAGTATGGGATTGCTCAATGTGCAAGAAATATGTCAAAATGACTCACATTCAAAAACTTTGGCAACGTGAATATGTAGAGCACCAAGCGCCACGTTGGGAAGGACAAATGTCTACGTGACAAAGTGAGCACTTCAAACAACGATACACACAAGTGCATCGAGTTCTTGGCATTAAAAGTGCCAAACCAAATATAATGAATTATAATGTTATGGCAATGGTTTAGACAGAGATTGTACTCCACAAGGACGTGGACTGGCGTACCGCTACAGGTCACAATGTGGAGACCTATACACGCACGGATGCCGTTATAGATACACAGTGGAGGAGTGCAAGCGATTGCATGCCAGAGTGGTCTAATCGAGGTTATCTACAACAACCTTCAGTTGTTCTTCGAGATGCTAAAGATGCGTGGACAGATGACGATGAGGACGATGATATGCAAGCGCCTATCACATTTGGAGTTAGGCACGAGCGGGTAGAAGAACGAGAACGAATTGAATTCGAACAACAAATGCAAGAGACAACACTCAGAAGCCTTCAAGATCGTGGACGGCAAGATAGGCATGGTGGTTCCTACGGACATGAATATGGAACGCGAGAATCTGAACAAGGAAGATGTCACAGCCTAAAATTTTGATTTTCTTAGTATACACCAAAATAAGAACGGAAACTAGTCATTAGGGAACCGGATTCGATAAGGTGGAGAAGGAAAACTCAAAATTAGCACGGAATGTGAAGTAGTGGGCCTCTTGGATCTAATCCGGTCAGGAGTAACTAACGACGGAAACGAAATGTAACACGGATTAGGTCTAGGACCGGATTATGATGGTAAACCGGATTCATGATGACAAACCGGAAAGGGTCCAGGGACTATAAAAGGAGGAGCTTTCACTGTTGCACCCCCTTTTAGAAACTCGACCTTGAACGTGCGCGGTTGAGTTTTTGGCGTTTGTGCGTTTGTGTTCTATTCGTTTTGATTCCGGTTCAGATCGGAGAGAGAACGTGAGGAACGGGACATGCGGCTAGGAGAGAGTGAGATAGATTGGAGAGGGAATGCCGCTGCTACGTAGGTCGAGACAAGCGAGTCCCTCTGGAGGCGAGGTGAAGCTCCGGAAAGTCATTCCGGTTATTCCCTCCACAGAGCCGGAAAAGTCTCAACTCATGGAGGATCTCAAATCCATGGGTTGCCTCGGGTTTGCCGAGAAACCCTGGGGTTTTAGGGAGGAGAGAATGGTCAAGGAGCTCCTCGGAAAGCTGTCCAATCAGTTTGACAACACCGTGAGAGGAACTCCCGTCAGTTGGAACGAGGGAATGTGGAGAGGGGTTTACGGTTTCCGGACAGGAGGTTTAGGGATGGCGAACCGGAAGGATGAGTTTGTCCGAGAGAAGTTCCAGGGAGCTGTCAACCCGAAGGACGGATACGCGGTCGAGGATTGCGTGGATGACCGAGACCGTCGGCTCCTGCAATTTCTAGTTCCGGTTCTTCACCCGGAAAAGCCGACCAGGGTGACGATCACCCTCGGCAACACCATTTTCGGTGCCCTCAGTGGTACCCGGAAAGTGGACTGGGCACGGATCATTTCCGATCTCGTGGCCCAGCTCGTTAGTAGGGTTGGGAAGAAAAGGGCCACTCCAGTGTGCCCTTACCTCTTCCACCTCTATCGGGAACACCAAGTCCTCACCGACACGGAGGAGAAGGTGTGGAAGACTCAGGAAGTCCTCCTGAAGTATGGGGAGTCGAAAACGGATGACGAGGCCGAATCCGATTCCGGGTCAGAACGAGAGTCGAGCGAGGAAGAGGAGGAGCCGATGCCGCCCATCAAGCGACAGAAGTTGACGCCTCCACACAAGCACGGGACGCCTCCCGGTCAAGACAGACCGGCCCCGGAAGAGAAACCGGAAGCCGAGAAGACCGTTTCCGGGGGAGACCCGGAAATGCAAGATCCGTTCAACGGTCTTATCAATGTCCTCTGCAACATCAGGGCGGATTGGGAGGTCAAGCACAGGACGCTTGCGGCGATCGGAAAGTTGGTAGGTGCGCCACCGGACAGCAAGTTGGCAGAACAGGTGGCGGAGTGCATCACCAATCCGGAAGAGACTCGGAAGCAGGAAGCAGAGATCCGCCGGTTGCAGGAGGAGGTGGATAACCTGAAGGCAACTCTTTTTGCCTATCGGGAAGACGTGACGGCCGCCCGGGAGATGGCGGAGGAAACTCGGAAGATAGCCGAGCAGATCAAGGCGGTCCTGGGAGACACCGGAACGGCCGCCACCAAAGCGAAGCTCTTCGACGAGAAGATCCACGAAGAGAAGAAACTATCCGGTTCCCGGATGGTCCGGATTCTCGCCGACTTCGTTGAGCAGGTGGAGACGGCAATGGTGGAAGGGCGGAAGGCTGCGGACCGGATCGAGGAGAGCAGCTGGAAGCTGACTGGAGCGACGTGCGACAAAGGTATTCATCTTTCGGACATCTCTCTATCGGATCTCTTTCCGGACGCAACCATTCAGAAGGATAGGAAGGATTGGACTCCTGAGTCCAAGAAGTCAGCACGGACTGGGACTCCGGGCACGAGACCAGATATCACCATCGACCTGGAGTCTCCACCCGGACCTAATCCTGCAGAGGGGGAACGGGTCCGGAATTTGAGTGAAGTCTTCGAGGAGCTAGTCCCGGAGATCGGAAGCCCGACGATAGGATCTAGAGTTGTAGGGTAGACAGGATTTTGGATTTCAGTTAGGAGTAGGAGCGGATCCGGATCCGGATCCGGCTCAACAGTATTAGGTTAGCCGGAAGTTAGATTAGGATGGCGGCGGACCCCCACGGGTTTTCCGCTCCTTTTTGTGCTTTTAGGGTTTTTACCCTTTGTATATAAATCGGTTCCTGAGATGGGAATTGGGAGTTGTTCATTTTGCAAACCTCTTGTACCTTTCTATTCTCTTCATTGTGTGTCTCTCTCCAGCGCGACAGGATTGTATGATGTGGAGTTAGGATAGTACGAGTTGGTTTGTGAGTGATTTCTCCCCTTGGTGTTTCTTTTCCGATCCAAGGTGCATGTGAATAGGTATCGAAGAGTTGGGAGTGAACTTAGTTCCTCAGCACGTCTAGAGTTTGAGATTCCGGGTGAGAAAGCCGTTGTTAGGCTAGGCGGGTAGGGAGGGATTCCTTAGCTGCGCTAGAACTCCCGGGTGGGAAATCCGGTTGAGTGTCCGATCTCCTGTGAGGTCTCACCACCCGTAGGGGTAACGGAAGAACTTTAGTTGATGTTGGAACGGACGGGTGCACTTGTAACCACTTGTCTTCGTACGGATCGGAAGTAGCATCAAGGTCGTTGTAGTACGAGAGGGTCGAGTGTAGGGTCTTTGTGTGACGTACAACCCGGATTGCTATCTGGGTTGTTGTGAAGGACCAAACCGGATCCGGATTAGCTTAGGAGTTTAGGAAGTAGGACAGTGGGTCTTCAGCCACTATAAGTCACGGAAGGAGTGGTGGGCCTACCACTCTCAAATGTAAGCGGCGACCCCTCTGATGGTGAAACAGAGGCAAAACTAAACCGAATAGGATTACGGATACAGGATGACCATCCCGACCGGATTGGTCAGGACGGATTTCCAGGATCGGAAGTTGTGAGATCCTGGGATTTGGGTAATTGTATGGACCGGATAGTAAGTAGGACCGGAAGAAGAAGTAATCCGGTCTATAGTTATCCGGTGTGGTGGTATTTCTGGTTCTAGATCTAGGACCGGAAAGTAAGATTGGGATATTGACTGAGCTTAACTGCTTAATAGAGCTAGATACTTCACAGGATCTCGTGGGTTCGATCTTTAGAGTCACTTAGTTATACTCTAGAGCGATTTTTGTGAGTATAATGGGGAATTGACCTGCCCTGTGCTGCGACAAAGGTAATCCTCCTTGGTGAAGAAGGATCATGGCATCATAGAGAAGTACTTATAACATTGTCTTTAGTACATGATACATACTTGGCAAGTCTTCACTGAGATTACAAAGTAACTTGACAGAATGCAAAGCTCTAAGTAGAATCATATTGTATGTTGGCAAACTAAATAGTACTACACCTCAATCCTTTGAGGACTAGAATTATGTGACGCAAAATAATCAAAGGTTACAAGAGTAACAAGCAATGCAACAACTAGGGTGAAAATGAAGTCACAAAGCAGTGGGTAACAAAGTGGGACCATTATCATTGATATTGTACGTTGTCTAAACGTTGACAAACTAAGTCACTTGCATGTATAGTATGTGGATCATACAAAGTTGTTCATTTTTCCAATGAATACAAAACAGAATACTATGCAAGTACAGTGCATTGTAGTCATTGCACACTACAAGTACTCAACATTCTACATAGAATAGTAAACTACAAACAATACACGCGGAAAGAAAAAACCTGGTTTTCGAGTAGCAGTTGAGTTGCATGCATATCATAGACATTTCTCCCTAAACATTTTCGTCTAACGTCACAATGTCCTGGACTAACTCGAGTTTCTTTTGTCTACCACTACACCACAAGAGCCTTCACCTCCTTCATGATACTGCCTTCTTTTTTCTTCCAAGTTGGAACTTGGTATTGAGATGAAGAAGATTTTGTAACCGATTAGAAGTGCTACACAACTGCTACCAAATTCTACTTCTGTATTCCAAGAATGCTATGGAACTTTAAGATATTTGAATCTAATTCATCAACCACTGCTTCTAGAATTGCACGCTTTCGTACCAACATAGCCAATGAATGAGGGATTTTCAGGGCCATGAGGTCCCTCCGAATGTTTTGGAGGATCTCTCTCTAGGCTTTGGCTTCTTTGGGACTAGGATAGTAATGAAGAAGCAGAGGATGAACTCAGCAACTAGTAAATACCTTGTCCAAAATAGCCGCTCTAAAAGATGGGTCTTGAATACGTTGAAGCAATCGCATGAAGGAAGGTGCGACTCGATGTGCACTCCTCCATACACTAATTTGATATCTCATGTAGTCCCATTACAGGTGATAACTGCCTTCACCGCCTTCACCACCTCCATAGTACGTCGTCGCACGATTCGCTCGACTATGATGTTGCCAATCAATCTAACAATGGTGGCAGTCCTCCAATACAACAATCAATAGCTACGTTTGAATTCGCGGACTTGGGTGACTACACACACAACCATCATCCATACCCTGAAGTCATTGTTCGACATTCAGGCATCGCAATCGCAACGCCAGTATGTGCATACTCCCATCTTTTACAATTGTTGAAGACGCTAGCGACTAGCCATGAGAGCGACACCAGAGTCTGCAAAGTAAAAGAACACCGTATTTTGTAGTCAATATTGGCAGCGGTGTCCAACTACCAATCTATACAAATTTGCTCTAATCTCCTTTAATGGAATTGAATTAAAGCAGTCCACGTTGGTAAAGGGAAGCCATTGTGGGCCCCTCCACAAGTACTTCGGAGTCCTAGTGTATACCCTCAAGTTAGTCAAGTACTACCAGCAACCACAATCCTCTATTTTTAGCAAAAAATGATGTTCCTAGTTCCTACATTTTCATTTTTAAAAAATAATAAAGGTGACTGAAAAATTAATAAAAAAAAGTGGCCATTGTTGACAACTCAGAGCACTTTATATCACCAGAAGGAGCCACTACAAAACTTCTCTAATTGTTTATAAATTTGTGATAATTGTAGTACTGATTAAAGCATTCCCAAACATATTTGGAACAAGCTTTATGAAAATCCTCTCTTGAGAGCGTGTATTTCTATTTGAAGACCTAGACTATCCATTTTTTTAATGTCACTCTTCATGAAAAAGGTACTCAATAGTACTAAAAAACCCCAAAACCGCAAGTGTGACATATTATGAAAAATCACTTTTACCAACTAAACTAATTCAGAAAAAATTGAAATAACTTGAGTACCTCTATCACTAATATTGAAAGCTTGCTCTCAAATTTCATGTCTATTCAACCATTTTTGCAATAGTTATGGCAAAAGGTCACTTCTACATGCACTATGTAATTTAAAATAGGACAAGTGTTTCTTGCAATCACCGATGATGTCTTGAAAGTTTTTTGCACCTTGTGTAACTAGATTATAAGACTTTGAATTTTCTTAACTTCAAAATTTTCCACCAAAAATTTTGATTTAACCCTTAAAGGACCAAGGTCTTTTTTTGCCAAAAAACACTCAAAACTATCATTTCATAGCAAAAGGTAAAAAAAATAAATAAATAAAATTCCACATCTAACCATAAGATCTTACACATAATTAGTACGAAAATTTGTGCCAAAAAAATTTTAAAATTTTTTACTACATAGATTGCATGATATTTGTATTTAAAGTAAAAAACAAGTTTTTCAACACATTGCAAGATTAGATTTTATGACTTTGAACATTTTTACCTTTAATTTTTTGCACTAGAAATTTTTGAGCTTTAAATTTTTATGGTATAAAATTGAGTTGAAAGTCTAGGAAAAATTCAAAATATTCAAAAAAACATAATTTTAATTCTTTTAAAAATTGCTAAGTAGACCTAGGTACAAGATCGAAGGAAATTCTAAATTATTAATACCTCTAAAATGGAAATAAAATACACTAATCCCAATTGGTGAGATTTTCTTAGCAAGAAAGATAGACCATATAGAACTTCTTTTTGGAGAAATTGGAAAAATTGCATTCAAAAATGAATCCTATAAGTTATCTTTTCAAGAAGATGCTCTAATTGCCCAAAAAACAAGATTGTCCATAACTTTCTCGTAAAAAAATCCAAATGGAATGAATCAAAGCTTTACATGTACACAAAAATATAATGTATGAAAAAAAAATTTATTTTAATTTTAATTTTTGAAATTCTTTTTGCTACCCCCCGTCCTTTGGTTTGAGCTTATTTGAGCATGATTTTTGTTTCTAGGGACCGATTGAAAAAAAATTATATTCCCACAAAGATAACCAATTTTTCTATCTTCAAAAAAAGTGTCAAAAAATAAGGAAAAAATTTCAGCCTGTAGGTACTTGCCTAAAACCCTATTTGTCCCTCCGAAGGGACAATGGTCCTTTACGGGTTATGAAAAATTGATGATGAAGAATTGAGTTGAGATTTTAGGAAGATTTTTATTTTTTCTAAATACTTGATTTTCACATTATAAAAAATTGTTAAATAGACATAGATATGAGATAGAAGGAAAAATCAATTTGTTATTAGCTCTAACTAAAGATGGAATTAAAACACAATAATTCCAATAATGAAATTATTCTAGCAAAAGAAATCCTATGAATTTCAAATCATTCTATATAGAAAACAATAATTTCGTAACTTTTATTTTCAAGCATAATTTTTGTTTTAAAGAACCAATTGCAGTAAAAACTATATTTTTAGAAAGTTAATGTTTTTTAATTTGAAAAAAGAATTCAATATCACGCCAAAAACTGAGACCACTGAAACTTTCTTAAATCTTCAAATGTCTGTAGAAAAGAAACTTGGTCATGTAGAAATTAAGATACAAACAATTGCATAAAATATTTGAGAGCTTTGATGATAATAAATTTTATGAGTAGGTAGAGGGCATGATTATTAATGTTGAATAATTTTTGGATAATTTTTGGACCTCATTGTATATTTTCAAAAATCACTATACACTTAAAAGAGTTCCAAAATCTAAAGAAAAATGCGCAAATTTAACATTGTCAATGTTTCTTTTCTTGGAGAATATACCTATAATCTATTATTATTTTAACATATGTCTAAACAAGCCGTCAACTCCACCTTAATATATATTTTTTACTCAATTGCTTATGAAATCTACAAACAATTATAAAACAAAGGGGGCTCAAAGAATGTATGTGAGAGTATGAGATTCAACTATTAGTACTCCACCATCTTGAAGGACAAAAAGGTGCAATATTGACCTTCAACAATGACATTTATTCTCAATAAGAACAAGGCTAGGAAAATTTAATTATGATGCCCAACTAGTTCCTAAGGTGATAACTATTCTTTTAGACTAGTAAATTGGTTGATCGAGTCCGGTGTAGGGTTGACAAAGTCCAAGGTCTAAGGAAAATTTATGTCCAAATCACAGACATCCGGACCCATCAGATGCAACAGGTAAAAATGGACATCTATAAAAGTTACCTAAGGTAAAATGGACTATGGACAGCAACAAGGCAGACGACTGTTGTGCAGACGGTAGTCGAGTGAACGACCATTCCAAACCAGTAGAAAACTCCTTTCACCATTTGCAACCTCAATTTTTGGAATTTTAAGACGTATAATATATTTTTGGAAAGGTTTTAGAAATACCTTTTCAATGATATATTAAATGCCCCTAAAGTAAAAAACTCAAATGTATTATCCTTCATGTATTAAAACATTAGATTCTAAAAAGTACGGGTTCACTTTTTAGAATTATTTAATACAACACATATTCAATGTATCATGCATGTATGAATACATAATTCATATAAATTTGTACACATTTGAAATTACAAACTCTATACCCTAAACCCTTACCCTAACCCTAAACCCTAATGCTAAGTTTTACATTATTTGTAAATCTTTTTTTAAATTTTGATGTAATGTGTAGAATATGTTTGACCTTTAATTTCCTTTCGTGATGTGATTATTAAAAAGTACTATATATGTAGATCTCAATGACTTATTTTTTGATATTTTGAATGCGATTTTGGTTTATCATGTATTATTTTGTTGCAATTGTAAAAATGTAGAACATGTCATTATAATCTAAAGTGTTTATTTAAGTTTGTTGAAAAATGTATTAAAAGTTTAAAACAACAAAGTATGTATAGTACAAGCAATTGTATTTTTTTTCTATTAGAAGATGCTACTAAAAACACTAAAATTTCTTCATTGTAATTTAATGTAATACAAGTTTCAATATGTATTACCATCATTTTACATTATTCTAACATTTAAAATAATGTTATTTTCTAAAATCTTATACAATGTCAATATGTAGTACAATACCTTGAAACTAATGATGGAGGTAAATACATGTGCTATGATATTGATTACAAGTAGATTTCCTTTCAAAAAAATTTATGAAGAAATTTTAATACTATTCTCAATATCAAGTAAAATGAACAAATATTTTTGCATGGATAGAATTATAAATGTATGCCACAAACTTTTAGTCAAAATAATGTGATAATATTCCATTGTTGTAACTCTTGTATTATATGAAAAGGGGTCATAGGCATTAAAAAGTCTTACAGAAAGGCTTTTGTAAAAATTATAAGAAATTAGGAAGACTAAAAATTTAGGTAGGGATCAAATTAAAATTTAATTAAGTGTAGAAAATGTTGGATTCTATATATATGAGAGAAAACTCATAGTATATATGAAGAATTAAAACACCTTTACATAGTTTGCAAATTTTATTTAAAACTTTCTTTCTCATATAAAATTTCCTTCATGAGGTTGTCCACCCAACTGTCTACCCAATTGTCTGCCCGTTCACCAAGCCTATTGGTAGATGGTTAGGCAAACACAATGTATACAATTCTAGCAAGCATCATTTTTCATTTGAGGCTTCAAACTATTCGCACCATGCAAATGGCCGTATGGATAGGTGGAAAGTTGGGCAAATGCGCATTGACAACGAGCATTTTTTGGCATTTGTGATTTGGATATTTTGAGATTAGAGATGTTTAATGTACCATTGAAAAGTTATTTCCGAGACCTTTCCAATAGTATATTACATGTCTTGAAATTCTAAAAATTGAAGTCACAAACAACAATGAAGTTTTTTGCTCCTTCATGAGGTTGTCCGCCCAACTATCTGCCAAGTCAAGCGGATGGTTGGGCAAACAATTGGTTTGGTGCCCAAAATGCACTTGTAATGACCTTTTTTTTTTATCATTTCCAATCTCAATTTTTTGAGTTTAGGAGGATTTAATATACCATTAGAAAGGTATTTCTAAGACTTTTTCAATGATATATTACATGTCTCAAAATTCCAAAAATTGAAGTTACAAATGGCAATTGAAGTTTTTTGCTCCTTTATGAGGTTGGCCATCCAACTGTCTACCTAGCCGTCCGCCTATCCATTGAGCGGACAATTGGTCCAACACCCCAAATACACTTGCAACAACTTCTTTTTTTCATTTATAATCTGAGTTTTTTAGGTTTGAAGGCATGTGATATACCATTGGAAAGGTATTTCTAAGACCTTTGCAACAATATATTACATGTCTTGAAATTCCATTATTGAAGTTGCAAACAACAAATGAAGTTTTTTTCTCCTTCATGGAATTGTCTACCCAAATGTTCACACAACCATTAGCCGTTCATCGAGTGGACAAGTGGTTGGCAAGGTGGACAATTGGTTTGACAACTAAAATGCACTCATAGCAATCTTTTTGTCATTTGCAAGTTGAATTTTTTGACTTGGGAGGTGTATGATATACCATTGGAAAGGTATTTTCAAGATCTTTCCAATGGTTTTATTACATGCCTCCAAATTTTGAAATTTGAGGTCAAAAATGACGATAAATTTTTTTTGTTGGTTTGGAATTGTATTCACCTAACTGTTGTCTACTTGACTGCCGTCCACCAAGTCGTTTGTTGAGCCACTCACTTGATTGTCATCCGCCAAGCCGTTTGCTTGACTGTTGTTTTCCATGTCGTGGCCATTAGATCTTGTAGATGTTGCATCATTCGCTTTATGTGATGGCTGCAATATGGTAGTCGATTGAATGGCGGACGGCTTAACGGAGGTAGTTGGGGTGGACGATTTGACAGATACCAACAAAGGGACCCAAATTTACCCTATGGTAAATTTCAAAATTATTGAATGTCACGGGATGCTGCTGACCGCACAATTGTATCCATCAGATGTCTTAGTAACACTAATCCAGTGCATGTATATATTGTGCTATTCAATGAAACCAATCAAATGCAAGAATTATTCCCTTTAGTTTATAGATGTGTTCATTTGAAGGAATGAGAAATTTGCCAAAATGAAAAAGAAAGAAGCTACCAAAATCCAAATTGTAGGTGGAACCAATGACATCTACACTGATGTATCCAACTATCTTGCAATACATAGCTTGATCTAGTCCCATTTAGAATAATAGTTTTTGGATGATATTGTAGTTGGCATGGAAATACTTGGAAATGACCTTCTCAATGTTTATAGAATTTAGAAGTTAAGGTGATTTTATTTTTAACATGAAATTCAATTACATTAATGTTCATGCTTTTGTAGGTCAAGTTTTCCACCAATATGGAACAAAGTGTATTTTGAGTTTTTGAACAATGTGTGCATCGAACCACTTAGAAGTTAATCCTTAAAGAATAGGCTAGTGACTATGAAAATCATCCCTTTTAGTATCATGTCAATCATTGGTTTAAAAAATTTCAAAAGCACTCATTAGAAGTCAAACTACTATACAAGTCTTCCCCTTCTCATACAAAATCTCAAGATTGAATAGTTGCAATTCTATCCTACATAGAAGGATTCTCTATCATTCATCAACCAAAAAATGTTGTGGCATCTTTTAACCCCTAAAGAACCATAAAGCCACTATGTGGCTTTTGCAACTACATTTGTAGAAAATTTGATATACTAACCTCACAAATAGCTTGTAAAGAACCAAAAAAACCTATATGATTTTTTTCGTTGAATCTATTGGTGCAATCTAATTGAAAAATGATTAAGTATGCAATTTTTGGTGAATTTTTGAAAATAGTGAAGATGCTCTAAGCTATCACTTCACATCCTCATAGCTTTTTTTCTACACCTCAAAATTATTTGAAAAACATTACACATCAATATCACAATGATATATTGACATGTACCAATAAGAAAAAAAAACAAAGTTTTAAGAGCACTTTTGAGCATTCTAATTTCTACATTCATATTTCTAAGTATGTACAAAATATTACCTAACCATTCATTTTTCATCAATCTTGTCAACTATGACATTTTTTCAAAGATTGTGTGATTTCATTGATCTTTTTTTCATAGAAAAATTGTATGAGTCTTCTTTCATTTCAACAGTGATGACCATCAAATTCCACACAAATTTATGCTTGTTACAAGAGCTACTCAAGAAAACGAGCTATGCTCAAACACCTGCGGTCCATGAAACACCCTTCGACCATGAACTCTCTGCTTATACGGGTTATCGCACGCGATTGGAGGGAGCCCCGGCTTGGTTGTTTGATCAGCACTGGGATCGTGCAAAAGCTTTTGCAAGCTTACAGAACCGCTCAGTACTGTACTGTACAATATCAAGTGTCCTCCTCACCTCCTTCCATAAACTCATGAATTCAGTTCACGGGCAAATTTGATCACTTGTCATATCACCAAGATGCGAAATGAAAACAGTGCACGCAAAACAAAACAGTATTAATTAGGACAAACAAGTGTAGCTAAATTCCTACTTATAAAATGCAGACCTGAGGAGACCGGGTCACTCTGCTGAAACGGCATTCGACATACGAGAACAAAGAGCTTGTGAAAAACAATTGGTGGATTCTTCTCGTTCTGTTCAGGGTTAGTGTGGCCCTGGCATGAGTCACTAGATGATAAGCTTAAGTTCCAAGTCTTTTTCTGTGTGTGTTCTGTCTGCTAGATGCACCTGGTAGGGAAGAGTCAGGTTTGGCAATGAAATCTCTTTCATCTGTATTTCCACCAACCCTCCCCCCCTCACAGCATCAATCTGCCACTGCGTGATCAACATCATACTCAGTTCGATCAAAACGTTTCAACTGCTGAACGGTCATACACGGGTCACTTGCAGGATCGGATTTCAATTTCGACGCATTCATTGCAAATTTTAGAAACATAGTTTTTGTTCACGGAAATTTCCAGACAAAACCACCTAAATTATAGCTGAAACTCTATTACAATTGTGCGATACCTATGTTGCGATCTCATAATGTACGCAACAATAGTACTTCCGTTTGGTAAAACCAAATTCTCTCAATGATCCAAAGAGATAATGCTCCATGTAATGAGATGAGCTGACCTTGTTTCGGGGTAGCTCGATACTCGTTGCAGCTCATCAAAGATTCACGAATTGCCGCCACAACCTAATTGCGTACACTACTGCATGCACATATAATTCCATGACTGGCAACAGTGTATAGTGCGAGTATAACACGATATTCTTCGGAAAGGACTGAACAACCTCCACTATCATCGACGAGATTCGAGAACAAGTCACCTCCACTGGCTTTTTCAGGACAAATACTGCAGCTCTCTTATAGTAACTCTGAGATCTGCATCATCCAGACAAAAAATTCACAAACACTTCAAATGAGTTACAGTAGTAACAAAGATTCGATTCTCTAATACACAGGGCATGATCAAATCAGCAGCTTCAGAAGCAATTAGAAAATTGTTTCAATATGAAGAAGCACAAGCATGGCCATACTCACATGAAACGACATCTCATCGATGACCACACAGCAGCCCTCCTCGATGCTGCGGAGCAAGCCCACCTCACCTCCCACAACCACACAGATCACAATGCCACCTGTCCACAATCGCCAATAAACTCAAATGCTTGACGACGACGCGAACATGTCCCATATGATCAAGATAGACACATACAGCGTGCCCTGGTGAAATCCTTCCCAAATGTGAGCGCACAATGGAGAAAGAAGGACGAGGAAACAGTTAATCAGCCAGCTGTATTACATTGCAAGTTTCTTTTTCATCATTTTTACTAAGAAAATGCCAGACAGAACTGCCTCTCTAAGATTCCAATTAACGACCCCCAAGAATACTTACCAGCAATGCCACCAAAACTTGTAGTGCCTACAACAGTTGGTGCACTGGCTAAGCACGCATTCATCCTCCTGAGGTAAGATTCCTGCTTTCCAAGCCCCAAGGGTAAGGTAAGGTTCTTCTTTGGCTCTTGGCGCAAACATCTCAGAACAAGAGTACTTGGGATAAAGATTTTTCATATCCTACAATTCAGTGTCTTCCAATTTTACAGTTTTGGATGCTAACAATCACTGCGTAGGATTAAGTAATCATGAACAATCTACCTTCTTAGTAGGCAAGTCAAAGTGAATGAGAACACGAGCGCCAAGAGAGGGCTCCCCAAGTGCTGCTGCTGGCAAACTAGCATCCGTTGTCACCAAAAGGCCTGCCTTTATGTGGTCTGCCTTTTCCTCGCCATTGCCCGCCTCGGTCTTCGGAACGCTGCTCTTACAAGCACTGTGGTTCCAGTCTCGAACAATAAAGTGAAAGTTACTCAGGGCTTCGGCTCGCTCTGCCTCTCCCTGATCACTGTGCTGTTCACGCCAATTTCACAGAGTCAAGACATGTTGGCATCCATGGACCGAACAATCTTGTCCGCTTTCACAAGCACCACTTGTAGTATTGTTGCTAGCGAGGGTACAATGTCAGAGCGAATAATCTAACTTCCAACCCATAGGTAGCCGAGGGTCCACTGGCTCCTACTGGTACAAATCCTACAAAACCTGCAAAATTTTATGATGCAGATGAAAAGAGCTGAACGCCGGACCAAGAAGTGAAGAGAGAATTGCTGCAAAGCAGAAATCCTGGCGCACACGACATCCAGACTGTCGCGAGCGCTGCAGCAAATAGCTACCGGCAAGCTAGCCCTCCGTCCTAGAACTATCAGCAGGTCCACCAGAGTCTCCTGCATCATAACACCGGACCTACCTTAGAACTCCAATATTTCCTACATCTTCCAAACTGAGTAATTAAGAACAAATATAAATTCACGCGTACCACAAATTGCCCCACTCTGGCAATAGTAATAATGAAACTCCATGTGTAACACTTAGAAAAAGTAAAAATCCTAAACCCTAAAACAGAGAATCAGACAGCAACGTACTGACGTCATCGAAATTCTGAATTCTACATTGCCCACAAACGAGATGACAGTCACTCGTGTGCAAGCCAACATTTGACATTCAGAACAATTCCACGACAACTCCTAAGTTACTACCACTATTACTACTACTTCGCTGCTGCTAAGGGGCCTGAGAGTAGCCACCATCTTATACTGTTGGCAATCGACTGCTACGTAGTACTGCTGCAAGGCTTCTCCCTCCCGTGACCTGCTGCATGAAACAATAGGCCACACACTCAGCAGGCTTGCAAATCCTCACGCCACCGACCACATGGGCATGATAGTAGACCTGGTCACAACAGCCTAATCGATTTCCATACTGCATGAACCCGGCCAATCGAAGGCGATGCTGCCTGACTAGCTAGCCGCGGAAAATCGAATTGGGGTGGCGTGCCAATAGCGGAGAATGAAACCCCAATTCGGAGTGAGCAAGCAGCAAGGGCAAAAGCAGCAGCAGCCACGAACGCAGGAAACGGGAAGTGCACCTGCTGCTGCTGCGAGGTGGGGCGGGCTGGAGTGAAGCGGCAATGGTCGACTCTGGAGGAGTGGCCATGGCGAGAAATTGGGTTTCCCTCCTGCAAAGAGTGATGCAGGAGAGTGAAGGTCTTTCCAATAAGTTAAGAGTGCCTTATCGCGCCTGTGAAGCCAGTCAGGGATTGCGTTTGCGTTTCCGATTGCGGTCGTGGCTGGGGGGGAACTGGGGAGGCTGTGAGAGCATCCCTAGGATGTTCTCTATCCGTAAACCACTGCCGGGAATCCTCTCGTTCATTCTGCGGAAACATTTAGGGTTTCTATACCCCTAACGCCTGATTGTGTAATCTTGCCCACGTAATTCGGGCATTACAAGTCTTTCATCCACAAACGTTTTGTCATCCCAAAATATTCAGTTGTCCGCCAATGTTTTACATTGAGCAATGCCTCTTGTCGTCATGCATTTCTGGAAATAAAGAGCCTCCTTGTCAGGCTCCACCCTCCTCGTCAACCCTTTATTTCCTAAAATGCTCTCCTCCTCGGGCATTGCCCTATTCCTAAACTCATACTGTGCAAGAGGTCTCAAACTTGTCAACCTACATTTTATACAAATTAGACCTTGCAAGTTCTCTACATGAGCTTCAATATACAGAATTGGGCCCAACTTTTAGAGATATCTACATATTTTACGGGTACGGATTTTAAATTGCAACTAGTGGGTGTAAGTTTTTATATCCCCATCTCCATCTCAAGTCTTAACTCTAAACTTTTAGAAATACAGAACTCACCAAGTAGGGATGCTTTCAAAATATCTCCCAATTCTTTCCTTTCCCTATCCCATTTTGATAAAGGGGAGCAAATACAAGATGCTCTTTCCCACACGTGCTGCTCTTCACCACATGTATACAAAAAGGTAATTTTTGAGTTCTCTAAATTCCTAAAAATTTAAAGAAGATAGGGTCCAATTTGGTTTAGAAGTAGGATTTAGGGAACTCAAAATCACCTTTCTATGCACTTGTAAAGAAAAACAACACCAATAGAGAAGAGCATTCCATATTCCTATATCTATTCTCCCTTCATCTAAATGGAGATATGGATAGAGAAGAATTGGTAGGAATGCTTTAAGATCCATCAATGAAGTCCTTAGAGGGAGAATGTTGTAGGGCTTAAAGCCAGAAATAAATTAGATATAGAAAGGTTGCCATTGTTGTCTCTTTTTTATTGGTAGCCTCAAAGATTCTTTTAAAAAATAAAAACTATCGTAAAAAAGAAGCAAAACAATAGAGATAATTGTAAAATCATCCTTATTTTTCTACCTTGTGCTTTTCCTTTCATGTCCAAAAAGTACATGTATATGAAAATTTCTTGGAATGTTTTTATTTTTTCAAAAGTAATTGCACAATTGCACCTCTATAGACTCAAATCTTTAATCAAATGAATCATTGGAATTATACATCAAGAGATATAATAAGTATGAAGATGAAATCAATTGATGTCATGTTCCATCTTGTGATTTTTTTTAGAACAATCTTTCCATTGGGATTAGTATGGTTCAATTCCATCTTTGAGTTATCACCAATTTAGTTTTTCTTTCTACCTTGTATCTACTTTGATTTAACAATTTTTTAAAGAATGAATATCGTGAGGATGGGGAGATGAATTTTTTTCCAAACTCTCAATTCAATTTTTAAACATAAAAAAGTTTAAATTCACAACCTACAATACACAAAATTTAGATTAATTCCTAAACCAAATTGTTTTTTTGGCAATGATTTTGACATCATGGATAAAAAAATGTTGTAAGATATGTAGTTTTCATTGCTTGGTGAACAAGTAAAGCAACTCATAATTTTCTCTTAAATCACTTTTTTTTAAAATAAAAATTTAAAATTGATTTTTTAGACCTATATTTCTCTTTCTCTATATATAAATAAAGCTTTGAATCATTGTATTTTGATCAATGAGATGAAAGGCGTTTTAGTTTGGAGGCAATTAAGGGTTTTCTATTCTAAAATAAACTTTGAAGTCCTTTATTTAACTTTATTTTCAATTTTGAAAAAAACAAAATCATAGTTTGAAGATTGTTCATAACAACATTAGAACCATTGGGATCGGCATTTTTCAATTCCATAACTAAATTCTTAACAATTTAGTATTTTGAATCATTCTCTATTTCTTTATATTTACTATTTTTTTCCTATATGTTGTACAATTCCAAATTATTTGAAAATTTCCAAGCATGTTGCCAACTTGCCTATAAGAATGAATCCAAAGAAGAACCACCATTTTGGACATTTTTGCATTAAAATGTGACCTTATAAAGTGCAACTATCCGAGTTTTTGTAAGGACCCCCATAAAAAATTTTGTCAATCAAACACTAATATTTGGCAATTTACATGGTAAAAGTTTTTGAAATTTTTTCCACATCTTTTCAAAATAGTGTCCTATACTAAAAAATTATTACAAAATCCTATAGTTACTTGTATCCAAAAAAAATTTTAAACTAAAATTTGATATTTATACTAGAAATGGCAGTTGTTGGAGAGTTTTTGGTAAAAACATAGTAAAAAAACTTTACGATTAAAAGTGTCATATTTTAGTGAAGCTTAGAATAAAAAAAAACTTGTTTTCTTCACTTTAAATGCTTATAACTTGTAATCAATATAGTCAAATTTCTTGAAATTTCTTCCACATATTTTCATGGCAATCTAGTGCAAGATTCTACAATAAAATGTAGATAAGAAACAAACGTTTATATTTTTTTGTTTGCATTGAAAATGACAATTTTAAGTGTTTACTAATGAAATGATGACCTTGAGATTGTAGGAGATAATATCATGCACATTCTTGAAGATCTTAGAAGCAATTTAGTGGTCACTAAGGAAAATTTTACAATTGTACAAGATCATACCATTGCTAGTTTAGGGCCACTTCACATTATAACCAAAGGTTGAGAGGCTGTTGGTTTCCACCAATTAGATTTTCCAAAATCAAAAGTTTGGCCTTTCTAGCAGTAGGAGGTACAATCCAAAGTCTGTCACCCTACATGGTGGTCAAATGCCTACATGGCAATGGACTCTCAACTTTAGTTTGGTCATAAATAGAGACCCAAATGTACCACTGATGGGATGTTTTAAGGTAGGAAAATCCAAATGTGCCACTAACTTTAAACCGCCATCTATACTATGTGTACATCTTCGAAGTCGGTTTTGTACCTATGTGGAGGAAATGCTTTCAGAACCAAATTTTGTTTTTTAATAACTTCTGCATACAATATCCAAATGCCACATTTTTCGTGGGTTGGAACCTCCTTTATTTACCAATAGGAACATATGAAAATTTGACTAGTCTAATAATAACAAATAGGCTCAGTAACAAAAAGTAATGATTTTGGGAGTACCTACTTTACCATCAATTTGGGCGCTCTTCTTTATCTTTTGTAATACGGAGTAAAAGACTATTATTGGATCACTGAAAAGAAAAGTATAAGACAATGCTCAAGGAGGAGGACACTTTGGAAAAAAAGGGGCAGACAAAGAGGACGGAGCCTGACGAGAAGGCCCTTTTCTTCCCAGAATGTCCGACGACAAGAAGCATAGCCCGATGTAAACCATGGGCATAAACTAACTCCATATTTTTGGATGACAGAAAAAAATTTGGATGAAAAATCCGTAATGCCTGATTACGCGGGTGAACTTGCATAATCGGGCATTACGGGAATGCTAACACTAATTGCGGCATTAAGGCCACCCGCAGAATGAACGGGACATCTCCCGCCCGTGGTTTACGGAAAAGGAAGAGGTCGAAAGTATGTTGCGACAGGTCGGTTGAGGTGGTCGCCAAGGCAGTGACGATATGAGGATTGTGCGCTGGAGGCAGAGCGATGATGTTCTAGCGAAGAAATGATGGTCGGCCGGTTGGATGCTTGAAGAGACAGAGCTTTCTTGCATTATAGCGCCTTTTGAATCAGTGTACAGACAGAGGCAGCCAGGCAGAGCCAGGTCGCGACGATTGACGATGGCGCAGCAGGGAGGAGTCATGCCTGGCAGCGGCTCATCTGGGTCTCTGTCCTGGATGCCACTCGTCGTGTCGGCTCTCGTTGTTGCGCATGTCTTTGCCTTGGTACCTTAAATGCGCTTCTTTCCTTTAGGGTTTCCGTTTGTGCTTTCTCTTGTTTTCCCTCTTTGTGGCCGATGTCGTTTACTCACTCCGATCACCGTGGAATCGGTTCTTCTTGCCTCCTTGACCTAATCCACATTCAATTGTTTTATGAGTTTCGGACTGCCAGATGGATGGCTTCTGCTTCCCGGTTTGTCCGTGCTCGATGTTGTCGTTCTTTCCTTCGATCTCTCCGTAGTAGACCATGTTATCAACACATACTCGTTTGCTCACACCCTGGTCGCGAGAATAATTAATGAGTATTATAATTTGAGATAGTTGGATTTGTATTTCATCCTTTTGATATATTCTGCTGAAGTTTAACCTTATCTTTCCGCTTTTGAAACTCAAATATGCCCGAATCCACGGCCCTGACATAAACCAGAAATTGTTTGTCTGTTTGTTACTCCTGTGCCTGTCACGTGACCTCCCAGCACAGGCTGCTAATGGTCTCAGGCGTAATGACCGTTGTGCTTCCTAGGTTGAAGCGAGTAAGTGGAGGCATTAGATAACTTATGCTTTAAACGGTTACGAAGTGCTCTCCGAATGGTACTTCGGAAGGCAATACAATATTATGAACTCATTCCCGTACATGTTTGTATGAATCAGGTGTTCTGGATTTACAAGCTGGCTACGGATAAACCTGAGGACCGACGGAAAGTCCACTGATGTTTGCAGCGGCTTCCAGTTTCAGGGTTGGTGACCAGGAGAGATGTGCAGTATGCAACAGTAATCTGGTTTGTCAGGTATTAGCGGTAGTTCATGTAGTT
This sequence comes from Pseudoscleropodium purum, assembly GCA_963969395.1. NCBI lineage: Eukaryota > Viridiplantae > Streptophyta > Bryopsida > Hypnales > Brachytheciaceae > Pseudoscleropodium > Pseudoscleropodium purum. The sequence goes on from OZ017798.1 coordinate 27,967,899, forward strand.
CATGTAGTTCATGCAGTAGTCCCTCCAGACCAGTGCCTTCTCAAAAATGTTTAGAGAAAGCTTGTGTAATATTTCAGCAGTTACTATATGACATGACCGTGGATCAGTGATCCCGTTTACGCTGTTATAATTGGTACCTGCACCCGCTGTGATATGGTATCGGTGCCTTTTTCTTTCTCGTTGTATCTTAAAAGATATTTCTCTGCTGACGTTTTCTTCTGGTTTCATTTCCATCTACCGTTATTGTTATTTGCTCGTTGCTGTTTTCAATGATTCAATAAAGCCACTGCTTGTATATCTGTACTGAACAGTATAACACAGATGTCTGCCTTGATTTACTCCAGCGAGGGGCAAGTAATCAGGGTGCGTAATATGACAGAGACCGCTAGGTTGTGCAGGTAATCCCGCGTAGGTTTTATTTACATATTATTACAGAAGAGGGCCCCCTAGAGGGTCGTCGCATTGATAAATTTGACTTTTGTAAGTACACGATGATCCTTTATGTTGTTGAGATAACTTGTTACCTTCCATATTCGTGTGTCTGGCAAGACCTCAACTCCTGCCCCTCATCTGGTTTTGCACACATGCATTTTAGGCATCTGTGATGGACATTGATCACCCAAGCTTTGGAAGCACAGCTCACAGGATTGTATATATCTGGGAATTGGAAGTTGTCATCGAAGGGGAAGGTATTAAGGTTTTATGGGACGGTGAAGGTGGCCACCTGAAATTGTGACGTCATGCCACCAGCTTTCTCCTCCTTCATTGACTCGTAGCTGATTCTGGCTCAAGCTCCCTCATTCTGAACTTGTCACTGAGTACAAGTTTTCAATTGCAATCTTTTTCTACAATCTTAACCCCTACATGCCCAAACTGCATTTTTTGGCAACATACAAAATTTGGGCAGCTCACTATGAATGGAGTTTTTAATTTTTTTTTGCTGAAATTTTAAAACATGTGCCCGAGGAGTATCTTTAAGGTCCAACAATTTTTCATAACTTTTGACTTTATGGTTAAAAAGTTATTGTATGATATGTACTTTTCATTGCTTGATGGGCAACCCAAGCAGCAAAAAAAACTTCTTTGAAAATCATTTTTTTAAGAAATTAAAATTTGAAATTAATTCTCTAGATTTTTATATACTTGGAAAGCTTTAAATCATTCCATTTTGATCAATGAGTCAAAAATTATGAGGAAAATTAGTTTGTGGGAGCTTGCAGGTTGTTATAGAATCCCTATTCTAAAATAAACTTTGAAGTCTTTTCTTTAATTCAATTTTCAATATTTTTGAAACAAAATAAAATTTTTGCATATAGATTGTTTATTACAACATTACAACCATTGGAACTGGCATTTTTCAATTCCATAAATAAATTGTTAACAATTTAGTATTTTGAATCATTCTATACTCCTTTCTACTTACTATTTTTTTCCTATATGTTGTATGATTCCAAATGATTTGAATTTTTTCAAGCATGTGGCCAACTTGACTTGAAAAATGAATTCAAAGAGTAACCACCATTTGGGACATTTTTTCATATGAATGTGACCTTCTGAAGTGCAGCTGCCCGGATTTTCGTAGGGCCCTAAAAAGGAAACTTGTCACTTCAAATGCTAATATCTTGCAATCTACACGGTGGAAATTTCTAAATTTTTTTCCACATGTTCTCAAACAAGAATACTACAAGATCCTATGGTTACATGTGTCCAAAAATGTTTTTTTATTTAAAATTTGGTGCTTATATTAGAAATGACAGTTTTGGAGTGTTTTTGGTGAAAACATAGTCTCCAACCTTTAGAGGTTAATATTAATTGAGAAGCAAGTTGCATAATGGGGACTTGAACCCTGTCCAGCGGAGCATGACGTCCCACCTGAACCAAGTCAGTCCATGTATAAAAATGTGATAAAAAATGCCTGATAAAAAACTAGACATCATAGAACTTACTGAACTTGTAGAAACAAGCAAGCAGTGAAACCTTTCTCTTGAGACCCCCACCAATGTGTGCATTGGCAAAAGGGAAGCTCTCAAGAGAGTAATATCCCTAAGAATACATGCTTAGTGTCGTGTCAAGGTGCCCACCCGAGCGATTTCTGACCCGGTTCTTAATAAAACCAAGATCGGAGGGAGTCCATTTGTCTTCCACACTGCCTATTTAAGGCAACGGTAACTGCAATTTCACTAACGCCTCCTGAACTCAAGGAGGCATGAAACTAAGAAGTACTGCATTGCATCCCAATTGTTGCCACGATTTGGTAGTCGGGTTCCCATTAAGTGGAAGCTCCATATATGCATTTGGCTACATGGGACTTCATGGTGACCCCAAACAAAGACATTTGCAAATCCAGTTTATGAGGCTCCAACAATTGGGCTTTCTGTACAGGGCAACACCCGAGGAGGAAGGTGTTTTGGGAAATAATGGGCTGGCAGAGCCCACCGAGGAGGCCTATTATTTCCCTAAACGCTCAACAACAAGGAGCTATTGCCCAACTTAAATCATGAGCAAAAGGATGAGAAATCGAAGTCGGATGAGTAATCCGTAATGCCTGATTATGCAAGAAAAACCATGAAATCAAGCATTCTGCTATAGAAGCCTCCCAGCAAATGAACGGGGAATTTCCTGGGAGTGGTTTACAATGAGTGACATGCACTACTCAAACCTGTTGTAACCACCCGCACACCACAATACCATTCTTTCATTGCAAAAGATGCCATGCAGACTATTAGAGGGGATTTTTTCTTCACTATTCCCCTATTGTAAAAGAACAGCTCATTGTCAGAAATTTAAAGTAAATAAATAAATAATCAATTCTTAAAATGAAAAAAAATTGAAAAAAAATAAAATTATATGATGTGGCAGGGTCTTGACGATGTTATATTGTTGTAGTGGCACAATTTGCTTGTTCCCCACAACTTGGGAACTTGCAGACTTTTGTTGCCCTCAAATTCCTTCTATTGATCTCATTAGTATTGGCTTGTAATCAATATTGTAAAAAACAAGTTGAAGGCCTCTTAATTTCACTACCACAAAATAATTAGTGAATGGAAGCAAATGTGAATGGAAGCAACATGCAAATTTCACTTCTAAAGTCCCAAAGCGTTTTTTTTCATCAAAACCATTCCAAAATTAACATTTCTATTGCAAAGAATTAAAAACTTTACAAATTTATTTTTCTTCCATATCTAACCATAGGAACTTGTATTAGACTAGTATAAGAATGTGTAGAAGAAATTTTAGAAACCTTCACATGATAGATTATAAGATATTTGTTTTTAAAGTGAAGCATTACGAAATTCTAAGGCCAAGGGAGGGTTGCCAATTCTACACCGTTGTGGTGCAATTATGGAAAAAAATATATTTTTTTATTTTTGAAATTTTGAAATCTGATGTGGCACTACTAGTGCCACATCAGTGCCATGTCAGATTAATTATTTATTGTTATTATTATTTAGATTCTTTAAGGAATAATTAATTAATTTTTCTATATTTGCACCATAGAAGGGCCAAAAATGAAAAATTTATAGCCCTCTAGAAGATTTAAAATTTTTGTAGTGAAAACTAGTTTTTGAGAACACAACAATGCTAGCATACGAGCCTATAGTAGCAAGCTTGTAAGCTATGAGCATTGAGCTTGTGAGCCTAAAGCCCCTAGCACTTTTTTTTTCTAAAAATTTAAAAATAAAAATTTGTCCAAATTTTTTGTCCAAAAATAGAAGACAACTTACTATTTATAGTAATTTTTAGGACCTATGACCACTATTCATATGACCGTGAACTTTGTTTAATTTTTTTCATACTCTCACAATTACCATTTCAAGTAAGAAAAATCCTTCAAAACTTTATACATAGTGAAGCACTTAATTCACCCACTACAATTTTACTCTCCATCCAATAATAACTTTTTAGTAGAACACAATATAGTAAGTTGGGCAAATAATATTTACAAAACCAAAAGTGGGTATTACTGAGCCTTCACTACAATTATTCTAATACAATTCTTAACGAGTAGCTTAGCTTAGTATAGAGACTGCACCCATCAAGATAATTAGGGCCTTCTGTGATTCAAAGTTGAGCCATTACATTCTAGTCTCATAAACCTCTTCCATTAATACTCCACTTCAAAAGAATGACTGTTCTTAGAGAAAACAAAACTATAAAATATGGAAGACATCCTTCTAAGAAATGAAAAAAAAATGAAAGAAAAAAAGGGGAATAAAAATTTTAAATTATTAAAGATAAAAATAAAAATTGATGGAAAAAATATAGAAATACAATTAAAAAAATAGAAAAAAAATGAAAAGTGAAATAAAAAATAGGAACTCACTAAAAAAAGTGGGAAAAAATTAAAAACAAAAAGAAACAAAAAAAAGAATTCATTTTCATACATACATTACTTAAATAGGGTTCACAATTGCAATTTCTTGAAATTCATACCTTTTTATTTCAAAACATTAGACTTTTAAGATATACTCCCATACTTCCTAAATGCATAAATATTTTTTATTTTATACAATTCAAATTATTTGAATTGTAATAGATGTAAATTAATACAATAAAAATGAAGTACATAGAAGAATAATGCCATGTTTATTTTGAAATATTAAGTGATGATTCATGCACTAGAAGTAGCTTCAATGCATGAATAAATTTGTCATCATGGATTCCTATCTTATAAAAGTATTGATACAAGTAGTAGAAGTGCTTGAAATTCATGTATTGTTGACAACCTCCAATAGCATATATTAACAAAATCTGAACATATGCATGTGGGGACATATCCACTATACTTTGATTTACATTTTTGTTATGGTCTGTCCTAATTTCTAGCAATACAATTGCACCTAACCTAGGAAATGGAAGCAATTTCACTTCCAATATTTGTCCTTTAACATTTCCAATACTCTCCCACTTGTTTCGTTGTCTTGTAGTTGGTGCATTTGCAATTCATCATATGGCTTGGTTGTTCCTAATTGTTGGATACACATTTATACTTTATAGTGGCAGTTGATTATAGTAGATACTCTTGAATATATTAGATATCTTGAAGTGCCAAATGCCACTCTAATAAAAAAAAATTGCACAGTTATAGGAGCCAAGTTGGATGTAAAACTCCCTTTTTGTGTTGAAACTTATAATTTGAAATGACATAGTTTTAAACTCTCTAAAAATAATTATTATTATATTTAAATATAGTACGTGTGCCTTGTCTTTAAAAAATTGTTGTTCTAAATGTTTACTTAAATGGAGTAACCACAAAATACCTTGTGTAATTGTCCCTTTTGGTCCTTAGTTGCTACAATACTAAAATGAATGTTATATCAAAATAGATGAGAGTTGTGGATGAAAGGTGTAGTTCATCATTGTCCTTGTTGTAGGCCCAAAATCTTAGATCTGTGATCATAAATCATTACCAAAGCGGTAATGATTTATGATGAAGGATCAAATCTAGTCATTATTGCCAAATTTGTAAACCAAGTGTATTGCTTTTATTATTTCTAGTTGTTCTATTTTGAATGTTGCTACTTTCAACTTGGCAAACTTTGTAATTTTTAACAAGGTGCATGTTCATTACTTTAATGTTTAGGCATCTTGGATTTTAGGATTTGGATTTTATTTTCTTAGCCAAAAAACAAGCATTGGGAATCTTGAGATCATAGAGATTATTGTATCCATTGTGTATGGTGGCCTTAGTTCTAGGCATTTAGATGCAATGTAGCTATGAGTGTGCATGACAATGTAGAGAACTTTGAAGTGGATTTAGGATGGTGAAGAAGAATTGAGTTTGAAGGATTATTTTTACACCTCTAAAGAGCCTACAATACATTTTTTAGGAAGGTTCAGAGAGAAACTTCAACAACAATTCAAAGTTGATAAAAATTAAGTAGCCCATTTGCTTGAAATGCATGATAGGATTGTAAATCAATACTACAAAAAAGTTGTGTTGTAGTCAACACAAGCTAGCTAATTGTTTTTGTAAACTACGTTGATTACAACACAATTTTATGAAAATTGTATTGCAATCAATATAGTTTACTAAAACAATCAGCTAGCCTATGTTGATTGCAACATAATTTTCTTCTAGTGCAAGTTTTCTAAGAATCATCTTTGCTTTTGTCTCCTTTAAATTCAAAGGTGATAAATATTATTGGCAACAAACTATGGTGTATTTTCTCTTTTAGTCCAAAACTTGCCCTACAAAGTAGTGATTTTGAGTTCAATTAGAAGATGCTTGAATTTGTAAGAAAAAAATTGGGGTTTTCTATTGCAATTTGTTTGTTTTTAGGGTTACAATGGTTAAATCAATTTATGAGGTTTAGAGTTTTTGATCTAGAAGGGAGTATTGAGAGTCTTTTATGTTGGTTTAGGTTTATTAAAATCTTTGTACATTATTTTATACAAAAATTTAGTCAACAAAAATTAGAATGATAGGGGTGATTGCTAATTCAATTGATTTTGAATCTAGTATAGGCTTTGACTATAGATTTCCTCATACCAAGTTGTGATTATCATACTTGGTATGTTGAAAAGCACAAAGTTGATATTTGAGAGAGGACCTATAGATGTTATGCTCATAAAGCCAAATTACAAAATGTAGAGGAATAACATGTAATGAGAAGTGAAAATGTAAACCCTAAGTTCTTAGTTATAGGTCAAACAATTCAAGCTCATAGGACTAGTACCACTCTTGCTCAAGACATTAATTTGTAAGCACTTAACCTCTAAAGTTCCTTCACTATATTTTTGCCAAAAACACTCCAAAACTACCAATTCTTATACAAGTTTCAAAATTTAGAAAAAAAAACCATTTTTGGACACATGTAACCATAGGATCTTGTAGTACACTAGTTTGAAAAGATGTGGTAAAATTTTCAGAAATTTCCGCCATGTAGATTGCAAGATATTAGCATTTGAAGTGACAAAAATCATTTTTTTGTCCCTGCAAAAAACTGGGCAGCTGAACTTCACAAGGTCTCATTTGTATGAAAAAATGTTCAAAATGATTGTAACTCTTTGGATTCATTCTTCAAGGCATGTTGGCTATGTGCTTGAAAATTTTTAGATTATTTGAAATTGTACAACATATAGGAAAAAAATAGTAAGTAGAAAGATGTAGAGAATGGTTCAAAATACTAAAGTATTAACAATTTATGTATGGAATTGAAAAACGCCAATTCCAATGGTTATAATGTTATAATAAACAATCTTCACCTAATGTTTTTAGTTTTTTCCAAAAATATTGAAAATTGAGTTCAATAAAGAACTTTAAAGTTTATTTTGGGGTAGAGAAACCATAATTGCCCACAAAGTAAAACACTTCATAACTTTTGATTCATTGATTGAAATGGAATGATTCAAAGTTTTTAATGTATATATAAATCTAAAAAACCAATTTCAAATTTTTTTTTCTAAAAAAAATGATTCTTTCAGATCTACTTAGACTGCTTGAGTTGAGAAACAAAATACATATTAGGCTATAACTTTTGACTCATATTTCCAAATGTCCTGAAATTTAGTGTGCATGAAAGATATTCCTTGTCCACATCTTCTCTCAAAATTTGGGTCCAAAACATGGAAATCTCTAGTCACATGTACTTGCCTCCAAAAGTTATGTTGCCAAAAAATGCAGTTTGGTCCTTTAGGGGTTAAGAGCCTTACAGTGTCTTCTTTCTTCAACATTTGATTCTAAATTAGATCCTATATCATCTACCATAGGTATATTCTCATCTCCTATGGTATCTAGACCTACCTTTTTCTTCCCTTCTATACCATCAAATGAAAGATCAATGGGTCCTTTCAATTGCTTATATTTAAATTTGGAAATGTTGAAAAGATGAGACCCTTTGCTAGGTTTAAATTTCTTTGCTTAATGAGAGTATAATGCACAAAATCAACCAACTACAACATTGATCTTGTGCAATAATCTGAAAAGAAAAAATAAGCTTTAGCTCTAAGAACTTCTAGGATCAAGGAAGTTGGTAGTAAACTTCTCAAATTATTCTCCTTCTATGGTTATTGGAGTTTCTATAAAAGCTATATAGAATCAATAATTTCAGCAATATCAAAGAATTTATCATTTGCATTTCACAAAGTGCTCTTATTTATCAAAAGTATGGGGTACACTTATTATAAAATTTGCTAAAAAAAATATACATACCTAAATTCATATCAACATATAAGAGGTTACATTAGCTATATCATGCTTTGGCTCTATCACCATAATTTTGGTTTGCATAGAAGTATTTAGTAGCTTCACATTGACGTCTTGGAATTGAATTGCAAGAGGTTTCACTTCATCAATCTTCATAGGGGAATTTGTTTCTTATGATCATGACTTTAAAAATGTAGGACCTAAATTAGTTGTACCTTTATATTCTAAATAAGTGCTACTAGGAAAGGTAGGCAACATACATACCTCTGATGTAGGTGTGTTTAGTTTTCCACTTACAAGATCACAATTTGTTGTATAGATCCAAATGATCCCCAATTTGCTTCACACTTATATAATTTCCTATATGCAAAGGAAGAAGTTGATGAATAAACAATAAGCAACATAGGACAATAAGTAACAAGCTACAAGCAACATAAGATAAGAAGCAATAAACAACATCTTTTTAAAATAAACAATAAATAATTCAAGTATAGTAGTAATTATCCTACAATAAGCAATAAGTACTATGTGTATAGGTACATATGAATAGTTCATTACAAACTATTGAGGCACTATTTCACAATTATTTATAGAAAGAGTATATAAAAAATCAATTTGAGACAATGGTCACAAGGATGTAAGTACTATGTTGTTCTTACTTGAAGCATCAATGCCGTTTTCAAAAGAAATCAAAGAGACATAAGCAAAATAAATGAGGAGCAATATAGTAGTAAGTATGACAAATAAGGTTGAGACTTAGAATTAAGTATATAAAAATTGTTATCCTCTTTCAATGATTGCTTCAATTCTTCTAACTACACTTGTAATTTCAATCCTATGTTTTCATCTTCAAATCTTATGTATACTCCTTTGAAGCCAAAGTTTTGCAACCAATATAATGAAAAATCTACATACACTTGGTATAATTATTATCTACTTTGGCAAATATTGATATACAAAAATGTGATAGATGTATTTGTATTAAGCAATCACAATATCATAATATAAAAAATTCCTAAAGATTGCTTAAAATGTGCATTAGAAACTACATATGTTAAGATTTTAGTTCCTTTATATTATATCTTAAAATTTAAATAAGAAGAAAAGAAAAATATATAAATAGATTTTTCTACTTTGAAAGTTTACATTTAATTTGAATTATTGATTTTTTTTGTTAATTATCAGTAATTATAAACTTTTGAAGAAAAAAGACACACTATAGAGCTGAAAATAACTTTCACATCCCTATTTTATATAAGATAAAATTGTTATAAATAACTCTCTATTATAAATTTATTTTTCTTGAATAATGATGCAATGGTCATGTAAATGTATTTTTATAAATATTTTGAGTTAAGAAACAGGCCATTTCAATTTATTTTTCAACCTCTTGTAGAAATCATTTCATATGTTTATTTAGTTGAAAATTTTCAGCAATGAAAACCTATAATCAATTAATCATTGTTAAACAAATCTCAAAATTAAAGGTTGAAATTAAAGCTTATTGAAAAGTAAATAGGAGGCTAAAAAATCACTTAGACACATATAGTTTGTTATAGATACACTAAGTGATCTACTAAGGCAAAACACACAAAGGGGTAGCTACCTTATAAGAGTATCTAAATCAAAGTTGTTTATCATTAGCAGATGGAATGTTGACTTGAGCCACAATGATAAACCACCACCTTTTTTCATCTCTAGTTCTCCACACATTTATCCTTAAAAATTGTACTATATATCTTCATTTTGACAATCTTCCAAATCAAAATTTGAAGATCTATTTTTGCTCTAAAGTGCTCTATTTCAATGTCTTGATATTTAAGTTCTTAACCTTGATTACCCTTCTGAACTAGACTATACTATGGATCAATAAATGTCCAATTTTCTTTCAAGAGAATGTTTGTAATTCCTAAAGACACTTAAGTTTTCTTCAACTTTTCATGCTTAATAGGGCCCACAGAAATGCTAATAGCATGTTTACAAAGAAAGTAGTGCAACAATGAGTTCAAAGAAAGTACTATAAGCTCACTAGAGTCTACAAAAATGAATATAGCTTGCTCACAAAGAAATAATGCAATAGTCAACTCAAGAGAAATATTGTTAACTCATTACAAATTTTAAACAATGCAAACAATCTAGATCAATATACATAAAAAATTAGAACAAGTAAATTTAAAAACCTATCTATATTGTGTATTTGATTACCACCTTTGCAACTCTCTTGAACTCTTCTTGGAGTTTTATTACCTTATTAACATCTTTTTTGAATTTAGTGATTATATATTCAAATTTGAATTCATATAATAAATCATTTAAGGAATGAATTGGATTTTATTTATCACAAGTACATCAATTATGGCTCGTTGTAGCATGGGGTGCCACATTGTGACTTTGGAGGAGGAGATTTTCAACACCCTCCTCTACCTATGAAGAAGACCACTTTGATCATGGTGACAGTTGCAATTATAGAATTACCTTTGGCAATTGTGGCCTCACAAGATTCAAATGCAATGATCCTAGTGCCTCGAAAGTTTGCTCAGAAGAATAGATTTCATAAGTAAGTTTACAATTTTTTTTTAATTCTTAGGGTACATTTTGATTTTAATGTTCAATGAATCTAACATTGTATCATTTGTATTTGCTGCCATGGGAAACTAATGCCAACAAATGCATTGACAAAAAAACAAAGTGTTTAGTTTAGGGAAGTCATTTAACCTTCTAATATATACCAAGTAGATGGTATCAACCCTTGCTAATTTTGGTTGCTCTATTTAAACCAAAATGTTTTAGGAATATTTATATTTTGAATGCTTTAGATTTTATAAATGGGTCAACATCCAAGGATAGAGTGACTTCAAATTCATCTAATATCAAGGATTCCGCTACTAAATCTATGACTTATATTAATGAGATTGACAAATCTTATGAATTGAACCATTATATGTTGATTTTCATTATGATTGGATTTGGATTTTATATGGCTACATTTGGGGCATGATTTATTTCCCTTTACATTTGCATTGCGTGATTTCTATGAAATTTGAATACAATAGATTGTTACAATAAATTAAAAAAAATAAAATTTGTAAGTGATTTAAATTTTGTAAAAATAAATTCACATTTTGGAAAAATCAAAATTACATATACTCACAACAATAGGCCCATCATCTATTTTTTTCTAAAAAAATTTCTTGCTCACAAGCTCATGGGCTTACAAGCTTGCACACTAACAACCCTATTTGAGAATATTCTTTAACTAAATTATTTGACTTTGAATCATCTCAATTTAAATATTTTGCACTAAATATTTTTATTTAAAATTAAATTCATGTTGAAGATTTGAGTTAGAAGTCTAGGAATTTTTTTTTAATTTTTAAAATACTTGTTTTTTAGTCTTTGAAAATTTATTTAAATCTTGTACTAACTTGTACCTAAACTAAATCATTTAGGGCTCTACAATGGAATTGAAATATACTAATCTCAACCATGAGATTGTTCTAGCAATCATATTCAATCTTGTAGAACTTGAAGTTCTTGTTTTCTAAAATTATAATAATTGAGATAAACAAATCACTCATGTTATTTTTTCAAAAAGTTTTTAAGATTGCCTGCATAACAAGAAGCTCCTTGACTTTCACATCACACACCCAAATGAAATGAATCTAAATTTTCCATATAGACGAAATTTCATTTATATGAAAAAAAATTAAAAATCTTATTTCAAATTTCCAAGGATTTTTTTTGTTGCCCAATCTCCACATTCTTGAGCTTATTAAGGCATAAATTTTGCTCCCATACACCAATTGAATCAAAAGTTATATTCCCCCAAAGCTAACATGTTTTTCTACAGTATCTAAAATTGAAGTTACACTAGCCCACAGAAAATCCATTTTGTCCCTTGCCAGGGGACTTTCAGATTTTCAGAATTAACGACAGAGTTCAGAAGTGAAATCACAAAAGCCAACCATTTATATAGATTACAAAGCTCTAAGGCAATGCTCCTCCAATCACGCATCATTTTTTTGGCAATTTTTTTTTTCAGTATAATTTCCCAGTAGGAATTTACGGTAAGAAGTTAGTTCAAATTTGTCAAGATTGACAAAAGGCTTCAAGTTACATGAAATTATACCAAACTTTTATTTATGGTATATTCTTTTTTAGTTGAATATTCTTAAAGATGTATTTAAAAATTTATTAATAAAAATTTAATTTTGAATTGTTTTTTCTTACTATTTTTACACTAAAGGGTTTGTGACAAGGTGTCTATTCTAAATTTTGATCTTTTGATGTTAGATGCTCTTGGAGATTAACCTCAAATATTCTGAATCTTGGAGAAAAATCATATTAGAATTTCATTTAATAAAAATTATAGAATAGATTTTGAGAAGATGTAAATTAGTTGTAGTAGTGCATGTCATGTCTTGATAGCATTTTTTTAAATTGACTTAGAAGAAGAAGATTGAAAGACTTTATAACTATCATAGTTTTAGTCCTGAAAGTTGTAGGGCCTTTTTTTCATCAAAAAACACTCAAAATTGCCATTTCTATTGCAAAAAGTAAAATAGTTAAAACATTTTTTTTTCTATATGTAATTGTAGGATCTTGTATTAGATTGTTGTAAGAATGTGTGGAAGAAATTTCAAAAACTTTGACCACACATATTCATAAATATTAGTGTTTAAAGTTAAAAAAAACTCTTTTTTGCACCTTGGTTAATTAGGTTTTTTGGTTTAACATCTTCATAATTAAAAATTTTGCACTACCAATTTCCAATTCCTAATTTTTTATGATAAAGAATTGAGATGCAAATTAGAAAATCCCCCCAAAAAATCACACATTTGATTTTCATTCTTAAAACAATTGTTAAATAGAAGTAATATACAAGATTGAATAGTAAACTAAATCATTAATAACTCTGATGGAATTCAAACATAATAATCTCAATGGTGAGATTTTTCTAACAAGAGAATTCAATTCTATCAAATAATTTATTTTGAAAAATTATAAAAATTGCATTAAAAAACAAAATCTACAAACATGATTTTTTTTAAATGCTTAAATTGCTCAAAAATAAAATTGTCCAAAACTTTTTCATTATTATTCCAAAAAAAATGAAACAAAGCTTTATATGTTAAGCAAAATATAAACTTTGACAAAGAAAAAATTAGGAAGAATTCAATATTTTACAATTCTTTTGTGCTACTTGTTTAATTGCTTTTTGTAGTGAAGGTGGCATAACTTTCACTCCTTGACACAATCAAAATAAAAATTTTACTCCTACTAAACTAATAAAATTTTCTGTCTTCCAAAAATCTTTCCAAAAATCATATCCAAAATTGAGGTTACAAAAGCCTCCTCAAACTCCAAGAACCCGTAAGGGGACTTCAAACTTTAGGGGTGAACACCCTCTTGGTCAATCATTATAATCTTTCAATCTTTCAATCTATGTGTGATATTGTTACATTTTATTTTCCTATGTGATCCATGATACATCTAGTTTATATATGTATGATTGCAATTTCTTAAAATTCACAAAACATATCAAAACTTGGACTTCTGGTTCAGTTTTGAGTAAACTCCAAGAAGCTCAGAAAAGCCCTTGAGCATTTAGGGGTTAAGCCAGGCAAAGGTGATCTGAACTGCCAACACATGACCCACTCGGACAATAGATAAAGCCGCATTTTGAACAAGTTCAAGCTGGTCACAACTCACAACCACCAGTGATCTGCTTATGTCTGGAGCCATCCAGTTCCAGTTTCTCAACTTGTCGGTGCATTTGCCATTATGCAATCAATACAACTTATTACTAACTGAACACGTGCAATTGATTTTGATTCCTCAGGCTCAAAAACTCATGGAAACCCTTCTAATTTGTCTGCAGAATATGTGGGATGGCGCAGACAAAGTTTTCTTGTGAGAGCCGTCGTCTCATCTATTCGTGCCAGCATCCCACAACTATAAAGATCGTAAACCCTCATCTTACATAACCCACTGGAACTGAAAAGAATCGTACTGAAAATTTAAAACCCTAACCCCAAAAACATTTTTCTAGTCATGTACCCATTGTCATGAGCCAGAATTGGAAATAGTACACATACACAATGCACGTGTCAAGCCCATTAAAATTCATCGTAATTTGTACAGACAAAGAACCATTTGTGTCGAGCATTGTATCAAATGCATTCTAATCTACTGTTCAACGTGGAGATTGTTCAATGTGCACCTGCAGTACATTGGTCCCCGTCATCAGAATCGATGATTATCACAGCTTTCCAGAAATCAGATCTAAGAGTTTCAAATTAGCATTCCTCACTCCTCACCGTCGTCCCAGGAGCCCCGATATTCAGCACAAAAGCAATTCAATAGTAATCCGAGAACCACGAAAATAGACTAACCGAAGTACATAGTGAGATCTCAAGTCAGAGGGTTATGGGAGGAATAGGACAATGGCGACATCAACTGCAATTACAGATGTGACGATATAAGCTTACCCTAGTTTAGATGTGATGCGATGTGATCAAGAGGCGCATGAAACCGTTACTTGCTCATGAATTATTCCCTGGAACCTCAGAAGCTTTCGCTGGGCGTCGATTCAAAAAACGAATCACTGCATCTTCCACCCTGCACTCCCCCCACTCTTCAGAATAAGCCCAAAACAAAAAAAGATCATACTGAGGTTGTTGAAGAATCAAATAAATGCAGATCAAATAACCCCAGTCGAAAAGCACATACGCATACCATGGCTGGTTATAGAAATCCGATCTTCTCTCCTTCTCGGTGTTCCGGCTATTCTGCCCAATGACCATTTTAAGGTCGCGGCTTTGAGAGGCAATCAGGCCATTAATAAAATCCACGGGGGAATGACTGAAGCCTAGAAAATAGGCCCGTCTTCGACGATGCTCGTTAATTTTCCGAATAGTGTTGGCGATCATTTCGTCATACAGATCAATATCTCTATGCTTCTCAATGTTGGTAAGAAACTGGTTCATTTCTTTCAGCAGAGGCGCGGGGATGTTGACGCTCACATCGTAGCATGCATTCCCTGAAGGCATACTGCCGGAAACCCTGATTCTGTGGTTAAGATGAATGGGTTGTGGGGGACTTAAATGGTCCTTCAGCCTGGCAGAGATGGAGGCAAATTTGATTCTCTCATCACCCAAAACCTTCTGCAAGGCAGGGTCACAATTGATAAGGGTCGGATCCGCCGGATTTTGCAGTTTCTTGGTCTTGATGTATTGCCACAGTGCCGCAATGATGTGTGGTCGCGTGTCAACCTCGACGCCCAGTAGTTGAGCCAAAGGAGCTGATAACTTGAACCTGTCCGGGTTATGATCCATTTCCAAGCGTATGCTAACATCACACTCGATGTTCCCTCGCCTCTTAATTTCAAAACCTTCGACGTGATTAGAAGCCCTGGCGCTATCCCACACAATTGTGCTGTTCTCCGGATAATGCAGAGGGTCCAAATGAATAGTGATTCTCTTGAAGAACGAGGAAAACTTGGGCAACGATGGGCTCGCCGGCTTGGAGCTGTTCCCGTCGGTCAGTTCCAGATCATCAGGCTCCAGAACCCGGCCCATTATCCGCAACGTCCATGTCGGACCTTCATTATAATGCTGCTGAAACGAAGCATTAGGGTTTGGAGTCTGATTGGCATAAGTATTGAAAACGTACATTCGCAGAATTCGTTCCACAGGCGGGGGCGATCGCACCACCTCTTGAATATCCAGCTTCTTCCTGGCCAACGCCGCGTCCACCCGCGCCTCGAACTCCACAAGCTGAGTGTAAATCGCGGACTCCGGCAGCAGCGCGGCGACCTTATCAGGAATCTGCTTCTCCACCACTTTCTGCTTCTTGCGCCGCGCTGCGGGCGTCACATCCGCGGCCTTGAACGCCGACGACGTATTGCCTGTGTTGTTGGCGCCCATCGGCCGCCCGCGACCGCGCTTGCCACTTGACCCACCTCCGCCTCCGCTTCCGCCTGTGGGCGGGGTGCCCACGCCGCCCCCACCTCCGGCTGGCGCCCCCATCTGCCTCACCTGTTGCCCCAGAGACACTGCCCCGCCACTAGACGATGCTCCGCCCTGCATCAAGGCACCAGGCTGCCCCGCTCCGCCAATACCGATGCCAATGCCAATACCAATACCCCAAAACAGATGACTACCTCAACGACTGACGAGGACAACACCACGAAAACAGAGGTCAAGAGCATCCCACGAATATCAAAACATGCGCAGTAGGAAATCGAGCAAGATGGAGTCTGTCAGGGCTGGGCAACGGGCGGGACGCCGAGACACCAGCGAAAGAATGATAGCTAACACCGCACAGCAACATGACGCCAGAAAGCTCACGTTGAACGCCACAACGCCGTAACGCTCGTTTCGGGGGGCCGCCGGGACGTACTGTAAGATAGAAAGGCAAAAACAGGGGGAGGGGAGGTAGAAAAGCAAAAAGGAAGGGGAGAGAAAAAAAGGAGAAATAAAGAGAAGAAGAAGAAGAATTGAGCTTTTAAATCAATTAAAAATTAAACTTGAACATCAATATCTTAAAGAAGAGAGTTTGACCTCTTGATTTATTATCAATCAAGAGTGTAGAGGCTTTGCACTTTTTATTTAATTGTGTATGCGAAGTAAAAGTTGAATAAAAATAAAAATAAATATACAATGGTAACATTTGTTCTATTTTATTTTGTATGTAACGTTAAAATATCTCCAACTATGCATACACCAATCATTCTCTTTACACTATTGGAGAGCTTGACTTGACAAGGCTTGTACTAAAGTTGCATCATTATTTTTGAGTGTATGATGAATTTAAGAGAAATTTTTAAGACTATAAATTGAATTGAATTATAAAAAATGGAGCGTAGGAATTTTTGATGTCATTTTTAGCATCTTTAAAAAGCTCTTAATGAATAGAAATGTATCAAAGGTATTTTTTACTTTTGGTTCTTAAGTGTATAAGTTGTGGGTTTTCAATTGAATTTTGTTTTTATAAATTTTAATTAATTATTGATAAATTATTCTAAAAATATATATATTAAAATAATACATAGAAAAATCATGAAAAACACTTGGACAAGTGTAAAATGCCATACAAGTTGTTTATAAATCAAACCTTAAAAAATTACATTGATCTTGATTTTAAAAAGATAATAACAAAAAAATCTTTCTATTGAAGAAGAAGAAAAGTTTCAAATTCAATTAATAAATGTGTTTAATATTCTCTTAATAATTAACTGCCAAACACCTAAGCTGTATAATTTAGCAATATAGAAATTTTGAGCAACTCACCACAAATGAAATTTTTATGTTCTTTCTTTGAAATTTTCACTCAATATGTGCCCAAGGAGAAGCTTTAACACCCCACAATTTTTATAACTTTTGACTACATAATTAAAAGTTATTGTATAATATGTAATTTTCAATGCTTGGTGAGCAACCTAAAAATGTCTTAAAAATTACTTTTTTCAAAAAGATATTTGAAATTGGTTCTTTAGAGATACATATATATAGAAAGCTTAGAATCATTCCATTTTGATCAATGAATCAAAAGTTACAAGGAGTTTTTATTTGCGGGCAATTATGGATTCTCTATTCTAAAATAAACTTTGAAGTCCTTTATTTTACTTAATTTTCAATATTTTTTGAAAAGATAAAATCATAGGATGTAAACTGTTTACTACAACATTTAAACAATTGGAATTGACATTTTTCAATTTCATTATTAAGCTCTTAACAATTTAGTATTTTGATTCATTCTCTTTTACTATCTAAATATTGTTTTTTTTCCTATATATTGTACAAGTTCAAATGATCTAAATTTTTTCTTATATGTGGTGAACTTGTTTAGAAAAAAAACTCCAAAGAAGAACCACTGTTTGGGACATTTTTTCTTAGAGAACTGAGTTTGTGAAGTATAGCTGCTCGATTTTTTGCACGGCCCAAAAAAAGATTTTTGTCACTTCAAATGCTAATATCTTGCAGTGAAAATTTGTGAAATTGTTTTAACATCTTTTCAAACCAGATTACTACAAGATCCTACAATTATATATATGTCTTAAAATGTTTTTATTTCTAAAACTTAATACTTGCACTAGAATTGACAGTTTTGGTAAAAACATAGTCTAAAACATTTAGGAAGTAAATAAATCTTTAACATGATTTGAAAATACAAAAATTTAATATTCTAAATAATATTCAATGAATTATATATATTTTAATTTAATGGTTTTTTAAAATTTTATTATTACTATTATTATTTTAATTATAAAATTATAAAATTAAAATTAAATATGAAATCTTCTAGCATGATTGAAGGGAAAAAAAACCAACAATGATAAATTGGTTCTAAATTCTATATAGTAAATAGAAATATCTTAAATAAAGTGAAAATAAATGAAATTATACAATAAAGTGAAGGAAATATAAAATTATTGCAAAGCACTATCGTCATTTTATTTGTACAAATGAAAACATGTGTTGATTGTGTTCAAATAGGAATGTACATAAATGAAAACCAATGCTTTGTAAAAACATCAATATGACAACTAAATTCTCTAAATCATTACAGTTTTACATGCATGATAAATCTATATATTAAATGAAATACATTTAAGTTCTAACATGAGTGTATATAATATCTACTATATTTTTTGTTTTCCTCTTTTGTCTTCATCTTTTTTCTTTTTTTTCAATTGAAATTGATCTTGAATAAAGAAATTAGAATTTCCAAAGCAATTTTCTACTTAGCAATTACATTTCTATTGTATTGCCAATTTTTCCAATTCAATTGTAGTATAATTGTTTGGTTTAATATGTTTTTTCTTGTTCTAATGGTGCAATAAATATAAAAACAATTGAATGTCTTTTTCAAAATATGGAGTGCTTCTTGCTACAAGTAGTACAATTGCTAAGTCTATGTCTTTAAGGCTTGAAAATTGATCAACTTCAAAGTAGAGGCTCATATATAGATTCTAATCTTGATACTTATAAAGAATTTGAAGATTCAACCAAAAACAATGATGGTAAATCTACTATGATTTCAAGTTTGACATGTGTTTTGATCTCTTTAATGATATTTTGATAAATATCACTTGCAGCATCAAAATTAGAAGACGGTAGGGTTGAAAGTTGAGTTTGCAAATCTTTATATGAATTTTTTTTTTTAAATTTCAAAATTTGTAAATATGGCAAAAGTAGCCATTCTACCAAACATAAGCTAGTTTCTCTTAAAGGATGCTGATTTTACTAGAATGGATTAAAGTGATTAATCAAATTTAAAACTAATTCACACCTAATTCATTTTTGAAGGCATCAAACCAATTGAAGGCAAGTGCCTATTAAAGTCACCTAATTCATTTTTAGAGTCATTAAATCAATTGAAAGTAGGCGCTTGAAGCCACCTAATACTACAAGAAAATAGGTAGAAACTGATTGTAGAAGAATGATTGGTTGTCCAGAACAACTACAGAATGAGTGTTGCTCCCTAATTGCACCAACACCAAAGGATCTCAATTGTCATAGTTGACTGGTAGTCACATTTGCGATCCAGGGATGACAAGGAGATGGCAAGGACACTTCATCCATGATTTTACATCCAGAATATCGATGTCCTCTTGATGTGGCAAAGCTTTGGCTTTGACTTTTAGAATTTATTAGAAGTTCATAAAGTTCTATTCTCACAGCAAAGCCTTAGGTCTAGTCATCAATTAAAACCCTCAAGGTCTTTTGTTTATTTAGTAAAAAGGAGGGGAAAAAAATCCCCTTTCATTTTTTATGGTTGTTAGAATCACTCTTTTTTTATTATTTTATTTACGTCCCAAAAATTAGATTGTTAAAAACAACCAATAGAAGGCTTTTCTTCGAAGAGGTTTGGCTTGGACTAGCTGAATTAGATGATGGTCCAACATGGTGTCTATATGAGCTTTCCATATGGGGTGTTACACCAAGTAGCCCACACAAAGGTGTTACACTGAGCTACCCACATGGGTTGCTGTCAACTACAAGGTGCCATATTAGTTGTTGTACGTCAGTTGTAGCAAGGTCTAATGAACCATAAGATGCCATGTGACCTACTCCAAAAAGGGGAGAGGTGTTGGAAGGGACTATCTTATGAGCCTTGTAAATGTTACTTGAGTTTTGTAAATTTTTTTTCCTTTTTGCTCATTTTTATAGGTAATTATGGTAAAAAGGGCTATTAAAGTGGAATTATAAAATAGTTGGAAAAACCCCTATGTTTATGGGGTGATGTTCCAAAAAGTCTTGAAAATCTATAAAAATTGCATATAGTTAACTTCAAAATCTAATTAGATGTTTAAATGTTGAATTTAAGGATTGGAATTAGTTTTAGCCTAGAATCAAATATAATATAAGTTCAAAGATTCTCAATAGGATTTGGTCAAACAAAGTGCAAGCGACCACATTGGCTAAAATTGTCAAGACAAAATCCACGAATATTGTAAACGGCAGTCATAGTAAGAAAAAAGGTGTTTTTGACAAAGAAACATGCCAAGAGCATAACGGTGAAGCCAGACTATCAAGATTCCCTTGCACGGGAATGGTTCTTCTTTGGAGGAATTAAACTATCAAAATTCCCTTATACGGGAATGATTCTTCCCTAGAGGAATTAAATTTAAGGGAGTAAATTTATTTCTCTTTTTAAAAAGATGCGATGAGTTTGAAAATTTGCACAGAGGATTTGGAGACTTCTTAGAAGTTACTCAAATTATTTTGTAAATTTTCAAATTGTAGAACATGACTTCATGGGAAGTCAACCAAAATTACCAACGACAAATAAATTCATAAAAATGCATCCAGTAATGGTAAAAGCTCACTAAAAAATAGGATAGAGTGTTTAGGTCTAAATAAGCACCTAATCAAGTTTTGTAATATTCCACAACAACAACTACCCAAACCGGTGGTGCGAACGATTTTTAGCGGAATTACAAAACATTCAGTGTGTTGACCATCAAATTACAATCATATGAAAGCCAAATTGGATCATCTTAAACTCTTTTCTAACATTCTTGGACCTTACGAACAACCCTAACTAGTCAAAATTGACAAAAATTGCAAACCCCAAAACTTAGATTTTCCACCTTTTGCACTATGATGGAAAACACTATCTTTTGTGAAGGATTTTGGTGTAAAAGTTGGGATATAAGGGTCTTTATGCTAATTTGGGTCTTCTGAAGCCAATGGTACAATTTATTTTTCGATTAAAGTTTTCCTTCAAAAGTAGGAGAAGAATCAACAGTAGAATAGAAATAGGCATAGTAATAGTTGAATTTAGTAGTTTCTTAACCCCTAAAGAAAGCATGAAGATGATTTTGGTGCTTCTAAAATGAAGATGTTATGGTGGACGTAATTGTTGACATAAAAACACAACTTGTTACATTAGATGTTTAAAAAAATCCATCAACTTAGACGTGGGTTTCTTCTAGTAGACATTGGAAAGCTAGTTTTCCCTAGAAAAAGTGTCACCTGAACAAACCAGTCTTTGTTAAATACCATTGTACCCTAAAATGCAAAGTGAAAAGTTGCATAAACAATCTAAAAATGTACATGATGTATCCTAAGTTGTACATATTGTACATTTATTGTACAACTGAATTTATTGTCTTGTTGCAAACACTTGTAAAATGTTGTAAGCACTTGTATACAAAAGTTCAATGCCTTTATTTCGTATCTAAAAACTTACAAAATGTACTTTTAATTGTAAGAGACTGTACAACGATTATATTAGTAAATCAATACAGTGACTATACAAGTGATTGTAAGAAAAACCAAAGAAGAGAACTATTGCCTAAGTCGCCTTTTTATGTAAAACTCAACTGAACTAAAACTCAAAATTGTTCTCAACTAAACCCAACTAAATTAAAACTCAAATCATTCTTGAAAAAATGTCAACAATTCAAAAAACAAGCAAATATCGTACTATGTCATTGCAGCTCCACTATTGCCACTCCTCATTGTGTTGTTGCAGTTCCTCACTACCTGCTTCATTTTTTTTAATGTATACAAGAATGTGTCAAGAGGAAGGAGGGAATCTCACTACAAAAGCACTGCATACTATGAAGAATTCCAAATTAGACAAAACATAGTAGCTGACTATTGGTCCAAGATGTACAAACTATATGCCTAGTACAAACAAGTATGATGGGCAAACCCTAAAACAATAAATCATATTCAAGTTTGAAATTGGAGAAGAAATCTCCGATAGAAAAGTTAAAAACCAAACATCATTTAAAAAAAATTCAATGTTGAATTGTCCCATCTTTTCTATTATGCTTTCTACTAGACAATTTAAGGTCAAAATTTGGCCTTTGTACTCAAATCAATCATTTGCTAGGATATTTTTATATAGATCATAAAAATCTCATTAAATTTCTAGTCTAAGTACCTAAACATAAGACCATTGGATTTTTAACTATTTGAATTGCAAAAATGAAACCCTAAACTAGGCAAAAAAAATACAACAATGCTAAAGCTGAATTTGTGGCAGTACAAACATTTAATGTTTGTACTCCATACATCAAATTAATAGATGAAAATCACTTTTTATTATGCAATTATCAATGTATGCAAGATGTAAGACCCCGTTCTATTTTTTTTAAGTTACAAAAACTATAAGAAAATTGACCCTAAACTTTCATCTTGTGCAGAAATTCTAGCTGTCTACAATTTTAGACAACCGTAGTGTGCTTTCACCTTGGTTTAAGATTATAGATTCCACAGCCTTCACGATTCTAAATTCAAAAAAAAAAATACATTTACTAGAAACCAAGAAGATGGAACATATATTCCCTAAATGATAACATGTCCTTAAATGTTTAAAGTGGATGATGTACTATTATTTGGAAATGTGGACAATTGAAAGTGCATTTCTAAAGTTAGACCGGTTTTCAATTGAAATATCATTGGCTAAATCAAATGAGAATGCATGAATAGATTACTTACAAAAGAGTAGAACGCCCCTTCTAGATTGTAGAAGTTGGAGGTCTCCTCTTCATGCAATTGTAGATTCTGTAAACTCCCTTTCTTTTGGTTCTCCTTCTCGTTATCTTTGTACTCTTCGAGTTTGCTAGTGTGCCCTAGTAAACATGCTCTCTTGTTCAGCAAAGTAGTATGTGCTCTCTTTTTCTCAAGACCACTACAACTCCTTTTGTGAAGAGAATAGAATTTTCTTTTGGTTTGTCCACTTCTTCTTCTCTTTCTTCTTTGAATATCTATATATTTATGTCTAAAAGATTTAGATCTATAGCATCAACTTCTTATTCAAGGATAGTTTTCACTCACCTATTGAGTAGCAGTCTTCTCAAAGATAGTGGAAGTCTTCTACTTTTATAGTAGAAATTGCTTTAAAGAGCTAAAGTCACTAGTAGAAAATACACCTTAGATCAATAGGCTTTAGACCTTTAGTCACTTTAGACAAGTTGATTTGGACAAAATCCAAAATAATAAGACTTTCACTTTCAATGTATGTAGGTGCTTGATTACCTACCCTTGGTAAGTAAGCAAACATGACAAGGTCCTTAGCTTCTATTCACTTTTTAATTTAAGGGGGTGCTATGAGTGCGGTTCATTGTGCCTTCCAAGTAATGGATCTTGCTATTGTGTTCTAGTTTCGTGGATGGGCAAAAAAAATGCTTAGAGATGCAAGTAATGTGACAACCGGTCATTGTCAATTGTCAAATTACTATGGTGCCATAGTGAATCCCATGGTACTAAAGTCCTCTCTACGTGATTTTTATGTGGGGTCCCCTAAGTTTGAATCCTATGTTTGATTATGTTCCACTCCTATCTATGTGGGGGTTAAGCCCTTTAATTCTTCCTACTTACTTACTATGTGGTTCAACTCCCCCTAACCTACGTTCACTCCCTACTTGATAGTCCGAGTCAAGGGCCAAAGCTTGTTTAGTATCTTACCTAGCTAATGCTGGGGTTCAAAGTGGGTCTATCCATGCCTGTGTAGACCTCCTCTGGATCTATGGGCCTTTTTGCCTAATTGGTTGTCACTTGTATGAGTTGTCACTTTGTCCACCACTTGGTTGCAAGGGGGAGGTATGTCCTTCTTATCTCCCTTCTTTCTTTTCCTTGCCTCTTTTCCTTCCTCACTTCCTTCTTCTACACTAACACTATTCCACCTAATGCTTTAATGAGGGTCTTATGCACTATAGATTTGGCATACAAGGCCCTTAATGCCCACTTCCGGATCTTACAAAGTCTTACATTTGTCATACTAATCCTACTCCTAATGGTCATCACAGTCCTTCTGGATTCTCTACCTCATCCTGTAGTGAATCACTATTTATCATCTCTCTCCCTTTTGCCCCCTATTTCATCTCTTCCCCCTCTTTTTTCCTTCCATTGTCAAGGTGTACCTTGATGGAAGGAGGGTGTGAAGATGCCAATATGTGGGTGGACTAGGAAGTGCCCCAATCTCTCTCCACTTGCTTCTTAACTTGGTTTTTGTTTAGTTTTTTTTTTATATGTTTGTATTTTCTTTTTATCTAGGCCTTTTTTCCTAGGTTGAATTGGCCTCTCTTCCCTCTCCCCACTCTTTGGACCCTTTTTTACTCGCTTTGACTCCTTCTCCCAACTCCCTAGTTCCTTCCCCGACTTGCTTTGATTCTCTCCCAACTCCCTTGCCCTTCCCCAACTTGCTTTGGTTCCCTCCCAACTCCCTGGCCCTTCCCTGACTTGTTCTGGTTCCCTCCCAACCCCCAGAGCTTACTCAAGGCTGCCGAGTATCTCAGAGGTTGGATATCTCAAACGTTGGATTGTATTCAAGGCTGCTTGGGGTGTCGGGTCCCTTGAACACTGGGGTTGTATTCGGGTTGCTAGGTGTTGGGCCTCTTGAACATTGGGTTGTATTTGGGGTTGTTGGGGCTGGGTCCCTCAATGTTGGGTTGTATTCGAGCTACTTGGTGTTGGGCCTCATAGCCACTAGGGGTGTACTCAGGGTTGCTGGCTCTCAATTGGGCCCTTTTTAATTCTCCTTCTTAGATTCCCTCAATGAAACCTTCTAATACAAAAAGAAACCAAGAGATTAGTTTGGAGGTTTGGCAATGGCTAGATCAGAGCTTCACCGTCCTAAGGCCTAGCTCGGGTTACCACCCCACTTTTGGAAATAGGAAAGAGAGGAGGGGGTAAGGATTCTAATGGGTTAATCCTACCGTTGTGCCACTATTCTTCTTTGATTGACCCCCTAATTTTGGAAGATAAACTTTGGACTTTTCCAAGAACATTTTGGAACCTAGACTTTGGAATTATGGACCAAGGAGGTGCAAAGCTTCACCGTCAAGTTGATTTTAACATCAACTGTAGGACTTGGGTATACCTCAAGGGTTCAAAGCTCTACCATAAGCAACCCTTTAACATGCACTATAAGACTAAATGCTATCCATGGGTTCAAAATTTTGCAGTACTAACAAGAGGGCCACTCAACAAGAACAATTTTGAGAAAAGGTTAGTTACCTTGATAGTGTACTAGGGTAGAACAAGAGTTAATAGTTAAATAAGCCTCTTCTAATGACGTCACTCATGCACTAAAGGCCCTCCAAAGCGGCATTGCCAAGGTATAGTGAGGGGTTGCTCTAGGATTAGTATAAAACATCCAAAGACTCTTAATCCACACAAGTGACTCACAAAGTACAAACGAGGCCCCAACTTGGCCATTTAACACATGGAAGTACATAAAGGCAAGGTAGAAGGGACCGAGGGCCCTTCCAAAGCTTGAGAAATAACAACAAGGAGACAAAAGTGCTCCAAAAACACCGTAGGGGAGCTTTTGGCTTCAAAAATCTAAAAGAAGTCTAAAATAACTTGGACCTATAAACCCGACAACAAAAAGAAGGGGATGACTTTAGAGAGGGAAATGGGGCCCTTAAATAGGTTTTAAAGGACCACTTCCCCCCAAAAAACTTCTACTAGTAACCTTATCAACTCGGATTTTCATCTTTATCTTCAAAGATTTTCATCCTACTCTTAAACCTTTAACTATCTACCACACGTTGAACCAACATCCTAATTTTTGGAGATTAACTCCAAATGTCAAGCGGATTGCGCCGTTGGCTCCAGAACACCATTTTTAGACTATGCCTTCCATAGTGATACCAAAGATCCAACCAAAGCTAGCATGGATTAAAAGCCAAATTGGGATAAATTTCCAAATCTTGGTGGTTCCCTATTTTGAGAAAAGTAACTAGCCTGTGGTCTCTAGTAGGTGCAAGGGAGTAAGAAAAGTCCCCTTGTTGACTTCAATCTGCTATCGTGTATTCCCTAAGCGCTGGTCAATGTTGTTGTGTATTGCCACGTGATTAAATTCCAAGGTATTGAACCTCTATCGGAATTCTGCCACTATTGGAATGCTGTGAAATTTGGTAGAGTACATTATTAGCATAAGACAAGTTAACCTTATTTTAGTGAGATTTTACCACAGCCTGGGTAATTTCCATAAAATTCCTGTTGGAGGTTAGAATGGTTGACCACTTGGATGGAAGTCTTCTACAAGTCAGAAGATGTCGAGAATTTTCAGGAGACCTCTCAAGGAGTCTCATGGGAGGCATGTAGGTTTGCTTTGTCCCTAGTACGCTTGGTTAGTGAGATCCAAAATGGCATCTCCTCGCATTTGTTAATGGTGTAAGAATCTTTTGTTGATGATGGAATCATGGGAAGCCAACTTCGTTGTTGGACTTCTAGCCTGGATTTTCTCCTAAAACACCATCCTTGGGCAATAGATTCCTCTATGGCTCCAATCTTCAATTGTAGCACCTACATATATACAATCGGGGTTTTTAGGAATTCAACGATCTAATGGGGAATTTGAAACCTAACTTTAAGATCCAACCTATTGGCCTCGCTGTGGATCCCTCGGATCGACTTAGCCATGAATTGCCACATTCATAGGGGGAATTAGCCCTTAAGGGTCTGTGTGACCTAAACCTACAAAACCATCTATCTTGTGATTCTTCTAGTTATTCCTAGACTAGTTTTGGGGGAGTTCTACGTATACAATCAAATCTAGACCAAATACTACAATGAGTATGTTACAACCCTATTTTGGTTCTATACTCTTTTTATGGCTTTTTGTATACTTTTATTTCTTTTAATTTGTGGTTTAAAACAAAAGAAAATCTATGAGTCCCAAGTGACAAATTGGGAGCTCACAACATATAATTGGGTTGTTAGTTATTACATCACTTTACACTTTTGACTGCATTAGAATAAAAACAACTGCAATTCGAAAGCCGCTAGATTCCAATTAGGAGGGTGACCACAACCCAAAGACTTGGTGAGAGAACGGACCCTGTTATACCGTATCAGAGAATGTGATATTAAAGAGGGCCGAGTGCAACAACACCGCACAATAATCTGTTTCGATTGATGTTCGGGGCCCAGATAAGACGAGCAGCGTCAAGGGTATCAGGCATTCGCGGCGAGAAGGACTACCGTTTCCTCAAAGGAGGGAGACCAGAGGAAGCGCCGAGCAGGAATGGACATGGTGAGAGAGGTTGGGGACTCCTTCATCCCAAGCTCGCGAACTTTTGCAGAGCAAGGGTGCTGCATGCTGCAGTCTGTTGCGGGTGCACGTATGGCTGTTGTGGTGAATTGAGGGCTCAAGGAGGGAGATTTCTCGTACTGTTATGTTAGGATGACTGAATGCGGGAAGTAGTACTGCAATGCCCGCTTGTGCGGGATTTGTAGTGGGATTCTGACTTGTTTCTCTGCTCTGGCGGTTGGTTTGGAGCCATTTTAATTTGAGCTCGTGGGAGTGTGTTGGAATTGTAGGACGGAGGTGAGATGCCAGCTGTTGTAGGAGAAACGTTGTATCGACCTTTCCTGCTCTTACTACAGGAGAGTAGAGTAGCGCTTGTTCCTTCGGAGCGCGAGTAATTAGTTTGCTGATTGATGATATCTTGCTGCGCAGTTAGTGCAGTGCAATTCAAATAGCAGGTCCTCTAATTCATCCCGTTTTTTTGGCTTAGGAGCAGATATGGGAGTTTCACGGACTGAGCAAGAAGAAATGAGCCGTTTCGCGAACTAGGGTTTAGGATTTTCGCTTGAGGAAATTTATTCAACTTGGAATTGTGAACTCGTGATATATTGCGGTCCGTGTCAATCAGCATAGCTATAAGTTATTCAATGCTGATGACTGCGCGATTCCCAGTCTTCGAACCTTGAAAGAAGCTTGGGCCTGCACGAGAAGAACACTGATTCATGTCTTTCCGGATTGGTACTTATTCCCGTCAAAGCTAGAACGAACTGCTCAAAGTGTGTACTGTAGATGTGGTGTGAGCTGCAACAGAGTTCAGTGGTAGCAGCCTGAATTTCGGGCCGGTAAGATGTACCGAACCGAGCGAGAACTCACGTTTGTGTTGTCACGACTTTGCTATCACCTTTGTTTGCTTTACATTTGAACGATGTGCTGGAAATGGCCAAATCGGTGCCACATATGCTGATTCCTGTCATATTCACCCAATACGAGGTATCGTCATATGTCAGAATAGGGGTGTGCACGTGTGCACCATGGGGCAGGAGATTGGGCAGCGCGAACAGCAGGGTGGAAGTCAAAGATGTGTCAGACTGGTAGGGAACGAGACGAGTCGAAAACACATTCCGGGAACTGGATTGAGCGATCTGGCTGGGTTTGGGATTGGGTTCTGTCTCCTGTTGCGGTTCATGGATGTGTTATGACCAATTCTGAGAGGTTTCCATGCATATTTCTCTATATGTCATTCAAACGATTGAAGTTTAATTAGTCTTGTCATTCGTATCAGAGGAGAACTGTAATTTAGTTTGAACCTTAGTTTTTGATGACCCTCTTTGAAGCGACGGTAATTTTCAATAGTCAAGTCAGTTGACTGGGGTTGTATGCTAATCAAAGGGTGTATGTTGGATTCTTGCCTCAGCAATTGATTGATCCCGTAGACGGAGGTGCTCCTCGTGAAGCTGCAGTGCAGGTTTGCCGTCCTTGGGCAGCTTGTCTTGCTTCATTTGGCCGCCGGAAGCGTCAGGTATGCGGTTTTGTTTGTGGAGTTTATTTAATGTGTTCGGGTTTTCCGGATTGGAGGCAGTAGCAGATTTTTCGCACATGTAGTTTCTTCTCAGTTTGATGTGTTTCTGTCCACAGGCTCAATTCTGAGGTCCATTCCGGCGTTGTTCTTTGTGATGTTCTTCTTAGTAACAGTTAGTTTGAATTGATTTCTGTAATCCAGGCAGATAGTGATGGCACTGTCACCTCCATTGGTGTCGTGGGATTTAGATTGCAGACAACAATTGCAGTGCAGGAGAGAACAGAGAAGCTTTTTGTTGGTGCGTGGACTAGGTGGTGCACAGGTGAGTGAATGAAGCGGTTGGATGACTTGTGACATGGGTTGGACTACTGTGGTCATGGTGACAACAAATGTGTCGAAATATGAGGTCTCCTTTACAGCAATGTTTGATAAAGAGGTCGTCACATTTTTCCAAACGTAACCGGATATGAACGTGGGTGACCGAACCCTAAACCCCGGTATTGATGGGAAGAGCGCTTTGAATGGTACGCAGTTGCTTATTAACAGAGTGTTGACGTTTGTGTACCCAGGATATCTGTGCAATCTCGGTCTTCAGGTCTCCATGGCCTATCTACCCTTCTTTATCCCTGCCCTTGTCCTCTCACATACGAGGCAGTGGACCAATCCGGTGTTCACCATTTCCATCAGTTTGGAAGAGATCACCTTCGAATTCCAATGGTTCAGGTATGTATCATATGCCCATCGTCACAGAAAGAGTTCGCCTCTCCTGGTGAGAATGTGACTGACATGGGTAAAGCATGTTGCGGTGGATTCAGGTGAACTACAGTCGGTTGAGGAACTTTGGAAAGAGTACTTTGCGGATCCTACGCAGTGGTGGGACAACAGAGCTGACAAGGTATGACTAGATAAAAGAAAGCGGATACAATACTCGGCTCAACAAGTGACGGGACGTTTCTTGCTTGTACAAGGCCATGGGCACTTCGTAAAGCAACAAGTATGAAATGGCGTTGTTTGCTGTCATTGAGTGGCGTGAACACTGCTCAGATGATTGCAGTGTCATCAACAAATATTTCTGGAATATTGATTGTTAGATGCAAAATGAATATGAGACAGTTTTGTAGGATCTGATCATGGGTTGTCGTGCCTACAGAGGAATCCTAGATCACCTGACTTTAGACATAAGGTGACGAGGAAAGCACTTTGGATAGATGGCTGGTCAACTCCACCATGGGTAAAGGCCATGGTCAGCTTGACAAGCAAAGGGAAAATGCACCCTCGTGTTAATTATCACACCAAAGATTCTCAAGACACAAGACAAGAAGACAGGTAACTTTAGGAATTGAGTTGGCTGCCTCGTCTAGTGACTAGAGTAGGTGCATCTAGAAATATGTGATTTTGGGTGAGTTGAAGGATTTTTGTGTGTGCAATATGCTCTGTTATTTCTTTGGGGTTATTGGGTGCACTTAAAGTGGGATGATTTTCAAAGAATTGCTATGTATGTGAGAGATATTAAGAGTTCAAATGGATGGATGCAAATTTGTCCATATTGAGATATGTGAGTACAGGGCACAAGTGGTCTTGCAACCTTTCCACTTTGTGTATCAGTGTTCTTCTTTCTAAGGGTTTTCTTATGAAGACTATTGATGAATCAGGCTATCTAAGGGCTACAATGGAAGAGGATGCATTGTGCCTAGTGCTGCAAGAGAGTCGAGGCATATTGTACCGGGTGGTGGCGGTAGTATGTCCTTGAAAACTGCAAGAAGCACGACTGAAGCAATTGGTAATTTGAAGAATGGACTAGAACAAGGCATGGCCATCGACTCGTTTATGTATGTTGAAGTTTTGAGACGGTGCTTGAAGGAGGAAAACCTAAATGTTAATGTTGCGAAGCAGGTTCACGACTACATCAACCAGAGTGGAATGGAGCAGAATACATATGTGACAAACAACCTAGTGAGCGTGTATATCAGGTGTGGAGAATTGGAGGACGCACGTGGAGTGTTTGATAAACTTGTGAACAAGAACGTGTTCAGTTGGAACATTATGATTGGAGGTTATGCAAAGCACAATCATGCTGACAAAGCAATGGAACTTTTCAATCAAATGTGCCAAAAAGGGGTCCAGCCAAATGCATTTACTTTCTCGAGCATCCTGAAGGCATGTGCCGATCCATCAGCTTTGCAGTGGGGCAAAGAAGTTCATGCGTATGTAAGACATGCTGGGCTTGAATCAGATGTGCGTATGGGCAATGCGCTTGTCCATATGTATGGGAAGTGTGGCAGTTTGGTTGATGCTCGGCTAGTTTTTGAGCGGATGCAGGATCGTGACGTAATCACATGGACCGTGATGATCGGTGCACTTGCAGAGCATGGATTTGGGCAGGAGGCACATGGACTCCTTCTCCAAATGCAAAGAGAGGGCTGTGTACCAAACGTAACGACCTATGTGAGCATTCTGAATCCATGTTCCAGCGCAGGGGCTTTGGAGTGGGTGAAGGAGGTTCACAGGCATGTCCTCAAAGCAGGACTTGAGTCGGATTTGCGCGTGGGCACTGCGCTTGTCCACATGTATGGAAAGTGTGGCAGTGTTGATGATGCCCGGCTAGTGTTTGATAGGATGGACGATCGTGATGTGATCACGTGGAACGTGATGATTGGTGGACTTGCCGAACACGGGTGTGGGCAAGAAGCATATGAACTGTTTATGCAAATGCAAAGGGAAGGCTTGAAACCCAATGCATTCACGTTTGCAAGCATTCTGAATCCATGTTCCAGCGCAGGGGCTTTGGAGTGGGTGAAGGAGGTTCACAGGCATGTCCTGAAAGCGGGACTTGAGTCGGATTTGCGTGTGGGCAATGCGCTTGTCCACATGTATGGAAAGTGTGGCAGTTTGGATGATGCTCGGTTAGTTTTTGGCCGGATGGAGGATCGTGACGTATTCACATGGACCGTGATGATTGGTGGACTTGCACAACATGGGTGTCGGAGTGAAGCATATGAACTGCTTCTCCAAATGCAAAGAGAGGGCTGTGTACCAAACGTAACTACCTATGTGAGCATTCTGAATCCATGTTCCAGCGCAGGGGCTTTGGAGTGGGTGAAGGAGGTTCACAGGCACATCCTCAGAGCGGGACTTGAGTTGGATTTGCGCGTGGGCACTGCGCTTGTCCACATGTATGGAAAGTGTGGCAGTGTTGATGATGCCCGGCTAGTGTTTGATAGGATGGACGATCGTGATGTGATCACGTGGAACGTGATGATTGGTGGACTTGCCGAACATGGGTGTGGGCAAGAAGCATATGAACTGTTTATGCAAATGCAAAGGGAAGGCTTGCAACCCGATGCATTCACGTTTGCAAGCATTCTGAATCCATGTTCCAGCGCAGGGGCTTTGGAGTGGGTGAAGGAGGTTCACAGGCATGTCCTGAAAGCGGGACTTGAGTCGGATTTGCATGTGGGCAATGCGCTTGTCCACATGTATGGAAAGTGTGGCAGTTTGGATGATGCTCGGTTAGTTTTTGGCCGGATGGAGGATCGTGACGTATTCACATGGACCGTGATGATTGGTGGACTTGCAGACCATGGATGTGGGCACGAAGCCCTGGAAGTGTTCAAAAATATGATTGCAGACGGTGTGAAGCCTAATGTGATCTCCTTCGCTGCAGTGTTGTCGGCCTGTAGTCATGCTGGCCTTGTGGATGAGGGCCGTAGACTTTTTCTGGCTTTTACACAAGATTATGGCATCGAACCTAGTGTGGTGCTTTGTACCTGCATGGTGGATGTTCTTGGCCGAGCAGGTCACTTGGAGGAAGCAAAGCTCTTGATCGACAACATGCCGGTGGAACCAGATGGGGCAATTTGGGGAGCCCTGCTTGGTGCTTGTCGAACATACGGTAATGTGGATTTGGGCAAACTTGCCGCTAATGAGCGTCTCAAGTTGGAACCGATGGATGCTTCTGCATACGTGCTTCTCTCGAATATCTATGCTGCAGCTGGCAAGTGGGAGGAGGTGTTGTGGGTGCGCACTATGATGCAGGAGAGAGGTATACGCAAGGAGCCCGGGCGTAGCTGGATTGAGGTTGATAACAAGGTTCATGACTTCATGGTAGGGGATACTTCTCACTCAGAAGCGGAGGAGATCTATGTTGAGCTGAGGAGCTTGAATGAGAGAATTAAGGCCGAAGGGTACATTCCTGATACCCGGCTAGTATTGTGGAACATTGAGGAGGAGGAGAAAGAACTTGCTCTTTGCTCCCATAGTGAGAAGTTGGCTATCGTTTACGGACTCATGCGGACACCCCTTGGAGAGCCGATTCGGGTGTTCAAGAACCTTCGAGTGTGTTCAGATTGTCATACAGCAACCAAGTTTATCTCAAAGGTGACTAAACAAGAGATTGTTGTGAGGGATGCTAATCGCTTTCACCACTTTCAAAATGGCGTGTGTTCTTGTGGTGATTATTGGTGACAAGGTTGGCAATTCTAACCAATTGTCACCTATGTTCAGAGCTCTTTGATGAAATTTGTCATCATTTGTGAATATGTTGTAGTATTGATCATTGATTGAAAACTATTGCATTGGTTGGAAATGACTCTAGAGAAATGTTCATAGAGGTTGTCACCTCCAACATTTTCTTCACCTATTGTTTTTGTGAAGAATATGAAATCAAAGGTTGGCAAATTTAGCTTTAGAAATGATTGTAGGACTACCATTCACATTACATTGGTAACATCAAAATCTAAGGATTCTTTATTGAGAAGAATATTTGTATAGAAATATCAATTGATTATTTTGAAGTCCTTCCTTGAAGAAGTTTGTGCAAGCTTTTATTTTTTTTGAGTAGTGAGTTTACTTTGATTGCTTCAACTATTGTGTTATGATTAGGAAACTTGATTTTTTTCAATATGAAATCAAAGTTTTTCAACATCAAAAAGAATGGATTTAGGTGATATCAAAAAAGAAACCCATGTTTTTATGTCAAGTGACAATGATGTTCATTAATATTACATTGAACATTATTGTTGACATAGGAATATAGTTTTTCTTTATCAACATACCCTAAAATTTATCCCTTTTGATATTAAATGTTATATTGAATGTCATTTGAAACAAGGTTTTCTTTTAGTGTTTGATCCTTGAGTTGGTGTTGATTTTGGATGTTAATTTCTATAGGCTTGAAAGTACATTTAAGAAGTTATCAAAAATTGTCATGGTTAAATCTATTGAAAAGAAAATACAATAGAAAAAGTTTTTTTTTTGAAATTTACTTGTTTGAAAGTATATTAGATGGCTACCATGGGAATGTGGACAATTTTAGCCCATTTAGTTGTGTAGATTGTACACTTATAGAAGAAAAGGATATTTTTGGATCTTATTCAATAGGATTAACTGCTCATGAAATGAAATTTCTGTATTGCACATAGGTTTTTTTACCATTGCCTATTATATCATGGTAGTTATATATATGCCAAATTTTACAAACAAATGAGTTTTTTTTACCAACTATTCAAACTTATCTTTTTTGCCTATGAAATTTTAAGCAAAATTACTTTTAATTTAGAGAACTAATAAAAAATATATATATGTATTTTAATGAAGTTCATGGTGTTCATATTTTTTTTTCAAAATTTCACAAACATCTACTTTAAAATGACTTCTTTCTATGATACTTACTTAGACTTCGTAGTGTTCCCTTAAGGGACAATAGACTTTTAGAGGTTAATGTTGAAACTAAGTAATTCAAATGTATGCATTGTGTATTAGTGTTACTATAAATTCAAAAATAGTTAACAGGTTTTGTTTTGGAATGTATTTTTATTGTAATTCAAGATTGTTTACATGGTATTATATTTTCTTCCATTTCTTGTTCTTTAATATGTTTGTTGGTTTATATGGTCTTTACTGCTATAGTTGTTCCATTTACACTCTAGTTTTAAAGCCATTTGTTGAATGATTCTGTATGAGTTTTAGGCTTTTCAACTATAATAAGTGATCTAATTTTAGGAATTATAATTAGTTTTCTACGTCAATAATTTATCCTTTTAATATGTGACACTAATTTACAAATGATACGCTATTCATAGTATACTTAAATTAGTTAAGATTGAAATCTTTAGTGTGTAGTATTAATTTTCACAAAGTCAAATTAGTGCTTAGCAAATCTATAATCTCTACAATCTATCATTATTGGTGTAATGTCTAGTAAATTTATAAACTTTAGTATTTTAATTCTAAAGAATAAAAACAATAAACTGGCAAATTTATAGCCTATTCTATTCTTGCAAAACCCCTAATATTTTGACTTTTTTAATTGGATAAATTTATGTAGCTTAAACTAGAGCTAACAATATACTTAACCTTCTCAAATGACATTGTTTTTGAGGAGAAATGGGCTTCTAAATGAAGTTGCATGTATTTACAACTTCACATGTGGAACTTGTTACATCAAATGTATACACAACATGTCAAAATCTTAAGATACATTATGAATGTCCAATTACAAAATGTGTCAATAGAAAGAATTGAAATCATTGATTACTACTAACGTTAGAATTTGCCAAGCAAGAAATATCTATAGATTCCTAGAACTTCTAACAACTAAAGTGTATTAGAAAATATGTAGGAACATTGCTTACAACTATATTGAGAATTTACTAATTGACTAAGAAATATTCCTAAGTTCTAACCAAATGCTAGTTAGCTACTCCTAATTACACCTTAATGCTTCCGTATAAGTAATTGAACATCATTCCAATTATTAAATTGCCTATTCATAATTTGACCATGTTGGAAGAAAAAAATACAATGAATGTTGATTTTATTAAATTTGAAAAATTCCACAAATCACAAATTGTGACTTTAGTTGTATCTTCACAAAGGTCTAATTTCAAGCCACCAACTAGGACTTGTATAGATTTTTGATTCAAGTCATGAACTTGAACTAGGAAAAAATAATGGAATATTACCAACTTACCAAAATTGGTGTTTATTTTAGATTTTTTCTTTTAAGCATTTATTGGACATTGGATGAATAAAATAG
This sequence comes from Pseudoscleropodium purum, assembly GCA_963969395.1. Taxonomy (NCBI): domain Eukaryota; kingdom Viridiplantae; phylum Streptophyta; class Bryopsida; order Hypnales; family Brachytheciaceae; genus Pseudoscleropodium; species Pseudoscleropodium purum. Next base: position 28,004,103 of record OZ017798.1, read on the forward strand.
AAATTTTTTAAATTATTGAAAATAAGTGATTCTAAAATGTATCCTAGGCTCTCATAAATAGTAGGAATGCATTTTAGGAAAGAATATGTAGGGGACAATTTTAGAAAGTGGTCAAAATTAGGAGTAGCTAACTAGCTATCTTAAAAAGGCACCCAAAAGAACTTGAAATTCTTTTTTGGAATTGTATTTAGAGCATACATTAGAAGAAATTCTATTAATGTACTTTAGGTGTCTAGTCTCTAGGAGAATTTATATAATTTTTTAATTTATTATCATATAAACCCTATGGAATATTGTTTAAATTGGATGATTACAAATGTATTATGTAAAAAATTACCTTTGTAGGACAAAATCTTAACAAGTATTTGATTGATTTTTGTATTGACATAGGTATCTTTTTTAATATTCCAATGGCTAGACTTTCATATGTCCCCAACTTCTATAGAATGGCTTTTTAGTTTCAAAATTACCTCCCAAATGTATTTGCTTTATAGGCTAGGTCCTTTGTCTTTGAAAAAAAACCACGACAATTAGAATTCTTTATTCTACACTAAAAAACATCTTGTGAAAATTACTAATATTGAATCCACAATAAATTTTACTCAAATTATGACTACTTTAAAATTTTATTGATAATTGTTTTGATACAATGGTAAATCCAACAATATAGATGTAATTTGTAGTTATATGATGAATATGACATTAATAATGTATTGCAAATTTATTTGTATAGAGCCTAGAAGTATCACATTTCTTGTAAGTCACATGTTTCAACAACATTTGTATTTAAAATAGAAAAGATTCAACTCCGTAGAAAAGATTTCTATATAAATGATTTTCTAACTATATTTTTTCCGTCCATTCATTGCTCCTCTTAAAAAATCCCAAAACGCAATAATGGTGTTAGTGTAGAGAATTAAATCAAGCATAATAACGCAACTCAATTCTCAATTTAATTTTGGTTTTAGGCATTGTAAGATAGTCAGTGCCTCTTTTGAGCACATTGGCACAAAGTGTCTTAGTGTGCTCAAGTTTTTTAAAATTTAGTTTTTTCCACCCCTTCAAAACTATTAACTTAAATTGAATTCATTTCATTATCCCTCCATCCCAACCCTATTTGTAATTTTGATGTGGCAATTTGTGTGGCATTCAATATTAGATATATAAAAAATGTCGTATCCATATCCATAATTTGTATCAATATCCATGTATGAACTATTGTAATATCCTTAGTCTGTATCTATACAAATATAATATTCATAGTATGTATCTGTTTTTTGTATCTTATGGCCTTGGATTTTGCAAAATTGAGAGGGTGTGGTTAATTGGAAATTCATGATGATTGCTTTTTTTTGGTACATTGTGGTTGTTTACTATACTTGATTTGATCCTTGATAGTTTGAAGAGGGATGTTTTTAGCATCTACACCCCTACATTGAGAAGGTTTGGCATGAGGTAAAGATGGATGAAAAGTGCTTGGACAAGCCGCTCCAAATATTCTCCAAGGCATCTCCTCCATTGCTTGTTAAATCTAATTGTAGTTAATTTTACCATTCATTCAACGTGTAATTGGTCAATCACATATTTATAGAAGACATTGGTATCTAATGGTAATAAATAAGGAATTTAAGGTCTCAAGAGGATCATCAATTCCAAGTTATAAAAGAATAATTCAAATGAGAAATGATAGCCATACTAACATATTTCTCAATGGCCACTTGCTTGAATTACAATGTTGGATTGATGCCTAAAGAGCATCCATTATAGACTTGGGGAAGGTACTAGCAAGAAAGTAAAAAAGTATTTTAGTCCAACCTATACAATGCATTTTAATCCTATAGGTCGTAGCTACAAGAATGCAATGCATTCTTCGGTACACCGTTATACCTTTCTTCAAAGGAATTACAATGGTGTAACCTCTCCCATGTAAATGCGTGGAGTTCTTTGTAAACGCATGGAGTCCTTGTTATAGGTGCTATTGTCTACCTACCACTACATCTTGATAGAACTTAAACAAATTATTTATGACTACGGTTAGAGGATGTCTAGTGCCTTGAACCGAAGGCTTTGTGTTGAAGTTATTGAACCAAAGTTGTATGTTGAAGCCTTTAGTTCTAGAAAAGAAATTTTGTTGGTTCCAATAAAAGAGCTTAAATATTGGTAATACGTACAGTTTAAAAAAATAAATGTCAAATAAAATAAATGATAAAATTATTATAGAATTTATAAATAGGATTTAGAAAAAAACTTTTGTTTTTTACTATCATAAAATCTAAATGAAAATACAAATTAGGCATTAATATTGTTACTATCAAATTTAAAAAAAAATTAAAGGTTATATCACCCACAACTAAAAGTGAGAGGTCTGACTAGAGCTAAAGCCATTCACTGAATTGACGAGTGATAGCACATGATAGGGAGGTGAGTTGGGACTCGGGAGGTCTTATTACAGACCCACATTAGAACCATTTAGTACAACTGGGGTAGATTGACCCCCCTGGTTAGAGTGGATTGATCCCACATAGGCCAACCTCTAAATTATTCATTTTTGCATATGATTTTTTCCAGAACTTTTGAATTCATATTAGCAATTAAGGCCCCTCAATGACTGTAGGGAAGTCAAAAATATGTCCTATAGGTCGCAGGGAGGGAATGCAATGTGTTCTTGGGTATACTATGACACCTTTCTTCAAAGGAGTTATATTGGTGTAACTTCTTCTGTGTAAATGCATAGAGTTCTTTGTAAACACATGGAGTACTTGTTACCAGTGCTACCGTCAACCTACCACTGCATCTTGACAGAACTTAAAGAAATTATTTATGACTACAGTTAGAAAATGTGTAGTACCTTGAACCAAAGGCTTTGTGTTAAAGTTATTAAGCCAAAGTTGTATGTTGAAACCTTTAGTTCTAAAAAACACTTTATTGGTTCCAATAAAACAACTTAAATATTGGTAATATGTACATTAAGAAAAAAATGTCAAATAAAATAAATTATAAAATTATTCTAGAATTTACAAATAGGGTGTACAAAAAAACTTTTGATTTTTACTATCAGAAAAACTAAATGAAAATAATAATTAGGCATTAATGAGATTAGTATCAAAATTTGAAAAAAAATTAAGGAGTACATCACCCACAATTAAAAATGATCAGTAAATAACAAGATAAATTTTTTTAAATAATTTTTTTTTAAATTAAAAAAATTAGGCCTCCAAAATTATAATATAATGTTTATAATAATAATAATATTATATATATATATATATATATATATATATATATATATATATATATATATATATATATATATATATATATATATATATATATATATATATATATATATATATATAATATTTTGGTAAATGAACTAATTTGTGAGGCACTTAGACTTGAACAAAATTTGGTAACCTTTCTGAGGTTTTTTTTCAAGGAATTCTTTTTCTTTAAAATTTATTATTAATTTTCAAAACAAAATGAAATTCATAATATTTTTAAATATAATTATAAAATTATTTTTAAAATAATGAAATTCAATTTACCAAAACTAGTGTTACTTTCTATATGTGGTCAGGTGGTGAAAATATAGACAAACAATGTAGAATAAACCTAAAACTTCAATATTCAAAGAAATTCTCTTTAAAAACTAATTTTACAAATACACGAAGAAAATGTGATTTATAAACAATAGAATGAGTATACAATAATACTATAATGACTTTAATCACAAGAAAAAGAAAATTATTAAATATTCAGCAAAGAACATTTATATTCATGAAAAAAATGTATGAGAAATTTTGGAATATCAATTAATAAAACTAAAATTAAAGAAAGAAAACCAAAAAATATACAAAAATAGCATGAGTTATATAAAAAAATTTAATAAGAGGTCAAGATTATAGGTTAGTCTATAGTAAGAAAGTGCCAAAATGTGGCACACTTGGTGTAAATCATTACACCAATTAACAAAGGAAGTACACTAGGGTACCTTTCCTTTGTTAATCTAGATGGACCCTAAACCCAAAACCCTAAACTTTCTCAAGAACACCCATGTAACCCTAAACCCTTAAAGCCCGCATTTCACTTGCGCAGCGAAGGAACGCACATTGGAACCCCAACCCTAGTAAAGAAATTGGGGGCTATTTTTAGGCTAGAGTATTGCACATTAGCAACCATAAAGGTTGTTGTTTAAATGCCCTATCTTGCAGTACATTCTTGGACACGTATGAAGGGTTTACATCTAGTCTAGTTTGTATGGCTAAAATTTCATATCAATTCAAAAAGTTATGAGTGATTGAGAATCATTTTAATTAGTAGGAGTTTCAATCTCAAATGTGTTTTTTGCAACTTTTTTTTTTGCTAGTTTTGACATTTCAAAGCCATTTTGCAAATACAATTAGTCAATTGAATGATACTTTCTCTCACCAATGTGTTTGTATTTTGATTTTGAAACACTTTACAATTTCATTTTTTCATTTGAGTAGGTTTAGAAATTGAATTTCACCTCCAAATGTGTTGCTAGAAAAATTTCTACATTCTTTTTCAACACTAAAGCATTATAATCTTGTAATCTATGTAGCTATTTGAACGACTCCAAATTTTATTCACATCCTCTATAATATGTACACTACAAGATCGTATAGTTGAGATTTCTATACCTTAGTGACATTTAGATGTATATCACTTCAAAAGTAATGATGTTAATAAAGCCAAAAAAACCTTCGATTTAAAGGAATTAAAATGGGGAAATTGAGGTTGCAACTTCACATGATAAACGACCCCTTTGTTTACAATTTTCCATTTTAAATGAGCACCGAGTACAACAACAAATTAGTTTTATTTTATCTTGTCTTTATACATTGTACAAATTTTGTGAAGATTTTGTGAATATGGTTTAAAATTAGATTCCTTGTGAGCAACTTGTGTAACTAAAATTAATTATTTTATGACTTATATCTTCATGGAATCGACATTAACTATTTCTTGAATCGCGTCTTCATGCAACTGCAACTATTATTATTACATAATGGTAACTTAGTTGGTACAAGATTACAAGTTTCACTGTAATTTAAATTTTTGGAATTTTTTTGGTTTACTCTTCATACAAGGAATGGCATTTTATAGAGCAGTTATTGCTCTTCTGATCACATCATGACAAACTATTACAATGTGATAATAAAGAAAAGAAGAAAAGAATTTGTTTCATTCAACCTCCCTCCCATGAGCTCAAAAGAATTAATTTAAATTAATTCAATTTCTGAATTCCCCTACTTCAAAAATTATTATTTGAGTTAATTTAAATTCAATTCAATTTACACCCCCTCCCCATAACTATTTGTAACTTCTAGAATGCAATGGAATGCCATTTGATATGGGATAACTCATATTGTATTTGCAACTTGCATCCGTATCTTGTATTTGTACCTCGTATCCAATATTCATTACGTATTCATATGTGGTATTGTATCCATATCCAATATTCATTTTGTATCTATATTAAATAAATAAATGACTTGGATTAAATCTCACAAGATCAACAATGATTTTGAAGGTAAGCATTTTTATTTCTTTTAAAAACCCATCAACGGCCTGTAAATTTTTTGAGAGAGGGGAGGCAACTAATACAAACCAGGGGTGGTTTGCACTCTTTTCAATACATTGTGAAGTGGATTTTGATGAAATAGTCATGGAAATTGAAGGATTAACAATGAACATAATTGATTTTATTCTTCAACAATATTCCTTCCTTCTAAATTTTAATTGAAACCAATGTGATTGTATACTAAGGTTTAGGGTACTCCCAAAACTTATACTTTTTGCTACTAAGCCTATTCTTTTATTATTAGGCTGGTTAGATTTTCATATGTTCTTGTTGGCAGTTGAAAGGACGTTTCAACACACTAGTGAACATGGCATTTAGATATTGTATGCAAAAGTTATTAAAGAACAAAGTTTGGTTTTAAAAACGTTTATTTCACATAGGTATACATATATGCATAGGTGACTTTGGAGATGTACACATAGTATAGATGGTGAGTGGCACATTTATGTGTACCTACCATAGTATGCACCTAATATGTCAAAGCTTATATCATAGAAACATACCATCCTTTTTACTCCTAAAGTTCTTTGTTTTGGTTACTTAGCTAACTTGTTGAAGTACATAGGGTTTAGGGTTACATGGGTGTTCTTGAGAAAGTTGACTTTTTATTTTAGAGTTTTGATTTGACCTACCCCCCCATTTTGGGGGTCTAGGAATCCAATGGTGGTGTTATTTTTCTCTACAAGTTCCTAGATTGTGAGATATGGACTGTTTGACTTGGCCCTTTGGGGTTGACTTTAGAGGTTTAGGGTTTTAGAAAGAATTGTTTGGGAAGTTTGAAGGGTGGTAGCCCCCCATTTTTGGATGTGGAGAATCCATTGGTGGGGTCCGTTTTCTCTAAAAATTTATTGTTTTTAAAATATAGGGTGTTTGACTAGGAGTTGACTTTAGGGCTGATTTTTTAGAAATGTAGATTTCTAGAAGGTTGTAGAATGTTGGAGAAGTTTGTTTGAATGTTTTAGAAGGATTAGGAATATTCCATTAGATACTAGAATGTTTTGGAGGGTATTGGAATCTTCTAGAAGGTGCTGGAATATTCCATTCAATGCTGGAATCTTTTGGGAGATGCTGGAATCTTTTGGAGGGTGCTGGAATCTTTTGGAGGGTGCTGGAATCTTTCGGAAGATGCTGGAATCTTTTGGAGGGTGCTGGAATCTTTTGGAGGGTGCTGGAATCTTTTGGAGGGTGCTGGAATCTTTTGGAAGATGCTAGAATCTTTGAGGGTTTTGGGTTTAGGGTATAGAAAGGGGTAGACATTCATATAGTATTCACCTTTAGTACTTCATTTGTTGCTTATCTAACTTTGGACTTTACTACTGTTTTTTTAGTCTATTTTCAAAATGTGGGCTGCAATTAGGGAAGCTTCTGAACGTATTCAAGCTTTAGGTAGAAATAGACCAACAATTCGAGTTATACCTGAAGATCATATAGATATTCTAAATCGTATGTTTCGTAGTCGTTTAGGGTTGCAAGTTGTCAAAACCTATCCATATAGCCCTGGAGATTGTTTTTTTGACAGTGTCACTTATCTTGAATTTCTACGAACTGGCGTGGACGTTTTGAGGAGTACATCGAGGATGACAACATACTCTAACGCTTTGAGACGACAAGCGGTCCATTTTGTGAGAGCGCTTTTGGATGGACCTGAGAGGGAGTTGTTGGTGGCTAGTATTAATGGTGTGAAGGACCTTCATGGCAATTTGACATCAACAACTTCGCCTTTTGACTATTTGGAGTTAATGTCAAAGCCAACAAGAGAAGGCGGAATATGGGGAGACTATTTCATTGCGATTTATGTGGCACGTGTTTTGGACAGACCGATCGTGTGTTACAATTTGAACGTGATTACGACGAATGGAAGAATGCGTCTTTTAGGGTTTAGGGTTTAGGGTTTAGGGTTACAAGGGTGTCCCCGAATTTTGGACATACTTTTTTAAGGTTGATTTTTGGCCTACCCCCCCATTATCATATATTGTGCATCCAATGGTGACAAAAACCACCTTAACAATATCACCATTTGTGAGATATGACAAGTTTGACTTTTTGAGGGTGAGATGACTTTCTTCATGAAAAGTTATTTTGAAGTTTGGAGTTGACCTACCCCCCTATTTGTGGGTGTTGTGAAACCAATGGTGGTGTTCGTTTTTTGAAAAAATGGTTTGGTTGGGTGCAGCGAGCGTTTTAAAAGTGACTTTTTTAGGTGCTATCTTTGGGTTTAGGGTTTAGGGTTACATGGGTGTTCTTGAGAAAGTTGACTTTTTATTTTAGAGTTTTGATTTGACCTACCCCCCCATTTTGGGGGTCTAGGAATCCAATGGTGGTGTTATTTTTCTCTACAAGTTCCTAGATTGTGAGATATGGACTGTTTGACTTGGCCCTTTGGGGTTGACTTTAGAGGTTTAGGGTTTTAGAAAGAATTGTTTGGGAAGTTTGGGTTTAGGGTTTAGGGTTACAAGGGTGTCCCCGAATTTTGGACATACTTTTTTAAGGTTGATTTTTGGCCTACCCCCCCATTATCATATATTGTGCATCCAATGGTGACAAAAACCACCTTAACAATATCACCATTTGTGAGATATGACAAGTTTGACTTTTTGAGGGTGAGATGACTTTCTTCATGAAAAGTTATTTTGAAGTTTGGAGTTGACCTACCCCCCTATTTGTGGGTGTTGTGAAACCAATGGTGGTGTTCGTTTTTTGAAAAAATGGTTTGGTTGGGTGCAGCGAGCGTTTTAAAAGTGACTTTTTTAGGTGCTATCTTTGGCATGTCGAGGATTTTGAAAGAATGGAGCATACCTACCCCCCCATTTTCAAGGGTTGTGAACGCAATGGAGTAATAAAAAGCCTAAACATATGGCTTTCTTTGGGAGATATGGCTGATTTGACTTTTTGACCCCCTAGAGTTGACTTTTTGAAGGTGATTGAATTTGAAGTTTTGACCCTAAACAATATTGTAGGTCTATGAATGGGTGTTCCGGATTGGTATCCCACTTGTTGATATGACCTCGTATGCATGAGTTATGGATGGATAAAGCTGCACATTCATTTTGGAACTTCAGGAATTTATAATTAATGCATACCATGGGGGTGGGACTTTGCTACAACGGGTGCAATATGATGACTGTCGAAACGAGACCAACCATTTTGGAATGTACTGGACCAAAGCTTTCTAAAAAGGTCTTGGTTGGCTACAATGAGTCGGTTTTAAGGGTTGTAGGGCTTTTTAGGGCTTTTTAGGGCTTTTTAGGGCTTTTTAGGGCCTTAGGGTTTAGGGGGGGTTTCGAGGGGTTCTTAAGGGTTTTAGGCTTTAGGGGTTTTAGGGTTTCGGGTTACAGGAGTGTCCCATAGGGAAAAGGGCTTCCTGGATGTAGTAGCTTTGGATGATATAAGCATACGGTTGGAACCGCAATTCAACAAGGATCAAGATTGTGTAAAGCTTTTCTAAAAATTTAGGGTTTTGTGGAAGCCCTCAATTGCCCTGTTTGGGCTTGAGGGTTAGGTTTAGGGTTACATGGGTATCCTATAGCTTTTCGACTTTTTATTTTTGGGTTTTGAGTAGACCTACCCCCCCATTTGTGAGGTCTACGAATCCAACCGTGGTGAAGAAAAGCTATACAATTTCACGGTTTGCGAGATATGGCAACTTTGACTTTGATGTATGGAAGTTTGACTTTGCTTTAGGGGATGCAATTGGATGAGTTTTCGAACGAGACCAACTATTTCAGGATGTACTTCGCGAGAGCTTTCCAAGAAAGGGTTTAGTTCGTCTAAAATTAGGCTTTTTATTTTTAGACTCTAGGGGATGGTTTAGGTGGATTTGGACTTTAGTGAAGGTGGTCCGGGTCTATTATAGATTGGATGATCTTGTAGATCTTGTGATTGGGGTCATGAGATGATGTGGCCCTTTTCCATTGGACCCCGTATGGATGAGTTCTTGATGGATGAAGTTTAGATTTTTCAACTTCATCCGCAAATTGGCGCTAGTTGATGTATTGGATGACAAAGTGAATCACCTTTTCGGAAAGCGCTTTCAAGCACCTAGAAGGTGGTGTACTTATCCTAGTCTAAAAATAGTTATTTCAAAGGCTCCAAACATGGAATGTTCCCTAGTTGCTTTTGCATAAAGAAGGGCGATTCTATTTGGACTCCATGGTGTTGTAGGTCTTCTTCGTGGGATTCCAAAATGACGTGGCACTTCATGATTGGACGTCGTATGCATGAGTTAATGATGGATGAAGTTTCATTGTTCCCTACTTCATCCGTCCATTGCCGCTATTTGAAGAGTCGGATGATAAAGTGCTAACCCTTTTTGGAAAGCTCTTTTCCAAACCTTGAAGGTGGTGTCTTTATACTTGACCCAAAATAGATATTTAGGGGGGCCAAAACGGGAAGGCCTACTTTGGAGCTTCTATAAAAAGAAGGGCGATTATATTTGGACCACCTGGCGTTGTAGGTCTTCTTCATGGGATTCCAAAATGACATGGCACTTCATGATTGGACGCCGTAAGCAAGAGTTATGGATGGATGAAGTTTGAATGTCTCATACTTCATCCATTAATTGCCACTATTTTTGGAGTCGGGTGAGAGGGTTTAGGGTTTTGGGGGTTACAAGGGTGTCCCCGAATTTTGGACATACTTTTTTAAGGTTGATTTTTGGCCTACCCCCCCATTATCATATATTGTGCATCCAATGGTGACAAAAACCACCTTAACAATATCACCATTTGTGAGATATGACAAGTTTGACTTTTTGAGGGTGAGATGACTTTCTTCATGAAAAGTTATTTTGAAGTTTGGAGTTGACCTACCCCCCTATTTGTGGGTGTTGTGAAACCAATGGTGGTGTTCGTTTTTTGAAAAAATGGTTTGGTTGGGTACAGCGAGCGTTTTAAAAGTGACTTTTTTAGGTGCTATCTTTGGCATGTCGAGGATTTTGAAAGAATGGAGCATACCTACCCCCCCATTTTCAAGGGTTGTGAACGCAATGGAGTAATAAAAAGCCTAAACATATGGCTTTCTTTGGGAGATATGGCTGATTTGACTTTTTGACCCCCTAGAGTTGACTTTTTGAAGGTGATTGAATTTGAAGTTTTGACCCTAAACAATATTGTAGGTCTATGAATGGGTGTTCCGGATTGGTATCCCACTTGTTGATATGACCTCGTATGCATGAGTTATGGATGGATAAAGCTGCACATTCATTTTGGAACTTCAGGAATTTATAATTAATGCATACCATGGGGGTGGGACTTTGCTACAACGGGTGCAATATGATGACTGTCGAAACGAGACCAACCATTTTGGAATGTACTGGACCAAAGCTTTCTAAAAAGGTCTTGGTTGGCTACAATGAGTCGGTTTTAAGGGTTGTAGGGCTTTTTAGGGCTTTTTAGGGCTTTTTAGGGCTTTTTAGGGCCTTAGGGTTTAGGGGGGGTTTCGAGGGGTTCTTAAGGGTTTTAGGCTTTAGGGGTTTTAGGGTTTCGGGTTACAGGAGTGTCCCATAGGGAAAAGGGCTTCCTGGATGTAGTAGCTTTGGATGATATAAGCATACGGTTGGAACCGCAATTCAACAAGGATCAAGATTGTGTAAAGCTTTTCTAAAAATTTAGGGTTTTGTGGAAGCCCTCAATTGCCCTGTTTGGGCTTGAGGGTTAGGTTTAGGGTTACATGGGTATCCTATAGCTTTTCGACTTTTTATTTTTGGGTTTTGAGTAGACCTACCCCCCCATTTGTGAGGTCTACGAATCCAACCGTGGTGAAGAAAAGCTATACAATTTCACGGTTTGCGAGATATGGCAACTTTGACTTTGATGTATGGAAGTTTGACTTTGCTTTAGGGGATGCAATTGGATGAGTTTTCGAATGAGACCAACTATTTCAGGATGTACTTCGCGAGAGCTTTCCAAGAAAGGGTTTAGTTCGTCTAAAATTAGGCTTTTTATTTTTAGACTCTAGGGGATGGTTTAGGTGGATTTGGACTTTAGTGAAGGTGGTCCGGGTCTATTATAGATTGGATGATCTTGTAGATCTTGTGATTGGGGTCATGAGATGATGTGGCCCTTTTCCATTGGACCCCGTATGGATGAGTTCTTGATGGATGAAGTTTAGATTTTTCAACTTCATCCGCAAATTGGCGCTAGTTGATGTATTGGATGACAAAGTGAATCACCTTTTCGGAAAGCGCTTTCAAGCACCTAGAAGGTGGTGTACTTATCCTAGTCTAAAAATAGTTATTTCAAAGGCTCCAAACATGGAATGTTCCCTAGTTGCTTTTGCATAAAGAAGGGCGATTCTATTTGGACTCCATGGTGTTGTAGGTCTTCTTCGTGGGATTCCAAAATGACGTGGCACTTCATGATTGGACGTCGTATGCATGAGTTAATGATGGATGAAGTTTCATTGTTCCCTACTTCATCCGTCCATTGCCGCTATTTGAAGAGTCGGATGATAAAGTGCTAACCCTTTTTGGAAAGCTCTTTTCCAAACCTTGAAGGTGGTGTCTTTATACTTGACCCAAAATAGATATTTAGGGGGGCCAAAACGGGAAGGCCTACTTTGGAGCTTCTATAAAAAGAAGGGCGATTATATTTGGACCACCTGGCGTTGTAGGTCTTCTTCATGGGATTCCAAAATGACATGGCACTTCATGATTGGACGCCGTAAGCAAGAGTTATGGATGGATGAAGTTTGAATGTCTCATACTTCATCCATTAATTGCCACTATTTTTGGAGTCGGGTGAGAGGGTTTAGGGTTTTGGGGGTTACAAGGGTGTCCCCGAATTTTGGACATACTTTTTTAAGGTTGATTTTTGGCCTACCCCCCCATTATCATATATTGTGCATCCAATGGTGACAAAAACCACCTTAACAATATCACCATTTGTGAGATATGACAAGTTTGACTTTTTGAGGGTGAGATGACTTTCTTCATGAAAAGTTATTTTGAAGTTTGGAGTTGACCTACCCCCCTATTTGTGGGTGTTGTGAAACCAATGGTGGTGTTCGTTTTTTGAAAAAATGGTTTGGTTGGGTGCAGCGAGCGTTTTAAAAGTGACTTTTTTAGGTGCTATCTTTGGCATGTCGAGGATTTTGAAAGAATGGAGCATACCTACCCCCCCATTTTCAAGGGTTGTGAACGCAATGGAGTAATAAAAAGCCTAAACATATGGCTTTCTTTGGGAGATATGGCTGATTTGACTTTTTGACCCCCTAGAGTTGACTTTTTGAAGGTGATTGAATTTGAAGTTTTGACCCTAAACAATATTGTAGGTCTATGAATGGGTGTTCCGGATTGGTATCCCACTTGTTGATATGACCTCGTATGCATGAGTTATGGATGGATAAAGCTGCACATTCATTTTGGAACTTCAGGAATTTATAATTAATGCATACCATGGGGGTGGGACTTTGCTACAACGGGTGCAATATGATGACTGTCGAAACGAGACCAACCATTTTGGAATGTACTGGACCAAAGCTTTCTAAAAAGGTCTTGGTTGGCTACAATGAGTCGGTTTTAAGGGTTGTAGGGCTTTTTAGGGCTTTTTAGGGCTTTTTAGGGCTTTTTAGGGCCTTAGGGTTTAGGGGGGGTTTCGAGGGGTTCTTAAGGGTTTTAGGCTTTAGGGGTTTTAGGGTTTCGGGTTACAGGAGTGTCCCATAGGGAAAAGGGCTTCCTGGATGTAGTAGCTTTGGATGATATAAGCATACGGTTGGAACCGCAATTCAACAAGGATCAAGATTGTGTAAAGCTTTTCTAAAAATTTAGGGTTTTGTGGAAGCCCTCAATTGCCCTGTTTGGGCTTGAGGGTTAGGTTTAGGGTTACATGGGTATCCTATAGCTTTTCGACTTTTTATTTTTGGGTTTTGAGTAGACCTACCCCCCCATTTGTGAGGTCTACGAATCCAACCGTGGTGAAGAAAAGCTATACAATTTCACGGTTTGCGAGATATGGCAACTTTGACTTTGATGTATGGAAGTTTGACTTTGCTTTAGGGGATGCAATTGGATGAGTTTTCGAACGAGACCAACTATTTCAGGATGTACTTCGCGAGAGCTTTCCAAGAAAGGGTTTAGTTCGTCTAAAATTAGGCTTTTTATTTTTAGACTCTAGGGGATGGTTTAGGTGGATTTGGACTTTAGTGAAGGTGGTCCGGGTCTATTATAGATTGGATGATCTTGTAGATCTTGTGATTGGGGTCATGAGATGATGTGGCCCTTTTCCATTGGACCCCGTATGGATGAGTTCTTGATGGATGAAGTTTAGATTTTTCAACTTCATCCGCAAATTGGCGCTAGTTGATGTATTGGATGACAAAGTGAATCACCTTTTCGGAAAGCGCTTTCAAGCACCTAGAAGGTGGTGTACTTATCCTAGTCTAAAAATAGTTATTTCAAAGGCTCCAAACATGGAATGTTCCCTAGTTGCTTTTGCATAAAGAAGGGCGATTCTATTTGGACTCCATGGTGTTGTAGGTCTTCTTCGTGGGATTCCAAAATGACGTGGCACTTCATGATTGGACGTCGTATGCATGAGTTAATGATGGATGAAGTTTCATTGTTCCCTACTTCATCCGTCCATTGCCGCTATTTGAAGAGTCGGATGATAAAGTGCTAACCCTTTTTGGAAAGCTCTTTTCCAAACCTTGAAGGTGGTGTCTTTATACTTGACCCAAAATAGATATTTAGGGGGGCCAAAACGGGAAGGCCTACTTTGGAGCTTCTATAAAAAGAAGGGCGATTATATTTGGACCACCTGGCGTTGTAGGTCTTCTTCATGGGATTCCAAAATGACATGGCACTTCATGATTGGACGCCGTAAGCAAGAGTTATGGATGGATGAAGTTTGAATGTCTCATACTTCATCCATTAATTGCCACTATTTTTGGAGTCGGGTGAGAGGGTTTAGGGTTTTGGGGGTTACAAGGGTGTCCCCGAATTTTGGACATACTTTTTTAAGGTTGATTTTTGGCCTACCCCCCCATTATCATATATTGTGCATCCAATGGTGACAAAAACCACCTTAACAATATCACCATTTGTGAGATATGACAAGTTTGACTTTTTGAGGGTGAGATGACTTTCTTCATGAAAAGTTATTTTGAAGTTTGGAGTTGACCTACCCCCCTATTTGTGGGTGTTGTGAAACCAATGGTGGTGTTCGTTTTTTGAAAAAATGGTTTGGTTGGGTGCAGCGAGCGTTTTAAAAGTGACTTTTTTAGGTGCTATCTTTGGCATGTCGAGGATTTTGAAAGAATGGAGCATACCTACCCCCCCATTTTCAAGGGTTGTGAACGCAATGGAGTAATAAAAAGCCTAAACATATGGCTTTCTTTGGGAGATATGGCTGATTTGACTTTTTGACCCCCTAGAGTTGACTTTTTGAAGGTGATTGAATTTGAAGTTTTGACCCTAAACAATATTGTAGGTCTATGAATGGGTGTTCCGGATTGGTATCCCACTTGTTGATATGACCTCGTATGCATGAGTTATGGATGGATAAAGCTGCACATTCATTTTGGAACTTCAGGAATTTATAATTAATGCATACCATGGGGGTGGGACTTTGCTACAACGGGTGCAATATGATGACTGTCGAAACGAGACCAACCATTTTGGAATGTACTGGACCAAAGCTTTCTAAAAAGGTCTTGGTTGGCTACAATGAGTCGGTTTTAAGGGTTGTAGGGCTTTTTAGGGCTTTTTAGGGCTTTTTAGGGCTTTTTAGGGCCTTAGGGTTTAGGGGGGGTTTCGAGGGGTTCTTAAGGGTTTTAGGCTTTAGGGGTTTTAGGGTTTCGGGTTACAGGAGTGTCCCATAGGGAAAAGGGCTTCCTGGATGTAGTAGCTTTGGATGATATAAGCATACGGTTGGAACCGCAATTCAACAAGGATCAAGATTGTGTAAAGCTTTTCTAAAAATTTAGGGTTTTGTGGAAGCCCTCAATTGCCCTGTTTGGGCTTGAGGGTTAGGTTTAGGGTTACATGGGTATCCTATAGCTTTTCGACTTTTTATTTTTGGGTTTTGAGTAGACCTACCCCCCCATTTGTGAGGTCTACGAATCCAACCGTGGTGAAGAAAAGCTATACAATTTCACGGTTTGCGAGATATGGCAACTTTGACTTTGATGTATGGAAGTTTGACTTTGCTTTAGGGGATGCAATTGGATGAGTTTTCGAACGAGACCAACTATTTCAGGATGTACTTCGCGAGAGCTTTCCAAGAAAGGGTTTAGTTCGTCTAAAATTAGGCTTTTTATTTTTAGACTCTAGGGGATGGTTTAGGTGGATTTGGACTTTAGTGAAGGTGGTCCGGGTCTATTATAGATTGGATGATCTTGTAGATCTTGTGATTGGGGTCATGAGATGATGTGGCCCTTTTCCATTGGACCCCGTATGGATGAGTTCTTGATGGATGAAGTTTAGATTTTTCAACTTCATCCGCAAATTGGCGCTAGTTGATGTATTGGATGACAAAGTGAATCACCTTTTCGGAAAGCGCTTTCAAGCACCTAGAAGGTGGTGTACTTATCCTAGTCTAAAAATAGTTATTTCAAAGGCTCCAAACATGGAATGTTCCCTAGTTGCTTTTGCATAAAGAAGGGCGATTCTATTTGGACTCCATGGTGTTGTAGGTCTTCTTCGTGGGATTCCAAAATGACGTGGCACTTCATGATTGGACGTCGTATGCATGAGTTAATGATGGATGAAGTTTCATTGTTCCCTACTTCATCCGTCCATTGCCGCTATTTGAAGAGTCGGATGATAAAGTGCTAACCCTTTTTGGAAAGCTCTTTTCCAAACCTTGAAGGTGGTGTCTTTATACTTGACCCAAAATAGATATTTAGGGGGGCCAAAACGGGAAGGCCTACTTTGGAGCTTCTATAAAAAGAAGGGCGATTATATTTGGACCACCTGGCGTTGTAGGTCTTCTTCATGGGATTCCAAAATGACATGGCACTTCATGATTGGACGCCGTAAGCAAGAGTTATGGATGGATGAAGTTTGAATGTCTCATACTTCATCCATTAATTGCCACTATTTTTGGAGTCGGGTGAGAGGGTTTAGGGTTTTGGGGGTTACAAGGGTGTCCCCGAATTTTGGACATACTTTTTTAAGGTTGATTTTTGGCCTACCCCCCCATTATCATATATTGTGCATCCAATGGTGACAAAAACCACCTTAACAATATCACCATTTGTGAGATATGACAAGTTTGACTTTTTGAGGGTGAGATGACTTTCTTCATGAAAAGTTATTTTGAAGTTTGGAGTTGACCTACCCCCCTATTTGTGGGTGTTGTGAAACCAATGGTGGTGTTCGTTTTTTGAAAAAATGGTTTGGTTGGGTGCAGCGAGCGTTTTAAAAGTGACTTTTTTAGGTGCTATCTTTGGCATGTCGAGGATTTTGAAAGAATGGAGCATACCTACCCCCCCATTTTCAAGGGTTGTGAACGCAATGGAGTAATAAAAAGCCTAAACATATGGCTTTCTTTGGGAGATATGGCTGATTTGACTTTTTGACCCCCTAGAGTTGACTTTTTGAAGGTGATTGAATTTGAAGTTTTGACCCTAAACAATATTGTAGGTCTATGAATGGGTGTTCCGGATTGGTATCCCACTTGTTGATATGACCTCGTATGCATGAGTTATGGATGGATAAAGCTGCACATTCATTTTGGAACTTCAGGAATTTATAATTAATGCATACCATGGGGGTGGGACTTTGCTACAACGGGTGCAATATGATGACTGTCGAAACGAGACCAACCATTTTGGAATGTACTGGACCAAAGCTTTCTAAAAAGGTCTTGGTTGGCTACAATGAGTCGGTTTTAAGGGTTGTAGGGCTTTTTAGGGCTTTTTAGGGCTTTTTAGGGCTTTTTAGGGCCTTAGGGTTTAGGGGGGGTTTCGAGGGGTTCTTAAGGGTTTTAGGCTTTAGGGGTTTTAGGGTTTCGGGTTACAGGAGTGTCCCATAGGGAAAAGGGCTTCCTGGATGTAGTAGCTTTGGATGATATAAGCATACGGTTGGAACCGCAATTCAACAAGGATCAAGATTGTGTAAAGCTTTTCTAAAAATTTAGGGTTTTGTGGAAGCCCTCAATTGCCCTGTTTGGGCTTGAGGGTTAGGTTTAGGGTTACATGGGTATCCTATAGCTTTTCGACTTTTTATTTTTGGGTTTTGAGTAGACCTACCCCCCCATTTGTGAGGTCTACGAATCCAACCGTGGTGAAGAAAAGCTATACAATTTCACGGTTTGCGAGATATGGCAACTTTGACTTTGATGTATGGAAGTTTGACTTTGCTTTAGGGGATGCAATTGGATGAGTTTTCGAACGAGACCAACTATTTCAGGATGTACTTCGCGAGAGCTTTCCAAGAAAGGGTTTAGTTCGTCTAAAATTAGGCTTTTTATTTTTAGACTCTAGGGGATGGTTTAGGTGGATTTGGACTTTAGTGAAGGTGGTCCGGGTCTATTATAGATTGGATGATCTTGTAGATCTTGTGATTGGGGTCATGAGATGATGTGGCCCTTTTCCATTGGACCCCGTATGGATGAGTTCTTGATGGATGAAGTTTAGATTTTTCAACTTCATCCGCAAATTGGCGCTAGTTGATGTATTGGATGACAAAGTGAATCACCTTTTCGGAAAGCGCTTTCAAGC
The DNA here is from genome assembly GCA_963969395.1 of Pseudoscleropodium purum. NCBI lineage: Eukaryota > Viridiplantae > Streptophyta > Bryopsida > Hypnales > Brachytheciaceae > Pseudoscleropodium > Pseudoscleropodium purum. The sequence continues at coordinate 28,022,368 of OZ017798.1, forward strand.
ACCTAGAAGGTGGTGTACTTATCCTAGTCTAAAAATAGTTATTTCAAAGGCTCCAAACATGGAATGTTCCCTAGTTGCTTTTGCATAAAGAAGGGCGATTCTATTTGGACTCCATGGTGTTGTAGGTCTTCTTCGTGGGATTCCAAAATGACGTGGCACTTCATGATTGGACGTCGTATGCATGAGTTAATGATGGATGAAGTTTCATTGTTCCCTACTTCATCCGTCCATTGCCGCTATTTGAAGAGTCGGATGATAAAGTGCTAACCCTTTTTGGAAAGCTCTTTTCCAAACCTTGAAGGTGGTGTCTTTATACTTGACCCAAAATAGATATTTAGGGGGGCCAAAACGGGAAGGCCTACTTTGGAGCTTCTATAAAAAGAAGGGCGATTATATTTGGACCACCTGGCGTTGTAGGTCTTCTTCATGGGATTCCAAAATGACATGGCACTTCATGATTGGACGCCGTAAGCAAGAGTTATGGATGGATGAAGTTTGAATGTCTCATACTTCATCCATTAATTGCCACTATTTTTGGAGTCGGGTGAGAGGGTTTAGGGTTTTGGGGGTTACAAGGGTGTCCCCGAATTTTGGACATACTTTTTTAAGGTTGATTTTTGGCCTACCCCCCCATTATCATATATTGTGCATCCAATGGTGACAAAAACCACCTTAACAATATCACCATTTGTGAGATATGACAAGTTTGACTTTTTGAGGGTGAGATGACTTTCTTCATGAAAAGTTATTTTGAAGTTTGGAGTTGACCTACCCCCCTATTTGTGGGTGTTGTGAAACCAATGGTGGTGTTCGTTTTTTGAAAAAATGGTTTGGTTGGGTGCAGCGAGCGTTTTAAAAGTGACTTTTTTAGGTGCTATCTTTGGCATGTCGAGGATTTTGAAAGAATGGAGCATACCTACCCCCCCATTTTCAAGGGTTGTGAACGCAATGGAGTAATAAAAAGCCTAAACATATGGCTTTCTTTGGGAGATATGGCTGATTTGACTTTTTGACCCCCTAGAGTTGACTTTTTGAAGGTGATTGAATTTGAAGTTTTGACCCTAAACAATATTGTAGGTCTATGAATGGGTGTTCCGGATTGGTATCCCACTTGTTGATATGACCTCGTATGCATGAGTTATGGATGGATAAAGCTGCACATTCATTTTGGAACTTCAGGAATTTATAATTAATGCATACCATGGGGGTGGGACTTTGCTACAACGGGTGCAATATGATGACTGTCGAAACGAGACCAACCATTTTGGAATGTACTGGACCAAAGCTTTCTAAAAAGGTCTTGGTTGGCTACAATGAGTCGGTTTTAAGGGTTGTAGGGCTTTTTAGGGCTTTTTAGGGCTTTTTAGGGCTTTTTAGGGCCTTAGGGTTTAGGGGGGGTTTCGAGGGGTTCTTAAGGGTTTTAGGCTTTAGGGGTTTTAGGGTTTCGGGTTACAGGAGTGTCCCATAGGGAAAAGGGCTTCCTGGATGTAGTAGCTTTGGATGATATAAGCATACGGTTGGAACCGCAATTCAACAAGGATCAAGATTGTGTAAAGCTTTTCTAAAAATTTAGGGTTTTGTGGAAGCCCTCAATTGCCCTGTTTGGGCTTGAGGGTTAGGTTTAGGGTTACATGGGTATCCTATAGCTTTTCGACTTTTTATTTTTGGGTTTTGAGTAGACCTACCCCCCCATTTGTGAGGTCTACGAATCCAACCGTGGTGAAGAAAAGCTATACAATTTCACGGTTTGCGAGATATGGCAACTTTGACTTTGATGTATGGAAGTTTGACTTTGCTTTAGGGGATGCAATTGGATGAGTTTTCGAACGAGACCAACTATTTCAGGATGTACTTCGCGAGAGCTTTCCAAGAAAGGGTTTAGTTCGTCTAAAATTAGGCTTTTTATTTTTAGACTCTAGGGGATGGTTTAGGTGGATTTGGACTTTAGTGAAGGTGGTCCGGGTCTATTATAGATTGGATGATCTTGTAGATCTTGTGATTGGGGTCATGAGATGATGTGGCCCTTTTCCATTGGACCCCGTATGGATGAGTTCTTGATGGATGAAGTTTAGATTTTTCAACTTCATCCGCAAATTGGCGCTAGTTGATGTATTGGATGACAAAGTGAATCACCTTTTCGGAAAGCGCTTTCAAGCACCTAGAAGGTGGTGTACTTATCCTAGTCTAAAAATAGTTATTTCAAAGGCTCCAAACATGGAATGTTCCCTAGTTGCTTTTGCATAAAGAAGGGCGATTCTATTTGGACTCCATGGTGTTGTAGGTCTTCTTCGTGGGATTCCAAAATGACGTGGCACTTCATGATTGGACGTCGTATGCATGAGTTAATGATGGATGAAGTTTCATTGTTCCCTACTTCATCCGTCCATTGCCGCTATTTGAAGAGTCGGATGATAAAGTGCTAACCCTTTTTGGAAAGCTCTTTTCCAAACCTTGAAGGTGGTGTCTTTATACTTGACCCAAAATAGATATTTAGGGGGGCCAAAACGGGAAGGCCTACTTTGGAGCTTCTATAAAAAGAAGGGCGATTATATTTGGACCACCTGGCGTTGTAGGTCTTCTTCATGGGATTCCAAAATGACATGGCACTTCATGATTGGACGCCGTAAGCAAGAGTTATGGATGGATGAAGTTTGAATGTCTCATACTTCATCCATTAATTGCCACTATTTTTGGAGTCGGGTGAGAGGGTTTAGGGTTTTGGGGGTTACAAGGGTGTCCCCGAATTTTGGACATACTTTTTTAAGGTTGATTTTTGGCCTACCCCCCCATTATCATATATTGTGCATCCAATGGTGACAAAAACCACCTTAACAATATCACCATTTGTGAGATATGACAAGTTTGACTTTTTGAGGGTGAGATGACTTTCTTCATGAAAAGTTATTTTGAAGTTTGGAGTTGACCTACCCCCCTATTTGTGGGTGTTGTGAAACCAATGGTGGTGTTCGTTTTTTGAAAAAATGGTTTGGTTGGGTGCAGCGAGCGTTTTAAAAGTGACTTTTTTAGGTGCTATCTTTGGCATGTCGAGGATTTTGAAAGAATGGAGCATACCTACCCCCCCATTTTCAAGGGTTGTGAACGCAATGGAGTAATAAAAAGCCTAAACATATGGCTTTCTTTGGGAGATATGGCTGATTTGACTTTTTGACCCCCTAGAGTTGACTTTTTGAAGGTGATTGAATTTGAAGTTTTGACCCTAAACAATATTGTAGGTCTATGAATGGGTGTTCCGGATTGGTATCCCACTTGTTGATATGACCTCGTATGCATGAGTTATGGATGGATAAAGCTGCACATTCATTTTGGAACTTCAGGAATTTATAATTAATGCATACCATGGGGGTGGGACTTTGCTACAACGGGTGCAATATGATGACTGTCGAAACGAGACCAACCATTTTGGAATGTACTGGACCAAAGCTTTCTAAAAAGGTCTTGGTTGGCTACAATGAGTCGGTTTTAAGGGTTGTAGGGCTTTTTAGGGCTTTTTAGGGCTTTTTAGGGCTTTTTAGGGCCTTAGGGTTTAGGGGGGGTTTCGAGGGGTTCTTAAGGGTTTTAGGCTTTAGGGGTTTTAGGGTTTCGGGTTACAGGAGTGTCCCATAGGGAAAAGGGCTTCCTGGATGTAGTAGCTTTGGATGATATAAGCATACGGTTGGAACCGCAATTCAACAAGGATCAAGATTGTGTAAAGCTTTTCTAAAAATTTAGGGTTTTGTGGAAGCCCTCAATTGCCCTGTTTGGGCTTGAGGGTTAGGTTTAGGGTTACATGGGTATCCTATAGCTTTTCGACTTTTTATTTTTGGGTTTTGAGTAGACCTACCCCCCCATTTGTGAGGTCTACGAATCCAACCGTGGTGAAGAAAAGCTATACAATTTCACGGTTTGCGAGATATGGCAACTTTGACTTTGATGTATGGAAGTTTGACTTTGCTTTAGGGGATGCAATTGGATGAGTTTTCGAACGAGACCAACTATTTCAGGATGTACTTCGCGAGAGCTTTCCAAGAAAGGGTTTAGTTCGTCTAAAATTAGGCTTTTTATTTTTAGACTCTAGGGGATGGTTTAGGTGGATTTGGACTTTAGTGAAGGTGGTCCGGGTCTATTATAGATTGGATGATCTTGTAGATCTTGTGATTGGGGTCATGAGATGATGTGGCCCTTTTCCATTGGACCCCGTATGGATGAGTTCTTGATGGATGAAGTTTAGATTTTTCAACTTCATCCGCAAATTGGCGCTAGTTGATGTATTGGATGACAAAGTGAATCACCTTTTCGGAAAGCGCTTTCAAGCACCTAGAAGGTGGTGTACTTATCCTAGTCTAAAAATAGTTATTTCAAAGGCTCCAAACATGGAATGTTCCCTAGTTGCTTTTGCATAAAGAAGGGCGATTCTATTTGGACTCCATGGTGTTGTAGGTCTTCTTCGTGGGATTCCAAAATGACGTGGCACTTCATGATTGGACGTCGTATGCATGAGTTAATGATGGATGAAGTTTCATTGTTCCCTACTTCATCCGTCCATTGCCGCTATTTGAAGAGTCGGATGATAAAGTGCTAACCCTTTTTGGAAAGCTCTTTTCCAAACCTTGAAGGTGGTGTCTTTATACTTGACCCAAAATAGATATTTAGGGGGGCCAAAACGGGAAGGCCTACTTTGGAGCTTCTATAAAAAGAAGGGCGATTATATTTGGACCACCTGGCGTTGTAGGTCTTCTTCATGGGATTCCAAAATGACATGGCACTTCATGATTGGACGCCGTAAGCAAGAGTTATGGATGGATGAAGTTTGAATGTCTCATACTTCATCCATTAATTGCCACTATTTTTGGAGTCGGGTGAGAGGGTTTAGGGTTTTGGGGGTTACAAGGGTGTCCCCGAATTTTGGACATACTTTTTTAAGGTTGATTTTTGGCCTACCCCCCCATTATCATATATTGTGCATCCAATGGTGACAAAAACCACCTTAACAATATCACCATTTGTGAGATATGACAAGTTTGACTTTTTGAGGGTGAGATGACTTTCTTCATGAAAAGTTATTTTGAAGTTTGGAGTTGACCTACCCCCCTATTTGTGGGTGTTGTGAAACCAATGGTGGTGTTCGTTTTTTGAAAAAATGGTTTGGTTGGGTACAGCGAGCGTTTTAAAAGTGACTTTTTTAGGTGCTATCTTTGGCATGTCGAGGATTTTGAAAGAATGGAGCATACCTACCCCCCCATTTTCAAGGGTTGTGAACGCAATGGAGTAATAAAAAGCCTAAACATATGGCTTTCTTTGGGAGATATGGCTGATTTGACTTTTTGACCCCCTAGAGTTGACTTTTTGAAGGTGATTGAATTTGAAGTTTTGACCCTAAACAATATTGTAGGTCTATGAATGGGTGTTCCGGATTGGTATCCCACTTGTTGATATGACCTCGTATGCATGAGTTATGGATGGATAAAGCTGCACATTCATTTTGGAACTTCAGGAATTTATAATTAATGCATACCATGGGGGTGGGACTTTGCTACAACGGGTGCAATATGATGACTGTCGAAACGAGACCAACCATTTTGGAATGTACTGGACCAAAGCTTTCTAAAAAGGTCTTGGTTGGCTACAATGAGTCGGTTTTAAGGGTTGTAGGGCTTTTTAGGGCTTTTTAGGGCTTTTTAGGGCTTTTTAGGGCCTTAGGGTTTAGGGGGGGTTTCGAGGGGTTCTTAAGGGTTTTAGGCTTTAGGGGTTTTAGGGTTTCGGGTTACAGGAGTGTCCCATAGGGAAAAGGGCTTCCTGGATGTAGTAGCTTTGGATGATATAAGCATACGGTTGGAACCGCAATTCAACAAGGATCAAGATTGTGTAAAGCTTTTCTAAAAATTTAGGGTTTTGTGGAAGCCCTCAATTGCCCTGTTTGGGCTTGAGGGTTAGGTTTAGGGTTACATGGGTATCCTATAGCTTTTCGACTTTTTATTTTTGGGTTTTGAGTAGACCTACCCCCCCATTTGTGAGGTCTACGAATCCAACCGTGGTGAAGAAAAGCTATACAATTTCACGGTTTGCGAGATATGGCAACTTTGACTTTGATGTATGGAAGTTTGACTTTGCTTTAGGGGATGCAATTGGATGAGTTTTCGAACGAGACCAACTATTTCAGGATGTACTTCGCGAGAGCTTTCCAAGAAAGGGTTTAGTTCGTCTAAAATTAGGCTTTTTATTTTTAGACTCTAGGGGATGGTTTAGGTGGATTTGGACTTTAGTGAAGGTGGTCCGGGTCTATTATAGATTGGATGATCTTGTAGATCTTGTGATTGGGGTCATGAGATGATGTGGCCCTTTTCCATTGGACCCCGTATGGATGAGTTCTTGATGGATGAAGTTTAGATTTTTCAACTTCATCCGCAAATTGGCGCTAGTTGATGTATTGGATGACAAAGTGAATCACCTTTTCGGAAAGCGCTTTCAAGCACCTAGAAGGTGGTGTACTTATCCTAGTCTAAAAATAGTTATTTCAAAGGCTCCAAACATGGAATGTTCCCTAGTTGCTTTTGCATAAAGAAGGGCGATTCTATTTGGACTCCATGGTGTTGTAGGTCTTCTTCGTGGGATTCCAAAATGACGTGGCACTTCATGATTGGACGTCGTATGCATGAGTTAATGATGGATGAAGTTTCATTGTTCCCTACTTCATCCGTCCATTGCCGCTATTTGAAGAGTCGGATGATAAAGTGCTAACCCTTTTTGGAAAGCTCTTTTCCAAACCTTGAAGGTGGTGTCTTTATACTTGACCCAAAATAGATATTTAGGGGGGCCAAAACGGGAAGGCCTACTTTGGAGCTTCTATAAAAAGAAGGGCGATTATATTTGGACCACCTGGCGTTGTAGGTCTTCTTCATGGGATTCCAAAATGACATGGCACTTCATGATTGGACGCCGTAAGCAAGAGTTATGGATGGATGAAGTTTGAATGTCTCATACTTCATCCATTAATTGCCACTATTTTTGGAGTCGGGTGAGAGGGTTTAGGGTTTTGGGGGTTACAAGGGTGTCCCCGAATTTTGGACATACTTTTTTAAGGTTGATTTTTGGCCTACCCCCCCATTATCATATATTGTGCATCCAATGGTGACAAAAACCACCTTAACAATATCACCATTTGTGAGATATGACAAGTTTGACTTTTTGAGGGTGAGATGACTTTCTTCATGAAAAGTTATTTTGAAGTTTGGAGTTGACCTACCCCCCTATTTGTGGGTGTTGTGAAACCAATGGTGGTGTTCGTTTTTTGAAAAAATGGTTTGGTTGGGTGCAGCGAGCGTTTTAAAAGTGACTTTTTTAGGTGCTATCTTTGGCATGTCGAGGATTTTGAAAGAATGGAGCATACCTACCCCCCCATTTTCAAGGGTTGTGAACGCAATGGAGTAATAAAAAGCCTAAACATATGGCTTTCTTTGGGAGATATGGCTGATTTGACTTTTTGACCCCCTAGAGTTGACTTTTTGAAGGTGATTGAATTTGAAGTTTTGACCCTAAACAATATTGTAGGTCTATGAATGGGTGTTCCGGATTGGTATCCCACTTGTTGATATGACCTCGTATGCATGAGTTATGGATGGATAAAGCTGCACATTCATTTTGGAACTTCAGGAATTTATAATTAATGCATACCATGGGGGTGGGACTTTGCTACAACGGGTGCAATATGATGACTGTCGAAACGAGACCAACCATTTTGGAATGTACTGGACCAAAGCTTTCTAAAAAGGTCTTGGTTGGCTACAATGAGTCGGTTTTAAGGGTTGTAGGGCTTTTTAGGGCTTTTTAGGGCTTTTTAGGGCTTTTTAGGGCCTTAGGGTTTAGGGGGGGTTTCGAGGGGTTCTTAAGGGTTTTAGGCTTTAGGGGTTTTAGGGTTTCGGGTTACAGGAGTGTCCCATAGGGAAAAGGGCTTCCTGGATGTAGTAGCTTTGGATGATATAAGCATACGGTTGGAACCGCAATTCAACAAGGATCAAGATTGTGTAAAGCTTTTCTAAAAATTTAGGGTTTTGTGGAAGCCCTCAATTGCCCTGTTTGGGCTTGAGGGTTAGGTTTAGGGTTACATGGGTATCCTATAGCTTTTCGACTTTTTATTTTTGGGTTTTGAGTAGACCTACCCCCCCATTTGTGAGGTCTACGAATCCAACCGTGGTGAAGAAAAGCTATACAATTTCACGGTTTGCGAGATATGGCAACTTTGACTTTGATGTATGGAAGTTTGACTTTGCTTTAGGGGATGCAATTGGATGAGTTTTCGAACGAGACCAACTATTTCAGGATGTACTTCGCGAGAGCTTTCCAAGAAAGGGTTTAGTTCGTCTAAAATTAGGCTTTTTATTTTTAGACTCTAGGGGATGGTTTAGGTGGATTTGGACTTTAGTGAAGGTGGTCCGGGTCTATTATAGATTGGATGATCTTGTAGATCTTGTGATTGGGGTCATGAGATGATGTGGCCCTTTTCCATTGGACCCCGTATGGATGAGTTCTTGATGGATGAAGTTTAGATTTTTCAACTTCATCCGCAAATTGGCGCTAGTTGATGTATTGGATGACAAAGTGAATCACCTTTTCGGAAAGCGCTTTCAAGCACCTAGAAGGTGGTGTACTTATCCTAGTCTAAAAATAGTTATTTCAAAGGCTCCAAACATGGAATGTTCCCTAGTTGCTTTTGCATAAAGAAGGGCGATTCTATTTGGACTCCATGGTGTTGTAGGTCTTCTTCGTGGGATTCCAAAATGACGTGGCACTTCATGATTGGACGTCGTATGCATGAGTTAATGATGGATGAAGTTTCATTGTTCCCTACTTCATCCGTCCATTGCCGCTATTTGAAGAGTCGGATGATAAAGTGCTAACCCTTTTTGGAAAGCTCTTTTCCAAACCTTGAAGGTGGTGTCTTTATACTTGACCCAAAATAGATATTTAGGGGGGCCAAAACGGGAAGGCCTACTTTGGAGCTTCTATAAAAAGAAGGGCGATTATATTTGGACCACCTGGCGTTGTAGGTCTTCTTCATGGGATTCCAAAATGACATGGCACTTCATGATTGGACGCCGTAAGCAAGAGTTATGGATGGATGAAGTTTGAATGTCTCATACTTCATCCATTAATTGCCACTATTTTTGGAGTCGGGTGAGAGGGTTTAGGGTTTTGGGGGTTACAAGGGTGTCCCCGAATTTTGGACATACTTTTTTAAGGTTGATTTTTGGCCTACCCCCCCATTATCATATATTGTGCATCCAATGGTGACAAAAACCACCTTAACAATATCACCATTTGTGAGATATGACAAGTTTGACTTTTTGAGGGTGAGATGACTTTCTTCATGAAAAGTTATTTTGAAGTTTGGAGTTGACCTACCCCCCTATTTGTGGGTGTTGTGAAACCAATGGTGGTGTTCGTTTTTTGAAAAAATGGTTTGGTTGGGTGCAGCGAGCGTTTTAAAAGTGACTTTTTTAGGTGCTATCTTTGGCATGTCGAGGATTTTGAAAGAATGGAGCATACCTACCCCCCCATTTTCAAGGGTTGTGAACGCAATGGAGTAATAAAAAGCCTAAACATATGGCTTTCTTTGGGAGATATGGCTGATTTGACTTTTTGACCCCCTAGAGTTGACTTTTTGAAGGTGATTGAATTTGAAGTTTTGACCCTAAACAATATTGTAGGTCTATGAATGGGTGTTCCGGATTGGTATCCCACTTGTTGATATGACCTCGTATGCATGAGTTATGGATGGATAAAGCTGCACATTCATTTTGGAACTTCAGGAATTTATAATTAATGCATACCATGGGGGTGGGACTTTGCTACAACGGGTGCAATATGATGACTGTCGAAACGAGACCAACCATTTTGGAATGTACTGGACCAAAGCTTTCTAAAAAGGTCTTGGTTGGCTACAATGAGTCGGTTTTAAGGGTTGTAGGGCTTTTTAGGGCTTTTTAGGGCTTTTTAGGGCTTTTTAGGGCCTTAGGGTTTAGGGGGGGTTTCGAGGGGTTCTTAAGGGTTTTAGGCTTTAGGGGTTTTAGGGTTTCGGGTTACAGGAGTGTCCCATAGGGAAAAGGGCTTCCTGGATGTAGTAGCTTTGGATGATATAAGCATACGGTTGGAACCGCAATTCAACAAGGATCAAGATTGTGTAAAGCTTTTCTAAAAATTTAGGGTTTTGTGGAAGCCCTCAATTGCCCTGTTTGGGCTTGAGGGTTAGGTTTAGGGTTACATGGGTATCCTATAGCTTTTCGACTTTTTATTTTTGGGTTTTGAGTAGACCTACCCCCCCATTTGTGAGGTCTACGAATCCAACCGTGGTGAAGAAAAGCTATACAATTTCACGGTTTGCGAGATATGGCAACTTTGACTTTGATGTATGGAAGTTTGACTTTGCTTTAGGGGATGCAATTGGATGAGTTTTCGAACGAGACCAACTATTTCAGGATGTACTTCGCGAGAGCTTTCCAAGAAAGGGTTTAGTTCGTCTAAAATTAGGCTTTTTATTTTTAGACTCTAGGGGATGGTTTAGGTGGATTTGGACTTTAGTGAAGGTGGTCCGGGTCTATTATAGATTGGATGATCTTGTAGATCTTGTGATTGGGGTCATGAGATGATGTGGCCCTTTTCCATTGGACCCCGTATGGATGAGTTCTTGATGGATGAAGTTTAGATTTTTCAACTTCATCCGCAAATTGGCGCTAGTTGATGTATTGGATGACAAAGTGAATCACCTTTTCGGAAAGCGCTTTCAAGCACCTAGAAGGTGGTGTACTTATCCTAGTCTAAAAATAGTTATTTCAAAGGCTCCAAACATGGAATGTTCCCTAGTTGCTTTTGCATAAAGAAGGGCGATTCTATTTGGACTCCATGGTGTTGTAGGTCTTCTTCGTGGGATTCCAAAATGACGTGGCACTTCATGATTGGACGTCGTATGCATGAGTTAATGATGGATGAAGTTTCATTGTTCCCTACTTCATCCGTCCATTGCCGCTATTTGAAGAGTCGGATGATAAAGTGCTAACCCTTTTTGGAAAGCTCTTTTCCAAACCTTGAAGGTGGTGTCTTTATACTTGACCCAAAATAGATATTTAGGGGGGCCAAAACGGGAAGGCCTACTTTGGAGCTTCTATAAAAAGAAGGGCGATTATATTTGGACCACCTGGCGTTGTAGGTCTTCTTCATGGGATTCCAAAATGACATGGCACTTCATGATTGGACGCCGTAAGCAAGAGTTATGGATGGATGAAGTTTGAATGTCTCATACTTCATCCATTAATTGCCACTATTTTTGGAGTCGGGTGAGAGGGTTTAGGGTTTTGGGGGTTACAAGGGTGTCCCCGAATTTTGGACATACTTTTTTAAGGTTGATTTTTGGCCTACCCCCCCATTATCATATATTGTGCATCCAATGGTGACAAAAACCACCTTAACAATATCACCATTTGTGAGATATGACAAGTTTGACTTTTTGAGGGTGAGATGACTTTCTTCATGAAAAGTTATTTTGAAGTTTGGAGTTGACCTACCCCCCTATTTGTGGGTGTTGTGAAACCAATGGTGGTGTTCGTTTTTTGAAAAAATGGTTTGGTTGGGTGCAGCGAGCGTTTTAAAAGTGACTTTTTTAGGTGCTATCTTTGGCATGTCGAGGATTTTGAAAGAATGGAGCATACCTACCCCCCCATTTTCAAGGGTTGTGAACGCAATGGAGTAATAAAAAGCCTAAACATATGGCTTTCTTTGGGAGATATGGCTGATTTGACTTTTTGACCCCCTAGAGTTGACTTTTTGAAGGTGATTGAATTTGAAGTTTTGACCCTAAACAATATTGTAGGTCTATGAATGGGTGTTCCGGATTGGTATCCCACTTGTTGATATGACCTCGTATGCATGAGTTATGGATGGATAAAGCTGCACATTCATTTTGGAACTTCAGGAATTTATAATTAATGCATACCATGGGGGTGGGACTTTGCTACAACGGGTGCAATATGATGACTGTCGAAACGAGACCAACCATTTTGGAATGTACTGGACCAAAGCTTTCTAAAAAGGTCTTGGTTGGCTACAATGAGTCGGTTTTAAGGGTTGTAGGGCTTTTTAGGGCTTTTTAGGGCTTTTTAGGGCTTTTTAGGGCCTTAGGGTTTAGGGGGGGTTTCGAGGGGTTCTTAAGGGTTTTAGGCTTTAGGGGTTTTAGGGTTTCGGGTTACAGGAGTGTCCCATAGGGAAAAGGGCTTCCTGGATGTAGTAGCTTTGGATGATATAAGCATACGGTTGGAACCGCAATTCAACAAGGATCAAGATTGTGTAAAGCTTTTCTAAAAATTTAGGGTTTTGTGGAAGCCCTCAATTGCCCTGTTTGGGCTTGAGGGTTAGGTTTAGGGTTACATGGGTATCCTATAGCTTTTCGACTTTTTATTTTTGGGTTTTGAGTAGACCTACCCCCCCATTTGTGAGGTCTACGAATCCAACCGTGGTGAAGAAAAGCTATACAATTTCACGGTTTGCGAGATATGGCAACTTTGACTTTGATGTATGGAAGTTTGACTTTGCTTTAGGGGATGCAATTGGATGAGTTTTCGAACGAGACCAACTATTTCAGGATGTACTTCGCGAGAGCTTTCCAAGAAAGGGTTTAGTTCGTCTAAAATTAGGCTTTTTATTTTTAGACTCTAGGGGATGGTTTAGGTGGATTTGGACTTTAGTGAAGGTGGTCCGGGTCTATTATAGATTGGATGATCTTGTAGATCTTGTGATTGGGGTCATGAGATGATGTGGCCCTTTTCCATTGGACCCCGTATGGATGAGTTCTTGATGGATGAAGTTTAGATTTTTCAACTTCATCCGCAAATTGGCGCTAGTTGATGTATTGGATGACAAAGTGAATCACCTTTTCGGAAAGCGCTTTCAAGCACCTAGAAGGTGGTGTACTTATCCTAGTCTAAAAATAGTTATTTCAAAGGCTCCAAACATGGAATGTTCCCTAGTTGCTTTTGCATAAAGAAGGGCGATTCTATTTGGACTCCATGGTGTTGTAGGTCTTCTTCGTGGGATTCCAAAATGACGTGGCACTTCATGATTGGACGTCGTATGCATGAGTTAATGATGGATGAAGTTTCATTGTTCCCTACTTCATCCGTCCATTGCCGCTATTTGAAGAGTCGGATGATAAAGTGCTAACCCTTTTTGGAAAGCTCTTTTCCAAACCTTGAAGGTGGTGTCTTTATACTTGACCCAAAATAGATATTTAGGGGGGCCAAAACGGGAAGGCCTACTTTGGAGCTTCTATAAAAAGAAGGGCGATTATATTTGGACCACCTGGCGTTGTAGGTCTTCTTCATGGGATTCCAAAATGACATGGCACTTCATGATTGGACGCCGTAAGCAAGAGTTATGGATGGATGAAGTTTGAATGTCTCATACTTCATCCATTAATTGCCACTATTTTTGGAGTCGGGTGAGAGGGTTTAGGGTTTTGGGGGTTACAAGGGTGTCCCCGAATTTTGGACATACTTTTTTAAGGTTGATTTTTGGCCTACCCCCCCATTATCATATATTGTGCATCCAATGGTGACAAAAACCACCTTAACAATATCACCATTTGTGAGATATGACAAGTTTGACTTTTTGAGGGTGAGATGACTTTCTTCATGAAAAGTTATTTTGAAGTTTGGAGTTGACCTACCCCCCTATTTGTGGGTGTTGTGAAACCAATGGTGGTGTTCGTTTTTTGAAAAAATGGTTTGGTTGGGTGCAGCGAGCGTTTTAAAAGTGACTTTTTTAGGTGCTATCTTTGGCATGTCGAGGATTTTGAAAGAATGGAGCATACCTACCCCCCCATTTTCAAGGGTTGTGAACGCAATGGAGTAATAAAAAGCCTAAACATATGGCTTTCTTTGGGAGATATGGCTGATTTGACTTTTTGACCCCCTAGAGTTGACTTTTTGAAGGTGATTGAATTTGAAGTTTTGACCCTAAACAATATTGTAGGTCTATGAATGGGTGTTCCGGATTGGTATCCCACTTGTTGATATGACCTCGTATGCATGAGTTATGGATGGATAAAGCTGCACATTCATTTTGGAACTTCAGGAATTTATAATTAATGCATACCATGGGGGTGGGACTTTGCTACAACGGGTGCAATATGATGACTGTCGAAACGAGACCAACCATTTTGGAATGTACTGGACCAAAGCTTTCTAAAAAGGTCTTGGTTGGCTACAATGAGTCGGTTTTAAGGGTTGTAGGGCTTTTTAGGGCTTTTTAGGGCTTTTTAGGGCTTTTTAGGGCCTTAGGGTTTAGGGGGGGTTTCGAGGGGTTCTTAAGGGTTTTAGGCTTTAGGGGTTTTAGGGTTTCGGGTTACAGGAGTGTCCCATAGGGAAAAGGGCTTCCTGGATGTAGTAGCTTTGGATGATATAAGCATACGGTTGGAACCGCAATTCAACAAGGATCAAGATTGTGTAAAGCTTTTCTAAAAATTTAGGGTTTTGTGGAAGCCCTCAATTGCCCTGTTTGGGCTTGAGGGTTAGGTTTAGGGTTACATGGGTATCCTATAGCTTTTCGACTTTTTATTTTTGGGTTTTGAGTAGACCTACCCCCCCATTTGTGAGGTCTACGAATCCAACCGTGGTGAAGAAAAGCTATACAATTTCACGGTTTGCGAGATATGGCAACTTTGACTTTGATGTATGGAAGTTTGACTTTGCTTTAGGGGATGCAATTGGATGAGTTTTCGAACGAGACCAACTATTTCAGGATGTACTTCGCGAGAGCTTTCCAAGAAAGGGTTTAGTTCGTCTAAAATTAGGCTTTTTATTTTTAGACTCTAGGGGATGGTTTAGGTGGATTTGGACTTTAGTGAAGGTGGTCCGGGTCTATTATAGATTGGATGATCTTGTAGATCTTGTGATTGGGGTCATGAGATGATGTGGCCCTTTTCCATTGGACCCCGTATGGATGAGTTCTTGATGGATGAAGTTTAGATTTTTCAACTTCATCCGCAAATTGGCGCTAGTTGATGTATTGGATGACAAAGTGAATCACCTTTTCGGAAAGCGCTTTCAAGCACCTAGAAGGTGGTGTACTTATCCTAGTCTAAAAATAGTTATTTCAAAGGCTCCAAACATGGAATGTTCCCTAGTTGCTTTTGCATAAAGAAGGGCGATTCTATTTGGACTCCATGGTGTTGTAGGTCTTCTTCGTGGGATTCCAAAATGACGTGGCACTTCATGATTGGACGTCGTATGCATGAGTTAATGATGGATGAAGTTTCATTGTTCCCTACTTCATCCGTCCATTGCCGCTATTTGAAGAGTCGGATGATAAAGTGCTAACCCTTTTTGGAAAGCTCTTTTCCAAACCTTGAAGGTGGTGTCTTTATACTTGACCCAAAATAGATATTTAGGGGGGCCAAAACGGGAAGGCCTACTTTGGAGCTTCTATAAAAAGAAGGGCGATTATATTTGGACCACCTGGCGTTGTAGGTCTTCTTCATGGGATTCCAAAATGACATGGCACTTCATGATTGGACGCCGTAAGCAAGAGTTATGGATGGATGAAGTTTGAATGTCTCATACTTCATCCATTAATTGCCACTATTTTTGGAGTCGGGTGAGAGGGTTTAGGGTTTTGGGGGTTACAAGGGTGTCCCCGAATTTTGGACATACTTTTTTAAGGTTGATTTTTGGCCTACCCCCCCATTATCATATATTGTGCATCCAATGGTGACAAAAACCACCTTAACAATATCACCATTTGTGAGATATGACAAGTTTGACTTTTTGAGGGTGAGATGACTTTCTTCATGAAAAGTTATTTTGAAGTTTGGAGTTGACCTACCCCCCTATTTGTGGGTGTTGTGAAACCAATGGTGGTGTTCGTTTTTTGAAAAAATGGTTTGGTTGGGTGCAGCGAGCGTTTTAAAAGTGACTTTTTTAGGTGCTATCTTTGGCATGTCGAGGATTTTGAAAGAATGGAGCATACCTACCCCCCCATTTTCAAGGGTTGTGAACGCAATGGAGTAATAAAAAGCCTAAACATATGGCTTTCTTTGGGAGATATGGCTGATTTGACTTTTTGACCCCCTAGAGTTGACTTTTTGAAGGTGATTGAATTTGAAGTTTTGACCCTAAACAATATTGTAGGTCTATGAATGGGTGTTCCGGATTGGTATCCCACTTGTTGATATGACCTCGTATGCATGAGTTATGGATGGATAAAGCTGCACATTCATTTTGGAACTTCAGGAATTTATAATTAATGCATACCATGGGGGTGGGACTTTGCTACAACGGGTGCAATATGATGACTGTCGAAACGAGACCAACCATTTTGGAATGTACTGGACCAAAGCTTTCTAAAAAGGTCTTGGTTGGCTACAATGAGTCGGTTTTAAGGGTTGTAGGGCTTTTTAGGGCTTTTTAGGGCTTTTTAGGGCTTTTTAGGGCCTTAGGGTTTAGGGGGGGTTTCGAGGGGTTCTTAAGGGTTTTAGGCTTTAGGGGTTTTAGGGTTTCGGGTTACAGGAGTGTCCCATAGGGAAAAGGGCTTCCTGGATGTAGTAGCTTTGGATGATATAAGCATACGGTTGGAACCGCAATTCAACAAGGATCAAGATTGTGTAAAGCTTTTCTAAAAATTTAGGGTTTTGTGGAAGCCCTCAATTGCCCTGTTTGGGCTTGAGGGTTAGGTTTAGGGTTACATGGGTATCCTATAGCTTTTCGACTTTTTATTTTTGGGTTTAGGGTTTAGGGTTTAGGGTTTAGGGTTACAGGGGTGTCCCATAGAGAAAATAAGTTCTTTGATTCCTATGCTTTTGTTGATGTAAGTATATGGTTGGAATCACAATTCAATAGGGATCAAATCTGTGTAAAGCTTTTTCAAAAATTGTATGTTATGTGAAAGCCCTAAATTGCCCTAATTTGGATCTTGGATGCCCTATTTTGGATCTTAATGACTATTACATGTTGCTGTGACTTGAAATGAAGTTTTTCCATACCCCAGGCCTTTGAAATTTCAATGGTCGACTCTTCTACCAATCTAACATCGAATCACAGCGTAAGCCATTTGACTTTGGCTTGTATCTATAAATGAAATGCACAGTGAATGACACGGAAATTGAATTGGTTCATAAAGTCTATAAGGAAGCTAGTTATTCATTAAGTAATAGATTACAACTTAGAATACTTCCTAGTTGGTAGTGGAAGAAGATTTACCTGAGTCTTGGGTTAGGATTCCAATCAATTTCGAACATCAAACTTTGTTATTCCTCCTGCAATCCACAGCACCTGGAGACAGTGTATACGGTGCTCCTCCTCCAATCCACGGCTCCTGGAGATAGTGTACATGGTGCTCCTCCAACCCACAGCACCTGGAGAACAGCACCTGGAGATAGTATAGACGGTACTCTTCCAACCCACAACACCTAGAGATAGTATAGACGGTGCTCTTCCAACCTAGAGTACCTAGAGACAGTGTACATGGGAGAAATGTCACAAGGATTCAAAGAGAGCATGTATTGACTTCAACATTATTTCCATTACATGGGTGATTGGTTATTTTGGCTACGGAAGTTAAGATATGCAAATGTCATATTGTTCAATCAAACCGGATAGTAGAAGTATACTGATTAGCTTATAAACTGCAAACTCAAATAGCCAAGTTTAGTACCTGTGGTATAAAATCACGTGTAGTGTAAGGTCTAATGTCAAGATCCAGTGCAAGCAGTTTTGATTTAAGATCAATATGACCTCCATGGCCCAGCCCATTGACTAGTCTCTTCGGAACCTGCACGTACCAAAGGCTTCAAATTAAAACCCAAGCTAGTCAAAATATCAGAGCAAGCTTGGGGACCTCAAATAAAAATCAGAGCGAGTCAAACGAGTACAACAACGACTTCACAAAGCATAATAGTGAGTGATGACATGGTTCAAGCCTCGCACCTTTTTACCCGCCATTAGGTTAGCACAGCGTCTTCGATGTAAATTTGAACCTGAAACCACAGAAATATTTTTTTATGAGTGGCATGGGAAAAAATACACTCCAAAGAAGCCATCTTCATTGTCTAGACTACCTCCAAAATGATCCTAACCTACAACAAGAAACATGGATTTTGACCCTAAACCACAAAAGAAGATTAAGTATGCACAGCAACCCTAAAAACTTGAATTCCCAACTACATTGACCAGCTTGAATGTGCATGGAATCCGAAATTCTCTCTACTGGAGTGAAATGAATGCCATTTACAAAACTTGACGGTGATATTAGAAACTTGAACCCTAAACCAAATTTGAAAATTGACCACAGATTGAAATTTTGTTGCCAAAGCGAAGACATATAAATGAAATACTAGTAAATCCTTTAAAAATAATGCACTTGCAAATGAATACATGGGTTTTACCTACCTATGCCCATTGGAGTAAAAGATCAAAAAAAGAAAATCACACCACTCCAAGGGGCATGGTACTTGCCTTGAAAACATTTCCATGTGCAAGAAGTCTCGGTTTAGGAATTCTTACCTAGGCAGTGAAACACAGAAACTAGATTTTGGGTTCAAGTCAATCGAAGTCCTTATATAAATTGGCATCATCTCCTCCAACATTTCCGGTGTATTTGTAACGATTGTCTTCCACACAAGAAGCAATGCCTAACTGTGCACACACAATGCAGAATTGTAAAAATAAGAACTTTGAGGTTTAGGGTGCATTGCACATATACTAATACAAATCAAACACCATACGGAAGAACATAGGAGTGATAGCTTGCAAGAGTGAAACGCAACAGCAAGTCTAGTGGTTCACCTGTCAAACAACAAAGCTAACGTCGAACTGCACCATATAGACTATAGCCAAAACCTCATTCCAACGCTCTGCACCTAAATTGTTAACAATGGCTCTACCATGAGCCTTAGTGTTGGCACCCTGGTCCTTGATTCGGAAACCCCAATTTCTAGGGCAGCATCATAGAAAGGCTTAAACTGTCATAACCCAAACTTCCAAATTACAACGCTGGAGGGCAAAAAACCAAGGATTCCTACCGCAGCATCACAGAAAGGCTGCAACTATCCCAACCACAACTTCCAAATCACACCGCTGCGAGAAGAAACCAAGAGGCGTTATATGTATATCCTTCCATTACAATCTCCCGAACTTCTCCCTGCCTGTCTCCCTCTCCTCGCACCCTGAACTCTTCAACTGAAGCTTTCCACAGCGCACTCCCTCACCCTGGAACTCATCCTTCCTACCTGTCTCCCGAACTTCTCCCTGCCTGTCTCCCTCTCCTCGCACCCTGAACTCTTCAACTGAAGCTTTCCACAGCGCACTCCCTCACCCTAGAACTCATCCTTCCTGCCTGTCTCCCGAACTTCTCCCTGCCTGTCTCCTTCTCCTCGCACCCTGAACTCGTCAACTGAAGCTTTCCACAGCGCACTCCCTCACCCTGGAACTCATCCTTCCTGCCTGCATTGAATTCCAAACCTTGATTTCCACCACAACATCGTCGGAAGGCTCCAACTTTTCCAACAAAAACTCCCAAATCAAAACGCTGCAGAGGAAACGGAGGAGCGTGCGAGAGTTGCAATGCGACGCCGGCGCAAAGGTAAGCTTTGCTTGGTGGTCCGTGACAACCGGACTTGCTATAGCTGGCCCCCCAAAAACTCCGAAAATATCGTGGGTTCCCCCGGATAATACTACGTCGCAAATTTTTTGCACCACGTGGAGCCATCCCCATGCCGCTGATAAGTCGCCCCACCCCAGGCTGTTGATAAGTCGTGCCACGCTAAACCATCCCCATGCTGCTGATAATTCGCCCCACCCCAGGCTACTGATAAGTCATGCTACGTGGAGCCATCCCCATGCCACTGATAAGTTGCCCCATACGCATAGCCAATCCCATGACGCCTTGATAAGTCGCAGTTTGCACAGCCAAAAATACGGAATCGGTAAATGGTTTGTGTGTTCAAGTCATATGAACTAACATACCCCAAAAAATATGGAATTGGTAAATATGGAATTTGTGTGTTAGAGTCATATGACGGGGTGGTGCAGCGGGACTTTAGAGCTGGGGTGACGGGGTAGCACAGCGAGACTTGGGATTGGGGTGACGGGATGGCGTAGCAGGACTCGGGAGCTGGGGTGACGGGGTGGCGTAGCGGGACTCAGGAGCTGGGGTGACGCGGTGGCGCAACGGGACTCGGGACTGGGGTGACGGGGTGGCGCAACGGGACTTGGGAGCTGGGGGTGACGTGGTGGCGCAGCGGGACTCGGGAGCTGCGGTGACGGGGTGGCACAGCGGGACTCGGGAGCTGGGGTGACGGGGTGGCACAGCGGGACTCGGGAGCTGGGGTGACGGGGTGGCACAGCGGGACTCGGGAGCTGGGGTGACGCGGTGGCGCAGCGGGACTCGGGAGCTGGGGTGACGCGGTGGCGCAGCGGGACTCGGGAGCTGGGGTGACGCGGTGGTGCAGCGGGACTCAGGGTGATGGAGTGGCGCAGCGGGACTCGGGTGCTAGGGTGACGCGGTGGCGCAGCGGGACTCGGGTGCTGGGGTGACGGGATGGCGCAACGGGACTCGGGACTGGGGTGACGGGATGGCGCAACGGGACTTGGGAGCTGGGGGTGACGCGGTGGCACAGCGGGACTCGGGAGCTGGGGTGACGCGGTGGCGCAGCGGGACTCGGGGTGACGGGGTGGCGCAACGGGATTCGGGAGTTTAGGGTTTAGGGTGGCGCAGCGGGACTCGGGGTGACGGGGTGGCGCAACGAGACTCGGGACTAAGGTCACGGGGTGGCGCAGCGGGATTCGGGACTAGGGTGATGGGGTGGCGCAGCGGGACTCAGAAGTTGGGATGACGGGGTGGCGCAGTGGGATTCAGGAGCTGGGGTGATGGGGTGGCGCAACGGGACTCGGGAGCTGGGGGTGACGCGGTGGCGCAACGGGACTCGGGATTGGGGTGACGGGGTAGCGCAGCGAGACTCAGGAGGGGACTTGGGAGCTGGGGGTGACGCGGTGGCACAGCGGGACTCGGGAGCTGGGGTGACGCGGGGCCGCAGCGGCGCAGCGGGACTCGGGGTGACGGGGTGGCGCAGCGAGATTCGGGAGCTGGGATGACGCGGTGGCGCAGCGGGACTCGGGTGCTGGGATGACGCAGTGGCGCAGCGGGACTCAGGAGCTGGGGTGACGGGGTGGCGCAACGGGACTCGAGACTGGGGTGATGGGGTGGCGCAACAGGACTTGGGAGCTGGAGGTGATGCGGTGGCGCAGCGGGACTCAGGAGCTAGGGTGACGGGGTGGCGCAACGGGACTTGGGAGCGGGGGGTGACGCGGTGGCGTAGCGGGACTCGGGATTGGGGTGACGGGGTGGCACAGCGGGACTCGGGGGCTGGGGTGACGCGGTGGCCTAGCGGTTTAGGGGTGATGGGGTGGTGCAGCGGGACTCGGGAGCTGGGGTGACGCGGTGGCGCAGCGGGACTTGGAAGCTGGGGTGACGCGGTGGCGCAGCGAGACTCGGGATTGGGGTGAGCGGGTGGCGCAGCGGGACTGGAGAGCTAGGGTGAGCAATTTATTGCCCAAAAGCTATATATAAATGGGTTTGAGGGAATATGTGAGAATTCATTACCCTACATTCATTGGATAAAATCATTCAATCGCTACAAAATTTAGGGATAGTATTGCTTTATCATGCATGATTTTATATACTTTGGGATGAATACATGAGGGTTTTAGGGTCTATGGTTTTTATTTTAAATCCATGTCAGTAGATGTGAAACCCTTCATTATTTCATTATGATGTGTGCTTATGATGTTGTACCGAAGTAGTGGACAAAAAATGTATGGCATTCTACTTGTGCACTACGTACCATGCATTGGTAGTATATTCTTCAAATCTTGGTATATTCTCTTTTAATATATGGTGACTACAAAGTGATGTAGAAAAGGGCCCTTATACAATTAGTTCACGGGTGCATTTTCACAATAGAAATTAGTTTGAAATTTACCACATGGTATGTGGGGCGTTGTCAAGGGAAAATGCACATGGACAAAAGAGCAACATGTTCCTATAATAGAATGCTTTCTAAGGGTTAAAGGATAACTCTACTTTATAAAGGGTTGAGTGAAACTTCCAAAAACTGAACCATTAATTTATTGCCTTCAAGGTAAGTGCACCTGCTTCGGGCAACTTCTTGAAAGAAGACACAGTACATTTTGCCTACAATGTTCTACCAATATTCAAAAAAATCTATGACCAAATTGAGATCGTTCTATTCAGGTCTCTTTCAAAAATCATAGCATATTCATACAATATCAACTGGAATGCATTCTTGAAGGGGTTTGGAATCCCGTACAACCATCAAGAAGATCAAACCAAACTAAATTTCAAGGGGCTAATAATAGGAATCATGTTGAATGTTTCACTTATGTGATATCAGGTGTAATTGCCTTCCAAGGTAATTGCCTTCACATCAATAGAAGCTATTATGAGGATTTACAAGAGCCATAGTGTTGAGGAACGAAATAAATTTCAATATTTAAAAAAGTGAAAATCAAAGGGAATGGTATTATAAGGGTAAAGCCTCTCGTAGTTTAGGCTCAATGACCTCTCCAATTTCGAAATTGGAGGTTTATGGATGAATTTTTAGGATTCAACATAAGTAAATGGAATTCTTTAACATATCTTTATCATTGATGTATGAAGAGGATTTTTTTTTCGTTCTGTTTCTATTGGTACGGTATGTGATTTCCCTCGTACCTTCTTCCACAAATAATAATTGGACAGATTGAGGGGTTCCGTACTACATTCCCATTCCTTCCTTCAATGGATGATGGGGCATTTAGGAACTACATTTTCACAACCCAAAAACCCTGAAATTACAAGCACTATGGATGATAAGGCATTCATGAACTACATTTTCACAACCCAAAAACCCTGAAATTACAAGCACTATGCACCTTGGTGAAACTCAATTGTATCTCACAAAACCAGTATTTTGTAATTTATAGGTTCAAAATGAGTGGAATGCATGTATTTGTATTACACATTATGGGTATTAAGAAATCCCAGTAATGTCCATTTAAAAAAAAATTTAAACTTCAAAATTAATACATTAAGAAAGAGGGACATGTGTTCAAGCTTTAAACCAGCTCATGTAGGCTCTACGGTCTAGAGTGAGTTGGAATGATCCTAATATAGACACATAAGAATTGTTGGTGCATACGTTTTGAGTCCATTTATGGACAAAGATTCTAAGCCCTAAACCCTGCGTAGCGGAGCAAGTAGGGTTTAGGCCTGTAGCGGAGCGCCGTTAGGCGCGTAGCTACAGTATCCAGGCGCTTTGCGCCGTGTAGGGTTCACTGGGAAGATTCGAGGGTTCAGGGATGTTGTGCTTTGGGATTTAGACAGCACACTAAAAAAAAATGTCAAGTATCATCTTCCAACCTATGAACTAGGGGTGATTGGGTACTCCTTCTTTGTACCTTTCACTATGTTAAACAATGGAATTGATCTACTAGGACTTCTAGGTTCATAGTAAATCCCAAACCATGAACCACTACAAATAGGGTTTAAGTAAGTTGGCCCCATATCTGTATACAAAGAAATCAGGGTTTAGGGGTCAATCCTACAAAGGGGTGAAGGAACATTTTATTACATGGCATGCTCCCAAACATCCTCACCTTTCCTTTTGGAGTGGATTTAGAATTATGTCTAATGGGTTTTCAAATAATCATGATTGGGATGCCACTACACTGTAGCCAATTCCGAATCTATAGTGTCCTAATGCACAAATAATATTGGCGTCGTGTTCCCTTTTAACATGTGATCTCTAACATGTGAACACAGGGTACACTGGATGGTCTAGGTTCAACTTTCTTCCAGAAGAGCATATCAATTGGTTGAGGTATGTTGTTTAATGTGGAGGGAATGTTTGCGAGCAAAAAAAGGCTTGGATCTGTACTGGTGAAACTTGTACAATGCTCATAAATTCTTGGTACATTCTACCTGTTACAAATCAAGAGCTGTTTACAGACTCACCCAAAAATCAACTTACCAGTGTGAGAATTTTGGCCCAACCCCATTTGAAGAATCGTGCATTGGAACCAATTTGGAACTTGTGCTTCATTAGCCACCATTCAAATTCAGGGTGGGTCAAATAGAAATGTATGTATAAAGCTCAGGGTGTTGGATTTTATTTTATTGAATAATTGTTTGTTTATTAAGGTGAGATCTTGAATAATTATGCTCATATTGGTCACTTTTTTGGTACTACCAAAAAGGTCATTTTAGAGAGGGTTGCTTGGGGCCTTCTTGCTTGGTTAGGGGGTTGCTGGCAAAAGAGATTAGGAATTTCAAAGTTTTTCCAAGAGTAGTAATTTTCAATTTTGTTTATATTGTATTTGATTCTATCATGGCAAAAGTAAACGACTAACTAGTAAACTCTAAATATTGGATTGCTAAAAATAGGTGTTTCCAAAGTTAGAGGTCCCCATTTTGATCATTGATGTTTTAGGAACATTCTAACGAAAAGTGAAGGGTTCATTTCGAAAAAGGGGTCTTTTTATGTTCACTACATGACATGCTTTCCAAAAGATTGTCATCACATCTTGAGTTGGGTCACAATTATGTGTACCGGAAATCTAGTTTGATACCATTGGAAAGCCAATTGAACATCTAAACTAATAGTCAAGGCTTTTTTTTGTGTGTTTGGGGCCTTCAAACATGTGGACATTTTTCATTGAAAGGTTAGAGGGTTTAGGACAACCAACCAAGGAATGAAATTCGTGAGCAGTGCTCATCCATTCCTATTTTTGGAGACACAAAATGAGAGTTTAAAGAAAAAATTGTTGAACCTGTCAATGCCCAAGGCACCAGAATCTAACCAAGTTGCTATTTTTGGCAATTTAGATTCTTGAAAGATTATTCTTGATGTCTAGTCTAGGCACCCTAAAACCCAACTTTGAAAATAAATGGTAGTGATTCTTCTATTCAAGGTCTCAGGTTTTGGGGTACCCACCGTATAGTATTGACTTCCCATAGTGCTGAGAGCTCTGGTAAATGATCCTCCAATACTGGAGGACTTGAAGAAAAAATCACATTCAAAATTCATTTAAAAAAATTATAGAATAGATTTAGAGAAGCCATAAATTGGTTGAGGGTTATTTATATGGGGCCCCTAAACCTCATATTTTGTTGGTCACAAACTTCTCAAGTTTGAGTTGTTAAAAGTGAATGGAATTTTCTTCAAAGTTCTAACACCTTCACGATCAGACATCATAATCTTCCAAACTATGAGTGATATTGTCATGCTTTATGGTCCTGGGTGATCTCCAACATGTCTAGTTTGACTTTGTACGGCTACCATTCGAAAAAAGTGACTTGGTTCAACTTATCAAAATGACAGCTTCTAATTCCATTCAAAGCAAATTTCTGGTGGCTCACAATAAGCCGGGGGCATTAAGGGGTGAAGCCCGCACAGTTAGTGGTATATGTCCAATAAATCACCAAACTTGTAGCAAACAACTGCAGTGATCCCTATAACTGCTCAACCAACACTGAAGCTGAGGGTTTAGGTGTGAGATTGGAAATCATCTAGTGACTGTACATATACACTGTGCACCAAGCGAACACGGCAACCTGGCAAGGAGTCCCCCCTAAAGTGACGGTTTTAGATTTTTGGACAGCAACATGGCAGGGAGTTCCCCCTAAAGTTGTGGTTTTAGATTTTTGGACTGATTTCAAGATATCCAACCATGGCTACTGCGTGTCTTCTGATAAATATGATATTTCCTTGATTTTTTTTTTTAATCCAAGCACCCCATAATGCAGCAAAGCCCAGTACAAAGTAACCGCAGTGTTCATGTGGATCAATCCAAATTATCCAAGGATGAGGCTTTATTACACGTCATGGACGTGGATGATTTTCATAAAAAATTCCTAGCACATTATAAGACTAAATTTCTTAAATAAATGCACTTTTCAGTCCAAATCTAAAAAATAGATGTTCAGTTAGGAAATAAATACAAGCGTAGTGGTGCAATTCGGAGGGAATGCAGCTGCTGATTATACCCTGAAATTTTCAAAGGGTTAGGGTGGTTGAGGGGGTCCAACCCCCTAGCACTCCAATGTCCAATTCCTAGACAATGAAGATATTGGGATTTAGTTTTCTTTCTTATCAATGCTTGGACAGAAGTCCTCTAATTTGTGGAAATACTTCATCAAGTTGTTGTCCTATCCAATGGTTGGATTTGGCGTTAGTAAAGTTTATATTTTTTTGAATTCACAAGTGTGGAAGTATGTCAAGCCAAAATTTTAGTGACTTCAGTTCAAAATTGGATTTCCAAAAGTGTGGTCATAGATGAATAGAACTCAAGAATTTTGAAAAATCACCACATCAATCGAAACTTCATTTCAAATCCATTCTAACAAGTTGTACTCCAAAAATGCTAATATTTTGCTTGTAATTAAATTTAGGACGAATTGGAAAATATTCCTTTTTAAATTTATGGAAAAAGTGTGGTGATAGCAGTTTCGACTCTAACCATACACATGGAATCCAAGATTCAATACGTACATCTTCCATTCATATACAGTCATATATTAATAGAACTCAAGAATTTTGAAAAATCACCCCATCAATGGAACTTCATTTCAAATCCATTCCGACAAGCTATACTCGAAAAATGCTAAATATTTTGCTTGTCATTGAATTTAGGACAAATTTAAAAATAACCCTTTTTAAGGGTTTAGGGAAAAATACTGGTGATAGCAGTTTCGACTCTAACCATACTCATGGAATCCAAAATTCAATATGGTCATCTTCCATTCATATGCGGTTATAGATTAATAGAACTCAAGGAATTTTGAAAAATCTCCACATCAATCAATGGAACTTCATTTCAAACCCATTCCAACAAGTTGTACTCTAAAAATGCTAATATTTTGCTTATCATTGAGTTTAGGACAAATTTAAAAATAACCCTTTTTAAGGGTTCAAGGGAAAAAGGGTGGTGATAGCAGTTTAGGCTCTAACCATACACAGGGAATCTAAAATTCAATACGTACATCTTCCATTCATATAGAGTCCTAGATTAATAGAACTCAATAAATTTTGAAAAACCACCACATCAATCAATGGAACTTCATTTCAAACCCATTCCTAAACCCTCTATACTCTAAAAATGGTAAAATTTGGCTTGTCATTGAATTTAGGACAAATTTAAAAATAACCCTTTTTAAGGGTTTAGGGGAAAATATTGGTGATAGCAGTTTAGGCTCTAACCATACACATGGAATCTAAAATTCAATATGGTACATCTTCCATTCATATGCAGTCATAGATGAATAGAACTCAAGGGATTTTGAAAAAATCACCACATCAATCAATGGAACTTCATTTCAAATCCATTCCAAACTGTTGTACTCCAAAAATGCTAATACTTTGTTTGTCATTGAATTTAGGACTAAATTTAGGGTCATGTTTAAAATGAGACTCCACTTTCTCTCATTTTAATGAATATGGCCTTTATTGTATACTTGCAATATTGGTTGTACGAGAATTGTGCCACCAGCTTTCAAAAGCATCTTCAAATCATAAAAGATTTTTATGGAGAACCCAAGTGGATAAGGGAGAGTGAGAGCAAATTTCTTGTACGTGTTATGTTTGATAAATTCTTCCTAGACTCAAAGTAGCCTCTTTTCAAAATTGTAATGATTGCCAATGCATCCGCAGCTATGGAGGTGCCTTCGCTAAATGCTCTTGTGCATTAGTTGGTGAACCCCCTAATGAAATTGTGGAGAGTTTGGATGCAAACTTCTCACTTGGCAAAAGCTTTGGAGAGTACATCAAACTAAAACAAATTGCCATGGTTCATATGTTGGTTAGTGTAGAAGATGAATGCACCTTCTCAACATTGTCTTTCCCAAAGGATAGGCTTGATCAGAACCTTGGAGTGGTTGTGGGCATGCATTGTCAAAATGTTTATACTTTGAAAAATTTCTCATATAATGATTGTTTTAAGTAGTAGGTGCTAGCCACTAAGCAAGATTATTATGCAATGATTGCATGACACCTACTCTAGATCCACGAGGTAGTGTAAGATTGCTTGGTATTTGTAATTGGTACTTGTTAAGTTTTTCATTCCAATTGGCTAGTGATAGATTTCAAATTCCAGTTGAGATTTTGCCGTAAATTTAGAGTATGTTGATACTTCAAAACATCTTTTACAGAACATAACTTTTTTTCTTTGTTACTATCAATTATTCATATTATATATATAGCCATATTTGTGGCCTCCTACTAATGGAGAGTAGAGGTCGTTCAATTGCCATGTGCTTA
Organism: Pseudoscleropodium purum; assembly: GCA_963969395.1. Taxonomy (NCBI): domain Eukaryota; kingdom Viridiplantae; phylum Streptophyta; class Bryopsida; order Hypnales; family Brachytheciaceae; genus Pseudoscleropodium; species Pseudoscleropodium purum. The sequence continues at coordinate 28,050,716 of OZ017798.1, forward strand.
TTGTTGTTTTTCTATCATGTGGTGGCTTCTCAATCACAGCTTGTATTGAGTGATTGTGAGTCTAGAATGATACTTTGTTGTGTGATATTGATTCTCTATTTTAGGGGAATTTCTATCCACCTTGAGAGAGTGTGACGTCATTAGGTGAATTTTTGGCTACTATTACTATCTGTATCAATGTATTCCTTTAATTCCCTTACTAATTTAGGCATCAAAATACATAGTGTATTGGTTGTAGGGACCATGATTGAATTCAAGGGAGATGAGTGAAGAAACTTGAAGGGACTTTATCATTGCCATTTTGTTTGTTTGCCATGGCTTATAGTTTCTTTCAATGCTTTGTACTAAATGGGATTGCTTATATTGTGTACTTGTTCACTTCTAGTCCATCTTTCTAGCATTGCACTAAATCAAGCATCGGAATACTTGAGTTTAGGGTGCAGGTCATGTTGTGCTAGATGGAGAGCTTGGAGATGGTGAGCATGTTTAGGAAACTTACTTTTTGACTCTTTGTTGGATGTTTGCACTTAATTGTTTAAATGTTTACAAAATTCACAAGACCTTAAAAAGTGTACCCTAAAGCAATTCAAAATTGCACACTCAGCAGCCCAATCTAAACCAAATATGAATCCTTAGTTGCCACTTCCTTCGACACTGAAAATTCACAGGAAACAATTGTCATCAAATTCAATGGAAAATTTTGTCTCTGAAGCCAGCAAGTTATGGAAGAAAACGACAAATTTTGTACAGAAAAACCCACATGGCCCATCCATATTTGGAATTTGGCGAGAAAGCAGCACCCCGCACTAAACGAAAAAAACAAACCTGGCTGGTGGTGCTACGGAAGAAGGCTCAAACCCTAGTCTCTTGTTGTCGTGAATTCTTGTTCCATTTGAAGTGACCGGTTTCAATCTTTAATTAGGATGCGGTTAAGTATATTTGAGGATGTCCTTCGCCGGGATTCTCGGGTAAGCAGGGGTCCATGATTTTCTTGGGGTCTGACACCATTTTGAGGGGCGAAAAGGATTCCGTGGACCGTGGATATTAGAACTTCCAGTTCTGCTGTCGTCACTCAAGGCCTCAAGAGATCCTTGAATTCGAATAATCGAACTATCTGCCTTCATCAACAACAGCTATCTTGCCCGAGTACTGCTGGACAAGGATCATCAAAACCCTAAAACACCGTTGCAGGGTGCGACTGCACTGCTCATCCTCGACTGTAGAAATCGGGTCCTAGGATCTCAGGGTTGGTTGGTGAGGCAGACGCATGTGGTGTCTCGCCATGTCGTCTTGCTGCACCAGATTTCCCTGTCCGCTCGGTCGAGTCTCCACTGCCAGGTAAACCTACTTTCAGAGCATAATTCCTCATTGCAGCATGTGATCCTCTCTCTGCAGCATAGTTAAATTCCGAAGCTGTTTGCATATGTTGAGAGTTGTGGCCGTTGTGGGTTCTCTTTCTGCTTGCAGGTTTACTCGATTAGGATTTTGCAATTGGCAGGGAAGCGCGGACAGAATTGGAAGGCGGTTGAGTAACTCGCAAGTGTCAGAATCTGTTGCAGCGTTCCTGCTCGCTACAACAGTGTGTACGGGATTAGAGAATCTTAGAGATTGATACTTTCACATTTGAGCATTCCGCTGACTACGTTCCAGTCCAGTCTTCTCAAGCTGAAGTCATTTCAAGCTGTTCATGTTGATGTCAAGCTGCTGCAGTTGTTCCTTCCTCCGTGCTTGGTGACCTGAGAGTTCACGGTTGGGCAGTGTGGATAATCGAACAGACACAACTAAGGGAGCAGAAGGCCGTATGCTAAGCCGTAATTTTTTTTATTGAAGCTAAGTATTAAGGCTCCATACGTCGGTGGTTGTTGATGCAGGGAACTAGTGAGTGTTTTTTTTCTCTCAGACCCTGAGGGCTGAGCCATTTTGGAGGGGGTTCAAAATAGCAGTTTACAGTTAACGGGGAGCGGAAGATTCCAAGAGAGGGATTCATACGTGGAACTTTTGTGCGTGGACTGAATTGAACTTCTAGTCAACAAATTTTGGAAGCGGCAGGCATTGGAATTATTGGTACCGAAGGCCGAGAAGGAGCTATAAAATCAGACAAGTAATTGAACGGACTTGAAGACATTGCCAGTCATGCATGATCCTTTGTGTCTGTGCTGAAGTCGAGTTTGAAGCTTGTTGTGTTCATATGTCGTTGCTGATGTTGAGGTTGGGGTTGCTGAACGCAAGTAGAATTTCTCTTCTTGCCTGGAGGTTTGGCAATTTGAGGTAGAGAAGGAACTCAGTTGGAGGGAGCAGATTGCTACTTACATGCTACTTTTTCAACTTTTACTCAAGGTTTCAGACATTGCCTGGATATGGACAAGGAGCTCTTTTCAACTGATCGAGGACTTACACTTGAAAGGGGGCCAAAGACGAGGAGATTCAGTCCTATGCTTTTTCTAGATGAGAATTTGGGTTTCTGTCTGTGGTGTTACTCTGTTGTCGAAGCGGAACCGTTAGAAGTTTGTAGCCACTGAGCCACAAAATGTCTGCATTAGTGCACCTTTTGTCGCATCATAGGCAGCAGACGAGAAGCTATTTGGTGCTTGGAGCTGGTGCACGGGTGAGTGAGTGTTGACTTCTTGGCCATACACCTGTTCTACGGAAGTAGTTGGATGACTTGTGACTTGTCTGAACTGAACCACCGTGGTCATGTTAGAAACACATGTGTCCGATACATTCAGGACAGCAGTATATTTGATTAATACGGTGGTGCGCTTCCCCCGAACTGACAGGACGTGAACTGGGTTGGTTGGACGTTAAAACATTGAATCTTCGTACCGATGAGTACCTTATGCTGAAACTGCTACGAATTGAATGCGTTTTTTGACTCACCGTCGGGGATTTGTGTGACCAGGGTGCCTGTGTGGTCCCACTCTTGAAGTCTCCATGGCATATACACCCATGTTTATTATTTGTCTCAGCCTCCCCTGGAGGAAGGAGCAGCGGATCCATTAGGTGTTCATCGTCGTCAGTTTGGAGAAAACCCTCTGTGAGTACCAATGCTTCAGGTATGTATAGGATGGCCGCTCTCATGGCCAGAAGTGGTTGTTTTTTTTCTCTGAGAAGAATTGAATGGCATGTATGAAGTATTTAACAATTGAACCAGGCGAAGTACAGACAATCGAGCAAGATTGGGAGGAGTATTTTGCGGATCCTTTGCAGTGGTGGGACAACAGATTATACAAGGTATCACTAGGAATATTGCTAAAGGGTAGTGATTTGCTGATGTTAGAAATTTGTGAAAAGACATTGAGAGGGTTATTTATTGCTTGTACAAGGTCTTGGGTGCTTGGGTAAACAAGAAGCATATTACATAGTGAGTGGGTTTAGTATTGAATTGAAGGCCAATTAGATCACTCCAATGTTTAAGGACATTTATTCCCCGGTGGTTTTTTCATATTGGATGGTGTGTTGTTGTGCACGTAGATGAATGCCAAATCACCTGACTATAAACACAAAGTGACAATGAAAGCGCTTTGGGTGGATGGTTGGTCAACCCCCGCATGGGTGAAGGCAATGCTCAAATTGTTGACTTCAAGCGAATTACCTTCTCGTGGTGGTTATCATACCAATGATTCTCAAGAGATTGTCCCATCACATAGGTATTGGCATGAGCATGAGTTGTCTGCCTTTGTCTATAAGAAATTGGTGCAATTGACTTCCCATGGATATTTCTAACATATTGGAGATGGATGTCAAACCCACTATTTGTAATTTTTTTTGTTAGGTGGAGCATGAAATTTGTGGTTTGGGTGAGTTTGAGGGTTTGGTTTATGCAGCATTCTTCTCTTTGTTTGCTTTCTCGGACTCACTAGGTGCATTTAAATTGCAAACTGACCTTGAGAGGTATTGTGCATGTAAGAGTTATAAAGATTGCATAGTTGCTTCCAAGTAGTTTTTTAATTGATGGAGCGAGATTTCTCAGTGTGAAGGGTTTATCGATGGTTCAGGTTACCCGAGGGCAATTTTCGAAGGAGAATTACTTTGCCCGCTAGAGCAAAAGTGTCCAAGCAAGCAGTTCAAGTTAGTGGTGGGAGTACGCGCATGCAAAGCGCAACTACCACGAGTGAAGCAATTGATGTTTTGAAGAACCGACTACAAGAGGGCAACGCAATAGACTCGTACTCCTATGTTGAAATTCTCAAGCAGTGCTTGAAGCAGGAAGACCTTTCGGCAGTAAAGCAGGTGCATGAGTGGGCCATTAAGAGTGGCATGCAGCAGAATATATACGTGGCAAACAACCTATTGAATGGATACATCAGATGTGGGAGACTGGGGGATGCATGCAGAGTGTTTGACGAACTTGCGAAGAAGAATGTCATTAGCTGGAACGTCATGATTGGAGGTTATGCTCAGCACAGTTGTGGGAAAGACGCCATGGAAGTTTTCCATCGCATGCGAGAGGAAGGTATGCAACCAAATGCAGTTACTTACTCGAGCATTCTGAAAGCCTGTGCGAGCCCATCAGCCTTGAAGTGGGTCGAGGAAGTTCATGCATATATCAGAGAGGGTGGGTTCGAATCGGATGTTCGTGTAGGGACTTCGCTCCTGAAAATGTATGCAAAGTGTGGGAACATAGAGGAGGCAAGGAACACTTTTGATAAGTTGTCTAGTCGCAATGTGATCACCTGGAATGTGATGATTGGAGCATATGCCGGAAGTGGTGATGGTGAGGAAGCATATCGACCTCTTCTCCAAATGAAACGGGAAGGTCTGATGCCAGACGCCTTTACGTTGGCGAGTATCTTGAATGCATGTGCAAGCGCAGGGGCTTTGGAGTGGGTAAGGGAGGTTCACAGGCATGCCCGTGAATCGGGATTTGAGTCAGATTTGCGTGTGGGCACGGCTCTGGTCCGCATGTATGCAAAGTGTGGCAGTATCAATGATGCTCAATTGGTTTTTGACAGAATGCAGGCCCGGGACGTCGTCACTTGGACTGTGATGATTGCTGGACTTGCTCAACATGACTGTGGGTCTGAAGCATATGAACTTCTTCTCCAAATGAAACAGGAAGGTCTGAAACCAGACGCATTTACATATGCCAGTATCCTGAATGCATGTGCAAGCGCAGGGGCTTTGGAGTGGGTAAGGAAGGTTCACTGGCATGCCCGTGAATCGGGATTTGAGTTGGATGTGCGTGTGGGCAACGCGCTGGTCCACATGTATGCAAAGTGCGGCAGAATCGAGGATGCGCGACTGACTTTTTACAAAATGGAGGAACGGGACGTAATTAGCTGGAACGTGATGATAGGTGGACTTGCCCAACATGGACTTGGGTCTGAAGCATTTGAACTTTTTCTCCGAATGAAACGGGAAGGCTTCAAACCAACTGCGGTCACTTACATTAGCATCCTGGATACTTGTGCAAGCGCGGGCGCTTTAGAGTGGGTGAAGGAGGTTCACGGCTATTTGCGCGAAGCGGGATTTGAGTCAGATGTGCGTGTGGGCACTGCGCTGGTGCACATGTATTCAAAGTTTGGCAGTATCGACGATGCGCGACTGACTTTTGACAGAATGGAGGAACGGAATGTAATTTCATGGAATGTGATGATTGGAGCATATGCAGATTGTGGTTGTGGTGAGGAAGCATATCGACTTTTCCTCCGAATGAAACGCGAAGGCTTCAAACCAAATGCAATCACTTATATTAGCATCCTGAATACACGTGCAAGCGCAGGGGCTTCGGAGTGGGTGACGCCCTAAACCCTCAATCCCTGCCCGCCCTAAACCCTCAATCCCTGCCCGCCCTAAACCCTCAGTCCCTGCCCGCCCTAAACCCTTACCCTAAACCGCCCTAAACGCACAGTCCCTGCCCGCCCTAAACCCTAACCCTAAACCGCCCTAAACGCACAGTCCCTGCCCGCCGTAAACCCACAGTCCCCCGCGGACCCTAAACCGTGTGCAGGCTTTTAAGGGCATTCTCGCCGCTTTGTTCGGTCTCTTCACACTCGCTGTAGTGTGCGTCCCTCTGGCCCCACAGTGATTACTGTCAGCGAAATGCGGGCTGCATTGCGCAGTCGCAGCAAAGTAGTTGTGCAGATTTTAATTCGAGGAAAAGGCCGGCACATTGCGTGCTGGAGTCTGATTACTCGAAACTTATGCGTCCCTCTGGCCCCACAGCGATTCTGTCAGCGAAATGCGGGCTGCATTGCGCAGTCGCAGCAAAGTAGTTGTACAGATTTTAATTCGAGGAAAAGGCCGGCACATTGCGTGCTGCAGTCTGATTACTCGAAACTTATGCGTCCCTTTGGCCCCACAACGATTCTGTCAGCGAAATGCGGGCTGCATTGCGCAGTCGCAGCAAAGTAGTTGTGCAGATTTTAATTCGAGGAAAAGGCCGGCACATTGCGTGCTGGAGCCTGATTACTTGAAACTTATGCGTCCCTCTGGCCCCACAGTGATTCTGTCAGCGAAATGCGGGCTGCATCGCGCAGTCGCAGCAAAGTAGTTGTGCAGATTTTGATTCGAGGAAAAGGCCGGCACATTGCGTGCTGGAGCCTGATTACTCAAAATTTATGCGTCCCTCTGGCCCCACAGCGATTCTGTCAGCGAAATGCGGGCTGCATCGCGCAGTCGCAGCAAAGTAGTTGCGCAGATTTTGATTCGAGGAAAAGGCCGGCACATTGCGTGCTGGAGCCTGATTATTCAAAACTTATGCGTCCCTCTGGCCCCACAGCGATTCTGTCAGCGAAATGCGGGCTGCATCGCGCAGTCGCAGCAAAGTAGTTGCGCAGATTTTGATTCGAGGAAAAGGCCGGCACATTGCGTGCTGGAGCCTAATTACTCGAAACTTATGGTGTCTCACAAATACATGCCATTCTCAACGGTTCAGGGTAATGTCATACTTTGGAAAAACCTGCAAGCAAAAGGGGAGAAATATCAGCCCAGTGACATTCAGTCCTCAATAGACACCAGAAAAAATAGTGTAGACAAGTCTGTGAGGCTACATTTGTCTTCAGAAACACATGAAAACTATACTAACTTGACACAAATTGAAGAGCTACAATTGTACATTCACATAACTCTCGTGGCCTTGGCCTAATATCAATGAATTTGAAGTTCTGATTAGAAAATACTCCAACAGCTACCACCGAGAGATCATTCAAGCTGCACCCGAAACCCTCGTAGTGTTTTCCAAAAGGAATCTCACACTCAGTTACATGTGCAAGCGATACCAAAGCAATCCAAAAGTACTCAAATTAAACAACCATCCATGAGCTTACTATCTGCCGCCACTCAAAGAAAATGCATGAAGCAAAGGGAAAACCTCGTCAAGTGCTTCACGAGTGCTCCCACTGAGAACAACAACTTCAGGATTGGGATCAAAACATACGGTTTCCGGAGACTCCTTAATGCCTCGGTGCAAGCCCAACTCAGATTCTCTGATCTGGTCCCGTCGAGGGGCCTCCACTGTTGCAGTAATAGTTGAGTTGAACCCCAGTTTACATCACAAGTACCCCACAGAGCCTAAACCCATACGCAAACATCTCGTATCAAAGCACTTCTGCTGTCGTCTCAAAAATAGCCAGAAAGAACCACAGAGCTCTCTCCTGGACAGGAATACTTCGATGATGGTCAATCATGCTCATCAGAATTAGAAACGAAGTCAAACATTCCTAGTAACGTGGCATGTGGTAGTTCTTCGCATGCCATTCTGTATCAGAAACGTAACCTGTTAGACACACAACCCAAAGCACACAGAACTTCGATTCACCATCGTACAGATGGAACTACTGGTGAGAGCGAAAACTGGAGTAACGAAGGATCTATAGAGCTTACCATAATAAGCAGCCGATTCTTGGATCTCCGAAAATTTTCCCGGGCAATATCAACTGGTAAATTTGGAGGTATGTACAAGGTTCGGAGCTCAGCTTCGACAACGGTGTCACTGAAATCCAGAAATGAATATTTTACTTTCTATGCCGAAGTCTGCTCTGGGTGAAGTACTCGATAGGCTACAAGAATAAGACTGTTCAAGACTCTATGAAACATTATTTGTCTACTACTGTAATTTTCAGTAGTGTTGACAAGCATTGCACTAAATGTCAAAAATACCATTCATATCACCAACACTAATGTCAACCAACAAATACAATAAGTAATATCGAATGTACCCTCAAACTAAACATCATTTTTGGGTTCAGTAGGATGGCTTCAAAACTCTCTTCATTTGATTTGGTAAAAAGGGATATAATCCAAAAATTCCCAAACTTGTTTCTCCTCGGAGGAGTAAGTTCAACTTCAAGTCAATGCCAAAGTACTAGAATTCCACCAATTTAAGGATATCGACGTGAAGGGGGCAAACTAGGCAATTAATACTCTAGTTTGAGGAGTCGGCATGTGCATGGAATATATTGTATGTCCATGAGCTATGAATATATGCATAGAGAGATACCAATACACCCGGTCACAAATGTTGCAATATCGAACTCGGTAGCAACAAGCTCCTTTTTTGGACTCCAAATGCGATGTATAAAAACAATCGTAATTTTTATGGTGGGTGAAATTAATAGATTTTCGAGAGATTTTCATGATTTTGTTGTATATTATAGAGTAGAAGATATGTACAATAAGGTCCAATAAACCCTTACAAAGGGTTCCCCAAGTTTCACCACAAAGTTCAACAACTTAAAGAAGCTCTAGCCGATGCTTAGAAATGAATCCATTTTGGAATTGTAAATTGTATTGGAATTGCAATCAAGAGCGCACTTCAACTTCATAATAAATGAAAAAAGAGTAATTTCAAATCACACAATAATTTGAATTTCTTTTATACATTATCTACCACTTTATGGAAAATCTTTGGAAGATGGTCAAAGATTTTTGCAATGGGATGAAGAACAAGCAAGAAATCATACAAGTAATTTAAGTGGTATGTGATCAAATATCTCTAAAGTAATTGTAAAGGCTGATTTCTAATATATATCATTAAATACAAGTAATTCTCACAAATGGTGGCAATATGTACTAGATGGTAGATAGGATATACAAAACATCAAACCCTTTATATGATTTTCAATTTTGTGTGTATATATATACATTTAATTTGTAATGGTGATGAAGAAGACTTTTGTGTGATTCCAACACAATTTGAAATTTGAAATTTCATTCATTTTGGTAGTGTCCATGGGCTCCCCAAAACTCTCCTAATCTCAACCCTGAACTATTAGGACCCAAAAATTGATAAGATTATTTGGACCTTACTATATAGGATTCATTTGCCCTAGATCAAAGGGTTGTTGATATCTGCTACATAATTATGGCATTCCATTAGTTGCATCTATTAATTGAATTTAGGTTCAATTTGGCTTGTCATAAAATAACTACACCTAAAATTGTACAAATAAGAAATTTAGCATAGTTCCCAATACGATATTGGAATTCTGGTGTGGTTAGAGGGTTGGTAGTCAAAACTCAATCTTAGGTTCTCTTAGCACAACATTTTGTGGACATTGTATCAATAAACCATGAATTTTTCAAAGGGGTGGAAATAGGGTTCCGGCCACCAACTATAGTCTCCCATGAATAGCAAAATTATATTTTAGGCAAGAATCTAAACTATGTAGTTTAGGGTGTGCATTAGAAGTAGTTACCTTACTACTTTTATGCCAAAATAAATAATTATTGTAATTTCATTTTTCTGCTTTTTAATTACTTTCGGGTTCATCGTCTATCGAAAACATACCTATTTTGGGTACATCGGAGCATCAAAGAGTTAGGAAACAAGGTCCATTTTGGGAATGCACTACAAAAATGTACAAAATTATTTATAGTGTGAGTAGTAAATAGAAAAATCTAATCACGAGAAAGAAATATCTATTACCCAGAGTTAAGGCATGCCATACCATCATTGAATTCTCTATATATGGAATTGTAAAACTTCTTGTAGAGATCCTTCTTGAAGGGAAGATGATTGTGTGCATGGATGTTTTCATCATACCTTAGCATATGAATCTTCAAAAAAATTATGGCCAATTCTTTTCAATGATTAGCATATAAAACCATTTAAAAAATAGGTTCAAAAATGCACCAAAAATTGAGCATCGTGGTTTCTTGAAATTGTGTAAAATATGAACGTTGATTATACAAAACAAAAATTGTCAACTTCTAATCTACAGTGCATAAAGACAACTAAATGATCCCAATTGCCATCATGTACTGTTTTGACATCCCACTACATACATAGTGTGGATAATACATTTACAAATTGTCCACTATGCCATTCACAGATTTATGCAAGATATAGGATAGAATTGGCATTTTTTCGTCCTGTATAATTAAAATTCAATTCTTATGCAACCACAATCAAGTATACCAAGTTTTACTAATTCTAAAAATCATAACTCCATTTTGGGTGAATTTTTACAATTAATTTGTTTCTTATGTTTGATAGCAAGCATCACTCCATAGGAAACATCGATACACACAACAAGCATCTCCAAAAAAAACCCTGAAACAATTCCCTCTACAGAGATTTCAATGTTGGCATGACAATGTCCTAATTCATTTTGGAAAATAGATATCTTTTTATGGTGATTAGATTTTGGCAAGGTAATTGGGCCCTCATGCTCAAACATGCAAAATTAGTTATAGGGTGAGAGTCGAATAGCAAAATGTAATCAAAATAGAAAGACATATATTTCACACAGTTTGATCAAATGGCACCTCACATTCAACTCTTTCCAAAAAGAATCGTAAAACTTTTTGGGAAACACTTGTTGAAGGAAAGACATGTGTATAGATGTTCCCTACATATCTCTAAACAATCCAATTAAAAAATTCCTTTCCAACTATTTTCAATATAATATTTTGTATAAAATCATGAAAATCCACTCCAAAAATTCATCAAAAATGGAATTTTGCTTTCATGAAATTGAAATTTGATATGCTCTATTGGGATTTAGTAAGAATGGAGTGTCAATTATTCAAGATGACAAATTTCAATTCTTCCTTATACTATGGGAAAAAAAATTAATGGCACTACAGGCAGTTTGGAAATACTTAGCCCCCACCATACCGTGCAGTAACTTGCTTTGTGGTTACGTTGTTGGACTGAAATTTAATTTTGTCACGGATGCAGTGCTTTCCTAAACCGATATAGTCTGTACCGACTGCCCATCGGTAGTCACAGGACAAGCAAGCCAGTTAGCATGAGGCAAAGTCACATCTCATTCATATTGGAGTTTGGCTATGCCACACTCAGAACTTTGTCATCTTTTGTTGACGTTTGTTTAAAACATGCAACAAATTCATAGGGTTCAGGAAAAAACCGGACCCCTAAAGGACCATTGAATGTGCCTTCGGGGGACAAATGGGATTTAGGGTTCAGGGTGTACCTACAGGCTGAATTTTGGTCATGATTTTAGGATACTTTATTTGTAGATAGAAAAACTGATAAGGTTTATGAGAGTACAATTTTTTTCACAATAAGTGCCCAGGAACAATAGTTACGACCAAATAAGCTCGAAAAAGAGGACGGGGTGCAGTTTAAGAGCAGCAAAAAGAAATTCGAAATCATTTGAATTTTTTCCCAAGGTTACTATTTTTTCCCTGGCAGATTATATTTTTGTCTGTCGGTAAAAACTTTGATTCATTTCATTTGTGTTTGTTAAGAGAAAGTCATGGACATTTCTGTATTTGGGTAGTGAGAGCATCTTCTGGAAAAAACAACTTGTAGGATTCATTTATGAATGCAATTTCTCCAATTTTTCCAATTTTTATATTTTACATGGTTTGGTTTACTTGCTAGAACAATCTCACCATTGGGATTAGTGCATTTCAGGTCCATCCAAAATATATGAATATTTTAGATTTCCCTTCTACCCCGTACCTACTTCTACTTAACAATTCTTTTAAAAATGAAAATTAAGTTTTTTTTGAATTTCTTTTTTTTTCCCAGACTTCCAACCCAATCCTCCACTACAGAGATTTAGGGCACAAAACTTTATAGTACAAAATATTCAGCGGAAAATGTTTAGAGTCCAAAAATCCGGTCCTGCAACGTGCTGAAAAACTTGTTTTTTCCACTCTAAACGCCAATATCTTGCAATTTGTGCAGCTAAAAATTCTGGAATTATTTTCCCCACTTTCTTATATTTGTGAGGTGTAAGATCCAATGGTTAGATGTGGAAAAAACACAATTAAATTATTTTTTTACTCTTTGCTATAGAAATGGCATTTTTTGGTGTTTTATGGCAGAAAAGAAGGCCTCGATCCTCTAGGGGTTAAAATTTCAATTGCTCTCCCCCATTTTTCAGGATTGTATTTACATGGAATTTTTGTTTGAACCCTAACCCATTACAAGGGAGCCGACTGTTAGATGGCCAGGGAGGACTGGCCCCTCCATTGCCCCATGTAGAAAAACCTTACATTTTTTATTTGCCACATGTGAAAAAATTTGCAAATGTTGAATTCATATTTGGGGTTTGAGAAACACTGTATCATCCAAAGGCCACAGCAAAGTACAAAATTGGAGCGACACAAAATGGGTTTTGGCAATTTCGAAAATTACCCTGTGGAGGGGCAATACAGGGGTCAACCCTCCCTGGCCGTTGTTGGGCTGACTATGCATTAGTTTGCTACCTCGTTCCTTATCTACTGACACTCTGACAAACACCGACACTTGCATTCATAACTACCGATGGATGAGAAATGGCTTTGAACCATTACAGCAGGGGGAGGTTCAGGGCCACCAAACTAAACCGAATGCCATAATCCCGAATGCAGAGCAGTCGTTAGTGTTGCAACAGATTAGGAGCTCCCTGCGTTCCCTGATTTTCCAACAAATCATACCAACCAATAAGCTCATTCTAACTATAATCCAATTCAAAATGGACAGCCAACCTGAGCCACCTCCACTTCCAATTGGTAATATCTTAAACTGGCACCATGACAATCTGTACAAATAGCACTCCGGATGTACTTTCACAGCAGCCATGCAAACTAGGAAGCCCCAGCTTGACTGGCGGTTCGAGTTGGGTTGAAGGGGTTCCATACCCTCCACTGCTTTCCCTCTTATTCTAGCAATTCGTTGGTCATTCATGGTCATTTGTAAGGTCAGAGGCGGGTTTCATTTCCTTTCGAAACAAGCAGACAAATCCCATTGAATCAGAGGACCAAGCCTTGGCTTTAGTATTTTCATTTACAACAACTTCTTGACCCTTTTTGGGTGAAACAGAAATCACCAGGAACAAGAAGAACAAGCAAAGCCTTACCAGAGGATTACATGCGATTCCAGGGGCGATTCTTTTTTAGGGTTAAATCATCCAATTCCGTTTCAAACCATCTACCCAAAATGCCCCATGTAGGATTTCATTGGGTTTAGGTTGGTGGTTCAGGGTACCTTCCTAGCATTCAACAGAAATGGTCCACATGTTTCAAGGTTTAGGGTCAAACCCAAAAATACTAAACTATCAGCATATACATGGAGTTGTCTAGGATGTAGTGACATCCAAAAGGCATCAAGCTCGGCTCCCCTCATACATCACTGTCTCCAAATTTGAGATGTAATGTATCAAAACGTGAGAGGGTTGAGTCCATAAATTGTCCATCAAATTCTTGCCTAAAATGTTCGTCCACTTTTCATGAAGAAATAGGGTTCATGTTGGAAACACATAGTCTCAGCACGTTGAATATTCGTGGATCACCAACAGGTTGTGTGTTCTTGCCATGGTATGATTCACCACGATAAAAAAACAAATTTTACATTGATTAGTTCACAAAGATTTTGAAAATTAATAAGTTTAGTGACTTGAGTCCTAAAATCATGAGATCAAAGCCACATGCACCCCTCCAGAACGAAGGCTCTTCGGTAGTACCAGCAACGTGACCCTACACACATGGTCCTCAAAGATCTCAATGTACCTAATAAAATTAATTTTCCAAATAGGGTTCCACACAACAATTTAATAAATGCATACTCACTTGATCCACTTCAAATTCCAGTGGCAAGGTATTCAACAACGAGTTCCAAATTGGCTCAATTGTACAGCTCTTCATATACAACACCACGGAAAATGATCAGCTTTGTCAAGTTCATTTCTGGCGTGTTCAGGGATTATTTATAGGGTCTTGGATAAGAAGGTTTAGGGTCCATTCCACAAATTCCCCCCCCCAGATGCCCATGGTTTGGGATAGAGCTTCACGAAACTCCCCCTGAATTCAAGGGTTAACCCAACAAGTCAGGGAGCTTTAGAAAAAAGGGTTCAGGGTCCTAATTATACAATTCATACCGCACTACATGTACAAAATCCCATGAGAAAATGAAGCACGACCCTATCATCCTCAAATTAGGTATCCATAATGTTTGAAGAAAAAAGTAACTACTCGAATCCTACAAACGATTCGAAAATTGTTTACAATTCTCTTTTTTACATGACGAATATCGGGTGTTTGTCTTCATCCCAACAATTACGATGTCGAAGGACTCACCATGCATAAAAACCCCAATCCACTTTCTTATTTGACAAAATCTATTTCATGATTCTTATGGCTCCATTATTTTTTTACACTACTTTTGGAAAGAGTTATACTTTCATCCCTCATTTCAATTAACTGTACAGAATCGAATGCAGCCAAACACTTTTCATCAATTTCAAGTTATGTGTACAACTAAAAATTTGGGGATCATTTTTTGGGCATACTAGTACACGAAATCAAATGACTCATACAGTTCTTGCCTCCAAAATACACTACAATCGTGTTCACTTCTAGTCCAAATAATACGTGCAGGAAATAATGTGGGAAAAATTGGACTTCTTAGAATTCATCAACATATGAAGTGAATTCTTCATCCATGATTCAAAATGGGTGTTTAGGAATGAATGTATTCGTTCGGTGTACTTTAAAAGTTTCGATTCCTTGGAAAGTAATAGAAATCTTGGTTCAGAAAAAGAAACATTTTTCCTGGTTTAGGGCTCATTTTTGTGACTTTCAAAGTCACTTTTTTAAGGGTTTAGGGCCACCTCATCAGTGAATCCTAAAGCCAACTTCCTATTTTTGCAATACATGACATACTATGCCTGTGTCCCCCCCCTCCAATACATACCCTCATGCCATGACTTGATACGATTGTATGAATCATAAAGATCTCATGGATCCCACCAATGCAAAATATTTGGAAGTTGATGAATCTTTTTTTTATTGTCATGTTCATGGAAGAATTTCACGCCCAACAAAATTGTAGAGTCCTTGGAAGTACGTCAGATAATCCTTTACCTTTGTTCATTCACCTTGCAAGGGGTCAGGGTCCCTACAAATACGTAAACAAACAAGTTCACATGAATTTCCACCTACCACATTTTCGTGGGATTTTATAGACAAATTTACAATTACCTTTGAAAAAGAGTTTCACAATTTCTTTCAACATGGTCCTCCAAAGTACAACTACACAATGATGACTTGCATTGATTTGTGCAGTGTCCAGCTTTGGTTCATGCTTTTCCTAAAATGGGCGGAAATCATAGAGACCTTCTAGATCTCACTTACGACATATGTATTTGGGTTTAGGGTTTTAGGGTTTTAGGGTTTAGGGTTTAGGGTTTTAGGGTTTAGGGTTTAGGGTTTAGGGTTTAGGGTTTAGGGTTTAGGGTTACAGGGGTGTCCCATAGAGAAAATAAGTTCTTTGATTCCTATGCTTTTGTTGATGTAAGTATATGGTTGGAATCACAATTCAATAGGGATCAAATCTGTGTAAAGCTTTTTCAAAAATTGTATGTTATGTGAAAGCCCTAAATTGCCCTAATTTGGATCTTGGATGCCCTATTTTGGATCTTAACGACTATTACATGTTGCTGTGACTTGAAATGAAGTTTTTCCATACCCCAGGCCTTTGAAATTTCAATGGTCGACTCTTCTACCAATCTAACATCGAATCACAGCGTAAGCCATTTGACTTTGGCTTGTATCTATAAATGAAATGCACAGTGAATGACACGGAAATTGAATTGGTTCATAAAGTCTATAAGGAAGCTAGTTATTCATTAAGTAATAGATTACAACTTAGAATACTTCCTAGTTGGCAGTGGAAGAAGATTTACCTGAGTCTTGGGTTAGGATTCCAATCAATTTCGAACATCAAACTTTGTTATTCCTCCTGCAATCCACAGCACCTGGAGACAGTGTATACGGTGCTCCTCCTCCAATCCACGGCTCCTGGAGATAGTGTACATGGTGCTCCTCCAACCCACAGCACCTGGAGAACAGCACCTGGAGATAGTATAGACGGTACTCTTCCAACCCACAACACCTAGAGATAGTATAGACGGTGCTCTTCCAACCTAGAGTACCTAGAGACAGTGTACATGGGAGAAATGTCACAAGGATTCAAAAAGAGCATGTATTGACTTCAACATTATTTCCATTACATGGGTGATTGGTTATTTTGGCTACGGAAGTTAAGATATGCAAATGTCATATTGTTCAATCAAACCGGATAGTAGAAGTATACTGATTAGCTTATAAACTGCAAACTCAAATAGCCAAGTTTAGTACCTGTGGTATAAAATCACGTGTAGTGTAAGGTCTAATGTAAAGATCCAGTGCAAGCAGTTTTGATTTAAGATCAATATGACCTCCATGGCCCAGCCCATTGACTAGTCTCTTCGGAACCTGCACGTACCAAAGGCTTCAAATTAAAACCCAAGCTAGTCAAAATATCAGAGCAAGCTTGGGGACCTCAAATAAAAATCAGAGCGAGTCAAACGAGTACAACAACGACTTCACAAAGCATAATAGTGAGTGATGACATGGTTCAAGCCTCGCACCTTTTTACCCGCTGTTAGCACAGCGTCTTCGATGTAAATTTGAACCTAAAACCACAGAAATATTTTTTTATGAGTGGCATGGGAAAAAATACACTCCAAAGAAGCCATCTTCATTGTCTAGACTACCTCCAAAATGATCCTAACCTACAACAAGAAACATGGATTTTGACCCTAAACCACAAAAGAAGATTAAGTATGCACAGCAACCCTAAAAACTTGAATTCCCAACTACATTGACCAGCTTGAATGTGCATGGAATCCGAAATTCTCTCTACTGGAGTGAAATGAATGCCATTTACAGAACTTGACGGTGATATTAGAAACTTGAACCCTAAACCAAATTTGAAAATTGACCACAGATTGAAATTTTGTTGCCAAAGCGAAGACATATAAATGAAATACTAGTAAATCCTTTAAAAATAATGCACTTGCAAATGAATACATGGGTTTTACCTACCTATGCCCATTGGAGTAAAAGATCAAAAAAAGAAAATCACACCACTCCAAGGGGCATGGTACTTGCCTTGAAAACATTTCCATGTGCAAGAAGTCTCGGTTTAGGAATTCTTACCTAGGCAGTGAAACACAGAAACTAGATTTTGGGTTCAAGTCAATCGAAGTCCTTATATAAATTGGCATCATCTCCTCCAACATTTCCGGTGTATTTGTAACGATTGTCTTCCACACAAGAAGCAATGCCTAACTGTACACACACAATGCAGAATTGTAAGAATAAGAACTTTGAGGTTTAGGGTGCATTGCACATATACTAATACAAATCAAACACCATACGGAAGAACATAGGAGTGATAGCTTGCAAGAGTGAAACGCAACAGCAAGTCTAGTGGTTCACCTGTCAAACAACAAAGCTAACGTCGAATTGCACCATATAGACTATAGCCAAAACCTCATTCCAACGCTCTGCACCTAAATTGTTAACAATGGCTCTACCATGAGCCTTAGTGTTGGCACCCTGGTCCTTGATTCGGAAACCCCAATTTCTAGGGCAGCATCATAGAAAGGCTTAAACTGTCATAACCCAAACTTCCAAATTACAACGTTGGAGGGCAAAAAACCAAGGATTCCTACCGCAGCATCACAGAAAGGCTGCAACTATCCCAACCACAACTTCCAAATCACACCGCTGCGAGAAGAAACCAAGAGGCGCTATATGTATATCCTTCCATTACAATCTCCCGAACTTCTCCCTGCCTGTCTCCCTCTCCTCGCACCCTGAACTCTTCAACTGAAGCTTTCCACAGCGCACTCCCTCACCCTGGAACTCATCCTTCCTGCCTGTCTCCCGAACTTCTCCCTGCCTGTCTCCCTCTCCTCGCACCCTGAACTCTTCAACTGAAGCTTTCCACAGCGCACTCCCTCACCCTAGAACTCATCCTTCCTGCCTGTCTCCCGAACTTCTCCCTGCCTGTCTCCTTCTCCTCGCACCCTGAACTCGTCAACTGAAGCTTTCCACAGCGCACTCCCTCACCCTGGAACTCATCCTTCCTGCCTGCATTGAATTCCAAACCTTGATTTCCACCACAACATCGTCGGAAGGCTCCAACTTTTCCAACAAAAACTCCCAAATCAAAACGCTGCAGAGGAAACGGAGGAGCGTGCGAGAGTTGCAATGCGACGCCGGCGCAAAGGTAAGCTTTGCTTGGTGGTCCGTGACAACCGGACTTGCTATAGCTGGCCCCCAAAAAACTCCGAAAATATCGTGGGTTCCCCCGGATAATACTACGTCGCAAATTTTTTGCACCACGTGGAGCCATCCCCATGCCGCTGATAAGTCGCCCCACCCCAGGCTGTTGATAAGTCGTGCCACGCTAAACCATCCCCATGCTGCTGATAATTCGCCCCACCCCAGGCTACTGATAAGTCATGCCACGTGGAGCCATCCCCATGCCACTGATAAGTTGCCCCATACGCATAGCCAATCCCATGACGCCTTGATAAGTCGCAGTTTGCACAGCCAAAAATACGGAATCGGTAAATGGTTTGTGTGTTCAAGTCATATGAACTAACATACCCCAAAAAATATGGAATTGGTAAATATGGAATTTGTGTGTTAGAGTCATATGACGGGGTGGTGCAGCGGGACTTTAGAGCTGGGGTGACGGGGTAGCACAGCGAGACTTGGGATTGGGGTGACGGGATGGCGTAGCAGGACTCGGGAGCTGGGGTGACGGGGTGGCGTAGCGGGACTCAGGAGCTGGGGTGACGCGGTGGCGCAACGGGACTCGGGACTGGGGTGACGGGGTGGCGCAACGGGACTTGGGAGCTGGGGGTGACGTGGTGGCGCAGCGGGACTCGGGAGCTGGGGTGACGGGGTGGCACAGCGGGACTCGGGAGCTGGGGTGACGGGGTGGCACAGCGAGACTCGGGAGCTGGGGTGACGCGGTGGCGCAGCGGGACTCGGGAGCTGGGGTGACGCGGTGGTGCAGCGGGACTCAGGGTGACGCGGTGGCGCAGCGGGACTCGGGTGCTAGGGTGACGCGGTGGCGCAGCGGGACTCGGGTGACGGGATGGCGCAACGGGACTCGGGACTGGGGTGACGGGATGGCGCAACGGGACTTGGGAGCTGGGGGTGACGCGGTGGCACAGCGGGACTCGGGAGCTGGGGTGACGCGGTGGCGCAGCGGGACTCGGGGTGACGGGGTGGCGCAACGGGATTCGGGAGTTGGGGTGACACGGTGGCGCAGCGGGACTCGGGGTGACGGGGTGACGCGGTGGTGCAGCGGGACTCGGGATTGGGGTGACGGGGTGGCGCAACGAGACTCGGGACTGAGGTGACGGGGTGGCGCAGTGGGATTCGGGACTAGGGTGATGGGGTGGCGCAGCGGGACTCAGAAGTTGGGATGACGGGGTGGCGCAGCGGGATTCAGGAGCTGGGGTGATGGGGTGGCGCAACGGGACTCGGGAGCTGGGGGTGACGCGGTGGCGCAACGGGACTCGGGATTGGGGTGACGGGGTAGCGCAGCGAGACTCAGGAGGGGACTTGGGAGCTGGGGGTGACGCGGTGGCACAGCGGGACTCGGGAGCTGGGGTGACGCGGCGGCGCAGCGGGACTCGGGGTGACGGGGTGGCGCAGCGAGATTCGGGAGCTGGGATGACGCGGTGGCGCAGCGGGACTCGGGTGCTGGGATGACGCAGTGGCGCAGCGGGACTCAGGAGCTGGGGTGACGGGGTGGCGCAACGGGACTCGAGACTGGGGTGATGGGGTGGCGCAACAGGACTTGGGAGCTGGAGGTGATGCGGTGGCGCAGCGGGACTCAGGAGCTAGGGTGACGGGGTGGCGCAACGGGACTTGGGAGCTGGGGGTGACGCGGTGGCGTAGCGGGACTCGGGATTGGGGTGACGGGGTGGCACAGCGGGACTCGGAGGCTGGGGTGACGCGGTGGCCTAGCGGTTTAGGGGTGATGGGGTGGTGCAGCGGGACTCGGGAGCTGGGGTGACGCGGTGGCGCAGCGGGACTTGGGAGCTGGGGTGACGCGGTGGCGCAGCGAGACTCGGGATTGGGGTGAGCGGGTGGCGCAGCGGGACTGGAGAGCTAGGGTGAGCAATTTATTGCCCAAAAGCTATATATAAATGGGTTTGAGGGAATATGTGAGAATTCATTACCCTACATTCATTGGATAAAATCATTCAATCGCTACAAAATTTAGGGATAGTATTGCTTTATCATGCATGATTTTATATACTTTGGGATGAATACATGAGGGTTTTAGGGTCTATGGTTTTTATTTTAAATCCATGTCAGTAGATGTGAAACCCTTCATTATTTCATTATGATGTGTGCTTATGATGTTGTACCGAAGTAGTGGACAAAAAATGTATGGCATTCTACTTGTGCACTACGTACCATGCATTGGTAGTGTATTCTTCAAATCTTGGTATATTCTCTTTTAATATATGGTGACTACAAAGTGATGTAGAAAAGGGCCCTTATACAATTAGTTCACGGGTGCATTTTCACAATAGAAATTAGTTTGAAATTTACCACATGGTATGTGGGGCGTTGTCAAGGGAAAATGCACATGGACAAAAGAGCAACATGTTCCTATAATAGAATGCTTTCTAAGGGTTAAAGGATAACTCTACTTTATAAAGGGTTGAGTGAAACTTCCAAAAACTGAACCATTAATTTATTGCCTTCAAGGTAAGTGCACCTGCTTCGGGCAACTTCTTGAAAGAAGACACAGTACATTTTGCCTACAATGTTCTACCAATATTCAAAAAAATCTATGACCGAATTGAGATCGTTCTATTCAGGTCTCTTTCAAAAATCATAGCATATTCATACAATATCAACTGGAATG
This sequence comes from Pseudoscleropodium purum, assembly GCA_963969395.1. Classification (NCBI taxonomy): domain Eukaryota; kingdom Viridiplantae; phylum Streptophyta; class Bryopsida; order Hypnales; family Brachytheciaceae; genus Pseudoscleropodium; species Pseudoscleropodium purum. Next base: position 28,071,846 of record OZ017798.1, read on the forward strand.
CATTCTTGAAGGGGTTTGGAATCCCGTACAACCATCAAGAAGATCAAACCAAACTAAATTTCAAGGGGCTAATAATAGGAATCATGTTGAATGTTTCACTTATGTGATATCAGGTGTAATTGCCTTCCAAGGTAATTGCCTTCACATCAATAGAAGCTATTATGAGGATTTACAAGAGCCATAGTGTTGAGGAACGAAATAAATTTCAATATTTAAAAAAGTGAAAATCAAAGGGAATGGTATTATAAGGGTAAAGCCTCTCGTAGTTTAGGCTCAATGACCTCTCCAATTTCGAAATTGGAGGTTTATGGATGAATTTTTAGGATTCAACATAAGTAAATGGAATTCTTTAACATATCTTTATCATTGATGTATGAAGAGGATTTTTTTTTCGTTCTGTTTCTATTGGTACGGTATGTGATTTCCCTCGTACCTTCTTCCACAAATAATAATTGGACAGATTGAGGGGTTCCGTACTACATTCCCATTCCTTCCTTCAATGGATGATGGGGCATTTAGGAACTACATTTTCACAACCCAAAAACCCTGAAATTACAAGCACTATGGATGATAAGGCATTCATGAACTACATTTTCACAACCCAAAAACCCTGAAATTACAAGCACTATGCACCTTGGTGAAACTCAATTGTATCTCACAAAACCAGTATTTTGTAATTTATAGGTTCAAAATGAGTGGAATGCATGTATCTGTATTACACATTATGGGTATTAAGAAATCCCAGTAATGTCCATTTAAAAAAAAATTTAAACTCTAAAATTAACACATTAAGAAAGAGGGACATGTGTTCAAGCTTTAAACCAGCTCATGTAGGCTCTACGGTCTAGAGTGAGTTGGAATGATCCTAATATAGACACATAAGAATCGTTGGTACATATGTTTTGAGTCCATTTATGGACAAAGATTCTAAGCCCTAAACCCTGCGTAGCGGAGCGAGTAGGGTTTAGGCCTATAGCGGAGCGCCGTTAGGCGCGTAGCTATAGTATCCAGGCGCTTTGCGCCGTGTAGGGTTCACTGGGAAGATTCGAGGGTTCAGGGATGTTGTGCTTTGGGATTTAGACAGCACACTAAAAAAAAATGTCAAGTATCATCTTCCAACCTATGAACTAGGGGTGATTGGGTACTCCTTCTTTGTACCTTTCACTATGTTAAACAATGGAATTGATCTATTAGGACTTCTAGGTTCATAGTAAATCCCAAACCATGAACCACTACAAATAGGGTTTAAGTAAGTTGGCCCCATATCTATATACAAAGAAATCAGGGTTTAGGGGTCAATCCTACAAAGGGATGAAGGGTTATTTTAGTACATGACATGCTCCCAAACATCCTCATCTTTTCTTTTGGAGTGGATTTAGAATTATGTCTAATGGGTTGTCAAATAATCATGATTGGGATGCCACTACACTGTAGCCAATTCCGAATCTATAGTGTCCTAATGCACAAATAATATTGGGGTCGTGTTCCCTTTTAACATGTGATCTCTAACATGTGAACACAGGGTACACTGGATGGTCTAGGTTCAACTTTCTTCCAGAAGAGCATATCAATTGGTTGAGGTATGTTGTTTAATGTGGAGGGAATGTTTGCGAGCAAAAAAAAGGCTTGGATCTGTACTGGTGAAACTTGTACAATGCTCATAAATTCTTGGTACATTCTACCTGTTACAAATCAAGAGTTGTCTACAGACTCACCCAAAAATCAACTTACCAGTGTGAGAATTTTGGCCCAACCCCATTTGAAGAATCATGCATTGGAACCAATTTGGAACTTGTGCTTCATTAGCCACCATTCGAATGGAGGGGTGGGTCAAATAGAAATGTATATATAAAGCTCAGGGTGTGGGATTTTATTTTATTTTATTGGAATAATTGTTTGTTTATTAAGGTGAGATCTTGAATAATTATGCTCATATTGGTCACTTTTTTGGTACTACCAAAAAGGTCATTTTAGAGAGGGTTGCTTGGGGCCTTCTTGCTTGGTTGGGGGGTTTAAGGCAAAAGAGATTAGGAATTTCAAAGTTTTTTCATGAGTAATAATTTTCAATTTTGTTCATATTGTATTCAATTCTATCATGGCAAAAGTAAACGACTAACTAGTAAACTCTAAATATTGGATTGCTAAAAATAGGTGTTTCCAAAGTTAGAGGTCCCCATTTTGATCAATGATGTTTTAGGAACATTCTAGTGAAAAGTGAAGGGTTCATTTCGAAAAAGGGGTCTTTTTATGTTCACTACATGACATGCTTTTCAAAAGATTGTCATCACATCTTGAGTTGGGTCACAATTATGTGTACCGGAAATCTAGTTTGATACCATTGGAAAGCCAATTGAACATCTAAACTAATAGTCAAGGCTTTTTTTTTGTGTGTTTGGGGCCTTCAAAGATGTAGACATTCTTCATTGAATGGTCAAAGGGTTTAGGACAACCAACCAAGGAATAAAATTCGTAAGCAATGCTCATCCATCCCTATTTTTGGAGACACAAAATGAGAGTTTAGAAAATAAATTGTTGAACCCCTCAATGCCCAAGGCACCAGAATCTAACCTAGTTGCTATTTTTGGCAATTTAGATTCTCGAAAGATTCTTCTTAAAGTCTAGTTTAGGCACCCAAAACCCAACTTTGAAAATAAATGGTAGTGATTCTTCTATTCAAGGTTTCAGGTTTTGGGGTACCCACTATATAGTATTGACTTCCCATAGTGCTGAGAGCTCTTGTAAATGATCCTCCAATAGACTTGAGGAAAAAATCACATTCAAAATTCATTTAAAAAAATTATAGAGTAGATTTAGAGAAGCCATAAATTGGTTGAGGGTTATTCATATGGGGCCCCTAAACCTCATATTTTGTTGGTCACAAACTTCTCAAGTTTGAGTTGTTAAAAGTGAATGGAATTTTCTTCAAAGTTCTAACACCTTCACGATCAGACATCATAATCTTCCAAACTATGAGTGATATTGTCATGCTTTATGGTCCTGGGTGATCTCCAACATGTCTAGTTTGACTTTGTACGGCTACCATTCGAAAAAAGTTACTTGGTTCAACTTATCAAAATGTCAGCTTCTAATTCCATTCAAAGCAAATTTCTGGTGGCTCACAATAAGCCGGGGGCATTAAGGGGTGAAGCCCTGACAGTTAGTGGTATATGTCTAATAAATCACCAAACTTGTAGCAAACAACTGCAGTGATCCCTGTAACTGCTCAACCAACACTGAAGCTGAGGGTTTAGGTGTGAGATTGGAAATCATCTAGTGACTGTACATATACACTGTGCACCAAGCAAACACGTCAACCTGGCAAGGAGTCCCCCCTAAAGTGACGGTTTTAGATTTTTGGACAGCAACATGGCAGGGAGTCCCCCCTAAAGTTGTGGATTCAGATTTTTGGACTGATTTCAAAATATCCAGCCATGGCTACTGCGTGTCTTTTGATAAATATGATATTTCCTTGATTTTTTTTTTTAATCCAAACACCCCATAATGCAGCAAAGCCCAGTACAAAGTAACCGCAGTGTTCACGTGGATCAATCCAAATTATCCAAGGATGAGGCTTTATTACACGTCATGGACGTGGATGATTTTCATAAAAAATTCCTAGCACATTATAAGACTAAAGTTCTTAAATTATTGCACTTTTCAGTCCAAATCTCAAAAAATTTCAGTCCAAATCTCAAAAATAGATGTTCAGTTAGGAAATAAATACAAGCATAGTGGTGCAATTCGGAGGGAATGCAGCTGCTGATTATACCCTGAAATTTTCAAAGGGTTAGGGTGGTTCAGGGGGTCCAACCCCCTAGCACTCCAATGTCCAATTCCTAGACAATGAACATATTGGGATTTAGTTTTCTTTCCCATCAATGCTTGGACAGAAGTCCTCTAATTTGTGGAAATACTTCATCAAGTTGTTGTCCTATCCAATGGTTGGATTTGGCGTTAGTAAAGTTTATATTTTTCTGAATTCACAAGTATGGAAGTATGTCAAGCCAAAATTTTAGTGACTTCAGTTCAAAATTGGATTTCCAAAAGTGTGATCATAGATGAATAGAACTCAAGAATTTTGAAAAATCACCACATCAATCGAAACTCCATTTCAAATCCATTCTAATAAGTTGTACTCCAAAAATGCTAATATTTTGCTTGTAATTAAATTTAGAACGAATTGGAAAATATTCCTTTTTAAATTTATGGAAAAGGTGTGGTGATAGCAGTTTCGGCTCTAACCATACACATGGAATCTAAAATTCGATACGTACATCTTCCATTCATATACAGTCATATATTAATAGAACTCAAGAATTTTGAAAAATCACCACATCAATGGAACTTCATTTCAAATCCATTCCGACAAGCTATACTCGAAAGATGCTAAATATTTTGCTTGTCATTGAATTTAGGACAAATTTAAAAATAACCCTTTTTAAGGGTTTAGGGAAAAATATTGGTGATAGCAGTTTCGACTCTAACCATACTCATGGAATCCAAAATTCAATATGGTCATCTTCCATTCATATGCGGTTATAGATTAATAGAACTCAAGGAATTTTGAAAAATCTCCACATCAATCAATGGAACTTCATTTCAAACCCATTCCAACAAGTTGTACTCTAAAAATGCTAATATTTTGCTTATCATTGAGTTTAGGACAAATTTAAAAATAACCCTTTTTAAGGGTTCAGGGGAAAAAGGGTGGTGATAGCAGTTTAGGCTCTAACCATACACATGGAATCTAAAATTCGATACGTACATCTTCCATTCATATACAGTCATATATTAATAGAACTCAAGAATTTTGAAAAATCACCACATCAATGGAACTTCATTTCAAATCCATTCCGACAAGCTATACTCGAAAGATGCTAAATATTTGCTTGTCATTGAATTTAGGACAAATTTAAAAATAACCCTTTTTAAGGGTGTAGGGGAAAAAGGCTGGTGATAGCAGTTTCGACTCTAACCATACTCATGGAATCCAAAATTCAATATGGTCATCTTCCATTCATATGCGGTTATAGATTAATAGAACTCAAGGAATTTTGAAAAATCTCCACATCAATCAATGGAACTTCATTTCAAACCCATTCCAACAAGTTGTACTCTAAAAATGCTAATATTTTGCTTATCATTGAGTTTAGGACAAATTTAAAAATAACCCTTTTTAAGGGTTCAGGGGAAAAAGGGTGGTGATAGCAGTTTAGGCTCTAACCATACACATGGAATCTAAAATTCAATATGGTACATCTTCCATTCATATGCGGTCATAGATGAATAAAACTCAAGGGATTTAGAAAAATCACCACATCAATCAATGGAACTTCATTTCAAATCCATTCCAACAAGTCGTACTCTAAAAATGCTAATATTTTGCTTGTCATTGAGTTTAGGACAAATTTAAAAATAACCCTTTTTAAGGGTGTAGGGGAAAAAGGTTGGTGATAGCAGTTTAGGTTCTAACCATATACATGGAATTTAAAATTCAATATGGTACATCTTCCATTCATATGCGGTCATAGATTAATAGAACTCAAGGGAAATTGAAAAATCACCACATCAATCAATGGAACTTCATTTCAAACCCATTCCAACAAGTTGTACTCTAAAAATGCTAATATTTTGCTTGTCATTGAGTTTAGGACAAATTTGAAAATATTCCTTTTTAAGGGTGTAGGGGAAAAAGGTTGGTGATAGCAATTTAGGCTCTAACCATACACATGGAATCTAAAATTCAATATGGTACATCTTCCATTCATATGCGGTCATAGATGAATAGAACTCAAGGGATTTTGAAAAATCACCACACCAATCAATGGAACTTCATTTCAAACCCATTCCTAAACCCTCTATACTCTAAAAATGCTAAATATTTTACTTATCATTGAATTTAGGACGAATTTAAAAATAACCCTTTTTAAGGGTTTAGGGGAAAATACTGGTGACAGAATTCTAGGCTCTAACCATATACATGGAATCTAAAATTCAATATGGTACATCTTCCATTCATATGCGGTCATAGATGAATAGAACTCAAGGAATTTTGAAAAAATCACCACATCAATCAATGGAACTTCATTTCAAACCCATTCCAAACTGCTGTACTCCAAAAATGCTAATACTTTGTTTGTCATTGAATTTAGGACTAAATTTAGGGTCATGTTTAAAATGAGACTCCACTTTCTCTCATTTTAATGAATATGGCCTTTATTATATACTTGCAATATTGGTTGTACGAGAATTGTGCCACCAGCTTTCAAAAGCATCTTCAAATCATAAAAGATTTTTATGGAGAACCCAAGTGGATAAGGGAGAGTGAGAGCAAATTTCTTGTATGTGTTATGTTTGATAAATTCTTCCTAGACTCAAAGTAGCCTCTTTTCAAAATTGTAATGATTGCCAATGCATCCGCAGCTATGGAGGTGCCTTCGCTAAATGCTCCTGTGCATTAGTTGGTGAACCCCCTAATGAAATTGTGGAGAGTTTGGATGCAAACTTCTCACTTGGCAAAAGCTTTGGAGAGTACATCAAACTAAAACAAATTGCCATGGTTCATATGTTGGTTAGTGTAGAAGATGAATGCACCTTCTCAACATTGTCTTTTCCAAAGGATAGGCTTGATCAGAACCTTGGAGTGGTTATGGGCATGCATTGTCAAAATGTTTATACTTTGAAAAATTTCTCATATAATGATTGTTTTAAGTAGTAGGTGCTAGCCACTAAGCAAGATTATTATGCAATGATTGCATGACACCTACTCTAGATCCACGAGGTAGTGTAAGATTGCTTGGTATTTGTAATTGGTACTTGTTAAGTTTTTCATTCCAATTGGCTAGTGATAGATTTCAAATTCCAGTTGAGATTTTGCCGTAAATTTAGAGTATGTTGATACTTCAAAACATCTTTTACAGAACATAACTTTTTTTCTTTGTTACTATCAATTATTCATATTATATATATAGCCATATTTGTGGCCTCCTACTAATGGAGAGTAGAGGTCGTTCAATTGCCATGTGCTTATTGTTGTTTTTCTATCATGTGGTGGCTTCTCAATCATAGCTTGTATTGAGTGATTGTGAGTCTAGAATGACACTTTGTTGTGTGATATTGATTCTCTATTTTAGGGGAATTTCTATCCACCTTGAGAGAGTGTGACGTCATTAGGTGAATTTTTGGCTACTATTACTATCTGTATCATTGTATTCCTTTAATTCCCTTACTAATTTAGGCATCAAAATATATAGTGTATTGGTTGTAGGGACCATGATTGAATTCAAGGGAGATGAGTGAAGAAACTTGAAGGGACTTTATCATTGCCATTTTGTTTGTTTGCCATGGCTTATAGTTGCTTTCAATGCTTTGTACTAAATGGGATTGCTTATATTCTGTACTTGTTCACTTCTAGTCCATCTTTCTAGCATTGCACTAAATCAAGCATCGGAATACTTGAGTTTAGGGTGCAGGTCATGTTGTGCTAGATGGAGAGCTTGGAGATGGTGAGCATGTTTAGGAAACTTACTTTTTGACTCTTTGTTGGATGTTTGCACTTAATTGTTTAAATGTTTACAAAATTTGCAAGACCTTAAAAAGTGTACCCTAAAGCAATTCAAAATTGCACACTCAGCAGCCCAATCTAAACCAAATATGAATCCTTAGTTGCCACTTCCTTCGACACTGAAAATTCACAAGAAACAATTGTCATCAAATTCAATGGAAAATTTTGTCTCTGAAGCCAGCAAGTTATGGAAGAAGACGACAAATTTTGTACAGAAAAACCCACATGGCCCATCCATATTTGGAATTTGGCGAGAAAGCAGCACCCCGCACTAAACGAAAAAAACAAACCTGGCTGGTGGTGCTACGGAAGAAGGCTCAAACCCTAGTCTCCAGTTGTCGTGAATTCTTGTTCCATTTGAAGTGACCGGTTTCAATCTTTAATTAGGATGCGGTTAAGTATATTTGAGGATGTCCTTCGCCGGGATTCTCGGGTAAGCAGGGGTCCATGATTTTCTTGGGGTCTGACACCATTTTGAGGGGCGAAAAGGATTCCGTGGACCGTGGATATTAGAACTTCCAGTTCTGCTGTCGTCACTCAAGGCCTCAAGAGATCCTTGAATTCGAATAATCGAACTATCTGCCTTCATCAACAACAGCTATCTTGCCCGAGTACTGCTGGACAAGGATCATCAAAACCCTAAAACACCGTTGCAGGGTGCGACTGCACTGCTCATCCTCGACTGTAGAAATCGGGCCTTTGAGTTGGTTGGTGAGGCTGACGCATATGGTGTCTCGCCATGTCGTCTTGCTGCACCAGAATTTACCTGTCCGCTCGTTGAGTCTCCACTGCCAGGTAAACCGAATTTTCAGAGCATAATTCCTCACTGCAGCATGTGATCCTATCTCTGCAGCATAGTTCAATTCTAAAGCTGTTTGCATATTTTGAGAGTTGTGGGCGCTGTGGGTTCCCTTCCTGCTTGGAGGTTTACTTGATTAGGGTTTAGCAATTGACAGGGAAGCGCGGACAGAATTGGAAGGTGGCTGAATAACTCGAGGAGAGTGATTCTTGCATGATACTTTGAGTCTAGATCGAAGTCAATCCAATGCAATCGTCAGCAGAATTTTATCTGTCCAAGTGTCAGGACCTGTCGCAGCGTTCTTGCTGGCTACAGAAGAGTGTTTACGGGATTAGCGAATCTTAGAGATTGATACTTTCACATTTGAGCATTCCGCTGACTACGTTCCAGTCCAGTCTTCTCAA